>CM062293.1:228632552-231597793 GCA_031216915.1 Pictodentalium vernedei
TTCTTAATTGATGAGCCGATTCTAACTAATTTTGGTATGTATCATTATTGAGTTGTAAATACTTGATTAATTCATCTGAAGACAAAAAGAATCCTACATTCACGTGAGAACACCAGGAGCTAAAAAATATATATATTTTCAAACACCCATATTTTCCCCAAACTACATGGAACAGAGAATTGTTATTTGGTATGAAGCATCCTTGGGACCAGTATAATGTAATGATAAACAAAACTGCCATCGATTATGTCATAGTGTACTGTTCGAGGAATTGTAAAATGCTGTGCACAGTTGAAATTTTTTTTAAAATCACCTCCAGACTCACCTATCAGAATCCTTTGTACACAGCATCTGGGGGGGGGGGGGGGGGGGGGGGGGGGCGATACAGTTTTATTGTTAAAATTAAGCCTCTTCGTTCATATTTGGTTCAATGCAGGGGCAGAAATTTTAACTTGGTGAAATATGAGAAGTACTCTTTAGAGAATCGTCTCCAGAACTGCCTGTCGGAATCTTTTTATGTTTGTTATACAACATCGTTTTAAGAGTCAGATTGAAGTTTGTTAAAATCAAGACTGTCAGTTAATATTTGGGCTCTCTATGGAGGCCCAAATTATAACTTAGTGCAATATGAGGAATAATCTTTTTAACAAAATTTCAGATCCTTCTGTCAGAATCAGAATCTTTGGATATTTCATATACAGCATCCTTAAGGAGACCAGATCTAAGGTTGTTCAAACCAAGTTCCTGGGTTAATATTTGGGCTCCCTATGAAAGACCCAATTTTAACGTAGTCCAATACGTGGAATAATCTTTAAAAGTCTTCTGCTCCAGAACCATTAGTCAGAATCTTTTTAAATAAGGTATACAGCATCCTTATTGAGGTCAGATTCAACTTTCTTCAAGTCAAGTCATTAGGTTAATATTTTGGGCTTTCCATGGGAGACTGAATTTGAACTTAGTGCAATATGGGCAATAATCATTAAAATATTTTCTTCAGATCCACAATCATAATCTCACAAGTCCCTTATGGGGGTCAGATTTAAATTTTTCAAATTAAGTCCCTGAGTTAATATTTGGGCTCCACATGGGAGCCCTAATTTTACCTAAGTGCAACAGGATGAAATTTCTTCAAAAATTTTATAATCATGAAACCCCCAGTCATCTTCAGAAATTTCATATACACCATCCTTGTGGGAATCATATTCAAGTTTATTAAAAGCAAGTTCCTGGGTTAATATTTGGGCTTCCTATTGGAGCCCGAATTTTAAGTTAGTGTGGAATAAGCTTAAAAATATGTTTCTTGGAAAACTCTAGTCAGAATTTTTTGGTATTTGATATACTGCATCCTTAGAGGGGTAGATTCGATTTGTTCAATAAAGTCCCTGGGTCAGTATGTGTTCTCAATGGGGTGCCAAATTTCAGATAAGTGCTATATTTGGAATATTCTCAAAATCTTCTCCAGAACCACCAGTTAGAATCTTTTGATATTTGGTATACAATATTCTGATGTGGGGCGGGGGGGGGGGGGGGGGGGGGGGGGGAGCTAATTCAAGTTTGTTCAAATAAGGTCCCTGGATTAATATTTGAGTTCCCCATGGGAGCCATATTTTTAACTTATGCAAAACAAAAAAGGAATATTCTTTCAAATCTTCATGAGAACCACCATTCAGAATGCTTTGTTATTTGGTATACAACACCCAAGCTGGGCTCAGATTGAAGTTTGTTCAAATCAAGTCCCTGGATTCTTATTTGAGCTCTGTATTGGGACCGAAATTTGTCAGGTGGGCGCCCTGGGGCCTCTTGTTTCAAATATAGAGGCTTGGGTCAGTGTAGTATACTGGAATCGCTTGAATGTCCATTCTGTCCATCTTCTTCTGGTCTTGTGTGCATTGCTCATAGTTTTAAGATCTGATGTTGATGAAACTTAACGTATACGATCATTGGCAACCATATATGCACATACTCTCAGTTTTTTTTTCAAGTTAAGGCATTTAGCTGAATTATCTTGTCTTGAACATGAATTCTGTATTGATTTCTCAATGAAATTCCCATGTGTGCACTGTGCAGCCGCTCCAAGGTTTATAATTCAGTTTGGGCAAAACTCCTCATACATTGATCATATACTATTCAAAAAAGTAGGGGATATCCAATATGATGTTGATATTTTCGGAAAATGTATTGGATACGCCTAATTGGACACATCAATATGTTACCAAGTTTAGTGTGGATCATGAATGTCACCAGCCCACGAAAATGTCATGCAGGTTTTTCGCACGAACGCCGCGTTAATGTCTGGTGTGCGTTTTGAAATTTTCATTTGCACAGGACCGGCTTTTTCGGAGTTCTCATCGTTCTTTTCTTGGTTTTAACTTGTTCATCAATAGTTTCTGGTCGAAACGTAACTTTTGAGGCATGCAAAGACTGACACGTGATGAACGTTTACATGCTGTTAGCATGTTGGGAGTTGGCAACAGACAGACTACAATGGCTCAAATTCTCACCGTTACTCAATCGGTGATTAGCAGGTTGTGGTAACGCTACCATCAGACAGACGTTGGTAAGGTTGTCCAAGGGAGACAACTGCTAACCAGGATCGTTTCCTCCAAACCACAGCATCACGTAACCGCCATCAAAGTGCCTCAGAAATTGGACAGCAGCTGCGCCGAGCGACAGATGTGTGAGTCAGTGGTCAGACTATCCAAAATCGCCTACACAGCTGGAATTTGTATGCTCGACTACCTCGAATAATTCCACGTTTGACTGAATGTTACATCACAGCAAGGCGTAATTGGTGTGGAGCGCGATAGTGCTGGGACAATCGTTGGAGGAGCAGCGTCATGTTTTCCGATGAATCAAGGTTCACTCCCAACTTCCACGATAGGCGAAACAGAGTGTGGCGACTGTGGAACGAACAATACCATGACATAACTGTTAGGCAGCACAATCGTTTTGGTGGTGGATTGGTTATGGTGTGGGTAGGCATAACCCTAATAAGCAGAACAGCATTACATGTCATCCAAGGGCGTGTCACAGGGCAGTACTACTGTGATAACATGTTGGCAGCTCATGTGGTGCCATTTGTGCAACGTCACGGCCGTCGATTCATTTTCCAAGATGATAATGCAAGAGCACAGGGCCTGTGTCGCTACAGAGTTCCTCCAGGAGCAGAACATCGCTATACTGCCTTGGCCAGCACTGATCCAGACCTTTCACCAATCGAGCACGTATGTGATATGCTTGGCAGGCGCAAACAGCCCCCTACCAATGTCCAGGAACTCGCCGCTGCAGTGCAGGAAGAATGGACTAACATCAGTCAAGCTGATACTGGACATTTGGTGAGGAGTATGCCACGTCGGAGTCTCGCAAACCGAGGAGGATTTACAAGGTATTGAGGTCTTGTACTGAATGTGGTAAATTCTCTGACTGACCGTTCATGTCTTCTACAGCTCAGTGCGTGGGGTGTGTGCTTGCCACACACACAACTATCGCTGAAATCATTTACCAGATGTCACAGTGCAATGTCCCAACTGTCTTTTTGATGAAAATATAAATAGATATCAAATATCCCCTGCTTTTTTGAGTAGTATACACGATAGACAAATGCATATATATCAGTTTTTAACTGAATTATCTCCTCTTGAACTTGGGTTTATTTCTCCCGTCCTGTCCATCAGCTTTTGTTCTTGTGTGCATTGCACCCAGATTGATAAACGTATTTTGTTGGTACTTCTCACATAATCATTGGCAAGCAAACATACACAACCTCTAAAAATTACAATTTTGTTTGACCAAATTGTGTTCTATTGAACTTCGACAGTTTTATTGATTTCTTAAGGAATGTCCTGTGTGTGCAGCCCATCCTAGGTTTCTTAACCAATTTTGATTAAACTCTTCCTCCATGATCACTAACAAGTAGACATACTCGTATATCTTAATTTGGATGTTGTGACAGTTTTTAAATGAAGTTTCTCCCCTTCATCTGGTTGAGTGTTGAAAGCCCATATTTGAGCTTTATTTTGAGTGCAGGTACCATAACTTACAGGCTTCGTATTCTGTAGGTGTGCTTGATATAATCTTTGGAGGGAGAAAGCATTTAGTCTATCGGGATTTGCATTGTTAAAATATATGGGAGAGTGCCATAAATTGGGACAACACAAAGACAAACAAAGTTTGACACCCAAAATAATTTAGCAGTGTACCAGTTAACTTTGAGATTTTATTTATTGATTTCTGTTTAAACTCCTTTAATGTACAACTTCTAGGCTGATGAAACTTCTCATCATTACCACTATCAGACAGACAAGTACATATTCCCAGTTTTTTCAAGTTGTGCCACTTTTTATTTGAATTATGTCTTCTTCATCAAAGATTTATCATTGGTGTCTATATGAAAGTCTTGTGTGCACTCAACTTCTAGATTTTTGAACTTATTTTGATGAAACGTCTTCATCTTCAGGATCATCTCTCCTTGGGAATCCCAGAAAGTGAACAGTGCATGTTTACTGTGGTGAACAAGTTCTGTTTTACTGGTAAAAGAGGACCCAGTAACCAATGTCTTGGTTGGAGTTATTTAAAGTGGGCGGCATAGGTATGAACGATTGGTTCAACATGACTTCAGGCCTATGTTGTGGTTATGATATAACCATAGATACTAACTATTAAACACAAGTGAATAAATATCATAAATGGACAAATTCATGTTCTAAAGGGACAGTAAGTCGTGGTTTTGAAAAAAAAATAAGTGAACTGTTTAACCAATCACAATGTCTGTTGTACTAAAGTATCCTTATGGTTTATATACCATTCGTATGAAAGCTTCCAGTCCAATTAAACAAATTAACTAGAAGGGGAGAATTTATCGGACATTTGAAAAACAGCAGCCTGTAGTTTTTTCAACTCGAACTGGTTCCACATTCGTCAAAACTTTCTTTCTTGTGGATCTGTTTATGCAATGAAACCTCTTAAAGATTGCCGTTGTCGATAAACGAGCAGAGGCTTTAATCGGATACATAGCTGCAATTTATTTGAATGTTACAAAGTCTCTATGTAATAATACCCAGTTATTGCAAAAATAATGCACAGTTTTCTGTGGGGATCATTTATTTGAACAGCAGAAAGTTAAAATTAGAAACCGCGTGTATTCAGAAATGATGTCATGGGATTTCTTGACTTTGGGTTGCTTCATTCATGTCTTCGTGTTTTTCGAATTTTCATCTGCATTGAAGCTTTTCAATTACAGTTTTGTAATTTCGCTTGGTGCCTGATGTCTTGCGCTTTATATACTTTGGATTTTTAGCTCACCTGACTGAAAGTCAGGGTGAGCTTTTCTTATCACTCTTCGTCCATCGTCTGTCCGTCTTCCTGCATGAAGGTGGTGTTTGAGCCTCTTTCTCCTAAACCACTGGCCACATTTTAATTAAATTTCATGTAAGTAGTGATTATATAGGGGCATTTGTTTTTTTCTTCAAATTGGATTTCTGCTCATATTGTGGAGTGGGGGTGGGGCCAAAATGCACAAAATTTTTAAAAATCTTCTCTTGAACCAGCCATAGCAGAGACTTGATATTTGGTATGCAGCTTCCATTTAAGGTGTAGACAGACTCAAGTTTGTTCAAGAGAAGTTTGACAGGCAATATTTACCTTTGTTCTGAGAGGGGCGAGAATTTTTGCCCTGCCCAAAATTTCTATTTTCTGAACCCAGAGGCCGATTTGAACCAAATTTAATATTAGGTATTATTGGGTTATAAGTACTTGATTTATGCAAAAAAAAATTTTCCTGCAGCCCCGTGGGAACCGCAGGAGCTAAAAATAGAAAAAAATTAAAATGCCCATATCTCCAAAGCTGCACGGCACCGATAATTTTTATTTGGTGTGAAGCTTCCTTAGGACCAACAGAAAGGATTAGTAAAAAAAACTGCCATCGGTTTTATCATAGGGTACAGTTTCGGGACTTTGAAAAAATGCTGAGTCAGCACTTTTTAACACTGTAGGCAATGGGAAAAACATTAAAAAATCTTCTTCTCCAGATCCAGCAGGCAGAATCTTTTAATATTTGGTATGCAACATTGTAGGGTGGATCTGATTCAAGTTTGTTCAAATTGGCCCCCTGGGTTCATATTTGGGTTCAGTATAGGAGCCCGATTTCGAACTTAGTGCATTTCAGGCAAATTTCTTTTGATATTTGGTATGCAACATTGTGGGGTGGATCTGATTCAAGTTTGTTCAAATCGGCCCCCTGGATTCATATTTGGGCTCACTATAGAAGCCCGAATTCGAACTTAGTGCATTTCAGGCAAATTTCTTAAAACATCTTCTTCTCCAGATCCAGCAGGCAGAATCTTTTGATATTTGGTATGCAACATTGTGGGGTGGATCTGATTGATTTAAGTTTGTTCAAATCGGCCCCCTGGGTTTATATTTGGGCTCAGTATATGTTATGCAGAAGGCCTACACCACCACCTCTCCTAAATGTCTTTGAAAATCTTCTTCTCAAGATCCAGCAGGCAGAATCTTTTGATATTGGGTATGCACCATGCTTAGGGGGTGAGATTCAATTTTGTTCAAGCCAAGTCCCTGGGTTCATATTTGATCTCACTGTGGGAGCCCGGATTATAACTTAGTTCAAAATGAGGAATTTTCTTGAAAAATCTTCTTCTTCAGATCCAGCAGTTGGAATGTTTGGATATTTGGCATGCAGCAACCTTAGGGGGCTGAGATTCAAGTTTGTTCAAGCCAAGTCCCATGGTTCATATTTGGGCTCACTATGGGAGCCCGAATGACAACTTAGTTCAAAATGAGGAATTTTCTTTAAAAATCTTCTTCAGATCCAGCAGATGAATGCTTTTGATATTTTTTATGCAGCATCCTTAGGGGGTAAGATTCAAGTATGTTCAAGCCATGTCCCTAGGTCCATATTTGGGCTCATTGTGGGAGCTCGAATTGTAACTTAGTTCAAAATGAGGAATTTTTAAAAAAATTCTTCTTCTTCAGATCCAGCAGTCGGAATGTTTTGATATTTGGTGTGCAGCATCCTTGGGGGGGGGGGGGGGGGGGGGATTCAAGTTTGTTAAAGCCAAGTCCCTGGGTTCAGTTATGGGCTCCCTGTGGGAGCCCGAATTATAACTTAGTTCAATATGAGGAATATTCTTTAAAAATCTTTTTTTAGATCCACTGGTCAGAATCTTTGGATATTTGGTATAAGCTTTTCTTAGGAGGAGCAGATGCAACTTGTTGAAATCAATTCTCTGGGTTGATATTTAGGCTACCATGTCAGGTGAGACCCCTCAGGCCCCCTGGGGCCTCTTGTTTACATGCTCATTCACATGAAGCAAAACCTGAGACTCGATATTTTTCCAAATTAGTAGCTTATTGTCCCTTTAATAGAGGACATCCTCATTCGCCATGTCGAGTCACATGAGAGGGGTGGTAACAGGACGATTCGGCGGTGGGACGATTCGGCAACAGCGCCTGGACAGTTCGGCGGAGAAAAAAATTTCTCCGCCGAACCTGTCGAGACGGTTCGGCGGAAGAAAATAGGTATGAGAGGGATGGTGAAAGACAAGGGATAACATTATTTCTAATATTTTTTTATTTAAATATTTTCAGTCAAGGTCAATGGTAAGTGGATAATCAATTTGTTTTACAATTTCTCACATTCTAAAATGAAAAGACTTCCTTTTCAGTACATTACACACACAATAAGAGGATGGAAAAACGAGCACTGAAGGAATAAAATCTATTAAAAAAATACCCAATAATTTAACCCTCGGCGACACTTCTGAAAAGTCGGATTTTTATACACACTTATTAAGGCAATACACTGAAGGAATAAAATCTATAAAAAAAAATACCCAATAATTTAATTTTTTTTTCTAAGTTTTTGGTTTCATATGCCCCAAAACATAGCTTATGATTCATCACTGAAACGACATCAATTGAGTTCGTTTCAGGGAGGGAGCATAAGCTATGTTTTAAGGCAATACACTGAAGGAATAAAATCTAGAAAAAAATACCCAATAATTTAACCCTCGGCGTACACTTATGAAAAGTCGGATTTTTTTGGTGTAATACTGAAGAGTTGGGAATTTTTTTCTTAGTTTTTTTATTTCATTTGCCCCAAAACATAGCTTATGATTCATCACTGAAACGACACCAATTGAGTTCGTTTTAGGGAGGGAGCATACGCTATGTTTTAAGGCAATACACTGAAGGAATAAAATCTAGAAAAAAAATACCCAATAATTTAACCCTCGGCGCACACTTATGGAAAGTCGGATTTTTTTGGTGTAGTACTGAAGAGTCGGGAATTTTTTTCTTAGTTTTTTTATTTCATTTGCCCCAAAACATAGCTTATGATTCATGACTGAAACGACATCAATTGAGTTCGTTTCAGGGAGGGAGCATAAGCTATGTTTTAAGGCAAAAAATACCCAATAATTTAACCCTCGGCGAACACTTCGGGAATTTTTTTCTAAGTTAAAAAATACCCAGTAATTTAACCCTTAATTTATATATCACATGCATGTACCAAAAGTTAATCAGAATCCTCTTTTGAAATTGCCTGCATCTCACACTCAGTCTCTGTGCTTCCACGGGTCTGTGATATGATGAAACTTGACGTCAAAGTTCACGATCCCCGTGGGAACCCCGGGAAGTAAGCAGCACTTGTTTACTGTGGTAAACCAGTTCCGCTTTACTAGTAAAATAGGACCCAGTCACCAATGCTTGGGGTGAAAGTCCTCTAAAATGGGCAACATGTTGATCAACGATTGACTAAACTTGACTTCATCTCCATGTTGTGTCACGATTAGCCATAGTGCATAAATATGTGACGTTAACCACCAACAAACAAACAAACAAACAAACAAAAGTTCACGAGGAGTTATTTCCAGTCCTTCATATTGGTCCCAAATAAGGAATATTTGTTCTTGGTACTGCCGAAATTTTTGTCGTTGGTATCTCTGGAGTTTTTCTTCTGCCACAAGTTGACAGTGTGTTGTAACTAATTGTGATTCTTTATACAAAACGCTAATCAATTCATATAAGTTGACGTTATTGTGCCCAAGTTTATCACACAGTCTATTTAAACGGTGGTGCCAGCCCTCGACATCGTTATTTGTTCGAATTGACATGCCAAAAACAGACAAAAACAGACCAACTAGCAGGGTTCCACGTTCGATTTTCAATCCATGTGTCTTCAATATATTCCATGAGGCGCTGTAAGCTTGTTGGGTGGTCTGGTTGTACTAGATCACGGTAGGCGTTAAAGGTTGTAGGTATCTGCTCAGCTGGTAAAAATGGAAGGCATAGTAATTCTCTTAAAAATTTGCTAGTGTTTTTTTTTCCTTCGATAAGTTGGAGCCAGCCCTAAATTTTGAATTCTGTTCCATACTGCTTGGGTCCAGTGAAAACAACAGCCCGTTAATGTTACATTTGGAAAAACCTGTCGAAAAGCACCCCATACAGCTGCTTCAAAGTCCATAACCACTCGATGAAGGACAATTTGTGACATTCTTGCTTCCAGGTATTTTATTCTATGTTATCTGTCCCATGCCTTGGACGATTCGACGGAGCCATTGGACGGTTCGACGGAACATTTTTTCTGGACGGTTCGGCGGTGTCGCCGAATCGCACTTCCACCGAATCGTCCTGTATTCAGAGGGGTGGCATACGCCACCTTTGTTTACAAAACGAATACACGTGAATTAATTAACAGGCACAATCCTGGTTAGAAAATAGCAGAGTGAACTGCATTCAGTGTCAAATAAAAAGATATTGGTATATTACGCGCTTGGTCATTTGTGTTAAAATTAACTTTTATAGAAGGTATCAATTGTAATATTATTAATAGTACCCCGGTATGGTACATCCGAGTTGAAAAAAGTAAAATGTGAATGTGTACAGTCAGGTTCGAGTTGCATATCTTCGTTGCTTTTTAATGCTCATTTGAGCTACCATTTCGAAAGTCAACATTCAAAATACATTGAAATATTATTGCCTACACCTCTGCCATAGGTGTTTGTATAGTTGAGTTATACGAGAGGAAATGAGTGACATTTGAGCGATTGGCAGTAACAAATATCGCTGCTTCCATACTTCTCGCCACGCGTGTTTATTGTTTTGGAACAAATGTGACGTGTGCCAACCCCCACCTGACCAACATGGGGAATTCTGATGAGTAATATTGATCAATAACTCAGTAAATACCACATAGGTGCGAAATGTCCATTGTCACTTGACTATGGACTGTATAGCAAAATAGGGGCCTGAGACTTTACAATATATTAAGAGGGAAATGAAACCGTGGAAGTATAAAATTAGTTAATAATTCAAGTTAATCATGGTATCACCAGTTCTCAGAACTCGACAAGACCAAATATGATTTTCTAGCACTTCAGCAGTGTACAAACCAAAAAGACTATGACCAGTAATCTCTTTGACCCTTTATTGCATCAATCTCTAAACAGAAAACGTTATAACTCCACTAAACATTGAAACCAGATGTCTGCTTCTGGTTCCACCACCAAAAGACCTTAAAAAAGTCACTGCCAAGAAACACTGAAATAGCCTATTGCTGCTTCCAGCCTTATCAGTTGTGTAAGTTGTCAAAGTGTCCTTATACACCGATAGATAAATAAATGAGGTTAAGGTCACCACAGACGGGTATATTTGTATCATTTTACTCCCCTTGTCTGAGACAAATGGAGAATTAAACTATTTAAATATAAACAAGACCCAGAGGATAACCTTCTCCGCCAGGAGGAAAAAACGCGACTTCGATCTCCAATTAAAAGGAAAAACCCTCCCAAAGTGCACCGAAGAAAAATTCCTGGGAATCACCCTAGACTCGAAACTCAGCCTCACAAAATATACCAATAACGTAGCCGTGAGAGCGACCAAACGAATTAACTTGCTAAAAATGCTCAGGGGCACCACCTGGGGGGCTAACAAAACAGTGCTACTCAAACTGTACAAGGCGTTTGTACGGCCAGTAATTGAATACGGGGCCCTGGTCCTGACCAACACATACAAAAGCAACATTGCCAAACTCCAGAACCACATACTAAGAATAGCCCTCCAAGCTCCATACGACACCCCCATTAAGATCCTCCACCAAAGGGCCAAAATCCCAACCGTCAAGATCGCCTCGCCACGCTAGCTGCCAAAAACTTAGAACGGTTCGAAGGCAGCACACTGATACCTCAACTTAAGGAAATATGCGACAGTAGACAAAAACCCCAAAACCTACAAAAAAAGCAACTAAACCAGCCAAAGCAGCAAACTGTTTTGGCTGGTTTGGTTGTTTTCTGTCAGGTTCTTGAGTAAAAATGGTATCTCTGAACAAAAACTCCCGCGATCCCCGACACCCCCCGAATACCCTTAAACTAAATCAAACTAAATAAGTTCGCAACCAGCGAAGGGTACAACAGGAAAGAAACACCCTCGGGTGTGGTCTAGTGTGCTAGACCTGTTACCCTCCTGCTGCCAGCCGCGGAAGCTCAGCCGACAAAAAACCCCCGGCACCTTCAAATAAACTTAAACTAACCTAAATAAGGCCGCTACCAGCGAAGGGCGCAACAGAAAAGAAACACCCTCGGGTGTGGTCTAGTGTGCTAGACCTGTTACCCTCCCGCTGCAAACTCACTCTCGGACTCGGAAGGTCAGCCCACATAAAACGCTCGCGATCCCCGGTACCTTCAAATAAACTTGAACTAACCGAAATAAGGCCGCTACCAGCGAAGGGTACACCAGGAAAGAAACACCCTCGGTGTGGTTTAGTGTGCTAGACCTGTTACCCTCTCGCTACAACGAACCCGTCCAAACCAAAGGCAGCCTCACTCAGCCTCGGAAGCTTAGCCACCCTGGTAAGAACCGCAAAACGGCCACGGGAAGTCAACCAGGGAGTGGGGGTCGGCGGGGGGGGGGGGGTGGGGGTCTCACTAATCTCTCATCTTTTCTAATTTCTAATTTCCCGACGAAAAGAAACTCACAAACAGAATCAGACATCCGACCAACCAAAACCACCCGGGTCCACCCATCAACCACCAACAGAAGAGCTTGAGGCAAACTATACTTGCCAATGATAGCTCCAACAATCATCCAGTGGCAGACTATACTTGCCCGAAGAAACACATAAGACACGAGAGATAATCAACCACGGAAACACCCAACAGAACAGCCACACAGCCAAGCCACGCGACACTGAAACAGAAGCCAGTGGGGGGGGGGGGGGGGGGGGGGGCGACTCTAATCATCCTACACTTTTTTAATTTCAGACACGGCAGAGACATATAACCTAGCACCACAAACGCACCAGACAAGAGTCACAAGTCCAGACCAGACATCGCTGTAAAAAAAGCTCCCCTACAGCCAACAAAGCAACGTCACAACAGCCAGAAAAACAACAACAACACGGCAGAGGCATAGAATCTAGCACTATAAACGCACCAGATCAGACACCGCTGTAAGAAAGACTCCTCGACAGACAACAAAGCAACGTCACAACAGCCAGAACAACAGCAACAACAGAAGAGCTTGAGGCAGACTATACTTGCCAGTGATAGACACACTTCTTCACTGTACTCTACCTTTTGCCGCTTTTAGTTTTTTTTTTTACTATCTTTCAGACTCTATCTTTTTCCCCAATAACCGCTATGGATAACAATAACCGCTATGGATAACAATAACCGCTATGGCAACGCAATAGCCGTTATGGCTTCAGCACATCCTTCACTCCATCATAGGAGGTGGGCATGGATAACAATAACCGCTATGGATAACAACAACCGCTATGGATATCAATAACCGCTATGGCAACGCAATAACCGTTATGGCTTCAGCACATCCTTCACTCCATCCTAGGAGGTGGGCATCCACCCCCAGGGAGGCGAGCGTTGGTACTGCGCCCCGATTTTCTCGGCCTCTTATTTGTAAAGCGCTCCTCTAGCGCACAGCATGTTCCGACCCAATGATAAAAGCAGGCCTGTTACCTGAACCAAGAATGTTCAGGTTGGGTGACACCTTGTTAAGGTCCGTTTTGTTTCTTTCCATTGTCAATCGCCGAAACCATACACGCCAGCTAAAGAGACCAAGGCAGACTATACTTGCCGATGGAGGCCTATCTGCACCACAAAACCAAAAGCGGCAGACTATACTTGCCGGTATATTATAAATTAACGAATTTATAATATACCGTAATCGAGGGTCGAAAGGAGCTTCTCCCATAACGTCCCAGCGCGCCTTCGGCGCGCTAAAACCATTCTTTGAGCTTTGGCCCCTTGTCTGAGCCATACACTTTCATCCAATTGATATATCAAAGTTCACGCTTCGTTTTGTCCAATATCAAGGGGTGTATCAAGATACTGACGCAAAATTATACTTCTCTACGGTCAAATTCACAGACAGTAATACACATCGCTAGGCACGACTGTATAATACAAATTATACAATCCCACCGACAAATCTTGTTCATACCTCGCAGTTGCAAATGATCAATGATTATGTTATGACAATGACTCTTGATCATACGTCCAAGGTCAAGGTCGCAGACAAGGTATCGTTCTACTAGACTTTTTGTCTTCCATATTATATATATATTGAGAACAATATCGGGCGAGGCTTTAGTCCCGTAACATATTTATTATGCCTGTCTTCGAAGTGTTTGCAAATCGTTTCATGTTTTCGTTACATTTTCTTATTGGCATTCATTTGTTTACAAAAGCAGGCGAGTAGTGATCCTATACGATGGGAGTAATCCAACATATCATTAATCGCCAAGAAAATGTTTGATTTATTACCCGCGACATTTTGGGGCCACATTTACAATTCTGCTTGCTTTCTTACGCTTTTAACTGAAAACAAACTTTCTGAAGTGCCATTTAACCGAATTCAGACTGCGATCTTTTGGAATAAAAACAAAATGGTGGACAATTACAACCAGCATACCGCCAGTGTCAGCATATTGAATTAATACGGAGGCCCTGTTGACGATTGTTGTTGGTGTATTCCTCCGCCCGCGGTCACTAGTTATGGTCGGTGGTTAATCTATCCAGTTGGCGTAATAAAAACTGATCCAGCAGTTCATTGGTCTTGTTATGTTTCACACAATTGCTGCTATTGGCCCAAGTCTACGTCACGTGCCTCACCGGTGATCGTATCTTCAAAATCAAGGTCAGAGACAGGAAGACATGGATGTTGTGGTTTCCCCGCGGGAACCCCGGGAAGTAAAGCAGTGCCTGTTCACTGCGGTAAACAGGCTCTGTTTTACTGATAAAATAGGATCCAGTCACCAGCGCTTGGGAGGTGCTAACCCTCACTATATGGGCAACATGGCTTATTAACGCTCATCCCTGGTCTTGAGTTGATACTCATGTTGTGGTCATGATTAGCCATTGTGCAAAAATATGTGACCTTAAACACCAATAAATTAATAAATAATAAATAATTTTGTGGTAACCAATATATGACCGGAGGAACTGGTCGCGAAGTTATTTCGTACCGCGGATCTCACTCCACAAACTACTGAGACTAAAAGTCTTTACACTGTGTAACAAATTTATTAACTGGACTGCAGCGTACGTGTAATACAAAATGTCGACGGGAGCGGTTACCAAACTCTCCGTCCAACTTTCTTGCAATCGGATATCCGAATTACCAAATTTACAGAGTTAACATGCTTTTATATGTACAATATCTCAGTAACATTATTGAAATAAAACTATCAACATTGGAAGGTGTGAAAATAACATGCAGACTCTTGTACTAATCAAGTCGGCATTGTGATGGATTGTAAGAGTTGAAAACATCTTAATGCGTTAATCCATCAAATCATTAATTTATAAATCTGCTTTTCTCGAAGTATCTGAGTTAACCCATTGTTTCCAGACTCCAGATTTTAGCCTGGTCATAATACCTCGCTGCCTCCCAGACATATGCCTCCTGGCATTTGGGTACATTGCTCCTGAATATTTTAGTAGTCAGGGTAAGTTCTCAATTAGCACTAGTAAATGTAATATACGAAAGAAATAAACTGATTGCATTTTATAAGTAACATAGATGAACATATCAGTGCACATATTTTTATCCACTAAACCAAGTAGACCAGTTTGGATCTATTCGGTCTCTTATAACAACAGGTACCGAGTCGAAAGACACTTCTTGAATATCGCCATCACAGTACTCTACACAAAAGATTGTTTAACCCTGTGGTGAAACATGTCCACATAAAATGTCCACTATTTCATTCGGATTTCGGAACCTTTTATTCGAGTTCATGTTTCCAAAACGAGAATTGAGTTTCCGACGTTTTGGTAAATCCATCGAAACCGAATTGCCATCAACCCTGTCCACTTTATTTGATGAGTTTATTTTAGAGCCCCTGGTTGAGACACTAAATTTCTTCCGCGTATTTCTTTTTCCGACAGTTTTGTCACCTAAGCAATAAATGTTCTTATCTTCTGAAGGGATTCCACCTGTCTGGTCGGCCTTTTTCGTCGCTATGTTTTTTTTGACATCATAGTGCCGAACGCGCTAAGTTCAGAGGTACCCGACAAGGTGGCCTTTCGCGTGACGAACGCTTTTTCTGACATGTCTGATGTAGCAGACACATTTTGGGTGGGTCTACTAATGCCATGTGGTTGAGAATTTTTATCCAAGTTTACAGCAGATAAAGAAAACGTTTGTTTACTCACATCAGGTTTCTTCCCAGTACTCGGAACAGAAGCACAAATATCCTTATGATCATTTCCACTACTTTCATGGACGTAGACGTCTCTTTGTTTCCTCATAATGAAATCTTCCTGACGCTTTCGGTCTCTAGAACGTTTTGCTGCTGATCTCGGTTTCTTTGCACATGACGCTGGTTTCTTCCACTTAAGCATAAGACTGGTCTCGTGTGTTTCTGCTTGAAGTTCCCAAGACAGTTCTAATCTCTCCACGTTTAAGCTCTGCAATAGGTTCACAATGTTTTGGGGAATCACACTGCACATTTTTTGACTCAGAAATGTCCTTCCGATATCTCAAGGTGAGCTAAAAAGTCATCGATGTCCGGATTCTCCACAAAATTATGACCGGAGGAACTGGTCGCGAAGTTATTTCGTACCGGGATCTCACTCCACAAACTACTGAGACTAAAAGTCTTTACACTGTGTAACAAATTTATTAATTGGACTGCAGCATACATGTAATACAAAATGTTGACGGGAGCGGTTACCAAACTCTCCGTCCAACTTTCTTGCAATTCGGATATCCGGTTGTGGCCCTGGAAAAGATTTATTTTAAATTTTAATAAACATGCTAACTCAGCATTTTCTCAAGTTAAAATTGGGCTCCGGTATGAAGCTGAAATATGAACACGGGTATTTGATTTGAACAAACTTGAATCCCAAATATCGGTAGATTCTGATTGGTAGTTCTGCGGAGTATTTATATTAATGTTTGAAAAATATGCTGACTCTGCACTTTTTTCACTTTCCAATATGGAACTGTATGACTTTTTTACCGATTTGATTCTACAGCTCTTAAGGATGCTACGCCTCAAATAACAGTTCTCACACCTACTAATCGGTCTCACGCTGTGACGTGCATTTCGACGCTGTGATGTTCTGTTCGGGGGCTGTTCGGACGCCAGTACATATTTCTAACGTGGGGGGGGGGGGGCATGTCACGCCTACGGCGTGACAGCACGTGCCATAGAAGGTGGTTTCTTGTGCCACCCTGGCCTGAAACGTGCTAAAAATTCACGGAGAAAAAATGCATTCTTGTACGCTGAAGTCAGATATAAATTCATGTCTGGGCCATCTTTGGGCGCGTCATCGACAAGACGAATCGCAGTTCTATGTTTTTTAATCATAACACTTCCGATAATCTTCTTTCGAGTTATCAGCCTGAGTGGTAGCTGGTTTACGTGATAGTATACCATTGCTATGTCAAAAATTATGGGGACCATGTTATCAAGTTAGACCAGATGGATTGGATGGGACCCAAGGGGGAAGTGGGGGTAGCCCTCTCCCCACAGCTCAGGAACTTCTGGCCGCCTGGTATACGACTCTTGCCCTCCCTCTGCCCAGTGGTATCAAATACTTTCTGCGGAACATTGTCTTCTTCATAATGACGTAAATTGCAACTTATGAGCCTGAACATTCAATTTTCCTCCCCCGAAGCCATCCGAACTCCCACCAATGAGTGATAACCCCCCTCTCTTTTTCGGGGGTTTAGAAGGGGGTGGGTAGTGGGGCTCTTGACAATGACGGACGCCGGGTGGGGATAACACGAGAGGGCCCCTCTCGTGCTGTCCCCTTTCACGTGTTGCGATGAGCCCGCCCCCCCCCCTCCCTCAATGGGTCAGCGGTCCCTGCACATCACCAGCAAGTCCAACAAAAGGAAAATAGTCAAATGCGAAAAGGCCCGACACGTAGCCAATCGGAACAGTGATTTGTGTATGGCGTACCATTTGGGTCAAAAGTCTATTCTCGTCGCGATGAGATTAAAATACACGTCCAACGCGCATTTTTTGGCGATGCACCTGTATTTTATCGTTGCAACGCTTTTTCTAAATGTAGGTGCACCTGGAAAAAATAGCGATGCACCTGGAAATATCCACGTCCAACGTGCAATTTGTACGTCCGACGTGCATTTCCACGTCGGACGTGCATTTATCATCACGATGAGATTTCGCTAAATAAAAAATAGCGATGCACCTGTATTTTTTGTAGGTGCACCTACATTCCAAAATAGCGATGCAACGATAAAATCCAGGTGCATCGATATAAAATACACGTCCAACGTGTATTTCAATCTCATCGCGATGAAAAATGCACGTCCAACGTGCAATTTAAGGCAAAAATGCACGTCCAACGTACATTTTTGCCAAAAATACGC
The DNA here is from genome assembly GCA_031216915.1 of Pictodentalium vernedei. Lineage (NCBI taxonomy): Eukaryota > Metazoa > Mollusca > Scaphopoda > Dentaliida > Dentaliidae > Pictodentalium > Pictodentalium vernedei. Next base: position 228,650,430 of record CM062293.1, read on the forward strand.
GTCCGACGTGCATTTTTTAGCGGTGCACCTGTATTTTAGCGTTGCAACGCTATTTTCGAATGTAGGTGCACCTACAAAAATATCGATGCACCTGGAAAATAATCCACGTCCAGCGTGCATTTCACTCGTCCAACTTGTATTTTATACGTCCGACGTGTAAATGCACGTCGGACGTGCATTTCTCATCGCGATGAGATTTTCCTAAACAGAAAATAGCGATGCACCTGTATTTTTTACAGGTGCACCTACATTCAAAAATAGCGTTGCAACGATAAATTCGAGGTGCATCACTAAAATTACACGTCCGACGTGCATCTTAATCTCATCGCGATGAAAAATGCACGTCGGACGTGTAATTATAGGAAAAAATATACGTCCAACGTACATTTTAGCCAAAATACACGTCCGACGTGCATTTTGTAGCGATGCACCTGTATTTTAGCGTTGCAACGCTATTTTCGAATGTAGGTGCACCTACAAAAATATCGATGCACCTGGAAAATAATCCACGTCCAACGTGCATTTCACTCATCCAACTTGTATTTTATACGTCCGACGTGTAAATGCACGTCGGACGTGCATTTCTCATCGCGATGAGATTTTTCTAACAGAAAATAGCGATGCACCTGTATTTTTTACAGGTGCACCTACATTCAAAAATAGCGCTGCAACGATAAATTCGAGGTGCATCACTAAAATTACACGTCCGACGTGCATTTTAATCTCATCGCGATGAAAACTGCACGTCGGACGTGTAATTTTAGGAAAAAATACACGTCGAACGTACATTTTAGCCAAAATACACGTCCGACGTGCATTTTTTAGCGATGCACCTGTATTTTAGCGTTGCAACGCTATTTTCGAATGTAGGTGCACCTACAAAAATATCGATGCACCTGGAAAATAATCCACGTCCAACGTGCTTTTCTTTCGCTCAACTTGTATTTTATACGTCCGACGTGTAAATGCACGTCAGACGTGCATTTTTCATCGCGATGAGATTTTTCTAAACAGAAAATAGCGATGCACCTGTATTTTTTACAGGTGCACCTACATTCAAAAATAGCGTTGCAACGATAAATTCGAGGTGCATCGCTAAAATTACACGTCCGACGTGCATTTTAATCTCATCGCGATGAAAAATACACGTCGGACGTGTAATTTTAGGAAAAATACACGTCCAACGTACATTTTAGCCAAAATACACGTCCGACGTGCATTTTTTAGCGATGCACCTCTATTTTAGCGTTGCAACGCTATTTTCGAATGTAGGTGCACCTACAAAAATATCGATGCACCTGGAAAATAATCCACGTCCAACGTGCTTTTCTTTCGCTCAACTTGTATTTTATAAGCCCGACGTGTAAATGCACGTCGGACGTGCATTTCACATCGCGATGAGATTTTTCTAAACAGAAAATAGCGGTACACCTGTATTTTTTACAGGTGCACCTATATTCAAAAATAGCGTTGCAACGATAAATTCCAGGTTCATCGCTAAAATTACACGTCCGACGTACATTTAATCTCATCGCGATGAAAAATGCACGTCCAACGTACATTTCCAGGTGCATCGATAAATTACTCGCCCGTATGGAAACCCCTAACCGACACGCCAATTGCTATTCTCTAATCGCCAGTCGCCAATCCTATCCCCAATCGCTAGTTGCCAGTCTGATTGCCATTCGCTAATCGCCAGTGCCTCTATCGACACGCCAATCGCTAACCACTTTTTGTGGCTCTGCAGATTTGCTATTTGCCAATCGTCAATCGCCGGTCGCTAACTGGTTTTGTGGCCCTGAAACAATGCCAATCGCCAGTAGTTAATTGCTAATCGCAAATCGTTTTTCGCTAATCAATGTTGCCAGCCGTCATTTCTTAATTTCCAATCGCCATTTACCGACCCTATTCTTAACAGGGGCGTAGCCAGAATTTTATAAGGGGGGAGGGGCGCGCTAGGCCATTTTAAGGGATGATGATATTTGGAAGTTTGTTGTGGGGCTTCAAAAGTTCTCTTCTAGTCCTAAATAGGACTAGGGTCTAATGACGGGAAGGTCTTAGTTAGGACGGGGTAGTGGGAGTAGGGGATAAAGATCCTCAAAACCAGCCTCTGACAATGTTATCCGAACTGCTCTCCAAATTCACTTTCAATACATTTGGAAAAGAATGTCTATGCTATATGTAATATCGTCCTGGCCATTCCTTGATATAGGTCTACTCTAAGCTATTCATGTACCCAAACTGGCCTCCAGACTCGACAATTTTATTCAAACTGGCCTCCAATGGAAATGGAATTTACTTTATTACATGTACACTCAACTAATATATTTTGAATTATTTCCAATTTCTCAAGTCTATTTACTCGCAGTAACTTACAGTCAACAATGGCGTAGCCTTCCCAAAGCAAGTGTGTGTGTGTGTGTGTGTGTGTGGGGTGGGGGGGGGGGTAGACCCCTTGGATTTCTAACTGATGGGGAGGGGTGCGTGAAAAGGCTTGCAGGCCTTCACATTTCCGAATTTGTGCCCCTAGGATTTGAGCTAGATAACCAAGTTAGTCGCCCTTCCCGGGCCCTCCCAACCCCTTCCCCGACTTTCATCATGTTAGGATTCACACAGATGTAATAGGCCTGTATTATGTTCTGTCACAAAAATCATTGTTTCCGCCAGGGGGAAATAAATGGGTCTGTTATGGGGCGGGCAAAAGTGGTCGCTACCAGCCTATCACGAGCCGACCTTGGTTGGGTCCGTGGAAGAAAAAAATTGATTTCCAGAGTTCATATTATAAAATATGATAAAATTTTAGGATGAACCTGTACTGGCGTACCGGTGGCTGTCTACTTTTTCACCGACACAGATATTAGGACAAGCAGTCGACAAATCTACAACCTAGCCCCCTGGACCTAACTCCCTATGGTTTTTATGCCATTTTGGAAACCTTTTGACGAGCAACTTTGAGGGAAAGTGGCGAGGGGGCATACCCCCCACCGCCCGATGGCCACGTCACTGACAGTCAAATAGCATAGTATCATCACAGTGGTAGTTAACATTTCAGCGGCTCCCGTAAATTAAGACTCCCCTGTCAAGCCCCGGGTAAGCTACCCCTGGGCAGGACAGGAGTCTTCCACTCACCGTGACTCACATCTATAGGTATTATATTTGATTACCCAGAGTGGAAACCCCAAGAGTAAAGTGGGACCCAGTAGCCAACGCTTGAGATGGAAATATTCTAAAGTGGGTAGCGTGGGTATAAACGATTGGTTGAACTTGACCAATTCCTATTGGCTAACTCAAAATGTACGATGGACGAGCATCTATTTTTAGAAACGCGGTGCACCTGGAAATGTACGTCGAACGTGGATTTTTCATCGCGATGAGATTAAAATGTACGTTGAACGTATATTTCTATTTTTGGGAACCAGGTGCACCTGCATCTACCAATTCTCATTGGCTAACTCAAAATGTACGATGGACGAGCATCTATTTATAGAAACGCGGTGCATCTGGAAATGTACGTCGGACGTGCATTTTTCATCGCGATGAAATTAAAACGTACGTTGGACGTGTATTTCTATTTTTAGGAACCGGGTGCACTTGCATCTACCAATTCCTATTGGCTAACTCAAAATGTACGATGGGCGTGTATCTATTTTTGGAAACGCGGTGCACCTGGATTTACAGTTTCCATTGGCTGAATAGTAAATGTACGTTGGACGTACATTTCTCATCGCGATGAGATTAAATGTACATCGTACGTATGGAAACCCCTAACCGACACGTCAATCGCTATTCGTTAATCACCAATCAGGTTCACCGACGTACAACACAACACAATTTTGCTCATGATCATTTCGGCCTTCGATTACCGAGCATGTCACCTTCAGTATAAAATATCACAACCATCTTGTGAAGTGAAATCAAAATTAATAAGGTACAAAAAACGATTTCCAAGCTTTAGAACGGCGACTGAAGCGCCCGATAGGCAGGTGAGATTTAGAGAACGTACGCATGTCAAAAACAGTGAGGAGAGAAAAGTGCAGGTCTGGGGAGGGGGTGCACACCCTCCGTGTTTACTGTTGGAGTTCTGTGGAAGTGCTTTCCTATCGACTACTTGTGCTCCCTTGAAAATGAGTAGACGCTCCTTTATAAATACATGTATTGCTCACATCACTTGGGTTTTTGGTTCCAAGAATGGTTCCAAGAATGGTTCCAAGAACAACACTTCAAGTAATAACTTGAAAGAAGGTCATGTACAACAGTCTCTGAATTATTGAGAACTAGAAGAAAACCCGCGCAAGCGCGGGAATAAAATATATGACAAGAGAAAAAAGTCATAATTAATGCCATTTTCGTTGGAATTACAGCTGAAGAGATAAACTTCCTGTGAAAATTATAAAATGACAACAGTCTAATAGAAGTCGGGGTGGGGGACTCGGCTGGCATTTAGCCACGCCACGCCACCCCAACCCCCCACCCCCTCCCCCACCCTGGAGGGAAAAAATAACGTTGTGACATTGCAGGTTCCAAGTCAGCCCAAAACAATACAAACTAAGAGGTTAACCAAACGGATGAATTAAGAAGCGGGTCTGATGGCGAAAAGAGCCGAAAATTCGAATTTTCGTGTGACATTCAACAGTCTTCATCTGAGGAGTCGGTCACATCAGCCTCAGAGTCGTTGAGCACGCGAGTCTTGGCCCTTACGTTTTGTTTCAAACTCTCCCAAGGGTATCTCCCACCCCCATCAAGAAGGAATACCCCCCCCCCCCCCCCCCCCGTGCTACCCTCCACATCAACTCCCCGCTGCATGGCGCGGTTGATGCCGATGTTGTATATCATAGTTACCCCCCCCCCCCCCCCCCAATATCTTTTACCTTCCTACACCCCTGGATAATCGACTATATTGTGTATTTAAGGAAATAAGTAGAAATGAACGCGTTTCCCCTGAGATCACTTTACTATAAATTAAGGAAAAAACATGGTAAACTAAATTTCTAAAAGTGGTAAATGGCTGAAGATGGGTAGCAGATAACCACGGCCCATGTGGGGGCTCGGGAAGTGGAGCAGTGCCTGTTTATTTTATGTAAACATGTTGTTTCACAGGTAAAATAAGACCTGGTCACCAACGCCTGGGGTTGAAGTTAATTCTCTGACGGGGGCAGCATCGGAATGAATGTCCGGCTAAACTTGTCTTCTTTGTCTTATGTTGTGGTCACAATTAGTCATATAGATGCATAAAAGTGACCTTAAGTACCGATAAATATATAAATAAATAGATGACCAAAGAAACGGGTACAAAATCAAGCTGGGCATCCATTTATACTTATTTATTTTATTTATAGGTGTTTTAAAAAGTCATTTTCAGCATATATTACTCTATCATGACCGCAACTTGGAAGTCAAGTTCAACCAATCGTTTATACCCACGCTACCCACTTTAGAATATTTCCATCTCAAGCGTTGGCTACTGGGTCCCACTTTACTCTCGGGGTTTCCACTCTGGGTAATCAAATATAATACCTATAGATGTGAGTCACGGTGAGTGGAAGACTCCTGTCCTGTTAGGTTACGTGAGCCGCTGAAATGTTAATTAACTACCACTGTGATGATAGTATGCTATTTGACTGTCAGTGACGTGGCCATCGGGGGGTGGGGGTATGCCCCTCGCCACTTTCCCTCAAAGTTGCTCGTCAAAAGGTTTCCAAAATGGCATAAAAACCATAGGGAGTTAGGTCCAGGGGGCTAGGTTGTAGATTTGTCGACTGCTTGTCCTAATATCTGTGTCGGTGAAAAAGTAGACAGCCACCGGTACGTCAGTACAGGTTCATCCTAAAATTTTATCATATTTTATAATATGAACTCTGGAAATCAATTTTTTTCTTCCACGGACCCAACCAAGGTCGGCTCGTGATAGGCTGGTAGCGACCACTTTTGCCCGCCCCATAACAGACCCATTTATTTCCCTCTGGCGGAAACAATGATTTTTGTGACAGAACATAATATAGGCCTGTTACATCTGTGTGAATCCTAACATGATGAAAGTCGGGGAGGGGGTTGGGAGGGTCCGGGAAGGGCGACTAACTTGGTTATCTAGCTCAAATCCTAGGGGCACAAATTCGGAAATGTGAAGGCCTGCAAGCCTTTTCCCGCACCCCTCCCCATCAGTTAGAAATTCAAGGGGTCTACCCCCCCCCCCCCCCCCCCCACACACACACACACACTTGCTTTGGGAAGGCTACGCCATTGTTGACTGTAAGTTACTGCGAGTAGATAGACTTGAGAAATTGGAAATAATTCAAAATATATTAGTTGAGTGTACATGTAATAAAGTAAATTCCATTTCCATTGGAGGCCAGTTTGAATAAAATTGTCGAGTCTGGAGGCCAGTTTGGGTATAGGAATAGCTTAGACCTATATCAAGGAATGGCCAGGACGATATTACATATAGCATAGGCATTCTTTTCCAAATGAGTTGAAAGTGAATTTGGAGAGCAGTTCGGATAACATTGTCAGAGGCTGGTTTTGGCGATCATTATCCCCTACTACCACTACCCCGTCCTAACTAAGACCTTCCCGTCATTAGACCCTAGTCCTATTTAGGACTAGAAGAGAACTTTTAAAGCCCCACAACAAGCTTCCAAATGTCATCATCCCTTAAAATTGCCTAGCGCCCCCCCCCCCCCCCCCCCCCCCAATTATAAAATTCTGGCTACGCCCCTGTTAAGAAATAGTGTCGGTAAATGGCGATTGGAAATTAAGAAATGACGACTGGCAACACTGATTAGCGAAAAACGATTTGCGATTAGCAATTAACTACTGGCGATTGGCATTGTTTCAGAGCCACAAAACCAGTTAGCGACCGGCGATTGACGATTGGCGAATAGCAAATCTGCAGAGTCACAAAAAGTGGTTAGCGATTAGCGATTGGCGTGTCGATAGAGGCACTGGCGATTAGCGAATGGCGATCAGACTGGCAACTAGCGATTGGGGATAGGATTGGCGACTGGCGATTAGAGAATAGCAATTGGCGTGTCGGTTAGGGGTTTCCATACGGGCGAGTAATTTATCGATGCACCTGGAAATGTACGTTGGACGTGCATTTTTCATCGCGATGAGATTGAATGTACGTCGGACGTGTAATTTAGCGATGCACCTGGAAATGTACGTTGGACGTGCATTTTTCATCGCGATGAGATTAAATGTACGTCGGACGTGTAATTTTAGCGATGCACCCGGAATTTATCGTTGCAACGCTATTTTTGAATATAGGTGCACCTGTAAAAAATACAGGTGCATCGCTATTTTCTGTTTAGAAAAATCTCATCGCGATGAGAAATGCACGTCCGACGTGCATTTACACGTCGGACGTATAAAATACAAGTTGAGCGAAAGAAAAGCACGTTGGACGTGGATTATTTTCCAGGTGCATCGATATTTTTGTAGGTGCACCTACATTCGAAAATAGCATTGCAACGCTAAAATAGAGGTGCATCGCTAAAAAATGCACGTCGGACGTGTATTTTGGCTAAAATGTACGTTGGACGTGTATTTTTTTCCTAAAATTACACGTCCGACGTGTATTTTTCATCGCGATGAGATTAAAATGCACGTCGGACGTGTAATTTTAGCGATGCACCTCGAATTTATCGTTGCAACGCTATTTTTGAATGTAGGTGCACCTGTAAAAAATACAGGTGCATCGCTATTTTCTGTTTAGAAAAATCTCATCGCGATGAAAAATGCACGTCCGACGTGCATTTACACGCACGTCGGACGTATAAAATACAAAGTTGAGCGAAAGAAAAGCACGTTGGACGTGGATTATTTTCCAGGTGCATCGATATTTTTGTAGGTGCACCTACATTAGAAAATAGCGTTGCAACGCTAAAATACAGGTGCATCGCTAAAAAATGCACGTCGGACGTGTATTTTGGCTAAAATGTACGTTGAACGTATTTTTTCCTAAAATTACACGTCCGACGTGCATTTTTCATCGCGATGAGATTAAAATGCACGTCGGACGTGTAATTTTAGCGATGCACCTCGAATTTATCGTTGCAACGCTATTTTTGAATGTAGGTGCACCTGTAAAAAAATACAGGTGCATCGCTATTTTCTGTTAGAAAAATCTCATCGCGATGAGAAATGCACGTCCGACGTGCATTTACACGTCGGACGTATAAAATACAAGTTGGACGAGTGAAATGCATGTTGGACGTGGATTATTTTCCAGGTGCATCGATATTTTTGTAGGTGCACTTACATTCGAAAATAGCGTTGCAACGCTAAAATACAGGTGCATCGCTAAAAAATGCACGTCGGACGTGTATTTTGGCTAAAATGTACGTTGGATGTGTATTGTTTCCTATAATTACACGTCCGACGTGCATTTTTCATCGCGATGAGATTAAAATGCACGTCGGACGTGTAATTTTAGCGATGCACCTCGAATTTATCGTTGTAACGCTATTTTTGAATGTAGGTGCACCTGTAAAAAATACAGGTGCATCGCTATTTTCTGTTTAGGAAAATCTCATCGCGATGAGAAATGCACGTCCGACGTGCATTTACACGTCGGACGTATAAAATACAAGTTGGACGAGTGAAATGCACGCTGGACGTGGATTATTTTCCAGGTGCATCGATATTTTTGTAGGTGCACCTACATTCGAAAATAGCATTGCAACGCTAAAATACAGGTGCACCGCTAAAAAATGCACGTCGGACGCGTATTTTTGGCAAAAATGTACGTTGGACGTGCATTTTTGCCTTAAATTGCACGTTGGACGTGCATTTTTCATCGCGATGAGATTGAAATACACGTCGGACGTGTATTTTATATCGATGCACCTGGATTTTATCGTTGCATCGCTATTTTGGAATGTAGGTGCACCTACAAAAAATACAGGTGCATCGCTGTTTTTTATTTAGCGAAATCTCATCACGATGATAAATGCACGTCCGACGTGGAAATGCACGTCGGACGTACAAATTGCACGTTGGACGTGGATATTTCCAGGTGCATCGCTATTTTTTCCAGGTGCACCTACATTTAGAAATAGCGTTGCAACGATAAAATACAGGTGCATCGCCAAAAAATGCGCGTTGGACGTGTATTTTAATCTCATCGCGATGAGAATAGACTTTTGACCCAAATGGTACGCCATATTTGTGAGCGAAAACGTGTGTGTTACCAATGACAAAACAAAGTAGATGATACCAACGAACGAACCAACTAATGAAACTGAAGGTAAACGTATAATGAGGTTTAAAAAAAAAACCCTTTACTTGCAAATTTTCATTTGTTTATAGAAATGATGAACATCACAGCGTGGTTGCCATTAACATCACAGCGCCGTTGCCACTTTTCACAACTGGGTGGTTCACTTTGACGGGCTTTGTTGGAGTTATTCTGCATCCGGGATCTGTCGGGATAAGTTTTTTAAATCGAAGGGATATTTTCTAGGCTACGAGGATCATTTCCTGGCGTCAGAACAATGGGGCGTCACCTAGGTAGGTGATTTTGAGTCGAGTGGCGATGCACAGAAGTTGTACCCAGGCATTTTGTGAGCCCTATTATTCGAAGAGAGATAATATCTGCTACGTGAAAGTAAGCTGGTTGGGATTGGGAAACATCAGTCTAACGGATAAAGTAAAAAGCTGTATTTCTTACCTCTCCATTTGAATGAAAATTGATAAAATCCGCCGCAGCGATGACTTTTCACATCAAAAACACGTCACAGCGCCCGAACAGAACATCACAGCGTCGAATTGCACTTCACAGCGTGAGACCGATTAGTAGGTGTGGTTCTTTGTTCCGAACAGTTTTGGAAAATATAGGCATGTGGATATGTCTATTTTTAGCTTCTTGGGGGTTACCACGGAGGTGCGGAAATTCTCCTTTTCACATGAATCAAGTGCTTGTGGCCCAATAATACCCCATACCAAATTTGGTTCAAATCGTGCCATCAGCTCAGAAAATAGAAGACTGGGGCATTGCCAAAAGTCTTGAGCCCCTCCAGTTACGATGGCAAATATTGCCCCAAAGAACTTCGTTTGAATAAATTTTAATATATCTCCGTAAGAAGCTGAATATCACGTCACCGCAACCATTATTTCTTAATTGGGGTGTTTTCCCCCCACCCCGTAGGGTGGTAAATGGAGTGCCACAGATTGATATCAACAAAAATAAATGCGACACCGAAGTCATCAATCACATGTAATTGGACTGGAATTTGATTTAAATAAATTTAGGCGAATACTCAAACATCACGTGCGTAACTGACGCTGGGCGACGGACAAAATGTGATGACTGTATAGCTAAACCTGGTTTTCAGTCAGGTGAGCAAAAAAGACATTCTATGGAGGGAGATTATACCGCACTGGCCACCATCAGAGTGGCCCGGATAACTTGTTAGATAATAATACAAGGAAGAAGAGACAGAAGGGTCCCTCCGCCAGAGGATGAGATGCCCTGCAACTGACGGTGTTCTTTGGAGAAGATGATGTGCCTACCTCTATTCCATCCCTCATGCCCCATAGGCGCCAACTCCAAGCTCTTTCCTCAGCAGATACCCCGGAGAATGGCATGTCAGTGGGCATGCCTAACTCTAGCTCTGCTCTTTTCTCTCCGGCGGTAGAGTCGGAGGAGAGCGGCTTGCCATCGCTTTTCGAGATGGAGGATAGTGTGCTTGAACCCTTCGATCAGAATATTTCTCTTCCACGGGACCAAAGCTCTGTCGGGGGGGGGGGGGGCGTTTGGAACCAGTGAGGAAACCCTGAAAGAGCTTCAGGCCCACAAAAGTGCAGTGGAATTCAGAATCGACCATCGCCTCCCTCGGGCGCCTTTGTTGAGAGGACCACACCTCACACTGGAAAGAAAATAAACCAACAACTCTTGCCAAGAAAGTCAAGAAGAAAACGAAGAGCCATTTGACCAAGCGACTGGACGCCCGACGTTTGGCGGAGTTACCGAGAAGGAAGACCGAAGAAGGGTGAGTGGTTGAAGAAGAAAGAAAAGGTCATACCAACTCCCCACCCCACGCCCACCCAGAGCTCTGTTCCGCCCTCCCTGGGGATTGAACCGGGTGATAGGGGGTGCGGCCAGGGACTCTGAAGTGGAAATGGAAACTGATTCATTGATATGAGTTCCTATCCTTCCTCTGGACCAGACCTGTACCGATTACAAGACGAAAACCTTCACAGAGGAATCAGAAGCCTAGATCTCCAGCACGCAGGCTTGGATCAAGTAAGTGGCAACATTACAGAATACACACCCAATACCTCCAATAAAAACACCAAGTAGGAGACATGAGGAAAATAAATAATAAAGGCATCCTCAACAAGGCGATGCTGGACCAGCATTTCCTTCTACCTTTCCTCCATCCGCCAAGATCAGTCACAAATACACCACCAAAAGGATCGAAAGTGGCCAAACTGTTCCACGGCGTGACCGTGCGCTTTCGATGCGCTAAGACCATTAGACTGTTAATTTTTTCACACCAGCTGCTCATAAACGAGCGTTTCTGTTGAGAGTATTGTATTTACACATAGCGGGACCCGATTTTGCCACCGTATCCTTGTCGAAACCGAATAGGGCTCACTTGCGGAGTCCCTAATGGTGTATGGGGCATAGCACAACTGACTATCCACCCAGTTCCGACCCATGCCGCTAGGAACACCCAACAACTCCAATGAAGCCCTCAGTATAACATAGTAAGATCGGAACGTCTGGTCTCTGCTACCTCTGCAACACTCAGCATATTCCCTATCTTAAGACAACCTGGAGTTAGGGACGTTTGGAGCTTTCTTTCCCGTAGTCGCGGTCGAACGTGGTTAAAACCTAAAATTGAAAGGGTCGAAAGAGGAAAGGGTTGTGCGGCAATGGCGAACTGAAACTATTGAGAGAGAATTTTCCAGTCTACAAAATGACTTTCGAGTATTTGGGCTCTCAAAGTCGGTAAAAAACAAAAAAATACTGTGTTCATATGATGACTGTTAGCAGTCAACTCATCATGTCTGTGGAATTGGTATCTCCACAGCTTCCGATCGCGATAATATTGAGAGTGTCAATGACTTTTCTTTTCGGTATGTCCGCTCTCCCCCAGGAGGGGTGTATATTTGTAATCATTTGTGATGAATCTTCCACTCATTTTTTGAATACTATCTAACTTTGTGATGATCTATGATGGATTTTACGGGTGCAATATAGAAGGTTTTTTGACATTCTATAGGTCAGTGTTACAGGTTTCTGCAGAAGTATCCAAGGGTTGAACCTGCCCTTTTTACTGACATGTTATGGGGGATGTTGCTGATGGGTCCGACGTTGTTGATATTTATTTGTGGACCTCAGTCTTTGAACAGAAATTCATCAATAATATTTTAAATATATATATATATAAATATATTTATATATATTCGCTTATTAATCGGTTGATTGTTGATTGGTTGCTGTGGGCACATTATCAGAACTGAAAACCTGAGCTCAACAATGACTCATTTCTTCACATTTTTTGTTCAAAGGGTAAACATCTACAACATGATTATTATCCAACTTTACGGAATCGGCTAGGAATCCCAATTACGGAATTCCTTATATAGCCTGTCTCTATGTATACAGGGGAAACGAAGCAATCAGATTCAACCTTGATCGATGTTATAGTCGAGACTGAGATAAGTATAGCTAGGAAGTAGTGTTACAAGTCAAAATTAATGGATGATAGTATAGCCATCAGTACTGGTACAAGGCCGCAACGGCACAATACTGCTGTAGAAGCTAATGATAGGACAGATAGGACCATAGACAAGTAGTGGCCTTGGAGCTTTGGTGGTAAGATGGAAGCCGTTGGTAAGACTACCTGTGTAAGAACTGTATAGGAGCCATAATTAGGAGATAGGAGCTGAAAAGGAGCTGGATCATAGGTATCCTTAAATACCGAAATGAGGCTAAGAGGGCTGATAAATTAGACCTCATTGAGGGATTTTTGCATGGCCCCTCATACCCTCAAGAGAAATGAGGCTAAGAGGGATAGTAGAATAGACCTCATTGAGGGATTTCTCATGGCCCTCATGGCCTCATACAACAAAAATAAGGATTCTCCAGAAAGTATCCTCGATAGGTATCCTCAAATAATACAATACCGGGCCATAGGTATCCTCAAATACTGAAATGAGGTTAAGAGGGATAGTAAATTAGATTTTCTTATGGCCCTCATGGCCTCATACGACAAATGGGATTCTCCAGAAAAATATCCTCGATAGGTATCCTCAAATAATACAATACCAGGCCATAGGTATCCTCAAATACTGAAATGAGGCTAAGAGGGACAGTAAATTAGGCCTCATTGAGGGATTTTTTCATGGCCCTCATGGTCTCAAACGAAATGAGGTTAAGAGGGATAGTAAATTAGACCTCATTGGGTGATTTTCTAATGGACCTCATGGCCTCATACGACAAAAAGGGATTCTCCAGAAGATATCCTCGATAGGTATCCTCACATATTAAAATACCAGGTCATAGGTATCCTCAAATACTGAAATAAGGCTAAAAGTCGTATGTGCGAGTCACTCGTTCGAGTAAATACTCTGTGGCTTATTTCAGGCCTGCAACCATGGTCGGGCATCAGGGGGGGGGGGGGGGCATTGGGGGGTGGGGGTGGCACCTCCCCAACCTGGACATAATCCCATCATTTTTCCATCCAGAATCATTTTATCCCCCTCCCCCCCCCCCCCTCAAGTGACTAAAGTTTATTTTTCTGCTCAAATAACAAGATTCATTATTTGCTTTTTGTTTATTTCTGCCCACTAACTGTTGAATTACCATCCTGAAGTTCACTAATTTGGATACATCTTGCCAAGCATATGTGCGCTGGGCCGACCATGGTTGGGCCCGGCATGGGAAAATTTTTTAATTTTTAATTTGGCATTAAAAGGAGTAATTTCCTGTCTTCTGAAGGATCAATTCCTACTTCAACATACCCCAAAAAGTTTTATTTTTTCTGCACAAATAACAAGATTCATTATTTGATTTTTTTTTATTCCTGTCCTCTAACTTTTGAACGACCATCCAGAATCATTTACCCCCCCCCCCCCCCCCCGCACACACACACACAATAGTGACTAAATTCCACTAATTTGGATACACCGTGCCAAGCACATGTGTGCCGGGTCGACCATGGTTCAAATTTTAAAATTTGGCATTAAAAGGAGCAATTTCCTGTCTTCTGAAGGATCAATTCCTGCTTCAGCATACCCCAACAAGTTTTATTTTTTCTGCTCAAGTAACAAGATTCATTATTTGCAATTTTTAAAATCTGTCCACTAACTTTTGAAGGACCATTCAGAATCATTTCATCCACCCCACCCCACCCCCTCCACCTCATCAAAGTGACTAAATTCCACTAATTTGGATACTCTTTGCCAAGAAAATGTGCCCCGGGTCGACCATGGTTCCTCCCGGCGTGTAAAATTTATAAAATTTGGCATTAAAAGGAGCAATTTCCCGTCTTTGTCCTACGGAAAGCCTTTGTTTGCGAGAACATTTCTCCTACTTTCAATTACCAGTAACCACTCATCACTTGAAATTTAACCTGCTATTGAAGACACATAATCTCTTCTGTTAATTTGTTAATGTTTCGTATTGTCATAGTTGTGTATAATCTGTGTTGAATAAACACCTCAAATATAACAGTAGAGACTCATGCATGGGATTATATTCAATGTAATTACAGGCGTAAATTGACAACTCTGAGTTAATTCACTGGTAGATAAAATGGATCAAAATGGTGAAAATTAAAAAACAGTGTCTGAAATTTTTCTGGGGGGGGGGGGGGGGGGGGGGCAAAATGTTTCCAGGTGGCGCCTCCCCCCTCCCCTCTCCGTGGTTGCAGGCCTGGCTTATCTGCTCGGTGGGATTCGAGTCCTTCGAGCAATGACTTATCAGTAACTACTCGATAGATTCTTGGCATTAGGAACGATATGGGCTTTCATGGAGGTTTGTCTATGAGTTGCTATATATTCGTGCTACTATTATACGCAATGGTATGGCGGTCCTAAAAAGGATTCTGGGGGAAATCCGAACCAGAAAACCACTCTAGTTCAGTCGAACTTACCCCGGGGTCCCCCCCCCCCCCCAGTACTTGGGGGCCTCTCGGTACCACGGTATGGTGGTACTAAATAGGATTCTGGGGTAAATCCGTACTAAATAAAGTCAATTTCGGTAGTTTAGGGTGGATTTTGGTGATTTGGAGGGATTGTCGGGTTGTTTGTGGTAATTAGATTTTCTCCTGTTCAATCGAACATACCCGGGGGTCTCCTCGATACTACACCACTACGCGCTAAGCCGATAAAAGGGGGAATCCGCACTAAATAAAGTCATTTTTGGTAATTTGGAGGGATTGTCGGGTTGTTTGTTGTAATTCTACGAATCGGGAAATTACTCTTGTACAGAAAGGAACATACTCTCCAAACTTAACCCTGTCCCATAAGAAGCTTTTAGGACACATAGCAACCACGTGCTACCACAGAAACCAAGATGGAGGCCTCCAGTATACAAAATGGCCGACGGAAATACGTATCACCCTAACAACACGCGCTGTGTATGCGCACTAACACCACGTATCACTATGGGGATGTCGTCACAAGATGGCTGCTCACGTAGGTTACCATGACAACCAAACATGGCGCCACCATGTCACGTGACTATGACGTCACTTCCCCTCCGGCTCTCCCTCCGGCCAATCGGCCCCGTTTACCTCATCTACTACTCGAGAAGACATTTTTCACTGCGTTTTGCAAAAAAAAAAAATGCATCAGAGTTGGGAATGTGGTTGTTTCTGCTCTTCTTGAATAAGCAGAGACAGCAGCTATTTAAGACTGAACCATAAATGTTTCAAGATTTATGACATGTCAGCAGGAACAATGGGGCGACGGGGGCGGTAGCCCCTCTTGCCCTCGCCCACGGGGGCGAGCGGGGCCGAAAATGCCCGAAAATCAAAAGTTAGCATTGTTATTGATCAACCATCAGTTTTGAACCAGGATCATACTGATCAGCCTATTATTCAGCTGTAGTTTTGAAAAACCAATTCTCCTGCATTAATTGAATGCGTGTCAAAAAAAGAATAAAAAACGCGAGATAAACTGAACTCAAGCAATGAATATGTTTTGAGACTCTAAGAAACATTCATTGTTTTGTTTTGGTATATCTCGTTTTTTGTGGTAACAAGTTAACAGCAAAGAAACTAATGACTACTGTGCAGAAATGCCAGTTACATATGGTAGCCGCGGGTCCTTGAAAGTCCTTGAATTTCAAAACTGTTTACCAAGGCCTCGAAAGGCCTTGAACATTACCTTACACCCCCATAGGTCATTGAAAGTGCTCGAATTTTAAAAAAAAAATGCAACAATGTGTCAATAGCTGGGTGTATTGTCTAGTAAGATAAGACAAACAAATTGTGGGGCGCAAGGATACAAATATGGATGTCATTCGAACCAGCTCTCTGAGCTGGTTCCAATGGCATTCATATTGGTATCATTGCATCCCACAGTATACTTGACTTACAAATAATTTATGAGTGTGTCCACATTTGGAGAGAGCAGGAAATATCACCCTTCTCTGTCGACATTAAGTCAGCCAATTTGAAGCTGTTTCAGTAGCCTGCATGCCCTTGAATATCCTTCATTTTTAGTTGAAAAGATACTTGAAAGTCCTTGAATTTGTTTTGTTGAGAGTAGCCCTGGGAAACCATGTTTCGTGAATCATAGATTCATAGAACTCTGCAGTTTATATTTCTGTGTCCCTTTATCAGTGGCGTAGATGGCTTTTCGTTGGCGGAGGGGCAAGCCCAAAATTTTCCGACAGACCGAAAAATTTCCGACAGTGTAACAACAACAAAAACCCAAACAAACAGAAAGAATCTGTTGTTTACTGCAAATGTACTGAAAATTGGTCTTTCTTACCCCAAATTTACCCAAAATGGCATGTTTTTATCCCCAAAGCCAGCATTTTAATGTTAGGCATAAATTCGCTATTTAAAAATGGTCCCAAAACATTTCCGACAAAACTTCTGGGGGGGGGGGGGCTGTGTCCCCCCCCCCCCCCCGCCTTTATCTACGCCACTGTCCTTTATGTGTCATGTACCGCTTGTATCATCCAGCACAAGACAAGTGACGGAGCACAAACATAACAATAGGCCCAGAGTTCGGTATCTACAACCTCAGATTTCATCGTTGTAATTCGAATGGAGGTACAGGTGCATATTTCTAAAATCTGTACTTGTCTGTTTTTATATATTTATACGAAACTATTCCTAAAATCCAGGGAAAGGTTATTTTGACCAACTGAATGATGCTTGATACCCACTCTTACAACCTCCACCCCAACCCAACGAGACTTAGCTTAGGATTAAATGTGTGAAAACCTTATTCACGAGTGGGTACAATTTTAATTATTTGTGCACATTCCCTCCTCGTCTATCCACCTGTGCTTCCGGACCGATTGTGTGGCATTTCCATAAATCAGATGCCCCAAATTATGCAGGAAAATAATATTCTTTTCCTACATATATTACGTTTCTAAAGAGGTACGTAGGCTATATGGCTCAGCATTAAAAAAATTACAACATGCTGTAAAAAATATTTTTTTTCTATTATAAAATACAAGAGGAATTTCAGGCCAAAAAGCAACCAGAATGTACAATTTGAGAGCTCCATTAAAAAATTTCCCCCTGATCCCCCTTTAATACCTCGTGCCTTCGGCGCTCGGCGCAGATGCCTCCTTCGCCATCTTCGTCCTCTCCCAATTTTAGGCGATATACGTGCACTTGCCCTCATTAAACAGTTTCGCCCCTTGCCCTTTGCTGCTTCCGCCGGCCCTGCGTGTCAGCGGTTCATTTCGGTAAATACACAGAACGACACGCGTGTGTGAATGCGTTAATCGATATGGCACGAGTGCCAGCGCGGATGGATAGAACGAGAAGCCACAGGCCTCGAGTTTTATCCTTCCGCGATGGCACAAGTGCCATATCGATTAACCCATTCAAACACGCGTGTAGTTCTGTGTTTATTACACGCTCGCGTCTAAAAAACAGTTATTAGAAGGACACTCAACAATTCCTTTGATAATTATCACCAAAACAGAAGATATTTTGTCGAAAACCAAACTTGCGAGGGGAACCAGTGTTACTTTTTCGTTCTATGTGCCTACTGGCACATAGAACACATTGGAACTAAGGGGACGATTTTTAGCCATTGCTAGGAATTGAAATTGTAATTGCGGTACACGATTTGTAGAAAATTCCAGTGAAATTTCGCTTCTTTATAAAAATAGTCCGTCAACGATTTTCGTTCCAGACATGTGCGGAACAGATTTTTATTTTCCGGACAGTTTAGTGTTGCTGTAGATGGGAATTTCAAAGAACAGGCGTGTAATAAAGTTGAAAAATGACATGGTTTTCTCTGTGGCGGCAATTTCTTTTTATTGTCATTGCTGTCCAAATTCCAGATCCGTATTCGATACTCAAACTATCGTGTGCGCAATCACACATCACAAGCATCGTCTGCTGGCGGACACTGTTTTCAAAGTTGTGACTAAACTTCACTAAAGAAAGATTGTTTAATATAGAGTAATATCGTTTTATATATGATTGAAACCCATAGACTCTATTAATTGTTTGAGGCGCGTTGTCAATATAAATATGTATAATATTAATACAATTGTTCAGCTCACGCCGACTGACGCCAAGTAATTTTATTCACGGGGGTTCCGGTTCACTTTGTTAACATATTTGTAAACATCGGTGGCGATCATTTCATTTTCAGTCAATACTTTTTGTGAAAACGATTTGTAATGTATGTAGCAAGATTGGTGCTTATTGGCAATACCGCCTTCTTAAAAAACACAAACAGTATTATTGGAATAACCCCTAAGCAAATGCCAGGACTATTGTATTGAATTTTGAAGCGTGAGTTTCGGATCGTTTCAAACTTTCATGAGATTGCTGATCAAACATTACTCATTACTTTAGACTGGGCGGTTACTAGACTGTTCGCCCCAGGTTTTCTGGACTGCTCGCACTCGGAGACTGTTCGTCCCTTAGTTCTTTGAACTATGTTTGTTGTTGATGTTTTTGTTTTGTGACATCAAAAGAAACAAAGAATAAAAATTGGCGTCAACAAATGTTTCAAATCTTCAAACAAGTATATCCAAATAGTGCCGACAAGAGACTAAAAATATTCCATTAAAAATATGTATAAATGACCAAGAGTTGTAGCAGAACTGTTTTTTTTTTCTACACTTGTCACTTCTGCCGTTCTGGCATTTTGTTCATATAGACAAACATAAAAAGTCAAACAAGTTAACTCTGTGTTCATATAATGATTAAATAACAGTTTGAGCGGCACATGAAAGAAAACTTTCTCATCAAGAGCTTTTGTTTTTCTAACAGCAGTTACCACTAATCATCAAGCTTACAGCTGACAGAAAATTCTCGTTCTGTGGTTTTGACATTATTAGAAGAGACCGCCCCATCCAAAAAGGTGGCTCATGCCTCTTACCAACCCGGAAAGACAAAGGAATTGGGGTGTAAGGCAGGAGATTAAATACAAAACAATACTATGCGACCACCTCAATGCTGAAGTGATTGCAGCTGAAATTGATCTTGACCACAAACACGTGGTCATCATATCATATTAATTGTGAAGCACGTCATAGGCGTCTGAACACCAGTGTTAGGCGGCATCATCTACCTTTTTACCAGTTGGTTAAGGTTTTACACAATGAAGCATTAGTAGTGGATGTGCAGGCTCAGTTTCTTACCGACGATAAACTTCGCCAAAATCTCAAGGCAAAGTGTAAATCTCACAGTGCAAAAATTGGTGCAGCATGGGAACATTTACTGCTGGTGTCATTGGTTCAAAGGAACTTCTGAAATTAATTAGTGCTGTATACAAACCTTGTGTGCATTCATAGTATGTATGTGGTACAGGTAGTTTCTCCTTGAGTTGAAAACATGGGTTGGTTAAATCGTAAAATTTTTATTTTTTTTGGAAATGTTACTTGAAAACATTCCAAAAAAAATATAAAAAAATTAACATTCATCCAAGTTATTTTTCATGCCCAGAATACTAAACTCCCAAATGTCCCTGGTCGGTTAAATCCTTTTAGTTTTTTTGGAAATTTTTCTTGAAAATGTTCTTGAAAACATTCCAAAAAAAATCTAAACAGATTTAACATTCATCCAAGTTATTTATCGTCCCGACCCCAGAATACTAAACTCTCAAAGTTTCGTGGTTGGTTGAATTTTTTTTATTTTTTTCGGAATTTTTTTGTGAAAATGGTCTTGAAAACCTTCCAAAAGAAATAAAAAATTCAACATTCATCCAAGTTATTTATTGTCCCCAGGATACTAAACTCCCAAAGTTCCTTGTTTGGTTGAATCTTTTGTTTTTTTATGTTTCTTTTTTTATCGGTTTAGTAACATTTTCAGTTCAACTTTTGATATTACATGAGTATTCAGATGAAAATCGATATGAATATATGGTGAATATTATTTACACTTTAAACTGAGGCAATTAAAAAAGAGAAAAGTAGCTTTTTTTTTTTTTTTCTTGTCCCCCATTTTCCCAAGCCAACAATGTAAATGCAGCCATAGTGGAATATCACAGCTGTTCATCCCAACAATTTTTGGGGGCAAACAGTCCAGAAAAATGGAGGCGAAGAGTCCATTGGGGCGAACAGTCTCCGGGGGCGAACTGTCCAGTTCCCTACTGGGGGCACCAATCCTACCGGGGGTCTTCACCTTTACTTAGGTACCGCATGAAATGTAAAAAGTGAACAAACAGTAAGATACTGACAAAGTCATATGGATGACTGTGAAGAGTGGTCTTTTCCCTGCAAATAATTGCAAATACCGCCATGTTTTGTATTGTTTCTATAAATAGCGAAAGTATACTACTACTCAGTACTAGGAAGTCACTCGACATCACCTTAACTTGAGTTATCCGGAAGACTGGGAACACAGTGTCTCAGTGGTTATGGAACTTAATATGGAAGTGGACTTCAAACCGAAAGGTCCACAGTTCAATCCTTTTCAGGTTTAACTGCGTTGTGACTTTGTCTTTGGCCCTAGTCATTCGCCCCCACTCCAGTCACTTTGGCCCCATGGTCATTTCGGCCCGATTTCGGGGTAGAGATCTATAAACAACAACGCATAGTTATGTTTTAGAAATAATAGGTAATTACCTGTATCAGTCATTTATATTTACACAGTGCACAGAAAAGTTTTACATGAATTAAAAATCATCCATGAGTTCAGTTTTACATACATTTACGATGCTATATAAATAAGAGAAATTTGTTTACTTTAAATGGGGTGTTGGGGGTGGGGAGGGGGCGAGGAGAATCTGGCCAAACCCATCTTGGGCTAAAATAAAAAAAAAAATCCTTTAAAATGCATTTCTGTGTCCATGGTCAAGGCACTTAATCACACATGCGCATGTGGGTATCCAGGAGGCCCCCCCTCCCCCCCCCCCCCCCCCCCCATGATTTTGGCCTCATAGTCATTTTGGCCCTAGTCATTCGCCCCCACCCCACTCCAGTCACTTTGACCCCATTTGGGGGGTAGAGATATATAAACAACAACGCATAGTTATGTTTTAGAAATAATGGGTAATTACCTTCATTAATTAATGTTCAGTCATTTATATTTACACAGTGTACAGAAAAGTTTTACATGACATTAAAAATTATCCATGAGTTCAGTTTTACATACATTAAAGGTGCTATATAAGTAAGAGAAATTTGTTTACTTTGAACTTTCCACCCAAATTCAAATGAAATATACCCAAATAATACATCAAAATGAAGGCTGTAATGTATAGAACACACAAAATATATGCAATTTTTTGATGGGGCGATGTCTTCTAATAATATCAAACCCACTTAATGGAAATTTTTGTTTGGTTTTAGCCAATTATGTCCGTATTTTTTAAATAATGTTACATATGTGAGTTTTTCTGGTTAACGCTTCAAGCGTTCCACTGGACTATTTTTAATATATCCATGAATGGCTTATGAATAGCTGTACTAAGTTTATTTACTATTTGTAATATTGTAAACATTGGGGTATAAATGTTGAAAAACAATTAAATAAAAAAAATGTTAAAATTAAAAAAATATTTATTGGGGCCGAAATGATTTGGTATATTTTTTATTTGGCTGAATTGACTTGAGGCCGAAATGACTGAGACCAAAATGACTGGGGCCGAAGTGACTGGAATTTGCCCAGGTTTAAATTTAAATACGAGTAAGGTGTGTTAAAATGGAATATAAAATATTTTTGGAATATAAAAATATTAATATTTTTTAATAATTAACTTTTTCTGAGTAAAAAATGTCATAGAGTATTCAAAATATCTAATAGATCAATTATGTAATCATAATTCGTTATTCATTGAATCATGTATGCTTGTTTGATATGAAAAATAAGAAGAATGGTGAAATAAAATGAAATATTTTGAATTATAATTGTGACTGTGTTGTTCTTTATTAGAGGCCATGCACACAATTCTAGCTGATTGCACATCAGCTCAAG
The DNA here is from genome assembly GCA_031216915.1 of Pictodentalium vernedei. Classification (NCBI taxonomy): domain Eukaryota; kingdom Metazoa; phylum Mollusca; class Scaphopoda; order Dentaliida; family Dentaliidae; genus Pictodentalium; species Pictodentalium vernedei. The sequence continues at coordinate 228,673,013 of CM062293.1, forward strand.
AGTATCTCCAATTCGTAATCAGTCACTATTTTTCGAAATATGTTGTATAAACCCCTAATACTACCTTCGATGGTGACATTCTCTCTTTATCAAGTTTTTCTCTTTTTTGTTGTCAAAACGCCAGTCTAAATAAGATTTCTTCAGTTTTTAATAGGGTAGTAGCCTTAAAAGAGTGCTGCTATAAAGCAAAAAAACATTGATGCCCGGAGTGACATCACACATGTATCTGGGACTTGGATACCACTGTGCAAAATTATTACTTTGTCACAGTCTATGTGGAGCTCAGAGCCATCACCTATTTCATCTTTAAAATGATTCCCATGTACTGAATTAAGTCCAAAGGAATAAAACAAACAATAAACAGAGACTTTCAGTTTCAGGTAACATACAATAAGCAATCAGATGACTTCACTTCTTGGGCATGCAAAGTTAACCTCTGATTACCAATTTTCTTTTAAAAACAAAATACACAAGGAATCCCCTATAAACTGAACACGGGTAAGAAGCAGCTTCAATGGAAACTGGCCATTGCTATTTTTTTTTTTGATTCCTCACTCTTTCATTGAAATTATGCCCCAGCCCCTTTAATACTGCACATCAGAAGATTTCTATTTATTTCTTCATTATCTCTCCATGCTTTACTCTAGTTTAATTTATAGTTTGTCTAGAGCTCTACCCAACAGGATGTAGGAGAATAACTTAAAACAAAAATACAGGAAAATTACCAAATTCTGAATAATTCAGAACTGTTATTCGCATATTTTTTAACCAGCAAGCTGACAATTCAATTATCTGTGTTTCATTGTACTTAATTTTTTATATGCCCGTCATTTGACGGACGTATTATTTGCTACATGCTACATTATTCAAACTTTGCACACATGTTGATCAGTAATTGCCTTTGTGCATGTGGCAAGAGCAGGTAACCCCATTATGTATTTCCAGAGTTATGCCCCTTTTAGTACTTAAAACATTACAGTATTGTGTAGCCTACTCCTTCAACATTTTACATGCTATATTATTCAAACTTTGCACACATGGTGATCACCAATGGCCGTTGTGCATGTGACAAGAGCAGGTACCTCCATTTTGTATTTCCAGAGTTATGCCCTTTTTAGCCTGATTGTTTACAGTGAGGGCTATAGTCATTACTTTTGTCCATCTGTCCGTCCGTCCGTCTGTCCGTCTGTTAACACTTAGAGTTTTGGTTAAAGTTTTTTACTGAAGGTTCAAGTTGGATTTTTTTTCCCTATTTAGTCATGACTTTCTTCTGTCTGTCTGTTAACATTTGGAGTTTTGGTTAATCCTTTACCCAACGAATCGGCTGCATCCGCCCGCGTAATATGCAAATTCAGTAGTTGAAAAAATATTATTTTTTAAAAAATTTCAACAAAACCATATCATGGGACCCCTCGTTGGAACCAGCTCGTCGAGCTCATTCCAATGAGGGGTCACATGATATGGTTTTGTTGAAATTTTTTGAAAAATTTAAAAAAATGATATTTAAAATAAAGCCACACAAAGTAGATCTTCTGTTTCTCAGGCCATTATTTGTGAAATTGCATGTGGGCGAGCGGTTTTTTATTTTATTTTTTATTTCAGTAATTTCTTCTTCGCCATCAAAAGTTCATATTCTTGGTTCAAGTTTTAGGCCTCATAATCTACAGAATAGCATGGGTGGTGGTGTATTTCATCCCTTGAGTGCAAGAAGGCTTTGCAATGCTAAAGCATTGCAAAGCCTTCTTGCACTCAAGGGACAAATTCATCAATTTTTTTAACTTGGGTAAAATATCAGACATAAACCATTTAATTTTTATTTTTTTTTAAGTTTAAATTGGTTATAAAAAGAGAGCATGCGGCAGCCAAAAGGACCATGCGGGAGGGCCTGAGAAAAAGATTTTTTATTTTTTTAGGCCTAATAAATTTTGATATCGTCTGCGTTGGGTAAAGGGTTAAAGTTTGTGGTTAAAGTTTTTTAGTCAACCTTAAAGTTTTTTGTTTTTTTTTTTCTTTTAAATTGATATTACTATTGATTGTATCATTCTCATTTTGTTTTTATTTTTTTATGTTTCATGTTATTTTGGGAAATATTTAACCCTTTTTTGTATGGCAATTTAACTTACAACTTCCAGGTTAAAGTTTTTTGGGGGAGCGGGGGGTGTTTTAAAATTACACCTTTAATTCTTCAAACAGTTTAGTGGAATGTCACTGTTTCTTATTTGGGACAATGTCTACTATCTACTGAACATTTCTACAGTGATTTTGATTAATATCGGCATGATTTTAACCCCTTTTAAACATTTTTTCAGACTTACTTTCTTTGTATTTGAAATTAGACTTTGCCACATACTTTCTTACTCTAATTCTTGCATGGTCAATACAACTTAATGATTCCATTTACATCAGTGATTTCTTTTATCGGTTTTAGGAAATATTTAACCCTTTTTTGCCAATCAATTTTATTTAGTATTCCCAGCTTAAAGTTTCGGATTAAAGTTCTGCTTTTCAAGGTTCTATGACTTAGTATTCCCAGCTAAAAGTTTCGGATTAAAGTTCTGCTTTTCAAGGTTCTATCTGTCATTCTCCAAACACTCTGTTATAACGTCATTTCTTTTTTTCATTTCGGGCAAGGTCTACTGAAGCTATACACAGTGGTTTCAAATAATATTGGCATTAATTTAATTAACCCTTTTCACAACGCTTTTCGAAGTTAGTTTCTCTAAATTTCAAATTAGACTTCTACCACATACTTTATTACTTTTTATCCCCTCCCACAAGGGAGGGATATAGCACAGAGTTCGTTTCGTCCGTCTATCTGTAAGTTCATCCATCAGTCCATCCGTCCGTCAGTTCATCCGTCAGTCTGAACTTTCTTTATGACATAACTTCAACAAAAGTTAATGGATTTCAATTCTTTTCAGTACATGTCTCTAGGTCAAGTTTGATGACCACAATTATCCAATGAAAATTGTTGAGGTCATTTCCCTACCTAGCCCCCCCCCCCCCCCCCCCCCCCCTGCAATTAGGAATTTTTTTTTCTTCTTTCTTCCAATATGCATTTTGAACTATTTACAGTCACTACATGCAGAACCTTTTTTTAAACTCATGTAAACCCCCTTCCTCCCCCCCCACCCCCAGGGAGGGGAGGAATTAGGCACTTTTTTTTCTTTGGTCAAAAATGCTTTTTTACAGTTTTGGTCAAAGTTTGTGGTTAAAAACCCAGACAAACACCCCCCCCCCCCCCCCCCCCCAATTAGGCATATTTTTTTTTCTTTCCTCCAATATGCATTTTGAACTATTTACAGTCACTACATGCAGAACCTTTTTTTAAACTCACGTAAACCCCCTTCCCCCCCCCCCCCCCCCCAACCCCAGGGAGGGGGGAATTAGGCACTTTTTTTATTTCGTCAAAAATGCTTTTTTACAGTTTTGGTCAAAGTTTGTGGTTAAAAACCCAGACAAACACCCCCCCCCCCCCCCCCCAATTAGGCATATTTTTTTTTCTTTCCTCCAATATGCATTTTGAACTATTTACAGTCACTACATGCAGAACCTTTTTTTAAACTCACGTAAACCCCCTTCCCCCCCCCCCCCCCCCCACCCCCAGGGAGGGGGGAATTAGGCACTTTTTTTTCTTTCGTCAAAAATGCTTTTTACAGTTTTGGTCAAAGTTTGTGGTTAAAAACCCAGACAAACCCCCCCCCCCCCCCCCCCAATTAGGCATATTTTTTTTTATTTCCTCCAATATGCATTTTGAACTATTTACAGTCACTACATGCAGAACCTTTTTTTAAACTCACGTAAACCCCCTCCCCCCCTGCCCCCAGGGAGGGGGGGGGGGGGGGGAATTAGGCACTTTTTTTTTCTTTCGTCAAAAATGCTTTTTTACAAAGTTTGTGGTTAAAAACCCAGACAAACACCTCCCCCACCCCAATTAGGCATTTTTTTCTTTCTTGCCTTCAATATGCATTTTGAACTATTTACAGTCACTACATGCGGAACCTTTTTTTTTAAACTCACGTAACCCCTCCCTCTTGCCCCCCCCTCCCCTGGGGCCAATTAGGCACTTTTTTTTTCTTTTGTCAAAATTGCTTTTTTACAGTTTTGGTTAACGTTTGTGGTTAAAAACCCACACAGACACCCCCTCTCCCACCCCACCCCCCCACCCCCCACCCCCCTACCCCAATTAGACATTTTTTTCTTTCTTTCCTCCAATATGCATTTTGAACAATTTACAGTCACTACATGCGGAACCTTTTTTTAAACTCACGTAAACCTCCATCCCCCTCCCCCCCCCCCCCCACCTCCCTGGGGGCCAATTAGGCACTTTTTTTTTCTTTCTTCAAAAATGCATTTTTACAGTTTTGGTTAAAGTTTGTGGTTAAAAACCCAAACAGCCCCCCCCTCCCCCCTCCCCCCCCCCCCCCCCCCCCCCCCCCCCCTGATGCCAGTTAGGCATTTTTTTTCTCGAAATGCATTCGGAAGGATTTAGGTTGACCACATGCAGGGACAAAAATGGACTCCCCACCCACCCACCCACCCACCCAAAACCCCAACACCCACCCCACCCATTTAAGCATATTTTTTCTTTGGTACAAAATGCATTTTTAGCCTGACTGTTTACAGTCAGGGCTATAGTCATGACTTTCGTTGGTCCATCTGTCGGTCCATCCATCTGTCTGTACCCCACATACCGAGGTACCCCATTGTTTGTCCTTTGTGTGGACTAACGGTTTCTACCTCGTTTTGCCGGTACAGTTCTGGAAAAACAGACGAGGTAAAGGGTTTCTTTTGTCTTTTGTACCTCGGTAAGGCAAAACACGCAAACTCTTTTGTCTAGTTACCTCGTCAAGTTGGTAAGACAAACCCACACACACACACACACACACACACACACACACACACACACACACACACACACACACACACACACACACACACACACACACACACACACACAGAGTCTTGTTTTCCCTACATACCGAGGTACCCCATTGTTTGTCCTTTGTGTGGACTAACGGTTTCAACCTCGTTTTGCCGGTACAGTTCTGGGAAAACAACCGAGGTAAAGGGTTTCTTTTGTCTTTTGTACCTCGGTAAGGCGAAACACGCAAACTCTTTTGTCTAGTTACCTCGTCAAGTTGGTAAGACAAACCCCACACACACACACACACACACACACACACACACACACACACACACACACACACACACACACACACACACACACACACACACACACACACAGAGTCTTGTCTACCCTACATACCGAGGTACCCCATTGTTTGTCCTTTGTGTGGACTAACGGTTTCTACCTCGTTTTGCCGGTACAGTTCTGGGAAAACAACCGAGGTAAAGGGTTTCTTTTGTCTTTTGTACCTCGGTAAGGCGAAACACGCAAACTCTTTTGTCTAGTTACCTCGTCAAGTTGGTAAGACAAACCCACACACACACACACACACACACACACACACACACACACACACACACACACATGTGTCACTTGGGCAATTATTCCCAAACTGCACTGCCCGTGCCAGTCTTCGTCTGAGGCCATCCACAGCACTTTCGTCGTACTGTAGCCAGCGCGTTCCACACTTTCATGCTGCTGCCGAAAGGAAGATGAACCAAGTAATCATGAGGACTTCATCTAAAAAGCTAGATTCCAGCCATCGTTTTTGACGGTGTGCAATGGTCTAGTGGTTTAGACGCTGAACTCCTGATTGCCAGGCGGTGTTGCCGAAGGTTCGAATCCCGGCGGGGGATCAGAAACCAACATTCAAAATTCCTCTAAAACATGATTGTGTCATTTGAAAAAACACACACAAGCCCGTGCCAGTCTTCGTCTGAGGCCATCCACAGCACTTTCGTCGTACTGTAGCCAGCGCGTTCCACACTTTCATGCTGCTGCCGAAAGGAAGATGAACCAAGTAATCATGAGGACTTCATCTAAAAAGCTAGATTCCAGCCATCGTTTTTGACGGTGTGCAATGGTCTAGTGGTTTAGACGCTGAACTCCTGATTGCCAGGCGGTGTTGCCGAAGGTTCGAATCCCGGCGGGGGATCAGAAACCAACATTCAAAATTCCTCTAAAACATGATTGTGTCATTTGAAAAAACACACACAAGCCCGTGCCAGTCTTCGTCTGAGGCCATCCACAGCACTTTCGTCGTACTGTAGCCAGCGCGTTCCACACTTTCATGCTGCTGCCGAAAGGAAGATGAACCAAGTAATCATGAGGACTTCATCTAAAAAGCTAGATTCTAGCCATCGTTTTTGACGGTGTGCAATGGTCTAGTGGTTTAGACGCTGAACTCCTGATTGCCAGGCGGTGTTGCCGAAGGTTCGAATCCCGGCGGGGGATCAGAAACCAACATTCAAAATTCCTCTAAAACATGATTGTGTCATTTGAAAAAACACACACAAGCCCGTGCCAGTCTTCGTCTGAGGCCATCCACAGCACTTTCGTCGTACTGTAGCCAGCGCGTTCCACACTTTCATGCTGCTGCCGAAAGGAAGATGAACCAAGTAATCATGAGGACTTCATCTAAAAAGCTAGATTCCAGCCATCGTTTTTGACGGTGTGCAATGGTCTAGTGGTTTAGACGCTGAACTCCTGATTGCCAGGCGGTGTTGCCGAAGGTTCGAATCCCGGCGGGGGATCAGAAACCAACATTCAAAATTCCTCTAAAACATGATTGTGTCATTTGAAAAAACACACACAAGCCCGTGCCAGTCTTCGTCTGAGGCCATCCACAGCACTTTCGTCGTACTGTAGCCAGCGCGTTCCACACTTTCATGCTGCTGCCGAAAGGAAGATGAACCAAGTAATCATGAGGACTTCATCTAAAAAGCTAGATTCCAGCCATCGTTTTTGACGGTGTGCAATGGTCTAGTGGTTTAGACGCTGAACTCCTGATTGCCAGGCGGTGTTGCCGAAGGTTCGAATCCCGGCGGGGGATCAGAAACCAACATTCAAAATTCCTCTAAAACATGATTGTGTCATTTGAAAAAACACACACAAGCCCGTGCCAGTCTTCGTCTGAGGCCATCCACAGCACTTTCGTCGTACTGTAGCCAGCGCGTTCCACACTTTCATGCTGCTGCCGAAAGGAAGATGAACCAAGTAATCATGAGGACTTCATCTAAAAAGCTAGATTCCAGCCATCGTTTTTGACGGTGTGCAATGGTCTAGTGGTTTAGACGCTGAACTCCTGATTGCCAGGCGGTGTTGCCGAAGGTTCGAATCCCGGCGGGGGATCAGAAACCAACATTCAAAATTCCTCTAAAACATGATTGTGTCATTTGAAAAAACACACACAAGCCCGTGCCAGTCTTCGTCTGAGGCCATCCACAGCACTTTCGTCGTACTGTAGCCAGCGCGTTCCACACTTTCATGCTGCTGCCGAAAGGAAGATGAACCAAGTAATCATGAGGACTTCATCTAAAAAGCTAGATTCCAGCCATCGTTTTTGACGGTGTGCAATGGTCTAGTGGTTTAGACGCTGAACTCCTGATTGCCAGGCGGTGTTGCCGAAGGTTCGAATCCCGGCGGGGGATCAGAAACCAACATTCAAAATTCCTCTAAAACATGATTGTGTCATTTGAAAAAACACACACAAGCCCGTGCCAGTCTTCGTCTGAGGCCATCCACAGCACTTTCGTCGTACTGTAGCCAGCGCGTTCCACACTTTCATGCTGCTGCCGAAAGGAAGATGAACCAAGTAATCATGAGGACTTCATCTAAAAAGCTAGATTCCAGCCATCGTTTTTGACGGTGTGCAATGGTCTAGTGGTTTAGACGCTGAACTCCTGATTGCCAGGCGGTGTTGCCGAAGGTTCGAATCCCGGCGGGGGATCAGAAACCAACATTCAAAATTCCTCTAAAACATGATTGTGTCATTTGAAAAAACACACACAAGCCCGTGCCAGTCTTCGTCTGAGGCCATCCACAGCACTTTCGTCGTACTGTAGCCAGCGCGTTCCACACTTTCATGCTGCTGCCGAAAGGAAGATGAACCAAGTAATCATGAGGACTTCATCTAAAAAGCTAGATTCCAGCCATCGTTTTTGACGGTGTGCAATGGTCTAGTGGTTTAGACGCTGAACTCCTGATTGCCAGGCGGTGTTGCCGAAGGTTCGAATCCCGGCGGGGGATCAGAAACCAACATTCAAAATTCCTCTAAAACATGATTGTGTCATTTGAAAAAACACACACAAGCCCGTGCCAGTCTTCGTCTGAGGCCATCCACAGCACTTTCGTCGTACTGTAGCCAGCGCGTTCCACACTTTCATGCTGCTGCCGAAAGGAAGATGAACCAAGTAATCATGAGGACTTCATCTAAAAAGCTAGATTCCAGCCATCGTTTTTGACGGTGTGCAATGGTCTAGTGGTTTAGACGCTGAACTCCTGATTGCCAGGCGGTGTTGCCGAAGGTTCGAATCCCGGCGGGGGATCAGAAACCAACATTCAAAATTCCTCTAAAACATGATTGTGTCATTTGAAAAAACACACACAAGCCCGTGCCAGTCTTCGTCTGAGGCCATCCACAGCACTTTCGTCGTACTGTAGCCAGCGCGTTCCACACTTTCATGCTGCTGCCGAAAGGAAGATGAACCAAGTAATCATGAGGACTTCATCTAAAAAGCTAGATTCCAGCCATCGTTTTTGACGGTGTGCAATGGTCTAGTGGTTTAGACGCTGAACTCCTGATTGCCAGGCGGTGTTGCCGAAGGTTCGAATCCCGGCGGGGGATCAGAAACCAACATTCAAAATTCCTCTAAAACATGATTGTGTCATTTGAAAAAACACACACAAGCCCGTGCCAGTCTTCGTCTGAGGCCATCCACAGCACTTTCGTCGTACTGTAGCCAGCGCGTTCCACACTTTCATGCTGCTGCCGAAAGGAAGATGAACCAAGTAATCATGAGGACTTCATCTAAAAAGCTAGATTCCAGCCATCGTTTTTGACGGTGTGCAATGGTCTAGTGGTTTAGACGCTGAACTCCTGATTGCCAGGCGGTGTTGCCGAAGGTTCGAATCCCGGCGGGGGATCAGAAACCAACATTCAAAATTCCTCTAAAACATGATTGTGTCATTTGAAAAAACACACACAAGCCCGTGCCAGTCTTCGTCTGAGGCCATCCACAGCACTTTCGTCGTACTGTAGCCAGCGCGTTCCACACTTTCATGCTGCTGCCGAAAGGAAGATGAACCAAGTAATCATGAGGACTTCATCTAAAAAGCTAGATTCCAGCCATCGTTTTTGACGGTGTGCAATGGTCTAGTGGTTTAGACGCTGAACTCCTGATTGCCAGGCGGTGTTGCCGAAGGTTCGAATCCCGGCGGGGGATCAGAAACCAACATTCAAAATTCCTGTAAAACATGATTGTGTCATTTGAAAAAACACACACACACACACATGTGTCACTTGGGCAATTATTCCCAAACTGCATTTTGAAGGACTGGGAGTTATTACATGCAAAAAAGAAAAATTACTCCTATAGCCAAACATTATGTACTGCATCTTTAATCCTTTACCTAACACAAGTTGAAGCCAACAGTACAAATTATTTTTCTGAAACATCAGATTTTTTCATTTTTTTTATACTTCTAACCATCGCTTATTAGACCTTATTAAGCTCATCAAGCTTGTTCCATTAATAGGTCATGAGGTATGTTTTGGAGTAGAGAAATGAAAAAATAAAATTTTAATAGCAAATTTTGTATATCACGAGTGCAGATATGACAAATTCGTTAGGTAAACGGTTAACAAAAAATGGCTCCGACTATTTTGTGTCTAAGCATTGCCATTGCTGGGACAGTTGGGCTGCATGCGTGACATCACTCTAGTTTGTACTTAAACATTATAGTATTGGGTCGCCTTCTCCTTCAACATTTTACATGCTATATTGTTCAAACTTTGCACACATGTTGGTCACCAATTGCCATTGTGCATGTGACAAGAGCAGGTAACTCGGTTTTGTATTTCTAGAGTTATGCCCCCTTTTAGTACTTGAAACATTACACTATTGTGTTGCCTTCTCCAACATTTTACTTGCTTTATTGTTCAAACTTTGCACCCATGTTGATCATCAATTGTCGTCGTGCATGTGACAGGAGCAGATAACACCTTTTTATTTTTAAACGCTGAGAATCCTCGCCGTTTATAGCTATTATGATCCTCAAAATGCCCTTTTCCTTGGCTCCACCTATCGTCAGTCGTTATTAATGAAGTTAACCTGTCAATGAATGGATGCTCCAGAAGGGAAACATATTGTTTTAGTGCATATTCTTCTTCTTCTTCTTCTTCTCATACAAACTTTGTCCGGGCTATAACTTTTTTGTCTTTTGACCTACACCTTAGAATAGGTACTTGGCATGTGGATGTATCACCATGAGCCGGTGTGCTGTGTACCATAGTAACCTTCATGTGACCTTGACCTTTGACCTGAAGGTCAGATTTATGTGTTTTTTTAAGGGAAACATCACACAAACTTTGTCCGGGCCATAACATTTTTGTCTTTTGACGTACACCTTAGATACTTGGCATGTGGATGTATCACCATGAACCGGTGTGCGGTGTACCATAGTGACCTTCATGTGACCTTGACCTTTGGTCTGAAGGTCAGATTTATGCGCTTTTTTAGGGGAAACTGTCTGGACCAGAACTTTTTTGCATTTCGAGTCAGGCTTTAGCTATTTGGCATGTGGATGTATCACTATGAGCCAGTGTGTAGCGTACCATTGTGACCTTCATGTGACCTTGACCTTTGATCTGAAGGTCAGATTTGTGCTTTTTTCAAGGAAACTTTGTCTGGCCAAAACTTGTTCGTCTTTTGAGCCAGGCCTCAGATATTTGGCATGTGGATGTATCACCATGAGCCGGTGTGTCGCATACCATTGTGACCTTCATGTGACCTTGACCTCAAGGTCAAATTTATGTATTTCAAATAGGGAGTAATTGTCCAGACCAGAATTTTTTTGTTTTTTGACCTAGGACTTGGTTATTTGATATGTGGATGTGTCACCATGAGACCGCATGTCGTCTACCTCGATGACCTTCATGTGACTTTGATCTCTGACCTTAAGGTCAAATTTATGTACTTCAAATAGGGAATAATTATCCAGACCAGAACTTTTTTGTGTTTTGACCTAGGACTTAGATATTTGACATGTGGATGTATCGCAATTAGACCGCATGTCACATGTAATCATGACCTTCATGTAACCTTGACCTCAAGGTCAAATTTATGTACTTTAAATAGGGAGTAATTGTCCAGACCAGATTTTTTTTTTTTGGACATGTGGATGTGTCACCATGAAACCACATGTCCACTATCTTGATGAACTGCATGTGACCTTGACCTCTGACCTCAAGGTCAAATTTATGTACTTCAAATATGGAATTATTGTCCAGATCAGAACTTCTTTGTTTTTTGACCTTGGACTTAGATGATTGACATGTGGATGTATCACAATGAGACCACATGTCATCATGACCTTCATGTGACCTTGACCTCAAGGTCAAATTTATGTACTTTAAATAGGGAGTAATTGTCCAGACCAGAATTTTTTTTTTGACATGTGGATGTGTCACCATGAAACCGCATGTCCGCTCCCTTGATGAACTGCATGTGACCTTGACCTCTGACCTCAAGGTCAAATTTATGTACTTCAAGTAGGGAATAATTGTCCAGATCAGAACTTTTTTGTTTTTGGACCTAGGGTTTAGATGATTGACATGTGGATGTATCACAATGAGACCACATGTCATCATGACCTTCATGTGACCTTGACCTCAAGGTCAAATTTATGAACTTTAAATAGGAAGTAATTGTCCAGACCAGAATTTTTTTTTTGACATGTGGATGTGTCACCATGAAACCGTATGTCCGCTACTTTGATGAACTGCATGTGACCTTGACCTCTGAGCACAAGGTCAAATTTATGTACTTCAAATAGGGAATAATTGTCCAGATCAGAACTTTTTTTGTTTTTTAACCTACACCTTAGATATTTGGCATGTGGATGTATCACCATGAGCCGGTGTGTCGCGTACCATAGTGACCTTCATGTGACCTTGACCTTTAACCTGAAGGTCAGATTCATGTGCTTTTTAAAGGAAACTTTGTCTGGGGCATAATTTTTTTGTCTTTTGACCTAGACCTTAGATATTTGGCATGTGGATGTATCACCATGAGCTGGTGTGTTGCGTACCATAGTGACCTTCATGTGACCTTGATCTTTGACCTGAAGGTCAGATTTATGTGCTTTTTTTTTTCTCTATTAAGCTAGTCCTTAGATATTTGGTATGATTGTCAATATTATTCATGTATATATAATTTGCGGTGCATTAAATAGAAAGGAAGGGGAGACATATGTTTTAGTGCGCTAAAACAGTTTCTAGTTTTTATTTTGTGAAGACCTCAGATCAGTTAATATGAAAATGTGAAAACAGGGGAATTACCCTTTACCCCAGACAGGGCAGGGAAATAGGCAATAACTGAGGGGGAGGGGGAGGGGGACAGACATAGTGGAGTCAACAAACATTTCAAACTTTACCCCAGAGAAACTTGTGCATGTTCCAATTTTGACAGGTGTATGGTGCCCAGCTAAGCGGTGCTCTTGTTGTAACTTTGTTTGTCTAATATTATTTATCTGCACCTTTTAATTCAAATATGTATCATAACAAAAACATTTTGTGCACTAAATATCTTGATATCGATACATTAAACTATTCCAGTAAATGAGTTCAAACATCATTTTACAGGATATGTTTCATATTTTAATAATGTTTTATTTCAGGGCAAATTTGTGTTAGTAAATGTAATAAATGTAAATATATTTCTTGTTTTTTAAAGGTAACATACTGTAAGGTAAGTTAAAGCAAAACATGTAGAAGGTGTACAAAATAACACAAACTTTTGTGTAAAACTTTAAGTTACTAATAATTCAGTTCATACAAAGAATGGTAAATTTATTGCTTTTGGAGAAGAATAAAGTTATAATTTTTTACTTTAAAATTTTAGTCATTTTTGTTACAATTTTTGAAGATAAAAAATATCATATATATGCAACAATTTACAAATGCCTCAGATGGCTGGAAATTGGAAAATGCTCTACAGACATTAAGCTTTCAGAAAAATTGGGCGTAGAAAATTCTCAAGGGGGAGGGGGGCAGGCCTTTAAATTCATTTATTTTGGGCACACCCTTTTGCCCTAAGTTGGGCACATTAAAACCATTTAATTACAGCCTTATCCTGTTATGTTTTATTGCCATGCCTTTCTTTGTTTTTTTTAAGGTCATGTTATGATGGAACTTATTCTCAAATGTAGAAGAGGTACAGAGAATTTATATATTTTTCTTGATATCTTAACCCTTTACCCAACGCAGACGATATCAAAATTTATTATTTTAAATATATTTTTTTTTAATTTTTCAAAAAATTTCAACAAAACCATTTCATGTGACCCCTCAATGGAACGAGCTCGTTCCAACGAGGGGTCACATGATATGGTTTTGTTGAAATTTTTTGAAAAAATAATATTTTTTCAACTGCTGAATTTGCATATTACGCGGGCGGATGTGGGCGATTCGTTGGGTAAAGGGTTAATCTTTACACCTTCTCTAATTTGGGCACACCTTTAAACGGTGTGAAATTTAAAAGGGTAATCTAAAGGCCTGTGGTGGGGGTGGGGGTGTGGGTGTGGGGTGGAGGCAGATAGCTTACCGTTATAGAACATATCTTTCACTCATTTGAACCTAGATCATTTGCTGTGTATAAACTGCTGTATCTTGTCATAAAATATTTGGTAATTTTGTTTCTCATTTTGTTTAAAAATGACCAAAAATAATTTAGTACTCTTCCAGTTGATATATTATCACAATACAGTGGGTAACCATATTTTTTTAATATAGATCAATTTTTCTTCAGATGACATGCTGGAGTAAACATGGTGACATATTTTGGAAGTCCCCCAGAACCACATTTTAATCACAAAGGAAGTGGAGTATCACCAGATTTATTACAAGAATGGTTGTTGGTAATTGCTGACAAAAATGTAGAGAGAATGAGAAGAACCAATATACATATGGTTTATATTTAAATACACCATTAACATTAAAGCACATAATAAATGCTACCTTTTAAGGTAGTAGGAAATGTCGAACAAATAATTTTTGATACATTTATCTATTGTCACAGGCACAAGATATAAGAGAATGTTTCTTCGGCAGTGCTGTTGATTTGAAAATACAAAGAGAGCTGAAAACAATGCTTCTTAACATCGCAAGAAGAGTGATTGCACTCACTCTTCTTAATATTTTAAGAAAAGTGAAAATATTTTTCATAATCTTTTGATTAGAATTTACCGCACTGTAGTGTCTAGAAGGAATTCATCAACATTCTCATTCATGATTTTATTCTATTAATAAAGCCAAGGCAAAAAATATGCTGACGAAAATTCCGTCTCCCTCGGCAATTGTAATAGCAGCGTCGGAGATGTTTAATTTTGATAGCATTTACTCAGATTTACGGCAAGAAGGAATTCAACATTTGTGAGTTTTTCAAGGGGACGTTTAAATTACTGGAATCCCTAAACAGCCCAGTGAAAAGCATGCATTCTGTCACTTTAGAAAGCGTACCAACTTGTTCTTGTAATAAGAAAGGTTTCAGCATGAAGGTGTGCTACGTTTGATCTGTTGAGCATTCTAATAAAAGACAGATTATAATAACTGGTGACCCAAATAATTAATCAGCCCACGCACTTCACAGAAACATCCTCTACCCTTCTGGACTTGATTATAACTAATGACCTGTCCGTTATTGAACACCATGGTGTTGGCGACCCTTTCTATGCCGAATGCACGCGTTATCACTGACTGGTTTTTGTTGAACTTAAGCACCGTATAGCATGGGTTGAGGCATTCAAGAGGAGAGTATGGATGTTTGATAATGTGCACTTTGATGTAATTAATAAATCACTTACGGATATAGACCGGGATAGCATTCTTGTAGCTGGTACTCATCAATAGCTGGTGATTTCCAGAAAACATTAGACAGTGTAACCCACAAGCTCAAATAAATTAATAACATCCAGATATAATGAACCCTCCTAGATGCACAATGAAATCAGAACCCTAATTTGTGAGAGAAAAAGAATTCATTGCCTTGCTAAACTGAAAAATACACCAATGGCCTGGGAGAAATACCGAAAGATAAGAAACCAAAGTATATTGGCAGTGAGGAGATCAAAAGACTGGTGTCTCGGTAAGACAGGAAACATACTCAACAATACACCCTCCTCCTCTCACCTCTGGTGGAAAAATCTCTCAATGCGCTTCTCTGTAAGAACAAGTCTGATATTCCTGCTTTACACTATAAAAATTCCATTCTATCATCCAATGCCGATAAATGTGAAGCCTTCAACAAGTACTTTTACGCCATATCGTTCGTTCGGACGACACTACTGCCTCAGTACCACTTCTGAATAATTCTTGTAATCACCCAACATTAGAAAACGTAAGCATAGATGAAAACCATTGGGCGGAAGCTTTGCAATCTCTTAAAGTTTCAAAATAAATGGTCTTGACACTATAAGCCTAAGAGTTTTAAAAGAATGCTCATAGAGCTTAACTAACCCCTGACACACATTTTCAACTTTCTACTCAATGAATGTTATTTCCAAGAAGAATGGAAAAGAGCAAGTGTTACGCCAGTTTTTAAAAAGGATAGTCCAAATATCATTAGCAACTATAGGCCAATTTCACTTTTGAGTTGTGTTACTAAAGTTTTCGAAATATGTGTATCCAACCAGGTTTTTGATTTCTTCATCTCAAATAATCTTATAACCCACGTCCAATCTGGCTTCACCCCAAAGGATTCAACGTCATTTCAGTTAACTGAAAGTTATAATACCATAAGCTGCGCTTTAGAGGAAGGTAAAGAAATACGCTTTTTGTTCTGCGACATAAGTAAAGCATTTGATAAGGCCTAAAAAAATGATATGTTTGTTTCTGCTAACCCGACAGACCCTATTTCAAACCGCAAAGTATGAGTATTTTATTGAAATCGAAAAAAAAGTGGAAAAAGCAGTGGCATTTTTGCCACTTTCTAAATCACGCCACATATATTGATCATCAGAAAAATAAGATTTTATAAAAAAAAGAAGCCTCATTTTATATATAAGAGGCCACAGGAGGCCTGAGACCGGTCACCTGACATGGTAGCCTAAATATCAACCCAGGGAATTGATTGAACTAATGCATGGAGTTTTTTTTCGTCCAGGTTCAGCTTCAGTTTTATTTTTTTTTAAAACCTCAGTTTTGGTTCGGTTTTTCGGTATTATTTCCACGCCCTTCAATTAATCTAAATCACTATCATCTTACTAGAAAAAACCATAGAAATGTCAACTGAAAGCTATTTAAAGTGTGCTATGTCCTACTGGCAGTACTGGGACATAGCCCACTTCACTAGCACTCAGTCGACGAAGGGTTATTATGAATTTGGGGTAGATTGTATGTCATTTGATTATTTTCCTGTTGTGTATGTTCTATTTGGTAAATGCAAAACATCAGTGGCAGCGCCATAGGAGGGGATAGCACCCCTGCCCCCCTCCCCCCCCCCCACTTTTCTCCCCCCCCCCCCTTCCTCTCCCCCAAAAAACAATCTTCAAATTGCTATCTGACACAACCTGGGTGCCTTTGAAGACTATGTTAGGCATTTGTAGAAATGCTCAGATATCGCTCCGTGCCGTCCAAATTATTGAGATGTGATTTTTTTCTGGGGGACGGCCCACTGATCCCAAAACAACAGGTGGGGATACACTCTCCCAATCACACATCCCTGGCTCAGGCTTGAACAAACTTGAATCTCACCCCTTAAGGATGCTGCATACCAAATATCAAATTTTTAAAGAAAATTCCTCATTTTCAACTAAGTTATAATTTGGGCTCCCAGAGTGAGCCCAAATATGAACCCAGGGACTTGGCTTGAACAAACCTGAATCTCACCTACCTAAGGATGCTGCATACCAAATATCAAAACATTCCGACTGCTGGATCTGAAGAAGAAGATTTTTAAAGAATATTCCTCATACTGCACTAATTTAAACATTTGGGCTCCCATAGAGAGCCCAAATATGGACCCAGGGATTTGATTTCACTAAACATGTGAAACAATCTTCCAAAGATGTTACATATGAAAGCTTTTGGAGCAGTGGTTTGGGAGAAGGGTAGTCTTAAATGTTTTTTTTTCCATTACCCACAGTGCTAAAAAATACTGACTCAGCACTTTTTCAAAGTCCCGAAAAAGTACCCTATGATAAAAAAGATAGCAATTTTTTTGGACCATTCCATTCTGTTGGTCCTAAGGAAGCTTCACACCAAATAAGAATTCCCAGTGCTATGTAGTTTTGGAGTGTAACAGGAGGAGAGATAAGTGTGGGAGCCAGGGTTCGAACCGTCAACCTTGAGAACACAAAGTGATCGATTTAGCTCGGGACTAAGAGATCCGGACCAACTAGGCTGGTTGGTAAATGACCTTATACCTCAACCGCTACACTACTCTCCCCTTCTTTTAAGATTCACCAACCGTGAATCTCACCCCAGGTTCCACCTCGGAGCGGTCGAAACATCCACCATGCTTCACCACAGCGTCCACAACGCCACCAACTCCTGAGGATCGGACGAGCCCTCAAATATAACAGGAGGAGAGTAAGTGCGGGTGCCAGGGTCCGAACTGTCGACCTCTAGCACTCAAAGCGCCCGATTTACCACAGACTAAGAGATCCGGACCAGCCAGGCTGGTTGGTAAATGGCCTTATACCTCGACTGCTACACCACTCTCCCCTTCTTTTGAGATTCACCCACCGTGAATCTCACCCCAGATTCCACCTCAGAGTGGTCGAAACATTCACCATGCTTCACCACAGCATCCACAACACCCCCAACTCCTTCGGATCGGATGAGCCCCTAAATGTAAGAGGAGGAGAGATAAGTGCGGGTGCCGGGGTTTGAACCATCGACCTCTAGCACACAAAGCACCCGATTTACCACGAGGCTAAGAGATCCGGACCAACCAAGCTGGTTGGTAAATGGCCTTATACCTCGACTGCCACAGGAGATATGGGCGATTTAAATTTTTTTTCTATTTTTACCTCCTGCGGACTCCATGGTGCGACGGGATAATTTATTTTGGCATAAATTAAGTACTTATGACCCAATAAGCCCTCATATCAAATTTGGTTCAAATCAGCCTCTCGGTTTGGAAAATAGAAATTTTGAGTGGGGCGAAAATTCTTGCCCCTCCCGTAATGATTGCAAATATAGCTCCTCGAACTTCTTTTGAACAAATCTGAGTCTACACCTCAAAAGGAAGCTGCACACCAAATATCAAATCTCTGCTACTGCTGGTTCATGAGAAGATTTTTAGCTCAACTTTGGCGAAGCCAAATTTGAGCTTTTGTCATGGCCTGTCGTCCGTCTGGCTGTCTGTCCGTACGTCAACAATTGGATACGGCTCGGGCTAGAGGCCGTATTTATGAACCGATCTTTACGAAACTTCTTGGGTACCTTTGTTATGACCGTGGGACGAGAACGAGTGTTTTTGGGTGCGGTCCGAAATTCAAGATGGCTGCCAGCCGCCATTTTGTACCGACAATGCAGAAATCTGTTTTTTGTACAGAACTTCCATATGAAAGCTCTGATTTGAATATTTTTTTGTATGAATGTTTAGTACCATGGGATACATCACATATAATACGGGTTTTTTTCTCGTGCGTAAATTGTGCAAATTAGACTAATTTTGATGTTTTTTGGTGTTACTTTCAGCACTGTAAGTGCAAATGCCAATACGGCCCGGGCTAGAGGCCGTATTTATGAACCGATCTTTACAAAACTTCTTGGGTACCTTTGGTATCACCGTGGGACGAGAACGAGTGTTTTGGGGTCCGGTCCGAAATTCAAGATGGCCGATGGCAGCCATATTGTACAAAATTAGGTGCAATCAGATTTTTGCACAGAACTTCCATATGAAAGCGCTGATTTGAATAATTTTTTGTGTGAATATTTAGTACCATGAGATACATCACATATAATACTGGTTTTTTTCTCGTGCAGAAATTATGCAAATTAGATGAACTTTGATTTTTTCAGTGCGACTTACACACAGTAAGTACACATGTCAATACGGCTCAGACTAGAGTCTGAATTTATGAACTGATCTTCACGAAATGTCTTGGGTACCTTTGTTATCACCTTGGGACGAGAACGAGTGTTTCTGGGTGCGGTCTAAAATTCAAGATGGCTGCCAGTGGCCATTTTGTACCGAAATTAGGTCTAACCAGTTTTTTGTACACAACTTCTATACAGCTCAGACTAGAGGCCATATTTATGAACCAATCTTTACGAAACTTCTTGGGTACCTTTGTTATCACCGTGGGATGAGAGCGAGTGTTTTGGGGTGTGGTCTGAAATTCAAGATGGCCACCAGCAGCCATTTTGTACCAAAATTAGTGCAATCAGTCTTTTGTACAGAACTTCTGTATGAAAGTTCTGATTTGAATAAATTTTTGTATGAATGTTTAGTAACATGGAATACATCGCATATTGTAAGGGTTTTTTTTCGTGCAGAAATTATGCAAATTAGATGAACCTTGATTTATTCAGTGCTACTTACACAATGTAAGCACACATGTCAATACGGCTCAGGGTAGAGGCTGTATTTATGAACCGATCTTCACAAAACTTCTTGGGTACCTTTGTTATCACCTTGGGACGAGAATGAGTGTTTCTGGGTACGGTCCAAAATTCAAGATGGCTGCCAGTGGCCATTTTGTACCGAAATTAGGTCCAATCACTTTTTTGTCACAAGTTCTATACAGCTCGTATTTATAAACTGATCTTCACAAAACTTCTTGGGTACCTTTGTTTTCACCTTGGGACAGGAACGAGTGTGTTTTGGGGTGCCTTTGTTATCACTGTGCTATGAGAACAAATATTTTGGGGTTCAGTCAGACCCACTCTGGGACTCAAAGATTTCTTTTCTAGTTTAGCATCTGACAGTCACCCACCTTTACAATACTTTACCTATACATTTGTTACAGGCAACGGTCAGTATTTATATACAGACCATTACAATACTTTATATGTACCTTTGTTATCAGGTCATTACCTAGATGTTTGTCATTGCTGTGTCACATACTATACATGTACATGTCTTTGTCTTGACAAGTTGAGCTACAGTGTCATTGACACTTTCATTTTAAGATTTAAGCACACTTTTTGGGCATGGCCCTACCGAGGGGTGAGGCAACTTGATTTGAACAAAACACAATGAGATGTCATAACAAACAATTATCTCAAATTTCACTTGAATCGATTGAGCTGTTTTGGAGGAGAAGACACAAAAACCATGTTCACGGACGACGGACGGTGACTGATCACTATAGCTCGCCTGACTTTCAGTCAGGTGAGCTAAAAAGTCTATCGAGCCATGGAACTTCTTCATAATATAATATTCAGCAGTCCTCTTATTTTGAATTGTGCAGTCGCATGCCTCACTTTATCACGACACGACTCACGAGGTCAAGAAGTGTTAAAATTAGCGCACCTCAGCACTCGAAATAAATTGCCTTTTTAAGTGATTGTGGTAATGGACTGGTTTAGCAACGTCGTATTTGTCTTGGCTAAGAAAGCACAAATGACTTGCTTTTGTTTATTTGAAGACAATAAAGTTCCCTGCTTTAGTCTTGTATGAAACACTTTTGAGCACACTATTTTGAAGGCATGATGCTATCGTGACGTCAGCGTGTGCAAACAGCCAGTCACTTTAAAGTACAAGTCAGTTTACAGGGAAGCCCTTGGCATTTCACAAGGACAATTTCCAGGTTTTAAATAGCAGGCATGCTATTGGTCGAAATGTATAATGTGATTAATTACGTATGCTTACTGGAATACTAAATCACTATCATCTTACTAGAAAAAAAACAGTCGATGTGTCTTGCTTCAAATTAGAGGTAAACAATATTTAATCACTTGTGTAATAATGGTCACTGTTGAGACAAAACACTTGAACAGTTGATGAAGAAAGTAACACATAAACATTTCATGGTCTGCGAGGGCAGACAGGGTAGTAAAAAGGGAAAAGACCCAAATTCAAAACAACATTAATCCACACTAGTGAAGTCACTTCTTGTAAACGGTGATATTAAAGCGAGTTGAAATTTATATACTGCCTTAATAAAAACCAACTTTTCCAGGTACCAGTTATGATTTGATTTGCCAGTATCGGTGACGGTATTGACAATTTTAACGATTATAGTCGGTATACCGTAAAACCACACAGCACTACACAGAGGCCTATTTTATGTTGAAAAAGTTATAAACTGAGTTAAGAGAACTGCATTCTAGAAAAAAAATAAAAAGGTTTTCTGACCTACCGACCCTATTTTTTTTTCATCCTGTTAGCGGAAACAAACATATATCTTTTTTAGGCTTAATGTGTGGCACTTGGGCCTATTCTTCAAATAGGAAAAGATGATATTAAAGGGCATCTACTGAAATGGTTCAAGTCATATTTGACACATAGACAGCAACAGGTTACTATTCAGTCTGCAGCATCATCGTGGAGAGAAATAACAGCAGGGGTACCCCAGGGTTCGATTCTTGGCCCCCTGCTTTTTATTGTATACATAAATGACATTGTCGAAAACATTTCCTGTAACATCTGGCTTGTTGCTGATGATACATCACTTTATCTCATTGTAGAAGACCCCGAAGAAGCTGCTCGACTCCTCCAAGGCAACATTATAGAAATAGAACAAGGGACAAGTCAATGGCTCGTTGCTTTTAACAAAATAGAATCCACGATAATATCCCAGAAAACTAACAAAACTGCTCACCCACATCCAACAATGGGAAATGCGTATATTGAAGATGTACAACAACACAAACACGTAGGATTAATACTGAATGACCACAGGACCTGGGAAAAACATATTACCAAAATTACATGCAAGGCATGGAAAGGGGTAGGCCTACTAAGAAAATATAAATTTTTTCTCAACGGCAAGACTCGGAAAAAAATTTATATAGCATTTATAGAACCTGTTCTTGAATACTCTGACATGATCTGGGACAACTGTACTACTGTCAAGAGTGACAAACTGGAGAAAATCCAGTTACAATCAGCGAGAATCGTAACATGTACGATGTGGTTTTGTCAGTAGACAGCTGTTGTGTACCAAGATGGACTGGGAACCACTAAAATCCAGACGACAGAAACACAAACTCAAACAATATTACAAAATATACCACCATCTTGCTCCCCAATATCTGTACTGTACTATGACTCCTTCTCCATCCGCTGCATCACATGGTTAAACAAATGCCACAACATAGACTTAACAATTCCCTTCTGCCGTACTCAAACACACCAATGATTTTTTTTACCCAGTACTGCACAGTTATGGCATTCACTGCCAACAGAAATTCGTGAAAGCAACTCACTCCTACAGTTTACTAACTTTCTGAACCGCAATAAGCAGCTCCTCTTACCAAATTTCTTCTTCAATGACAAATCATGTAAAGCCCAAATATACCACTGCAGATTGTGCCTATCCTGTAGCAACCTCAATGACCACCTCTACAAAAATCACCTCACACCTACAGCTGCAGCATGAAGGTGTGGTGCAATCAAAACTACTGATCATTACCAACTCCAGTGTCCGTTCTATTTAGCAAAAAGGAATGCCACCATCAGACAGTTACCTTACCTCATTAATACTCATATTTTACTGAATGAAAGGGTTAACTATTGCAACAAAATTAATCGCCATATCTTCAAAAGTCTCCATCAGTACATCCTAACTAGTAAACGTTTTTAAATCGTTGTATGTCGCTGTGATGTGAAACCAACACACAACATCACCCTGGGACTCCACTTCCAACACTCATTTTTGGTGGTGATGAATCCTCACCGTACTGACTTGTGGGCAAAGTCTCAAGATACTGTGAGAGTCTCAGGATACTTCATTATACCCCCCGCAAACAAAGTTTGGGGGGGGGGGGGGTATATAGGAATCCCCCTGTCCGTCTGTCTGTCCATCCATCGTAAGTGCAACTCCTCCTAAACCGTTTGAAGAATTTTCATGAAACTTTACACAATGGAAGAACTCCATATGGCAATGTGCATGAAGCAATATAATTCCGTTCTGACATTTCCAAGGGGAGATAATCTGTCCATCTGACCATCCTTGTAAGCGCAACTCCTCCTAAACCGTTTGAAGAATTTTCATGAAACTTTACACAACGGAAGAACTCCATATGAAGATGTGCATGAAACAATATAATTCCGTTCTGACATTTCCAAGGGGAGATAATCTAACTTATACCGTCTGTCCATCCTTGTAAGCACAACTCCTAAACCGTTTGAAGAATTTTCATGAAACTTTACACAATGGAAGAACTCCATATGAAGATGTGCATGAAGCAATATAATTCCGTTCTGACATTTCCAAGGGGAGATAATCTAACTTATACCGTCTGTCCATCCTTGTAAGCGCAACTCCTCCTAAACCATTTGAAGAATTTTCATGAAACTTTACACAATGGAAGAACTCCATATGAAGATGTGCATGAAGCAATATAATTCTGTTCTGACATTTCCAAGGGGAGATAATCTAACATACATTTCAGGCGCGGGGGGTATCACTTTGTGAGTTTGCTCACAGTACCTCTAGTATTGGATCTAGCCGGATAAATCAGATCCACCTCATGTACGCAGCCTATCAGGTGGTTATCTATACTGATATATGAATGTGTTATGTGTAAAACCTTTCTATGGGTTTTTCCTGCCCTCGATGATGGTAAAGTTTCCCTTAATATTAAATTACATAATTCAAAATACTAGACTACTTCCATACCTTGCAACTGTAATTGACTCATGCTATGATCTCTGAGCTTGGTAGCTTGTTCCGTAAATGACTCCTGTTTAATGATTTGGACTTTGCTTTTCACACAAGAAGAACATGTCATCAACTCACTACCTAACAGAATGTGGCGCATGCTCTATTTAAATTCACAAGAGCTCTGCTGGTGGCAAGGAAAATATTCACTTTACATGTGCCTGAGTTGCTATCAATTCCTCCTGTGTATCCCTTCCCCTCAATTCCTTCAATTAACAGGCTTCTTGTTTATTTGATCTCCTTCTGCCAACAACATATCGGAAGTTGAAACTGTTCGAATCTATTGCAGAGTGAAACTATAAATTATAATTAGCAAATATACATAAATCAACTCTTATCATGACTATCAGAAATTGCAAATTGTGACCTGGAGATGGCTTACAAAAGCAAAAATGCTTTCTGCCGAAATTCATCTTGTATCTAGTCTGTATGATATTATTGTTCATGTTACCGTACTCACTGCACCATTGCTTTTGTATTCATACTTCTTTTCACAAATACATACTGTTTAAACTAATAAAAGGCAGCACAACTGTACTTGATGGAATTGCATAATTATGACAGTGGTGTTCAAAGGTGTGAATTTGCGAAGTATTTATTGAATAGAAATAAAGCAAAATCGAACTTTCTCCAAAAATTCCCTTGTACATTGTGGTCTTATAAGACATTTCTGCCCTTTGTTATTGTGCTATAAACAAACTTTGAAAGCAGAAAACAGTTGACAGAAGAAGTGATTGTTCCATGACCTTCATAGCTTAATCAAGCCCAAAAGAAAAGCTAGACAAACTAGACTTTATGATTCTGGAGAATCATGGCTGTTCCAGATGGATTCCATGATTTTTTAGCTCAACTTGACAAAGTCAAGCTGAGCTATTGCCATCACTTCTTGTCTGTTGGCGTACGTACGTACGTACGTACGTACGTACGTACGTACGTACATACGTTAGAATGTTAGTACGTACGTCCACAATTTCCTTTGGCACACCTCACAGGTCACATTTATGATCAGATCGCTTTGAAACTTCGTATGCTTGTTTGGGGTGACCTCTAGATGGGAGCTATCGATTTTCTTCAATTTTCGTCAAAAAATGTTGCCGCGGCCAATGTTCTTAGAACTTAGTTTACTCAAACCTCAATATTTCCCTTTGGCACACCCTACAGGACACATTTATGTTTGGATCGCTTTGAAACTTGGTATGCTTGTTTGGGGTGACCTCTAGATGGGAGCTATCGATTTTCTTCAATTTTCGTCAAAAAATGTTGCCCCGGCCAATGTTCTTAGAACTTAGTTTAGTCAAACCTCAATATTTTGCTTTGGCACACCCTACAGGCCACATTTAGGATTGGATTGCTTTGAAACCTGGCATACTTATTTGGGGTGACCTCTAGATGAGTGCTATTGATTTTCTTCCATTTCCATCAAAAAATGTTGCCACGGCCAACGTTCTTAGAACTTAGTTTAGTCAGACCTCAATATTTCCCTTTGGCACACCCTACAGGGCACATTTATGATTGTATTGCTTTGAAACTTTGTATGCTTGTTTGGGGTGTCCTCTAGATGGGAGCTATCGATTTTCTTCCATTTCCGTAAAAAAATGTTGCCGCAGCCAACATTCTTAGAACTTAGTTTAGTCAGACCTCAATATTTCTCTTTGGCACACCCTACAGGGCACATTTATGATCGGATTGCTTAAAAACCTGGCATGCCTGTTTGGGGTGACCTCTAGATGGGAACTATCGATTTTCTTCCATTTCCGCCCGTCAAAAAATGTTGCCGCTGACAACGATCTTTGAACTTAGTTTTGACAGGTATCAATATATTCCTTTGGCATGCCCTACAGGGCACATTTGTGATCAGATTGGTTTGAAACTTTGTATGCTTGTTTGGGGTTTCCTCTAGATGGGAGCTATCGATTTTCTTCGATTTCTGTCAAAAAATGTTGCAATGACCTTCGATGAACTTAGTGCAGTTAAGCATCAATATTTCCCTTTGACACACCCTACAGGGCACATTTATGATTGGATCGCTTGCAGACTTGGTGTGCTTGTGTAGGGTGACATCTATATGGGAGCTGTCGATTTTCTTTCATTTCTGTCAAAAAATGTTGCCACTGATCTTTGAACTTAGTTTAGTCAGGCCACAGTTACTGGAAGTTGTGGATACAACCACTTTTTTCACCGATAACAAAGCACTACGTCAGTCCCGACCCCGTGTTACACATCAGTAGTCTATATAATAATAGACAAGTAATGAAAGCTTTTTTGCCCTGACCGATACCCCCTTCCCAGTTCATTTGTGAATTCGTTCATTGAACAAAGATTCATCAACACGGTTTTCTTGTACAGCTATCCACAAGGAATTTAACTTCATGTTTATCATACATTAATAATCAAAGCATCATACTAGGGCTTCTTTATTTGATAAAAAAAACTCTCCGTTTGACTTTTTTGCCCGCGACTCGACGCCATTAGAACAACAATGATGACGTAACGTTTCTAATGTCTAAAAATACCGTCTAAAAATGATTGCGGAATACTGAAACGGATCAAGTTCTTGTCATCTGCTTTACAGTGGTAGTCGGTGAATTTTTAGACTGCAGTCGTATGTTTTATGCTATTTATGATAAGAAAAAGGAAGTACTTAGATGTTGGACATGTAGGCAGCAGTATCTGCGTGTGCGGAAAATGTGCAGCTAATGTTACGGTTAGTTCAAAGGAAAAAATTAAATAAATAAATAAAGTCTAGGCCTACCCCCATTTATACACCTCATTAGTGTTGCTTATTTCGTTCTCTCAGGTTATTTGACTTTGGAAATGCGCCGCAATCTAGGGGTGGCGCCCAACATACCCCCGATGTAGGAGTATGACCCCCACCGGGGGGGGGGGGGGGGGGGGTGGGGGGGGGGGGGGGGCTAGACAATTTATTTATTTATTGGTGTTTAAGGTCACATATTTTTTTAACAATGGCTAATCATGCCCACAACATGAATATCAACTCAACACCAGGGGTGAGCGCTAATAAGCCATGTTTCCCATTTTAGAGAGGGTTTACACCTCCCAAGAATTGGTGACTGGGTCCTATTTTACCAGTAAAACAGAGCCTGTTTACCGCAGTGAATAGGCACTGCTTTACTTCCCGGTGTTCCCGCGGGCAGGGGTCTGGAAATCCCCGGGCCGACCATGGTTTGGCCAGATGTGTATAATTTTTGTTTTAATTGGGAAAAAGTCACGATAGGCTTATCCATGAATCTAGAGGCAAGAAAGCCAGTAACTGCGAGCAGCCAAGTTAACATAAACTACAGATTCTGAAGATATCTTCCAATAATATAACAATACCATGAGTTTGGAGGGCCTTACGGTTTATTACCGGCCCGAGAGGAATGAATAAAAGCCTGAGGGTTTATTACCAGCCCAAGAGTCGAGAGCCGTTAATAAGGCAGAGGGCTGTTGATCTTCATCCACCAAGCGCCGCATCTGAAAGTCTGCTCCCAAACGCCCCCCCCCCCCCCTCCCATTCACCAGCTTCTAATTTTACGTTTCATTCATCATGCAAGTAACAGGTAATTTTTGATGTAGCCAGTTCAAGTTTGGCAAATGAGGAGGTAGAACATTTGCGGCAGCAAGTAGAAGGGGGTCAAGGGGAACGGCGTTCCCCCAAAAGCATCACTGCCTTGCCTCCCCACCGACTCCCAAACGCACGCACAAATGCTCACAGTGGGTTTTCTAGAAAGGTTTTTCTTTTTTTCAAGAAAAATGTCTCCGGGAAAGATTGTTTGTCGAGACCCCGAGATATCTTAATCGGCCAAGTGAATAGTATGTGCCTACAACAAGCCTCGCCGCTCCCAACCCATTCACCCCTCCCCATCCCCCCCCCCCCCCCCCCGCTCCACGTTTCAAATGGCATGTAGCATGTAGCTAGGCTAGTGGGCCTAATACACTATTATGATTAAGGTTGTTCAGCATTAAATTTAAATGTTGTCAATGCCACGATTCCTAGCTGGCATTGTAAAAAAGAGATGCAATAGAATTTCCTTTTTATACAGATCATTCTGACCCCTCCCTGTCTGTCATATAGGCCCATAGCCTACATCTAATACCCTTTCTGCCCGCCAATACGTATTCCTTTCAAAGCTTCCTGCATTTTCATCTTCTGACAACAAGGTAGCGCTGTCTTAAATTAACCACCATTTTTTTTTTTATTAAAGTTCGGACAGGTTGGTTGTGCCTTGACAATAAATAGAACTCGAGGACAGGGGTGCAACAATTGTTTTGCAGAGAAAACTCTTACATTATAGCCCACATGGATCCATTATTCTTCTGTTCAGTCGTCTGCAGCACAAGAACAACGCAGTGCGTAGTTTCGCTTTCCGGGTTAACTTTTGTACAGCCTAGCAACGAAATGTCATGCCATCATTGTTGTTCTAATGGCGTCGAGTCACGGGCAAAAAAGTCGAACGGAGAACTTTTTTTTATCAAATAAAGAAGCCGTAGTATGATGATTTGATTATTAATGTATGATAAACATGAAGTTAAATACCTTGTGGATAGCTGTGCAAGAAAACTGTGTTGATGAATCTTTGTTCAATGAACAAATTCACAAATGAACTGGGAAGGGGGTATCGGTCAGGGCAAAATAGGCTTTCATTACTTGTCTATTTATTATAAAGACTACTGATGTGTAACACGGGGTCAGGACTGACGTGGTGCTTTCATTGTTATTATTGAAAAAAGTGGTTGTATCCACAACTTCCAGTAACTGTGAGTCAGGCCTCAATAATTCCCTTTAACACACCCTTCAGGGCACATTTGTGATCGGACCCCTTTGAAACTTGGTATGTGTGTTCGGGGTGACCTCTAGATGTGAGCTATTGCTTTTTTTCCATTTCCATAAAAAATTATTGCCGTTATCACCAGCCTTTGAACTTACTGCATTTGTGCATCAACCTATCCCTTTTGAACTCTCAGCAGGGTATATTTATGAATTTCCATAAAAAAACCCCAAAAAACCATTGCCACAAGCAATGATCTTCTACTTAGTGGATTTGTGCATTTCATCTTCCTTTGGCATGCTTCAGAGGGCACATTCATTATCAGGTTGTTTTGAAACTTTGTATGCTTATGCAGGGTGACAAAGACAAAAATTGGAGCTATTGATTTTCTTTTCATTTCCATCAAAAACTGTTGCTGTTAGCAACAATCTTTGAATTTATTGCATTTGTGCATCAACATTCTTTGACATAGCATACAGGCCACGTTTATCATAGGATTGTTTTTGAACTTGGTGTGCTTATTAGGCAAGACCTTTAGATAAGAGCTATTGATTAGCATTCATTTCTGTGAAAAAAGTTGCCATTTACAATAACCTCTGAACATACTGCATTTGTGTATCAACATTCTTCCTTTAGCCAGTCTTACTGTTTACATTTAAAAATTGCATGGATTACTCTGACTTTGTGCACACACAATGCTGTTATGTTGAAATTTCATCAAATAACATTGGTACTAATGATCTTCAATTTTGCCGTTTCATTTATAACTTACCAAGTTCAAGTTTGTCAAGTTGAGCTACAGTGTCATTGACACTTTCATTTATGACCCCAGAGTGTCTGATGAATTGTTTTAACTGTCTCACTGAAGTTCCTTTATTGATGTTATAAGAAACGTGGGTATAGTAGTCTCAAAAGACTAAGTTTGATAAAAAAAATGTTCAGGTAAAAACCATCATTAATGGTGTAGAGGGTTATTACCGTTAATATCAATATCGTCATCCAACAAGTTAATGATTGACAAAAGGAGTTATGTGTGTTTGACACATACCCACCGCGTGCTGTGGCTATTTGAAAATGGTCCATTTTATCTCAGATATATCCAAAATATGGATGTCTGGGAGACGAGGGTTAAGAAGTGCTACCAAGAATATTTTTCCATGCAACTTGTAATGTCACACCAAGAACTGCGAATGGCCATTTTTTCTTCAAAATCTACAAGATCTTTTCAGAGAAATCCAGGGCGAACATGAATTTTAAGCTTTTGATGATCATGGTATCATTGTTTAACCAGCCCAAAATGGGTTAAGGGTTGTTCTTTGAATACTCTTATTAATTACAAAAATAATTCTCAGTGAATTCTACTTCCACTTATGTTGATCTCTCCTCTTAACTTTGGGTGCTGTGGGTACGCAAACAGTCCATTTTTTTATCAAAATTTTGATATTTGAGAACCTGCATAGGGTTAACAAATGCTTACTGGAATATTTTGTACTTGCAACTTGTAATGTCACACTAAGATCTGAGAATGGCCAATTTTTCTTGAAAATCTACGAGATGTTTTTAGAGAAATCCTCGGATAACATGAATTTTTAACCTTTGAGGGGTATTGCCCTGTAACCATCCCTAAACAGGTTAATGCTTGGTTTTGTGAAAACCTTCATTACTTACAAAAATGATTCTCGGTGAATTCCACTTCCAATGAAGGAGGTTATGTTTATCTTGCAGGTACACATTGGGTGTTATGGGTGCCCAAGAACAGCCCATTTTCTCAAAATGTCTATACTTGGCACCCTCTGGAGGGTTAACAAATGCTTACCAGAATATTTTGTCCTTGCAACTTGTAATGTCACTCCAAGACCAGCGAATGGTCAATTTTTCTTGAAAACTTACTAGATTTTTTAGATAAATCCACAGAAAACAGGAATTTTAAGCTTTTAAGGGGTATATCTCCTTAACCAGTTGAAAATGGGTTAAGACCTAGATTTTTGAATACCCTTACCACTTACAAAAATGTTTCCCTATCAGTTTTGTGTCCGGTAAAAGAAGTTACGTTTCTCTGTGGCATTCCCATTTGATGTCCAAAAACAGACTATTTTTTCAAAATTTTGACATTTAGCAGCCCATGGAGGGTTAACAAATGCTTACCCGAATAATTTATCTATGCAACTGGAAATGTGACACCAAGATTTATCAATGGCCATGTTCTCTTGAAAACCCTACAAGATGTTTGTAAAAAAAGCTTTGGATGGGTATCGCTATTAACCACCACAAAATGGGTTAATGTTTGGTTTTTTGAATACCCTTATTACTTACAAAAATAGTCATCGGTGAATTCCACTTCCAACAAAGGAGATTATGTTTATCTCTTGGGTATACATTGGGTGCTGTGCGTGTACGAAAACAGCCCATTTCAACAAAATTACAATGCTTGGCAGTCTGTAGAGGGTTAATAAACGCTCACCGGAATATTTTGTCCATGCAACTTGTAATGTCACACAAAGACCTGCGAGTAGTCAATTTTTCTTGAACACTACAAGATGTTTTTAGAGGAATTCACAGAAAATGGGAATTTTAAGCTTTTAAGGGGTATCTCTCTTTAGCCTGTCCAAAATGGGTTAAGACTTCGACTTTAGAATACCCTTACTACTTACAAAAATGTTTCCATATAAATTTTGCGCTCGTTAAAAAAAGGCACTTTTCTTTGTGGCCTACCCATTGGGTGCTGTTGGTGTCCCAAAACAGCTAATTTTTTCACAAATTTTGACTTTTATCAGCTTTCGGAGGGTTAACAAATGCTCTGGCGAAATAAGGATTAAATTGAAAATTCCGCTTCAGTGCATTTTTAGATTTTGTATGCGATGCAAAATTGTGTAAAATTCGGTTCAAAAATGGCTTCTGAATCGTACAGACAAAATGTGTGGGGAAAAAAAAAATAATACTAATAATCCGTAGAAAAACAATAGTCTTTTCCAGAGGGAAATGCCTAACTAAAAACAATAGCCTCATTGAATATTAAATGCATCACATGACCAAACTGTGTGATTTGTTTGGTCAGTATGTGCACAACGTAATGTGAGTTGTAAAACTTCGTTCAGTAGTAAATAGCATTATGTGACGTTTTATTACTGCAACATTTAGCCAAAATAAGGACATGTTGAAAAAGCATGAACTTCTGTTGATGTACTTCCACTGTCAGCATTAGTTAAAATGACACAACAGTTTGCAGGTATACTGTTCACACCTCATTTGTGTATTTTAATCAGTGTAATGGTATCTCTAATCTTTGCCCGGTAATTTAAAAATCTATTTTCTTGAAAATTAGAGGAGCGCGAAAAAGAGAGTTTCTTGTTTCCAATTTAGAAGCTCGAGTGTGATAGCACGCCTCAAAACAACAGCACTGCCTTGGAAGTGACATGCATTACATATTAAATTTAGATTGATATCACTGCATGTTTAGGGCATTTGGGTGTATTAATTGCAATTAAAACATTGCAATGCATATTAGTAAAAAGAATATCTACTGTTTTTGAGTTGTTTACAAAATTATCTCATTCGTGACTGCTTGGAAATCTTAGTTCTCACTTGTGGGTTTCAGACATGTGACTTGTGTGACTACTTATATTTGCATGTAGTCTTTCACCAGAAAATTTTGGTACCAACTCAAAAACAGTAGGTATAGTCTATGTATTTCAAAATTCTTATTGACTATGTATTAATGCATCTTTGGTGGGATGCGGTGGCTCAGTTGGTAGAGGTGCAGGCTGCAAGCCGAGAGGTCCTCGGTTCGAATCCCACCTGCGGCAACCGTGTTGTGTCCTTGGGCAAGACACTTCACCCCGATTGCCTACATGGGGGCACGATGACGCTGTGTACTGAGGCGTACTGCACGTCGATGGTGCGCATGTCTTCAACCAATCTAACCCTGTCTGTGCTGCGGTGCAGAGTTCAGAGTTACGATGTTGGAGAGCTGACAGCTGCTCGTCGTTGCTCGGTGGTTCTCTCCGGGTACTCCGGCTTCCTCCACCCGTAAAACTGTCACGGTCACGATTAGCCAT
Source organism: Pictodentalium vernedei (assembly GCA_031216915.1). Classification (NCBI taxonomy): domain Eukaryota; kingdom Metazoa; phylum Mollusca; class Scaphopoda; order Dentaliida; family Dentaliidae; genus Pictodentalium; species Pictodentalium vernedei. The sequence goes on from CM062293.1 coordinate 228,705,805, forward strand.
TGTGCATAAGTATGTGACCTTAAACCCCAATAAATAAATAAATAAATAAATGCATCTTTGGTACACAGAAAATGAATTGTATAACTGAAACAATATTGCGAATTTGTGAGCACACTAATTTTTTTTTAAGATTAAAGGTTTAAAAAGAAGTTTTTATTGCTTACATATACGCTAAACATACTCAACATTTAAAATGTTGTACAATTGTTTAGAACATTTGACCCCATTTGACTGGAATGAACTCATGATTCTCTGGTTAGAGTTATTATGCTAAGGTCTTTTCTCCAAGTTGGACATTTAATACTTGAATTTGCATAGTCAAGTTTTTGTTACATGATTTTAATGGCCTCACTTTACTATGAATGAGTTTTATGTCCCTAACTGTGGTTGGATGGCATCTAGTTTTTGACATGTGCATGACATCTGTTTATTCATTTGTTCAGTTAACTTGGATACTACTGCAGGTTCATATGTAATATTACACAAAATTGTTGGGGAAGACAGGAGATGTGCCATACATAATAGAAGGGTCATATTGAAAGTCAAACATTAAATCTGTCTCAAATACCTGTAACTGAGAAACTAATCAAGGTTCAGTCACTCGACATCTTACTGGTGTTGAGAACAGTTTGGTATGTTATACATAGTAGTTAGTTTGTGCCTTCAGGGCCCCTATTCTTGAACAGCAAATGTTGAAGGTCATAAATCATGCTTCACTCATTCCTTAGTTAAGTACAATCATCCCATTCACACAATATTGCCTATTTATATTACTCAAAATAGGCATTTGCTCTTACCAATTATAAGATAGAAAACAATGTTGAGAATATCCATATGTTTTCCAAGACCTGTTTTATACTTGGAAAAATTATATTAACCCTTTACCCAACGGAAAAAAAAAAACAGCCAGCACTATTCACCAAAACTACCATTCAGATTCAGAAACATAGCTTATTACCTCTCATTGGAAATTCCAAAAAGGGTCATAAGCTATATTATTAGACAAGAAATGAAATTTATTTATTATCCTAGAAATGTTTTGAAAGTGTTGTCTAACATTTAGGTTGAATAAGAGGCAAATGGTGTCATTAACTGGTTGAGTTCTAGACGCCACTATTTTTTCTCTGTTGAACAGTTCTAAAAGCCACTTCAGTGTCTATACACTGTATGTATTAGCTTGTTTTCCCAGCAATAGAGAAATTTAAAATGTTTTATAAAAACAAATGCTCTCCAATAAAGTGGAACAAAACATTTAATGGACAAAATCTCCCCGAACTTAGTCTCCACTTGCTGATGGCATGGTATCTTTCACAAAAATACTCATGTTACAATCCATCTTTGAAAAATAATAAAGCACTCTACAAGTTAATATATAAAATAACCCTTTAACTAACATGAAAAGCTGACAACACTTGCAAACAAAATTCTTAAGTAACTATTTTTTTCATTTTCTCTCTCAAAAACATAGGTTATGACCCCTCTTCGATCCAAAGAGGGGTCATAACCTATGTTTTTTGAGACAAAAATAAAAAAATAATGAAAATTAATTGGCGATTTTTGTGAATACCTCTGGCCGGTTTTGGCTGTTACGTTAGGTAAAGGATTAAAAACACATGTGCTCAGACTGTTGACAGATTTTATTCTCATTTTAGGGTTCTGGATTGTTTAAAATGAACAATGCTGCAGAATTTGTTTTCTTGACATGTGAGAAGCTGAAAATGCCTCCCCAAGCTAAATATTTAACCATTGAAATATTTGACAGGTGAGTGTATGTTTTCATTATAAAGAAGCATACTTGTATTGCCTAGAGATGTTATTGATTTTGTTTTCTTTCAGACAAGCAACAGTGGTTTTCCATGGCTAATCATAGCCAAATTTGATTTTCAATAGTACAAAAATTTTAACCACTGAACAATGTAAATTGGCAAGATGTTTTAGACATGCATTTTCAGCTTGGCTTTCTAATTCAACCAGTTTTCTAGATGCCAATACTCATCTTCACCCACAGTGAACTTTGCAAGTAGATAATAAATCATGAATTTCTGAGACTTTACAGCATTTTCTTGAGCAGATCTCTGTCATGACTAGGGCTGCATGGTATTGCAAATTGAATACCGGCATTGGTATTAAAAAAAGATCTGTGATATACTAAAGTAGTAATCAATACCTACTATACATATTCATGGTTACATTCTAACTTTTAAACTCTTCTTTATTGGATCCAATTCAGTTGGAAAGCATGAATGAACAATTTTTAATTTGTAATGTCGTATAAGATCTTTAAATTCAGTGCTTATTCATCTAATATCTTATATAAATCACAAAATGAAGATTGAACTTGTAGTTTGACTGGATAGTGCAATTAGCAGCTAGCTACGTGTATGTTTCAGTGATCTATTCCGGTTTACTTGGTTTATTGTGAGCATGTGTAGATGCACGGAATAAAAACCAGGTTGTTTCATTGAGCAGTTTATATTCTGGTTTATCATTCTGGATTAAACCGACTAAACCTCCTTGAGAGCAGGGTTATCTGGTTTATCATTCTATTCCTGACATGCGCAGTGGAATGCACATAAAAGTTCTACGCCTCGCACAACAACAGTAAAAAAATATTCTGATTTCAAGTGTTGAAAAAGAAATAAACAGTGCAAGGTTCATGAAAAATGTTATAACTCGAGAGAGAGAAACTATAAAAAAAGTTAAAAACATTTATTCAGCCCATAAAAGCGGCTTTTCCAAAATATTCGATTCTCAACTGAAAGGGTGTTTTTCTCTCACAAAAATTGTTACAACTTTCAGGAGATCCTTTTTGGCCATGTTATTTCCATGAGAGCAGTAAGCAATTTCTGACTCCATCACTGGAAAGTTTCTTATGAGGGCCTTTTTAGGCTTTCCCAAACCCAGTTTGGGAAAGACTATTGTTATTCTTCTTTTTCAAAATTTTTCTTCTCTATTTTTTTTTTTTTTTTTTTTTTTTTTTTTTTGTCCTCCCTGAATTTTGTCTGTTGAACTGCTCGAAAACAAGCTGTACGATTTTGAACAAATTTGGCACACTTATGTAATGTCATAAAATCTAGTGAAATGCGGTATCGTCATATCTGTGAAAACGCGTGTTTTCAAAATATTCTGTCAAAACCTTCAAAATTTCACCATTTTTCGAATGTCTCAAAATTGTTTACAGTTATTTAGCTCAAATTTTCCACACATTTAGAGCATAATATGATACACCACAATCACCACTCAGATCTTTCAACTTTAACCCCCACTGGCCAAAAATGACATGAATATAGAATTTTTCTTCAAAATTGACCAACTTCAAGGGCAAATTTCTCTAATAACAAGGTTGTTGTAACAATTATTTTGGTTTGGATAGATGCAACAATGATTGCGGAAGAAAGTTACTGTTTACTTTTCAATCTCAGATTTAACCCCCAAGCACAATGAGGGTGAGAATAAGAGTACCATTTGAAAATGCCAAAATTAGCCAACTTTGGTTGCTTTTTTCATCATTTTGGAAAGGGGTTAATTTCAAACACTTTTCGTGTACGTATTCACAATTGACTACCGAGCATATTTGGTGTTGTAAGTTTAGTTGTAAAGTTTAACCCTATCCCATTCTGGTTGCATAAAAGTAGGTACCGTCCAAAAAACTCAAATTTTTTCTGAATTTGGAAAGTTTAGGTGACGATTTACTCCATTTTTAATTGCTTGAGCTCCGAATGTTTTCTATAGCTGCTTGCAGCAGTCCAAGTATGACAAATTTTGTTCTATATGTTATTATTAAAAGTTTAACCCTTAGCAGATTTGAGACTTTCCATAAGGATACTGTCAGAATATTTGTTATTTTCGCCAACTTCAAGAGCAATTTTTTCTAATTACAAGGTAGTTGTAATAATTATTTTAGTATGGCTAGATGCAACAATGATTATGGAAGAAAGTTACTGTTTACTTTTTAATCTCAGATTTAACCCTCTAGGACAATGAGGGCGAGAATAAGAGTACCGTTTGAAAATGCCAAAATTAGCCATTTTTGGTTGCCTTTTCTATCATTTTGGAAAGGGTTAATTTCAAACACTTTTCATGTACGTATTCACAATTGTCTATCGAGCATATTTGCTGTTGTTAGTTTGGTTGTAAAGTTTAACCCTATCCCATTCTGGTTGCATAAAAGTAGGTACCGTCCATATAAATTCCTATTTATTCAGAATTTGGTAAATTTAGGTGGCAATTTACTCCATTTTTAATTGCTTGAGCTCTGAATGTTTTCTATAGCTGCTTGCAGCAGTCAAAGTATGACAAATTTTGTTCTATATGATATTATTAAAAGTTGAACCCTTGGCAGATTTGAGACTTCCCATAAGGGTACTGTCAGAATAATTGTTATTTTCGCCAACGTTTACATGCACTTTCTCAGCACTGGAGCCATATTGTCTCAAAACCGTTTCCATGAGAGGATTGGGCCTTTATCCAAGAACAATTTTGGTGTTACATATTTTATTCAAAGTTTTAACCTTCACCCACATTTTCGGGCCTTGAATTTGAGTGCTCTAAAATTCTTCATAAAATTGGCTAATTTGGAGCTCACTTTTCTTCCATTTTCGAAAGGAATATCGAAAAATGATTTACATGTTTGTATTTACAATTGCCTACCAAGCATATTTGCTGTTGTAAGTTTGGTTGTAAAGTTTAACCCTATGCTCGTTTTGTCTGCATAAAGATAGGTGCAGTCCAAAAAAAACTCTCATTTTGGTAAGTTTAAGTGACGATTTACTCCATTCCTAATTGATTGAGCGCTGAACGTTTTCTATGGCTGTATGCAGCAATCATAGTATGACAACTTTTGTTTTATATGTCATTATTAAAAGTTTAACCGTTGGCAGATTTGATACTGCCCATATGGGTATGGTCGGAATAATTTTAATTTTCATAAAATCACTGAATATTGATAAGCAAGCAGTGGGAGTTTGGAATAGAATATCCGAAAATGCTTTCGAAATTCGGATTCACGGTTCAATTCCAAGAATATTTTCTGTTATAAGGTTGCTGTAAAGTTTAACGCAATCCCTGTCTCAGATGCATAATGGTAGATGCCGTCGAAAAAAACTCATTTTTTCAAAATTTTGTAGGTTCAAGTGACAATTTACTCCATTCCAAATTCATTGAACGCTGAATGTTTTCTATGCCTGCATGCAGCAAGTATAACATGACAACTTCTGTTTTATACGTCATTATCAAAAGTTTAACCCTTGGCATATTTAGGAGTTCGTATGTGGGTATAGTCGGAATAATTGTTATTTTCGTAAAATCAATCCCTGAATATATTGGTAACCGTGCAGTGGCCTTTCAGTGGTGCTACATGAAGCCGCAAATAGTTAAGGTTGAAAAGTTCATCAAATAGACAAATATAATACCTAACTCAGCCGGTGACAGGTAAATAATAAATGGAAAAGTCGTTGAGTTGAGAATAAAGTAGGGATGAATCGTGCCCTCGGTTTCCACCTGATCCACGGTATTTCCATGCGGTCTCGGCACTTGACAAAGATACTAAACTGTCGGGCAGGGACAGTAGGAGACATTCTGAGAATTTCAAGGCTGCCTTGTATGATCGGGACATAATTGGAATATATCCGACATTGTATCTGTTGGATATATTCCAATTATGCCCCGATCACTTCACCCTGACTGTCCGCATGGAGCACCATGACGCCGTGTACTAAGGCATACTGCACATCGATGGTGCACATGTCTTCAGCCAATATAACCCTGCCTGTGCTACAGTGCGGAGGCACTATGTTGGGGAGCTGGCAGCTGCTCGTCATTGCTTGGTGGTTCTCTCTGGATACTCCGGCTTCCTCCACCCATACAACTTTCACCGACATAATATGACCTTGGCTGTTAATGTGTTGTTAAAACCTAATAAATAAATAAATCCAGTACAAGTTTTGCTCGTACAAATATTAGTACCGTCAGACAAAATTCATTTTCTGATTAATTTCGTACTTTTCTGTACTCACCTTCCCTGAGTAAGATTGGTATACCTTTTCAATCTCAGATTTAACCCTCAAGCACAATGAGAGTGAGAATAAGTGTACCATTTGGAAATACCCAAATTATCCAACTTTGGTTACTCTCAACTATCATTTTGGAATGGGTTAATTTGAAACACTTTGCTTTGCTATATTCAGAGATGTTTAATCAATAAATCCGGCTTTAGTTAAGTTCTGGGACTTAATGAAACATGTGCTTTGGCCATTTAAAACAGAAAATGACTGTGTGTGAATACTCACTCAAAAAGGAAAGAGCTCTTTGAGCTTTCCATAACTGCTTTCAAAAATCAATGGGGAACAAATGTTGTGTTATATGTTTTGGTGTTCCATGTTATCCAACACCAGTTTGGCTGTAAAAATATGAATACCGCCAGGAAAGAAAGCACATTTTCTCAGTAGTAGACTGTTTGACTTCTATGATAGAGGTCCCGAGTTTGATCCCTATCTGGGACGACCCACGTAATGTCCTTGGGCAAGGCACTTCATCCCGGTTGCCAACATGGGGACACGATAATGCCATGTACTAAGGCGTACTGCATGTCAGTGGTGCACATGTCTTCAACCGCTGGTACCATGCTTCAGCGGAGCTTGAACATAATTAGAATGTTGAGCTGACAGTTGCTCGTCGATGCTAGGTGGTTCTCTCTGGGTCCTCTGACTTCCCCCCCCCCCCTCGTAAAACTGGCACGGTCACGATTAGCCATTGTGGATAAGTATGTGACCGCAAACACTAATAAATAAATACCGTCAGGGAAACCCTCTGTGAAATCCTTCTGTCAATAAATAGCAAAGTAGTAATGTAATGCAAGAAATATTAACAAGCTGTTCAACATCCCTTTAATCAACTCATTTTGATTTGAACTGTACCCATCACTGTGTATACTAGCTCTCTAGATGGTTTAAACCATATCAAATAAACAACTAATTTGTGTGTGACAGTAACTCATATTACATGTATTTCATTGTATCTGAAAGAGATATGTTGGAAAAATTGTGAAATCATGGAGTAGGAAGCTTACCCTCATTTGTTGACAAATCCCACACATTCACAAACAGACAGAATGATAGAGAATAAATTAATTATTGATATTTAAGGTCACTTTCAGCATCTACAGCTATATCATAACCATAATATAAGTATTTATTCAAGTCCAGGTATTCATTGCATAGACGTACAGGGCTATTTTTCAGGGGGGGGGGGGGGATGGACCCTTTTAGCCCAAAAAAGTTGAATCCCAGGTGGAAATGCCAAATGTGGATATGGGAGGGAGGGGGGGTCTCCCTCCTATTGAGTACCTGGAGAGAACCACCGAGCAATGGCAAGCGACTCAGACTCCCCAACATACTCACTCCACAAAAGCAGGGTTAGCATTGGTTGAAGACAAGTACACCCTCAAAGTACCCTTAGTACACATCGCCATCATACCCCCCTCCCCCCAGGTGGGAAATTAAATTGGGATGAAGTGTCTTGCTCAAGGACACAATGTGGTTGCCACATGCGGGATTCGAACCGAGGACTTCTTGGATTACAACAATCATCTCTACCTTCTAAGCCACCGTGCTCTCGTAATATGCAGTAATAGAACTCTTTATATGTACTTGTGTGATTATAAATGAATAATATTAACATGAATACGGTTCAACTGAATCAACTTGTACAGTATAATAGTCAGTTTATTTGCTACTTCTAAGTGATGAGATAGGAAAACAACATTTTGTGTGGAAAACCAAAATGTTTTGTGGTCATTTCTGGCAACTAAATTGTCCAAAATTTTGTGGCATATTGGCTGAAAAATCGGCTCCTTCCTAACTCAGGGGTGGGTTGGGTCACAGTCCTTCATGAAACCCCGGCCCGTACGCCCATAATTCATATGTACTAATTTTTTCCAAAGCAGAAAGGACATCGCTTGTTTCGCTTTCTATGAAAATATTCTGTAATTATTGAAGAGCAAATTTTGTGTTAAATGTTTTGGTGTCCTGCTGTTTCTCAAATATCTGTTTTGGCTTCATAAAAAATAGTAGCATCACAAAAACTTTGATTTCCACTAAATTTTCTGTTTTCAAAACTGATTGATAGTTTTGTGTACAATAATACAGTTTGCCTTCTCACATTAGCGGGGGAGGAATTCGTCACATACAGGTGAATTGTGCACTTGGTGATACCTTCTTGAAATTTGGCACACTGTTAGTGTAGGCTATGAGGTTCTCAAAAACGATCGGCTACAAGTTGACACCGACCGGTGGCGACCAGTAGCGGCACAATCCAAAATGGCCGCCAGCGGCTGAAGGGAACCTCCTTTTCGACGGTCTACCGACTATACATCCGATTGTAAGGGCGCGAAAGTGAACTCTGATCCACGCACGTGTTGGAAACAGACGTGGGAGATGATGTAGAATAAAACGAGATTCTCTATACGGACGCATCAATTTCTTGGAACTTGAAAAGAGCGTTGTTTCTCCGGGATCAGCGTCATTCAGGCAAACCTGAATGACGCTGATCCCGGAGAAACAACGCTCTTTATGAAGCAGTCTCTTTGCCATACAATCTCTTGTTTGGCGTAATTCCGCAAGCAATTCTGATTTGTCTGTCGAAATTAATTCGAGAACGCGATTGTTCACAAAAATCATTCACAGAATGAGTGAGAATCCTCTTCGTGTACGGACTAGTACTGACTGGGAACGTTGTTGCTTTTGCCAGCAAGACAGTTCCAAGAAATTGATGCGTCCGTATAGAGAATCTCGTTTTCATGACGCCTATAAAGCTATTGAGGAAGACATAACGCGCTTCCTAGATAATGGCGTTGAGCTTCCATATAATTTGACCATTGATTGTTTGATGAGAGAGAGTGATGAGTGTATGTCGATGTCACTGTTGACGAATAAGGCAATATATCATAAGACATGCCGTGACAGTATTCGGACTCACATCGTACAGCGCGTGCTACACAAGCGAGAGCGAAATGAGGCAGTGGCATCCTGCTCCACGCTGAGTCCTAAAAGAACACGGACAAGTTTTGAATCTGGCTGTGACAGGAAACTGCCCCAGTGTGTTTATTGTCACAAACGCGAAGGTGACAGCAGTGAGCCTATTTGCAGATCAATGTCTGATAACAATAAACTCAAAATTATGGCAAAGGAAGCCGAGAACTGGGTTGTTTTTTCTCGGGTCAATGCAGCATTTGATTCCGCTGCTAGTGATCTTTACTATCACAAAACCTGTTATTGTAAGCTTGCCAATGAAGCACGAGCGGCTAAATCTAAAAAGTCGAAGAACGCCGAACATTCCGCGTCAGGCCTGCCCTATGACCCTCTCGTTATGGCAGAGCTCATAACATTTGTTGAACACAACGATTCCGCGATGAAGCTTGTCGATCTCAAGAATCTGTACAGTCGGAGGTTGAAGCAAGTCGGTTCTGATTGGCTTAGTGAAGAAATACATTCCACTCGATTCAAAGAACATTTGTTGCAGAAATTGGGCGATGGCTGGGACGCCTTCACACAGGGTAGAGATGTGTTTATTTCAAGTAGGTTTCGAGTTGGCTCCTTGTTGTCCGAATCTTTAACTCGTATAGTGTCTGAGGAAGAGGCAAAAAAGATAGTTGATGTGGGTCTTCTTCTGCGTAAACACATACTCATATCTCAAGCTCCTTTCACGGGATCATTTTCATCTTATTGCTTGAGCGAGCCTGTACCCAACTCACTCCTGACTCTTCTTAGAGTTCTACTTGAGGGCACATGTAGTATACAGAACTTAGGCGATGATGAGACTGTTAATGCCAAGACTCGAGTGGCTTGTACTATTTCACAGATGTTGATCAGCAATTCAGCGAAACGCTCCGAACATGCACAAAATGTTCACCAGAGACGTGACAGAGAAACTCCAATGCCTCTTTATGTGGGTTTGAAGTTGCATGCCCATGATCGTATGAAAAATCTTATCAGAGATTTTCATCAAATGGGACTCTCTGTCTCTTATGATCGCGTAATGGATGTTCGCAGGAGTTTCGCGAGAGCTGTTTCACTGCGGTTCAAGAACGAAGGTGTTGTAGTCCCAGCTAACTGCAAACGTAATGTTTTCTCGATAGGAACCACTGATAACATTGATGTATCTGGTAGATCTGATATGCATGGTACGTCCATCACACTCATTGGTCAACTGAGCAGGGACAATGTGGGTACTGATCCCCCACCACTGAGTTTAGATGTTCCAGAAGACACACAAATTGAACTCCCAGACGACTATGCATTTGTTCCTTTCGTTGAAGACTTTGGTGGGGACATCAGGCTTGAATCTCCAGATGAATGTAATGTACGGCCCAATGAATATGCAGATTTGAACGTGGGAGAGAATGACTGGTTGTCTCATGTGTCACAGATCAGCAATAAAGGGAAGGTTGATGGCAGCTGGCAGCTTGATGAAGTCCCTGTGACCTTTTCAGGCTTCTTTTCAAAACATGAAGATCAAGACAATGTCAAACCTCGTGCAGTTATTGGGGTATTCCCTGTTTTCAGTGAGCAGAAAGCGGACTCACTCAGTATGCAGAAGCATGCTATGTATGTGGTCAGGGAAGCTACTGCTTTCGTAAACCCCGGCCAGATACCTGTCATTGAAGGTGACTGTCCGTTGTATGCCAGGCAGAAAAAATGTCAATGGCTGTTCCCAGAGGAGATAGGTGAGGATCGAATGGTGTGTATGATTGGATTCCTGCATCTTGAAATGTGCACCCAAGAAGCTGGTGGTAAGCTTATGGGTGGTTCTGGTTGGGAGCGAATGTTTCACCTCGCAAAGATATTCACACCCGGTGTAGCATCATCCCTACTTGGTGGGAAACATGTCAAGAGGACGCGACAGGCATATCTTCTCACTCTAGCTTGGCTTGAGATCCTCAGAAAGAATGCTTATGAGATTTACTGTCAGCAGACTGGGCCCCATGAGTCATTTGAAATGTGGGAACAGAGGATTCTTTCACAATCTCCAACTGCGCGCTATTGGGGTGAAATCGTTCGGAACTTTCTCTTGACAAGCTGTCAATTCGTTCGGAACCAACGAATCGGTAACTGGCCTGGTACACTGTGTTCTATCGATGAGTTGTGCAGTTACTTTTTTGCCCTAGGACATACAAATTATTGTCGGTGGGTCCCCGTATTTCTGAGAGACATGTCTCAGCTACCCAGGCGGCATCCTTCAATCCACAACAAATTCATGGAAGGCCATTTTGTGGTCCAGCGTAGTGAGAGGAAGTTCAGTATGATGGGTTTAGATCAGAGCCAAGAACATAGTATCCAACTACTCAAAGAAGACAGTGGTCCAAAAGGTCTCTATGGCCAGGCTGAAGAGAAAGTCGTTATTGAGCTTTCAAGGTCAGAAGTTCTGCGTGTTATAGATGAGTATGAATATGCAAGTTTCCACACAACATCATCAGATAACACGGAACACCCGGAAAGTTCGGTATCAGAGCAGAAAAAATTTCTGAATCAATTGAAATCTCTCCTCGATCTGGTGAATCAGGGACTCATTATCAACCCTTATGATGAAACTAGTGGTCAGCTGGTGACATTAGATACTGGTGAATATATGGACCCCGAAGTTAGTAAGAGTTTACGGTCATTACCCGAAAGGGGCAAGCATTTATATTCCACTTTCTTGAAGGAAAGGCTTGTGGAATGCACCGTACCCCTGAATGATGTTATTCCCAAGGCAAATATATATACCTTCCTTAACCCACCCCCAGCCAACCTGGACAAAGGCCGAGACAAACTCATGTCAAGTAAAGCAACTGCCGCAATAGTTACCCAGATGTTCGTTTCACTGCAAGCCCGGCCTGATTCAAACATGGATGAGTTTTTCATGCACGAGAATGCACGTGATCCGCCAGCATTATCCGATAGAGGTAAGCTACGGAGTGGGACAAAATCTCAAATTCTCAATTGTTTACCAGCTATTCCTGCACAAGGGAAGAATTCAGCAGCTAGACAAGCTTCAGTTGTCATCTTGGATATGCCTGCTGTAGTCCATGTAATCAAACCACAGAAAGCGGATCTGTTTGGAGAATATGCTCGATTGCAATTATTGCCATACATCGAATCTCTGATTAACACGAACACCACAAGGGTTGATGCGATCTATGACTGTTACCCCGAAGGCAGTTTGAAGAATCAGACGCGAGCAAAACGCCTCGGTGAGACAGCAGTTAGGTTGATACGGGTGTCCGAGAACGTCCCTTTACCTAAAGGGAAGAATTGGCAGGCATTCTTGAAAGTTAGTGAGAATAAAGACGAATTTTTCAAGTTCCTGTCTGCTGAACTGCTGAAATTAACATCAACATCCGAGTACCAGTTGTTAACGACATCAGGAGAATATGTACTATGCAATAAGGATGTTAGCTTATGTGACATATCTCCATCGAACCACGAGGAAGCAGACACGCGCATGATGCTTCATCTCAACCATGCAGTCTCACAAGGTCACAAAATAGCTTTTCTTCGCACGGTTGATTCTGATGTCGTCATTCTGTCTTTGCACCATTTCGCAACATTCCGTGACCTTGGACTCAGTGAGCTGTGGATTGGGTTTGGAATTGGAAAGGCATATAAAGATATGCCAATTCATGAGATAGCTTCACAACTTGGACCTGATTACTGTAAGGCCCTGACTTTCTTCCACGCCTTCACAGGTTGTGATGTAACATCCAGCATGCTCGGCATTGGGAAGAAGACAGGATGGAATGCATGGATGAATTTTCCCGCATCAACTGAAATGATGATAGAATTGACTGAGAATCCGCAAGTCTTTTCAGAGGATTCCCCTCATATGCAGCATATCGAAAAACTCACCATACAGATGTACAGTAACAGTTGTGTCAGTACACGTGTCAATGATGCGAGACGGCATATGTTCACACATGGCCTTAAGTCTATGGAAAACATCCCGCCCACCAAAGCAGCTCTGTATCAACATGTAAAAAGGGTAATTCTTGTGTCATCTTTCATTTGGCATCGTGCTCTGCAGAAACACTTATGTGTGCCAGACCCATCACAGTACGGATGGGAGTGGAATCCACGTCTCAATATTCTGGTCCCATTTTGGACTCACCTAGGAGACGCAAGTGCTGCATGTGCACTGATGCTCCACTGTAGTTGTGCCAAGGCCTGCAAGGGCAATTGCAAATGCTTGAAAGCTGGATTAAGGTGCACACCTTTGTGTAAGTGTGAAGGTGGCTGTTGTAACAATATTGAGTAGTATACTGTCATGTTAGGACCAGTCATCTCCTATTCTGGTATTTTTTTTTCCATTTTCGGCCAGTTAACACATGTCATGTTTCTAGTTGAGTTGATTTTGCTAACAAATGTTCATCCCATGTGGCTTGCTACATTGTCCGGGGTATAGGAATACAGTTTTAGATTTCGGAAAATAGTCTGTTATTTACTGCACAAGACGGTGTTAATTCATGCATAGCATGATACAATATCCCCAACTATTTTGCCTCTGTACAACAGTTGATACCTTCGTTCACCCGTGTGTTCATCTATGGTATCCTTGTCTTTCTCTGGCCATAGGCCACATGTGACTAGTCAGTTCCTACTCCATAGCAAATCAACTTGGAAATCCTTCATCTTGTAGCGCACTCATGTCTCAATGAATCCATACCTGAGTTGATCTAATAAATCTAACGTAAGGTATCAAATTGCCATACCGGATCATATTTCGATAAGTTATTCGCTAAAACATTTCGACCACTCATCGACATCAAAGGTCATGTTTTGGCTCCCAGTGGTGGCTATATCTCTATATCCCTGGTAAAGTAGCATACCATGAGGGATGGGCATTAAGTGTCGGCAACATTAATCCTGACTTGGAACACACCACATCTTAACTGGCCGAAAATGAAGAATACTACTTGTAGTCAAAAAATATTCCTGTACCTCGAATGACTGCAAACATACACTCACCCCTTCTAGTCCCATTTTGCCAATGTTCTATACTGGCAAGATAACATTGTATAATTAACAACGGGAACTAATGCATCCCGAGTTCATTCCAGCACTGCCCTTGCTGGCAGACGTGTCGCTATGGTGTTGAGATTGAACCAGAACTCCTCTAGAAATTTGATAGTTTTATTTTCTTAGAAAATAAATCTATCGAAAATGCCGGAAGTTGAGAATAGACTGTCACTTTAATTGGATTATCAAATGTCCAAGTATCCCCACTGCTGCATACTATCGAGTACCCTTGTTCATGTGTTGACAGGAATCTCTCATACCATGTTCATTTGACCATTGCATTCCCGAGAAACATTCAACACTAATTTATCTACGGACGGACGATCATACTGACAGTCAGACACACAGACGCACACATCGACGGAAATTCTGATCCCATTATCCATTAATCTTCCCCCCAACTTGTTCCAAGGGCTTCACTCCATCATTCACATCAATTACAGCACATGTATGGTGTTAGGTTTGGAGCTTCAGTTGTGCGATCGGCGAAAATAGCTTTTTTTCGATCCGCTTGGCGGCCATTTTGGATTTCGCTGCTAGTGGTGGCTAGAGGATGGTGCCAACTTGTAGCCGATCGATTTTGAAATCTCTGATGCCTACCCTTACATCATGCCAAATTTCAGGAAGGTATCACCAAGTGCACAATTCTAGCGAATTCCTCCCCCGCTACATTAAAAAGTTGGGAAAGCCAGTAATTTGTCCAACAAATTACAATTCTCTAGTTTTTTTTTTCTTTTCTCTTTTTTTTTCCTCCCTGAATTTTGTCTGTTGAACTGCTCGAAAACAAGTTGTACGATTTTGAACAAATTTGGCACACTTATGTAATGTCATAAAATCTAGTGAAATACGGTATCGTCATATCTGTGAAAACGCGTATTTTCAAAATATTCTGCCAAAACCTTCAAAATTTCACCATTTTTCGAATGTCTCAAAATTGTTTACAGTTATTTCGCTCAAATTTTCCACACATTTACAACATAATACGATACACCACAATCACCACTCAAATCTTTCAACATTAACCCCCACTGGTCAAAAATGACATGAATATAGATTTTTTCTTCAAAATTGACCAACTTCAAGGGCAAATTTCTCTAATAACAAGGTTGTTGTAATAATTATTTTGGTTTGGATAGATGCAACAATGATTGTGGAATAAAGTTACTGTTTACTTTTTAATCTCAGATTTAACCCTCAAGCACAGTGAGGGCGAGGATAAGAGTACCGTTTGAAAATGCCAAAATTAGCCAACTTTGGTTGCTTTTTCTATCATTTTGGAAAGGGTTAATTTCAAACACTTTTCATGTACGTATTCACAATTGACTACCGAGCATATTTGCTGTTGTAAGTTTGGTTGTAAAGTTTAACCCTATCCCATTCTGGTTGCATAAAAGTAGGTACCGTCCAAAAAAACCCCAATTTTTTAAGAATTTGATAAGTTTAGGTGGCGATTTACTCCATTTTTAATTACTTGAGCTGTGAATGTTTTCTTTAGCTGCTTGCATCAGTCAAAGTATGACAAATTTTGTTCTATATGTTATTATTAAAAGTTTAACCCTTGGCAGATTTAAGACTTCCCATAAGGGTACTGTCAGAATAATTGTTATTTTTGCCAACTTCAAGGGCAGATTTCTCTAATTACAAAGTAGTTGTAACAATTATTTTGATATGGCAAAATGCAACAGTGATTGTGGAAGAAAGTTACTGTTTGCTTCTAAATCTCAGATTTAACCCTCAAACACAATGAGGGCGAGAATAAGAGTACCGTTTGAAAATGCCAAAATTAGCCATCTTTGGTTGCTTTTTTCTATGAATTTGGAAAGGGTTAATTTTAAACACTTTCATGTACGTATTCACAATTGACTACCGAGCATATTTGCTGTTGTAAGTTTGGTTGTAAAGTTTAACCCTATCCCATTCTGGTTGCATAAAAAAGTAGGTACCTTCCAAAAAAACTCCAATTTTTCAGAATTTGGTAACTTTAGGTGGCGATTTACTTCATTCCTAATAGCTTGAGCTCTGAATTTTTTCTATAGCTGCTTTCAGCAGTCAAAGTATGACAAATTTTGTTCTATATATTATTATTAAAAGTTTAACCCTTGGCAGATTTAAGACTTCTCATAAGGGTACTGTCGGAATAATTGTTATTTTCGCCAACGTTTACATGCACTTTCTCAGCACTGGAGCCATATTGTCTCAAAACCTTTTCCATGAGAGGATTGGGCCTTCATCCAAGAACAATTTTGCTGTCATATATTTTATTCAAAGATTTAACCTTCACCCAGTTTTCTGGCCTTGAATTTGAGTGCCCTAAAATTCTTCATAAAATTGGCTAATTTGGAGCTCACTTTTCATCCATTTTCGAAAGGAATATCGAAAAATGATTTACATGTTCGTATTTACAATTGCCTACTGAGCATATTTGCTGTTGTAAGTCTAGTTGTAAAGTTTAACCCTATGCTCATTCTATTTGCATAAAGATAGGTGCAGTCCAAAAAAACTATCGTTTTTCAGAATTTGGTATATTTAAGTGATGATTTACTCCATTCCTAATTGAATGAGCGCTGAACGTTTTCTATGGCTGTATGCAGCAGTCATAGTATGACAACTTTTGTTTTATATGTCATTAGTAAAAGTTTAACCTTTGGCAGATTCGAGACTGCCCATATGGGTACGGTCGGAATAATTGATATTTTCATAAAATCACTGAATATTGATAAGCGTGCAGTGGTAGTTTGGAATAGAATATCCGAAAATGCTTTCGAAATTTGGATTCACAGTTCAATTCCAAGAATATTTTCTGTTATAAGGTTGCTGTAAAGTTTAACTCCATCCCTTTCTCAAGTGCATAAAAATTGCTGTCGTCGAAAAAAAACTCGTCATTTTTTTCAGAATTCCGTAGGTTTAAGTGACAATTTACTCCATTCCTAATTCATTGAGTGCTGAATGTTTTCTATTCCTGCACGCAGCAAGCATAGCATGACAACTTCTGTTTTATACGTTATTATCAATAGTTTAACCCTTGGCATATTTAGGAGTCCCATGTGGATATAGTCGGAATAATTGTTATTTTCCCAAAATCAATCCCTGAATATATTGGTAACCGTGCAGTGGCCTTTCGGAGGTGCTACATGAAGCCGCAAATAGTTAAGGTTGAACAGTTCATCAAATAGACAGATATAATGCCTAACTTAGCCGGTGACAGGTAAATAATGAATGGAAAAGTCGTTGAATTGAGAATAAAGTAGGGACGAATTGTGCCCTCGGTTTCCACCTGATCCACTGTATTTCCACACGCGGCACTTGACAAAGATACTAAACTGTCGGGCAGGGACAGTAGAAAACATTCTGAGAATTTCAAGTTGCTGCCTTGCATTGTCGGGACATAATTGGAATATATCCGACATTGTAACTGTTCAATTTGAAAGTTAAATTAGCCAGATGACGGCTTTTTCTCCACCGAATAATCCCACCTGCGGCAACCGCGTTGTGTCCTTGGGCAAGACACTTCATCTCTACTGCCCGCATGGGGGCACAGTGGCTTCGTGTACTAAGGCGTACTGCACGTCGATGGTGCACTTGTCTTCAACCAATGCTAACCCTAGAGTTCGTATGTTGGGGAGCTGGCAGTTGCTCGCCCTTGCTCGGTGGTTCTCTCCGGGCACCCCGGCTTCCTCCACCTGTAAAACTGTTGCGGTCATGATTAGCCAGTGTGCATAAATATGTGACCTTAACCACCAATAAATAAATAAATAAATTCTCCACTGGATCGAGTTGTTAGTTTCTGCCGCGACGGTCTAAAATAAGCAGTTTAACTCAAAACTTTCTGTCCCATATGAATGTGCGAATATTTAAAGCTGGACAGTTCATCAAATAGACAGAAATAATGCCAAACTCGATCGGTGATAGGTAAATAGTGAATGGAAACGGCATTGCATTGGGAATAGAGTAGGGATGAATCGTCCCCCGCAGCAATCCACGTTGTTCCCACGCGCTCACCCCACTTGACAAAGATACTGTTCTGTCGAGCAGGGATAGTAGAACAACTTCTGAAGATTTCGTGCATCTGCCTTCACTGGTCTAGACGCCGTGTACTAAGGCATACTGCACGTTGATGGTGCGCATGTCTTCAACCAATCTAACCCTGCCTGTACTACAGTGCGGAGGCACTATGTTGGGGAGCTGGCAGCTGCTCGTCATTCCTCGGTGGTTCTCTCTGAGTACTCCGGCTTGTGCCACCCATACATCTGTCACCGACATAATATGACCTTGGCTGTTAATGTGTCGTTAAACCCTAATAAATAAATAAATAAATAAATCCAGTACCAGTTTTGCTCGTACAAATATTAGTACCGTCAGACAAAATTCATTTTCTGATTAATTTCGTACTTTTCTGTACCCACCTTCCCTGAGTAAGATTGCTATATCTTTTCAATCTCAGATTTAACCCCCAAGCACAATGAGAGCGACAATAAGAGTACCATTTGAAAATACCTAAATTATCCAACTTTGGTTACTCTCTACTATCATTTTGGAATGGGTTAATTTGAAACACTTTGCTTTGCTATATGCAGAGATGTTTAATCAATAAATCCGGCTTTAGTTATGTTCTGGGACTTAATGAAACATGTGCTTTGGTCACTTAAAAATAGCACTGTCTGCAAAAAATGACTGAGAGAATACTCACTTGTCCAAAAACAAAAAGGAAAGAGCTCTTTGAGCTTTCCATAACTGCTTTCAAAAATCAATGGGGAACAAATTTTGTGTTATATGTTTTGGTGTTCCGTGTTATCCAACACCAGTTTGGCCGTACAAATATGAATACCGCCAGGAAAGAAAGCACATTTTCTCAGTGGTAGACTGACATCTATGATAGAGGTCCCGAGTTTGATCCCTGTCTGAGATGACCCACGTAATGTCCTTGGGCAAGGCACTTTATCCCGGTTGCCAACATGGGGGCACAATGATGCCATGTACTAAGGTGTTCTGCATGTCAATGGTGCACATGTCTTCAACCGCTGGTACTCTGCTTCAGCGGAGCTTGAACATAATTAGAATGTTGGGCTGACAGTTGCTCGTCGATGCTCGGTGGTTCTCTCTGGGTCCCTCGACTTCCCCCACCCGTAAAACTGTCACGGTCACGATTAGCCACTGTGGATAAGTATGTGACCGTAATCACCAATAAATAAATA
This sequence comes from Pictodentalium vernedei, assembly GCA_031216915.1. Taxonomy (NCBI): domain Eukaryota; kingdom Metazoa; phylum Mollusca; class Scaphopoda; order Dentaliida; family Dentaliidae; genus Pictodentalium; species Pictodentalium vernedei. Next base: position 228,725,045 of record CM062293.1, read on the forward strand.
CCGTCAGGGAAACCCTTTGTGAAATCCTTCTGTCAATAAATAGCAAAGTAGTAATGTAATGCAAGAAATATTAACAAGCTGTTCAACATCCCTTTAATCAACTCATTTTGACTTGAACTGTACCATCACTGTGTATAGATGGTTTAAACCATATCAAATAAACAATTAATTTGTGTGCGGCAGTAACTCATATTATATGTATTTCATTGTATCTGAAAAGGATATGTTGGAAAAATTGTGAAATCATGGAGTAGGAAGCTTACCCTCGTTTGTTGCCAAATCCCACACATTCACAAACAGATAAAATGAGAGAGAATAAATTAATTATTGATATTTAAGGTCACTTTCAGCATCTTCAGCTATATCATGACCATAATATAGGTATTTATTCAAGTCCAGGTATTCATTGCATAGGCGTACAGGGCTATTTTTCAGGGGGGGGGGGGGACCCTTTTAGCCCGAAAAAGTTGAATCTCGGGAGGAAATGCCAAATGCGGATATGGGAGGGGGGGGGGGGGGGGGGGGCTCTCTCACCACCCACCCACCCCCACCCCCATTGAGTAGCTGGAGAGAACCACCAAGCAATGGCAAGTGACTCAGACTCCCCGACATACTAACTCCACAAAAGGAGGGTTAGCATTGGTTGAAGACAAGTGCACCCTCAAAGTACCCTTAGTACACATCGCCATCATACCCCCCCCCCCACCCCCCACCCCCCCACGTGGGAAATTAAATTGGGATGAAGTGTCTTGCTCAAGGACACAATGTGGTTGCCACAAGCGGGATTCAAACAGAGGACTTTTTGGATTGCAACAATGACCTCTACCTTCTGAGCCACCGTGCTCCTGTAATATGCAGTAATAGAACTCTTTATATGTACTTGTGTGATTATAAATGAATAATATTACGTAGATATGGTTCCATTGAATCAACTTGTACAGTATAATGGTCAGTTTACTTGCAACTTCTAAGTGATGAGATAGGAAAACAACATTTTGTGTGGAAAACCAAAATGTTTTGTGGTCATTTCTGGCAACTAAATTGTCCGAAATTTTCTGGCATAGTGGCTGAAAAATCGGCTCCTTCCTGACTCAGGAGTGGGTTGGGGCACAGTCCTCCATGAAACCCCGACACGTACGCCCATAATTCATATGTACTTATTTTTTTCAAAGCAGAAAGGACATCGCTTGTTTTGCTTTCTATGAAAACATTCTGTAATTATTGAAGAGCAAATTTTGTGTTAAATGTTTTGGTTTCCTGCTGTATCTCAAATATCTGTTTTGGCTTCATAAAAACTAGCAGCATCACAAAACTTTGATTTCCACTAAATTTTCTGTTTTCAAAACTGATCGATAGTTTTGTGTACAATACAGTTTGCCTTTTCACATTAAAAAGTTGGGTAAGCCCGTAATTTGTCCAACAAATTACAATTCTCTAGTTTAATGATGGTTTTCTTCTAAGATTGTTTAGAAATGAAAGCAGGAATATGTTTCCCACCGTTTGGATATCCCCCTCCTGACAGTACGTTTATGCTTCGCGTTTCCTAGCGACATCAAGCAGGGGTTTACATGGAATAGTATTTGCATTAAACATATCGTTCTAGTGGGGTTTCTGAACCACAGTTTTGGTTCACATGGAATAGTAAACCAAGTAAACCGGAATAGCTCACTGAAACATACCCTTCATAAACCTACACAAGGAAATCTTTCTCCATACAAACAGTAACACAAAGATGTCAGTTTGAGACTGGTGCACACAATCCATATTAATAGGATTATGACATCAATTAGTGAATTACTTAAATAAAACTTAAATTATGGGTATACCTTGTTTAATGAAATTAATAACAATTTATTAGCCTAAAATTGAGAAAAGTGCTCTTTGGTTTTTAAGAAAAAAATAAAAATTTAAACTAAATATTCTAGTTTTGTATTGTTTGTAATATTGCTTAACTATTAACCTTACAGCCAATCCTTAGTATGAAAACACTTGTTTCACTCCTCCCTGAAAAATTCCAATGCTATTACAAAGGAGACTTTGACATTCTCATGTCAGAATTCTGATGTTGTTTTGGTCATCAAGTGATCAATTTGTTAAATACAGCACTTCAAAAGACACATTGCATACAGCTTCACGCAGTTTCCATACCCATGCAGTTCTGTGAAATATGATAACCTATGACATCAACATACGATTAATGAATCAAAATAATGATGATAATCTGCACTCTGTTACACACGTTAGATGTGGATGTCCCCGTCATCCAGCCCTGTTAAATTATTTGCCCCACTCATATGGCCATCTTTCACCAAATTAGCAGGAATGTTGACATCTGCATGTGTTCATCTTTCTGACCAATGTTAGCAGAATGGGAATGGTATGGCCTATTTTCAATAAATTAGCTTTATGGTGAATGGCGTGACATTGGCACCTGTAGGCCAAAATTTGCAGACAGAACACCTCACAAACTGTTCATGTACTTGGATTACTTAGAGATACAGTCAACCAATCTATTCTTCAAGCAAAAGCTTAATTCAGATATTGAGTAATAAGTGATATTCAAACGAAAATGGGAAATTTGCTGATTTTGAGTGGAATGAGATGATCCCTGTCAATTTTGTTTTCATAACCCAGATCCAAGATGAACCGTTTTCCAAACAAAATGCCGGTAATCTCTGCACCCTTAATGAGGAATAGCCAAAAAAAACAAAGGATCTACCAACAAATATGTCATATATGTACAATATTCAGTAACTTATCATTCTTAAAGATGGAGGAGCAATTTATAGCTCATTATAACAGAACCTTTTGACACTTGAGTCAGAATATTTAGGCCTAGTTACTTGCATTAATCTGGTGTCTGTCATGTAAATCCCCTCACTGTTTTACTCCTGTTTTATCAAAAGTTTAGGCACAGATGTCTCAACTGACTGCAATGTAATACCACGATAAATAAAACACCTTTTGTGATTACAAAGACTGTGGTGCATACTAGACGAATACACGAGAAAAAATGCCCTCAGCGTAAATATCGAGAAAACAAAAGTTATGATTTTTCACGCCCGTAGTATGAAAAATCCACCTAAATTTTATATCGGTATAGAGCTGTTGTCGTACACTCCACATTACACATATTTGGGCTTATCGTTTACAGCCAATGGCAAAATGCAGACTTAAAGGCCTAAAAGCTCTCTACAGTTTACAAAATGCGTTTAAGAACAAATGGTTTCCGCCAGTGCCCATATCCTTGAAACTATTTGATTCACTCATTAAACCCATCCCGCTTTACGGAAGCGAAATATGGGCTGCCAAATTCAACAATGTACCCAATGATAATTACCCATGTGAAAATGTTCACCTTCAGTTTTGTAAAACCTTACTGGGGGTGAATAATAAATCGTCGAACCATGCCGTAAGAGCTGAACTTGGACGTAACCCTCTACACATCGCAGCCTCTCTCCAAATGCTAAATACATTGAGAAATTATATCAGTCAACCCCGTCCACTTTACTGAGTGAAGCGAGAAAAGAATACGGAAATTACACAAATAGCGTTTCAATATTACTCAAATATCAACTTATTGTTGGAAATCGAAAAACATAAAATGATTCCGATAGAACGCTGGACTTTAAAAGCTGCTGTAAATTCCTAGAACACGCTCACATTGAGAGGTTTTTTAATGACATACATGATGACAGTAGAAGATGTGGTAAAAACAAATTGAGGACATATAAGGGGTTCAAGGAAACATTCAATCTGGAACCTTATCTGTTACACACCACATCATTAGAAGCGTGAATTCTATTTACTCGGTTACGTGTAAGCAACCATAAACTTCGTATAGAAACAGGTAGGCATATGCAGCCACCCTTACCTGTACACGAAAGGTTGTGTCCCATATGCAATGCTGGTGCCGTAGAAGATGAGTTACATTTTGTAATGGATTGCAGGGAGTACGAAGCGATCAGGTCTCTTGCGTTTCAGAAAATTGAAAGCGAATGTCCTCAATTTTCTGATATGTCTAGCTCGGATCGGTTCGTGTTTCTTATGAAAAACGAAATACCATCATTATGCAATGTTATCTGTGATATGATCTGGCAGTTCTTTAAACAACAGGAATTATTGTACAATAAATAAATAATATAGTGAAAATGTCCCGATAGAATGTTTTTGAATGTGAATATTTGGATTACATTATTCACCATATATATATACAGTAGAATCCTCTTAATTGAATATCCATTTTGCCAGTGAAAATTATTCAGTTAACAGGAGTATACAATTAACAGGGATTTGGTCAGCTTCCTGTGTTCTGGAGGTAAACTGAGCTTTTATTCTATTATATCTTGTTTGACAGAGCTCATAGAGCTCTGTCAAACAAGATATAATAGAATAAATGCTGTATTGGATGTGGTGAGGCCAAAAAGGTTGATAAATAAGGGGAATTTGGTGCGTGTCACAGTAATTTTTTCAGCATATTACAAAAATTTACATACAATTAACAGGAGTTTACTCTACAACCCATATGCAATTAACAGATCAAATTTGTACTGAAGGTATGGTAAATGGTTTTGTGTTAACACGGATATACAATTAAGAGATATCCAATTAAGTGGGCTCCACTGTACTATGATTTTGTATTTTTGCAATCTGCCTTGTGTTTGGTGTATTTGCTAAATAAATAATCTAATCTAATCTAATCTAAGGAGGTGGGGGATGGCATGGATGGTGGTGTTGTAGTTGTATGAAATAATGAATTGAAAAACTGTGATATTTGAAAGGAACTGTTTTGATGTGCCACATATACATGCTATGTGCAAAACTGCAGTCTTCTCTTGAAGAAAAAACAAAAATTCTCTATTTCCAGCAAACAACTCTGCATCTGACTATTGGTCAGAGAGTCATAAAGTTTTCTAAAAGTTCCAACTATTTAGTTTTGAAAGGTAGTTTGTTCTGAGATAGTCCGTAAGAAGCAAGAAACAGGCATCTTCCCTGTCAAGGTCATCTGAAATTACATACACAACACTGTAATTGCCAGCAGTGGCAGACAAGCACATAGATTGCTACCTGGGGCAAATGCTAGGTACTACTCTATCCCATTGCATCACTGCCGTAAGTATTGTTTGGTGGCCAGTTTCATATACATGCCTTTATTGACATATTTTGCCACTCCCAAGAGATGCCGCTTGAGGTGGTCGCTCCCTCTCCCAATTGACCAACACTGTAGAAAGATGCTGTCACTGCTGAGAACTCTGCTGCTTCTCCAATGAGGAATGGTTGGACTCTAGTGGATGGAAACTTTTGAGCCGCTTGAGATGCTATAGACCAGCCTCGTGCATATTTTGGAATTGACATCACATCTATGCATGGCTTCAAACTGTACTTGTCAGGTGCGCCAAATTGTCACTCTAGTGTACAGTTCTTTGCATAGATGACAGAAGCTCACTTAAATTGGCGGTGGGAGACACATGATTGTTTGTTTATTGGGGTTTCTGCTTCAACAGCCAGGGTCAAATCGTATCGTGTCTGACAGTTTTACGGGTGGAGGAAGTCAGAATACACAGAGTTATGTTGAGTAACTGTCAAACTATCCAACTTATTAATCATGCACAAGCAGGGTTAGCATGGGTTGAAGACAAATGTAATGTCGTTGTTCCTTATGCCTTAGTGCAGTGCCACCATGCTCCCACTTGGGCAATGAGAATGAAGTGACTTGCTCAAGGATGCAATGCAGATCACGTGCATCCAGATCAAATAGTCGACCTTTCGATCTCAAATCTGATGCATGCGCTTGATAAGGTAGCTTACCTAAGAATAAACTATATTTCTTGAGTTTCCCAACTGGCACAACTGCCATTCAACACATTTCCGACTGGACTGAGCACATGGTCAGTATACTGACCACTTCCTGTTGTGACTATAGTCTGTTTCAGATTAATTCTATATTTAGTTCTATACATTATGTTCACAATCTCCCCTCCTTTATCAGCAATGGACAATTTATGTACATAAAACATATCTGTTATTTACTATACACACTATGTACACTGAGAATTCATCTATTCGTTTAGACATTCATTTTGTTGGCCTCCAGTGCTCTGAGTATAAACAAGCTGGAGGCTCCACTCTTTGTGAGGCAGTCTGCTGGTTGCTTTTTAGTGTCTAACCACATAATTTAAGTTATTTTCTTTGAATGAATCATTTCTTTTACATTACTAATTTCTATACAGAGTCTTTTCTCGGCCACTGATTTCGTGGAATGTACTGCATCTAGAAGTGATAAACTGTCTGTAAAACATCTCAGTGGCAAAACCGATGCATTGTGATTCCCTGTGATTAATTCATTGTACAAAGCACTGAGATAAATACCTGTATCTACAGCATCTGTGAGAGCTACAGTTTCACTTGCTAAAGTGCTTCTGACTACACGGCGAACTCTCTTGGATTTCCATGCAATTGGTGCAAATAATCCATTCTCCCCTGATAAAACAATGAAATAGGCCCCTTGTGAACCACTATCTTCAAGATTACCGAAAGACGCATCACTATAAATATCAAGTCTCAATGAACTTTCAGATCCTAGGTTTTTGTATGTCGGACATACTTCTTCAGATTTTATTTTCTTGATGATTTTATTGACATGAAGAATAGTTCTAATAGTAGAATTTTGTAATTTACTGGCAAGGTCACTAGCTTCAAATGAAATATCTGGACGAGTTTGATTGGCTATCCATAAAATCTGACCAATCTTGGAATGAAGAAGATCCAGTCCAGAGCCTGTAAGTGAGGAATCACGTTCTGTATATCTTGATTTTGGCAAGTTGATAAGTGAAAGACTGTCAATATACCCTTTTTGAGAGAATTTTATAGCTGCTGGTGAACTATTTAGATCTAGTCCTATATATCTGAAACAAGTATTTAATTCACGACTGATATTAAACGTGTAGCTCCACAACTTTCAAGCACCTTATTGACTTTGGTCGGCAAGCCCATAAACACATTTTAATAAATGCCACACAACCCCATTCTCATTAGCCTCAGGATGAGGACAAATATAGACATTCCGACCAATGTCTGAACCCTGCAGAAAAACAGCTTTAATATCCATTGACTGAGGAACCAAGAGTTTCTGAGCCAATATTGACAATATTAAACATAGTGAATCACTTGAACACGTGGGAGAATCTTTTACAAGTGAATCTTTACCTATTTCTTCAAATCCTCTGGCTACAAGTCTAGCTTTGGGATAACTCTTTCCTTCCAATTCTTTGAATGTACATACCCATCTTGTGGATACACATTTCTGATTAGTATAAGGAACACTTTCATACACTTTATGTTCTATCCAGTTTTTAAGTTCCTTTGATTTGGCTTCACTAAAAATGTCATTTGATACCAAATAGCAGTCATCACATGATGTATTAATTGTACTGTCATCAGGAACAGAGTCTAGCATTGAACTTTCTTGCATTTGTGTTTCACTGTGAAAGTTTGTCACTTTACTCAAATCGACTGATATCTGAGATGATTCCAGAGTAGAAGGTTGATGAATCTGTATGTTATACCAAGTCCTGTTTTTTCCTGTTGATTTACCAGCTCGACCTAAAATTTTAGCAAGAACAATTTCTCCAGTATCGCAACATTCATCTGAAATGATCTGATCTGGTTTAAGCTTATGTACACTATCAGAATGTAGAGATAACAAATTATGACCTTGGTACCGACTCTCGGTACAAATGTCCTTATATTGAAGCTGGTTCATAACAGGAGGATCAGAAGTCTCAGAATTGTAGCATCCAGATTCTCAGAGTCAAAATCATCATTTTGGTTCTTAGAGATGTTGTCAAGGGCATCTTTGTCAGATTGAATATTTGAAGGAAGTGAGTCTGATATAGAGTCTACAGGTAATGCTTTTTTTAGCCTACTGTGGTGAACTCTTACAAGTAACCCACCATGTCTTTATAAACACAACAGAACTTTCTTGACCAACAATGGTAGCAGGACCTTTCCATTCATGGATGTGTGGTCGCTTGTAATAAACTTTGTCACCAGTAAAATATTTTTCTCCATAATTTCGAGTTTGTGCTCTCAAGGCACGACGAATTTGTTCAGAACATTCAGTTTTCATGAATTCCTGGCGTGCTGATTGTAATGAAACAATATGTTCTCCAATAGTCTTACTTGCTGTTGTTGCTTCCAGTGCTGGAGGTTTGTCAATCAGTGGAGATGGCAAATTAGAATTTTCACCATAAACAAGTTGAAATGGACTGAATCCTTCAGTGTTAGATAATACATTTGTGGCCATTACAGCCCAACTCAAAGCAGTTTGCCATTTGCATTTAGTGTCATGTTTTACCTTTGTAAGTAGTTCTGTAAGATATTTATTATGTCGCTCACAAATTCCATTACTAAATGGGCTAAATGATGCAGTGGTCTTTATTTCTATGTTGAAATTCTCAGCCATATCATGTACTTCTGAGTTATTAAATTCTCCATCAAGATCACTGTACAGTTTAGTTGGAGCCCCATGAGCTGCTATCCAGTGTTGTAGAAATTTCTCAACAAAAACAGATGAAGATTTACTTGCTACTAAGCAAGCTGCACTAAATGTGGTAAATAAATCAATGATGTGGAGATACCATAAATTACACTCTATTTGATGCAAATCAACAGCTACGGTTTCATTAAAACGTGATGCTAAAGGTAGGCTTACTGCTGGGCAGGGTGATGCATTTGTGCAGGCCTCGACAATTCAGACGAATGATCGTTCCGTTTGCCTGGAGGTTACGCAAACAAAAATTAAGACGAACAAACTATCGGTTAACCAAAGGGATCCATCGGTTAACCAAATTTTTTATGATCGTTATATTAAGATGCCTGTGGAGATAGTACACATCAAAATATTAAATTTGTACTTGTTATTCAGATGTAAGCATAATTAGAAACATGTTGTCAGAGTTTTTGGAAAATAAAATGCACTGTAGACTGATGTATGATGGGGCCACTGCCAAATCAATTCTGGACGTATTCACTGCTGCAGGTTCCTATATGCAAAACTGCCAATAGAAGAGGCACAACTCTATATTTCTAGTAATTGCATATTTCTGCTTCCCTAATATTTTTATCATCGGAAGTCAACGCATGTTCCAACAGAAGAGGCATAACTGTACATTCCCCCCCCCCCCCCCACCCCACCCTCCCCCAGCTCAGGCCTACGGCCTCCGGGATATACCTGTGGCATATCGAGTTTGGATTTTGGGTTAACCAACAGGTTAATGAAACAAATTTACTAAACTGTCAGAATAGATTAATGAACAACTAAATGGGTAACCTGTTTATAGGTTTACCAAAATATGGAATTGTCAAGGCCTGTTTGTGTACTTACAACAAGTCTGGCATTTTGAGTTCACAGTATTAAGTAAAGATTTTATCTCTGATACATCAAGAGTTAGATCAGCTTTCTTCAGTAAACTAATCAGTTTCTCAGTTGACGCATGGGCAAACTGTTTATGAAGTTTTGTTAGTGTTTTCATCTTCTCGTCTGCAGTGAATGAAGCAAAATTTAGCAAAACATGATCATAAGATGAGATATCACTATTACAAACCCCATTTACTTTGTCAACTAAACTTATACAATAATGTCCACATGAGGTGAATTCAAGAGGAATGGATTTACCAAACATCACAGCAGAGTCATTTTTTAAATCTACTTTTGTGTTCGCCTTTTTTAGTGAAGTCATACTCAAAAGAAGCGGTATTTTCACATCAACAACTTCAGTGTCAATTTTACAAGCAGTTCCATTGATACAAACTGGTAATAAAATTCTTTTATGTGAAATCACTCTTCTCCCATCTCCAAAACGAAAACCCCTGTTACTGGGAAAAGACATGACATTCTGTTCATCAATTTTTGATCTGCTTGAAAGAAAATCATCAAGCCACTCTTTCCCACAAACTGTCCTAGTACAGGCGGTGTCTAAAATAGCAGATCCCAAACCTTCTGTAAGAAATATTTCAAATTCTTCATTTTCCTTTGTGAATAAAGTAATATTGCATTCATGTGTCACTGAATCAGCTTCATCGTCAACTTGAACTTTTCGCACAGATTCTGATTTGTGAGGACAATAATGTACCCAATGAAATACAGAATGACAAATTAAACCCTTTGTCTGCTTGCCCTTGGCATCCAATGGATTTCTCTCAGAAAGATTACTTTTGCTATTCCCAGAAAACATCGACGAACTGGACCTTGGAGATCGAAACTGAGGTCTCCTGTGACTAGTAACTAAAACCTCTTCTTTTATATGAATTCCAGGCTGAGAAATATCATTTCCCGAATTTCCGAATATTCTTTTGAAAGCTGATTTCATATTTTTATACTTGAGTTCTGAACATGCAGTCAATGCAAGTTGTCTGTCTTGAGATGACAAATTGGCACTATCCAGCAATTTAAAAGCCAAAACTGCATCAGGAAGACTCATTTCATACTTCTTGGATTTAATATACAAGTTCTCAAAATTTGCAATGAACTCTGAAATAGAAGTGGTGTCATCATGTCGATAACTATCAAAGTTTTTGTAACTTTCATAAGCAGAATCAATCAAGTCTTCTTTGAATACTTCATTTAAAGTGTTCAACAAAGTTCTCAAACCTGTGTCCCGGTTCAAATCAGCTGTTGAAATATTAAGAGCAGCTTCTCTTGCACTTCGTGATAATGATAATGTGACAGCAAGTGCTTGTTTCTCTTTGGGCAAATCTGTCACCAATCTCCATATTTCCAATTCATTTGTCCACTGGTCATATGATTTTTTGTCATCAAACAGGAGGAATTTTGTAATTGGAAGCCATATTCCATGAAACTATTAAATAGCTTTTCCAAGTACTCGCTCTGCTACCAATGATAAGGTAGCTTACCTCAGAATAAACTATATTTCTTGAGTTCTCCAACTGGCACAACTGCCATTCAACACATTTCAAACTGGACTGAGCACGTGGTCAGTATACTGACCACATCCTGTTCGACTATAGTCTGTTTCAGATTTGTTCTACATTTAGTTCTATACATTATGTTCACAGCGCTCGCAGGTACTTGCAAAAAATAAACATTTGTCTCGGTCACTCATGAGATAATTTTTGGTATCCACTCAAAAACACTACATTTTCTTTTTATTATACGTTTTTTATAAGAATCTGATAATCATTCCTATCAATAATCCCACGCGTTTCAACCTTGAATTGATGCATGAAAGTAAACAGATCATTGATCTGCGAAAGTGATTTGATCGATACTCGGTACAGGTATCGTCTTGCCATCTGATTCAGCTGGCAGGTTTCATGCATGAATTCAAGGTGAATACATGGTGAATTGGTGCTGGAAATGACCTGTATCCACTCAAAAACACTAGATTTTCTTTTCATTATACATTTTTAGAACAAATTGATCATTTCCAGTGATAATTTGAGTCGTATTCATCTTGAAGTGATGCTTTGAAAGCTGCCATTTTGATTGAAACCGTGAAAGTGAAAATTTCTATATCTTTACAGTGGGGGATGTGATTTCTAAGTTTCTGCAATTTTTTCGATAATCTATCGTTTAGCATATAATAAAATAGTAATTCTTTTTCACTAATCCTGAAGGCTTAGAGGGTTGAGTTAGCATTTCGCTTTGCACACACCGCACACAATTCTCACCTTGAAAGTATCAAAGTGTGAGATTGATTACAGGTATTCATACACTGTATAAAAGGCCACACTGTCCAGTGACAGTATCTTTTTCGCTTTGAGCACGCTGCTTAGTAGTAGACTAGAAATATTGGGGACATCTCTGAAATTTATAAATCATTATTTAAATGGCAAGGACTAACCTTTCCAATTCAGGTTCAGTCTCAGAGTCTGATGTCAGTACTGAATCTGATTCCGATTCCAGTCAGACAAGTTCGGAATCAGTTCGAACTAGTGATATCTCACTGCCGTCCGCTTCCACCATGAATACGGAAGATAGGAGTCAGGCCTTAAAAATTTTAGTATCTGATGATGGCACTTCATCATTTTCTGGATATCGTAATCCAAAAACAAATGACTACAAACAGACCGAGAGTATAGGTAAAACACCTGTTGTCAATACTGCGAAAACAAGGACGCAGAAACGGACACGGTCTTTTAGTAAAAATCGGACAGTGGAGGTTAGCAATAAAAAATCTAAAACTGCCTTGCCAAATACACATGTCACTAAAAAGAGATGTGATAAGTCAAGTAACATGGTTACTGACAATTTACAAATTCAAGTTCAGAATTTAACTGCCTCGAGTAGCATGGCTACCGAGAATGGAAATGAATCATTTCCTGAGTCTTGTCAGCCCAAACACAAATCAAAAAAGGGGGCTAAACAGTCGAGTAACATGGCTGCCGACAATTTACAGGCTCAAAAGGCACATAGCTCATCCAATGATGTTCAAATTTCCTGTCCAGACTTAGAGTCGGATAAAGACATTCCTTCTATGTCCGATGTCGTATTCTTCTGATTCTGATGACAACTTGTCACATGATGATAACTTTAATTTCCCCACCAATTTCGTTGATGAGGGTAATTTTGGGGACAATATCAAAGAGTCTCTTGCTGAATTTGCAAATAAATCTTCCACATGCAAATCGAATATGGATGCATTGCTCAGCAAGCATCTCATTCCTGGGAATGCAAAATTGACACAACCCCCTAAAGTGAATCCTGAATTGTGGGGTCAATTAGAGATACGCGAAAAAATTCGCGATGTTGAGATTCAGGAAATTCAAAGAGGCATAGCTTCATCTATGATGCCGTATTTTACAATTTTTGAAAAATCAGATGAAATCAGGAAATTAAATCAAGCTCGACAAAAACTGATTAAAAAGAACAAAAGCAAAGAAAAGATTTTGGAAATTGAAAAGAAAATTGAGGATATTTTGGGGGAAATTAAAACTCTCTCCGTGGATGCATCTCCCTGGAAAGAGGGGCAAATTTTGTAGCTTCCACCAAACGTAAATTCCTTTTGAAGCCCAGTTTTAAGCCTCAATTTAGGCCGCTCTTTTCTCAAGAACAGCCTGTCTCTGATTTACTGTTTGGAAAGGACATGAATCAGTCACTTAAGGCTTACAATGATCCAGTCAGAATTACCTTAAATTTTTCAAGGGGCTCCTATAAGAAACAGAGCCACAGATTTGGGCCTTCATCTCGACCAAATGATCGTCGGGCTTACAACCCTGACAGAAGGTGAGAGGGTTTTTTAGGAGGCGGCCACAGTCAGGGTTTTCGCCCAAGAGGAGGGAGAAACAGAGACAACTGGCAACGTCGCAACAGATGGCCCCGTCAGTAAAGGTGATTATAGTTTATCCAAAACAACAAAAGTTTATGGCAGGTTCACTTTCCCAGAACATTGACGAATGGGAGAAAATTACTTCTGACAAATGGATTCTCGATACTGTGCGAGGTCACAAACTTGAGTTTGAGTCTACACCTGTTCAAAAAATTACACTAACGCCTTTAAGCTTCTCCAAAACAGAAGAAATAGCACTTGGCCACGAAATAAAACAATTAATATCCAAAGGAGCAATTTCGAAATCCAAACCTGAAAAAACCCAATTTGTTTCAAATATTTGTGCTAGACCAAAGAAAAATGGAGAGCTTCGACCAGTTATCAACCTTCGTCGACTTGATAAATTCATACAGTACCACCATTTCAAAATGGAAACATTAAGTTCCGTTCAGAAAATGATCCACAAAAACGAATTTTTCACATCCATTGACTTGAAAGACGCATATTTTAGTGTCTCCACTCACAAGAGATTCAGACGATATCTTAAATTTTTCTGGAAAGGAATACTTTATGCATTTAACTGTCTTGCTTTTGGCCTGTCTTCTGCGCCGCTGGTGTTCACAAAATTACTGAAACCCATATTTGCTAATCGCATACAAGATGGCACTAGGTGCTCACACTATATTGATGACTCTTTGATTTTCTACAAGTGTAAAGAAAGGTGTCAGACTCAAACTCAACAACTTTGCGACCTATTACATCGGTTAGAGTTCATGGTCAATCTGAAAAAATCTCGACTTATTCCAAAACAAACCATTACATATTTGGGATTCGAGTTAAATTCCAAAACTTTTTGGATCAGACTCTCGAAAGAAAAGGTGCACAACATCATTGCCACTTCAAAAAAGGTCTTGTCAGCAAGGAAACTTACAATACGGATTTTGGCTCAATTAATTGGGTTATATATCGCCTCCTTTAAGGCAGTAAAACCTGGGCTGTTATATTACCTCCAACTTGAACAGGAGAAGAAAGCTGCTTTAAGTAAACACAAGTTCTATAACTGGAATCTTATTTTGTCCAGTAACACTAAAGCTCAAATCAACTGGTGGATAATGAATGTCACTAAAAACAATGGTGCTTCAATTCGAGAGCAAGAGGCCAGTGCCTACCTCGAAACAGATGCTTCCTTAACTGGATGGGGAGCGGTTTTCGGACAGTCAAGTGCCAGTGGTATCTGGGATACCGCTGAACGGTAGTATCACATTAACATTTTAGAACTCTTGGCAATAAAACGAGGATTAGAAACACTTTGCAATAAATCATCGAACTGTCACATCACCATCAAAACAGATAATACAGTGGCAGCTAGGTACATAAATAAAATGGGTGGCAGACAGAATTCCTTATTCTCCATCACGAAACAAATATGGAAATTTTGTTTTTCAAAGCATATACATATCTCTGCTATCCATATCCCTGGCAAAAGCAACACTGTGGCTGATCGACTGTCTCGACAAATACAGTCCAACACTGAATGGATGTTGAACCCATACATTTTCTCCAAGATTACAAACTGTTTTTTCACACCAACTGTTGATCAGTTTGCATCAAGTGCTAATGCCCAAATGTCAACTTATGCCTCATGGTTCCCTGATGTTAATGCAATTGGCGTTAATGCCTTTTCGTTTTCATGGGCGAATCACTTACCATATATTTTTCCTCCTTTCAGCCTCACGAATCGAATCCTCACAAAGATAGTAGCAGACAAGGTAATAAAAGCTATCCTCATAGTTCCATTTTGGCCAACGCAAGATTGGTTTCCGGCATTGTTGCACACTCTAGAGGATTTACCAATAAAACTGCCTCAAACAGAGGAACTTCTCACAAATCCCGTAAATGGGGCCAGGCATCCTCTGTACCAAAAGTTACACATGATCGCTTGCGTTGTATCAGGCGACACCTCAAAGGTAAAGGGTTTTCAACGCTGGCGTCAAAAACAATTACTCAGTCTTGGAGGGAATCTACAAATTGACAATACAACTATGCCTGGGGGAAGTGGATTACTTGGTGTTGTAAACGACATCACGATCCCATTCAAACATCTGAAACTGTGATAGTTCACTACCTTTCACATTTACTCAAACAAGGGAAATCCTATAGTCTTATTAATACACATAAATCTATGCTTCTGCAGACTTTGCTATTATTGGGCTCTGATTTCTCCCGAACACCAATAATTACCAGATTCATGAAAGGGGTGTCAAATCTTCGACCTCCGTAGCCTAAATATACAGGTACCTGGGATGTATCAAAAGTTTTGAATTATCTTGGAACTCTTCATCCATTGACATCACTGTCATTGGAAACATTAACCAAAAAATTAGCCCTCCTCATGGCACTAGTTTCAGCTCAGAGATGTAGCACTCTCAAGTCATTGGACATAACACAAATGACTGAACAGAAAAATAAAATTCAATTTATTACCCAGAAACCTCAAAAAACTTCCACTCGAAGGAAATTCAATTATACAATTGAACTCTTCCCTTTCAGGAATAACAAAAATTGTGTCTTTACTACACTCAAGGAATATTTAAAAAGAACTCAACAAATTCGTAAAAGTACAGATTTATTTATTTCATATAAAACAAAGAAATCAGTAAAAACTTCCACCATTGCCAGGTGGATTTTGGATCTTTTGAAACAATCAGGCGTCAACATTGACCTCTTCAAGGCTCACTCGGTTCGAAGTGCTTCCACCTCATCTGCAATGATAAAGGGCATAACATTGAATTGCATATTAAAAACAGCTAATTGGCAGTCTGCTAACACATTTTACAAATTTTATTTTAGACATGATTCAAGTACAGTCCAGCGAAAGAAGTTTGCAAAGGCTGTGTTACAGAATGGTAAACACTGAAGATGTACAGACATTCATGTAAAACTTTTCGAACATTAAATATATGCAGTATCTTGATGTGTTGTTCTTTGTTATAATGGAATAATCACTCTTTGGGGATCTCATTCGGTAGTAAATAATCATTGATCTTTGAAGTTGCTAACTCAACCCGAGAAGCCTTCTGGATTAGTGAAAAAGAATTCCCCCCTCTCATGCCAGCATCTGATAAGATGCACAGCGATGAGAGGGATTCTTTAAGATAAGTCTGAAGCCTTAGAGGGTATCACTCACCCCTATCATCAGTTGAGGTGCTTAACATCTCTATCACCCAACCCATTCAGGATCGATTTCGACAATACTTTTCCTGATTATGATACCCGCAATGATTATTTACCCATTTATTTTATGATAGGTCTTTGGAAAAAGATGCTGTCACTGGACAGAGTGGCCTTTTATACAGTGTATGATGTATGAATACCTGTATTCAATCTCACACTTTGATACTTTCAAGGTGAGAATTGCGTGGAAAGCGAAATGCTAACTCAACCCTCTAAGCCTTCAGGCTTATCTTAAAGAATCCTCTCATTACTGCACATCTTACCAGATGCTGGCATGAGCGGGGGGAATTCTATCCCATCTATAAATATTGCAGTTGTGTCTTTTCACTACTAGTAAACTTGGAAAGATATGTACAGTGTGTTTTGTTTAACAGATATTCAAAATACATACCAGGTGCATTTCAATATCACTAGCTGGGTTCATTTTGCACTCGTGTGATCTGTCATTCACAGTCAAAATATCCAAGTGTAGGTAGCTTTTCTGCTGGAGTGGTGGAGGAGACATTCTCAAAATTTTCAGACAGACAAATAAACTTTTTAGACCCAAAATGGGTTAATCATTGAAAGTGGTGTAATCACATGCCCTGCATTAAATAATATGCTAGATTAAGATTATAAACTGTTTGTAGTAGCCATAACACTGGAATTGCAATTGATACAAAATAAAAATGATTGGTGAACAAGTTTTGAAGATGTTGTTAAAATGAATACAATGGACATTTGACACCTCACATTTGTCAATAAAACTTTTTTTTTTAGTTCTGAAGTATTTTTGTGTGGTCAGTGTTCTGATAATTTATGCTTCCTATATTTTTAAAAACAAAAATTAAAAGTTTCTGCATGTCAGTGAGGGCAGCAAAAATTGTTACTGAACACATGTTAATATAGTTTGAATTGGCAGCTGAGACAAACAATTTTCTTCATTGTCAGTCTCCAAATCTTGGTTGTTTATGCTCAAAAGTTACCAAGTTATAACTTGAAAACAGTCTCAGATATTGCACATAGATCATCCATCAATGTGCAATGTACATATATACATGTGCTAATCTTGAATCTCTGAGGATCAGATTGAATAGAATCAAATCTTTGTGATGATATCAAATCTAATCAAATGCTCAGAGCTTCACATGCCTCTATTATGATGTGTTTGATCATCTGATAGTGTGGGGAGCACACTGGCTCACTGGTTACTGCATTGGACTTCAAACCGAAAGGTGCATGGTTCGATTCCCACCGGGGGTAATTGCATAGTGTCCTTGGGCAAGGCGCTTAATCCTGATTGCCCCAGTGGGGGCTGGGGGGGGGGGGGGGGGGGGGGGACACAGTAATGCTGTGTACTAAAGCATACTGCATGTAGATGGTGCACTTGTCTTCCCTGAATGATAACCCTGCTTGAGTGAAATTAATTTGTTGGGGAGTCTGGCAGTTACTTTCCATTGCTCAGTGGTACTCTCCGGGTTCTCTGGCTCCCTCCATCTGTAAATCTGTCTGACACAAGTTGAGCATGACTGTCAAAAGTGTCATTAAACCTCAATAAATAAATAACTAAATCTGATAGTGCATTGAGGGTGTTTTTATTCATAACACAATGTTTGTTAAACTAAGATGTATATTGAATTTTTTGTCTTCAGGTTTATGCTGAAACATATTAGAGGTTTATACAAGCATGCACTGGAGTCACAAAATAGACTAAAATGGAAATATTGGCTCAGTATTGAAAACAGAATAAAAAATCAAATGTTGTTGAGAATAATTTCATGCTGTCAGATTGCTAGTAAACTGACTTCTCATTACAAAGTGAGTATCCATGGATTATTCCCAGAAGATTATGTAGAATTTTTTTTTGAATTGTCATGTGAAAATTATAAATTTCATTGACGGTTGTTTATATACCAGGTCATATGAAAAATTTAGTTCTTGTGAAATATATGTAACCCTTTACCTAATGAATTGGCTGCATCCATCTGCATAATTTACAAATTGAGCAGTTGATAACAAAATTTTGAAAAAGTTTCAACAAAACCATATTATCTGACCCCTCATTGAAACGAGCCTATCAAGCTCATTCCAATGAGGGGTCATGTGATATGGCTTTGGTAGTATAGAATTTACAGGCTTTATAACTGATAAAAAATAAAAAATTCACATATTGATTAAAAAAAATAAGCAGTACATACTATTAACTCTTAACCTGCTGAGTATTTTCAAGATATTTTTCATTTGATGAAAAATTCAGCTAAATTTAATATGAGAAATCATCGGTGAAAAATCTATTAAATTTACAGGGGGGAAATTGGATAAAATGTGCCCAAATTATACTTATTTCAGTAACAAGAGAAACACCATTCTGGGCAGGAATATCTGCTAGCAGCTTCAAGGAGTTAAAGTAACAAAATGCAGATATACTTGAAACTGAATAGGCAATACAATAGTCAATCTGATTGAGTTATAGTTGTGAATTGGCCTCTGACATATCTGGTTTTAACCCTTAAGGGCCTGAAGATGTTTTATACATTTTTGCTTTACTTTGACCATCCACATTCTATGACATTGCCTATGTAGGCAGCCAAGACTTGCTTAGAAACAACTGCCATGACATGTTTAATGTAACTTGAAAGCTTACTCCAAAACTGCATGTTGGGGAACTGTTTTGTTGTATAAAAATGTGATTAAAGTCGGAAATTTGGCTCAAAGGGTTAAGTCATTCACAGTTGAGTACATTATTGATGTGTAATAAATATAATGGACACTCCCCCAAAGAAAAAACAAAACAAAAACAACTGTGGAATGACTAATGATTATCAGCACAGTAAACATTTCAAGCATCTGAGAAATTTCCAACTGTTTTCAGGGATTGATGGAAGATGAGAAAGGGCCTCCCTCCCTCATCAAAAGATTGAGAAAAAATTTCCTGACACACAAGAATTTTTATGTTAATAATTTATTTGTTCCAACTAATGTTGGTGTTCAGAGACAGAGTGGACATAGAATTTCGATTGGATTGCAACTGGGGTGCAATTGGGTCTAAATTAAATTTCTGTTTTTCACCCCACAGCACTATAGAGTCACACTCATCAGAAATCAAATGCGAGAACATTGAGATGAGAAACCATTTTTCGCTCAACTTGACAAGTATGAGCTATTGGATGGGTTGTGGTCCATCTGTACATCTGTCCATCCGTCCATATGTCTGTCCATCCACAATTCCTTTAGCACACCCTACAGGCCGCAGCTCTCACCCAATCAGTTCCAAATTTCATATTTGGCTTTGAGGGCAATGTCTAGATGGGAGCTATTGATTTTTATGTGTACCCATACTATGTAGGTTACGCATAATGCCGGCATCCGGGGTGGCCATCCGTCATTCGTCCATCCTTTGTCCGTCCATCTCTCCATCCATCCGTCTGTCTGTCCGGCATCCGTATCCATTTCTTTGGCATTCAATAACTTGACAAATATTGCTTGGATTGTCAAGTTACTTTATATTTGTGTTCAGGTTACTGATGTGCCGAGCTGTATAGTTTTTGGTGTAAATCTGATAATTTGATCCTGAGATATTAACTCTTTATCCTTCAAATTGAGAATTCTTCCAATCCCTTTGGCATGAGATAACTCAAAAAATATCAATCCAATTGTCATGTTGCTTTATATATATCTTCAAGTTACTTGATGTTCTGGGCTGTATAGTTTTTGGTGTAAATCTGTTATTTTGATCCTGAGATATTAACTCTTTATCCATAAAATTGAAAATTCCTCCAATCCCTTTGGCATTCGATAACTTGAAAAATATTACTTGGATTGTCTAGTTACTTTACATTTGTGTTTAGGTTACTGATTTGCCGAGCTATATAGTTTTTGGTGTAAATCTGATGATTTGATCCTGAGATATTAACCTTTTCTTTTATCTTTCAAATTGAGAATTCCTCCAATCCCTTTGGCATTCGATAACTTGAAAAATATTGCTTGGATTGTCAAGTTACTTTATATTTGTGTTCAGGTTACTGATGTGCCGAGCTGTATAGTTTTTGGTGTGCCGAGCTGTATAGTTTTTGGTGTAAATCTGATAATTTAATCCTGAGATATTAACCCTTTATCCTTCAAATTGAAAATTCCTCCAATCCCTTTGGCATTCGATAACTTGAAAAATATTGCTTGGATTGTCTAGTTACTTTATATTTTTGTTCAGGTTACGGATTTGCCGAGCTGTATAGTTTTTGGTGTAAATCTGATGATTTGATCCCGAGATATTAACCCTTTATCCTTCAAATTGAAAATTCCTCCAATCCCTTTGGCATGAGATAACTAAAAAAATATCAATTCGATTGTCATGTTACTTCATATATATGTGTTCAGGTTACTGATGTGCTGAGCTGTATAGGTTTTGGTGTAATTCTGATAATTTGATCCTGTGATATTAACCCCTTATCCTTCAAATTGAGAACTCATCCAATCCATTTCTCTTCGCCATGCGATAACTCAAAAAATATTAATCCAATTATCAGGTTACTTCATATATGTATTCAGGTTACTGATGTGCTGTATAGTTTTTTATGTAAATCTAATAATTTGATCCGGAGATATTAACCCTTTATCCATCAAATTAGGCACTCCTCCAATCCATTTCTATATGTACCCATACCATGGGTACATATAGAAATGGATTGGAGGAGTGCCTGATTTGATGGATATGCGTGATTGGACACATCAATATGTTGCCAAGTTTAGTGTGGATCACGAATGTCACTGGCCCACGAAAACTTTGTGCAGATTTTTCGCACGGGCGCCGCGTTAATGTCTGTGGGGTGCATTTTTAAATTTTCATTTGTGCTGGAAGGGCTTTTTCGGAGGTCTCATCGTTCTTTTATTGGTACAAACTCATTTCATCAATAGTTTCTGGTCGAAAAGTAACTTTTGAGGTATGCGAAGACTGACACGTGACAAACGTTTAGTTGGAAGCTGGCAACAAATTCTCAACATTACTCAATCGGTGATTAGCAGGTTGTGGTCATGCTACCGTCAGACAGACGTCGGTCAGGTCATCCAAGGGTGACAACTGCTATCCAGGATTGTTTCATCCGAACCACAACATTTACATAACCAGCATCAAAGTGCCTCAGAAATTGGACAGCAGCTGCACCGAGCGACAGATGTGCGAGTCAGTTGTTAGATCATCCAAAATCGCCTGCACAGCTGGAATTTGTATGCTTGACGACCTCGAATAATTCCACGTTTGACTGAACATCACATCGCAGCAAGGCGTAATTGGTGTGGAGCATGAGTGCGCTGGGACAGTCGTCTATGGAGCAACATCATGTTTTCTGATGAATCAAAGTTCACTCTCAACTTCCATGACAGGCAAAACAGAGTGTGGTGGCGGCGGAATGAATGATACCATGATGCAACAGTTAGGCAGCACAATCGTTTTGGTGGCGGATCGGTTATGGTGTGGGGAGGCATAACCATGACAAGCAGAACAGCATTACATGTCATCCAAGGGCATGTCACAGGGCAGTACTACTGTGACATCATGTTAGCAGCTCTTGTGGTGCCATTTGCGCGATGTCATGGCCATTGATTCATTTGTAGCTCAACTTTGGCGAAGCCAAATTTGAGGTATTGTCATGGCCCGTCGTCCGTCTGTCCATCTGTCCGCACACACAAATGACTACTTATGTGGCTACGAGTTAGTAAAACAGTATACTTATGTGGTTAAAGTCTGTTACATGGCTAGCCACATAACAGAATCTCTTATTGTGGGGGGGGGGGTTGGATAAATGTAGAGTAGGGTTAAGGCATTCCCGGGGTGGGGTGGGGGTCAGTGAAGGGGTGTTAGAGTTATGTGGCTAGGGTTAGGGGTGGGTAGGGTTAGGGTCAGTAAAGGGTAGGGTTAGGGTTAGCTGACCGCCCCCCCCCCTCCCCCCCCCCCCCAAATTTTCACCCCCAAAAATTTATTATGTTGGACATGTGTTTTAGGTTAGCCACCTAACATGTCCATAAAATAGCCACATAAGTAGCCATTTGTAAGAACATCCATCTGTCCGTCTGTCGTGCCATGCTAGAGGCCGTATTTATGAACC
Source organism: Pictodentalium vernedei (assembly GCA_031216915.1). NCBI lineage: Eukaryota > Metazoa > Mollusca > Scaphopoda > Dentaliida > Dentaliidae > Pictodentalium > Pictodentalium vernedei. The sequence continues at coordinate 228,747,645 of CM062293.1, forward strand.
GATCTTTACGAAACTTCTTGGGTACCTTTGTTATCACCGTGAGACGAGAACGAGTGTTTTTGGGTGCGGTCCAAAATTCAAGATGGCTGCTGGCAGCCGTTTTGTACAAAATTAGGTGCAATCAGATTTTTTGCGCAGAACTTCCATATGAAAGCTCTGATTTGAATAAATTTTTGTATGAATGTTTAGTACCATGGGATACATCACATATAATACAGGTTTTTTTCTCGTGCGTAAATTATGCAAATTAGATTTATTTAGACTTTGATTTATTTAGTGTTACTTTCAGCACTGTAAGTGCAAATGCCAATACGGCTCGGGCTAGAGGCTGTATTTATGAACCAATCTTTTCGAAACTTCTTGGGTACTTTTGTTATCACCATGGGACAAGAACGAGTGTTTTGGGGGGCTGGTCTGAAATTCAAGATGGCCACTGTACAAAATTAGGTGCAATCAGATTTTTGCGCAGAACTTCCATATGAAAGCGCTGAATAATTTTTTGTGTGAATGTTTAGTACCATGGGATACATCACAAATAATACGGGTTTTTTCTTGTGCATAAATTATGCCAGTTAGACTAACTTTGATCTATTTAATGTTACTTTCAGCACTGTAACTGCAAATGCCAATATGGCTCGGGCTAGAGGCCGTATTTATGAACCGATCTTTACAAAACTTCTTGGGTACCTTTGTTATCACCGTGGGATGAGAACGAGTGGGTTCGAAATTCAAGATGGCCGCCAGCAGCCATTTTGTACTTTATTTATTGCAATCAGTTTTTTGGAGAGAACTTCTGTATGAAAGTTCTGATTTGAATAAATGTTTGGGCTAGAGTCTGTATTTATGAACCAATCTTCACGAAACTTCTTGGGTACCTTTGTTATCACTTTGGGACGAGAACGAGTGTTTCTGGGTGTGGTCCAAAATTCGAGATGGCTGCCAGTGGCCATTTTGTACCGAAATTAGGTCCATTCAGTTTTTTGTACACAACTTATATACGGCTCAGGCTAGAGGCCGTATTTATGAACCGATCTTTACGAGACTTCTTGGGTACCTTTGTTATCACCGTGGGACGAGAACGAGTGTTTTTGGGTGTGGTCCAAAATTCAAGATGGCCACCAGCAGCCATTTTGTACCAAAATTAGTGCAATCAGTTTTTTGTACAGAACTTCTGTATGAAAGCTCTGATTTGAATAAACTTTTGTAGGAATGTTTAGTAACATGGAATACAACACATATAATACAGGTTTTTTTCTCGAGCAGAAATTATGCAAAGTAGATGAACTTTGATTTATTCAGTGCTACTTATACACAGTAAGTGCATGTGTCAATATGGCTTGGGCTAGAGGCTGTATTTATGAACCGATCTTCACAAAACTTCTCGGGTACCTTTGTTATCACCTTGGGATGAGAATGAGTGTTTTGGGTGCGGTCCAAAATTCAAGATGGCTGCCAGTGGCCATTTTGTACCGAAATTAGGTCCAATCAGTTTTTTGTTCACAACTTCTATACGGCTCAGGCTAGAGGCTGTATTTATGAACCGATCTTTACGAAACTTCTTGGGTACCTTTGTTATCACCGTGGAATGAGAACGAGTGTTTTGAGTGCGGTCCAAAATTCAAGATGGCCACCAGCAGCCTTTTTGTACCAAAATTAGTGCAATCAGTTATTTGTACAGAACTTCTGTATGAAAGTTCTGATTTGAATAAATTTTTGTAGGAATGTTTAGTAACATGGAATACATCACATAAAATACAGGTTTTTTTCTCGTGCTGAAACTATGCAAATTAGATGAACTTTGATTTGTTCAGTGCTACTTCTACACAGTAAGTGCACATGTCAATATGGCTTGGGCTAGAGTCTGTATTTATGAACTGATCTTCACAGAACTTCTTGGGGTACCTTTGTTATCACCTTGTGACAGGAACGAGTGTTTTTGGGTGCCTTTGTTATCAATGTGCTATGAGAACAAATATTTTTGGGTTCAATCAGACCCACTCTGGGACTCAAAAGATTTCTTTTCCAATTTAGCATTTAACTGTCACCCCACTTTTACAATACTTTACCTATATATTTGTTACAGGCTACGGTCAGCATTTATGTACCGACCGTTCCAATACTTTACATGTACCTTTGTTATCAGGTCATTACCTAGATGTTTGTCATTGCTGAGTCACATACTATACACGTACATGTCTTAAACAAGTTGAGCTACAGTGTCATTGACACTTTCATTCAAGATGACAGTGCAAGAGCACACAGGGCCCATGTTGCTGCAGAGTTCCTCCAAGAGCAGAACATCACTACACTGCCTTGGCCAGCACTAAGTCCAGACCTTTCACCAATCGAACACGTCTGGGATATGCTTGGCAGGTGCCTACAACAATGCCAACAGCCCCCTACCAATGTCCAGGAACTCGCCGCTGCACTGCAGGAAGAATGGAATAACATCAATCAAGCTGATATTGGACGCTTGGTGAGGAGTTTGCCACGTCGGATCCGTGCTTAACTCGCGAACTGTGAAGGATTTACAAGGTATTGAGGTCTTGGACTGAATGTGGTAAATTCTCTAACTGACTGTCCATGTCTTCTACAGCGCAGTGCGATGAGTGTGTGCTTGTCAGACACCCAACTATCGCTGAAATCATTCACCAGATGTCACAGTGCAGTGCCTCAACTGTCTTTTTGATGAAAATATAAATATATTTCTTCATATATCTCACTTTTATCAAATATCCCCTACTTTTTTTTAATAGTATATGTAGCTTTGGTGTGATGTCTAGATGGGAGCTATTGATTTTTTGGCTCACCAACGTTAGTTGTGTGAGCCTATGGCATAGCCCTCATGTCGGCGTCGGCGTCCGCTCTAAAATATTTTGAACTTTTGTGTACCGGTTTTGATTTTTTGGCTTTTCAAATTTTTTTTTAGTTTCAGCATATTGCTATAGTGGTTCACTATAACATTTAACTCTTTTCCAGGGTATTTTGTCGTAATATTAACCCTTTGAATCAAATTTTAGACTTATTTTGATGTTTGCGTGCAGGTTTTGATGTTTTTTTTTCCTTTCTTTCAAGTGGAGATTTACCTTGCAGCATATGTCCATGCTTTCTATTGTATGTAAACATGCATCTTAGGGCTATGTTTGTATTATATAACCCTTTTCCTGCTGAATTACTTCAATTTTGGACTTTTATGTACAGCTTTTGGACTTAGGCTTACAGCTTCTTACTTTTATGTGCAGGTTGTGATAAAAAAAAAACAATTTCAAGTGAGGTTGAGCTCACTGCATATTGCAGTGGTGGTTGTTATAACATTGATATCTTTCCAGTGCATTTTTAAAAAATTTTTAACCCCTTCAATAGATTTTTAGACTTATTTTGACGTTTGCTTGCAGGTTTTCATGGGTTTTTTTTTTTTCCCTTTCTTCCAAGTTTAGAGTTTCTGCATATTGCTATGGTGGTTCACTATAACATTTAACTCTTTTCCAGGGTATTTTGTCTTCATTTTAACCCTTTGAATCAAATTTTAGACTTATTTTGATGTTTGCGTGCAGGTTTTGATGGTTTTTTTTTCCTTTCTTTCAAGTGGAGATTTACCTTGCAGCATATGTCCATGCTTTCTATTGTATGTAAACATGCATCTTAGGGCTATGTTTGTATTATTTAACCCTTTTCCTGCTGAATTACTTCAATTTTGGACTTTTATGTACAGCTTTTGGACTTAGGCTTACAGCTTCTTACTTTTATGTACAGGTTGTGATAAAAAAAAAACAATTTCAAGTGAGGTTGACCTCACTGCATATTGCAGTGGTGGTTATTATAACATTGATATCTTTCCAGTGCATTTTTAAAAGTTTTTTAACCCTTTGAATAGATTTTTAGACTTATTTTGACGTTTGCGTGCAGGTTTTCATGTATTTTTTTTCCTTTCTTCCAAGTGTAGATTTACCTTGTAGCATATGCTTTCTATTGTATGTAAACATGCATCTTAGGGCTATGTTGTATTCTTTAACTCTTTTCCTGCTTATTTATTTCAATTTTGGACTTCTTTCGTTTACAGGTTTGGATTTTTGTGCTTTTAAAAAAATGTTTTTCTTCTTTGCATATTGCTGTGGGGGTTCACGATAACATTTAACTCTTTTCCAGGGTATTTCGTCTTAATTTTAACCCTTGGAATCAAATTTTGGATTTATTTTGACGTTTGTGTGCAGGTTTTGATGTTTTTTTACTTTTATGTGCAGGTTTTGAGGTTTGTCTTTCTTTTCTTCCAAGTGGTGACTTACCTTGTAGCATATTGCCATGGTTCCTATTTTATGTTAGGATGCTTCTTGGGGCTATTATTATATTATTTAACCCTTTAACTGCTTATTTTCTTTAATTTTGGACTTTTGTGTGCAAGTTTTGAACTTTTTTTTTTTACTCCAGCCACCCCTTTGCATTGGCCACCTGTTGGTGAGCCACGGGGTACTGATACCCCCTCTAGTTTGAAATTTAGTTGAAAACATGGCAGCCAGCATCCATCTTGGATTTGGATATAAATTGTCCAATAATTCCTTTAACACATTCTACAGGCCTCGGCTCTAACCCGATTAGTTCTAAATTTCATATGTGGCTTTGGGGCAATGTCTAGATGGGAGTTATCAAATTTTTCCAAATTTCATAGAAAAACATGACCGCCAGTGGCCAACTTAGATTTGGCTTTTAAATTGTCAACAATTCTATAAGCACACCTTACAGGCTGCATCTCTCACCCGATATTTTTCAAATTTCATATGTAGCTTTGGATGGGAGATGTCTAATATTTCTGAATTGTGTTGAAAAACATGGCCACCAACAGCCGTCTTGGATTTGGATATAATTTACCTGCAGGAGGCATCTCTCACCTGATCTTTTTTTATTAATTTCATATATTACTGGTCTGTAGATATTCCATTAAAATATTAATTTTACCATGGAATTCCATGGTAAATCATAAAAATTCTATGGAAATCCATGGCAATTAGATCAAATGCCATGGATTTCCATGAACTGCGATAGTTTCCATCAAAATATACCATGGAATTTGATGGAGCTATTAAATATTGCCATGGATTTCCATGGCAAATGGGGCAGAAATGATGGAAATTGGTACTTAGAAAAATCTGACACATGAATTAGTGTGCATAAAATTAACTTAAACTATTTGAGGCATGGAAATTGATGGAAAATGGACTTAGCTTAATTTGACAAATATATTGCAGCCAAAATTACTGGGAAAGTCCAACAACATAAAGAAAAATGAAAAAAATCATTATCTCTTTTATTTATCATCACATTTTCAAAATTAATGCTTCAAAATGACCGCAAAGAAAAAGCCTACTCTATGTAGATAAAAATGAAAAGAAAAAAAAAATATGCAAAGTGCTTTTTTCATTTTTGGGACTGAATGTGCATGGGGCACCCATAGGGTGGAGCCACTCTATTCCCACTTGAACAAACATAACTCTTACATGTACATGCCATATGTGTTTCAAACCAAATCTAACTGAAATCTAACCATAAGCTGAAATTGCAGCCATGTTTGCAACCCGATTAACATTAAATGAGGATCGTTGGTAGAGGGTGTCCCAGTCATCAATCATGTGAAGTTTTAAAACATTGGGCCTTGTGGTTTCAGAGGAGAAGATTTCTTAACAAGAGCAATGCAAAGCGTGGCATATGCCCCCGACGGTGTCATAAAAGGGAAACTAAGTCTGATTTGATTTGAGTCAGCATTCATTAGTTATTGGACGGAAACCGAAATTGCAGCCATATTGAATTGTCTAGCTGATCCAAAATCAAAGGGAAGCTTCCTCTAGACACTAATAATGCATAACCAACAATTGGAAGCCATAATGAATTGGCCACTGATGGCTATCTAGTTATCGAAAGAAGCTTCCTCTAGACACCAATAATGCATAACCAAAAACTGAAATTGATTCGAGTCAGTATTCAATAGTTATTGGATGGAAACCAAATTCAAGATGGCCACCATGGAAGCCATAATGAATTGGTCACTAGTGGCCATCTTGATTCAGCTGACTGGTCCAAAATCGAAAGGAAGCTTCCTCTAGACACAAACAATGCATAATTAAAAAATAAAAATGATTCAAGTCAGCATTCATTTGCTATTGGACGGAAACCAAATTCAATATGGCCACCGTGGCGGCCCTATTGAATTGGCTAGCTGCACCAAAATCAAAAGGAAGCTTCCTCTAGACACCAATAATGCATAACCAAAAACTGAAATTGATTTGAGTTAGTATTCATTAGTTATTGGAAAACAAATTCAAGATGGCTGCCATGTAAGCCATAATGAATTGGCCACTGGTGGCCATATTGAATCAGCTGACTGGTCAAAAATCCAAAGGAAGCTTTCTCTGGACACCAACAATGCATAATTAACCCTTTACCCAACGTAACAGCCAAAACCGGCCAGCGCAATTCACAAGAATCGCCAATTAATTTTCATTATTTTTTTCATTTTTTGTCTCAAAAACATAGGTTGTGACCCCTCTTTTGAACAAGCTTGTCGAGCTCGTTCCAGTGAGGGGGGCATAACCTATGTTTTGAGACAAAAAATTTGTTATTCAAGAATTCTGCTTGCAAGTGTCATCTGCTTTTCATGTTAGGTAAAGGGTTAAATGAAAGTGTTGATAACACTGTAGCTCAGCTTGTGTAAGACATGCACATGTATAGTATGTGACACAGCAATGACCCACATCTAGGTAATGACCTGGTAACAAAGGTACATGTGAAGTATTGTAAAGGTCTGTACATAAATACTGACCATAGCCTGTAACAAATGTACAGATAAAGTATTGTAAAGTTGGGCGACTGTTAGATGCCTCTAGCCAGAGCCGTAATTAAATGTGCACTTACTGTGTATAAGTAGCACTGAATAAATCAAAGTTTGTTTAATTGGCCGCTGGTGGCCATCTTGAAATTTTGGACCTCACCCAAAAACACTGGTTCTCGTCCCAATGTGATAACAAAGGTACCCAAGAAGTTTCTTGAAGATCGGTTCATAAATACAGCCTCTAGCCCAAGTCGTATTGACATATGTACTAACTGTGTATAAGTAGCACTGAATAAATCAAAGTTCATCTAATTTGCATAATTTATGCACGAGAAAAAAACCTGTATTATATGTGATGTATTCCATGTTTCTAAACATTCATACAAAAATTTATTCAAATCAGAACCTTCATATAGAGGTTCTGTACAAAAAACTGATTGTACCTAATTTCGGTACAAAATGGCCGATGGCAGCCATCTTGAATTTCAGACCCCACCCAACAAAGGTATCCAAGAGGTTTCGTGAAGATCAGTTCATAAATTCAACCCCTAGCCCAAGCCGTATGGACATGTGTACTTACTGTGTATAAGTAGCACTGAATAAATCAAAGTTTGTCTAATTGGCCACTGGTGGCCATCTTGAAATTTTGGACCGCACCCAAAAACACTGGTTCTCGTCCCAAGTTGATAACAAAGGTACCCAAGAAGTTTCGTGAAGATCGGTTCGTAAATACAGTCTCTAGCCCAAGTCATATTGACATGTGTACTAACTGTGTATAAGTAGCACTGAATAAATCAAAGTTATCTAATTTGCATAATTTCTGCACAAGAAAAAAACCTGCATTATATGTAATGTATTCCATGTTTCTAAACATTCATACAACAATTTATTCAAATCAGAACTATCATACAGAAGTTCTGTACAATAAACTGATTGCACTAATTTCGGTACAAAATGGCTGGTGGCGACCATCTTCAATTTTTAGGACCGCACCCCAAAACACATGTTCTCGTCCCACGGTGATAACAAAGGTACCCAAGAAGTTTCGTAAAGATCGGTTCATAAATACGGCCTCTAGCCCGAGCCGTATTGAATTGTTGACGGACGGATGGACAGACCTCCAGACGGACGATGGGCCAAGACAAAACCTCAAATTTGGCTACGTCATGACAAAACCTCAAATTTGACTACGTCAAAGTGGAGCTAAAAATAAAAATGATTCTAGTCAGCATTCTCTAGTTATTGGGCGGAAACCAAATTCAATATGGCTGTCATGCGGCCATAATAAATTGGCTAGCTGGACCAAAATTGAAATGAAGCATTGTCTTGTCATCCACAAGTTACCCCTAAAATTATGAATTGATCAAATAAGAGGTTCTTTAGTTATTTGATGGAAACTAAAAGTTAACAGTCGGACGACAGATGCTGGACGGACGGATGGACATGATTGAACATAATGCTCCTGAGAGAATCTCTCTCGGGCATAAAAATCGACCAATTAGAATATAAGAATGCCTCTGGCAACCATGTTTTTCATCCGACAGGAACAATATGAGGATCGTTTGTAGAGGACCTCCCATAGACCATTCTTGCCAAGTTTGGTTCACATCCACTCAGCAGTTCCAGAGAAGATGAAAGTGTGAAAAGTTGCTGTACGACAGACGCTAAGTGATGGCAATAGCTCACGCGGCCCTTTGAGCTAATATACATGGAGACCTAATAAACAATCATGCGACTCGTTTATACTGGAATCAAAACACATTTGAAACGCGGGAATAAAGCACCCCACTCCCACCCCTTAAGAGTGTGAAAAGAAATTTTATTTACAGTGTAAATGACGGGAGAGCCTCCGCAAACCCAGAGTTGGCCCATGCATAATTGGTTCCGGTATATTTTTACACTGTACCAATGACCCAAACTTAGCTGGTGCTAACTCTAAAATATCTAGGGCCAAACGCAGATTTTCCCCCCTCAATCCCCAAAATTTGCCTCTAAAACCGAAAATTACATGTCCTATAAGGTCCTCCATACTTTTACTCCACTGCGCATGCGCAGTGTCAAGGAGGTCTCGAAATTGGCGCAATTATCATTCTTAGTTTGGCCCTCAATTCAGTTACATCTAATTGATATTTGTGCTTGTAAATCTCAGTTTTAAGGATGCCAGACGCATAATTATGAGAGAAATGGTGGATATATGGTGGAAATAGAACGTGGAGAGGAAAAAACAGTGGAAACAAATGTTCAGGGCTGTAACTTATTATTATTTTACGATATTATTCATGTTACCTATTTTCGTGGCATGACCTTATTGTGGTCATTCTTGCTATGAATTTTCCATTGTTTAATCAGTGTTTCCTCTCTCCATTTCCTTTATTCCCCCCTAGCTATTCTCCTATGCTTTTGGCTTATTTTTTGTAATGTTTATTACTAAAATTTTTTGGGAGTTTTGGCTTGGAAACAGAATTATTTTCTGTTTTTTCCCCATGTTTACGTCCTCACCCTAGGGGTGTTTAGGCGTTTTGGTCTGCATTTACCATCTGATGTTCTACAGTTTCTTCTCTGGAAGCCTGTGTTTTGCATCAGATAGTGTTTAAATTGGTAACTGATTTTGGGCCATGTTTGTTTTTGTGTCTGGAGTCATGTTTCCGGGTTGTTGACACTTTTGCTTATGTTGACAACTGTTACTTCTGACAGTGTTTACTTGTCTTCTGCTTAATTTAGTTCATAGCAAGATACATTAATACTGTCCGTAAGTGTTACATTAATTTTTTCAAAATGATGTAAAATTTTTGTCCACACTTAGGCTTTTTTGGGCTCAGGGTTCCCATTGGGAACTTGGGCTCTTTTGAAAATTTGTTCCAAAAAATTTTTTGTTTGAAAATTATTTTCTTTCAATGTTATAATGAATTATAATATATTATGTGTATTCATTTCAAGAGTTAGTGCAAATAATATGACGGTGTATAATTTTTTCTGGTTGAAAAAATATTCTTCAATCGTAATTTGAGGATATCTTCCTCTAATTCACGAGTTCATTGTGTTTCTTATAGTCAATGTAGTCGCATTAATTCTTGCTCTGTGTGTGTTGATTGATATGACAACGTTGGAGACGTGTGACACGGTCTTTTGTTGCAGTGGGAGGTCCATTACAGTCATCTCTCCGTACGGTCACTATATATTATCAGTTTCTTTTTCAGAACTCAGAGTGATGTTTCTGTGATGTCTTCAATAACTGTGTCTCCGTCGTTGCAATATTAGGGCTAGCGGGAAGTGCTCAAGGTATTTCGACAATTGCTGGGAGTTAGCTAGTTCTATCGAAGGCATTGTCGCCCGCTAGTCTGCCCGGTGTCGCATCCATTCACCAGGAATTAAGAATGGTACAGCACCCGGGTTAGTCCATTGCGGTCCAGGGAAGCAGATTGGGTGATGCGAGCACTATAAAACTTCAGACGTGCACACCCAGCAACGACGGATCCGAGGATAGTACGGAGGAAGCCTGTCACCTCTTCAAGACGCTCCGTCGCATGACAGTCCGACGCGGCTGTAATATTGGCTTCATCATCCTCGTCAACACCCACGACCGCACCTATCTATGTGACCACAGCTTTCCAGGAGACGTTCGCATATTATATAAATGCAGGATTGAACGTCCCTGGTGCTCTTCTTCACCGACCAAGGAATACACGTCGACCAGGTCACTCCATCTGCTAGCCAAGGATACAAGACCTTTCCAGTGGGGACGTTCGCATATTATATAAATGCAGGAATGAATGTCCCGGGAGTTTCCAGCAGATAATTCACGTAGGACCGCGGCTCCACAGGTCTCATTGAGTAACAAGGTGATGTTACCATGGTGTCTTCGTAAAGTGTGCTTCCGTTTTCACAGTCAAATGAAGAGTTGGCGGCAAAAGTGCTCATGTAGATACGTCAATTGCCTGGAGTTCCTTAGTACTATCAATGGCATTGGCGTCCGCTAGCTCGCCCGGTGTCTCGACCATTCACCGAATGGTTCAGCACCCGGGTTCGTCCGTTGCGGTCCAGGAAGGAGATTTGGGTGTTGCGAGCACTCTAAAATATAATGTGCACACCCAGTGACGAGGTATTCGAGGATGGTACGGAGGAAGCCTATTAGTTCGGTTCCTAGCTCGTCCAGGTCCATCCGGGCTGCGAGCGAGAGAGGTCCCTCTCTCGTATTACAACATCTGGGCTCAGATGTTGTGGTACAAACGTTCCTCAGTTGGAGTATACGTCTACCGCTCGGGGCGCTCCGTTACATAGACAGTCCAGAGAGACTGCTCTTTCGGCTTCCTCATCCTCACGGCAGCACACGCGACCGCACCTTGGCTATGTGACCGGTGATATTCACCCAACATCGCCGATCAGGGATTCTGCGGCGACCAGGTCACGCTATCCGGTAGCCAAGGATATGAGGCCTTCATTCTCCGGACGTTCGCATATTAGAGGTATGCAGGAGTGAATGTCCAAGGAGCTCCCAGCGGCTAAATCTATAAGACTGCAGCTCCACAGGCCTCTGTTGCGGATATGTTATCGCAGATAGCACAAATCGCAGCGTCCCAGCAACTGACAGTAACTCTGTCAGATCAGGAATTGTCCGACGAAGCTGGGTTGGTACGTTCCGCTGCAGGTTCAGGCACGGACGACCAAGAATTTCAAGTGGTCCGACAGGATGTTGAAAGGGATACGGATGAGTTGTATTTTCCCCTTTCGGAACAACATAATTGTCGTAGAGTACATCCGGCTTTATCATCTGACATTGTTCCTCCGGACCAAAATGCTGCGTTGCCAGATAAGAAATGGATAGTGCCACTGGATATAGAATTCTTAATTTGTTTAGGGACATCATACCTCAGTTCCGACATAGTCCAGATATGTTTCACGGACATTTCATCTGTTGAATGACGCTATATTTATATAACTTGCTACCTAAATGGGCAGGTCAGGTTTCTTATCGGCAATATGCTCTACATCTGCCTTTCGTCATTTCATTGAATATTTTGAAACGGCAGGACAGAGCATTCTGAGAGTTCTCTGCGTCCAGACGACCAGTTCAGGAACTAGTATTGTTTTACTGTCGTCTATTCCAACCACGATGTTGGAAATAACAATATCGTCTAGCAGGAACAGCTTAGACGCATCATCGTACGCAGATCACCTTACCAGAACGTTATCATTATGTCTCAAGGAAAAAGAATTCTAGGATGTACAACCTCCTTAAGAGTTCTTTCAAGGACCTCACGTAAAACTCCGTCCTTTAGTGGCAATATGGAGTTGGTTAGACGTGACGCTGCCCTGGCTACATCCACGCATGTAGATAGTAAGGTGAAAAACTCTCTCAGAGTCGCTCCGGAGAGTTTTCTTCGATGGCAAGCTTTCCACAGTTTATGATCATTTATCTAAGAAAGCTTTAGACTCTCTGCTATTAAATTCGCTTCCATATAGTCGGATTCAGCAGAGAAGAATAGGACAGGCACTTTTGGGACGAATACGTCCAAGGGAAGTTCCTATAGAGGTTCCTATGCATCCTCTAGGTCTTATTCTACAGACCGTCAGGGTAGCGACTCAGATAGGGGCCGTAATTCTGACCGAGACATCCGGTCAGACGCCCCTAGGTCGACGTGGCGAGGTGCGGGCTGTGAAGGACATGGCTTCTACTTCCGCAAGCCTCGCAGGACCAGGAAGTAATGGTTTTAACCTCTATCGTGTATTAGTGAGCGGAAGACTGTCGAGTTTCTCAATGATTTGGGATTAGATTACGGACGTCCCTTGGATTCAAGGGGTGATTTCGGAAGGATTAATTGTTCCTCAAACGAAATTCTCTGTTAACTCGGAGTCCAAGTTGGACTCAGCTTCTGTCTGTCAGTAGAATAGACGCTCACTTCCATCAGAAGTCCAGTCTCTTCTGGAATGATCGCGATAGAGATCGTAGAAATCCAGGAATTTCCAGGCTTCTACAACCATCCTTTTCTGGTTCCAAACCAGTCGACTCGTTCGGTCCACTCATATTCTGAACTGGATAACAAGCTGATTGTGACTCCAAGTTTCTATATGGAGTCCATCTGATCGGTCAAAGCGAGTATTCGGGTGTACGACTATGCTACATGCATAGATTTCTAGTTGCATACTTTCACATCATGGTACATCAGGCGTTCAGAAAGTATCGTTGCTTCTTTATCATAGGAATTGTGTTTCAGCATTGTATTTCGGTCTGAATCTAGTTCCTGGGCTTTCACTGGATAATAACGAACTCGGTAATGACTCATTTCCGAGCTCATTCGTCTGCGGTAACACCGGCCTACCTGGACGACATTCTTCAGAGGTGTGGCAACGAGTTAACGCTTCAGAACGATGTGCAGATTCTGCTTCTATTGATCCGACGGCTCGGTTTCATAAGTAAACGAGGGGAAGTCGGATCTGGTTTTGTCCAAGTCATTTACCCACCAGGGGATGAGCTTCGAGATGCATAACATTCTTGTTTGTCTGCCGTTAACCAGAGCACAGAACGATGTGCAGATTCTGCTTCTATTGATCCGACGTCTCTGTTTCATACTTAAACGAGGAGAAGTCAGATCTGGTTTCGTCCAAGTCATTTACCCACCGGGGGATGAGCTTCGAGACGCATAACATTCTCGTTCATCTGCCGTTAACCAGAGCAAAATTAATCAGTTGTTATACTCTATTGTCTTCGCTCAGGCAAGGTCTCAGCGAGAGATTTCATGTGACGAATACGTCATGCGGAACTGCTGTGATTTTATTCCAATGGAGCGGTTATGCATTTGTCCTCTCCAAATTTCTTTTTCAAGTAGTTCCACTGCAACTGCCGGATCCGAGTTTTACAGTTTTGACGGATGTCAGTCAAACACTTTGGGTAGTTTCATTAAACCCAACGGATTTGAAGTGCCAGGGTCTTTTGTTTCCGTAGTTCCTTATCAAGCACACAAACATCAAGAATGATGTCATTTGGGCTTGCGCTACGTTATTGGTGAACGTTATTCAGAATGCTCATGTGCTAATTCTGTCCGTCAACTCGACGGTATTAGTGTATTTTCGGAATTATGGAAACTCTCATTCCATCCTGTTATTCATGTTAGCGGAAGGAATCTTTCGGTTGGTTCTAGAACATCAAGTTCTTCTGTTCGTTCATCATATTCCGGGTCGTCTGAATGTATTAACGGACTCCCTTCATGGAGGGGCCGTTTGTTGCCACCAGAATGGACTTTCAACAAACCAGTATTCAATCAGATTGCTACCAAGGAGAACGGCCAATGATCAACTTTTTTGTGATGCATCTCTACAATCATTTGCAGATGTAGATGTCACAATGTTTGGTTTTTCGAGCGTTTGCAGTAAACGCTCTATCGATCTTGTGAAACGGAACAATAAGATATACGTATCTTCCAATGCCGCTGATTTAGCAGATATTGCTCAATGTAATTATTTCAATGCTAATTCTGTTGGTAGCTTCTCTATATCCACAAAGACTGAGGATTAATTTACTCAGGCATCTGTTGTGGGACATGCCGTGGAAGCTTCCTCCACATTGCGGTCCATTCTATGGTCAGAGGGATTCAATCTACTATCAGTTCTGCTAATGATTATATCTTCATTCAGCAGACTGTGCATTGGTTTTAAGCTCATGAAGTAAGAGTTCTTCTACATCATAGGCTTAAGCTAATAATGTTGATATTACAGATCTAATGAGGGCTACATATTGTTCTTAGCCCTCCATTTTCACGATTTTGTATCTGAGAATATTGAGTCCTTTCTGCAGATCTATTACTCAGAATGTCGTCTACTAAACAGTCGCAACTTTATGTGTATAGGCTTTCGGTTCCGGCAGTGACTCTGTCCTGCTACCCTCTTTGCTCTGGAGTATTTGATCCAGGGCAAGAGAAAGAGGGGTGTGGGGTGGGTGTTCCCTTGGGTCACCTGCTTTATAGTGTAAAGCAAGGGAATACCTCCCTTGGAGTCAGTTATTCCGAGTCGGTTCCGAGATGATTTTAAGGGTAAAGCTTATGTTTACTCATCTGTTTAATATTTTTTAAGTGTTGATTGGTGTGAAGTATCTGTATATATCACGTGATTAATTGGGTGTTAATATACATTCTTCTAACACTTTTAAATGTGTATATAGAGTCTCATTTCGCTAGACTCCCTTATTTATTGGCTTTCCTTTAAAAAAAATATTAGTATAAAGGGTTATACTAGATGTTATTGTGCTCAATTACAGATTGGTGTTGTGTCCTTCTTTTTTGATACAAATAAGAAAGATACATTTAGCCTATCTCTCCTTTTCTCATTGAAGGGATAGGTTTGTTATAGGTAACTGAGCCTATTGCATTTTCCTTATGTCCTAGACCCTCCAACCTTTTTACTATTCAGCTAAGTCTGGGTCATTGGTGCAGTATAAAAATGTTAAAAAATTTATAGTAATTTATATATTTTTTATACTTACCAATGACCCAGACGGGGATGGCCCTCCCAGGAGTTGGGAACTCTTGCCTCCCTGCTGCGTACATAACGCTTACCAGGCACTGGTTGTAAGAATGATAATTGTGCCAATTTCGAGACCACATTGACACTGCGCATGCGCAGTGAAGTAAAAGTATGGAGGACCTTATAGGACATGTAATTTTCGGTTTAAGATGCAAATTTTGGGGATTGGGGGTAAAATTTGCGTTTGGCCCTAGATATTTTAGAGTTAGCACCAGCTAAGTCTGGGTCATTGGTAAGTATAAAAAATATATAAATTACTATAAATTTTTTAAGTTTTACTCACAAAAAATATAAATTAACTTCTTGGAGGAAACAGCAGAAAGGACATGATAGAAAACGATTCTCGAAAGAAACGTACCTTAAGCATTTACATGTATTGTATGTCCACTCTCCGTACACCACATGCCTACCCCCCCCCCCCCCCCCCCCCCACACACACACACACACAAACTCACGCATGCGAACTACCTACCTGCGCGACAACTGGAGACTTCATAAAAACTAAGTCGGACATACTCACGTCTTGTAAAACGAATGAATCGGTTTAGGTTTGTGGGGGGGGGGGGGGGGGGGCTTCAGGTGCGGTCAGTTTCTGTTCGACACAGCTGTTTTGGACATGCATGAAAAGATATTCTGATTTGTGCGGTGGATACATAAAAGGCATCGTCGAGTGATTAAAATCACGTGAAACATCAGTTCATATTTTTTATGAAATTCTACAATAGGGGCCTACAAAAAAATACTCTTGGCACCTTGGTTTTCAGACATGCATGCTGTAAATCTCACATGCCCACACTTAGTGAATAACTGCAGGCAAAATTTGGAATGTCCACAGTATAAGAATAGTTTTCATTGAATTTGAATCGATGGGTCGAGCTGTATTAGGAACGAAGATTACCATGCACCCCAATGTAAAAATTTCGAACAGGTGTTGGAAATTTGGAATGTTGTGGCAAAACTTTGTCCCAATGGACAAACATGCTTCCTTCTGTATTCTTTCAAACATTATTGATGAAAAAAGCTGAAATACACACCCATTGTTTTTCTGTCATTTCAACAGGCTTTCCTTTATAAATTTGGTTTCGTAATGTGTGCATGCGATCGAATCACCCAAAACAACCTCCTCTCTCGTGAGTGGACGACCAATCACCGAAATGATTTTGGGTTGATTTTTTGTTCCAGCACCATCGATAAATAGCCTAATTATTCTGTACAACTGAACTCCAGAACTATACGTTTGATGGACATGACTGTTTTATTTATCTATTTTAAATTCTCGATTGATTACTTTGATCAAGCCAAATATTTAAATTGCCCCCATGTTTACCAGCGGAATGGAGAAGGTGAGGCATAAGCGGGATGGGGGACCACTTGTTCAGATAAAATATTTTGCATACCTACACTCCCAATTGACTTTGAAGGTTTTTAATCAACATTTGAATGTTGGAAAGATAATAAATGGTGTGTGGTGGGGGGGGGGGGGGGCATTTTCTGTGCACTTATAGGCCTAATTAGCCTACTACTGCAGGCTTATTACACACGTAACTATGACAGCTATAACGTCTTTCTGAGAACTGAGTATTTGGTCTCTGTGATTTTGTTTTCACTTTCAGCTGAAACTCTGGTCAAAACGTGTGTGGGCATGGGCCTATCAAAGGGCATTTTGTTTGAGAAAGGTGGGAGGGGTGTAATCAATCGTTTTGGGAAGTTTCTTTTTAAATGCCTCTACCTTCCCATGATTCATCCTGATCATCACGGTCACTGGAAATACTTTGCGTAAGTTCAGAAAGTAGTGTGGTATGGTTTACCGGTTTTATAAGTCGGTTTCGGTTTTGCTTTAAAACCGAAACCGTGTAACTGATAAATGAGTACGGTTTCGTTTTCTTTCCTAAAATGTCGGGAAGAGATGTTTTCATTGTTCAGTTTGCACTAACAACGTCTGAAATGTCAAGCTTTGTCGGGAAATGACATTGTTGTCAATGCACGTCACATTCTGGGTGTAAAGGGGTCACTGCAGCATGTTCAGAATTCCAACTCCAGAATGATATTTGACAAGTTGTCAATCACACATCGTTGACATAAAAATGGGTTGTGTTTTCTGTGAGAATGACAAAACAGGCAGCCAACACGCCTACATTTCACTGATTACAGGAAATACCTTGCGCAATCTGCTTTGTTTTTGAACAGGTTTGTCTGAAATATTTAGTCAATCAGTTTAATTAAAATTACTTATCTACTATCTGCTGGACAGTGAATAATATCATATCAGGAAAAGGTCTTGGTATTTCATTGTCGTATTTGAAAATAACATTTGTCACAGGTTGCCCCACCACATGTTTCGGATGTAAATCTGTTGCCTCCCTTGATGTGCTTATCCAGGAAGAGGTTTTACTGCGATTCGGTCTTGGTACGTTTCGACCCAAGACGTTTTGTCCTGAAAGTTTGGGCCCATTAAAAACCCGAAACCACAAGTTCTTATTCTATTTAGTTCAATATATGAAATGTCCCGAGGCCGAAACGTCCATATCCACGGGAAAAAGCTGCGTTTCGTAATATCACTCTGTCAACGTGCCACGGTTGCATTCCCACACAACTAATTTTAAGGGGCCAGCCAAAGGAACACATCCGGGGTAGAAATAGAAAGTGAAATGGCAAGAGGCAAATGCAAAAAGTTACAATATAAAACAGTACACCAGTGAATTTGTAAAATCAATTCCGTTGAGCTAAAACCATTGCCTTTTGGGAGGGGGGGAAGGGGGTAGATAATAGGTATTTGGTAAAGTGGTTTGTTTTGAAGCCCACCCAGCTACAAACAATATGACTTTCCCATTCCAGACTGACATGAAATGATTGCTGATTATCTTACTAAGGCGGGTGGTGGGCACTAGCCACCACTGTGAGTGGGGGGGGGGGGGGGGGGGGGGGGGGTACTAAAAAGAGTCCATACACCAGTTCAATGTCAAATATCTTAGGATGGGTGTCTAGGTGACCCACTTGGCAACGCTTGTTATTATTTGCAATGCCTGGTAGGGTTACTTTGCTCTCTAGGCTGCCCAGGACCCCACCCAGGAGTGAACACTGAACAGAAACCTGGGAAATTGTAAATTAGCTCTTTTTGCATCTGTGTATTAATATCAATTCATCATAGACTCTGTTACGCCTGAACTTAAAGACCAGAGGTGAGGGTGGGGAGGGGGGGGGGGGGGAGCATGTGCCTAGAATTGGTGAGTGGTGATATTCTACAAACACTGTTACATTTTAGTTTCTTTTATTTTTTTTTGTTTTGATAATGTCTGCCATTTATACACTTTGTACCAATGGCCAATGCTAGTCACTGCCAATTAAATCATCACTGAAAATATGACAGTATGGGCAGTATATTGACACTACATAGTTTCTGTTTGAAACTGCAGATGTCTTACTGTAAAAAAACTGAAAACCGACCTACAAACCAAGTTTTTTTTTTTTTAAAAAAAAAACAAGAAAAATAAAACCACACAACACTACCTGAAAGTTATTAACATTTAAAAAAGGTACTGCTATCTACTTAGGGTTTGCAATACCATTGCACTTCCCCTAAAACTGCTAAATGCCAGGTTCACAGGATGTCCCCCCCCCCCCAATCCCACAGTCTCGTAAACCTACATGCATGTGCCAAAATGCAAGCCAATACTCCCAACTGCAGGTATAAACACAGTATACTATTTCTAAAGGCCTAAATAAAAGGAAGGGGTAGAGTTGCGAGTACTTGCGACTGTGAGCTTAACATTTTTGATTCTCCACTTGGTGTTTTTTTGGCTTTTATTTGGAGTTAACCTAGGCCTATTAAAATATTAACAACGACTTAACCTTATGGAAATTTTTCTGGCCAGTATCGAGGGGCATGCTACTCTTTTATCCATATTCCTTAACGAGTCATATCTCTCAAATGTGAATGCAGAGTTGGTGCAACAAATGTGTGTGTGGTGGGGGGGGGGGGGGGGGGGGGGAGGCCCCATGAAAACCTGCTTGTCAAAGGTCACAAATCTAGTGAGTGACATTGTGTTCCAATACAGCTCCAGCAGGTATATGTGATTAGAGAATCCTAAATACATGGTTATTATTCATTTTGTTCCATCGCATTTCCTAATATCTCTGTCGCCCCTCACTTCAGGGTGTACCCCCAGAATGGATCTTCCCCAGGCAGTCATAGGACGCTTAATTTTTATTTCATTCTATTAGGTGAAACTTATGTTTTGTTTTTTAACACTATTCGATTTTCGCTCTATTAGGCTTATGCGGGTGGAAACTATCCCTAATAAATACCGCATCTCGTGTAGGCTATCTGTATCGGTATCATTTTAGCCTCCTTATCCTGTGTAGCCTAATGGTTTGTGGTGGATCAACAAAGAAGCCGTGCATGGTGTGGGATAAATTTATGTTCAATTCAATTCAATGTATTGCTATCTGAACTACTTCAGGGACGAAATCGCAACAGTAACGCAAAACCTATCTGCTGACACATGTTGTTCAATAGTTTGGGAACGTTAGGCCCTATGAAAAATAGAGGTCTTCATTGGAAACTCAAATTCCCTTATTTTTGTCTCGGAAACTTGATTGATGAATAAATAAGCATACACTGTACTCGAACGCACGTATATTGGGATTGGAGGGGACGAGGGGTACTCTACCCCCCCCCCCCCTCCTCCCTCCCCCCCCCCCCCCACACTCACACACACTCACAGTCGAGAAAAGTTATAAATCACGCAGAACGCGCGTTTCAATATTTAAGGGCGAAATTATTTCAGACCAATGTGGGCACTATAGTTGAGGATTACCAATTACTGTTAGAGTCCTGTTTAATTTGTTAATTTTATTACATATATTTTTATTTAAATATCTGTTTGCATAATGGGTATACCACACGCAAATCAAACAATTGGGGGTGGGTGGGTGGGTGTATGCGCATGTGGGTGGGTGACCCCAAGATCCGAATCGCCCGAGGTGAAGGTCCGAATTAACCGGGGTCCGATTCGTTCTGTGTTCTGATTATTCATCAGCTAGCACTGAAGCCATGACGTCACGTTTTGGGGTTTCAATATAACAATAACATGAGTTTGGAGAGAGTTACGGTTTATTAACAGCCCAAGAGGAATGAATAACAGCCCGAGGGTTCATTACCAGCACGAGACGAAGTCGAGGGCTGTTAATAAGCCAGAGGGCTGTTATTCATTCCTCGAGGGCCGTTAATAAACCGGGACGCTCAACAAAATTCCGTTATTACTATTATTACCATGACCAGAAGCAGGCGGCAGGCTGTTAATGAATTTTGTTTTCATTAACACCCGTGGCTCGCTTCTGGTTGCATGGCGTCATGAATTACTGAGTCTTACCGCCCCGCTAAACTCCATTAATATACTAGAGAACGCCCGCTAAAGTGGTAATAATATTCCTTAAAGTTATGAAGACCTATAACTCTAAATATTTGTTATTGTAAAATCGGTTTGTTGCATTGATTTGTACAGGTTAATTTAAATTACTTTATTTTGTCGAAAAACTGTTGCCGTACTGACAAAACGATCCACAGAAAATCAGAAATCCAGAAACATTTCATATCAAATCATCAGAGGTTAGTGGAGGTGTATTTTTTGCCAGTTACTGAGTTGGAACAATTCGGCTTTTAATTATTTATTAACAAAAATCTCAGTGTTGGTTTTGTGCATGTAGGATTAACGACTAGTTAGTTTGAGGTTAAATTCAATATGTGATCGAAACATTGCCGAATGTTAACAAATTTACAATTTCAAAACTGTCGGTTACTTCCTCTTCGGGGCCTCATTGTTTTATGACTGTGTAACTTCATCTCTTCCAATTTAGCTCTTGTTTTGAAATGACTGCGCGGGAAAAAACTGTAACGTGCCTTTTTTGAACAGTAACAACAATAATGTCAACATCAAGTTCAGCAAATGTTTTGGGACTATTCATTTGGTATAGAGATTGTCCTGTAACTGGAAGTATTTTGGATCTTGAAAAGATAATCAAACTGAGGAAGAGTGCTGAGGAATATGAAGTCAGGGAGGAGGTATTTGCCAGGTTACCAGGATTTGGCGGAAACGAATACAAAGTTATAATTGGAGCTTTTACTGGTAAGTGTGTTATCCATTTATTTAAAATAAAAAAGACATAAACATATACTTTTGTTTACCCTAAGCACTGGCGAGTTACTAATAAAAATGTTTCCTAAGAAATGAATGTGTATGTCCCCCACTAGTTTGGGAAGACAGGAAAATTAAAAGTCACTTGTTGAAAAACATGTGTTTCAATGTTTGCAAACAACAAAGCCGTGAAGCCGCCTGTTTGTTTTTTTTTATTTGCGGCTATTTCTCTTCAAGCCCACCTCCCCAACTGGATGGAAATTCTTCTGAAAATTCAAACTTCAGTCCCTTACCTGATAAAACTTTTGGAAAAGTAGACACTATTATCATCAACTATGAAAGAAATAACTAAATTTTTCAATTTGGCATTGTGTACACTGCACTTACTGACAGTC
Source organism: Pictodentalium vernedei (assembly GCA_031216915.1). NCBI lineage: Eukaryota > Metazoa > Mollusca > Scaphopoda > Dentaliida > Dentaliidae > Pictodentalium > Pictodentalium vernedei. The sequence continues at coordinate 228,769,505 of CM062293.1, forward strand.
TGCTAATCTTGCTTGTGTGGAGTTTGTGCATTGGGGAGTCGGGCAGTTGCATGCCGCTGCTCTGTGGTTCTCTCCAGGTACTCCGGCACCCCCCCCCCCCCCCACCCACCCACCCATAAAACTGTCTGACACAAGGTGACCTTGGCTGTGACCCTAATAAATAATAAAAAAAAATATCTTTAAGCGACTTTCTCTGAAGTCTGTGGTCCCAAGGCTTAAATATTATGTTGGTTTTTGAGACCAATGTCCACAGCGTGTAACCCTTATACTGCCACTATATTTTGCAGATTTTTTTTTTAGTTCAAAACTTATTTAATTTTGTCTTGCAAGATTTTGTGTTAAGATTAGCTTATTTGCAAGTTTGTCTGCTTTGCCCTCAGTTTTTCTTTGTGTATTTTTCGTTTTTCGGTTCTTTTCACATCTGTGAGTATTAACACTTGCCAATAGAAGATTTGTGATTTTTTTTGGGAGGGGTGGGTGGGGGTTATATAGGAATCGCTTTGTCCATCCGTTTGTCTGTGCAAGTCATGTCTGGCTCAGAACTTTTGATGGCCTTGGATATTAATGATGCTTGGTATTAATGTTGTCCACCACCAGAGGGTGTGTCACGAATAAGATGGGATGCCTGTCTGCAAGGCCAAGGTCACAGACTTAGTTCAAGTTCACATACCCTCAAATCCAACTACAGTACGGCCGTCGTGGACTGGTCACTTATAAGGGTGGGCAATATTTCCTCGGACACAATAATATAAGATTGCAAACACTAATTATAGGAATAATCATAAACAAAATTAATTAATAAAGCACCGGGTACAACCCGGTGCTTCATTAATTAAAATTTTGCTGATGACGATTTTTATTACCTGGTAAACTCATGCGTGGACATCACCGCCCACGTGTGGATATGGCCAGTCCACAGTGTCTGTACTATATATAACAAGTCGTATCCGGCTCAGAACTTCTGATGGCCTTGAAGGATATTAATAATACCTGGTATTAATGTTGCCCACCACCAGAGGGTGTGTGTCATAAATAAGGTTGGAATGCATGTCGTCATGGTCACAGACTTAGTTCAAGTTAACATATCCCCACACCCAAATCCAACTATAACAAGCCGTGTCCGGCTCAGAACTTTTGATGGCCCTGAAGGATGTTAATGATACTTGGTATTAATGTTGCCCACCACTAGAGGATGTGTAGAGAATGAGCCTGGAATATCTCTTCAAAGTCAAGGTCACAAACTTATTTTAACTTCACATATCCAAATAATTAATATACAAAGTCGTGTCTGCCTCAGAACTATTTATAGACTTGAAGGATATTAGTGATACTTGGTATTATTGTTGCCCATTATCAGAGAGTGTGTTGCAGGAGATATTCTTGATCCCAAGTTGGGACAGGCCACATCTAGAAAATATCGTTAAATAATAAGTCAAGATAAGCTACTGCCATAATGCTTGCAGAAGTCTGTTAGTCTGTGAATCTGTGGGTCTGTTCACATTTTCCTTTAGCACAGGCTACACACATAGTTCTTGCCTGATCATCACAAAATTTCATATGCATGCTTGGGGTCATGTCTAGATGAGAACGTCCCATTTTGGTCGCAATCGGTCAGCCGGTATGGCTGCCCAAGCCCAAAGCCCGAAAAACATTAGCACAGTCTACAGGTCATATTTATGAAAGGATTTCATTGTAACTTGGTAGGATGCCTCTGTATAATGCCTAGATGAGAACGTCCCCTTTTGGTCATGATCTGTCAACCGTGATGGCTGCCCAAGCCCGAAACCCAAAAACTTTTAGCACAGTCTGCAGGTCATATTTAATATGAAGGGATTTCATTGTAACTTGGTAGGATGACTCTGGATGATGTCTAGATGAGAACTTCCCCATTGGTCGCGATCTGTCATCCGTGACGACTGCCTGAGCCCAAAAGCCGAAAACCTTTAGCACAGTCTACAGGTCATATTTATGAAGGGATTTCATTGTAACTTGGTAAATAATGTCTAGATGAGAGCGTCCTCTTTTGGTCGCAATCATTCAGCCTTGCTGGCTGCCCGAGCCCAAAACCCAAAAACCTTTAGCATAGTCTATAGGTCGTATTTATGTAAGGATTTCATTGTAACTTGTTAGGTTGACTCCATATAATGCCTAGATGATGACATCCCCTTTTGGTCGTGATTGGGCAACTGTGGTGGCTTCAGAGTCCCGAAGCCCAAAAACCTTGAACACAGTCTACAGGTCATATTTATGAAGGGATTTCATTGTAACTTCGTAGGATCACTCCAGATGATGCCCAGATGACAATGTCCTCTTTTGGTCGCGATCATTCAACCATGATGTCTTCCCAAGCCCAAAACCCGAAAAACTTTAGTACAGACTACAGGTCGTATTTGTGAAGGGATTTCATTGTAACTTAGTAGAATGACTCGGTATAATGTCAAGATGAGGACGTCTCCTTTTAGTAGTAATTGGTCAACCGTCATGGCTACACAGGCCTGAAGCCCAAAAACCTTTTGCACAGTCTCCAGGCCATATTTATGAAGGGATTTCAATGTAACTTGATAGGATGACTCGTTTTGGAATAATTTCACTGTAACTTGGTAACTTTCCTGGACATACGTTAACTGTGAGGGCCACATACATTAACTGTGAGGTCATATTAACCCACCCCTCTGCATTTTAGTACAGTGTACACCTCATATTATTTTTATTAAAAACATAGCATACAGGGAACAGAAATTAACATGTTCCCAATTATCACAATTCTTGTCTTATTTCATAATCCTTTCATATACATTGAACATTATCCTTTTCATCAAACACAACACACAGACAAGTTAAGCTACAGTGTCATTTACACTTTCATTACTTAGGTCTATTGTATTTCAGGTGAACAGTGGTGACAGTAATGAAGATTTAGTCAGTGGATTTACAAAGGTATAAAATATATTTAGTATCAAAATAAAATATTCTTCATTATAATACCGCATATGAGTACAACAAATAAGATGAACTTGTTACGTTATATGTAAAAAAAAATGGGCTTTGGTTCTTGCCTTGGGCAATTTTTTTTTGGAAAATCAGTGCAGGAAGGCGGTTTTTAGCTCACCTGACTGAAAGTTGGGGGAGCTTAAGTGATCACTTTCTGTCTGTCGTCCGTCAGGCGTGAACTTTACATTATCGACTTCTCATAAACCTCTGGACCAAGTTTGATATACATGTTCCTTATCATATGTCAATGAAGTTGCCACCCCCACATGGGGTTTCACAAGGGGTATTACTCTGATAGTACCCATAAATTGGTTTCCAAATAACCTCTTGGCAGGGTGGGGGGGGGGGAGGGGAAGGCAGATTCAAGTCTGTTCAAATCGAGTCCCTGGGTTTAACTTAGTGCAATATGAGGAACTTTCTTAAAAAATCTTCTTCAGATCCGACAGTCGCTTTCATATCTGGAATACAACATTTCTAGGAGGGTCAGATTCAAATTCAAGTTTGTTCAAATCGGGTCCTTGAGTTAATATGTGGGCTCTTTATTGGAGACCGAATTTTAACCTAGTGCAATATGAGGGAATTTCTTTTCTTCTTCAGATCCACCAGAGACAGAATACTGTCATATTTATTTAGTATACAACATCTCCAGGAGGGTCAGATTCCAGTTTGTTCATATCTGGTCTCTTAGTTAATATTTAGACTCGCTATTGGAGATCATAGTTTAACTTAGTGCAGTATAATGAAATTTCTTTAAAAATCTTCTTCAGATCCTCCAGTCCGAATCCTTTCATATTTGGTTTACAATATCTCTAGGAGGGGCAGATTCAAGTTTTTTCAAATTGAGCCAGTGGGTTATTAGTTTGGGTTCTATTGGCGCCCAAATTTTAATTTTTAGAGCAATGTTAGGTCATTTCTTTAAAAACCTTCTTCAGATCCACCACTCAGAATTCTTTCATATTTGGAATATAACATCTCAAGGAGGGTCAGATTCAAGTTTGTTCAATTTGAGTCCCTGGCTTAATATGTGGGCTCTCTATGGGTGTGGGGGGACAGGGGGGGAGCAGGTTAGGTTCCAGTTTGTCAAATCCATTCCTCAGCGTTTTTCCATAAAATTTGCCTTTCACGACTTCATTCCTTTGTGCTGTTGATGAACCATGTTTTACTTAATGTGACCCCAAATACTTCTTTGAACCACTTTGTCAGGTGAGCAATTAAGGCCCCTTGAGGCCTCGTTATTTTTAATTTTTATTCATGATGACAGCTTCAGGAAGTAAATTGATTGGAATAGGCTAGGGTCAGACCTCCAGTCATCATATTTGGATAAAAGGTGTCACTTTTCTTGAATGCACTGTAACTGTTTGTTATAACACTAAACTAAATCAATCTGCAGTATGAACCTTGTTGAAGTGTTACTAGCAGTGCCTGTGAGAAATCCCAGGTAGACCTGAGACGATGAGGAGTCCTGTAGAGACTATGTTACTAGTGTTTATTTATGCCTGCAGCCCTTCAATAGTTCTACTAATAACCCTCTAGATTCTATCTTGATTCTTCACTCTGCACTAGTATTTGGATCTGCATTTTTAGCTCACCTGGCCAAAACGGCCATGTGAGCTTTTCTCATCACTTGGCATCCGTCGTCGTCCGGCATCCGTAAACTTCTCACATTTTCATCTTCTTCTCTGTAACCACTGAGCCGGTGTGAACCAAACTTGACAGGAATGGTCTGTGGGAGGTCCTCTACAAATGATCCTCATTTTGTTCCCGTCGGATGAAAAACATGGCTTCCAGAGGCATTCTTTGATTCTGGTTGGTGGATTTTCAAAAATCTCCTCCTCTGAAACTGCCAGGCCAAATGTTTTGAAACTTCACATAAATGATGACTGGGACCCCCCTCTACCAACGATCCTCATTTAATGTTGATTGGGTAACAAACATGGCTGCAATTGCAGCTTATAGTTACTGTAGAAACCCTATGGGAAATCATATTTTCCTCTTCTTCTCTGAAAAAAACGAGGCAATGCGAAAACAAACTTGACAGGGATAGTCTGTGGGAGGTCCTCTACAAACGATCCTCATTTTGTTCCCATGGGTAGAAAAACATGGCCGCCAGAGGCATTCTTTGATTCTGATTGGTAGATTTTCAAAAATCTTCTCCTCTGAAACTGCCAGAAGAAACGTTTTGATATCACATAAATGATGACTGGGACCCCCTCTACCAACGATCGTCATTTAATGTTGATTGGGTTGCAAACATGGCCATAATTGCGGCTTATAGTTACTATAGAAACCCTATGGGAAATCACATTTTCATCTTCTTCACCGGAACTACTGAGCCGACGTGAACCAAACCTGGCAGGGATGGTCTATGGGAGGTCCTCTACAAAGGATCCTCATTTTGTTCCTGTGGGTTGAAAAACATGGCCGTCAGAGGCATTCTTTGATTCTGATTGGTGGATTTTCAAAAATCTTCTCCTCTGAAACTGCCAGGCCAAATGTTTTGATACTTCACATAAGTGATGACTAGGACCCCCTCTACCAACAATCCTCATTTAATGTTGATTGGGTTGTAAACGTGGCCAAAATGACGGCTTATAGTTACTATAGAAACCCTTTCCAGAAAATGATGTCAGCTTCTGGTCTTATCAATGTAGGAAGAGAAAGATACATAGTTTATAGGATTATCCTACACAACTTATTTTGACTTGTACTGTAAAAAGTTGCAACTGTATGTTGATATATGTATTATTAGTCTCAAGTTATTTATCAGAAAATGCTGATTGATGACAGGTGTTTGGAAAACCAGGGAAGTTTTTGTTTATATTCACTTCCCATCATGTCAGCTTAGATGATAGCAATTATTGTATATCTTTTAAGATTTGACAAAATTGGAGTAAATGTATTTGACTGTAGCCCTTTACCTATCCAAAGCTATTTTGAAAGAGAATACTGTCTGAGAAAATTGTAATTTTCAAAATATTTAACCTTCTTTTACTAATTTTTTTTGTTGGAACAGAATTCATAAATGTGTGCATTTTCAAGAAAATCTTCTTTGAAACTACAAGGCCAAATGGTTTGAAAACTTAGTATGACTGATGACTGTAACCCCCTCTACCAATGATCCTCATTTTAATCTTCATCAGGTTGCAATTGTGGCTGCAATTGTGGCTTATAGTTACTATAGAAACCCTATAGGAAATCACATTTTCATCATCTTCACTGAAAGTACTGAGCCAATGTGAACCAGACTTGGCAGGCATTGTCTATGAGAGGTTCTCTACAACTTTTACTCATTTTATTCCTGTTGGGTGAAAAAACGTGGCCGCCAGAAGCATTCTTTGATTTTGATTGGTCAATTTTGAAAACTCTTCTCCTCTGAAACCACGGGGCCAAATGTTTTGAAACTTTGCATGGTTGATAACTGGGACACCCTCCACCAACGTTCCTCATTTTAATGTTGATCGTATTGCAAACATGGCCACAATTGCAGTTTTTAGTTACTATAGAAAAAGCCTGTGGGAAATCATATTTTCATCTTCTCTCTGGAACTACTGAGCTGACGTGAACCAAAACTTGGCAAGAATGGTCTATAGGAGGCCTTCTACAAATGATCCTCTCTTTGTTCCCGCTGGTTGGAAAATATGGCCACCAGAGACATTCTATGATTCTGTTTGATGGATTCAAATGTTTTGAAACTTCACGTGATTGAAGACTGGGACACCTTCTACCAATGATCCTCATGTAATGTTGCAAACATGGCCACAATTGCAGCTCATAGTTACCATGGAAAGTCTATGGGAAATCACATTTTTATATGTAGTTCCAGGTGAGCGATCACAGGCTCTGTAGAGCCTCTAGTTATTAATTTTCACAGAAAATCCCACCCTGCACTATTATTTGGGTTTGCTTGTTTATTTGTACCTAAGAACAAAAGTATGTACATTTGAATGGAACAATTTTGTTCATGTTACCTCCCCTCCTATTGAAATGACAGAATTGTTTTTTCGAGCAAGAAGAACTAGATCATTTAATTTCCAATGATTAAAAAAAAAAGGCCATTGAGGGATTGATTGCCTGAGAACCAAATCATTTATTTTTAGATAAATTAAAAATTTCCAGTGTTTGTTTTCTCTGTGTTCAGAATTCATACAAGTCATGAATATTAGAGTTGAAATGGTTAAGGGATTTTCTTGATTGATTAATCATGTGGATTAACCTTAGTTAACTGATTAATCACTTGTCCAAATAGATATCTGAATAATTGCCATACGGTTGATGATTTACAGCATGAACCCTTTACTCAAGGTAACAAACAAAACTGACTAGGCCTATATACAAAATTCTTCATTCAAATTTATTATGTTTTCAATTTTTGTCTCAAAAACATAGCTTATGACCCCTCATTGGAACAGGCTTATTGAGCTCGTTCCAATGAGGGGTCATAAGCTATGTTTTTGAGACAAAAATTTTAAAATTTTTAGTAATTCATGAATTTATTTTGCAAGTATCGTCTGCTACCCGCAATGGGTAAAGGGTTAAGAATGACCATTTCCAGCTACTGATACAGTATGATGATCATGCAAGTAAACAAGTATGTCATCACGTAACTTGTACGCTTTACTCTGTCTCATGTGATTGATGTGAGTTAGTGTGACAATGTTTGCCTATTTTGGAGCAAGTATGTTCCTTTGTTAACCCATATAACAGTAGTTCAAAAGTAATGGTTAATTGTTCAATTACTTCTTGGATCGATAAAGATGTTGATCATTGATTAATCGGTTAACAGTTTCAGCTCTAATGAATATCCTGTAAAGTCATGGAAATTGATATTACAAATGGAAGAACTGGAAAAATGGGGTATTTCTCCAGTGAGTCATGGAAAATTAAAGAACAACTTATTTTTTCTTTCAAAGTCAACTAATTTTTGCTTTGACTGTTTTATTGCCAAGGCTGCATAACTCGTGGTACATTATTCATTGCATTCTCAAGAAGCTTGGTACGAGAGTGTTGATGCACATGTGTACAAAAGCTTTTGATTCATCAATTTCTCTGAAAACTTGAAAGTTTGGCCAGGAAATGGATGTTGGTAAATTACCTTTTTACTGAGTTGTTAGGAGGGTGTATTGTGGCCCATTGGTTAGCATGTCGACTTGTCTTGCAGGTTCGATTCTTGCTAGGGACATCACCTGATGTGCTCGTGTTGGATCATGATGGCTAAGTGTGCTAAACTATATGGTACACATTGATAGTACATAAGCCTGCAAATCCTGTTTCTGGAGGGTCTTCAGCTGCCCACTGCTGATCGATGGTTCTCTCCAAATACTCCAGCTTCTTCCATCCGTAAACCTGTATGACACAATGTGACCCTGGCTGTTAAAAGTGTTGGTGAACCCCAACAAACATACAAAAATCAAACCTTGTAAGGATAATTTCTTACTGATATGCTTGCAATTCTATCCCTTGTCTGCATTTTGGAAATTAATAATAATTGTGTGGGAGCTACATCATCACTCTGCAACATAAATTTTACTATTGTAAAATTGTGTTCTATATTCCATTTTTTTCAGACTCACCTTTTATCAGAAATTGACCTTTGTAAAGATTGTAAAAAAGCAGCTGTGAAACTGTTCAGAAGAATGTTCACACTGGAGGAGCCAAAATGGCAAAGTTTGTTTGGGCATTCAAGTAACAAGGAGTCAAGAGGCCAGCTCTTAAGAATAGAAAAAAATTAAAATATTTTGAAGGTCAGAAAGTCATTATTCATTAAAATTGCACAAAATTGAACAGATAACTGTACAGGTCCCTTAAGTTACTATTTTTTTTGATATTTCATTTTGTGAAAAACATTTCCATAAACCCATATAAATATGAATGCCACAGTTAGAACAAGGTCATTAAAGTAGACGGTGACTGCCCTGAGTGACCTCCATATAATTGTGTGGATTTCTTTTGAGAATACCAATGTTTTGTTTGGAAATTTAAATGCAGGTTTTTGTTATATCATTGTCCACCGATAACCGCACCGCAACCGCGGTTTTATTTCTTAAAAAACACCGACATCGACTTGAAAATTCAACACCGACCCACCTCTAATCATTGGAAATATTGTTCATAATATCCAGACAAAGGTTAATTCTTTTTCATGTTGAACGCATAATATTTCTATTTACAAATTGCCAATTCAACACTGAAAATGTTTTATTTTTATTCCTTTTGAGGGTTTATGTAATCATCAATCCCTTTGCAAATACATTTATTTAAAAAAGAAATTTGAATGATTAAAAATTTGCGATATATTGTATCTTCAGAAGTAATATTTGTTTTGAATCATTGATAATTTTTGCCCCTCTCTTGTTAAAGCTGTTTTATTTTTATTGGAATCCTGGTGTCCATCGATCCATCCATCCATCCCAACCTTGTTTCTGCAACTAGTCTCACACTTTCAATCACATAGCTCTGATATTTTTTGTGATGAATAACCACAATATGAACTTGCGCATATTGTTAGGCTATGTCGCTGTAACTTACTTTTCAAGAGTTATTGCCTTTTTTGACTTAGATGATTGAACAAGTCTATTATGTCTTTGTATCCACAACTCGTTCCAGTTTTGATCAGATTGTTTTAATATTTTGTGTAGTGGACAACCATGATATGAACATATGTATATCAATAGTCCATGTTGTAGTGATTTATTTTCAAGAGTTACTGCCCTTTTTGGACTGAGATTATTCGACAAGACTATTACCCTCCTGAACTTGTATTCGCAAACTGGTATCCAACACAGTTTTCATCTGAATATCATTATTTTATGTAGCGAACAACCATGGTGTGAGCATATCTAGATCAATAGGCCATGTTGTAGCGCTATATTTTTCAAGAGTTGTTGCCCATTTTTGTCTTTGATTATTAAATTCTTAGATTATGAAACAAGACTTACCATCCCGAATTTGTATCTGTAACTTGTCTCACACATTCCATCGGATAGATCTGATATTTTGAGTGGTGAATAAGCACAATATAAACTTGTACATACCGTTAGGTCATGGTGTCTTTTCCGAGAAGTATTGCTCTTCTTTCACATAGATTATTGAACAAGCCCACTATCACTTTGTATCCACAAATAGTTTAACTTGGATTACTGAAAATCCTGAAAGGGACAATACATACTTCTGTTTGCAATTGGGATGTATTATTTATAGAAGGGTGGGGTGTGTTATTGCTATTACATGAATGTGCATAGACATCTAATGAATAGGATGCTTCACCTGCGACAAGAGTACACTCCAGCAATAAATAGAACAGACCCCCATAGTCATAACAAGTGGAAGGATACCTGGATGGGGAGCAATGAAGTTAATGGCGTCAATGGGAAACAAGAAACTACCGAATGAGCGGCGTACATATTTTGTAAGTAAAAGCTACTTTAACAATGGTAGCAGAGCGATAAGAGGATTCGGACATTATCAGCATTTCAACACAAGCTTTTTTATAAAAATAACTGGACCTTTCATTCATGATATTGGAGAAATCAACAAAACAAAAATTATTGTATCACGTGTTCAGTGACATTTTCGAACATTGTTTTCAATGAATCACTTTAAATCTGAAATATTTTGGAGAATCATTTATGATGAAAGACTGTTTTCGTATCAGTACAAAATAGACTGTTTCGATGTTAGCAAATAATTTATTCCTTGCGTCTTCAGTATTTAAACTGTTTTTCATTTGGCGTCTTCAAGTCAAGTGAACCCCCCAACTTATTCGAAAGACAAAGTGTACAAGCGTTATAGAGTGGAACTTTTAGCATGGCGGGAAATTACGAAACACCCCAAAAAGAATCAAGCTATTGCAGTTGCATTATCGTTACCGGAAAACGATGAACTTCGTGAAAAAGTATTCAATGAACTTTGTCTTGAGGATTTAACACTTGAAACTGGTTTTGAAAAACTTCTCACTTTTTTCGACGAAAAGTTAAAGAAAGATGATCTAGCTGACAGTTTGGAGAAATATGAAATTTCTGAAGAATACTCTAGAGAACCTAATCAACCTATGGACGATTTTATATCAAAATTTGATAGAAATTACAACAAAATTTTGAAGAAAAATATGAAATTACCGTCGGAAATACTTGCTTTTAAACTACTGTGTGGATCTAAAATTAGCCACGAGGAGAAGTTATTAGTGCTAACTGGCATGAATTATGACAATCGTGATGATTTATATGAACAAGCGAAACGCTCATTATTAAAATTAAAAGGCAGTTCAGTTATGGCGAGTGGCCATGCTTCCGAAGAAGCAATCAAGCTTGAAGCAATGATAACGCAACAATATCGTCGTGTTCCAGATTATTCAAGATATTGCCGTAGTTCGGTTAATCGACGTGGGTCATCTTATTTTCGAGGTAGACATCAAGAGCGACCTGTTAATCCTAAAGGAGCAGATGGTAAACCTCTTACTTGTCATGCATGTGGATCATATCGTCACATGGTCAATAAATGTCCTCATAGTTGGGAAAATAGTTCACCTTCCAATGTTTTAGTTGCAGAAGAATCATCTGAAAATATCATTTTATTTACTGGAAATGATCCAAGCAAAATTACACAACTGGAACTAGAATCAATTAATCATGTGATCTTAGACAGTGCCTGTAGTAGTACAGTTTGTGGACAGAACTGGCTTGATGGCTACTTAGATTCATTATCAGTTAATGACAAAAAAAAGGTTGTGAGTCATAAGAGTAGGCGAATTTTTAAATTTGGTGGTGGTGAAAGTCTTGCGTCCAATGCCATGTACGAGATTCCTGCTATGTTAGTGGAACAAGAAGTTACAATTCAAACAGATGTAGTGAATTCAGATATTCCTTTGTTACTCTCTAATAAAGCCATGAAAGCAGCAGAGGTTAAATTAGATTTAACCACTGACACTGCAGAAATATTTGGTAAAGAAGTTCTTCTTAATCACACTTCGTCGGGACATTATTGCATACCGATTGGAAAGACTCGAAGCACAGTACCTGTTGACAATTCTTGTTTTATTTAGTATTAGTAATTCTACACCTATAGAACGCCAGCAATCTCTTCAAAAACTTCACAGACAATTCGCACATCCGTCAACAGATAGGCTTGCATCACTGCTGAAAGATGCTGGAATTTTTTGAATGATGAAATAAAACATGATTTTGGAACAGATTTACTTAAATTGTAAAGTTTGTAAAGTCTATGCCAGAACACCATCTAGACCTGTGGTAGGTTTGCCGATGGCTACTGTTTTTAACGAGAAAGTTGCAATGGACTTAAAGCAATGGACAAATCAGTGGATTTTACACCTCATCGATATGTGGTCATGATTTTCCGTGTCTGTTTTTATTTTCACGAAAAACTTCTGATGTTATTATTGACAATATTATGAAACACTGGGTAGCATTTTTTCTGAGTTATGAAGGCAATTTTTGACAGATAATGGTGGTGAGTTTGTATCGGGTTCTACAAGAGAAGTTGGCAGCATTTTAAATATTGAGCTACATACCACAGCCACTGATAGTCCATTTCAAAATGGTCTCTGTGAACGTAATCACTCAATTACTGACATGATGCTACATAAACTCAAAGAAGATAATCCTAATTCTCCTTTAGATGTTCTTCTTTGCTGGGCGAATATGGCGAAGAATTCTTTACAAATGTGGCATGGGTTTAGTAGTTACCAATTAGTACTTGGAAAGAATCCCAATCTGCCAAACATTATGCAAGCAGAGCTTCCAACTCTTGAAGGGAAAACTGCTAGTGATATTTTTAGCTACACATTTGAATGCATTACAATCAACTCGAAAAGTATTTATTCAGTCAGAATCAAGTGAAAGAATTTGACGAGCTTTGAGGTCGAAAATATGAGCATCTGAACAAATTTTTCAACATGGTGACCGGGTTTATTACAAAAAAGAAGGAACTAAGTGCTTAGGTCCTGGTACTGTTGTTTTTTCAAGACGAAAAAGTAGTATTTGTTAGACATGGTGGTACATTTATTCGCCTATCTCTGAATAGGCTGGTGAAAGTTGATAGTCATCACTTTTGCTCCTGATTCTTCCGTCTCAGAAAATTTGCACGAAGACTCAAGTGAAACTTTTTTTCAAATAGCAATGAAATCAAAGATTCCACATGTGTGGATACTGACTCTGTTGACCTTTTGGATCCTGCGGACGAAATTTCTACAGATTCAACCTCGGACAAATCTATCCAAGAAAATATAACTGCAGAATCTTTACCTAACATCTGTAATGCTAGGTGTAATTTAAAGCCTGGTGATAACATTGAATGCCATTTACCTAATAATCCGTCAGTATGGAAACACACAAAAATTATTGGTCGTGCTGGTAAAATAACTGGTAGGAACAAGAACTGGTACAATATAAATATCATTGATTCAAATGAGCAAATGAGTGTTGATTTATCTTCGGTCGAGTGGAGAAAGGTTGAAGAGGTTAACTTAATATTGGTGCCTAAAAACAGATATAATGATGAAGCTTGTATGAAAGCTAAACAGATTGAACTTCCATCATTTAACACGTTTGAAGAAGTCATCTATCATGGTCAATCATGTATCTCCTGTAGATGGATTATTTACATGAAGGGTGATGTTTAGAAAGAGCAAGATTAGTAGCAAGGGGCTTTGAAGAAGATATTGACATTCAAGCAGACTCGCCTACAGTTAGTAAAAGCGCTTTGAGAATATTCTTAGCAGTTGTTGCTTTCAAAGGCTGAATGATAAAAACTACTGATATAAAATCAGCATTTCTTCAAGGAAAAGAACTGGATAGATATGTATATTTAATTCCTCCAAAAGAAGCTGAAGTAAAAGAAGGATATATATGGTGACTCAAACGTTGTCTCTGTGGTTTAAATGATGCCGCTCGGCAATTCTACATAAGTGTGTCTGATATGCTTGAACAATTGGGTTGTAAAAAATGTAATTTTGACCCAGCCTTATTCTACATGAGAAATGAAAATGATCTAAATGGATTGATTGTATGTCATATTGATGACTTTCTTCATGCAGGATTTCAGAGTTTTGAGACATTAGTAATGGACAACTTATGCAAACGTTTCTTAGCTGGAAAATTGGAGGCATCTTCATTTTGTTATGTTGGTTTTGATGTTGTTCAAAGTGCTTCAGGTGGTATAACATTAGATCTATCAAAATATGTGCAAGATATTGAAATCAATCACCTACCTGCTTCCAGAACTTCAAAGAAGAATAACAGTTTAACAATGAATGAACTAAGTATTCTTCGCAGTAGAGTAGGAACATTGAATTGGGCAGTACAATGAGCTCGTCCTGATATGGCTTGTGATATGGTAGATCTTAGTATGAAATTCAAATCTGCTTCTGTACTAGATCTGAAGCAAGCTTTTAAAAAAATTATCAAATTGAAAGATGAAAAGTCATCAATTTATTTTCCGAAGCTTGGTCCTATGATAGATTGGAAACTGGTTACTTTTACAGATGCATCTCATGCAAATCTAAATGATGGAGTTAGTAGTTTAGGAGCGTACATTATCTTCTTGTTGGACTCAAATATGAACTGTTGCACCTTATCGTGGTCAGCCAAGAAGATTCGACGTGTTGTTTGGTCTACTATTGCAGCTGAAACCCTTAGTCTATTGGATGGCATTGAAGATTCCATCTATTTGAAAAACATATTAATAGAACTCTTGAAAATGACTGAACTTAGAATCGAAATACTAATTGACAACAGGAGTGTCGTTGAATCAATTCATTCAACAAAAATGGTGGATGACAAACGTCTTAGAATAGATATAGCAGCAGTTAAACAATGTCTACTGAGTGGTCAAGTTAACTCTATTAAATGAATTCCGGGATCTTTCCAGCTAGCAAACAGTATGACCAAAAAGGAGCTTCTGGTCAGGAACGACTGAAAGTATTGCAGTCTGGCAAATTGCCTCCTGAATACTTACACATAACTTAAACACTTGAAAGGATTATTCCTGTATCATACTGTACAGTGTACATAGCCAGTTATCTAAAGATACCTATGTGAATAAGTTTAACTGTTTCATACGTTAAAAGTTCTTGTTAATCAGTTTTATCATTTTGGAAAATTTCAAGAAATATCACTGTACAAACAGTTTATATGTTGGATAATTTCAAAGAAAATTCCAACAGAGGGAATGTTATTGCTATTACATGAATGTGCATGGACCTCTAATGAATAGGATGCTTCCCCTGCGACAAGAGTACACTCCAGCAATAAATAGAACAGACCCCCGTAGTCATAACAAGCCGAAGGATACCTGGATGGGGAGCAGTGAAGTTAATGGCGTCAATGGGAAACAAGGAGCTACCTAATGAGCGGCGTACATATTTTGTAAGTAAAAGCTACTTTAACACGGTGGGGGTGTGAGAGCAGGCTTTTTTTTATCTTTATGTGTTACTGTTGTACGATTCCCCTCTCTAGTTTTAATTTTGTGTTTTTTCTTTCAGATCTGGTCCTTGAGAGGTGGCATGGCATGTCAGTTGACAGCATAAGATGTGTGATAAGAGACTTGTTGAAGCCATCAAGGAACAAAATTAATATTATATATACATATGCCATCAAGGAACAAACTTTATTTTAAATTAATATTTTATATATAAAATAATATTATATAAATGGAACATCAATGGTATCGTTACATGTCACCATCAGATGACACCCTGTCTAGTATTATTTGGCATCGGTACCCCTCTGGACCCTATTCTCTATCAGTTAACCATGGACCCGATTCTCTATCGGGTAACTGTAAAATTCAAACGGAGTCCTCATTTTCTCAAGTTCCATTTTGCAGATTCATTTGTTTTTAGGGAAACTCTATGGAGACTTAAGTAGTTTATGATTATTTTTGGCAGTACACATATATTGCAAATTATTCTTTGTAAGATTTTTGATAACATAGTTATATATTTTTATACTGTACCAATAACCCAGACATAGCTGGTGCTAACTCTCAAAAATCTAGGACCAAACACAAATTTTGCCCCCCAATCCCCAAAATTTGCATCAAAAACCGAAAATAACATGTCCTAAATGGTCCTTCATACTTTTCCTCCACTACGCATGCGCAGTGTCAAGGAGGTCTCGAAATTGGCGCCAATTATCATTCTTTGTTTGGCCCTTCATCAGTTCACATCCGACTGATATTTGTGCTTGTAAATCTCAGTTTAAATGATGCCAGACACATAAATATTAGAGAAATGGTGGATCTAAAGAGGAAATAGAAGGAGGAGAGGAAAAATTAGTGGCAGGAAATAATCAGGGCTGTAACTTAAAATTTTTTTTATGAAATTATGTTATGTTCCCTAATTTCAAGGCATGGGCCTGTTGTTGTCATTCTTGTTATAAAGTTACACTGCTTGATCAGTGTTTCCTCTCTCCCTTTCCTTTAGTCCCCCCTTGCTATTCTCCCATGCTTTTGGCATATTTTCTGTAATATTATTACTAAAATTTCTTGGGAGTTTTAGCTTGGTAACAGAATGAATTCTGTTTTTTCCCCATGTTTACGTCCTCACCCATGGGTGTTTAGGCGTTGTATTCTGCATCTACCATCTGATGTTCTGCAGTTTCTTCCCTGGAAGTCTCTGTTTTGCATCAGATAGTGTTTTAATTGGTAACTGATTTCGGGCCATGTTTATCAGTGCCTGGAGTCATGTTTCCGGTTTTTATACACTTCTTGTTTACATTGACAATGGTTTCTGTTGAGAGTGATTTCTTGTCTTTGTATTAGTTTAATCATAACAAGATACATTATTATGCATAAGTGTTGCATTAATTTTTTTGAAATATTTTAAAAAATTTTGTCCACACTTAGGCTTTTTTAGGATCCATTGGGGCTCAACGTTACTTTCAGAAACTTGGGCTTTTCTGAAAAAATAATTTTTCAAAAAATTTTTTTTTTGATTTCATTTATTTTTTCTATATGTTAATGGATCATGTTATTATGTATCTTTGTTTTCAGGGGTTGGTGTGAGTACTAGGACTGTTTGTGTTCTTTTCACAATGAAAGGATATTGTTCAAATTGTAATAAGAGGAAATCTTCCTCTGACTTTCATAATCATTGTATTAATTGTAGTCAGTGTACTTGCACTAACTCCTGTTCAGTGTGTGTCTATTGGGATGACAAACATTGGAAAAGTGTGTCACGGTATGTTGTTAGCGGGGATAAGGCCATGCCGGTCCTTTCTCCGCAGGGTCACTCTAGTTTTTCAATCTCTTTTTCAGAGGAACAAGAACAGGGTGATGTTTCCGTGATGTCTTCCAAAAGAGTGCCTCCGTCGTCACAGTTAAATGAAGAGCTAGCGGCAAAAGTGCTCATGGAAATACGTCAATTGCCTAAGAGGTCCCTAGTAGGATCGACGGCATTGGCGTCCGCTAGCTCGCCCGGTGTAGCGACCATTCATCGAATGGCTCGGCAGCCGGGTTCGTCCGTTGTGGTCCAGGAAGGAGATTTGGGTGATGCGAGCACTATAATAACACAAAGTGCACACCCAGTGACGACGGATCAGAGGATGGAACGGAGGAAGCCTATTAGTCCGGTTCCTAGCTTGTCCAGGTCCATCTGGGCTGCGAGCGAGAGAGGTCCCTCTCTCGTACAACAACATCTGGGACCAGATGTTGTGGTACAAAACGTTTCGCGTTCGGAGCATACGTCCGCCACTCGGGACGCTCCGTTATATAAACAGACCGGAGAGACTGTCAATATGGCTTCCTCATCCTCACGGCAGCGCACACGACCGCACCTTGGCTACATGACCACGGATATCCAGCCAGCTTCGCCGATCAGGGATTCCACGGTGACCAGGTCACGCCATCGGGTAGCCAGGGACACGAGGCCTGTAGACTCCGGACGTTCACATAAAAGAATTATTCAGGAGTCAACGTCCAGGGAGCTTCCAGCGGCAAAGCAACGTAAGACCGCTGCTCCACAGGCCTCAGTGACGGACGTGCTATCACAAATAGCACAACTTATCGCAGCATCCCAGCAGACGACAGAATCTCTGTCGGATCAGGAATTATCCGACGACGCTGGGTCGGTAGTACGCTCTGCTGAAGCATCAGATACGGACGACCGAGAAATGGTCCGACAGGATGGCGAAAGGGATTCAGAGGATCTGGAGCTTTCCCTTTCAGAACAACATAAAGCTGCCGTAGATTTTATCCGGCATTATCTTCCAGAGGTTGTTCCGTTGGACCAGAATGCTGCGATGCCGGATAAGAGACTGATAGCATCACTGGACACAGAATTTTTTGATCGGTTTAGGGACATCGTCCCTGAGTTTCCGACACAGTCCAATAATGTCACAAGAACATTTGAACTATTGAATGATGCTATATATAAGCTTGCTACCAAAACGAGGAAGTATGGTTTCTTGTCTGCAAATGCTCTACATCGGCCTTTCATCAATTCAAGGAATAAATTTGAAATGGCGGGACAGGGCATACCGAGAGTTCCTCTGTGTCTAGACGACCAGGCTGAAGACCTAGAATTGTCTATACCGTCGTCTATGTCAATTCCAACCACGACGTTGGAAACGACAATAATGTCTAATAGAGTTAACTTAGACGCTTTATCATAAGCAGATCACCTTACTAAAGCGTTATCATTACGTCTTGAAGGGAAAGAATTCCAGGATATACAATCCTCCTTAAGAGTTCTTTCGAGGGCCATAGCTTATTCCACGTATAACTCCGCCCTTTCAGTGGCAAACCAGGAGTTGGTTAGATGTGACGCGGCCCTAGCTACATCCACGCACGTGGATAGTAAGGTGAAAAACTCTCTCAGAGTCGCTCCGGTCTCCGGAGAGCTTCTCTTCGACGGCAAGCTTTCAGCAATCTATGATCAGATAACTAAGAAAGCTTCGGATTCTCTGCTATTCAAATCCGCTTCTAAAAAGTCGGATACAGCAGAAAAGAGTAAGACAGTCACTTCTGGGACAAGTACGCCCAAGGGAAGTTCCTATAGAGGTTCCTATGCATCCTCTAGGTCTTATTCTAGAGACCGTAAAGGCAGCGACTCACGTAGGGGACGTTATACTGGCCGAGATAACCGGTCAGACGTCTCTAGGTCGACGGGGCGAGGTGCGGGTCATGGAGGACGTAGTTTCTCCTTCCGCAAGCCTCGCAGGTCCAGCAGGTGATGGTATGAACCTCTATCGTGTTCCGGTAGGCAGAAGATTGTCGAGTTTTGTAAACAATTTGGCGTCAATTACGGACTACCCCTGGGTTTGAGGGGTAATTTCGGAAGGACTAAGAATATCCTTCAAACGAAAGCCTCCATTAACTCGAAGTCCAAAATGGACTCAGCTTCCGTCAAATCCGCAGAAAAGAGACGCTCTTCTATCAGAAGTACAGTCTCTTCTGGAGAAGAACGCGGTAGAGGTTGTAGAAGACCAGGAATCACTGGGTTTCTACAGCCATCTGTTTCTGGTTCCGAAACCAGACGGCTCGTTCCGTCCAGTCATAGAT
The DNA here is from genome assembly GCA_031216915.1 of Pictodentalium vernedei. Lineage (NCBI taxonomy): Eukaryota > Metazoa > Mollusca > Scaphopoda > Dentaliida > Dentaliidae > Pictodentalium > Pictodentalium vernedei. The sequence goes on from CM062293.1 coordinate 228,789,008, forward strand.
CTGAGCGGGATAAACAAGCTGATCGTCGCTCCGAACTTCTATATGGAGACAATTCGATCAGTCAGAGCGAGTATTCGGGTGAACGACTATGCTACAAGCATAGATCTCAAGGATGCGTACTTTCACGTCATGGTACATCCGACATTCAGAAAGTATCTACGCTTCGCAGTGCTAGGAGTTGTATATCAGTTCCGAGCGATGTGCTTCGGTTTGAACCTAGCGCCCTGGGCTTTCACTCGAATAATGAACTCGGTAATGATGCATTTCCGAGCTCATTCATCTGCGATAACGTCGGCCTACCTGGACGACATTCTTCAGAGGTACGGCAACGAGTTAACGCTTCAGAACGATGTGCAGGATCTGCTTTTATTACTCCGACGTCTCGGTTTTATAATAAACGAGGAGAAGTCGGATCTGGTGCCGTCCAAGTCATTCACCCACCTGGGGATGAGCTTCTAGACGCACAACAATCTCGTTCGTCCACCGTTAACCAGAGCGAAATTAATCAGTTGTTACGCTCGCTATTGTCTTCACTCAGACAAAGTCACAGCGAGAGAATTCATGAGACTGATAGGTCTGTGCGGAGCCGCTGCGGATCTCATTCCGATGGGGCGGTTACGCACTCGTCCTCTCCAAATTTTCTTGACTCATAATTGGAGAGTAAAGATTCATTCGCTCGATATAAAAGTTCTCTTGTCAAATCAAGTGAAACAAGAGATTCAGACTTGGGCAAACATTCAGTGGTTACCTCAAGGAGTTCCACTGCAGTTGCCGGATCCGAGTTTTACTATTATGACGGATGCCAGTCAAACAGGTTGGGGTGCAACATTGATCCCAACGGATTCGAAGTGCCAGGGTCTTTGGGATCCGCAATTTCTAGGCAAGCACATAAACATCAAAGAAATGATATCAATTTGGCTTGCGCTATGTCATTGGATGAACATTATTCAGAAAGCACATGTCCAAATCCTGTCTGACAATACGACTGTAGTAGCGTATATTCGGAACCAGGGAGGCCCTCATTCCATTCCGTTATTCAATTTAACGGAAAGAATCCTTCTGTTTGTACTAGAACACCAAGTTCTACTTTCGGTCCATCATATTCCGGGTCGTCTGAATGTATTAGCAGACTCCTTTTCATGGAAGAGTCGCTTGTTGCCGTCAGAATGGACTCTCAACAAACAGGTATTCAATCAGATTTGCTACCAATGGGAGCGGCCAATGATAGACTTATTTGCGACACAGCTCAACAATCAGTTGCAGACGTATGTGTCACCATGTCCGGATCCTCGAACATCTGCAGTAGACGCTCTATCGATCTCGTGGGACAGAATGATAGGATATGCGTATCCTCCAGCGCCGTTGATTCAGCAGATATTGCTAAAGATAAAACAATCTCAATGCAAAATTCTGTTGGTAGCATCTTTGTCTCCACAGAGGCCGTGGATAAATCTACTCAGGTGTCTGCTGTGGGACATACTGCGGAAGCTTCCTCCACGAGAGGATCTTCTTTCGCAGGGGAAATCGCATCAACTACATCACAACCTGCAAGGTCTCAACCTTCACATATTTCCGTTGTGCGGTCCTTCTTGCACGGCAAGCATTTTACAGGACGAGCAGTGGACGCAATTTCTAATTGTAGGAGGACCTCCTCTTTGCTAAACTATGCGGCAAAGTGAAAGGTCTTTTGTCGTTGGTGTAGGGATCATTCTGTTGATATTTTTGATCCCTCCATTCCAGACATTGCAAACTTTCTAATATACTTGTTTGATGAGATCAAACTGCAGCCCGTTACTATTAAAGGTTATAGGTCTATGTTATCTGATACCTATGCACACCATGATAGTTTACAAATTGGATCCAATGTCTCTTTATCTAAATTAGTTAGAAACTTCTCGATAAATAGACCTAGAACCCTTAGATTAATTCCTAAATGGAATTTAGCTTGGGTTCTTCTTAAACTAAAAGAAAAGCCATTTGAGCCTCTTGAGACCGTGGACTTCAAATTCTTATCTTATAAGACTGCATTTCTCTTAGCTTTCTCTTCTGCTAGAAGAGTCAGTGAGCTTCATGCACTATCTGTGGACGATTCTCACTATCGTAGTGTTGGGAACACTATTACCTTTACTACTAATGTTGGATTTTTGGCTAAGAATCAGGCTCCTAATAAATATCCAGAACCTATTGTTATTAAGGCCCTTCCGTCTTCAGACGGGCATAGGCCTTTACTCTGTCCGGTTAGAGCTTTACGTATTTATAAACGAAGATCTCAGTTTATCAGAAAGGGACGAAAATGCTTCTTTCTGTCTCTGATGCCTAATAGAAAGGACATTATGGTCCATTCTATTGCTAAATGGATTCAATTAACTATCCATACTGCTTATGATAATCTATCTTCAACTCCGCAGTCTGTGCTTAAGATTTCGGCTCATGAAGTAAGAGCTCTTTCTACATCTTGGGCTTACGCAAATAGTGTTGCTATTACAGATTTAATGAAGGCTGCATATTGGTCTCAGCCATCCACATTCACGAATTTTTATCTCAGAAATATTGAGTCCATTTCTGGAGACCTGCATTGTTTAGGTCCGTTATCTGTTGCTCAGAATGTCGTCCACTAAACAGTTGCAACTATAGTTATGCAGGCTTTCTGTTCCGGCAGTGACTCTGTCTGGCTGTCCTCTTCGCTCTGGGCTATCTGACCCAGGGCAAGGGGAAGGAGGGGGGGAGGGTGTTCCCTTAGGTCACCTGCTTTATAGTGAAAAGTAAGGGGATACCTCCTCCGGAGTCAGTAATTCTGAGTCGGTACCGGGATGGTTTTAAAGTGTAAAGCTAATGTTTAAACTCATTCATGTCATATTTTTAAAGTGTAGCTCGGTGTGAAGCATTTGTATATGTCAAACGGGCGTTAATATACAATCCTCGGACACTTTTAATGATTATAAAGAGTCTCAATTCTCTGGACTTACTTTATTTATTGGCTTACTTTAAAAATAATTAGTATAAAGGGTTATACTGGATGTTAATAGAGAACATGGATGTTATTATGCTCAGTTATGAAGGGTGTTGTGTCTTTCTAATTTGTCATAAATAAGAAAGATACATGTAAAGCCTAATCCTCCTTTACTCCTCGAAGGGATAACTCTATTATATATGGTTGAGCTTATTGGATTTTCCTCTATGGCCTAGGCCCTCCAGCCTTTTTTCTATTCAGATATGTCTGGGTCATTGGTACAGTATAAAAATGTTAAAAAATTTATAGTAATTTATATATTTTTTATACTTACCAATGACCCAGACGGGGATGACCCTCCCAGGAGTTGGGAACTTGTACCTCCCCGCTGAGTACATAGCGCTGACCAGGCACTGCTTGTAAGAATGAAAATTGGCGCCAATTTCGAGACCTCCTTGACACTGTGCATGCGCAGTGGAGGAAAAGTATGGAGGACCATTTAGGACATGTTATTTTCGGTTTTTGATGCAAATTTTGGGGATTGGGGGGCAAAATTTGTGTTTGGCCCTAGATTTTTGAGAGTTAGCACCAGCTATGTCTGGGTCATTGGTAAGTATAAAAAAAAAATATGTAAATTACTATAAATTTTTTAACTTTCATAGTTATATTATTTAGTCATAGTATTCATACTGAAGAATAAATATTCCATTGAAATTTTGAAAATGAACTTGCATTCATCTACAATTATTCTGATGGCCATTCCCTGAATGTTGGTACCTGCAACATATATAATTGGCAAATAACAGATATTCAAACATTTGCACTGTCAATACAACATGGCTGTGACTGCTGAATTTAATATATAGGATAAAGTGCTCATATTGGGATATTATAAGCAAGTGTTCAGTACTTGTATGAGATATCTCCATTGTGTTTTTTTTTTTTATGCAAACACAAGTGCAAAAAGTATGGTACCACTGAAATAATGCTCAAAGTGACAAAAGAAGAATTTTAATTTTCAAATTGTTTACAGTGAGTTTTTTTGTTGATTTCTATGAAATTCCATCGATTTCCATGAAATTCCATTGATTTCCATGGAATTCCATCGATTTCCATGGAATGCCATCGATTTCCATGGAATGCCATGGATTCTATATTTTTCAAGATTTAGCTGATATTCACGGAAAGCTGTCCCAATACTCCATGGAATGCCATGGATTTCCATCAAATTCAAATAAAATATGAGTTTACCATGGAATACCATGGATTTTGATAGAAATTTATTATTTTCATAGCTTTTCAACAGGGATGGAACTCCATCCCAATACTCCGTGGCAAATTTTGCCATGGAATTCCATGGCATTCCATGGAAAATCTACAGACGGGATAGATGGGAGCTGTCAATTTTTTCTGAATTTTGTTAAAAATTATGGCTGCCAGCAGCAATCTTGGATTGGCATTTGAATTGTCAACAATTCCATTAGCACACTCTACAAGCCACATCTCTCACCAAATTTTTTTCAAATTTCATATGTAGTTTTGATGTGATGTCCAGATGGGAGCTATCAAATTTTTCTGACTTTTGTTGAAAAACAATGGCCAGCAGTGGCCATCTGGTATTTGGTACACAAATTGTCAACAATTTCATTAACAGACCCTACCAGCCTCACCTCTCACTCGATCTTTTTCAAATTTTAGATATAACTTTGGTATGATGTCCAGATGGAGTTATCAAATTTTTCTGTATTACGTTGAAAAAGATAAGTGCCACCGGCCATCTTGGATTTGACATATAAATTGTGAACAATTCAATTAGTACACCCAACAGGCCCCATCCCTCACCCGATTTTTTTCAGATTTCATTTGTAGCTTTGGTGTGATGTCTTTTCTGTAGAAACTTAAGTGAATGACCTGGCATTACTGGATCTTTCTATTTAGTTCAGTCCCTTCTTGGACAAGTGAGCTGCAGTATCATTGATTTGTTCGTGATTTAGTATTGATTTCACAATTTTTTTTTGATGTGTATAAATGTGTCAGGATGCGATCGCAATCGCATCAAGAGATCATAATCTGATCAAGAGAAAAAACTCCTGTGAGCACAGTATTGTATGAGGTATCACAAACTGATAGATATAAACTATCTTTTATAGGTTGTGGGTGTCAACAGAACAAGAAGATTTCTGTCAGAAGCTGGACATCATTACACAGCTGAAAGTATTCTGCGATCTGAAATGAGAGTTCTGAAAACGTTAGAATTCAATGTTTTCACTCCCACACCATTGACACATGTTGAATTGCTATTGGAAGTATTAGGTAAATATCTCTTACATTATTCATTGAAGTTAAAATGGCACATTGAGTTATTGCAGTCCCATTTCTAGGTCATTCATCAAAGCTGAAATGACTTTTTGTCATTGCCAGATTTGGAGTACTTTTAGTTGCTTTTCAAACCTGCACATTACATATGATAAGATTGTCACAAAATACTGGAGAAAATAATTTTGTAGGAAAGGCAGTCATATTAACATTGTTGGTAATGGAACAATATTTTAAAAGTCCTCGAAAAATCGCTGCTTCAAATGCTTCCGTATTGATTTATAACATATTTCTGTGGTTCATAAATTTACAAGTTTGTTCAAATCGAGGTCATGATGTGATGTTGGGTGTGCGAAGGATGCACATACATTCTAACTTGGGATAATGTGCAGCATTCAAAAATGCTTTCTCACAAATCACTGGGCTAAATAATTTTATGTTTACATATCACATCTATGCAAAGACCATTCACAATTTGTAGAAACAGCCATTTGTGATATTTTTAGGGGTGTTAGTCCTCACCTCCTCCCTTCCTCCAATCAACCACCCCTCATCAAAAACTCCATTCTAACACAGTAAAGGTAGAAACATTTAAAAATCTTCTCTCAAACTCTTCGGTATGGAAAATCATTAGCAACTGATTATATTGAAAAGTCTTTACATCTCTTAGTGAAAAATCCATGGGCTTTTGATAAGTGAGCTCCTAAGGACCCTTTTGTTTAGATCCATTATTTTCTGTCAAAAGTTTGTACCTCACACTGAATGATTTGGGATCATATTGGAAGTATCATGGCTCATGTCTGTCTGTCCATAATTCTTTTAATCTCACTTCCTCCTACATTCTCATTAGATTTTAACCTATCTTAGTGTTAACTGCATGGAAGAACAAGGTTTGGGTCTGAGAGTCTTCCAGAGTAAATGAAAAGACACTTGGGCAACACAAAATAAATCAAATGATTCTCAAGCATTTTTTTTTGAATCAGTGCAGGGGTGGGGGGTGGGGGGGGGGGTGGGGCACAGGAAATAGAATTTTTTTTATTTTTTTTTTTTTTGGGGTGGGGGGGGGGGCTTTATTATGCTGCATGCATGTTCTAAATCTTGACTGGGGGAAAGGTATAGTCGTAGTTTCCCTCTCATGTTGGTATGAACTGGTGTGGGTGGGGGGGGGGGGGGGAGGGGGGATATTTTTTATATGCTTGTTTTGAAAAAAACAGTCCTATTATGTGAATGGACTGTCTGTCTATCCATCTATCCATCTGACTGTCTGTCTGTTCATCTGTAAACTTCTGTTTCTGGATGATAACTTGAGTGTGGATTTATAGATCAGGACCAAACTTGGTTTGTGTCTCAGTTATATGAAAATGAAGGTTAAGTTTGAATTGGGGCTTGGTCCAATGATTTTTACGACTTATGGACCTTTTTGACTTAGAAATTGCACATTTCCATCAACATTTTGGTTTCCAGATGATAACTTGAGTTTGGATTTATAGATCAGGGCCAAACTTTGTTGGTTCCTCAGTTATATCAAAATGAAAGTTAAGTTTGAATTAGGGTATGGCCCGATGATTTTTACAAGAGTTATGGGCCTTTTCGACTTGGAAGCATCCACGGAAAAGTCGACAGGATAACTAGTTATATATAAGTACACATAGTGCATGCAAATAACTATCTGTTAGTTTATATTTCTTATTGTTGGTCTGACACAAGCTGATACTGTATAGCTAACAGGGGGATGACAGGTGGACAGCCAATCCGGCTATGCCATCTCCCTACGGTATACACTATTTTTGTATTTGTTCACAAACGCAATTGTTATTTATTTATTATTTTTAGCTCACCTACATCTGTAAGATGTGGTGAGCTATTGTCATAACCTCGGGCGTCAGCGTCTGTGTCGGCGTCCGGCGTGTCCAATATTGTAAGATTTAATGTTAAGGTTAATTTCTCAAACATCACTGGGCTCAAGCCTTTGATATTGCATATGTAGGTTGTAGGGTCTATCAGAACAGTATTTAACCCTGATACTATGACTTTTTTCCAAATTTCACCTAAAATTTTCTGACAAAAGTTGTTGTAAGAATTTGTGTTTAGGTGTTGTAAGAATTTGCGTTAAAGTCAGCTTTTGTGCAGATTGTGCTGCTTTAACTTCTCATTACTGTTGATTTTCATATTTCAATAACAACTGTAGGTATTAACCCCACTGTACGCAGAAATTTAACGGAAATTTTCTTTTTTTTCAGTCAAAATTTTCATGTTTTTCTCGGACTTAGTAAATTTTAAGTTGTAAAACTTTGTAAACTTTGTGTTTAAGTGAGTTGTGTTTCTATGTGTCTTTCCAGCCGATTAATATTCTACACTTGGGTTACTGAACTCCATTGCAGTAATATTTAACCCTCATTACATGCATATTTGAGGAATTTGAGGCTGATTTTCTGCCAAAACTTGTTGTAAGAATTAGCGTTTAGGTGTTGTAAGAATTTGCGTTAAAGTCAGCTTTTGTGCAGATTGTGGTGCTTTAACTTCTCATTACTGTTGATTTTCATATTTCAATAACAACTCTAGGTATTAACCCGACTATGCAGAAATTTAACGGAAATTTTCTTTTTTTTCATTCAAAATTTTCATGTTTTTCTCGGACTTAGTAAATTTTAAGTTCGAAAAGTTTGTGTTAAGGTGAAGTGTTAAGGCGAGTTCTCAAAGATCAGTGGGCTCAGGCCTTTGATATTGCATATGTAGGTTGCAGGGGACTATCAGAACAGTATTTAACCCTGATACTATGACTTTTTTCCAAATTTCACCTAAAATTTTCTGCCAAAAGTTGTTGTAAGAATTTGCATTTAGGTGTTGTAAGAATTTGCGTTTAAGTCAGCTTTTGTGCAGATTGTGCTGCTTTAACTTCTCATTACTGTTGATTTTCATATTTCAATAACAACTGTAGGTATTAACCCTACTGTATGCAGAAATTTAACAGAAATTTTCTTTTTTTTCAGTCAAACTTTTCATGTTTTTCTCGGATTTAGTAAATTTTAAGTTGTAAAACTTTGTAAACTTTGTGTTTAGGTGAGTTGTGTTTCTATGTGTCTTTCCAGGCAATTATTATTCTACACTTGGATTACTGAACTCCATTGCAGTAATATTTAACCCTCATTACATGCATATTTGAGGAATTTGAGGCTGATTTTCTGCCAAAACTTGTTGTAAAAATTAGTGTTTAGGTGTTGTAAGAATTTGCGTTAAAGTCAGCTTTTGTGCAGATTGTGGTGCCTTCACCTCTCATTACTGTTTATTTTCTCATTTCAATAACAACTGTAGGTATTAACCCTACTGTATGCAGAAATTTAACTGATTTCTTTTCTTTTTTTCAGTCACAATGTTCACGTTTTTCTCTGACTTACTCAATTTTAAGTTCTAAAAGTTTGTGTTAAGGTGAGGTGTTAAGGTGTGTTCTGTTTCTATGTGTCTTTCCAGGCAATTGATATTGTATGCATGGGTTACTGAACTACATTGCGGTAACGTTGCGCCCTTATTACATGCATATTTGAGGAATTTGAGGGGGATTTTTGGGACTTATATTCACTTTCTTAAAAAAAATTTTTTTTAACTTTTTTTTTTTTATTTAATACTTTCTCATACTTGTTACTAGTAACATTAAGGCTTATTTTAGTTGTTGATGTGATGACTTATAGTCACTTTCTTGAACGAATGTTTTTCCGCATCTCCTCTTTAACCAATGAATGTACTTCAATTACAATTTCAGTGATTTATGAAAGCCTTTCCTAATTCTTATTTATGATTTAATATCTGGCCTCACGATTCATATTCTTAATCATAAACATTTCTAAAAGAAAAAAATGCTTTTATATCCAATGATTCTATGTTGAATTGATATATAATAAATGCAGAAATATAGACTTTCCAAAGCCATCACATAAACCACATTAATCATTTGATGCCTAGTTAATGATTTATATTAACTAAATATTAGGCATGTTACATTGGAACGACATTATCAAGCGCGAATGTAGGTGAGCATTGGGATGTAACATCCCTCTTGTTATTACTATTTTCAATGTGTTTGATGTACACTTTTCTGTATTATGTATACTGTAAAGTAAACCAATAAGGCCATAAAAAAAGAAAAAACTCTGTTTCTCAGGCCCACGCGCATGGTCATTTTTGGTGCGCATGCAACCTTTTTATGACACCAAAAAATCTTCAAAAAACATTTGAGATATTGTGCTCATTTCGGTAAATCGATATCGATGCGTTCGCAAGTTTTAAATTAACACACTTCAAGCTTTTTCTACATCATACTTTAATAAAGTGGGTGGGTTTTAGCAATATTCATGACAGAAAGTGTTTTATTCTGTAAAAGGTAAGTCATAATGACAGCAAGAAGGAAGGTGTCTTTCAGCCTGACAACAAACAGTCACAAAGGGGAATGGTCGATTCGCACCACGTTTGATTCGCACCAACCCTCAGAAAGTCTGCAAAGTCAGGTGCTATTGATGAATGGAACACAGTCTCCTGGCATTTATTTTTAGTAACATTTGTATTGTAAATGGCCGTCATTGGGAATTTGTGTACTGTTATTTGAAACCGTTACGAGTTTCCCAGTTAATTTAAATAAATGCATTTGAGATGCAGGATAATTGGATAACTAATAGTAACCATTGCTTGATATAAAAGTAACAGTCATAGTTGAAAATAAATCGCATATAGGCAGGTATGTGCGGTCGAATTGGTTAATAAAAACACGCAAACATTCGTTTTGTGTTTCATTTTCAGATTTCCCAAAAATATGATTTATGGATGAACTGCCTGTTCAAATGGGTTGTGATAATTTTGAATATAATGAGGAAAAATTGCGATTCACAATTTTATTAGGCAGGTTGTGAAAGGATTTTTTTTTATTTTGGTAAAATAAATCTTTGAAAGTTGGCACTTCGACATTTGATTTATCCCAGAGACGTTTCAACCCGAGACGTTTCACCCACGAGGCATTTCGTGACTTTTGTCCTGTGTTATAATTTTCATGTTTCACTGAAAAAACAAACATTCAAACCCCACTTCATTTATGACCCAACACCCCTATGGTGAATAGCCAATATATTTGCGAAATTTTGCATGGTCCACCAGGGGCCCGGTTGATTCACTCTCGGCACAGCACAAACTGTGACGGAACAGGGATTCCCCACAATCAACCACGAACAGAACATGTGACGGGACTGTGCCGACCGGCACAAATTTACACCTCCTCTCGAGGTGGTGCAAGATTTGTGCCGTGACGTCATTCGACAAAATGTCTGACAGACAGACGATGTTTCAATGCAACTCCATCATTTTTTGTTTACTTTCGCTTACAACTGAGCTGTCCTGGTTGATTCACCAGTACAAGTGACGTCATAACTTTGTTACAATTTGTGCTGTGCCGAGAATGAATCAACCGGGCCCCTGGCGTTTGGGTGGGCGTCAAATTACCACAAACAACCTCTCGGGGAGAAAATAAAAAGAAAAAAAAGAAAACGCCTGCCCACATGCTTTTTTGGAAAAAATGGCCTGAGAAACAGACAATCAACTTTGTATGGCCTAAACCAACCAAAACTTAGAAATTGTATATTTCCTCCAACATTTATGACACCTTTAGTTCTGCTTATTTCACCTCAACCAAATTTGGCAAATGACTCAATTATACCCAACTACAGGTCAGGGTCCATCCGTCTGTCAATCTGTCCAGCCAACCTTCCATCCATAAACTTTTCCTTTTCCGGATGATAACTTGAGTTTGGATTTATAGATCAGGACAAAACTTGGTGTGTGCCACAGCTATATCAAAATAAAGGTTAAGTTCAAATTGGGGTTTGGTCTGATGATTTTCACAAGAGTTATGGGCCTTTTTGACTTAGAAATTGCTAATTTCCGCCAACAGTCTGGTTACCGGACGATAACTTTAGTTCTGCTTATTTCACTGCAACCAAATTTGGCTGGTGACTCAAGTATACCAAACTACAGGTCAAGTTTGAATTGGGGTTCAGTACAAATTTTGCATGAGGTGTGGACCTTTTCCGACTTGGAGCATATTCAATTTAGAGCATTTCTTGAGTAAAACAATGTCTGTTCATCCATGGTTCTAGTTTGTTATTTACCTTTGTCTCTGATTTTCACTCTGGTTAACTTGAGATCAATTTATACAAATAGCGGCTATTTGTTGCGCAATTGGAAAAAGCCTACCAGGCATATTATGCAACACCAGGCATAGCTCTTGTTTCTAATGTTTTGGGCTTATTTTTTAAGACTTGACCTGGGCTTCCCCCAGAGAACTTTTAGGAAAGTAAGCCCAAAATGGATCTATTGAGAGACTTTCTAAGGCTCAAAAGAATGTCAGTGTTCACTAAGGGTGGTATGTCATCTGGAATTTCTGCAGATCTTGAGTTTGGTTCAATGCAACAATCACTGTTTTGAGGGAATTTACCCTAAAATCAGTGATTTTACATTTGTGGGGATGTGGAAGGAATCACAACAACTCATAAGATTAATGATAGGTTGAGATGTTTGCTTTACTCATTTAGGTAAATGACAAGGTTTCCATATCAATCCTTGGAAAGATGTAGAGGGTGTGTCACTTGAAAAAAAGTTTCAATAGCATCAGTGACTTGAGTAAGGAACTGTACCAAATTCAGAGAAAAGGGGCTTTCCTCATCTTCCCCCTTTCGATCATACTCTAGGGTTCCAAATAAACATACCCGTATGTTTATTAATTTTCAGAATATTTGCCACCCTGTATAGTTTATTTGGGCCTGTATGTTTTTTAAAAATACCATCTGTGTCAAGTGAATGTCTAATATTGGAGACATACTATGGGGTACTTTAGTCTGTTTCAGACTCCTAACTCACAGAGGACTGTTACCTGGTTACCCAGGTAACAGTTCTGTATGGGTTAGGGGTATTACAGAAATGACAGTAACTCTTATGATTTTCCACCCTGTACTTTTATTCTGCCCTGTACTTCTATTTGTATTCCTCCGATTTTCCACTCTGTACTTTTATTCCGCCCTGTACTTTTATTTGGAACTCAAGAGTATATCCCAAGCCAAAGGCAAGGTGTGTAATCACTGTGTAAGTTATCAGGCAATATAAGAAACACAGTGATTGAAACTTATGCAAACTTTTGTAATTTTAGAGGAGCACTTAGCCATTTCATTAAAAATACTATTCTTTGTTCCCAGTGTGCTTATTCCAAGAGATCCAGAATTGCATACAGAAACATAAGCAAGGTTTTGTATCAGTTTTATCAATAATCTTCACAGATGAAGGCTATACACAGTAAACACACATAGACTTGAATTTCATATCTCTAACAGTCTGAAAGTCCTTGATCGATTAACCGTTACCTTTGAACTACTGCATTACGGGTGTTAACACTGTAACAAACACACCTCTGACTCACGTAGACATTGCCACACTCACTCGTCGGCGAGTTGTCAGTTTCAAATGCATGCAGTACTCAAGTTGATATTGTCAAAGCATCAGTGAAGTCGGCATGTGTTTTATTCTGATAACGTTGTCACTTTCAGTTTCCATATTTTCATGCACTTCTCTCCATCAGTTGTGACTTTGAGTGCAAGATTTCAGTAGATGCCACCTCCAAGTGGTGCCATCTACTTAATCCCATACTCATTTTCAGGGCACCATACACCGGGCCTTTGTTCGATAATCTTGATTACATTTTGTAAGCACATGTTCTAAAGTAAAACTCAATATTGGCATTGTCAGCACTGCATGTGATCATCCGTATTTGGATGTTAAGTATCCTATGTCCCAGTAATTCCATTAACAAATACAAGCGTGACGCCATATGAATGGGGCGGATACACTTTAAGATTGACAGATATATAATATATGGTCGCCATTTGCAACATTTCAACTGCAGATCAAAGCAAGTCGAACAAGAAAACAAGTTTGTGTGTGTGTATGTGGGGTGGGGGACAAAACAACAGTTATAACATGGGTACTGTAGGGAATGTTAAGAGCTATGCCTCAATTTAAATTATTAACTATTGAGTTGTTTGGTTTATGATGTTCTCAAAGTAGCTGCAAGTCTGCAACTTCGCTGGAAAAGATCAAATGATGCCACCAAAACTAATTCTGTGTGCAGACTCACTAAGTGAGATACGACATGCGCACTGCAAACGAGTCATCGTTACTTGTACGCACACCAACATCAAAGCTGCTGGCAGTCTGGAACTGGAAGACAGTTTTTAACCATAGCCTTTCCAGTTTCCAGAACACATCACACTGCGCATGTTTCCTAGTGCCCGGTGCAGGTGCAAGGCTGCAAGGATGATCATGCGCTCCTAAAAATCGAAGGTCTGCTGCAAAAAAAACTACTCAAAGCTTGCTAAGCACCAAATATTTGACACATCATTGTGAAATTTGCTTGTGAGATATTTGCGATATTTTTGGTGTATATGATTGAGGAATGTATTGAGATGGTCCCCAGTGTTTACATTAGCTCTCTTGACAGGCAGACTTTTCATGACAGTCATGAAAAGCATGTACCCCTTGATTTTCATGATGTTTTCGTGTATTGTCTACATGTACATGACAAGTGTAGGGTATTCAATCTTCATTTCAACACAAACCCTTGTGATTTAATGACTGAATATGGCAAATGCAAATATAAGAAGACATTTGTCTGAAGCAGAAATGTGGCGGGCTGTAGGGATGGTGGAGCAAGGGGCTACCCATCGTTAGGTTGGTGAAGCCCTTAGTGTGCACCATACGGTGATCACCAGAGCCTGAGCAAGATTTCAGCAGTATGGCACACCAGTAAGACGGCATGGTGGTGGCAGAGACAGGGCAACATCTTCAGCTGAAGACCGGGTTTTGATCATTCAGGCCCATATAGGAACCACTTTGCCACAACAACCCAGCTTCGCAGTGACCTTCAGAATTCATCCGGGGTAAATGTTTCGACACAGACTATCTGGTCAAGGTTGCACGAAAGTGGTCTCCGATCGAGAAGACCATGTATTCACATTCCGCGATCCCAGAACCACCGCCAGGCACGATATGAATGGGCCATGGACCATGTTGGATGGACCAGAGAAGATTGGTGCCCTGTCCTTTTTGCAGATGAGTCAAGGTACTGCCTAGACCACATAGATAGGCGTTCTAGGGTATGGAGACCAGGAGAGTGATTCCATGCAGCCAACATTGCGGAGCATGACTGCTATGGTGGAGGGTCAATCATGGTCTGGGGTGGCATCAGCTGGGACGGACGTACAGAGCTCTGTCCTTGAACGTGGTACATTGACTGCACAATGGTATATTGATGAGATCCTGCATGTCCATGTCAGATTGTATGCTGGTGCAGTGGGTGATAGATTCATTCTGATGGACGATAATGCCCGTCATCATGTTGCCCATGCTGTTTGGGAGTACCGATAGGGGGAAGGGATTGAGCGTATGGACTGGCCAGCAAGATCCCCTGACCTCAATCCAATGGAACATGTCCGGAATGAGTTGCAACTTGCAATTTCAGCCCGTCCAGTACAGACAAGTGTCCAGGAGCTTGGTGCCATGCTGGTCCAAGAATGGAACAACATCCCACAAAGGACCACCAGGAACCCTATTGGGAGCATGAGAAGGTGTTGTCAAGCTGTAATTAACAGTAATGGGTCTCATACTCGATATTGAAGTCCTACCAGTTCGCTCCGTCAACTTATTGGCATGTTAAAAAATTTCCTCTTTTACCAATAATATCCATATTTTTATACTGTACCAATGACCCAGGCTTAGCTGGTGCTAACTCTAAAATATTTAGGGCCAAACGCAAATTTTACCCCCCAATCCCCAAAATTTGCATCTAAAACCGAAAATTACATGTCCTATATGGTCCTCTATACCTTTACTCCACTGCGCATGCGCAGTGTCAAGGAGGTCTCGAAATTGCCACCAAAAGTCATTCTTTGTTTGGCCCTCAATACAGTTACACTTCACTGTTATTTGTGCTTGTAAATCTCAGTTTTAAAGATGCCAGACACACAATTATGAGAGAAATGGTGGATATATGGTGGAAATAGAAGGTGGAGAGGAAAAAAACAGTGGCGTGGAAACAAATGTTCAGGGCTGTAACTTATAATTATTTTACGAAATTATTCATGTTACCTATTTTTGTGGCATGACCTTGTTGTGGTCATTCTTGCTATGAATGTTCCATTGTTTAATCAGTGTTTCCTCTCTCCCTTTCCTTTATTCCCCCTAGCTATTCTCCCATGCTTTTGGCTTATTTTTTGTAATGTTTATTACTAAAATTTCTTGGGAGTTTTGGCTTGGTAACAGAATTATTTTCTTTTTTTTCCCCATGTTTGCATCAGTTAGTGTTTGGTCTGCATCTACCATCTGATGTTCTACAATTTCTTCTCTGGAAGCCTCTGCTTTGCATCAGGTAGTGTTTAAATTGGTAACTGATTTCGGGCTATGTTTGTTTCAGTGCCTGGAGTCATGTTTCCGGTTTGTTGACACTTTTGCTTATGTTGACAACTGTTACTTCTGACAGTGATTACTTGTCTTCTGCTTAATTTAGTTCATAGCAAGATACATTAATATTGTCCGTAAGTGTTATATTAATTTTTCAAAATGACTAAAAAAATTTGTCCACACTTAGGCTTTTTGGGGATCCTTTGGGCTCAAGGTTCCCATTGGGAACTTGGGCTCTTCTGAAAATTTTTTTTTCAAAAATTTTTTTTTTTTAAATTATTTTCTTTTGAAATGTTATAATGAATTATAATATACTATGTATATTTATTTCAAGGGTTAGTGCGACTAATATGACGGTGTATATTTTTTCTGGTTGGAAAAAATATTCTTCATTCGTAATGCGAGGATATCTTCCTCTAATTCACAAGTTCATTGTGTTTTTTATAGTCAACGTAGTCGCATTAATTCTTGCTCTGTGTGTGTTGATTGATATGACAATGTTGGAGACATGTGTCACAGTATTTTATTAGCGGTGAGGGGTCCATTACGGTCCTCTCTCCGTAGGGTCACTATATATTATCAGTTTCTTTTTCAGAATTCAGACTGATGTTTCCGTGATGTCTTCAATAAGTGTGTCTCCGTCGTTGCAGTATTAGGGCTAGCGGGAAGTGCTCAAGGTATTACGACAATTGCTGGGAGTTTGCTGGTTCGATCGAAGGCATTGTCGCCCGCTAGTCCGCCCGGTGTCGCGTCCATTCACCAGGAAAGAATGGTACAGCACCCGGGTTAGTCCGTTGCGGTCCAGGGAAGTAGATTGGGTGATGCGAGCACTATAAAACTTCAGATGTGCACACCCAGCAACGATGGATCCGAGGATAGTACGGAGGAAGCCTGTCAGTCCGGTAGCTAGCTCGTCCAGGTCTCCCGGACTGCGAGCGAGAGAGGCCCCCTCTCTCTTGCATCAACATCTGCGCCGCGATGTTGTATGTTGTTCGCTTAGTCGGAGCTTACATCCACTCCTCCTGTTCGGGACGCTCCGTCGCATGACAGTCCGACGCGGATGTTATATTGGCTTCCTCATCCTCGTCAACATACACGACCGCACCTTGGCTATGTGACCACAGATTTCCAAGGAACGTTCGCATATTATATAAATGCAGGATTGAATGTCCCTGGTGCTCCTGCTTCGCCGACCAAGGAATACACGTCGACCAGGTCACTTCATCTGCTAGCCAAGGATATAAGACCTTTCCAGTTGGGATGTTCGCATAATATATAAATGCAGGAATGAACGTCCCGGGAGCTTCCAGCGGATATTTCACATATGACCGCAGCTCCACAGGTCTCATAGGGTAACATGAACTAGTTATTGTTACCGTGATGTCTTCGTAAGTGTGCTTCCATTGTCACAGTCAAATGAAGAGCTAGCGGTAAAGTGCTCATGCAGATACGTCAATTGCCTAAGAGATCCCAAGTAGGATCGATGGCGTTGGCGTCCGCTAGCTCGCTCGGTGTCGCGACCTTTCACCGAATGGCTCCCGGGTTCGTCCGTTGCTGTCCAGGAAGGAGATTTGGGTGATGCGAGCACTATAAAATACAATGTGCACACCCAGTGACGACGGATACGAGGATGGTACGGAGGAAGCCTATTAGTCTGGTTCCTAACTCGTCCAGGTCCATCCGGGCTGTGAGCAAGAGAGGTTCCTCTCTCGTATTACAACATCTGGGCCCAAATGTTGTGGTACAAGACGTTCCTCAGTCGGAGCATACGTCCAACGCTCGGGACGCTCCGTTATATAGACAGTCTGGAGAGACTGCTCTTTCAGCTTCCTCATCCTCATGGCAGCACACACGACCGCACCTTGGCTACGTGACCTGTGATATTCAACCAACATCGCCGACCTGGGATTCTACGGCGACCAGGTCACGCCATCTGGTAGCCAAGGATACGAGGCCTTCATACTCCGGACGTTCGCATATTGGATGTATGCAGGAGTGAACGTCCAAGGAGCTTACAGCGGCTAAATCCTATAAGACCGCAGCTCCACAGACCTCTGTTACGGACATGCTATCACAGATAGCACAAATTATTGCAGCATCCCAGCAACCGACAGTAACTCTGTCGGATCAGGAATTATTCGAGGAAGCTGGGTTGGTACGTTCTGCTGCAGGTTCAGGCACGGACGACAGGGCATAAAATCCGACGCGAATCCGCAAATCCATTCGCGTAAATATTCGCGCAAACGAAATCACGCGAATCTGTGTGGATTCGCCTACCAACATTGCATAGATTCGCGCAAGAAGAGGGGTTAAAACTGAATAGCGTTGTGCCAAAAGTCGAGACAATAAATTGAATTTAACACGAACGGAAACTGCACATGTCTGTTGTCGATTTCATAATAACAGAACTGAGCCGCGGTTTTTGCTGTCACATACACTTTGATGTCTCTGAATATGTTGCTAATAGAATTATTTCGCCACTACCAACCCCACTCCACAAACTGCCAGTCATCTGAAATAAATAGTTTGGAAGTTCTAATAACCCGAAGTCACGCCTCTCCCCGTCAAACAAAACTGTAAAATGATTAATGACTCCACCTCCCGCTTCAGAATGATGTCTGTCAATTATCTACAAACTGTCTCGTGTGTCACTCGCTTGAAAACGGTACAAATTTATGGCTTTAAAGTTTTGTTTTATTTGTAATCGCCAATTAGTTCCTATCGTATCATGGCGTCTAAAAAAATCTCCAAGAAAGCTGTAGAAAAGTGGCCTGAAGCTGTGTGCCAAAATTTTGACTTTTACAATGATCCAACTGACAATACAAAGTTCTATAAGGCAGTATGCCGAATTTGTGCAAAAAACGGAGAATCAATTTCTGAAAAATTTAAAGGCAGACAGGTAAAGATATCGCCGTTTATTCCCACGGAACGAAATGTTTGTTACTTCCAAACTTACAGCGCCACATAAAAAGCTCAGCTCATGAAATGTGTTTTGAGAAAGAATACCAAAAACCACTACCACAGACGTCAAAAGACTCGAAAAATGATCAGCCGGCCAAACCTTCCCAATCACAACCATTGATTGTTTCATCATTCGGTTCAGCCGAGAGAGAAAGTGTGACACGGCTCTCAAAACTTTTGAGAATATGTTGGTTTTTGGCAGAAAATGAGCAGCCGTTTGCAGACTTTCCAAAACTATGTAATCTTGCAGCAGAGCTGGACGTTGTTGTTCCAAATGCATATGTATCAGCAACAGCTTGCCATGTTTTCATCCATTTACTCGCACAAAAACTCAACGAGCACATTCGAGAAATAATCGAAAAATGCCAAATTTTTCAGCTTCCTCGTTGATGGCAGTTCAGTTTTCAAGAGAAGCAGAAATGATATATGTCCGCACAGCGAATAATCTCAAAGTTCGTGTGGATTTTTTCAACATGCAATCCATGATATCTTACAACAGCGTGAATGCAGAAAATTTGTTTCACGCCGTCATGCTGAATTTGCTCATGGTAGTAGAAGGGAAGCCTAAATGGGCACATTTGGATGTTCCAAAAGCAAATCTGATAGAGTCCTTTGACACATATAAGGAGAAGATGGTGGGAGGCGGCGCAGATGGAGCAAACGTTAATTTCGGAAATAGGAATGGTTTAATGACTAAATTCAAAATGCTGTACCCCTGGTTCATAGCAGTTCACTGCTTCAGTCATCGCTTCGAACTTTGTATTGCAGATTCTGTCAAAGATGTCAAGGAGTTTAGTGACATTGACACCTTTCTCGACGAACTATATAGACATTTTAAATATTCGCCCCTGGAGTGGACATTGGTGCAAAATATTGCAACTGAAACTATGAACTGCAGTGTAACTAAGCCCCCCAAATCGTCTGGAACGCGGTTCATTGAATTTCGCATGCGAGCCCTGACAGCATTGTTTGATAATTGGGGGCCACTGTTTTTTCATTTTTCAAACTCCTCCCAAACAAGAAAAGACACGGTTGCCGATGGATTCTTGAAAACCCTGATGGACGGACGTTTCCTTGTCTTAGCTGCCGCCTATTTTGACGTGTTAGGTGTCAGCAGTAAGATTTGTGTAGCTCTACAGGCAGCTACTGATAGCATAGCAAGTGCGTGCCAGAACATTCACACTTTAAGAATGGAATTACAACTTCTAGCTGAGAATGATGACAATCTTTTTTCAACCAAAGAAAATAGTATTTGCAAGCTATTAACTGATTCTCCCATTTCTGTGAACCCACACCTGGGAATAAAGGCAACCAGTAGGGCGGAACAAAACTTCGTCTTTAAGGACGTGAAATTTCGGGTTAGATCAAAAAACCGTGTGAGAAAACGGAAAGTAGATGAAAAAAGTGAAGTAGAATCCAGGAGATACACCGAATACGATGAGCCAGTAAAAGTCAAAGTTATTGAGTCTGTTCACACGGCTGTAATAAAGCAGCGGAAATTATTGTGCTCAAAAATTATTGAAAACAGTCTAGTTCGTTTTGAGGAAGTTGAAAATAAGGCTGAAGTTTTGGCACACTTGGAATGGCTTGATGCACAGTCTTGGCCTGTTTGTGATGATGACAGCACATTATTGAGTCAAGAAGACAGAACACGAATTACAAATTTTCTGAACGACGATGTTGAGAAAGTGGCAAACCATTTTGAAATACCTCTTGCTAAGTACCAGGTAGATGTTAAGGCGGCATTGAAGGAATTTGCACACTTGAAAATTGCTAGAGCAACATCGAAAGCGCAACAAAAGCTCACTTTTGAAGAATACTGGCCTTGTGTGAATTCCAAATATGGCAAATACTGTAAGAACTTTCTAACAATAGTGGAGCTGGT
The DNA here is from genome assembly GCA_031216915.1 of Pictodentalium vernedei. NCBI lineage: Eukaryota > Metazoa > Mollusca > Scaphopoda > Dentaliida > Dentaliidae > Pictodentalium > Pictodentalium vernedei. The sequence goes on from CM062293.1 coordinate 228,809,602, forward strand.
ACTGTGTTTGCCATTTGCCCAGTCAATTGTTGAGAACGGGTTCTCTAGTAAGATGAAAATATCTACAGATTGGAGGCAAGGTTTATCAGATGATTCCATTAATGACTGTTTGACATTTTCGATAAACTCCAAGAGTGTAACTAGGAGGAAGACTGAGATAATATCATCTACTGCTCAAGAGTTTGTTAGTGGTGCTGGTTCCACACATAAAGGTCTCAAGAAAAGACGGATTAGAAACCTTGCTAAGACTTTACATATACAACATGATGGTTCTGACTATCCCAGCAGCAGCGAAAGTGACACTGAGAGTGAATGAACGCATGTGTCTAACTTTCCCAGTAGCGGTCAGACATAGACTACCCTGAGTTTCCTGACATTTTCTAGTTTGTGTCATTTGTTCTGAAGTTTAGAATAAACTTTTAAGTAATCATAGTCAAAACGTGAAGAAAAAACGGTTCAGTGCTGCAAGTAATTTAATTTTTTTGTGTTCGAAGCTTAGGCAGAAAATTAAAAATCATTCATTCAGCATCGATCATTTATTCTGACAACAAATTCCACAGGTTATCACTCAGTTGACTATCTAATCCTAGTTGCCAGTCGCCCGTATTCCCATGGATTGTATCTCTGAAGATTGTGACCATGACAGTTTAAAATTGATTCTTGTTGCCAGAAGCATACAAATATTGCAATCAATAGCACCAGCTTGATGCAGTGCTGCTGATATCCATATTTGTATGCTTTTGCACAGAAATGCTCAATCTATTTTGAGCTGTATTTGACTCATGCTTCTTGATTTCCTTCCCTGTTACTTCAGGCTTTGGTGGCTACTCGTTGATATGTAGAAACCCCGGGGTCATCACGTCAACTTAAAACCTGGCTCAAACCGACGGACCAGAAGAATAATAGCACAAGTAGACTGCAATACTACAAATATCTGGGAACATTTTCCACGAAACCTCACCAATATGGATGTCAGTATAATACACTCGATGAGCGGTTTACAGCGACATCCATATTGGTGAGATTTTATTGAGAAAATGTGACATTTTGATTTACTTTTGAAAAAATCTGTCGTGTCTGAAGAAACCCCGTTGTCATGACTTTCTTACCGTGTTCCAGTATTAGTAAGTTGAGCTTGGTTGAACTTAGAAGATTAATTGAAATAAACTCTGCTGCAAGTCCACACAGTTTTATGGCATGCCCTGGCTTCAGCCCTTGTGTATTCATGTTAATTCTCCACACAGACAAATAATTTGTTTGTGTGGAAAGTAAACATAAATGCTTTTAAATAAAAATGAACCTTGGCTGATAACCCAGTACTTGCAAACTCGGACATGCGTATATGCTGGTTGATTTCGCCAGTCTAAAGTCGTCAGCAGAGGTCAGGTGAGAAGGTTCTCTTTATGAGAGAGAGAGACAGACAGACAGACAGACAGACAGACAGACAGACAGACAGACAGGCAGAGAGAGAGAGAGAGAGAGTTTTTGTGTGTTTGGAGATTTCAGAAATCTCCCAACACACAACCCCCCCCCCCCCCCCCCCCCCCCCACCCTCTCTCAAATTCATTAACTTTCAAAACTGGAAGTCGTCAGGTTGTGTATAGATCTTAATAATTAAACAATTCAAACAAATAGATACCAATTATATCTTTATTGGAAGAATATGTACAAAACTATCATAAAAGCATTAACTGGTTGTAGGACTCGACACTGGAGCAAATATATGGTGATCCCCAAAATATCGTATAAAATACGAAGATTCGGTCGACAATGTGGGCCGAAAAGCCCAGAGCATAATCCGAGTGCAATAATTAACGAAGCATGTAATTCACACTTCGGGAATGATCATACTGAAACTTTCGGTACGATCATTCCCGAAGTGTGAATTATATGTTCAAACGGAGTTATGCCACTCAGCTATTTTTGTCCGGAAATGACAATGCGTAAGTTTGTCAAACTGAAAGGGAATTTCCAGATTATATCTTTAGCTTTTCTTGGTTGCGCCATTACACATCCGACCACGATGCATTGGAAGGATTGAAATTGGATTTGGAATGTATCACGGGTACCACACATTCACAGATAATAAGTTTCCATGGATAAAGCATTTTCAGATTTAGCAATTTTATGCAATCACCATGGCATAAGGGCTAAGGTAAGTCAATTCGTTGAGTGAAGGGATTACACAACCTGGAAATTGAAACATTCGTCCATAAAAATGGTCATTTTTGCCGTGTAAAAATCTCTGCATTTTTAGCTGAAAAGTCACCAGAGAGCACCATTTGAATGACCAATTTAAAAATTTTCCTGGGGGGAAACCAGCCCCCCCCCCCCTTAGAAAGCTTGTGCCTGCGGCACTCGCGGCAGATGCCTTTGGCATCTGCATGCCACTGTGGATTCGCGTGGCCAAATCTGCGTGAATCCATTGGGATTCTCGCAAAAATGCACAGATTTTATGCCCTGGACGACCAACAATTACAAGTGGTCCGACAGGATGGCGAAAGGGATACGGATGAGTTGTATTTTCCCTTTTCAGAACAACATAATTGCCGTAGAGTACATTGGGCATTATCATCTGATGCCGGATAAGAGACTGATAGCGCCACTGGACACAGAATTCTTAATCGGTTTAGGGACATCATCCCTCAGTTTCCGACATAGTCCAGATATGTCTCACAGACATTTCATCTGCTGAACGACGCTATATTTATTTAACTTGCTACCTAAATGGGCAGGTCAGGTTTCTTATCGGCAATATGCTCTACATTTGCCTTTCATCAATCCAACGAATATTTTGAAACGGCAGGACAGAGCATTCTGAGAGTTCTCTGCGTCTAGACGACCAGGTCAGGACCTAGTATTGTTTTTTACTGTCGTCTATGTCAATTCCAACCACGATGTTGGAAATAACAATATCATCTAGCAGGGTCAGCTTAGATGCATCATCGTACGCAGATCACCTTACCAGAAAGAATTCTAGGATGCACAATCTCCTTAAGAGTTCTTTCAAGGACCTCATATAAAACTTTGTCCTTTAGTGGCAATATGGAGTTGGTTAGACGTGACGTGGCCCTGGCTACATCCAGATAGTAAGGTGAAAAACTCTCTCAGTCGCTCCGGTCTCCGGAGAGTTTTCTTCGACGGCAAGCTTTCCGCAGTCTATGATCAGTTAACTAAGAAAGCTTTAGACTCTCTGCTATTAAAATTTGCTTCCATATAGTCGGATTCAGCAGAGAAGAGTAGGACAGGCACTTCTGGGACGAATACGTCCAAGGGAAGTTCCTTTTGAGGTTCCTATGCATCCTCTAGGTCTTATTCTAGAGACCGTCAGGGTAGCAACTCATATAGGAGCCGTAATTTCGGTCAGACATCTCTAGGTCGACGGGGCGAGGTACGGTCCGTGGAGGACATGGCTTCTCCTTGCGCAAGCCTCGCAGGACCAGGAGGTAATGGTTTTAACCTCTATCGTGTACTAGTGAGTGGAAGACTGTCGAGTTTCTCAGTTATTTGGGAATAGATTACGGACATCCCTTGCATTCAAGGGGTGATTTCGGAAGGACTAAATTGTTCCTCAAACGAAATCCTCTGTTAACTCGGAGTCCAAGATGGACTCAGCTTCTGCCAAGTTAGTAGGATAGAGGCTCGCTTCAATCAGAAGTCTAGTCTCTTCTGGAATGATCACGATGGAGATCGTGAAAATCCAGGAATTTCCAGGTTTCTACAACCATCCTTTTCTGGTTCCAAAAAACAGACGGCTCGTTCCGTTCACTAATTATTCGGAACTGGATAAACAAGCTGATCGTGGCTCCAAGTTTATATGGAGTCCACCCGATCGGTCAGAGCGAGTATTCGGGTGTACGATTATGTTACATGCATAGATCTCAAGATGCGTACTTTCACGTCATGGTACATCAGGCGTTAGAAAGTATTTTTGCTTCCTTATCATAGGAGTCGTATATCAGTTCCAAGCAATATGCTTTGGTCTGAATCTAGCCCCCTGGGGCCTTCACTCGAATAACGGACTCGGTAATGACTCATTTCCGAGCTTATTCGTCTGCGATAACGTCGGCCTACCTGGACGACATTCATACAGGTACGGCAATGAGTTAACGCTTCAGAACTATGTGCAGAATCTGCTTCTATTGCTCCGACATCTCGGTTTCTTAAGTAAACGAGGAGAAGTCGGATCTGGTATCATCCAAGTCATTCACCCACCGGGGGATGAGCTATGTAACGCACAACTTTTTCGTTTGTCTGCCGTTACCCAGAACGAAATTATTCAGTTGTTATACTCACTATTGTCTTCGCTCAGACAACGTCTCAGCGAGAGATCTTATGAGACGGATACGTTTAAGCGGAACTGCTGCGATTTTATTCCGATGGGGTGGTTACGCATTGGTCCTCTCCAAATTTCTTTAATTCAGAAATGGAGGGTGAAGATTCTTCCACTCGATATGGACATCTTCTTGTCAAATCAAGTGAATAAGAGATTCAGACTTGGGCAAGTTTTCTGGGCTTAACTCAGGTAGTTCCACTGCAATTGCCGGATCCGAGTTTTACAGTCTTGTCAGATGCCAGTAAAACAGGTTGGGTCGTTTCATTGAGCCCAACGGATTGAAGTGCCAGGGTCTTTTGATTCCGTAGTTCCTTATCAATCACTCAAACATCAAGTATAATGTCATTTTGGCTTGCGCTACATTATTGGATAACGTAATTCAGAATGTTCATATGCTAATTCTGTCTGACAACTCGACGGTATTAGCGTATTTTCGGAATTATGGAGGCACTCATTCCATCCTGTTATTTATGTTAACGGAATTAATATTTTGGTTGCTACTAGAACATCAAGTTCTCCTATCGGTCCGTCATATTCCGGGTCACCTGAATGTATTAGCGGACTCCCTTTGCAGAGGGGCAGTTAGGTCCGCTATTTGTTACTCAAAATGTCGTCTACTAAACAGTGGCAACTATGTGTGTATAGGCTTTCTGTTCCGGCAGTGACTCTGTCCTGGTGCCCTCTTTGCTCTGGAGTATTTGATCCAGGGCAAGGGAAGGGTGGGGGGGGGGGGGGTGTTCCCTTAGGTCACCTGCTTTATAGTGTAAAGCAAGGGAATACCTCCCTTGGACTTAGTAATTCCGTGTCGGTTCCGAGATGATTTTAGGGTTAAGCCTATGTTTACTCATCTGTGTAATATTTTTTTTAAGTGTTGATTCGTGTGAAGCATTCGTATATATCACGTGATTAATTGAGCGTTAATATACAATCCTTGAACACTTTTAAATGAGTATATAGAGTCTCATTACTCTAGACTTCCGTATTTATTGGCTTTCCTTAAAAAATATTAGTATAAAGGGTTATACTAGATGTTTATAGAGATCATTGATGTTATTGTGCTCAATTACAGAATAGTATTGTGTCTTTCTTTTTTGTTACAAACAAGAAAGATACATGTAAGACTATCTCTCCTTTTCTCCTTAAGGGGATAGGTCTGTTATAAGTAATTGAGTCTATTGGATTTTCCTTATGCCCTAGGCCCTCCAACCTTTTTACTACTATTCAGCTAAGTCTGGGTCATTGGTACAGTATAAAAATGTTAAAAGAAATTTATAGTAATTTATATATTTATTATACTTACCAATGACCCAGATTGGGATGGCCCTCCCATGAGTTGGGAACTCATACCTCCCCGCTGAGTATATAACGCTTACCAGGCACTGGTTGTAAGAATGACTTTTGGCGGCAATTTCGAGACCTCCTTGACACTGTGCATGCGCAGTGGAGTAAAGGTATGGAGGATCATATAGGACATGTAATTTTTGGTTTTATGTGCAAATTTTGGGGATTGGGGGGTAAAATTTGCGTTTGGCCCTAAATATTTTAGGGTTAGCACCAGCTAAGTCTCGGTCATTGGTAAGTATAAAAAATATATAAATTACTATAAATTTTTTAACTTTCCATGGTTATCATATTCAAAAGCTAAAAAATAATGTCAAACACATATAAAATCTTAATTTCTGTACTTAAATCATTAAAGATATAATTAAATAAAAAATATATACACTTTTCATTACAATATTTCAACTAAAACGTAAAACAGGTAGTTGGATGTACTTGGTGCTTAGCAAACTTTGAGTAGTATACTTACCTGGGATTATGCACATTAACTGCTCTTTTGTTTCTGCACATGCCACATGGGTAAATCGTAGGCCATGAATGATGTTTCTCTTTCATATTATTAAGATTCCTGTATGATACGGAACAGAATACGGCATGCAAATTGCGTGTTGACGTATTTGTTCACTCACATGAATGTTACACTGTATCAATAGCCAGAAAATATAAATATAAATCATCAACAGTGCGGCAGCGATTCAGTGATCTATCTGACAACTGATTAATCGGTTAACCGATGTTAATCCATGTGATTAATCGTTCAAGAAAACCCTTTAACCGTTTCAGCTCTAAACACTTCAACGAAATTATCTCAATTTGAACTGAGGTCTTTACTGAATTCTTTTGTATGCAACTCTGTGCTTCTTCCAAGAAATTTAATGAAACTTTGGGAACTCTGTTCCCACAAGGAAGACATGTGCATGTCCTTTAATGTGCCGGATGAAACCCCGAATCATTGATTATAACTAAAAAAGTTATAATAATCATTGATTATATTTTTCACCTTGCACCTCGCCTCTAAATTTAATTATAGTTCTTATTGCATCGCAAGGCTAAATCACTTGCATCACACGAGCCCAAAAGATAAAAACATTGGCTATGTTTGCTTCCCATATACTCTTTGCTGTATGCCCATTACTAACTTAGAGGGTTATTGATTGCCAGTTGCCTCACTAGCCCCCCCCCCCCCCCCCCCCCCCACACACACACACACACACAAACAACCAGCAAGTATCAAGAAAAGTCAGTAATCATGGGGGACCAGTTGGAGAAAGATCAAGAACCACAGCAAATCATTAGCCAGACTACTCAATAGTGAAGGCTACAATTATTTTATCTGAAGTGTTTGGCTATACTTGACTTTAGTCCAAATCCAATCAGTGAAAATACCCCAGCAGACAATTGCTGTTAGAAAAGCCACGCACTGAAGCTGCAAAAACATGGATACATTTGAGGGTCCTTTAGCATCCATAAGTACTTTTTTAAGTATATAACAAAAACTCTTGACTGAGCAATCATAAACTTTGCCACCGATCAACATTTAATCATATTTTTGTTTTCTTATTTATTTCAGGCCACAATGATCCAGATGCGAAGGTGAAAATATTCTATGAAGTGACAACAAAACTCCTGGATATGGTGTATTTCAATTATAATGATGTTTATAAAAGACTTTATCAGTTTGCTTCGTGTAAGCATGCTATTTCATTTAATGATAGGTATGATATCAATATAAATTTAGTTCAACAATTCTATATTTGTGACTTGAATGTGTATGTCTCCAAGTAAAAATAAAGCAACTTCAGGTTCTAGAACTGTAGATCAGTGTTCCTTTTTTTTATATGAAGAAAACATATTTAGTATACAAATGTTCTGCTTAGTCTAGGCATTTGTGGTGACTAAGGAAAAAACAAACACAGCTGATTTTACCAATACTGAATTGGGTCATATTTTGATGGTATTTTATATGAATACCTGGTAAAAAGAGAGGTGGCTTGAAAATTTTTAATGAACTGAACATGTAGAAGAGAATTTGCATATCTTCCTCTAATTCACAAGTTCATCATGTTTCTTATAGTCAATGTAGTCGCATTAAATTCTTGCTCTGTGTGTGTTGATTGATATGACAATGTTGGAGACGTGTGTCACGGTATTTTGTTGCAGTGAGAGGTCCATTACGGTCCTCTCTCCATAGGGTCACTATATATTATCAGTTTAGTTTTTCAGAACTCAGAGTGATGTTTCCGTGATGCCTTCAATTACTGTGTCTCCGGCGTTGCAATATTAGGGCAAGCGGGAAGTGCTTAAGGTATTACGACAATTGCTGGGAGTTAGCTAGTTCTATCGAAGGCATTGTCGCCCACTAGTCCGCCCGGTGTCGCGACCATTCACCAGGATAGAATGGCTCAGCACCTGAGTTAGTCCGTTGCGGTCCAGGGAAGCAGATTGGGTGATCCGAGCTCTATAAAACTTCAGATGTGCACACCCAGCAGCGACGAATCCGAGGATAGTACAGGGGAAGCCTGTCAGTCTGATAGCTTGCTCGTACAGGTCCCCCAGACCGTGAGTGAGAGAGGCCCCCTCTCTCTTGCATCAACATCTGCACTGCGATGTTGTTGTATGTTGTTTGCTTAGTCGGAGCTTACGTCCACTCCTCCTGTTCGGGATGCTCCTTCGCATGACAGTCCGATGCGGCTGTTATATTGGCTTCCTCATCCTTGTCAACACACACAACCGCACCTTGGCTATGTGACCACAGATTTCTAGGGGACGTTCGCATATTATATAAATGCAGGATTGAATGTCTCTGGTGCTCTTGCTCCGCCGACCAAGGAATACACGTCGACCAGGTCACTCCATCTGCTAGCCAAGGATATGAGACCTTTCCAGTTGGGACGTTTGCATATTATATAAATGCTGGAATGAATGTCCCAGGAGCTTCCAGCGGATATTTCACGTAGGACCGCGGTTCCACAGGTCTCATAGGGTAACATGAACTAGATATGGTTACTGTGATGTCTTCGTAAAGTGTGCTTCCGTTGTCACAGTCAAATGAAGAGTTAGCGGCAAAAGTGCTCATTTAGATATGTCAATTGCCTGGAGTTCCCTAGTATGATAGATGCCGTTGGCATCCGCTAGCTCGCCCGGTATGGCGACCATTCACCGAATGGCTCAGCACCCGTGTTCGTCCGTTACGGTCCAGGAAGGAGATTTGGGTGATGCGAGCACTATAAAATACAATGTGCACACCCAGTGACGACGGACGCGAGGATGGTACGGAGGAAGCCTATTAGTCCGGTTCCTAGCTCGTCCAGATCCATCCGGGCTGCGAGTGAGAGAGGTCCCTCTCTTGTATTACAACATCTGGGCTCAGATGTTGTGGTACAAAACGTTCCTCAGTCGGAGTATACGTCTACCGCTCGGGACGCTCCGTTATATAGACAGTCCGGAGAGACTGCTCTTTTGGCTTCCTCATTCTCACGGCAGCACACGCGACTGCACCTTGGCTATGTGACCTGTGATATTCAATCAACATCGCCGATCAGGGATTCTATGGCGACCAGGTCACACCATCCGGTAGCCAAGGATACAAGGCCTTCATTCTCCGGACGTTCGCATTTTAGAGTTATGCAGGAGTGAACGTCCAAGGAGCTTCCAGCGGCTATATCCTATAAGACCACAGCTCCACAGGCCTCTGTTGCAGATGTGCTATCGCAGATAGCACAAATTATCGCAGCATCCCAGCAACCGACAGTAACTCTGTCAGATCAGGAATTGTCCAACGATGCTGGGTTGGTACGTTCCACTGCAGGTTCAGGCACGGACGACCAAAAATTTCAAGTGGTCTGACACATTGGTGAAAGGGATACGGATGAGTTGTATTTTCCCTTTTCGGAACAACATGATTGCCGTAGAGTGCATCCGGCATTATCATCGGACGTTGTTCCTCCAGACCAAAATGCTGCGTTGCCGGATAAGAAATGGATAGCGCCACTGGATATAGAGTTCTTAATCGGTTTAGGGTCATCATCCCTCAGTTTCTGACATAGTCCAGATATGTTTCATGGACATATAACTTGTTACCTAAATAGGCAGGTCAGGTTTCTTATCGGCAATATGCTCTACATCTGCCTTTCATCATTTCATTGAATATTTTGAAACGGCAGGACAGAGCATTCTGAGAGTTCTCTGCGTCTAGACGACTAGGTCAGGAACTAGTATTGTTTTACTGTCGTCTATGTCAATTCCAACCACGATGTTGGAAATAACAATATCGTCTAGCAGGGACAGCTTAGACGCATCATCGTACGCAGATCACCTTACCAAATCGTTATCATTACGTCTCAAAGGGAAAAGAATTGTAGGATGATAATATCCTTAAGAGTTCTTTCAAGGGCCTCACGTAAAACTCCGTCCTTTAGTGGCAATATGGAGTTGGTTAGACGTGACGCGGCCCTGGCTACATCCACGCGTGTAGATAGTAAGGTGAAAAACTCTCTCAGAGTCGCTCCGGTCTCCGGAGAGTTTTCTTCGATGGCAAGCTTTCTGCAGTTTATGATCAATTAACTAAGAAAGCTTTAGACTCTCTGGTATTAAAATTCGCTTCCATATAGTCGGATTCAGCAGAGAAGAGTAGGACAGGCACTTCTGGGACGAATACGTCCAAGGGAAGTTCCTATAGAGGTTCCTATGCATTCTCTAGGTCTTATTCTAGAAACCGTCAAGGTAGCGACTCAGATAGGGGCCATAATTCTGACCGAGACATCTGGTCAGACGCCCCTAGGTCGACGAGGCAAGGTGTGGGCAGTGGAGGACATGGCTTCTCCTTCCGCAAGCCTTGCAGGACCAGGAGGTAATGGTTTTAACCTCTATCGTGTACTAGTGAGCGGAAGACTGTCAAGTTTCTCAATGATTTGGGATTAGATTACAGACGTACCTTGGATTCAAGGGGTGATTTCGGAAGGATTATATTGTTCCTCAAACGAAATCCTCTGTTAACTCGGAGTCCAAGTTGGACTCAGCTTCCGTCAGTCAGTACGATAGACGCTTGCTTCCATCAGAAGTCCAGTCTCTTCTGGAAGTCGGATTATATTGTTCCTCAAACGAAATCCTCTGTTAACTCAGAGTCCAAGTTGGACTCAGCTTCCGTCAGTCAGTACGATAGACGCTTGCTTCCATCAGAAGTCCAGTCTCTTCTGGAATGATCGCGATAGAGATCGTAGAAATCCAGGAATTTCCAGGCTTCTACAACCATCCTTTTCAGGTTCCAAAACCAGACGGCTCATTCCGTCCACTCATATTCTGAGCTGGATAACAAGCTGATCGTGGCTCCAAGTTTCTATATGGAGTCCATCCGATCGGTCAGAGTGAGTATTTGGGTGTACGACTATGCCACATGCATAGATTTCTAGTTGCATACTTTCAGGTCAGGGTACATCAGGCGTTCAGAAAGTATCTTTGCTTCTTTATCATAGGAATTGTGTTTCAGCACCGACCAATGTGTTTCGGTCTGAATCTAGTTCCTGGGCTTTCACTCGAATAATAAACTCGGTAATGACTCATTTCCAAGCTCATTCATCTGTGGTAACGTCAGCCTACCTGGACGACATTCTTCACAATGAGTTAACGCTTCAGAACGATGTGCAGATTCTGCCTCTATTGATCCGACGTCTCGGTTTCATAAGTAAACGAGGTTTCGTCCAAGATGAGCTTCGAGACGCATAACATTCTCGTTTGTCTGCCATTAACCAGAGTGCAGAACGATGTGCAGATTCTGCTTCTATTGATCCGACATCTCGGTTTCATAAATAAGCCAGGAGAAGTCGGATCTGATTTCGTCCAAGTCATTTACCCACAGGGGGATGAGCTTCGAGACGCATAACATTCTTGTTCGTCTGCCGTTAACCAGAGCAAAATTAATCAGTTGTTATACTCGCTATTGTCTTTGCTCAGACAAGATCTCAGCGGGAGATCTCATGTGACTGATACGTTGTGCAGAACGGCCGTGATTTTATTCCAATGGGGCGGTTACACATTTGTCATCTCCAAATTTCTTTTAATTCAGAATTGGAGGGTGAAGATTATTTCGCTCGATACGGACATCTTCTTGTCAAATCAAGTGAATAAGAGATTCAGACGGGCAAGTTTTCAGTGCTTAACTCAAGTAGTTCCAGTGCAAATTGCCGGATCCGAGTTTTACAGTTTTGACGGATGTCAGTCAAACAATTTGGGTAGTTTCATTAAACCCAACAGATTTGAAGTGCCAGGGTCTTTTGTTTCCGTAGTTCCTTATCAAGCACACAAACATCAAGAATGATGTTATTTTGGCTTGCACTACGTTATTGATGAACGTTATTCAGAATGCTTATATGCTAATTCTGTCCGACAACTCGACGGTATTAGCGTATTTTCGGAATTATGGAGGCACTCATTCCATCCTGTTATTCATGTTAACGGAAGGAATCTTTTGGTTGGTACTAGAACATCAAGTTCTTCTATTGGTCTGTCATATTCCGGGTCGTCTGAATGTATTAGCGGACTCCCTTCACGGAGTGGCCGTTTGTTGCCACCAGAATGGACTTTCAACAAACCAGTATTCAATCAGATTGCTACCAAGAAGAGCGGCCAATGATCGACTTTTTCGTGACGCATCTCAACAATTAGTTGCAGACGTATGTGTCACAATGTTTGGATCTTCGAGCGTTTGCAGTAAACGCTCTATCAATCTTGTGAATGGATAATAAGATATACGTATCTTCCAGTGCTGTTGATTTAACAGATATTGCTCAATGTAATTATTTCAATGCAATTCTGTTGGTAGCTTCTCTAGATCCACAAAGACTGAGGATTAATTTACTCAGGCGTCTGTTGTGGGACATGCTGTGGAAGCTTCCTCCACATTTTGGTCCATTCTATGGTTAGATGGATTCAATCTACTATCAGTTCTGCTAATGATTATATCTTCATTCAGCAGTCTGTGCGTTAGTTTTAAGCTCATGAAGTAAGAGTTCTTCTACATCATAGGCTTAAGCTAATTATGATGATATTACAGATCTAATGAGGGCTGCATATTGGTCTTAGCCCTCCATTTTCACGATTTTGTATCTGAGAATATTGAGTCCTTTCTGCAAATCTACATTGTTTAGGTCCGTTATTTTTTACTCAGAATGTCGTCTACTAAACTGTGGCACCTATATGTGTATAGGCTTTCTGTTCCGGCAGTGACTCTGTCCTGCTGCCCTTTTTGCTCTGGAGTATTTGATCCAGGGCAAGGGGATGGGTGGGGGGGGGGGGGGGGTGTTCCCTTGGGTCACCTGCTTTATTGTGTAAAGCAAGGGAATACCTCCCTTGGAGTCAGTAATTCCGAGTCGGTTCCGAGATGTTTTTAAAGGGTAAAGCCTATGTTTACTCATCTGTGTAATAAGTTTTAAGTGTTGATTGGTGTGATGTATCTGTATATATCACATGATTAATTGGGCATTAATATACATTCTTCGAACACTTTTAATTGAGTATATAAAGTCTTATTTTGCTAGACTCCCGTATTTTTGGCTTTCCTTTAAAAAATATTGGATTTTCCTTATGTCCTAGGCCCTCCAACCTTTTTACTATTCAGCTAAGTCTGGGTCATTGATACAGTATAAAAATGTTAAAAAATTTATAGTAATTTTTATATTTTTTATACTTACTAATGGCCCAGACGGGGATGGCCCTCCCAGGAGTTGGGAACTCTTGCCTCCCCACTGCGTACTTAACGCTTACCAGGCACTGGTTGTAAGAATGACTTTTGGCGGCAGTTTCGAGACCTCCTTGACACTGCGCATGCGCAGTGGAGTAAAAATATGGAGGACCATATATTTTAGATGCAAATTTTGGGGATGGGGGGGTAAAATTTGCATTTGGCCCTAAATATTTTAGAGTTAGCACCAGCTAAATCTGGGTCATTGGTAAGTATAAAAAATATATAAATTACTATAAATTTTTTAACTTTTTTATTAAACAAAGGGCAATAACTCCAATAAATTTTTTTGCAACAATAATTTGTTGCAATAGAGACATTTACTGAAAAGAATTCAAATTTGTTAACTATTGTTGAAGTTATACCATAAACAAGCATTACACCCCTGAATGCATGATATTTTTTATTAAACAAAGGGCAATAACTCCAATAATTTTCATTGGATGTCGCTGGCCATCGAACTTGATGTAGACATTGTTGCTATAGAAACATAAACCAAAAAGAATTGAAATCTGTTAACTATTGTTCAAGTTGTGCCGTAAACAAGATTTACAGAATATTTTTATAACAAAGGGCAATAACTCCCTCCCATCAAGTTATGCCATAAACAAAGTTCAGATGGACGGACAGACAGATGGATGGGTAGATGAATGGAGCTCTACGCTATATCCCTCCCTTATGGGGATAACAATATATATTTTGTGTAGGTGTTTGAAGCAACATTACTCTGTTGAGCAAGAGTTGACTGATTCAGACCAAGAAGTATTTTATTGAAAGTCAACCTGTTATCAAATAATGAAATGAATAGTTTATTCGTGTCCATCAAATTCAGCTTGTCACTTTTTCTTCCTAAGTTCAAAATTATTTAATAAAGATTTACTTCATTTGGTTTATAGGCTGCCATATGGCTTGCAACCACTGGCAATATTTGTTATACTGAAATGTCTTCCGTCAAAAACATATGGCTTTACCACAAATGTGTGTTTGCGTTATTACTGTTATCCTCAGTTTAAAAAAGAAACTGCTGATCAAGGCCTTGCATCAACTATTCTAATAGAATACCAATATATTGAGTAAGACTAACAACTTATCAAATAACAGGAATGGGATTACAGGGAGAGGTTGGATCAGGATCAGTTACCCTCTAACTTTTTCCACTACACATTTTTATGCCCCCGAAAAAAAAATTTTTGGGGGCATATAGTGTTTGTCATTTCCATCCGTGCGTCTGTCTGTCAGTGAGGAAGAATTTTGTGTCCGCTCCATAATTCTGAGAAAGTTCATTGGATTTTGTTGAAACTTGGCAAGTATGTTGCTTATGAGGAGATGATGTGTCACAGACAAAATTTCTTTTTGTTTGATGGAGTTCAAGGTCTCAGATAAAGGTCATAGTTTGGGGGCATCCGTGGCCATGTGGTCACTGTTAGTCTTGTTTATTATTAATTTTTTTTAACCCTTCTGCAAGGAAATTGCACTCTCAGGAAAAATTTATGCATAAATATTGTCCATCGTATTCTGTATTTTAGAAAACACTCTATTCATTTCCAGAAAAAAGTTTGAATTTCAGCAATAACCAAATAAGGAATATAATGCATTTTGCATTACCAAACTGTTATAATAATTAATTTGATGTTCCTACATTTGTTCTAACTGAGGTGTTTAACTTCCAAGAAGTGTGTCATTCAAACATTACTTTCCAGGGTACCTAGAGTTTAACTGTACTTTCCAGGTTTCCCGGAGTTTAATGCTCTGATTGCTGTTGGCATCATTAGATTAGGTTTTACCAGGGCAAGATATGAGGTTTAGAAACCACTGGTTGGTAGGTTGGTGCAGAACTCTCTCAACAGGTTTATTAAAAAAATTTACTGGTTTACCAAATCCTTTACCTAACGAATCTGCCATATCCACCTGCGTAATTTACAAATTGAGCAGCTGAAAAAGTTTTATTTTTCAAAAAATTTCAACAAAACCATATCATGTGACTCCTCATTGGAATGAGCTGGTTCCAATGAGGTGATCATGTGATATGGATTTGTTGAAATTTTGAAAAAATAATAAAAATTTTGATATCATGTGCATTGGGTAAGGGGGTTTATGTTTTTATAATCAACTAGTGAAGTGCTAGTAGCCCATACTTGGCCTCTGTCACAACGTGTAAGAACCATGATAAAGTTCTCACATTCTTTGTGTTTCATATTCCGTTAGAAGAAACTTATAGGTCATTAACTGGTTATAGAAGCCTCTCTCGGGGCTTTCAAAAAATGAGGGTACCAAAGCAAAAGCCAATGTTTCCTTGCTCATGTTTCATATTCATTCAATGCAAATAATATTTTTGTTTATATAAATTTGTTCAATTATAAATTACTAGAGAGTGCCTGTGAATACTCTCCAATAATTTGTAATAGAACAAATTTTGAATAACAAATTCAGGTCACAAAAAATAATCTAGCTTTCGACCAGTAACATGGAACCATTTTGTTACTTTATCAGAGAGTTACTAAAAAACACATCCAATAAATTATAACAAAACAATTATTGAAGCACAAATTCTAACTACCAAAATAAACTAGTGATTAGTATTATTGCACAATGTATGAACGAGGTATGTACAGTACCACTCGAAAAAACATACAAAATAATTGCATCAAAAAGAATATTCCTGTCTCTTTTTCCTTCAGTGAAAGTACAAATTTCCTGTATGTCCTTTTCCTTCACTGATAGTACCGGTGTCTGAAACTGTTTCCAAGCTTTCAAAAAATTGATGTGAAATACTGTTGCTATCACTAAACAAATTTTCTGTATGTATTTTACCTTCACTGATAGTACCTGTGTCTGGAACCGTTACCAAGCTTTCAAAAAATTGATGTGAAATACTGTTGCTACCACAAAAGGAAGGATAAGAGAAATTTCACAATAATAATAATAACACTTCGGCCGGTCGCTGATTTGTCGAGGTTCTCGTATGAGAAGGCCTTGGTTACCCATGTTCTACCAACTGCCTCCCTATTCCCGCGCTTCTTCTCTCCTCCCAACACTCGGGAGACGAACTGCTTGATGACATCCCTTGCCCCATTCTTCCCAATCTCTTCGATTAGTATATTAACCCTCTCCTTTGAGTCGCCCCCTAACCACATGTCCTTCATTCTCCCATCCCACTTCCCCATTATACTCCCCGTGAATCTTGTTCTTTTAGACTGGTATTTTGGGCATTCTATAAGAAAGTGTTCCAGGGTCTCCACCACGCCCAAGTTACACATCTGGCACTCCTTTTCACTGTTTTTCCCAATTTTTCCCCTCAGCTCCAGGAACTGCGACCTCCGCTTGAACAACAGTGACCCCCCAAAGGTGCCATCAAGGTTCTCTTCAAAACCAGGCTTCTCTTTATCACGCAGGCCACCCAAAGATCTCTTTGACTTGACCCCCTCTCGCCAATTACGGTTACAATCCTCCATGACCCTTTCTCTGACGATCTTTTTGCCCTGGTTTGCCCCAACGTCAAGGTCCGAAATCTCCAATGAGTAGTTTTCTGCTAGCTCCCTCACTTGGACCATCCACCCCGTCTTGATATTCGAGTTGAAAGTTCTCAGGAACATTACTTTACACCATCGGCTATCTGGGAGATTTACCAAATAGTTAAGATAACCAAGTTTCAATAGGTCTATCCTGTCCTTGATCCTCATCCACCCAAGCTCACCCCTGATCGCTTTTAGTGCTGCGGTATTACTCGAGCCCCTTATCCATCTGCCTGCATTGTTCTGCAGGATTTCCAAGCTCTTAACAACTGTGTGGTTTAGGGGTACAACTTCCGTACCGTATGTTATACTTGGCAGACCCACCATTTCCCAAATAGTTTTCCCCACGAAAACCTTATTGAAACTGTTTCTCCCTATAAGTTTCATTTGGTTAAGGATTCGCTTCCCCTTCAGAATCAATTTATTTGTGTGGTTTCGGTAGATGCCTCTTCCTGTGATGTTTATATTTACCCCAGGTACTCATAGTCACTAGTCTTTCCTACACTAAGTCTACTGCTACCTTCCGGAATGCAGAACTCCCCCACTCTCCACCTTCGAGTGGGGTCCACTTTGCGGCCCACAGGTATAACTTTGCTCTTGCTTTCATTAAGTTCGAGTCTCCATTTGCTCCCATATTTCCCAACAATTCCCAGCATCTTCGCTAGCCACTCTTCGCTTTCTGACACTAGCACCATATCGTCTGCAAAAAATAGCCCTGGGATCTTCAAGCCACCAACTGCAACCCCCTCATCGCTATGCAAGAGTTCATCTCCTAAACCTTTGATGTACAATGCAAAAAGAATTTGCGAAAGGATACACCCCTGTTTTAGGCCTATCTCCATAGGCACACGTTTTGTTGTAATGTTTCCCAGGCTAAGTTCACTCTGTACATCTTTATATAATGCTTTCATAATCCCAACAAACTCGCCCCCCCAAGCCCAGAGCCTCCAGCTTGCGCCACATACCCTCCCTCCATACTCTATCATTTGCCTTTTTAACATCCAAAAAGGCCATGAACATCTTTTTCTTTTTTGCTTTCGTGGATTCTATCATTTGGGATGGCGTGAAAAGATGGTCAATGGCTCTCCTTCCCTTCCTGAAGCCATTCTGGATTTCTCCCAAAAAACCCTTCTCTTCGATCACCCCCTCTAATCTCCCATACAGGACTTTACAAAAGACTTTTCCAATGTTGCTGCTGACAGAGATCCCTCGATAGTTATCCAAGACGTCTTTTTCCCCCTTTTTGTGAATAAATGTCACTTTACTTTCCCTCCACTCCTTTGGGACCTCTTGTTTTTCTATGGCTAAATTGAATAGGGCAGTTAGGCTTTCCAAGAGTTCCTCTCTCCCTTTTTTGATAAACTCATTAGAAATTTTGTCCACCCCTCCTGCTTTTCCATTCCTTAATTTCGAGATCACCCTTCGCACCTCCTCAGTTTTGATTTCGCTGCACACGAAGTTCGATAGATTTTCCTCGACCTGTTTCGGACACTCTGGTGGGTTCCCTATGCCCCATCGCTTATCATTTACCTTTTCCCAGTGCTTGACTAGTTCTAATGTGATTTGATCTCGCTCTTCTGTAACTTTGCTATCTACTTTAATGCTCTGTGGGTTATTCCCTTTGTTACGTTTGTTCACCCATTTCCAAAATTCGCTCGAACTCGACCCCCCTGTCATTCTTATCGTCCCAATAAGACTGCTATTTCGCACTCTCCGGTTGTCGTATTTAATCTTCTTTACTTTATTTCATGCTTGTTGGTATTCTTCCTTTGCTACCATGGCCTCATTGCTTTCCACCCCATTAAGTTTTCTACTTCTCCTGTATTCAGCACATTTAGCTTTTCTAACCTTTATGGCCCTTTTCAGTTCTTTGTTCACTCTGTACCCAAGTTCCCGTGTTGGCACCCTAATCTTTCCTACACTTCCTACACTTTCCTTCCCTGCCTCCACTAGGCTCGCAAATATGGCGTCGGCCATCTTCTGGACACTGCCCCCCTTGTGTACGGCTGCAAGCTTTGGTTTCAGTTTTTCTTCGAACTTCGCCCAGTCAGCATCCTTTTTGAGTTCCCAAACCTCCTTGAAGCTTCCTTTGCTTTTCTCTAGGTTTTTGGCCCTCATCGTCACTGTAATCAAGTTGTGATCACTATCCAACTCCATTTTGCCCTCATCGTCCACTTCTACCCCTATCACCTCCCTCCATAAATTCATATCTGTGAGAATGTAATCAATTATTGATTTTCTGTCGTTTCTCTCCCCGGTCCATTTCCCCTTACATCTAGCGTCCCTGTTCAGAATCTTCAGACCGAGCTCATTTGTGAAGTTCAACAGCTTCCTTCCATTCCTGTTGACTTTCTTGTCCCCACCCTTTATGCCTTCTTCCTTATCACCTATGTGTCCATTAAAGTCGCCTATCAGTATTATACCGAGCCCCCTGTTTTCTAGTTCAGTGATATTGGACCTTAGTGTTAGTATATCGAGTCATTCCACTCGGGTTTACTTCCCTCCACCGCACAGTACACAATCCCAAGGGCAATACTTTTGTTTCTCAGACTGATCTTTACCCATCCAATTTCTTTTGACACCTCAGCCGAGGTGATGATATCTTCCAGATCTGTGATCAGCGACGGTTTTAAATCCTCTTTAATGTACATGCCTACCCCTCCCCCCTTTTTCTGTCCTTCCGTTCGCCCTACACCTATCCACAAACACCCGCTTATTTGGTCTACCCATTCCTCGTGTCTTACCCATGTCTCGCTTAAGCCCATGACATCAAACTCCTCTGCCTCGATCAATGTAGCAATTTCACTTACTTTTCCGGTGGAGACCCTGGATGTTGCTATAACCCACTTTCAGGGTACCGAGGTTCATTGGCTTCTGCCTACTGGGCCCATTGTTTTCTGGCGCTAGTCCTGGTAAACTTATTCTGTCCCCCTCACTCTTGATTACCCCACCTATGTCCACTCTAGTTATACTTGCCTCTGACCTCCCACCCCGCTCCTCTCCAAAAAAAGGCTCTGCTACCCGTAGAATTTTATCCCCCAATACCCGTTTCCCCACCCTGCTAAGATGTAGCCCGTCACGCCTGTAATGCTCCCATTGCCCCAACATGTGTCCCAATGGTCGATAAAGGTTATTCCCAGATCAACACAGTAGTCCTCCAACTCTTCATTTAGGGCCAAAATCCTTGAGTTCCGTTCGTCCCCACCTCCAAGGACAGGAAGGACCCCGGATATGACTACCCTTGCATTCCTACTTAGCAGTTTGCCAACTAAGCCTCTATACGACTCCACCAAACTTACTGACTTTCTCTCCCTGATATTGTTGGTCCCCACATGGACCACCACTACCGGTTCCTGTCCTGACCCTGCCACAATGCCATCTACCCGGTCCCTGAGATTCTCCACCCTCCACCTTCGCCCCCGGAAAGCACAAGACTGTTCGATTGGAACTATCAGGACCACAAACGACATTGTCAATCCCACGTACAATGCTGCTCCCCGCTACAACTAATTTTCTTCTTCTGGCCCCAGTTCCTATATCATCTGCACCTCCTCTCGTTTTGCAAGCTTCTGGCCCCCTCTTTCCCTTGACCGCCCTCCTTACCCCGTCTGGCCAATCATCATCAACAACCATCTCACCCCCCACACTTTCCCCCTCACTCTCTGAGTCTAAAACACTAAACCTGTTTTCTAAACACCGCCTAGCAACCTTGGCAGCCTTATGCCGACTCTGGCTTCCGGACTCGACGCTGCCCTGATCTGACGCCACCTTCTGAATTTTCCTACTAGAACCCCCTCCTCAGTTACACCCCCCATATCAAGCATTATTCCCCCATGTTTCCTGCTTTCCAGTTTCCTCCTTGAGTCCACAACGACCTTCCACCCACCTTCAACCTCACCATCGTAGGTAACCTTCAACGGGGTAACACCAGATACACCGGCCCTTCCCAATTTCCCTCTCAGCTCTGCAATCTCCCGCTTGAATCCAACACACTTCTCTAAAAACTGTAAAATATCCCTGCAATTCGCACTTACCCCACTACTCTCCATTGACCGGCCACCACCATACCTCATATTACACTGTCTGCATGCCTCCGTATCCTCACTCTCCCCCACCTGCACCCCTCAACTCACCTCCCCCAGACCTCCCTTAACACCCATACTTACCTCCGTCTGAACACCCGTCGTGCACTTACCATTCATGATTACAAATATTATACAGAATCCAATGACCAAAAACGACAAAAACACCAGGGCAACAAACACACACAAAAAAAGGCAACTAAGGCAAACAAACAACAAAACCGGAAAAACCTATCAACTAAACCTCCTTATTACACCCTACGGTCCTCCCAAACACACTTGCGAAACTAAATATATAAAAACTTCCTTGAAATAAAACTAATATTTAAAAAAATACTTATAAACAGTTCAGAGTAGAAAATTTTCTTCTTCTCTTCGTGAGTAGTATTCACTGACAACTAATTTTCACTGGTACAGGAAATAAGTTTACTGTACTGTCATTAGACACGTGGACAGAGAATTTCCATCTCTGTTCACTTTCCTACCCACTATACTGTAGAATAAAACCTGTTAAAAAGGAAATGTGTAGCTTTGCTATTTCTTTGATTGTTTTTCTTTATTTATTCTTGCTCTGCAGTTACTTATTATGAAATCACCATGCACTGATGTAAATGTCTCATGAACAGATCACAATCTATTGAAAAAATGGCCATTTTTGTGATCTCAGTTCTGTATACTTAACCCTTTACCCAACGCAGACGATTTCAAAATTTATTATTTTAAATATCATTTTTTAAATTTTTTTCGAAAAAT
Organism: Pictodentalium vernedei; assembly: GCA_031216915.1. Taxonomy (NCBI): domain Eukaryota; kingdom Metazoa; phylum Mollusca; class Scaphopoda; order Dentaliida; family Dentaliidae; genus Pictodentalium; species Pictodentalium vernedei. The sequence goes on from CM062293.1 coordinate 228,831,361, forward strand.
TTCAACAAAACCATATAATGTGACCCCTCTTTGGAACGAGCTCGACGAGCTCGTTCCAAAGAGAGGTCACATGATGTGGTTTTGTTGAAATTTTTCGAAAAATACTATTTTTTCAGCTGCTGAATTTGCATATTACGCGGGCGGATGCGGGCGATTCGTTGGGTAAAGGGTTAATGTTATCCAGCATTTGTCATTTTGTGTTAATTGTATTCAGGTCAGAATGTGATGGGCATAATAAAAAATGTTAGCTTTCTTCTTGTTTTCAACTAAACCTATTTATCTGGTAGAGTGCTAAATTATTTTTGGTCATCAGAATTTGTTCATGTGTTTATGCTTTGTTACAATTTATGGGAGAGTGCCAAAGGGACTCTCCCATAAACTGTAACAAGGCAAACTAAATAATTTCACTTCAAATATAAGGTGCATCCACTGAATATCTGGCCTTTAGGTTGTGGTACCTGTATTTGAGAGTAAATCCCAAACATGGGCTTGCAGTACTCTTTGATATTTTGATACAGTTTTGCTACATTTTAACCCTTTGTACTCTGATGGTAACTTTCATGTCAGTTCAATTTATTTATTGGGGTTTAATGACACGTTTGACAGCCAGGGTCACTTCATGTCGGACAGTTCTATGAGTGGAGGAAGCCAGATTACCTGGAGAGAACAACTGAGCAATGGCAAGCAACTGTCAGGCTCCCCAACTTACTAACTTCACACAAGCAGGGTTAGCATTGGTTGACGGCAAGTGCCCCATCGACGTGCAGTATGCCTTAGTACATAACGCCACTGTGCCCCCACATGGGCAATAGGGGTGAAGTGGTTTGCCCAAGAACACAATGCAGTTGGCGCAGGTGGGATTCAAACTGAGGACCTCTTGGCTTGCAGCCTGCACCTCCACCTATTGAGCCACCACGCCCCCATGTTCGTTCAATGGCCGCAATCACAAGAGTCCATATTCATTATTTGTGGACAGGCCCATTAATATTGTCAACTTGTAGCCTCAGGCTGAACATTGAAAATAATGATTGGTCTATCACACACATTCACTCAGCAGTCATCCAACTTAAAGAAATTATGAAGTATCATGTATCTGGCTGGAAAAACAGCCTCTCAGTTTCAAAGGGTTAAAAGTCTGAAACAGTGGCATTGCAGTTGTTTCTAAGCAAGTCTTGGCTGCCTGTAAAGGCAGCCAAGACTTGCCTGGAAACAATTTGCATGGTACTTAGAATGTTTGTTGCAGCATTACCGAGAGACTGCATTTTGCAGTAAAAGTGATTTCTCATAATTATTAGTATTTCAAGGGATGAACCAAATTCTTATCTGGTGCTATGTGAGTAATTATGATTTTATTGTTTCTCTTTCCAGTGAGAAGATCAATTGTGTGAAGGCTGATTATATGCTTCTGGCTGTTGCTGTCGTAACAACCTCATGTTATATTGTAGATCAGCCGAGAGCAGATACTGTAAGAACTTTAAAAAACTACAAATCCATACTTATCTCAGACCTTATTTATTTATTTATTTATTTATTTATTGGTGTTTAAGGTCACATACTTATGCACAATGGCTAATCGTGACTGTGACAGTTTTACGGGTGGAGGAAGCCGGAGTACCCGGAGAGAACCACTGAGCATCGACAAGCAACTGTCAGCTCCTGAACAGTCTTACTCTGTTCAACCTCCGCTCAAGCAGGGTTACAGCGGTTGAAGACATTTGCACCATTGATGTGCAGTACGCCCTAGTACACGGCGTCATCATGCCACCATGTAGTCAACCGGAATAAAGTGCCTTTTCCAAGGACACAATGCGGGTCGTCCCAGACGGGGATCGAACTTGAGACCTCTAGCATAGAAGTCCAACAGTCTACCACTGAGCCACCATGCTCCTGTTTCATTGTAACTTGGAAAGATAACTTGGTATGATGTCTAGATGATCATATTTTGGTCACGATCGGTTAGCCGTTACCGCCGCATGGTCACTTGACCTAGATTCCTTTAGCAATGCTTACAGGTTGTTTTTATGAAGGGATTTCATTGTAACTTGGTAGGATAACTTGGTATGCTATCTAGCTGAGACTTTATTTTGGTCATGATCAGTCAACTGTGACTGCCAGATCGTCATGTGATCTAGATTCCTTTAGCAAAGTCTACAAGTTATATTTATGAAGGGATTTCATTGTAACTTGATAGGATGACTTGTTTTGGAATGATTTTACTGTAACTTTGGTTTTCAAACATTAACTGTTAGGGCCACTTCAACCCAGGTCTTAATTCTTTAGTACAGTCTACACTCAAATTATTCTTATTGAAAACATAGCATACAGGGAACAGAAATTAACATATTCTCAATTATCACAATTCCTGTCTTATTTCATAATCCTTTCATAAGGCCACACAAAGTAGATCTTCTGTTTCTCAGGCTATTTGTAAAACTGCATGCGGGCTAGCGTTTTTTTTATTAGCTCACCGAAGGGAGCTTAACTTATCACTTGCCGTCCGTCGTCGCCGTCCGTCATGAACTTTACATTATCGACTACTCCTCACAAACTACTGGATCAAATTGAACCAAATTTGGTGTGCATGTTCCCCATCATATGTCAATTCAAACTTGTACAAATAAACTTGTCGCACCCACAGGGGGCACCACAAGGGGCATAACTCTGATAGCACCTATGAATTTCTTTCCAAAATTAAAAAAAATCTTCTTCAGATCCACCAGGCAAAATTCTTTCCTATTTGGTATACATCATCTCGGGGGGGGGGGGGGGGGGGGGGGGGGGGGGGGGGGGGGGGTTGGGGGGGGGGGGGGGGTGTCAGATTCAAGTTTGTTCAAATCGGCCCCCTGGATTCATATTTGGGCTCACTTACGCTGAACTTAGTGCATTTCAGGCAAATTTCTTAAAAAATCTTCTTCTCCAGATCCAGCAGGCAGAATCTTTTGATATTTGGTATGCAACGTTGTGGGGTGGATCTGATTCAAGTTTGTACAAATCGGTCCCCTGGGTTCATATTTGGGCTCAGTATAGGAGCCCAAATTTGAACTTAGTGCATTTCAGGCAAATTTCTTTAAAAATCTTCTTCTCAAGATCCAGCAGGCAGAATCTTTTGATATTGGGTATGCGGCATGCTTAGAGGGGTAAAATTCAAGTTTGTTCAAGCCAAGTCACTGGGTTTATATTTGGGCTTACTGTGGTAGCCCGAATTATAACTTAGTTCAAAATGAGGAATTTTCTTTAAAAATCTTCTTCTTCAGATACAGCAGTTGGAATGTTTAGATATTTGGTATGCAGCATCCTTAGGTGAGATTCAAGTTTGTTCAAGCCATGTCCCTAGGTCCATATTTGGGCTCACTGTGGGAGCCCGAATGATAACTTAGTTAAAAATGAGGAATTTTCTTTAAAAATCTTCTTCTTCAGATCCAGCAGTCGGAATTTTTTGATATTTGGTATGCAGCATCCTTAGGGGCGTGAGATTCAAGTTTGTTTAAGCCATGTCCCTACGTCCATATTTGGACTCAATGTGGGAGCTCGAATTGTAACTTAGTTCAAAATGAGGAATTTTCTTTAAAAATCTTCTTTTTCAGATCTAGCAGTTGGAATGTTTTGATATTTGGTGTGCAGCATCCTTAGAGGGGTGAGATTCAAGTTTGTTAAAGCCAAGTCCCTGGATTCATATATGGGCTCCCTGTGGGAGCCCGAATTATAACTTAGTTCAGTATGAGGAATATTCTTTAAAACTCTTTTTTTTTTTTAGATCCACTGGTCAGAATCTTTGGATATTTGGTATAAGCTTTTCTTAGGAGGAGCAGATGCAACTTATAGAAAGCAATTATCTGGGTTGATATTTAGGCTCCCATGTCAGGTGAGCGCCCTCAGGCCCCCTGGGGCCTCTTGTTTTATTTTTTATTTCTGTAATTATTTCTTTGCCATCAAAAGTTCATGTTCTTGGTTCAAGTTTTGGGCCTCATAATCTATGGAATAGCAGAAACGGTTAAAGGGTTTTCTTGATCGATCAATCACATGGATTAACCTTGGTTAACCGATTAATCAGTTGTCCCAATAGATCACTGAATAGCTGCCACGTTGTTGATGATTTACAGTGTTAATAATGTCCCATTTTCTGGCTATTGATACAGTGTAACGTTCACGTGAGTGAACAAGTATATCAGCATGCAATTTGCATGCTGTATTCTATTCCGTAACACACAGGAATCCTAATAATATGAAAGAGAAACACAGTTCAAGGCCTAAGATTTACCCATGTGGCATGTGTAGGAGCAAAAGAGCAGTTGATGTGCATAATCCCAGGTAAGTATATTTCAGCAGACCTTTGATTTTTAGGAGCGCACGATCATCCTTGCATCCTTTCATCTGCTCCGATCTCTTGGAGACATGTGCAGTGTGTTGCGCTCTGGAAACTAGAAAGGCTATGGTTAATTCTTTTTTTACCTGTGTCTACACTGTCTTCCAGTTCCAGACTGCCAGCAGCTTTGAAGTTTTGTTGATGTGGGGGGTGTGTACGAATTAACAGTGCGCGTGTCATATCTCGCTCAGTGAGTCTGCACATGGAATTAGTTTCGGTGGCATCATTTGATCTTTTCCAGCAAAGTTGCAGACTTGCAGCTACTTTGAGAACGCCATAAACCAAACAACTCAATAATTAATAATTTAAATAGAGGCATAGCTCTTAACATTCCCTACAGTACCCATGTTATAACTGTTGTTTGTTTTGCCCCCCCCCCCCCCCCCCCCCTCTACACACACACACACACACACACACACACATTTTCTTGTTCGACTCAATTTGATCTGCAGTTGAAATGACGCAAATGGCGGCCATATATTATATATCTGTCAATCTTATAGTGAATCTCCACCATTCATATGACATCACACTTGTATTTGTTAATGAAATTACTGGGACATAGAATTCTTAACATTCAAATACCTATGATCACGCGCAGTGCTGACAATGCCAATATTGAGTTTTACTTTAGAACATGTTTCTAAAAAATGTATTGTAATCAAGATTATCGAACAAAGGCCTGGTGTATGGTGCCCTGAAGTGAAAGTGAGTACGGAATTAAGTAGATGACACCACTGGGAGGTGGCATCTACTGAAAGCTCGCACTCAATATCACGACTGAGGGAGAGAATCGCATGAAAATACAGAAACTGAAAGTGACAACGTTATCAGGATAAAACACATGCCGACTTCACTGATGTTTTGACAACGTCATAGCGAGTACTGCATGCATTTGAAACTGACAACTTGCTGATAGTGAGTGTGGCAATGTCTACGCGAGTCAGAAATGTGTTTGTTACAGTGTTAACACCCATAATGCGGTAGTTCAAAGGTAACGGTTAATCGAACAAGGACTTTTTTGATCGATCACAATGTTGATTGCCAGTTAATCAATTAACCAGTTAACCATTTCAGCTCTACGTGGGAGGTCGTGTATTTCATCCATTGAGTGCAAGAAGGCTTTGCAATGCTGGAGCATTGCAAAGCCTTCCTGCAGTCAAGGGACAGATTTATCATTTTTTTTAACTTGAGTATCGGACATAAACCATTCAATTTTTTATTTTTTTTAGTTTACATTGGTTATAAAAAGAGAACATGCAGTAGCCAAAAGGACCATGTGGGTGGGTCTGAGAAACAGATTTTAGGTCACTGATGGGAGCTTAACTTATCACCGGCGTCCGACGTCGCAAACATTTTTCAAACGACTTCTCCTCTGAAACCACTGGTCCGATTTTCATGAAACGTCATGTGGATGTTCAGTACTATATGGCAATTCATGTTTGTTCAAATGAAATGGGGGCTCTGTATGGGGCCTAAATCTGATAGCAACGTATGAATTATAGAAAAATTATTAAAAAATCTTCTTCTTCAGAACCAGTGGGCAGAATCTTTTGATACTTGGTATGCAGCATCTTGGTATGGGTCTGATTCAATTTTGTTCAAATCGGCCCCCTGGATTCATATTTGGGCTCACAAAAGAAGCCCAAATTCGAACTTAGTGCATTTCAGGCAAATTTCTTAAAAAAATTCTTCTCAAGATCCAGCAAGCAGAATCTTTTGATATTTGGTACGCAACATTGTGGGGAGGATATGATTCAAGTTTGTTCAAATCGGCCCCCTGGATTCATATTTGGGCTCACTATAAAAGCTTGAATTCGAACTTAGTGCATTTCAGGCAAATTTCTTCAAAAATCTTCTTCTCCAGATCCAGCAGGCAGAGTCTTTTGATATTTGGTATGCAACTTTATGGGGTGGATCTGATTCAAGTATGTTCAAATCGGCCGCCTGGGTTCATATTTGGGCTCAGTATAGGAGCCCAAATTTGAACTTAGTGCATTTCAGGCAAATTTCTTTAAAAATCTTCTTCTCAAGATCCAGCAGGCAGAATCTTTTGATATTGGGTATGCAGCATGCTTAGGGGGGTGAGATTCAAGTTTGTTCAAGCCAAGTCCCTGGGTTCATATTTGGGCTCACTGTGGAAGCCTGAATTATAACTTAGTTCAAAATGAGAAATTTTCTTTAAAAATCTTCTTCTTCAGATCCAGCAGTCAGAATGTTTTGATATTTGGTATGCAGCATCTTTAGGGGGTGAGATTCAAGTTTGTTCAAGCCATGTCCCTAGGTCCATATTTGGGCTCACTGTGGGAGCTTGAATTGTAACTTAGTTTGAAATGAGGAATTTTCTTTAATAATCTTCTTCTTCAGATCCAGCAGTCGGAATGTTTTGATATGTGGTGTGTAGCATCCCTAGGGGGATGAGATTCAAGTTTGGTAAAGCAAAGTCCCTGGGTCCATATTTGGGCTCCCTATGGGAGCCCGAATTATAGCTTAGTCAATATGAGGAATTTTTCTTTAAAAGTCTTCTTCAGATTCAGCAGTCAGAATGTTTTGATATTTGGCATGCAGCATCCTTAGGGGGTGAGATTCAAGTTTGTTCAAGCCAAGTCCCTGGGTTCATATTTGGGCTCACTATGGGAGCCCAAATGATAACTTAGTTCAAAATGAGGAATTTTCTTTAAAAATCTTTTTCTTCAGATCCAGCAGATGAATTCTTTTGATATTTGGTATGCAGCATCCTTAGGGGGGTAAGATTCAAGTTTGTTCAAGCCATGTCCCTAGTTCCATAACATTTGTCTCTCATGACTTCATTCCTTTGTAGTGTTGATGAACCATGTCTAACTGAATGTGACCCAAAATACTTCTTTGAACCACTTTGTTTGAATCACTTTGCCCGGTGAGTGATTAAGGCCCCTTGGGACCTCTTGTTAATTTTGTTAGGCCTAAACATTGAACATTATTTTTTTCATTTGGAAAATATACTAAACAGTACTTTTTCTTCATGTGATGTGAATGAAAAGTGCTGTCAGGGGCCATGGTTGTAAGTTAAGAAATATGTGGAGGCCTAAAATATGTCGATTAAAATAATTTCAGATCATTGATCAGCTTTCAAAGATAACAAGAGTATCCAAAGATGATATTGTTGACTTTTCTACAGTGCTAGTGCAGATGATTATGGAGAGCAATTGAAAATGCTGCAGGAGATGTTTTTCTTACAGTGAACTTGAGAAGATGCGAGGACTTGAATCAATAATTGGTAGACTATTAAATTATTTTTGGTCATTAGAATTTGTTCACATGCCTTTGCCTTGTTTCAGTTTATGGGAGAGTGTCTTTGGGCACTCGCCCATAAATCATAACAAGGTAAATCCATACAGACTAAATAATTTCACTTAAAATGTAATATGAAGCATATTCCACAGAATATGAAGCTTTTATGTTGCTGTACCTGTCCTTTAGAGCAAAGCCCAAATATGGGCTTCCAACATCTACCAGTTCTCATTTTTCCTCGATTTGATATTCAGTGGCATTAGTAGCTCATTTCAGGGTCAAGGCAGATTTCATTGGCAAAGAATAACACAACTCATCTATGGAGCTGCTGATATGCTGTAATGTGAAACACTGTTGGAAAGAACTCAGCTCCTTTCCAGCAGTATATCACGTAACATAATTATTTACTGAAGGCCATAGATCTAGGTTTCTTGTTTCGGCCCCAAACTGCCACACTGAGAGAGTTAATAGTTTGCTTATTGGCTGTGCAGGAGACCATTTGACAAACTTGGGCAGGATTTTTGTTTGCCAAGTGTTCATTTTGTACTCATGTGACAAGGTAACATGTAAGACTGAGAAAAAGTACATACAGAATTTGTTATGTGGGATTAAGTCCCCAAGTTCAATACACCTCAATTTATGCACCAGTTAATGGAATATCACAGTTAATTGGTTGAGTAATTAAGCCCATATTTGGGCTCTGTTGCGAAATGATCATACCATGATCAAGAAGCTTTGTATTCTGTATATGTGCTTCACATTCCATTGATAGCAAAAACATTTCTTATTAAAGGATTTTTGCACATTAACTTATTTCTAAATTCTAATTTTTTTTAAAGTTACACAAAATTGGTTTTGCAGACTAGTTTCATGTAAATTCAAAGAAAATAATCCAACACTATAATTTGTACATTATTTTCATGTATTTGGGATATAAATCTTTCTTTTGAAACCTTTCTTTGTATGCAAACTCCCTGTGGGAACCCCAGGAAGTGAAGCAGTGCTTGTATACTGTGGTAAACAAGCTCTATTTTACTGGTAAAATTTGACCCAGTAACTAATGCCTGGGGTGGAAATCCCCTAAAATGGGCAATGTGGGTACAAACAATTGGCTGGTCTTTACTTTATATCCATGTAGCAGTCATGATCAGTCATTGTGCAGAAATATGTGATCTTAAACACCAATAAATGAATAAATTTATATGCAAAGGCAGTGTCAGTTTATTTTGTTATTTATAATTCATAGAATGTAATTTTATTTCATTTCACGAGAATTGAATCCCTATCTTATAAATTGTAACAAATGCACGCGAACAAATTCTGACTATCAACATTAACCCTCTGCACATTGATATTGATATATAAAAATTTCAAGCTGCTAGTTTTTCCAACAATGCAGCTATGATTTCAACCAATGAAATCTTGTTTGACAAATTGACAGAGCTCAGTGAGCTCTGGCAAACAATATTGAATTGGTTAAATTCATTGTTGCATTATGGGGAAAATTTGCAGTAAGAAATTTCGGCATATTGACATCAGTGTGTAGAGGGATTATATAGTACTCTACCAGCTAAAAGCATATATTCCTAATACAAAACAATTAATGATACATTACTTAGAAGACCAATCTTTTTATTGTATTAATATTATTACATTAGTTGAATCCTCTGCATGCTGATATTGAAATATCAAAATTGCAAGCTGCAAATTTTTCCCAATAGCTGGGAATTTAACCAATTCATTCTCATTTGACAGAGCATGTTGATATTTTGATATCAATGTGTAGATGGTTAAGAAGAAATCCCTGTTGATTGTATATATAATTTCTGCTTGTCCAGGACATGTTGAGAAATTACGACTTTTTGCTGCTTCCATCAATTTTCCTTACAGTTCAAGAATTAAGGATTAAAATCATTATATCTTGTATGATAGAGCTCCTGTAGATCTTTCAAAAAAGATATAATGCATTCAGATTCTTATTTCAATCAAAATGCAGGTAATTTACAAAATACTGAATTTGGGATATTCCTTTCAATTAAATGTTTTTTCATTGACTGAATACAGGGACCGATCAGGACTATTTAAAATACGCTCTAGCCTCGGAGCCTATTTTTTCAATTCATGCGCCAGATTTCAATTTACAGAGTCACACTGCTGTTTGTAACACACACTGCAAGTATGTAATAGCTCTCATCATTTTCATTTAGTACACTATAGCAAACATTAATCTTCACTGTGGTTTCTGATCAAGTCTTGGCTGCCTATTTAGGCAGCCAAGACTTGATCAGAAACCACAGTGAAGATTAATGCTTGGTAATTAAGACTTGAAGTATTAACTTAAGCACTCTACAACAATGATAAATGATAATCATATATATAATACATGTAAGAGTGTCTCTCTCGATTATCCATCGAAAGAATATCAAAATATGATCTGAGAAGTTACGCGCCAATTGAGAAGCCTATTTCTGAGATTTAAGAGCCAGGTCCTGATGTTTCAGAACCAAATACACACTGGCACATGCCCAGGTCGGTCCCTGCTGAATGGCTATTCATTGAACAACAATTCACTTTTATGCATGCGACTTGATTATATAAGAGTATTATTCACTATCAAAATGAATTATTTTCTGTGACTACATCTTTGAAGATTAATCTCATTTGTAATCCATAGAAATACTGTTTGCTTAACAAGACAATTTGTTATTCCCATGAACTGCATTTCAGTAAAATATTGCGTCAATGTATATTTATGTCAAGATGATTCTTGTCTCCTATTTTAGGTGTAATTCACACCTTATAAGTTTTGGAAATAATGTTAGCAGGTAAGTACATTTAGTATGAAATATTTTGTTGCAACATGGTATTAGTACTGCCTCTGTCTTACAATCAGGGCGTGAGTTTCCCTTCTGACATTGAGAATGGGAACTATCTTTTTCTTTACCAATTCTCTCTAGCCTTTTTCTTTTGTTCAACAAATTGTTTTTTTTATTATCTCTCTTTATCCCCAGTGCCCTGAGTCCATCTGATATGGTAAAAATGTTGAATGTGTGTGGCTTTGATTTTCGTCCTTCATTCAATTTATGTCTTTCATTAAGGCATCGGGTCACTTGCTTGTCAGTGAATGACAAAATTTGAGAGGTAATGTTGTAATAAAAAGTGACCAGCTGGACTTAACTGTTTGATACACTTGAACAATGAACAAATGAATGTTTTTCTTTATTCGGAGGTTCATAAAACTATAGATTAAGCATTCTATTTATTAACTAAGCAGTTATCAGTTAACAAGACGGAACACAACGAAGGTGGAGTACAGGGTATTGGAATTAACGACACAAGATGCAGTTTTTCCTGGACTCCACAAGCAAAAAAGGCACACGTGAAATACAGGAAACACACCACCAAGGGTTGTTGATTCCTGTCTCGTGTACTCTATCTGCATTGTGTTCTGTATTTATACCTCGATTACACTTGAATTATATGAATGGAGTTGGTATGTTCAAAGAAAAATATCGCCTTTGGCAGAATGATAACTTTCTTTCTTGACACTGTATTGAAGCATTTCATTCACGTCATAATGTCACTCAGATGCGTAATGTCCAATTAGATTTGTTCTTACATGACATTCTACTTTGTAATCCAGATTCCATGCATGGCGTACCAAGCACATTTCCCAATGTGTGTATTGCATTGCGTAACGTTGAATATGCACAGCAATCTTGCAAAAGTGGGATGTTTCTCACTTGGATCATGATCTAGTTATACCCCCAAAAAACGAAGTTATGGGGGGGAGGGGGGGGGGGGTATATAGGAGTCAACTTGTCCGTCGGTTGGTCGGTCTGTTGTCGGTCCATTGCATATGTGAACTTGAACTTGTGGAGCGAACTACTTCCACAGTTTTAGTCGCATTTTCATGAAACTTCACAAAAATGATGTTCATGATGAGGGGAACTGCGTGACATAATTTTTTTCCGGATTAAAAATTGCAGACTGGTGGACATATTGGATTTTGCAAAATACTTGTGGAGCGAACTACTTCTACAGTTCTTGCTGCATTTTCATGAAACTCAATATAAATTGATCGACATGATGAGGAGCAGTGAGTGACATAAATTTTTTCCAGATCGGATTCAAGATGGCAAACTGGAGGCCATATTGGATTTTGCAAAATACTTGTGGACCGAACTACTTCCACAGTTTTAGTCACATTTTCATGAAACTTCACCGAAATGATCAACATGATGAGGAGCAGCGCGTGACATAATCTTTTTCCCCAATCGGATTCAAGATGGCTGGCAGTTGGCCATATTGGATTTATTGAATGCCCCTTTTCAGTCACCCACACTAGGCGGTATGCCATGTTGGGGGTATACCAGGCGACAGACCACCTCTAGTCGTGACACATTTACACCAGCACTTGGGGATGTGATGAATACAACATTGCAAAATGAAGTTTAAATTCAGAAACATTGAAAATAGGATTCGAGGTGCTTTGTTTTTAAATTTTGTTTACAACTGCTGAGATTCTACAATGTTGTGGACAGGAAAATGGGCAGAGAATTACAGGCTGTTTGCAACCTCTATTATGATGGAACTGATCCGTTAGAAATTCTCTGTTCATTTTTAAAATAACAGCACTGTTTCACAGAATATGTCTGACACTCAGTACAGGAATATATATAATAAAGAGTAACAAAAACATGGTGAGGCTATTAAAAAAAAATTCTTGTTTCTCAAGCTCCTCCCTTGTCATAGAAAATCTGCCTTATCAGCTTTTTTTTCACCTGGAAATCTCTTCTATGACACTATTTTGCACTTGAAAGACAAATATTTAACCAGCAAAACCTTGCTTGACAGAACTCACAGAGCTCTGTCAAACAAGATATTGTTGGTTAAAGTTTCAACTACATTATGGGAAATCTTCACTGCTGAAAACATTGGTTTACCTCATAGTAGTGTTAGTAATTAAATTTCAGATTCCAACCAAATTTTTCGGTTTTGCTTTTGGTTTCAATTGGGTAAAAAAATTAAAATTATTAAAAGTATGGGATTATACTTGTAGTCCCTATATTATTATTATTTAATTGTTTTGCCATCAATTAATTGGATGCTTTCTGTGGCCATTTTTTTCTGTTATATCAACAGAAAAACTTTCGCAACTTTAAGTTCAAAATTTAAAAACAGTATATTTATTGACCCTTCAACCTAAATTTTTAGCTCACCGAAGGGAGCTTAACTTATCACTTTGCCGTCAGTCATGAACTTTACATTATCGGCTACTCCTCCCAAACTACTGGATCAAATTGAACCAAATTTGGTGTGCATGTTCCCCATCATATGTCAATTCAAACTTGTACAAATAAACTTGCCGCACATACAGGGGGGCACCACAAGGGGCATACTGATAGCACCCATGAATTTCTTTCCAAAATTAAAAAAAATCTTCTTCTTCAGATCCACCAGACAGAATTCTTTCCTATTTGGTATACATCATCTCTAAGGGCGGGGGGGGGGGGGGGGGGGGGGGGGGGGGGGGGGGGGGGCAGATTCAAGTTTGTTCAAATCGGACCCTCCTGGATTCATATTTGGGCTCACTATAGAAGCCCGAATTTGAACTTAGTGCATTTCAGGCAAATTTCTTAAAAAATCTTCTCCAGATCCAGCAGGCAGAATCTTTTGATATTTAGTATGCAACATTGTGGGGTGGATCTGATTCAATTTTGTACAAATCGGCCCCCTGGGTTCACATTTGGGCTCAGTATAGGAGCCCGAATTCAAACTTGGTGCATTTCAGGCAAATTTCTTTAAAAATCTTCTTCTCAAGATCCAGTGGGCATAGTCCCCGTACTGGCCGGTTCGACAGGGGAACGAACCGGCAAAGTGGCTTCACCGCCGACCCTCTGAACTAGCGAAGGGTCACGATCCTCCAAAAGACCCGACATGGGATGACGGGCGGCAGCCGAAAACATCTGAAGCCAGACGTGTATAGGGGTGTGACACACCCCGAGGATCAACATAGCACTAACTCATGAGAGTCACCGCAGACCTCTGCAGGGCAGAAGGTCCAGGCTGCACAAAAGACGTTGGACCCCCAAAACTGTTCGTGTGGCCAGAATGAGGGACGGAAACGCCACGGAGTTCATAGTGTCCCACTAAGAACAACCGAATCCAATGACAACTGTGGTGCTCGACGGCGCAGAGACCACAGGAGAGGATCCGGCCGGCAGCCACTTCCAACTTCGCCGAGTTGAAGTCAGGGAAGGCTGAGGCCGATACCCCCACGTCTACACAACCAGACACCGCAGCAGACCACTGCAGGTATAAAACTACTGTGCTCAATGGCTGAGAGGACACAGTATGGGGTTCAGTCGGCAGCCCCAATTGACTTCGCCGAGTGGAAGTCTGAGGCCGAAACCCCACAACCACACCACAGACATCCCTGCAGACCCTGGCAGGGAGAAGCCGAGGCCGGCTAAAAACGGTGCCCAATGACGTTTTAGACGGAACAGCAGTAGCAGCAGATACGACGGGAGCTGTTGGAACTGGCGGAAAAGCGGAGAGAGCCACCAAGCTCGGCCTCCAAAGGAGGAGTCACAACCCTAGTGACAGCCTCAGATGTCGACTGGAGAGGGCGCATAGTCCCGGAACCAGGCATCTCTACACCAGAAAACTAACAGCTCCCGGAGTATTCTCATCAGACGTGGTCGAAACGAAAGCGTTCACCACCCCCCGCGGGAGTATTCTCATCAGACATGGTCCAATCGGGCGACCCGAAACGAAAGCTTTCACCACCCCCGCGGGAGCGGGAGGAGCTGCACATCCCCCACGGAGGGGGTCAAACTCACACCAGACGTGGTCGAGTCGGGCCCTGAAACGACAGTGCCCCCCCCCCCCCCCCCCCCCAACAACCCTAGTGACAGCCTCAGATGTCGACTGGAGAGGGCGCATAGTCCCGGAACCAGGCATCTCTACACCAGAAACCCCACAGCTCCCGCAGTATTCTCATCAGACGTGGTCGAATCGGGCGACCCGAAACGAAAGTGTTCACCACCCCCGTGGGAGCGGGAGGAGCTGCACATCCCCCACGGAGGGGGTAAACTCACATCAGACGTGGTCGAGTCGGGAGGCTCCCGAAACGACTGCATTCCACACCACCCGCGTGTGCGGACGAAACGGACACGAGAATGCACCAATGGCGAGGGCAAAAGGAATTGCCCTAAAGAAACCGAACTGGAAAGAACAGAGGTGAGAGCAGTAGAAGAAAAAGGTGAACTCAACAGAAACAGAAAGTAGAAGAACACCCTCAACTACGAGGGAAGGTGGCAGAACCCAGACGGCCGACACCTACTCCAATAAAATTTTTTATCAACCGAAAAAATTCATTGTCGAATCGCGATGACATGATGTCGCAAAACATTCGCGAAAACGGAATAGTAATTAATAAACAATGAGAATGTGGTTGAAAATATAAACGAGAATATATAAAACACAGTCCTGTTATACGATCTTCAGATCCATAATTCCAGTCACAGGAAAACCATTATCCACGAGTTGAATTATCACTGTTTCATAATGCATATGGCGGAAACACATCCTGCTCGTGCTTCGGATAGAAAAAGAATGACGAATTGATGCATTGCGCACTGTGACGGAAGTCATGGGTTTGTACTATGGAAGAGCGTCCCATACTGGGTGTGCGCCGATGGCGCTCGGCCCAGTTTTGGCTTATTTTTTCGTGGTGTTTTTACACCACTTTTTCTTTCCCAAATCTTGGGAAAGATTAAAATAGAGAGTATTTTATCCGAGTTAGGTTCTTCCACTGTAGTGCAAGCCTGTTGTAAACAATTGAGGTAGGTTGATAAGAATTAGGTTTTTCCAGGAAAATTTCTCCAAAACCATATCTTGACCCCTCATCGGAATGAGCTCGTCACACTATATGGTTTTGTTGAAATTTTTTTAAACATTATAAAAAACAATACTTAAAATAACAAATTTTGATATCGTGTGCATGGGTAAAGGGTTAACCCACTGAGTGTTATCAAGATATTTTTTATAGAATTTACTCATGCTGCTTTGAAGCAGCCATGACTAGTTTTGATGAAAATTCATCTGAATTTAACTCAAGAAATCACTGTTGAGTCCATTCAAATTACTAGGGGAAAATTTGATTAAATGTGCCCAAATTAAACTTATTTCAGTGGCAATAGAAATTCTGTCCTGGGCAAGAATATCCACCAGCAGCATGGAACTAGTTAAACTCCAAAAAACAAAAAACAAACACCCTTCAAGTGAGTTGGAGTTCTCTCAAGAGTGGAGAGGGATATAGGAATTAGGAATTCATTTCCTCCATCTATTCTCCCTCATCTCTTGTCATCACATTTTGAAGAAAACTATTCCAAATACTTTTCTAAAATTTAATATACTAAAAGTTTGCTGAGCACCAAGTATATCCAACTACCTGTTTTACGTTTTAGTTGAAATATTGTAATGAAAAGTGTATATATTTTTTATTTAATTATACTGATAATGATTTAAGTACAGAAATTAAGATTTTATTTGTGTTTGACATTATTATTTAGCTTTTGAATATGATAACCATGGAAAATGGATATTATTGGTAAAAGAGGAAATTTTTTAATATGCCAAAAAGTTGACGGAGCGAACTGGTATGGGTTCAATATCGAGTATGAGACCCATTACTGTTAATTACAGCTTGACAACGCCTTTCTTGCTCCCAATCAGGTTCCTGGTGATCCCCTCTGGGATGTTGTTCCATTCTTGGACCAGCATGGCACCAAGTTCCTGGACACTTTTTGGCTGGACTGGACGGGCTGAAATTGCAATCTGCAACTCATTCCAGACATGGTCGATTGTATTGAGATCTTGCTGGCCAGTCCATACGCTCAATCCCCTCCCTCTGTTGGTACTCCCCCGGCAGCATGGGGAACATGATGACAGGTATTATCGTCCATCAGAATGAATCTATCACCCACTGCACCTGCATACAATCTGACATGGACATCCAGGATCTCATCAATATACTGCTGTGCAGTCAATGTACCATGTTCAAGGACACAGAGCTCTGTACGTCCATCCCTGCTGATGCCACCCCAGACCCTGATTGACCCTCCACTACAGCGGTCATGCTCAGCAATGTTGGCTGCATGGAATCACTTTCCTGGTCTTTCCATACCCTAGAATGCCTATCTGTGTGGTCTTGACTCATCTGTACAAAGGACAGGTCACCAATCTTCTCTGGTCCATCCAACGTGGTCCATGGCCCATTCATATCATGCCTGGCGGTGGTTCTGGGACAGCGGAATGCAAATACATGGTTTTCTCGATCGGAGACCACATTCGTGCAACCTTGCCCGGATAGTCTGCATCAAAACATTTACCCAGATGCATTCTGAAGGTCACTGCAAAGCTGGGTTGCTGTGGCAAAGCGGTTCCTATGGGCCTGAATGATCAAAAACCGGTCTTCAGCTGCAGATGTTGCCCTGTCTGTCACTACCATGCCATCTTACTGGTGTGCCATACAGCTGAAATCTTGCTCAGACTCTGGTGATCACCGTATGGTGCACACCAAGGGCTTCCCCAACCTGACGATGGGTAGCCCCTTGCTCCACCATTCCTACAGCCCGCCACATTTCTGCTTCAAGACAAATGTTTTCTTACATTTGCATTTGCCATATTCAATCATTAAATCACAAGGGTTTGTGTTGAAATGAAGATTGAATACCCTACACATGTCATGTACATGTAGACAGTACACGAAAACATCATGAAAATCAAGGGGTACATGCTTTCCATGACTGTCACAAAAATTCTACCTGTCAAGAGAGCTAATGAAAACACTGGGGACCATCTCAATACATTCCTCAATCATATCCACCAAAAATATCGCAAATATGTCACAAGCAAATTTCACAATGATGTGTCAAATATTTGGTGCTTAGCAAACTGTGAGTAGTATATATAGCTTTTCGGTGATAATATTGTAAATCATTAATGTGATTGCAAACCAACTGTGTTATATTTCATCAAGACTCAGTGTTCATCTTTAATAGAAAACTATTTGGTGATTGTGAACCACATGTGTCCAAGTATTTCTTTAAGCATTATGCCCTTGTTGGAATTGGGTAGCAGGGTATTGGTCATCCCATAGCATTGAACTTATTGCTGTTATCTTTTTGTGAATGACATGAATATTTTATTTTAGTAAATGTCTTATTCATCACTGAATATGTTTATCAATTAATTTCATAAAAAATAAAAATAATTAAAAAACAGAACGATAGAACCATAACAAAGCACAAGCTGTGATATTTTGTTTTGATTATTCTCTTATGTTATTCTTGCATTATTTTTCATTGTATATTAACCCTTTACTCAATGTAATTGCCAAACTGGCCTGTGCTGTACACAAAAATCACCAATCAAATTTTATTACCGCTATTTTTAGCTCAACTTTGATGTAGTCAAATTTGAGGTTTTGTCATGGTCTGTCTGTGCGTCCATCAACAATTCAGTATGGCTCAGGCTAGAGGCTGTATTTATGAACTGATCTTTATGAAACTTCTTGGGTACCTTCGTTATCACCATGGGACAAGAATGAGTGTTTTTAGGTGCTGTCCAAAATTCAAGATGGCCTTCTGCAGCCATTTTGTACCGAAATTAGTACAATCTGTTTTTTGTACAGAACTTCTGAGTGAAAATTCTGATTTGAATTCATTTTTGCTTGAATGTTTAGTAACCTGGAATACATCATATATAACATGGGTTTTTTCTCGTGCAGAAATTATGCAAATTAGATGAACTTTGATTTATTCAGTGCTACTTATACACAGTAATTACACATGTTAATACTGCTCGGGCTAGGGGCTGTATTTAAGAACCGATCTTCACAAAACTTCTTGGGTACGTTTGCTGTCACCTTGGGACGAGAACGAGTGTTTTGGGGCGGGGTTCGAAATTCAAGATTGCTGCTGGCAGCCATTTTGTACCGAAATTAGATACAATCAGTTTTTTGCACAGAACTTCAAATGCCAATACGGCTCGGGCTAGAGGCCGTATTTTATAAACCGATCTTTACAAAACTTCTGGGGTACCTTTGTTATGACCGTGGGACGAGAACGAGTGTTTTTGGGTGTGGTCCAAAATTCAAGATGGCTGCCAGCCGCCATTTTGTACAGACGATGCAGAAATCTATTTTTTGTTTTTCTCGTGCGTAAATTGTGCAAATTAGACTAATTTTGATGTTTTTTAGTGTCACTTTCAGCACTGCAAGTGCAAATGCCAATACAGCTCGGGCTAGAGGCCGTATTTATGAACCGATCTTTACGAAACTTCTTGGTACCTTTGGTATCACCGTAGGACGAGAACGAGTGTTTCTGGGTGTGGTCTAAAATTCAAGATGGCTGCCAGTGGCCATTTTGTACCGAAATATTAGGTCTAATCAGATTTTTGCACAGAACTTCCATATGAAAGCACTGATTTGAATAATTTTTTGTGTGAATGTTTAGTACCATGGGATACATCACATATAATACGGGTTTTTTTCTCGTGCAGAAATTATGCAAATTAGATGAACTTTGATTTTTTCAGTGCGACTTACGCACAGTAAGTACACGTCAATACGGCTCGGGCTAGAGACTGTATTTATGAACTGATCTTCACGAAATGTCTTGGGTACCTTTGTTATCACCTTGGGCCAAGAACGAGTGTTTCTGGGTGTGGTCTAAAATTCAAGATGGCTGCCAGTGGCCATTTTGTACCGAAATTAGGTCTAATCAGTTTTTTGTACACAACTTCTAAACGGCTCAGACTAGAGGCCATATTTATGAACCAATCTTTATGAAACGTCTTGGGTACCTTTGTTATCACCATGGGATGAGAGCGAGTGTTTTTGGGTGTGGTCCAAAATTCAAGATGGCCACCAGCAGCCATTTTGTACCAAAATTAGTGCAATCAGTCTTTTGTACAGAACTTCTGTATGAAAGTTCTGATTTGAATACATTTTTGTATGAATGTTTAGGAACGTGGAGTACATCACATATAATACAGGTTTTTTTCTCATGCAGAAATTATGCAAATTAGATGAACTTTGATTTATTCAGTGCTACTTATACATAGTAAGTACACATGTCAATACGGCTCGGGCTGGGGGCTGTATTTATGAATCGATCTTTATGAAACTTCTTAGGTACCTTAGTTATCACCTTGGGTCGAGAACGAGTGTTTTTGGGTGCAGTCCGAAATTCAAGATGGCTGCCGGTGGCCATTTTGTACCGAAATTAGGTACAATCAGTTTTTTGTACTGAACTTCTATATGAAGGTTCTGATTTGAATAAATTTTTGAATGAATGTTTAGTAACATGGGCTACATCACATATAATACAGTTTTTTTTCTCGTGCAGAAATTATGCAAATTAGATGAACTTTGATTTATTCAGTGCTACTTATACACAGTAAGTGCACATGTCAATACGGCTCGGGCTGGGGGCTGTATTTATGAATCGATCTTCATGAAACTTCTTAGGTACCTTAGTTATCACCTTGGGTCGAGAACGAGTGTTTTGGGGTGCAGTCCAAAATTCAAGATGGCTGCCGGGGGCCATTTTGTACCGAAATTAGGTACAATCAGTTTTTTGTACAGAACTTCTATATGAAGGTTCTAAATTTGAATAAATTTTTGAATGAATGTTTAGTAACATGGGCTACATCACAAATAATACAGGTTTTTTTCTCGTGCAGAAATTATGCAAATTAGATGAACTTTGATTTATTCAGTGCTACTTATACACAGTCAATACCGAAATTAGGAGCAATCAGTTTTTTTGTACAGAACTTCTAGGACTACGTTTGTTATCATCATAGGATGGTAACAAGTTCTTTTGGGCTCTGCCCAAAATTTAAAATGCCTGTCAGCAGTCATATTTACAGGAATTGTGTGTATTACATTTTTTGTACAAAACCTGTAAAGTAGATTTTTTATGTCAGTAATGTTTGCTATAAATTTATTAGGTGCCTTTGTTATCACTGTGACATGAGAACAAATATTACTGGGTTCAGTCAGACCCACTCGGGGACTCAAAAAGGGAGTTAATTAAAAAAAATTTCCAAAACCACCAGACAAAATAATGTTTCTTGAATTCAGCATTCCAAGGATGTGTATATTCAAATGTGTTGAAGCCAAGTTCCGGTGTTAATATTTGGTGTTGTTTGGGGAGGGTAATCATTATTAGCACAACCCAAGAAAAATAAAATCTCCTCACCTGTGGGAACCCTATGAGCTAAAGATAAAAAATTCAAATACCTATATTTTTAGAAGGACTGGACAAATATTTATTAATTAGTATGAATCAACCTTACAAGGGTTTGAATCAAACAGGCCAAAACAGTTGTTAAAATATGGCTTATTGTGCACCATACAAGGATCCCCATTGTAACTTTAACTCCATGGAGATTTCTTTTCTAGTTTAGCATATAACTGTCACCCACCATTACAATACTTTACCTGTACATTTGTTACAGGCAGCAGTCAGTATTTAAGTACAGACCTTTACAATACTTTACATGTACCTTTGTTATCAGGTCATTACCTAGATGTGTGTCATTGCTGTGTCACATACTATACATGTACATGTCTTACACAAGTTCAGCTACAGTGTCATTGACACTTTCATCTTCATTTTCTGTCTCAAAAATATACCCTATGACCCCTCATTGGAACCAGCTTGTTCAGATTGGTCCAACTGGGGATTTTTTACTATGCTTTTGAGACAAAAAAGGACAATTTTATGTTATTCAAAGGTTTTATCATCTTCTATTCATTTTGAGTAAAGGGTTAAATCAACAGAAAACATCATTCTCATAAATTTCTAAAATACCCTCTGTTGAGTTTTGTACCAGACAATTTTTAATAAAGACTTTCCTCAACAAATACAGTTGTTTCTGGTGATCCTCTTATTTCACCCCTCATTTCATAAGGTTCCAGAAGATTTTTATCCCCCAATTAATAGTAACTGGGGGATACAGCTATCAGACCAAACAATGATTTGAATTTTGATTATGTTTGGTATGGAAAACAACTAGCACAATATACATAACATAGTTCACAGGGTTTTCTCATGCATAATTTATATAAATTAACATTTTTTTCAAATCAAAATCATCCTTAGATTAGCCAAACCATGTTTCTGTCTGATCCTGACTTTTTTACTAGGAATATACTGCAGAAACACCCATGGAACTGAACTGCATGAAGAACCATCGTGGACACATATGTACCAAATGAAAAAAATGTCCTTATTTCTTCTAGTGGGGAATGATAGATGAATGAAATAATCATTTGCTAAGTTTGTACACACCTGTCTGAATATTTTTTTCATAATACAAATTTGGTTAATATTATGAGATTTCAATTTTTGTAACTCTTTACCTAATGAATCAACCACATTTGAGAAATTTACAAACTGACCAGCTGAATAAAAAATCAAAAAAAAAAAAAATCAACAAAACCATGCATGTGACCACACATTGGAACGAGCTTGTTCCAATGAGGGGTCACATGGTATGGTTTTGATGAAATTATGTGAAAAACTGGGGAAAAAAATAATAGAACAAATTCTGATATTATGTTCATTGGGTAACAGGTTAACCTTTCTCTTAATAAATACAGATCTGCACGAGAAAATACATTAAAAACAATGAACATTTTTTGTTAGCTCAACTTTGGCGAAGCCAAATTTGAGCTTTTGTCATGGCCTGTCGTCCGTCTGTCCGTACGTCAACAATTGGATACGGCTCGGGCTAGAGGCCGTATTTATGAACCGATCTTTACGAAACTGCTTGGGTACCTTTGTTATGACTGTGGGATCAGAACGAGTGTTTTTGGGTGCAATCCGAAATTCAAGATGGCTGCCAGCTGCCATTTTGTACCAACGATGCAGAAATCTGTTTTTTGTACAGAACTTCCATATGAAAGCTCTGATTTGAATAATTTTTTGTATGAATGTTTAGTACCATGAGATACATCACATATCATACGGGTTTTTTTCTCGTGCTTAAATTATGCAAATTAGACTAACTTTGATTTATTTAGTGTTACTTTCAGCACTGTCAGTGCAAATGCCAATACGGCTCGGGCTAGAGGCCGCATTTATGAACCGATCTTTACGAAACTTCTTGGGTACCTTTGTTATCACCGTGGGACGAGAACGAGTGTTTTTGGGTCTGGTCCGAAATTCAAGATGGCCGCTGGCAGCCATTTTGTTCAAAATTAGGGGCAATCAGATTTTTGCGCAGAACTTCCACATGAAAGCTCTGATTTGAATAATTTTTTGTATGAATGTTTAGTACCATGGGATACATCACATATAATACGGGGTTTTTTCTCGTGCAGAAATTATGCAAATTATATGATCTTTTGATTTTTTCAGTGCTACTTACACACACTAAGTACACATGTCAATACGGCTCGGGCTAGAGGCTGTATTTATCAAGCGATCTTCACGAAACTTCTTGGGTACCTCTGTTATCACCTTGGGACGAGAACGAGTGTTTCTGAGTGCGGTCTGAAATTCAAGATGGCTGCCAGTGGCCATTTTGTACCGAAATTAGGTCTAATCAGTTTCTTGTACACAACTTCTATACGGCTCAGGCTAGAGACCGTTTTTATGAACCGATCTTTACGAAACTTCTTGGATACCTTTGTTATAACTGTGGGATGAGAACGAATGTTTTGGGGTGTGGTCCGAAATTCAAGATGGCCACCAGCAGCCAGTTTGTACCAAAATTAGTGCAATCAATCTTTTGTACAGAACTTCTGTATGAAAGTTCTGATTTGAATAAATTTTTGTATGAATGTTTAGTAACATGGAATACATCACATATAGTACGGGTTTTTTTCTCGTGCAGAAATTATGCAAATTAGATGAATTTTGATTTATTTAGTTCTACTTATACACTTCAAGTGCACATGTCACTTCGGCTCGGGCTATAGGCTGTATTTATCAACCGATCTTCACGAAACTTCTTGGGTACCTTTGTTATCACCTTGGGATGAGAACGAGTGTTTCTGAGTGTGGTCCAAAATTCAAGATGGCTGCCAGTGGCCATTTAGTACCGAAATTAGGTCCAATCAGTTTTTTGTCACAACTTCTATACAGCTCGTATTTATGAACTGATCTTCACGAAACTTCTTGGGTACCTTTGTTTTCACCTTGGGACAGGAATGAGTGTGTTTTGGGGTGCCTTTGTTATCACAGTGCTATGAGAACAAATATTTTGGGGTTCAGTCAGACCCACTCTGGGACTCAAAGATTTCTTTTCTAGTTTAGCATCTGACTGTCACCCACCTTTACAATACTTTACCTATACATTTGTTACAGGCTACGGCCAGTATTTATGTACAGACCGTTACAATACTTTATATGTACCTTTGTTATCAGGTCATTACCTAGATGTTTGTCATTGCTGTGTTACATACTATACATGTACATGTCTTGACAAGTTGAGCTACAGTGTCATTGACACTTTCATTTGTTCTTATTTTTCTCAGCCTTTGTTCATTATTTGAACATGGTTGGTTCTATGAAAGGTCATAAACTATGGCTTTAAGTTTGCAAAGAATCCAAACATTTCAATTAATTAGAATTTACAGTCCATACCATAACCTGCAAATTCTTTAACTGGTTAATTGCTGCAAGCTCATATTTCCACTCCACTCTGAAGAGCATGTACTACAACATAAAGGCATCCATCATCTTCTAAGTCATTATATCTTTGTTTTGAAATTATTTTATCTATCTCCCTTGTGGGAACCCTGGGAGAGGAGTAGTAATTGCATGTGAACATGTGGTAAATGGTTTGCTGCTGGTAAAATATGCATTTGGCAAGGATAACCTCCAGCACACTACTTTCAACATGCACAATTTTCCAATAATGCATCTAGCAATTTAACGACTTCAGTCCTGTTTGACAAAGCACATTGAATCAACAAAATCCTCACATCATTGAAAACAGATTTCTATTTTCAAGTTTGAACCCAAAATAGGAAACTCTTACACCACTTAACACTCTAGAAAATTACATTATCAGCTGCTTGCATTTAACTTGTTGAGTGCTGGGAACTCATATTTGGGCATTATTCTGGAGTCAGGGTGCAACAACTTAAAAGCTTCATATTCAATTGATGTGTTTCATATTAATCTTGAAGTGAAATTATTTAGTCTGTAAGGATTTGCCCTAGACCCATAATTATTTTAGTTCAGCAACTACATTTTCTACATTATAAAATTATGGACTTTTGTATGATGTAATATGAACCTTAAAAAACGTATTTCGCCGATGTCAATATAAGTTTTTTAGGTTCATATTTACCACCACAAAAGTCCATAACTGTTTTATTGTATACATCATCTTTAAAAAAAACAATCTTCTATTTGTCAATTAAAAGTTCAAATATATCAACAAGAAATACTTTTATTTAACAATAAAATAGTTATCATCTGCAGAATATCATCAAAATAAACAATGTTATAGAGATTACTTCGATTGAAATAGAACTAGAGAGAGGATTTCCAAAAACTATATTTAGAAAGTTGATATTCACTGGAAAACTGGTGTACATAGATTTTTGAGTACCAGTCACATGTTTTAGATCCAGCTAATAGAAATGTGGTTATTTATAAAGTATATAATAATGCAAACTATTCACTTAGTTTCCATAGGAACCAACGCACCTCTGTTGCAACACATTAACTAATTGGTAGGTTTTAATGTTATTGTACAGTTAGGACTATAACTCAACCTCTTCCATAAATGAAACTAATAGTGCAACAACAATGCCACATGCTTTCTTAGAGCTGCGCTAACTACTGGGGAAACTTTTACACCCCCCACCCCCAAACAAAAACCAAAATTAACATCTATACTCCTGGTTTAGTCAGTTGCGGAAAAAATTTGGTTGTGGGGGGAAAGGGGAATGGCATGTAAACACACATTTTCTGTTCTATGTAATACGTTCAACGACACTGTTGAACATATTGACTGATTAATTTTGTGTTAGCTTTGAACTATTTCTATTGTTTGCCACCTGGCAGAGAGCAAGAAGCATGTACCACACTCTAAATAATCACCATCCTAAAGATTATTTATTTATTGGTGTTTAAGGTCACATATTTCTGCACAATGACCATGACAGTTTTACAGGTGGAGGAAGTCGGAGTACCCGGAGAGAACCACCGAGCAATGGCGAGCAACTGTCAGCTCCCCAACATACCAACTCCACACAAGCAGGGTTAGCATTGGTTGAAGACAAGTGCACCATCGACGTGCAGTACGCCTTAGTACACAGCGTCACCATGGCCCCACGTGGGCAATGGGGGTGAAGTGTCTTTCTCAAGGACACAACGCGGTTGCCGCAGGTGGGATTCGAACCGAGGACCTCTCGGCTTGCAGCCTGCACCTCTACCAACTGAGCCACCGCGCCCCCAGACTTGGAGAAAGCATTTTTTTGACACACAAAGGGTGGGTTTTGATGTTTGAATGTAATAATACCACCACAAATTTTGGATATTCCGGATGTGGCCATGTTTCAATGATGTTTATTCCAGTCATGTGATTAAGATGTGGTTCTTGCAGAAATACTCAATTTGGGTAATCGTAAGAATGCAAAGACGTGATCACGCCCTTTATTTGTTCGAGACAATGTATGAGCGGATTTGCAAACAGGTGACAGCAAATACTTGAGCTGTTAATGTCATAACTGCAAAATATGGTTCGAAATTCCCTCTCGTGTTTACAGGCCGTCTGATCATTTTTATTGACAAAAAATCTGAATTATTGCGCACTAGAAAGACAACATGAACCACTTGTAAAAAAATAACCGAGTGTATAAAATCGGGACGATACACATAAAATAAGGCAATATTCATAACAAAGTAAGCAGAATGCTTCAAAAGTCACTTTTTCACGAAGTATATTCCAAGTGACCTGCAACTATATTGAGCGTGTTGTTTTCCCCTGATGTTGTGAAGTTATTTACTTCACATTTACCATTGATGTCGGCAAAGGACCGATTCAAGATGGGTTGAAAATGATGCATTCGCGCTTTTAAATAAGGTGCGTTTGGACGATGCTGAGAATTTAGTTTTTTCTTGCAACCAACCATACTAACACAAGCGTCGATCAGTCTCTTTTGTCATCGTTTACAATGACAAATGTGACAAATCTCCTTCACCGGAAACAATCTTCCAATTTGCATATCACAATAAACATAACTGCTGTCAGTGTGACCGAGTGGTCAAAACCGAAACAAATTATCGAATCCACTGTCAAAAAATAGCTGCAATTGGCTTTTAAACAAATGAAATACACGAAATATTCGCAATTTCTTCATTATCCATGCCGAGTTACTTTTTAACCAGACCACATGCATTCAGTTTCGTTTGTCGGCATCAAACTGATATTGTTTGTGGTAATAATAGTACGAGAAGGCGAAAGAAGCTAAATATTTCCCATCATCTATAAATTAATTAAAATTGATAATTCCTTTTATTTTACTGAAATTATGAATTGATAAGGTGGATGTGTTGCGATTATTATGCCCCAGACCTGGAAGTTGTAAAATCAAATGTGCATCTGGGGCCGTGCAGTGGTGACCTCTTAGTCTTACCCATTCATCATTACATGTACCAACATTCTCCCTTGTATCTCAACCACTGCTACTTCAATTTGAAGGATATTTGGTGTTGTGATCAAGCATCATGGGGGAAATAATGCCTGTGTAGCTGCTGTAGCATGTGTTTCTTCCCACATTTTTTCAGAGTTGTGGTACTTTTTCACTCTTTTGAGTTAGAAAATTTTGTTTATAACTAGTTGATTTGTTACAATTTGTTGGAAAGTGCCTGCTGATACCCTCAAATGTATTGCTACAAAATATTTCTGGTGAAGATTTTGTTCCTACTACTTATCAAGCAACAACCTAATGAATATTCTGTATAAAGCCACCAATCTGATGTTTGACACTTTTATCGGAGCTGTTATGAAGGCTTATGAAACTCAAAATGTTGATTATGGCAGGACTTTTCTATTCACCCATTAATCGATAAATTAAGTGTTATAGTTGGAAGTAAGAAGCATGAAAGGTCCAGAACTAAAAGTCTAAAAAGAATGTTTTGCAATGTAACATGATTTTTGCAGATACACTTATTTGGAGGGTTACCTGTCTGATGGTGTTTGGAACATGTGTGGTCAAAAAGAAAAAAGAGTTAAACTTTGAGAAAAAAAGGAGTATGCCTTGAGGGCCGGAGGTAGAGTCATACAAGGAAGAGAGCCCCCCCCCCCCCCCCCCCCCCCCCCCCCCGGGACATTTTTTGTGAATGGAGCTCACTTGTCACCTTTTGGGGATTGCTTTGTGTACTGCGTTCTTGAAAAAAATATGCGAGACCCTCCGGATGTGCCCTTCTGATCTCAATATGCCAATAAGCCTCCTTGGGGAAAGTACATGCAATAATGGTTATGTAAGGTTGATTTGATGTGTTTTGAATAACAATGTACTTTTAAGTACATTAGATGGTTTATTGCAGTGACAGGTTACAGTTACCCTTATTTCTTCTCCAACCGATATCATGAGTATATTGGTGTCCAAGAGTAAACAAAGCTATTATACTTATTGATAAACCAGACAAATTTAACAGTTTAATCACTATCAAATTGATATATGGGATAAAAGGGGTTACAGTGCAAGGGGTTTGTAAATATATTTATTCAACTACAATGTATGACTTTGCAGTGCATTCTACTTAGGAGAATATCATAGTTTCTTTCCAAACCACCACAGTGACACATACATCTTTATATTGGGAGACACTCTTTTGTCCTTCCATACTTCTTCTGGTGGGCTTCTTCTGGTGGGCTCCTTCAAGTTGACCTTTGTTGAACTCCCCAAATTAAAACATAAACAAAAGAAAATGTCTGCCTTCAATCAGTGAGCACTCCACTTGTACCATTTGGGTCTCAATCTTTATTACTTTCATGAATTAGGAAAAGATTTCTTCGAGTATGTACTTCAATGTTTATAGAATACAGCTGTTATTTTATTTTGAGGTATTGTAAAAATTTTGTTCTATTACTTATGCCATAGCAGACTTTCAGGTGGTGTCATTACACATGGCAGCAGTTCCATGGCAAATTTCAGTTTCCACATGTTCTATGTTTCATTCCAAGCATTTTGGTATATAATATATTGGGGTTATTCAATTTGGGCCTTTTTAGACTTGAAAGAAAATTACATGAAATTTGACCAAAGTTAGGTTGGACGTCCCCTTAAGGGCCTATATAAGTAATGAAATTTTGTTTATTTTGAAAATTCTCACCTCCGATATTCCTTCAATTCAAATTAAATATACACAAAATGTACATCAAAATGAAGGTTGGGATGTATAGAACACGAAACACATGTGTAAACAACTCATAGAGTCGACTGTAGGCACCATTGGTTCCTGGAAGTCTGCTGCCGTATTCGCACCAGAACTGATAATTTAATAATATTTCACGAAAACAACTTGTGGCCAAATGTGCTTGAAATATCCAAGAACAAAGCTAGGGGATAAAAATTCTTCAAAACATGACTACAGAGCTGCATGGGGGAAAATTCCAACGCCTTTGCTTTTGTTTACGTATCAGTATACTTTCGATTTCCGGCCGACGTCATCGGACAGAAAAAGCATGTAAAACAACGCCGTCTAAAATCAAATAATGAAAAAGATCGCCTTCATACAGTATACTGTTATTAGATAGAGATTGCACAGTTGCCATATTCAATGCAAGGTATCATGATACCTGTTTAAATTTCTTAGAATTATGATTTTGTTTTTTGATGGAAATTCGAGGTAACGAGTGATTTGCGCATGTCTGTCGAGCATGGAAACCATCTTCAATAAAAAATGCAGACAGTGTTGTCCTTTTCCAAAATGCAGACCTATCGCTGTATTCGAAAGTGTTTTGAATGCCTAGCTTTGTTCTTGGATATATGAAGCACATTTGGCCACAAGATGTTCTGATGAAATATTATTTTATTATCAGTTCTGGTGCGAATACGGTAGCAGACTTCCAGGAACCAGTGGTGCCTACAGTCGACTCTATGAGTTGATTACATATGTGTTTCGGGTTCTATACATCCCAACCTTCATTTCGATGTATAATTTGTGTATATTTAATCTGAATTTAAGGAATATGAGAGGTGAGAATTTCAAAATAAACAAAATTCCATTACTTATATTGGCCCTTAATATTTTATAATTTAGGAACAAAATTCTAACTTAGTTCATTATTGTACTAGTAGCTAACTGTGATAGCTTAAAATAATATGGCTCTCTACTAATTAATCTTAGTTCTAATTTATTCATGTTAATTCTTTCTATTTGATACACATATATTTTATAAGTTAAAATTTGCAGTTTCACTCATTTGAAACTAAGATTTTTTTGTCAATGCCCTTTTTTCTTTACAAAACTTTGCTGTAAATTCTTGGGGGTTTGGGTTTTTTTTAGGTTTTAATGAGTAAATGTGAACCATAAAAGAATCGTGAACATTAACATTTAAAAGCAAAGTAACCAACCGGTGAAATCTCAATCGGACAGAATAAACCGCAATATTGACCGACTCTTTGCTTTTGTTAATCACAGATTTCAGGGGCGGCCCGATTGACATGTCGAGAACATCAAGGGAGGTAATTATTAATGGAAACTGCAAACCCGTTTCGAGAGTAATGTGGAAATTTAGGAATATCAAAGTATAGCAGAATTGTTCATAAGTAGACATTGTCTGCTAAATATTGATCCATAGTGGAATGGAAAAGCTAAGGTAAGGCGCAGAAAAGTTTCGTAGTTGAGAAGGTTTTGTTTGTTCAACAAATACGTAAAAATCGAAGTTTGTGGAAAAGGGAAGGACGAAAGAACGGATCCGGAATAATTGTCTGGATCCACGTCTGGTGCTCAGTTGCGGTGCTAACCAGCGTCGTACACAGTTCCTGCAACGAGAAGCGCTTCAATCCGATATGGGCGCCAATTGAAAAATCTATGCGGAACAGCCCCATGCCAAGCGTATCAAGAAACTGATTTGAGGGGACATGGGAGTCTAACCCAAATCGTCGAGGGGGGCTGAGTGGCTAACGTCCCTGGAGGCTCACGATACCTGTGTGCCCATTGTTGAAAAGTTACATAGTTACTATAGTACACTATTGTACAAAGTACTTTGTAAATCATGAAAACACGTTATCTCTAATTTCAAGGTATAATTATATCGACGCATTCTGCTGACACATTTAGAAAATAGAAATAAATTGATAATTGAAAACAGACCTCCAAATATAAAAGTCCAACCTTAATCAGAAGAAACGAATTGTATAGTAGGGGTGCCTAGACCTTTCTGTAGGGGGAAGGCCAGCACGATATGCGGAAGGCCATTACGGTGGCTGGGGGTGGGGGTGGCACCCCTCCTCCTAGAGACTTTTGCAAAATTTAGTGGTATAAAAGCGAAAATCTAAGGCCTTTGTAGCGTATGTAGGTCTGTACTGGAGACCATTTGTTTGCGGGCTCTGTTCTGTGAGACTTACATATATGTATTCGTATATGTGCTTATGCACGATTTTAATGTGTGGCGTGACCGAAAGGGTTCGTGACGTTTTCGGCCTTGAGCCGTTTCGGCCTGGGACGTTTCGGCCCCATAAAAGGCCGAAACGTCCCACTTTAGGAGGCCGAAACGTCTCACTCAATTTTTACCAAGTCATTTCGTCCCCAATAAATAAATATTTGCTTATGAGTCAATAAATATTTTTAAATATTATTCAACATTTACACCTATAGAGGATTTTTTTCACAGATCAGTACATAATTAAACACAGTGATAAGAGGTTAGTTGCCACTCATATAGATGATTCTTGAGTTAGGTCTTCGCAACTCAGTTTGTGTTAAAAAACAGCAAACCATTCTGTCATACTTGAAAAACGACTAAAGGAAGCTTGGAGTGAATGGGAGCATAACCCACCGCCCCGCCCCGCCACTCTCTTAAATAAATTTCTCGTTTGACAGTGACTAAAATAAACTACAATTATTAAATTTTTGACCGGATTTCATTTAATTTAATAAATTGCCAGATAAGTCTATAACATTGTTATATATATATATTTGTCTCCAGTAATTTTTCATTGAAGTGGCTCCACTTCAGCCTTTTCCACGAATAAACGCAAAATTACTACATTGTTTTACCAGATCGCATTGAATTTAATAAATTCCCATATAAGACTGTAAGATTAATTGTTATTAAATTATTACAATTTTTACCAGATTTCGTTTAATTTAATAAATTGCTAGATACGTCTGTAACATTAATTGTTATCTAAATTTGTCTCAATAATTTTGCGTAAATATTCATTGAAAAGGTTTCATTTCAGCGTTTTCAACCAATAAATGCAAAATCATTACAATTCTATCAGATTTAATATAATTTAACGCATTGCTAGATAAGACTTACCCAAATTTTTATATATATCTGTCACCAATAATTTCGTGTTTATTCATTGTTTCAACGAATAAACGCAAAGTTATTACACTTTTTTCAGATTTAATATTATTTAAAATAACACTTCCCGTGTTGATAATGCAGAAAATCAACCAATGGAATAATTGATGAACTGAAAATAATGCGGGAGCCACAACATGTTTTCACTGTGATCAGAGGGGCCAAGAAATAGTAACCAGTGTGTGAACTGTCAGGCAGAAAATCAGTGTACACAGATTGTCAGAGCATTCTTCGGCTGAATCTATTTTATTTACATTGTCTCTACACCCTCTTTCTACGAGGCCGAAACGTCCCAGGCCGAAACGTCCCAGGGCCGAAACGTCTCAAGGCCGAAACGTCCCGATCCCGACCGGAAAGGACGCTGTCCATAGATATCAGATAGAAGACGTTCTATCCGATATCTATGACGCTGTCAGCTGTTTCGAAGATGTCAGGTCGTTTCGCCCCAATTCCAGTTCGCCCCTGGTTGTTACGCCCCGAGTCGCCCCCCCCCCCCCCCCCCCCCCATATTGGAGAAACGACCCGGGTATGAGGGGCGAAACGACGATGATTTTCTACATTTTTTTAAAATAGTTTTTAAGTACTTTTCACCTCTAATTAACATTAAAATGCATATAACCTAATGTTTTTGTATAATGCTTTCTTCTGAATTTCGGACAACACTTTACACTGCTGATCACATTGTCAGTTTTTAGCTCACCTGAGCGAAGCTCAAGGGGAGCTTTACTAATCACTTTCTGTCCGTCGTCGTCCGTCCGGCATTAACTTTACATTATCGACTTCTTCTCGCGAACTACTGGACCAAATTCAACAAAATTTGCTGTGCATGTTCCCTATCATATGTCAATTCAAATTTGTTCAAACAAAGTTGCCACGCCCACAGAGGGCACCACGGGGGCATAACTCTGATAGCACCCTAAATTTGTTTCCAAAATTAAAAAAATCTTCTTCAGATTCACTGGGCCGAATTCTTTCATATTTGGTATACAACATTTCTAGGGGGGGTCAGATTCAGATTTGTTCAAATCGAGTCCTTAGGTTAATATTTGGGCTCCCTATGGGAGTTTTTAACTTAGTGCAATATGAGGATTATTCTTTAAAAATCTTCTTCTTCGGATGCACTGGTCAGAATCTTTTCATATTTGGTATAAATCTTTTTCATATTGGTATACAACATCTCGGGGGGGGGGGGGGGGGGGGGTGTCAGATTCATGTTTTTCAAATCGAGTCCCTGGGTTCATATTTGGGCTCCCTATGGGGAGCCAAATTTTAACTTAGTGCAATATGAGGATTATCTTTAAAAATCTTCTCTTCAGATCCACCAGCTAGAATTCTTTCATATTTGGTATACAACATCTCTAGGGGGCCCAGATTCAAGATTGTTGAAATCGAGGTCCCTGGGTTCATATTTGGGCTCCCTATGGGAGCCCAAATTTGAACTTAGTGCAATATGACGATTATTCTTTAAAAAATCTTCTTCTTCAGATCCACCAGCTAGAATTCTTTCATATTTGGTATACAACATCTCTAGGGGGCCCAGATTCAAGATTGTTGAAATCGAGTCCCTGGGTTCATATTTGGGCTCCCTATGGGAGCCCACATTTGAACTTAGTGCAATATGACGATTATTCTTTAAAAATCTTCTCTTCATATCCACCAGTCAGAATTCTCCATATTTGGTATACAACATCTCTAGGGGGGTCAGATTCAAGTTTGTTCAAATTGAGTCCCTGGGGTTATATTTTGGGCTCTCTATGGGAGCCCCAAATTTTAACTTGGTGCAATATGAGGATTATTCTTTAAAAATCTTCTTCTTCAGATCCACCAGCTAGAATTCTTTCATATTTGGTATACAACATCTCTAGGGGGCCCCAGATTCAAGATTGTTGAAATCGAGTCCCTGGGTTCATATTTGGGCTCCCTATGGGAGCCCAAATTTGAACTTAGTGCAATATGACGATTATTCTTTAAAATCTTCTTCTTCATATCCACCAGTCAGAATTCTTCCATATTTGGTATACAACATCTCTAGGGGGGTCAGATTCAAGTTTGTTCAAATTGAGTCCCTGGGTTTATATTTTGGGCTCTCTATGGGAGCCCAAATTTTAACTTTGTGTAATATGAGGATTATTCTTTAAAAATCTTCTTCTTCAAATCCACCAAGTATAATTCTTTCATATTTGGTATACAACATCTCTGGGGGGGGGGGGGGGGGGGGGGGGGTCAGAAGCACGTTTGTTCAAATTGAGTCCCTGGGTTGATATTTGGGCTCCCTATGGGAGCGCTGATTTTAACTTAGTGCAATATGAGGATTATTCTTTAAAATTTAAAAATCTTCTTCAGATCCACCCGGCAGAATTCTTTCATATTTGGTATACAACATCTCTAGTTTAAAAATTCTCTTGACTTTTTAGCTCGCCTGACTGAAAGTCAGGGTGAGCTTTTCTTATCATTCTTCGTCCGTCGTCCATCATCTGTCGTCCGTCGTCCTGCATGAAGGTGGTGTTTGAGCCTCTTTCTCCTAAACCACTGGCCACATTTTAATTAAATTTCATGTAAGTAGTGGTTATATAGGGGCATTTTGATTTTTATCCAAAAATAGGTTTCGGCTCATATTGAGCAGAGGTGTGGGGAAAAAATGGCCAAATTTTTTGAAAATCTTCTTCTAATGAACCACCAGAAGCAGAGACTTGATATGTGGTATACAGAGTCCTTTTGAGGTTTAGAATCAAATTTGTTCAAGAGAAGTTTGTCGGGCATTATTTGCCTTCATTATGGGAGGGGCAAAAATTTTGGCCACGCCTAAAATTTCTATTTTCAGAACCGGTGATGTCGATTTGAACCAAATTTGATATGAGATGTTAATGGGTCATAAGTAGTTGATTGATGCAAAAAAAAATTTTCTCATTGCCCCGTGGGAACCTCGGGAGCTAAAAATAGGGAAAAACCTTAAAAACTGCCAAAACTACACGACACAGAGAATTCTTATTTTGTATAAAGCTTACTTTTATCCAGTAGAATAGAATGGTTAAAAAAAATCCCTATCGGTTGATCACAAGGTACTTTTTCCAGGACTATGAAAAAGTGCTGAGTCAGCACTTTTTAACACTGTAGGCAATGGGAAAAAGATTAAAAAAATCTTCTTCTCCAGATCCAGCAGACAGAATCTTTTGATATTTGGTATGCAACATTGTAGGGTGGATCTGATTCAAGTTTGTTCAAATCGGCCCCCTGGGTTCATATTTGGGCTCAGTATAGGAGCCCGATTTCGAACTTAGTGCATTTCAGGCAAATTTCTTCAAAAATCTTCTTCTCCAGATCCAGCAGGCAGAATCTTTTGATATTTGGTATGCAACATTGTGGGGTGGATCTGATTCAAGTTTGTTCAAATTGGCACCCTGGATTCATATTTGGGCTCACTATA
Organism: Pictodentalium vernedei; assembly: GCA_031216915.1. Classification (NCBI taxonomy): domain Eukaryota; kingdom Metazoa; phylum Mollusca; class Scaphopoda; order Dentaliida; family Dentaliidae; genus Pictodentalium; species Pictodentalium vernedei. The sequence goes on from CM062293.1 coordinate 228,867,006, forward strand.
GAAGCCCGAATTCGAACTTAGTGCATTTCAGGCAAATTTCTTCAAAATCTTCTTCTCCAGATCCAGCAGGCAGAATCTTTTGATATTTGGTATGCAACATTGTGGGGTGGATCTGATTCAAGTTTGTTCAAATCGGCCCTCTGGGTTTATATTTGGGGTTCAGTATAGAAGCTCGAATTCGAATTTAGTGCATTTCAGGCAAATTTAAAAAATCTTCTTCTCCAGATCCAGCAGGCAGAATCTTTTGATATTTGGTAAGCAACATTGTGGGGTGGATCCGATCAGGTTTGTTCAAATTGGCCCCCTGGATTCATATTTTGGGCTCACTATAGAAGCCCGAATTTGAACTTAGTGCATTTCAGGCAAATTTCTTCAAAAATCATCTTCTTCAGATCCAGCAGGCAGAATCTTTTGATATTTGGTATGCAACATTGTGGGGTGGATCTGATTCAAGTTTGTTCAAATCGGCCCCCTGGATTCATATTTGGGCTCACTATAAGAAGCTTGAATTCGAACTTAGTGCATTTCAGGCAAATTTCTTTGAAAATCTTCTCAAGATTCAGCAGCTGAATCTTTTGATATTGGGTATGCACCAGGCTTAGGGGGGTGAGATTCAAGTTTGTTCAAGCCAAGTCCCTGGGTTCATATTTGGACTCACAGTGGCAGCCCGAATTTTAAACTTAGTTGAAAATGAGGAATTTTCTTTAAAAATCAGCTTTTTTTTTTAGATCCACTGGTCAGAATCTTTGGATATTTGGTATAAACTTTTCTTAGGAGGAGCAGATGCATCTTGTTGAAATCAATTCAGATCCAGCAGTTGGAATGTTTTGATATTTGATGTGCAGCATCCTTAGGGGGGTGAGATTCAAGTTGGTTAAAGCCATGTCCCTAGGTCCTTATTTGGACTCACTGTGGGAGCTTGAATTGTAACTTAGTTCAAAATGAGGAATTTCTTTAAAAATCTTCTTCTTCTGATCCAGCAGTCGGAATGTTTTGATATTTGGTGTGCAGTATCCTTAGGGGGGTGAGATTCAACTTTGTTAAAGCCAAGTCCATGGGTTCATATATGGGTTCCCTGTGCGAGCCGAATTATAACTTAGTTCAATATGAGGAATATTCTTTAAAAATCTTTTTTTTTAGATCCACTGGTCAGAATCTTTGGATATTTGGTATAAGCTTTTCTTAGGAGGAGCAGATGCAACTTGTTGAAATCAATTCTCTGGGTTGATATTTGGGCTACCGTGTCAGGTGAGCGCCCTCAGGCCCCTTGGGGCCTCTTGTTATAAAGTTGCCCTTCCGCCACCGAGCGTTTTCGCCATCGAGCTCCAGAAACAGGACTTACCGAATTTGAAAGCAGAGACACGGAGATTCCTGACTCATTTGTTGAGATTTAAAGTTAAGGCACGCCAATGGCCACAGCTTCCCTTGATTCATCTTTTGAAATTTCGCTGTTTGATTTGGGGACGAAACTACCCACCTCTGAGTGTGGGGCAAAACGACCCGTGGTGAACAGGATTGGGGCGAAACGACTTGGGGGGGGGGGGGGGTTGCGAACGGGGACTGGGGTGAAACGACCCGGTGAACGTTTCGAAGGCTTAGTATATTTATCGGTGCTACCTCACCACACGCACGCACGCGTTTAGTCGTCGTTTTGGGGTCTTGTTTTTATACGCCGTTTATAAAAATGGGACTTATTATGTTATCAGTCTGTCTGTCCGACCGTCTGTCTGACCGTAGCATTTGGTTTCCGTTCATTTAAAGTCGAACGTCTTGACGGATCGACATCAAGCTTTTCAGAAGTTGTTAGCAATAAAATACAGGTCCAGTTCGATATTGGTGTTTCTCGGTCCATCCGCTGCATAGTTATGGCCCTTTGAAAACCACAATTTTTCGAAAAAAAATGGTTTCCGTTCATTTTAAGCTGAACGCCTTGACGGATTGACACCAAATTTTCCAGATGATGTTTTTAGCAATGAAATACAGGTAATGTTCCATTCGATATTGGTGTTTCTCAGTCCATCCGCTGCAGAGTTATGGCCCTTTGAAAACACAATCTTTCGAAAAAAATTTGTTTCCCTTCATTTAAAGTCGAACGCCATGACGGATCGACATCAAACTTTCAGATGTTGTTTGTAGCAATAAAATACAGGTCAAGTTCGATATTGGTGTTTCTCAGTCCATCCTCTGCAGAGTTATGGCCCTTTGAAAACACACATTTTTGAAAAAAAATTGATTTCCATTCATTAAAGCCGAACGCCTTGATGGATTGACACCAAATTTTTCAGATGTTTTTTTTATTACGCCCGTTTGAAAAAGGGGGACATATTATGTGAATGGTCTCTCCACCCGTCCATAGACACATTCGTTTGCAGACGATAATTTTAGTTGTAATGGTTTGAGCTGAGTTTAAATTTGGGCATGTGGATTAAGTATGACAAAATACAGGATGGGTTCGATTTCCGTTTGCAGTAGAGTTATGGCCCTTTATTTATGGGAATTTAGCCCAACTTCTCGTTCCCGCACGATAACTTTAGTTTGCCTTGACCGATTTATTTCAAATTTCAGTTTTTTGTTTTTGACCACAAAATACAGCTCAAGTTCACTTTTGACCACAATCACATATACCTTTCCAGGTTATTCCCCTTGAATGATTGCAAATTTGTGGATTTTGTGGTTTCCGGATGATAACTTTAGTTTGCCATGACAGATTTTTTTCAATTCTCAGATTTTGTTTTTTGATCACAAAGCACAGCTCAAGTTCACCTTTGGCCATAATCGCATATACCGTTCCATAGTTATTCCCCTTGAATGATTGCAAATTTGTGAATTATGTGGTTTCCGGATAACTTTAGTTTGCCTTGACTAATTTGTTTCAAATTCTCAGATTTTGTTTATGACCACAAAGCACACCTCAAGTTCACTTTCGGCCAAAATCGCATGTACCTTTCCAGAGTTATTCCTCTTGAATTTGTGCATGTTGTGTTTTCCGGATTATATACTTTTGTATGGCCTGATTGATTTTTTATACGTCTGTTGAAAACCGTTGAATTATGGAATCAGTCTGTCTGTCTGTTCATTTGTCCATCCATTTGTCCAACTGTCGTCTGTCCGTTCGTCAACATTTGGTTTCCAGATGATAACTAACTTTAGTATTTTTTTTTTTCGACTGACTCCTAACTTGATATGTGGTTTAATCAAAAACAAAAGATGGGTCAAGTTCGAATATGGGGTCAGTTCGAAGTTCCCCTGAACTATGGCCCTTGTTAGACATAGAATACATCAAATATTTGGTTTCCGGATGATAACTTTTAATATTTGTTTTCTGATTGGTTTCAAACTTGGTATGTTGTTTAATCACAACAAAATACAGGTCAAGTTCGAATATGGGGTTGGTGCCGAACAATTTTCACCCTCACCCCAACCCCTTCAAAAATACAAAATGGGCGTATAATGTCCCACTGGGCAGTGCTCTTGTTTCTTTTGTTCTCGGTGACAAACGATGGACAAACTATTCCCCACAAAATCGACAAGACAAACCCTACACCAATTATTTCTTTGCGAGGACCTGGGGAGGAAATCCCCATGGGAACGCAGACACTATTGTCAGGTTCTTACAAAGTTGGGAAGGCAAACCCCCCCCCCCCCCCCACCACCCAACACACACACACACACTCTCCCAACACACACACTCACTTTTTTTTCCAACACCTTTCATCGCACTCCAGATCCAATAAAGAAGGAAACGGCATTCAGTTTCATGGATCAGTCTTTCAAATCATCTCTCTCCAACCTCAAAACATGTTTTGCTCATGCGCTCCAAAAAGAGCTTCACCCGCCTTTGTTCCTATACTAGGTGTAAGTTATATCACCAGCAAAGTGAAAAAAAATCACATTCAGTTCTCTTCCTTTGTGGGTAGGCCTACTGTCCTTTCCATATCCACCGTTTTTTAGACTGTATCACGTATCTCCTGTTCTCTTTGTTATTCAATTATAGACAACCACTCAAATTAAAGAATAGGTGAAGGAGCAAATTTTCGCATTACTACCTTATCGGTGGGTCTTCATTTTCCCTTGATTTCACTCAAAAGCTCACCGTTGTTGTCATTTTAGGGGCTATATAAGTAATGGAATTTTGTTTATTTTTCACCTCCCATATTTCTTAAATTCAAATTAAATATACACAAATTATACATCAAAATGAAGGTTGGGGTGTATAGAACACGAAGCACATATGTAATCAACTCGTAGAGTTGACAGCAGGCACCACTGGTTCCTTGATGTCTGCTATCGTATTCGTACCAGAACTGATAATAAAATAATATTTCGCAAGAACAACAAAAGAATGTGCTTCAGATATTCAATAACAAAGGTAGGCATTCAAAACACTTTCGAGCGCAGCGATAGCATTACGTGTGCAGGGGGTCTGGACGATTCGGACCATGTACGATTCGGACCAGATTTTTTTTGGACGATTCGGACCAGATGTATGGACGATTCGGACCAGATAGCTGGACGTGACGGGTTCAAATTTTCTGGACGATTCGGACCACATTAATGCTTCCCAAAATCGCCCATTGATTTATACAATATGAACCAAATCTCGTTTATAAATGACATTTATAAATGGGTTGGGTTCATTTTGTGTAAATTATTGGACGATATATTTTTTAACCCATGTGGACAAATTATTGGATGATAAAAAAAAGCAACAACTTCAAAGACAGTTTACCAGACTTTTATTACTATAACAATGTATGCATGTATATCTGTGTCAGCACTACCTTGTGCAGATGTCTGTGTGTTTGTGCTGTCTTGTGACGTATGTGTGTCGACACTGCCTTGTGCAGATGTTTGTATGTCTGTACTAACCTGTGTGGATGTTTGTGTGTCTGTGTTGCCCTGGTACATTTCACAGATAAACTCATGAGAGATCTCCCCTCGTCTTAAACGTCCATACATGTACTTTGAAAGTCCAGTGTTTCCACAACCACGATGTTGCCAGCCACCACAACTGTCACAATCTATTGCCTGGTGACGCAAAGTCACTGATCTATTGCAACGTAGGCATAAAATTGCCATGACCGCCAACTCAATTTCAGGAAACCAGAATGATAAGATCAGTATAATCTAGTCTTTTATATATGACAAGCAAACAAATAAATTCCACATCAAAGAGATCAAGCCACACAAAGGGCTTTCCGTAGACAAGAGACAATAAAAACACCATGTGCATATCACAAGAGGTACAAACAGACTCGACAGAATGTTGTTATAGCGCATAGAGTCGTTGTGGCAAATGCTCTGTAAACAGTGTTCTTTAATCTACCCGCAGTTGCAATATATGCAGCCAGTGTACTGATGATTTTATAAATAAGGTTTTTAACGACTTCTGGATAGATATTTACGTAGTTTTTCTTTTAATTTATCACACTTATTTTAATTTCTTACATATCAGACCATATTGAGATCATATTAAATATGATACGAAACGTGAACACATTTGGGCCATATCACTAAGGGTTAAAGCGTGAGATAATTCTAAACAAGTTTTACATCATATTAAATATGGTCCGAATCGTCCAGACATCTGGTTCGAATCGTCCAACTATCTGGTCCGAATCGTCCAGCTATCTGGTCCGAATCGTCCATACATCTGGTCCGAATCGTCCAAAAAAAATCTGGTCCGAATCGTACATGGTCCGAATTGTCCGTACTCCCGTGTGCAGTACCCTTAGAAAGGAAATGATTTCGCGCGCCGAAGGCGCGCAGGGACGGTATGAGGGACAAGCCCCTTTCGACCCTCGGTAGCTGTATATGATGGTTGTCACATGTCTAGGCGTGTCGAAGGAGAAAAGGATCCGGTACTCAGCAGGTGTCTCCAGTTGTTGGTAGGCGGTCTCGCTGGCTGATGTCGGTTGGACCCTCGGGTGAGGACCAGTGTGGGAGGTTGGGTCCTCTCACAAAGGTACTACCTCTCCCCGAGGGTGCAGTCGATCTGGATTTTCGGCCAAGTATAGTCTGTCGCTTCGAGGATGATAATGAGTGATGGCCATCACTGGCAAGTATAATCTGCCTCAGGCTGTCTCTGTTATAGTTGGACTCTTTGAAGGAAAACAACAACGACCCCTTTCGGGGACCACCAAGAAGAAGACCCGAACTTCCCTGGTTCGGGGGCAGGCCTGCATTGTAATCCTATTGGGTTGGGACAGAAAGATGCGCAATGCGCTTACAAAAATGGGCAGAGGCGGGACGCAGGACCAACGCTCGCCTCCCTTAAAGTGGTTGACCACTTTTAGGGATGGAGCGGAGGATGTTCTGGAACCGAGGGGTGACTGTTTCCATAACGGTTAGACTGTCTGTAGCGGTTATTGGGGTGCTGGTCCAAAAAACATCTTCTGTGTACCTGCTTAAAAGAAGAAAGTAGAATTAGTATTCATTAGAATATGTAAACTGTAAAGATAAAAGTAGCACACCTTTAGTGCGTGTCCTTGTGGTGTCTGCTGTGTGTGTGTGGAGAGTATATGGAATGCACGAATCTTTACATTCGTAAGGGCAGTAACATACTCTCGTGTGGTATTGTGCTGTGTGTGTGCTTGTCGCTATGGGGGAGAGTATGAAATGCACGAATTTTTACATTCGTAAGGGCAGTAACATCCTCTCGTGCTTGGGACCCCAATCGTTGCGTGTCCTTGTGGTGTCTGCTGTGTGTGTGTGTGGAGAGTATGGAATGCACGAATCTTTACATTCGTAAGGGCAGTAAGTGCAGTACCCATATGAGACTGGTCAATAAATACCCCAGTTATTGATGCTAAATTTAGATTAGTGCTGTCTATTTATAGAGGAACTATTTATGAGTGGGCGTGTTCAATTAATTACTTATCTTCATTGACAACAGAGCAACAATAACAGGAACATTGGCTTTGATATATTTTATTTCATTCAAGTGTTCTAACTTTTAACGCGCAATAAACTATAGAAACATACTACACTGCACATAGATATTAACATAAATAAGTTTGTTTTTTGCACATTGATATTTACATAAATGAGTTGTCATTTTTTAATTTTTAACTTCATTTGGTTTCTTACAACTAACATTGCAGTACGTTCAACGTGGATTGAAACAAAAACGCCACCGCGGTGTGTTCTCCTCCGTGGAGTTCCAGTGGACCGCAGTGTTTGATCAGTGAAAGACAGTTTTCAAAACACTGTGACCCGCCGTGGTCACGAGCGTTAACGATTAGTTTAATTGGTTTCGCATGTCCGTTTCTCTGCTGATTAATAAATACTTCTTGTGACGTCAACTGGCAAGACAACTGCGTTTGTTACTGGTAGTAGATAATTTATTTTAAATTAAAATTGGAATTTGGGGGAGGCAGACGGCGACTATTGCTGTGGTTTGAAATTGTAAATTGGGAATAGAACAGTCAGTTCCATTTGGTTAAGTACAAAGTCCTCGTCACTTTCGAAACTAAACTGTTGTGTTTGCGCGATCGATTTGATCGAGGAAATAAATAAACCAGACTTGAGAAAAACAACTAATATTCGCGAAGTTCCCAATTTCTCATTTTGTTTACAGCTGTAGGCCAACACGTGATGAGCCGTGTTTTTCTTGGGTGGGAAGTGGGGGCGAAAAAGCCTCCTGCGTCACGAAAGCGGCCACGGCGCACGGCTAATGATGTAAGTGATACCAATTTACGACATTGAGTCAACTCGATCAGCCCATCCTCTTTCCTGTCTTACTCTTGTCGGGCTACGCAATTAAAGATTCTTATAAAAAGGATATAGTAAAAAGAAAATATAGTGTTTTTGAATGGATACCAAAAAGTATCTCACTCGAGACTGAAACTAATGATTATTTCACAGGGGAGAGTGGGGGGGGGGGGGGGTGGACGGGAGATATTTGCATACAGAAATAAATATCCTTCATCCAATTCTGTAGGGGTTTGTACATACTTTTATACTCTTTGCATTTGCAGATTTTTCAACGTTTCTCTACATTGTTGTTATTTGTATTATCAATTGAAATAGCTAAGCCTGTGTGTATGTAAAACTACGTGGATGAATGTAAGGGAGATGCCGAATTAAAATATTTGCGAATGTGCCATTCTAAGAGAGAGTACGCTTCAGTGGGAAAGAGATAGATAGAGACAGATATACGTGATGGGGGTGGGGGGGGGGGGAGAAAGTAAGAAAAAGTGAAAGAAAATTAGTACACGAAAGTATACGCAAGTGCATGTGGGCGTATGTCTGCATATTACTCTCTGTGTGTTTGTGTGTGTGTGTGTGGGGGGGGGGGGGGGGCGCAAGGGTGTGTATTTTGGTGTGCGTGCATGTGTTTTGGTTTTTCGGGTTTGGGTTTTTTTGTTGTTGTTTTTTTTTGTTTTTTTATGAACTACTGTAAAAAAAAGACCTACCTGTGTCTCATAAGCCTTCATAGGCTGGATTTCATATAAATATTTTGAACATACTCTATGTATATTATGCATGTGTATTGAAATGTGACACTTGAATAAAATATTATTCTACGGCTACTACATTAAAGTCCACCATACATCGTAACCCTAGCTCAAACATGCCCCGAAATTTCGTATTATAATTTTTTTGTTTTGTCCCCCCACACGTGTCTTGAAACCCCCAAAATTAAAATAGGTCTTTCAGACAGGAGATTTTAGTTCCTCTATCGGAGATTTTCTGACGCCACCCCTGATTTCTGCGTGCAGCCAACACATCAAAAATTTCAGTGTCTTGGCAGTGTAAGATTCAGTCATCCATACCACTCCTAAATGGTGAAGTAAATAGCCCTCCCCTCCCTCCCCATCCCCGAAACGAGGCAATTGGACCCCAGACCTCCATAAACCCACACGCACAAATAGGCCTATATCATTGATTGCTTGCCGATCTGCCCCCCCCCCCCCCCCACCCCCACCCCCCATCTTGGTCAGTTTTCCTTGCTAGTACATGCAGGCGCTTCAATATATGGATTCCGAAGCGTCTTGGGCTGAAACGTCCCAGGACCACCACCACAAGCATTCCTTTTTCGTTAATGTAGTTTATTTATGTTAATTCCACTCTCAACATTTACATTTTAACATTCCACTCTGAACTTAACTTTTAAAATCGTAAATCTGATTCCCTTCCTCCCCAACCCACAATTTATTCAAAATTCAATACCGGTAACATGATTCTTCTCCGTCAATAGCTACAGTTAGGTAAAAGACCGTCGGGGAAATGTCCAGATATTGTACTGGTCAAGTTATAATTTTTTCAGCTCACATCCATGATTTCAGTACGGTATAATATTTATTTTTTCGTAATTCCTCGAGTTCTAAATCGATTTCGATGAACAACATTACGAATCGCAATAGTTTTCAATAACCTTTTCAAATATTGAACTATATTTTTAATATTTCAAGTAAAAATAAAAGTAATATTTCACTGACTGTGAAAAAAATTGATCTAATTAAGAGCCGGTGACTGAGAGATCAAAAGATAAACCGACGTCAGCCGAACATCCCATCACACAGTTTGACATATTCATGCGATATTAAAAACACAATTCAAACTCCATATTTTGATCGTTTTTTTCTGCCATTTTAATGCTTTTTATTATCAAAAAACATGTATGGAGCATACGTATTCAATTTATACTTAAGTGCAATACCTAACAATCGCTAAACAACAATGAACTGAAACTATTTTTGGTTGGAAGAATAAACCTGATTACCGTACTTGCAAAAAACACAAGTTAATTATAGATAAATTGAAGTCACGTGGTGGGGTTTTGAGACCCCATCTCGTAGTGTAATTAGTGGGGTCTCAATTTCTGTGTTCATATGGGCAGCGTACACGACATGAGGACTGCATTTTGGAAAAGGACAGCACTGTCTGCATTTTTTATTGAAGATGGTTTCCATGCTCGACAGACATGCGCAAATCACCCGATACCACGAATTTCCATCGAAAAACAAAATCGTAATTCTTAGAAATTTCAACAGGTATCATGTTATCTTGCACTGAATATGACAACTGTGAAATCGCTATCTAATAACAGTATACCTTATGAAGGCGATCTTTTTCATCATTTGATTTTAGACTGCGTTGTTTTTACATGCTTTTTCCGTCCGATGACGTCGACCGGAAATCGAAAGTATAACATACGTAAACAAAAGCAAAGGCTTTGGAATTTACCCCCCATCTAGCTCTGTCGCCGTGTTTTGAAGAATTTTGATCCCCTAGCTTTGTTCTTGGATATGTAAAGCACATTTGGCCACAAGTTGTTTTCGTGAAATATTATTAAATTATCAGTTCTGGTACGAATACGGCAGCAGACTTCCAGGAACCAGTCTTCTTCTTTTTAGAACCAGCCTCCATCAACCAGTTGATGATTCTGCTGGTTTGGTTTCGGGGGGTGCGCACGGATTTGCCCTCGTGGAGGGTCTATTGACTTTGTTTCATAGATATTTTTCCAAGGCAGTCAATGGTGAGGGCGGTTTGCATTTGCTGAAACTGTAGGGGTTTGGTAGAGTTTATAGTATGATGGTGGCTGTTAGATTGTTTTCGTATCATTTGTCAGATATATCTATATACTTTTTAGTTATGTTCAATGGGGCAGTATAGCGGAGATGATGCTCCACTGACTGTTCCAATTATAGTATTTATAAGATAAAAAGAAAGAAAAAAAAGAGAGAAAGAGAAAAAAAAATTGTATTGCGTCTTTTTACAAATTCCACGGCTATATGCACATATGTATATCTATTTAGGCTTTTGGTGGCGAAGGGCTGCAATTTACACCCGGGTAGTCCTCTGGCATGTCACCACTAGTGTTTCCTGTTTCGTCCTTATTTGAGTTAGTTTCTAGTGCTTCTTTGAATTTATTATAATTTTCTGAGGTGGCAGTTTTTTGTGGAAGATTGTTCCAGTCCTGTATTGTGCGTGGACAGAAGGAATACTTACGTACATCAATGCGAGACTCAAGCACACATAAAGCGTTGTGATGGGAATGGCGAGTGGTACGACGTGGCTTGTTTAGTCTAGATTTATGACCAATTGCTACTGTATTCTGTTCAATTTTGTGAAGCATTTGAAGTCTAGCATTTTTACGTCTTTCTTCAAGTGTTTTCCAGTTTAGGCTAGCTATCATGTCTGAGACACTTGATCTGTTGTGATGTCGGTTTGTCACATATCTAGCTGCACGCCTTTGAATATTTTCAATTTTATTTATCTAAGTTTTTGTGTGTGGGTCCCATACTGTACTAGCATATTCGACCAATGGTCTAACTAGGGCTTTATATGCTTGTTCTTTGATTTTAAGAGAGGCAATATTTAAGTTCCTCCTAAGGAAGCCAATAGTTTTGTTGGCTTTATTGTAGATATTATTTATATGTATGTCCCAGTTTAGATCTGATTTTATCGTTAGGCCAAGGTATTTGATGGTGTCCATATGGCTGAGTATATGGTCGTGTAATGTATATGTATTTATTTGCTTGTTTTTCTTGTTTGTAACTGAGAGAATGTTACACTTGTTAGGGTGGAATTGAATCAGCCACTTTGTTTCCCATTTCCCCATTTCTTGCAGGCCATTTTCGAGCTGTAATTTTGAAGATGGTTTGTTTATGGTGGTATAAGCAAGTGTGTCATCTGCAAAGAGGCGGACGGTTGATTTTATTTTGTCCGGAAGGTTGTTTATGTAGTACAGGAAGAGACATGGGCCAGACTGACACTTGTGGAACACCTGATTCTACTGGTATGGGGTCAGAAGTTTGCCCTTGCACAACAACGGATTGTGTTCTATTACTAAGCCAATTTTGGATCCAATCGCAGATCTTTTCATGGATCCCGTAATATCTGAGTTTTGTGTATAAACAGGCTGTGATTTACTTTGTCAAATGCTTTAGCAAAGTCCATAACGATGACATCAGTCTGAACTTTCTTTTTTATGTTTTCTGTGAGATCAACAAAATCGAGCAGTTGAATTTCACAGGATCTGACTTTTCTAAAGCCATGTTGGAGGCGGTAGAGGATATTATTTGTTTCGCCATGTTTCGTGAGGGCACAGCAGGACATATCAACGATATTGGTCTATAATTTCCTGGTGATGAGCGTGAGCCTTTTTAAAGACAGGCGTAACTAGAGCCCTTTTCCAGTCTGATGGTACATTGCCCGTTTCGAGGCTTTTCTGGAAGATCATGTTGAGGATAGGGCCTGTTTCATGAGAAAGTGTTTTTAGGATGATTGGTGGAATATTGTCTGGCCCTAGGGTTTTGTGTAGATTTTGTTGGTTGAGTAGCTTTTGGATCCCGGGAGTAGTTATGTTTAGTGAGGCATGGTTGAATAGTTTGCAGGTTGTGACATGTAGTCTGACGTTTCGAACTGCTCCTTTGATATTGTAATATTTGCAGAGAATGCAGAGTGGAATTGATCATTTAGGATGTTTGCTTTGTCTTGTGGATTTTCATGTAGCATTCCATTTACTTTAAGGGACGAGACTCCTGTGTAATCTTTTTTCTTATGTTTAATAAAGGTCCAGAAGCGTTTGTTCTTCTGGGGCTTTTCACATAGGTTGTCATTTTCTTGTTTGCTCCGTGTGTTATCTGTGTTCTGACTTTCCGAATCATTAAATAGGTTTTCAACATAGTCCCAGTATGCTTGTCTCATGCGTTTTTGGACTAGCCTTTTTATGTTTTTATAATCTAGTTGTGATTTTTCGTCTGCGTTTTTCTTCTTTATTTTATACAGGCGTTCCTGTTTTTTTAATAGGTGTTTGAGTTCGAAATTGACCCATGGTAATTTAGTCTTTTTGTTAAGGGTTTTGTGCGGGATGTACTTGCAAATGCCATCGGTAATGGTGTGATGGAATGCTTCCCACATTTTATTCAGGTCTCTTTCTTGATCGGCTAGATCGGTGTGTAAAGATAGCAAATCATCTCGAAATGAACCCCAGTCTGCTTTTTTTGTACTGTGGTATTTTACGAGGTGGTTGATCCAAACTGGCTGGAATAATGTTGCATTCTGCGAAGACAGTGTCATGGTCAGACAGGCCAGGGATCACAAGTTTGTTACTAAGTTTGGTTCATTTGTGAGTAGAAGGTCTAGGGTGTTTTGTTTCCTTGACAAGTTGGTTTAGGCCGAGGTCTTGAATCAAATCGAGAAAGTCAAGATGTAGATTTGAGTGTGGGGTATAAGCTTTTAGGGTGGTGTCTCGCCAGTCCCAACCTGGGAAGTTGAAGTCCCCACCAATTATGTTTATTGAGTTGTTTGTATTTATACCTCTCTCCAAGGTCATTTTTGTGTCGCCGCCCCCACGAAGTGGGGAGCGACATATAGGGATTACTTTTGTCGTCTTGCATCGTCCGCGTCGTCGTCCGCGTCACACTTTCTCTTATCCGCCACTCCTCTTTAACCTATGAATGGATTTTGATGAAACTTTCAGTGATTCTTTATCACATAATGGCATTGTGCACCTCCTATTTTATTTTTTGATCCGCTGTATTTTTAGCTTAACTTGACACAGTCAAGATAAGCTATTGCTATCACGCATGCGGAAGTCTGTTAGTCTGTGAGTCTGTGACGTCTGTTCACATTTTCCTTTAGCACGGGCTACACCCTGTAGTTCTTGTCTGATCGTCACGAAATTTCATATGCAGGTTTGGGGTCATGTCTAGATGAGAACGTCCCCTTTTGGTCGTGATCGGGCAACCGGTATGGCTGCCCGAGTCCAAAACCCGAAAACCATTAGCACAGTCTACAGGTCGTATTTATGAAGGGATTTCATTGTAACTTGGTAGGATGCCTCTGTATAACGCCTAGATGAGAACGTCCCCTTTTGGGCATGATCTATCAACCGTGATGGCTGCCCAAGCCCGAAACCCAAAAACTTTTAGCGCAGTCTGCAGGTCATGTTTAATGTGGAGGGATTTCATTGTAACTTGGTAGGATGACTCCTTATGATGTCTAGATGAGAATTTCCCCATTTGGGCATGATCTGCCAACCGTGACGACTGCCCGAGCCCAAAACCCGAAAACCTTTAGCACAGTCTACAGGTCATATTTATTGAGGAATTCCATTGTAACCTGGTGGGTTGACTTCATACAATGTCTAGATGAGACAGTCCCCTTTTGGACGTGATTGGGCAACTGTGACGGCTACAGGGGCCTGAAGCCCGAAAACCTTTAGCACAGTCTAGAGGTCATATTTATGAAGGGATTTCATTGTAACTTGGTATGATGACTCCAAATAATGTCTAGATCATGAGAACGTCCCATTTTGATCGCGATCATGCAGCCTTGATGGGTGCCCGAGCCCAAAAACCTTTAGCATAGGCAAAAGGTCATATTTATGGAAGGATTTCATTGTAACCTGTTAGGTTGACTCCATATAATGCCTAGATGATGACTTCCCCTTTTGGTCGTGATTGGTCAGTTGTGATGGCTACAAGTGCCCGAAGCCTGAAAACCTTGAGCACAGTCTACAGGTCATATTTATGAAGGGATTTCATTGTAACTTCTTAGGATCACTCCAGATGATGCCCAGATGAGATTGTCCCCTATGGTTGCAATCATTCAGCCATGATGGCTGCCCGAGTTAGAAGCCCGAAAACCTTTAGCACAGTCTACAGGTCATATTTATGAAGGGATTTCATTGTAACTTCGCTGGATCACTCCAGATGATGCCCAGATGAGATTGTCCCCTTTGGTTGCGATCATTCAACCATGATGGCTGCCCGAAGCCCGAAAACCTTTAGCACAGTCTACAGGTCATATTTATGAAGGGATTTCATTGTAACTTGGTAAGTTGACTTCATATAATGTCTAGATGAGAACGTCCCCTTTTGGACACGATTGGGCAACTGTGACGGCTTCAGGGGCCCAAAGCCTGAAAACCTTTAGAATAGTCTACAGGTCATAATTATGAAGGGATTTCATTGTGGCTTGGTAGGATGACTCCAAATAGTGTCCAGATGAGAACGTCCCCTTTTGGTCACGGTCATTCAGCCTTGATGGCTGCCCGAGCCCAAAAACCTTTAGCATGTCTGTAGGTCGTATCTATGGAAGGATTTCATTGTAACTTGTTAGGTTGACTCCATATAATGCCAAGATGATGACATCCCCTTTTGGTCGTGGTTGGTCAACTGTGATGGCTACAGGTGCCTGAAGCCCGAAAATCTTGAGCACAGTCTACAGGACAGATTTATGAAGGGATTTCATTGTAACTTCATAGGATCACTCCAGATGATGTCCAGATGAGAATGTCCCCTTTTGGTTACGATCATTCAACCATGATGGCTGCCCAAGCCTAAAGCCCAAAAACCTTTAGCACAGTCTTCAGATCATATTTATGAAGGGATTTCATTGTAACCTGGTAGGTTGACTTCATGTAATGTCTAGATGAGAACAGCCCCTTTTGGACACCATTAGGCAACTGTGTTGGCTACAGGGGCCCAAAGCCCGAAAATCTTTAGCACTGTCTACAGGTGATATTTATGAAGGGATTTCATTGTACCTTGGTAGGATGATTCTAAATAATGTCTAGATGAGAACGTCCCCTTTTGGTCGCGATCATTCAGCCTTGATGGCTGCCCGAACCCAAAACCCCAAAACCTTTAGCATAGTCTATTGGTCATATTTGTGGAAGGACTTCATTGTAACCCGTAAGTTTGACTCCATATAATGCCTAGATGATGACATCCCCTTTTGGTCGTGATTGGTCAACTGTGACGGCTTCAGGGTCCCGAAGCCCAAAAACCTTGAGCACAGTCTACAGGTCATATTTATGAAGGGATTTCATTGTAACTTTGTAGGATCACTCCAGATGATGCCCAGATGAGAATGTCCCCATTTGGTTACGATCATTCAACCATGATAGCTGCCAGAGCCCAAAGCCCAAAAAACCTTTAGCACAGTCTACAGGTCATATTTATTAAGGGATTTCATTGTAACTTTTAACTTTGGTAGGTTGACTTCATATAATGTTTAGATGAGAACGTCCCCTTTGGACGCAATTGGGAAACTGACGGCTACAGGGCCCCGAAGCCCGAAAATCTTTAGCACAGTCTGCAGGCCCTATTTATGAAGGGATTTCAATGTAACCTGATAGGATGACTCGTTTTGGAATAATTTCACTGTAACTTGGTAACTTTTGTTGATATACATTAACTGTGAGGGCCACATACATTTACTGTGAGGTCATATTAACCCACCCCTCAGCTCTTTAGTACACTGTACACCTCATATTATTTTTATCATAAACATAGCATACAGGGAACAGAAATGAACATATTCCCAATTATCACAATTCTTGTTTTATTTCATAATCCTTTCATAAACATTGAACATTATCCCTTTCATCAAACACAACACACAAGTTAAGCTACAGTGTCATTGACACTTTCATTTCCAGAGTTATGCCCCTTTTCCACTTAGAATTCTGTCTGAAGTATTAAAATATAGTGCAGGCGACACACGTCTTCCATGGAAGACTCAATCTAAGTTAGGTGTTTTAGACTTGTTTCGTCAGAAACTTTATTTCTGTAATAAGAACAAATTTGGATATTTCTAGATTCTTTCAATTTTATTTTCGCCCAGATTATTTCGCAATCAGTGTCAAGTTCTGGTATTTCTTCGCTTTCAAGGCTTGCCTTGATAGCGAGCAGTACCCCCACCTCCGTGTTTTCCAGTTCTGTCTTTTCTAAAGACTTTGTAGTCTGGAGGGAATATTTCTGATGACCTGATGTCGTTTGTTAGCCATGTTTCTGTACCAATGACTACGTCGGGGTTGCAGCTGGCAAGCATATTCAGAATCCCGTCTTCCTTCATTTTCACTGATTGGAAGTTCACATTTATTATTCTTAAATAAGAGTTTATTTTTATCTAGATTTTTTCTCTCAGGAGTTGAGTTATGCAATGGTTTGATGTCTTTAATTTCAGGGCTTTTGCATGTATTTAGTGTGTCTGACAATGATGGTGATTTTGAGTTTTCAGGCAGGTAGCATTGCTCTTCTATGCTCAGTGAGTGGGTCCAAAATTACAGAACTATAATTTGGATTTTGGCATACTTTGCAATGCAGCTTACATCAAGTTTTGTGTCGCTTAAAAGATTGTAAGAACTAGAAGTTACGCTTTGACATGTGGCGTGGTACCAATGATCGCAGATGTCACAAACAATTCCGCGGGCAACCAGTTGACCGTTCTATCGTAGGTTCCGCAACTATAGGATCTATTGTGTATTATATCAGGCATATTGAAAAATAAAACAGTAAATATTTGTACACTTGTCTAAACTGAGATAAAATTAATAAATAGTGTTTGTAGGGTAAATAATGTTTGTAGGGCACACATGCCTTGAATGTTTTGGATGCTGTGTTTGAATGGTCAGTCTAGCGCAGAAAATACTACACTTACTGACTCACAGTAGGAAAACAGTCCAAATTTATTTGGTTGTTAATTTTTCTGTTCCATGTTTTGGCTAGTAGGCCATGAGGATGTAATCCGTCTGCATACAGGTTATAATTATGGTATTTTTCTGTTCTTTATTTCTGTTGCTGCCTTTTGTTATAAATTCTAGATATTTTTAGGTCCCGAGAGAATTCGGGAGAGTGGACGTTGTTCAGTCTGTTTAGGTGGCGTATATATGTGTTGAGTTCATAGACTTGGTTTTCGAGATTTGTGTCCTGGAGACCGACACTTTTATTTTTCTTTGGATTGAGTACACTGGTAATTCTAGGAATGTTATTTTACAGTTCGGATGATTATGGAAAATTTTTTATAGATTGTCTAATTGGCTAAATAAAAGTGTGTTATTTCCATCTTGATTTCTTAGTGATATCTGTCCATTTTCACTACGGCTGGTAAGATCACATGAACCCAGCCAAAGATAATACCAAACTTTATTATGTGATTGTATGTCAGCTGGTATGCTACTCTGGATTGAGGAGCAACCGTTTGCGATGTTTCTCCCTCCCTTACAACGCCATATTACGTCTTTGTATTCAGAATCTTGATCCTCACTCAGAATTCAAGTACCTTTGCTATCTGTGACAATAATTGGAGTAAAATGCTTTTCATCCGCTCTTGCGGGTGGGTGGTTTATTTAAATATTTGTTTAGGTTGGCGTTTGACAGGGATGGTTTCAGATTTGAATATGTCCGGTGTTTACATTCAGGGTGACACTGCACGAAAATAGGGAATGTGAAAGATCAAATCATGTAATGTGCTAAAGAAACGTGTCAGTGTAGATACTTTTGATTTAGCCAAATGGTGGGAAGGATCTGGCAATTTTTATACTTATCCTGTTTTAAGGATACATAGTAAAAGATGTTTTGTTTTTTTTTTTTAAATTCCCTCCACGAGACAGAAAGATGTTCACTCGTGCGCAGCTGGTACCTACAGTCGTTTCTATGAGTTGATTATGAGTTGTTTCGTGTTCTATACATCCCAACCTTCATTTTGATGTACATTTTGTGTATATTTAATTTGTATTGAAGGAATATCAGAGGTGAAAATTTTCAAAATAAACAAAATTTCAGTACTTTTATAGGCCCTTAACGTCAGCAGCCGAGTTTGAGTCGACATGTTTGTTTACCAATGACTTAACGGGTAGCATTATCTATTTTTACCAGAGGGTTTTCGAGGTTGTTGCAAGTAGTTGTGTTTTGATGGATTTGGATACAGATCAAAACATAAATCTGCACCGTTCCACAACATCGGTATGTTTGTTACGAAATTCGGGCCCAAGTGAAACTTACGATCACAAAGTGATGACCATTTATGTTCAATAAATAAAATAGGACGGACAACAACTGTTGAGGCTTTCTAAATAAAATCTTGAAGTTCACACTGATAAATTTTGTAACAGCTTTAGAAACATTGTGCACGAAAGCAGACTTGTGAATGATTTAATAATGTTTTTCCTCCCGAAAATTCCTTTTTCCGATGAAAATTCTTTAGTAGGGTCGAAGTTTATCGCCGATTGGGGGTGGGGATAAAACCCATATTTTTGACCAGACCAAAACACTGATTTCAACAGATTTCTGATTGAAGAACCAAATTATGTACCGTTTTTAGTTAGTTAGTTAGTTATTGGTATTTAAAGTCACATATTTCTGCACAAGGCCCAATCATGACTACGACAGTTTTACGGGTAGAGGAAGCCGGAGTACCAGGAGAGAACCACCGAGCAACGGCAGGCAACTCTCAGCTCCCTAACATGGTAACTCCACACAAGCAGGGTTAGCACCGGTTGAAGACAGTGCTTCATCCACGAGCAGTACGTATTAATACACAACGCCACCGTGCCCCCACGTGGGCAATGGGGTGAAGTGTCTTGCCCAAGGACACAACGGGGTTGCCGCAGGTGGGATTCGAACCGAGTACTTCTCGGCATGCAGTCCGCACCCCTACCAACTGAGCCACCGCGCCCCCATGTAACATTTTTGCATCCAACGCGGATTACTTATCGAAAAATCAAGCTCTTAAGTATGTTTCTGCCAGAATACCGGCTTTTACTTCCATTTCGCCAAATTTACCAAGAGAAATAAAAAAAAATTCCCCTCCAGCCAACAACAAAAAATTCTCTCAAAAAACTATGAGTGGTCTTTGGATGATGCCCCCCCCCCCCCCCCCTCCCCCTCACCACCACCACCTCAAGTCCACCCCGGCGCTGTCCTGCTATTGAACTGCGTAGAATAAAATAATTAAGTCAAACGAATCGCATTGGAATCAAGTTTGGGGAAATGGGCTAACCATCTTCGGTTTATCGCATATATGTTTTGCAAGGAAACAGATTCAAGACAGAATGGGGTAGAGATAGCTGGCGGCAGGTCCTCGATCTGGCATCACTGACTGTGTACACGATGCTCACGAAAAAATGCACTCCACCTCTTCAAGTGACCTATAGACACACGTTCCAATTTTTCAATGTCTGTGAATTTGTAGCCCATACTCTTTGAAGTCTGGGCCATATAACTTGAACTAAATTTTAAAAGATTAACCTGGCTATTCAGGGGCGTGTCATGTTTCGACCCCCCCCCCTCCTCCTCCGTCGGAACCAGTTCAATAACATTAAACTCGGACTTCGCCAAAGTAACTTGTGTCCGTTTTTTTACATATGGTTGGGATTGTCAGCCTTTAATACTATTCAAATCATCGTACGAAAAAATTGTAACATATTTCGCGAGGGTAGGTTAATTTTAGACTCGTAAATCTTACTGTAAGTACTGTTTTCAGTGTTTGTGGATTATCTCTCTTCCACATTACTAAGAGGAAAGTAACAACGTCTCAATAATAGAAGTGAAGAAAGTCTCAATTTTTAACTTTACAAACAAAATCTTCGAATACGAAGAAAGAATAAATAAACCGAATTGCAAAGTCACATGGTGGAAGCAGGGGGTGAGATATTCCGTAATAGCCTGCATGTATCTTTTTAGTCCCCTACGGGAACCGTAAGGGGACTATAGGATTGCACTTCGTCCGTCTGTCCGTCTGTCTGTCTCGTCTGTCTGTCTGTCTGTTTTTTATGTTACCACCTCTCCCCTCCAACATGCTTTAAGCTACACCTTTCATATTTGGTACATGGATAAATGGTTCTGAGGGGATGATGCACGCTCAAATTTTTTTTATCAAAATCCAAGATGGCGGAATGGCGGCCATTTTTGTTGTGTTTTTTAAGCTTTTTTTTTCTCTATTTTCATGTTACCACCCCTCCCACCAACATGGTTCAAGCTACACCTTTCATATTTGGTACATGGATAAATGGTTCTGAGGGGATGATGCACGCTCAAAATTTTTTTTTAAAAATCGAAGATGGCGGAATGGCGGCCATTTTTGTTGTGTTTTTTAAGCTTTTTTTTCTCTATTTTCATGTTACTACCCCTCCCACCAACATGGTTCAAGCTACACCTTTCATATTTGGTACATGGATAAATGGTTCTGAGGGGATGATGCACGCTCAAATTTTTTTTATCAAAATCCAAGATGGCGGACTGGTGGCCATTTTTGTTGTGTTTTTTAAACTTTTTTTTCTCTATTTTCATGTTACCACCCCTCCCACCAACATGGATAAGCTGCACCTTTCATATTTGGTACATGGATAAATGGTTCTGAGGGAATGATGCACGCTCACTTTTTTTTTTTTAAAAATCCAAGATGGCGGCATGGCGGCCATTTTTGTTGTGTATTTTAAGCTTTTTTCTCTATTTTATGTTACCACCCCTCACTCCAACATGGTTCAAGCTGCACTTTTCATATATGGTACATGGATAAAGGGGTTGTGAGGGGATTATGCACGCGCAATATTTTCTTTTCAAAATCTAACATCTGTCTGTCCGTCTGTCTGTCTTTCTGTCTGTTTTTATGTTACCACCTCTCCCCATAATATGCTTCAAGCTACCCCTTTCATATTTGGTACATGGATAAATGGTTCTGAGGGGATGATGCACAGTCAATATTTATTTTTCAAAATCCAAGATGGCAGAATGGTGGCCATTTTTGTTGTGTTTTTTAAGCTTTTTTCTCTATTTTATGTTACCACCCCTCCCTCCAACATGGTTCAAGCTTCGCCTTTCATATATGATACATGGATAAAGGGTTGTGAGGGGATTATGCACGTTCAATATTTTTTTTCAAAATCCAAGATACTTATATACTCTAGTGTCTTCTGTGACAAAAACACCTTATGTCACAAAAGCGCCGTAGGGGACTAATACCACCTCGGTGGTCAAACACTTGTTCATCTTCCACCAATCTAGGAGCCAGATAATAATCTTTTTAAAAGCAAATGGATTTATATTTAGAGAGGGGAAACACATGAGATTTTATCCTATCGTGTGGGGGTGTATGGAGGAAGTTAAACGATGCGGAACTACCACATATTAATTGACGGGAGGTCATTTGAATTTGTTCTCAGAACCATGGGCGTATGAGACGAGGAGGGGAGGGGGGGGGGGGGGTGAGGTTGCCAGAAAGTGAGTACCAGTCTTTCTCAAATTTGTTCAATCAGCGCCAGATTTCTTCCACTGTGCCTGTAACGAGTAGATGAGGAGTCAAATATTCTAACTCATTTTACCAGTATACGATCAACTCACAGTGGACATACCGTCATAAGCGGAACATACAGAAACCGGAAGTTGGAGACTATTTTGCTCCACCCATTGGGAGTGGTCTGTTTGAATGGGTGCAGGGGGGGGGGGGGCGACTAGAGGCGCCCCCCCCCCCAAAAAAAGAGGTGAAACGGTAAAAACAATTGAGGGAAGAAAAGGAAGTATGCGAAGAAAGAAGGCGGACTATTTTTATATGGGCCTACGAGCCTCATCGTTCGGACTCCGAACACCGACATTTTCTGTCCGATGCCGATTGGATTCGCGGCGGCAAATTTAATTTCGTACGCAACCGCACGCATATGCGGATGTCAATGAGTTTCAATAGCAATTTTCTCTCTGACAAGCGCTTCCGGTAAAAATAACACATCGGACCCTAGATCTGTTGCCGAAACCGCAAAGCAAACGTGCGCTTAGCTTCACTTACAAGCCACATCACATGGAACGTGCTGCGTGACGCAGACCATGGGCGCAGATCTGTTGTAAGAAGTGGGGGGGACATGACCGAAAGCAGATGCCGAAGGCATCTGTCGCGAGTGCCGAAGACACGAGCGTTTGGAGGGGGGTCTGAAAATTATTTTCAGAAAGGGATAAAAAGAAGCATTCTGGCAGCATTTGGAGTGAAATCCTTTTTGTTTTTTTAAGCCTTAAAAGGCTATTTTTAATTGAATTTTTTCATATCACTGCTACAGAATTGGGTGATTTTAAATATACTTTAAAAATAGCTCACCGTAAGTTACGGTGAGCTATTTTTAAAGTATATTTCGTAAGACTGCTCATTCGACACTTCTAAGGTACTTGCAGTTGTTACTGCAGACGTCTCACAAAGAGTCGAGGTTGGGCGGGGGTGACAGATGCCCAAAGCATCAGTTGTGAGTGTCGTAGCTTGCTGAGGGTGGTTCGGATGTAGGGGGTGGGGCAAACCCTCGAAAATATTTTAATGCAGCTCTCAAATGCTGCATTTTGGTGGCTCTGGGGTGAATTTCCTGTTGGTTTGTCTTAATAGAAAATATAGTTTTTTCAACAACACGTAATATTTTGAAATACTGGTCCGTTTAATCTGATTAATAGTGATTATCATATACCCCAAATAAAATAACACTTGAGCCTGTACTCACATAAATAAACGTTAATCAACATGCTCGTGTCAAACGGGAAAGCCCCCACATCTTGTGTGATAACTTTCCATGTCAAGTTGCTTTCGGATTTTTATGGGGGGGGGGGGGGGGGGACACTACACATGATATCCCCCCTACAAAATGTTTGGGGGGGGGACACGTCCCCCCCCCCCCCCCCCCCCCCCATGATCTGCGCCCATGACGCAGACCCATATGCCCAAGTTTTGAATTTGAATTCGAGAGTGAAACAAAGTTACGGAGAGTATCTACAAATTAATAATAGAGGTTCCTCATTCTTATAAAAAAACAATCTCAGATCCACTGTGTGTCGCGACAGATTAGGCAGCCGCGCGATGACAGCTATTGAGTCTTTAAACGACTTAACATGGACACAGTGGATTGAAGATTTTGCAGCGCTGAAGGTAAGGAAGATTTCACACAAAAAGACATTCATCAGTTACTTTGATCATGTCCTGTCTTTTCACTGCCCGTCAAATCTGTCATAATTTTGACGATACACATCACAATAATTTTGATGATACAATCAGAGTGATGGTATTAAAATGTAAAACTCAAAGCACAATTGTGACAACTGATTCTGCTGTAAAGGCCAATATGTTAATCAAGTATCATGTGATAATAGAATTAATAGGGAAGTGTCATTTGGCATTTAGTTCGGATTTCCAGAAAAATAACCATATTATCAGTGTGCACGCTTAACGTTCAGGCGCCCCGTGGAAAAAAATTACCAATTTATTAATAAGTGTCTATCCCAATTGGGAAGGTGGGGGACTGTCGTTCCACGTGTAATAGAAGTAATTGATATCTTGTTTTTTTCGGTCACTTCCTCTTTATCAACGATTATAAAAAATATAAACTTCATCACACAGGACACTAATGTTAATTGTATTCCGGAAGTCTACCAGCATGATGTAGTGTGCATTTATGTAACATCATTAGTAGTAGATGTGAAGATCTTTCCACAATGGGGCGGGGGGGGGGGGGGGGCTAGTGAGGAACCTAGGAAGTGACGTCCTAGTCACGTGACACAGTTACGTCATGTTTGGTTGATGTGGTAGTCCGCCTGAGCGGCCATCTTGTGGCGGCATCTCATAGTGATACGTGGTCTTAGTGCACATGTGCAGCTCGTGTTGTTAGGGTGATACGAAGTTCCGTCGGCCATTTTGTATACTGGACATAGGTTTCCTCAAATACCTAAATGAGTCGAAGAGCAGTATGTCGAGTCACTCGGGGGTGGGGGGGGGGGGGGGCTAGTGAGGAACTAGGAAGTGATGTCCTAGTCACGTGACCCAGTTACGTCATGTTTGGTTGATGTGGTAGCCCGCCTGAGCGGCCATCTTGTGGCGTCATCTCATAGTGATACGTGGTCTTAGTGCACATGTTCAGCTCGTGTTGTTAGGGTGATACGCTGTTCCGTCGGCCATTTTGTATACTGGACATAGGTTTCCTCAAATACCTAAATGGGTAATCAGATTTACTACTATTCAAACGAACATACCCCCCGAACACCCCCGTCTTGTTGTAGGCCATTCAGGCTCATTGCCACCACGTGCTACTTTTGAACCCAAGTTGGCGGGCTCCAGGAGACAAAAGGTCGACCGAAATACTATCACCCTAACCACACGCACTGCGCATGCGCACTAAGACCAGGTATCACCATGGAGATGACGCCACAAGATGGCCGCTCCCACGGGCTACCATGACAACCTAATATGACGTAATTGGGTCACATGACTATGACGTCACTTCCCAGCCCCCCCCCCCCCCCCACTAGGTCCTCACAACGTGGCACGATCTCCACATCCACTACTAACGGTGTTGAATAAGGCCAAGTGGCCGAAAGCTCCAGTTACTGATCGCTTTTATTACATAAAATCTCAAACAATGTACCATTTTTTTATTAGTGTTTAACGACACATTAACGGCCAGGGTCATATCATGTCGGTGACAGTTTTACGGATAGAGGAAGCCGGAGTACTCGAAGAGAATCACCGAGCAACGACGAGCAGCTGTCAGCTCTCCAACATCGTAACTCTGAACTCTGCACCGCGGCACAGACAGGATTAGATTGGTTGAAGACATGCGCACCTTCGACATGCAGTACGCCTTAGTACACAGCTTCATCGTGTCCCCATGTAGGCAATCGGGGTTAAGTGCCTTGCACAAGGACACAACGCGGGAACGCGAATCAGTCGCTGAAATGGTCACCCATCCAACTACTAACCGCGAACACCGAACTCCAAAAATTTAACAAATGGGCTGACACGTGGTTGGTCACATTTAATGCTAAAAAAACGAACGTAATACTATTTACACTCAGCAGGGATGTTATAATTCCAAATATTGTTTTCAACAGCGAAACATTAGATTTTGTTACTGTCCACAAACATTTGGAGTTAACTATTCAATCCAACTTAAGTTGGGAAGCCCATATTGATGATATCTGTAAAAAAGCTTGTGCAAGACTTTCTCAGTTGAGAAAATTGAAGCACAGTTTTAACCGACAGATCCTGGGAAAGATGTATAATGCTTTCGTACTACCAATATTAGAGTACGGTAGTCCTGTTTGGTGCGGCGTTCCGCAACATTTAATGAAGCGCCTTGAGGATATACACTGCGATGCCGCACGAATCGTATCGGGCCTGACACGATCAGTATCACGCGATCGCCTCTTGTTAGAAGTTGGGTGGAATAATCTAGAAACAAGAAGACACGTTCAAAAGATGTGTATCTTTTTACAAAATCATACACAACGATGCGCCAGATTTTCTCTATGAACTTCTTCCACCACGGGTTTGTGACACATCTTCTTATAACCTCCGCAATTCGTCAAATTTTATGCCTTACAGCATGCGAACTGAGCTATTTAAACGATCATTCTTTCCGTCTTGCACGGAAACGTGGAACAATTTATCCCAATCAGTGCGAAATTGCGCATCGCTTACTGAATTCAAAAAACTCATATCGCCCCCGTATGCAGACCACCTGCATATTTCTCGCATGGTTCTAGAAAACACAATATCATTCACAGTAGAATTAGAACCGGTTGTAGTGATCTGAAAAGTGATAAATTCCTCAATTACATCTCTGAATGTCCATATTGTCCACATTGTATAACTGTTGTTGAGGACGCAGAACATTATTTCCTTGTCTGTCCATCTTATTCAAACGCTCGTAACGCTCTTATTGGTAATTTATCAAATCTTAATATTACTCTGAATTCGGTGGATAATCTATTGTATGGTGATCCGGTGTTAGAAACCAAAACTAACACTTTGATTTTTAAATTTGTGCAACAATTTATTTGTAGCACTGGGAGGTTCGACAACGAGTTTCCCATCTAGTAATATTTGTAAAACAATGCTGACTCAAGGTATCCACTTCAATATAGAATACGCATGGATGGGGTTACGGAATGGACGTGTCATCGGGGTGACGTTGAGCC
This sequence comes from Pictodentalium vernedei, assembly GCA_031216915.1. Classification (NCBI taxonomy): domain Eukaryota; kingdom Metazoa; phylum Mollusca; class Scaphopoda; order Dentaliida; family Dentaliidae; genus Pictodentalium; species Pictodentalium vernedei. The sequence goes on from CM062293.1 coordinate 228,893,681, forward strand.
AGCGCATCGGTACACAGATTGTGCAGTCACGATGATAGTCACGGTTGCGCTGTTTGTGGCCTGAGTCGCTGACGCGGCGTTTTCCCTACCTTTTGTGTGAATCAGTCAGCATGGATCCAATGAGACACGTCCCGAAGCTGTAGTACAGAAGGCGAAGAAATGATTATTATTATTATTATTATTATTATTATTATTATTATTATTATTATAACACATCCTAATCAGAATAGCGCCCAAGTGGCCTTTCTCTTTGAATAATAATTGATTCAAATCGAGAGAGAAACAGAATGCAAAAGGGACATCAACAGCTTTTCTTTCTTTCTTTCTTTCTTTCTTTCTTTCTTTCTTTCTTCCTTTTTCTGTCTTTGTTTAGTGCTACATATTCATATTTATTTATACACATACGCACATATATACATATAAACCCATTCAAATAGTTTATTTTACATTTATGAATTTCAAAAACTTGTTTGTTTCGCCATTGTAACATTTTCTGTATTCATGTTATGGGAGCGGAGGTTTCTACTAAGTGGAAAGCACTTGTCCTCCTATCCCTTTTTGCTCAATAGTTATGGCAAATAAAAATATGTTTAAAAGTACTAACCGCGCTCGACATTGCTTAACTTCGGTGATCTGACGAGAACCGGTTACTGCGACGCCACCGTGCCCCCAACTGTCTACCTAGCCACTGAAAAATGTGGGCAGGCTGAATGCGAACATAGTTTATTAAGTGGCCAGAAAGCCCTCGGGGATTGAAATTTTTTCCGATTTTCACGGGGATACTCCCCGCCCGCCACCTATAATTCTATTAGCATCCCACCTTAGGCCTTCGGCATATATGACGCCCCTTGATCAAGAATATCCAGAGGGCGAGACACTCTTGAGCCGCCACTGGGCCCAGTGGAAATAACGCAGGCATGTTGAAATATTAGACAGTCGAGATAATAATTCATAGCTTAGGGTTTTTAAAAATTTCGTTGTAATTAACTGCAGTGTTGGTAGAAGTTTGTTGGGAACTATCCAAACGATATATCGAACTAAGAAGTAGAGACAACCAAAGGTAAAAAAAAACCGTCAGGAAAGAGTAACCGAAATTGGCGAGGGTAGGTCAAAAGAAAGAGGTCTTTGTGTTGCCCGCGTGACAAAGAGTAGACAGGTGTTGAAGAGTACCTTGACGATAGCATCTTTGCGAGGGGAGGGGGTGGTCGCTGTTGTTCAAGCTGAGGTCGCGATCACTGGAGATTAGGGGGAATTGGGAAAGACGGTGGAAAAGAAGAGCCAAATGTGTAACTTGGGCGTAGTGGTGACCTTGGAACACGTTTATTAGGAAGTCCAAAATCCCAATCTACCAGATCAAAATTCGCTGGGCGCAGTATAAGGACGTGGGATGGGAGAATGAAAGACACGTGAAAGTGGTTGACACAATTGCGATGGTTAGTATGCTTATCGGAGAGATTGTGAAGAATGGGGGTACAAAATGTCTTCAAGCAGTTCGTCTCAGTATTGGAAGGAAAGAGGCGTGGAAATAGGGAGGCAGTTGGAAGCACATGAGTAACCAAGGCCTTCTCAATTGAGAACCACAGCAAATCAGTGGCCAGCCAAACTGTTATTAATAGTATATCGACCCACGTATATATATAGTGTCAAAGCCTCATCCATCTGTAGGGTTCGATCTTCTAATGCTATGAACACACAGACCTAACATTACATGTATTTACTCCAGCTGAATCCTGAGAATCATATAATGTTTTATTGCAGTTGACTGATACCAGACGAGACTGTTCGAACACATTCAGCCAGGCACCTGTACAAAAGCGATCGTCTTTTCTTTCAGTTACAAGGTTCGAAAGGTAGCCTGGGTGCTCTGGAAAACCCTCCATCGGATCAGATTTTTAAAAATGTTTCCCGGGGAGGGTTCCCCTTGACCCCATCAGTAGGAGAAGACACGCTTACGAACACTCACACCAGGGCTACGCACCTAGCTACTTTTCGGGCAAAATCTCCCCCACCCCCACCCCCATCCCCCACGGAAAAAAATTGGCCCGTTGGTCTACGTACGCCTATGCTGGGTATAATCAGAGAAGTCGAATATGATTAATATTATATAAGTTCTCTGATCAACTTTGCCGAGTGATTTCTCCCTCACAAGATTTATCAGGTGCTTGCTTGCTAAGATAGGGTGGGGAAGGGGGCAGCGTGATCAGGTAGTGACGTATTCGTGACGCCCCCCCCCCCCCCCCCTTACAATTTTCCAATAAACTGTCTGGAGATTATACGTATTCGCCAGGATTGCATTCAAAGATGCCAGTTCTCTCATGCTATTAGTTATTTACTTTCTTAAAAGTTAATTTGATATTTTGACTTGTTGTGTCGGGTTATAGCGGAAACGGCACCTGGAGTGAACGGCACCAAGTGAGCGAAAACGGCACCAATTGATTGTGGCGAGAACGGCACCAGTTCCGATGGCGAAATTAATTCATTTCATTTTTGCCTTTTTCTGTGTTTCGTTTTGAAACTGAGTATTTAGCCTAAGTTTGCTGATGCATTTTGCATGTAGGTTCTCTAATAAATTTGTTGAAAATTGAGCAGTTAAAAATGAGAGGATATATCTCCCCTCCCAACTCTCTTTAAATGGATTTCTTGTTGTTTAGCAGTGACTTCTAAAAATTAAAAGCAAGAAGACCTCTCCCCCAACCCAGGCCCACCCTCTCATCGGCCCTGGAATCTATCCAACCCGGATTCACGATACACCCCCTTCTTTATTATTGACGCAGAAATCAGAATCTTGCGTAGGTTGGGGGTGGGGGGGGGGGGGGGCAATCTAGAAAATAAGCAGACTGTCATCTGCAAAATGAGGTTCCCAGAGGGTGACTTTAGTGATGCTGGTGATGACTGGGGACTGCACATTTCTTGTTGAATCGAATCAGCCAGAAGATTTCAAATTGAATTGAATCTCAAATTGAATCGCCATGCCTTTCAAGTTGTAGGCATTCAAGCCAGAAAATAAGCAGACAGTCATCTGCAAAATGAGGGAATGTAGTGATGCTACCCTGCACAGTAGGGTAGCATCACTAAATTTACGCACTGTGAACCTCAATCTGAATCAGAGTTTCAAAACTAAACAGAAAGAGGTACCCAAAGGATACATTTATCCATTGTATGGGATAGCATCATCAAATTCACTCTCTGGGGACCTCATTCTGCAAATGTCAGACTGCTTATTTTCAGGTCGGGGGGAGGGGGGGGGGGGCGAATTCAAAGGACGTGCCAAGGCTACAAATTGAAACGCGGTCTTTTAGGCCATATTTGGATGGGGGCAGTCCAAACCCAAGAAATCCGGACTGCTGTGCCAAACCGAACGTAACGGGTCCCGGGTTTCACACATTGCCGTTTTCGCCTGTACCCGTGTCACACAAACAATCAAAGCCCATATGGAGGTCTGTAGCACCCGATTTCTGAGGGCTGTTATCGGCAAGACATGACAAATTTGGAATACTGGTAACGGCACGTATTATTACTATTAATTAAATAATTGGCGTCACAGCTACAATACATGTATATTTTATTTATTCACTAATCCACTAACGCGTTTTGAACAAGACTTGAGTTTTATTTTGAAACATCATCACGACTGACTGATATTCCAACTTCGTCAAAACACGCCTTCTGCAAAGGCAAGCCGTGAAATTTCAAATTTTACCTGTTCTCAAATGGATCGTCCCAGTTACATCACTTGTGCATTGTTGCAAAATGGACGCTCTTCCGAAAATACACACAAATTCCCATGGAGAATGAAAAAAATCGTTCATATAATTTTCGAGTGAGCTAAAATCACAGAAACGTAACGGCGGTGAAGTTAAATATATTACACGTTATCGGGTGCTGAAAACTAAAAGATATTTTCTCGATTTTGTATTATTCCAGAGTTTATTTACCCCCCCCCCCCCCCGGGGGGGGGGAGGTTATGGAAAAGACAATAGTGTCAGCATTTTCTATTATTTCTTTTCAAGCTCTCAGCCTGAGTGAAAATAACAATTTTCCTTTAATTATTTTATAACTTTTTGAAGCTCTTTTTCCGTTTCTCTCGACTAGTACTAAATGTATCGACAGCCGAAAGCTGTTGCCAAATTCTAAATGTAGGGCAAGAAGGCCCTGTCTGGGGATGATGAGTATGAATATTTATTGGTGGTGCTACAGCGGTCGATTTCTGGTGTCGTTTGGGTGTTTGTTCAAGGAAAGTAAACGTTAAGAACGCGTCATCCCAGATAAATATTCGGCCAATCGCTGATTTGTTGCGATTCTCGGACGAGAGGGCCTTGACTACCCCTGCTTATACTCCCAAATGTCAACCCTTCCCACGCCTAGTCTATCCTCCCAGTACCCGGGAACGCACAAACCCTTGACCTTTTCCTATTAAAGTTTAGTGGGTAGAGTGACAAACCCGCCCTTCTGAGCACCCCTTTCGCGTTTTTCTAACACCCGTGATTCTCATTACCGATTAAAGATGCTTTGTATCGTTATTTTGCAGGTCCATGTGACAGACACAGGCCGATCTCTCAAGAGCAACATAGCTTATGCATTGTAGTACTTTGGAAATACCAGCGATGGAAACCACGACACATGTGCACAATTGCGAGAGCAAAACGCCGGAGTCTGGGGACGTGTCAATGGTCAATGAAAATTTATCAGAGCTTGACTCTAGCGTCGGCAAAAACGAAACCAACTCATTGAGCAAATCGAATCGAGAACAGAATAATACCGACGCAAGTAAGGTGTCGTTGGGGGGTGAAAGACTTGCGTTTCATCACGCTGAAGATTCCCAGTTATCGTTTCAACAAATTGCCGAGATGATTGCTGAGGGAAGAAATATTCCTGGTCTTGTTAAACTCGACGTAGCACCAACTAACGAGCAGCCATCGCCGTCAAAACTGCACAGGAAGAAAAAGCCGTGGGAAACGTGACTTTTATAAATTGAACTTAAAATTTTATCCTTTCAATTCGCAATGACCAATCTGCATTTAAAAACTAACTGTTAGGGCTTTTATCGCAAACAGTGTGGTATTCTCGTTCATCTTTCTTGAGGTTATTGCTGTCTATTTTGGGAATAACCCGTGAACGATCCTTTAGGTTACGCGGTGCCTTACATCAGTTGTAAAATACGCTATCGAACTACAGGTTAGGACAAAACAATACAGCATCAGTTTATTCATAATCCCAAACGTTTGCTACTCATTCCGGACAATGTTTCGGAGGCTAACTCGACTCAAAGGGTTGCGCATTACATGTATATATGAATAGAGCGGCATGCCGTTTACTTCTTAACAAAATTTGCGCCTCAATAAGTGGCAACAACTAACGCGCGATCTCGCCAAAGCGATATCGCGCGTTAGTTGTTGCTGTTTTTATTGGGTTTTTTTTAGGGAGGGGGCGGACATTCTGTTAAGACGTAAACAACAAGGTTAGCAGAGTAAAAACAAAGATGGTCAAAAGCATCACAAAACCTTTTAGCTGCTGGTTATCAGAATGTTATATAGCCTAACTTGCTAACTATAGTTGCGATGTAAGCACTTTATTTCCAGGCCTGTATACTCAATGCAAGCGATGCAGAAAATTGGGATTAATAGTTTTATTCTCAGTTTGCAAATTTTACACATTGTGTTGTTATGTAGGGTCTTTTTCCGAATAACAAATTAATTTAAGTACGCCCTGTGTTCAAGGTTGATCTTAAAATCGCTGATTATGATACTGATAATACGCCTCATTGCTTCAAAACTAGAATCAATGATTTTATTTTTAAGCATGTACATTAGGAAGTGGCGAAGTGCGGTGGCTCATTGCTCAGGTTTTGATCGAAAACCCGTATGTTCGATCCTGATCCACTCCATCTGGGCTGTGCCCTTGGTTAAAGCAACTAAGTGGGAGGACTTTGACGTAAGGGTGCTAACACGTACAGAACTCTGAAGGAACACTTTACCTCAACCAGTTCTAACTGTGCTTGTGTCGGATTAGTAGGTTTGTGAGGCTGGTAGTTACTCATCTTTACCTCGTGGTTCTCTGCGGATACTAAGGCTACCTCCACCAATACATTCCAACACAATATGACCATAGCTTTTTGCAATGTCGTTAAACCGCAGCAGACAAACAGCATGCACATTATTTTGTCTCAGTGCAATAAGTGTGTTTGTTTTCGTATTGAAACGATTGACCCATGTCGCAACCGACTGACCAGTTATTAATCGGTTATCTCACTCCACTCTTATACATGGAGTATAAGATTGAAACAGTCGGGATTCACATGCAAGCAGTATTCGCAGAAACTTTACCGATATATTTATACAAACGAAAGTTATCTAGTTCCACTCGACAACCAGGCTCTGGCATTTATGCTGGTTTGCGAGAATCAGTATTGATTCTCTCGAACTCCTGCTGCGAGATTTCAGTTTTTAAATAATTCAGAATTTGGGAGTTCTGTTATACCCTTTGAATGCAACTATTACATATTACATTGCGAAAACGAACCCCAAATTAAATTCTGCCTCCTGGGCCGACCCGTCCTGCACGACGGAAAATTTCTAGTTACATTGCACATTAAGAGATGTAATTAAAGCTTGAATTTCTGTCTGGATTGAGTAATTGAATAATTGCACACCCCCATTTATATGAGAGATTTACTAGAGTTTAACTTTTGAGGGCCTGGTACCAATTTTGGTGAGTTTCTTGTATTACCAGTGCATGTTGGCTATTACCACATTTTCAGAATCTTCAGAAACCTGAAAATAAGCAGGCTGTCATTTGCAGAATGAGGACCCCAGAGGGTGAATTTGGTGATGCAACCCTGCATAACATCACTAAAATTACCCTCTGTGAACCTCATTCTGAATCAAGGTCTCAAGTCCAAACAGCACGAGGTACCCAGAGGATACATTGGCACATTGGGATAGCATCAGCATATTCACCCTCTGGGGACCTCATTTTGCAAATGACAGATTGCTTATTTTAGGGCTTGGCAGTGGTTGCTAGTGAAGTCTTTGCTATCAAGACCTTGTTAGACACAACTACCTGTCTGCCTTTCGTGTTAGGTAAATGGTTAAACCAAAAGTGTCCTTGGGCAAGACATATCTCCTGATTGCCCACAGGGGGCACGATGGCGCTGTATAGTGACATGTACTGCACCACGATGGTGCATTTGCCTTCAGCCATTGCCAACTAACTTGTTCAAGGTTAGTAAGTTGTAGAGTCTGACTGTTTCCCCCTGTTGTTCGGCGGTTCTCTGCAGGTACTCTGCTTCCTCTACCCGAAAAACTGATTCATACCATATGATCCTGCTTTTAAAAGTGTCGTTCAACCCTAATAAAACAAACAAACCAATGGAATGGCGATCGTTATCACTGTTGTGGATCACTGGTTTGGCGGTCGCGGGTTGGGAACCGCTTAACCATGTCAGCTCTTGATTGTACAGCGCGGCTAAAATTAAGATATCGCCCAATTTCGAAACTACAAACTGAAAAAGTCTTTAATTTATATATGACTTTAACGCGTCACATCAAAGGTGCAAAGGTCTTTACACAACGAACTCGTGTGCGATGCGATAGAATAATAGATTTTTGTTTTCAATCTAACATTTCAACACACTGTTTTACCTCCGATTTTAGCCTCGCTTGTTGAACAAAGACAAGGGATTTCGCCGAGTTACTGGATATAACTGACAAAACGACTCATTTCGTCAAAATTATAATCAATGATTGGACGTTCCTATTTACACATTGGTCTCAGTGTGTTTAATATTAATTTTGTTTGTTTTGCACCAAGGACCAACTTAGCGATATCATCCTGCGTTGAAATTTCTAACTGAAAAGAAAAGGCGCTAATGCTTTATAGCACAGCTCGCATTCCGTGGTGTCGGAGCTTAAAATTCGTGCGAGAATCGGAGACGAGTCTCGCAGATGATTCTTGGAGAGGAAAACAACGAGAATCAACTTTGATTCTTACAAAATTCAACAAAACCATAACATGTGACCCCTTATTGGAACGAGCTCGTTCCAATGAGGGGGTAACATGATATGGTTTTGTTCACAATTTAAAAAAAATTAAAAAATTTTGAAACTGATAAATTTGTAAATTGCGCAGGCGGATGCGGCCGATTTGTTAGGTAAACGGTTAACAAACTTTACAAGGATGTTGAGTTCTATAATAGTCGTTTTGGCAGTGCAGACTGAAGGGCGTCTTGAATGAATTATTAGGGGGTATCAGATGTAAAATAACGCGGGTGTAGGTGAATTGCCCCCCCCCCCCCCCTACACACACACAAGTGCAGGCCTATTATCCCATAAATGCACAGTGGACTTCTGCCTCAGACTTCGTCGGCCAAAACAACAGTCTCAGTTAAATTGTCAACCAAAAAACACTACCACCCTTCATTTCTCTTTTTATCCTTGCATTGATTCGTGATTTCAGATATTACGGTTTGTATATAGCGGGTGATGGGGTGGCTGAGGCTGACAAGTGTTTTACAATTTGTCCTGCAGACAAATTTACTTGCTGGGGAGGAGGGGGTGGGAGTAGCAAATGTACTCGCCACATTTCATTTATGGCTTGGTAGGTTGTCATAGCTGACAGTCTCACTGGGTGAGGCGAGAAGGGGGTTCATTTGAAAAAAAAAACGTGCCATGGTATTGTTAAAATACCCTGGTGTACCTATATAAAATAGGAAACTACGATGGTGTAGTTTCGTACTATTTTAAACGGACGGTTTTGGCGAAATAGTTGTGAGACCGATTGGATAAAATAGTCGGGGAACGGTTCGAGGAAAGTAGCTAGAAAGAATTGGGCTTCCTCGGCTGGCAGGTGTGTCTAGTCTCGGGGCGGTTTGGGTCAAAACGTGTTGATGGTTTGGGCAAACGCCCGTTGGTACCTCGGAAACTGGAACAGTACTTGTTTATTGCGGCAAACAAGTTCTGCTTTACTGGTAAAATAGGACTCAGAACCAAAGCCTGGGAGGAAAATCTTCCAAAGTGGGCAGCATAGGTATAAACGATTGGCTAAACCTGATTTCATATCTATGTTGCGTTCATGATATAGCCAAAGATGCTGAAAGTGACTGTAAACACCAATAAATAAATAAATGTTTTGGGCAAAATAGTGAGTGTGGAGTCGGTTCTAACATAGGACGGTTCGAAAGTACCGGACCCTGACAATTCTGTTTCTTGTGTATATTCGGATCTCGAAGTTAATGTATATTATGACCAGGCTAAAATCTGGAGTCTAGAAACACTGGGTTAATTAAGATACTTTGAAAATTTGGAGTCTAGAAACACTGGGTTAATTCAGATACTTTGAAAATCTGGAGTCTGGATACATTTTGTTAATTCAGATACTTTGTGATTAACAGATTTATAAGTTAATGAATAGATGGATTAACTCATTAAGATGTTTTTCACTCATACGATTCATAACGATGCCCACTTGATTAATACAAGATACTACATGTTAATATTTTCTGAGCTACCAATGTTGATTGTTTTATTTTAATAATGTTACTTGGAAATTGTACATATAAAAGCATGTTAACTCTACCCCATCTGACTACATGCATAAGTAGCAGACTCTACTTGCCCGAAAATCACCGTCAAAGTACCCCCGGGGAGAGGTAGCTCCTTTGTGAGAGGACCCCCTCTCACTCTGGTCCACACCCGAGGGTCGAATCAACGACAGTCAAAAAGACAACCCAACAACTCCATCTGACCATCTCACAGGAGACACCTGCCGAGTACCCGATCCTTTGCCACCTTCACCACGCCCAGACACGCAGCTTCCAAATCTTCAACAGTTAAAGAGGGTCGAAAGGGGCTTGTCCCATGGCGTTCCTGCGCGCCTTCGGCGCGCGAAACCATTCAACCTGAAATTGGTAATTTGGATAGCCGATTGCAAGAACGTTGGACGGAGAGATTGGTAACCGCTCCCGTCAATACTTTGTATTACATGTACGCTACAGTCCAGTTAATAAATAATATTTGTTACAAAGTGTAAAGACTTTTAGTTTCAGTAATTTGTGAAGTCAGATCCCCGGTTCGAAATATCTTCGCGACCAGTTAGTTCCTCTGGTCATAAGTATCTCCAAAATGTACTCGCCACATTTCATTTATGGCTTGTTAGGTTGCCATAGCTGACATCTCACTGGGTGAGGCGAGAAGGGGGTTCATTTGTAAAAAAAAAAAAGTGCCATGGTATTGTTCAAATACCACGGTATACCTATATAAAATAGGAAACTACGATGGTGTAGTTTCGTACTATTTTAAACGGATGGTTTAGGCGAAGTAGTTGGAGACCGATTGGATAAAATAGTTGTGGAACGGTTCGAGGAAAGTAGCTGGAAAGAATTGGGTTTCCTCGGCTGGCAGGTGTGTCTTAGTCTCGGGGTGGTTTGGGTCAAAACGTGCTGATGGTTTGGGCAAACGCCCGTTGGTACCTCAGAAACTGGAGCAGTACTTGTTTATTGCGGTAAACAAGTTCTGTTTTACTGATAAAATAGTTAATAAATTTGTTACAAAGTGTAAAGACTTTTAGTCTTAGTAATTTGTGAAGTCAGCTCCCCGGTACGAAATATCTTCGCGACCAGTTCCTCTGGTCATAGTATCTCCAAAAGCTTTGCATCTGAGGGAACGGTGCGATCTCCTAAACTCTGGATCCGTCTTTGTAATTTCACGAATATTACAGGTAGGCGCTTTATCAAGCCCACATACGCTGCATAAAATGTTGATTTCAGTATCATTTACTTTCGGACTTTTCCGTACATCCTCTGAGAAATATTGAAAGGCAAATGTGCAGTTTGAACAAATTTCACCAACAGGAATGCAGGCCTACTAGAACATCCGTCGACTTCTCTTTCTCTTGTCCATATCGGGAGGGGGGTTCATTTTAAGATCTTGCGCATGCTCACCGCTTGACCGAGTCAAACACTAATTTATTTTCGAAATGAACCGTTACAAAACTGATCTAGACTCAACTGAGCTGAACATTACATTATTTCGTTTATAAGTTACCCTGTAATGACAGGGCTTCAAAAATCAGCCTATAGGCTCATTGTATTGCTCCTCTGCACGGAAATCTTTAGTAAAAGGCGAAAGATTTATACGTGGTTGTAGAGAAACCAGAGCTGATAATTGTAGGTGTTGGCGAATGGATTATGGTATGACTATCAAAGTACTGTAAAGGTTTTCTAACGTTTCGAAATATATTACTAAGTTTTTTAATGGACTCTTGAAAAAATCAAAACAGGCGACAATCCTTCAATAATTTTATTAGTTTTTGCATATTATGGAATAAAATTCTTGTGATGCTAATGTCCTTTTTTTGTCATTAAGGCTTTTAGGTTGCGCCAGACTCCATTAGTATCCACCTTGGCAGAGCACTCTGATAATATTAAGGAAGACAACTCCTAATGACGTTTTCAAAATTTGCGATAGCAGCATTGTGTGTCAGTTGTTTTGATTGTAAAAACACACCCTTTCACCAATGTACATATACTCTATATATTATATAGCAAATATAATAAACATTTTAACGTTAAAGATATAATAATGCTTACCCGTCAGGTAGTAAAAAACTTGTTAACCCTTTTGTTGACGCACAGGGCATCAAGATTTATTATTTTAATTACCGGTATTGTTTTTTTCTTCAAATTTTTCAAAAGATTTCAACAAGGGTGTACTATGTGGACCTTCATTGGATCGAGCTCGTCCCGATGAGGTGTCTTGTGATATGGTTTTGTTCAATTCTTTTTAAAAATAGCCTGTCTGTTAACTCCTAAATTTGAAAATTAGCCGACGTGGGCGGATGCGTCCGATTTGCTAGGTAAAGGATTAAGCCGTACAAACCCTGGCCTCCCCACATCATTAGAATGATTTCACCCGCAGTCCCAATTCACTAATCCACAGTTAGGCACTAGGCCCACCTGCCGCCTGTATTTTAAAAAGGGGATGCAAAATAAGGTGCACACAATCTAAAATTGAACCCCAAGATGCAAGGAAATCTCACTTCTATGCTCCGAATTAATAAAAAGTTACCCTGTTCAGAGAACGTTGACTCCACCACATTTGGCGTACTAACTCCATAGCCTAGGCTATCTAGGCTATTCAGAACAAAACAGTTGGACGTTTCATGTTAGAGACGAGAATGAGACGGTAGACTCCATGGCGTAAATAGGGGAGGGGGACGAAATCCCACTCAGGAACGAAGCTAGGATCTCAAAACTTTCCGACGTGTATGGTGACTACAAGCCAGAAAATAAGCAGATTGTCATCTGAAAAATGAGGTCCCCAGAGGGTGAATTTAGTCATGCTACCATGCAAAGCAGGGTAGCATCACTAAATTTACCCTCTGTGAACCTCAATCTGAATCAGGGTCTCAAAACTAAACAGAAAGAGGTACCCAGAGGATAAATTGGCCCACTGTATTGAATAGCATCATCAAATTCATCCTTTGGAGACCCCATTCTGCAATTGTCAGACTGCTTATTTTCAGGCCTGGGTGACTAACATTCCGACTACATCATCAAGGCATGTCCTCCACGAAGGAATATTGGAATATTAGTCCGTTGGGATTATAAAAAACTCAAGACTTCTTGGAAATTTATTAGTGAATAAATAAAATATACATGTACCGGATACTAGGTGTGAGGCAACTTCTTATTTATGTATTTACGTAACGTACCGGTATTCAAAATTAATCGTACTGGGCTCCCAATACCACGAATCGCGCACTACAGACCTCCAGTTTTATGACCCACTGTGTCAGGGGCGTAGGAAGCTTATAATATTGGGGGGTATTGTAAACGGGGGCTTGTAGGGGACAGCACGGCCGCCTTTGGCGGCCCGCTCTGCGTAGCCGAGCCTGGGAGAGAGGGGGATACCCCCTCCCGCTGGTGGGGATCCGGGACCACCCCCGGGAAAATTTGTGAAATATGAACTACTTAGAGCTCATTTCCTCGCTTCTCAAGTGAAAAAATCAAGGTATCGTTGCTGTTAATTTTTGGTGTTTATAGGAGGATGTTTGTCAGAGAGGAAGATGTTAACCTGTTGATCGTCAAATCAGTCAGTGACATTGGCTACCAACATTTCTATGCATTGCAAATGGTGTAGATCATACAGTTTTTGAGAAGGTAATTTTGAAAAAATGGCGATTTTCTTCCATCTCTAAAAGATATATAAAACGAAACATCACAAGAAGCTCATACACCTTCACTCAAATGGAAAATAACAAATTTTAGTTGAATGGATTGATTGACTGACTGATTTGGGTTTACATCACTTTCAAACTGTGGGGTTTACAGAGTTTTGGAATTTTTTTTTTTTTGTTGCGGGGGGGGGGGGGGTGGTGGTGGTGTAAATACCCCCTCACGGTCTCACCCCCCCCCCACCCCGGTTCCTATGCCACTGCACCGTGTGTGTGACACAAGTCCAAGTGTCAAATCTGATCTTTTTAAAAAGTAGATGATCACCAGCAAGGGAGAATCGGTATCGTAAATTCCTATCCCGGTGAAAATGTCCTGATTGAAAAAAATAATTGGGGGAAGGGATAACATCCACGAAACTCAACCCCACCCTTAGCGGCACCCCGGTGCATAAGCTATGTTTTTGAAATGAAAAAATGAAAGCTTTTAGTTCTTCCAGGGGGGGGGGGGGGGTCTTCAAAAAAGTCCTCTACACAGGGCCGGGGTGGGTTGGTAGTCCGGCCGTGAAAAAAGTCACTTTTTTCCTCTCATCAAATATTATACATTTTTTTCTGTTTTAATCCATCAAGATACACTCTTAGGTGATTTAATGGTCTTTAAGATAGTTAGTACATATGTGGCATAGTAGCATGACTAATAACCAGCTGTTGTAACTCACATTTTGTGAGAAGGTGACCATAAAACAGTTGGTGGTCAATATCGTTCACCCTTTAAAGAAGTGTTGCATAAAGAAAAATCAAATATTCAATCAAATAGATCATTTAAGTATTTGTTTGACAGAAAAAAAAAACAAAACTAAAGAGTAGAAAGTTAAACTAAACACAAAAAAGTGATTTTCATCAAGGTGTATTGTAAAATGAATGTGTGCAGCTGGGCTGTGTGTAGTAAGATAGTAAATAGAGAAAAATCAGGAAGAAAAATGAAAATTAGAAAAGGAAAGTCTGACTGAGGCCGACTGAGGAAGTAATAAGATCAAGAGACGCATGAAGTAAATGAGTTAAACAAAATAATTCACATGTTTTATACAAAAATATATTTCTCTTCAGATATGAGAGCTACATGTACAAATGGGTCCAGAATGTGGGCCATTCATATTAAACATAGCTTGGTCCATACATGTATAATCGCATCCACACCTCCCTGAGTAACCCCATTTATTCTAGTCTACCCTGGACTCTTGGATTTTGAAGTGATATACCCGGCACTGCCCTGTGTGGTAGCAGATTGAAACTTGCACCGAACTCCATTAGGGTTCACCATGACTGGCCAACCCGGTTGTGTAAGTAAAAAAAGGATCCCAGTCTACTACTACATGAAGGCATTGGCATCATGTTGTTTTAGCCCTGTGTAGAGAAATTGTTTCCGGACCCCCCCCCCCCCCCCCTCCCTCGGCCCCGGTTCTTCTAGAATTTCTTCTTTGCAAGAGTCTGTCATTCATGTGACGTAAAGGCAAAAAGCTAACATGCATTACTGCGTTTTTGTACCAGTAACACCAATTCATTGTTGTAATCATTGATTTTTTATATATACTACTCAGTTTGCTAAGCACCAAATATTTGACACATCATTGTGAAATTTGCTTGTGACATATTTGCGATATTTTTGGTGGATATGATTGGGGAATGTATTGAGATGGTCCCCAGTGTTTACATTAGCTCTCTTGACAGGGAGACTTTTCGTGGCAGTCATGGAAAGCATGTACCCCTTGATTTTCATGATGGTTTCGTGTACTGTCTACATGTACATTTTATGTGTAGGGTATTCAAGCTTCATCTCAACACAAACCCTTGTGATTTAATGATTGAATATGGCAAATGCAAATGTAAGAAGACATTTGGCTGAAGCAGAAATGTGGCGGGCTGTAGGGATGGTGGAGCAATGGGCTACCCCTCGTCAGGTTGGTGAAACCCTTTGGGTGCACCATACGGTGATCTCCAGAGCCTGGGCAAGATTTCAGCAGTATGGCACACCAGTAAGACGGCATGGTGGTGGCAGAGACTGGGCAATATCAGCAGCTGAAGACCGGTTTTTGATCATTCAGGCCCTTAGGAACCGCTTTGCCACAGCAACTCAGCTTCACAGTGACCTTCAGAATGCATCCGGGGTAAATGTTTCGACGCAGACTATCCGGGCAAAGTTGGACGAAAGTGGTCTCCGATCGAGAAGACCATGTATTCGCATTCCGCTGTCCCAGAACCACCGCCAGGCACGATACGAATGGGCCATGGACCACGTTGGATAGACCAGAGAAGATTTGCGACCTGTCCTTTTTACAGATGAGTCAAGGTATTGCCTAGACCACACAGATAGGCGTTCTAGGGTACGGAGAAGACCATGCAGGAGAGCGATTCCATGCAGCCAACATTGCTGAGCATGACCGCTATGGTAGAGGGTCAATCATGGCCTGGTGCGGCATCAGCAGGGATGGACGTACAGAGCTTTGTGTCCTTGAACGTGGTGCATTGACTACACAGTGGTATATTGATGAGATCCTGGATGTCCACGTCAGATTGTATGCAGGTGCAGTGGGTGATAGATTCATTCTGATGGACGATAATGCCCGTCCTCATGTTGCCCATGTTGTTGGATATACTTGGTGCTTAGCAAACTTTGAGCAGTATATATGTTTATTACAGAAAGATCTCGGTGAGGTAATGTTCAATAGTGAGTTTGCAGTTGTAAACCAAGGAGTTGAATTGTAATTAAATTTTTTTTTACATATTTACAGCATTGTTCAGTAATTTATCAGACACAGAAATAGCTTTAGGCCTACTTCAAAACAATTTCAAACTGTGTACATAAGTACTCAAACATAAAAAAAACTGCTGTGGCTCCAGTCCCTGACTGACAAATATTCCAAGTACATCACCAAGGCATGCCTTGATAATACAGCTGGACTATTAGTCACAATTTAAAAGGTCATCACTTGAAATATACCTGGAATTCACTTGGGACTGACTCCAGGATGGGAGAAAGGCGAGATCGATCATGTCGCGGAGGTTTTCGCCGCATGAACACCAAAGCCTCAGTTTTGGAAATGACTGCCAGTTTATTAAGGAGACGGAAAGAATAGAAGAGGAAGAGTTTTATATTTTTAATCGTTTAAGGGTTCGTGGTGTATATTTTTGGCTGTAATTTTACCTAAATGTTTCAGACGACACTGGATAAGGCCCCTCTAATATAAATGACTTCCCCAACAAGGGAACAATTATGTTGATGGTCTTACACCAGAAGTGGATTTAGTGTTACAATACATCGACGTATAATTTGCAACATACTCAACTCATCTTACCAAAATTGCTTCCCGTTTATAACGGTTCTGTCCGCACGGGATAAGGATGTTTTTACACATTATTCGTCTACCCTATATTTTAACTTTACACACTTCCCTTCCATAACTGTCCTTTAATCATTTTTTCTAAGAGCTTCAGTACTGGATAAAATCTTAATGTTAATATATGGACAAAACTACATGTATGTTTCAATGAGTCGTTTTGTATTCAATGAGTCAGATGTGCGTAGGAAGAAAACGTCGAGACCGAAGGTCGAGACGTTTTCTTTCTACGCACATCTGAGGAATTGAATACAAAACGACTCATTGAAACATACATGTGGTTTTGTATTTATTACATGACCCAAGCACCTACTGACCTAATTTTCTTTTCTATCAACGGTGGTAAACATCATGCACTTTATGCAGTCGCATTGCATAAAAAAAAGTCCCGGTTGGAAGAGGTTGGTGTGCAATACGGAATTCCGTATTGCACAGCCGTATTGCACGCCGTATTGCATAAGAGAGACTGCATGGGCATGTAATAAAACTTTTTACCTAACGCAACACATTAACCATTCTGCTCTGCCCAACAAAAGTCACCATTCAAATTTGATAAGGTTTTTGAATTTTTATCTCCGAACACATGTCTTATGACCTCTCATTGCAACGAGCTCGTCGAAAATGAAAATGTTTAGTTGTTAAAGAATTTGCTCTTGCAAGTGTTATCAGCTGGTCGTGCTAGTTAAAGAGTTGAACATCTATAACAAGGAGGGAAACTATGAAGGTATGATGAAAACATTCAATAGATTAGTTACTCATTATATATCATCCATTGAGTGCAACAAGGCGCCATCCGAATGCTACAGCATTGCAGATGCCTTCTTGTTGCACTCAAGTAACGATATATTATCCCAGACTTGTTTCAGATGATAATTCCAAACTTCACTTTTCATATTAACAGCACAAGCAAATTCTAGGAGCAACGACACCAGAGGTTGTAGTAAGGGATGTGCCAACAGTTTGTTTCGGGTTGTCCATATCGATTGTTCCAGATGCCCGTTAATGCGCAATAGTTGTCGTTGTAGTAGTAGTAAAGGTAGTTATAGTGTAGCGCTTTAGAAAGTAGTAGTAAACGATGTGTAGCAGCTTATTGTTAGTAGGTCGTTAGTATCTGTAGATACATGGTACATTTAGTAGTAATAGTTGCAGTAATAAAAGTGGAGGTAGGTGTTCAGGTAGTTGTGTTGCTTGTGAGAAAGTAGTTGTAAATGATGTGCAGTAACTGACTGTTAGAAGATTGTTAGTACACGTATGTTGTGTAGTAGTAGTAGTTGCACTGTTGCAGTGGTAGAAATGGAAGTAGGTATAAAGGTAAATGTGTGGCCTGTTTGAAAGCAGCAGTAACAGTTTGTTACTAGATTGTCAGTATATGCATTTATACCTTACATTTAGTAATTACTGTAGTAGAAGTGCAATGAGTTATAAAGGTAGTTGTGTGGCCTGTTTGAGAGTAGTAGTAATTGTTTGTGTAGTTGCTGATTGTTAGTATGTTGTTAGTATGTGTATGTTGTGTAGTAGTTGCAGTGGTAGAGGCGGAAGTAACTGTAAAGGTAATTGTGTATCTTGTTAGTAAGTAGTTGTAAACGGTGTGTAGTTACTGATTGTTAGTAGTTTATTAGTATGTGTATGTTGTGCAGTAGTAGTAGTTTCAGTGGTAGAAGTGGAAGTAATTGTAAAGGTAGCAGTGTATCTTGTTGTAAACGGTGTGTAGTTACTGATTGTTAGTATGTTGTTAGTATGTGTATTTTGTGTAGCAGTTGCAGTGGTAGAGGCGGAAGTAATTGTAAAGGTAGTTGTGTATCTTGTTAGTGGGTAGTTGTAAACGGTGTGTAGTTACTGATTGTTAGAAGGTTGCTAGTATGTGTCTATTGGGTAGGTAGTAGTAGTAGTTGCAGTGGTAGAAGTGGAAGTAATTATAAAGATAGTTGTGTATATTGTTATTAAGTAGTTGTAAACGGTGTGTAGCCACTGATTGTTAGTAGGTTGTTAGTATGTGTATGTTGTGTAGTAGTAGTTGCAGTGGTAGAAGTGAAAGTAATTGTAAAGGTAGTTGTGCATCTTGTTAGTAAGTAGTTGTAAACGTTGTGTAGTTACTGATTGTTAGTAGATCGTTAGTATATGTATGTTGTGTAGTAGTAACGGTTGCAGTGGTAGAAGTGGAAGTAATTGTAAACGTAATTGTGTATCTTGTTTAGTAAGTAGTTTTAAACGCCGTGTAGTTGTTGATTGTTAGTAGGTTGTTAGTATAATTTATTATGTATGTTGTGTAGTAGTAGTAGTTACAGTAATAGAAGTGGAAGTAATTGTAAAGGTAGCGGCGTATCTTGTTAGTAAGTAGTTGTAAATGGTGTGTAGTTACTGATTGTTAGTAGGCTGTCAGTATGTGTATGTTGTGTAGTAGTAGTTGAAGTGGTACGAGTGGAAGTCATTGTAAACGTAGCCGTAAATCTTGTTAGTAAGTAGTTGTAAACGGTGTGTAGTTACTGATTGTTAGTAGGATGTTAGTATGTGTATGTTGTGTAGTAGTAGTTGCAGTGGTAGGAGTGGAAGTCATTGTAAAGGTAGTTGTGTATCTTGTTATTAAGTAGTTGTAAACGGTCACGGTGTGTATGTTGTGTAGTAGTAGTTGCAGTGGTACGAGTGGAAGTCATTGTAAAGGTAGTTGTGTATCTTGTTATTAAGTAGTTGTAAACGGTCACGGTGTGTAGTTTCTTATTGTTAGTAGGTTGTTAGTATGTGTATACTGTGTAGTAGTTGCAGTGGTAGAGGTGGGAGTAATTGTAACGGTAGTAGTGTAGCTTGTTAGAAAGTAGTGGTAAACAGTGTGTAGTACTTTATTGGTAGTGGGTTGTTAGTATCTGTAGTTATACGGCACATTTAGTAGTTGTTGCAGTAATATAAGTAATTGTAAAAGCATTTGTGTTGCTTGTTAGAAAGTAGTAGTAAACGCTGAGTTATAATGAGTGTTAGTAAGTTGTTAGTATCTGTGGTGGTCATACGGTACATGTAGAGGTAGTAGTAGAAGTAGTAGTAGTGAAAGTATTTGAAGTGCAGGTTGTTAGTAAGTACCGATAAACGGTGTATGCTTCCAGTTTGTTAGTAGATTTTAGTATCAGTGAACGACGTTTGGAGACAGATTTATTAGTGGTGTGTTAGTTTCAGCAGTTTTAGGTTGCAGCAGAAGTCTCAGTAATGTCTCGAAGGTAGGTTAGTAGTAGGCCGGTATGTTAACCCGTTAACCAACGCACATGGTATCAAAATTTGTTCTTTTAATATATTTTTTCAAATGTTTAAAAAAATTACAACAAAACCATAGAATGTGGCCCCCTCATTGGAACGAGCTCGAGGAGCGTGTTCCAATGAGGGGTCAAACGATGTGGTTTTGTTGTAATCTTTTGATTTTTTTAATTGCTCAATTTATAAATTACGCCGGCAGATGCTGCCAATTCGTTAGGTAAAGGGTTAATTGAAAGATAACCCGAAAGTTATGTAGTTATAGCACCAGTGATATCCTGTGTTTTAGGCTAGATGTCAGCATATAGTCGTGCTATTATAAAACAACCGTTGAGCTCGTTCCAATGAGAACAATAAACAATGTTTTGATGGCAATAATTGAAAAATAAAATTTGTTTTGCGAATTTGTGAATACTGCTGACTAAATATTGCCCCAACGCCAATTCTAAGGGTTATTAGAACAAATTCAACGAACTCGATACTGTGAGGGAGAACAAGCAATATGTATGGAGAAAAATTAATTTAGAATAAAAATTCTTCATTGTTGCACTCAAGAAACGAAATGACAACATTAAAATTCGGTTGAAAAGTTGAAAGATTCGTAACAAAAGTTTCTCCAAATGTTTCATGTTCAGTACAAATTTTTGTGTCTACCAATATCAATAGTTTTGTGTGAGCTTTTACTCTTGGTTTGTTGAGTATTTTCAAAAATATTTTTCATCAAATCTAGTCATGGCTACTGTTAAGCAGCCATGGCTAGATTTGATGCAAAATTCATAAACATCTAATTCAATTTAGAGGAAAATTTGGTTACAATTACCCAACTTATACTGAATCTGGAGGCAAGACATTTGCTGTCGTGGAGAAAGAAATCTAACAGCAGCAGCCACAGAGTTACAACACTCTATCGTTAACTTCTTTTGGAAATAGACCTCCTCAATAGGGTATTCAAGATACTGTTGGCGTACATTATTCCCCCCCCCCCCCCACACCCACACTGAAACTGAGATACCTAAATTTCAGGCTGAAATTTTATCCAGTGATGCAACTTGTAATTTAACCAATCCAATCTTGTTTGACAGAGCTCACTCAGCTCTGTGAAACAAAACTGGATTGGCTAACTTCCCAATGGCATAATGGGAAATTTTGAAATTTTGTATTTTTACATCAGTGTACAGGGCGTCATTAAATTCCTTCAGAAACAGAGGCCAAAGATACAGAATGATCTACAACATAGGAGAGGAAACCTTAGGAAAAATCCAATTTTTCTTGCCAAAATGCCTCAGGAACAGGCATGGTACACCTGATGTACCAGGGCTGATCGGAATTATCACTTTTTTCAGTCGTCGATTCGTCAGATTTTGTCGAAGTAAGCGTTGGTTCGA
This sequence comes from Pictodentalium vernedei, assembly GCA_031216915.1. Classification (NCBI taxonomy): domain Eukaryota; kingdom Metazoa; phylum Mollusca; class Scaphopoda; order Dentaliida; family Dentaliidae; genus Pictodentalium; species Pictodentalium vernedei. Next base: position 228,914,862 of record CM062293.1, read on the forward strand.
AGACATCTTTTGTCTTGGCTGCATAATCCGCTCTCGGTGTTGGCTTTTCTTCAACCGGTCGTTGTTCACATTGTACGCCAATTTGACTGACTTCTGGATATCTACTGACAAATGTCCTTACACCAAGTCGTTTTAGTTTGTACGAACAGGAAATCCTTTTCACATGGATAGTTTGTTTTTCTGTGAATAATTTGCAGCGTTCTATAAAAGATGAAAGAAAAATTATTGAAAAAGTCATTTCCGAAAATCTAATGCATATGTATATAAGAGCAATATATCCCTATCTCACAAGGAATAACCCATGCACAGGGGCGCCAGAAGCAGGTTTGGGTTGTTGGAGCAAGTGACGAAAATGAGCACCGAGCTGAGCTCGAGGTCTGGAAGCAGGCCACAGTAACGAACACTCTGGAATCGAGCAGTGAAATGGAGATTTACCTGTTGACATATCTGGATTCATTTGCTGATGTTTTCCCTTGGCGATTTATCTTCCAATCCCAATCAGAGGCGTCACTATGAGTGGGGTGTAATAAACTCCGTCAGTCGTTCCCAGGCGAAAATTTGAAGCCCCCTTCGGACACGCTAAATCTGTTATCAATGTTTTCATTCATTTCGTCTCAAAGTTCGACACTATGGACAAAAGACTCTCAAAAGGACCGGGTCCCGTAACCGAATTGGCCCCGAGCCTGAAGTTCTTCTCAAAGGACCTGGTATAACAATAAGTATGACCATATCGTGGAATCTTGATAGAGTCAATTAAATATTATTAATAAAACAAACTCGTATTTCTGCTGATATGTTTTTATACATTGACGATAAATTTCTGTTTCCAACCGTATAGGAAGCATTTCAGATTTGGGGGCGCGGTGATAGGAGGGCACCCAGATATTCAGTGGTGGCTCATGTGCCTTAGGGCATGATAGGAATGCAAGCTACGTTTAGGACCAACGCACATCTGTATTGGGAAAAGTTTGGGTTCCATTTTTAACAAATTTCGCCAGCGCTGGGAAACTTTGTTAAATACGAAGCGAAAAATGTGTACTATACATATATTCTCGACTTTTAACTCCTTGCATGCTGGTGGCAGTTATTCCTGCCCAGAACATGATTTCTCTTGCCCGTGAACTAGGGTATAATTTGGGCATATTTAGTCCAATTTCCTCCCTGTAAATTTAATAATAATAATAATTTTAACGCCTAGAATCCACACACGGTGCTCAATGGCTGTACAATAATTACATACATACATATACACGTACATTCTCTCACAGATACATACACATGGATCACTATTATCGTTTATTGGTGCCCAACGCCACACCTGCAAACAAGGCTATATCGTGGCGATAAAAGCGACAGAACCTAAAAGAAAAATCGTATTGAATTAAAACAAAATAAAAACTAAAATAATGGAGTTCTTCATCAGTGATTTCTCGAGTTAAATTTAAAAGGATTTTTTCATCAAGTCTTGTCATGACTGCTTACAGCAGCTATGACTAGATATGATGAAAAATATCTTGAAAATACTCACCGGGTTAAAAGTTAACCCTCTACACTCTGATTTCAAAATGGTAAAGTTTTCAGCAGCAAATATTGCATTTTGATATTTAACCAAATATACCTTGTTTGACAGGCACAGTGGGCTCTGTCAAACAAGATATAATTGGCTTAATTCATATTTAAACAAAAGAAAAAAGGGAGTAATTGGAACGAATTCTGTTGCACTACCATGGTGGTAGGGCTTAAAGGCATTAGAAGAGAAAAATCACACAAGGGAATCTTCCGTCATATCTTAAGAGTAAAGAGTCTTTCCATCACTTTCCTACTAATTCACAATAAGATTGCAATCCATAATGGGAAAACAAGTTTCAGGTGATGGCATTAGAGTCGTGAGGTACCCTCTTCCATCCCGAATTTCTGGTGTGGTATTATATTGTAAAAATATATTGGTAGAGATATTAATGTTGGCAGAATCTCCCTCCCCCCTCCCTCTCTCTCTCTCTCTCTCTCTCTTCTCTCTCTCTCTCTCTCTCTCTCTCTCTCTCTCCCTCTCTCTCTCTCTCTCTCTCAACTAATTTTTGGAAAAAGTAGTAGAGGCACGTGTCCCATGTGCCCCATCCTCCGGCTTATACGTCACAGGATTCATACCACACAGTAGAATAAAAAGAAACGTGGATAAGTCTGTTTTGTACAAGTTTGCAAGGAGTCACAATTTTAATTTAACCCTAAAACCCCACAGGAAATGTAGTATTGAATTATTACTGCTGCACCTTACAGATTTGATACCCACATAGTCGCCTTCTCATAGTTACTCGGATTTTCCCCTCTGCGCATCGAGGTCAGTGTTTAACGGATTACAGTTTATTGTACGTTAGTTAATTTTAATTCAAATAAATGCGCGTTGATTACGCAATACGGGTTCTCGTTTGCATTTAAAGTCATGAAAGGCGTCCTGCCCTGTTCACACCAAGGACCAAGATCTTATTCCCCTACCCTGTGATACAGTACGGCCGCTGTGGTCTGGCCACTTCCCTCGGGTTGGCAATATTTCCACGGACGCAATAATATCAGTTTCCAAACACTAATTACAGGAATAATCACCAAAAAATTAATTTAGGAAGCACCGGGTACAACCCGGTGCTGCATTAATAAAAATTTTGGTGATGATGAATTTTATTACCTGCATGGTAAACACATGCGTGGACATCACTGCCGAAGCGTGGATTACGACCAGTTCACGGCGACTGTACTGTATTCTTAACCCTTTACCCAACGAATCGCCCGCATCTGCCCGCGTAATATGCAAATTCAGCAGTTGAAAAAAATAATTTTTTTCAAGAAATTTCAACAAAACCATGTCATGTGACCCCTCGTTGGAACGAGCTCGTCGAGCTCGTTCCAACGAGGGGTCACATGATATGGTTTTGTTGAGATTTTTTGAAAAAATTTAAAAAATGATATTTAAAATAATAAATTTTGATATCGTCTGCGTTGGGTAAAGGGTTAAATTAATGTTCTGTGTCATTGTTGACACTTTTCAGGATTTGCGCTGATCAAAGAATTGTCACAAAACGTGTTTGTGAATTAGCGATGGAAGGAGGTTCCATATTATACTTTCTCACAATATCGGTATCACCTCATAAATAGGAATTTGAATTTACCGGAAATCACTAGCAGATTTATTTATTTATTTATTTATTTGTGTTTAAGGTCATATACTTATGCACACTGGCTAATCATGACCGTGGCAGTTTTACAGGTGGAGGAAATCGGAGTACTCGGAGAGAACCACCGAGAAACGACGAGCAGCTGCCAGCTCCCCAACATCGTAACTGCGTACTGCAGCACAGGCGGGATTAGATTGGTTGAAAAGATGCGTACCATCGACGTGCAGTACGCCTAAGTACACGGCGTCATCGTGCCCCCATGTGGACAATCGGGGTTAAGTGCCTTTTCCAAGGTCACAACGCGGGAATCCGAATTGATCGCTTAGGCGGTCACCCATCCAATGATTAACTGGGCTCGACGTTGCTTAACTTCGGTGATCTAACGAGAACCGGTTACCGCAACGCCACCGTGCCCCCTCACTAGCAGACAGACAACATTGAGTAGCGATACTTACTTTTGGTCAACATTTTGTAGTTCATTCCTATTAAAACCAATAATATTGCAGGTTCTACATTCAATATGCACCACTGTAGGAAATGCCATGCTCTATTCTAAAATTGAAAAGCAAAAATATTGAATATATTAACCCTTTGCCTAACGAACCCTCCACCACCCCCTCCCCCCCCCACACCCCGCGTAATATATAAATTCAGCAGTTAAAAAAATATTTTTCTAAAATATTCAACTAAACCATATCATGTGACTCCTCAATGAAAAGAGCACGGAAATTGTTTGAAAATTTGAAAAAATAATAATAAATTTTGATAACGCCTGCGAAGGATGAAGGGTTAATTTATTCGTTGGTGGTTGAGGTCACTTTGACTATCTGTGCGTACATATCCCCACCATAGCACAGGTTAAAGACAAGTTTAACCAATCGTTCACAGTTATAACACCAACTTGAGGCGGACTTAAAGATCAGACAGAGCGGTTCTACTACAGTAAACAAGCACTGCTCCATTACCACAACGAAGATATTAAATAAGTGATTTTTGAGTTTTCTTACAAATAACTGACATCTCTTATTATTTTGTTGCATTTTCTAGAATTCAGGCTGTGCATGACCATTTGTAGCCCAATGTGATTCCCAGTTTCAAAAACAAAACTGTGTTATTTTTCGTGAGATAAATGGTCTTAACCCTTTACCCAACGTAACTCCAAAAACCGGCCAGCTCTATTCACAAAAATCGCCAATTAATTTTGATTATTTTTTTTCACTTTTGTCAGTTTTTGTCTCAAAAACATAGGTTATGACCCCTCTTTGGAACGAGCTCGTTCCAATAAGGGGTCATAACCTATGTTTTTGATACAAAAAATGAAACAAATTAGTTATCAAGAATTTTGTTTTCAAGTGTCGTCTGCTTTTCATGTTAGGTAAAGGGTTAAGTTCGTTTCTCAGTGAAGGTCGAAACGTGTATCTTTCATTGTGTTAGTGTGAGTTTCAGAACACACACAACTTCTAACCTTCAGCTGTGTACTTTAACAAAGGGAACCGAAAATATTAGATACAAAAATATCACCAATGTGAAGATGAAGGCACTGCAGTACATATGTAATTAAAGTGAAATAACAGTTCGTCGTCTTTGGGAACATAAAGAATTTCTACAATAAAATTATATTCATAGTATGTCCTTCACATTCAACTGAAATCAAATTCTATTGTATCAATTTGATGCTTTGTTACAATTTAATGGAAACTGTCTACATGCACTCTTCAATAAATTATTACAAAATAATTGTCCATTAACAAATTATGCATCCGAAATGGCATCGTACGCAACCAATTTGTCGATATGCTTTGAGTTGAAAACTAAAGGTCTGGTGCTAATATATCAACCTCAAGTGGTAGGCCTGTCTTTCTGTCTTTTGAGATATCAATGAGTGATTTTACTCTATAGGCTTTTCGAGAACAAGGTATGTAATTCATCAATAAAATAACAGAATAAACGAATGTTGTTTATTAAAACGGTGAACATTGTTGAAAATTTCGGAAACCAAAGTGGACAATCGAATAATTCGAGAGAGCCAGTAATCCTAAATTCTTACCACTTTAGCGTGCGTTCTCTAGTATATTAACACAATTTTACTTTTACGGTAAAAGTGCATAATGCACAGGCTCAAACCGGAAGTTGTGTGTTAACGTGATTTACAGCCCGCTTCCGGCTAAATATTTCGTTAACAGCCCGGCTCCGTCATCCGTCATGCCAAACGCGCCACTGTTCCGAGAGGATGAAACGCGCTTAACTGCAATGAATGTTAAAAAAACACTTGAAATTTGTGTGATTCCCCCATTACTTCGGTGGTGAAGCATTCGAATTGTCAAGGTAATTCATTACGGTAGGTTTTTGTTAGTAGATTTCGGGAGTAGGCCAATTTTTCATGTCATATTTTGGTGGCAAACAAAAATATTTAAATTAAGCGCGATTGGCCACGTGCCGTTTTGTTTATCAAGGAACAGACGACACATGTGTTTTGGTTAAATGTCACGCATTGTGAAAAACCGGGATGTCACAATCAAGTGAACTTGATGAAGAATCTTTGGATTTAACCATTTTAGAAGTGATAATAATAGTATGGTAAAATTGGTTAAAACCATATGAACTACTGATTCAATAATAGCAATGACACAACATTCCACAATGGGATTAACATTGGACGTCTTGTCACTTTGAAGCTACATTACTGAATGACAACAAAGGGAGATTGTCCGCCAGTGAGCATATCAAGGGAGAAAATATGTTACAACTGTACATTAACCCAACAGATGCCTATGTACACACTACAGGAAGACCACCAGTACAACACTCCTCCCCTGCCTGTTTAGAGCTATTTACATTTATAATTGAACAGATGGGGGTCCTGATGTCCAAACGGGTGGACATACAAATTATCTACAAACAATAGATTATTTACAAGAAGTCAGTGTCACACTGGTAAGCTATTTACAAAACTGTTGGGAAATGACAACAATCACCCCTTAACACGTTTAGAAACAAATCGTGTAGCCAGAAATGGATATTCGCAAAAGCTCATACTACAAAAGTGAGTTCAACAGAACACTTGTGTAATCATCGACAGATTCATTAACTGGAGCATGACAAGGTAGCAGAAATCACCTCCCTGTCAGACCTGTCCAGCCACTAAAACTGTCGACAATTAAAATGAATGCTGAGCCATGAATAAACATTTGAGACAAAAGTGATTTGCGCTTTTTACAAAATTTAGCAGATAGAGAACAATCACCCCCCCTAAACCAGAGTGAAAATAAAACAGATTTCCAGTTGGAAACTTCTCTTATTGCTGAAATGGAAATATCCAATGTCAACGAATCTGGGGAGTGGATTCACTAAAGAAAGCAACAAAGGCCTTCCCTAAAATGGCACCACTCACCAAAAATGTTCACAGCCGAAAGAGAAGTTTACACTGCATGGTTCATAATACATTTAAAATTACGCACTCTGTTTGAAATAATTTGACACAATTTTAAAAGTTTTTAAAACATTATTTAAAGAAAATGATGATGTGGGTAAAAGGTGAGGATTTTAAAAGACATCTACAGACGAATGGTAAAAATCACGGAGTGTGTGCTTGCGTTTGAGCGAAAGCTGCATGGTGTAAAGTGAGCGTAAACGTCCCCGTGAGGAAGTGATTAAGACCTCCCTACGGAAAACATAATGTGTTTGTGTATATCTGTTGTGTAATGTGTTATGGGCGCTGTCAATGTTATCCAGGCAAGAAAGCATATAGAGCCTTCCCGCTCTGAAATGTGTGATATGTGCAGTAATGCTATCATTGTGTTTATGTAATGTGTGTATCTCCGTTTTCCATAAACTCATTGCAAGAAAATTACTGGAATGGAAGGCTGGTAAAAAGGCGTAATTCCGCTGTAGGTCTGCAATATGTGCGGTCCGAAACTACGACCTGAACCAGGACATTGTTGTCTCGGCACTGTTGGTGCCAGATAGGCATTAAGCAGTTCCTGAGGCGCCTTGACTGCTGTGCTATTGGGTGGAATGAATTGATATGAACGATGCAGAAAACTGACGGTGTTGTAAATGTCAGTGGTAGATAATATTGTGGTAATTGGTTGTTGTGTTGCAAAAAGCCGTCAATAATTACCCGACCATCACAACCATGTATATTTTGTGACAACCGCACTGGAGGAGGGGGAGGTTCTCTACTTCTCATTCTGGCATTAGGTACCACGTGGACTGGTTGGCTATTACAATGTCTTCTCTAACGAACGCATTGCCTCGGTGCTTGTTCAGTGTTCGATGCCCGTCTCGTGGAATACTTGGTTGGATTGTAGACTTGATCGAGTTGTACATCTGGGTGAAATGGCATGTCACTTTTCGATGACCCCTTCACCACAGAAGACTTAACTTTTCTAAAATATCTTTTACGACTGTGTTTCTTGCACTTTCTTGTGGCATTAGAGGCATTGTGGCAGTCTATTTCAAATTCTGGTGTTTTCTCAAGCAAGATGCGCTGAAAACGGTTTAGTTCTGCTGGAATTTGCTCAGTGGACAGAGCAGAATTTTTCATTTTGACGTTCATTGAAGGAGGAACATTGCAGAGAACAGATTCATTTTCTTCACAGCGCTCTTCTGTTCGAGTTGACGAACCAAGATCAACAACATCATCAGTCTTTTTATTTGTTGTTGGTGATTTTACACCGACCTTATCAGAACATACACATTTGCTTTGTTCACCAGGCGGGTGAAATAAACCGAGAAGAGACATTAATCTTTTAAATTCCTCTTCTACGGGCTTCTCGGAACTCAAAGAACCATTATCAGCATCAACAGTCGTATTGACATGGACAGGTTTTGTGATGTCATTTGCATCATGGCTTCTCGGCTGTTCATCTGCTGTGGTTATCTGAGTGGCACATTCTTCCAAAGTGTCTGGGGACGGTTTAAATTTTGGTGTTAGAATTTCCCCATCTGGAGATTTCAGGATTTCATTCTCAAGTACCCCCGTCATTCTTTCATTTAGTTTTATATGTTCTTGAAAGTAATGTTTATAGGTTTTACATTCTCTTTTTAACTTTATATATTTGTCCTCCCAGTGATACTCCGTTTCTTTCACTTCCTTTAGATGCACTTCGTGAAGAATGTAGTTTTGTTTTATGTATGATTCCCATTTACTATTGGTATCTTCTACCGCCATCCAATAATTCTCTTCACATAATTTTTCTTTGTGTTCCACTTTCTCCTCCAAATGCTTCACCTCCTCCCTCAAAAGCTGCACTACACTATACCAGTGGTCATTTTGCGGTGTATATTTGGTGTTTCGTGACGCTTTGTCATATGCTGGGTGTATGAGGTTTATTTGCCCTTTCACCAACAGATGAGACCAATACTCAATCGGCAAGCCGGATTTTCGTTCCAAATCATTCAGTTCCAGACATTGTTTCCTTTCCCTACATTTTAACAACTTGTAGGCTGTTCGCTCATCGATATTCTTTATTTGCTGAAACTCTTCGGCTGTGGCAGTTTGGATATTTACTAGGTTCATATCTTTGGTGAAGTTTGCAATGACAAGAACAGACTAATAAAAAAGGTCTAAAACAAATACAATATTTGCAATGTAAAAGTGACTAAACTGAATTTTAAACACCTGAAATGGATGTCAAAATTTTACATGAGCTATTTCCAGTGTTAAGTGTACCAAATGTGATAGCTTACAGAGAGCAACAGGGCTAAAAATTTACATAAGAGTGAACACAGTCATTGAACAGTAGAGCTTGCAGTGAGCTGTACCCATAATTCATCGACCACAATGACAAAGTTTTCAAATAATGACTGACAAAACAATGGTGCAGTGCAAATGAATATCGCCGAGAATAACACCAAAACACATACAATTTACAAACGACGAAATGTTTTGAATAATTTTTACACAATAATTTAAACGATGGCAAAATTTGAGAATCAGGCAGCAATTAAGATCCGCCCGGTGCTCTCTCATATTGTTCCATGAAGAAAAAAAAAACAGTTTTACAAACCAGATGACGAAATGGCGAGAATAAAATCACAATATACAAACAAATTTCCTCGCAACCATTTTAAATCCACGTCGCCAGTATGGTAAAATTGGTTATAACCATATGAACTACTGATTCAATAATAGCAATGACACAACATTCCACAATGGGATTAACATTGGACGTCTTGTCACTTTGAAGCTACATTACTAATGACAACAAAGGGAATTGTCCGCCAATGAGCATATCAAGGGAGATAATATGTTACAACTGTACATTAACCCAACAGATGCCTGTGTACACACTACAGGAAGACCACCGGTACAACAATAGTAATAACAAGATTTTGTTGGTCGTCCTTGTTTATTAACGGCCCTCCAGGAATGATTAACAGCCGTCGGCTTCGTCTCGGGCTGTTAATGGGCCCTCTGGTTGTTAACCATTCCTGTCGGGCCGTTAAAAAACCGCAAAGCCCTTCAAAAATCATGTTATTGGAATATAAACTATATCAAAAGGATACTCGCGATGTCTCGGACTAATGACAAAATATGTGATCTCTTGGAGATCGGTCTGACTTGTGGAGACATAGGTGGGCTTTTTTATTATTATTTTTTTTTTGGTTGACCGGGGGGGGGGGGGGGGGGGACTTCTTTGGAATTATTAAACTTGTTATGGCAAGTATTAATAGAAACTATTAACCGTTTCTACAATGTGTTCACGGAGAGCACGGTTACTCACTGGTTAGGGCTAAAGCACAGGAATTTAAACCGAAAGATCGACAGTTCTATCCTGACCTGCCAATGCGCCACCTACGCGGTAGTCTTGGACAAAAACAGTTAATTCCCGTGGGGCACGGAGGCGCTGTGTACTGAGGCGTTCTGTACGTCGATGGTGCATTAAAATTTGCCTTCAATCACTGCTAACTCTGTTGTGCTGACAGTTGCTCATTGATCTTCTCTGTTTACTACGGCTTACTCCACCATTAAAACTCTCTCACACGACATGAGCTGGCTGTTGAAAGTGCTATTGTTAACCCTTTACCTAACATAACGGCCAAAAACAGGCCAGCGCTATTCACAAAAATCGCCAATTAATTTTCATTATTTTTTTTCATTTTTTTGTCTCAAAAATATACGAGCTCGTTCCAAAGAGGGGTCATAACCTATGTTTTTGAGACAAAAATGAAAAAAAAATTAGTCATTCAAGAATTTTGTTTGCAAGTGTCGTCTGCTTTTCATATTAGGTAAAGGGTTAAAATCCCAATAAACAAACAAACACTGCTCCTACATTGTATGTCCGAAGAGAATACCATATGCCGAAAGGGGGAATCCATTTTCATTTGTAGAAAGATTCAGTGGATGTGTGGTTAACTTATTACTGATTTTCAATATCGATTTGATCGATGGTGATTGTGTAATCTGTTCATCGATAGCACATTTTATGATTTTTTTTGCATAAAAGTTTAAAAATTTTAAATAAATACATATTATCATAACAGTGTGTTGATCCGTGTCGTGGTATAACGTCGAGTTGAGGTGGCCAGATTATCGGATCAGGCAGCGAGTGTGATCCAACAATCTGGTCACCTCAAGGAGACGCGATACTACGGCACGGATCAACACACTGTTATGATGATAGGTTTATTATTATATTATATGACTGACACACTAACAGTAACTTAATTTGCTTTACCTCGATTTACTTTTTCCCTTGAAAGCCGAACATAAAAATAACAGACGAAACTTTGTAAACAACGTCAACAGCTTCCCAAGTTGCGAAGTCTATTTTTAACGGATAAATAGTCCGACGTTATTCATACGGAAATTCTCGGCAATTTCCGTAGGAGTGTGATTTGGATTTTTTCCGGGAAAATCTCACCTGGTGTGATCCGACAGTCTGGATAAAATCGTCAAACAGTACCGGTACATTGGGTAAAAATATCATAGTCATATAATAAACTCAAATATGATGAGTGTTTTGCATATATATCTTCACGAATTGACATGCATGTTGACTTTGGAAATTTAACAACATCCCCACCCCACTACCTGACCAAGAAAATGCTGGTTCCGTTCCTGGGAGGTGGCACTTGGTATTGAATCCCAATAGCTCCATTCATCAATAACGTCAGGTGGTGGTCAAACGCCACATTCACCAAAATAATTTATAATAAATCGGTTTGCTTACTTGGAAGTTATAAATTGTAGTGTTGCTACCAGAGACATAGCCAGTGAAGTGTTTATACAGTCTCATCAGTGCCCGAATTGATTCCGTGTCTTTAAAACTGAAGTAAACGAAAAATAAAACAAAAATTCATCAACGGTCTATCAGAAAATTCCTCCCCAAATGGTATTATGAGCATGTATACTACAAAAAAAAAGTTTTGAACCACCCCAAACATTCGGTGTAAATGACCGAAGATTGAAAACATAATGAAAAACAATATGCGATATAAAAAATAATTAATTTATTGACAAATGAATGAGCGTTTCGGATAAATTCGTTTAACCCTTTACCTAACGTAACGGCCAAAACCGGCCAGCGCTATTCTCAAAAATCGCCAAATAATTTTCAATATTTTTTTTCATTTTTTGTCTCAAAAACATAGGTTATGACCCCTCGTTGGAACGAGCTCGTCGAGCTCGTTCCAACGAGGGGTCATAACCTATGTTTTTGAGACAAAAAATGAAAAAAATTAGTTATTCAAGAATTATTTTTGCAAGTGTCGTCTGCTTTTCAGGTTAGGTAAAGGGTTAAGAATGTCAGCGGTACCACCCGTCACGTGCACGATTGGTCGGTATCCAAACACAACATTTTACTGGTCAGTATCGGGTCTGTTCACCTCTGACATGTAAACACTCTTGCCATTTCTGCCTCATATTGTGAATGAGCGTGCGAACTTGATCCTGACCAGTTTGGCCTCACCCCAGGACAAGAATGATACACCAGAATTTCTAGCCACCCATCTAGCGCACATACCAGCGGAAACACCAGTTTGATTTTGCCCCAGGACACGGGATCTCTATAGTGAGTAAAGAATATATTCCACCCAGGGATTGTAAAAATGGGAGATCTCATGCAATACATGTTATCAGTCAATCTGCGATGTTCAAAACACCATCCCTGGCCAAAGGTGCACGCAGTCCAACTTCAAAATTAAAAATATCTTGTACAACTATTATGATCAATGCCTTATAAAGCTTATATTTCATAAAACATTTGTTCAAATATACTTCGGAAAAAAGTTGGGAAAACTGGGGTGATTCAAAACATTTTTTATGTGTAATATACATCAGACTGATCATTTTTGCTGTCAAAAAGTTCACAAATAATTTAGCGATTTTAGAATAATTTATACTCTTGCCACAAAAAATAAACCTACACATGTCATTTATGCCATTCTTTTAACCCTTTATCCAACGTAACGGCCAAAACCGGCCAGCACTAATCAGAAAAATTGTCAATTAATTTTCATTATATTTTTCATTTTTTGTCTCAAAAACATAGGTTATGACCCCTCTTTGGAACGAGCTCGTCGAGCTCGTTCCAATGAGGGGTCACAACCTATCCTTCTGAGACAAAAAATGAAAAAAATTAGTTATTCAATAATTTTATTGCAAGTGTCGTCTGCTTTTCATGTTAGGTAAATGGTTAACCCTTTCACCTATACGTAACGACACAACAGGTCAGCACTCGTTGGGCGCGTTCCAATAAATGATCATAAGTCATATTTTAAGGTTTTAGAGGAAAGGGTGAACTATTTTCAGTAATTTTAATTTAAGAAATGTTTGGCTCGTCGTCCACAGAGTTCCAATGTGTTCTATGTGCCTACTGACACATAGAACATATTGGAACTCAGGGGACGTCGTGTCGCCTGCTATTTGTTTTAGGTAAATGGTAATAATAATATACCTTAATCGTAAATTCGTAACCCACAATGTGTTATGGATGGCGGGATGTGCACCCCCCCCCCCCCCCTCCCTCCAAACTTGGACAAAAATGTAAACAGGTATAGAATACAGCTAATCGAACTGTAATTGTTACCCTCGTGATTCTGGAATAACACATGACCGGGTCATATATGCTAGGGGCAGTGTAATTCTTCCGCAAGCTTTGACTAGAATGTATTACTACAGGGATTATCTTTTGTCGTCCATTTTGCTAATACTTTATACGATGTCAAAACTCAAACTTCTGTGATGTCGCTTCTGCTACAACGAAAATATCTACTGATTATTCGCCTGGGCCCTACAAGTCTCAATTTTTCGGTCGAATCGAATCAGTGAAAGGATTTTGAATCGAATCGAGTCGAATTTTGCTGCTCTTTAAGTTCAAGTTGTAAATACTACATATCTTTTTACAACCATAAATATTGCCAGTCTTCACTCAACTATTGTATTCAACGTCGACTCGTATGTTTGGGCAAATCAATCAAAAAAACGAAACCATAAGCTCTTCTTCTATCACCAGGTCTCAGAGGCGTAGCTAGGATTTCCTATTGGGGGAGGGGTATGGTAATTTTTACCCCGAACTCCCACCAATGGGGAGGCCATATCCACCCCATCTAAGGTCAACGATATACCCCTCCAATTCGGGGTTCCACCGAGAAAAAATTCAAAATTCAATGCCTTGAGAGTGAATCTGTGACCCTTTGGTGCTTAAATGTTCCCATTTTGAGGGGGTGGGTCACTATATTTTATGGGTGGGGGGGGGGGTATGGCCTCAGGCCCCCTTAGCTACGCTACTGGCAGGTCTCCTGTAGAGGAGACCTGATGATAGAAGAGGAGTTCAAGAAGAGACACTTGGCAGGATTTCTGAATCAGCGCGACATGAATTGAATTATTGAGACGATTTCGAATCGAATCGAATATCGAAACTTCGCTGGGTCCAATTATTCGCCCACGTGTACGAGAGGGTGTATCATAAAGTTAGTGGCCTCACAAACATATTCGTGCTGGATCAATATGTTTTCTGCATTACTAATTTATTTTACAATATAATTTCCCCGAACGTCAATACACCTATTCCAGCAATGTTCTATCTTGGTACTTTATTATCTAAGGAAGTCTTCTTTCCAAGACCTTTCTTTGCAAGATGAGTTCCACAGTTGCTGTTGCGCCAGAAGCTGGTCGAACAACATTTCCCGATAGCTTTAACACGGTTTCAAAGGAATCCTCGAGACTTTATTTGGAGAACTGTAACTCACGATGAGGAAACATGGGTCTGTTACCTTAATCGGGAATCAAAAGTGCGAAGCAGATTCATGAGCTGCTCCAGGGCATCACCAACAGACAATAATCATTACACCGCGATGGTAAGAGAATGAAACTTAAGTTTGTTGTACCCAATCCGGGAGAAGATTAGTAAGACATCTCGATAGAAGCTTATGAATAAGGATTCTATGTTATCATTTTTGAGTAGATGCATGGTCATATCAATCTTTCGTTCATCATAGATTAAGACATTATTTAAGAAAATATCACGATAGTATGCATTGGTATCATCTCAAAACACCGTGATAAACTGAGATTTACCCTGGTGTTTTGGGACCAAAAAAATCCCCTGGTCTACCATGGTCCGTTTACAAGGGTTATCTGGGGTAAGTCATCATTAGCCTGTATATGCTGAATGTATTTGCTCCTCACGCATTGTCGAGTCAATTAACCCTTTATCTAACACGAAAAGAAGACGACACTTGCAAACAAAATTCTTGAATAAATATTTTTTAAATATTTTGCGTCAAAAACATAGCTTTTGACCCCTCATTGGAAGGGGCGCAACGAGCTCGTTCCAATTAGGGGGTCATAAGCTATGTTTTTGTGACAAAAATGAAAAAAATAATGAATATTGAATGGTGATTTTGTGAATAGTACTGGCCAGTTTGGCCATTACGTGGGTAAAGGGTTAAATAGACCAATGAACACCGAAGAGTTAAATCACAGATGTGTAAATGGCTACTAGATTATGTTGACTGCCACCCATGTAAAAAGTAGTGTGGTACCGTACCATGTAAACCATGGCATTGGCCCCCCAAAAACATGGTGATTTGAGGAGAAACCATGATTTATCATTATGTACCAAGGTATGTTTTAACTGGTAGAGTGCTGGAAGCCCATATTTGGGCTTTACTCTGACATGCAGGGACCGTAATGTAAAGGCCTCATGTTCAGTGGATGTGCTTCATATTATCTTTGAAGTGAAATTATTTAGTCTGTATAGATTTGCCTTGTTACAATTTATGGGAGAGTGCCTTTAGGCACTCTCCCATAAATTGTAACAATGCAAAGACATGTGAACAAATTTTGATGGTCAAAAATAATTTAGCACTCTACCAGTTAATGAGGATTGACAAACAGAACGTCGTGTTCCCATCTTTTTCGGTTCCGACACCTATAGAACAACAAAATAAGTCAAACTCACCAAATCCGGTCACCGTCATTCTCACACAATAAATATAGTACTTGAATACAAGCCACAATACTAAGAATAGTCATAAAACTGTTTTTCCCCATCATTCTTAAGACATACATAAGACAGAGCTTATTCCAGCAAACTATAGAAACAGAGAGTAGAGAACGTAACTATAGAATCTTACGCTTTTCTTTTATTACGTCACTTGATATGAAGAGTAACGTTGTCGTTGGGTTTCTCCGTAATTTTCCAGCTCTTTATAAATGACGGCTTAGGCTATTCCATGTGTAAATATAAATAAGTTGATGAATGTTTCATCTTAACCATGCCAAGTAATTGCGAAAATATATTAGTGCTTATATGAAAAACGAGAAAAAGGGGCATTGACACCACAGTGGACGGAAAAATGAAAGAAAATCATTCTACCCAACTCCGATCATTTCTAATTACGTTACCTACCGACCCATGTCATCAGATTTGGTGTTTTCATGGAACAATGAGAATACGAGGAGACCAGGGATCGATCCCCACTGACATATGGTCCCTGTTAATCCATTACCTAAGCACCCCCCCCCCCCCCTCCCCCCAACACACACACACACCGTACACAGACTGGGATATAACCTTAACTGGGGCAGGGATGCCATTTAGATTAAATATAATAACTGTTTTCCACATTATAAATAAAAAATAATAAAACAAGACTGTTGACTCTGTGGAGGGATAAGGATCCACGGAAATGTTAATAGACTATGTTTTGGGACGGAAATTTCTTTTAAAAAATTAATTAAAGGAGCAACTAAAAACCTGTATGTATCGTCTTCTGGTCGTATTTGGCAAACTATTGGAGAGTATTTTCATTGACGCCATTGAGCGTTGATTCGCAAACACCAATTTCTAGGTATTTTACCTGCCCATTTATGTCGTTGGTTCTGGGGTTTTCTTGGAACAATGAGAACCAGAGGAGACTAGAAATGCCCACTCACATATGGACCGTATTCATTCCCTCCACCCTCCCCAAATACACTCATCTAAAACAGACTATAACCTAATTGATACAGGAACCCGTGTCTGATTAAATGCACGCTAAAAACTAAAGTGTTAAAAACTACACTTGAAGTGCTGTATTTAACACTTACTAAGTGCTGAACTAGCACTTTGTTCAAGTGTAGATATCCCAGAACTTGACAGGTGTTACAATAATACCACTTGACAAGTGTAATGTCGCGACACTTAAAAGGAAACAACGCAGATGACGCGGATCAGGCTCGAACTCTCGAGCCTGATCCGCGTCATCTGCGCTGTGTCCTTTTAATTATGTACCCACCAAGCGCAAATCAAATTATGGACGATTCTGGAAGAACCACCAATGCTAGACACATGGGAAGTGCCATCCATTCAAGTTTCAGATGTCTGACGATTGTAATGTCTAAGTGCTTAAAGCATTGCACTTTGAGTGTTAAAATCAAACCCTAAGAGTTAGAATTTGTTTAACACCTTGAAAGTGTCAGTTTTAACACTTTAGTTTTTAGTGTGTATACTAAATGTTTTTCACATTAAAGTTAAAACCATAATACCGGTACAAGAGTTTTGACAGTGTGGCGGGATAAAAAATCTTTAGGAGTGTTAATAAGCTGTATTTTGGAGGCGAAAAACTAAATCAAGAAAAATAAATTAAAAAGCAGCTAAAAGCGTACAAATGTCGTCTTCTAGTTGTATTTGGTAAACGGTTGGAGAGATTTTTTATTAACGCGTTTGATGTGTTTATTTTAGCCCTTCACTACAGACAGACGACACTTGCAAACAAAATTCTAGAATAACTTTTTTTTTCCATTTTTTTGCATCAAAAATAGCTTATGACCCCTCATTGGAACGAGCCCAATCGGCTCGTTCCAATAAGGGGCCATAAGGTATGTTTTGGAGACAAAAAAATGAAAATTGAATGGTGATTTTTTTTAATAGCGCTGGCCGGTTTTTACCGTTACGTTAGGTAAAGGGTTAACATTCTGCAAATAAAGAACTGTATAAGGGAGAAAAAACTATCTATTACGTAAGAGAATGGATCAACAGAGGTGTGTTATTTATTTTATTTATTTCCGCACAATGGCTAATCGTGACCACAACATGGTGGTAAAGTCAAGTTCAGTCAATCATTTACCCATATTGCCCATTTTAGTGGACGTCCACTACAAGCTTTCGTGACTGGGTCCTATTTTACCAGTAAAACAGAGCTTGTTTACGACAGTAAACAAGCACTGCTTCACTTCAAAGTTTCCCTCGAGGGATTGTCTCACATAACAGACAGTTTGAGGTTTTTAACCTACTCACCCAGGGCATCCTATAATAATGGACAGTTTATAGCAATGAATAATGTTGCGAAATTGAACACTGAGAAGAACTTGACGGTTACTTTAAGAGAATGTCCAACATAACTTTGGTCGAATTTCTTGTAATTTTCTCCAAAGTCCAGGCCAGAAAGGAATAATCCTAATAAATTATATATCATTTTTTTTTGGAATGAAACATAGATCATGTGGAAGATAATATTTTCCATGGAACTGTTACCGTGTGGCAGAAAGCACAGCCCAAAAGTCTACCATGACATACGTAAGAGACCAGATTTAGTGCAATAAAATACCCTAAATTTACTGAATAGTTATTTTCTGCAATTCTTCTAGTACAGACTTGGAGAAACTTTTTTCTAATTCTTGCAAGGAACAGACAGTAAGACTAAATGTAATTTAGGGTATCTAAATTTCACAAGGGCTGCCATTTTTTTGTGTTTGGTTACCTTTCATGAAGTTCACCAAGGGTCAAATCCACAGATGCAGTTCACAAGAACAAGTTAGGAGTCATGAGAGAGTGCATGAGTGTAAAATGAAGACTGTCCAATTTTGCTTTTGACAGTCTGCAGTGATCATACCCGCCCCGCCCCGCCCCGCCCCAATTCTGTGACATTTTGTATGAGATTTCTGTCAAATTATTAAAAAAAAAGAAGACGAGATTGATACACCAAAAAAGGGAAAGCTATCTACTTATTTGATGTTATCTGTGACCATTTCTGGTGTTGCCTGAGCAATGACAGCTGCCAAGAGTGCCATGTGAATGCTCAAGTATGGCCAAAAGAACAAAAAGTGACCTGACCTGTATGCAGAAGATTTACAACAAACAGTTTCGTTACTTAGAAAGCATGGATTCTAGTTCATTTCTGTACATGGTTTGGTATGCTTCTATCATCCCTCTGTAGCTGATGTTTGGGGAGGCATGACTGTTACTCACTCGTGAGATTATAAAACATTAATAACTGATCTGCTTACTGATACCTATTTTATAGGTGGCCCGTATTTGACGTGCTATGAATTATATTTTCCTTTTTGAGCTATTTGGTGGTGATTATGTGATAAAACAGATACAGTGGAACCCTGTTAATTGAATAGCCACTTTGCC
This sequence comes from Pictodentalium vernedei, assembly GCA_031216915.1. NCBI lineage: Eukaryota > Metazoa > Mollusca > Scaphopoda > Dentaliida > Dentaliidae > Pictodentalium > Pictodentalium vernedei. The sequence continues at coordinate 228,933,874 of CM062293.1, forward strand.
AATGAAAATTATTCAATTAACAGGAATATTCAATTAACAGGGATTGTGTCACTTTCCTTATTCTATAGATAAACTTAGCATTTATTCTATTATATCTTGTTGACAGGGCTCCATGATTGGGTGTACTGTGGACAAATTGTTCTATAAACGAAGGAAAACTGGGGGAGAGTCAGGGTAATTTCTCAACAGGTAACAAGATTTTTTATTCAATTAACAGGAGTTTCCTCTTTAACCTATATTCAATTAGCAGGTCAAGTTTGTACTTGAGGTATTGTAAGTGGTTTTGTGTTGGGAAATTATATTCAATTAAAAGGGTTATTCACTTAAGAAATATCCAGTTAAGTGGGTTCCACTGTATTACTGATATGTTATTGAATGGAACGGGGGCGCGGTGGCGTTGCGGTAACCGGTTCTTGTCAGATCACCGAAGTTAAGCAACGTCGAGCCCGGTTAGTCCTCGGATGGGTGACCATCTGAGCGATCGATTCAGACTCCCGCGTTGTGTCCTTGGGCAAGGCACTTACCCCCGATTGTCCACATTGGGGCACGACGACGCCGTGTACTAAGGCGTACTGCACGTCGATGGTGCGCATGTCTTCAACCAATCTAACCCTGTGTGTGCTGCAGTGCGGAGTTACGATGTTGGGGAGTTGGCAGCTGCTCGTCGTTGCTCGGTGGTTCCCAGCGGGTACTCCTTTTTCCTCCTCCCGTAAAACTGTCACGGTCATGATTAGCCACTGTGCATAAGTATATGACCTTAAACACCAATAAATAAATAAATAAATTGAATGGAACAGCAGGAAATATAGTGCACCTTGGCATTGATTTTTGTAGACCATTGAATTTATTTATATTTATTTATTGAGGTTTAACGACACTTTTTCGACAGCCAGAGTCACCTCGTGTCAGACAATTTTCGAGTGGAGGAAGCCGGAGTACCCGGAGAGAACCACCGAGCAGCGGCGTGTAACTCGGGATTAAGTGTATTGCCTAAGCACACAACCCGGTTACCTTTGGTGGGGGTTGAACCGTGGACGTTTCGGTTTGATGTCCGTTACCACTGAGCCACCGTGCTCCCCAGTAGACCACTGAAGGATGTATTATATGCACAGTCTGGTAATTCAAAATGTGGGATGTGAAGCAAAGAAACAAATCCATGCACCTCTCCAACATGCTGTTTCTTTCATTTCTGAAATATTAAACTTCTATGTTTCGTTGTCTAGGGTATTTACGGTATTATAAATCACAGGGACAAGCCAGAAAATAAGCAGACTATCATCTGCAAAATGAGGTCCCCAGAGGGTGAATTTAGTGATGCTACCCTGCACAGCAGGGTAGCGTCACTAAATTTACCCTCTGTGAACCTTAATCTGAATCAGGGTTTCAAAACTGAACAGAAAGAGGTACCCAGAGGATAGATTGGCCCACTGTATGGGATAGCATCATCAAATTCACCCTCTGGGAACCTCATTCTGTAAATGTCAGACTGCTCATTTTCAGTCCTGCACAGGGAAGCAACAATGAAAAGATGATTGTGGACATAACATTTCCACAAACGCAAAATTTTGTTTTCCACCCGAACAAGCTTATACCTCATTCAGAAGGAGTGAAGTGTAATAATAGCTTACAATTCATCGTTTCAAGAAAAAGAAAGTATGGTGAACCATTAGGGGCGGACTAGGCCAAGAAAGGTTACCGGGGAATGCACCAAGAGGGCCCCAGACCCAAAGAGAATTTTTATTTTGAGAACTGAACGAATGCTGCTTTCTTGCCTCTGAGCCATCAACGGTAGTCCTCAAACAAGACATTTCGGTGACATTTTCTATCATCTCCATCGATCATTTGACAAAAATGGTTCTACTGTGTGTGTGTGGGGGGGGGGGGGGGGGGAGGGGACCCATCGGGAAGACCATAGTTCGGCCCAATCGGAGAAAATTTTGATTTTTGAAAATGGAAATACGCTTTTTCCTTTCTTCTGAGCGATGAGTGCCAGACAAGACTGCTGGTATATAAAAATATCCTCTATGCGCCTTTTGGTCAGTTTTACGAAATTTCACGTTCCAATAGGTGTTGCGTTGCATAAATTTGGGGGGCCCAAGGGGGAACCCAATAGGTGGCTCATCGGGAATTTTCCCAGCGGACCATACGGGCAGTCCGCCTCTGTGAATCATGGAACATTGAGGGAAATAAAAAGATTACAATACAGAAATCTAGTTAACCCTTTACCTAACATGAAAAGCAGACGACACATGCAAACAAAATTCTTGAATAACTAATTTTTTTTCATTTTTTGTCTCATAAACAGGTTATGACCCCTTTTTGGAACGAGCTCGTTCCAAAGAGGGGTCATAACCTATGTTTTTGAGACAAAAATTGAAAAAAATTTATTGGCGATTTTTGTGAATAGCACTGGCCGGTTTTGGACGTTACGTTGGGTAAAGGGGTAAATATACACCTGTGTATACATGTGATAATTTTATTAGATGCTTTGCATGTATTGTGCCTGATAAAGACATACAAATAATTGTAAGATTTTTCCTTTCGATGGCTTTACTTGTTTTATAACACCTGGTCATCCGTACATGGTTCACAATTATAACATTTAAGTCAAATGGACATATCGAGGAGATTACAAACAGGTCGCCAGAATCCGCCGAGTCATCAATTATTGATTCGAAATGGCTACCCAAACCTGTAGAATTCTCTCGACGTTCGATGAACTATTGAGGAAAGGATAACCCACCTTAAACACCCATTTTTTGACGACTGCTTGTTGCTGTTCCTGCCTCACTGGGAGTGAAGAGGTGAAAGGAAAATAATTTCTCGTAAATACAGACTGTGCAATTTGAGACAGTGCAATCTGCTGGGGTTTAATGGCATGTTTTCTTTTAATAACCTGTGTATTGTACAATCAAGCGCAACAAACGAATTTTTCGATGTCGAAAAATATGTCAAGGTTCCTTCGTGAAATCTCACAGTTTCATGTTGCCACATGTTGAATTCTTTACCAGGAGTCGCCGCTATTCATTAATCTTCGACAGATTTGGCGTCAGATTTATAAAGAGACACATTTTCCGGTAACAAATGTTCAGATGCTGGTTGAAAATCAAAATCGTACCGACCTCGCTTTAACCCGTTCAATACAAAGTTCCCCATTAGGATTACCGCATACAGTACGTGAACACCTCTATTCACGTGGGAGGGGTGACATGGGGTTGTTTAGCCTCGCCATTGAAATATTGGGGGACGAGCCAGCAAGGAGGGTCACAATCCGGGCACTGACCAAACTCGGCTCGCAGATCTGAGTTGGGACCGCACTCTGATTTTCTTCCCTACCGAATGAACTCGAAATGTAGGTTCGTTAGGTGTGATTCCTAATCACTTACTTACTTACTTACTTATTGGTGTTTAAGGTCACATATTTCTGCACAATGGCTAACCATGACAGTTTTTGTGACAGTTTTACGGGTGGAGGAAGCCGGAGTACCCGGAGAGAACCACCGAGCAACAGCGAGCAACTGTCAGCTCCCCAACATACCAACTCCACACAAGCAGGGTTAGCATTGGTTGAAGACAGGTGCACCATCGACGTGCAGTACGCCTTAGTACACAGCGTCACCATGCCCCCACGTGGGCAATGGGGGTGAAGTGTCTTGCCCAAGGACACAACGCGGTTGCCGCAGGTGGGATTCGAACCGAGGACCTCTCGGCTTGCAGCCTGCACCTCTACCAACTGAGCCACCGCGCCCCTTCCTAATCACTTCAGGCTGCGGAAAGGAAACAATGATAAAGTAACAACGATTCTTTTATTTACAGTTTTTCATAAATTCCGTCTATCTATAGCCCTGTACTGGCGCTATAGTACACTCTCAAAATGTCACTGTCGCGGTCTTGCCACAGGAGCTTAAAACACCGAGTCTTAATCTTTTGCTTCTGTGCGCGTCTGTAGCTCTGACTGCCGGGGGATCCAGACTAGCAATGTTAATTACCTTGTGGCAACATAGTTCTGATTTGGATTCAGTTTATCCACTCTGGTAGCTAGTTTAGCAAATCTACGCCACATACCTTATACATGTATCCTTTGATAGAACTCTCCCTGAATGTTCCTGTCTTTTGAAATACACACAGTTCATGCAGAACTCACAACTTCAATATGCGCTTTCGAGCTTCCGCGAATTGTCACTGTCGACCATGGGTCGATATTCACTGCACTCAGGTACTAAAACAGGCTACTACTCGATCAACCTCTGCGTTTTCAAGGGTTAATACCACAATATAATAGCCTACACTTTGAGACAGGTGCGTGTCGATCCTCGCTAATGACATCTAAACTTAGCCGTTACTTGGGTTCGTAATCTACTGTCTAATTCGGGCTTGTAGCTCTCCCACGTCCACCTAATCTGATAATAGCAGCGTACAACGGAGCTTCGTGGATTGTTCGGCAATTCCACTCGTACGAGACCCTATATGGCGTCTCCTATTCGGCCGAACCCAAGTCTCACTCCTAAACGGTCGGAACCCAAGTCTCTCTGAAATATTTTGTTCCCCACACTTTATACCTCGTCTTGGGATGTTCAGATAGCAATATGTCAAGATGCTTAAACCTGGCACGCGACATTTCTGAAGATAAAATCACCTCGCGCCAATGCATATGCTATCAAGCGTATCCCGAGAAATAATATACTTGATAGCCGTGATGAATGGAATTAATTTATAAGTGCCAGTCGATGATAACAGGAAGACATCTTATTCTGACTAGTAATATGCCAAAGAAGTATCCCACTGTGAATCGCCTAAGACTAATTATCTAATTAACACATGTGTGCTTACTACACAGAGAGAAGAAATACATACATATATCTGAACTTGAAAGTAGGGGGAGGGGGCCTCCTCCCTCTTAGACAGGCTTTGACCTGACAGTACGGACTGGAGCGTTTGGAATACATTTCATATTTGTACGGTGGTTCGGAATTAATTAATCAAAAGTAAAATGGAGGGAGAGAACTAATTTAATCCAACAGCCCTCGAGGGCTGTTGAATTAAATTAGCGCTGTTCCTCATCTTTTATTGATTGTCCATTATGCTATATATGCCTATCAAAAATCTGTCGAATCTTCCTTTACGAAAAAATTCACTTGCACAACTTTGAACGGATTAACGTTCACCATTTGCAATGCTAGTCGTGGCGGTGTCTGTTTTTAGCGTGTCAGTGACTGTAGGTCTTTCCCGACTGGACAGGATGATTACCGAATTTTTTGCGTTTGAAATGAAACCCTCTGTGACGAAAATAATGCTTTTCTACATCGTGTTCCCAACTACCTTCTTATACAGTTGTATATTTTACATCCTACAACCCACTGAAAATTTTATTGGATTCAGAACACCACGTCTCAGCTGTGTATACACCCTGTTCAGCCCGTTGAAAGCTGTGCACAGCTTACAGAATAACCTCCCCTTTATATATTCATCCATCCATCAAAATTGCGACAGACGATTACCATTTAACGGCAAACGAGTAAAAATGTTCGGACTAACTTGCGTTTTGGCTCAGCCTTTGCCCAAGATACAGTGTATACAATATCAGGTCACTAACAAACGGAACAACTAATTATATTTAGTGCAAGCTGACGAATGCATGCCGTTTTAATGAGACGGTAATACCTTTTGGACTGGAAATTAATTTGCTCCTAATCTTCCTTTATGTTTTGTTGTTCATATTGGTCTCCTGTCTGTCCATCTATATATAACTGTCGGTGTTGGTCTACGGGCCAAAAGCCTTCCGGTGCTTCTGGACATCTCGAAATCTATGAATACACCCTTGCTCATTGGGAAACGATGTAACTATATTCAGAAATTTGTTTTTCTTCCAAATCCCGCCACAAAGCTGCACGTATGATGTCATAGCCATTCATGCTTTGGTGGTGTCGGAAAAGAAACCCATTCGGTAAGAAAGTATATTTTCCCCGCCCATATACTCATCGAGGCACAACCAACGAATTTTCAAAACATTATTGACCGATTATACCACCCTTATCCTCTCCCGAGAGTCATAGCTATTTTGTGATGATAGTTAGGCATCGGTGCAATACGGCTAACCACACAATCTTGGCTGATGGGTGATGTTTTATCTATCGACAGCCCATCACAGCAGCCAACTAATGATTTAGTACCCCAAAATCGACAGAATTTAAATCTTTTGGCGCGGAATAATCTGAGAAACAGAATTCTTAGCGCCTAATATTCATCAGGAATTTTACAAAAAGTAAAGGTTGTTAGACTAAAGCGTTATTATTTTAAAAGATGTTCTAATGATCTCATTGACAGTTTTTCAAATGATTTTCTGTATATATTTAAATGGCACCTTTATACTTTCAAGGGACGATATCGTTGTTCATGGATAGGACATGAATGGTGCATGAAGCATAGGAATACGTATGTTTGTTCAATTCTTTACCCAACGAATCGGCCGCATACCCACCCCCACGCCCCACCCCCCGCGTAATATGCAACTTCAGCAGTTGAAAAAATATTATTTTTCAAAAAAATTTCAACAAAACCATATCACGTGACCCCTCGTTGAAACGAGCTTGTCAATCTCGTTCCAACGAGGGCTCACATGGTATGGTTTTGTTGAAATTTTTGGAAAAATTTGAAACAATTATATTTAAAAAATAAATTTTGATATCGTCTGCGTTGGGTAAAGGGTTAAAAACACTTGGAATTGGACACACACAGTTGGCTAAAATGGCTACTGCAGTACCTTTCGCGGTCAGCCGTCCGTCGACTTTAGTCGCATGTCGCGCCAAAAGAGTTAAAGACATGCAGCGACTTACGTGGGGATGTCGGATTCCACCTGAGCTCGTTGTTGTGCTACTATGGCGTCAAATGAAAAATTTAAAAACCCTCTTCAGCTTGAACAACAGCTTTAAAAGAAAGTGCCTTCCGCCTGTTTCGGTTTACCTAAAACTATTCAACATCCTGATAAAACCCATCCTCTTATACGGCAGTGAATTGTGGGCCACGGAAAGCAACGATGCTAATATCAATAAATCGCCATGCGAAACCGTTCATATTCTGTTCTGTAAGTAAGCTCTGGGTGTGAATAATAAATCATCGAATCATGCAGTGAGAGCTGAACTTGGACAGTACCCACTGCACACAGATGCCAAAATACGGTTCGCTAAGTTTGTATCAAAATTATATGATCTCCAAACTCTTCCTTACTATCAGAGGCTAGAACTGAATCCAAGAATTGCACACTGCCGGACTCAATGTTGGTTAAGTATCAGCAGCAATTATAATCATCAAAATAACTCTGATCAGAAAATTCCGTTTCAACATGAAATACATAACAATAAGAGAAAATCTGAAAGTGACCCATTCAAATAATTTTTATAATGCTATATTTGATGACAACAGAAAAACTGGAAAAAATAAACTGAGAACTTATCGAGAGTTTAAGAAAAAATATGACCTGGAGCCTTATTTGATATACACAACATCCCCCGTGGCGAGAAACATATTGATTCGTTTGCGTGTAAGTGACCACAAACTTATGATAGATAAGGGGAGGCATATACAACCATCCATCCCCGTAAGTAAACGCTTTTGCGCGGTATGCGGCTCAGGTGCAATAGAAACAGAATGACACTTCGTTATGGAGTGTAGTGAATATGCATCTCTTATAGAACGTGCATTTTACAAATTTGAACGTGAATGCCAAGAGTTTGTTGAGATGGACACATCCGAGAGATTCATATTCCTGACGGGAAACAATGTGCCGCAGCTATGCGGTATCATCTGTGATATGATCCAGCAATTCTTAAAACAACGAGAACAAGTTTTGTCAATTTGATACCAAGAGGTGACATTAACAATATTGTATTAAAACCACCATAAGCCTTGATATTTACGTTTGCCATTTGGAATTAGTATTGTTTTATGTTTCTATTTATGTTGCTTTTCTATATACAAAGCAATCTGCCATTGTTCTGGTGTATTTGCTAAATAAATAAATAAATCTTATCTTATCTTATCTTATGGAGTGGATAAAAATCATTTACCGACAAAATAAAAAATCTTGTAAGTGCATGCAATGCCCACCTCACCCCCATCCCTCCTCCCACCCATAGCGCACCCAGCCCAGCGCACCCAGCACACCCCAGCCCTACCCATGCTCCATCCAGCCCCAGCTCCACGCATATAGATAGGTGTAAATCAGTTAAACCACGTTCTAGCCTGGTGTAAAACAAGAACGTGCTTTTGACCTTTCATCCAACTCAAACAGCAGACGATACCAGCAAAAAAATATTTTGAAGCTAAAAACTTTTCATTTTTCTTCCCACAAAAACACAGCTTATGACCCACCATCTGAGATGGTTTCTAAAGCCACATAAAATAAATACATTGATTCTCAAATCTGTGAAGAGGGATGGGCGGGTATTATTTTTAATTTTAATTTTTCTCTGAGCATATAACGAGCATGGATTGAGAAGTTTTCCATTACCGTTTAATGCAGAATACATAGGAAGTTCTTAATTATACAAGTTAACTAATTTAATTTTAACCCTTGAGAACCTAATTCCATTGCTCGAACAACTCGAATCTCACCGAGCAAATAAGCCATAGAGTATTTACTCGGCCGAGTGACTCACACATTTTGGCCTCATTTCGGTACTTGAGGATACCTGTGACCTGGTATTGTATTATTTGAGGATGCCTATCGAGGCTACCTTTGGGAGAATCCTTTTTTAGTCGTATGAGGTCCATTAGAAAATCCCTCATTGAGGCAGGGGGGGGGGGGGGGGGGGGTCTTCCAAAAAAATTCCGGACACAAGGCCTAAAATATTTTTGTCCACCTTTTGACCACCACCCACCCACTCACGTGCAAAAAAAATATTTTTTTCCTCTGACCGCATGGACACCCACCCCACCACCTATATTTTTTCAGTGTATCACCACAGTGGGTAATGAAAAATTATTGCACTGAGCTTCCAGTTGTCAATCCTTGCCTTAATTTGAATCCTAATCTACTGTCTAAACTAATTATATACACACCAACCAGCATTAACAGAAGCATTTAGAATTCACTAAAGAAAATTGTTATTCATACGATAGAGTATGGAGGGAAGGTATGTGGCGCAAGCTGGAGGCTATGGGCTTAGGAGGCGAGTTTGTTGGAATTATGAAAGCATTATATAAAGATGTACAGAGTGAACTTAGCCTGGGAAACATAACAACAAAACGTGTGCCTATGGAGATAGGCCTAAAACAGGGGTGTATCCTTTCGCCGATCCTGTTTGCATTGTACATCAAAGGTTTTGGAGATGAACTCCTGCGTAGCGAGGAGGGAGTAGCAGTTGGGGACTTGAAGATCCCAGGGCTATTTTTGCAGACGATATGGTTCTAGTGTCAGAAAGCGAAGAGGGGCTAACGAAAATGCTGGGAATTGTTGGGAAATATGGGAGCAAATGGAGACTCGAACTTAATGAAAGCAAGAGCAAAGTTATACCTGTGGGCCGCAAAGTGGACCCCACGCGAAGGTGGAGAGTGGGTGAGTTCTGCATTCCGGAAGGGAGCAACAAACTTCTCAGTGTGGGAGAGACAGGTGATTACGAGTATTTGGGGGTAAATATAAACATTACAGGAAGAGGCATCTACCGAAACCACACACATAAACTGATTCTGAAGCGGAAGCGAATCCTTAACCAAATGAAACTTATAGGGAGAAACAGTTTCAATAAGGTTTTCGTGGGGAAAACCATTTGGGAAATGGTGGGGCTGCCAAGTATAACATACGGTACGGAAGTGGTACCCCTAAACCAGACGGCCGTAAAGAGCTTGGAAATCCTGCAGAACAATGCAGGCCGATGATAACGGGGTCGAGTAATGCCGCAGCGCTAGAAGCAATCAGGGGTGAGCTTGGGTGGATGAGGATCAAGGACAGGATAGACCTGTTGAAGCTCGGTTAATTATTTGATAAATCTCCCCGACAGCCGATGGTGTAAAGTAATGTTCCTGAGAATTTTCAACTCAAATATCAAAACGGGGTGGATGGTCCAAGTGAGGGAGCTAGTAGAGAACTACTCATTGGAGATCTCGGACCTGGACGTTGGGGCAAAAAGATCGTCAGAAAAAGGGTCATGGAGGATTGTAACCGTAATTGGCCAGAGGGGGTCAAATCAAAGAGGTCTTTGGGTGGCCTGCATGATAAAGAGAAGCCAGGTTTTGAAGAGTACCTTGATGGCATCTTTGGGGGGTCACTGTTGTTCAAGCTGAGGTCGCGATCCCTGGAGCTGAGGGGAAAAATTGGGAAAGACGGCGAAAGGAAGTGCCAGATGTGTAACTTGGGCGTGGTGGAGACCCTGGAACACTTTCTTCTAGAATGCCCAAAAGTATCAGTCTAAAAGAATGAGATTACTGGGAGTATAATGGGGAAGTGGGATGGGAGAATGAAGGACATGTGGTTAGGGGGAGACTCAAAGGAGAGGGTTAATATGCTAATCGGAGAGATTGGGAAGAATGGGACAAGGGATATCATCAAGCAGTTCGTCTCCGAGTGTTGGGAGGAGAGGAGAAGCGTGGGAATAGGGGGGCAGTTAGGAGTACAGGGGTAACCATGGCCTTCTCGTCCAAGAACCGCGACAAATCAGCGGCTGGCCAAAGTGTTATTATATTATTATTAACTCCTTTGTTATCAAGCACAGGCTAAGTGTCTAGGCTTGAGGTTTCAGCCAATTGTCATTACTCAAAAGATAGTAGATAGCGTAGGAAAGCTGAAAATCTGTCACCTAACACTATTGTAAATCTCACTGTCCGTCCTGGTCCGTCTCCGAAAAAATGTCAGCATTGATTTCTGCATATACCGGTAACAGCATATAATGTAAGAATTAGACTATTTTTGTGAACATCAAATAGAGGATTAAAATAATCTTCTTTTGCTGCATAGTATTATGCTCAGCTACTCATCTATATACTCTGGTTCAGTCAGGGTCAGTTTTCAATTCAAATATTAACTGTAACTTTTGTTTCATGTTTTCACGAGATAGCCAGACAAACCCTCTGTGAAAACCCTGGTACTATCACTATGAGCTTGAATTAAGTGAGTGGGGTTTTATATCAAAGATGCACAGTGAGAATTTTCATTAGTTTCAGGTTACAAGAGCTCTACTCAGAGAAACTGGGCATTTAGATTATTTTCCGTAAATTTTTTACATTATTTTAGATGTTTTGCTAAACACATTGCTACTCATTGTAAAATCCAAATTGTGCCGTGATGATTCAGCTATGAAAATTATGTTAACCATTCCCAAATTAAAATTCATAAATTTCCACTGATTGTTTTTAGTCAAACTGGAGTACACAATTCTTTAATGCATCTAATTTAATTTACAAAAAAGAGAACAAATCCTCTAATCAGCCTAGTGGGACCTTATTCACTAACCCTACCTGACAAACAGGTGCCTATTAGACTACTAAACAACAATATAGCCTTGTTATGTGAAAATAATTTGAAAAAAAAACCACCAGGAAAAAAATTGCAACTCCAGGAAAAAAGGTGTTTTGGCCCCCATCCGACCACCCACCCACCCCGGCCTTGTGTCCGGAATTTTTTGGAAGACCCCCCCCCCCCCTGATTGAGGTCTAATTTATTATCCCTCTTAACCTCATTTCGTTTGAGGCCATGAGGGCCATGAAAAAATCCCTCAGTGTGGCCTAATTTACTATCCCTCTTAGCCTCATTTTGGTATTTGAGGATACCTATGGCCTGGTATTGTATTATTTGAGGATACCTATCGAGGATATTTTCTGGGAAATCCCTTTTTTGTCGTATGAGGCCACGAGGGCCATGAGAAAATCCCTCAATGAGGTCCAATTCACTATCCCTCTTAACCTCATTTCTTTTGAGGCCATGAGGGCCATGAAAAAATCCCTCAATGAGGCCGAATTTACTACCCCTCTTAGCCTCATCTCGGTATTTAACAGCCATAACCCGTGGCACCCCAATTTCAGCACCCCTTTTTGGTAAACGTCTGGCCTTCGGCACCCCTTTTTAGCCGTATGAGACCATTGAGGGATTATTTTTCATGGCCCTCATGGCCTCAAAAGAAATGATTCCCCAGAAAATATCCTCGATAGGTATCCTCACATAATACAATACCAGGCCATAGGTATCCTCAAATACCGAAATGAGGCTAAGAGGGATATTAAATTAGTCCTCACTGGGGATTTTTTCATGGCCCTCATGGCCTCAAACGAAATGAGGTTAAGAGGGATAATAAATTAGGCCTCATTGAGGGATTTTCTAATGGACCTCATGGCCTCATATGACAAAAAAGGGATTCTCCAGAAGGTATCCTCGATAGGTATCCTCAAATAATACAATACCAGGTCATAGGTATCCTCTGATACCGAAATGAGGCTAAGAGTCGCATGCGCGAGTCACTCGGTCGAGTAAATACTCGATGGCTTATTTGCTCGGTGGGATTCGAGTCGTTCGAGCGATGACTTATCAGTAACCCACTCGATAGATTCTTGGCATTAGGAATGTTATAGGCTTTCGTGGAGGTTGTCTGTCAGTTGGCTATAATCCAAAGGGGCCCCTCAGTATTATAGCATTACATGCTACTATTATAAGCCATGGTATGGCGCTCCTAAAAAGGATTTTTGGGTAAAATCCGCAGTAAATAAAGTCAATTTCGGTAGTTTGGGGTGGATTTTGGTGATTTTGAGGAATTTTTGGGTTTATTTGGGTAATTACATTTACTCCTATTAAATCGAACCTACCCCCGGTGTCCACTCGGTACAATAGCACTACGTGCTAAGCCGATAAAATAAGAATCCGTCGTAAATAAAGTCGTTTTTGGTGATTTGGAGAGATGATCAGGTTGTTTGTGATAATTCTACGAACTCTTGTACAAAGGAACCACGTGCTACCATAGAAAGCAAGATGGCGGCCTCCAGGATACAAAATGGACGACCAAAACACGTATCACCCTAACAACACGCGCTGCGCATACGCACTAGGACCACGTATCTCTATGGGATGAAGTCACAAGATGGCCGCTCGCGCGTGTTACCATGACAACCAAACATGGTGCCACTGGGTAACGTGACATGACGTCACTTCCGGGGTCCCCGCCGGGTTCCCCCAATGGGGCACGGTTCATCCCTCTCCTACTACTGACCATTTTGGGACATGGTGTTGTTTGAAAATTACATTGGGTCAATGGGGGTTTTTTTGGCGGGGGAGGGGGGCGAATATTTTAGGGACCAAGCCCCCCTCCCACCACCCTTCCCCCGTATCCACGCCACTGCGTTCAATGTTCAATTGGTGAATGCGAATTCCAAACGAGCATATGATATTTGATGAAGATTATTGATAGAGTGAATGTGTATATCTAGGTAGTTTTGTTGTTCACACATTTTAAAGAAGCAGCAGTAGTAGTTGTTTTGTTTGCTAATTGCGGTTTATCCACATTTTCTTCATTCTGGGTCACACCTTAATGGACAGTTTTATTCACAGCGGAAATTGGGATAGAGAGAAAGAAACAGCGGTCCTTAACAAGTAACTGTCAGATTTCCCCTCTCACTAATGTATCACACCCCGGCCAAAGCTCGGTTCGTTTTGGCTGAAAGCATGTCTATCACCAACGTGGTCAACACCTCACCACTCCGCGCACCACTCTCCCACGCGAAGCAGTGGGTTAAGTATCCTTCGCATGATCACAACGCGTCTGACCACCGCAGACGCACAGCAACAGGCATGGATCTTCTCACCCACCGTTTTTCTGGGTGGAAAGTTTGTAAAAATGATAAGCAAGAATTTTGATTATGTCCCTTTGATTAATCTGCAATAGATCATTATTAATACCCGAAGTACACTGTCATATTTCCTTTACGCACAACGCCTTTGCTTTGTCCCGAAGCAGGCTGACATTGATAAGATTTATTTATCTTTGAAGATAGAAGAAATAAATTTCCAGACAGAATTTAGTGGTACAAGACTTCACTGCAGGGACATGACATGCGTCGGCGCTTTGCCTCCGTAATTCCTATCGCAACTTTTATGGTCGTGATCTCAATATTGGAAAAATGTTTTGAGCAATGATTGTCTAAAAGGCATAACTCAAATGTCTTGATGAAGCAGTCAGTGATGAACGCGTAATTCAGTTCGGACACAACTCTTGGAGTACAGCTGGACCCGTACTCGATTTCCTACAACTCTTTGTGAGCCCATTTTCCTCATCATTGAAACGACAATGTTAAACAACAGCTGATGTCACCACACATACGATTGTGTCTGACAGACTTACCTTGACTAGGACCAAATTTCCCATCTGATAGAATAGTCGACCACGTTGTTCTATAATGCAACAGTTTGTATAAATTGAGGAATGTTCAGCACTCTTGTTCAACCAGAACATAAATATGATTGGTTTCTTTTCTCCAACTAAACGCCTTTAATACTAGATTGGCACTTCATCGCAGAAAGAAGCCGGTGATCGTCGCCAAAGATGTCCACGCTACGATGAAATCGACTGATATATCTTGCAGTTTGTCACATGACAGTACTCATTATCTTGTATTTCGGGCATGGCGGCACTAATTAACCCTTTAAACACTAGTGATCAGGGGCGGATCCAGGGGGGCTGCTCTGGGTGCTCGAGCACCCCCCCCCCCCCACACACACACACACACGCGCCTACTCACTATACTCACAGTCATCCAAGAAAACTTGAATTTGCAGACATTCTGAAAGAGTGAGAACTTCATCCCAGTCACAAGTGTTACTGTAATAAGCATACGCGATTACTGTATTTCCGATCCAGCCTCCAATAATCTATCTTGAAGATTTAATTTCAATAAAATGTAATTGTTATAAGAATGTGCCTGGAATTTAACCAGTTACCAATCACAGCTTTTCCCCAAATTGTGAATTTCTTGAAAAAAATTTAAAATATGCCAATATTCATACAAATATGGATGGCATTTGAATCAGTTGACGAGCTGATTCCAATGTCATCCATATATTTACGGTCTTATGGACAAAGTTTCCACGTATATCAGCTCTGTTCGTAAATATATCTTTGTTCAGCTGAATCAGTGATGCTATAGTGACGTTCGCCTTCAGCAATAGTTTTACACTATGACAGATGATTGAATGGGACAATTTAATATTTAACAAAGAGCATTTAACATTGGTGAATGATTCACCAATGTTAAATGCTCTTTGTTAAATATTAAATTGTCGCAACAGTTGAACTTGCTGGATAATGCCTACAGGCATTCTCTAGTAAACTGAAACAATTTAATGTTACAGAGCAACAGGACATCTTGTATCCAGACTTATTTCTTCGATAACATGAATAAAATAATTAAGCTACTTACCAGTTAAGATCAGTTGATGGAACAATGTATTTACACAGTGTACAAGTTTGTGCGTTCACATAGCACGGTAGAAGCGCACAAACTGAGACAGGACTTGGGTGTTTCAGAAGCGGATCCAGGAGTTTGAAATAGAGGGACGTCGTCCTCTATATTTATATGGTCACAAACTGTTGTGATGCAAGTGTGCACATGCTATTAATTTATAGTACGCACTGGCTTTAATTATTTTATTAGAATTGACTGGGGCGTGCCTTTGCCTTTGGCACGCTCCAGTCAATTCTAACAAAATAATTTTCAACGACATATACTTTTTATATCTGATTAATAGACGGGGACGCACGCGGCGTGCACCCCTCTATTTTCTCAGAAATGATTTCTGAGAAACTAGAGGGGCGCACGCCATGTGCGCCCCCGTCTAAATCTGCCTTTGGGGTGTTTAACATTTAAATAGTATATGCATCTCAAAGTTGACCAGAAGAATGTGACCCCCCCCCCTCGGCCACTCACCCAGTAGCACCCACCCATCCACACATTCACCCACCTACACACACTCATACTTCTTGGAACTTCTGTCGCCCCTGCGTACAACAGGTATGTCATGGTGAAAATTATTATGTTTCTTCCTGGCAATCCCCGCATTTCAGTCAATTCGATGCAAAATCCAGGGGTGATTATATTTGCTTCTAGGTAGGTAACAATTTCGAATGATTATTTTGTTTTTCATTGGGCAGTGTCAGTACCATAATTGTTTTTACCAAATTTCAAGCCAAATCGGCAGAAAATAGGTTTAAGAGAAAAGACAAATATATGACCAGGATACGTCTCAGATAGCATCTGATGGGTTCCTAATTCAAAATTTTTTCGGGGGGAGCTCTCCCCCAGACCCCCCCCCCCCCCCGCTAATTGCTTCGCGCCTTTGGCGCTCGCAAGGACAGCACAGAGCGCCGTCACGCTGCGCGCCTTCGGTGCTCGCCCACCAACAATAGCACCCCCCTTATAAAATCCTGGATCCGCCCCTGGTGATATCTTCCATGACAGTTCAATGGCAGCAATTAGAAGAATTCATATTCATTATTTGACTCGGACTACACGTTGAAAATACTGATTGGTCTAAACATTTTATTTAATGACGTTATGACGTATCGTGTTCCTGGCCGGAAAAGCGGCCGCTGGTGTTCAAAGGATTAAATAATCTCTCATTCTGTAATTGCTAGTGAAAGAACCCCATCTTTTAACCACACATTTCCGTGAATCCAGTCTCTGAATTTGTTGGCCATTCGAAGGTGGATTTTGTCGTTATATGCATATTTTTACGATCTCTTCAAAGGAAACACAGCCCGATGTCAAAACAAACTTTATTTAAAAACCCGATTCATGTGTTAAACTGACCGCACAGATTTGTTACTTTTCGTTCTCGCGAGTAAAGAAAAGATTTCCCTCTTATTGTTTAGCCGAAACATCGCTTAACCTCCCTAAAGATTGATGTCAAAATACCGAAATTTCAAACTACGAAATTTTCCCACAATGCAGCTATGTATTTTAGGAATTCTGTATTGTTTGACAGACCTCGACGGGCTCTGTCAAACAAGGGAGAATTGGTTAAATTCCCAGTTGTGTTATGGGAAAAATGTAACTTGAAATTTCGATATTTTGACATACTTTGCATGAAGTTAATCTGATGGCATTAGAAAGAAAAACCTCCGACCGCAAGCTTAACATGGAAGTTTCATCAGATAAAAACACACTGTAAACATTTACCGTAAAAATATCGTGAATTTTACGGTCACGACTATTAATGCTTGAAGTTAAGTCACACGGAATGTTAACTAAGGATTAACAGAGCTAACGTATAGTAGAACAAACGCTTTTTCGAACGAAAAAAATAACTCTTTTATAACCCTTTCCCCATCATAGGGGCCAAAACGGCCAGAATATTAACCAGAATAAGCCTATCACAGCCAAAAATATGTCGGAAGTTTCTCAATAAAACCATACAAATATGGATATAATTAGAACCAGCTCGTTGAGCTGGTTCTAATGATATCCATATTGGTATTGTTTTATTGAAAAATTGTGAAATTTATTTTCGAATAATGGGAAATTTAATATATTTTTTAAAAAATACCGTGTTAGGTAAAGGGGTAAATCCTGTTTTTGCAAAATGGCGTCGTCCCTGCCGAAAGTTGTAATGTTTCAGAAAAGTCAATTGTCAAGGTAGACTACTTAAAGATATACTAATTGGTCTACACATCATGCCAACTGTGGAGTCTCCTGGTGTAATGAAGACAATCCAAACATCAATTCATCGGCTTTGCTCCAAAATCGAGCATAAAAAGATCGGAACTTCCAAAAATAATTTAATACCCTATTTTTAATGTAAAACGAAGTACCGATAACTAGTTGCCCGTATTTGTATCGTATTTTTATTGGTAATGTTTTTTACAGTGCAGCCATCTCTGACTCATATCGTCATGAAAATAGATTTTCTTTAAAATTATCTCCTTTGAGATTATTAGACGAGCGACGAAGGTCCAATTAAGAAGCAAGTAATTGTTGAGAAAAACCTTTGACATCAGTAGAAAAAAATAAAGCCAAATTTTCGTTTCATACTTTAAATAACTGAAAACAAAAGACAGCTCTGTGAGCTGTCTGTTGTTTTCGTTTTTTAAAAGTTACAAATGGAAACTTAGCTTTTTATGCCAAGTTAATTAGAAGCAATCACTTCACAGATAATCAGTCATTAAGAATATCTATCAGTATAACACATATTAACACTAAATAAGTGTCCACTTTGGATCTTTGTTTAGTGAAGGTGTTTTTTTACAGTAATTTGCAACTTTTTATATCTTCCAGGAAACAAATAGCAAATATCTCCCCACCCCCGCTCCCGAATTTTATATTAATGGAAAGGAGGATGTCTGTATTATATGCCACGATGCACACACTATTGATACAATGAACGGAAAAAAGTTTCAGAACATAAAAAACTGATGTTTTCTTATTTTTGAATCGGTTTCATCAGAGAACAATAGTCAAACGTTCAAACGGATTGGGAAAAAACATGTAAAAAGCCTGTTTCTGTATTTTTTTTATTACGGGTACTCCACGGAACAATGCCTGAAGCCTGAGAAACGTTGCAAACATCAATGATAATAATTCCCTATAGCATTTCGAAATTTCAATTACTATATGAAAGTCCCATACCTTCGAGTTAAATTTACTAACAGCTTTTAGAAAATTAAAGGGAGCTGACTTTCCCGTAAATCTCTTCCAATGACGAAAATTGTTAGACATGTCAGAGGAGCCTTTAATTAGACTTCCTGTGAGGAAGGTCGTGGTTTCTTCAACGGTGAAAACTGATATTTATATCTTCCACAGATGAAGAGACCATTTTTTCATCAATAATTTTATGAGAAAGGTCACTTTTTAAATTCTACAAGTATTTTTATACGACCGTTTGAAAAACGGTCGTATTATGTAATCTGTCTGTCTGTCTGTCTGTCTGTCTGTCTGTCTGTCTGTCTGTCTGTTCCTCTGTCTGTTAACATGTTTGGTTTCCGACCGATAACTCCAGTTTGGATTATTTGAGCTCAACCAAAGTTGGTATGTGTATTACCCAGCTAGTAATACAGTCCAAGTTCGAATATGGGTTCCGTCCAATTACATGAGTTACGGGTCTTTTTCTGCTTAAAATTTCAAACAAAGTTCATACAAATCAAAATGGCTACCGGGCGTATTTAGCCACGCCTGGTGGTGCTCCTTTTTTTTTATTGTAGATGCATTTTTTCCAAAAAACATATAACTAGGATTATAGAACAAAATGTTGGAAATATTTATGGTATTATTGAAAGAAAATGATGAAAATACAAGTAACCGATTAATGTAAATGCGTTGGCAGCACTCGCAGTCAGATGCAATCGGGCGTCTTTTATCCGTTTACCTAACATGAAAAGCACACGACACTTCTAAAAATAATTCGGGAATAACTAATATTTTTCATTTTTCGTCTCAAAAACATAGGTTATGACCCCTCATTGGAACGAGTTCATTCCAATGAGGGGTCATAACCTATGTTTTGAGACAAAAAATGGAAAAAATAATGAAAATTAACTGGCGATTTTTGAGAATAGCGCTGGCCGGTTTTGGCTGTTACGTTGGGTAAAGGGTTAACCCTTTACCCAGGGCACAAGATATCAACATTTATTATTTTAATTACTGCTCTTTCAATTAAAAAAAAATTGCCACAAAACCATATCATGTGACCCTTCACTGGAACGAGCTCGACTGTTAAATGTGTAAATTATGCCGGAGGATGCGTCCGATTCGTTAGGTAAAGGGTTAATCGACCGTTGATCAACTCCTGACGCTTCTGAAATTTATTTTGCTTCGCTTGATATGCGTAATGTTTTAAATACTTACAGTGGTTTTATTGTGTGGCTAAAGCGAATGTGTTGGGTGAGGGTTGAAATGTGATAGTGTGGTGGTGTGTGTGGAGGTGCTATGATTTATAAATATATAGATTTTAGAACTTTTCTTATTTTATACCACATGATCAGGCTCGTGGCTGGTAGGGGTGCAAGAAGGGGGGGGGGGGGTGTATAGATGTAGGGCCAGCTTCCCACAGAGGTTATCAACAGAAAAGAGCTTTAAATTTTGAAATATCACACATTATATTGTTACCAATTGACGAAATTCAGCAACTAAACAAGTCACAAATGGGGCATCGGGAGGCTCTAGAATTGCTCTCAGGTGTGTCTCCCTCCAGTTGATGGGGGTTCGGTGGCCTCCCACCAATCAGTGGGGAGGCACCCGAACCCCCACCAATGCGAGGGGGACACACCATTCCCACCTCGGTGCTGTGTACCTCGCGTATGCCATCGGCATACAAAAGTCTGTCCGCTCCACTGTGTCCGAGCAACGCAAAAGGTTCAAATGTTAGTTGTCACTCAAGATTTGTAGAAAGGTTGTTCAACTCGCGATAATAATGCTTGTTGTTTTTTACCTTTGCACCAAAAAGATAATAAGTTTGACGTCATTAAGACTGATAAGACTGATAAAACGTTTCTAGACAATCCACAGAATACTTGGAGGTGATATTTCTTATCTTATCTGCTCTTAAGTGGGTCAGGAGCAACACGCCACTGATAAAACGAGACCTGTTGACAACTGGATACCACAAGTGTACCTCGTGTGAAGCTTTAGGTCTGTCTCATAATGTTCACCCTATCTACAGACTCCTTTGGTGTAGATAATTATAAGATGACAAAGACGCGGCCATTTGGACATTTATGGATCTGTCGGATTATTTTATTCAAGTTACTCAACTACTTAAAATGATGACCTATTTATTATCAATTAAAGTCAAGAAGGTTATTTAACTAATTTTCAAATTTACTCTCCTTCGAAGGCATGCTCTGATAATGTAGTTGGAATATTAGCCTTCTTCGAAGACATGCCTTCATAATGTAGTTGGAATATAAATCGGTCGGGATCATAGTTAAATGAAAGTGTCAATGACACTGTAGCTCAGCTTGTTTGAGACATGTACATGCATAGTATGTGACACAGCAATGACAAACATCTAGGTAATGACCTGATAACAAAGGTACATGTAAAGTATTGTAACGGTCTGTACATAAATGCTGACCGTATCCTGTAACAAATGTGTAGGTAAAGTATTGTAAAGGTGGGTGACAGTTAGATGCTAAACTAGAAAAGAAATCTTTGAGTCCCAGAGTGGGACTGACTGAACCCAAAAATATTTGTTCTCATAGCACAGTGATAAGAAAGGCGCCCCCAAACACTCGTTCCTGTCACAAGGTGATAACAAAGGTACCCCAAGAAGTTTCGTGAAGATCAGTTCATAAATACAGACTCTAGCCCGAGCAGTATTGACATGTGCACTTACTGTGTATAAGTAGCACTGAACAAATCAAAGTTCATCTAATTTGCATAATTTACGCACGAGAAAAAAAACCCCGTATTATATGTGATGTATCCCATGGTCCTAAACATTCATATATAAAAAAAATATTCAAATCGGAGCTTTCATATGGAAGTTCTGCGCAAAAATCTGATTGCATCTAATTTTGGTACAAAATGGCTGCCAGTGGCCGTCTTAAATTTCGGACCGGACCCAAAACACTCGTTCTCGTCTCACGGTGATAACAAAGGTACCCAAGAAGTTTCGTACAGATCGGTTCTTAAATACGGCCTCTAGCCCGAGCCGTGTGTACGGCGCGACGGACGGACAGATTGACAGACGGTTAGATGGACAGACATACAGACGGACGACGGGCCATGGCAATACCTCAAATTTGGCTTCGCCAAAGCTGAGCTAAAAACGGGAGTTCGGTGGCTCTGTGGTTACGGCATTGGATTTCAAACCGAAAGGTCCACAGTTCGATTCCCACCATGAGTAACTGCGTTGTGTCCATGGGCAAGGGACTTAATCCCGATTGCCTTTGTGAGGGCACGGTGGCGCTGTGTACTAAAGCGTTCTTCACGTCGATGATACACTTGACTTCAACCAATGTTACGTTGGGGAGTCTGACAGTTGCTCCGTGGTTCTCTCCGCCCCATCCGCCTGGAAACTGTCAAACTGTTGGACACGAGGAGACCCTGGCTGTCGATAAACCCCAATAACAAAAGTTAAAAAACACCCCAGACATCTTTGGAATTTTAAAATTTTAAATTTATTTAAATTTGAATAAATAAAATACACATGTGGTAGTCGAGACGGAATTTCCTATTCGATTAACACGTAATGTACCAGTACTCCAAACTGGTCATGCTTGGCCTCCAACAGCCCGAATCGAGTACTACAGGCCTCGATTTGTATGACCGACTGTGTGTGTGACACAAGTCTAAGTATTAAATCTAGTCTTTTAACCATTTACCATTCGTAACCTCCAAAAAGGGCCAGCGCTATTCACAAAAATTACAATTTAATTTTCATTGAGCTCGTTCCAATGATGGGTCATAAGCTATGTTTTTTACTCAAAAGATGATGAAAAAATTAGTTACTCAAGAATTTTATTTGCAAGTGTCGTCTACCTTTAGTGTTGGGTAAAGGGTTAGCAAAATACATGATCACTAGCAAGATAGAATCGATATCTTAACCCTCAGTCCTTTCGACAATATTCCAACTTGAAAATTATGGGGAGTGGGGGGGGGGGGGGGGTCACACCCCTACACCAATAGTTACGCCCCAGGTTGAGTCTATACACTTTTTTGGCGGAAGGATCGGACACAATTTTAATTATTACTCAGTTTACCCATAAATACTAAAACATTTTGTCCATTCAGTATTGAGTATTATAGATGATGATGTCTTTTGGGGACACGGGGTTTAAAATGTTATTTTTTTCGCAGAAGGCACCATTTAAAACCTAATATTTCCACATTTCTAAATTTTAAATAGCGCCAAATCTGATAGGCAGTTAGTCGCAACGGGGCACTGACAGTAGAATTTACTTTGAAAAGCCAGGAAATGAGTAGCTATGAGTCTAGCTAGAGACGGGTGTTCTGAATAATTATTGATTGCTCAGTTTTTTTTGTTAATGTTACCAGTTAACTGGCCTCTCCACCCGTGACCTGCAGATTTACTTTTAGAGGACAAGATTTTTAACTGCAGTCCTCAACGAAATGACTGAGTTTCATTCTTCCATTAATATTAAACCTACGTTAGTATTCTTTTTCTGCAAATTCGGTTTGTAGTGTTGGAAGACGAACGAACTGCAAGGCTATAATAATAATAATAACAGCACTTTGGCCGCCCGCGGATTTGTCGCGGTGCTCAGGCGAGAAGGCCTTGATTAGCCATGTTCTTCCAAAATGCCCCCTTATCCCCACGCATCTTCTCTCCTCCAAACACTCGGAGACGAACTGCTTGATTCCATCCCGTGCCCTTCCGTTCTCAATCTCTCCGATAAGAATACTGATCCTATCCTTTGTGTCATTCCCTAACCACATGTCCTTCATTCTCACATTCCACTTCCCGATCATAATCCAGGTGAAACTTAATCCATTGGACTGGTATTTTGAACATTCAAAGAGAAAGTGTTCCAGGATTTCCACTACGCCTAAATTACACATTTGGCACTCCTTTTCACTGTCTCTCCCAATTTCCCCCTAAGCTCCAGGGACCGCGACCTCAGCTTAAACAACAGCGACCCCACAAAGGTGTCATCCAGGTACTCTTCAAAACATGGCTTCTCTTTATCACGTTGGCCACCCAAAGACCTCTTTGCTTTGACCCCCTCTCTCCAGGGGTTACAATCCACCATGACTATTTCTCTGACGAATTTTTTACTCTGTTTTGTGCTCACTTCTAAGCATGAGATCTCCATTGAATAGTTCTCTGTTAAATACATCACTTGGTCTATCCACCCTGTCTTTATGTTTGAATTCCAAATATTCTGGAACATTAATTTACACCATCTGTTTCGGGGAGGTTTACCAAATAGTAAAGATAGCAGAGTTTCATTAAGTCTATCCTGTCTTTCATCATCATCCACCCAAGCAAACCACATATTGCTTCTAGTGCTGGGGCATTACTCGACCCAGTTATCCATCGGCATGTATCGTTCTGCTGGGTTTCCAAGCTCTATTTGGTTTAGTGGTATCACTTTCGTACCACCATATGCTATACTTGGTTCACCCACCATTTCTCCGATTGTTTTCCCCACGAAAACCTTATAGAAGTTGTATTCTCCCTATCAGTTTCATATGATTAAGAATTCGCCTCCCCTTCACAGTTAGTTATTCGTGTGGTTTTGGTAGATGCCGCTTCCCGTGTAATGTTGATATTTACCCCTAAATACTCGTAGTCACATGTCTCTCCTACACTAAGAAGTTTGCTGCTACCGTCCGGAATACAGAACTCCCCCAACTATCCACTTTCGAGTAGGTACCACTTTACGACCCACGGGTATAACTTTGCTTTCACTTTCATTAATTTCAAATCGCCATTTGTTCCCTTATCTCTCTACAATTGCCAGCATTTTCTCTGGCCCACTTCGCTTTCTGACACTACTACCATATTATCATTTGTGAAAATTAGCCCTGGAATATTCAGGTTCCAATCCCTCGTCGCTATGCAGGGAATAAGGCAGGATAAGCTCACAGTAGGCGAGGAAAAGCCGTTATATTCTGATTCACTTTGTTCAAACGAACATAAAACATTCACTGAAGAAATTCATCTCTGAAACAGGTTGCACATACAATAGGTCGAACTTTTCTTACCCGCCTCACCCTCTTTAAATCTCGCCACATGCGATATGGGGAGAAAATATTAACACTTATGCGACTTTCGTCACCTAGTTTATGATGCTTATCTGTACGATCTGGTATGCGCGGGTCAAACCCACCATCTGATTTATTGTTGGAAAGGGCTCAGGGAGCCCTTTTCGACAATTAATCAGATGATAGAGTTCCAAGTATGTCATAAATGTTATTAAACTTCCTAGCATACAGGCGTACATGGAGGACCTCCATTAAAGGATAAAGTGGGCGTGGCACTCTCCAATAATTTGTAATAAAACACACATTAAACAACAAATTCAGACCACCAAGAATAAATAATCTAGCCCTCAACTAGTTAAGACAGAAACAGAGAATATCTAATGAGTCACCACTGATATTAAATTTCTGAACCGAGTTCATGAAATTCGATCTGAGCCGAGGATTACCAAGGCTCAGATCCATTTTTATGAACGAAGCCCAGAGTTTTCACATCAACTCGTGACGAATTTGAATTGCTCTTTCTTCAAATGACGTGTGCCTTATCACGTGATGATTCCAAAAGCAGAGAAGAATGATTCACTTCTTCTTCCGAAACGAACGACTGATCTCTTTCCAACTGGATTGCAGAAACGTCGGCTAAAATACCTGGCAAATCACTCTGCCCTCACCTCGATGACATCAAGTCAATCAACGCGATAAAAAAGTCCCCTTATCGATGGCGTGGGTGCTGTTGCGCTGTGACTATATATGCACGGCGTAACTGCTTTCATGTCGCGTTGTTTACCAAGATCGAGAACTAGTAACGCTGTATAACTTTCCAATCCCTTTCTTTGCGTGTGTGATTACCCACATTTGTGTGGGCACAAGTGAGCGTGTCTACACGAAAGAATTAGAGTACGGTGTCTTTTAACATCTGGTTTCTCTACTTGTCTTATACGTTGGACCATATCTTTTAAAGGGTATTCCCGTCATTCTATGACTTCTTGTCCCCTGACATACTTCTTTGGCATCAGTGCGTTCTCGCAAGTGCTCGACTTCTTTTGTAAATTTTACTTGATCGTGGACTATGGCTAATAATATTCCATTTGATGAGATTCAGAATTCTGACGCTTATGACTTCATATCCAAGTTCAACACTTCACTGGGTATAGATGGTAGTGACACTGACCCGCCCTACACTATTGACAATTCGAGCTGTAAGTATTATATACCAGAAAATTTTAGCAAGCAAATACCAGAAAA
Organism: Pictodentalium vernedei; assembly: GCA_031216915.1. Lineage (NCBI taxonomy): Eukaryota > Metazoa > Mollusca > Scaphopoda > Dentaliida > Dentaliidae > Pictodentalium > Pictodentalium vernedei. The sequence goes on from CM062293.1 coordinate 228,959,752, forward strand.
AACTAAGTCATTCTCACTTTTTAATTTGAACTGCCGAAGTTTGAATGCTAACTTTGAGAACATTCAAAATCTTTTATGTGACATGTACCCTAGGAAAAATATATTTGATGTTGTGGGGCTTACTGAAATATTTGAAGTAAAAAAAGATATATGTTTTGAACTCGAAGGCTATCACCCTTTAATTCATCAAACACGACCAACAGATGATGATGGCAGAGGGGGTGTTGGATTATTTATTAATGACAACATTAGCTTCAAACAACGAAGTGATTTGTCAATTTTCATACCTCACGTATTTGAATCTCTTTTCATCGAAACAACCTCTAAAAAGAAATGCATTATTGGAATCATTTATAGACCCAACACCGCACCAAAAGCCGACCTTGACCTTTTCTTGTCCACAATGTCCGAACTATTGAATAAAATCAACCTGGAGAATAAAAAAGCCTACCTTATGGGCGATTTCAATATTGACCTACTCAACTTCACTAGTCACAACAAAACTGAACTTTTTATTGACTCTATATTTAGCTCAGGCTTCTTGCCCCTCATCACTAAGCCGACGAGAGTTACCGAAACTTCTGCAACTCTTATTGATCATATCTTTAGTAATGACTCCACTACACACGTATCAGGGATTGTCATTTCGGATATCAGTGATCACTTTGCAACGTTCTGCATTGGCAACTTGGAAAAACAAAATGCACGCCCAACACAAAGTCATAACCGCTCCTTTAAGAAAGAAAATATTGACCACTTCAAGAGGCTCCTATTAGGCAGTGATTTTTCCGACGTTTTCGACACATCCGATGTCACCCTAGCATACGACTTGTTCAGCGATACATTTTACAAAGCATTTAATGAAGCCTTCCCATTAGAAATACCATCGGTACATTCTAAATATATGAGACGCGAGCCCTGGATGACGGCCGGATTATTAGAGTCTTCCCTACACAAACAAAAGCTATACAGGAAAAAATTGAAATCTCCAACAACCCAAAATATCGCGAACTACAAACAGTTCTGTCACATCTTCAATCGTGCCAAACGCGCAAGCAAGTCAGACTACTATCATAATATCTTGTTAGATAATAAACACGACCTCAAAAAAACTTGGCAAATATTACGTAAAGCCATTAATAAATTGGATCGGAAAACTGAGCCCCCAAATACCTTTGTCGTTAACAATATCACTTTAAACGACCCCAAACAAATTGCTGACAAGTTCAATGCATTCTTTGCGAATATTGGGAAATCAGTAGGTGACCAAGTGCCCGACACAAATATTCACTTTTCACATTATATGAAGCACAATAATGAAAACTCACTATTTGTAACGCCAACGAATACACAGGAGGTTATCTATAGTATCTCCAAATTGTCTTCAAAGCCAACAAGAGATCGAGATGAAATGTCTACAAAACTTTTGAAAGCCGTCGCTTGTGAGGTCGCCAGCCCATTAACACACATCATCAACACTTCATTTTCATCCGGTCATGTGCCAACCAAAATGAAAATAGCCAAAGTCATACCAGTCTTCAAGTCTGGTAACTCTCAAATGTATAATAACTATCGCCCCATTAGTATTCTCCCGACGTTCTCAAAAATACTTGAAAAGTTAATGTATAAAAGGCTAGTGGATTTCATAGACAAACATAAAATCTTATATAAGTACCAGTTTGGGTTCAGAACAAAACACTCAACTGTCCACCCTATATTGCACCTACTGAATAGCGTGGTAACGGAAAATGACAAACCAACAAAGAATTGCACCCTTTCCATATTTCTAGACTTCTCCAAGGCATTCGACACCATTGACCACTCGATCCTACTCCAGAAACTGGGATACTATGGTATTAGAGGTATTGCCCATCAGTGGTTTCAAAGTTATCTATCTGAACGAAGCCAATTTGTTTCATTCTTGAATACCATTTCAGAAACGTTACCAATAAATACAGGAGTGCCACAGGGGTCCATTCTTGGCCCACTTTTATTTCTACTGTACATCAACGATATTAACGAATCTACAGAACTCAGTTTACTTTCCTTTGCTGACGACACAACGGCCTATAGGTCAAGTAACAATCTTAACACCCTTACAGAAAGTATAAATTCCGAACTTGACAAAATAAACCACTGGTGTTCTGCCAACAAACTAGCCCTCAACCCTACTAAAACCAAATATATGCTACTTCATCCACAAAACGATTCGTATAAGGTAAACGATATTAAACTATTTCTAAACAATACAAATATTGAACCAGTTGGTAACGAGCAAGAACAAACAACTATAAAATTTCTTGGCGTACATATGGATGAAAATATGAAATTTAAAGAGCATATATCTGTGGTGTGCTCAAGAATAGCAAGTGCAATTTTTGTACTAAATAGGGCAAAGAACTTCTTGCCCACGAAGGTAATGAAAACTTTATACTTCTCACTGATTCAGTGTCATCTAATATATGGTATCCAGGTCTGGGGCCATTCGACCCACACCAGTAGAATTCTAAAACTACAAAAAAGAGCTGTCCGGGTCATAACAAAAAAATCATATCTCTCTCATACAGATCACCTTTTCAGAGATTGTGGCATTCTGAAATTCAATGATCTCTACAGCCTTCACGTCTCACTTTTTATGCACGACTGGACGAACAAAAAACTCCCTACGTCATTCGATGATACCTTTCAAGTATATAGAAACCCCTCAGGAATGAATACAAGGCAAACCGGTAAATTAGATACCCGCAAACCAAGAACACAGTTCTCTGCTGTGCTGCCATTACACTCCTTCCCAAGAACCTGGAATAGTATAGACCCACAAATCCAGCAATTAAATAGACCCCGATTTAAAAAGTCCTTAATTGATAAAGCCTTGAATAATTATTCGCGTCCTAACTCCAAATGTGACAACCCAACGTGCCCCGACTGTGTCATCCGCCAGCTGTAAGCTTCTGACATCTCATCCTCCTACCCCCATCCCTTAATTCTCAAATACATTCTAGCCCCCCTGAATTATAAATAAAAGATCAGACAACCCCGTCTTTGGGAAAGCACTTTGATACACTGATGCCAAAGAAACTTGATATCTTTCTTTTTACGGGAATGGCAGGAAGACAGCCTTATAGGCTATGCCATTTCCATGCCGTATACTAGCTTATGTTCATGTTTGTTTTAATGTTATTTTGTAATCAATGTACTAGTATACTGCAAAATAAAGATCTATCTATCTATCCGGGTGCTTGTTTTTGTCAATAATAAGCAAAATGTGTTGTAAATATTCAATTTGTATTACCACGAAAAAGATGCGCACACCATCGGTATATTAATCTTTCCCCGACAGAAAAAAATCTTCTTGAAAAAACGATTGCGAATCGTCGGAAATTTAAAATCTTCGAGATATATTTTATTGAACGTTGTTTATTTATTGCAATAACTACCGCCCGCTACCCGGATGACGGCCACTGATACATAATTCTGAATGTGACCAGTTACCAATCCACTTGTACAAAGATCGATGAAACTAACCCACTCACAATGTTACAACGTAACGTGGACTTCTGACGTCACATGTTTATTGGACGCATGTTGCGAACGATTTTTCCATGATGGGCTGTGTTTGGTGTAATTACGTAATAAAGATGGAGCCAGAACTCACTGAAAAAATCTGCGATATTGCTTCTGGTTTTCGCGTTCGAGAAAAGAAAAACGTCGTCTATTAATAAACTGTGCTGTTATTATTTTACAAACTGGAGATAAATTTTGTTGGATGTAACAAACAAAAAAATAGTTTTGACGTCAGTTGGAAATGATAAGAATGTTGAAAGGCTGCTATCTGTTTTATCTTTTGGGGAAAAGAAACAAAAAATTATCATTCTAATTAACTAAGAACTGTTGTTGATTTTACCTATCACAGGAGAAACAAGCGAAGCTTTAACGCCTTGAACGCGAAAAGCCGTTTTTCCAGTCCAGAAACATGATACGTCATAATTTCACAAAGTGGGATGGTTGTTAGGTGAATGTGTGGGTAGACCAATCAATATTTCCAACGTGCAGCCTTAGGGTTATTATTGATTGGGCTACCACCAAATAATGAATATGGACTCTTCCAAATGCTGTCATTCAACTCACATGAAAGATACCACCAGGGTTCAAAGGGCTAAATTATAATTTTTCTTACTTGTAATATTGGAGGGCGTGAACTCGGTGGTGTTACTTCATTTATGCTTTTCTCCATTGAGAATTTCCTCTTACACCCAGTTCAGAGGGATGCGTTTTGAACGAATCTAATCTAATTGTATTAGATGCCGTCTTCACCCCCATTGCCCACGTGGGGGCACTGTGACGCTGTGTACTAAGGCGTACTGCACGTCGATGGTGCACCTGTCTTCAACCAATGCGAACCCTGCTTGTGTGGAGTTAGTATGTTGGGGAGCTGACAGTTGCTCGCCGTTTCTCGGTGGTTCTCTCCGGGTACTCCGGCTTCCTCCACCCGTAAGACTGTCGTGGTCATGATTAGCCATTGTGCAGAAATATGTGACCTTAAACACCAATAAATAAATAAATGATAAATAAATTAGATGCCGTCTACAGTCGTTCCTAATATTCACTAATTCAGACGCACTCATTATCGTCGAATCTAATTAGATTGCTCGGTATACTTGCAACAGTCTACATGGGTTATGTTTTTAACTCTTTCCCTGTTTTGCCCGCTTTTGAAATTCTAACATAACCAATTTGAATAAATTGTAAATTTGGCAACAGAAATTCCCTAATTAGCATAAACCGGCATGCGAACGATAATAATCAAACACAACCGAACATCGGCGGAACATTAGATAAGATTAGTCGCCAGTTCGAGTGTCTGAATAAGCCTTTTTCGAAACTGCCATCTTGGCTTTTAATCTATGCAAGGTGACAGGTAGCGGGGTGTAAACAAAGCGATTTTCATGTTCGTCGCGTTGAGATCTGTGTCAGCCAAATCAACTCTAGATTTGTGAAATATCAAGTTCGCAGAACCTATGACATCATTCGCATTAACTGAAGGTGAAACCCTAGATGACTTTAAACGATGAGATATCGCAGGTTTAAAGAATTTTTCTACGGAGGCGAGGACTTGTTTTGAGTGGCAACAAGGAAACAGTCGTTGCATGGAGTTTCCCGGCTTGCGAAATCCCCACAAGTTGTCGAAACAATGCCCACGGTCACAGAGTCATGACACAGCGTGCATTCAAACACCATTTAAGTCGATAGGAACTCAATTCGAAGTAATGAAAGTTCTCATACAATATTATCATTGCCTCAAACAAATGGTACCCTTGGCGAAATGTTTTTGAATTCGAACTAATAAACGTAACGGGGCCCGAAGCATTTCTACCATTGCTTACAACGCGTTTTCTTCTTCAAAATGTTTACCCCTCGCGACCTGTGACCTTACATCGATTAAAAACCAAGATGGCAGTTTCGAAAATGGCTGATCAAACGACGCATCGAATCTAAAAGATTCGTCTGAAATGCGACTGAAAGATTTATTTGATTCGGACAGACAAATAAGGCCTGTTTGATACGTCGCACAGCCGTTGACTCGAATTCAATTGATTTAGATTCGTATGAAATCCGTCAAATCTTCATTTGGTATACACGGACGCACTACGTGTCGAATTCAACTCACTATGTTTGAGTCTACACACAATCCGTATGTGATATCTATACATATTTTAACTGTGTGCACGTATAGGTATACATTATACTATGGCTTAATTTTATAATACGGACGCTACATCGTCGCTCTGAATTCGTTTGGAGATTATCTTTCATATGATAAGGTTTATATAGATGGACTTGCATATACGGGCATATTTGTTTGCAATTTATAGTACTTTAATGGGGTAACATGACGCATAATCATAACGCTTTAAAAAAAATGCCGAGTAGTCTCTATATAGCTTAGTTGGCTGCCTCCCTACCCCCACCCCAAACCAAGGAAGAAAAACAATTCCCAAATTAGAATCAGACCCGTGTTGGTTATAGACGACGCATCACCGTCGACTCCACTTTAATTGCATTGGGAACGTTACTGAAAATTGTAAATTACGTCACGACATTCTGTGTTTTCCTGATTTAATTCGAGTCGACGGCGATGCGACGTCTATAACAAACATGGATCTAATTCAAGTTTGGGAATTAGATTCGTCTGATTAACACGAAGATTCGTCTTAAGTTCGTCTACTCGCATTTAATGGTTATATTCGTCGCACTACCGTCGATTCGAATTCAATTAATTGGAATTAATTGAATTCGACGCGACGATAGTGCGACGTATATAACAGGGCCAATCGTCGCATATAATTCAAATAGAACCCAATATTAGATTAGATTCGTCCAAAACAAAGTGTTATGGATCTGCAAATCCATTTTCTTCAAGATACTCCCTCAAGCTCATAGAAATAGTAAAATGTTGAAATATATATGAAAATAAACACAGGAATACACTGTAAAAAGATTACCGTTAAAATATGGCAAAAGTACTGGCAATCCATTTACAGGTACTTCTAAGTAAAATATTACGGTAAAAAATACTCTGTTTAAATGCCTTTGATAATGCCGACCCTGTATTGTACGATCTTGAGCAAAAAAAAAAAAAAACAAAAAAAAAACAAAAACAAAACTAGAGGCTCTAAAGAGCCTGTAACCGCTCACCTGGAACTACATATGAAAATGTGATTTCCCATAGGCTTTCCATGGTAACTATGAGCTACAATTGTGACCATGTTTGCAACATTACATCAACATTACATGAGGAGCATTGGTGGAAGGTGCTCCAGTCCTCAATTACCTGAAGTTTCAAAACATTTGAATCCATCAAATAGAATCATAGAATGACTCTGGTGGCCATATTTTCCAACCAACGGGAACAAAAAGAGGATCGTTTGTAGAGGGCCTCCTATCGACCATTCCTGCCAAGTTTTGGTTGCCGATCAACATTAAATGCGGATCGCTGGTAGAGGGTGTCCCAGCCATCAACCATGCAAAGTCTCAAAACATTTGGCCCTGTTGTTTCAGAGGAGAAGAGTTTTCAAAATTGACCAATCAGAATCAAAGAATGCTTCTGGCGACCACGTTTTTCACCCAACAGGAATAAAATGAGTAACAGTTGTAGAGAACCTCCCATAGACCATGCCTGCCAAGTCTGGTTCACATTGGCTCATTACTTTCAGAGAAGATGATGAAAATGTGATTTCCTATAGGGTTTCTATAGTAACTATAAGCCACAGTTGCAGCCATAATTGCAACCCGATGAAGATTAAATGAGGGTCATTGGTAGAGGGGGTTACAGTCATCAGTCACATTAAGTTTCAAAACATTTGGCCTTGTAGTTTTAAAGAAGATTTATTGAAAATGCACACATTTATGAATTCTGTTTCAACAAAAAAAATCAGTAAAAGAAGCTTTGGATAGGTAAAGGGTTACAGGAAACACATTTTACTCCAATTTTGTCATATCTTAAATGATATAATTTACACGAGACATGATGGGAAAAGAAAATAAACAAAACTTCCATGTTTTCCAAACACATGTCATCCATCACTATTTCTGATAAGTAACTTGAGAGTAATACATGTATTAACATAATTACAGCTGCACTTGTTTACAGTACAAGTCAAAATAATAATCCTATAAACTATGTATCTTTATCTTCCTACACTGACAAGACCAGAAGCTGACATCATTTTCTGGAAAGCTCTCACTGATAGCTTTCCAGAAAATGTCAGATTCTGATCTTATCAGTGTAGGAGCAGCAGCTTACTTAGTTTATTGCTGTTATGCTACAACTTTTGACCTGTACTGTATACACAATATTTTTGTTTTTTTTCCCAATTCTCAGTGGAGAAAACTGGAACCACCCCTTACCACGTTCTCAAAAATAAGTATTTTGCTGACAGTACCGATCTTCGCGCAGACAGGAGAGGCGTTGGGTTAAGCATTAGAATATAGCCTCTAGCGGCCACATATTTCCATCCTTTCATAGACCATTCCTGCGAAGTTTGGTTCACGTCGGCTCAGTAGTTCCAGAGAAGAAGATGAAAATGTGATTTCCCGTAAGGTTTCTATAGTAACGATACGCCGCAATTGCAGCCATGTTTGCAACCCGATCAACATTAAATGCGGATCGTTGGTAGAGGGTGTCGCAGTCATCAACCATGCAAAGTTTCAAAACATTTGGCCCTGTGGTTTCAGAGAAGAAGATTTTTCAAAATCCACCAATCAGAATCAAAAATGCTTCTGGCAGCCATGTTTTTCGATGCACGGTAACAAAAAAGAGGAGCATTTGTAGAAGACCTCCCATAGACTATCCCTGCCAGGTCTGGTTCACGTCGGCTCAGCAGTTCCACAGAAAAAGATGAAAATATGATTTCCCATAGGGGTTTCTATAGTAACTATAAGCCGCAATTACGGCCATGTTTACAACCCGATCAACATTAAATGAGGATCGTTGGTAGAGGGGATCCCAGTCATCAACCATGCAAAGTTTCAAAACATTTGGCCCTGTGGTTTCAGAGAAGAAGATTTTTCAAAATCCACCAATCAGAATCAAAGAATGTCCCTAGCGGCCATGTTTTCAAACCCATGGGATCAAAATGAGGATCGTTGTAGAGGACCTCTCATAGACTATCCCTATCAGGTTTGGTTCATGTCAGCTCAGTAGTTCCAGAGAAGAAGATGAAAATGTGATTTCTCATAGAGTTTCTACAGGAACTATAAGCCGCAATTGCGGCTACGTTTGTGACCCAATCAACATTAAATGAGGGTAGTTGGTTGAGGGGGTCCCAATCATTATTTATGTAAAGTTTCAAAACATTTGGTCTGGCATTTTCAGATGAGAAGATTTTTGAAAATCCACCAACCAGAATCAAAGAATGCCTCTGGAAGGCATGCTTTTCATTCGACGGGTACACAATAAGGATCGTTTGTAGAGAACCTCCCATAGACCATTCCTGCCAAGTTTGGTTCACACCGCCTCAGCGGTTACACAGAAGAAGATGAAAATGTGAAAGGTTTACGGACGCCGGACGCCGGACGTCGGACGACGGGCGACGGACGGCGGACGACGACGGACGCCAAGTGATGAGAAAAGCTCACATGGCCTTTTAGGCCAGGTGAGCTAAAAACGGAGGAGCCGATACTTTGTTGCAGTTCATTACACGAGACTCAGGGGCGAGCTGGGCCAAGAAAAAGTTACCGGGGATGCACCACATGTGCCCCAGACCCGAAGAAAACTTTGATTCTGTGAACAGAACGAATGTGGCTTCCTTGCCTCTGAGCGTCAATGGCACTCCTCATACAACACATTTCGATGGCATTTTGTATCATCTTTATCAATCATTCGACAGAAATAGTTCTACCGGGGGGCGGGGGCATGTTATGTGTTGTTTACACACGGACTGCCAACTTTTGCTTTACAAAAAAATGTATGGAAACAGGGTTGAATGGGTTAATAATATAGACGGTATTTACACCGAGTGAGGGAGTGGGTAGGTATATGGGGGGGGGGGGGGGTAAATATGTTCCCTCTTCGCAGGATTTTCCAAGCTTCTAGCTGGATACCCGTTCATTCACATATTCTCTTCCACAGCAAAACCTGAAACAAATAACATGACAGATGTTAGAAAAATTTAGTGTTGGGAAAAATTAGTTATTATTAGCACAAGCTTCATATATTTTAGATGGTTTGGCAATTAGCTTTTTGCTGTTTGACGAGGCATACATGGGATGCGTATGGAAGATAAATATATGTATATTATTAACACGTTTTTCACACATAAATTGGCTCAGTTATTTCGTTTTGCTTCTTTCATCTATAATTTTGTGTTGCGTGCTTATTGAAATAGGTGGGGGCGCGGTGGCTCAGTTGGTAGAGGTGCAGGCTGCAAGCCGAGAGGTCCTCGGTTCGAATCCCACCTGCGGCAACCGCGTTGTGTCCTTGGGCAAGGCACTTCACCACCATTGCCCACGTGGAGGCACGGTGACGCTGTGTACTAAGGCGTACTGCACGTCGATGGTTCACCTGTCTTCAACCAATGCTAACACTGCTTGTGTGGAGTTAGTATGTTGGGGAGCTGACAGTTGCTCGCCGTTGCTCGGTGGTTCTCTCCGGGTACTCCGGCTTCCTCCACCCGTAAAACTGCCGTGGTCATGATTAGCCATTGTGCAGAAATATGTGACCTTAAGCACCAATAAATAAATAATATTATTGAAATAGCTTCAAGGTTAGCCTTGGCAAAGTTATTCTTAGCATTAAAAGCACCTGTACGGTATCCAGTATTGGGGAACACGCCCTCGTGAGACTGATACAAAATATTTCGTGTGGGAGCATTATCTCTGTACAGAAAAACTTTATTTCATTTAATGTTTTTACATCTCTTTCTCCGTATAATTTCTCAGAAAGCTTACTTGAAAAACTTTCTTCAAAATGTCTCAGTTGCTTTTAATGCCAAGAATAACTTTGCTAAGGCTAACCTTGAACCTATTTCAATAAGCACGCAACACAAAATTATAGATGGAAGAATTATGCAAGAAAGAAGCAAAACGAAATAACCGAGTCAATTAATGTGCGAAAAACGTGTTAATAATATACATATATTTATCTTCCATACGCATCCCATGTCTGCCTCGTCAAACAGATAAAGCTAATTGCCAAACCATCTAAAATATATGAAGCTTGTGCTAATAATAACTAAATTTCCCCAACACTAAGTTTTTCTAACAATTGTCATGTTATTTGTTTCAGTTTGTGCTGTGGAAGAGAATTTGTGAATGAACGGGTATCCGGCTAGAAGCTTGGAAAATCCTGCGAAGAGGGAACATATTCACCCCCCCCCCCCCCCCCCCATTATTTAATCCTACAGCCCCATGGCTCTGTAGAATTAAATTATTACTGAGCGTAACCCCAAAATGTTTCGCTCCACTCCTTATATTAATCCTTTTTTATATTTTTAGCCACGGATCTTAAAAAGCTAGAATGCGTTAACTCTTTACCCAACAAAATAGTTCAAATACGCCCAGCTTCATGCATAAAAAATCGCCAATCAGATTTCATTATTTTTTCATTATTCTCCCAAAATCATTATTTTTCTCGTACCTCCTCATTGAAACAAGCTTGTTGATAAGTAGATGTTATCAAGAAACAATTAATTATTTAGGGAGACCTTCTTGGGTGTTACTCGTGTCAGTCGAAGGGTCAAATGATTCCAGTGGATTTGCCCCGATGAGTAGAATCGACGAGTCATCCGCGCTGCCAGCGAAACAAAGTAATTGTGCGAAGGCAAATTTGGTCGATGTGCATGTCAATGGAAACCGAGTGACCGTTCGAACGACTCGGAGACTATTTTCGAGATCTGGTCGGCGGATTGGTTCGGCGATTTTCTCGATGAGTAATTCGATGTATCACTCCATTCGATCGATTGTTTGCACGGACGTCTTTAAGATTCACATAACTATTGAAGGAGAACATGGGCGTTAACATGATCAAGGGAGATAAGTCTGGAGGCAGCTTATTGACAGAATGACACATTATAGTTTTTACCGATTCATACCTGATGATTATGATCACTGTCGACATGAAATCGTTTTTGAGTTTTGTGAGAGGTGTACGGTAGACCAAGCAGTCACTTCCAGTGGCGTAGATAGCTTTTCGCTGGAGGAGGGGCAAGCCCAAAATTTTCCGACAGACCGAAACTTTTCCGACAGTGTAACAACAACAAAAACCCAAACAAACAGAAAGAATCTGTTGTTTACTGCAAATTTACTGAAAATTTGTCTTTTTTACCCAAAATTTACCCAAAATGGCATGTTTTTTTATCCCCAAAGCCAGCATTTTAATGTTATTAGGCATAAATTCGCCTAAAAATGGTCCCAAAAAATTTCCGACAAAACTTCTGGTGGGGGGGGGGGGCCTCCCCCCCCCCCCCCTTTATCTACGCCACTGGTCACTTCAAGTTCAACCGATCAGCTGCCAAGACGACGCCAGGTCTCATCAGAATATAAACCCTTTATCTGGCATGCCTATAGACACTTTACAAAAATCTATTAAATAACTAAAATAAATTTTCATTTTTCCATCCAATTATATCTTATGACCTCTAATTGGAACAGTGATCAGTAATAACCTATTCTTTGGCTGCCAAAAAAAAAATGAATGGCATATTTGTTAATAGCACTGACCGTATAAAGCGTTACGTTGGGTAAAGGGGTAAAACACACGCCCCTGCTTGATGTGGCCAGACGGATGGACACCTATAACAATCTACCAGTGATGGGGCATATGAAGCAATGCCCAAATGTACCAAATCTGTCAGAAATTGTACCACGGATGGGTTTGAATATTTGTAATTCCATATGTGAAGCCGTTCTTGATGAAGTGGATGTTTTATTTTTCCATTCTACGGGATTAGCCTTGAACAAAGAGGTCAAAATGAGAACAAAAGTCTCACTCTAAAATCAGTTGGGTTAAAAATTGGGTTCATATTCACACAACCCAGTTGATTTAGGTAAATTTTTGAACCCAACTAATTTTAGGGTGTAGTATAGAAAGACGATGACAGAGGTTTGGTAGAGTTGGGCGAAACTGGGCACCGGTATATATACCCAGGGGGAATACTTTTTGTACGTAATCAAAGAAAGCAGACTCGGTAAATACGTGACTTACCTTTACCACCCGCATCTTGCATAGCAACCACTTGCCACATCCGTAATCAAACGTGGCAATCGTAACATTTAATCCATGCCACATACACACAGTGGCACACATTGATCTACATCGGTGGTGGCTCGTGTACCTATGTGGCAAGGTAGGAATACAATTCACAAATCCATGTTTGGGACTAAAGCACCTCTACAACCTTCATTTTTGTCCCCATATTTAACAAATTTACTCACAAATTCGTTAGATATGGCTCCACAAACGTGCAGTTTCTTGACAGTAAAAGGCCTTGGACGAGATAAATTATACAAGGGAATCTTCGGACACATCTTAACTGGTAGAGACCTGGAAGCCCATATTTGGGCTTTAATCAAAAGTCCATGTACCATGCATAACTTAAAGTCTTCATATTGAGCGAATGTGCTTCATATTATCTTTGAAGTGAAATTACTTGGTCTGTATGGGTTTGCCTTAATATAATTATAACAAGACAAAGACATGTGAACAAACTTTGGTGACGAAAAATAATTTAGCACTTTTCTTGACATTAACACCTAGCACTCATGCAGTATTTCAAAATTTCTTTCATTAACTCCATAATGCCCACGTAGCATGAAAAATTTAACAAATTATATCTTGTTTGACAGAGCTCAATGAGCTCTGTCAAACAAGCTATAATTTATTAAATTCTCAGTTGCATTGTGGGAAAGATTTACTGCTGAAAACTTTGGTATTTTGACATCAGAGTGCATGCGGAGGGTTAAAGGCCGTAGAAGAGATATATCATACAAGGGAATCACATTTTTTGTGTGCACTCCCTTCCTCCTAATTCCCAATGGGATTGCAATGGCGTGAACCCAAATTGAGAAATACAATTTTCTGGCGACTGCATTTTAGTCATGAGATTACCCCCGTCCCACGGGATCACCCGAAGGTGATTTTATATGGTGTAAAATATACTGGAAAAGATAATGCTGCTTAATTCCCCATCTCTCTCAAATATTTCTGGAAAGCGGACGCGTGTGCCCTTCCCAGCCCCATTTTTCTTCAACCCTGTAGTCAGTGACGCGTCCTTCAATTTAAAGCCCTCTTACACTCCACTACGACGACGTCTTGTGTGCGCCACCAAACTAGGTGCATCAAAGTGGACTTTCATACCCCTCACAGTGCTTCAACTTTTAGCACACCTTTACCCAACGAATCGGCCACATCCGCCCGCGTGATATGCAATTTCAGCAGCTGTAAAAATATTTTTCAAAACATTTCAACAAAACCATATCATGTGACCCCTCTTTGGAACGATCTCGAGGAGCTCGTTCCAAAGAGGGGTCACATGATACGGTTTTGTTGATTTTTTTGAAAAATTAAAAGAAATGATATTTAAAATAATAAATTTTAATATCGTCTGCGTTGGGTGAAGGGTTAAACGCGCATTGTCATGCACGGAGTCACATGCATTCAAGGAACTATTCATGAAAAAAGAACCGCACAGGAATATTGTTCTTCTTTTTATTGAAAGAATGCATAAGAAAATAAATAATTTAGATCTCACAAACAACTGTTCAAAATATGAATATCGGAATCGACAGAATGATGATACAAATGGAATAATGTAAATGGATACAAAAAATAAAGCTCTACAGTTGCTGCGATGAAAATAATTATGACATATGGGAATGTTTTGTTTATGATTTTCTCCTCTAAACTCATGTTTCATGCACGGGGAGACACTGTTCATAAATCATACAGTATTGCTGGCACTAAAATATACACCTCAGAATACAGATTGTTTGATAACCGCATGCACGTTTTGTTCAAGTTTTTTTCTTCACAAATATTGCCAGTGTCTGAGAATGAGATATTGATTCTTGGATAACCGCAACATAATTGTCTAGGCGGTATGAGACGTGAAATACCCGATATAATTGACTGGGTGTTCAAGTGAAGTGACGCCACTTGAACGCCTATACTCGCTTACCATACCTGGGTCCGAGCGTTCTGTGAATTGGCGTGTAAGAAAGTTACCGACCTCGCTGTCGGTATTCATGAATTTGAACAACCTGCCAACGTGCTGTAACATCTCGCCGCTTCGCGGCTCGGCGTCACATACCGCACGTTGGCAGGATGTTCAACTTCATGAATACCCCCAGCTCAGTTAGTAACTATTACTTACCAACCCGGAGAAGACAAAGGAATTGGTGTGTAATTTATTTTGAACACCCGTAGATGATACTTGAAACAACAAATCTTGAATCACTAATAAGTTTCATTTTTTTTATCTCAAAAACATAGCTTATGGCCGCACACTGCAACGAAAACATAGCTTATGACCACACACTGGGGCAAAAACATAGCTTATTACCACTCATTGGAACGAGCCCAAGGAGCTCGTTCCAATGAGTAACCATAAGCTATGTTTTTGAGGATGAAATTGAAAAATTTATGAAATTTGAATAGCGGTTTCTATGAATAGCACTGCCCGGTTTTGGTCCTTACATTAGGAGCAAAACACTCTATGTAGCAATGGCTTGGTCGGACATCTGATCACATGGCCGATATTAAAATGACTGCATGCTACACATTTATTTTCATTAAATGCCCAACTATAAATTATCACGATGCTGTTGAAATTGGAAAACTCTATATCAACCGGGAATCGGTTTCGTGGTCACGAAAGTACACTTTCCAGACAAACCATGAAGTTATCCAGTCTATCACCTTTCCTAATTCAAAGCAAAAAAGCTGTCGAAGTTTAATCGAAAATGTTCAATGAAACCTTTCCCTCTGATTATTTTTTTTTTTTTAAATCTACTCATTTGTGAAGATTGTACATGTATTTGTAGTTTTCTGGTGGGATTTCATAAACGCACCTATCAATTGTTAGATAACGATCACGTTATTTGTGGTTTCAATTCATTAGAAGATATTGGAATCTATTCCGAAGCTCGTATAATAAAAAGAAAATCTAGTGTTTATGGTTGGCTAGCGAAGATAATCTCATTCGTGGGCACGAGAAATTATCTGTTGCCGGTCGTGGCAAAACCGCTTGTGAAAGTACTTAGTACTCCTGTCCACGCTTGTAACAATCGTCGGTATCCACACAAAAAAGCATAACCCTTTAAATGTCGGGAACTTCCTAAATGTGTCCATTGTGCATCACACACTGATCCACCTAATGTATGTCGCATTTGTTGAACTCAATACAGTTAATGATATGTATTTGTACTTGGAATGCAGAGGCGAAGACTCGTTGTTTATACCATGCGTCTATTCATGATAGATGATAGATGGATGGTCAGTTATCTTTTCGTGGCAAAAAATGGAAAAAAAACAATGAAATCTAAATATCGCTTTTTGTGAATAGAGCGATCGAATATGGCTGCTCCGTTAAGCAAAAATGCTAAATCACACGAGGCGACCAGTAAGAGGATGCTAAAGATCCATCATCTTCGCATGACAGTCCCCAGGTCAGCGAACTTGGAGTCCACGAGTTCAGGGAAAATTTAAAATAAATCTCGACACCATTAAATATGCTCATGCTTCAGTATCAGATGTCCCAAAGTTGGGAAAATTTTGACAGAAATGTCCGGCGCTTCCAATTCGGAGCACCCATAAACCCAAATTGTGAGACCCCAGTGGCCCTAAGAAAAAAGTGCCTCGTTCTGGCTTGGCAACGTGTCCATCCAGAAGTTTCAGTGAAGTACGGGCATGATGATCCATAAATGTCCAGTTCAAACGCCACAAACAATCAAGTCATTATTTCCATAACACGAAGTTAATATTACCAGCTGCAAGTTAATAAATACATTTGTAGCATAAATCAAGTGCCCGCCTTCAACCAAAAACCACAAAATACCAAAAGTTCAAGCAGCATTTTTTTCCCATAATGCAACTAGGAATTTAATAAATTCTATCAAGGTTGGCTTGGTTAAATTCCCAGATGCATTATGGAAATATTCGTATCTTTAAATTCTTATCTTCCGCGTGCAAAAGGTTAAACGGTCATTTAATCGACTCTATAAAAAAATACAGTTTTAAACCATGCTCACCTATGTTACTACCTGTGGAAAGTCCGTATGTTAAATCTTAGCTTTTAAGTTAACCTCACTACCCGTGTAAAGCTTCTACTGTGGCTAAAGCGTTTTCAATGGGAATTCCATTACAACAAATTACAAGTATAGTAACTCACTTCGCGATGTTTCATTCAAACATACGACGTTTTGCGGTACTATATACTACGTGCAATGTCTTATTAAGTTTACAATATCCACAATTGAATATTTAAAATAAAATTAGAGAATTGTTAATAATAATTTGACTGAAAAAGCAAGATAAATTCAATCAACTTTGACGATGTGTCTTGATGCCAATCAAGCATTCACGTGCAGCCGGAAGTACTGTCCACCGGCGCAGATGTAAACAGAACAAACCCATGTGTTTGCGATAAAAAGTATCGTTTTTTCTCTCCAGTTTAAGTGATTAAGTTGATTAGTTACTAAGAGCATGATATAAATAAATAAACCGGTACTAGGGCCGGTGATCGGATTTAAACCACTCGTAGAATAAGAGTTTTAACCACTCGGCAGAGCCTCGTGGTCAAAACCCTTATCCTACTCGTGGTTTAAATCTGATTACCAACCCTAGTATCTATTTATTCTTTTTTCCTAAAATTCTTGGACAGATATAGAAACTGGAAGGTAATCTTCAGCATGGACGTGCGGGTAGGGGGCTCGGCAGGCTGTTTCTCTCCCATACAGAAAGCGGTGAACGGTGAAGGACAGATGGTGCTTTACAAAAAGACAATTTAAAAAAAAATTCTTGCCCAAAGAAAAATTGTGTTACTGGCGACAATTGCGGGGCCTTTTTAATGACGTCAAGAAGCGGACGGCTTACTTCCATGACTTATGTCACAAGTGGGATCATCAAGTCTCTAATAACATACATGCTGGCAACGAAGAATTTTCTTCTTTTCGACCACAAAAAATGAGCAGTGAACTCGAGAGGGGAGATGGGTAGGGTTATCACAGTGATTTATACTAACAGTTCGGTCTTTACCCCGACAGAGAGAGAGAGAGAGAGATCAGCCAAGCAGACACCACCCTCATCCCACCAAACACTTTATTATAGTTGTGATCATTCCCGTAGTTTGGGTCTTTGTTTATAACATTGGAGTGAATTAAGATTTTCTGAGCGTTCGATTACATCTTAATTTTCAGTATGGAAAAAACTCACTTTGCCAAATGCACCAAAACCGTTATTTACAAATTTTGCCTTCATTCTACAAACCAATGTATTACCGGATAAAATGTTGCAATAAGGCGAACCCACCCGTGAAAGATGAATGCCAAGCTCGTATCTCAATTCACAAGCGTTTATGCTCCAATAAAGAATTGCTTTCTCCAGAAGTGGTACCACCCTATCAGTCACGAGGACATAGGAGGATCGGGGTGGGGTGGGAGTTGGGAGGGAGAGGTTGAGGGAGTGCTCGCCTCCATGGATTTTATCGGAAACTTCGGGTTCTGTCAGGATTTTCATCATTTACAGAATAATACGACCAGAATAAAAATAATTTCCAGTTGTCAATCAGGAGATTCCATCTTTTTTAGACATCCATTTTAAAAAGTATTCTGTTAGATGAGGAAACGCCTCCTCATAATACGGAGATTGAGAAAAAAATAATAAAAATAATAATTCCGACAAAAATTAACAATACAAAGCGTCGACGCGTGCCACTTGTTACACGCGACGATGCTTTGTATTGTAACTTTCTGTCGGATATATTATGGTCTTGCCTCCACGGTTAGGGGAAAAAGCTACACACGCCACTACATAACATGTTTTTATTTCATAATACTTAAAATTTGTTTCGCATAACCTCGGCATTAAGGAACCAATAAAAATTGCTCGGTTTTCGACATCTTGAGCAATTCAATTCATTTTCTTCCAAACGTTCAATCGTTCATGTTTCTTCGCGTTTCTTCGTCCAACAGCGCAGTTCTCAAACGCAGCTGAAGCTTCATCCGAACCACCATAATAGTTGACGGGGACGTCAGAAACTCCGTCACACGTGCACATTAACGCTGTTCTGTGGTTTGTTTGCGCTTCTTGCCAACAAGCAACCTGCAAAAAAAGAAAGGTGAAAACCGTTCAGTTAGGAAGAAATTGTGTATCTAAAACACCAATTACTACAAAATCTATACAACTCGATAGCTAACAAAATTTGTTGGGTCTATTCTGTCAGCACTGTAGAAAGAAATGCCATTTTGTACCGACCTGAAACTGCCAGCGATGCGAGCTACATTCAATTATCAATCGGATCTCAACAACTTTGACCTGTTTGGAGATAAGGTAAGAGTAAGCACGATTACAGAGCGTGCTTTCTATCGACCATCAATTCAGATATGATATCGGGCAGAGGCGTAAGCATGGGGAATTGTTGTGGGGATGTGCCCCCCCCCATAATATTTGATCTTGTCGAGACATTTTCGTCTGGATTACGTCTTAGATATTGAGGGCGTGACAACCGTTACTTATTCCCAGTTACTTATTCGACTTTCGTTATCAACCGATAAAATCGGTTGATAACGAATGTCAAATAAGGAACTGGGAATAAGTAACGGTTGTCACGTCTGTTAGACATTGATTCACTCTTCATAGTAATCATGTAGTTTCTTACCAGACAAGATTTGATACTCAGACTTTTATCACGCACAGTCGAAAGTCGCACACACAGTTAGCCATACAAATGAAGGGCTGTAATACCCGTTTCTGGGTGCGGGGGACCAAACATGACCAATTTGAAGTATGCTGCGTGCTAATTAAATATGAAGTCGAGTCTATACCCATGAGTCATGGCTACTTGTGTTTATCCACAACTAACGGACTAATATTATAACTACATCATCAAGGAATTGCCTTTCACGAGGGCATGCACTGATGATGGAGTTAGACTATTTTGTCAGTCGGGACTTGAACCACCACAACCGGGACACGGGGTTTACACACAGCATTTTGCAATTCAATTAAATTGGGGCACTGAATGATATACCCTATCATGGCCATCATTAACCCTCAACTTGAATCCAACTAAGAGTTGTTTTAACCCTTTACCTAACATGAAAAGCAGACGACACTTGCAAAAAAAATTCTTGAATAACTAATTTTTTTCATTTTTTGTCTCAAAAACATAGGTTATGACCCCTCGTTGGAACGAGCTCGTTCCAACGAGGGGTCATAACCTATGTTTTTGAGACAAAAAATGAAAATATTTTGAAAATTAATTGGCGATTTTTGAGAATAGCGCTGGCCGGTTTTGGCCGTTACGTTGGGTAAAGGGTTAACCTTTCAACGCAGTTTTTATAATTACGTCCAATACGTAAATTTAATAGGCGACAAACAGGCTAATCAAAGAAGAACGCATGTTGACGTAATTCGCAAGGAGGAGCAGTAATAATTTAATGCTAAAGATTAAAGAGCTGTAGCGTTAAAATATTATCGACCCCCTCCCCCACCCACCCACCCACCCACCCGCACCCACCCACCCACACCCACACACACCACACACAAATGCAAAACGAATTCTTCAGTTGTTGAAGACGGCACTGTAACTATTGATGATTTCATTTAGGAATACAGTGTTGAAGGAGTAAACCGGACTGCAAAGTTCAAATTGTTTAGCTCGATATGTGAACTGCTCAAAAAGTACTATTGCGATTTAGTTTGTAGGTCCATCCGTCTGTTCGTGATCAAACGAGTTGCTCAACCTTTTTCACGGTCGCATACGTTCAGTTCTAACTCCATGGTTAGCTCAATAAGTACTGGGGTCATACGTGAACTTGTCTGTTTGTCCACTCCGTCTGTCCGTCTGTTCGTGACAAAATATCTACCCGTGATCGCTGTTCCACGTGGTCTGACAAGTGTTTTCTTTTAACATGTTGTACTTGGTCATCATTAAAACGAGCTTGTCGAGTTCGTTCCACAGATTATAAGCACTGATTCATGTAGTGGCGGAGCTAGTGGTTGGGTGTTATCAACCCACTCCCTTTGGGTTCAAGACAAAAAAATTGAATCTATTTTAAGCAATTGTTTTCACATAATAGCCTATCCTGTGTAATACTGTTTGGGTTTATTTTCAGAGAATGTCCGGCCATGGCACGCCAAGAACATCTATCTGGTCTGCTGTGTAAGCAGGCGAAATGGTCTAGATTCGTCACTGGGTTCGAGAAGTGAAAATTCACTATAATACACAGACAAAGAGTTTCAACCGGATGGCAAATGGTCGCGATCTGGTCGAAATACTCTGTTCGCTATCCTGTCCGCAACACTGTAGAATCGCACCTGTCAAAAAAATGAAAGTGTCAGTGACATTGTAGCTTAACTTGATTGTGTGTTGTGTTTGATGAAAAGGATAATGTTCAATGTTTATGAAAGGATTATGAAATACGACAAGAATTTTGATAATTGAGAATATGTTAATTTCTGCTCCCTGTATGATATGCTTTCAATAAAAACAATTTGAGGTGCAGACTGTACTAAGAAGTGAGGGGTGGGTTAATGTGGCTCTCACAGTTAATGTATGTCAACCAAAGTTACCAAGTTACAGTGAAATTATTCCAAAACGAGTCATCCTATCAAGTTACAAGGAAATCCCTTCATAAATATGGCCTGTAGACGGTACTAAAGGTTTTTGGGCTCTGGCTTGTGTAGCCATCGTGGTTGACCCATCCCAACCAAAAAGGGATGTCCTCATCTAGACATTATACTGAGTCATCCTACAAAGTTACAATGAAATCCCTTCATAAATACGACCTGTAGTCTGTGCTAAAGGTTTTCGGGTTTTGGGCTCGGGCAGCAGTCATGGCTGAATGATCGTGACCAAAAGGGGACGTTCTCATCTAGATATTATACTGAGTCATCCTACCAAATTACAATGAAATCCCTTCATAAATACGACCTGTAGACTATGCTAAAGGTTTTCGGGCTTCGGGTCCCTGTAGCCAGCACAGTTTCCGGATCGCGACCAAAAGGGGACGTTCTCATCTAGACATTATATGGATTCATCCCACCAAGCTACAATGAAATCCCTCCATAAATACTACTTGTAGACTGTGCTAAAGGTTTTCAGGTTTTGGGCTCGGGCAGTCATCACGGTTGACAGATCGCGACCAAATGGAGAAGTTCTCATCTAGACATCATACGGAGTCCTCCTACCAAGTTACAATGAAATCACTCCGTATTAAATATGAC
This sequence comes from Pictodentalium vernedei, assembly GCA_031216915.1. Taxonomy (NCBI): domain Eukaryota; kingdom Metazoa; phylum Mollusca; class Scaphopoda; order Dentaliida; family Dentaliidae; genus Pictodentalium; species Pictodentalium vernedei. Next base: position 228,981,695 of record CM062293.1, read on the forward strand.
CTGTAGGCTATGCTAAAAGTTTTTGGGGTTGGGGCTTGCGCAGCCGTCACGGTTGACAGATCATGACCAAAAGGGGACGTTCTCATCTAGATATTATACAGTCATCCTACCAAGTTACCATGAAATCCCTTCATAAATACGACCTGTAGTCTGTGCTAAAGATTTTCGGGTTTTGGGCTCGGGCAGCAGTCATGGCTGAATGATCGTGACCAAAAGGGGACGTTCTCATCTAAACATTATACTGAGTCATCCTACCAAGTTTCAATGAAATCCCTTCATAAATACGACCTGTAGACTGTGCTAAAGGTTTTCGGGCTTCGGGCCCCTGTAGCCATCACAGTAGGCGGATCGCGACCAAAAAGGGGACGTTCTCATCTAGATATTATATGGAGTCATCCCACTAAGCTACAATGAAATCCCTCCATAAACAGGACCTATAGACTGTGCTAAAGGTTTTCAGGTTTTGGGCTCGGGCAGTCAACACGGTTGACACATCGCGACCAGTTGGAGAAGTTCTCATCTAGACATCATACGGAGTCATCCTACCAAGTTACAATGAAATCACTCCGTATTAAATATGACCTGTAGGCTATGCTAAAAGTTTTGGGGTTTGGGGCTTGCGCAGCCGTCACGGTTGACAGATCATGACCAAAAGGGCACGTTCTCATCTAGATTTTATACAGTCATCCTACCAAGTTACCATGAAATCCCTTCATAAATACGACCTGTAGACTGTGCTAAAGGTTTTCGGATTTTGGGCTCGTGCAGTCATCAAAACTTTTCCCGCGGAGGCCTCCTACCTACCACCACCAACGAAATGAACACCACTCTAATACTTTCCCTCGGATGATCCCCCCCCCCCTGCTCCGTTAGTCCAACCCCGACAAACAATAATATAACAGTATTTAGGTACAAGTTTGAGCTGACCTTCGATCATCAATGGGTCATAAACCCAAATTATTACACACCCCGAAGAATCATGCTACACCTCTGAAAGACCACTTTTGAGAGCAGACTGCTTTGAGGGGTTAATTTGTGAATCTACTGACGCCCACAAATGGCCGTAATCTCTTATCGAGAGCGTAAATAAACTTACAGTTTTTCATAGCCGCAGATGAATATTATCGGCATGATCTTGTTGGGTTATTCCCTTCTCGTTTGATAAGTAAACGTGCCACCCTGGATACTATCTGTGCATTCTTCAACTCCCAAAAGTGCGATACAAGCATATTGTCAAAGACACTTTATCTTATCGCAGTCAGAGATACATTATTGTCTGTACATTAACGTGTATCGTCACTCCAACTTTGGACATAACGTTCGCTACAATGAGGCTACATTGACGCGATATTAATCTTTTGCACTTTTTTGAAAATAAAAATTGCTGCGGAAAACATTGATGTTTGCCATCAAAGTTCCACGAATAAGTAGCAGTCACTCTGGTGAATAGTGTCATGCAGTTCGGTGTTTTTAAGATGCGTAATTGTTCAGTGCTGCTGAGTCTGTGTAGAACAAAACTGTACCCTCGTTCTGAATTCCATTTTGTGCATCATCAGGTCTTCCTCTAACCCAATCACCAAAATATAAAACCTTTTTCAAACAGAACCTAAAATGATTTACGTCCAATTCATATGATATATCACAGTTCCAACTTCGTCCCCGTTACTCAAACGGCCACCAGCTGGTAGACATGCAACTCGTTTGAAAGTTCCTATTTTTTCAATTATTTTTATCACTGGCTTGTTATTCTCGAACGTGTCCACGTACATTCCCTGATAGCCATTGTCTTTGGCAAACGTTATGGCTAATCTCAGGCACATTTCACCAAGTCCCTTACCACGATATCCAGGCTTCACTATGAGTACGGGATCGGCATAAGCATGCCCTCGGTAAAACCTGCTCTGTATTACAAGAAGGGAAGCCATCAGATCTCCTGTGTCAAAGTCAACAATGGAATAAAAACTTCCACCTTCAATTTCGCTCCTAAACTCTTCCTCGGATGAGAATTCATCTACCCCGTATCCTTCACCATGTTTGGCAGCATCTGAGATCGATTGGAAAGTTTCCGTGAGTTGCTCGTCGCTCATAATTTGAACTATAAGACGGCTGCCATCTTCTAGTGACGTAACAAATGGTAACTCAATAGCTGACATTTGGTTGGGGACGTCTATCATTTTTGGCAACTGAAAGAGAAAAAAGAAGAGATGAAGTGCTAAAATAAGCAGAAATTCTCTTGTTGTGGCCTGCAAATTATTTGAAAATGATGTTTCCCCAGGAAGTAAGAGGACATATAGTTAAGTTATAACTTGGTGGATATTTTATTTCTATAAATCTTCATTTTATTTTATTTTTTATTTGCCATAATCTTCATGTAGATTTATAGCAAATAAAATTTCAGCATTTAATAATGAATTAGTTGAAATCAGCTAAATAACTGGACTCTCTCATCCCGGAAGAATGTATTATTTTCCGTTTCAACAGCCCACAGGTCCTGAGTGGGGTGTTTCCCCCTCCCACCCCCCAATGATTTGTCTCGTCGGGCAGTGGTAGGACAGAGTTCTATTGCCCGTTAAAGGCCATGTCCACTGACCCCCACATATGCATGAAGTCAGGAAACTTGCATAGGTGGTTGATATTTTGGTGATATATGTGTTGGACTCCAACTAGGTAGAATTAGACACTGCAATAGGCAATGTCGGAGAAAAGACGTGGTTTGATCCTACGGCTACCAAGGCATTCCCAGTTAACGTGATCAGGGATGTAGGAACTGTGGACCTAGGGGACAAGTGCCCCAATTTTTTCCACAAATAGAAGAGAGAACGAGAGAGGGAACGGGGAAGGTGTTTAGGCCAACACGATCTTTACCAAACCGTCACTGCAATCGATTTGGGGAATTAGCAGAAAGGGGTGTGCAGACTCTTCCCGCTTAAGACGTGACCGAACATTCCCTCATTTGATTTGTCTCTGCTACTGCCTTCAAAGTAGTGAAAAATTATCATTTTGGCTTCATTTTTACCAAATCTCACCATCGGACCGCAATCCGAATTGGGAGATTTGTTAACCCTTTACTACCACGAAAGGCAGACACTTACAAGCAAAATTTTCAAATAACTAATTTTTTCATTTTTTTGCGTCAAAAACATAGGTTATGACCCCCACATTGGAAGAGAGGTCATAAGCTATGTGTTTGAGACAACAAATGAAAAAAAATAATGAAAATTATATCTCGAGTTTTGTGAATAGCGATGGCCGGTTTTGGTCGTTACGTTGGGTTAATATGGGGCCCTTTCCATACATACAGTACCCACTGAAGTTAGGTGTGGGGGCACCACAAGCATCCTTCCAAGCTCTCATGAAGACAGTAGTGCTTTCCTGGCGGAACACAGAGAAAGCAGGTTCCCCTATCTTTGTCTTGAGTGGGTACACCGTTCTCTTACAATTGGAAGATCTGGAATGGCTTGAGCTTCGCGAATAACCAACAATCAATCACTCGTCTTGCTAGCCGCACTAAACTCATTTTGGCTGTGTGTAACACTCGCAGCCCTGCCCAGACAAAAATGCTCCCTTCATTTAAGACTTTTGGGTACTAAATTTCTTGCAGGTGGACTCCTTACTAAGAGAGGAGGGGGCACGCACTCTCGGACTCGCCCAAAACGACGCATACCACGTTGGCCATCGCTGCGCGCCTTTCGAAAAGGGCGCGCAACGCGCAGCTATAGCCAACATACGACGCGGCCGTTTCCCAACTCTCTAATTTTCGGAAAATCCTCACTGCATGAAGGGCTTTCCAAGAAGATATATGATGTCGGAATTTCAAATTATCAAGAAGGAACAAATGTTTCATTAATGTTCGTTTGATTACCCTATAATTTATTTCAGGTGGAACTGTAGACTCGATGACAATAAAAATTTCCAAAGAACACTGCAAACAGGCCAGAAAATAAGCAGTCTGACATTTGCAGAATGAGGTCCCCAGAGGGTGAATTTGATGGTGCTATCCCATACAGTGGGCCAATTTATCCTCTGGGTACCTCTTTCTGTTTAGTTTTGAGACCCTGATTCAGACTGAGGTTCACAGAGGGTAAATTTAGTGATGCTACCCTGCTGTGCAGGGTAGCATCACTAAATTCACCCTCTGGGGACCTCAGTTTGCAGATGTTAGTCTGCTCATTTTCTGGCTTGACTGCAAAACTAAGAGAGACAGCTGCCTAGATTAACTCCAAATAGTACGAATTAGTTACGCCAGGTAGGCTAGCACTAATTAGACACGATTTTCGCACACTCTCTCCAACCAATGTTTTTGCACTTTTGGTGTGCCTGTGCATACCATGGCTAGTCCATCCGTCAGAAATATTTAGCTCCCTGCTCTCACGTCGGACGCCCCAACTCCGACCCTGCACAATTGTAATTAATATCTTGGATAGATATAATGCAAATCTAGAAGTGAATACAGAGTAAGTGTGCACATTGAGTTATATTTGAAAACAAGTTGTTTTGATGGAATTGTCGATCATTACAGAATTGGATATGTAAACAGTAATTTGCTTTGCTGGGAAAATAATCAAAAGATATTCACCGATACTGTTTACAGCTTGTTTCCTCTAACAGATCAATATAAAGAACGCCGCGGATGAACGGCATGTTGATGAAATCCGAGAACATTGCTATGTGTACTTGGTTTTATTACTCTGTTTATTCGAACCATTTCCATCAAATCAACGCTGATAGAGCAACCGTTTTATCTCAAATCACAACACACTCACGCTCATAATCAACATCTTCCAAAACAAAGAAAATAAGAGCCACCCACCCCACAGAGCCCCTTCCCTCACACATACACATTCTAAAAATTAGGCTTATGCTAACACTTTTGTCTGTTCTGACCAAGCAGCAGTGCATTCTTCAATCACAGTATACATATTGTTAGTATTTCACCGAATAGCACTCAGAAGTCTTACACCAATAACCAGTTCGGTTATGCATACCTACTTAACACTTCGGTCTTGGATTTGCTATTCCTCCTCCTCACGCACCACCACACCCAAACAACCGCACGCATTGTTCATATGAATTAATGTTAAAAAACAAGCGCCGTCATGAGTAGGCCTAAGATGCAAAAATGTTTGGGATTTTTACCTTCTTTGTGCTTCCATCTGTTACGGCTGTCGGAAGCTGGTTCAGAGGCGGCGACCCCCCCCCCCCCCCACCCCCCTCCCCCGTTGTACAAAGTCATACCTGCAGAGTTTAAAGAAAACCGATGCATATATGCGACCAGGAGGTTGTTCTGAAAGATCTAACCGGCTGACGTGGCAGCCATTATGTGCGGCCACCCGTTACCAAAATAGGACTTTCTCATCTGGTCATCATAGCAGTATAAGTCACATTTTTAAAAAAAAATTCAAGAATATTGATGTCTAAATGCCATCTGCAAAGAAATCCAAGCTGCCTACTGGCATACTGTAGCAGCCATTTAGACTGGAATCCAAGATTGTTGCCGTGGAAGCCATTGTGTGCCGCCAATCGTTACCATCACCAATTTCAAGAAAATAGATGCATAAATACGATTTTATTTTTGGTTTTGGCTGTCAGTTACCTTTTCCACTCTATCCTACACTAAAGGTTACACGAAGTTAATGTCAATGAAGACCGCATGCCCTCCACGGCTGAAGGTACAACGACGCACTGGTGGCACGGTGGCTCATTGATTAGCGCATTAGTATGACTTATATTTCGAAGAGAATCCGAGAATCCATCCACGCAAAGATTCGCGCAACAAAGCCATCGAGAATCCCAGTAGATTCTCGCTCCACCTCTGCAAGAATTCGCGTGAAAAGAATTGAATCAATGTAACCCTATACTTAATATGACGAGCAACTGCCACACACACACAACGCCCGCCACAACCGCGGGCGGATGGAGCCCCGCCGCGCGCAATGGTCACCAAAAGCATGCAGTTGACCACAACCGACAACTCTTTTAAGCACCCAAGTCATAAACCCCCCTAACAAAAGATAAACCCTGTTCCCAAAACAAAGGTGAGCTGTCGTATGGCTCGCTCTCCACATCCAGAGTGGCAACCACGTAAGGGGCAACAACATTATCACTATACAATACAGGCTCAATCATGGTGGTCTAATGGGACACTCATAGCAGGTATGGATTCTGGCAACCATTTTCGGGAGAATCAAAAATGGATTCTCTCAAATTTAGATGAAAGATAAGCCCGGACTGGACAAATAGAAAGGTCGACGGCTCGATCATAACTCGCATTTTGTGTCCTTAGATATGAAACTCCATTCCCATTGCCCACGTGGGAGCACTGTGACACTATATACTAATGGTACGTCCCTTTATCCGCTGCTAATAGCGCTAGTTCCGAGCTAGAAAGATGCAGAATCCGACAGTTACCCTCCGTTGCAAGATGCTTATCTCCGGCATCTTCCACTCGTAAAACTGCCCAACACGATAAAACCCTGGCTATTGAAAGTGTGGTTAACCTCCAATAAAAAACAAAATAAACAAAGACGCACTCGGTCAGGTCGCAGCGTAGTTCAGCGAATGCTATGTTGATTGTATCAAGATCTCGACAGTCGCAGCGTGCAACACATGTATACAGTGTGCTGTGCTTGTATTTGTCACATGCGAATTTGCAAAACCTACTATCCACCGGTATACCTGTTTGCCTTCGCCCTTATTTAGCCCTTTGCTCTCTGATGTCAGAATACCAATATTTCAAGCAGCACATTTTCGTAACAATGCAAAGTTCTAAGAATTCGATTAAATCAGTGGGTGCGCGGTGGCTCCAACGGTTCGATACCCGCCAGGGGTAAGTGCGTTGGGTCATTGGGCAAGGAACGTCATCCCTATTGCCCGCGTGGGGGCATGATAGCGCTGTGTACTAAAGGGTATTGCACATCGATGGTGCACTTGTCGTCAACTAATGCTAACTCTGCTTGTGTGGAATTAGTAGGCCTACGTTGGGGAGTATGTCAGTTACTTGCCGTTGCCCGGTTATTCTCTCCGTGTACTCCGGCTTCCTCCACTCGTAAAACTGTCCAACACGAAATGACCCATGATGATGTCGAAGTGTGGTTAAATCCAAATAAATAAATGAATAAATAATTAATTAATTCGTCTTGTTTGACAGGGCTCAACTTGCTCCGACAAACAAGATTGAATTGGTTAAATTCCAAGTTGCATTATGGGAAAAAACTCAGGTTGAAAATGTGAAATGTCGATATCCGTTTGCAGAATTTTAACTGGTAAACCAGGGGGGGGGGGGGACCAAAAATGTGCAAGACGTGACGTGGGGGTCAGTGGCGTAGATAAAGAGGGGGGGGGGGGTAAATTTTGGGTAAAAAAGACCAATTTTCAGTACATTTGCAGTAAACAACAGATTCTTTCTGTTTGTTTGGGTTTTTGTTGTTGTTACACTGTCGGAAAATTTTCGGTCTGTCGGAAAATTTTGGGCTTGCCCCTCCGCTAGCGAAAAGCTATCTACGCCACTGGTGGGGATGGGTGGGTCTCTTGAGTGCGCCAAAAATGTGCATTTCCAACTTGTGTAATTTTTTGAATTTTTTAAAAATATATCAATATTTTTGCTAATATATATCATCATTTGTGTTTCAAACCTTAAAGATGATGTTGTACATCACACTCTTAACATAAATACAACAACAGGGGGCTTTATATGTGAGAATATTGGGCTTAATCTGGGAAAATGTCACACATTAGTAGGGGGTGGGTGTCTTGTTCGAAATGTAGAAAATGTGCAGACAATATTTGGGGAAAATTCTCTCTGATGCACTAAATTCAACCCAAGTTATTTATTTATTAATAGAATTTGAAAGTAGCAAAAACCTGAGAATACTGACAGAACAATTCAAATGAAAATTTATTCCCGTATATGTACACCTGCTCTGGCCAAGCCTGATAATGAACAGCTTGTCGTTTGTAGATTGGGGCCCACAGCAGCCCACAGAGGTTTAAATTGGTGGTACCAGTTTAAGAACATTATGAAAACCCTCTAAAGACAGCTGTGACTACTAAGTTTATAAGTTATAAGTGTATTTTGGATTTTAATGGGAGAGTGGGGGGGGGGGGGGGGGGGGGGTCTGAGAACGGTAGTTGAAAATTTGCACGTAGTGGGTGGGTGGGTGTAAAAAGGAGCCGAATAAAAAATAGGACGTCACGTCTTGCAAATTTTTAGTGCCCCCCCCCCCCCCCCCCCCCGGGTAGAGTGCTAAATAATTTTTGGTAGTCAGAATTTGTTCCCATGTGTTTGCCGCGTTACAATTTATTAGAGAGTGCCTATATGTTGCATCCAGACAAATCCGTACAGACGGAATAATTTTACATCAAAGATATGGGACACATCAAAAGAAAATGAAGCCTTTAAGCTGCGATACTTGCACTTCAGAATATATCACCATATTGATTATTGTACGTATCGGAAATCGAATAGAAACAAACAATAGTTAAAGGATTTAATATAAAACATGCTACTTACTGGTTGGCAGATGTTTTATCAGGCAGTATCAACAAACTATATTATTCGAACAATAACTGAAGTTCGTATCGGTCCTTGTGCTTTTCTGTTCTGACTCTGGAACACAGCAGACGATCATTTATAAGCGTGTGGAAATCGGGTCATGTTATGAAAATCAAAACGCAGCTGTAAACAAGTACACGTCAGTCAAAGTCACGTGGGATGGTATGCCTGTCGACAAAATGAATAATTTTCATTTATACAGTCGCGATCCATTCAAAGAGGACGCGGTGTTTTTCAGTTGAAGAACTCGGACGACTTAATATTCTGACAATATGTTTATCTATTTTCTGTATGTCATTGCGGTTTTCAGTGAGTCATTGCAAATTAATGCTTGCGACAGTAACACGTTCTGTTTATGTGCACGCACATTTCGTTTACTGACATTGCAAAGGTGACAAGAGGGTGCCCATGTACTGATACAGTTTGTGAAAGTTCATCAACCCAAGACGCCACGAAACAAATTAAAAAATGGGTGTGTGCGCGGGGCGGGGTGGAGTGGGGAGGATAACATGCGCCTCTATACACTATATGTACACTATAAAATCAGATTTTAGAGAGTACGTATAGAGGCACATGCTATGTCTGATTTTAGAGTGTACGCCCAGAGGCTCACGTTATTCTACTGTCATTTGCAGTAGGAGATGAAGAAAACGTGCATCTTTTTGTTCATGAATTATGATTTTAGGCTTCCATATTGGCAATGCAAAACTAGCACTGGGGGATAACACCGTTGACTTTCGTCAAAACAAGGACGCTAGAACAGTAATTTGACTATGGGTATGTTACTACTTGACCAGTAACATCGTACTACACCCACAATTTTGAGTATCGAATATATTTGTCCATGAGGTCCTTGTCGTTTTATCGAGCGTTAAATGTCCCAATAATCGCGCCATTTGGGAGCCTATTTTTCAAACATTTCTGCGGAAGATGTTGCCGCGGGTCCCACCAATGGAATGGGGCAACTGCTGACTCCCCTCCCAAACCCAGGTATTCGGCCTGTGTGATATGATTGATTGCGGCGTATCCTTGTGCTCCTCCCCAGAAATAGAAACAAAATGCTTTTCCCATCCTATCAACTCCCAGGAGTAAAACGACATTATATAAGAAAGATCCGTTAGATGAAGGGTAAAAAATAAAAAAAAAAAATCCACGTGTATGGGCCTACTCAAAGCCAAGCCACTTAATAGTCTGTTGCTGGACATAATCTGAGCATAACATCTATCATTACAAGAAAAGTTCTGCTCCTTTTCTATCAATGGTGACAAGAAGACCGGTGTAAAAGGAATGGAAGTCCGTGGGAACGTTAGTCCCTCTGGACTATTATTCCGCGGAATTATAGTCCTAGGTCTAACATTTCTAGGAATAGTAGTCCGGCGGACTACTATTCCTAGATATGTTAGACCTAGGACTATAATTCCGCGGAATAATAGTCCAGAGGGACTAATTTTCCTACGGACTTCCATTCCTGTCACACCGGCTAAAAATGGTCAGAGAAAACCTCACATTGATGAGTTCACTTTAAATTGACCAGTGGCCCTGAATTTGAACGAACAAGCCCAAAATTAAATGTACACCAACTGAAATGTTAAGTACTGGGCAGAAAATATCAGTTTTCTCAACCTTGTAGTCATGAAAAAATAGTAGACTATGTTTGCAATAAAAACGTTTTGCCTCGCGTACATAGCTTATATGAGTTAAAATGAGGGGTAATAAATTATGTTTATGAGGTAGAAATTAAAAGAATAATACAATTGGATTTTGCGAATAGATTTGGACATCTTGACAGTTACGTTAAGTACATGGTTAACTGTCTATGCCATAGAAGGTCAAATTGAGGTTTGGTTGTCACGGGATTCGGGGATGGGTGTTTTATCGAAAACTTGTTCAAAAAAGTTTCAAAACTGTTTATATCTGTTCGATGTGTCTGACTGACCACTTAGTCGATCGACCATCCAGTCAAGAAATGCGTCAAGCGTTGTTCATGTGAATGGTTAAAATCTGAGATAATTTTGCCGGACGCGAGTGGAGCTAGAAATATAAAACTGCCACCAGGACGAGCTTTGGGATGGGATGGGATGGGGGTTGTGGTTGGGTGCAGGAGCATGTCACCATCCGTTTAAAACCAACAAGCAGCATTTGATGACTTCTGAATTTAGTTCCCAGGCGATTAACCCTTTAAAACCATTATGTCAGATATTTTCTGGACAGAAGAAAACTCACTGGTCTGAACAAACAGTATAGTGAGCTAGAAATTGTTAAAGAGGATTAGCAATAATTTAATCCCACAGCTGTGGGGTTAAATTATTACAAAACCCCATAGAAATGCGAAAAATGTTGTTGTCCTTATTACAATCAACGATTTCAATTAGGAGCTTAGGTTCAGGGGCGACGGATCGGGGGCACAGGGGGCACGTGCCCCCTTTTTTCACCAATTATAGATACCCAAACGGCATTTTCCGACATAACGTACACAACCCCTATGGCCACTACACATCATCTATACAAATATGACCACATTGGTTTTCAAAATTTAAGTGAATAAAAATAGAGAGCTCCAAATGGAACGTAATATTTCGAAAGACGAATAAATACACTGCCCCACCACCCTTGACCGCCCCCCCCCCCCAAAGAAAAATTATTTTCCATCCTACATCCTTGCGGTAACCAGAAAGATGTGACCCCCACTTTTTTTTTACCTAGAAGGGTGTGACACCCCACTTTTTTTGAGCTTCCACCGCCTTTGTTTAGGTTTCATATCGTCAATGCACTGTAAGAGGTCTATGCACATTTGATCTTACCCAAATGGGGAAATAGTAGTAATACTTTTTAATATATTTAAAAGTGCTTGTCTGCGCCCGCTTGTACCCGAGGATCGAGGGTGGGAGAGCGGTGCCCATTTGGAATGGGATTCCTGGGCACTTGAACAGTGATGTTATTATCATAAAGCTCATCTTCCCTGTCAATAATGAGAAAATATTTATGTGACCGGTAAGTGAGGTTAATAACAAGTTTGGCAAAGAGACGCAATGATTACACACACATCATGTGACGACTTGTAAAATGCCAGAGGTATCGAAATCGGTATTTACCGAATGGATCATAGCGGGTCAGTGGTTGGATAAACGAGCTCGTCATGCGTATGTCATTTAAATATTTGAGCTTTATTTGCAGAACAGCATTTTTCCTCTCACATACCTCACAACAATAAATAAAATCATGACAAATTAACCCCGAAAACAGACTAATCATCAACTTAATATTATTAGCTATCCTTCCGCGAAGAGCTCATATCGTTGATGCCATTTAACCCTTTCTGGACAGAGACGATAACAAACTTTATTATTTTAAATATTATTTTTTCAATTTTTCAAAAAATTCAACAAAACCATATCATATGACCCCTTAATGAACGAGCTCGATGTTCCAATGTGGGGTGACATAATATCAGTTTGTTGAAAAAATATTTTTTTCAACTGTTGAATTTTTGACAGATCGGTTTCAGCCGATACGTTATGAAAGGGGGTAAATGAGGAGATATGAAATGGGTTCTGGTAAAGCATTTTTAAAGTGTACTCCTGAATTAATTTCGGCGCTCTTTCAGAAAGTTAGGTTTCGTAAAGGAATGAACATTTGTTGTTAGTTTTTCGTGAAGAAATTTTGTAATGTCATGTACAAAAGGTCTATGGGAAGTAATTCACTCACGGAGTGGGGCTTCCATCCAAATATTCACTCGTAATATATGAAAACGTAAACCATCGGTGTGAATCAGCAGGTTCATCAGCGACAAGTTGACTTGTGCTTCTTCTATAGGCTTCTTAGGCACTATAACTCCCTTCGTGGGTGTTTTCGTTGTAAATAACCCATCACAGTGATATATCTGATCGAAACGTGGAAATATATGTTATGAAAGACCTTAGTGTTCCACTGGGTTTGTTTGTTCAGAAGCCAGAATCACATCGTGTCCAACTGGGTGAAAACAACTGCATGTCTATAGTGTATCGCGCTTGAAGTTTTTTAGTTTCAGAAGCGTGATTTGGAAGAAGAAAAATGAGTGTGAGCTTCAGTGGTGGTGTCCTTTTCGATCATATCGCGATCTGGTCTCCGCACAATCAGGGTTAGCATTGGGTGAAGGCAAGGGCACCGTCGACGTGCAATACGCCTTAGTACACAGTTCCACCATGCCCCCACGTGAGCAATCGGGATGAAGTGCCTTGCCCAAGAACGCAACGCAGTTGCTCCCTGGTGAGGATCGAACCGTGAACCTTTCAGTGGTCCCATCCCGTGACCACTGAGCCACACCCCACACACTCCAGTATTAGAATACAAACAATTAAATTTTGATCATTCTATGGTAACTAATCAGATTTACGTACTTTAATGAACAGTGTGTCTTGATTTATGCAAGTAATGAAGCAATGCAGACAATTTGTGTCGCCCCCTACTCTCTCTCTCTCTCTCTCTCTCTCTCTTTCATCCAAAGTATCCACTCGTCCCTCCTAGAAGCCGTAGCTATTTCCCATACAGAAAGCATGAAGAATCAGACACCGCTGTGTTGAGGGATAGTGGAGGCCATACAACTTTTTTGAATGAATGTATCACTGGTGCTTTTTACAAGAAATGCGATCTAATTGGTATTGGGCTTTTACAACAAAGCCTTCTATTCAGTTTACCAGCAGCAACTCGTTTCTTGATGTACTCTTGTGTATGTTCGCCTGATACTTCGAGGGGCAATAAACTTCTAACGTCACCATAAAACTAACAATAATCATTCCGAAAAAATATTAAAATTGGAGAATGTGCCCGATTAGGAACCAATACTATAAAACTTTTACAACTGCATTTTGTGGAATTATTTTTTCTACTAATGAAAAGAACTGACTAAAACGAATCATTAGCATCTTAAAAGATATAACAATTTGCCTACTGGCAAATTGACAGATCCTTGAAAACGCTAATGGTTCATTTCAACCCATTTAAAATCATAACTAGAAAATACAATTCTAGAAAATACAATTGTAAAAGATTTATAATATGGACCCCCGATCATTCATGTATGTATAAAATTTGTGGGTATCGCTTTTCCCCTTCACTTATAGCAACCACTTAACGCGAATTCACAAAAAACGTCATTCGAATTTTCTTTTTGCACTTGTTGATCACAAAACATGGCTTATGCCCCCCCCCCAGGGTCCCTCCCTCCCCCCTCCTCGTCACTGGAACAATCTCTTACGTGTGAGAGATCATGAGCTGTGTTTTGTAGGCAAATAAAAATTTAAAGACCCAGCTACTCAAGAAATTCCTTTTCAACTATCAGCTTCTATTCGTGTTAGGAAAAGGATTACTTTATTTTCTCTCCAATAAAGTATCAGGTGGTCATTTGTTGACAATTTTGAGAGGCAAACGATAAAATATGACAATATGCACTGTACTGAAACAATTGAAGCAGCTCGTTGTGCATGTTCCCCTTTAAAAAAAAAAATCCCAAGTCGCTAAAACCGGAGGGTTTTGCTGGGGTACTTGGGACTTCACCCCGAGAAACAATTGGTAATCACTAACCACATGGAGACCTCTGGTGGCGTGTTTGGGTTAAGGTAGGTATTTGGAACTTCACTCTGGGAAACAATTAATAACCAAAAATCAAATAAAGCATTCTAATGGCATGTTTGTGCTCGGGTTAGTGCCCCCCTCCCCCACCCCGCCATCAAATTCTACAAGGAAATCGACGCTGTTATGGCCGGGAGCCAGTCTAACCCTTAAATAATCCATCGCCTTTGTTTAAAATTCAATCAGATTGGATATTTAAGTTGGTCAGAAAAGCGAACTTATCGTTCGCTTTTCCGATCAGCTGAAATATTCCATCTGATTGAATCTAAAAGTACCATAAACATTCATTTTCTTTGATGCGACGCTAGAAATATTTGTCAACCGAGAATTGATTTCACCGAATCTTTAATGACATTACAATACTGTTAGACATGTTTGTAAATTAAATACTTGTGATTTGCGATTACATCGCGTAGTTCCACCAATTATGTTAACATCTTGATATTTCAAGGCGAAATAAATTTATATTATTTGGAATATAAATGACTGGGGCAAAAACAATATCTGTTTATATTTGTGAATAAAAAGAACATCACATTAAATAAACGGTAGTCTGCTCACAAACTTCACAAAAAGTAGCTAAACAAACAAGCAATAACGGCGTGGGGTACTACATAAAAGTGTCCACAAGTATTCATTTCACGGATGATTTCAAATTTAACAGTGCATTTCTGAAGTTGCCCAGGATGCCAAACGAAATATTTCTCGGTTATTCATGTTTAAACTTAGAATTATGCGTTACAGAAAATACCAAAAATCAGAAATGTATAACTCGCGGGCCGCCCGTCCCAGGAAGGGTATCCCCGCCTGCGCGACGGAAAAATTCTTGTTACATTGCATATCAAGGGAGATAAGCAATGCGTGGAATTATAGCGGGACTAAGTCACTGAATCACTGTCTACCATACTCCTTTTTTATATACATGTAATAGATTACTAAAATTTTCTGTAAATATATGTAATGTCTGATTCACTCAAGAATTATGCATTTTTCTTGAAATTTTAGGGATTATGCCAATAGAGGCAGACAGCTAGGTAAATTAAGGAAGCTGGACACCTGGAGAGGACCACAGAGCAACGATGAGCAGCTGTCGGACAATCCAAAGTACGAACAGTTCTCGGGTTAAGGTCCAATTTAGGCAGCCAAGGGTTAATTCTCCCCCTCGAGGACATTACGCAAATGATACGGGCCAGGACCGGACGCAAACGTTCAGTCAAATTATTTAAGGAATCCGATCCTGTTATAAAAATAGAGCTATGTTGAGTCTCCGTTCAAGATTGTTTAGTTAACAAACATGTCTAATTGTAATGGTAACGTCGTTAAAGGTTCAGTCAAATTAAGTCTCGATTGAAAAACATTTTTGTTGATTGGAAGAAATGAATACTTATGGTATTTTATAGATTCAGTCGTATAGAATGTTTTAGTTGGTCGGAAAAGTGAACCGTAGGTTCACTTTTCCGACCAACTTAAATATTCCAGGTGCATGGATCAAAACATAGGTGATGGACCATTCAATGGTTAGATTGGTTCCAGGCCACAAAAGTGTCGAATTCCTTACACCTTGGACCGGAACCACAGCCTTCTGATCACAGGTCTGATGAGCTAACCAATATGCCACTGCGCTCTGTACACATTAAGAACATACAACATGCGCTGATATGCCATTTCCACCTTTGATATTTCAGTTGCCGTCCATGACCTTGTTTATTGATATGACCTTGTAGAGTTTGTTCAGTTTGTAAACAAAGCAATTTGTTCTGGTGTGCCGTTGAAGAAACTGCTTAACAGGTGTGATAAATTCCAATAAAATGTCAATGAGCCCTCTTCTGTGATCGAGGAGTTCAACAGCTCGTAATTAAATACCAATCACCCCAAGAAATGATAAGCTACAACTTTAAGATATGTGACAGATGTGTGTAACAATAAATTGTGATGTATTGATTAACTCTTCATTCGCAGGGCGGCAAGTGTATTTTATAGTGGTGCGGCCTTTGTTTCCCAAAACTTCTGTTATTCACTGGGCGTTATACTGACGACGTGATACAGATAGAATTAAAGATTAACTCGCCCGGTTTGTGATGGTCCTCGATGCCATTGTAAATCACATTGAATCAATGCAAAAATAGATGGAATATATGACCCAAAGTACTTAATTAGTGATGCATTCTGTACTTGCTGACCCCAAAGGCTACCCTGATGGTGTAGAATGAAACTACTCCTTTGAACTGTAGCGCACATATCCAAGGATGTTGAATTCTGTTAAGCATCAAGTTTCACAAAGAACCTTCGCCAGGAATTGGAGTACCTGCCGTGTGACATCGTCCCACACCCACGGAAAAGGAACAGATATGGGGTGAAAAGAGAGAGAGAGAGAGAGAGAGAGAGAGAGAGAGAGAGAGAGAGAGAGAGCAAAATGTCACGATTCCAGAAGAATGGAGTTTTAGTTCGAGAGGAACCGGCCATAGACTAGAAAACAGGAAAAGACGAGCAGCAACTCACATCCTCCACCAATAGCACGCCGAAACTCTTCACCGAAATGGCCGGTAGACAGGGGGTGGGGGGGGGGGGGGGGGTGAGGCAGGACTGGAAGTTGCTTACTCGGACTCTGGGTCCCTTATGGGTCTTAACCAATCTGGCCTCAGTTCAAATCTGTTTGCTGTTATGGACTTGGAAATTTCATATCACTGAGCCGGTTCACTGACTGACTAGAAACGATATTATCCATAATCGGGGAATCTGTCCACAAAAAGCGTGCCCCTAACAAAAGCCGATTGTGTTCGCTGGTCTGACCGTGGATACATTCGGGTCGCGTTGTTGAGACTTAATCGGCTCGCAGACACAATCAATCGGCCTCCGGGTCTATTCAGTCAAAACATACGTACATCAGATATAATACTTTCATTCTTAACTTTTTTCTTTACTGGAAACAAGAAAGAACCTTTTTTTAATTTCTCGAGTGATCTTACGGTCTGGGTGCGAACTTCATTGCTCAGAGATGGTGCCGAAAGAAAACATTCGGCAGGAACACAAAATTCTTGGCAATCCATTTACCCCGGGTGAAGCGGGGGGGGGGGGGGGTGTCCCCTAGCCCTGGGGCTAGGGAGCCGAGCGTGCCCTTGTTCGCTAGAAGTGCACTCGTGGAAAAGACTTTACTTTCCGAGAACTTTTACTGCGGAACTCTCGAGTATACGTTGCTAACGTATTTTATGTGAGCCAAGCTCGGATTGTAACAAAAGTGATTGATTTTGTAAAAAAGGTGGTGTACTGTTATAAAAAGCTACCGATTATTGTAACAAAAATGGTGAAATTTTACAAAAAACCCTGGGGATTATTGGAAACGTGGTGACATTTTATAAACAACTGAGGATTATTATACAAGTGGTGAGATTTTACAAAACAATGGGAATTATTATACAAGTGGTGAGATTTCCCTGGGGCTAGGGAGCCGAGCGTGCCCTTGTTCGCTAGAAGTGCACTCGTGGAAAAGACTTTACTTTCTGAGAACTTTTACTGCGGAACTCTCGAGTATACGTTGCTAACGTATTTTATGTGAGCCAATGCCAATGAAGGGTGAAGGGGTGTGTGTGTGTGGGAGGGGGGGGGGTGGTGGTAGTGATGATATATCAGGTACGATGACGGAGTTTGGTAGATAATCACAAAAGAAGCTATGCAATCGGCAGGATGATTTCTAAAGCTTTAAGTCGACCCCTGAGTGGAACAAGGTACCATCTGCGATGTTTTAGCATTGCAGATGGCGCCTTGTTCCTCTCAAGTGGCGATTTGTAGAAAATGTCAATACTATTGAGTATATCACACTGTAATTTATGATACGTTGTAAATTCCCGGTCTTAATTCATACCCAGAATCAAGTGCTCTTTGTGATACCCCTACCTACCCCCTGTCTCCAGTATACTTAAGGCGTCCTTGTTGACACGTACAGACCCCGAGAAAGACAGAAAAGTGACACACCTATTATTTTCTTTAACCTAAGACGAGTAAAGGATTACACTTAAAAATAAATTTGTTGAATAGCAAAACACTTTTTCGTATTAAAAAACATAGCATATAATCTGGATGACGATTTTTGTTTATACCGCTGGTCGTAAGTGAAGGGGTGTTGAGCAGCCAGATCGAGTTTCAGAATTCTACCACGGGATCTTTTGTAATAATTTACTTAACCATTTTCAGTTCATAGAAGTTGAAAAGCTGTGAACAAAACATATAACCCTGCAAATTTACTGAGTTTTGGGGTGACTTATGGTCTCCACGTGTAGTATGCGTTATGGTTGCTTCCAATTTGCCATGCACCTGTTGTTGCACCCACTTTTGTTTTTACAATCACTTTTGTTACAACAAGCGTCATACTTTTTTCTGGCAACCCTCTTGGTTACAACATCATCCATTTCTTCTTACAATCCGAGCTCGGATTGTAACAAAAGTGATTGATTTTGTAAAAAAGGCGGTGTACTGTTACAAAAAGCTAGCGATTATTATAACAAAAATGGTGAAATTTTACAAAAAAAACCCCTGGGGATTATTGGAAACGTGGTGAGATTTTATAAACAACTGAGGATTATCATACAAGTGGTGAGATTTTACAAAACAATGGGAATTATTATACAAGTGGTGGGATTTTACAAAAAAACTGGAGATTATTATACAAGTGGTGAGATTTTACAAAAAAGCGGGATTTTTACACAAGTGGTGAGTTGTTACAAAAACGCTGGCGATTATGTTCTCAAAAGTGGTGAACTGTTATTACAAGAACTATTACAACAGTGGTCGTCGAAGGGAAACACCAACGCCGTTTGAAAACAGTATAAAGGTTCGGCTACTTTTTTGTTGAAGAATAAGGTGATGATATTTTTCAAGCTTCAGCGGAATGTTCACTCTAAAATCAGTTGGGTTAAAAATTAATCCATATCAACTGGGTTGAGTGAATATGAACCCAATTGGGTTCATATTCACTCAACGCAGTTGATTTGGGTTAATTTTAACCCAACAGATTTTAGAGTGTATTTTGTTAATCTCAAACCAATGTAGAAGCATGAGTCCATTTTTATTATTATTCATGAGACTTTTGTCGTTTTGCATAGCGAGGAGTTAATGTTAAAAGATATATCTGCAAAATGGAAGATAAGGAAATATTTTAAATACATCAGGTCAATAACAGGTCACGCTTGAAGCAATGACCACATTGGTTGACTTGGTCTTGAAATGGATTTGCTACGATAAACCCTTTTGTGGTTTGTGCATCCCTCAATGCACATTCACAATTCTTAAGGAAAATGATATATTATCAGCTTTGAGTCGACATAATAATCTTGATAGATTTGAACTTTCAACCCCAGCGTTCATACAAACGCGAAATGCAGATTACACTGATATTTTTGGCAGTATTAGTTTTGATTGGCGAATAGTTTGTTGAACTGTACTTCCGGCATTTGATCAACGTTCGTATAACGAGAGGACTATTCAAAGCAATTGTGCAGACTTGCCGAACAATGTCTAAACACATATGAAATTTCGTGAGTGTGTGTGTGTTCGTGTGTGAGTTGGTGTGTGTGTGTGTTTATTTCGAAGGACACAATTGTGTGTTAGAGGAATTTAGAATGTTGAGTACTGACCCCACATTGGGAATCGAACTCACGGCAATCCCGTCTGGCAATCAGGAGTCCAATAACTAAACCACTAGACCATTGCACACCGTCACAACGATGGCTAGAATCTAGCTTTTTAGATGAAGGTCTCATGATTACTTCTTTTACTTTCCTTTCTGCAGCTACATGAAAGTGTGAACGTGCTGGCCACAGTACAGCGAAAGTGCTATGGTTGGCCTCAGATGAAGACTGGCACGGGCGTGTGTGTGTGTATTTCAAATGACACAATCATGTTTTAGAGGAGTTTAGAATGTGGGTTTCTGATTGGTTACATGATCTTTTCTACAAAGGTTACTATTATCAATATTAGGTCATTGGTTTCATATTCACTCAAACCAATTCGTTTGGGTTGATTTTTAACCCAAATGATTTTACAGTGTATATTCGACTTGCCACGGAGTTTTCAAATCAGAGGGTTCTTCAACCCGTGGTTGACTAAACCCAACAAAGAGGAAAGAGAGTCTGAAAAAATCATTGTCTTCCTTTTCTGATCATTCTCGATTTGTTCGAGCACAAGTTGTAAAGCCTGAACGTCAGCTGTGAAAATAGACTATAATAAATTATTAGCATTTCAAAAGAAGTGACAATTTGTGTGTGATGACTTTGACTCGGAGAACCACTGGGAGTTGGGGATGTAAAGTGAGGACCCGCTTGCTAACAAACACTTGGAAACAGAACAGTCATGAGAGACGAAAAGGGTTTTACTTTAATATTCACTTGCCTTCATATTATTATTTATTTATTTATTGGTGCTCAACGCCACATCAGTAGCTAAGGCTATATTGTGGCGAGAAAACGGTTGAAAGTAAAACATGGCACTGTCAGTTTTGAAATAAAATGGGTTGGGTGGAATGGGAAATAATTGCAATAAAAATGTCAAAGACAGGAATGGTGTGGTTTGAACAGAAATGAGTGAGGGTACAAGAACAGTGAACACCTTATGAATCAACCTGATGATTTGAGACTTGAAGAGTCTAGTTTCAAAGAATAAAAACGATTTTAAAATTTATTAAAAAGGTTGATTAATTTCAGAAATTGTTGAATTTTGTGCGGGCTCGAATGATAAAGTATGACTCTTTGAGATCCTACAGTGAAATACTGCCCTCTGACATAATTAAAATCAGTGCAATGTAAATGAATGTTCTCCACTGTCAACACTTTCTTCATATCAAAGATCGTGGTTGATCGTCATAGTTAGAAGCCAATTTATAGCTAGAGTTGTTGAGGAATATGATGATTTTGACGTTCAAATGTTCTCACTTAACACCAGTTTTTCAGACAAGAGTATTCCTGTTCAATCCAACACACCACCAGAACTCAGCAATTCTTCACAAACTCGTTCGTTTACACAGAAGAACCTGCCACTTTAAAAAACCAAGATGTTGACCTTATCAATCAAAGTAACATCACGCATTACCCAAACATGACCATTCGTCGCTACCTTGACATATCACGTGCTATCCACCATGCAACATGGTTTGACGACATTATCGGGCGCTGTCAGGGGTAGTGCAAATAAATACCAATTCGCCCATTCTATATTACTGCAAATTTCCCATATGTATAAAAAAATTGCTTCTTGTTCCTTTTTACGATCTTGTATATACCGGGAATCATTTGTGAGATAATCACAATTTTGATCAATATGTTCCTGAAAAAAACCCAACTTAGTCACAGGACTGAACTCGTTAATATCTTACAGGTTATTGCGCTGACACGTAACAACCACACAGACCAACATGTGGGAAGACGCGCTCAGAAGTTACAAGCTAACGCGTTTAGCGTCATATTGACAGACTAACACGCTTAGAAACACACAAGGAAAGAACACTAACGCACAAAGATTTAAAAAAAAACACTTAACTGGTAAAGTGCTAAATTATTTTGGGTTGTCAAAATTTGTTCACATGTCTTTGTTTTGTTACAATTTATGGAAGAGTCTGCGGCAACCGAATTGTGTCTTTGGGTAAGACACTTAATCCCAATTGCCCACGTGGGGTCACGGTGGCGTTGTTTACTAAGGCGTACTGCACGTCGATGGTGCACTTGTCTTCAACCAATGCTAACCCTACAAATAAATAAATATGGTAGAGTGCCTACTGGCACTCTCTCATAAATTGTGGCAGGGCAAATCCATGCAGACTAAATAATTCCATCGTGAAGCACACCCACTGAGTATGAAGCCTTTAAGCTACGGTACCCACACATTTGAGTGAAAACCAAATTTGGCCTCCTTGCACTCAACCGGTTAACACGCCGAGACGTACACTCTGCTAAACCCTTAATGGACTTTGTGGGTTGGTGCTGGTCGTTAAACATCATCCACGTCGCTATAAGGTAGCAATATGGAACGGGATGTGTGATTCCCATCATAACACCAGAGGAATATAGCTTCAACCCTGAAATTAATTCTCATATTTCATGAATAGGTATAAGCAGCACAAGGAAGTGTCAGCTAATGGATCTCTGGGTTAGGCGAGGGGTTCCTATCGCGTTTTTTTGTATTTTGTATCATTAGTGGTTTTTTTAGGAGAATTCGACTCATCTGCGTGAAACTCCACTCCCTATCTGATTTCACGACAAAATTCAGATAAAATGACAGTCCAAAAACGAAGAATGTGTCATCATTAAATATATGTGGAACCGCATATATTAAGTACAAAACGGCGTGACAGCTTGACATTACTTGGTGCAGTTTGCTAGTATAAAATACCGACCTGTTTCATAGGTGTCCGCTATCAGAGTTAACCTTCAGACTAGCACCAGTTGAAATCCACAAATTGCCATATTCCCATGAAAAAAGAATCCTTTTTTGTCTCGAGATATATAACTCGACCTCCTTGTATTTTTAATAAGTAGTGACGTCAGTTTATCCGTCCACCCATTTCGTTCGGGATCAGACGTATCTAGTGTATTGTTGCGTGCTAGTAGCATATCATGTACCCAGTAATGTCACTATAGGGCAACTTATGGAGCAAGTAGTATGTCCGGAATGGATACGCCCTCTTTTAGGGGTGCAGGCTGTTACCTGATATACCCCATCCAATGTCATAGACGTCAGTGTCCATAATGCAATCCAACGATAGACGGGCCATATCCAATACAGGATGTGTCGAATTTTCCGGTCCATTCTTTCTTTATTTACGGTACAAGAAGACAGATGTGGTGACCAGTGGGAGAAGCAAGCATTACACTGCAAAACGAATTATCGTTAAAATCACGGTAAATGTACTGGCAACCATTGCCGTTACTTCTATCGTACATTTTACGGTAATGCCAATTACTGTTTAACGTTTCATCAATGAAGACAAAAAGCAGTTCCCAAATATAGGGGAGAGAACTGTCAAGATCGATTCGAATTTGTCCGAGTTAAGGGTCAATGGTCAGGGATTGTAAATAATTAATTTGATACGTTGCTTGTAAAAGCCGCAAATAGACACTGGGTACAAATTATTGTAGGCTAATTAATTAACAGCTTGACCAGTTGGGTGTTTATCTCTCGTTGAGAGGACTAATGGTTCCCCGCTGCGACGTTTAAAACTACGATGCGACTTATCTCTGAAGGCCCCTAATAGTAATTTGTTACTGTCAGCCGCAGATAGTGTTCCACACTACGTGGCCCTTGAATAAGCGTCATCCCCGCAGTTCTAAATGTCAGACTCACGAGCTTACAAAGAGATATCTCATCTATCTTAATAACGGTGTTCTATATCACAGAGGAACCGACTTAATGATTAATTAGACACGAAAATGCTATATAATGAGAGCCTGATCATCGGTAGTCAGTCGACCTCGGATTGAGTCAGTAATCCGACGGAAAGAGGGCTCGGAGCTGTAGCCATTGGGGCTGTCATTTGTAGAGATTAATTGTGGCGACTAAGCGGGCTCCGTTTAAGTAGGCGAACGATCGCCAGGTTAAGTGGCGCGACGCATAGGCGAAGTGTAGAGTAAAGAGCTGTCGAGTGCTCGAATAATTAACTTAATCGAAGCTATTGAGAGCTCGAACAATTAACTTAATCGAAGCTGTCGAGAGCTCGAATTTAAGCGAAGAGCTTAGACTGAGCTTAGTTGAGACCGGAAAATTAGATGCATGAACTTTATTTGTTTAAACGGTATACGGAGATTGGTGTAAACGGAGACTGGTGTAGAAGGCGAGTGGTTAAATCCGAGGAGTGAAGTGACTATGATATCGAATGTGTAAAATTTAGTTAGAGTTGGTTAAAGTTAACTTGAAATTTAGCGTATTGAGCGGCGTAAAATAGACAATACGTTATGTACGCAATCGCTTGAGAAGTGAAGAGGAAACCCAGGAGTGAGGAACAACCAGAAACATTTAGACAACAGCATCGTACCCCGGAAAGAGCTCGAACTTCATGGGGGAAATTCATATGTGCTTTGTTTGTGTATAGTGTATATTCTTGGATTGTTCGTTGATGCGTATATGTGAGTACATAGTGTTATTTTTATTTCCATTAAATTATACTCAAATGATCCACCGTCGGTTATCTTTTTAAGTAGCAAGTCACGGACACCTTAAGATGACGAATCTGCCCCAACAAAACCAAACATCAAGGGACCGAGAGACGTATGTTCACTCGAAAGTCCGGCTGTCCTCTCTGAGTACGGCCGAGCTCTAGAGTGATCAGAAATCTCACATATCTGCCCCAACGTGTTATGACAAGAACTCCATTTTTTTCAGAATGAACGCATTTAGCTCTTGAATTACTGTTTTCGCAAAATAGCGTCGTCCATGGCAAAATATGCCTTGTTTTAAAAGACTCAATTTTTAAGTAGACCAATTAATGTATTTAACCTGCATCCACATGGTTTCAGGTTAAAGATATTAATTGATCTGCTCTGTTTTGACGAATCAACAGCCTTCTAGTGTCGTGAGATGGAATAGAACTTCAGTTCCTCAGTTTTTGCTAAAGACCGAACAAAAACTTGCCATTTCCAAACGTATTTAAATATGGTATTTTCACCATAAAACTTGGATTGTCAGTACTTTTATCTTATACTTGACAACACCTTTTCACAGTGTAGTTAAAGCGATGACAGTTACATGTCAAATATGATAGCTAGTGCTTCGTGTGCTTTGGTGCGTAAAATAACGGGATATAACTTCATCGCACCTCTTGTGGTAGTTGTGGAATATGCCCGTGGTACTGACTGGGCCAAAGCTAAGACGCTGGACAAGAGGGTGTGGGTAGTTGAAAGTATCCGACAAAGGGCTCTAACATGTCATGCAGCAGATATACCACGAAGAAAGACAAGTCGAAAATCTCTCTGTGCTTTTGTGAATGCAGTACTGTACAATGGTGTAGCCCCCACACTCCTAATTCAGAACAGGCCCACTCATGGTAGACATTAGGTTAAGATCTCATACTAATTCTGCTCTTGATGACCTTCATATGACCTTCCGTTGACCTTAAGGTAGTAGTCCAAACTTGAATCCCAAGGCCGTAATATAATTATTTGGTGTAGTACGTCCCGTGGACAGGACTTACCATACCAAACAATTATGTTACTGTATTTGGGTGCAAGTTTGCACTAAGTTTCGGTCATAAAACCCAAATTATTGCCCACTCGGAAACATCCTGGTTACATCCCTGGTACTATGTTCCACTCAGGGGACGGTGTAGCGTTCAGTATTACTTGAACATTACCTGTCTGTCCTTATAGAGATTCACAAGAAATGATGTTTATGAGATTTGTATTAAACAAAATTGAGATCATTAGTCTTCTTTTGCTAACAGCTGACAACTTATTTTGTCGACTACGGTGCATTGGCAGTCACTAGTCTGTTGCCTACAGCGTTAATGGCTAACACATAACACGTGTTGGTGGTTAGAATGTAGAATTACAAAAGTATTTATGAATGGGATTGTTAGCGTGGGATGGTTTGAACTCTGTTCCTGGCACAGTTCGTACGATGTTCATTTATAGCAATAAAATTCTATATTTGACAAAAATATTTACTTTGAGTAATTTCGGAATTGTCACCAGCCGCATGATTTTGTTGATTAACTTCCGGCAACTAAGGATTACAGGACGAATTTCAATCGTCACTGCAGTTAGATGGATTTGGGGTAAATAGTCGATAAGACATTGTTTTTTATTGTCAAAACAACAAGGTTGTCAAAATATCTTACCGTCTATCTGTGTAGAGTCCATGGGGCGCAGTGGCGTTGTGGTAACCGGTTCTCGTCAGATCACCGAAGTTAAGCAGCGTCGAGCCAGGTTAATCCTAGGATGGGTGATCGTCTTAGCCATCGATTCGGACTCCCGCGTTGTGTCCGCGGGCAAGGCACTTAACCCCAATTGTCCACATCGGGGCACGATGACGCCGTGTACTAAGGCGTACTGCACGTCGATGGTGCGCATGTCTTCAACCAATCTAACCCTTCCTGTGCTGCAGTGCGCAGTTACGATGTTGGGGAGCTGGCAGCTGCCGGTCGTTGCTCGGTGGTTCTCTCCGGGTACTCCGGCTTCCTCCACCCGTAAAACTGTCACGGTCATGATTAGCCATTCGTGCATAAGTATGTGACCTTAAACACCAAAAAATAAATGAATATCTGTGTACGTGTATTTGGTAAAATATAGAATAAATAGTACTAGGGCCGTTAATCAGATTTAAACTGCTCGTAGAATAAGGGTTTTAAACACTCGACAAGCCGAATTGTTAAAACCCTTATCCTACCCGGGGTTTAAATCTGATTACCGGCTCTAGTACCTATTTTTTTTATTTATACCATGCTCTTAATAAAGAATCGACTTCGTCACTTAAAATGGAGAAAACACGACACTTTCTATCGCAAATGCACGGGGTTTTTTTTGTTTACGTCTGCGCCCGTGGGCAGTACTACCGGCAGAACGTGAATGCTTGATTGACAGCTAGACACATCGTCAAAGTTGATTGAATTTACCTTACGTTTTCTGTCAAATTATTATTAACAATTCTTAAATTTCATTTTAAATATTTAATTGTAGGTATTTTAAACTTAATAAGTCATTTACACGTAGGTAGATAGTACCGCAAAATGTCGAATGTTTTAATGAAACATCGCGAAGTGTGAATATATCGAAGTTGGCAAAATTGCGTCATGCCAAAGGTCAAGTTGGATGAAGTTCCGACTTAGGTGTAAATATTTTTTAACCGCAGTAGAAGCTTTACACCGGTAGTGGGATTAAAAGCTAAAATTTAACATACAGGCCTTTCACAGGGTGTAACATAGGTGAGCATGATATAAAATACGCTCATACCAAAGTAGACCCACGGATAATCTTGTGAACTCACACATCGATGTGAAATAGGGTAAAAATATAGAGATGAAAGAGATGAAATACAAGCCAAATTCACATCCAACAATAAAATTACACCGTGTTACATGAAAGAACAATCCCTGTACATCCTTATTCAATCCTTATACATCCATCCGTTTCAAACGAGAAAGAGGCGTGTATATTTATGTATGGGCTATCCACCGCTCCCTCGCTGAGGATTTGGTTGGGAAATTATGAATTCCATTTATTTTTTCCTTACACGGCAGTCCATCCATTCACGCTAAAGATCATTGTCCATTGTCAGTCAGATTCAAGAGACTGCACCATTTTAGACATCAATTTTTGTGCCAGTTAACTAGTGGGGCGTGGAGATTGATTTGGGAGCCCGATACCATAAGCTATCGACAAAATATATGCGACATAAAATGAGTCTTGTGGTAATCGAGGATGCTTTGAATCACTACATTTTTTCGAATGTTCTGGAAACACAGTGTCAGGACACCTGAGGCCCCGTAAGGCCTGGACTGACGTGGGGTTATTTAGTACCGCTGATGAAATTGCGGGAAAATTAGACCAACGTGGAGGGTTGGAATCCAAGTGTCGCGAACTCGGCGCTGGGAGCTGAGTTAGACCGACGACGTGATTCCTTCTCTGCCAAATTGGTCTGAAATAGGTTCGATTTCCGTTAGGTGTGATTCCTAATCACTTCAGTCTGGGTAATGGAAAGAATGCTTTAAAGTAACAACGATTCTTTTATTTACACATAAAAATAAAGCCGTTTCAATATTTCAACAATCAACAATTCGATTCTTTTCACAGAAAATGGGTTGCTGGGGTTAAACAATTCTCAACAATTATATAGTCATTCTATAGCCCTGTACTGGCACTATAGTCTACACACTGGAAATGTTTCTACCGTGAGCTCGCCATAAGAGCTTCACAAATCTGAAATGTTATTATCGTGCGCTCGCCATAAGAGCTTCACTCGCTTAGGCTCAAATGTCAACGTCTGCGCGTAGCTGTACCTCTGGATGTCGGACGGTTCCGACCAGCAATGTTTGTCATCTATAAAGACACCGTACTTCTGATTTGGGTCAGATATTGTCTACTCATACCTTATGTGCCTTTTAAAAGTCCTCCGTGAAAGTCCTATTGAAATGTTCACTGTCCTGGTTGAATTCACGATTCACAAATGCCCCTTTTTGTGCTAGGGCGAAATTGTCACTCACACCGATCTCCAGTCGGTATTACGATGCTTCGACAGCAAAACAAACTACTCACAACGCAATCAGTCTGACGCTTCAAAGGGTTAATACGCACAATACAATTAACCTACACTTCTGACTATTGCAGGCTGATACCTGCTACTCGACAATCTAAACTTTAACGTTTCACCTTGGGTTTTCCTTCTCAACGAATTTGGCACTGTAGCCGCCTATCAACCTTAAGCTAAATCAATCGTGGAATGCCCCCTCTGGCGATTCCAGCCGTTTCAGGGTCCTGTGATCGAAGTTATCCCTATGCCAGGAAACAGAGTCCGCCTGCCCTGGACTTCACCAACGTGTGTGTGACCCCCAAGTGTGTGTCTAATGCTCTGCTCTTCAAGGTATATATACTTTTTACCCTAAACTGTCAGGTGGACAGACGCTCATCTGTCCACCTGCCAAAACGGTGGGAGATGACGTATGTCGAGGCAATACAAGTCATCTCGCGCGTGACTTAACGGTGATTTCACTTGTCGAGAAAAATTGCTTTTCTAATGATCAGGTGACGACACGACAGACATTTCTATCTTTTAGGATCTCGTTTCTCAATTGGCCGTGACGATATCCTGCCACCAACCGATTACGTCTCGTAAGACTCGCGACTACTGTATAACTTAAATGAGATTAGACCTTATCTAACATACCGTTTCTCCCCTGGGTCCCTGCGCTGAAGCTGGATATACACCACGTGTGTTTTTTCCATGTCCAGCTTCACAGAGAAGTGAAATTCGCGTAGGGTTTTCGCCTGGATGCGGAATATCTTTTGAACTTACACTATCTTTATATATGAGGCCCCTTGCCCCTATATTTAGGCTGGCTTTGCCCTGACACACAGGTTCCGCTGCGAACCTCCCCTCTCGACTCCACTGGTAGAAAAAGCTATCTGCGCTGCTGGAAGAAGACATAGATTTCACGTCTGCGCACTAATTAATACTCACGCAATACATACATATACATTTACAGACAACCATATAAAAACAATCTTCTTGAAGCCGTGATATCTCTTTTTATTTTAAAACTCACTTTAATTTCAAATGGGATTATGTATCAATCTAAGCTGTAAATTATAAGGACCTGTAGTTTATTTGTCTTAATTCTGTCGGCTCTGTTTGTAAAATTGTCAACCTACTAATAACCACGTCTGATCTGAGAAGTGTAAAGACTCAACGTTTTATTCCTAAAACACTTACAACTGTACATTTTAACGTTGATGAGTTCTGACTTCTTGTCGGGTTGTTCCCTTTGAGTTTTGTCGCTGTTTCTTTTATGACACACACACGCAGGTAACTATTTGGGACGTTTCAAGAACAGAATCGACGGAAAATCAATGAAAGTGGAGGGGTACAAATTCCCAAGACTACCGTGGTTCGGCCCAGTGAGAGAAAAGTTACAGTCGTATAGGCGAAGGTAAGATCACCCGCTAGCCTCTAGTATAGTTGAGCATGCCGCGGTGTGATCACTGCCCGGTGGTCTATTTCTTCTACTTCATTCATCTTCTAACCCGAAGGCTAGCCTTCGGGTTGGAAGATGGTTGAAGTAGAAGGGACGGAAGTAACCGACGGCGGGATTCTTTATCCAAATACAACTACACTTGTTTGTATCTGAAGGTAACATACTACACGAATGCTCCTTATACTGACACCTGCCAGAAAGGTTAAAACAAGTTCAACGACCGATGGAAATATGTTGGAATAACGGGTACATGTCATTTGGCTTTGAATGGTTGCGTTGACAAGGCGCATCCTGTACTGAATCTTATATAACACCAAGGGCGTCATGCTGCAATATATCTGACACGTGTACTTGAAATGAAAGCTCGACGAGACGAATGCTGTGTCTCAGTTTCACAATAAATGTCAGATGTTCACACATAGATTTATTATAACCTGTTGATGGAATGTCCTAGTTGCATAATTACACACTTCTATGTAGTGCAGTGTGCCGGCCACATCTCACGCAGGTCTGTCAGCATGCGACTATTTCAAAGGTTCATCAGCAGGTCTTCTAGGCACTGCTATTTCTCAACACCCAAACATAACGACATCCCCTTTAATGATAATACATTTTTTTATCGTCTTTTATTAATTCAATGATGAAATATATTTAAGGATCGACCAAATATTCTCGGGTTGCATTATGGAAATATTTTGCGGGTTAAAACGGGAGTACTTGTGCACGTTGAAAATATTGAATGGTCTGCCCACCATCAGGGATAAAGGGATAAACTTTTACGTTTTTTCAACACAGTGGCGATTTTATTTTATAAAAGGGATTCCTTCTTACCTTTGATTTTAAATGTAAATGCTACTTTGTAAAGAATTTTGTCGACCTGTACGTACCCGCTTGTTTCGCCTCGTCAATATCAACCCATTTTTAAAGGAATTGTCCCCATCAACCTTGAATCAGTTGTAACTAGTCAGTAATTTTCCTTGATTGTTTTTCATTTTAGCAAGGAAAAAGTAAATATTGTCTGACCTTCGCCTTGGATAATGTACTCATACGTATGTCAGAAATTATCTCTATGCAAACATTGTTAAATCAATTTATTACTTTCAATTATCATTGTATAATAATCAATGAACTCAAAGTCTATGATTTATTAACGGTCCCGTCATTATTTGCTTTTCATTGTGATATTTCTATTGGTTCACAGACATCTCATCCAGACGTGATGTTTTATAGAGAAGTAAATAAACGCTACGTTGGAATGCGTGCACTAGTCAGAGGCCATCTATCTATGTATTTATCTATATCCCTCAGCCTACCATGCCCAGGAACTGTAAGGGGGAGTTCGCACCTTTCCCCGTGTAGATATAAATACACATACCACTTGTATCCAAACTTCAAATGTCTAAAATCTATTGGCAGGAAGACCATGTAATGTTCAACTTGAAAAAACCCAAACATTTCAAAACGCGCGCAGACTCCATTTGGCGGAGCAACCTCATAGGCTTTATGAATATGTGTTTAACTTTTATATGAGTGATTGCTTTCCGTTGTGTCCGTAAACGTTGGGCTTAGATGATGAGAGATATACCTTCTTCTCTATGTTAGATAAACATTTGAATTCCATTATGAAGCATGCAAGAGTAGTAAAAGCAAAGGTTAAGCCCCAGTGGTGCTCCGGGTTCCACCCGGAGGTCCGCTAGGGCTGAAGTTTTGCCTGTGTTTTCTATGCCTTTCACAGAGTTTGAGTAATACCCGCAGTAGAAACGACGCGGGGACGCGGTGCTTCAGTGATAGACTGTTGGACTTCTATGCTAGAGGTCCCGAGTTCGATCCCCGTCCGCGTTGAGTCACTGAGCAAAGCACTTTATCCCGGTTGCCTGCATGGGGGCACGATGACGCCGTTTTCTAAGGCGTACTGCACGTCGATGGTGCACATGTCTTCAACTGCTGTAACCCTGTTTGAGCCGATCTTGAACAGAGTTAGAATGTCGAGGAGCTGACAGTTGCCCGTCGATGCTCGGTGGTTCTCCACCCGTAAAACTGTCACGGTGGCGATTTGCCATTGTGAAAAAAATATGTGACCTTCAACACCAATAAATAAATATAAATAAATAAATAGTAGAAACAACACTCCACAGGGGTTTTAAGCACAAAATCTGGATTACATCTACCACATCATTGGAATAAAACTTCCAACCTGGCCTTAACTTTTGAATTCCATTATGAAGCATGCACGAGGAGTAAAAGCAAAGTTTCAGCTCCAACAGTCCTCTGGGTTCCACCCGGAGGTCCGCTGGGGCTGAAGCTTTGTTTGTGCTTTCAATCTTTCTATGCTTTGTTACACAGCTCGAATAATACCCGCAGAAGACACGACACTTTACGGGCGTTTTGGTTGTAAACCACACCTCATCTACTGTAGATGAACTGTCATTTCGATCTTTAATCTGCCTTCACTCACATAGATCCAAAATGAGAGGGTTCTTCAACTTGGGGTTGAGTAAAGCTAGGACAGAGGAAAGGGAGGGAATCGAAAAATATAATCGACTTCCTTTTCCGTACATTCTCGATGTGTTCAAGCACAAGTTGCAAAGCTTTAACTTTTGCTGTGAAAATAGAACTTTTATTTGATATTGTGATCGAGGTGATCTGATCACCAGTAACAAAGGCCGATGATTCTTTGTCACCATCTTTATATCTGTCGTAGTGGACAATGAGCCACGACTGGCGTGGTGCAGTTTTAAACCATTTGTTTGAACATTGGAGTGATCAGGAATAATTTAACTCATGACCCATTGAGTATTTTCAAAGTATTTTTCACCAAATCTAGTCATGGCTGCTTTACAGCAGCCATGACTAGATTTGATGAAAAAATCATCTAAATTTAACTCCAGAAATCATTGGTCAAAAAAGTGTTTTCAATTTACCAGGAGAAATTTGTTTAAACTTGCCCAAATTAAGCTTGTTTCAGTGGCAAGAGATTTGGTGTCCTTGGCAGGAAAATCCACTAGCAGCATGCAAACAGCTATAAACTGGTGAGGTGCTAAATTATTTTTTTTTCATCAACTTTGTTCGCTTGTCTTTGCACCCTAGAATTTGTGGGTGAGTGGCTAAAGGCGCTCGCTTCCATAGATCGTAAAAAGGAAAAAACGTAGAGACGAAATAATTTCGCTTGAATGATAATATCGAGAACATCCACGGAATATTAAGTCTTTATATTGTGGTATCGGCACTTTAGAATGGAGCCCAAATGTGGGTTTTTATCACTCCACCAGTTAATGGACTGTAGGATTAAATTATTATTACGGTACAGATCACATTGTTCTATGAATAGAGGTTATCGGTAATAATGTAATCATTCAGGCCCTTTGATCTGGAAGGCTGGATTAGAAAATTTTTTTTTTTTAGAATGTTAACAAAACCATATCATGTGACCCTTCATTGGAACGAGCTCTTCGAGCTCGTTCCAATAATGGTTAAATGATATGGTTTTGTTATTTTTTTGAAAAATTTGAAAAAATAATATCAGAAATAATATAATTTTATATCGTTTGCGTTAGGCAAATGGTTAAAGAGGGAAGATTAACTGTGACTATGCAGTATTGACAGGATAGCAATGCTGCTTACTCAATAATCAAAGTCTTAAAGTGCTATAACTCTCACAAATATGAAAATTGACAGGCGGCCATGTATGGTGACGTCCACATCCGTTTTTTGGGGTGAGTGTCTTTTTTGTACTTCTCGAAAACAGGTAATCAGTCTGACTAAAGATGTAGACTCTATGTGCTAAAAATACTAGTTCTACTTATTGTATTCAAAGGAATGGCTCTAAAAATTTTAAGCCTTTTCGAGTGCATTTAATTCAGTTTTAGACATTTTTGGTCCGAAAACTAGGAGTTGTTACAACAGCTATGGAGATGCACTAGGAATTCCCAACTCGCGTGACCTTTATTAGTAGTAGAGAGGGAAAGTGAAAATGGATTTCCCAAAAGTTGAAATTGCTAATAGTTAGAAAATATTCACGAGGTGGGGATTTGGGACTAGTTGCAAATCGACTACTCCATTCAAGACCCTTTAACAACCATCCCCCCGCTCCTCCAAGCAGCAGATATATATTCTTACAGTAGAGATTAGAGATCTTAAAAGCTATTACTCACAAAAACAGACGGCCGCTGGAATGTGGGTACGACGTTGGGCAGCGTGTATGCATTTGTATTTTTTAATCTTTGTAAAACACAAAGGACCAATTGTTATAAAAAGAGCGTTGTTCGAAAGAAAACACATTTCGCCTTTTGGTTTCAGCACAGATCGACGTGAGGGGGAAAAAGAGCGATGTTGAAAGATTAAGAAGCTGGTAAGGGTGAAAACTCCCGATAACTTGCTCAGATGAGTTCCTAGAGTTTCAGAAGTTACCAAAAGGCTGTCTACAGCACTGGCAAAAAGATCTAAACAAGACGTGGAGTGTACAGAATTTTTTTGAGGGTAATATATGTCTGAAAACCAGTTATTCCATTTAGGATTAACTCACCGCCTCAGATTCATTCAGGCCGATCCGAAATCTTAGGATTGTTATTTTAAGGCAAGAAAGAAGGGATCTGTGTTTGCCTGAGCGTTTCTTCAATTTTGGGCTGTTACAACATCAGCAGACTACACATTGTATTAATTCCAAATTTTACGAATTTGCGAACTCGATGATCACGTTGAGTACCTTTTGTGTAGGGATTCACAGAAGAGAGCTTTTCTCACCCAACTCCCTTGTCCGAGTAATGTGGTAACATTGTGCAGCTTAAATTGTCCTACAATTCTTATGTTACGGACTGTCTCCCCAAAGAAATGACGGAATTGTATGCAGCTACACACAGAAACAGATTGCCTCTATGTCCCCCCTGTCAACATTCTAAACTTTCATCAGAGACGTTGAACGGAGAAATATTCACCAAATGTTCTAATTCAAATAACCAAACAGGTTGTGTTTCCAGATGCATATCTCACCTTCCTACCCAAGTGGTACCTCAGAGGAGACTAGAATAAACACAGTTTCCAAGGTACTCTGTTCAACACCCTTTCAAGCAATTAACCCTAGAAAATAGTACGTCATGGGAGACTCGTATAAATATAACAATTCGTTGACTTGCAGTTAGTTTGTGGAAACTAAACGCTTTCACATTCATAGGGAAAAGGGCATATTTTCCAACCGTGTTCCTTTGAATTTGAGGTCGTTTTTTTCCTCGCGCCCAATAACAACACGACCCCACTGGCTTTGTGACGTGAAAATAACATTTCCTAAGTTTGTATTTGCAAACTTAAGCCGGAATTCGTGTTGATAAAATTAAGCCGGACGAAATAGTCGACACTTGGTGTGGTCTATTGCCCAACAAACGTAGTATTTTCTCCCAGATACGTGGGTAAAAACTCCCGATATTGGTTCAGTCTTCATTTGTGTTACACAATTTAAAGGTGGTAGCCTCTCGCGTTCGATGGTATCGAGTTCGTTTCGATGAAAGATTTTTTTCTAAGGAAAACATTAAATTTTGAAATTTGAGAGTAGATATTGAAATTAGTGTTCCAGCCCTTAACACGATTTGCCGACGACATTTACAATATTGTTTTGCTGAATAACTAACTGGGAATAACTAAAAACTCAGTTTTTATCTGATGTCAGTTTATTTCTTACCCAACTAGATCCAACATTTTTTCTGTATCTTTACATGAAAATGGTCATTCAGACCATTTCCATGTAAATTGAAAGAATAAAATGCCACCAAACGCATTATTTCTCCACCATATTAGTTATCTGAGGGCATAAAACTTGATTTTGAAACAATTCCCTCCATGTACATGTATTCCCTCCAAGAACATGTAAACATGATTTCAGTTTTTTTTTAATGAGAGTGTAATCACATCCCTGACTTAAAGAATTCCAGGTATTTCCTTCACAAATCAACTTAACTTATCCCCCACCACCATTGGAACGAGCAATAAGGTATCATAAACTATGGCTTTTGAGGAACAATGGCAAAACAACGAGGTTTTAATACTGTCGCGGTTTTTTGTGCACATTGTCTGGTGAATTTTTCCGATCGATAACATCTTTTAGATACAATTTGCATTTCTATGCTTCAGGTAACTAGAAATAGTTTAGTTTAGTTTAAAAAATATTTATTTGAAACGAATATATGACATGGTTACATCATATGGAACAAACACATGAAAAAGTAAGAATGATTTGAATTAATTGTGTACAATGTAACAAATAAAATAGGCGTAGACACAGATTGCAGGATGGGATTCGACAGTAAGCTAGAAGCTTTTGATTGTCGTCTACCTAAATGATGAAATTACACTAATTGGAGGCTAGGGTCAATTTTGAGCATTGTAATAGAGTATTTAACCCTTTACCCAATGTCAGGGACACCTGAGGCCCCGTAAGGCCTGGGCTGACGTGGGGTTATTTAGTCCCACTGATGAAGTTGCGGGAAAATTAGACCAACGTGGAGGGTCGGAATCCAAGTGTCGCGAACTCGGCGCAGGGAGCTGAGTTAGACCGACGCCGTGATTCCTTCTCTGCCAAATTGGCCTGAAATAGGTTCGATTTCCGTTAGGTGTGATTCCTAATCACTTCAGGCTGCGTAATGGAAAGAATGATTTAAAGTAACAACGATTCTTTTTTTTACACATAAAAATAAAGCCGTTTCAATATTTCAACAATCAACAATTCGATTCTTTTCACAGAAATTTAGTTGCTACGGTTAAATAATTCTAAACAATCATATAGTCATTCTATAGCCCTGTACTGGCACTATAGTCTACACACTGGAAATGTTACTACCGTGAGCTCGCCATAAGAGCTTCACAAATCTGAAATGTTATTACTGTGAGCTCGCCATAAGAGCTTCACCCGCTTAGGCTCAAATGTCAACGTCTGCGCGTAACTGTACCTCTGGCTGTCGGAGGGTTCCGACCAGCAATGTTTGTCATCTATGAAGCCACCGTACTTCTGATTTGGGTCAGATATTGTCTACTCATACCTTATGTGCCTTTTGAAAGTCCTCCGTGAAAGTCCTATTGAAATATTCACCGTTCCTGGTTGAATTCACGATTCACAAATGCCCCTTTTTGTGCTAGGGCGAAATTGTCACTCACACCGATCTCCAGTCGGTATTACGATGCTTCGACAGCAAAACAAACTACTCTGAACGCAATCAGTCTGACGCTTCAAAGGGTTAATACGCACAATACAATTAACCTACACTTCTGACTATTGCAGGCTGATACCTGCTACTCGACAATCTAAACGTTAACGTTTCACCTTGGGTGTTCCTTCTCACGAATTCGGCACTTGTAGCCGCCTATCAGCCTTAAGCTAAATCAATCGTGGAATGCCCTCTCTGGCGATTCCAGCCGTTTCAGGGTCCTGTGATCGAAGGTACCCCTATGCCAGGAAACAGAGTCGCCTGCCCTGGACTTCACCAACGTGTGTGTGACCCCAAGTGTGTGTCTAATGCTCTGCTCTTCAAGGTATATATACTTTTTACCCTAAACTGTCAGGTGGACGGACGCTCATTTGTCCGTCTGTCAAAACGGTGGGAGATGACGTATATCGAGACAGAATCAATACAAGTCATCTCGCGCGTGACTTAACGGTGATTTCACTTGTCGAGAAAACCGATTCGTTCCTGCCACGCATTACTATTACTAATGATGACACGACATTTCTCTCTTTTAGAATTTCGTTTCTCAATTGGCCGTGACGATATCCTGCCACCAACCGATTACGTCTCGTAAGACTCGCGAATACTGTATAAATTAAATGAGATTAGACCTTATCTAACATACCGTTTCTCCCCTGGGTCCCTGCGCTGAAGCTGGATATACACCACGTGTGTTTTTTCCATGTCCAGCTTCACAGAGAAGTGAAATTCACGTAGGGTTTTTCGCCTTGATGCGGAATATCTTTTGAACTTACAATATCTTTATATATGAGGCCCCTTGCCCCTATATTTAGGCTGGCTTTGCCCTGACAACTCCCTTCCCGAGAGAAACACCCTGTGTATCTCTTAAAACACAAGGGGCAAAGCCACGCACGCTCGCCTCTCATACTTTTTTTACAATCTACCATCATGTTCAAGACTACAAAACTGTACCCTAGTGGTCGTGGGGGTCATGACCGGGCTCATGCGTCGGCCATGTCGATTCCCACGACACACACGCTACCACATGCTCCCGTCTTGCGGGTTTACATATGGAGAGTAGCCTTATCCTTAGATTTGCAGCACTCTCTCTCTCTCTCTAATACTACATATTTACACCTAAACATACACATTTTTATACACATTCGCCCATTTTGCTAACAGTTCACTTGGCACTCACTCCGACGAGTAACACCGTCCGCGCCTTTGCGTCAAATGGGTTAATTCCAACGGAGTGTAACTTCGCCTCCCATTCCCCTATGTCTTGTGAAGGGGCAAACGACCCCTGCATTATGTTGAGCCTCACCCTCGCAAAGCTCAACCAGGTGATTAAAATTGTGCCTCACACACTCACACATTAAACACACAGATTTCCCGACCGCGCCTTTGCGACAGACGGGGTTAGTGTGCCTCACACTCACAAGAAACTCTCGTCAATAAAAACAAGCGCGGTTTCCCCGGGCCTTAACACCGGGTTTGTGCATCCCACACTTACAAAATTCGACACACAGGCTCCCCGCCCACGCACACGCGACGGACGGGGCAGTGTATCTCACATTCGCACTCACAACCAACTCTAGTCAGCAGTCAGAGCAATAATAATACTAAAATAAGAAAATTCCTTCCGGGCCTTGACACCGGGTTTACGAAACTCATCACCTCACCCACAAAAATATTTGCGACTGGAGCCCCCGTCCCAGACACCAGGCCCACAGCCACCCAACTATTGCTTCTTTATAACCACCGACCATTGGTAGGGGCCCGGTTCCCAGTATCCCCTTGGGTAACCCTTGACACACCCCTACTTCTCGCCCCGTTATTTCTACGGGTATTCCACCAGGGTCCCCATACCCTGTCATTGTCGCTTTCCCAAGAGCTTCCCTTGGCGCTATATCCCCCAGGCTCACTCGTCCCGGCGATTATCTTCGTTCGAACGACACTGGCCGTCCTTGGCCCTTGTGCCGTCGACCCCCCGGTCCATTGCGACGACTTCTTGCGCACCTTGGGCGCTGTGCGCCCCCGGCACTCACTGCGTGGTCTCCGCCACCTTGGATGCTTCTCCTTTGATTTGTGGGCCCTTTCCTTGGCCCCCTGGGTGCCCACCTTAGCGGTCCCATCCACTTTAACACCCTCAACTTGTGTTGACCCGTGCCCTCTCATTTTTGGGGAAGTTTGCCCAGCCATTTGCGTGGGTCTGGCCTCCCCTCTCCCTACGGGTGACACCGACTTCTTGGGGCGCTCAACTCCCCCACATAAATTTGCTTGAGGGTCTTTCCTCAATGACCCCATTGGGTTCCCTCGCTGTTTGGCGTTTAGCCTGGACCGCCTGCGGCCCCTTCTCCCTAACTGGACAGGAGTCGCCCCTCCTGAAACTTTCCGACATTTCGTCGTGTAGGGGCCATCCCCTGGACCATCGGATTGGTTCCCCCTGGGAACCTTCCCTTCCTTACTCGGTACGTTACCGAGTGCAACCGCCGGGGGGTCCTTTCCCACCGACTTGAACTTCCTTTGCCCTCGTTGGGCCCTCACTTGGCCCCCTACCCCTGGACCATAACTCATCAGGGCTTGCCCTCACCCCTGGGATATTACCTATGACCAGGTCATACACAGGTGATTCAATGCACATGGCTTCCACTTCGCCACAATAAAATGGGGTGTCCACAGTTATCCTCGTGATGGGGAACCTTCTAACGGTCCCATCTATCAAAATACACAAACGGTCGCGCCCCAACAATTGCTTGTCGTCAACCAGTTGCCTTCTAACCGCTGCAGAGGAGCATCCAGAATCCTGGAGCAGACGGATCTCCCTTTGTCCCACATATCCTGCACTGGCATATTAACCTTCTCCTGCGAAGTTGTGAGCCTCTCAAACATGCCACTTATTATCGGGACAACCTTCCCGCCTTAATTCTCCCTCTTGTATGCACTCCCGGAGGGGACTGTGTTCTGGACCGATAGTTTGACAGAACGCTGCCGTCTGTCTACTGGGCCCTGGATCTACGCGGTCACCTTGCTTCCAACCCCTTGGTGCTGCGTTTCCGGCCCCCTGCTGAGGTGGTCTAATGTTCCCAGTGGTCCTAACCTGCTTCTGCCAGCAGTCCCTGGCAATATGTCCCCGCTTGTTGCAGGTGAAGCAAGTTGTGTCTTTGGGGGCGTTACCATTCCGGCTGACCTGCGACGCAGGCGGATTGGGGTGGTGTTGCCTTACAGGTGCCATTGCCAACCCGTTTGCCCCACCCCTAGCCGATTTGGGTGCTTTTACACTCCCACCGTGGGCCTCGATGTAGCGTTCTGCCACAGTTGCCATCTCATCATAAGTGGGCGGACCCCTTTCCTTGATGAACAGGCCCAACTCCTTGGAGCATGTAGTTAAAAACTGCTCCCGGAGAAATAGATCTCGCAGGGCTCCATATGACTCATTCACTTCTGCGAGATCAGTCCAGCGGTCAAAGTACCGCCTAGCCCGGGCAAAATACTGAGGTACTGTTTCTCCCTTCTCCTGCTTAATTTCTCGGAACTTGGTCCGGAATCCTTCTTCAGTGAGCTGGTATCTCCGAAGGATGGCATTCTTCAGCTCACTGTAGTCGTTAAGAAGTGCAGGAGGCATACTGGTATAAGCCTCGAGGGCTTTACCTGACAACAAAGGGCTCAAGCACATAGCCCATGTGTCTTCTGGCCACATTTGACTGGAGGCAAAACGCTCGAACCTCTCCAAGTACGAGTCCAAGTCATCTGTGTTTTCATTAAAATGAGCGAGGTGGGGGCGTGGGGCATGAATTGCTACCCCTGCACTCCCGTCCCCTGAGCGCCGACTTTTATTCTCCACATCGGCTTTTGCCCCGAGGAGCTCTAATTCTCTCTCGTGCCTCTGTTGTTCGAGCTCTCGTTCTTCCTCCCTTGCCTCCCTTGCTAATTGGGCTTCCCTCTCTCTCGCCTCATTTGCTAATTGAATCTCTCTTTCTTTTGCCTCCCTATCTAATTGGGTTTCTCTCTCCCTCGCCTTTCTTGCGTCTTTCTCACGCTCTCGTTCTAAATGAATATCTCGCTCTTTTGCCTCCCTTACTGCTTGGGCCTCTCTCTCTCTTGCGTCATTACGTAAGGCAATCTCCTTGGCCTCACCTTTAACGAACTTCTGAAGTTCGGCCCTCTCAAGGCCCATTTCCTTGCCTAATGATACCAGTTGGGCGAGGGGTGTAACAACATCCATTTTGATTTTTTGTTTCTATCTTCAACACTCGTCAGAAAGAATGAAGAAGGAAAAGAAAGAAAGAAAAAAAAATATGGCAATTGATCCTAATTTACCTCTGTAATTTAACGTAATTAAACGCCCCAAATATTCTGAAACCTACCGCAGTTTTAGTAGCTATTAAGTATCCTCTTGGGGACTACTGTATTTCGATATTAAACCCTTGAACAGCATCAGCTGACCGAACGCGTCAACACATAAACAGAACCGCCGTTAAAATAAAACAAAATTCCATATAGCCATTTTTTACCTTCTAGAAATATCCTGGTTAGCGCTCGCCAATCAATGTCAGGGACACCTGAGGCCCCGTAAGGCCTGGGCTGACGTGGGGCTATTTAGTCCCGCTGATGAAGTTGCGGGAAAATTAGACCAACGTGGAGGGTCGGAATCCAAGTGTCGCGAACTCGGCGCAGGGAGCTGAGTTAGACCGACGCCGTGATTCCTTCTCTGCCAAATTGGCCTGAAATAGGTTCGATTTCCGTTAGGTGTGATTCCTAATCACTTCAGGCTGCGTAATGGAAAGAATGATTTAAAGTAACAACGATTCTTTTATTTACACATAAAAATAAAGCCGTTTCAATATTTCAACAATCAACAATTCGATTCTTTTCACAGAAATTTGGTTGCTACGGTTAAATAATTCTAAACAATCATATAGTCATTCTATAGCCCTGTACTGGCACTATAGTCTACACACTGGAAATGTTACTACCGTGAGCTCGCCATAAGAGCTTCACAAATCTGAAATGTTATTACTGTGAGCTCGCCATAAGAGCTTTACCCGCTTAGGCTCAAATGTCAACGTCTGCGCGTAACTGTACCTCTGGCTGTCGGAGGGTTCCGACCAGCAATGTTCGTCATCTATGAATCCACCGTACTTCTGATTTGGGTCAGATATTGTCTACTCATACCTTATGTGCCTTTTGAAAGTCCTCCGTGAAAGTCCTATTGAAATATTCACCGTTCCTGGTTGAATTCACGATTCACAAATGCCCCTTTTTGTGCTAGGGCGAAATTGTCACTCACACCGATCTCCAGTCGGTATTACGATGCTTCGACAGCAAAACAAACTACTCAGAACGCAATCAGTCTGACGCTTCAAAGGGTTAATACGCACAATACAATTAACATACACTTTTGTCTATTGCAGGCTGATACCTGCTACTCGACAATCTAAACTTTAACGTTTCACCTTGGGTGTTCCTTCTCACGAATTCGGCACTTGTAGCCGCCTATCAACCTTAAGCTAAATCAATCGTGGAATGCCCTCTCTGGCGATTCCAGCCGTTTCAGGGTCCTGTGATCGAAGGTACCCCTATGCCAGGAAACAGAGTCGCCTGCCCTGGACTTCACCAACGTGTGTGTGACCCCAAGTGTGTGTCTAATGCTCTGCGCTTCAAGGTATATATACTTTTTACCCTAAACTGTCAGGTGGATGGACGCTCATTTGTCCATCTGTCAAAACGGTGGGAGATGACGTATATCGAGACAGAATCAATACAAGTCATCTCGCGCGTGACTTAACGGTGATTTCACTTGTCGAGAAAACCGATTCGTTCCTGCCACGCATTGCTATTACTAATGATGACACGACATTTCTCTCTTTTAGAATTTCGTTTCTCAATTGGCCGTGACGATATCCTGCCACCAACCGATTACGTCTCGTAAGACTCGCGAATACTGTATAAATTAAATGAGATTAGACCTTATCTAACATACCGTTTCTCCCCTGGGTCCCTGCGCTGAAGCTGGATATACACCACGTGTGTTTTTTCCATGTCCAGCTTCACAGAGAAGTGAAATTCACGTAGGGTTTTTCGCCTTGATGCGGAATATCTTTTGAACTTACAATATCTTTATATATGAGGCCCCTTGCCCCTATATTTAGGCTGGCTTTGCCCTGACACCCAACATAACGACCAAAACCGGCCAGCGCTATTCACAAAAATCGCCAATTAATTTTCATTATTTTTTCACTTTTTGTCTCAAAAACATTGGTTATGACCTCTCGTTGGAACGTGCTCGACGAGCTCGTTCCAATGAGGGGTCATAACCTATGTTTTTGAGACAAAAATGAAAAAAAAGAGTTATTCAAGAATTTTGTTTGCAAGTGTCGTCTGCTTTTCAGGTTAGGTAAAGGGTTAAACTAAATTATAGACATGGTATATATAATATAATATTAACTACATAATCTAGATAGGCAGTCTGGACGTAGGGCGCTTGGCGTGAGATGTGGGGGTGGGGGGGGGGGGAGGGGGCTTAATGAAAATAACTGTTTCTCTACATACAGCCTGGCACAATGGTATAGGTAACACTTAGTCTAGGTGAAAGTAGGCAAATGAGTGCTTGTGGGAAGAGGCTCCTACGTCCCAGAGAAAAAGTGATTGAGAGATGAAAAGTTAAAACAGTAAGGCAGGAAATGGATGGGGGGTGGGTGAATATTACACAGATATCGCATGTCTTTTCGAACAGAGTACAATATGTGGAGAGCGGACTGCAACCAAACCACCCGTGGAACGGAGACATCTCCAAAATAATCACTTTTTCGAATTCAGTGCACACGGAACACAAGCAATGCCCCAGTCAATGGACCTCCGGGTTTAACCCTGAGAGCCACCGGCCGGAACTCCACCAGCGCCCGTTACGCTTTGCAACGAATTTGCAAGTATTGCATGGGTGAAATCCCCACCCACGGGCGAGTCCGCGATAATACGAACACCATGCCACTGTAGTCATCACATAGCAGCATTTACAAATAGCAGACGTGTTGTTTAAAAGCTAAGTGAGTTATAGGAATATAGTTGGGACTTCACAAAATGCCCAGCAATCAGAGTTGGCCTCGAGGGCCCTCAGCAGCCGAGGCGTCCACTCAGCATGATAACCTTTTGAACAACCTCAAAAACTTCACGATTCTCAACATTAATAAAAAATTCAGAACCTTACAATAACGTAGAGAGATCGACAGTAAAAGGTAGAGACATGATTGTATGATTTCGAAAGTTAGAAAAGAGGGGACAAAATAGAAGAAAATGCTCAGTTGTTTCAAGTTCTCCACACTGGCAGTTAGGGGAAAGTGATAAAATTAATGGTTATCATACAAATGGACGCCAAGATTACTGCAACGCAAACGT
Organism: Pictodentalium vernedei; assembly: GCA_031216915.1. Taxonomy (NCBI): domain Eukaryota; kingdom Metazoa; phylum Mollusca; class Scaphopoda; order Dentaliida; family Dentaliidae; genus Pictodentalium; species Pictodentalium vernedei. The sequence continues at coordinate 229,026,075 of CM062293.1, forward strand.
AATCTACAATGGTATATTTGGGCTGCACGTGATATGTAACCACAAAAGACGGCGTTACCGTTGTTTAGGATTTTTTTTAAAACTCTCAATAGATGAATTCTCTCGGACAGACAGAGAGAGGTAGGGCATTCCATTGGTTGGTAACGTTGGGGATAAATGAACACTGGTACGGTACAAGTTCGTGCGACAGAATGGAACTCGATGATTGTGATTAGAGCAGAGATTAAATCTTTGGTTGGTTGCCGAAACAGTTGCTTTATTAGCAATGTATGGGAGAGTAGTATGGTGATATATTTTGAAGAATTGTATTAATTTGTGTTTTCGACGTCTTTCTTGGAGTGGATCCCAACGGGTCTCAGTGTAGAGGAGACACTTACTCGCACTGATAGTTGCACCAGTTATGATCCTTACTGCGGCTGTCTGTATTTCATCAAGATCCGCAACACTAGTTGCTGAGCAGTTGTCCCACACTGTATCGGCATACTCAAGTAGAGGCCTAATAAATGCAAATATAAATTTTTTCCAAGACCTTGCGATCAAGCGTAAATTTGTGTTTTCTGAACAAGTCTAAACGCGACCATTCCTTAGAACAGATAAGATCAATGTGGTCATTCCATGTGCAGTTGCCATTCAATATTACACCCAGGTGCTTGTGATTTTTAACTTCAGAAATCTCAGTACCACCGAAGAGTAACGGTGAATGTGTAGGAGGATTATATTTGTTTGTTATCAGCATACTCTCCGTTTTGTGGGGATTGAACTCAACCAACCATGTTTTAGCCTAATGTTCGATTGTGGCTAAATCATGGTTCATTAAGATCATAGCTTGATTTGGATTCTCCACTGTAATGTACAGAGAGGTGTCATCAGCAATAGATAGTTTGGCCAATTTACTGATAGACTTCTCAGAGAGGAGACATTGTATGATCGTATCGATAATAAACAATGATATGAAGGACGTACATTGTCCTTTTTAACATTGGTTCATCTTTGAATAAAACCTTACTTAATGATAACAAAATTTGGATTTCTTTAGCCCTTTACCTAACGAATTTGCTTCATCCGCTCACGTAATTTGAAAATTCACCAGTTGAAAAAATATTATTTCTCAAAATATTTCAACAAAACCATATTATGTAACTACTTATTGGCACTAGCTCGTCGAGATCGTTCCAATGAGAGGTCACATGATATGGTTTTGTTGAAAGATTAAAAAGAAAATTAAAATATTTAAAATAATAAATTTTGAAATCGTCTGTATTGGGTAAAGGGTTACCCTTTACCTAGCACAACTAGGGGACGACTTTATAGAAAACTAGAATAACTAAAAGACGTTATTATAACATAGCTTATGAACCCTCATTGGAACACAAACATAATTTAAAAACTTCTCTGATTTAGTGCACTTGGGAATATGGAATTAAGCATACTCACCATTACCTCCGAAAAAAGTGGAGGGGTAAGTACCCCCCTCATAGACCCCCCTCCCGCACCCATGGCTCCGCCACTGGCTACACCCTGTCGGTGAGACTGCCTCCTTTACTGTGCACTTATCGGGGAATACCCCAGCCCCAGCGTTGGGAGCACAAGCCTCCGTTACCCATGATCTATAAAATTTTTGGTGTAATTTAGGTGGATTTTGAAAGAGCCGTTATATTAAAAGTTAAAATAAATTCGAACTGATACATGAAATTTTTAGCTTTCCTTCCTCAACCATATGCAGTGTTTTACCATTCTTAGAAATCCCGCGTTCAGAAAATTTATTCATAACCAAGAATGTGACGTAACACGACAGCACAAAGTAGAAAGTAGTACTCAGCTCTTGATATGGATTAACACTAATAGTCCAGGCACATTAGACATAAAAATGAGAAAGTAAGGAAAAATATCGGAGAAAGCTGATTTTTTTATATGTTTCCGGGACACACATTGCAGATAAAGTGTGAAAAGTCCCCGCGAATCCGAGTTGAGCTTTTTTAGTTATAGCGTTTTTTTGATAAAAAAAATTTTTTTTAAAAAAATTCGACCCAGCTCCATATTTCTCATTCTTATTCGCCTTAGTAGGGTGAGAATCATAAATATCGTGCTGAATTATATTGAGAATACATATCCCCAACAGAAAATGCCAACTTTGTACCAATCTTCACACTCAATGGTGAAATATTCACGAAAATGTACAAAATTACGGAAAAAAATTATTGTTTTCATACACACAACGGTACACAACGTCCATTAAATCAAATCTACGACTACTTTGGGAGTTAAATTATATATCAAAAATTGCAGAAAAGCAGTGGCTTTATAATGATATATAACAATAGTCATTTATTCCATAATGAACTGGTGAAACGTGTGAAATATTAACCATACCCCCTAAACTCAAATTCAAACGGCATCGACTTTTCTCATTCAAATACCGTATTATAGCATCATTGTTTCAATTTCCATGTTCGATTAAATCACATAATGTGGTGTTCGCCTACACTCAAGATGCATTGGCATGTAATGTGTGCACGCCCTTGATGTGTATATATCAAAGCAGTGGAGATTGTGTCTTCGTCAGATAAGTTGACAAAAGTTTTCGTTAGACTCGGCGGCTTCCATATGATTATGTCATATTTAGGGGCAATTGGTTCGATCATGGCTGGTAGCGGCTTGGATGAACTTTGGGGGACTGTTTATGCTGGTGGGTCAATCCATCATTTAATCAGTGGTCATGCATATTCAAGAGCAGTTCGTGCCCATTTGCTAACACAAATTGCCATTACAAAACTTGTGTTTGAAGAAAGCCAAACACTAGATAACATAGACTGCACAGAAGTCAATGAAATATTCTGTGGACTTGCCAGAGGTGACTGTACAACAGCTGACGCTGTCAATCAAGAAAGTGTCAACCATCTACTGTCAAAATTACACGAACTGCTCCAGAATGCGTCCGTAGGACGCACAGGAAAGCTTTGGGTACAATACTACGAGCAAATAGGTCTTCTCCAGTTGTTCTTGAGAGCAGAGCGCACAGGCGACTGGGAACTCCACACATATTGTGTTCGCAATATGGTTCCAGTATTTCACGCAGGTGGTCATTTTGCATACGCAAAAAGTTCTCATCTCTATTTGCAGCAGATGAATGAGCTAACAGAAATAATGCAACAGGATGATTTGAAGTTGTTCGCTGAGAAAGGTTACTTTACCATAAGGCGCTCAGATAAATTCTGGGACGGGATATATTCTGATCAGACCATAGAGCAGTGTTTAATGAGAATGTTCAAGCTCCCTGGTGGTCTCACACATGGCAGGGGAATAACCGATAGCACTGTTGCGAAATGGGTACATGGACTACCTCTTTGCCTTCCGATATGTAATGCTCTCGAAAATTTTGTTCATGTTCACACTGGTCATGGCGAACAACATCGGGATCTCCGTCAAAGTTCACAATTGACTGATGCCAATGATATCACCAAATTATTGAACTGACTCAGAGTGCATTCCCACTTTCAGAATAGAGATCCACTACAATTAGTCTCTATAGCGACCGGGTTTGTGGCCGACGAAACTGTGAACTGTGAGTCTGTGACCAAGTTCGCAAAATTGGTGAATGTTGCGTACCGAATGTTGTAAGCAAAACGTTCAACAGCATCAAACTACGACGTGTTGACACTGTGAAGTCTTTCGCATCGATGGCAAATAGCATCAAAGTCCGTGGAAGTAAGGTAGTGATTGACCCCACAATTCTGTTCAACCGCATCACATGTGTTATTCAGTCACAAGCAGAGATGGAAGAGTATCTCAAATATGAACTCGCCCCGAAACCACCAGCATTGTTTGATTCTGCTGGAATGAGGAAGACACAGAAAAGCACGCTCGGTAAGATCCTCAAAACATACGGTTCTGAGCAAACTAAAATCCCAGAACATTCTCTGTTTGTTGTAGATGGTGGATTTTTATTGAGGGCAGTTGTATGGCCTAAACAGTCGTCATATAAGGACATATGTACATCATATTCCAATTATCTAGTGAGTCATTTTGGGGCGAACGTCGTGGTTGTTTTTGATGGTTATGCTTGTACAATGTCGACAAAGGGCATGGAACAAGCCCGTAGATCTAAAGACAGGTATTCCATTGATATCAATATCTCACCCGAGTTACCAGCCACCACACCCCAATCCGATTTCCTTGCAAATGCCAAGAACAAAACCCAACTGATCGATCTTCTAATGCAGGAGCTATCTGCTATCAATATTCAGTCCAAGCAGGCCAAGGCTGATGCTGATGTACTGATAGCCGAAACTGCACTTGACATCGCTCAAGATGACAACAATGTTGTCGTTGTGGGAACAGACACAGACTTGTTAGTCATTCTTACCTCTCGAGTTCAACCGGGATGTAATATTCACATGATGTATTCCATTACCCCAAACTTACTAGTTTCAGTTAGTGAAATAGCAACCAAAATGGGTGACCATAGAAGCAACCTCCTTGTAGCACATTCTATAAGTGGTTGTGACACTACTTCTGCACTCTTTCGAGTTGGTAAGAAGAAAGTATTCAGTACAATTGTCTCCGATGTTACTAGCGACTCACAACAGTATGTCAACACAATTTTGGCGGATGACAGTACACCAAGTGCAGTAGCCGCTGCCGGGGAACAATTTTTCCTGATCTTATACGGGAGTAAAACTGTTTCCTCTCTCGACCAATATAGATATGTCACTTACAAGCGTTATGTAGCAAAATCTAAACTGAATAAACCCATCGACCTAGCCTCACTCCCACCAAGCAGCGATGCTGCACAACAACATGTCTACAGATGTTATCTCCAGGTCCAACAATGGCTGGGCACTTCGCTTCCTCCGACGGATTGGGGGTGGTCGCTAGACAATGGACTTCTTGTACCGACTGCAGCCACAAAGCCATGTGCCCCCGATAACCTACTGAATCTGACCAGTTGTGGTTGCAAGAGTGCTTGTACAAAAAGGTGTGGGTGTAAGAAGGCAGGACTCTCTTGCTCAGGTTTGTGTAATTGCAGTTCGGATTCTTGCAACAACCGCAGAAACACTGTCCTGTCGGAAATTTCTGAGTTCGATGAATAATATGTATATAGGTCATGTCATTTCTGTATATAGCGTTGATAATAGTCAATGTAACTTAATCCATGTTGATTGATTTGTACATTCTGTAAATATTATTTATTGATTTTTGTACATTCTGTAAATATTATTTATTGATCTAATGCTGCCAGACACAGACGTGTCTGTTCGGTCCCAAGCCCGAAAATAGTTGAGTTCTCATGCTGACGAATTTTATCCCAAAAGGGGAACTCGGCCAGAAGCAGAGGGGGTCTTCCATAATGTCTATTTTGTAAGCAATGATAAAAGTCTTCAAATGGTGGTGGATTTTTTATCGTCTGTCCAACTAACATCCCGTTCTGTACTACGACCCTTTGGGCAAATCCGTTAGGAAAATCGTCATTTTTTGCGTAAATCCGATACTTTTTTGTGAATTTTCAATAATTTTTCGCAGAAATTGTCACAGAATGCACATTTTCCTCTAGGTAAATGTATATTAGACATTATGTAGCTCGAAATACGTGTAAACAAAAAATACAGTTGGATCAATTCGAGGTTACAAAGTTCGTGCGATTTTTTTTGATTTTTTTCAAACGCGTTTTCGAAAAAAGGCTGTAGAAAAAAAAGCTCAACTGGGATTTTAGGGGACTTTTGTCTAATCATTCAGTGACATCTACTCGACATTCCCTGAAAAAATCAGCTTTCTCCGATTTTTTTCCCTAGTGAAACCTAATGTTCTTGGGCTATAAGCAGGAATGAGAGAGTTCGACTAATTTGCTATCAAAATGCTGACATTTTATTTTCCAGGCTTATAAGTTAACATGAAATTGGTCTGAAAGACAGCCAGGGTCTCATCGTGTCGGACAGTTTTACGGGTGGACGGAACCGCAGTACTCAGAGAGAACCACAGAGCAACGGCGAATAACTATCAGACTCCACAACGTTCTAACTCCACACAAGCAGGGTAAGCATTGGTTGAAGACAAGTGCACCATCGACGTACCGTACGCCTTAGAACACAGCGGCACATTAATAATAATTATCATAAAACGACTGGGCGTTCTCAATATAATAAAATATGTTTACGCCATCGATAAGGAAATGTGATGTCCTTTAAAAAAATCCTGCGAATTCCTACAGGGAATCGTCGAAATTCTAGGGACACCCGTGACTACTTTAACACTGACGCTGCCGAGAGCCCTTTCCAACAATTAATCAGATGATAAAGTTTCAAGTATGTCATACATTTTATTAAGCTTCCTTGCATACAGGCGTACGTGAAGGTCCTCCATATATGGCTAAAGTGGGCGTGCCAGTAAAAGGGTTAATTCTATTCGGAATTCGACGCTGTTGTGGGCTATCTGTTCACCCACTTGTCGGGAAGTATGCGTGCAGACTACCATTAATGTCATGTGATATCCCTTTACTCACACAATATTCAGATATACTTGAGTGCTCCACTTATAAATCTATAAGTATTTTTAATTCACATTGAAACATAAAAAATATTAACACAATTACTGCAACTACGCTGCGTAATCATAAAACTACAGCTGTGGTGGGTCTTCATTCTCTAGATTTAGTGAACAAACATTTCTTATCAAAATAGTAATGTTATCAAGTATTTGGTCAAATCAAGTCTCGATTGAGAAACATTTGCTGCGTTGATTCACGGAAAATGAATGTTCATAGTAGTTTGAAAGTCAGTCGGATGGAATATTTTAGTTGGTCGAAAAAGCGAACCGTTCAGGTTGCCCTTTCATCCCAACTCAAGTATTTCATGTTTGCTATACACCTGCCATTATTTCACCTGCTCACAAAATTTAAGAAATAAAATATTTGTCGTTTACAAAAAAATTCTATTTTTTTCAGTCATCAAAGAATATAATTCAGTTGTCGACAGGAAAGGCCGTGTGTCTTCTACAGCACAGTCTACAACATTTTGCTAAAGTTAGTGTGAAATATGTTACCGACAGGAGATTGAAAAAATGATGCGGAAAAAATTCGCTAGTCGTAATTACATCTGAATGACTGTTTTCGTCGAGTAACAGGCCGATTGGACCCACAGACTGATCACACGCACAAAACTCTTGCCGGTTGCGTCCGCAGAGAGTCCTTGGGCTGTTTTCGTCGACAGAATCCAAGCCGATTGTGTTTAGAAGCCGATTATGTCCGCAAAATGTAAGCCGATTCTGTCCTGCCTCATCTCGACATGTGAACTATCTCGAATTTTGCATTGAGACGCATGTTGCACAGTTAGTAACCTCCAAACTATGAACAAACAAAAGAAAAAGAAACATCAATGTTGTGTTTAATTTGAGAACCTCTGCATGTGTTGCGAATTGGTTCAACCTACATGCTTGGGAATGTGGGACAACTGAGATGAATCAAAACAAGAGAATATTTCACCGAATTCACTCTTCAGCTGCTGAAGGTGGCGCAATCCAATAATTAAACTACTGGCAGCTTTATGTTTCTGGAAATATACAGAACTGCAACGTATGTCTTGAGATGAAATGCTGTCTCCGTAATACCAAATGGGATTCACCACAAAAATTAATATAATGGCGATCGCATTTCCTCTCATTTTTCCAAGCTCTCAATCCAGCAGACACATTCTGTAAGTAATTCGACGCTGCTATAGCCCGGAACCTGTATAGCGCTTAAATAGCCCATCGCCTATGTTTTTGATTCAACCGTCTACGTTTAACTTTTACGACCAGCTGAAATATTCCAGACGGTTGAATATAAAAATACCATAAGCATACAGTTTCTTTAAATCAACACCTGAAGTGTTTCGCAGAAGAGAGTTGATTTGTCCGAATCTTTAATGACTCGATCAACACCATCAAACATTCTTGTAATTGTGAATGGAGACTCCTCACAGTTGCAGTTTTATGAGTACGCTGTATAGTTCCACCAATTATGTTATTATGTTAATATCTTGATGTTTTCAATGTGAATTAAATTCCTTTTAATGGGAATATCGATATCGGGAGCTTGAGATAATATCTGCATGTCTGAGTAAAGAGACATCACATTGTATCAACGGCCGTCTGTGCACAAACTTCATGAAAAGTGGGCAAACAAACAGCCCATTACAGTATCGAATTCCGAATAGAGTTAGACCTGAACTTTAGCCATTCCCTGTGGGAATTTGCATTATCTTTCAAAGGACAGTACATTTCCTTATTGTCAACCTAAAGGTATTTACTGTGTTTATAACGCTCTGTCATTTGAAATTATTGACTGTTTGTGTAGAGAATGTCCGACAGAAGACTACATTTCTGACAAAATATTTCCGAGCCCCTACGCCCTTGTTTGTATACAGAATAAAACCTTCTATAAATACTGGATTCAAAGCGAGGAAATTACGATGGAGCCTAAAAGCGGACAAGGTCAGGTTTTCAATTAACCTTGAACACAACAGAAATAAAAATCAATTTACTGCAGGTCACTATAAATAGAAACTTTTATTTGTTTACATCGGTAAATGTGTTTGTAAGTGTAACGACCTCTTCTCAGTGAAACATACTTGCCATTCAAGGCAGATCATTCTGAGAGCAAGCGGATATAATTGATCTGTCAGTGTGACTGTTTTCGATAAACAATCCACTTTTGAAGGCTTCTTCTTGCGTTAACCCCTGAAACGCCAAGACTCCTGAATTCGAGTCTACCTGCCGATGGTGTTATACAGCAAGTGTTCTGACACTGACGTGTCCAAGAACTAGTTAGCAGGGTGAGTTGTAAAATCTGAGCAGTTTCTAAACAATTGTCGTCTGCCTTAACACTTGACTAGAGACATCTGCTGGGCCATAAGTCTTGAATAGTATATGATGTTCAATAAACTCAGTTCTTATGAGGCTTTACGAAGTGTGACTATGCGAGTGGTCGTCGATAAGTACGCTAGTCTCACACAGAGAGTTGTGATGTCGTGGGTAAATGCGCTGGTATCTCAACCATATATCTCATGATCGATACTCTGCCCGGCAAAATTTTGAGGTTTCAGAACACATGCACAGATCTCCACAGAATTGGATCGCTAGACTCAACATGCCCCCACCGACCCTAAGATGTCGCCAAGTCAATCAACGCGATAACTTCAAAATAAATGACATCAGATGACGTGAAGCTGTTACGCTGTGACTGTAGTCACAGCATAAGAGCTTTCACTTCATCAAACGTCATGGCGTTTAACAAGCACGAAAACTAATAACCCAGTATCAACTTTCCAATCTAGGCAGCACTTGATTATTGTCAATTATACGTAAAATATATTGTAAATATTCAATTTGTACTGCCGCGAAAAATGAGCACATCATCACCATATTCATTTTCCAAAGACATCAAAGTACATTCTTTTAAAAACGATCGGCTACTGCGAGGCATAGGAAAACTGAAACTCTTAGAATTTTATTCAAAGATTTGTTATATGAAAACGATAGAAAATAGAATTGCAGAAAAGAACAGTTCGAGGTGCAAGAGTATACAGTATAACAAATACATATAACTTGGGACAAATTACTGTGTAATGGAAGTATACGGCAGAAAGTTTACTGCTTATGTAAGTCATCTCCCTTGACTTTGCATAACATTACTCCAATGGGTTGTATAAATCTGTAGATGGACTCAAACATCACTGTCTGGAACCAAGACCCACAGTAGTTAACTAGATTAAGTTACGCTCGAGGTCGCCCGACGCCCCTGCCGGCGACCAAGCCTGAACATCCCACCCCTACACATTTTCCTAGGTTCACCTAGAGATCATAGGGATGTAGACCTGTGGGTAAATAAATCCATCATCATTCCCATTTTACTTAATAATGTCAAATCACCACATGCACATACAATTGAAGCAAGCACAACGACTCGACGACCACGTCTTGCACAACACAATGGAGACACTGATGCTAATTCCTTTCGAATATTGGGAACACCTAGATCCAGCCAATGTGTCAGATTGTTTAAACTGCATGTGATGGAGAGAGAGAGAGAGAGAGAGAGAGAGAGAGAGAGAGAGAGAGAGAGAGAGAGAGAATGGAAAAGGGTAAAAAGAAGAAAAGTGAAGAAGTAAAGAAGAACGAAGACAGAAAGCGAACTTGTAAACATGATGCATTACCTTCACGTTCAAGAAAGACATAAGTAGGCAGCTTATGTGCATTTAAGAATTAGGATGTATACAGCTCTGGTGGTGTTGAGCCAGAAAAGAACAGAAAAAAGAAGAAACATGTAAACTTTGAATGGGCTTGGGTAATTTTTTTTTCTTTTAGGCGTTCGGTAATGTCACGTCATTTACTGCCGCTTTGCAGTTCATTGGAATCGTCCCTTTAATACGAAAAAGTCGTGTACCATATCAAGAGATAAGACGGTTCTTCTCATTACTTGGACCTTATGAACCATAAAGAAGTGTGTATATTTCTGTACCCAATGGGAGTGGATTGATCGCAGTATTGCGGAAGCGAACAGACAATGTAAGAGCCACACTGACAGAAAAGGGTCGGTGACAAATGATTATTATATTAGTGGGACCTAAGCCTACTAGATTGCAACGGTAGAGTACAGTGATATATTTGAGATTTCGCACCACAATAGCACAGATGAGGGCATTTTGTCCCACTGTTCTGTACCACAAGGGACAAAAGAAGACTGAAACAACTGAGACTAACAAAATGGAACTTTAATTTTAACATGATCGGGGAATGAGTGGTATGTTCAACGTTGAGACGAGCGGGGAAGCTTTATTGGAAACAAACAGAGGTGGGGGAGGTGACATGTGACGATACATTTTGAAGATCATTATCTTGTGTTTATTTTGTCTTTCTCGCAGATAGACCCAACGTGTTTCAGAATAAAGCAACGACTTACTAGAACTGACGGTTGCCCCAGTAATGATACTTGGTACTTAGACCTGCATTTTATCTAGCTCGGCAACCAAATTTGTCCCAAACAACAGCAGCGTATTCAAATAGGGGCCTAATAAAGGCAAAGTATATTTTTTTCAAGGACGCCGCGATCGAGATTAATTTTTTTGTTTCCTCAGCAAGTCATAAGCAAGACCAGGCTCTAATGGTCAATGTGGTCGTTCCGTGTACATGTATTATTCAGTATGACTACTAAATATTTGTGGTTATTGACTTCGGATATCCGTGTGTCACCTAAGAATAAGGATGGATAGGCAATTGAGTTACTTTTATGTGATACAAACATACTCTCTGTTTTACGGGGATTAAACTCAACCAGCCATGTTTGAGCCCAATCTTCTATTGGGGCCAAATCACTGTTAAATAAAAAGTGACTTGCTCTGGAGTCTCTACAAGTTGATATAACGAGGTATCGTCTGCAAGAGGGCGTATAATACTACGTAAGTCATCTGTTATATCGGTAATATATATCAGTAATAATAAAGGACTGATTATCGACCCTTGGGGAACACCAGCATATATTCATGAGTCTCCAGGAAGATGCCCCCGATCCTATCACAACTCGCTGTGACCTATCCGAAAGATATGATATTAAAACAGCAATAATTCACCTGAGACTTCATTTCTCTGAAGCTTGTGAATAAAATCAACGTGCCATACTTTGACATCACAGAAGACCATCTTGACTTGTTTGCCTTCATCAGGCGCTCTACAAAATTCATCACGTGTATCAGTGAGTTGCAGTACAGTTGCATCACTAGGTGTAAAATTTTACTAAAATTGACTAAGAATATTATTGCCAGTCAGAAACTTATAGAAGCGTTTGAAAACACATTTTTAAAATATTTTACCGATGCAGCTGACCAGTGACATTGGACGATTAATATAAAGTGTATGTGATGTGAAAGTGGTGAAAATCCAAAGAACCATTCGACTATAAACCCTTACCCTGCTATAATTCTTGTTCTTGTTCTTGAATAAGAATTTGTTTTCTTCCCCAATATGAAAAAATTCTTTCTGGTGGATAAGAAGAAGAAGAAGATCTTTGAGGAATATTCCTCATACTGCAGCAAGTTAAAATTTGGGCTCCATGGGAGCCAAAGCCCACGGACATGATTTGAACTTACTTGAATCTATGGTATAAAGTATGTTGCATACCAAGTATGAAAGGTTTCTAACAGGAGGAGCTAAAGAAGATTTTTAAAGCATTTTCTTCATATTACACTTAACTGAAATTTGGGTTCCCATAAGGAGCCCTAATATGAATGAACCATTGACTTGGTTTAATAAAGCTAAATCTGCTTCTCTTTGTGGAAGCTGTACAGTAACTATCAGAAGATTGTGGCTGGTGGATCTAAAGAGGAAAAGTTTAAAATGATATTTCTCATATTATACGAAGTTGATTTATATTAAATGTCAAAAGATTCGTGACTGATGGATCTGAAAAAGACTTTGAAGAAATGTTCACCCATTGCACTGAGTTAAAATTCGGCTCCCTAGCTCCCCGTGTGAGGACTTGATTTGCGCAATCTTGAATCCCTTTGATCCCTCTGTTGTATTCCAAATATCGAAAGATTCTGATTGGCACATGTAGTTCAGGAAAAAGATTATATTTTGTATTTTTGAAAAGTTTTGACTCAGCATTTTTCCATTACCCGCATTTGACACCCAATGACACAATCGCTTAAAATTTCGATTTTGGGGGCCAAATCAATTCTACTTGTCTAAAGGATGCTGTTTACAAAATAATAATTCTTTTTTTCGTGCTGTTTGGAGTTATAGGTGTTTGATTTTTTTCTCTTTTTAGCCCCTGGCGTTCCCATGGGGACAAGAAAACTCTTTTCAGGCATAAATCAAATACATGTCCCCAAACACTACTGCATACCAACTTTGGCCCGAATTGGTCCATCGGTTCAGAAAAGAAAAACTTTGGACAAGGCCATAATATTGTCCCTACTAGCACAAGCCTAAATATTGTCCGAGAAAGATTCTCCCAACAGCCTTGAATCTTGAGCATATAAGGAAACTGCGCTCGAATTTTCAAAGCATTGTGCCTGGTGGTTTATGAAAAATATTTTTTTTTAGGAATTTCGGACACTGCCCCCAAGCCATTAGGCTAAGCTACCTCTATTGAACAAATTTTGAATGTTATCTTCCAAAGAAAATTCATTCCAAGTTTGGTTGGGTTTGGTCCAGTGGCTGGGATGACGAAGACTGAAATGCAAAGTTAACGGACGACGGACGCCATTTGATGGTAGTAGCCAAACATAAAAAGAAAAAAAAAATTGAATGGCAATTTGTGTTAACTCTTAACCCGCTGAATAATTTAAAAATATTTTTCATCAAATCTAGTCATGACTGCTGTGAAGCAGCCATGACTAGATTTGATGAAAAATTCATGAAAATTTGACTTGAGAAACGATGAGCTAAAAGTCTATATGATTTACAGGGGAAAATCTGGTTAAATATTCTCAAATTTTTCTTATTTCAATTTGAAGAGATTTGCTGTCTTGGGCAGGAATATCCACTAGCAACATGCAAGGAGATAATAGGGGTCTTGCGAAGCTTCAAAATTCGATTCGATTCCAGTCGAAATCGTCCCGATGATTCGATTTAAGTCGCGATGATTCGAATATTTTCTAACTACTGAGATGTTATCAAAATCAAGTGTCTCTTTCTGAACTCTTCTTCTATAAACAAGTCTCCAGTACAGGAGACCCAAAGACAGAAGAAGAGTTCAGAGAGGTTCCGTTATCGAAACTACTTTGGTTCTGTTCTGGAATCGAACGCTTTTCTTTTTGACTATCCAAATAGACGAGCCAGAGTTGAATACACACGCTTAAAAGAAAGAAAGAAGGTCCAATATCTACGACGTGAAGAGCGGTGATATTCGATTCGAAATTCGTTTCCATTCGAAATCCTCTGCCTGATTCAATTCGGGATTCGATTACACCCGAAATTTGAGATTCGCAGGGTGTGAATAAACCACCGTTTCTCTAACGGGTCAACTGTGAGCGGTAAGCTCAGGATGCCATATTTTCTCACACAGCGTGTTGCATTCTACTCGTGATTTTTCTTCAGTCGTGGCATTCTGGAATCTCTCTTACCTAAGAATATTACTTTATAGCCAACCTTCTACAAGAGGCTGAGTTTGTCACCTTTTCACTGAAGGATATTATACTTATTGGAGGTGCACTCCTCGATGAGAACCTAACTTTTTTAACATATATTCTCATATAGTAAGGAATTCTAGGTATCAGGCGAACTTAACTTCACACTTTCTTCAACAGAAATCGTGATGGATCGATTGGCAAACAAAAGAGCAAAAAGCAAAAGGAGTCGTTCTGAAACATTCCTCTTCTGATATGATTGGATCACGAGACACGTAACACGCGAGTACAGTTCTGTGGTCGAAAAGGCGGACGGAGAACTTTGATCGCGCCGCGATTGGTCGCGATCCGATCAAAATTACCTTTCTGGTTGTCTCCCCTCAATACCATAGAATCTTTCCCGTCAGAAAAGGAATGTGAGAACATTGAGCCTGAGATGCTATTTTCGTTTCTTTTTCGTAATTCGGCCTTGATTTCGCAATAGCTTATTTATGACTTCTTGATCCACTGATGAATAAGTGTTTTTTGAGCTGGAGTCAATTCTATAAAACTTTTACAATTATATTTTCTAGAATTGTATTTGCCACCTATCAATACAGCTGACTAAAATAAATCATTATAGCGGGGGAGGAATTCGTCACATACAGGTGAATTGTGCACTTGGTGATACCTTCTTGAAATTTGGCACACTGTTAGTGTAGGCTATGAGGTTCTCAAAAACGATCGGCTACAAGTTGACACCGACCGGTGGCGACCAGTAGCGGCACAATCCAAAATGGCCGCCAGCGGCTGAAGGGAACCTCCTTTTCGACGGTCTACCGACTATACATCCGATTGTAAGGGCGCGAAAGTGAACTCTGATCCACGCACGTGTTGGAAACAGACGTGGGAGATGATGTAGAATAAAACGAGATTCTCTATACGGACGCATCAATTTCTTGGAACTTGAAAAGAGCGTTGTTTCTCCGGGATCAGCGTCATTCAGGCAAACCTGAATGACGCTGATCCCGGAGAAACAACGCTCTTTATGAAGCAGTCTCTTTGCCATACAATCTCTTGTTTGGCGTAATTCCGCAAGCAATTCTGATTTGTCTGTCGAAATTAATTCGAGAACGCGATTGTTCACAAAAATCATTCACAGAATGAGTGAGAATCCTCTTCGTGTACGGACTAGTACTGACTGGGAACGTTGTTGCTTTTGCCAGCAAGACAGTTCCAAGAAATTGATGCGTCCGTATAGAGAATCTCGTTTTCATGACGCCTATAAAGCTATTGAGGAAGACATAACGCGCTTCCTAGATAATGGCGTTGAGCTTCCATATAATTTGACCATTGATTGTTTGATGAGAGAGAGTGATGAGTGTATGTCGATGTCACTGTTGACGAATAAGGCAATATATCATAAGACATGCCGTGACAGTATTCGGACTCACATCGTACAGCGCGTGCTACACAAGCGAGAGCGAAATGAGGCAGTGGCATCCTGCTCCACGCTGAGTCCTAAAAGAACACGGACAAGTTTTGAATCTGGCTGTGACAGGAAACTGCCCCAGTGTGTTTATTGTCACAAACGCGAAGGTGACAGCAGTGAGCCTATTTGCAGATCAATGTCTGATAACAATAAACTCAAAATTATGGCAAAGGAAGCCGAGAACTGGGTTGTTTTTTCTCGGGTCAATGCAGCATTTGATTCCGCTGCTAGTGATCTTTACTATCACAAAACCTGTTATTGTAAGCTTGCCAATGAAGCACGAGCGGCTAAATCTAAAAAGTCGAAGAACGCCGAACATTCCGCGTCAGGCCTGCCCTATGACCCTCTCGTTATGGCAGAGCTCATAACATTTGTTGAACACAACGATTCCGCGATGAAGCTTGTCGATCTCAAGAATCTGTACAGTCGGAGGTTGAAGCAAGTCGGTTCTGATTGGCTTAGTGAAGAAATACATTCCACTCGATTCAAAGAACATTTGTTGCAGAAATTGGGCGATGGCTGGGACGCCTTCACACAGGGTAGAGATGTGTTTATTTCAAGTAGGTTTCGAGTTGGCTCCTTGTTGTCCGAATCTTTAACTCGTATAGTGTCTGAGGAAGAGGCAAAAAAGATAGTTGATGTGGGTCTTCTTCTGCGTAAACACATACTCATATCTCAAGCTCCTTTCACGGGATCATTTTCATCTTATTGCTTGAGCGAGCCTGTACCCAACTCACTCCTGACTCTTCTTAGAGTTCTACTTGAGGGCACATGTAGTATACAGAACTTAGGCGATGATGAGACTGTTAATGCCAAGACTCGAGTGGCTTGTACTATTTCACAGATGTTGATCAGCAATTCAGCGAAACGCTCCGAACATGCACAAAATGTTCACCAGAGACGTGACAGAGAAACTCCAATGCCTCTTTATGTGGGTTTGAAGTTGCATGCCCATGATCGTATGAAAAATCTTATCAGAGATTTTCATCAAATGGGACTCTCTGTCTCTTATGATCGCGTAATGGATGTTCGCAGGAGTTTCGCGAGAGCTGTTTCACTGCGGTTCAAGAACGAAGGTGTTGTAGTCCCAGCTAACTGCAAACGTAATGTTTTCTCGATAGGAACCACTGATAACATTGATGTATCTGGTAGATCTGATATGCATGGTACGTCCATCACACTCATTGGTCAACTGAGCAGGGACAATGTGGGTACTGATCCCCCACCACTGAGTTTAGATGTTCCAGAAGACACACAAATTGAACTCCCAGACGACTATGCATTTGTTCCTTTCGTTGAAGACTTTGGTGGGGACATCAGGCTTGAATCTCCAGATGAATGTAATGTACGGCCCAATGAATATGCAGATTTGAACGTGGGAGAGAATGACTGGTTGTCTCATGTGTCACAGATCAGCAATAAAGGGAAGGTTGATGGCAGCTGGCAGCTTGATGAAGTCCCTGTGACCTTTTCAGGCTTCTTTTCAAAACATGAAGATCAAGACAATGTCAAACCTCGTGCAGTTATTGGGGTATTCCCTGTTTTCAGTGAGCAGAAAGCGGACTCACTCAGTATGCAGAAGCATGCTATGTATGTGGTCAGGGAAGCTACTGCTTTCGTAAACCCCGGCCAGATACCTGTCATTGAAGGTGACTGTCCGTTGTATGCCAGGCAGAAAAAATGTCAATGGCTGTTCCCAGAGGAGATAGGTGAGGATCGAATGGTGTGTATGATTGGATTCCTGCATCTTGAAATGTGCACCCAAGAAGCTGGTGGTAAGCTTATGGGTGGTTCTGGTTGGGAGCGAATGTTTCACCTCGCAAAGATATTCACACCCGGTGTAGCATCATCCCTACTTGGTGGGAAACATGTCAAGAGGACGCGACAGGCATATCTTCTCACTCTAGCTTGGCTTGAGATCCTCAGAAAGAATGCTTATGAGATTTACTGTCAGCAGACTGGGCCCCATGAGTCATTTGAAATGTGGGAACAGAGGATTCTTTCACAATCTCCAACTGCGCGCTATTGGGGTGAAATCGTTCGGAACTTTCTCTTGACAAGCTGTCAATTCGTTCGGAACCAACGAATCGGTAACTGGCCTGGTACACTGTGTTCTATCGATGAGTTGTGCAGTTACTTTTTTGCCCTAGGACATACAAATTATTGTCGGTGGGTCCCCGTATTTCTGAGAGACATGTCTCAGCTACCCAGGCGGCATCCTTCAATCCACAACAAATTCATGGAAGGCCATTTTGTGGTCCAGCGTAGTGAGAGGAAGTTCAGTATGATGGGTTTAGATCAGAGCCAAGAACATAGTATCCAACTACTCAAAGAAGACAGTGGTCCAAAAGGTCTCTATGGCCAGGCTGAAGAGAAAGTCGTTATTGAGCTTTCAAGGTCAGAAGTTCTGCGTGTTATAGATGAGTATGAATATGCAAGTTTCCACACAACATCATCAGATAACACGGAACACCCGGAAAGTTCGGTATCAGAGCAGAAAAAATTTCTGAATCAATTGAAATCTCTCCTCGATCTGGTGAATCAGGGACTCATTATCAACCCTTATGATGAAACTAGTGGTCAGCTGGTGACATTAGATACTGGTGAATATATGGACCCCGAAGTTAGTAAGAGTTTACGGTCATTACCCGAAAGGGGCAAGCATTTATATTCCACTTTCTTGAAGGAAAGGCTTGTGGAATGCACCGTACCCCTGAATGATGTTATTCCCAAGGCAAATATATATACCTTCCTTAACCCACCCCCAGCCAACCTGGACAAAGGCCGAGACAAACTCATGTCAAGTAAAGCAACTGCCGCAATAGTTACCCAGATGTTCGTTTCACTGCAAGCCCGGCCTGATTCAAACATGGATGAGTTTTTCATGCACGAGAATGCACGTGATCCGCCAGCATTATCCGATAGAGGTAAGCTACGGAGTGGGACAAAATCTCAAATTCTCAATTGTTTACCAGCTATTCCTGCACAAGGGAAGAATTCAGCAGCTAGACAAGCTTCAGTTGTCATCTTGGATATGCCTGCTGTAGTCCATGTAATCAAACCACAGAAAGCGGATCTGTTTGGAGAATATGCTCGATTGCAATTATTGCCATACATCGAATCTCTGATTAACACGAACACCACAAGGGTTGATGCGATCTATGACTGTTACCCCGAAGGCAGTTTGAAGAATCAGACGCGAGCAAAACGCCTCGGTGAGACAGCAGTTAGGTTGATACGGGTGTCCGAGAACGTCCCTTTACCTAAAGGGAAGAATTGGCAGGCATTCTTGAAAGTTAGTGAGAATAAAGACGAATTTTTCAAGTTCCTGTCTGCTGAACTGCTGAAATTAACATCAACATCCGAGTACCAGTTGTTAACGACATCAGGAGAATATGTACTATGCAATAAGGATGTTAGCTTATGTGACATATCTCCATCGAACCACGAGGAAGCAGACACGCGCATGATGCTTCATCTCAACCATGCAGTCTCACAAGGTCACAAAATAGCTTTTCTTCGCACGGTTGATTCTGATGTCGTCATTCTGTCTTTGCACCATTTCGCAACATTCCGTGACCTTGGACTCAGTGAGCTGTGGATTGGGTTTGGAATTGGAAAGGCATATAAAGATATGCCAATTCATGAGATAGCTTCACAACTTGGACCTGATTACTGTAAGGCCCTGACTTTCTTCCACGCCTTCACAGGTTGTGATGTAACATCCAGCATGCTCGGCATTGGGAAGAAGACAGGATGGAATGCATGGATGAATTTTCCCGCATCAACTGAAATGATGATAGAATTGACTGAGAATCCGCAAGTCTTTTCAGAGGATTCCCCTCATATGCAGCATATCGAAAAACTCACCATACAGATGTACAGTAACAGTTGTGTCAGTACACGTGTCAATGATGCGAGACGGCATATGTTCACACATGGCCTTAAGTCTATGGAAAACATCCCGCCCACCAAAGCAGCTCTGTATCAACATGTAAAAAGGGTAATTCTTGTGTCATCTTTCATTTGGCATCGTGCTCTGCAGAAACACTTATGTGTGCCAGACCCATCACAGTACGGATGGGAGTGGAATCCACGTCTCAATATTCTGGTCCCATTTTGGACTCACCTAGGAGACGCAAGTGCTGCATGTGCACTGATGCTCCACTGTAGTTGTGCCAAGGCCTGCAAGGGCAATTGCAAATGCTTGAAAGCTGGATTAAGGTGCACACCTTTGTGTAAGTGTGAAGGTGGCTGTTGTAACAATATTGAGTAGTATACTGTCATGTTAGGACCAGTCATCTCCTATTCTGGTATTTTTTTTTCCATTTTCGGCCAGTTAACACATGTCATGTTTCTAGTTGAGTTGATTTTGCTAACAAATGTTCATCCCATGTGGCTTGCTACATTGTCCGGGGTATAGGAATACAGTTTTAGATTTCGGAAAATAGTCTGTTATTTACTGCACAAGACGGTGTTAATTCATGCATAGCATGATACAATATCCCCAACTATTTTGCCTCTGTACAACAGTTGATACCTTCGTTCACCCGTGTGTTCATCTATGGTATCCTTGTCTTTCTCTGGCCATAGGCCACATGTGACTAGTCAGTTCCTACTCCATAGCAAATCAACTTGGAAATCCTTCATCTTGTAGCGCACTCATGTCTCAATGAATCCATACCTGAGTTGATCTAATAAATCTAACGTAAGGTATCAAATTGCCATACCGGATCATATTTCGATAAGTTATTCGCTAAAACATTTCGACCACTCATCGACATCAAAGGTCATGTTTTGGCTCCCAGTGGTGGCTATATCTCTATATCCCTGGTAAAGTAGCATACCATGAGGGATGGGCATTAAGTGTCGGCAACATTAATCCTGACTTGGAACACACCACATCTTAACTGGCCGAAAATGAAGAATACTACTTGTAGTCAAAAAATATTCCTGTACCTCGAATGACTGCAAACATACACTCACCCCTTCTAGTCCCATTTTGCCAATGTTCTATACTGGCAAGATAACATTGTATAATTAACAACGGGAACTAATGCATCCCGAGTTCATTCCAGCACTGCCCTTGCTGGCAGACGTGTCGCTATGGTGTTGAGATTGAACCAGAACTCCTCTAGAAATTTGATAGTTTTATTTTCTTAGAAAATAAATCTATCGAAAATGCCGGAAGTTGAGAATAGACTGTCACTTTAATTGGATTATCAAATGTCCAAGTATCCCCACTGCTGCATACTATCGAGTACCCTTGTTCATGTGTTGACAGGAATCTCTCATACCATGTTCATTTGACCATTGCATTCCCGAGAAACATTCAACACTAATTTATCTACAGACGGACGATCATACTGACAGTCAGACACACAGACGCACACATCGACGGAAATTCTGATCCCATTATCCATTAATCTTCCCCCCAACTTGTTCCAAGGGCTTCACTCCATCATTCACATCAATTACAGCACATGTATGGTGTTAGGTTTGGAGCTTCAGTTGTGCGATCGGCGAAAATAGCTTTTTTTCGATCCGCTTGGCGGCCATTTTGGATTTCGCTGCTAGTGGTGGCTAGAGGATGGTGCCAACTTGTAGCCGATCGATTTTGAAATCTCTGATGCCTACCCTTACATCATGCCAAATTTCAGGAAGGTATCACCAAGTGCACAATTCTAGCGAATTCCTCCCCCGCTATTATGTATTTGCCCAACACATTTAATTAACTCAACTCTTTGAGTTAGGCAGACAATTCTGTTGACAAGAACCAGGATAAGTCTTAATTGTTCTACTACCATTGCTGATCTCATTGATCTGAAATATTCCCTATTATTTCAAGAGTTTCAGCCATCCAGCTGTATATTTTTTGCTTTATGGAATCCACTGTTGAAAATTCTATGACCCTTTTCCAACAGTATATTACATAATCGTCTTCTGTCAACAGTAGCAGATATACCCCAACATGTCGGCCCCATCGTGGAAAATATCACACCACTGAAAAAGGGTAATTTCATAATATTAACTTTCGACTTCAGAAATTTTGTAATGTAATAAAGCTAAGAGAAAATAAATGGACAATATTACTTTTTATTAAGGTCATTGTTTACCCAATTTTTCCGGTATTTCACAGATTCCAGCACTGGTACACAAATGTAACCAGAAGGTCCGAAATTGAACCCCACGTGACCTACATGCCAACTGTGAGAGACTGGCGGTTATTCGTATATTTGGTCGCATATGGTTATAACACGCAACGTGCCCCCTCCATCACTCCTACCTTACATCGTCATGAAAATCGATTTTTGATGAAGTGAACGAACGGGGAAGATCCAATTAAGAAGGAAGTAATTGTTGAGAAAACCCCTATGACATCAGTGGAATATAAAGTCAAGTTTCCTTTTGTAATGTTACTTTTAATAAATGAAAACAATATACTGTTGTTTTCGTTTATTGAAAGTAAAAATAAGAAAACTTGACTTTTATGGCAAGTTAATTAGAAACAGCTAGTTCACAGATAATCAATCCACCATTAAGAATATCGATATCTGTATTTCCACTAATAACACTAAAGCGTCATCTATATCTTTTTACACTAGTCCGGATTCCTCTACCCGTAAAACTGTCCGCCATGAGGTGACTGTGGAAAGTGTCAGTAGACCCTAATAATTAAATAGAGGAACGAACGACACAAACATCCACAGGAAAAGTGTGCGAGACGTCCAAGATTAATGTTTTGTCGGAAAATTACTGAAGTTTGACCTTCAATCTAAGGATTTCTCCAGATTCTGTGACTCGTTTTGAAGATCGCGTGAGACAAATATATATGATATTTTAATAATTATCAACAATGAACAGTTACGACGAGTCATTTGCATACACACTTTTTGCAATATCACACGAGAAGTGAAAAGTAAACCTGATAAACATGAGTAGATGAGGAAAAGAATAGTATATTACAGAAAGGACGCTATCACGCCACATCTTACATTTACCTTACTTTACACTGTCAAGGTGATAGCTAAAAGTTGCGATTTTGTTGTATAAAAGTGTAAATATTTTCGATAATATTTCTGCCTGGGTTAAATGTAAAGCGTAAAGATAGGTATGTGACGGACCCTGAAAACAGATTTGTCAACCTAACGTTAATTCAAGAGCTTCTAAATGAAGTGTGAAATTTAATGTCCATTATGGCGCTCTTGTTGAACGCCACGTGGGCTATCTGATAACAGATCAATAGTAAAAGAGACAATATTCTCTTCTGTAGTCGTTATATGGGTAATTAAAGCCAGTTAAAATCTGATTGTTGGAAACCAGTGCATCACAAATGTTCTGGACTCACACCCATACTACGCATCTATCCTGTCTCCAAAATGTCAGAAGAATTTGTACCTCAAACAAAATTCGCATTAATATCTCTATCCATATCGAATTACAAAGCACTTGTTAAATCAGAATTAATATGTTTAAACTTTGCCTTCCGACTGTATAGAGAGTGAAGCAGAATTCTGAGGGGCAGTTGGCCTGAGGGCACTCAGAGAAGGTCCGAATTTAGCCTTGGTCGTCGAGGGTCATAGGCACCGAGATTGAAAGTCCACGAATTGTCGTAACCCTGTGAGGGTTGTAAGGAACGGATAATAGTTTGTTAACGGTTGCGAACCGTAGTGGCATAGTAGCCAAAGAAGTAAAAGCTGTAACGTTGAGGTCTAGAAACCGTATTAAGAGCTTGAGTAAGCGCTTGAATAGCTCGCGAGTTAAAATAGTTTTAGGCGGTGCGAGAATTGGTGATGTTGAGAACACTTTGCAGAATATTATTATGTAAGCTTTGTTAAGTATATATTTGAAGGCGAAGAATAACTTAACTCCGTGAGAGCCAGGCAAGGCGCAAAGTGATCGTGAACTGTGGTAGACGCCGATCGAATTGTGATTGAACTGTGAGAACGCTGATAGAGTCACACAAGCAGAACATAAAATGTGTTAAGCCCGGATGACTGTGAAGTAACCCTGCGAGGAGGAAGCAACGAGAAGTGAATAGACACTTTGTATGTATCACAAACCGTGAGAGAATGAAGATGAAGTGAGGTTGATCCAGCGGACACAGCTAGCTGTGGGAGACATCGAGGGTCTTAAAGAACAAACTTTTATCCGCGTAATTAGTGTATTCTTTTGGATAATTTTGTGAATAATTTGTTTGATATTTCATTTCTTCGTACATGTAAATAAACAATCTTTTCAGTGAATTATCGTTGATCACTTTTCGGCGTTGTAAGCCACAGGCACCTTCAGGAATCCTAAGAGTCACAAGAGGATAGGGCATTGATAAGGTTGCAAGGTTTACGTTCGTACTGGGGTTCAGACGACAGTCACTGGCTGTCGGTTGAGCACTGATAAGAACATAAATTTTCCTCCATCATTTCGAACATCAATTTAACCCCCGTAATCCTGCGACATACATTACTTAATCCTTTGAAATCGAGAGGCCGCTTTTCCGGTCCAGGAATATGATACGTCACAATTTCATTAAGTAGGATGGCTGCTGAATAAAAGTGTTGAGTAGACAAATTAATATTTTCAACGTGCAGCCTCGAGGCTGCACGTTGGAAATATTAATTGATCTACCCCCAAATAATTAATATGAACTCTTCCAATTGCTGCCGTTTATACTGACATGGAAGATACCACCAGGGCTCAAAGGGTTGATATGTTGAGGCTTGTATAATTTATGGAGAGGAAAAGAGGGATTATGTTAATATCATGTAGAACGGTGCTGCGGCATAATTTCTTATAATTTGCTTAAAATCACCCACATCATTCTTTATGAAAAAATGTCATTTTTGTGAAATCGTCTGAAGAAGGCTGGTTCAGGTATCAAGGAGCTAAATATTTTACCATAAGTGACCATTATAACGTTGAGGCAAAAAAAAAAAAATATGATCACATCACTTTAATTTTGGCATTCAAATATCTTTGTCAAGTATAGCCCTTCAGACAACTTTTTCTGACCCCAAAACAGGGGGTCCTGCAACAAATAAGAGAGAAAAATTGACATCAAGGTAAGTACCGGTCACGTGCATATATTTTTCAGGGAATTCCCTACAAAAAAAACACCAAATATAAATTGTATTTTTTAGGTCCAAAAGTAATCAAATCACCCTCTTTTTTATCTGGAATATTCATCAATAACGCAAGATGTCAATAGAATGCTTCAAACGTTTATTGAAACAATTTATTTTCCCAAGGCTGTTTATTTTTAGAGTTTGCATCACTTCCGAGTGCAACATTTCAAGGCGGGAAACTCTAATTCAAATACTTAGTTCACTGATACCTTCAACTCTCCCAGTAGAGTAAAATTTGCACTTTTGCACTATGAAAAGGCATTCATTTTACACATTTCGATAAACATGCTTCATAGTCCCTTCGATCGACAGCAGTGGGTAGTTGTACGTCGCCCCTTATTGTTGTGAAAATGGGCTTCTAATTTGCTTGTAATATGATAATTGGTGCTAACCCCCAATTCAGACGGACGCATTTTGGATGAATCTAAGGGGCTCGAAAGGGATCTGCCACTGTCCCGGCGTGCCTTCGGCGCACGAATCCATCAAGATTTTCTTTTGTAACCTTTAATAAACGAAAACAACAGACAGCTCCAAGAGCTGCCTATTATTGTATTGTCATTTATTAAAAGTAACAAACGGAAACTTGACTTTACTTTCTACTGATGTCATGGTTTTTTTCAACGTTTACTTGCTTCTTAATTGGACCTTCCTCGTTCATCTAATAATTTCAAGGGAGATAACTTTATCAAAAGACGTTTGTCATGGCGATATTAGTCAGGGATGTTAGATGGAAGGTTAAAGTAGGATCCTGCGAAGGTTCGAACACCGATTCGATTGGAAATCGGCCCGATGGTTCGATTCGAGTCGCCTAATTTCGGAAATTTTAAAATCGTAGAGATGTTCGCAAATGCTAAGTGTCACCTCCGCTTACACTTTTCGCCTGTCATCAGGTCTCCGGAACAGGAGACGTGATTATAGAAGAAGACTTAAAGGACGTTCGGGTTTCAAAGCTACTTTGAATTTGTTTCTGGAATATTCCTCATTTTTTATTGACTGGCTCACACAGACATGTTGCTCCTGAATGCAGTAGGCGATTGGAAGACTGAAAATATTTAAGGCTGTAAGAATGCATCCACAACTTTACCCTTTCAACAGTGGCGCCCCGTAATGTAACATTTCAGTCAATAATGTCAACAGCGAAATGAGCGAAACCATCCTGGTTTGTTGGGAGGTTCAGTAATAATTCAATTCAACAGCTCTGTCGAGCTGTTGGATTAAATTATTGCCGAACCTCCCTTCAGATTTTTTGTTGTTTATATCGTCTGCTCGTCCAATACCAATTTTTTCTTCATGCAAAAAATTATGCACACCGGGTTGAAAGGGTTAAAAAAGTGGTGAGATCCAATTCGATACGAGCTTCTTGGTCTGGTTCGATTCGGGATTCGATTCGAAATTTGGGATAAGCAAAACCTTAGATTAAAGCCACTTCTTACGCACAGCATAATGAACATATCCAGATTACGTGGTGAAAGGCATGGAAAAACAGAAGAGCCACCTGATGTCAAACCGCGTAAATAATAACTCATCGTATCGCCTCGACAGTTTTCACTCTTGGGTTCCGTCATCTGATAACAGGAAGAAATTGAGTACAAACCAATTCATTAATATCATTTCAACATGGTTTAAAGCGTTACGTGCGGTCAAAGCTTTGGCATCCGCATTCCAGTTCACAAACAAAACATCTGGATGCCGATAGATAAAACAAACTCATTATCTTTTAAACAGAGAATACCATTTCTTCGCTATGACGTAGATGGGACTGCAGTGCATGGAGAGTGTATTACATCGGAATGAAGAGAATAGATTTTTTACGCTAGATGTGCTTATAATATGTGAGGAGGTACAAGACACGGCACATATACAAACCTTTCACCCGATGGACACCGGCTGAAGGTTTATTAGTGCTTTTTGAGATATTATAAAAATGAGTTGTATGGAACATCCACTCCATGGTTAGGGTTCTGCGATTTCCGAAACCGATTCGATTCGAAATCGTCCGAATAATTCAAAACGAGTCGTGCTGACTCGGAATAGTTCGAATCGTCGCGATTGACTTATTAGTTGTCTCCTAATTGTGAACTCTTCTTCTATCATCGGGTCTCCTGTACAGGAGACCTGGCGATAGAAGACGAGGTCAAAGAGATTCCGCTTCAGAAACTATTTTGATTCCGCTTCCGAAATATTCCGCTTTTTGAAATTTAAGATTCTCAGGGGCCTTCTCTGTATTCCCGAACTGTATAGAGATAAAGGAAACTCCCCCTTTTTTATTTTGGTTTGACTAACAACCAAAGCCGAAAATACGTAATTATGTTACATACTGAAATGTTCACAGATGATTGTACTCAATTTCGAGGCCGTTTGGATGACTGCACCACTGAATTTCTATCAAAATGGCCATCGAGAATGTGATAATGCGAAATAATATTTCGTCTTCCGAAACTAACTAATATTGTGACATTGGTCAGATCAACACCATACTTCGATTGTGATCGAGGTGACTCGGACCCTACGTTACTATTTAGACGTTACCATGTCAACATATATCCGTAAACGCTGTCAGTAAACAATACTGACAACGTGAATATAGTGAGATATATGAAGCCGAGGTAATCAGGCCAATTCCACCCTCGAAAGTTAAAAGGTAAGATTGGTTCTGATTAGTGCGACAGCACTGATCAACATGTGTTCATTACCAATGATTGGGGTCCTGCGAAGCTTCGAAATTCAATTCGATTCGAAATAGTCCACATTGATTCCATTCGATTCGATTTCAATCACGCCGATTCGAAAATTTTCGAATCGTCGAGGTGTTCTCAAAATCCTACAAAATCTCACAAAGTGTCTCCTCTTCTTCTATCACCAGGTCTCCTGTACAGGAGACCTGACGACTGAAGAAGAGTTCAAGTAGGTTCTGCTTGCGAAGTTACATTGATTCGGTTCTAGAATATTCCGCATTTGTGCTTGATTAGCTCGATTCGCCCCTGCACACAATACTTGAGTAAAGACTGACAATATTACGGTTGTAAGGTTTAATATCCACAACCTGAAAAGCGGTGAGATTCGACTCGATTCGATTCGAGATCAGGTGTCTGATTCGATTCGAGATTCGATTCGACCCGAAATTTGAGGTTTGCATGGCGCTGTCGAAGACTTACCATTGCTGAATTATGACACACTGGCACTCTATCCAGAACGGGACCCCATGGCCAACATCAATGTGCCGTGGAATGCATCGTGGTAGTTCCGAGCGAACAAAACATAATAAATAAATACATGCAGATGGTACACAAGGGAGAGGCAAATGTCCGAAATGGTACCCTGTTTTCATGCCCATTTTGGATATCGTGTCAAGCGAAGTCAAAGTCAAGACATGCATTAATTCCACTCCCCAACCCGTGAGCAAACTATATGGTTCACGCCTGTCATAGTGCCAAAACCGTCCCCTCTGTTGGAAGACGGTCGTCATTGTACCCGAACAAAGTTCAAATGATCTAAGTTCTAAAGTTCGTGCTTTGGCTCGATGGTCTCCGCATAGAAATTATCATTCCAGATGTACTTATAACTATCCATGCCCATAAAACGGTGGGATATATCATCCCCTGAATGCACAATGGTGCCATACCATGTGAGCCCTCTTTGGAACGAGCTCGACGAGCTCGTTCTAATGAGGGGGGCACATGATATGGTTTTGTTGGAATGTTTCGAAAAATAATATTTTTTCAGCTGCTGAATTTGCATATTACGAGGGCGGATGTGGGCAATTCGTTGGGTAAAGGGTTAAGGCAAAGTCATAGTACAACCCGTGAGAGATCGTGGTATCCATAGCGCTGCACTCCATACATTCTTCGCCTCTGAAATTAAACAAGGTCGAAGTACATTGGCGGTAAGTGAACCGACACGTCATCCACTTTTGAAAACAACTTCTATTCGAGCGAAGTGACACGATCGAAACATCCACGGAATCGGTTGAATGGGTTGTGACATTTCAGAGATCCCAATGAAAAAAATGACTTGTGAAAAGCTTCGAAGCCCGAGTTCACACTCCGTGACGATACGTCGACCACTGAGGCTTGCACTGCCCAAGAATCGTTCAGCATAAGTGAGAAATTGGCCAAACAATCTCGTCAGTCAAACATTTTTGGGACAGCAAAAATATTGCTCCACTTCTCAAGGATGCTACAACTCCTGAGAATATTTGTCAGGGAAGAAAGAGGTACCTATTGGGTATGTTCAGACAAATGTTGTCATCACTTATATGGACTGGTCAAAACTTTTATTCAAAGTCAATTTATGTCATGTAGAATTCCGTTAAATATCATGTAGCATCCGATTAATTCGAGTCAGCTCATGTAGAACTCAGTTAATTCGAGTCAATATGTCTTCTGAATGCTCATGTCCGGCCACCATGTTGTTCACGATGATTGATGACAGGTCCTGGGATGGATTGCCAGCAGGACACAATGTCCAAAGTGCAACTGATGTGTGATTGCCCGACGCAAATTATTGTTAATCCTCGGCAATCCCCGGCAATCGTTTTTCCCCCAAATTACGCTTGCCCTGTTGGGTAAATAACACACACAAGATACATCCCACCATCGTGTCAAATTTGATTTAAGATTCCCGTCAGCTAGGGAGTTCCTTGTTAGAACATCTATGATTTCTTAACTGAGCATAAAATAGGTCATCAATTTTAAGGACTCGTATGTATGTTGGACCTGTGGTTATCTATGATTTCTGAACTGAGCATAAAATAGGTCAACTATTTTAAGGACTCGTATATATGTGGGACCTAGGGTAAATAGAAGACATCAAAATGCGATTAGTGTGGGCTCATCATAGCGCATGTAAACAACAGGGCGACGATATATAATTTTAGGACTGCTGGACTTGTAGGGTGAGCATCCCTGAAATTTATATAACGCCCCGTAGGGCCAAGTTTGGATAACATGTTGACATGTATACATAAAACAATGCCTTCCTCTCAAGCGTTTAGAAAAAAATCATTTCATAAACTACAGTAATCTGAAGACCGGCATTGCACACTATAATATATTAAGTTGTCTGTCTGTAAATTTGATCTCGTGGTCGGGCAAGAGTGAGTTACACTCCCCCATTGTTCTGGGAAAGTTACGAGCTCGACAAAAGTATGTGAAATTAAAAGAAATCTAAACAATTTCACCACACAAAGGTATTCAGTTTTTTAAGTCTGAATTTGAGAGCTAAGTATCCAAAATAACAACGTGAGTGTACGAACCTGCGAAGGTATGTGGAATGTTAATTAACAGGTCTGGCGTACTTGAAGACTTGACGTCAGATTTGTGTAAATTGTGTAAACCCCCTGTGTGAGGAATTGATCGATTTCTTGGACGCCGAGATGACTTGCCTTTAGTGTATTCGGCGAAATTGCCATGGCATGTTACCATTTTGTACATGCACGCGAATATCCGAGCTTAACTTGAAGTAAAAAAAAAAACATGCCGGGATAAAGGCTGATCTGTAGATGCGGCAACGTGGTGCGTCAACGAACTAACATCTTGACCAAATAATTGCACAAAACAAAATTGGGAACGGCTAAGTTAGCCGTTCCCAATTTTGTTAGGTGATATTATTGTGGTAATTTTAATCTCATTTATTTTCTGTCTTGTTCAGTTTTTAAGATATGTTTAGGAATTATCATCAGTCACCTGCTCTGAGTGATTTTAAAAAGCCAATAAATGATTATTCTCTCCCGAATTTCGCAATGATACTTTCCGGAAAACATAATATCCCTTCACATTCTTCTTGTTACTCCCTTGGGGCCTCCTCAGAAATTCGTTTTTTTCTTTATGCATTCACAAAACTGGCAAAATTACGTACACAGTTTGCACTAAGTATCGATGAGCCGGCAACTATATTATTATGATGATATGATGATATCTGTCATAGACCCTGCCACCCCCACTACACACCCATTCGACATTTACCTTAGCATGACTAGGTTACGGTCATGACTAGTTTCTTAAAGAACTGAATAATTAATTTTTTTGCCTCAAAACTATAGTTTATGGCGTCACGTTGATAAGAGAAGTTAACATTTTTAAAAAATCAAAATTTGAATGGCGAAATTTGTGAATATCGCTGGCCGGATAGAGCCGTTGCGTTAGGCAACGGATGCAGTTGTGGCACCTCGAAATGTCCTTGACTCTTCACCTGACCTCTCGGCCAAATGTTGTAAACCTCGTGTAATGAAAAAAAAGAACGTCCAAATAGGTTCCTCGTTTTTTTTTTTTAATCCAACGTCAAAACGAGGTTTGGGTGGGATATAGAAAAGGGTTCCGTCCGTCCGTCCGTCCGTTCGTCCGTCCGTTCGTCCGTCCGTCCGTCCGTCCGTCCGTCCGTCCGTAATAACTTTGGACCTTCATATCTCAGACCGTGGATGCTGGATTTTAAATGATCTTTGGTATGCTGATAGACTCCATGGGAGAAAGGATATTCACAAGTAACAGATTTTGTCCTTTTTTTCTAGTGTTATGGGGCCTTTTCCCGCTTTTTTCCAACTTAGAAACCATTGTGTTATATCAGTGGCGTTGCATCTTGTTCAATTATAGTTTATGTCCAGTCGTTAAAATGAGTAGTGCTATGCGAATCTCAAATTTTCAAATGTTCTCGCCAACTCGGACCTTTTCAAATCGTAGAGATGTTCTCAAAATCCTACCAAGTGCCTCTTCTTGAACTCTTCTTTTGTCACCAGGTCTCCTGTGTTGGAGACCTGGTGACAGAAGAAGAGCTCAAGGAGATTCTGTGTCCGAAACTACTTCCGTTCTGGGATGTACCGTCCTTTTGGTTGAATCTCAAATCTTCAGATGTTCTAACCAATTCGTCGAGATGTTCTCAAAATACTACCAGGTGTCTCCTCATGAACTCTTCTTCTATCACCAGGTATTATAGAAGACTCGGCGACAGAAAAGCTCAAGGAGATTCCGTATCCGAAACTACTTTGATTCCGTTCTGGGGTGTTCGGCTTTTTTGATTGAATCTCAGATTTTCAGATGCTCTCGCCAATTCGAATTTCGAATCGTAGAGATGTTCTCAAAATCCTTTGATGCCCCGCTTTTTATCCCTCTCCAAAACGACGTTTGTGGGGGATATGCAAATGGGTTCCGTCCGTTCGTCACTTTGGACCTTCATATCTCAATCAGTGGATGTTGGATTTAAGTGATTTTTGGTATTCTGATAGACAACCATGGGGATATTCACAAGAAACAGGGTTTGTCCATTTTCTTCTGGAGTTATGGGCCTTAGAATTCCCCTTTTTAGTAAATAATTTCTTGACGGGGGGGTACCGGTGCCGTTGCACCTTGTTTGATTGACTTGCCAAACAAAAAACAGGCAAGTCGCAGCTGAATACAATACTTGGGTGAAGACTGGCACTGATCGCGGATGTAAGGAGGGGAGGTGCAGTACTTGAAGAGACGTAAGATTTGATTCGACAAGCAGGCTTCGCGACCGAAAGTACTTTGGTTCCGTTATGGAATATTCCGCTTTTTGATTGATCTTACCAAACAGATACAAGCTTGAATAGAAACTGACAATATTTACTGCTGTCAGAAAATGAAAAATGTACAACTCGGAAGACGGGTGAGATTGGATTCAAGCCTCGATTCGATATCCTTTCTTATTCGATTGGAAATTCGATTTGACCCGACATTTGAGATTTTCATGAACCTACCATTTGTGACAGACAAACCTGCAGTCGGTCACTTATATCACATCTTAAAGAAGATATAAAAACCAACACAAGCAACCTAACTTTATTTTAAATAACATAGGGTCTTGTGGGTGTTATTCATCTTCGATATCACAAGTGAAAAATCCTCAACAAAATTTTATACTCCAATTAAGTGTAACATATGTCTTGGGTATGGCAGGGAGACAGCCATTTGATCATTGTTACATGCAGACACTGTCTAAACTTAACATACATTATAAATACCTGGGCAGTTGGTCTAGGCAGTTCTTGGCTGCCTGTTTAGGCAGCCAAGATTTGCCTGGGAACAATTGCAAAGCTACAGGATGAAAGTGGTAGGAGATGTGGAGATCGGGGCCGATGGGCAGGACATCATCCCGGACCCCGAAAGTGACGTAATAGTCACGTTGTCTAGTTACGCCATGTGTGGTTTCCACGGTGTCTATTCTTATGACGTCATCCCATAGTAATAAGTGGCGTCAGTGCACATGCGCAACGCGTATTGTTAAGGTGTTTCCGTCATCCATTTTGTTTACTGGATACCACCATCTTGATTTGTATGGAGGTTTGTTTGGAGGTACTTGTTACTGATGACTGCCAATGTAAAGCAGAAATGAAGAAAAAAACCTTTCCTTCAAGGGTTAAATGAATTTTATCAAAACTTTATCTGATCAAAATAACAAGTAAAAATCCAGCTTATTAACAATTGGCTTTATAGCTTTTATTTTGAGATTGGATGTATGTTGACAGTGTCTAAATTTCTTCCAATTAGCGCTGATTAGCGCGAAGAAATTCGAAAGCTTTTTGAGATTAACACAATTTCCACCAATGATATCCATTTCATTCCCTTCATTTTCTATCCAATTTGCAAATAAATAAGTTTTCCCAAGAAGGTTATCGATTTTCAACAGTCGGACAATTCGATCGATGTGAAAAACATGCGTTTGTTTACCAGAAATGCGAACATCAATACGACACTCGAAGTTTTGCCTTTGACTCGTAGTTTTTCCATTTGTTTTCCGGCAATGGATAAATACTTGTCTATTAGGGAACCAGGAGCGGACTTTGCCACGAATAGTTACCGGGAAATGCACCAAGGAGGCCCAGACCCGGAAATTTTTTTTTTTTTCGAACTGAACGAACTCGGCTTCCTTACATCTGGACGACCAATGCTCCAATGCTAGGCCGGAAAGAGGACATTTCGATGGCATTTTTGTATCATCTTCATCGATCACTCGGCAAATATGGGTGGGGATGGCGGGGGGGGGGGGGGGGGGGGGGTGGCTGGCTCGAGAAAACCGGCCCACTCGGAGAATATTTTAATTTTTTAAATTGAAGGAGCGCTCTTTCATTCCATCTCAGCGAGGTGGGGGGGGGGGGGGGGGGGGGCAGCTCAGGAAGACCGGCCCTCGCGGAGAATATTTTGATTTTTGAAATTGAAGGAACGTTGTTTCATTCCATCTGAGCAACCAATGACAGACTAGGCTGCTGGTATATCGAAATGTCGTCCAAGTGGACTGCCAATGGCAGTACAAAAAGAGAGCAATCAGACCCATTTCCCTCCCAGTACCTACTGTAGTGCCTTTTACCCCAAAACACGACGTTTTCTAACTACTTTACAAGATGAAAAGTTGTCAAACACTCCAAATCCAAAGTGTTGATCCAGTACCCGGTACCTCCTAGTGCATACTGTAGTGTTTTTTTTTACCCTAAAACTCAACGTTTTCTCACTTCTTTCCCCCAGCTCCACGCTGATTGTAGTGGTGTTTACCCTAAAACACAAAGTTTACTCACTACTTTACAAGACACACACCCATAAATACCAAATATTTCCTTCCATCTCCACATTGAATGGAGTGATTTTTACCACAACTCACAAAGTTTACTTACTACTTTACAAGACACAGGCCCGTAAATACCAAATAGCTCCCCAACTCTACGCTGAAAGATTTCATCCCCACTCCCTTGGTGGATTGTTCACCTACTTTCCACTTTGCTGACGGAGACATACAGCATAAGTTTACCCCCATTCCCGCGTCCATTTTGACCGAGCTAATCGACGGTGCTACCCGATGTATAGTAAACGTAAACCAGCGACAGCTATAAACCTGCCCTAGGATTCCCTTTCCTCTCGTTGGTTTGAAAAGTCTGGATTAGGCGTAACTAGTTACCTCCTGTGGATACTGCTTCCGGGCGAGTGATTTCGGACCTCACGTATTACCAACGTCAGTGTCAGAAAAGGGTTTGCCCAGTACAAGGCTGCAGATGCTAGACAAAACCGTGAATTTATGGTCAATACCCAGCAATTTCCTGACACCCAGGAGCCGTTCTCACAATTACACACCCAAATTGAAACCCATAACTCTGAGCCCAAGGGGCGAATAGAATCCCCCTCCTGTGAATCCCAAACATGGCAGGATGGGCATGACTAACATTGTTTCCAGATAAAACTCAGTTACATGTAGTAATGAAAAGATTATCCTGTCGCCCGACAAGTCTCAACGGTCCATACAACTGTCACACTCCTCCAGGGACATAACCGAAAGTGACAACTCCAATGGTGATGTATACAGTTCCGCGCATTTATATAAGGACAACTTGAACCCGATTCCCAGTATCTCCGAACAAGATGACGCCCCCACCCCCCCCCCCTCAACGTCGTTTACTGCCACCCTTAACCAGCTGCAACATGGCACCCCAATTAACCACAAGAGCCTCCGTGATAAATAGTCTCACCCGCTCATAGGAGACCCCCCCCCCCCCCGAGTACTTGTGACTCCACCCCCAACGTCAACTCATGAACCGACAATACTATAGGACATCCCGTCCAATATGATTTATCCCCTATGTTCTCACCGGCTGAAACCCATTCCAACCTGGGAAACCTTAATTTCGCCATCCATGAGAGCATAATTCTATGACCAGGCTAAAATCTGGAGTCTGGAAACAATGGATTAACTCAGATACTTCGAGAAAAGCAGGTTTATAAATGAAAGATTTGATGGATTAACGCATTAAGATGTTTTCAACTCTTACAATCCATCACAATGCCTATTTGATTAACACAAGAGTCTGCATGCTATTTTAACAGCTACTAAAGTTGATTGTTTTATTTTAATAATTCTACTTGGAAATTGTACATATAAAAGCATGTTAACTCTGTAAATCTGGTAATTCGGATATCCGATTGCAAGAAAGTTGGACGGAGAGTTTGGTAACCGCTCCCGTCAACATTTTGTATTACATGTACGCTGAAGTCCAGTTAATAAATTTGTTACACAGTGTAAAGACTTTTAGTCTCAGTAGTTTGTGGAGTGAGATCCCCGGTACGAAATAACTTCGCGACCAGTTCCTCCGGTCATAATTTGGTGGAGCAATTCGGGCATACGGTGACTTTTTAGCTCACCTTGAGATATCGGAAGGACATTTCTGAATCAAAAATGGGCAGTGTGATTCCCCAAAACATTGTGAATCTGTTGCAGAGCTTAAACGTGGAGAGATTAGTACTGTCTTGGGAACTTCAAGCAGAAACACACGAAACCAGTCTTATGCTTAAGTGGAAGAAACCAGCGTCACGTGCAAAGAAACCGAGATCAGCAGCAAAACGTTCTAGAGACCGAAAGCGTCAGGAAGATTTCATTATGAGGAAACAAAGAGACGTCTACGTCCATGAAAGTAGTGGAAATGATCATAAGGATATTTGTGCTTTTGTTCCGAGTACAGGGAAGAAACCTGGTGTGAGTAAACAACCGTTTTCTTTATCTGCTGTAAACTAGGAAAACAAATCTCAACCAAATGGCATTAGTAGGCCCACCCAAAATGTGTCTGCTACATCAGACATGTCAGAAAGAGTGTTCGTTATGCGAAAGGCCACCTTGTCGGGTGCAACTGAACTTAGCGCGTTCGGCACTATGATGTCAAAAAACATAGCGACGAAAAAGGCCGACCAGAGAGGTGGAATCCCTTCAGAAGCTAAGAACATTTATTCCTTAGGTGACAAAACTGTCGGAAAAAGAAATACGCGGAAGAAATTTAGTGTCTCAACCAGGGGCTCTAAAATAAATTCATCAAATAAAGTGGACAGGGTTGATGGCAATTCGGTTTCTATGGATTTACCAAAACGTCGGAAACTCAATTCTCGTTTTGGAAACATGAACTCGAATAAAAGGTTCCGAAATCCGAATGAAATAGTGGACATTTTATGTGGTGTTTCACCACAGGGTTCAAAAATCTTTTGTGTAGAGTACTGTGATGGCGACATACAAGAGGTGTCTTTCGAATCGGTACCTGTTGTTATAAGAGGCCGAATAGATCCAAACTGGTCAATTTGGTTTAGTGGATAAAAATATGTGCACTCATATGTTCATCCATGTTACTTATAAAATGCAATCAGTTTATTTCTTTCGTATATTACATTTACTAGTGCCAATTGAGAACTTATCCTGACTACTAAAATATTCAGGAACAATGTACCCAAATGCCAGGAGGCATATTTTTGGGAGGCAGCGAGGTATTAAGACCAGGCTAAAATCTGGAGTCTGGAAACAATGGGTTAACTCAGATACTTCGAGAAAAGCAGGTTTATAAATTAATGATTTGATGGATTAACGCATTAAGATGTTTTCAACTCTTACAATCCATCACAATGCCTACTTGATTAACACAAGAGTCTGCGTGCTATTTTAACAGCTACTAAAGTTGATTGTTTTATTTTAATAATGCTACTTGGAAATCGTACATATAAAAGCATGTTCACTCTGTAAATCTGGTAATTCGGATATCCGACTGCAAGAAAGTTGGACGGAGAGTTTGGTAACCGCTCCCGTCAACATTTTGTATTACATGTTTATTTATTTATTGATTTATTGGTGTTTTTAAGGTCACATATTTCTGTACAATGGCTAACCATGACCGTGACAGTTTTACGGGTGAAGGAAGCCGGAGTACCCGGAGAGAACCACCGAGCAACGGCGAGCAACTGTCAGCTCCCCAACATACCAACTCCACACAAGCAGGGTTAGCATTGGTTGAAGACAGGTGCACCATCGACGTGCAGTACGCATTAGTACATAGCGTCACCGTGCCCCCACGTGGGCAATGGGGGTGAAGTGTCTTGCCCAAGGACACAACGCGGTTGCCGCAGATGGGATTCGAATCAAGGACCTCTCGGCTTGCAGCCTGCACCTCTACCAACTGAGCCTCCGCGCCCCCATTGTATTACATGTACGCTGCAGTCCAGTTAATAAATTTGTTACATAGTGTAAAGACTTTTAGTCTCAGTAGTTTGTGGAGTGAGATCCCCGGTACGAAATAACTTCGCGACCAGTTCCTCCGGTCATAGTTCCCCCAGAACCGCGTGCAACAGACCACTTCCTCTTAACTCACAAGGTGACACAGACACACACCCAACTTATGAGAGCAACATCTCTTGCCCACCCAAATCCCGATAGCGCATCACGCCGTTGATTTGTCCTCCGACAATACCCAACTGTGAATACACATTTCATACTCCTCCAGTGGGACTCCCAACAATACCCCTCAAAACGACACCACTGCGAACCACCCTGCAATGATAGTCGAAACTCAAATCCGCGAACATACCGCCCTGATTGACCTATCGCTGCAACAGCTCCCAAAGAATGTTCGACCCAATTGGCGGTCCTCCGAAATAAGCGAAAGGGTCCCTCCCGCCAAACAGTGAACCCCCACAATGTTGTGTTGAAAAGATGTTCCCGCGACATTTGAAACAACAAGTAGCACCCCACTTTCTATTTGGCTACTCCCGGTCCCATAAAGGGATTCCCTCCCAAATATACCCACAGTGGCATCCCCACCGTAGATTAACTTGCCATTTGGTGCCTCCCTCCACTTTATATATCAAAGAAACCCCTCTCGGGGCGCAACAACATTTTCCCTTCCTCCTAGTACCTTAAGAAGTAAGGGGGGACCCTCCTCCAGAGGATTAAATCCTGCCAATGATATAAGGGAAAGATGCTCTCATGACACGAGAGCATTGCCTGTCCCTACCAGGTTATAACGCATCCACTCCCTCTTTTTCGCTACTCCGTTTCCCACAAAGGGACCCTTTCCCGACAGACCCGAGTAGGTCCCTTGATCCCCGAGTTACCGGCAATCTGAGGCCTCCTGGTCTCTATATGCCGTCCTCACCGGAGATTTCTGCCCAGCTTGAGGTGCATCACCACCTCCTTTTCAAATCTGAGTCTGAAAATTCTAGGAAACTCTCATCCAAATGCTGCGTGTGGTGGGTAGGTATCTGTTAGATGCAGGCCTATGTGCCCAGAAATGTTTGCAATTTTCATAATAAGATTCTTCCCAATCTTCACTGTCATATTTGAATTAATGATTGGGGTTAACAGCATTGTCCCTGCCAGGTCATATAGCGACTATGTCAGTCCTGCTGGTGGAGAAAACACATAAATGCCAACTATTGTTTGGGAGGTGAGTTGACCATGTCAGAAGCCTTAAACCGAGTGCGCTTCGAATTTTTCTAAGGGTCTGAACAAACTACACTCTAAATCGGTTGGGTTAAAAATCAACCCAAATCGACTGGGTTGAGTGAATATGAACCCAATTTGGGTTCATATTCACTCAACCCAGTCGATTTGGGTTGATTTTTAACCCAACCGATCTTAGAGTGTAATCACCAAGAACGGAAGGTGAAAAGTATATATATATAACATTTAAAGGGCCACGCGGGTTCGTGTTTCAAAAATGTTTTTTATAAAACCAATTGCATGACATTCTCCGTGTCAAAATACAAATGTAAATTCTCGGGGTCACATATGAAATGCCCAGAAGTGCTAAAAAAACGGTCCTCGACAACGCATTGTTTACCATATAAATAAACTAAAGTAGTTTTTATGGTAATAAAATAAAAAAAATAATAAAAATTTGAAACACGAACTTGCGTGGCCCTTTGAATGTTATATAAATACTTCTCACTTTTCGATCTTGATGAGTTGTTTGTTCAGACTCCAGGAAAATATTCGAAGCGCATTCGGTTTAAGGCTTCTGACATGGTCAACTCACTTTCCCAACAATAGCTGGCATTAGTTCTGAACGCATTTATGCGTTTTCTCCACCAATTGGACAGATATAGTCGCTACATGAGCTGGGAGGGAGGAATGCTGTTAAATCCCAATCGTAAATTCAAATATGACAGTGAAGATTGGGAAGAATCTTATGAAAATTGCAAACATTTCTGGTCACACAGGACTGCATCTAACAGATACCTACCTACCGAACGCAGCATTTGGATGAGAGATTTTTCCAGAACTTTCAGTGTTTAGACTCAGATAAGAAAAGGAGGTGGTGATGCACCCCAAGCTAGGCAGAACTCTCCGGGGAGGAGGGCATATATAGACCAAGAGGCCTCAGATTGCCGGTAAATCGGGGATCTAGGGAGCTGCTCAGGTCAGCCGGGAAAGGGACCATTTGTGGGAAAGGGAGTAGCGAAAAGGAGGGGGTGGATGCGTTATAACCTGGTAGGGATAGGCGAGGCGCCCGTGTCATGAGAGCATCTTTCCCTTATATGACTGGCAGGATGAAATCCTCTGGAGGATGGTCCCTCTTACTTCTTGGGGTACTAGGAGGAAGGGAAACTGTTGTTGCGCACCGAGAGGGGTTTGTTTGATATAGGGTGGAGGGAGGCACCACCTGATCAGATCTACGGTGGGGATGCTACTATGGGTATATTTGGGAGGAAATCCCTTTATGGGACCGGGAATAGCAAAATAGAAAGTGGGGTGCTACTTGTTGTTTCAAATGTCGCGGAACATTGCAGGGTTCACTGTTTGGTGGGAGGGGCATTTTCGCTTATTTGGGAGGACCGCCAATTGGGTCAAACATTTTTTGGGCGCTGTAGCAGCGATAGGTCAAATCAGGCAGTGTGTCCTCGAGTTTGAGTTTCAACTATCATTGCAGGGTGGTTCGCAGTGCTGTCGTTTTGAGGGGTATTGTTGGGAGTCCCACTGGAGGAGTAAGAAAAGCGTATTCATAGTTGGGTATTGTCGGACAAATCAATGGGGTGATGCGCTGTTGGGGTTTGGGTGGGCAAGATGTTGCTCTCATAAATTGGGTGTGTGTCTGTGTTACCTTGTGAGTTAAGAGTAAGTGGTCTGTTGCACGCGGTCCTGGGGGAACTATGCTCTCATGGATGGCGAAATTAAGGGTTCCCAGGTTGGAATGGGTTTCAGCCGGTAAGAACATAGGGGGACCAATCAATTTATTTATCTGTTGTTGTTTAAGGTCACATATTTCTGCACAATGGCTAATCATGACCACGACAGTTTTACGGGCGGAGGAAGCCGGAGAGAACCACCGAGCAACGGCGAGCAACTATCAGCTCCCCAACATACTAACTCCACACAAGCAGGGTCCGCATTGGTTGAAGACAAGTGCACCATCGACGTGCAGTACGCCCTCAGTACACAACGCCACCGCGCTCCCACGTAGGCAATGAGGGTGAAGTGTCTTGCCC
The DNA here is from genome assembly GCA_031216915.1 of Pictodentalium vernedei. NCBI lineage: Eukaryota > Metazoa > Mollusca > Scaphopoda > Dentaliida > Dentaliidae > Pictodentalium > Pictodentalium vernedei. The sequence goes on from CM062293.1 coordinate 229,066,990, forward strand.
AAGGACACAACGCGGTTGCCGAACCAAGAACTTCTCGGCTTCTAGCTTATACCTATGCCTACTGAGCCACGGCGCCCCCAGGACCAATCAATCTTATGATACGGGATGTCCTTATTACAGTCGGTTCATGAGTTGACGTTGAATGTGGGGGTCACAAGTATTGGGGGAGGGGGGAAGGGGGTCACCGGGTGAGAATATGGGATCACGGAGGATTGTATAATTAATTGGGGTACCATGTTGCTGGTTAAGGGTGGCAGTAAACGACGTTGAAGGGGCTTCACCTTGTTCGGAGATACTGGGAATCAGGTTCAAGTTGTCCTTCTTTATATGCGCAGGACTGGATACTTCACTGTTGGAGTTGTCACTTTCGGGTATCTCCCTGGGTAAGTGTGAAAGGTGTATGGACCGTTGAGACTTGTCGGGTGACAGGCCAATCTTTTTATATCTACATGTAATTGGGTTTTGTGTGGAAACAATGTTAGTCACGCCCATCCTGCCACGTTTGGAATTCACCGGGGATGGTAGGGGATTGGGCGATACCATTTCAATTTGGTCCTGGGGTCAGGAGATTGCTGGGTATTGACCATAAATTCACGGTTTTGTCTAGCATCTGCAGCCTTGTATTGGGCAAGCCGTTTTCTAACACTGGCGTTGGTAATACGTGAGGTCCGTAATCACTCGTCCCGAAGCAGTATCCGCAGGGGGTAACTAGTTACGTCTAATCCAGACTTTTCAAACCAACGAGAGGAAAGGGAATCCGGAGGTAGGTTTATAGCTGTCGACGGTGTAAGGTTATTATACACCGAGTAGCACTGTCGATTTGCTCGGTCGAAATAGACGCAGGAATGGGGTTAACGCTATGCTGTATGACGGGTCCGTGGAATAACATCATGTCAAGAGGCGATGTGTCTCAGTCACCAAAGTGGAAAGTAGGTGAACAATCCACCAAGGGAGTGGGGATGAAATCTTTCAGCGTAGAGTTGGGGAGCTATTTGGTATTTACGGGCCTGTGTCTTGTAAAGTAGTAAGTAAACTTTGTGAGTTGTGGTAAAAATCACTCCATTCAATGTGGAGATAGAAGGAAATATTTTGTATTTATGGGTGTGTGTCTTGTAAAGTAGTGAGTAAACTTTGTGTTTTAGGGTAAACACCACTACAATCAGCGTGGAGCTGGGGAGGGGGGGGGGGGGGGAAGAAGGAAGAAGTGAGAAAACATTGAGTTTTAGGGTAAAAACACTACAGTATGCACTAGGAGGTACCGGGTTCTGGATCAACACTTTGGATTTGGAGTGGTAGACAGACACAAACTTTTCATCTTGTAAAGTAGTGAGAAAACGTTGTGTTTTAGGGTAAAGAAGTGAGAAAACGTTGAGTTTTAGGGTAAAAAACACTACAGTATGCACTAGGAGGTACCGGGTACCGGATCAACACTTTGGATTTGGAGTGTTAGACAACTTTTCATCTTGTAATGTAAAGTAGTTAGAAAACCTTGTGTTTTGGGGTTAAAGGCACTACAGTAGGTACTGGGAGGTACCGGGTGCTGGGTTGACACGTTGGGATTGGAGTGGGAACAAGACACCAGCAAGTGCAAGCTCGGATGACGGGACTCGGTTTATATTAGAGCTGGACTAAGATTTGGTGGGCTCTCATAACTAATACGCAACAAACTGGTTTGTTGATAAGTTATTCACATTTCTGAGGGACAGGAGTTGATTCGTGTAATTGTCATGGGAGGCATGAATATGTTGCTGTCGGAAAAGATGCGACAAGTAAATAAACAGTTTGTGTGACAGGAGTAAATTCATGCTAATGATCAAAGGGTGACACCGATTATATATGCTTATCTCGAGATATTATCTCGAGATCATGAGATATTATCTCGAGATCATGAAATATTATCTCTAGATCTTGAGATATTATCTCGAGATCTTGAGATAGTTTCTCGAGATCTTGAGATCATCTCGAGATCTCGAGATATTATTTCAAGATCTTGAGATATTATCTCGAGATCTTGAGATATTTTCTCAAGATCTCGACATAGTTTCTCGAGATCTTGAGATATTATCTCGAGATCTTGAGATATTATCTCGAGATCTTGAGATAAAAAAGTATTGAGGGTGGCCTAAATCAGCCACCGCAGGTAGGCGAGCCTAATGCTGTTTGTTTAAAATTGATTTACGTACTCTCCTATCAACTTCTTATTCAGTCATTTTAAAAAAATGATTTTCGTCCCCACCTATTAACTTCTTCGGTCATTTTGAAAAAAAAATCTTAAACTAAGCCTTCAAATTGTTGATTTTCAACACTCAAATAACGAAAGATGGGTATTTCCAACGACTGACGTGTGCTTTCCTCATTACCATGTGATTTGCATTCGGTCGATCGGCAGCGCCTGTTTGTTTCCGCATTTTGTATTAGATTCGACGCATCTGAAATCCGTCGACTATTTCAAACACGTATTTCAGACGCATCACCTACGGAGATTCGTCTCAGTTGGACGAAGATTCGTCGGCGATACGTCTTACTCGCATCTAAATGAAATATACGTCACATCACTGTCGAATTTAATTCATTTTTTTGCTCTGGTATTAGATTCGACGCGTCAAAAATCCGTCGACTACTACAGGCCTAAGAAACGATTTTTCTTCTAAATATGCAATTTTGATATAGTATATGGCCTCTAACGTGAGTCTTGCTGAATAAAAGATTAACTATTCAAACTTAAATTTGAAACCATTGATTACAATTTTGACGTGACCGATCGCTGCGTCACAATTATAAACATTACCGTATATTGTAGGTTTCCCGTTTTCATTGGACTCAGAATTAATTATCGCTTATCTTTTTATTACAAGAAACACATTGGACGCTTCACACTTTTTCAAAATTGCTATTTAGGAAGAAACATTGTTATATATTACTCCATCGCATCACTCAGAAGGTTTACACTATTGGTAAAGAGAACTTATCAGTTGCAATTCTTTATCGTAAGGACGACAGACTAACGTGAGGTAGATAAAAAAAGTTGGCTATTGTGGGGAATTTGAGAGTAACTGCATTGCGATTCAGAAAGGAGAACAAAAGATATTATCTTTTCTGAAAAAAAAGATGTCTCAAAGATTAATATTGGGAGAGTGGTCCACTTGTGTGACGGAAGAACTACAAGTATAACGTTAGATAATTGTGGTAAACCTACAAATCGTCCCCGGAGTTCCAACGTGTTCCATGTGCCAGTGGGCACACAGAACACACTTGAAGTCAGGGGTCGAAATGTGTATGTATATACGCAATAGATTTGTAAGCTATCGGTCAGCCATTGTCGATGACAAAGCAGTCTGGCTCATGACGACACAAGTTACGCGTTAGACATTTCCGTTGCTCATTCTCTCTATTTTCGTCTGGTATGTTCAAAAAGTCAGCACAAAAAAAAGAAGATAAATTGCGCAAAAATGGGATGAAAACACGAAAAGAGAGGTGGTAAAGGGACGTGTGAAAGAGGTTCGGTGTGGTGAAAGGGGAACGAAAAGGAAGCGATAATCCCGAGAAACAAGTTGTTTCTATATTCGATGAGATTAGGAAAAGAAAGTGAAACGAATTGGAGAACGACAATCCAGATGGCGAAAGAGTGAAGGTATTCTATCTTCGGAAACGGCGGAAAACCTGTGGTTGGTGAAGCTTTTATTAGCTCACCTGACTGAAAGTCAGGGTGAGCTTTTCTTATCACTCTTCGTCCGTCGTCTGTCGTCCGTCGTCTATCGCCCGTCGTCCTGCGTGAAGGAAGGTGGTGTTTGAGCCTCTTTCTCCTAAACCACTGGCCACATTTTAATTAAATTTCATGTAAGTAGTGGTTATATAGGGGCATTTTGATTTTTATCCAAAATAGCTTTCGGCTCATATTAAGCAGAGGTGTGGGGGAAAAATGGCCAAATTTTTTGGAAATCTTCTTCTAATGAACCACCAGTAGCAGAGACTTGATATGTGGTATACGGAGTCCTTTTGAGGTTTAGAATCAAGTTTGTTCAAGAGAAGTTTGTCGGGCATTATTTGCCTTCGTTATGGGAGGGGCACAAATTTTGGCCACGCCTAAAATTTCTATTTTCAGAACCGTGAGGTCAATTTGAACCAAATTTGATATGAGATGATAATGGGTCATAAGTAGTTGATTGATGCAAAAAAAAAAAAAAAAAATTTCTCATTGCCCCGTGGGAACCTCGGTAGCTAAAAATAGGAAAAACCTTAAAACTGCCATATCTCCAAAACTACACGGCACAGAGAATTCTTATTTTGTTTGAAGCTTACTTTTATCCAGTAGAATAGAATGGTTAAAAAAATCCCTATCGGTTTGATCACAAGGTACTTTTTTCAGGACTTTGAAAAAGTGCTGAGTCAGCACTTTTTAACACTGTAGGCAATGGGGAAAAGATTAAAAAATCTTCTCCAGATCCAGCAGGCAGAATCGTTTGATATTTGGTATGCAACATTGTAGGGTGGATCTGATTCAAGTTTGTTCAAATCGGCCCTCTGGGTTCATATTTGGGCTCAGTATAGGAGCCCAATTTCGAACTTAGTGCATTTCAGGCAAATTTCTTAAAAAATCTTCTTCTCCAGATCCAGCAGGCAGAATCTGTTGATATTTGGTATGTAACATTATGGGGTGGATCTGATGGAAGTTTGTTCAAATCGGCTCCCTGGATTCATATTTGGGCTCACTATAGAAGCCCGAATTCGAACTTAGTGCGTTTCAGGCAAATTTCTTAAAAAATCTTCTTCTCCAGATCCAGCAGGTAGAATCTTTTGATATTTGGTATGCAACATTGTGGGGTGGATCTCATTCAAGTTTGTTCAAATCGGCCCCCTGGGTTTATATTTGGGCTCAGTATAGAAGCTCGAATTCGAACTTAGTGCATTTCAGGCAAATTTCTTAAACAATCTTCTTCTCCAGATCCAGCAGGCAGAATCTTTTGATATTTGGTATGCAACATTGTGGGGTGGATCTGATTCAAGTTTGTTCAAATCGGCCCTCTGGTTTCATATTTGGGCTCACTATAGAAGCCAGAATTCGAACTTAGTGCATTTCAGGCAAATGTCTTAAAAAATCTTCTTCTCCAGATCGAGCAGGCAGAATCTTTTGATATTTGGTATGAACATTGTGGGGTGGATCTGATTCAAGTTTGTTCAAATCGGCCCCCTGGTTTCATATTTGGGCTCACTATAGAAGCCCGAATTCGAACTTAGTGCATTTCAGGCAAATTTCTTAAAAAATCTTCTTCTCCAGATCGAGCAGGCAGAATCTTTTGATATTTGGTATGCAACAATGTGGGGTGGATCTGATTCAAGTTTGTTCAAATCGGCTCCCTGGGTTCATATTTGGGCTCAGTATAGATGCTCGAATTCGAACTTAGTGCATTTCAGGCAAATTTCTTCAAAAATCTTCTTCTCCAGATCCAGCAGGCAAAATCTTTTGATATTTTGGTATGCAACATTGTGGGGTGGATCTGATTCAAGTTTGTTCAAATCGGCCCCCTGGATTCATATTTGGGCTCACTATAGAAGCCAGAATTCGAACTTAGTGCATTTCAGGCAAATTTCTTAAAAAATCTTCTTCTCCAGATCGAGCAAGCAGAATCTTTTGATATTTGGTATGCAACATTGTGGGGTGGATCTGATTCAAGTTTCTTCAAATCGGCCCCCTGGGTTTATATTTGGGCTCAGTATAGAAGCTCGAATTCGAACTTAGTGCATTTCAGGCAAATTTCTTAAAAAATCTTCTTCTCCAGATCCAGCAGGCAGAATCTTTTGATATTTTGGTATGCAACATTGAGGGGTGGATCTGAATCAAGTTTGTTCAAATCGGCCCCCTGGATTCATATTTGTGCTCACTGTAGAAGCCCGAATTCGAACTTAGTGCATTGCAGGCAAATTTCTTTAAAAATCTTCTTCTCCAGATCGAGCAGGCAGAATCTTTTGATATTTGGTATGCAACATTGTGGGGTGGATCTAATGCAAGTTTGTTCAAATAGGCCCTCTGGTTTCATATTTGGGCTCACTATAGAAGCCCGAATTCGAACTTAGTGCATTTCAGGCAAATTTCTTAAAAAATCTTCTTCTCCAGATCGAGCAGGCAGAATCTTTTGATATTTGGTATGCAACATTGTGGGGTGGATCTGATTCAAGTTTGTTCAAATCGGCCCCCTGGGTTCATATTTGGGCTCAGTATAGATGCTCGAATTCGAACTTAGTGCATTTCAGGCAAATTTCTTCAAAAATCTTCTTCTCCAGATCCAGCAGGCAAAATCTTTTGATATTTTGGTATGCAACATTGTGGGGTGGATCTGATTCAAGTTTGTTCAAATTGGCCCCCTGGATTCATATTTGGGCTCACTATAGAAGCCAGAATTCGAACTTAGTGCATTTCAGGCAAATTTCTTAAAAAATCTTCTTCTCCAGATCGAGCAGGCAGAATCTTTTGATATTTGGTATGCAACATTGTGGGGTGGATCTGATTCAAGTTTCTTCAAATCGGCGCCCGGGGTTTATATTTGGGCTCAGTATAGAAGCTCGAATTCGAACTTAGTGCATTTCAGGCAAATTTCTTAAAAAATCTTCTTCTCCAGATCCAGCAGGCAGAATCTTTTGATATTTTGGTATGCAACATTGAGGGGTGGATCTGAATCAAGTTTGTTCAAATCGGCCCCCTGGATTCATATTTGTGCTCACTGTAGAAGCCCGAATTCGAACTTAGTGCATTGCAGGCAAATTTCTTAAAAAATCTTCTTCTCCAGATTCAGCAGGCAGAATCTTTTGATATTTGGTATGCAACATTGTGGGGTGGATCTGATTCAAGTTTGTTCAAATCGGCTCCCTAGATTCATATTTGGGCTCACTATAGAAGCTCGAATTCGAACTTAGTGTATTTCAGGAAATTTCTTTGAAAATCTTCTTCTCAAGATCCAGCAGGCAGAATCTTTTGATATTGGATATGCACCATGCTTAGGGGGTGAGATTCAAGTTTGTTCAAGCCAAGTCCCTGGGTTCATATTTGGGCTCACTGTGGAAGCCCGAATTATAACTTAGTTCAAAATGAGGAATTTTCTTTAAAAATCTTCTTCAGATCCAGCAGTTGGAATGTTTTGATATTTGATATGCAGCATCCTCAGGGGGTGAGATTCAAGTTTGTTCAAGCCATGTCCCTAGGTCCATATTTGGACTCACTGTGGGAGCTTGAATTGTAACTTAGTTCAAAATGAGGAATTTTCTTTAAAAATCTTCTCCTCAGATCCAGCAGTCGGAATGTTTTGATATTTCTTAGGAGGAGCAGATGCAACTTGTTGAAATCAATTCTCTGGGTTGATATTTAGGCTACCATGTCAGGTGAGCGCCCTCAGGCCCCTTGGGGCCTCTTGTTATATTACCTATGAGCCGATCCAGAGGAAAGGGGGGGGGGGGAGGGGCAGACCCTCCAAATTTGTTTCCCCAACCACTAATACTAGAGAATACGGTATTTTCGCCGCAGTTAATACCGTACCCCATACTTACAGCTATAGCTCTTGCAATTGTCCCCTGCGAGCCGTGATAAACTGGCTTAGTTTTCAATCTTTGAATGAGTCTATGTAAAATTGTGGGACTATTTTGGCTGGAAAACATTGTGGTCATGTGCAAAGAAACCACTGGAGAGCCAATCTGACCTTCAATTTTCCAAAATTTTACCCCCGCCGATGGGGACTGGGATCCCCCTCTTTTGTGCTGGCGCCCAACTCGCGGGTATGCGTGTCGGATTATTAGTTTAAACAGTATTTATTAAAGAATTTGTTTAATGTATACAGTTCACAATAATTGTTAAAAGAAGTAAATCGTCAAAGTACAGGATACAGTAGTATACAAAAAGACAATAAATATAAGACAAAAAGGTTGCCGAGTAGATTATCGGATTATTAATGATGATTAAAAATGTGGATCAGCACTGTTACTTTGTACCTTCAACTCTTTGATCATTTTTTCAAACAAGTTTCAGTGTTGAAAGCATTAACCCTTTACCCAACGTAACAGACAAAACCGGCCAGCGCTATTCCCCCATTTTGCCATTCAATTTTCAGCATTTTTTTTTGTCTCAAGAACACAGGTTATGACCTCTAATTGCAACGAGCTCGTTGAGCTATGTTTTTGACGCAAAACATTAAAAATTAGTCAATCAAGAATTTTGTTCGCAAATGTCGTCTGCCTTTCGTGTTAGGCATATGGTTAAACTGATGTGTGCCATACCTCTGTAGGGGACGTGAGCTTTTGTTAGCGTATTGATGACACTCGTCGAGTAACTGTGTTTTAGTCTCCACAATGAAGAACCACTTCAAAAGAAACAAAACAAACACTTTAGATTCCATTCAATGTCAAAATCAGACCATGAAAGAAACGTTTTATAATGTCATAACATACCTTCTCTTCTATTGAGGCATCACGTTCAAGTGAAGCTTATGCAATCTGATACGTTAATGTGAAAAAAAAGATTTCTGATTTAACAACGTGCTCAACCCACTAAACGCTGATGTCAAAATGCCGAAATTTCAAATAGCAGTTTTTCCATCAGCTATGCAACTACAGTACAGTCGCCGGTGAATTGGTCGTCATCTTCGCGTGGCAGTTATGCCCACGCATGCATTAACCTGGTAATAAAAATCACCAGCAAAATTTTAATTAATGAAGCACCGGGTTGAACCCGGTGCTTCATTAATTAAATTTGTGATGATTATTCCTATAGTTAGTGTTTGAAATTTAAAATTATTGCGTCCGTGAAAATATTGCCCACCCGTGGAAAGTGTGTAATTAATTTATAATGTTTCGGTATATAAGGCTGTCTCTACCACAACAGATTCTTAGTTTAAACAGTATTTATTAAAGAATTTGTTTAAGGTATACAGTTCACAATAATTGTTCAAAGAAGTAAATCGTCAAAGTACAGGATACAGTAGTATACAAAAAGACAATAAATATAAGAAGAAAGGTTGCTGAGTCGAAAAGGGTGCGTTGCTGCCCAATTTTTTTAATTCAGATTTATTTTTTCAGAAATAGATTTTTTTGGCTTGGATGTCATCTCAGATTCCATTTACGGATTTCTTGCCCTCACCTTCGGATACATGACAAGGTTGGTGCCTGATGCATCTCATTCCACTCAAAATCCCAGATGGCCGACGAAAAACCGTCATGTCATGATTTTCAAAACTCCGTGAGATGTCTCTCAAAAGAAAGACTCTATCAAACCTTTCCACAGATTTACATCAGGACATGGATGGGCTATCCATTGTTGCTGCCGATATAATATAACAGCGTGATTTTTGATAGTGTTCCAGGGTCCCCATTACTTCCAAATTGCACATTTGACACTCCCTATGACCTTTACATAATTTTAACAGTAATTTATCCCCAAATCCTGGCTACTTCTTTAACCGCACCTCCCTCATTACCCTTTGCTCTGACGTCCTGACTCCAATTACGATTACAATCATCTCTATCTCTCCCTCCTCCTCTATCTCCCATCCTTCTCTCGTTCCCTCCCTATCCCACTTTTCTCTCTCTCTCTCTCTCTCCATTTATGTAATCACACTATTATACCCGACACTTACAAACACTGTAATCTCAATTAAGATGTGTCAACTTTGATAGTAAATTGCTCTAAAAGTGCGTTATTGACAGTGTATAACATTCGAAATGGGGGTATCTGACATGAGCAACTCGGTTGTTCTGAAGCGGACAGTTAGTTGCCTCTTCCACGTGTTACAAGAATTTATGCGAATAGAGAGGATAAAATAATAACACTTCAAAGATAATATGAAGCACATCCACAGAATATGACGCCTTTAAATTGTGGTATCGGCACTTCAGAATAAAGCCCAAATATGGGCTTCCAGTACTCTACCAGATAGTTAAAACAATAAGTAAAACAATATGAAAGTTTTTGAACCCATCAACAATTCCATCCATATAGAATCACAATATGCATCATATATTGTTATGCTTGTCAAAACATATTAAAGTTTGATTTCACAGTTGGCCTAACAATGATGTTTATATGCTGGTCTTGTAACAACAATAAAGATGAAAATTAAGAAGAAATAAAATCATAAATAAGTTTTAAATGTTTTAAATGTTAAAAAAAATGTAGGGTTTTCTCCTACCTCTACCATTTTTAGTAGTTTTTTTTCTCTGTAGGATGTTTTTCCTGAGGTTTTTTTTTCCAGTAGGGTTTTTTTGTTAATATTTACGGAAGCCTATTAGCTTCACGTCGTTTTTAGTTATTAAATTGTAACTACAATTTAATAAATTGTAACTATAATTTAGCTAAATTGTACTTACAATTTAATAAATTGTAGTTACAAATTAGCTAAATTGTAGTTACAATTTAGCTAAATTGTAGTTACAATTTAGCTAAATTGTAGTTACAATTTAATAAATTGTAGTTACAATTTAGCTAAATTGTACTTACAATTTAATAAATTGTAACTACAATTTAGCTAAATTGTACCTACAGTTTAATAAATTGTAGCTACAATTTAGCGCCTGTACTTTTATTGGTCAAGCTAAATTGTAGCTGCAATTTAACTGGCCAATCGGGTTCGTTGTTTTGTTTTCGCTGAAAATGGTCTGAATAATCTCTTTCTTTGAGATGTTTCACACATTCCGCCGATTGAGTCAGTCACGGCAACAAAATCTAACAACAGAAATGGGAAAATAAAATCATCATCATTTTATTATAAATATAATTATTTTTATTTTGGTTATCATTGGGCATAAATTGAGTATTACTGCATAACATTGGCAACTTGGGTGTCATTGTGTATCATTGGGGTAAAACACATGCCGTAAGAAATAGAGGGCCCTAGGTAGCGCCGATCTGCGTGGGCCTGCAGGTTCGAGTAATGTACAAGATCAACCATGTTGTGGCCCCGCGGGAGAAAATTTGTTTAATCCAAAAGGAAAAGGAGCCATCTCCTGGCACTTGAACCTCTCAAAAACATCGTTTCACGCGATTCATGTTGCATATTTGAGAGAATGTTATCGTTTTGCACAATTCCGTGTGAAATGTGGGACCCCTTAAATGAGTGAAGCCCTGGGCGTTTGTCAGTCTGGCCATTCCTGAACAATTGGTGGAAAGGTTTTGTGTACGACTTTTGGTGATAATATAGAACATATATAGGGAGAAGGGCGTGCACAGTGGGCGGGGAGGTATAGTCATAATTATACAAAGTTGAAAATGGTTGCTTTTAAAACAAAAACTTCAACAAGTTCTGCCTTCAAGAAAATTAATAAAAAATTGCATAAATTGTTTGTTTATCCCCGTGTGCCCCGCCCCTGACTGCTGACCAAATGCAGATATCTTGGTTTCGCCCGGCGAGTTCATGATTTTACATCTTAGTCACATACATCCCCGATTTATGGATTCGATCCGAGCTAAAGCACTCGGCGCCAAAATCTACTCCCATGATTTGAAATACCTTGGCTTTATTCTCTCAGCATGCAACCAGGACATTCACAAAACAACTGCAAACCCAACAAGTGATGAGAAGGTTATTTTGTTAGGCCTAATTAGTTGTTGTGGTTTCATGACACTTTCAACGACCAGTGTTGTGTTATGTCTGTGACAGGTTTACGGATGGAGGAAGCCAGAGTACCCAGAGAGAATCACCTAGTAACGATGAACACCTACCAGCTACCCAACATCATAACTCCACCCTGCAGTATAGGCAGGATTGGAGCGATTGACAACAGAAGTAAGTCGATAGCGGTTTTTTACCTCAATACACAGAGTCATCGTGCCCAATGTGTGCACTGGCATGAAATGCCTTGTCCATTATACAATGAGGGTCGCTCTTATGGCTTAACGAGCTTGAACTCAGAACCTCGAGCACAAAAGTCAACACATCTATCAGTGATTCACCACTACCCCTAAATTTATCATAACAGTATCCTCATGGAATTAACTCGAATTGAGGATGACCTCCATGCTATCATATTTTACCAATTGAGAATGTTGGTTTTCCTTTACAAATGTTCAAGCATATTGGAGCTGAGTGTGCCTTCAAAGACTGAAATTTGTCCGGGTCGGGAAAACATCCTCAAAACGCTTACCCTCTTTGGGGCGCATTTTTTCTCACTACCGGTACTATAACACCCAAATCCTGCCGGTCTGAGTGTTATGATAGTGAGCCAATTTTAAGCTATCGCCCAAAAATGCCACGGCTTCCGTGTTTCCTGGGCTACACATATTACATTCCCATTCTATCTAACAATCTTTTTAATGCCCCCGCCCCCCGCAGTTCTGGTGATTTCGATCTGACCCTGAACAACAGTGACCCCAAATAAACCACCAAGATAACGTTCAAGAGCAGGCGCCTCTTTCTTACTTAGCCCGTCAAATAAGCTTTTAGATTTAACACCCACCCTCTCATTCCCATTACAATCCTCTAAAATTCTATAAAAAAACTCGCCGACTGATACTATTTTAAACTCCTAATATTTGCCCCTCAAATTGATGGTTTCAGGCTATTTCAAGTGTAAATGCAGGATTGAGTAGTGAGCCTTGGTACGTGCGAATGCCACTGATTGGCCACTTAAATTGCAGCTACAATTTAGCATGACCAATAAAAGCACAGGCACTAAATTGTAGCTACAATTTATTAAATTGTAACTACAATTTAGCTAAATTGTAGTTACAATTTAATAAATTGTAGTTACCAATTTAGCTAAATTGTACTTACAATTTAATAAATTGTAACTACAATTTAGCTAAATTGTTGTTACAATTTAGCACCTGTGCTTTCATTGGTCATTCTAAATTGTAGCTGCAATTTAAGTGGCCAATCGGTAGCATTCGCACATACCATGGCTCTCTACTCAATCCTGCATTTACACTTGAAATAGTCGAAAATCCTCAATTTGAGGGGCAAATATTAGTAGTTTAAAACAGTATCAGTCGGCGAGTTTTTATAGAATTTTGGAGGATTGTAACAGGAATGAGAGGGTGGGTGTTAAATCTAAAAGCTTATTTGACTGGCTAAGTAAGAAAGAGGCGCCCGCTCTTGAACGTTATCGTGATGGTTCGCTTGGTGTCACTGTTGTTTAGGGTTAGATCGAAATCACTAGAACTGCGGTGGTGGGGGGGGGGGGGGGCATTAAAAAGAGTGTTAGATAGGAAGGGAATGTAATATGTGTAGCCTAGGAAACACGGAAGCCGTGGCATTTTTGGGCGATAGCTTGAAATTGGCTCACTATCATAACACTCAGACAGGCAGGATTTAGGTGCTATAGTACCGGTAGTGAGAAAAATTGCGTCCCAAAGAGGGTAAGCGTTTTGAGGATGTTTCCCGATCCGGAAAAATTTCAATCTTTGAAGGCACACCCAGCTCCAAAAAATGCTTGAACATTTGTAAAGGAAAACCAACATTCTCAATTGGTAAATTATGATAGCATGGAGGTCATCCTCAATTTGAGTTAATTCCATGAGGATACTGTTATGATAAATTTAGGGGTAGTGGTGAATCACTGATAGACGGCTTGACTTTTGTGCTCGAGGCTCTGAGCTCAAGCTCGTTATGCCATAAGAGCAACCCTCATTGTATAATGGACAAGGCATTTCATCCCAGTGCACACATTGGGCACGATGACTCTGTGTATGGACGTTATAAACCGCTATCGACTTACTTCTGTTGTCAATCGCTCCAACCCTGCCAATGCTGCAGGGTGGAGTTATGATGTTGGGTAGCTGGTAGGTGTTCAAGGTGGTTCTTTCTGGGTACTCTGGCTTCCTCATCCCGTAAACCTGTCACCGACATAACACAACACTGGTCGTTGAAAGTGTCATGAAACCAAAATAACTAATTAGGCCTAACAAAAATAACCTTATGTCACTTATGGGGTTTGTAGTTGTTTTATGAATGTCCTGGTTGCATGCTGAGGGAATAAACCCAAGATATTTCAAATCATGGGAGTAGATTTTGGCGCCGAGTGCTTTAGCTCGGATCGAATCCATAAATCGGGGATGTATGTGACGAAGATGTAAAATCATGAACTCGCCTGGTGAAACCAAGATATCTGCATTTGGTCAGCAGGCGGGGCACTCGGGGGTAAACAAACAATTTATGCAATTTTTTATTAATGTTCTTGAAGGCAGAACTTTTTGAAGTTTTTGTTTTAAAAGCAACCATTTTCAACTTTGTACAATTATGACTGTACCTCCCCGCCCATTGTGTACGCCCCTCTCCCTACATATGTTCTATGTTGTCACAAAAGTCGTACACAAAACCTTTCCACCAATTGTTTAGGAATGGCCAGACTGGCAAACGCCCAGGGCTTCAATAATTTAAGGGGTCCCACATTTCACACGGAATTGTGCAAAACGATAACATTCTCTCAAATATGCAACATGAATCGCGTGAAACGATGTTTTTGAGAGGTTCAAATGCCAGGAAATGGCTCCTTTTGCTTTTGGATTAAACAAAATTTCCCCCGCGGGGCCACAACATGGTTGATCTTGTACATTACTTGAACCTACAGGCCCACGCAGATCGGCGCTACCTAGGGCCCTCTATTTCTTACGGCATGTGTTTTACCCCAATGATACACAAAGACACCCAAGTTGCCAATGTTACCCAATAATACTCAATTTATGCCCAATGATAACCAAAATAAAAATAATTATATTTATAATAAAATGATGATGATTTTATTTTCCCATTTCTGTTGTTAGATTTTGTTGCCGTGACTGACACAACCGGCGGAATGTGTGAAACATCTCAAAGAAAGAGATTATTCAGGCCATTTTCAGCGAAAACAAAACAACGAACCCGATTGGCTAGTTAAATTGCAGCTACAATTTAGCTTGAGCAATAAAAGTGCAGGCGCTAAATTGTAGTTACAATTTATTAAATTGTAAGTACAATTTAGCTAAATTGTAACTACAATTTATTAAATTGTAAGTACAATTTAGCTAAATTGTAACTACAATTTATTAAATTGTAACTACAATTTAGCTAAATTGTAACTACAATTTATTAAATTGTAACTACAATTTAGCTAAATTGTAACTACAATTTATTAAATTGTAACTACAATTTAGCTAAATTGTAGGTACAATTTATTAAATTGTAGCTACAATTTAATAACTAAAAACGACGTGAAGCTAATAGGCTTCCGTAAACATTTTTTCGGATACCATGTATTTTATATCCTGTAAATCTTTACCCAGTGAAATTGGGGGAAAAAAGACTAGTCAATAACAATGGGCGTATGAGAGATGACCAAACCCATTGACTTCCTTTCGTCAATGAACAGTCTATTTTACACGACGCAGATGTACATACGTATTCTAAATAAACGAAAAATAGTGTGCGTGGCACTTACTGGAACGAGCCTTTGGGTAAAGCGACGAATGGAAATGTCACATACGCTGGGGAAAGGATTAACCCTTTACCTAACATGAAAAGCAAACGACACTTGCAAAAGAAATTCTTGAATAACTAATTTTTTCATTTTTTGTCTCAAAAACATACATTATGACCTCTCATTGGAACGAGCTCGTCCAAAGGGGGGGGGGGGGGGGGGGGGGTCATAACCTATGTTTTTGAGACAAAAAATGAAAATATAATGAAAATTAATTGGCGATTTTTGAGAATAGCGCTGATCTGTTTTTGCCGTTACGTTGGGTAAAGGGTTAACCGACCAGCCTATTCACAAAAGTCATCAGTCAAATTGTATTTTGTGTATATGTCTGGGTGGAAATGTCTGATACCTAAGTTAAAGGATGAACCCTTTCCCTAACGCAACTGTAGAAACTGGCCAGCACTTTTAAAGTTTTTATTTTTTTTTCCTTGTTGCCTCAGAAACACAGCTTATGATCCCTCAATGATACGAGCTCTTTGGGGTCGTTCTAACGAGGGGTTATAAGCTACGTTTTTTAAAGCAAAAAATCGAAAATCTTTATTTATTCAAGAATAATCTTTTGCAAGTTTCGTCCGCTAACAAATTGTACTCTTGGTGTTATCGGTTCTGATAAATAACGCCCGGACAAACTCTCAGCGTTGTAAATGGATGCAGTGATGATTCAGACCGGACGTATTGTGTTGGTGTATTGCTATGGAGGCTTGCATTGGCTTGGAATTAAACATACTTTACGATCACAAAAGTGGGTAGGGTGTATTTACCTTGACCATACCCAAGCCAGAAAATAAGCAGACTGTCATCTGCAAAATGAGGTCTCAGAGGGTGAATTTAGTGATGCCACCCTGCATAGCAGCATCACTAAATTTACCCTCTATGAACCTCAGTCTGAATCAGGGTCTCAAAACTAAACAGAAAGAGGTACCCAGAGGATAAACTGGCCCACTGTATGGGATAGCATTATCAAATACATCATTCTGCAAATGTCAGACTGATTATTTTCAGGCTTGACCATACCCACTCCCAATTTCATTGCTTTTGGTTAATAATACTTTAATGCAATCACCACGCACCTCGTGAGTGCAGATATTCTTACTTTTATGTCCCGAGTAACCCCAAAATTACTTATTCACTGCTTTGAGAGATGTTGGGTATTTGGTGACTTGGTGTGTGCTGTATCTAAATCTGTCTATATTTCATAACAAGTAGTGCTATAGATTTCCTGTAACTAATAAGAGTAAACATAACAGAGTTCACAGAGGTGTACAGTAATGGATACTTAATATGAGTTCAGAAAATGTTTGAATCATCATGAAGGAATAGATAACCCAAACGTCTAGAATGAAGTATTTTAGAAACAGTTAAAAATAGACAAAGAGAAATGAAAGAATGGAATCGATGAACTGTCCGCATATTACTGCTAATTAATACAACCCTACCTCCATCGGAGCGTTTGAGAACGCCTCCTTAGTTCATGACTCTGTTTAGAGTTACGCACCTGCATTAGACTAGAATCCCCCCCCCCTCCTCCTTCAGTGCGAAAATACGTGACTTTCTTCAGCCGACACATCGGTCTTTTTCAGGTCCAATTGCTTACCGCGGATGTCTCATTAAATTAGATTTCGTATTGGAAATGGATTTGCAGACCAATTTGACATTTATCCATTTCAGGCGAATTGAATGTTGTAAAATATTCGATCCACCGATGTCTCAGTATAATATAGAGGGTGCTCTTGTACGCAATCGCTTTGAGCAACAGTCAGGACTTGCCAATTCCCGTATATCAAGCACAGTACTGGTTGACCCACTTCCACCTTTTTTGGTGGTGTGCGTGTTAGATCAGTTATGGCGACAGAACAGTTCAGTGCTAGGCGATTGAGTTCGAATCCCCCATCGACATTACTCTGGAGAATTTACAAATTGTCAGACCATATTAGGAAGCATTCTAAAATCAATTGGGTTAAAAATCTACCCAACGTAACGGCCAAAACCGGCCAGCGCTATTTTCAAAAATCGCCAATAAATTTTCATTATATTTTCATTCATCAAAAACATAGGTTATGACCCCTCGTTGGAACGAGCTCGTCGAGCTCGTTCCAACGAGGGGTCATAACCTATGTTTTTGAGACAAAAAATGAAAAAAATTAGTTATTCAAGAATTTTTTTTGCAAGTGTCGTCTGCTTTTCATGTTAGGTAAAGGGTTAAACATCTACCCAAAGCAATATTCGCTCAACCCAGTTGCTTTGGGTTGATTTTTAACCCAACTGATTTTAGAGTGTACCCACCTCTTGAGATATGCAGATGAAAAAGATGATATATAATTAAATTCGCGCCTGTCCATCCCTACTGATACCTCATTAACTGAGATTTCGGTTTTCAAATTTTATTTATTTATTTATTGTGGTTTAATGACACTTTCGACAACCAGGGTCACCTCGTGTCGAGCGGTTTTATGGGTGGAGTAAGCCGGAGTACCCGGACGACGAAAGCCACCGAACAGCGGCGAGTCATGACCAGCTTTTACCTTCAGATCAGTGGAAAAATAGTCCGGTTATCTCCCCTGAAAATGTTTTACAAATCCTGATATTAAATAAAATGTTCAGAAGTTACCTTATGGAAGCGCATGGCATCTGAAAGTTCAATATATTTTCTTTATAGTGATTGTTGAATGATGCCAGTTTACCACCTCAGTTTTGTTCCTTCGTCACTTACAAAATGTACTGGTTTCTCCAGTGCAATCCTACTAAAAATGTTTAAAAACAGTGTTTCTCTTGACATCTATGTATGCTGTTTGGTTTGACAGATGTCTGGGAAGCGCATCAATTCGAAAAATATGGTCTGGTGGAAATATCTATCAGACCCAAGCCTTGACTTTTGTTCCATTGATGTCCCAAATTCTGTATAATCTGATTACTTTTCTTACATCTTGGCCGATTGTCTGAGAATTAATTAGCTGATGGGTTCTGATATTCAATAAGGGGAGATAACCGTTCACTTGAACCAGTCACGTGAAGTGGAAAGCTGAGTATGAATGCCAGACTCCTCAACATACCAGCTCTGCACAAACAGGATTAGCACTGGTTGAAGGCAAGTGCACAAACGACGTGATGTACGCCTTAGTACACAACACCACCGTGTCCCCACGTGCAATGGGGGTTAACTGTCTCGAGCAAGAACACAACGCGGTTGTCGCAGGTGGGATTCGAACCGAGGACCTCTCGACCTGCAGCCAGCACTTCTACCTACTGAGTCACCGCGCCCCAACAAATACATATAACTTGGGACAAATTACTGTGTAATGGAGGATCCAACAGAAGGTTCACTGCTTATATAAGTCATCTCTCTTTATTTTGCTTCACCGTGCCCCACGTGGGCAATCGGGATTGGGTGCCTTGCCCACGAACACAACACAGCTGCCTCTGGCGGGATCGAACCGTGGACCTTTCGGTTTGAAGTTCAATGCCGTAATCACTGAGCCAGTACGCTACCCTACACATGTCATGTACATGCAGACATGCATGAAAATCAAGGGGTACATGCTTTCCGTGACTGTCACGAAAATTCTGCCTGTCAAGAGAGCTAATGTAAACACTGGGGACCATCTCAATACATTCCTCAATCATATCCACCAAAGATATCGCAAATATGTCACAAGAAAATTTCACAATGATGTGTCAAATATTTGGTGCTTCGCAAATACTGAGTAGTATATCTGTCGCTTTATCAGATTATGAATGTGGAATGGGCGTGTTAATGGGGAGTAGGTCTGAGGGTAGTTCATCGTTTATAGTCTTTCCGTAAGGATTTCAGTTCTCTCACAATTTCTTCTTCGTCTGTGCCTGAGTTTTGGTGAGGGGTTTGAATAATGTAGTCGTCTCACGCTTCAGTTCGATATCTCCCATCCGCCTCGGTCAATCACTCTCTTAAAAATTTCGCTTCGATTCGAGAAATTGAGGAACCGTCTCTCCTCTCTCTTCTCATGATGTTTCTTTTAGAAATGACATTTTTATTCCGTTAAATTTATTTAATTAATTTGTTTTATGTTTTTATTTGTTTTTTATTCTATTATATAAAAAATCACTGAGACTCGTAAATATTTCACCCGGATCGGTACAATTGTCCTCTTAGCGAAGGGTGAGATTCAGATCGATATATCGCAACTTTTTGAATGTCTCGACCGGATAAAACATTTCGCTTGAAGCTATAAAATGTATCTCAAAACGAAATCGAGATCTAGATAGACTTCTCTCGAATTTTTCGAATGTTGTCACTCGCGAAATATTTCGCTCTAAGTTTGTAAAAAATGCCAGTAGCACCACTCATAAAACCGAGAGAAATCTGTACGAATTTCTTCAGTTTTTCGTTTATATAAACTGAGATTTTTTTTTGAGAAATATATTTTGGCTCGATAGTATTTGCGAAGCGATTTTAAAAAAAATTAAACGAATTTCGTTCTTCGCGACCAGATGGTTAACGTACATCACCCCCTCGGGATCCGAAAGGTTAACATACAATCCTTCATAGTTTTGTGGGTTAGCATACCTAAATTTTTTTTTTTAAATCGCTCCTTCGGGATCAGGATGCTAAACATCACGAATTCCGTATGATTGTTCCGACTGATGACATCTCTCTCTCTAGATAATGGTGGGGATAGCTATGTGTGGTGGTTATATACTACTCAAAGTTTGCTAAGCACCAAATATTTGACACATCATTGTGAAATTTGCTTGTGACATATTTGCGATATTTTTAGTGGATATGATTGTGGAATGTATTGAGATTGTCTCCAGCGTTTACACTAGCTCTCTTGACATGCAGACTTTTCGTGACAGTCGTGGAAAGCATGTACTCCTTGATTTTCATGATGTTTTCGTGTACTGTCTATATGTACATGAGATGTGTAGGGTATTCAGTCTTCATTTCAACAGAAACCCTTGTGATTTAATAATTGAATATGGCGAATGCAAATGTAAGAATACATTTGTCTGAAGCAGAAATGTGGCGGGCTGTAGGGATGGGTAATAAGGGGCTACCCATCGTCAGGTTGGTGAAGCCCTTGGTGTGTACCATACGGTGATCACCAGAGCCTGGGAAAAATTTCAGCAGTATGGCACACCAGTCAGACGACATGGTGGTGGCAGAGACAGGGCAACATCTGCAGCTGAAGATCGGTTTTTGAAGGAACCGCTTCCCACAGCAACTCAGCTTCGCAGTGACCTTCAGAATGCATCAGGGGTAAATGTTTCGACGCTGACTATCCGGTCAAGGTTACACGAAGAAGGTCTCCGATCGAGAAGACCATGTATTCGCATTCAGCTGTCCCAGAACCACCACCATGCACGATATGAATGAGCCATGGATCACGTTGGATGGACCAGACAAGACAGACAAGATTGGCGACCTGTCCTTTTTACAGTTGAGTCAAGGTACTGCCTAGACAACACAAATAGGCGATCTATGGTACGGAGAAGAGCAGGAGAGCGATTCCATGCAGCCAACATTGCCGAGCATGACCGCTATAGTGGAGGGTCAATAATGGTCTGGGGCAGCATCAGTTGGGATGGACGAACAGAGCTCTGTGTCGTTGTCCATGGTACATTGACTGCCCAGCGGTATATTGATGAGCTCCTGGATGCCCACGTCAAATAACCCCCGTCCGCGTGTTGCCCTTGCTGCTGAGTACCGACAGGGTGGGGGGGGGGGGGGTGAGCGTATGGACTCGCCAGCAAGATCCCCTGACCTCAATCCAATCGAACATGTCTGGAATGCGTTGCAGCTTGCAATTTCAGTCCGTCCAGTCCAATCAAGAAGTGTCCAGGAGCTTTGTGCCACGCTGGTCCAAGAATGGAACAACGTCCCACAAAGGACCATCTGGAACCTGACTGGGAGCCCGAAAATGCGTTGTCAAGCTGTAATTAACAGTAATGGGTCTCATACTCGATACTGAAGTCATACCAGTTTGCTCCGTCCTCTTTTTGGCAAATTTGAAAAATTTCCTCTTTTACCAATAATATCCATGTATGGTTATCGTATTCAAAAGCTAAAAAATAATGTCAAACACAAATAAAATCTTATTTTCTGTACTTAAATCATTGAAGATATAATTAAATAAAAAATATATACACTTTTCATAACAATATTTCAACTAAAACGTAAAACAGATAGTTGGATATACTTGGTGCTTAGCAAACTTTGAGTAGTATATATATAACCTAACCTAGATCGTTTACTTGCATGTTTTCGACGCCACCAGTAATAAGAGACATCTCTACGGACGAGCATTTCCCATCATTTTCACCGCTGGAAAATTGTTGACAGTCAAAACTCCGTGAGGTTTGCCCATGGGAAAATATCACGTTCTTCGAAAAATACTCATTTTTTAAAGAAATCTTAAAATTTTGACAGCATTATCCAGAAAATGGAAGTGGTGCCAGTACTGTCGTTGTATAATTTTACGGGCCTACTTTTCGTAAGTGATTTCACTTACCCTCGTTGAAATTTCGGCGCCATCGTATCTGTTGGGCCCCTTACTCTCAATTTA
This sequence comes from Pictodentalium vernedei, assembly GCA_031216915.1. NCBI lineage: Eukaryota > Metazoa > Mollusca > Scaphopoda > Dentaliida > Dentaliidae > Pictodentalium > Pictodentalium vernedei. The sequence goes on from CM062293.1 coordinate 229,088,955, forward strand.
CATCCTCTTGTGCCCTTTTCTTTCAGAATATTACAAAATGACAACTTTCGTCCTTACTTCGTGGCATGTATTGAAGAAACCATATTCATACTAAACAATGACCTTGAGACAATAGAACACTGGTCCAAAAAAAGGTTGGTTGAGTTTAACCCCCTCAAAACTGAGAGCATGCTTGTCTCACGGAAGAACGATCCCAATGTTCATCCGCCACTTTTTCTAAGTGGTACACAGATATCAGAAGTCAAAACTCACAAACATCTAGGAGTGATTTTAAATAGCACTTGCACATGGAATGACCACATCAACTACATTTGCTCCAAAGCCTGGCCCCGTTTGGATTTGCTGCGAAAACACAAATTCAAACTTGACCGTACAATTCTGGAAATAATATACTTTCCCTTCATAAGACCGCCCCTTGAATATGCTAATATTGTTTGGGGAAACGGCTCAACAATCAAATTGGCCGAATTGGAAAAAATTCAGATCACCTCTGCTCGAATTGTCACTGGGGCGACGGTCAGCGCTAGCAAGACACTTTTATACGCAGAAACTAAATGGGACCCACTGCAGGAGAGACGTTGAAAACAGAAGTTAATGCAGTTTTTCAAAATGTATCATCGTATGGCGCCTCCTTATATCAGCGATAAAGTTCCTCCGCCTATCTCAAGTACGAACCCGTCTCTCCGTTCAGGTCATAACCAACGAGTAGCATTTTGTCGAACAGAACACTATAAATCCTCATTTATCCCAAGCACTACAGATGAGTGGAATAAGTTGCCGTTATCTGTCCGAGAAAACGCATCATTGAGTAATTTTAAAACCTTCTTAAAGGGTGGGAACCTTCGTCCACCAGCTTTTTACTGTGGAGCCAAATCTCGTGTCGTACAGATACATCACTGTAGACTTCGGTTAGGGTGCAGTAGTCTCAATTCCCATCTGCACGACAATCACTTATCACCTCATCCATTCTGTCAGTGTGGAATGCGCGAGACACCTCGACATTTTCTGTTAGAATGTCCAATATTTTCGGATATCCGTAATAATACGATTGATCTCCTCCCGCTTGCAATAAATGTGTCATCCTTATTGTTTGGCTCAGAATCCCTAAGTAGCAACGAGAACCGCCTTATGTTCTACTCAGTCAGAATTTTATTATAATGAGTAAGCGTTTTAATTGATGGGCATCAAAGTGAGCATTCTCTAGGTTATCCCATAGGTAATATGTCGATTTCCCAATTTAGGTATGACTGGCCGCATCTGACACCGTTTCAATAAATTTTTTTAAGTTACGTGTACACGTGTTCAGGTCGGCTTACCCACTATTTTCTGTCTTCTTTTTGTTTATATACTTTGCTTTCTACTATGTCTTGCCTTTTCTCTTCTCTTTTTCTTCCTTAATTCTCACCAGAACTGTTAAACTAGCAACAGCTATCGTCACCACGGAACCGAGGACCATTTAGCCAATCCCAATATTCCTCGCCAGCTGCTGTTTGGCCATTATGTTGCTTTTGACTTAGGTCGGATGAAGCAGTGCTGAAACCTGTTTGTGGATGACTTCAGCCGATGATGGAATGTTAGTGGTTCTAAATATTTCGGGCACTGAATACTGGGTCCTTGGGTGACGATACACACAGCCAACCACTGCCTCATAGAATACAGCGTAAGTGTGTGAATCTCGGAAGCCGACTAATATAAGCTCGAATCTTTCTGTCGAATCCCCTATCAAACAACCTCTTAACTTATGTATTGTTGTGTTCTGTGCTGTACATTACCTTTGTTCTTTGAATATATGTGTTATTTATTGTTTGCATGTAACACAGCATTTTCTATTCAAATACATATTGTTTAAATTAAACCATATTCATTTTGTGAAGTTGATCATTTAACCCTTTATCTAACATGAAATGCAGACGACACTTGCAAACAAAATTCTTGAATAACTATTGTTTTTCATGTTTTGTCTCAAAAAAGGTTATGACCCCTCATTGGAACGAGCTCAACGAGCTCGTTCCAAAGAGGAGTCATAACGTATGTTTTTGAGACAAAAACATGAAAAAAAATAATTAAAAATAATTGGCGATTTTTGCGAATAGCGCAGGCCGGTTTTGAGCGTTACGTTGGGTAAAGGGTTAACTATTTTAACCCAGACGCCAAAATGATAACGTCTTATATGCTACTCTATAAAGCGAAATGGGCGGGCCTATCTTGTGGGGAGGTTCAGAAGTAACTTAAACCTACAGCCCCAATAGGCCTGTAGAATTAATTTATCATTGATCCTCCTATCGAGTTGTGTGTTTGTTGTGTTATTTACTCATGGATTGCCAGCTTTCGCCAACGCAAAAATACGCACACATTGGTGAAATGGTTAATGTTTTAAACTTTCACCCTTCCGGCTCCAAGCTGAAACATTGCTGTTCAATCCAATCCTATTTCATGACTGTGTGCCTTTCATTACTATCACATTTTGAACATGTTCCGGGAGTTTCGACTGTAAACAATGGGTTAAAATAGTTAATACCAGAAGATGAACCAACAAATTTTGACCCGCATAAGAGAAAGGTTATGGTGTTTACGTCTCGCCACTCTCATAGCCAGTGTATTTACGTTTCTAAGTGGAGAATAAGGTCAAATATTGACTTGGTGTACAGTGATAAAGAATGATCAAACTTTGTTGGTGAAGGTCTTTGTGATTTATGAGATATCTGATGTTACCGAAGAAGACTCCGGCAAAGATATCATAATACTAAAAGGTCAAAGATCACAGCTGTATAGAAGGAATATGAAAACGGTACTCGTGAAAAGTATGAGCGTAAACAAATATCTGATGTCTCGTTTTACGATGATATAGTCTTGGCAAAATAATCTTTGCTGTCAACATCTTCGTGTTGTTTGATTTGTTATTTAACTGCTTGCTAATTGTGAGACCTTGGTTTAAAAAACTTCATCGGGTCGTACATTCCGATTGTGGGACAAAATTCCCATGGACAGAATCCCCCTAGGACACAACCCCCTAAAATCCCCTTAGTACTTAATACACTCGTTTTAATTTTCAGAGGCAGACATTATCCTCTCAGTTTTTTAAATTTAATGCCATCAGTTTAGATAGAAAATTCAACCCATGACGCTTCGCGTCTCGGGACCATGTTACAGTCAATTCATCACAATAGCTTGTAATATGTGACGATTCAAGTCGTAATCCGCGTAGCGTTTTCGCACGAAGTTTCGGTTTTCATTCTGTGAAAAACAACAAACCTTCAGTTCAGGGAATCATTAGTGATCGTCCTGTCAAAAATATTTGTGGGAAGATCGGCATTTTTATAACAAAATCACTGTCAAGTTTCAAAGCAGGCATATGACACGCGAAACATTTGTTGACAGGCACAAATGTGATGCGAATTTTTTTTCAGCGTTCGTGAGAGTATTCGAGTTCCTGCAATACTGAAAACTATGTTAACGCAATAAGAGATTCAGACAAAAAATTTGTAATATTAGTCATTTTTTATTTTGACCATTAACTCAGCTGCCGGCGAACATTCTTGATCAGGATATGAAATCTCTTGACATTAAAATAAGCAAAATTTAAAGACCAAGAACCGTTGACCCAACTTAGTTATATAGATAAAAGCTTTAACCCTTTACCCAACATAACGGCCAAAACCGGTCAGCGCTATTAAAAAAAATCGCCAATTAATTTTCATTATTTTTTCATTTTTTGTTGCAAAAACATAGGTTATGACCCCTCTTTGGAACGAGCTCGTCGAGCTCGTTCCAATGAGGGGTCATAACCTATGTTTTTGAGACAAAAAATTAAACAAATTAGTTATTCAGGAATTTTGTTTGCAAGTGTTGTCTGCTTTTATGTTAGGTAAAGGGTTAATGGTGAACTGATTTGTGTTGTACTAGATAGAATATTAGCCATCAGAATGTAAGAAGTCTCACGATCCATCTCACTTTGATGATGTATCTCAGATCTTCTGTTGGAACGCGACCGTGTGTCGTCCCTTATTCTCGTAGAATCGAAATAAACATATATTTGTTTGTATATTTGCTTCTGTGTTCGAAACGTTTCTATGTGTCATCACAAACAAACAAAAAAACAAAAAACAAACGAACAAAAAAAAACAACAACAAGCAAACAAACCAAGAAATGTTCTTCTCTGATCCGTCGACCTTGATTCCAACACATCCAAATATGCCAAAATTGCAGTGACGTTTAGATTATTAATTTACTGGTGGGACCACCCTTCCCAGGACGGGAAGCCCAGCCCACGCGACGGAAATTTATATTGCATTGCATATCAAGGTTGATATGAAAGCTTGAATTTGTGGCTAAACAGAATAGCAGATTTCCCATTGTGTAATGGACTGGTGATCCACCCGTCCTAGGACGGGAAGCCCCACTCACGCGACAGAAAACTGTATAATATTGCATAGCAAGAGAGATAATCAAAGCTACTATTTCTATCCAGACGGGCGTACGGAATCACATACTTCCATTTGTATAACAGATTAGTTTACTTGGGTAGCGCACACTTCAACTTGTACTTTACAATTCTGTGATCGTTACAGTGATCTCTTTCTCGATCGGATCGCGATGTGATCGCGACACATATCAGTGAGTCGAGATTTCCCTAATAAAATATATGATATCAAGATAGAAGAATTAAGAAAACGAAACGAATATGGCACCTGAAATTCATTGTTTGTGTATTTCTTTTTTGACAAGTGAGATTGTATACCATTTTGGGGAGAGAAATGGACCGAGAATCTCGAGCGAGTCGCGACTGTGTCGCGACCTGCTCGAACATCTCTGCCCATCTTTGCAACCCCAGTGATGTAAGTCTTGGTTAAAGTTATATGTCTAAGTCAGTCTTGTGGCGAATGGACATGCAAACGTTCAAGAAAGATGAACTGAAGATGTTGTCCTTGTTGGCGCCCCAAACTTGTGGTGTAGAATTCAAAGAGGGCCAAAGCTTAGGTTCCAGTTTTCCTCATATCTGACAGAGTTAAACTGGACTAATGCAAACTGATACTCTTTGGTCCACAGAGGACAATAATTTTGCTACAACGTTTTCAACATTCACCTCTTACCTGTCTGTCATAATAGTAAATACTCATAGTAACCGAATTATTTTGTCATTCTGAAATAATCACGTGTGAAACTTTCAGTTCAGTTCAGTTAAAAACAAAAACAAACTGAAATTTATAGTCAGTATTCAAAAGTTCGACAAAAGTTGAATGGAGCTAATAGGACGAATCTGATTTTTGTGTCACCGATATCTACTTTAAAATCTTTGATCTTTCCATCGATACAGATCCACAGCGAACTGATCATTGGCAACGCATTACTAACGAATGTGATAATACAAACTTTGACACAACGATGCATGTCACTCCTTGAGTGCAACGACAACCGCCTGCAATGGCGCCTGGTTGCATGCCTTAAGGGGCGATATATGTTGTGAAATTTTGCGTATCATTCCATATCGGTTCAGTAATATTTACAACATTTTTACACCATGACAATTTCCTATTAAAAGTAAACAACAATTATTCGTCATTATTGCAACCGTGCCTTGTGTTATTAAAATTGGATGCCTTGTAGTCGTCACAGTTCCTTACTTCCTTTAGCTTATCCCTTTACCTAACGTAACGGCCAAAACCGGCCAGCGCTATTCTCAAAAATCGCCAATTAATTTTCATTATTTTTTTCATTTTTTGTCTCAAAAACATAGGTTATGACCCCTCGTTGGAACGAGCTCGTCGAGCTCGTTCCAACGAGGGGTCATAACCTATGCTTTTGAGACAAAAAAATGAAAAAAATAGTTATTCAAGAATTATTTTTGCAAGTGTCGTCTGCTTTTCAGGTTAGGTAAAGGGTTAACTGAGTTGTTCGCCTTAAAATGTTGTTCTAGTTTTTGCTCCCTTAAAATGATGCTGCATTCTTGTCGGTGCGAATTATTTCGTGGGGGTTAACTGTGGTGATTATAGTTGGATATCTACTTCCCTGTTCTTAGCAAATTGCTTCCAGGGGCGAATACTATAAAACTTTTATATTTGTATTTTACAGAATTGTATTTTCTAGTTATGACTTTAAATGAGTTGAAATAAACCATTAGCATTTTCAAACATGTGGCAATTTGCCATATCTTTTAAAATGCTAATGATTCATTTCAGTCAGTTATATTAATAGGTAAAAAATACAATTCTAGAAAATACAATTGTAAAAGTTTTATAATATTGGCTCCAGGACGACCTCGGACTTTGTGACTACTAGTCTCATTCCGCAGGGAATCCGACGCTCTTGTAGACTGTTTGTTTACCCACATTTCGTGGAGTTTGCGCGTAGACTACCGTCAATTTAATGTGATGTCCCTTTATTCACAAAGATATATAGATATTCTTTCGTGCCCCATATGTAGGTATTGTATTTATTTCGCCTTCAAAACAACAGGATATTAACGTAATCGGTGGAACTTCACGGCGTAATCATAAAACAAACTATAGTCGTGGTGGGACTTCATTCAAAAATAAATTATTTAGTTTACAGACATGCCTAATAGTATTGTAATGACATTAAAGATTCGTTCAAACCAGGTCTCGTTTGAGAAACATTTACCGCGACTTTTGCAATCAAAATTAATGATTCAATCGGATGAAATATTTCGGTTGGTCAGAAAAGCGAACGGTAGACCAAATGAAGTATTTCGGCCGATCGAATCTAAACATAGACGATGGACTATTTCAGGGCTAGGGGGCGCGGTGGCTCAGTAGGTAGAGGTTCAGGCTGCAAGCCGAGCGGTCCTCGGTTCGAAACCCACCTGTGGCAACCGCGTTGTGTCCTTGGGCAAGACACTTCACGTCCATTACCCACGTGGGGGCACGGTGGCGTCGTGTACTAAGACGCACTGCACGTTGACGGTGCACTTGTCTTTAACCAATGCTAGCCCTGCTTGTGTGGATTTAGTATGTTGGGGAGCTGACAGTTGCTCGTCGTTACTCAGTGGTTCTCTCCTACTCCCCCACCCGTAAAACTGTCGCGGTCATGATTAGCCATAGTGCAGAAATATGTGACCTTAAACACCAATAAATAAATAATAAATAACATAATTTTAGGGCAAGACTGGTTCCAGGTCATAACAGCGTCAAATGATGGTTTGGGACGACACCCTCGGACTCAAGGTCTGTTTTAATCACACCAGGTGGTGACATATTTAAATCGAGGGAGACAACTCTGGCAACTGACTCCATATTTTTTTCATTTGAGTTAGTATGAGCAGTGAACAGGTCATGGGATAGTTACAAGCCAGTCATTATCTTAAATTAAACTAAAATAAATTAAATTAAAATCTAACTCTCTGCCATCTGAATTACCTTCGTTAATTTACCATTCTCACGTCTCAAATGAGTACTTATCGGGTTGTTAGTGACAACTTCAAAATGCACATGACCGTGACATTAAATGCACAGCTTTGTGGCGGGAGTATACAAATAAACACAAGAATCAGAATCAAATGCTAATACAGTACTGTGATTACAAAGGTGATATTTTCTGAATCAGATCACGATAGGATCGCTGCATACTTATAAAACATCGAGATTTCATTAATAAAATATTGCGAAATTAACCCTTTGAAATCTGACAGACTGTTTATCCGGTCAAGGATCGTGATATAAACTGACTTCATTAAGTAGATAGTTGCGCGGTGAATTTGTGTGGTAGACCAATCTACATTTTCAACGTGCAGCTAGAAGGCTGTCCGTTGAAAATATTGATTTGTCTTCCCCCAAGTAACGAATATAGACTCTTCCAATTGATGACACTGGACTGGGGTGGAAGATACCACCAGCGTTCAAAGGGTTAAGACTAATCACGAAAAACAAACGAAAAAGAGCATCTCCGATTCCATGTTCTCGCATTTTTCCTGATGGTTGAGATTCTGCAGTTCTATGAGAAGAATATGGGAATGATAATTTAGACCGGATATCCGATTGCAATTCCCTGTCCGCTTTTTTGATTACATGCGGTATGTTTAAATGAGCATTTTATTTGCAATTTCATATCCATTATACGCGACAAAAACATTGGATAGTGGTGTTCTGGCGCTATAAACGTCAAAATCACTCAAAATAATAAATAAATAAATAAATAAATAAATAAATAAAATAACAAAAATTCTGACCTCATGGGAATTAGTTCCAACACAGATCGAATTTAGTCAATTTATGAGAAATATAATTTTATCACAAAATCATCACCAAATATCTCATTACGGAAACTGTCGATCACAAGCAGTCTAACGAGGGAATGACGTCAGACTTCAGCGTCGACGTCGTAACGTTGTGAGTTGGTTTTGGAATCAGAATTGAATTAATCTTCTCTTATATTCCATTGATTCTCTACATAATACAAATAGCAGACGGCAATTGGAAAAAAAAATTCCCGAATAACTGAACCTTTTCATTTTTCTCTCGGAAACAAGGCTAATGACCCCATCGACAGGAAAGGCAACGCCTGTCAAAACAGCAGTGGGACGTTTGGTTTAGGGAATAACGTGACATGCTGAAGCGGTCATCTGTGCACGTGGCGGTTACATGCATTACTGATTTATTCAATAACCATGCATTTAACCTTTTGAACCCGGATGGTATCTTCCACGCCTGTTCAGTGTTATCACTTGGTAGAGTCCATATTCGTTACTTTGGGGGAAGATCGATCAATATTTTCAAAGTGCAGCCTTAGGGCTGCGCGTTGAGAATCTTGATTGGTCTACCACACAAATTCACTGAGCAACTATCTAGTTTATGAATCCAGAACGGAAAGGGGCCTTTCGGGTTGAAATGGTTAAGGCAACTCTGGTATTGTCCCAAATGTAGTGCAGAATACATTTAACAAATATCTGATACATCTAAACCATGCGAACACAAGCATATCTCAAATCCTTTCATATCAGGGCCAGCAGACGTCATTTATAATCTATTTGTATCCTAAATGACTAAAAAAAATTTTTTTATCTTGTACATACAGCTTTTGACTCCTTGTTGGAACGATTCCTCCCATCTCGTTCTTACGAGGGTCATAAACTGTATTTTTGAGGCAAATATTGAACCCAATAAAAGCAATTGCACAAGGAGCTTAGCGGATTTGGCCGATATCATCGACAAGTTGGGTAGTGATTTTGCCAGACGATAATGAAACATGGTAAAACGTTTTGCAACTTCAGTCCACATGTACTTACAATAACTATGTTGACATAATTCTAAAGTTTGGTTCTACTCTACGGGTTCACCTCAGTACGAACTGAAATGGTAACAAATTTTATTACAAAAACATTTGAAGAATTTATCCCTTTGCATAGTGATATCGAAGTATCAAAAATTCAACCTGCAAATTTTTCCTCTCATGCAACTGGGAATTCAATCAATTCAATCTTGTTTGACAGAGCTCTTTGAGCTCTGTCAAACAAGATTGAATTGGTTGAGGTCCTAGTTGCACTATGGAAAACAATTGGCTGCTTAAAATTTCAGTATGTTTACATCAGTACGCAGAGGGTTAAACCACACAAAAAATACCGGGTATAACTAAAACCCATTTTTGCCTAGGAAATATAGATTGTGACCAGCCGCATTGGGACGTGCGCTGTGATTACAATTGGAAAAGAAGCATAATTTGATTGGCCGGTATGGCCTTTACATCTTATAAGTGTTATAAATGCATTTGAGTGAGTGAAAATAAAAGAACTTGTTCCTGAGACGTTCTAATGCATGAGGAAAGTTTATTGATGTTTGAGGTGTACTTCTCACTGCCTGTTCTAAACAGTTTTGCGGATAGAAAAAGCCAGAGAATCCGGCAAGAGAAGGGTGAGAAGTAACACAACACTGTTGGATTATCCGACTAACCGGGCGCAAGTGAAATTTAATCCTGGTTTACAATGGTCGGGAGCACGCAGGGGTGCAGATCTCTCTCTCTTAGAGTGGGAGGGACACACAACGCGCAGGGCCAACCATGGTTTGGCCCTGTGGGCAGAAATTTTGAAAAAGTAAGCTGAAAATACGCGATTTCCGCCTATTGCGGCATTGCTCGAACAATATCAGCTGCTATCGGACCTATATATGTGGGAGGAGGGTGGGGGACATAACATATCATGTCACCCCCCCCCCTAAAAAACTTAGTGGGGACACGCCCCCCCCCCCCCCCCCCCCCGCGATATGCGCCCATGGAAGCAGGTGTGTACTATTAAAAACCCTCGTGTCTCAGTAACCGAAAAAACACACTAACACCACTCTGTTTCTTACCAGTGCAAGTAGATGGAACATATTACTCAAATACAAAACAGAACTGACAACTGGAAAAAAATGTGGGATGGGTTGAAGTCCTTTATGATCAATGTCACGTCAGACCCAGCATTGTGCCCATGAGTGTACCATGGAGTGTCGGAAGGGATGGTAATTTATTGTGTCCTGGTTAGTACTGGTTGTCGAAATAGTTGTTGAGGATTGAGACGATTACATCTTACGGCGCACGTATGCAGGGATATTTTGCGTTATGAAATGATTTTCTTTAAACTCTTCATGTAAAGTTTCTAATACGTGCTGGTATACTTGCAATAACTAAACTGTGTCTGCGTATGTTGAGGCGTCGGTACATTGACTGCGGCGACACTTTCGACTTTTCTAACTCGAATTCATGTTGTTTTTGCATGATCGCACGGGCTTGTATTAATAGTTCCATATGTTTGAAAGGTGGTTAGTTTGGGTAATCCAGCTCCCTCTTTCTTATTTTAAGGCCACTTGATACCATACGACATTAATATAGCTTGCGCACTTTTGGGGGGACTTCGATGAAAGACCTAGGACGTGACGTCGCGTGTGTTGTTAAAGCTGCCCCGTATCAGTGAGCATGTGACACGATTACCATGGTGATATGGCTATGGTGTTATTGCGCATGCACAGCATGTGTTGTTATGGCACCACGTTGTATCATAGGGCCGTTCGTTTTGGTCGGTGTGTACTTCGATTGTGCAGAAGAGCCCTAAACTTCGAGTTATCTTGTCATTTTGTAACTCTCGGACATGGTTTTTACTCCTACTTCATAGTTCTGGAACACTGAAATAATGGTAGAAGAGAATATTAATAGTACTCATCTTTGAGCAGTTCTGTATCAAGCCTTACCCTATTCCTCGTGCTGGCTATCGCTTCCATTAACACAAGTACACGCTCCCACTAATACGATCACACAACAGCATTATAACTATAACCTTCTATCACTATGTGTTAGCATTAGTACAGCCTGCTGCTACCAAGACTTGGCCCACTACATTGTACTCCAACAAAGCTCCGTTTGCTATTACTTCAATGATCCATTAGTCCGGCACAGATTAGTGGATTTTGGGTCGAACCTGGACATTTGTTTGTGGATGCAATGTTTTTGGTGTTTCTAGGGTAACTTTTTGTGCTGAATTCGAATCCGTTTGATGCCAGTCTGTTAATTTTGGGGAATTTGAGTTATTTGCATTTTTTTCAAAATGACCGACAAAATGGCGGCCGAATTTTCGGAACATTAAAAATTAACTATTTCTATGCTATTGTACCGTTATTTATAGGATATATGTAGTCCTAAAATGAAATCAACCTACAGATGACACTAAATCCAAGGAATTCAAGATATTTGACCTTTGTAGGTATAAAGATGGACGCCAAAATGACTGGAAAATCTACCAGTTTGTCGAGGAAATCATTTTCATAGCCAGCTGTGAGATATTTTGGATACGTAATTAGGAGATCAAGTCAGACAATGTAGCAACGCGTTCCTGGTACAGATTGTGTATAAAACGTCATCTATTCCAGTCCACTGAGTTCTGACATGGCGCCTAACATGTCCACAACTTTCACGAAAATCCACCCATCTTGCACCGGGTACATTTCAAGTGTTCGTCGTCAGCGTCATCATCTGAGCTGTCGAGTGACTCGACATTCTCCAAAGTCAGCTTTGTTTGAATCACCTTTGTAAAGTCATACAATTGTGCATGGTATGTTTGCGGAGTCACGTGCATCTCTTGGATGAACATGCCTTGGACGAAATACAACCGCACTTGACAAAATTCAATACCTATTCTGGGGCACCACGTACAGACTCGGGAATATCTATTGGCGTCAAAGTCTTAGATTTGTCACCAATGGTCCATCCAAAATCAGATGGATCGAGTTTTGGTGGAATGTCGGAGTCACAAGAGTACCAGAGCGTGGCTTGAAGGTGACCCCTTTAAGATTCTCGCGGAACGACTCATTTGTGGGTGGAAGGCTTGCTAGCTTGGGGGCAGATAATCACGCCTTTGCTGTTTTGGATGTCCAGACATTGACCCTGGCTTCGGTCATTTCTGTAACCAGATAACCATAAGAAGCAGTGATCAGTAGTGTACTTTGGACAAACACAGCGCCCATGTCTACACAATTTGTCCCCACTCAGCCATTTTGCGTTCACATACTGATGAAATAACTTCTTGAAAAATTTTCATACCGGGGCGATTTACGGTCCTCACTACAGCGACCCTGCACCACCGGTCTGGATGTCTTTTTTCGACATCTTCACATGTTCACAACTTTCACCACAAAACAGGCACTGTTCCTTAAACAGGAACGGTCAGACCTTCGGACCCGAGTTTCAGGGGGAGCATCATGTGCAGCCGCATTACGCTTGAGATGTCGACTTATGTGATGTTGTGAAGTGTATATTGACACACGTCCTATGACATGTGAGAGTAAGAGTAGGATCTGATCCTAATTGATCAGTGAGCCCGACATGTGTGTCATCTCCACCCTGTCTGTTTGCTTCAATGAACGACAATATTCGATCGGGGCCGACTTTGACCAAAACTTCCTTCTCGTTCATACAGTTTGGGATAGTTTCCCAGAACAAGCAAGTCTGCGAATGGCATGCCGTTTTATAGCTTATTATTTCACGAAAATAGTCTACGGCAAAGTGTATCCTCTTATACAAAATGTAAACGAACGGCTAGTTGCACGTCAAATCGGACGTCAATGACGAAAGAGCTTATCTGTAATGAAATAAACTACAAACTGGCAAGAAAAGGCTGAGATATAAGAAACAATTAGATTAGTTTCGAGAAATTAAAAAAACTCGTGCGCTTCGAATGGCAAACTCAGACGTTTGCAAAGAATAAAGAGCGCTGTATAACCACCAATAGTACCAATCACTGACATAACGAGGGCTTTCTAAGATGACCAAATGAACACGATAGTTGTGATTGACACTCTTGGTGATTATACAATGCTCTTTATTCTTTATACACAACAAGGGCAAAATAACCCGATAGTTTTTGTTTAACATGAGGTAGGCAGGTAAAGATGAAGTTACCACAATGACATCCTTCAAGAAGGGCGATAAAATTTTAAAAAATTGCTCATTCTTAGTTTTTGAAAAATTTTGCCGCCATTTTGTCGGTCATTTTGAAAAAAATCAAATAACTCAAATTCCCCAAAGTTTGCAGACTGGCATCAAACGGATTCGAATTCAGCACAAAAAGTTACCCTAGGAAACATTGCGTCCACACCAAAATGTCCAGGTTAGGCCCAGCCTGTGCCGGACTATATTGTCATCATTAATACTGCTTGCTTAAGCCTATACTATACTACTCAATGTTTTCTAGGCATCAAGTATATCCAACTAACTGTTTTACGTTTTAGTTGAAATATTGTAATGAAAAGTGTATATATTTTTTATTTAATTATATCTTAAATGATTTAAGTACAGAAATTAAGATTTTATTTGACATTATCTTTTAGCTTTTGAATACGATAACCATGAACAACGGATATTATTGATAAAAGAGGAAATTTTTCAATTTGCCAAAAAATTGACGGAGCGAACTGGTATGGGTTCATTATCGAGTATGAGACCCGTTACTGTTAATTACAGCTTGACAGCGCCTTCTCATGCTCCCAGACAGGTTCCTGGTGGTCCTTTGTGGGATGTTGTTCCATTCTTGGACCGGCATGGCACCAAGCTCCTGGACACTTCTTAGGTGGACTGGACGGGCTGAAATTGCAAGCTGCAACTCATTCCAGACATGTTCGATTGGATTGAGGTCAGGGGATCTTGCTGGCCAGTCCATACGCTCAATCCCCTCCCTCTGTCGGTATTTCCCGACAGCATGAGCAACATGCGGATGGGCATTATCGCCCATCAGAATGAATCTATCACCCACTGCACCTGCATACAATCTGGCGTGGACATCCAGGATCTCACCAATATACCGCCGTGCAGTCAAAGTACCACGTTCAAGGACACAGAGCTCTGTACGTCCATCCATGCTGATGCCGCCTTAGACCACGATTGACCCTCCACCATAGTGGCCATGCTCAGCAATGTTGGCTGCATGAAATCGCTCTCCTGGTCTTTTCCATACCCAAGAACGCCTATCTGTGTGGTCTAGGCAGTACCTTGACCCATCTGTAAAAAGGACAGGTCGTCAATCTTCTCTGGTCCAACCAACTTGGTCCATGGCCCATTCATATTTTGCCTGGCAGTGATTCTGGGACAGCGGAATGCGAATACGTGGTCTTCTCGGTCGGAGACCACATTCGTGCAACCTTGCCCGGATAGTCTGCGTCGAAACATTTACCCCGGATGCATTCTGAAGGTCACTTCGAAGCTGGGTTGCTATGACAAAGCGGTTCCTACGGGCCTGAATGATCAAAAACCGGTATTAAGCTGCAGATGTTGCCCTGTCTCTGCCACCACCATGCCGTCTTCTTGGTGTGCCATGCTGCTGACAACTTGTCCAGGCTCTGGTGATCACCGTATGGTGCACACCAAGGGCTTCACCAACCTGACGATGGGTAGCCCCTTGCTCCACCATTCCTGCAGCCCGCCACATTTCTGCTTCAGACAAATGTCTTCTTACATTTGCATTTGCCAAATTCAATCATTAAATCACAAGGATTTGTGTTGAAATGAAGATTGAATACCCTACACATGTCATGTACATGTAGACAGTACACGAAAACATCATAAAAATTAAGGGGTACATGCTTTCCACGACTGTCACGAAAGGTCTGCCTATCAAGAGAGCTAATGTAAACACCGGGGACCATCTCAATACATTCCTCAATCATATCCACCAAAAATATCGCAAATATGTCACAAGCCAATTTCACAATGATGTGTCAAATATTTGGTGCTTAGCAAACTTTGAGTAGTATATAACCATCACACACAGCTATCGCTAGCATTATCTTCTAGTAGTACTTGTATTAACTCCTCGCATGCTGCGTATATTCCTGCACAGGACGAGGAATATTTACAAGTGAAATAAGTATAATTCGAGCACTTTTATCCAAATTCTCTTTTGAATATTCGGTTATAAGTTTGACCAATGATTTCTTGAGTTAAATTTATATCGATTTTTCATCAAATGTAATCACGACTGCTTCACATCAACCATGACTAGATGTGATGAAAAATTCTAAAAAAATACTCTGTGGGTTAACTTAAGAGTATCTGGCTTACGATCGACTTCAGCTAAGGGTAGCTTCGACAACTTGGCCTCACCAACTAACTTATATAATTACCAGTGCGGTGAAAAATGCTAGCGTCCCCCAGTAGTGTAGTATTATCACTACATTCTTTGCGTGTACTTTTACTATGATCATTACTGGCTGCAAGACTAATGACGTTAAGTTATACAAATTCGGAAATTCTCAGTTTCTAAAACTGCTCTGGCGATACTTGGTGAATCGTCCATGCGCAGTGTCGGAAAAAACGCTCTTAACGGCCAGAAAGAACATATTTCCGAATATTTATTAGATATGATTCTTTTCCCCCAGAATTGCCCATTATCAAACTTGGCTGATATGGGTTCAAACTCGGCCGATATGGGCCAAGCTAGTGTTGTCCCCCTTGGTGCGTTATTAGCCGTGACCAGTTTGTTTACATCGAAATGTTCACAGTCATTCGTCAAAAGCCACCAGACATGGTGGTGTGGATTGAAGCAGAGTTGTGTATCATGAGCAATTAACCCTTTACCCAACGCAGACGATTTCAAAATTTATTATTTTAAATATGATTTTTTAATTTTTTCAAAAAATTTCAATAAAACCATATCATGTGACCCCCTCTTTGGAACGAGCTCGACGAGCTCGTTCCAAAGAGTGGTCACATGATATGGTTTTGTTGAAACTTCTCAAAATATAATATTTTTTCAGCTGCTGAATTTGCATATTACGCGGGCGGATTATGGCGATTCGTTGGGTAAAATGTTAATGGTGGTGATAATGAATGGTTAGGTGGATGGAGAGAGTTGTACAGAACATTCATCGCAAACTAAAATTCGGAGTCGTAAGCGGAGATTCGTAGACGTGAGAGAAGAGGTAGTTGAGCTATCCGAACGTAGCGTCTCCCGCAGTGGGGAAGCACTGGGGAAGTCGAGATATTCGGATAGTTTAATTACGAGCAGAAGAGGAAACTTCGGACTTGGTCTCGGGCTGCTATAAAGTTACCTCGGGCTGATATCTCGATTGATATGAAACTAACTAAATAATAACATCTAAATATGCGTTCAGCTAACACGAACAGCGGACACTTTCAAAAGAAAATTCGCGAATAAGTGAAAAGTAACAAAAAAATGCCTCAAAAACAAAGCATACGATCTCTCACTGGAACGAGTCCTTACAGCTCATTCTGGTGCATCATACTGACATATTTGAATTATGAGTGTGGATTAGTGGCACCCACACACGTGAACATCACATGTGAAGATTATTTATCAGCAAATAAAGTTATTTTTATAAGCTTTCAGTGGAGTGAATGACACGATCGGACGATTTGATGAACGACATGAAAGCTGTTTTGAACTGTTTTGAACTGTGAAAATATTAGTCAGCAATGCTGCAAGCATCATGCCTGTGTTAGGAGTGTGAGGCAACTAAGGTTACTTTCCCAGCTGCTTTTCTTAGTTTCTCCAATTTTCTTGACAGACCGTTGTCAAGGAATTCTGTTATATGAAAGCGCCCGAGTTATGAGATGGAATACAATGCATTGTTGAGACGTCGTATCGCCATTTGTGCATCATTTCGGATGTAGTTGTTCTGTTCGCCCCTTACGCATCTGAGATAGAACATGAAACACTTGACGCGAGTCGAACCCTGTTGCTTGAAAGCCGAGCGCATCTCACACAGGAATAACAGTTTCGTCCATTGACCGTAAACTGTAGCCAAAGTTGTGGCAGCAGCTCCACAGATTTTTCAGTATTTTTGAACGCCTTCAACCCTTTACTCAACGTAACGGCCAAAATCGGCCAGCGCTATTCTCAAAAATCGCCATTTAATTTTCATTATTTTTTTCATTTTTTGTCTCAGAAACATAGGTTATGACCCCTCTTTGGAACGAGCTTGTCGAGCTAGTTCCAATGAGGGGTCATAACCTATTTTTTTGAGACAAAAAAAAATGAAAAAAATTAGTTATTCAAGAATTTTGTTTGCAAGTGTCGTCTTCTTTTCATGTTCGGTTTTTGAGACAAAAAATGAAAACAATAATGAAAAATAATTGGCGATTTTGGAGAATAGCGCTGGCCGGTTTTGGCCGTTACGTTGGGTAAAGGGTTAATGGTTTTTATTAAAAAATGTAAAATATTTGAAATGCCGTAAAAACGTCAAAAATGGCGATAAATCGAAAATAAAAAAAACCCAGCTACCTCCTAATTTGTTGATCTGTTCGACATAATTTTTGTTGACGTCGACGTCAATAACGTCACCCGAAAATTCGGCTACAGCCGTACCGAATATCCCAGGTGGGATCACATTTTTAGACATGGTTTTTGTTGGAGATAATATTTCCAAAGTTTGAAAGAGGGAGGCTTGATACAGGCATAGATATTAAAGGATAGAGAAAAAGGTTTGATGTGACGTTGTTTTGGATAAAGGTCGAATTTCAGAAATCGGATACCGGAATGTTCAATGCCGGATGAGCATTTACAAATGTGACACATTTGGTGGCTGTAACTTTAGAAATGTCGACGTGGTTCGCTGAAGAAAGAAAAATAGGCTAACAATCGCTAGATGTCACATGATTTTTTCTGCTGCTGAGCCAACAACAAATTAGTGCAAACAGTATAAATGCAGTATAGTGGCTTCCAGTACTTTTCAGAGAGCCCTGCAGTCAGTACTATAAAACTTTTACAATTGTATTTTCTAGAATTATATTCTCTAATTATGACTTTAAAGGGATTGAAATGAACCATTGACATTTTCAAAGATGTGGCAATTTGCCAGTTGGCAAATTGCCATATCTTTTAAGATGCTAATGATTCATTTTAGTTAGTTATATTAATAGGGGGAGAAAATACAATTCTAAAAAATACAATTGTAAACGTTTTATAGCATTGGCTCCAGGTAGTATCGTTCAGCAATGGACCAGATTGATCTGATCCTAAAAAATGTTCACAATGTGTTATAATCATGGTCTTGGTCCAAGGGAGATAACTCGAAAACATTCAAGCGATGGTCGCTCGGCTCGTCCCTTCGTACCTGTTTCCTGTCCAATTCATGGAGAGTGGATAACCACAATAATCCCCACAAAGCTGAGTTTCCATCTAGGCAATGACTCTCATGTTCATGGTCAAATGGCAGGCAAAGTTTCAGCTAATGGTCCATAAGACTGAATTTGGTGGTCCACAAGCCCAGACAAAGTTTGCGATTTTCATGCTTTTTTTTACTGAAATACTTGTCGCAAGTAAGCATTATCCAAGTAGGAACTCCACTCAGCCACTGTTTTGGTTGTTATGAAAGTTTGAAGACTATTGACTTCATAAACTGGTGCCTGCATGAAATTGTTGTTGTTGTTAAGTTAACAGAACCCAAATGTTCATGATATATATTTATGTGCCATTTACTTAAAAACGCAATCGCAAACCGCAGTTATCAGTAGCGATAAAAATTCGGCGATAAAAGATCTTGTATCACTATTGCAGTACTAATAAAAATCACATGCCATTCCGAGAAACGAACGCACGCGCGCCTGACGTACTATTTTCAGTGGTACGGGCAACCACCTGTCATTTCCTTAACTCTTTACCCAACGAATCGTCCGCATCCGCCCGCGTAATATGCAAATTCAGCAGTTGAAAAAATATTATTTTTAAAAACATTTCAACAAAACCATATCATGCGACCCCTCGTTGGAACGAGCTCGTCGAGCTCGTTCCAACGAGGGGTCACATGATATGGTTTTGTTGAATTTTTTTGAAAAATGTGAAAACATTATATTTAAAATAATAAATTTTGATATCGTTTGCGCTGGGTAAAGAGTTTAAAAAAACTTGTAATGCTGCGATGAAAGATGCATCTAGTTTGCCTCAACATACAGTTCAGCCGCCATGGAATTGTCAAAATGCACGCGTGGACCTGGTGCTTCATTCAATGAAAATGTGAGGGCGACTCCATTGTTTTATGTCGGAGATTCACTGTTAACGCATGCGTGCAAATATCGCCCACGCGTGGATTGGATTTTTCCACGACGACCGTATTGTACATTTCATGTTGCAAGGAACTCCACGATTCAGTACATGAACAATCCACGCGCGACTTGTTGCTTTTCGTCCCCAAAAACAAGTCTCGTCGCGATAATAGATTAAGTACAAGCACAATGTGCACATAACATATTTATTACATATTTCCTCTTATTTAGTACATGTTGAATCAACGATACTTTCTACAGTCGGACAGATTTACGGTTTTGGGGAGCAAGATTGTCACAAGTACCCCATGCCAATGGCAAATATGCTAACCCAGCTTTCGTTCGGTTTATAATGTTTGGAGGCATGTTTACGACCGACGTACCTTGCTTGACAGCATTTCTGAAAACAGACAAAAATACACCTTTCACCAAATATCGTATTGTGAACTGTTGTGATGCTTTAAATTTTGGGAAGATTAAACTCTAGAAGAGTTGCGCTGTTTCGGTTTCAGGCGACTGCTGCCCTCGCGTAGAGAACGTGTCGATTTGCGATAAGCGCAAGGTCGTCGAGGAAGACATTCGTCTGGAGGAACAATTTATTTTCTGTGCTTCAAAACTGCTGCATAGACTAGCAACGCGTGAAATGAAATGAATTACCTGGCAGATTGACTAATATCTATCAATCTACTGCAGTTGTAGTCGGGCGGTGGTGGAGGTGGGAGGCTTTGGGCGCGGCATTCAAAACAATTTAATTTTCCAGTCGATTACTTTCTGGAAATACAGATTCTCAAGTCTTCAACTATGATTACAGAATTTGAATTTGAAGTGGTTAATTTGTAGGGTCTAGAAGAGGTAACTACATTTATTTACAATCGCCGATTTGCTTAGATAGATGACAAAATAAATTACCCCCCCCCCCCCCCTCCACCACCCCTAAAAAAACAAAACAAACAAAAAACAATGCAGCGATCTGACACGTTCGTTTGGGAGTAAGATCAGAATTGGCAGGATTAACTCTTTATCCCCTGGTGATTTTGAAATATTTTTCACCAAATCTAGTTATGGCTGCTTCACAGCAGCCATGACTAAATTTGATAAAAAATTCACGAATACTTGACTTGAGAAAACATTGGTTAAAATGTCTATTCAATTTACAGGGAAGAATTCAGTTAAATATCCTCAAATTATACTTATTGCAATGACACGAATTTTCCCGTCCCGTGTAGGAGTATCCATCAGCAGCATGCTAGGAGTTAAAGTGTGTCACCTAACCGGATTTTTTCACCTAGAGAATGACAAACATAATGTTAAATGTGTTGATGGACAGACACATTCACCACAAAACGCTCTCCCGGTAAACAAATGAACGCAAAAATGTGCATGTGTATACATGGGTACAGGGCTGGCATTGCATTGTGTCCTTGGGTAAGACACTTAACCCTTTACCTAAAGTAACGGCCAAAACCGGCCAGCGCTATTCTCAAAAATCGCCAATTAATTTTCATTATTTTTTTTCATTTTTTGTCTCAAAAACATAGGTTATGATCCCTCGTTGGAACGAGCTCGTCGAGCTCGTTCCAACGAGGGGTCATAACCTATGTTTTTGTTAAGAATTATTTTTGCAACTGTCGTCTGCTTTTCATGTTAGGTAAAGGGTTAATCATGATCACCTAAGTGGGAGCACTGTGGCTTTATGAACTACGCGTACGGTTTCTTGTGCCAGAATAGTAAGTTGGGGAAAGTCCGAAAGTTGTTAGGCGATTCTCTCCGGGTACTCCAGCTTACTCATCCATAAAACTGCCTTACACAATATAACCCTTGCCGAGTGAAGTGCGGTTGAAACCCAATAAACAGAACAAACAAATATAGAAAAGAAATGGAGTTTTAGTGAGTTTTTGTAGATAAATTCATCTTTTCAACGTGCAGCCCAAAGGCTAAGCAAATAATAATCATGGAGTCTTCCAAACTATACCCTAGAATTGACATGGAAAATACTATCAGACTTTAAAAGATCAAGAAGCTCTTTTCTGTCCAGAATAATTTTGCTCTATAACAATTGCCGATATATCTTTTATTTTAACTTGAAGATGGCACTTTGCAACGCATGTTTTTTCGATAGATGGTATTTCGAGTTACCTCCCTTATACTGTCGAACGCTACACGTATTCTGCGACACAACTGTCGATTCTCCGCAAATAAAACAAAGTATGGCCGCCAGGCATGTCGAGTTAGTTATATCGGATAGAAATACACACACACCAGTGGCGTTACAGTAATATTGGGACCCTTAGGCCACATACTGTACATTATAATGTTATATTCTAGCACACTGACTTGACTAGCTTAAGAAATTCTGGTGATGGTTAGTGATTACAGTTTGGCCGTCGTGTGGACTGGTCACTTTCCACGGGTGGGCAATATTTCTGCGGACGCAATAATATTACATATCAAACACTAATCATAGGAGTAATAGTCAAAAATTGAATTGGTGGAGCACCGGGTACAACCCGGTGCTTCATTAATTAAAATTTTCTTGATGGTGATTTCCGTTCGTCCATTTCGTTCGTTTCTGTGTTCGTTCTTTCGTTAGGTGGTCAGCACCCTAAACGAGAAGGAGTCATATTGGCATTGGTTGGTTTCGGATAGCGCTTCGACGGTTTGATGTAACAACTTGTACAGAATGCTTCCGCATTTGTAAATGAATTAAAATTAAAATTGTTTCGTCATTTGAACTACTTTCTCATGTTATCATGTGCTGCCTACACAACCCCCGTAATTCGATTCAGTGAATATCTCCCCGATTCTTTATGTAAGCTGGTATTGAAGCATCCAACCTCAATACTTCTACAACAACTCTGTTTTCAGACCCTTAATAATGATTTTCCACCAAATCCTAAAAACGTACAATTGTTAGAGACGCCCTAACCTCGTTGCATGGGCGTTACGCCACTGACACACACCTTCCGAGTGTGACGTCAATCGGTCCCGTACAAGCTGAGGAGATAGGGCACGGCATGACAAACAAAAACGCCAAACCGAATAACTCAGTTTATAGCAAAAAGATGCGGAGTGTGGAATTCCGTCCACCTAGAAATTCAAGCTTTGGTTATTTCTATTATTCATATTCAACTAGAAATTTTCAATCGCACGGGCTGGGCTACACACTAAAAACTAAAGTGTTAAAACTGACACTTTCAATGTGTCAAACCCATTCTAACTCTTAGGGTTTGATTTTAACACTCAAAGTGCAATGCTTCAAGCACTAAGACATTACAATCGTCAGACATCGGAAACTTGAATGCATGGCACTTCCCATGTGTCTAGCATCGGTGGTTCTTCCAGAATCGTCTATAATTGATTTCACTTGGTGGGTACATAATTAAAAGGACACAACGCAGATGACGCGGATCAGGCTCGAGAGTTCGAGCCTGATCCGCGTCATCTGTGTTGTTTCCTTTTAAGTGTCGCGACATTACACTTGTCAAGTGGTATTATTGTAACACCTGTCAAGTTCTGGGATATCCACACTTGAACAAAGTGCTAGTTCAGCACTTAATAAGTGTTAAATACAGCACTTCAGGTGTAGTTTTTAACACTTCAGTTTTTAGCGTGTACCTGTCTTGGAAACGGCCGCTAGTTATCAAGAACACCCGTTTCTTGCGACTTCTGTTTTGTTTCAAATCATGTTGTCTTGAAGACTACATTTATTTCAGAACACTGACACTTCACAGCAGCAACAGGTAGACATCTCCTGTTCCTCCCACGCTACTCACACGCTCTCGCCCCATTGTAAATCGTTAATTATGCATAGACAGATCTTTGAGTCTGCGTGTGTTCAATTCCGCTGTCTGACGGAGATAACTCTACGCGATCGTAACGATAAGCGGTACGTCTTGGATCACTATTATTATGAAAATTTGGTGTTCACTGATAAGTCGTACATATTTCTTTACATGCAATTAATCAGAAAGAAAAAAACCCAGTCTGTCTGATAAACTGGATACAGAATGAATATCATTTATTCATCGATACAGTTTTGTTTTCGTTTGGGTTTGTTTCAACAAAATGCATATTTTCTTTGTTCTCAATCATTTATCTAATATTACGGCCAAAATAAGCGCGCGTGTTTTATTAGTTTAGTTTTCAATTTTATCTTCAAAAGCCCTGCTTACCATCTATTGTCGGTACGAGCTAGTCAAATATTTTTTGTGATGCAAAAAGTGAAAAAAAAATAATTATTCAAAAATTGTTTTGCATTTGTCGTCTTCTATTTTATAAACGACGGTTTTTCTCCCACAGCGTCATTGTTGCACCATATTGAATATTACAAAATACAATAAATACATCTACAGCAGGCCAGAAAATAAGCAGTCTGACATCTGTAGTATGAGGTCCCCAGAGGGTGAATTTGATTACGCTATCCCAAACAGTGGGCCAATTTACCCTCTGGGTACCTCTTTCTGTTTAGTTTTGAATTCCTTATTCAGGCTGAGGTTCACAGAGGATAAACTTAGTGATGCTACCCTGCTGTGCAGGGTAGCATCACAAAATTCTCCCTCTGGGGACCTCATTTTGCAGATGACAGTCTGCTTATTTTCTGACTTGATCTACAGTACGGTCACCGTGGTCTGGTCACTTTCCACGGGTGGGCAATATTTCCACGGACGCAATAATATCAGTTTCCAAGCACTAATTATAGGAATAATCACCCGGTACTTCATTAATACAAACTTTGGTGATGATGAGTTTTATTACCCGGTTTGCACATGCGTGGACATCACTTCCCAAGCGTGGAGTATGACCAGTTCACGGCGAATGTACTGTAGGGTGGATCACCACGTAATATATATAACTCATAATCTAGAGAAACCCACAGGGACGTTTCTAGAGGGTCTTGGTTCGGAGGTGTGCCCCACTGGATTTCCAACTGTTACCCACCTCTACCTCCCCGGTGCCAGTACGTCCAAATTTGAGCAAAGCCGTTTGTAATTTCCTATCACTACTTGGCACCAGTATCGCCTGTGGCATGGGTATCTCGACTGTAGTCATTGAAGGTCAGTTCTTACTCTAACCTGCTCCCGAGTGCGCTCTGGTAGAAGGGCATGGGGCTCTTCAGAAGTTCGAAATCCATGGGTGCAAAAAACCTGTTGCGGTATGTGTCAGCTATGGCCTTGTTTACGGTCTCTGTGGCGTCCTTAACGCCCGTGTTAACCCGTAGCTTCGTTACGTCCCCGCCCGACGAGGTATCGATTCCTTGGTACTACGCATGTTTGCGTTCCAGGCGGCCTTCGATGGGTCGGGGTAGCAATTTATGTCGCTGATTTACATTGTAATTTCTAACAGGCAGCACGGATCGGGTCAAAAACAAGCCATTGGCGCAGAAAACAACACATTGAAATTGTTAACCAATGATAGCCAAGTTCGATTTTCCGGTAGTAATTCGTCCAACTCGAACCTATCGGGAAGGGGACAAATGTTATGAAAACCGCTCGAAAGTAATCCAAATCATGTTTCCCGGTCAGAAGAAGAAACTATTACAAAAGGAGCAAAAAACTATTACAAAAGTTAGACATTTTACACAGATGAAAAATCAGCAAAACGCGCGGTTTATGTTCTAATTCCATGGGAAGTTCCAACCATTGGCGGAGAAAATCGAAATTTTTAGCCATTGTTGGCCAAGTTCGCTTTTCCGGTCGAAATTTTCTATACGGACCCATCGGGGAGTGGCCAAATATTATGAAAAAAAAAACTGTGTAAGTAATCCAAATCATTTTTTCCGACCAGAAGAAACTACTACAAAAGGACCAGAAAACTATGACAAAACGTGAGACATTTTAGAAAAGGGCCAAAACACTATTACGAAAGTGAGACATTTTTCAAAGATGAAAAATCACGAAAACGCACGATTTATGTTCTAAATAAAAAAAAAGAAAAAAGGTCTGCGTATTCGAAAACAAGCCATTAGCGTAGAAAACGAAACATCGAAATTTTGAGCCAATGTTGGCCAAGTTCGATATGCCGATCGAAATTCTCTCCAACTCGAGGAATGGGCCAAATGTTATAAAAAAAAAAAATTCGAGAGTAATCAATTCTCAATTTCAATTTATTTCTCCACTTTTAACCATTCCTATGGCGTAAACTGTAAACGTAGAGTAGTACATTTTACAATAATATACAAAACAAAACAAGATCGCGCAGGTCCGTGGTGGCTATTACATGAAATAACAAAATATAAGATATATGTATGGGGAACAGATGTTTTGGCTTTCGAGCTTTTCAACAGGCGTTTAATTTTAAAATGGTCAAGTACTCGCATTCTGTCGAAGGTGGGGGGGGGGGGGGGTGGATTCTGATTTTTAAATATTCTATCGTATCCGCCATGGTATTTGAAATCAATGAATATTTTTCATTTTAGTTAGGAATTCGATCGACTGTATCCTGTCTGGAAGTGTGCGATGTGCTCTGTCTTTCGTGATACAGTCCATCGGGTTCCAGGCCCTATAATTTCTTTACATCACAGCCTCCAACAACTGTAAGTATTGTAGCTATTCATGTGATAAGTTAAACGGGCATCATATTGTATGCAGGGTTTTCGGGTCAATTTTAAAATTATTTTCTTTCATCTGCATGCTTAATAATATATCGCGATGCAATATTACCATGCTAGAATGATTCGACACATTACATTTACCCCAGAATTCTTCCTCCCGCAATGCACGCTATGGACGAAAAATGGCAAGGAGGATTCTCCTTACGGCGAAAGTTGCGTCTGTAATTGCGGGAGGGCGATCTCAGAAATGCAAGGTGTTTAATGTTTGTAGCAAAATTTTGAGGTATTGAACAAAATGCTGTTGAAGGCTTTTGTTACATAAATATGATGTGCACGACGACGGTATTGTTCTTTAGAGCTGTAGGTTTTTAAATTTCTTGTTCGGTTTCGGTTTTGGTTTTTCAGGTGGAGTAAAACCTCGGTTCGGTTCGGTTTTCGGTTTGTTCATGAGGACAAATAAAATTCAATAAAACTCATTCTTATGTCCTGACTCATAACTGAATGGCAGTGCAATTGAGTGAAACTCAATGAATGCCCGAAATAAGCTATAATACATGAAGAATCAGGAAGGCCAATATAATAATTACCTAAATATACAGAACTTTTATTGTGCTTGGCCATTTTTCGAGGTCTGACACCTACACGCAACTTGAGGAAAGCTGCAAACACAACTAAACTGAAATGTCGGAAATTCACAGAATGTAGCCTTTCCAGAGTAGTGAGAGTACCCAGACACTGCCATTGGCAGTGTCTGCGTACTCTCACTACTCTGGGATGGCTACATTCTGTGAATTTCTGCAGCAAGAGAGTATTTAATAAAAAACGAAAAACCTTAGATTACGGGATGTCGACGGTTTCGGTTTCGGTTTTTTAAAAAAAACTAAAAACCTCGGTTCGGTTTCGGTTAACCTACAACTCTATTGTTCTTCCACTTATTCAATCTTGTAATTTTATCAAATCTGTAAATTTAGCTTGGGGAGGGGTGGTTGGAGGGAGGGATAGGAAGGTAGAAGTAATGAGGTCAGCCGGGAGAAGGATGTAAAATCGATTTCAAATCCCTAATAAATTTTGCCAGATTGCGAGTTTGTTTAGTATTTGAGCTAGTGAATAAATTCTGAACTTTGTAGATGCGAGGGTATCGCCTGTAGAAGGGATTGATGTATTTGGTCCTTAATTCTTTTAATTCGTCACAGACAAGGATATAATGGTATTCGTCGCCAATATCAGCTTGACATAGGTTGCATTTTCTTTGGGACAGTTCTAATCCCGTCCAGCTACCGGTTTCGATCGGGAGCCTATGATTTCTGACTCGGAACCGGAGAAGGGGGACGGCCAAAGATGGGGACAATTTTCGGAGGTATTCTTCTAAACCAAAGCTAAGTTTAATTACCTTGTAAAACTGGTACTTTCCAGAATTTTCTATGTTAGATCTCCATTTTTGTATGAAGTTATCCTGAAATCTCTCTTTAATTACGAAATTAAAATGTTTCCTATTTAAAATACTCTGATTGATCCATATGTTTGTCATTCCTAATTTGTCAAGCAATGAAGATATATAATTAATCCAGGGACTTGTATGCAACCCACTCAGATGGTTTAGATATAGAACTGAGTAGAGTATAGTCGAGATTTTATTTTCCTTTCCAGATACTAATTGAGCCCAGTAATTTAGGGAACGGATCTTAATTTTAATACCTATCGGTGTAAGTCCTAATTCACCAAATACAAAATTGTTTCCAGTCAATTTTTTAAGTTTTAAAATGAATTTAAAGAACCATAGTTCAAGTTTCTCTATTGTCGAGATGTTTTCATACCCCCATATTTCACATCCGTAAATTAGAATTGGGACTACAGATTTTTCGTAAATTTCTTAAATAACATCAATTGTTAGTTGGTTTTGTCGAACTTTGTTTATTATGGAATACATTGCCTTTTTAGCTTCTGTACATCGTGAGGATATTTCGGCAGAGAATTTACCTGATTTTGAAAATGTTACGCCTAAATATTTATAATTATTGACAATTTCAATTGCGCGCTCCCCCCCCCCCCCTCCCCCTAAATAGAATTTATCGTTCTTCCCAACGCGGGTACCAGATTTTATTATTTTTGTTTTATTTAAAATTAACTTCAAGTTTCCACTTTAGACAATATTCGAAAAAAACAATTCAATGTAAACTGCAGATCCTTTGCCGTGTTGGAGAGCAAAACG
Source organism: Pictodentalium vernedei (assembly GCA_031216915.1). Classification (NCBI taxonomy): domain Eukaryota; kingdom Metazoa; phylum Mollusca; class Scaphopoda; order Dentaliida; family Dentaliidae; genus Pictodentalium; species Pictodentalium vernedei. The sequence continues at coordinate 229,117,185 of CM062293.1, forward strand.
GTATCGTCCGCGTATAGCAGTACGAGGAGCTGCAAATAGAACTGTGTGCTGCATGTATTCGGTGACAGTGGAGGGTGTTCAAATCGTAACCCACTACAGTTTTTATTGAACAAAAATGTTTCTAGGTCATTTAAGAAGCGAAAAGTATCGGCGACAAATTTTCCCCTTGCCTTACACCGACCCGACTTGGGATAAATTTAGATTTTTGACCTCCGAAAATAACAATGGATTTTATTTCGTTATACATATTTTTAATAACTCGAAGTATTTTTCCATCTATATGTAAATCTATTATTTTTTTCCACAACGCCGCTCTCCAAACCATATCAAATGCCTTAGAGAAGTCGATAAAGGCACAATAAAGTTTTTTTTGCTCCTCAGTAATAATTCTCTTATTACAGTTAGGGAGAATATGTGGAATAATCTCTTCTGAAACCTGCTTGGGTTTCGTTTAGTAGTTTGTTCTCGTCGAGAAAACTATATATTCGTTCACTTAGGATACTTGTAAATAACTTTGATATATTACTCAGCAAGGTAATTTTGCGATAATTATCTGGTTGGTGGGGGGATCCTTTCTTTTTGTATATAGGCTTTAATAACTCCTACTGTCCAATCACTTGGAAGAATGCCCGTAGTTTGGATTACGTTGAAGAGCTTCAGATAGATAACAATAAACTTTGAGAGAGATGACTTAATAAATTCGTTAGTGATTCCGTCATACCCAGGGGCTTTCCCATTTTTTAATTTTTTAACAGCTCTTTCTATCTCATCAACCATTATATAATCATTTAGAAGAGTTTTATGAATGCCGTCAGAAGAGTTGGTACATGGGTAACAGCTACTCATTTCTTCGCCTTGGTTAGGAGATGTATCATTCTCTAATTTTCTGTAATAATCATAGAATTCACTTACAGAGGGCGTATTATTTTCTTTTTTATTATTATCTATTAATTTGAATATTTTCCAAAATTCTTTGCTATTTTGTTTTTGGGAGCGACGTAGTTTAACCCTCAGTTTGCTATTATATCGTACTTTACTATTTCGAAGTGTTACTTTATACTTTCCTCTGCACTCGAGTAGCGCGTTTTTTTGTGTTCGTGCATGGGTTTACTCTATAAATTTTCCTCGCTCACCTTAAGTTTGTCCGTGATTCAAGACATTCCTTACTGAACCAAGGTCTCTTTCATTGACTATAAACTTTAATCTGGTTTATTTTATTTCTAGCCTTATTTCTTCCTTTTACACCAATATATGTTGCAGAGGTCTTGGTTTATTTCCTCAACTACTCGAGGATCCGGATTTGTCTCCAATTCTAGGGCACTAAGTTTACTTTCTAGTTCTAGGATATCTGTCTCTTATGTTTTCTAGAAATTCAGCTGTTTTATTGGAATCCCATTTAGGAAAGCTAATATCCTTGTATGTGACGCATGGGTTAATCCGATTCAGAACTGTGTTTAATTTTCGTCATCGTGATTGGGAGAAGTACCGTTAGCCCACGTCGGTGATTGATGTGTATTACAAACATCTTCCTTTGTTTGTTCAACAGCACAATCAACTGTAAAAACAACTGGGCAGTGGACATCAAACAATAGTTCATTGAAATCTCTAACGGTAAAGTGCGTCAAATACATCGTGAACTCAGGTGTGCAAATTAAGTAGTCGATAATACTTACACCATTACAAGTGGTAGCACTCACGTTTTTGTCCCTGCAAAATCTACCATTGACTATCAGAAGGTTATTGATTTCACATATTTTAGCGAGCCTCCTACCAAAATTATTTGTCTCCTTATCTTGTGATTTTCTGTAAATATCTATTTCATATCTTGTTGAATGGGCGATTTTTTCCTGAACGTTATCGGAAAGTTCATTTAAATTTCCTATTCGTGAGTTAAAGTCCCCCATAATTGCTATAAGGGGTGTTTCATCCAGTTTATCCAATATTGAAATATGCAGTTTGTCATGTAGGTCACCAGGATTATACTTTGATCCTTCAAAAGGTAAATATACATTCCCAAGTATAGATTTGAAATTCCCGAAGGAGTATTTAAACCACTGGGTATTTTCGTCGTCGTCGGGAATAATGGAGAATAGGTTTTTAAACTCAAGTTTTACTGCCGTGCATATCCCTCCCGATCTAATATTTGCTAATTTATGTCGGTTTTGGGGTTTATATACGTGGAAACCTTCAATTTAGACTTCGTCGATTTCGTCGGTTTTAGTTTCCTGGAAACAGAGGACATCAAAATCTAAGGTATATTCGAGAAATTCGGGGTCATTAAGTTTAAACATCAGCCCACAGACGTTCAATGAAAGGAATTTGAGTTTCAGACTTCTCCGGCAATCCTAGTTACTCTGACTGTTGTTGTTTTCTGGGGTGGATAGGTGGTGCAGAACACGATAAGGGGGTGGGGTGGCTGGGTAGTACTGATTATTATTTACGTACAACCGGTCTACAATCACTTTCACCCTATTGCCCTCCGATTTTGCACTTTTTGCTAAGGGCCAAACTACTGATTTCCTATAATCTGCTACAGGTTTTGGGAAATGCTCAGAAACAAAGTAATTTATATCTTTCAAGATATATGAGCGATTCCGAACAATTTCCCTGTGCTTGTAATACGTGAATTTTGCCACAATCGGTCTGGTTTTGTCTGGGTGTTTTTTTCCTAATCGATGAACTCGTTCGAAATATATTGGTTTATCAATTTTCATTTTGTCCTCAATAAAGTCAATAATGATATCTTCAGAGGTTATTTTGTCAGTCCCAATTTCCCTCAGACCCGAAAACAATAAATTGTCTCGCATAGAATGCGTTTGAAGGTCAATAAATGATTCGTTGAACGCTGCATTGTCTCTTTGAATATATGACAAGGACTCACGAACATGATTCTCTTCACTTTGTAAATGACTCACAGAGTTGTTCAAGTCTCTATTGTTTGCCTTTTTGGTCACACGCATCTGTATTAACCCTTTACCTAACGTAACGGTCAAAACCGGCCAGCGCTATTCTCAAAAATCGCCAATTAATTTTCATTATTTTTTTCATTTTTTGTCTCAAAAACATAGGTTATGACCCCTCGTTGGAACGAGCTCGACGAGCTCGTTCCAACGAGGGGCCATAACCTATGTTTTTGAGACAAAAAATGAAAACAATTAGTTATTCAAGAATTATTTTTGCAAGTGTCGTCTGCTTTTCAGGTTAGGTAAAGGGTTAATGCATTCAGTTTTGTTTTCAAGTTTTTCAGCCCTTTCACCTAACGTTTCTACAGATGACCCAATAATATTTAGTAAATCATGTTTTCGGGTCAGAGGAGTTAGAAACTATTACGAAAGAACCAAAAAACTATTACAACAGTGGGACATCTTACAAAAAGGCCAAAAACAATTACAAAAGTGGAACATTTTACAAAAGAGCCAATTATTACCAAAGTGGACGCCACAGAGGACGGTGTCTTATTAATGGAAAACCTTTGGTCGGAACATATTTTATGTTTTACCACAAAACTATTCTGTAAGAAAGATATAAAAATGAATAATTGAGTTCAACTAAACTGGTGAAAAATCAAGAAGCGTGCACTGATCTGTGCGGGTCGATCATCAGACACAAACTGGAGCTGTGAAAACTATAAAATACAGCATGGGGAGAATATAGATTACTACCAAAATATCCTCGGACGTGACAACCGTTACTTTTTCCCAGTCTTATTCGACATTCGTTACCAACCGATTCTGTCGGTTGATAACGAATGTCGAATAAGGAACTGGGAATAAGTACGTCAAGGTTATAGCTAAAAGTGGCGATTTTGTTGTATAAAAGTGTAAATATTTTCGATGGGTATGTGACGGACCCTGAAAACAGATTTTTCAAACTCTGCTAATTAGGCATGAAATTTAATGTCGATTATGGCGCACGTGTTGAACGCCACATGGCGTTACAGATCAATAGTAAGAGAGACAATATTCTCTTCTGTATCATTATCTGGGTAATTAAGACCAGTTAAATTGTAATTGGAGGGACCAGTGCATCATACATGTTCTGGACACACACCCATATTACGCATCTCTCCTGTCTCCGGGATGTCACGAGATACCAAAATGCGAGTCTTTCAGAGGAACTTTAAAGCGAGTGTTAAATTAAGATAGATCTAAGCGGCCAAGTTCAAGAGAAGCGATTAACTGAGAATGAATGTTCTGGCTATCTAAATAAAAATCGGGGGATTTCTCGAAAAATTCATTCCAGCCAATTCCAGTCGGATGGTGTGTAAGGCTCTGGGTCGTTGCGAGGTAGTTGGCCTAAGGGTACTCAGAGAAGGTCCGAATTTAGCCTTGGCCGTCCAGGGTCATAGGCACCGATATTGAAAGTCCGCGTATTGTCGTAACCATGTGAGGGTTGTTAGGAACCGATTGTAGTTTGTTAACGGTTGCGAACCGTAGTGGCATAGTAGCCAAAGAAGTAAAAGCTGTAACGTTGAGGTCTAGGAACCGTATTAGGAGCTTGCGTAAGCACTTGAATAGCTCGCGAGTTAAAATAGTTTTAGGCGGTGCGAGAATTGGTGATGTTGAGAACACTTTGCAGAATATTTTTACGTAAGCTTTGTTTAGTATATATCTGAATGCGAAGAATAACTTAACCCCCTGAGAGCCAGGCAAGGCGCAAAGTGATCGTGAACTGTGGTAGACGCTGATCGAATTGTGATTGAACTGTGAGAACGCTGATAGAGTCACACATGCAGAACATTATACGTGTTAAGCCCGGATGACTGTGAAGTAACCCTGCGAGGAGGAAGCTACGAGAAGTGAATAGACACTTTGTATTTATCACAAACCATGAGGAGATGAAGATGAAGTGAGGTTGATCCAGCGGACACAGCTTGCTGTGGGATACGTCGATGACCCCAAAGAATAACCTTTTATCCGCGTAATTTGTGTATTCTAATGGATAATTTTGTGAGTAATTTGTTTCATATTATATTTCTTCGTACATGTAAATAAATAATCTTTTCAGTGAATTATCGTTGATCACCCTTTGGCGTTGTAAGCCACAGGCACCTTCAGGAATCCTAAGAGTCCCAAGCGGATAGGGCATTGATAAGGTGGTAAGGTTTACGTTCGAACTGGGGTGCAGACGACAGTCACTGGCTGTCGGCTGAGCACTGATAAGAACATAAATTTTCCTCCATCACTTAACCACCGTAATCCTGCGACAAAGCAACGGATGTCACGCCCCCAAATATTCTGGGATGCATTATTCACAACCAAACGGTTCTGGTAAGCAAAAGCACATTCACGTTCGGTGGATTGACCAGTGGTATTAAATCTGTAAATATTGAATTTAAGTTTTGCTTGTCCCTTTAATATTAATCCCAAAGGTATCTGTAAAGTCTCGTCCATTCACCTGCCGCTATCTTCATTCGCAAATGTCCTCACATCTAGGTTTCAGTAGTCAAGTTGTCGTGATGAATGATAGTATTTAGACTTTAGAACAACATTATTTAGTTCCTTGAGTGCAACAAGGCGCCATCTGCAATGCCAATGCATTGCAGATGGCGCCTTGTTGCACTGAAGGGACGATTTAACCCTTAACGACCAAAACCGGCCAGCGCTATTCTCAAAAATCGACAATTAATTTTCATTATTTTTTCATTTTTTTGTCTCAAAAACATAGGTTATGACCCCTCGTTGGAACGAGCTCGTTCCAATGAAGAGTCATAACCTATATTTTTGAGACAAAAAAATGAAAAAAATTAGTTATTCAAGAATTTTTTTTTTTGAAGTGTCGCTGCTTTTCATGGTAGGTAAAGGGTTAAGAAGAATTTACGGATCTGCACATAACTAGTTCAGAAAAAAATGTTTTCTCGCTGTTTATTGGAGAGTGTCTGCAGATTTGTCCAATGAACTGTGCAAAAACAAACTTTGCGCGAAACTGAAATTGGAACCGGTCGGTGGAATTAAGTCAACTTTCCTCCATTATCTGACAATGGGAAGAGAAATGGACACAGGTAGTTAGTTAGCAGCACATATCACAGAACTTCGTCCAGGCAGCTGAACATAAATGATTCAAGATTTGAAAAAATAAGGAAATAAACTTTTTTAAAATCCTTTTAGTAAAGGATTGATATTTGTTTTGTGGAGTTCAAGGCCACATTCGAAAGGGGGGATAATCTCCTGTTGGATAGTTTTATGAGTGGAGGGAGTGGCAGAATCAGGTCGTCTCTCATAGCTACGACTCCGTCACAAGGAGGATAAACAGTACTTTGTATGTGAGTTTACCATCAATGTGCCTAAGGCCTCGCTATGCCCTTCCAATGTTCTCAAATTCGGTTAATCGATGTTTTATTTTCGCTTTTATTAGTGTTTGTGGGCACATTCAGAATCTATGGTTATATGATGATGGCGAAACAAGTATAAGACCACACTGCCAGGGCCGGGGAGAGGATATGGGCCCGGGATAGTAAGTAAGAGCTCCCGAGTAGGCCCAGGAGTGAAGGAGTCTTGGGTCAGTCCTGGGTCCCCCAAAGTTCTGACTCCTGCTAAGCCCGGGCCCCTCGATCCCCGAGCTAGAAACAGCAAGATAAGTTGTCCGTCGTATTGGAATACTAGTTGCCACTCATGTAAAGAAGGAATGGGAGTGCGACGTGGAGATGCTCAATCTGTTAACCCTTTACTTAACATGAAAAGCAGACGACACTTGCACATAAAATTATTGAATATATATTTTCTTCATTTTTTTCGTAAAAAACATAGCTTATGACCCTTAACGGAAACGAGCTCAACGAGCTCGTTTGGATGAGGGATCATATGCTATGTTTTTGAGGCAAAAAAATGAAAATCGAATGGCAATTTTTGTGAATAACGCTGGTAGTTTTTTTGTCGTTACACCGGGTAAAGGGTTAATAGACTGTTATCCATATACATATGCACCTGACCCGGTGTTATCACTTCAAGAATTCTTCATTTCAAGAACAGTACTGCATCATTAAACCAACACGTTCGAAAGGGGGCTCGTCACAGAATTAACCCTGATTCCCGAATTGCCTCTCCCCGGCTCTGCACACTGCACAACGATCCCGAAATATAAAAAAAATGTCAACCTCCAAATTTACCCACAGTGTAAACAAAGAATTTAAACGATTCAATCTTCTAATCGCGATCCAATCAACATACTCTGTCCACTGTTGTAATAACAGAAGTAAACCAGGGGCCAATACAAAAAAACTTTTACACTTGTATTTTCTAGAATTGTATTTTCTAATTATGACTTTAAACGGGTTGAAATGAACCATTAGCATTTTCAAAGATGTGGCAATTTGCCGGTTGGCAAATTGCCACATCTTTTAAAATGCTAATAATTCATTTTAATCAGTTATATCAATAAGTAGAAAATAAAATTCTAGAAAACACAATTGTAAAAGTTTTATAGTATTGGCTCCGGGTCTATTTCCATAACAAACATAACGCATGAATGGTGGAATGGAATGATTTTATTTTGTAATACAACATGCATACAAGTACAAACTAAATACAGCAACAAACAACTATCTCAAATAAAAAGTTGCACTGCAGGGAGATGACATAGCCACTAGAGTTGTCTTCCCGTCATTCCCAATAAAAACAAAGAAGTAAAATGTGAGACAATCCTGACAACAGCTATGTTAATGAAGAGAAAATGAATGGATTAATTTTTAAGATGGTTCTTTCCATATAAATAAAATAATTTTCCATCGTTTTTTTTTAAAATGAAACATTTTAGGGGTAGTTAATAGATAAGGGCGAGATTACAGAGCTAGGACCTACAGTCGGGGCAAACTGGATTATTACACCTGACGCGAAAAGAGTATGAATTCAAGAATTGCTCCGTTTGAGAAGTTTTGAATGATGGTGTTTAGTGCGCAGGATCTTTTCGCCTATTAGCCGAGAAACATGCGAAATTAAATGTGGCTGTTCTGAAGCACCCTATCCAAATGTTTAGTCACGAAGGGTTTTGATAAGATAATAGCGAATTCTGCGATAATATTATTCTGGTGTTTATATTTTGTACCTATATGTTTATTTGGAAATCTTCTTTTCATTTCGTGAATTTCAATTAAAGTTTTATCGCATTTTACAAAACTATCTTTCCGTAATCATGTGCTTTTCTTTGCACATACCATCAGAACGAATTAAGTTTTTGTTTAGTCTAAGAGCAGCAAAATAAGATACTTTTTAATTCCTTCGCAGTTGGTTAAATGGCTCAAAGACGGATTCGCGATAACCGATCTCCTAATAGATTAGTATGTATGCGTTAATTCATTCTCTGAGCGAGTATATCTATCTGTCTAGAGTTGAGTTTAGTTTGTATGATGTGATCTGTTGTTTTAACGCACAAAAGCTCAACGTGAGTTCGCCGACCTCTTGTGTTGTGTACCGGGTGTTCTCAAATTGAAGATTCAGGTAACGGCGAAGATAAAAAACCTCCTAACCTGTGCAGAAGTTTCAAATCAAATGTCGTGTGCCTGAACAGGCACAGACGGCACTGGACTTGAAACACCTGCCATGCAAAAAATATGGCGCATTCTGAAGTTCCATAACCTATTACTGTACTAAATATTTTCTCACTGGCGATCATTATAACAATTATGTGAACACATCATTTAAAATTAGATGTTCAAATACCTGCATGAAGTACAGGCCAACACACAGCTTTCTCTGTCCAGAAAATAGGGGGATCATGCAACAAATAAGAGAAACATTTGAACAGGATGTGAAGTAGCGTCCTTGTACCAATTATTTCAGTGAATTTCCAACAAAAATACACAATTATATGTACGTTCGTCCAGTGCTTGAATATGCTGATACTGATTGGGACAACTGTACAGCGACCGAAGCAGACGAACTGGAAAAAATCCAAGTTGAAGCGGCACGTCTAGTAACAGGGGGTACGAAAAGCTCAAGCAGAACTCGTCTATATATCGAAACAGGGTGGGAAGAACTTGAGACTAGAAGGAAGAACCACAAACTTATACAATATTTCAAAATGGCTCATGAATTTGTTCCTGCTCATTCGTCTAACATGATTCCTCCTCTCAGCTCGGGCTCCCAAAGCTATAACCTTCGGCATGCCAACAATCTAAGAACTTCACTTTGCCGAACGCACCTACATCAGACCTCCTTCCTACCTTCCACCACCCGATTATGGAACGACCTACCCCTCGAAGTAAGACAAAATAACTCGCTGCCCAACTTCAAATCATATCTTAATAGGAACAGACGCACTGTCCCATCCTTCTTTCACTAACATAGGTCACACCGAGCTCAAGGCCTACGTTATCGACTGCGACTCAGCTGTAGTGGTATGAACAATGGTCTATTTAACCCCTTGCATACTGCTGGCGGTTATTCCCGCCCAGGATATATTTTTTCTTGCCACTGAAATGAGGCTAATTTGGGTTCATTTACTCAATTTTTCACTCAGTAAATTGAATGGATTTTTTCACCAATGATTTCTTGAGTTAAATTTAGATTAATTTTTCATCAAATCTAGTCATGGCTGCTTTACAGCAGCCATGACTAGATTTGATGAAAAATATTTTGAAAATACTCAGCAGGTTAAGAGTTAATTAATAACTTCGTCGTCGATTCGTTCTTATGCAGCTTTGGCGCACGCGAAACTGTGGATCACTACCTTTTCCATTGCAATAGATACGAGCAGATACGAAAACAAACATTAGGTAGCATCCAGCACCATATTACTACTGACACCTTATTATACGGTAGTGAACACTGTAGTCCTGATATAAACAAATCCATTTTCGAGAAAGTTCATGAATTTATTCTTTTATCCAGACGTTTCGACTGATCAACCGAGCACCACTGATTCAATACTCGCGGATACCGATGTACACCACTCAATCATCTAAGTACTTGTCACTACTGACTCCCTTGGGTCTCTCCCCTCTTGCCTCCACTACTAAGCCCCTGCGTTCCTTTTGCACCTTCTTCTCATGCACTCAACTATATTTATTGGTCCATGCAAATAATAAAAATCCCTTGTACTGCTGATATGATTTCCAGCTTCCTGCTGAATCCATTTCCATACTTATGGACACAATACTGGATTGATTGTTTGTATTTCTTATTGCTTGTTTGGAAATAAATATTGTTTAAACTAAAAATACACAAATAGTTAACTGCATTTTTAGGCTTAGAAAATACTCAGATCATCTCCTTTTTCTTGTAAAGTATTCAGCATCGATGTAAAAACCTAATAAAATGCTTTAACAGTTTTATCAAGCAATAAGTATTTTTTCTAGAAGCCCTATTACATATAATATTGCATCATATCCGGGCGGTTAACTCTAAACCAAATATTTAGTACAGTTATACCATAAAATCTGCCTTATTTTCCAGACTGGCAGTAGTTTTAGCCTGTCTGTGAAAACTGCATCTGTGCTTCTGTTTCTTGTTTTCGCTGCGAGTTGTTGTTCTTCTTTTTGTTTTGTTAGAAGTTTTTATGTGTCCTGTTTATAGTTTTTGTCTCCCTTCGGAAGAATTAGTAATAGGTATCGAACCAGAGATACAGTGCCATCAAAGAGAATACTTGTTGTGCTATTGCCACCGCTCCGGCATTACTGTATTCTTTTATCTAGCCCAAGAACGTCAGGGTTGACTGCGGAAATGAATATTCGAAAGATGATTTTTTTAGGATAAGTTCATTTTGTCGTCCTGATTGAAATACTGAAATTCCCCTTGAATTCGAGTTGAGCTTTCTGCAAAAATTCATGTTTTCTAATTTGGAAGTTCGGAACCTGGATTACCAATGGCAATATCTAGAAATAAATAAATGCCCTACCGCTGAATTTGTCCTCCACATCAACAAAAATACATTCAGGGACACGGATAGCATGTTTAAATTGGAAGAAAAATTGATTTACAACACTCGTTGTCAATAATCTGGACTGTGAGAGTGTGTTTTGTCATCAGAATAGTACTCAAAATGCCTCACGATTCAAAGAAAATTGTTCTGAAGCGGTGTATTATTCCACGTATAGTGTTAGGAATCACGAAACAACTGATTTTAATTATATCTACAGGAAGGTAATTTTCCGAAACGCAGAAAAATTGGTATTTAAATTATAAATTAGAGATGGGAAATATACCGAAAAACCGAACCGATATCATGAGGAATATCGAAAAACCGAACCAAACCAATCGTTGAATACTGAAATATGTATTTTCCAATTGTTCTACATTCACTCTTTATAAGGCTTTTTTTGAAGCATAATAACAGGTGAAGTGTTCATGAAAAGCAGACGACACTTGCAAAAAAAATTCTTGAATAACTAATTTTTTTCATTTTTTGTCTCAGAAACATAGGTTATGACCCCTCGTTGGAACGAGTTCGACGAGCTCGTTCCAACGAGGGGTCATAACCTATGTTTTTGAGACAAAAAATGAAAATATTTTGAAAATTAATTGGCGATTTTTGAGAATAGCGCTGGCCGGTTTTGGCCGTTACGTTGGGTAAAGGGTTAATGGAAAAAGTGAAAGTAGTGTGACAGATTTTCTTTTCAGTTTTATTAACCCTTTAGGACCCGAGCAATTGTCTGAATTCGCACTAGACTAAAACCTGTTCATGTCTAGCTGCTCAGAAGTGATTTATAGTCAAGACTTGGCTGCCTCTTAAGGCAGACTTGACTAGAAATCACTGCCCCGGTGACATATCTTTTATCAGCAGCATCTCCTAATGATGACATGTTAAGAGCACATGCTCTGGGATCGGAAAAGCTTGGAATATACCTTTAAAGGTTAAAGTGTATTTGGAAAATATCGCAAAATTACTGTAGATATAATGTGTTTTGGCAAAAGAATGCTAGTGCTGAGCTCATTTGCAGTGGCCTTTTTGGCGATGTGATAAAATGATACAAGAACAACTTATTCTGCATTTTGCATGTATGAATTCCCCTTTGCATCTGTCAGGAAATCTCAGTCAGGTCCAATGTCGAATACCGAACCGATACCGCGGTACACGTCCCCTAAAAATACGAAATCCGATACCGAACTCACAACTGCAATACAGCATATCTCTAATTTAAATATTTGTTCACGATCCCAGATCCGAAAGCTTAACCCTCCCCATGGAGCGTCTTCCGGAATTCTTTAAATTTAACTGAATAAATTCGAAAACAAAATTTTCTGATCCAGTTCAGACAATTTGAGTGCGCAGGATATTTAAAATGGGTAAATTCGAATTTCGGCCCACTTTTAAGGACTAGATAGAATGTAGCTTGCCTACAACCCAACAACAACAATTTCAGAAAAAAATAAAGTGCAGTATCACGGCTCTCTATTTCTCTGTGATAGTTGGTAAGAACACATTTAAGCCACAAGGAGAGCGTGTTAGAAAGATGCTGTCCCCAGGATGAAGGGTATATATTCCCGCGAACTCGAAAGTAGATTTTCAGTGGGGACCAAGAACGATTATATTTTATTGGGCCAATAAAGTTTATGCCGTCTATAAAACGTCTAAAGTGTCTATGAAAGAACGCTCGTTTTTACGTGTTCATTGTATGAGTATCTTGGTTACGGCTCCTATTAGGTCAGGAACATTAGGTTTGACTGGGAAAATGTGCTCAAGCTGTTTTGTTTCAGGATTAATCAGTTTGTCGACCCGATTGATATTCTAAAATTCCCCTTGAATCTGCGTTGAGTTTTCGGCGAAAATCCATGTTTTCTAAGTTGGAAGATCGGAATTTGGATCCCCAATGGCCATATCCATAAACACTGCCCTACCGCTGAATTTGTTCCCCAACCGAGAGAAAAATCTATCAATTCATGAACATAAATTGCATATTTAAATTGAAGAACGAATCGATTCACAACGCCCGTTTTCGATATTTTGGACTCTGATCATGTTTGTTTTCTTTCGTCGGAATGGCGCGAAAACGCCGGACGATTTAGAGAAAATGGGCGTGAAACGGGGAGTGATTCCACGTATAGTGACCGAAATTACCAAACGAATGATTTTAACTGAATCTACTGCATGGGAGCTAATTTTCAGAAACACAGAAACAAATTGTATTTAGATATTTGTCCACGATCACAACTCCGAAAACTTCAACTCCTTTTAACACTCTGCGCCCTGATGTCGAAATATCTAAAGTTCAGGGTGCAAATATTTCCCATAATGAAACTAGAAATTTAACCAATTCAATCTTGTTTGACAGAGCTCAATGAGCTCTGTCAAACAAGATTGAATTGGTTAAATTCCCAGTTGACTTATGGGAAAAATGGCTACTTCAAATCTGAATATTTTGACATCAGTGTGCAGGGGTTAAGCATCTTTCGAAATTTTTTAACGTTACTTGGAATAAACGTACCAACAAATCTTTCCTTTTCTGGTCAGAGAGAGACTATCTGCATAAATTTGAGTATACAGCACACTTAAAATGGGTAAATTCGAACTTTGACCCACTTTTAAAGACACTCTATATATTGATTGACTGACTGATTTATTGATGTTTAAGGTCACATACTTATGCACAATGGCTAATCATGACCGTGACAGTTTTACGGGTGGAGGAAGCCGGAGTACCCGGAGAGAACCACCGAGCAAAGACGAGCAGCTGTCAGCTCTCCAACATCGTAACTCTGAACTCTGCACCGCAGCACAGGCAGGGTTAGATTGGTTGAAGACATGCGCACCATCGACGTGCAGTACGCCTCAGTACACAGCGTCACCGTACCCCCATGTAGGCATTCGGGGTGAAGTGTCTTGCCCAAAGACACAACGCGGTTGCCGCAGGTGGGATTTGAACCGAGGACCTCTCGGCTTGCAGCCTGCACCTCTACCAACTGAGCCACCGCGCCCCCCGCTCTATATATTACAGAGAATCTAGTAGCATACAATCCCAAAAACAGCAATTTGAGATAAAAATCAAAGTGCAGCTGCCACGGCTTTCGTTTCCTCTAGGACAGTTGGCAAGAACACAGGCTACAATGAGGGGATGTCGGAAATTTATTTATTACGGTTTAACGACATTGTAACAGCCAAGGTCATATCGTGTCGGTGACAGTTTTGCGGGTGGAGGAAGCCGGAGAACCACCGAGCAACAACGAACAGCTGCCAGCTCCCCAACATCGTAACTCCGCACAGCAACACAGGCAGGGTTAGATTGGTTGAAGACTTGCGCACCATCGACGTGCAGTACACCTTAGTACACGGCGTCATCATGCCCCCATGTGGACAATCGGGACTAAGTGCCTTGCCCCAAGGACACAACGCGGGAGTCAGAATCGATCGCTCAGACGGTAACCCATCTAAGGACTAACCGGGTTCGACGTTGCTTAATGTCGGTGATCTGACGAGAACCGGTTACCGCATCGCCACCGCGCCACGATGTCAGAAGGATGCTGTCCGCATGGTAACAAGTACACATACCCATTAACGTAAAGTTGACTGTCACCATGGGCCAAGAAAAATTATATTTCAGTGCCCCCCGCCCCACTCACCAATTCATTTTATGACGTCTGTTGAACGTATAAGGCGGGTCGAAAGAATGACGGTTTTACGTGTACAGTGTATGGGAATATTGGCTACCGCGTCTTTGTATTCTGGACTCTACGACTTATTCCTCATATTTTTAACCCCTTGAACTCTGGTGGTATCTTCCATGCCAGTTCAATTGCAACAATTAGAAGAGTCCATATTCATTATTTGGGGTAGACCAATCAATATTTTCAACGTGCGGCCTCTGGGCTGCACGTTGAAAATCTTGATTGGTCTACCTCACATGTTTACTGAACAGCCATGCTATTTAATAACGTTATGGTGTATCATGTTCCTGGCCGGAAAAGTGGCCGCTTGGGTTCAAAGGGTTAAAACTTTCTTAGATTTTAATGATGATTTGCAGAGTGGAGAGTTTCTTCAGATTCTATTTATTGATATGTCGGGATGGTCTTGCCATAAATAACCAATACGGTATGACCAATATTTGATTGGTAATTCGAAAATTCTGCTTTTAGATAAATGATTTCGTACTGAAAACCTGGAGAATCTACCCATTAGTAAGGATCGTTTAACGTATAATCTGGCAAAAGAAATATGAATACCTTGGTCGAGGCAATGTTGAATCTGATGACGTGATTACAGGTTTTTCTGCTAACTAAGGTCAGTTGCCCTTGTTGTTCATTGGAGATAATGTAATAGAAAATGCGCAATCCAGTAACAGAAGAAAACCATCGCCGGTAATATATCGTCGCTCGAGTGCTAGAATGTCCTTTGTCCCATAGGGGACATAGGACATTCTAGCACTCAGGCGGCAATATGTCATAATAGTAGAATATGTTCGAGAACTTACCATTGGATACCATAATTCGTCTTCTGTCGCCCCCAAGTCTGGATCAGAGTACTACAATGCGATAAAATTGTAATTTTGAAAATGTCGGTACTTAAAATGCATAAAACTGGAAATGTCAATCCAAAACATTTTCAGATGGGTGTCTAACTATCACATTTGTCGCGCAGATTTCCAATTTATGGTATGAAGTCCATTATTTCATCCTGATCATTTTAATACCAGCTCTAGCACAAAGAGACACAAATTTCAGAAGGTATTCCAGCACGTTCGGATACGGAGAGATTTCGTAATCTCATAAATTCATACTTCCCTTTCAGTGTAACCATGTTGCGTTTATGATCGATCAAGGTCCACTTTTTATCGCGTAAGCCTCTGCAAAGTAAAACAAAATAGGAATTACTTCTCACAGTTTTAGAGTTGTCCTTGAATGATGTTAACGTATTTTAAAACAAGTAAAACACAACTGAATATGAGCCTTGAAGCTGTGGTACCTGCACTCCAGAATAAAGCCCAAATATGGGCTTCCAGCACTCTACCAGTTAATTAATTTTTTTTATATTTATTTCTATAATTATTATTTGGGATCTAATATTATTGCTCACCCGTTGAAAGTGACAAGACCACAGTGACTGTACTGTACTATCCAAAAGCACACCGCATGTAAATATACTCCATGCATATCGTTGAATTAATTTTCCACAACCGGAATTAAATCTGTCAACTAGTAAAATGAAAGGTAGACCGCGCTCCTGAATAGTTTTAATGCTAGATTTTGTCTCATTTGAGTCTTCTTATTAACATTGCTTCATTGAGAGATCATCATCAAAGTTTTAAGACAAGGAGTTTAAAATAACAAAAAAATATAGTAGTGAATAGGACTGGTCGCAGATAGCTGTAACGTTTGGTAAATTATAAAGCTGACCATCTGTTTCCAACTTGCCCTGTTCGACCTTAGAAGCCACAGGGATCTATGTGCAGCCAAGTTCGTTTTTTTTCTCCAAGTATATATTTCGTCATGTCTAAAAACTGAACAAATCTTTAAAAGCCTTCTTACAGATTTATTAATTGGATTTTGTTCTCCAATTTTCGAATCCTATTGGAACTTCCACATTTCAAAATGGTCAAAATGTCACACTTGGGTCAGAATTACGCACTATCTTGGGTCAAAACGCCACAAACTCTTTGATGAGAACAGCACACAGCTTTAGGAAAAACGCCACGTTATTTTGGACAACGTGTAACATTATTAACCCCCTGCACACTTATAAATATATCAAACTTTCAACATGCGAACTTTTCCCATAATGCAACTGGGAATTTAACCAATTCAGTCTTGTTTGACAGGGCTTATTGATCCCTGTCAAACAAGATTGAATTGGTTATATTCTTAATTGCATTATGGGAAAAAAATTCTGTTTGAAATGTCGAATTTTAACATCAGTGTGCAGAGGATTAAACGTTGGAGGTAAACAATGGAAATGGTTATTGAAAAGAATAGCCATCCTCAATGCAAACGTTGTCCTCAAAGATGTTTTGCTGTGTGGCCAAATACATATTGAATAGTTTCTTTGATAAGAAAGTCAACTGAAATAACTTTCTTAATCTCGCTGCGATAAATTCACTTGTGATTCCAGTTTTTTCTCCCGCTCTGTGTGTAATGGGTGGGTATCCGTAACCCTTTGAACCTGAAAGGCCGCTTTTCCGATCCAGGAACATGATACGCCACTAAGTAAGAGGGCTGCTTAGTTAAAATGTGGGTAGACCAATCAATATTTTTAACGTACAGACCCCCAGTAATAAATATGTACTCTTCCAATTGCTTCCATTGAATCGACATGGAAGATACCACAAGAGTTCAAAAGGTGAAATGAGGGTAAAAACAACAGAAATAGCAGCCGATAAGAATTTCCCACACCCTATTCTTCTAGTGTATTTCTTTCATAAGGGAGAAAAATGGAATGTTTAGAGTTGTCCTTGAATGATGTTAAAGTTCTTCTTTCTTTGTGTTAATACACAAAATCCAATCCTATCTAATTATTATTTTGACAACGCATAATTATAAGTCAGGTCAAAACAAGGTCCCTTCGAATCACATATTTTCGATTCAAATGGAATCGAGTCTATTATTCGAAACCGAATCGCACTTCGAAGGCATACCTTGATGATGTAGTTGGAATATTACCCAGTGTGATTTTTTGTTCAAAAAACAGAAACGGGTGCGAGAATTTTCTACTGGGTACTGCACTGGGTGAGCCGCTAGCAACCGTGAGCTCATCGTCGATATTTCTTGGAAACATTAAATTTACTTTCAGCAGTGGTAGTAACTAGAGAAACAGGAATTAGCATGGATGGTAGCATTAGTGCAGATGCTTTTTCATGTTAATATAGCGGAAATTACACTCAGTCTTTATTTTCAACATTATTCATGTACAACTTCTATCTCAGCTGTACGTTTTGTGAGAGGACTAAGATGACTGATACCAAGCGAAATTTCAGTGAAAAGATTCGAAGGAAAACGAATCGGACAGCCGATTTCGAATCGAACCGAATACCAACTTAAAATTCGAAATCGAATCGAATCGAATCTCGAAGTCAAAACATCCAATTTATTCGAGCGGAATAGGACACAATTACGTTTAAACTTACTTGAAAAATCACAAACAAATTTACCAAACTACAACTCCTCTCTTGTGCTGCAACAAGGCAGCATGTACAATACAAAATTACTGTTAGCTATTGACAAGTCAGATATGTTTGCCACTGTGGCCGGTGGATTACATGGTTGCGATGTTTCACTAGTCATTTGGAACTTTTAGATTTAATATAACGGTGTATGTTGACAGAATCTGTTGGGTGGTCGAGTCTGTAACAAATGGATTTGGCCGAGGAACCCCCATGAATCCGTTTTTCAAACTGTACTGTCGCCTTATGTGTTATGTAGGTGAATTTGGTGGACTGTATGACCTTTTCGAAGATGATTCGTCGTCATGATCTATTTAGTAAAGTTCGTTGTAATTTATAATTATACAATAATTAGCGGCCCGAGGCGATAGCCGAGGACCGCTAATGACCGTAGGGCTGCTAATCACTGATAGCGGTCCGATAATGGAGCCAAACGCCCAAGAAAATATTATTATTATTATTATCAATACCGCTCTGCGGTACTTTGCATTCAGACACAGTAGTATCAGTAGGATTGCTGGGGTTACCCGTTAAATATTCACAATTGTGACATGGCTTCTGTTACTTATTACGTATTATTACTTAAATTGACGTTTGTCATCTGCAAACTGTAAACATAAACAACGCTTCCGGAAGTACGTCATGACGTCATATTTGACTCCAATCCCCGGTCGATAATGGCTATAAATAGCCATTATCGACCAGCACGTCTATTTATAAGTCTGTTGGGCTTTCTTACCGTCTATGTAAATTACTGTTAATGTGTTGGTAACGCACAAAGAATTGATAATAATAGTGATTTACTCGCCAACATAAAGGGTGTGTAGAAGCAGTTAATCCACTTGATGTGAATTTTCAAGAACAAAATCATATTTCTGAAGAATTGGGAATATGGGTTTGTGATCCCAGGAACTGAATCCTCCGCAACATCGCCTAGCAATCGGAAGCACGTCGTCAAAAAAGCGATGGCGCGTCCCAAATGCGCTAGCTCAAGTTCTAATGATTACTGGGTTTGCATGTTCTTACGGGAGATACACGAAAATGTGAAACGCGACGACTTCATTACAACGATTGTGTTTTAGCTGTAATCAGGCAAAGGCAAAATTATGAATATTTTTAAGTACACAATCGTGAGGTATTTGAGGTATTACGAGTACTAGTTTCTGATACCCAGACCCACCTCCTTGGAAATGAACATTGCTACACGACTAGACCAAACCACACCGTTAAGAAAGTCGGGCGCGAATCTAGTACGTTAGATGAAGTGATCTGATTGTTTTCTTCATATGTTCAGAATGTATACACGATGGAAGCGGATCAACCCCCTGTCCCCAGTAAAATTCCCATAGGCAGAATATATTTGGAAATATTTCCTGATTAATTTAATAACATCCAGCCTAATATGATATTCATGAGCTGCTTAATTCTCTGGAACCATTAAACAAATGTCGTCTGCCAACGTCATTGCACAGTCTTAATCTAACACCTTGGTGGTCGCCCTGACACAGCTATAATACCAGTCTCAATTAACAAACGGAACAGATCAATATGTTAGATATACAATTTCGAAATAATCGACAGACGATTATTCATTTTGTGTAAACAATGTGATATCTGGCCCCTCACTTTGCCCACTGATTGTACCTGTTTTCCAGATTGCATAAACTGTGCAGAACAATGCTGAATCGTCTGCTGTAAACTGACGTTATCCATTAGAAATAAATTAATCAAAGGCGCAAACAAACTCATACGATTTAAATGCGGAGTATAAAAATGAGCTTTCTCGGTATTGTATGAATGCTGCGTTTGATTTGTAAGTCAATAGAAAAACAAATTTGAAGTTTGTGTAGAATACTATACCTCAAAATCAGCTGGGTTTAAAAATAACCAAAAATCAACTGGGTTGAGTGAATATGAACCCATCTGGGTTCATATTCACTCAACTCAGTTCATGTGTGTTAATGTTTAATCCAACTGATTTTAGAGTGAAATTACTGTTCACTTTGAACCATGGCTGGTGCGTGTTAAACTAAATGGAGAGGTAAGAGAAAAAGCTTTTATACGTGTTCGATACTTCTTTACTCCCTTCTTAACATAGTTTTATTTGGTCATGATTAGCCATTGTGCAGATATATGTGCCCTTAAACACCAATAAGTAAATAAATAAATAACATAGTTTTATTTTTACGCCAGTATGATAAAACAACGACAGTGGCGGGGCCGGGGTTTTGGGTTGCGGGGTGGGGGCACGCCATATCTCGACCAAGGCTCATGATGCGAGTAATTGTCCGACGCACCTAGTGCGCGAGGGAGGGGGTATCCCACTCTCGTCGACGGGGTCCCTCGGGGAACATTTGTGTAAATTAAAGATCAGTATGACCCTCTGGTGGTTTCTCTGCTAATTACCACAATGGTTTCAAGCCAAATTATGCCCTCGAATATATATAGATTTATTCAAATTCTCAAAACGGAAAACTGATCTATAACGCCTCACAGGGGGCGCGGTGGCTCAATGGCTACGTAATTGGACTTCAGACCGAAAAGGTACTCGGTTTGATCCCTGTGAGGGGTAACAAGGTTATGCCCTTAGATAAGGCATGTGATCCCGACAGCCCTCGTGGTGGCACGGCGGAGCTGTGTGCTAAGGCATACTGCACGTCAATGATGCACTTGTCTTCAACCAATACTAACCCTGCTTGTGTGGAGTTAGTATGTTGAGAAGTCTGAGAGTTGCTCGGGTATTCCGGCTTTTTACACCTGTAAAGCTGTCTGACACGAGGTGACCCTGGCTGTCGAAAGAGTCGTTAAACCGCAATAAATATATATATAACTGCTCACGGGAGACTCACACAAGAGTTTTTGCTATGTGCACGGAGTCCGGTATTATCTGCGATAACGCGTGGTCATCCACTACCGGAGTGGATGTCCACGCCTTATAGCAGAGAATACCGCACCTCCTTGTCCAGGGGCTTGGGAAACAAATTTGAATATTAAAATACATCCCCGCCGATACGCGCATAAATGAAACCCAATTCTTAAACAGTCTGAGATCATGAAACCATGAAATATCCATATACGGTGGCTTGACGATAATCCAGGAGACGGTGGATGATTGATTGGTTTAAGAAATGGGCCTTAAAACGAAAGTTAGACAGTTCGATCCTGACCCACGCCATCTGCACTGTGTCCTCGAGTAAGATCCATAATTCTGATTGCCCATTTGCGGGCAGCGTGGTGCTGTGTACTAAGGCGTGCTGGACGTTGATGTCGCACTTGTCTTCAAGCTCTGCTAACTCTGCTTGTGTCGGATTTGGCAGTCTGACATTTAGTCGCCACTGCTCGGTGGTTCTCTTTGATTACTCCGGTTTCCACCCGTAAAACTGTCTGGCACGATGTTACCCTGACTGTTGAAAATATCCTTAAAACCCCATTAACCCTCTGCACGCTGATGTCAAAATAGCAAAGTTTTCAGCAGCAAATATTTTCCATAATGCAGTTTGCCATTTAACCAAATATATCTTGTTTGACAGAGCTCAGTGAGCTCTGTCAAACAAGATATAATTGGTTAAATTCATAGTTAAACATGAGCAAAACAGAGAGATTGTAGAATATTCTATTCCACTACCAGAGTGCTAGGGGTTAAACGAACATAACGAAATTCGAAGAACAAGTTAACAACCACATGTCTTGAAACTATGATACTAAAAACAAGTTCTGGGAACTAAAACTGATAACACAAACGTTAACGGCTGCTGCAAGTAGCCTGCTTGGAAATTACCCCACTCTGTGATTGCTTTAATCCCTACGGTGCTACACTCTGCTGACCTCGTGGAGTTTTTTTAAAAAAAAAAAATATTTTAAATACTGCACCCAGTGGATTGTTCGAACGGCGATAAAATGTGAAAAATATATACGAAAGAAAGAAATGAAGATAAATTATTCGATGTTATTAGACACCCCCCTTCGGTTTTTCTGTTAAATATATTCGGAGACGAATGAGAAAATGTTTTGTTTTTAGCCCACTTAGAATTCACGGCAACGAATATTGTTTGTTTCTTCCAATTGTTTTAACCCACCTAAACAGCCTGCAAACTTTTGTATGACATTTTGTCCCCAAGCATTAACCCTTTGAACCCTCGTTTCCTTAAATGGTATCGCCTTTGTGTACACTTACAGTTAGATGGGTCAGTCCAATATCAATATACAGGGAGGATAAAATAATAACTACAGTCTGCAGCCGTCTGGCTGCAGACTGCAGTTAATATTTTATCGTCAATGCCTCGTGTATAGTCCTCTTACAATAAGACAAAAATGGGATGAAATTATGCCTTGGACCGAAAAATCGGTCTTACGGGTTCAAGAGGTTAGGACAGAACAAACCTCGGGTGGGGGATGGTGGACTGAAATCAACGACAACGGGATAATATTTTTGCTGTATTTCTCGAGCGACGGTCTCCTCTTCTCTACCAGAGTTGTGTTTTGTATTTATAACACGATTACACTTAAAGTAAATGAATGAAGCTATGTTTAAGAAAAGTATCACCTTCGGCGGTCTGATAACTTTCTTGATTTAAACTGTTTGTTTTCTGTCGATACATGTCATTCGCGTCATAACGTCACTCAGATGCGTCCTTTCGCGTAATCCAGATTCTACGCGTGGTAAATCTAGAACACCCCCCAGTGCCTCTATTTTATCGCGTAACGTTGAATACGCACAGCAATCGTGGTATAATATTAGTTACACGGTGTTTCAGGAGGGCGTACGCGACTTACTACCCTTCGGAGATCCGTATTTCTTGAGGCTGAAAGCCGAAGGAAATGTGAATCTCAAAAGAGTAGTACAGTCACGTGTACTCCATTGAAACACCATGTGATGAATTCATTACCCTGCCCCTTCAATGTGCCGAGTTTTGTTTTATTATATAATCCCCAAACGGTATTCCAGTGACGAAAACCTCGATAAAAGTAATAACTAGAGAAACTGAAAGAAACATGTCTTTCTTCATTATTGAACAAGGACGATTTGGAGTTATTTCCCTTCGATTGAACTCAAACATTTGGGAGCCTGCAATTCAAGGACATTGAGAAATGACTCGTCGTTATTATTGTGGGACATAAGTTGACTTTATAAGTGTTTTATTCGATACAGTGGCACGTTGTGTGTCTTGGAGAATCGGGGACACTATATTCAAACTTGTACAAGTGCTGTTCACTGAAGAGACAATTCATATAACGAGGTAGGTTGAATGTGTTCTCCTATCCATAACGGATCTGTAAAGTAGAAACACCACAACAGAATCCCTCTTCTCTACAGTAAAATAGGACATTGGGGGTATATACACATGTTTTATTTCAAGTTTTCGGGATATTCTCATGAAACAATATTGTTCTCATTTTTGTTTGTGAGTCTTAATGCTTATTATACTACTCAAAGTTTGCTAAGCATCACATATTTGACACATCATTGTGAAATTTCCTTTTGATATATTTGCGATATTTTTGGTGGATATGATTGGGGAATATATTGAGATGGTCCAAGTGTTTACATTAGCTCCCTTGACAGGCAGACTTTTCGTGACAGTCGGGGAAAGCATGTACCCCTTGATTTTCATGATGTTTTCGTGTACTGTCCACATGTACATGAGATGTGTAGGGTATTCAGTCTTCATTTCAGCACAAACCCTTGTGATTTAATGATCGAATATGGCGAATGCAAATGTAAGAAGACATTTGTATGAAGCAGAAATGTGGCGGGCTGTAGGGATGGGGGAACAAGGGGCTACCCGTCGCCAGGTTGGTGAAGCCCTTGGGGTGCACCAAACGGTGATCACCAGAGCCGGGGCTAGATTTCAGCAGTATGGCGCACCAGTCAGACGACATGGTGGTGTCAGTGACAAGGCAACATCTACAGCTGAAGACCGGGTTTTGATCATTCAGGCCCGTAGGAACCGCTTTGACACAGCAACCCAGCTTCGCAGTGACCTTCAGAAAGCATCCGGGGTAAATGTTTCGATGCAGACTATCCGGGCATGGTTGCACGAAGGTGGTCTCCGATCGAGAAGACCATGTATTCGCATTGAGCTGTCCCAGAACCACCACCAGGCACGATATAAATGGGCCATGGATCAAGTTGAATGGACCAGAGAAGATTGGCGATCTGTCCCTTTTACAGATGAGTCAAGGTACTGCCTAGAAAAAACAGATAGGCGTTCTAGGGTATGGAGAAGACCGGGATAGCGATTCCATGCAGCCAACATTGCAGAGCATGACCGCTATGGTGGAAGGTCAATAATGGTCTGGGCGTCATCAGCTGGGGTGGACGTACAGAGCTGTGTGTCCTTGACCGTGGTACATTGACTGCACAACGGTATATTGATGAGTTCCTGGATGCCCACGTCAGGTTGTATGCAGGTGCAGTGGGTGATAGATTCAATCTGATGGACGATAAAGCCCATCCTCATGTTGCCTATGCTGTCGGGGAGTACCGACAGAGGGAGGGGAAAGAGCGTATCGACTGGCCAGCAAGATCCACTGACCTCAGTCCAATCGAACATGTCTGGAATGAGTTGCAGCTTGCAATTTCAGCCCGTCCAGTCCAACCAAGAAGTGTTTAGGAGCTTGGTGCCATGCTGGTCCAAGAATGGAACAACAACCCACAAAGGACCATCTGGAACCTGATTGGGAGCATGAGAAGGCGTTGTCAAGCTGTAATTAACAATAATGGGTCTCATACTCGACATTGAACCCATATCAGTTCCGTCCACTTTTTGGAAAATTTGATACATTTCCTCTTTTACCAATGATATCCATTTTCAATGGTTATCGTATTCAAAAGCTAAACAATAATGTCAAACACAAACAAAATATTAATTTCTGTGCTTAAATCATTAAAGATATAATTAAATAAAAAATATATACACTTTTCATAACAATATTTCAACTAAAACGTAAAACAGGTAGTTGGATATACTTGGTGCTTAGCAAACTTTGAGTAGTATATTACTGACGAAAATATTTGTGGCGATGGGTGAAAAGGAAATCGGCGAAGTGTACCGAAGAATGTCTGTACACCTCTTTTAGCTGTCACGTGATATTCTCATACACCCCTTGAACTTCGTACACTCTGTTGGAGTTAAGTGTACCGTACTGGGTGCATTGCTTACTGGCCAATTAGGAAGCTTGTATAATTTTAAAAGGGTTATAATAAACCCTACCGAAACTGACGACGAGTCTAACAACCAATAGCGCCTAAAATTGTTTATCCTATATTATAACAGTATAACGTGTCCATATTTTTTCGCTCTGGGATAATTCATTTTGGGAAATAAAATTGATCTTCATATCTTCTAAAGCTATTACCTCTTTACTTTACTTTAGTTTATATTTGAGGTCAGTTGGCGTGCAGCTGCATGGAATCTGAATATTTTTCTATTTGAACACAGAAATCAATTAAAACGCAGCCAATACTTCGCGCAGAACTGGCATGATATAGCTACACATTGGTCCCAACTTCACACACACGACAATAAGACAGAATAGTTTCAATCATTCCATACTAGGGAAAGTATGCCAATTAACAGCATTTTTTTTTTATTACGACGGGTTTTTATAAATAACAAAATTTTTGAACAAAGGTCATTTTTAAGATTGGGTTGCGATCTTGACTCCATACAATTATTCCGATGGATTCAGATTTCATTAATATACTATACAAAAAAAGTTTAGAACCATCCCAAATATTTCAGTGCAAAGGGCAAAACTTTGAAACAATAATAAAAAGCAATATATCGCGTGAAAGCTAATTAAATGATTGACAAATAAATGATCGTCTCCGACAAATTAACCCTTTGAACACTGATGGTATCGTCCATGTTAGTGCAGTGACAGGAATTGGAAGTGTCCAAATTCATAATTTGGGGATAGACCAATCAATATTTTCAACGTGCAGCCTTGGGGCTGCACATTGAAAATATTGATTGGTCTACCCCAAAAATTCACTTAGCAGACATAATACTTAATTGAATTATGACGTATCATGTTCCCGAGAAAAGTGTCCTCTCGGGTTAAAGGGGTTAATTCAAGAAAGTCAGTGGTATCACCCGTCACGTGCACGAGTGGTCGATACCCATAAAAATCACATGACTACTGGTCAGTATCGGGTCTGTCTACCTCTGAATTGTAAACATGTTTGACACTTCGGTCTCATATTGTGAAGGAGAGTACGAAACTGAATGTGGACAATTTATCCCATGCCTGGTGGGGCCCTGCGATTCACAGATATTCGATTGGAATCGAATCTCGAATCGAGTCTATTATTCGAAATCGAATCGAACCTTGAATCGAATACAGGCGTCTTGAAGTCCCGACTGATAAAATATTCCAGTTACATCATCAAGACATGCCACCGTCGACGGCATGCCTTGATGGGGCAGTTTGAATATCACCCAGTGAGGATTTTTGTTCAGAAACAGAAACGGGTGTGAGAATTCTGTACTGGGAACTGCACGGCGATAGCCGCTAGCAACCGTAAGCTCATCGTCGGTATTGCTTTCAGCAGTGGTAGTGACTAGTGAAACTGGAATTAGCATGAATTGTGGCATGGGTACAGATGCTTTTTTATGTTAATATAGTGGAAATTACAGTCTTTATTTTCAACATTATTCATGTACAATTTCTATCTTAGCTATACGTTTTCTGGGACGACTAAGATGACAGATACCAATTGAAATTCCAGTGAAAAGATTCGAAGAAAAACGAATTGCACAGGCGATTTCGAATCGAATAAAATATCAACTTAAGACTCGAAATCGAATGGAATCTCAAAGCTTCGCTGCGCCCTAATTCCTGGACAAGAATGTTAGATCAAAAATTTCGAGCTACTTCTTTTTCGCATAAACTTGAACAAATACCAGTTTGATATTACCCGAGTACTCGAGCACGCTGATACGCAGATACGAGTCTACCCGGTGCACTATACAGACATGTTTATAGTTTACAAAAATCACGTAATAAACATATCTAATGATGAAATGCACCGTGGTTTCATGTAAACATCAAACATGTTGCTTGTCAATTTGCGATTTTCAAACAACTACCCTTGGCCTATTTATTTGACCACTAGGGTTCTTAATTGTGTTCGGAGACCAACTTCAAAGATAACATTTTCTTGTGAAATAATTGGGAATCATGTCTTTGGCCAAATGTACTTTCGAAAAAGGTGGGGAAACTAGGGAAGTTCAAAAGCCTTTTGCGTAGTTTTTAAAGTTGCAGAATTAAGTCTGACTCAAGATAAAAAAAAAACGAAAACTGCTTCTGACGTGTAATATTATCGCATTTCTTTCTCAACAGACAATATTCTCCAGTGTTGTGCCCAGAGAAACGGGCAGAGAATTTCGAAGGGATCGGGACTAAGTCACGATTCTCTACCCGCTTCTACAAAAAACAGTACATCAATGATCTCACCATGAAGTGAAGGAATCCTACACCACACTCGTGTAAAAACAGAGATCGCTAAACTTCTCGTAGAAATTTCGTACCTCAACCAAAAGTGCTTTGCCTGGCTGGGAAGGGACATTTATTTTGAAGGCGTAATTGGTTGAATGATGTGAATAAGTATATCTGTGATTAAGAGGCAATACCTGTTGATGTTATATGTGATATCCTCTAGTATATAAATGGGAAATCCTTAATTCCGGAAGTTAATTCTGTTCAGCTAGAAATTCCAGCTTTGATTATTTCCTTGATATACAGTGGGCTACTTTTCTGTCGCGTGTGTGGAGCTTCCGGTCCTTGGACGGGTAGGCCTGCCAGTGACAATACATTTGCCAACAACTCCTATTAAATTAAGATATACGCCTAAAATACAATTTTGGGCTAATCGCTAAGAGCGCATGCTTGAATAATATTCCAGATTTTCCGATAAATACAGGCATTTATTATACGCTAAACGATAGATTATCGAAAAAATTCGGAAAGATAGAAATCGTATACCTCACTGTGAAGATATAGAAATTTTCACTTTCACGGCATCAATCAAAATGGCGGCTTTCATAGCATCACTTCAAGGGAATACGAGTCAAATTATCACTGGAAATGATCAATTTGTTCTGAAAACGTATAATGAAAAGTAAATCTAGTGTTTTTGAGTGGATACCGATCATTTTCAGCAATAATTCAACCAGCATTCACCTTGAATTGATGCGTGAAACCCGATAGTCCAAACATGGCCTGAAAGTCCGTAATATCAGTTTTTGGTTTGCTACGTCCTTTCAAAGGACGTACCAAACCAGAAACTTATATTACGGACTTTCAGGCCATGTTTTGACTAGAAACCCGCCAGCTGAATCAGATTGCAAGACGCTATCTGTTCCGAGTATCAATCAAATCACTTCCGCGTATCAATGATTCAATGCGCGGTTTACTTCCATGAATCAATTCAAGTTTGAAACGAGTGGAATTATCAGATTCTTATAAAAAGCGTATAATAAAAAGAAAATCTAGTGTTTTGGGGGGGATATCGAAAATTATCTCACTCGCGAAAAATAAACATTTGTCTCGGTCACTCATGAGATAATTTTCGGTATCCACTCAAAAACACTAGATATCCTCTATGTACTTGGATCGTCACTCGTTTTCGTTGCGAATTTCCTATTCTCTTTTTTACATGACAATTTTTATTTTTATCACCTTGTTAGTTTTGTAAGATAGGTTTTTGAAAAGTATTTACGAAACAAGTCACTAATAATCCAGAGGAGATAATCCAAAGAACACCTGACTTTGTGTTCAGTTTTCTTTCTTTTTTTTCTCACCAACAAGCTCAATGAGTTACTCCCTGCTATAATTTATTGTAAACTTTTCTAAAATGTGGATAAGATTGCTCCTTGTCATAATGAAACAAGACAGAAGCTCTTTGTAGGTCCAAAAATACGAACGTTGTTTTTTTATATTACCTTATACCATCGTTTCGTGACGTAAATTTCTTTAAAAATGTGAATCCTTAATGAAACCCATCAACACGATTGCTTTTTGTTCATGATATTAACTGGACGGATAGACCGATTAATGTTTTCAATAAATTTCTATGCACTCTACCCTTTGGATTAATATTGATCCTTCCATTCCTTGTTACTGAATCTCCACAGAAAATACGGACTTAACAACCGTTACTTATTCCCTATCCCTTATTAGACTTTGGTTATCAACCGATTCTGTTGGTTGATAGGCTGATTGCGAATGTCGAATACGGATCTGGGAATAACTAACGGTTGTCACGTCCCCACAGAAAATGCTGTTTTGTGAAATTTGAGCCCAAGAATTAAATTAACTGAAGTTATTTAACAGCGCGCATGCCATTAAAACCGGAATCATTAACTTCCAAGATCAGGTTATTTACTAGTTTGTTCCTCAGACTGTTTTGATATATCAATATCGTATAATGAATGTCCTTTTAGATTATAAGGAGCTGCTAGACAACCAGACTGTTCTTTCGGATTCCTGTATCAGTTATTTATCCACGTGAAATATGTTTTAATCTGTTGTATTTTTCTTAATCAGTGATTTACGCTTTACCATTCTACGCGTTATGAATAAGTGGATATGGGTTCTTTTATTTACAACAAAAGCAACATACAGTCCTGGGCGCACAAAGGAGATATTTGCTGAACATGATCGCGATCGAGTCACGACTCACTTACTCAGTGGGTCGAGATTTCATAAAAAATTGATGTGAAGTCAAAATAGAATGCTGAAACACAAACGAAAATAGCATCTCACATTCCGTGTTCTTGAATTTCTTCTCAAACGAGTGAAAATCTACAGCAGTGAAGCGGAAAGATAATTACGACCTGATCGCGATCCGGTGGAAATTATCCGTCCTCTTTTGTGTTCATAGTATTATTCACAGGTGGTGTAAGCTCTATTAAATATTGGGGTGGAAGTAGGACAGGAAAAACCTACGTATTTACAAAATGGACCCACAGAAATGGCATTTCTTTGATTCTCAGGTCTTGAAAAGTGTTTTGGAAGAGGGGTATTATAGGTGTGTGGGGAGGCGTTGATTGGGTGACAAAGAACTGTTTTTTTTCAAAATTATCCGCATTCAAAGGAAATGCTGGTGTTCGATTGCCAAAACTTTTCCCAATAGGCAGCACAAATTTACGACTTTCATGGTCATGAGGAGACGCCCCTTCCCCTTCTGGCCCCTTCTAGATTCGGGCCTGTTTGTAAAATAATTTTATCAACATGCAGCGGTAACAGTAGAGGTATAAAATGTTATGTCGTATGAAACTCTCTGTACTGAGTTATGTTCAATTAAAAGTGACATCTCCCATAGCAATAGCTCTTTGTGGGCGAGATGGTTGTGAAAGTGCCAATTAATCAGTTATGTCCAAACATCCACGAACGTGTTAGACAACAATATGATTTCGAACGCAACGATACTTTTTGGCCTTGGACGGCGTTGAATTGTCAATTATCGATATGTTAATGCACGGCCGCCCGGCCATTCATACCCGTTTATCTGAAAGTAAGAATTATTTACAATCTCTGTCTTGATAGCCGAGTTACGTGTTAATGGGGAGAAAAATCTTCATCGACAATTTACGTCTCCTTCAAAGATAAGCCCTGGAGTTCATAGCAATAAATTATATGTAATCTTATGTTTTAATTCGTATTTTTTCTTGAGAGATCCAAAGACTTCTTCGAAAACAAGTAATCTCGTTTCTAATAGGAATCGACGAAAATTATAAGGACGGTTCGGTTTAAGCGCTATAATTTGAACGATGAACTAGGCAATTCTGCATTAAATCCAAAAGAAAGGGATTTTCACGAAAGTTCCATAAATGGGAAGGGTGGACTACATACGCCCCACCCCACCCTTTCCTCGCCCCTCGTATCTCATTCTTAGACATTTTAGCCCTTTAGCTAACGCAGTCGCTATCCAATTTTTCTTAATCAACTTTTTCCAAACTGTTCAAAATATATCAATCAAGCCCTATCACCTGAACCCTTATTGGAACGAGCTCGGCGAGCTTGTTGCAATGGGGAGCGGTCACATGATATGGTTTTGAAGGAACTTTAGAAATTGTTTTTCGTATGTTCAGTTTGTGGATTACGTGGGCGGATGCGACAGATTCGTCAAGCAAAGGGTTAACCCTTTTACTGCCACGCCCACTTTAACCATATATGGAGGACCTCTGCGCCTGTATGCGAGGACGTTTAATTAAAATTTATGACATACTTGAAACTCTATCACCTGATTAATTGTTGGAAAGAGCTCTCTGAGACCTTTCCAACAATTAATCAGATGGTAGGTTTGATCTACGCATACATGAACTTACAAATAGGTGACAACAGTCGCTTTCGGCAGCGTAAGTGTTAAACACGTGTGGGATTCTTCTATTTGCTTACTCCCTCATGCTGGCTGCCCTAGCTTCACATCTGGGGTAGCTGGGTAAAGTATACTCCTATCAGAAAATTAATTCCCTCCGATTGGAAATTTCGATTTCCCTCCATAGCAAAAGATATGTTTTTATCTGCGCGAATCTCAATAACGTTTATCGTCTGCTCATTTTAGTCCATAATCTTTGAAATGGAAGAAATAATGAACATTACAATTACATGCGTGTCTGTTTGTGGGGAGCGGCGGAGGGGACATTCTGCATTCACTTTTCTCACATGGTAGCTAACATTTTGTCCTCTCCGTTATATTTTTCCATTGATAAGAGGTGTAAAATACAGTTGTCCGTGCAGTGTTCAAGCAACAATTTATTTCCACTTGTCTGTTAAAATAAATGAGATTGCATCTTTTTGACATCCATACTTGAAAGTGTCTTGTTAGTTAAAGTTATGTGGGAATACAGTCCGTTTTGGTATGGAGAGGTGTGACGGAGCCTTAAAATGTTTGATAGAACTCATCAGTGCAAACCATTTCCAGCTGGGGTCTTTTACAATTGTATTTTCTAGAATTGTATTTTCTAGTGACTACTTTAAATGGGTTGAAATAAACCATTAGCATTTTCAAAGAAGTGGCAATTTTTCAGTTGGCAAATTGCCATATCTTTTAAAATGATAATGAGTCATTTTAGTAAGTTATATTAATAGGTAGAAAATATAATTCTAGAAACTACAATTATAAAAGTTTTATAGTATTAGCTGCAGGTCCACATTCGGCGACATTCTGCATCGATAACTTCTGCCTGGACTTTCAGTGATAAGAAGTATGATACTTTACTCGTTATAATCGCGATCAGATCGTTATACACTTACACACTATGAGTCGAGATTTCATGAGAAAAATAGACCACGAAGACGGAATGAAGAAAAAATAAACAAAAGGAGCATATCAGATCCAATGTTCATGTATTTCTTTTCCAACGCTGAAATTCCGCCGTGTTTTGGGGAGAAAAGCGAATCGATAATTGCGTTCGAATCACCACGGAGCCGCGACCCAATTAAAATTCTCTGTCTACTTTTGTCATCACAGTACAGTATGGTTTCACGAGGCACACATTAAAGGATTATCTTGGCCACGTCTTACGTGACAGTTTGCCCAAGCTGTGACAAATTTGAACGGTAGAGAAATACCATCCAAAGTTCGTTGAGTGCTCCGATAAAGTATACGCCAAAACAAGTGGGGAGGGGGCATGCCTGGTACGTGGGGAGAACAGTGGATTCGGTGACCATAAGAACGTTCATGCAACACCATCTTCTTGACACACAAAAGCCGCCTTCAAAACTGGTCAGCACTTCTCCGTCTTTGCACCTTGCCCCAATACAAAATTTACTTACCTCGCAATGTCTCCTTGTCCACTGAGGGACTATACAACTTACAGTAATTTTCAGTTTATATTAGTTTAAAACAATATTTATTCAAAGAATATGCTATATGTTACAAAACTGAACAACAACAAAAAAGTAACAGCACAAGGCACCGAAGTTCACAATATTGCATATATTTAACACTGAACAAATTGCTAATTACAGGATGGATTTGACAGGAAGCTTGGGGCTTATATGAGTCATCTACTAATGTAGTTTATATTACATTATAGCGAGTCACATCAAGACCAGAAAGGAAAAAATCTTATAAACATTTCGTAATATTTTATACTTCATTGACCACGTTTGTAAATTATTTAACATTCGTTTGAACTAGAACCCTGGAATCCATCGAAATTTGATTGGATTCGGTTCGAGATCTTTCCGATAATTTGATTCGATAATCGTCAAGCTGATTCGGGGAATTTTCGAATCGTCGAGTTGTCCAAAATCCGACAAAGTGCCAACCCCACCCCCCCCCCCCCCCGCCCTGGAACTCTTTTTCCAGCATCAGGTCACCTGTACAGGAGACCTGATGATGGAAGAAGAGGACAAGGAGGTTCCGCATCCGAAACACCTTTGATTCCGTTCTGGAATACTCCGCTTTCTGTTTTTTTCTGTGAATTTACCCAAAGAGACGAGTGGCCGTTAAATACAATACTTGAATGCAGACTGCTAGTATTTACGTTTGTAAGGTGCGACATTTGCATGAAGAGCGGTCAGACTCGATGGTTTTTTGTCCCGAGTTCGGTCCCCGTACGGGACGACCCGCGTTGCGTCCTTGGGCAAAGCACTTATCCCGGTTGCCTACATGGGGGCACGATGACGCCGTGTACTAATCGTACCGCACGTCGACGGTGCACATGTCTTCAACCGCTGTAACCCTGCTTGAGTGGAGCTTGAACAGAGTTAGAATGTTGAGGAGCTGACAGTTGCTCGTCGATGCGCGGTGGTTCTCTCCGGGTACTCCGGCTTCCTCCACCCGTAAAGCTGTCACGGTCGCGATTAGCCATTGTGCATAAGTATGTGACCTTAAACACCAATAAATAAATAAATAAATGGATGATTTTGATTTGACCCGAAATTTGATATTCTCAAGGACCTAATTTGAAGAAATATTGAATAATTGGCGAGCCCAATAAGTAATTTCACTAATATAAAGGCGCTTCGTTTGCGCTGGATGAATCTGGAACTTCGCCAGATCGTAAAAATAAAACAACTAGCTGATGTAAAGTAGAAACCTCTAAGCCGGAACAGTGGGACTAGTGGGAGCATTAGGATCTGGCCACGTTGTTTCAATAGCAATACATGCCAGTGGCAAATTTGAAGGACTGATTCACCGAATATGAAAAACGTCTTACTTAGCATTGTCAAAACTGTGTTATGGTGGACATCGCCATGTATCGTATTGTCGAGTCAAGTATGGGATTTATTAGCTGCATCAGCGATAGTTTAATCTTACAGTCTTTTTAAGCTAAAGTAATAAATTGTTACTGATCTTTGGCAGGGATCCGTTGTTCACACTTGGATCGATGTCTGAAGAAATTCTCATACGCATTACACACCGAGAAACTTAAATGATGGAAGTTATAATGGACACCGACGTACTCATGATTTCTGTCTACCATTTACCGTCTAATCTTGTCCCAATAGACATAACTGAGAAATATCCTCTTTTAAAGAACGTAGTTTTCCTGCACAATTAATTTATCATGAAACTAGATGAGAGTGGGTGTGACGTTCTGTACATTGTATTATATGTATCACATATCTTGCCGCAAGGGCGCCGAGAGCAGCCGAGGACAAAGAGGGTGCAAGGGTATCAAAAAGGGCACCTGATTCTGGGTTTGAGTTAAGACCTCGAGTTTACAACATATCATAAATTGTAAGTTGTAATGTGACACACAGTAGTATTTACATAATAATGGATCTCTCATTAAAACCTGGAAGCTCGTTAGCAGATCATCCCCTTTAACACTTATGCTCCCGAAAACTTTTTTCACCTATTTTATGATGATTATCTGTACGTTCTGCTATGCGCAGATTAAACCTACCATCTGATAAATTGTTGGAAAGGGCTCAGAGAGCCCTTTCCAACAATTAATCAGGTGATAGAGTTTCAATTATGTCATAACTTTTATTAAACTTCCTCGCATACAGACGTACATAGAGGTCCTCCATATATTGCTAAAGTGGGCGTGGCAGTAAAAGGATTAAAACTTTCACCGCTGCTAAAAGAAATACCAGGCTACAGCAGCTTGACGCCTCCTGTCGATCATCTGAGATCTTTTGAAAATCATCAGCCACATTTCACGGGACTCCGCCCTGACGTTTAACCGGCATGACGTCGTCTTGACTTAATACCCATATGAATCCTTGAGTCGTTCGAGAAGTCACCCTTTTTTGAACAATTACTCGATAGCTTATTTGTTCGACGAGATTTAAGTCCTTCGAGCAGCGCCTTTTCCTGTCACTGCTCGATTGACTTTCAGGCTTAGAAACTATGTAGACCTTCAAAATTACAGAATCCCCTTCACGGAATCCTTTTCTTGGAAACATCTGTTGTTATGGAATTCGTTTTTTTCCGACATGAGTCGTAGAGTTGTGCGAGGAGTTACTTTTTCAAACAATTACTCATTCGTTTATTTGCTTATTGAAATTCGAGCCGTTGGAGCAATACCTGCTCCAGTCACTGCTGGATTTGCTTTCAGAAGTGGTTGTCTTTCGATCAGATTGTGAACCATACAAGTTCTTGTTTCGAAAAATGATGTGGCAGTGGGCTGGGCTTAGATGAATAGAGAGATCAGATTGGTCGAGACCAGATGCCGGGACAGGAACAGAAACAGTTGAGAGTAGCTAAGGCTAGATAGACTGCTAGGGTAAGAGAAGCTAGAATAGGGTCGATAATAGGTAGAAAAAGAGGGTTTTGAAACAAGTTGAGTCGGCAAACATACTCACCTCTAATCGAACACACCTTTTAAGGGTATATAGCACTACGTGATAATCAGACCCACAAGCTTCTAGAAGGATCCGAGTCAAATGAAGTCCGTTTATTCGATTTTCAGAAGTTTGGGTAATTAGTTATGCTCTCATCAAATCTAACACACTCTCAGAACACACCCCTTCCAATCAGACGTTGTTGGGTTCCAAAGCAACATCACCTCGCCTTAGAAACCAAAAATGACAAACTCTAGAGAACAAAGTGGATGACGTGTCACCAAAATAATACAATAATACGTGCTGCTCATGTGAGCTGATACCAAGTATCACCATGGTGATGACGTCACAACATGTCCGCTTAACCCTTTGCCCAACGTAACGGCCCAAACCGGCCAGCGCTATTCACAAAAATCGCCAATTAATTTTAATTATTTTTATCCCTTTTTTGTCTCAAAAACATAGGTTATGACCCCTCTTTGGAATGAGTTCGTCGAGCTCGTTCCAAAGAGGGGTCATAACCTATGTTTTTGAGACAAAAAATGAAAAAAATTAGTTATTCAAGAATTTTGTTTGCAAGTGTCGTCTGCTTTTCAGGTCAGGTAAAGGGTTAAGCAGGCTACCTTGGTTACTCACTGGGTCACGTGGCTATGACGTCACATATGAGATCAACTATAAAATTCACCAAATGGGCCCGGCCCGATTCATTCTTGATATACTACTGATCTCCATCCATGCAATGGTGTGAATATGTTGGGATTTGATCGAGATCGGGTCCCGAAGCGAGAAGACAGCTTTTTGTGATCCCAGCATTAAAGACAACGTCGAAAGTGTATTAATATTATTTAATGTCCCTCGAGAGCAACAAATATGGCCCCCCTCCAATCAGTTACGTTCGTATCTTCTTGTAATCAAAAGAAGCAAACCCCTCCTACTTCTATCGGCTATCCATTCCAATTATAGACGGGAAAGATAGCAACGACTTGGCACAAAGCATCCATAATCAACATGTCAATTAAAATTTCGGTGCAGACAAGTTTTATACAATATTTATATATTTCGACCCTTAAATGCTACAAGGTGTCATCTGAAATGCCAAAATCAAACAGATGTGGGTTGAATGATAAGTCTGCTGGTAAATTTTGCTTCTGAGAAATAAAAAAAACAGTGATTAGAAAGTTTCATACTATGATTTTTTTGATGGCTCTGGAATATTCTTAACCCTTTACCCAACGTAACGGCCAAAACCGGCCAGCGCTATTCTCAAAAATCGCCAATTAATTTTCAAAATATTTTCATTTTTTGTCTCAAAAACATAGGTTATGACCCCTCGTTGGAACGAGCTCGTCGAGCTCGTTCCAACGAGGGGTCATAACCTATGTTTTTGAGACAAAAATGAAAAAAATTAGTTATTCAAGAATTTTTTTTGCAAGTGTCGTCTGCTTTTCATGTTAGGTAAAGGGTTAACGAGCGAAAAGTCAAAAGAAATAAAATAATAAAATACAAGTGCTGATAGAGGATAGAGCCAACTAAAAAAGTTAAACCTCTTTATCTCACCTTTTTTTATTCTTTTTGTTGCATAATTTTTCTTTTTAGATATTTTGGTAATTTATTTTTATTTCCTAATCATTTTATCCGTTTTACTTCATAAATATAATTTCGAGAGAAAATTGTCTTTTAGCAGACCACATCCTTCTCACAAATTTATGTTTCTGAAATAAATTTGACTTCAAAAGTGTTACCACGAATTATGATAAGTCAGGTTAAAAACTGGAAATCGATCAAGCATTCCAGAACATTAAAGTCACGTTTTGTCTTGGCTAATGGAATTGTTTCGATGAAACACTTCATTAATCACAATTTTTGCAGTATCACAGATAACAGCGAAATTTATAAGAAACGTTTTTGTATCATTTTGTATATCACGTCGGGAAGCAAATGATAAAATTCGGAATGTTTTCTATATATTATCAGTATTCCTCTGCACGTGTCGAATATTAACCCTTTGAACACTGGTGGTATCTTCCATGTCAGTTCCATGGTAGCAGTAGGAAGAGTCCATATTTATTATTTGGTTGAAAATATTGATTGGTGTACACCATGCATTTACCTTGCAGTCATCCCCCTTAATGACGTAGCTTGTGACCCGGACGGAAAAAAACGGCCTCTGGAGTTCAAAGGGTTAACACCTTTGCATTTTTCATCTCCGAGAGTATTGAAGCAAAATGTTTTTTAACAGCTGTAAACGCTGTTTTTTATTTGAGAAATAGCATGTAATATCTAAAATTGAAAGTGGCAGGCTTTCACACGTTGGCCACTCATTTTGTGAATGGGTGTGTGCTAGATTTGAGCAGATTGTACACAAATTCATTGCACCGTGATTTTTGGATAGCGTTGGGGGCTTTTGTGTCAGGTTTGCCTCGTTGAATGTTCCCCTTGATCAGAAGGTGGGGGAAAAAATCGACTTTGTTTACTTTTTCAGCCCTGAAAATAAAGAGCTTACATCATAACCTGTTAGCGGATTACGCTAAATAACGTGGTTCTAACCTATAGAAATAATGTGTTGCGATGCTTTTCCGCCTCACTGTTTTACTATGCCAACCACGCTGTTTACGTCTTAACAGAATTTCCGTCACAATAAATAGCAACAACTAACGCGCGATCTCGCTTTGGCGAGATCGCGTGTTAGCTTTTGCTATTTATTGCGGCGAAGATTCTGATAAGACATAAATTCTACTCATATATGCAGTGCCGCCGAGAGAAAATAGCCCCCCCCCCCCGGGGGGGGGGGGGAATCAATTACATGGTACCACCTGGGCCCCCTTGTTTCAAACCCAACTTACCAAGGACCCATAAAAATATCAGTTCTCAGAACTGACCAGGAATATCGAAGCGGGACGTCTATATAACCGAATTGCAGAACAGCATATTGTGGGCGGATCGACCCACGATATATCTAATAACTTCGACAGTTCTTGAAAGGAATATATGCTTACTAGTGAATTCTGGGGGGCTATGGCCCACCTGTCGATTCACACACACTGGGCATTGAAAGAAGCTCGCAAACTAGCTGTCTCGGATGGCGCGGCTTCGTCTTCGCGGGCTCCCCGGACCGCCGGGGCCCCGGGGTTATTACCCCGGCGATTTATTGCAATAAAGTTCTATTCTATTCTATTCTACGCGAAAAAAGGCAACGTAAAATAAATCAATACAATTCTCGAAAATTCACGAAAACCTATGACATAAACCTACTTGCTTCTCCCTGTATTACTCACCAAAGCACATACAAAACTTAATAATCTGAATAAACAGTCTTGTAATAATCTGAATATACAGATCAGTAATCTGAATATTCAGATTAGTAATTTGAATTAACAGTCTTGTACTAAATTGAATAAACAGTCTCGTAATAATCTGAATGAACAGTCTTGTAATAATCTGAAAATTCAGATTAGTAATCTGAATATTCAGATTAGTAATCGGAATTAACGGTCTTGTACTAAATGGAATAAACAGTCTTGTAATATTCTGAATAAGCAGTCTTGTAATAATCTGAATAAACAGTCTTGTAATAATCTGAATATTCAGATTAGTAATCTGAATTAACAGTCTTGTACTAAGTTGAATAAACAGTCTCGTAATAATCTGAATGAACAGTCTTGTAATAATCTGAAAATTCAGATTAGTAATCTGAATATTCAGATTAGTAATCGGAATTAACGGTCTTGTACTAAATTGAATAAACAAAAATATTCTGAATAAGCAGTCTTGTAATAATCTGAATAAACAGTCTTGTAATAATCTGAATATACAGATTAGTAAACTGAATATTCAGATTAGTAATCTGCTAATTCAGATTATTAACTAAACATCGACTGACGCTTCCACGCTGCCGTACAAACGTGATCTCTTTCGGTACCATTGTAATTCGGTAATTCGACGAGAATCCAAGAATAAAATGATGTGAATTTCAGTCTGGGGAGAGGAAAGCAAACAAAACTAGAGGTCGACTTAAAATCGCCAGCAAATCTCTAGGTACCATTCAACGAAGCAAGGTCAACGCCGATTTTTTTTTCACTTTCACTTTAAGGAGGAGGTGTCGCGATCACGTTGACAAAATGACACTTAATTTCAATCTAAAACATTAAAATTATATTTCAAAGTTTTCCTGCTCTCGATCGGGTCCATTATTATAACGGTGCATATATTATGTCAATATGAATACGAATGTGACGCTGAATAAATTCAAAGTATTCCTTTGGGAGTACGCAAAATATGAAAGCGGTACCTCTTGCAGTCTCTGCTGCTGCATTGTAATAAAATGGGTGGGTATGAAGGGTTACATGTTAACCGCTTGCATGCTGTTGGCGGATATTCCTGCCTGTGACAGATTTTCTCTTACCACTCATTGAGGGCTTTTACATAGCCCTCATGGCCTCATACGACAAAAAAGGAAACCCATAGCTACAGGTGTTTTGCAAAATTATGGGATTCCATGGGATATGGCGATTGGATATAGTCTTTTGTTATACACAAGGGAGATAACCCTGCATACAGATTATGGGAAATCAAGCAATCTGATTGGTTAGTTATAATCTAGATAAATGAAACAACAAGAGTACTTAGAATAGGGCCAGAACTAACAAGAATAGACCAGAAATTGCTAAATATAGCAATAATAAGGTAAACTGTTCCAGTTGATAGGCTCTTCTACGCTACTGGAGTATACTCTAGAATAAAGGAACATGGCCAGATAAACGATAACTATTGCATATATAGATAGAAGCAGAGAATTCTGGAAGAATTCGAAATAATACAAGTTGTCGGGTTGTTTGTGGTAATTATCCAGGAAAGTCGTTCCAGAAAATACTCCGATTCAATGGAACATACCCTCCGAACATACCCCTGTCCTATTGTAGGCCTTAGTAAACATAGCAATCACGTGCTACCATAGAAACCAAGATGGCGGCCTTCAGTATACAAAATGGACGACGGAAACACGTATCACCCTAACAACACGTGCTGCGCATGCGCACTAACAACACGTATCACTATGGAGATGATGTCACAAGATGGCCGCTCACGCGGGTTACCATGACAACACAACATGGCGCCACTACGTCACGTGACATGACATCACTTCCGGGGTCATCCACCGGGTTCATCCAAATAAGGCCCCAAACGTGCATGACATACTACAAATATAGGGTAAAATAGTCCTTAAACGATCACTTTTGAAGCACTTATTCTCGTTTTTGAGAAGTCCAACCTCTACAAAATCAATGTCAACAGATCTGTATTCGTATGGTTGATATGAGATGGATTTTGGAATTTGATATAAAAAGAAAGACTGTGTGAAAGTTTTGAAAATATGCTTATGGAGTTGATGTAAATAAAAAAACTTCCATGCTGATATGGGGAACACGGGTTGTCTCGAAAGTATGGTGGCTCATTTCAGTCATGTTTGCTGAGAGAGTTTTTTTGGTCAATCCAAGTATCACTGTGCTGAAAACTACAGAATCCAGGGGCACTGAAATATAATCCTAGGTCCTATGGGATGTGATCTGAAAAAACTTGATTTGCCAAACAGTGTGATTTGGGTATATCCATTAATTGCATTTCGATTGCCGCAGTTGCATACACAGAGAAATGTTGCAAACAATGTAATATTTTAGCTCACCAGAGAAATGTCCTATGAACTGTACTAGTCGGGCAGCTAGGTACACCACCTATGGGACCCCCAGAACCGAACGAGACTGTTTTTTTTCATGTACCTGGACATCTCAAGAGTAGATTTTCATACGTTAACAAGAAATCATCCTGGCCGGATATGACGTAATCCGAGATGGCGCCTATGAGGGTGGGTCAATTTCGCGATTTTGCACCATCACAAATTTTTCTCGATTACGGAAAAACTGTATGAGATAAGGGACGGAAATTAACTCATTCGTATTTCTGATACTATTTCCCGCATAATAATATCAATCAGGTAAGTGAAAATCCAAATATGCCTCAAAATAGACCGAAATCGAGTTTTTCGACACTTTTTTCGCAAAAAAACTTGTACAATCATGATAAAAAAATTAGAAACCTGTAAACTTTTAGATGTTAAATTGATCGCAAATTATTCTCCGATAATACCCGGCGTGAACATGCACCATCGAAAGCCGATGTAGAAAACAAGATGGCCGCCGGTGCGACCACCCGTTTTCAGCTATCCCGCTTATGTAATGGACAAGTTTACACATCTCAAGTTGTACGATGGTTGCGGAAAAAATATTTGATACAGGACACAGGAATCAGCTGTATAGTATTTTGAACACTTTTTCTGCGTATAATAAACCAATCAAATAAGTGAATATCCAAGATGGCCGCCAGAAAAATGCCTTGAAATAGAAGAAAATCATGATAACAAATAAGAAACCTGTAAACTTTTAGATGTTAATTGATCTCAAATTATTCTACGACGATATCCAGCGTGAACCATCGAAAGCCGATGTGGAAATCAATATGGCCGCCAGGGCGACCACCCGTTTCTAATTACCCCGCTTATGTAATGGATATCTTGTTCGGATTTCATTGGAATCCTCGGTTTCTATCTGTTTTGTCTGTAAATGGCCATATTCTGACTATATTAGCTGTCTACCTAGTCTTAGCTGTCTCTGTCCCAGCCTTTGGCCTCAACCAAGTCTTATCATTACCAGTCAGATTGCTTCATTTCCCATATGTGCGTAT
The DNA here is from genome assembly GCA_031216915.1 of Pictodentalium vernedei. NCBI lineage: Eukaryota > Metazoa > Mollusca > Scaphopoda > Dentaliida > Dentaliidae > Pictodentalium > Pictodentalium vernedei. The sequence goes on from CM062293.1 coordinate 229,159,693, forward strand.
CCATACATAGTTATCTCACCTGTGTATAACGAAGTCCTGTATGATTCCCAAGGCCAAACGGGAATCGAGCAGGAACAGATATTGCTCGAATGGCTCAAATCTTATCCAGCGAATAAGCTATCACGTAGCGACTGGAACAGGCATTTCTCGAATGGGTCGAAACTAATCGAGAAAATAAGACAGATTATTTATTCGAACGAGTGACTTCTCTTACGACTCTTATCCTCATCTGGATATTGGAGGATACCTATGATATGGTGATGTAGTACTGAAGGATACCTTTGGAGGATACCTTTTAGAAGATACTTATCAGAAGATATCTATCTGAAGACAGTTATGCTTCCTAGTGTCTGTTCAGTTTCTTGCATCTAGACCTCCCCATGGCCATTGTCCCTACAAGACCGCCACTGCTGACTTGTCCAATATCGCCATCGCCTGTCATGTGATTAACTTCTACTGTAGTCACCCAATCCCATAGTCCTCTTCCAGCCTTTTACCATTACTACTAACATGTAGCACTACTGCAGGCTTGCTAATTATCTCAAATTACTCGAACGACTGGAATACCATCGAGTAATTTGCTCGAACGAGCGGCTCCTCTTACGACTCTTATCCGCATCTCGGTATTGGAGGATACTTATGACATGGTGATGTAGTACTAGAGAATACCGATGGAGGATACCGTTTGAGGATACCTTTTAGAGGATACTTACCAAAAGATAATTATAGTTCCCGGTAGCTGGTCGGCTACTATCATCTGTCCTATCATTAGCTTCTACAGCAGTCACCCAATACCATAGTCTTCTACCACCCTTGCAGCCTTGAACCACTACTTCTGACTTGTAGCACTACTACAGGCAAGCTGACTATCTATGTCTTGACTCTACACTCGGCTAAGCCTTTAACAGATTCAATCAGATTGCTTCACCCCCCCCCCCCCCACCTCCCGCCCATGTTTCATTATGTACAGAGTTCAAATCCCTTGTTTATCATTTACAGATATAAACATGCTATGGAAGGAATTCTCTAGATACACAACTTTTTCATGAACTATGCATGTGTAACCCTTTTCCTAACATGAAAAGCAGACGACACTTGCAAAAACAAAAAAAAAAATCTTGAATAACTAATGTTTTTCATTTTCTGTCTCAGAAACATAGGTTATGAACCCTCATTGGAACGAGCTCGACGAGCTCGTTCCAATGAGGGGTCATAACCTATGTTTTTGAGACAAAAAACGAAAAAATAATGAAAATTAATTAGCCATTTTTTAGAATAGCACTGGCCGAATTTTGCCATTACGTTGGGTAAAGGGTTAAAAAAAGTTAGCTGAGAATTCAATGTTATTGATGCAAAAAATACTGTAATGTCATTGAAAGTTTATTAAGTGATTCTCAGGCAATATCCTTTTTAAATCGGTGAGGATTTTATTTTTATTTTTTGCTCAACTTGACAATGTCAGGTATGAGCTATTGGGATGGGCTGTTTTCTGAAGAAATATGAGTGAATGACTTGGCATTACTTGAACTTTCCATTAAGTTCAATCCCTTCTTGGTCAGGTTGAGCTGCAGTGTCACAGACACTTTAACAAGGCACAAGGAAATAACTAGCCTGGAAAGCTGTGCAGCTATGGTTTGGAGATTGGTTGGCCTTATTTTGTCAGAGTTTTTGCACTTATTTCAATGTTGGTTTTTTCGCAACCTTCATCATTTTTGTCTGTGATTGTCCAGCCATGTTTATAACCCTTTACTTAACAAATCGGACGCATCCGCCTGCGTAATCTGCAAATTCAGCAGTTGGAAAAATATTATTTTCCTGCAAAACTATATCATTTGACCCCTCATTGGAACAAGTTTGATGAGCTCATTCTAGTGAGGGGTCACATGATATGGTTTTGTTGTCCCCCGCCCCTAGATAAGATAATAAACTCGAGTTAATTGAAAAATAAATCTTGTAATATGTCAAGAAATGATGACAAACACCAAATTCTCCTTCCTTGTAGACCTATCTGGCCTCTGTTCATCCAACAAAGGCATTTAACTGGTTGAGTGCTAGAAGCCACTATCATGGCTCTATTGAAAGGTGCTGGAAGTCGCTATAGTGGCTTTACACAGTATGCATTAGCTTGATTAGCAGTGGAACAAAAAATGTTTATTTAAAATTGTTTTGTTACAATTTATTGGAGAGTGCCAAAACAGGCACTCTTCAATAAACTGTAACAAATCAATTATTCGTGAACATTATTTTTCTAAACCAGAGTTAGTACGTTGGGGAGCTCCATGAGATCTGTCAAACATGATATTGTAGATTAAATGCTCAGTTTATCTCCATAATACATGAAAATGAGAAAATCCCTTTTAATTGAAAAGCCTGTTAATATTTAAGGAGTGCAGTGGACATTGGTTAGAGAATTAGACTTCAAACTGAGAGGTCCATGGTTCGATACTGACCAGGGGTAACTGCATTGTGTCCTAGGGCAAGGTAGTGGGCACGGTGACGTGGTGTACTATGTCATACTGCATGTCAGTGGTGCAAATATCTTCAACCAATGCTAACCTTCCATGTGATTTTGATTGGTGTTTAAGATCACATATTTCTGCACAATGGCTAATCATGACCACGACAGTTTTACGGGTGGAGGAAGCCGGAGTACCCGGAGAGAACCACCGAGCAACGGCGAGCAACTGTCAGCCCCCCAACATACTAACTCCACACAAGCAAGGTTAGCAATGGTTGAAGACAGGTGCACCATCAACGTGCAGTACGCCTTAGTACACAGCGTCACTGTGCCCCCACGTGGGCAATGGGGGTGAAGTGTCTTGCCCAAGGACACAACGCGAGCCGCAGGTGGGTTTCGAACCGAGGACCTCTCGGCTTGCAGCCTGCACCTCTACCTACCGGGCCACCGCGCCCCCTAACCTTCCATGTGTGGATTTAGTACGCTGGGGAGTCTGACAGTTGCTCGGTGGTTCTCTACGCGCACTCGGGGCTTCCTCCACCTGTAAAACTATCCACCTGAGGTGATCCTGGCTTTTTAAAAAGGATCATTAACCCCTAAAATAAATAAATAAATAAATAAATAAATAAATAAATAAATAAATAAATAAATAAATAAATTCCCTCAACGAGTTGTGTGTGTTTGTGGGGGGCGGGGGTGGGGGGGGGGGGGGCTATACTAGAATCACCTTGGCCGCCCGTCTGTCTGTCCATCCGTCTGAACATCACTCTGACCATCCGTCTGTATGTCCGTCCGTTCGTCCGACAGCCCTTTGACATAATCTTGTCCGGAGATTTTCTCTGGCATTTAAGACTAATTTGCATGAAACCTGGTATGAACGTTCACCAGCATGTGAACCTGTGCACCTGTGATTATAGTTCCAGTTAGATTATTTTTGCCAGAATTATGCCCCTTTTCGACTTGAAAAAGCAGGCATAGAATTTTGTCTGGAGATTTTCTCAGATGTTTATGGGTCGATTTCTCTGAAACTTGGTATAGACGTTTACTACCTTGGGATCCTGTGCACTGAGATTATAGTTTCAATCAGACTTTTTTGCCAGAGTTGTACCCCTTTTCGTCTTAGAATAATCATGGTGGCATGGGTTGCGAGGGGGGGGGAGGGCGTATGGATAGGCCTATCTGGAACAGTCACACTTCTAGCATTTTTTTCTGATATGAATTCTGATTAAATATTTAATGTTTTAAGACCTGTAAATTGGAGAGAAGGATCAATCATTTCATTCTTGTGGCATTTGCATAAAGCGTATTTCATAATAATAACAGTCTTTCTTTCTTCCGAGTAAATTTAAGGACTTGTGTTTTATAAATCATCAAATTTTCCAATTTGTATATAGTTGTCAACTCGTAATTCATCATGCAGTGGTATTTTAAAAGAAACAAAACAAAAAATCGATAATATTCAGAGATTAAACCCTTATGTCACATTCCAGATTAATCTACCAGTTCACACTTTTTGGTAATTTTGACATTTGTGGCGAATGTGTATTAACAAACACGATTAACACTGTTTTGAGCTGAGAGTAACATGCTAAATGACACTGTCCCCCGTGGGAACTCGTGAAAGTGAAGCCTTTTATATTTACTGTGGTAAACAAGCTGTAGTATCTATTTATGTATTGGTGTTTAAGGTCACATATTTCTGCACAATGGCAAATCAAGACCACGACACTTTTACGGGTGTAGGAAGCCGGAGTACCCGGATAGAAACACCGAAAAACTGTCAGCTCCCCAACATACTAACTCCTCTCAAGTCGTTTTTAGCATTGGCTGAAGACAGATGCACCATCGACGTGCAGTTTAGTACACAGCGCACCGTTCCCCCACGTGGGCAAAAACGCAGTTTCCGCAGGTGGGGTTCGAACCGAGAACCTCTCGGTTTGTAGCCTGTACCTCTACATGCTGGGCCACCGCGCCCCTCCCCCTAAACATCAATATTTAAGTAAATAAATTAATGCCAATGTGACACAGTAAAGTGTTAAGCTTGTGTACCAATTTAGACTCAGCAACCCATTTAAAATGACAGTGAACAATCAGTTATACAAATGAACGGGAGCGCGGTTGCTCAGTAGGTAGAGAACTGCAAGCGTCTGCAAGAAGGATTTGAAAACCTATTAAGCCTAAATGCCTGACTGACAAGGAATACATGTGTATTGTGTGCACCGTATATGTGACTCCCGTGTGACAATCAACAATCAACCTGATGCAATAAGTTAATAATTGCAAGTGTTTTTTTAAATTATTTTTCTCTTTATAATTGCACATTGCAAGTGACCAGTTTACAAAAATTATGCATTGCATATTACACAAATATGAGACGATAGCTATAGTTTTATTCTGGTTGGGGCAAATAGGCAAGCGACGATGTAGTCTACAATATACAATATCGATTGCAATTAGAGAAACAGAATTTACTGCATCCAGTAAATTCAGTCTGTGTGAAAAGGGTTAAAGTATCAGGAATAAACTCTACAGAAAGAGAATTTATGGAGGCTTATCTTCTGGTGTAAAATATTTTTTAACAGATCAGAAATGGGTTTTTCGTTAACAGTATTTACAGATATTCATACAGGAATCAGAACAATTTTTATAAGAAACCAGAAAAGGCATATATGTGACCAGCATTTAAAGGGTTCGATACACGAATCAGAAATGGACAATTTTGGCTCTGCCCACTAATTTGAGTGATGAAATATATTCATAAACTTTAGAAATACATTAAGGTGTAAATGCATTTCCCAGTCTTTCTGAATAATATGCACTTGATGACCTCATTCAGGTGGACCATATATTGAATCTCCAGCAATGTTTAACTCTGTCGGTGTAGTCCCATGTCCACATCTACATTGAAGAATGAGCGCAACCCACTTTGAAATAATGGCTCCACCAACTTCAGATCTGTCATCTGACATTCAGATCGAACGGGTGAAAAAACATAGATAAGTGCAAAATGATTATTGTTAACCAGCATGCCAAAATGCATAGAGATAGGACGGTCCGTATTTGAGTTGTCGCGCTGACAAAGGGTGCATAAACTCTATGTCGGAGATATTGTCATAAAAACCTTAAAAAACCCAAGAGCTCATTTGAAAGCCTGCTCTTAAAAGCATCTAGTGACCTAAACAAGGATACATAAAACTGGAACTTCTCTAATAAATTAATTCTAAACAGTCGTAGCACTAACACAGTTAACAGAACATTCAACTATGTCAGTATTGCATCTTTTACCGGCATCCTGACAGTATTGTGATAGGTTTCAATAACAAATCTAGAGTGTAGTTTTACAATTACATGTACACTGGAATTCTTCATTATCAAGTTGTTTGTTTTTATATTAACTTGGTTTGGGAATTAATTCTGTACAATGAGATTAAATAAATGGTTTCTAGACAACTCGTACCCACGGCAACTCGTACCAGTCAAGTCGTACCCAAAATTGGACGACTCGTACCCATTTTCGGCTGGACAACTCGTACCCACAATTAGACAACTCGTACCCAAGGTTGGACAACTCGTACCCATGGCTGGTCAACTTGTACTTGGTGTTTAATTGTATGGGCGAAGGTCGTTAATGGCATAAGAACTATAGAAGCGGGATTTTTGCTTTTGTTTCATCCGTTTAAGGTGCTATAATAGTAATGGAAATCAGTTTACTTTGAAATTCCTTCGTCAGATATTCCATGAATATGAATGAAATATACACAAAGTTTACGTCTAAATGACGGCTGTGATACACAGAACAGGAAACATATATTCACTGACCGTACTTTGTTGATAGCAGACACCAGTGGTTCCTGGAAGTCTGCAATCGTATTCGTACGAGAACTGGCGTGAATGACACCCCCCTCCAACCCCGACACCCGGTTTCTGTGCTTCAGTTTTGGGAAATAGAGTACTGGAAAAAAACTAAAAGGCCTCGCGTCTAGGCCTAGGCTCTGCAAATTATCAGGGTGAAAACCATAGCCTTCGTCGCATTAACTCTTGCCTTTCCAAATTAATAATGCCACTCTCCACCTTTACATTATTTTTCGTGTGGCAAAGTTACATCACTGGTGAGGCGCCACTCCGGTCAGGCGAGAAAGGATTTCATTGTAAATTGAGAGTCCAGCCGGATTTTGTACTTGAAGCGTAGCACATTTACCCGCTGGGAAGAAAAAACGGCAAACAATGACCAGTGATAGACTGAATCAAGAAGATCACAAATGATGTTCATTTAAAAAAAATCTAATTAAAAAGCTCTAATACATCTCTCTCTATGAGTCCACCGGCTCGCATCAACTGATTTCTGTCGGAAATTTTATAGTCAACACCGACACACCTGAAAACTCGACAGTCATTTAATTTAGACTTACCCGGCAGTGACAGGTGTGAGATCACGAAGAATTATTTTCCATCGTCTATTACCTTATAATCGATTGGTGTTTAATTTTCTGTGCATATTATTATCGCCAATTAAGTTAATCTTCCAGTTGGGAGGTGTGTTTTTCTAACAATTATCTTCCATGACAATCATGAAAATTGAATGATAATTAGCATTTTTGTTAGGTTTGCAATTCGACTATAAAGATGAATAAAAGTGAATCTCCCTCTCTCTCTCGGCACCTGACTGTCGTGCCTCGACCGATCGAAACAAAAATTGGCGCAGGTCTATATAGATGTAATTTGACCAGGAAAGGACTTCTGATGGCCACGATCGCGTCCGACATCGCGTTAATCTTTCAACTAATGAAGGGGTGGGTTAGGATGGGGGAATGAGCCCCGATCGCATCTGATTTTGCATTAACCCTGAAACACGTGAACTGCTGGGTATGACTACCAGTACAACACAATATTACGTAGAAAAGCCCTCAGAAGTTTAACGAAGAGCCAAAGATTACCCGATTTTGGGGAGGGCGGTGGGAGTGTGGGGGGGGGGGGGGGGGGGGTCGTCTCCCGTATCTACACCACTGTATTAATATATAATTTAAATATTTCCTGTTTCCTTCCAATTGCTCTCTTGATGAAATGTCCATACCGGCGAAATTGTCTTTCGGCGAAGTCTGTTCAGACTGTTGAGATAAATGTTAAAAATGGAAAGTTTTTGCCTTTATGCACACCCATTGAAAGCAGACACAAATCGTATCAAGTCCTTGAGCCAATATTCACCTTCGCCCATACAATTAAAGACCAGGTACATGTTGACAAACTGTGGGTACGAGTTGTCCAACCTTCGGTACTAGTTGTCCAACTGTGGGTACGAGTTGTGAGGCGAAATTGGGTACGAGTCGTCCAATTTTGGGTACGACTTGACTGGTACGAGTTGCCGTGGGTACGAGTTGTCCTGATACCAAATAAATAGATCATGTTATTGTATTTGACAGTCACAGCTTTCTCCCCACTGCTTTTTGTGAAATTCTTTCATGGAGAAAATATTCATACAGGAATCAGAACAATTTTTCTAAGAAACCCGAAAAGGCATATATGTGCACACCATTTATAGGGTTCGATCAAGGAATCAGAAATGGACATTACTGCCGCTACCATTTATTTGAATGATGAGATACATGTATAATCTTCAGAACTGCATTAATTGGTATAAAATGAAATTCCCAATAGGTCGAAAAAGTATGCATTTAATGACCTCTCTTGACCGCATAGAGGTGGACCACATTTTGAACCTCCAGCAAGTTTCAACTCATTTGGTGTAGGTACCATTACTATAGGTCATACTAAACCTGAAGTATGAGCATAAACTACTTTATAAATATTGGCTCCACCAACTCTGGATCTGCCATATTTGTAGATGATGGCAAATGTTCATATTAGCAAGGCAATGATGAAGTGCATGCATGGTACCTCTGGAAAATATATTGCAAGTAAAAAGGTTCAGTAAAGTTGGAATGTAGACGTTGAAAGGCCTTGAAGACCCCTAAGAGCCTGTCTGAAGACTTATTGGCATTGTCAAAATACCGAGGTCCCATCTATATCCATGTGTGTTTAGAACAACACTGTGAGAGTGGAAATAGTTTTCATTATTCTCAATGATTTTTTCGAAGAGAGGTGCACCATCGAAGTGCAGTACGCTTTAGTACACAGCGCCACCGTGCCCCCATATTAAGATTTTCAGAGGGTTAAAATATTCGCTTTAAATATTCCATTTTAATCCTTTAACCCTTTACCCAGATGGTAGAGGTGCAGGCTGCAAGCCGAGAGGTCCTCGGTTCGAATCCCACCTGCGGCAACCGCGTTGTGTCCTTGGGCAAGACACTTCACCCCCATTGCCCACGTAGGGGCACAGTGACGCTGTGTACTATGGCGTACTGTACGTCGATGGTGCACCTGTCTTCAACCAATGCTAACCCTGCTTGTGCGGAGTTGGTATGTTGGGGAGCTGACAGTTGCTCGCCGTTGCTCGGTGGTTCTCTCCGGGTACTCCGGCTTCCCCCACCCGTAAAAGTGTCACGGTCATGGTTAGCCATTGTGCAGAAATATGTGACCTTAAAACACCAATAAAAATTAAAAAAAACCTTCACCCAACGAATCGTCCGCATCCGCCCGCGTAATATGCAAATTGAGAAGTTGAAAAAATATTAGTTCCAACGAGGGGTCCCATGATATGGTTTTGTTGAAATTGTTTGGAAAATTTGAAAAAAAATGATATTTGAAATAATAAATTTTGCTATCGTCTCCGTTGGGTAAAGGGTTAAATGGGGGCGCAATGGCTGAGTTGGCAGAGGTGCAGGCTGCAAGTCGAGCGGTCCTCACTCTGTCCTTGGGCAAGACACTTCACCCCATTGCCTACGTGGGTGCATGGTGGCGATGTGTACTAAAGCGTACTGCACATCGATGGTGCACCTGTATTCAACCAATGCTAACCCTGCTTGTGTGGAGTTAGTATGTGGGGAATCTGATAGTTGCTCGCTGTTGCCCGGAGGTCCTCCTCCCCAGGTACTCTGGCTTCCTCCGCCCGTAAAACTATCCTGGTCATGGTAAACCACTGTGCAGAAATATGTGAAATTAAACACCAATAAATAAATAATCCTTTAAAAAATGAGCTCATTCCAATGAAGGGTCATAAGCTATGTTTTTCAAGCAAAAATGAAAAAAGTAATTAAAACTGAATAGACATTTCTGTGTATAAAGCTGACCGATTTTTGCCGTTATGTTGGTTAAAGGGTTAAGAATCCCTTAGTTTGGAAAGCACACTGAAAAGGTGTCCCATTCCACATAGAATTAAATGTTTCAGAAAAGAGAACGAAAAACATTCTGTAGCCATGAGTTATATTAAAGATATTTTTTTACTCACATCGAAGTATTAAGAGGGTTAAAATCTGACCATTCAAATATTCCATTTTATTACTTTGTAACTGTGATAGGTGTTTCGAGAAAGCCACACACCACTCCATCCCAAAACCTCTCAATCCTGAGTTATGATTGAGAATAAATAGATTTTAAAAAAAAAATGCTTTGAAAAGTGAAGGTTTCTCTCTCTCTTCAATGACTGAGACTGAAGTTTTCTAACATGATACAACATAAATATACAGTGCTGTTCAATGTAACAAAGAATTCTATCTCAGCTTTCTCTCTGGAGATTTCTGTTTTAGATAATGGTTACTGCTTCAGCTAACTCATTTCCCAGTAAATGTTGTAAACATATTTTTAACATCTAGAGCCCGAAGGCCCCACATGCCTCCAAATCATAGATGACCAAATACCAATGGCAGGCAGTCTATCAGTATACCAAAAACATTGAGATAGGATTGATTGTATTTGGGTTATCATGTTGACAAACAGTGCATAGAAGACATTCTATGAATGTTATTAATTTATTGGGGTTTAACGACACTTCAACAGCTAGGCCCGCCTCGTGTCGTACAGTTTTTATGGATGGAGGAAACCAGAGAACACAGAGAACCACCAAACAACAACAAGCAACTGTCTGGATCCCCAACATGCCAACTCCACACAAGCAGGGTTAGTGCAAGTGTATCATTGGCATGCAGTATGTTTTAGTACACAACATCACTATGCCATTATGTGGGCAATGGGGGTGAAGTGTTTTTGCCCAAAGACACAAGGCAGTTGCCGCAGATAGGATTCAAACTGAGAACCTCTCGGCTTGCAACCTGCACCTCTAACTGCTTAGCCACCGTGCCCCTCTATGAATGTAATGGAAATACTTTAGATGCTTATTTTGGGGATAAAATAGTTTTAAAGAAAAAAGAAATAGGTTTTCAATTACAGTATTTATAGATATTCATTCAAAAATCAGTTAATTTTTTCCAAGAAACCAGATAAGGTATATATCTTCACAGTATTCAAAGGGACCAATCAAGGGAATGCACAAGTAGGTTCAAAAATATGATTTCCTGCAATTCTGGTAATAGCCCTCGTGACTCCTGTTCGACCTTGGCCCAAATTTTGAATCTCCATCGAGTGTCGACTCGTTGGTATTGGTCCCAGGTCCATACATCATACCATGCCTGAAATATGAGCATGACCCACATTCACGAATTTTGGCCACACCAACTTTTTATGTAAAAATAGATGTATGGACTTCAGGAATGCTTTAGAGAGTCAAAAAATGTGATTTCCAGCAATTCTGAAAAAATGCACTCAATGACCCCAAGTGACCTCCGTAACCTTGACCCACATTTTTGAACCTCCATCAAATGTCAACTTATTTAGTGTTGGCTCCAGGTCCATGCGTCACACCATCCTTGAGATATGAGCGTGACCCACTTTCAAAAATTTTGGCCACGCCCACTTTTTTCATGAAAAAATGCACATCTGAATTTTGGGGAAGCATTTGGAGGTCAAAAAATGTGATTTCCAGCAATTATGAAAAATGCACTCATTGACTCCTGAGTGTCCTCGGTGACCTTGACCCATATTTTGAATCTCAATCAAGTGTCGACTCATTTGGTGTTGGTCCCAGGTCCATACGTCATACCATGCTTGAGATATGAGCGTGACCCACTTTCAAAAATGTTGGCCACGCCCACTTTTTTTACGTCAAAATGCATGTGTGTATGTCAGGAATGCTTTAGGGTGTCAAAAAATGTGATTTCTAGCAATTATAAAGAATGCACTTAATGAACCCTAGGTGACCTCCATGACCTTGACCCATATTCTGAATCTCCATCGAGTGTCGACTCATTTGGTGTTGATCCCAGGTCCATACGTCATGCCATGCTTGAGATATGAGCGTGACCCACATTCAAAAATTTTGACCACGCCCACTTTTTTCATGAAAAAATGCACATCTGAATTTTGGGTAAGCATTTGGAGGTCAAAAAATGTGATTTCCAGCAATTATGAAAAATGCACTCATTGACCCCTGAGTGACCTCGGTGACCTTGACCCATATTTTGAATCTCCATCGAGTGTCAACTCATTTGGTGTTGGTCCCAGGTCCATACGTCATACCATGCTTGAGATATGAGCGTGACCCGCTTTCAAAAATTTTGGCCACGCCCACTTTTTTTTACGTCAAAATGCATGTATGTCAGGAATGCTTTAGGGTGTCAAAAAATGTGATTTCTAGCAATTATAAAAAATGCACTTAATGACCCCTAGGTGACCTCCATGACCTTGACCAATATTCTGAATCTCCATCGAGTTTCGACTCATTTGGTGTTGATCCCAGGTCCATACGACATACCATGCTTAAGATATGAGCGTGACCCACTTTCAAAAATTTTGGCCACGCCCACTTTTTTTACATCAAAATACATGTGTGTACGTCAGGAATGCTTTAGGGGGTCAAAAATGTGATTTCTAGCAATTATGAAAAATGCACTTAATGACCCCAAGTGACCTCCATGACCTTGACCCATATTTTGAATCTCCATCGAGTGTCGACTCATTTGGTGTTGGTCCCAGGTCCATACGTCATACCATGCTTGAGATATGAGCGTGACCCACATTCAAACATTTTGGCCACGCCCACTTTTTTACGTCAAAATGCATGTGTGTATGTCAGGAATGTTTTAGGGGGTCAAAAAATGTGATTTCTAGCAATTATGAAAAATGCACTTAATGACCCCTAGGTGACCTCCATGACCTTGACCCATATTTTGAATCTCCATCGAGTGTCAACTCATTTGGTGTTGGTCCCAGGTCCATACGTCATACCATGCTTTAGATATGAGCGTGACCCATTTTCAAAAATTTTGGCCACGCCCACTTTTTTTCACGTCAAAATGCATGTGCGTATGTCAGGAATGCTTTAGGGGGTCAAAAAATGTGATTTCTAGCAATTATGAAAAATGCACTTAATGACCCCTAGGTGACCTCCGTGACCTTGACCCATATTTTGAATCTCCATCGAGTGTCGACTCATTTGGTGTTGGTCCCAGGTCCATACGTCATACCATGCTTGAGATATGAGCGTGACCCACTTTCAAAATTTTTGGCCACGCCCACTTTTTTACGTCAAAATGCATGTGTGTACATACTTTAGGGGGTCAAAAAATGTGATTTCCAGCAATTCTGAAAAATGCACTCAATGACCCCTAGATGACCTTCGTGACCTTGACCCATATTTTGAACCTCCATCGAATGTCGACTCATTTGGTGTTGGTCCCAGGTCTGTAGGTCATACCACGCCTGAGATATGGGCGTGACCCACTTTCAAAACACCCCTACAGACACCCCAGGAATCTGAAAAATATTCAGTGCCGAGAACTTGTGGCTGTCTTTCAGCATGCCAAAAATCAACGAGATAGGGCAAGTCGTTTTCGAGTTATCTTGCGAACAAAAAAGTGATGAGAAGAAGAAGAAGAAGAAGAAGAAGAAGAAGAAGAAGAAGAAAACAAAAGAAAAAAAAGAAAAAAGAAAAAAAAAAAGGAAAAAGAAACCGTGCAAAAACAATAGTCTGTGTGTTTCACACAGACTAATAAGTCGTTTAAAAAGTCAGGCATTGCCACTTTGTGGGAACACCTATTCTCAGGAACAGGACATGGAACAGGAATGGGTACCTAATCTCAGGAATGCAGGAACAGAGAAAATGAGCATTAATCCACGCAAGTGAATAAACTTTATTCAAATATATGCCCATCATAACGGCATACTGAGCATATGTTTTAACCCCCTAGGCCTCTCGTCTATATAATTTTTTTTATTTTTTTTTTTTTCTCACCTTTTTTCAATTTTCATTGAATTCATAGGAACAGTTACCGCCGGCTGAACGGTTCTCTCTGCAGCGGGAGTAAATTTCAACAGCAAAATATTGCAGCAGGTTGCCAATGATCTCAAGTGTGTGTGGAGTAAACGGGGGGGGGGGGGGGGGGGGGGGGGAGGGGTGACTATGTCTAACACGACAATTATTCGAGGAATATTTAACAAATAGATGAGACAATAATTCTGAAATTCCGAGATGTCCAAAGAGGTGCTGCGATGACTGAAAATCTTAACAAAAATTTGAAATAAACTATTATTTTTTTTCAAGGTAAGTGTAAGGCACAGCCTTACATATCTTCTGACTTCAGAGCGTGAGCACCTGATCAACAAATCATGGAAACACTGGAATTACCAGAGAGACTCATCAGAACCATCTCAGTTCACCTGGACTGTCCAGGAGACAGGTAAGAGAGTCCACCTGAGCCTGGAATTTGAGGTAGAGACATCCAAGACACCACCCTCTTCGAGGAGAGGTAGCACCTTTGGTAAGAGGATCCCCTCTCCTGCTGGTCCTGACCCGAAGGGACACGGAGGCCCTGAATAGAGAAAGAGAAAGAACAGGAAGAAGAGTCCATCGACCAAGCGCAGGGACGCCCGGCGCTTGGAGGCCTTCCGGAATAGGAAGAAGGAGTTGAGTGAGGGGGTGGAGGTTCTGGAGGCAGCCGCCAGTTCCCCTCCTAGCCCCACTGGTACACCCAACCAACTGCCAGCTCCTGAGCCGAAACAGCTGGATGAGGAACGTCCAGTGGAGACTGAGGAGAAACTGGAAGTTGCATTTGCACCACCTTCCACCCCTCACTCCCCTCTTCCTTCACTACCGGAGAGCCAGGACCAGGACGCCAACGCCACACCAACTTCAGCCACTCAAGACTCGGCAAAAAACCTGTTCCTGGATGAAATCATCCAGCAAGCAAAAGAGGCTAGCGCAGAAGCTACGAGAGTCCAAGAAGCATTAGCAAGAGCACGGGCACTATATTCAGACAAAACAACACCAACTACCACCACAACAACATCACCGTCACAGCCTCCTCCCTCCAAGAAAAACAAAAGAAAACACATAAACGCCGCTAAACATGCTCCTTCCCTCTCCTCCTTTGACACGTTAAGACATGGTGCAGAAAATCCAAAAGCAAAAGAACCACTACTGCACTGTAAGAGAAGGGTCGAAAGGGCTTGCCCCAAACCGTCCCAGCGCGCCTTCGGCGCGCAAAAACCATTATTTTAGGAATTAAGTGTAATTTAGGCTACGAGAAATATTCTCGGCTATTCATGCACACACACTCTTGCACCCACCCAATAAGTTCCGAGATAAAAGACGCTATCTTACAACATACTCTACTCAGCGTTATTTTGGGTGGGTACAGTATGTTGTAAAAATAACTTCTTTTAATCTGCTGGGGGAAATAAAAAGTTTTCGTGGAACTTATCGTCGAACTGTCCAAAGTTTCGTCGAATCGTCCAAAGTTTCGTCGAATAGTCCATAACCCCTTTGTACTAACGCGTTTCATACAACCATCTTCTCTTACTTGACAGCTTGAATCCAGGACAAAAACAACGATCCTGGAACGAAGAAGTGTTTTACAGAAATCCTCTTCAACCTTTGATCTCTGGAAAGACAATGTGTGAAATTACGAAACTCATGAAATCCACCGTGACGGAATTACCTTAGGACCCCGGTATAGCAAATTCATGTTGAACCGACATCTGTATTCACAAGGAGGAAGCTGGCTGTACACTTTAGGCATGTTCCTTTTGTTTCAGTTTTCAATTTGGAATGGATTTCTGATGCTTCAAATGACTAGTTTTCTAAGACGGGGGTGCTATGGGTCAGTGTGACGGAATTACAGTCGCTGACACGACTATTACAGGAACTTGTGTTTTCTGAAGTTTTCTGCTCGAGATGCGCCCTATGAATGAACTCCTGTTGGTATTGCTTTGTCATTGTAATCTAGCATCAGTACACATAGTAATTTCACAGTCTGTAGACCAGTAAGTTATTTCCATTCGCCGTACAGTACAGCAGCACTGTAACTCCGTCACGTGACGGAATAACAACTGCTGTCATTCCATCACAATAAAACTTAATTTACGTTTCCGTGGCGCGAGATAACCACGCCCCCTTCTCGTGGTGTTAGAAAGACAGGAATAAGTAATAAAAGAAAGCGAACACAGTTCTTTAACTGGTAATATGATTTAGAGCTTTCAGCATTGCAGATGGCAACTTGTAGCTCTCAATATTGTAAGAGTGAAAATTGTCATCTGCATTGCTATAAGGCAAAGTGTTATCGAAATTACTTATTATTATTTGTCTTTCACGTGGGCATAGGTGGTGGCTATGTGACGTTTGACGTACCGGCAAATAAATGCAGATCATGGATACGATATTGGCGTGGGTTTCGTGTGGTTAGGTCTAGCTGGTGGGACGGTCAATTGTGGAATTTAGTTATATGCCTGATATCTAGTTTAACTATTTATTCAAATTCAAAAATTGAACACAACGAGGAAATAAAAAACAACTTTTACGAAGAACAACTTTCTAAACAAATAAAAGAGAAAGCACATACTCGAATATGTTCATCTTTGGAAGGGACAGAGAGGCATGAGTTTCAAAGTTTCAAATTTTCAGCGTTGATAAACGAGAAGCCTTTTAATGTTGATGGAGGTGGGGAGGCGGGGACAATGATTGATAATACGAACTACTTCCGACAGTTGTCGGCGTTTTAAGATCTGACATTCAGGCAAAATCGCTTAACAGATCGATTCTGCCTGAACGTAAGTTCGTAAAAGGGCCTTCACTGTCGGAAGCAGTTCGGATTATATGAGAAAAAAACTTGGTTCGTCAAACCTTACGGGAGGCCAAAATGGGCTATATAGCTTTTCAAACATACACCTATTTATGATGAAACGCGTATTAAAAATAAAAAATGTCAACATAATGCCTCGTTATAGGAAGGCATGTACGCTAAAAAGTGTCGATAAACTGCCCAGAGAACACCGAACTTATGGGATCGTTTCCTTCACAAACAGAGTTTAAGCTTTTGTATCAATTGACCTTGTACATGACGTGTTCGATGCCAATGTTGAGCCATACAGTTTTTAAACCGCAAAATGGAAATGCAACAAATTAACACAAATTTCAATCACTGAACTGTAGAATTATCAAATATAGCCTATAATATCCAGGCCCGAACAATTTTAACATTCCGTATGGTATTGGCAATTGAACATGAGAAATACACTTGTGCAGACTGCTTGTAAATTAACTAATTGTTAGTTTACAAGCAGTCGACGCAGGTGTATTTCTCACCATCATCTAGAATGCCGTGGTCCTCACCGCACGACTCATGGACCCAAACACGACAACCGGTACACATTATCCAGTCCTCGGTGGATTTCGGGTCAGTGGTGTCGCCATATAGAAAGCCACAACGGATACATTTAGAAGTTTTATCTGTCTCACTCTCCTGATGCTTTTTGGATTTCTTCCTGCGTGATTTGCATTTGACTTTAGTGTCACATCCAGGCGACTTTACCGCCTCGTGGTTTGTAGAAACAACTCGCCCACCGAAATTTTCGACATTTTCATGAACCTCAATGCAAGGTTTGTTTTTTTATACAGTACTTTCACCTCACGAAACTCTGCGGCATCGGTATAATATTTCATTCTCACTGTAGTATTGTCAATTGACTTTATATTGTGGGTACTTATAGTGCCTTTAAAGGTTTGTAGACCGTCCCAAAGCTGCTCCGTTCTCAACAGCTCACATCTCGAAAGAATGGCATCGGTATTGATAACCATAATGCCTATCTTTGTTTCACATGATTTGAGTGCATCCGCGAAACTTTCCGCATTTGTAACTATGAACTTTTCTGCCATGATAAGTCTATGCACCATGCGCTTTGCATTGCCACCAAGTCCGTCGTTAGGACCTTTTCCGTGCGATGTAGCAAAGACGTTCCAAGTCAGTTCTAAACCATGGTGGAGCTGTAGTGCGTTCAGTAATGTGAACACGAACTTGTTTTTGTATTGACTAGATGGGCCATCGGTCCATATGTCAACTTTTTCCACACTAGGAAGTTCAGATTTAATCAAATCAAAGACATTGGAAGTAAATGCGGCAACAGAAGATTTTTCATGGTCACGGCAATCACTGACTATAACGTAAGACAGGGTACGGTCTCGATGGTATATCATAACTGTGTATATTGTAACCTGTTGTTGACGCCAATGAGCGCTCTGAATCTCATTTTGCCAGAGGCAAGTGAAGTTTTCTGCAAAGTCCATTTGGAGTAAGCAGGTACTACTTTCTGGTTGGGTGACGGTGATCTTCGAGTTGTTGTAGGCTGTTGACTGTTTGTCCTTGATGAATGAATGCCAGAAAAATTGTGGCAACTGGCTGCTAAGATCATTGAAAGCTTCAGTCGTCGAGCCATGTTTTGGTAACTTGGCTGTATAGTCACCCTCCGAGACATCCCATTGAAACCATTTGAATGAGGTATCCTCTGTCACAGGGTTTCTGAAGTGCATATCGAAAAGTTTAGCATCTGAACAAATTTCACAATTATCTGACATACAGGTTTCATTGGTAGGGTTACATTTACATTTTGCTGTGAACGCTTCCTTCGAGTAAAGTGGAATAGTGTCTGGAAATTTCCTGTGTAGGGCTTCTAGGAGCAGGATCACATTCTCGTGATATTTACAACCACACACGTTTTGTGGTTTTTCTGAGGAGAGCAACACCCATTTTGGTCTCAACGAGGCAAACTTTGACTTCCCGATGTCATATTCTGGATAATCATCTCTGAAACATCTATAAGCTTCTGCTACAGTCATTACCAGATGTCTTTTCTGTCTTTTCTCCTTCTCGCCTTGTGGGTTTTTGACACTTATGCAATCGGCTTTACCAGGCATTATGCTGCTTATTGAATCATTCTGATAGAAATCAACAACTGCGTTGGTAAGTTCTTGTGACAATTTATTCTTGGGAGGGATATCGACGACATATGCGTCCAACAAGTCACAGGCAACTGCCTTCAAAATCGTTGTACGTTTTCGTGGACTACGGGGCAGCGCTTTCATCACTCGTGATTTGGCTTTGTGCAAAGCTGCCTTGTTCCCGTACCTGTAAGATGTTTCTAATGCACTTGTCGATTCAGACACGGTGTCTTTACTTCGGTGTTTCTCCGCAGCTTTTCGAGTTTTCTCGCGCAGTTGACGTAATTCGGCTTGAGACAAACTCTCCCTAGCTAAACGTTTCCTTTCTCTGTCAGCTTTTTGGTAACGCCCATACTGTCTTTGATCTTCTCTTAAACGCCTGCGCTCTCTTTGGCGCTGTGCTGCTGTCTTGGCCATTTTGTTTCACTGAAACGAAAAATGAAAACGCGTGTTCAAACCAACTGTAACAGCAAAATGATAGAAGATAAATTGGAGTATTTAGTACCACACACGTGTGTGGTACTAAATACTCCACATGGGTAGGCATTAGTACCACACACATGTGTGATATTAATGTCTGTCCATGTGGAGTGCTTAGTACCACTCACCTATTTAATACAGGTAGATAATGAAAGTTTTGATTTGGCAGGAAAATTATTCTATTCTGTTAATGAATTATTTACGGAACAAAACTGTGGGCAAAAAATGCATCAGAGACAAAATGTACATGGATAAAATGTGTATGGTGTATGTAATAGTAGTGGTAATTCTATTCTACCATTAAAATTGAACGTTTTCTAAATTTTTCCATAAATTATAATGTGTTTGATGATACCAACTGTTGACTGTGTTGAGAGAGAGAGAGAGAGAGAGAGAGAGAGAGGTGAAGGCGGGAAGTTAAATGGATGGATGGAATGAAGGATAAATGGATGGATAGAGAGTAAGGGAGAATATCAGTGTACTCAGTAGGCATTCTACAATAAACTGCTATGAAACAAACTTGGTAAACAAGCTACCCACTATGAATTTTAATAGCCTACCTATGTGTCCCTATGTATAACCATATGAAGCGTTAGACATTCTTGACATATATAGAGACATGTTTTGCAAAGGGTTGTAGCTGTGGTCGTGAGACATCTTTATGAACTTTTACTCTAAAGTTTGTTATTAAAGTAAAAAGTGGGGAAAACTTAAATTTTCAATTTCTTTTAAAGCTCTGTCTTGGGGTACACACATAAAAGTTTAAGATAATTTCAGGGGATATGCACATATAAAATATCTTAAACTTTTGTGTGTGTACACGTAGACAGCTTATTTCTTTCTCTTCAATTTAAATTTTTTTTTAATTTTAAATTTAATTTATTGGGCTTGAAGCACGATTGATGGTCTTCACAAATCGGTTTGAAATTTGAATGTCAAGCTCACCATGTCGGATAGCTTCAGATAATTCGCATTTCCGGACATCTACTAGATGAATTTAATTTGTTCAACTACAAAAAAAAATGTTGCCGTTCTGGTGGGTCTGTACATTTATTCTGTGACGGATTTACTGAACGATGAAATTCCGTCACGGCGGAAAATGTAATTCCGTCACGGTCTGTTTTATGACCTTAGCTACCAAAACATCGTTCAAACCAAATTTTTCTGTGTGAACAGAATGATCATTTCGTTCGTGGAACAGTTTAAAAAGAATCAATCGGGTGTTGTTTGGTATTTGGAACAAAACGTTAAATTTTGTGACGGAATTACATCAGCCACCACGTGTTCAGACGCTTCAAGGTTAAACATTTACAAATATTTTCTGAAACGTTTTTTTAATAATCGCGTACATGTTAAATTAATCTATAGATACTCACGATTAGAATGACATATAACATGCCAATGGATCCAATTAGACGCCGACGGTGTCAGTGGATTCTTCTGAATACAAATTGCGTTCAAACAATGCCGCATAAAAACTTTCCGGAAAGACCTTTTCGCGCATGCGCAGTAATAACGAACACTACAAAAACAAGAAAGGGGACATCCAGAAATGGACAGCTCAGATATTCGATTTTCAATCGATAATAAACCCCACTATATAGAGTGACGTTCAAATTTTCACATTTCTGTCACGATCGCCGTGGAATTCATGAACTGCTTTTTCAGTTACCATGTTCTCGTCATTTGGGCCTATCTCTGCACACATTGGGCAATACCTAATGTGTCAGAAAGGTCAAAATGTCGAGAACATGGTAGTTGTATCTAAGTGGTTTCGTAATTCCAGTGGGTAATGGTATGCATATTGCTAGTGACAATGACTGTTGTCAGACAAGAGCTTGAATTAGGAATTACCATGTAAAGTTGTCAACTAACCCTCATCATCATAGGCTTATAATATACATTTCAATGTAGGCCTAGTGAAGATAGTTTACAAATCGCGATATAGCTTACAGTTGGCAATATCTAACTCCCTGTCACTGCATCCAATTCCGAATACTGGTACGCAAACCCATAGAAATCGGATATAAAAAGTTTTTTTTCCGATTTCTAAAATTCTATGCGCAGACCTGCATGTCGGAAATTGACTCTCTTGAATAACCCGTCTTCTGATGAATATTAATTAACCTCCTGCTGATTTAAATAAAAAAAAGCTACCCATAAATCATTGCTGTATGTTGATGGGCGCCCTATTAAAAACAAAAAATGAAATATGAGCTCTTAATTATTATAACAAACCCTGCAAGGTAATATGGTGTCCGAATGTAAAACATTTATAAATTGAAGATGGAGAATTTGCCGGCAGGCCCTCTGGCAGCAGTGCCGGCACCAGAAAAAATTTAAGGTTCTATTTAAGGGGATGTCCAACCTAACTTTGGTCAAATTTCATGTACAAAAGGCTCAAAATGAATAAACCCAATAAATTATATACCAAAATGCTTGGAATGAAACATAGAACATGTGGAAACTGAAATTTGCCATGGAACTGCTGCCATGTGTAAATAGCACCACCTGAAAGTCTGCTGCCTATGGCATAAGTAAGACTGAAGTGAAAGAAAATTTTTACAATAAAATACCTCAAAATAAAAGAACAGCTGTATTCTAGGTACATTGAAGTACATTCATTAAAGAAATCTTTTCCTAATTCATTAAAGTAATAAAGATTGAGACCAAATACTATAAGTGGAGTGCTCTCTGATTGAAGGCAGACATTTTCTTTTGTTTATGTTTTGATTTGGGGAGTTCAACAAAGGTCAACTTGAAGGAGTCCACCAGAAGAAGTTTGGAATGGAAGGACAAAAGGGTGTCTCCCAATATAAAGATGTTTGTGTCAGTGTGGTGGTTTGGAAAGAAACTGATATTCTCCTATGTAGAATGCACTGCAAAGTCATACATTGTAGTTGAATAAATATATTTACAAACCCCTTGCACTGTAACCCCTTTTATCCCATGCATCAATTTGATAGTGATAGTGATTAAATTGTTAAATTTGTCTGGTTTATCAATAAGTATAATAGCTTTGTTTACTCTTAGACACCAATACTCTTATGATATCTGTTAGTGAAGAAACAAGGGTAACTGTAACCTGTCACTACAATAAACCATCTATAGTCCAGGCACATTAGACATAAAAATGAGAAAGTAAGGAAAAAAATCGGAGAAAGCTGATTTTTTTATATGTTTCCGGGACACACATTGCCCCCCCCCCCCCCAAATCAGGGCTGAAAACGTCCTGTAACCTAAAAAAGCACAAATCACACATATCCATCTGTGTTGTAGTCCCTCATATTTCAACATTTAAGCAACGGGTTATCGGGCCTATGTCATGACTCAGAAAAAAGGGAGTTCTGAGTGTGACATCCCTCCCCCGGCCCTCCCCAAATCAGGGCTAAAAACATCCTGTAACCTAAAAAGCACAAATCACACACATCTCATACTTTCCTGTGTTGTAGTCCCCCATATTTTAAAATTTGAACACCCCGCAACAAAAGGAAGAAATTGGAAAAAAACAAAAATAGGTTGTCAGAATTCGATGAGGGACACATGCAAAACCATGGAACAAAATTAGGTCCATAAATTAAATAAACTAAAACAGGTAAGTTTCCCTATGAGTTGGATGGGATATCTATTTCACACCAGTCATGCCATGGGCAGTGAAATGAAAGCAGGTGAAAAATAGCAGCTTTCTACTTGCCAATTTGTAAACGGGACATTGTTTGGTGTTTTCATTGCTAAGGGGATTTTTTTTTTTTTTTGAGGTGGGGGGGGGGGGGGGGTGTCTCAATGAACTACTGTGCTTTTATTGAGGTACTGGTAAGTATATTGTCTTTATTAAAATTTTGACTCGTCTCTTTTTTGTGGACGGAAAGTGTAACTGCCAACGCCAGTTGGCCATGTGCAATTTCTGTCAATATAAAATACTCCAAACAACGCACCCAATAGTAATCATCTCATCTCATTTTGACATGACTGTGTCTGACTAAGATTAAATATGAATTATTCTTCTACTCTTTCCCTGGTTAACTGTTCAGTTCAGCTGGTGTGGTTGTTCTTTTAGAAAAAAGTACAGGTAATCGTCTTCATTTATTTGTTCTTTCACGTCTTCACTGCTAAAAGATGCTTGAAACTCTTCGTGCCACTGTGACATGACCTCATTGTGTGTAAGTTCATTACCTCCCTTGATGTGCATTGCTCTGTTTTGACAAATTTCCATAGCCTGTTAAGACAGTACAGGTCCGTACAAAAAATGAAAACAGCACAGCAGGTTTTTTTTTTTTTTTCTTTATAATACATGTTAATTTAATCAAAATCAACGTCGCCCAATAAAAGATTTGTGACTCAATAATGCATGTGATAGGAAAAAGTGTGGGTTTTCCTCTTTAAAATGTGACGGCGTTACTAAATTCCACCGTAAATTCCAGAGACTGCAGAGTTTGCGTATCGCGAAATGCGATGAGAGATAATAATTTGTGTCTCTAAAAGCGAGTTTTGCATCGCGAAATGCGATGCTATACCGGTTATTCTGAGCCCTGCTGATAGTGTTTAGAACATGTGGGGGGTCAGGATCTTCAAAAAGAAAAAAAGAGTTCAGCTTTGCGAAGAAATGCATATGCCTTGAGTGACGGTGGTAGAGTCATACAAGGAAGAGAGCCCCCACCCCACCCCGGGAAATTTTTTGTGTCAAATAGAGCTCACTTGTCACCTTTTTGGGGATTGCTTTGTGTACTGCATTCTTGAAAATGAAAGTATCAATGACACTGTAGCTCAACTTGTCAAGACAAAGACATGTACATGTATAGTATGTGACACAGCAATGACAAACATCTAGGTAATGACCTGATAACAAAGGTACATATAAAGTATTGTAACGGTCTGTACATAAATACTGGCCATTGCCTGTAACAAATGTATAGGTAAAGTATTGTAAAGGTGGGTGACAGTCAGATGCTAAACTAGAAAAAAATCTTTGAGTCCCAGAGTGGGTCTGACTGAACCCTAAAATATTTGTTCTCATAGCACAGTGATAACAAAGGCACCCCAAAACACACTCATTCCTGTCCCAAGGTGAAAACAAAGGTACCCAAGAAGTTTCGTGAAGATCAGTTTACAAATATGAGCTGTGTAGAAGTTGTGACAAAAAACTGATTGGACCTAATTTCGGTACAAAATGGCCACTGGCAGCCATCTTGAATTTTGGACCACACTCAGAAACACTTGTTCTCGTCCCAAGGTGATAACAAAGGTACCCAGGAAGTTTTGTGAAGATCGGTTCATAAATACAGCCTCTAGCCCGAGCCGTATTGACATGTGCACTTACAGTGTATAAGTAGCACTAAATAAATCAAAAGTTCATCTAATTTGCATAATTTCTGCACGAGAAAAAAACCCGTACTATATGTGATGTATTCCATGTTACTAAACATTCATACAAAACTTTATTCAAATCAGAACTTTCATACAGAAGTTCTGTACAAAAGACTGATTGCACTAATTTTGGTACAAAATGGCTGCTGGTGGCCATCTTGAATTTCGGACCACACCCCAAAACACTCGTTCTCATCTCACGGTGATAACAAAGGTACCCAAGAAGTTTCGTAAAGATCGGTTCATAAATACGACCTCTAGCCTGATCCGTATAGAAGTTGTGTACAAAAAACTGATTAGACCTAATTTCGGTACAAAATGGCCACTGGCAGCCATCTTGAATTTTGGACCGCACCCAGAAACACTTGTTCTCGTCCCAAGGTGATAACAAAGGTACCCAAGTCGTTTCAAGAAGATCGGTTCATAAATACAGACTCTAGCCCGAGCCGTATTGACATGTGTACTTACTGTGTGTAAGTAGCACTGAAAAAATCAAAGTTCATCTAATTTGCATAATTTCTGCACGAGAAAAAAACCCGTATTATATGTGATGTATCCCATGGTACTAAACATTCACACAACAAATTATTCAAATCAGCGCTTTCATATGGAAGTTCTGTGCAAAAATCTGATTGCACCAAATTTTGTACAAAATGGCTGCCATCGGCCATCTTGAATTTCGGACCGGACCCCAAAACACTCGTTCTCGTCCCACGGTGATAACAAAGGTACCCAAGGAGTTTCGTAAAGATCGGTTCATAAATACGGCCTCTAGCCCGAGCCGGATTGGCATTTGCACTTACAGTGCTGAAAGTAACACCAAAAAACATCAAAGTTAGTCTAATTTGCATAATTTACGCACGAGAAAAAAACTCGTATTATATGTGATGTATCCCATGGTACTAAACATTCATACAAAAAATTATTCAAATCAGAGCTTTCATATGGAAGTTCTGTACAAAAAACAGATTTCTGCATCGTCGGTACAAAATGGTGGCTGGCAGCCATCTTGAATTTCGAACTGCACCCAAAAACACTCGTTCTCGTCCCACGGTCATAACAAAGATACCCAAGAAGTTTCGTAAAGATCGGTTCATAAATACGGCCTCTAGCCCGAGCCGTATCCAATTGTTGACGGACAGATGGACAGACGGACAAAGTTGAGCTTCGCCAAAGTTGAGCTAAAAATATGTGAGACCCTCTGGATGTGCCATTCTGATCTCAATATTCTAATAAGCCTCCTTGGGGAAAGTACAATTTTTTATTAGTACATGCAATAATGGTTATGTAAGGTTGATTTGATGTGTTTTGAACAATGTACTTTTAAGTACATTAGTAGCCCAAGATCATTAGGTTTCACTAGGGAAAAAAATCGGAGAAAGCTGATTTTTTTCAGGGAATGTCGAGTACATGTCACTGAACGATTAGACAAAAGTCCCCTAAATCCCAGTTGAGCTTTTTTTTCTACAGCCTTTTTTCGAAAATGCGTTTGAAAAAAATAAAAAAAAATCGCACGAACTTTGTAACCTCGAATTGATCCAACTGTATTTTTTGTTTACACGTATTTCGAGCTACATAATGTCTAATATACATTTACCTAGAGGAAAATGTGCATTCTGTGACAATTTCTGCGAAAAATTATTGAAAATTCACAAAAAAGTATCGGATTTACGCAAAAAATGACGATTTTCCTAACGGATTTGCCCAAAGGGTCGTAGTACAGAACGGGATGTTAGTTGGACAGACGATAAAAAATCCACCACCATTTGAAGACTTTTATCATTGCTTACAAAATAGACATTATGGAAGACCCCCTTTGCTTCTGGCCGAGTTCCCCTTTTGGCATAAAATTCGTCAGCATGAGAACTCAACTATTTTCGGGCTTGGGACCGAACAGACACGTCTGTGTCTGGCAGCATTAGATCAATAAATAATATTTACAGAATGTACAAAAATCAATAAATAATATTTACAGAATGTACAAATCAATCAACATGGATTAAGTTACATTGACTATTATCAACGCTATATACAGAAATGACATGACCTATATACATATTATTCATCGAACTCAGAAATTTCCGACAGGACAGTATTTCTGTGGTTGTTACAAGAATCCGAACTGCAATTACACAAACCTGAGCAAGAGAGTCCTGCCTTCTTACACCCACACCTTTTTGTACAAGCACTCTTGCAACCACAACTGATCAGATTCAGTAGGTTATCGGGGGCACATGGCTTTGTGGCTGCAGTCGGTACAAGAAGTCCATTGTCTAGTGACCACCCCCAATCCGTCGCAGGAAGCGAAGTGCCCAGCCATTGTTGGACTTGGAGATAACATCTGTAGACATGTTGTTGTGCAGCATCGCTGCTTGGTGGGAGTGAGGCTAGGTCGATGGGTTTATTCAGTTTAGATTTTGCTACATAACGCTTGTAAGTGACATATCTATATTGGTCGAGAGAGGAAACAGTTTTACTCCCGTATAAGATCAGGAGAAGTTGTTCCCCGGCAGCGGCTACTGCACTTGGTGTACTGTCATCCGCCAAAATTGTGTTGACATACTGTTGTGAGTCGCTAGTAACATCGGAGACAATTGTACTGAATACTTTCTTCTTACCAACTCGAAAGATTGCAGAAGTAGTGTCACAACCACTTATAGAATGTGCTACAAGGAGGTTGCTTCTATGGTCACCCATTTTGGTTGCTATTTCACTAACTGAAACTAGTAATTTTGGGGTAATGGAATACATCATGTGAATATATTATTGAACTCGAGAGGTAAGAATGACTAACAAGTCTGTGTCTGTTCCCACAACGACAACATTGTTGTCATCTTGAGCGATGTCAAGTGCAGTTTCGGCTATCAGTACATCAGCATCAGCCTCGGCCTGCTTGGACTGAATATTGATAGCAGATAGCTCCTGCATTAGAAGATCGATCAGTTGGGTTTTGTTCTTGGCATTTGCAAGGAAATCGGATTGGGGTGTGGTGGCTGGTAACTCGGGTGAGATATTGATATCAATGGAATACCTGTCTTTAGATATACGGGCTTGTTCCATGCCCTTTGTCGACATTGTACAAGCATAACCATCAAAAACAACCACGACGTTCGCCCCAAAATGTCTCACTAGATAATTGGAATATGATGTACATATGTCCTTATATGACGACTGTTTAGGCCATACAACTGCCCTCAATAAAAATCCACCATCTACAACAAACAGAGAATGTTCTGGGATTTTAGTTTGCTCGGAACCGTATGTTTTGAGGATCTTACCGAGCTTGCTTTTCTGTGTCTTCCTCATTCCAGCAGAATCAAACAATGCTGGTGGTTTCGGGGCGAGTTCATATTTGAGATACTCTTCCATCTCTGCTTGTGACTGAATAACACGTGATGCGGTTGAACAGAATTGTGGGGTCAATCACTACCTTACTTCCACGGACTTTGATGCTATTTGCCATCGATGCGAAAGACTTCACAGTGTCAACACGTCGTAGTTTGATGCTGTTGAACGTTTTGCTTACAACATTCGATACGCAACATTCACCAATTTTGCGAACTTGGTCACAGTTCACAGTTTCGTCGGCCACAAGCCCGGTCGCTATAGAGACTAATTGTAGTGGATCTCTATTCTGAAAGGGGGAATGCACTCTGAGCCAGTTCAATAATTTGGTGATATCATTGGCATCAGTCAATTGTGAACTTTGACGGAGATCCCGATGTTGTTCGCCATGACCAGTGTGAACATGAACAAAATTTTCGAGAGCATTACATATCGGAAGGCAAAGAGGTAGTCCATGTACCCATTTCGCAACAGTGCTATCGGTTATTCCCCTGCCATGTGTGAGACCACCAGGGAGCTTGAACATTCTCATTAAACACTGCTCTATGGTCTGATCAGAATATATCCCGTCCCAGAATTTATCTGAGCGCCTTATGGTAGTAATAAACTTTTCTCAGTGAACAACTTCAAATCATCCTGTTGCATTATTTCTGTTAGCTCATTCATCTGCTGCAAATAGAGATGAGAACTTTTTGCGTATGCAAAATGACCACATGCGTGAAATACTGGAATCATATTGCGAACACAATATGTGTGGAGTTCCCAGTCGCCTGTGCGCTCTGCTCTCAAGAACAACTGGAGAAGACCTATTTGCTCGTAGTATTGTACCCAAAGCTTTCCTGTGCGTCCTACGGACGCATTCTGGAGCAGTTCGTGTAATTTTGACAGTAGATGGTTGACACTTTCTTGATTGACAGCGTCAGCTGTTGTACAGTCACCTCTGGCAAGTCCACAGAATATTTCATTGACTTCTGTGCAGTCTATGTTATCTAGTGTTCGGCTTTCTTCAAACACAAGTTTTGTAATGGCAATTTGTGTTAGCAAATGGGCACGAACTGCTCTTGAATATGCATGACCATTGATCAAATGATGGATTGACCCACCAGCATAAACAGTCCCCCAAAGTTCATCCAAGCCGCTACCAGCCATGATCGAACCAATTGCCCCTAAATATGACATAATCATATGGAAGCCGTCGAGTCTAACGAAAACTTTTGTCAACATATCTCACGAAGACACAATCTCCACTGCTTTGATATAAAGTGGTTGGTCAAACGTCACTGGACAAACGTTCAGTCCCTGTTTCTCACATTCAGTTTGTGCAAACATGAGAGCAGTGTAAATTGTGCTCGGGTTGGATGGATCAGAATTAATAAAGGGAAGTATCTCGACATCACTTGTTTCATAATCATCTGATGATGTGACAATGTGCATATATCCAGCCCAAGATGGGCAAGGTACTCTCAGTACATGCGTCAAAGACCAAGACATCTTGAGTGTAGGCGAACACCACATTATGTGATTTAATCGAACATGGAAATTGAAACAATGATGCTATAATACGGTATTTGAATGAGAAAAGTCGATGCCGTTTGAATTTGAGTTTAGGGGGTATGGTTAATATTTCACACGTTTCACCTGTTCATTATGGAATAAATGACTTTTGTTATATATCATTATAAAGCCACTGCTTTTCTGCAATTTTTGATATATAATTTAACTCCCAAAGTAGTCGTAGATTTGATTTAATGGACGTTGTGTACCGTTGTATGTATGAAAACAAATTTTTTTTCGTAATTTTGTACATTTTCGTGAATATTTCACCATTGAGTGTGAGGATTGGTACAAAGTTGGCATTTTCTGTTGGGGATATGTATTCTCAATATAATTCAGCACGATATTTATAATTCTCACCCTACTAAGGCGAATAAGAATGAGAAATATGGAGCTGGGTCGAATTTTTAAAAAAATTTTTTTTTTCATCAAAAAAACGCTATAACTAAAAAAGCTCAACTCAGATTCGCGGGGACTTTTCACACTTTGTCAAAAATATCATTAATATATACTTGTAATGCATTTTATTTTTTCGTTTTTGTTAACTCAAATTTTGGTCACATCTGATATTGACTTATATATTTTCAAATTAACCAGTCAGTGCTCTTCACTTTTTTAGTTTTTATCTGCAAAACCTAGATTATAATGCCCTCATAGGAACGAGGTCGTTGAGCTTCTAAGATGTCATAAGCTATATTTTTTGGG
Source organism: Pictodentalium vernedei (assembly GCA_031216915.1). Classification (NCBI taxonomy): domain Eukaryota; kingdom Metazoa; phylum Mollusca; class Scaphopoda; order Dentaliida; family Dentaliidae; genus Pictodentalium; species Pictodentalium vernedei. The sequence continues at coordinate 229,189,755 of CM062293.1, forward strand.
AGGGGATCAACGATGAAAAGTTTCATTTGTTTTGGTTTTTTTTTTAAGAGACACTGAGGACATGATAACAATTAAATTAGTGAAAGAAATTGTCATAAATTTAGTAATAACATTTCTACAATTCAGATCCGATAGAATGGAACACCTCGGAAAAGCTGCAAGCATTACTGATAAAACAGTCATCCAACTTGCCATGGTGCATCGATTTAAGCAAGAATGGTGGAATGGAGGAAGCTGTCAGTTAAGCTGTTGGGAGGATCTAAATCTTTTAACTGCTCCTTGCCATTGACTTTGTTGTCTTGTACAAGTCTGGACCAAAATTTAACTTAACAGAAGCCTTTCGTGGAGATGATATCGGTCACTCGCCAAATGCTAGCAAAGTGGAAGTAACAGGCTGGTGACCAAAATAAAGCAGAACATGTAAAACTCATGGTAGCAGCTTTGGAGTCCGAATATAAACATCCTTTCGAAGACAGGTGGAGAAAGATCAAAACGATTACCAAGTTGGAGCCTCTACAACTTTTCATTGACATTTACCATGTAATTGGAGAACTCCAGGAACACTTTGCTTCTGAAAAATGTCTTTCTCCAGGTGAGTAAAGGCATTAGTTTTAAGTTTTTAGGAAAATGATGATGCTAGAGGTCCTGAGTTTGATCCCCATCCAGGACGAACCGCATTGTGTCATTGGGCAAGGCACTTTATCCTGGTTGCCTACATGGGGGCCCGATGACTCTGTGTACTAAGGCATACTGCACGTTGATAGTGCACATCTCTTCAACTGCTGTAAACCTGCTTGAGCAGAGCTTGAACATAGTTAGAATGTTGAGGAGCTGACAGTTGATTGTCGATGCTCGGTGGTTCTCTCCGGGTACTCCGGCTTTCTCCACCCGTAAAACTGCCATAGTCACAATTCGCCATTGTGCATAAGTTTGTGACCTTAACACCAATAAATAAATAAATATTAGGAATATGATTAGTAAAACTCAAGTGGTTGTACACCTTACAGAATAGTTCCTTCCCTGCTGGGTTCATCTTTGCTCTCTTGTCACCATCCTCTTTGAATGTGACCACAGGTTTCCTGTTGGTGTGATGTTTATTGACTGTTTTGACCTTTTACATTACCACCTGGGTTGAGGAGAGCCCGGTAACTCTTTGTTAAGAGCATTAGACTTGAAACCGAAAAGTCGATGGTTCGATCTTGAGCAACGGTAACTGCGTTGTGTGCTTGGGCAATACACTTCATTCTGATTGCACACGTGGGCACGGTAACGCTGTGTACAAACGCAGACGGTATGTTGATCGAGCACTTGTCTTCAACTTGTGCAGCGTTAGTAAATTGAAGATCTGATGATTGCTCCACGTTGCACAGTGGCAATCCTGCCTAGTGCTCAAACGACTAGTGAATTCCAAAGTCGACTAGTCAATACCCAAAAGTCAAGTCGACTTCGACTAGTCATTGGTGATAACTTGTCTCCTTATAACTGTGTTGGTGTTCCGGTAGAGTGCTGAAGGTCCAAATTTGGCTTCACTTGGGCATTCATATACAGCAACTTACTGGAACATTATTCTGTTAATGTGCTTCTAATTATGCTAAGAGTGAAATTATATAGTCTTATTATATCCCCGCTTCGAAGAAGTGGGGGCTATATAGGAATCGCCCTGTACGTCCATCCGTACGTCTTTCCGGACATGAAATTCTTGTGTGCGCAACTCCTCCTACATTTATCAATCAATTTGGACAAAACTTTTCAGACATCATCACTACTAAGTGAACATGCGCATATTCCAAGATTTTTGATCTGCGACAATTTTAACCAGGTTTTCTCCCTTTGACTTAGATTTATTATGTCTTTCCGTTCGAACAAATTCTTATGTGCGCAACTCCTCCTACATTAATGAACCGATTTTGATGAAACCTTTCAAACATCATCTCTACTAAGTGAACATGTGCATATTCCAAACTTTTTGATCTGTGACAATTTTAACCAGGTTATCTCTCTTGAACTTTGATTTAATATGGGTTTCTGCATGAAATTCTTGTGTGCGCAACTCCTCCTACATTTATCAATCAATTTGAACGAAAGTTTACAGACATCATCACTACTAAGAGAACATGCGCATATTCCAAAATTTTTGAGCTGTGGCAATTTTAACTAGGCTATCTCCCTTTAACTTAGATTTATTATGGGTTTCTACATGAAATTCTTGTGCGTGCAACTCCTCCTACATTTATCAATCTATTTGGACAAAACTTTTCAGACATCATCACTCCTAAGTGAACATGCGCATATTCCAAGATTTTTGATCTGCGACAATTTTAACCAGGTTATCTCCCTTTGACTTAGATTTATTATGTCTTTCCGTTCAAACAAATTCTTGTGTGCGCAACTCCTCCTACATTAATGAACCTATTTTGATGAAACCTTTCAAATATCACCTCTACTAAGTGAACATGTGCATATTCCAAACTTTTTGATCTGCGACAATTTTAACCAGGTTATCTCTCTTGAACTTTGATTTAATATGGGTTTCTGCATGAAATTCTTGTGTGCGCAACTCCTCCTACATTTATCAATCAATTTGGACGAAAGTTTACAGACATCATCACTACTAAGTGAACATGCGAATATTCCAAAATTTTTGAGCTGTGGCTATTTTAACTAGGTTATCTCCCTTTAACTTAGATTTATTATGGGTTTCTACATGAAATTCTTGTGCGTGCAACTCCTCCTACATTTATCAATCAATTTTGACGAAACCTTTCAAACATTATCACAACTAAGTGAACATACGCATATTCCCAAATTTTTGATCTGCGACAATTTTAACCAGGTTATCTCCCTTTAACTTGGATTTATTATGGGTTTTCAAATGGGATTCTTGTGTGTGCAACTCCTCCTACATTAATGAACCGATTTTGAATACATGTTGCACATTGTAAATGTGTTTTTCCAAATGTAAACCATATATGTGTGGGCTCTTTAAGTATTCAGTGCTGTTCTGTGGAAGGCCACATGCAAATACAAATTTCAACAACAAAAAATGATCTTTATGTATACATTTCCTTATGGCCTTCGCCTACATGATCAGAAGTGCATTCCTCTAAAAACCCAAAGCGGGGGTATTAATCACCTTCAGTGATAGTTCTAGTTTAATTTGCCTTGTTGCGATTTATGGGAGAGTGCCTATAGGCACTCTCCCATAAATTGCAACAAGGCAAATTAATAACATATCCTGATAGCCCAAAATAATTCAAAGTGATAGTTCTAGTTTAATTTGCCTTGTTGCGATTTATGGGAGAGTGCCTATAGGCACTCTCCCATAAATTGCAACAAGGCAAATTAATAACATATCCTGATAGCCCAAAATAATTCAGCACTCTACTAGTATCAGTTAAAACAAACTACTGTCACTACTATTAGATGGCAATAGATGTGTACATTGATTGCCCAATATCGCTGTTCAAACTGTCTGACAGTGGCACAGAAGGGTTACTATTTACCTAAAAGCTTGAACTCCGACGACTAGTCGACTGCACAATTGAGAGTCAACTACTGGTTTGCCCAGAGTCGACATCGACTAGTCGACTAATTGTTTGAGTACTAATCCTGCCCCCCTCTCCCCCCCCCCCTCCCCCTGTTAGATCTGATCTTTGCTGTTGAAAGTGTCGTTTAAACTTGATAAACAAACAAACCTGGTTTGAAATGTCTTGTACGTAACTCTTGGTATTCTAAGTTGTCCTGGATGAAAATAGAAATAAATTTTATATCCATATGTTAAAGGCCGAAATGTACAAGAGTTCTGTTTCCATCTTTATTAAGTTTAAATGTAGGTTAATCCTTTCAACATGTTACTTGTATTTTTGGCGTGAAGAGAAATTGATCGTCTATTGCAAACAACAAAACAATCGATGGAGAGAGTGGTGGAAGAGTGTGCTGGTCTCTTGTGCCAAAATACCCGGGATCAACCCTCCGTCGTGAAAATTCTCAGGTGTCCGAATCCTTTCTAGCAGCATCATTTGTAGCGTCCTATCGGGTGTGTGTGTGTGGGGAGGGTGGGGGGGGGGGGGGTCATGTTGGCATCCTCTGTGCGAAGAGATACACTCTGAATGCTAAAGACTCCTTCGTAGTATTCGAGAAGAGTGAAGCCTCAAACTTAACGCTACGAAGAAGATGCATAACATGGTTGCCAATCCTTATCAAATATTAAGCTTAGAACAAAGACAATTGGTAAACTGAATGAGGGTCAGTAATAGGGGAGACCGGGGACAATTGTATCATGAATCAATTGTAACATGGTTGATATCTGCTTCAGTTTGAGTGGAGCTCGAGATGCACCCCCTATGGTAAGTGGAGACAACGTCGTGTGATACTCTACCGGACCGTTGCCTCGATTAAAAACCTTATGACTTTTTGAGAAGGAAAAAACGTTTTTTCAACCTGTCCAGTAAATTTTGGTACTTTTTTAAGAAACGTGATAGCCACCAGAAAGGCTTATAATAATAAAGGTTGAATGACACTTTCGAAACATTATAGATTTCTCTTTCAAATGGGAGCATGTGTTTTAAATATATTTTTCCTGTAAATATTCTGCAAACGTTTTCGTTAGTTCATCCTGCAATGGGGTCGTTTGTAATAAACACCACTGGGACAGATGTAACATATTACAACCTACTCTCTGGCTGTTAAATTGGTGTTGACCTTATATGGGCAATACACAGACATGTACCGCGAGAGACGCGGACACGTAGTGTACACAACACTAGTAGACCTATTTTGTTTTTTAGCTCAACTTGACAAAGTCAAGCTGAGCTATTGCCACCACTTCTCGTCCATCGACGTACGTACGTACATACATATGTATGTCCACAATTTCCTTTGGCACACCTCATAGGTCGTATTTATGATCAGATCGCTTTGAAAACTTGGTATGCTTGTTTGGGGTGACCTCTAGATGGGAGATATCAGTTTTCTTCAATTTCCGTCAAAAAATGTTGCCACAGCCAACGCTTTTAGAACTTAGTTTAGTCAGACCTCAATATTTTCCTTTGGCACACCCTACAGGGCACATTTATGATCGGATCGCTTTGAAACCAGGTATGCTGACCTCTAGATGGGAGCTATCGATTTTCTTCCATTCCCGCCAAAAATTGTTGCTGCTGGCAACAACCTTTGAACGTAGTTTAGTCAGGCGTCAATATACTCCTTTGGCACTCCGTAGAGGGCACATTTTTGATCAGATCGGTTTGAAACTTGGTATGCTTGTCTGGGGTTATCTCTAGATGGGAGCTATCGATTTTCTTTGATATATCTGCCAATAAATGTTGCCGCTGGCAATGACCTTTGAACTTGGTGCAGTTATGCATCAAAATTTCCCCTTGGCACACCCAACAGAGCACATTTATTATTGGATCACTTTAATTGTTGCTGATGGCAACGTTCTTAGAACTTAGTTTAGTCAAACCTCAATATTTCCCTTTGGCACACCCTACAGGCACATTTATCATCGGATTGCTTTGAAATGTGGCATGCTTGTTTGGAGTGACCTCTAGATGGGAGCTATTGATTTTCTTCCATTTCCATCAAAAAATGTTGCCGCTGGCAACGACCTTTGAACTTAGTTTAGTCAGGCCCAGTATATTCCTTTGGCATGCCCAACAGGGCACATTTATAATCAGATCAGTTTGAAACTTCGTGTGCTTGTTTGGGGTTACCTCTAGATGTGAGCTATCGATTTTCTTCGATTTCCGTCAAAAAATGTTGCCACTGGCAATGACCTTCAATGAACTTTGTGCAGTTATGCATCAATATTTCCCTTTTGGCACCCCCTGCAGTGCACAGTTTTGACCAGATCACTTTGAAAGGTATGCTTGCTTGGGGTGAGCTCTAGATGGGAGCTATCGATTTTCTTCCATTTCCGTAAAAAAATGTTGCCGCTGACAATGTTCTTAGAACTTAGTTTAGTCAGACCTCAATATTTCCCTTTGTCACACCCAACAGGGCACATTTATGACCGAATTGTTTTGAAACCTGGCATGCTTGTTTGGGGTGACCTCTACATGGGAGCTATTGATTTTCTTCCATTTTCTGTCGAAAAATGTTACCACTGGCAACGACCTTTGAACTTAGTTTAGTCAGGGATCAACATATAACACGGCACATTTATAATCAGATCGGTTTGAAACTTTGTATGCTTGTTTGGAGTTACCTCTAGATGGGAGTTATCGATTTTCTTCCATTTCCGTCAAAAATAGTTGCCATTGGCATCGACCTCTGATGAACTTAGTAAAATCTTAGTGCAGTTAAGCATCAATATTTCCCTTTGACACACCCTGCAGGGCACATTTATGATTGGATCGTTTGCAAACTTGGTGTGCTTGTGTGGGGGGTGACATCTATATGGAAGCTGTCGATTTTCTTCCATTTCTGTCATAAAATGTTGTCGCTGACCTTTGAACTTAGTTTAGTCAGACCTCAATATTTCCCTTTAACACACCCTTCGGGGCACATTTACGATTGGATCACTTTGAAACTTGGTATGTGTGTTCGGGGTGACCTCTAGATGTGAGCTATTGCTTTTTTTCAGTTCCATAAAAAATTATTGTCCTTATCACCAGCCTTTGAACTTACTGCATTTGAGCATCAACTTGTCCCTTTTGCAGTTTCTGCAGGGTATATTTATGAATTTCCATTAAAAAAACAACAAAAAGCATTGCAACAAGCAATGACCTTCAAACTTAGTGCATTTGTGCATTAACATCTTCCTTTGGCATGCCTCAGAGGGCACATTCATTATCAGGTTGTTTTGAAACTTTGTATGCTTATGCAGGGTGACAAAGATAGGAGCTATTGATTTTATTTTCATTTCCATCAAAAACTGTTGCTGTTAGCAACAAACTTTCAGTTTATTGCATTTGTGGATCAGCATTCCTCTTTGACATGGCCTACAGGCCACATTTATCATAGGATTGTTTTTGAACTTTGTGTTCTCAATAGGCAAGACCTTCAGATAAGAGCTATTGATTAGCATTCATTTCTGTGAAAAAAGTTGCCATTTACAATAACCTCTGAACTTACTGCATTTGTGTATCAACATTCTTCCTTGAGCCAGTCTTACAGTTTACATTTAAAAATGCATGGATTACTCTGACGTTGTGCACACACAATGCTGTTATGTTCAAATTTCACCAAATAACATTGGTACCAGTGATATTAAATTTTGCCATTTCATTTATAACTTACCAAGTTCAAGTTTGTCAAGTTGAGCTAGTGTCATTGACACTTTCATTTTTAGCTCACCTGGCCTAAAAGGCCATGTGAGCTTTTCTCATCACTGGGCATCCGTCGTCGTCGTCCATTGTCCGTCGTCTGGCATCCGTAAACTTTTCACATTTTCATTTTCTTCTCTGTAACTGCTGAGCCGGTGAGAACCAAACTTAGCAGGAATGGTCTATGGGAGGTCCTCTACAAACGATCCTCATTTTGTTCCCGTCGGATGAAAAACATGGCTTCCAGAGGCATTCTTTGATTCTGGTTGGTGGATTTTCAAAAATCTTCTACTCTGAAACTGCCAGACCAAATGTTTTGAAACTTCACATAAATGATGATTGGCACCCCCTCTACCAACAATCCCCATTTAATGTTGATTGGATCACAAACATGGCTGCAGTTGCGGCTTATAGTTACTGTAGAAACCTTATGGGAAATCACATTTTCCTCTTCTCTGGAAAAACTGAGGTGACGTGAAAACAAACCTTGCAGGGATAGTCTATGGGAGGTCCTCTACAAATGATCCTCATTTTGTTCCCGTGGGTTGAAAAACATGGCTGCCAGAGGCATTCTTTGATTCTGATTGGTAGTTTTTCAAAAATATTCTCCTCTGAAGCTGCCAGACGAAATGTTTTGATACTTCACATAAATGATGACTGGGACCCACTCTACCTAAGATCCTCATTTAATGCTGATCGGGTTGCAAACATGGCCACAATTGTGGCTTATAGCTACCATAGAAACCCTATGGTAAATCACATTTTTGTCTTCTTCTCCGGAACTTCTGAGCCGATGTGAAATCTTGCAGGGATGGTCTATGGGAGGTCCTCTACAAATGATCCTCATTTTGTTCCCGTGGGTTGAAAAACATGGCCGCCAGAGGCATTATTTCATTCTGATAGGTGGATTTTCAAAAATCTTCTCTGAAACTGCCAGGCCAAATGTTTTGATACTTCACATAAGTGATGACTGGGACCCTCTTAACCAAGGATCTTCATTTAATGTTGATCGGGTTGTAAACATGGCCACAATTGTGGCTTATAGTTACTATAGAAACCCTATAGGAAATCACATTTTCATCATCTTCTCTGAAACTACTGAGCCGACATGAGCCAAACTTCGCAGGAATGGTCAATGAGAGGATGAAAATATGTGGCCACCAGAGGCTATATTCTAATTCTTAACCCAATGCCTTTCCTGCCCAATGCCTCTCCTGTCTGCATGAAGATCGGTACGGTCAGCAAAAATACTTGTTTTTTGAGAATCTGGTAAGGGTTGGTTCCAGTTTTCTCCGCTGAGAACTGGGGAAAAAAACCCCAAAATATTGTGTATACAGTACAAGTCAAAATAAGCTGTAGCGTAACTGCAATAAACTAAGTAAACTGCTGTTCCTGCCCTGAAAAGATCAGAATCTGACATTTTCTGGAAAACTATCAGTGAGAGCTTTCCAGAAAATGATGTCAGCTTCTGGTTTTATCAGTATAGGAAGAGAAAACGATACATAGTTTATAGGATTATCCTACAATTTATTTTGACTTAACTGTAAACCATTGCAACTGTACATGGATGCTGATATATGCTCATTACTCAAGTTACTTATCAGAAAATCTTGATTGTTGGCAGGTGTTTGATGAAACAGAAGTTTTTGCTGACATTCTCTTGCAATCATGTCTGCTTAGATGACAGTAATTATTGTATATCATTTAAGATTTGACAAAAATTGGAGTAATGTGTTTCCTGTAACCCTTTTACCTATCCAAAGCTATTTTGAAAAGAGAACACTGTCTGAAAAAAGTTGTAATTTTTCAAAAATATTTAACCTTCTCTTACTGATTTTTTTGTTGAAAACAGAATTCATAAATTGTGCATTTTCAAAAAAATCTTCCTTGAAACTACAAGGCCAAATGGTTTGAAAACTTAGTGTGACTGATGACTGTAACCCCCTCTACCAATGATCCTCATTTTAATCTTCATCGGGTTGCAATTATGGCTGCAATTCATTGTGGCTTATAGTTACTATAGAAACCCCATTGGAAATCTTATTTTCATCATCTTCACTGAAAGTACTGAGCCAATGTGAACCAGACTTGGCAGGCATTGTCTATGAGAGGTTCTCTACAACTGTTACTCATTTTTTTCCTGTTGGGTGAAAGAACGTGGCCGTCAGAAGCATTCTTTGATTCTGATTGGTCAATTTTGAAAACTCTTCTCCTCTGAAACCACAGGGCCAAATATTTTGAAACTTTGCATGGTTGATAACTGGGGCACCCTCCACCAACGTTCCTCATTTTAATGTTGATCGTATTGCGAACATAGCCACAATTGCGGTTTATAGTTTCTGGAGAAAAAACTATAGGAAATCACATTTTCATCTTCTCTCTGGAACTATTGAGCTGACATGAACCAAAACTTGGCAAGAATGGTCTATAGGAGGCCCTATACAAATGATCCTCTTTTTGTTCCTATTGGCTGGAAAATATGGCCACCAGAGACTTTCTATGAATCTGTTTGATGGATTCAAATGTTTTGAAACTTCATGTGATTGAAAACTGTAATGTTGCAAACATGGCCACAATTGCAGCTCATAGTTAGTATGGAAAGCCTATGGAAAATCACATTTTTATTTGTATTTCCAGGTGAGCGATTACAGGCTCTGTAGAGCCTCTAGTTTCTTTTGGTTTGTTTTTTGAGGGTTTTTTGTCTTTTTTTGTGGCATTTTGCCGCATGTTGCCACATTGGTGATTACTTGAACCATAAGGTGGTAAGTCGATAATCTGATTTATTTTCCTCCTGTGCTGTTATGGATTGAAGTTTTCAGGATAAACCAAACCATGTCTCTTTTTGTTAAGCCATCATCGATACTGTTACTTCTTACCCCTGTCAGTGTTACAACTTGTCCCCCGAGTTCTGATGTGTTTTATGTGCCCACTGGCACATAGAACACATTGGAACTCGGGACGAACTGGGCATGATACTGGGACAGGTGTAATAGTTAGGGTGACCATAGAAAGTGACGCGTTCCTCATAGTCTGCGATTCTTTTGCAAATAATGATTTTATTACATTTTAGCAGGAAGATCAAGTGAGTACAACCTGCAGAAGTTCTCTTCCATTACCTCGTGATTACATGGTATTTTTGGAAAATGCAAACCCCAGTCTCCACTACTTTTATCCTACAGTCCTGTTGTGTTGTAGAATTAAATTATCACTGAAACTCCCCCTCAAGTAAAAAGGCATTCACATTTCCCAGTTGAATGTGGTGTATAAGACAATTCCTCGTAGGACATAGTGGTAAAAAAGGTTAACACTTTGTATTTTTGGCAAACCGAGTGTTCATTTCTAAAGGACGTTGTGTATAAACTCTGCCTTCAATATGTTATTCATGTGTCTTTGACTACTGTAAGAATATGGAGTACCTAACGGCAGGTCTCTGATATGACAATATCTACAGATGTTTCGCATCTTGCAAATATTGATAAAGCGTTATAGATGCTTAATACTATTCCATTGCAAAAATACATTTTTATATCCCTTGAAAAAATAATTCGCAGTACAAATTCACACCGTTGTTAAATAAACCTCTTTTTGGTTGTACTGTTATATATTCTCAAGTTATCAAGCCAACAGTCTAATTGTTAGTCTTCGATGCTGTTATGGTCTGGATTGTGTTAAGAGATTATGTAATTTTGTTACTTTGCGCTACGTTCTATTCAGAAGCAAATGATACATGACATAGTCCTAACTCTTTCATTTCAACTATCCCTTGAGTTGTTTGGTCCATTCATGTGGACGCACACCCACTTCTGGAAGTCCCCATTGGAATGGAAAAACTGAGTAAGTACACATAAAAAATGTACTCTCAAGGATAACATGTTTCGGATTTTGATTTGCTCGCTACCCTTTCACTAACAAAATATTAGGGAACTGTAATAGTTGTTTAGTTGCCACATGAATGGTTTAAAGTGTAGCAGTTGTCATAGGTTGGGACAGAGAGGTGTCCCTAAAATTGGTTTACAGCCAAAGGCTTCTAGGGGGTTTTAATTTGAAATGTTGAAAGTGTATTCATATATTCAGGTAGGGTATCTAGATGTGCATAAATGTTTCAAATTTTTTATTTGTCCCCATGTTGTTTGTCGTTAAAGAATTGGTTTTCAGTGAAAGGTTCCTGGGGGTTTAATTCGAGCTGTTGAGAGTGTTTTCATTTGTTCAGGTAGGGTCTGGAGATGTGCATAAAGTTTTTCGGATTTTTGAGTTGGCCCCATGTGGCACCCATAGTGCCACTTTTGTCATTAGAGAATTGATTTCTGGTGAAAAGCTCCAAGGGGTTTTAATTCGAAATGTTGAGAGTGTGTTCATGTGTTTAGGTAGGGTCTCTAGTTGTGTATAAAGGTTTCAGATTTTTTATTCAGGGCCACATTTGGTGTCCATTTCACCACTTTTGTTGTTGGAGAATCGGTTTCCGGCAAAAGGCTCCCAGGGTTTTTAATTTGAAACGTTGAAAGTGTGTGCATATGTTCAGGTAGGGTTTCAAGATGTGCATAAAGGTTTCTGATCTTTGATTCGGCCCCATGTAGCACCTTCAGTGTCACTTTTATCATTAGAGAATCAGTTTCTGGCGAGATGCTCCTAGTGGTTTTAATTTGAAAGGTTGGAAGTGTGTTCATCTGTTCAGGTAGGGTCTCGAGATGTGCATGGAAGTTTTGCATTTTTTATTTGGTCTCATGTGGCACCTGTAGCACCACTTTTGTCATCAGAGAATCGGTGTCTGGCGAGAGGCTCCTTGTGGTTTTAATTTGAAATGTTGAAAGTGTGTTCATATGTTCAGATAGGGCCTCTAGATGTGCATGAAAGTTTGCATTTTTGATTTGGCCACATGTAGTGCCCGTAGCACCACTTTTGTCATTAGAAAATCGGTTTCTGGTGAGAGGCTCCTGGTGGTTTTAATTAGAAACGTTGAGAAAGTGTGTTCATATGTTCCAGTGGGATGTCGAGATCTGTATAAAGGTTTGGGATTTTTTATTCATTCCCATCATCAGAGGATCGGTTTCCGGTGAAAGACTCCTAGGTGGTTTAACTCAAAACGTTGAAAGTGTGTTCATATGTTCAGGTAGGGTCTGTAGATGCACATAACGATTTCGTATTTTTGATTTGGCCCCTTGACAAGTTTTACTAGTTAGGATTCTTTCAGGATACTCATTTTTACTAAAGCCTATTATCTCCATTTTTGCCTATCCTGTCTATCTTATGTCTTCCCCGATCTCCTTATATAGAATTCTGCCTTCCCTAGATGTGTTTATGTGCTAGTGCACAATGTGTACACATTACAGGTAGCACAAAGGCACATGCTGGATGTGCCGATATGTGCTTGTGTGCTTATGCACAATGTGCGCACATCACAAAGGCGCATATGTATGTTTGGAGATCATTATGACATGGCAATGCATTATTTAAATATACCCTTTGAGGATACCTTTTTGGAATACCTTTTTTTGGATATCCTTTGCAGAATATATATCTGAAGATAGTTATGTTCCTAATATGGCCTTCTGGGCCATCCCACACCCTTCACAGCTCCAAGGCCACTACTTCTCCATTGTCACCACCATATGTCGTGTAATCCAATACTATTGTATTCACCTTTAGTATGGTGTAATACCAACGTTGCTGTCTTGTACCATTAAAGCCTTGCACTTTAACTATTGGATACCACTATTCTGTCCTATGTCTCAATCATTACTAACTTGTAGCAGTACTGTAAGCATAGTAGCCACCCTCGGTTCTGTTTCGACATCTGCCACTGGCCAAATCTAGGCTCAATCAGATCACCCCCTTCACCCAAGCTTATATCAGTCTCATCGCTACCTTTCTATTGAACTCAATCTTCATCACATGTCAGAAAACATGGAATAGATTTCTCACATGACGGAAAGAACCAGCTTAACATTTTCAGTAGGGCTATAAAGTACCCTCTTGTTGGAGAACATGCTGTTGTCAGGATTGCCTCGATTCTCATGTCTGCTTCTCGTTTTAATTTCTCTTCTCTCATTTTTTTTTTTTTTTCTTTTGTTTTTCTCTTTTTTCTTGTTCATTTTTTTTAAAATGGGAATGGCAGGGAGACAGCCACTAGTGGCTATACCATCTCCCTGTGGTGCAATCACGTAGTAGTGAATAATGTTACCTCTATGTATATTTTTGGTTTTGATTGTATACATGTTGCACTACTGAATAAAATCAATCAATCAGTCTATACAATGTATTGACCTAGTGCATGCCAGGGATATAAAAAATTGTATGTTGATCGTGCCGTGATGTGCTTGTATCTTAGTATATATTGTGCCACAATGTGTGCACATGAGAGATAGCACATGGGTACATCTTGGATGTGCTGATATGTGCTTGTGTGCAAATACATGATGCGACACGTTGTGCATTAGCACATAGGCACATACGCGTATTTGCGGATACTTATGACATGGCAATATATCATTTGAGGAAACCTGTTTATGGATACCTTTTGGAGATAATTATCGGCGGATATCTATATGACGGTAGTTCTGTCTCTTAGTACCTGTTTGGCTTGGTTTTCTTGGCTACCCCAAAACATTTATAGGTTTTAAAGCATCACTACTGTATTGTCCACAGTCACCACCATCTGTCGTGTGATCCAATAATATTATTTTCACCAATACTGTAGTCTTCCATCACCCTTACAGCTTTGTACCACTATTATTGACTTGTAACACTACTTCACCTGACCCTGTCATGACTCTTCCTTCGGTCAGGTCTTTAATACTTGCAACTAGTCTGGTCCATTTATCTAAGCCTGTATCTGTATTCACATTCCCTTTACTAAGTGCACGCTAGGGTCCCTTACATATAACAAACCGTACGTACCAAGATGAAATACCCTGTAATGTGTACATATTGTGACACAATGTGTATTGAAACATTAGCACATCTTTTCTTATATGTGAGGTATCCTAGCGGGCAATAGGTCATGGAAATTTAAAGATCAATACCAGCTTGGCTGAATGAGGCAATTTGGTTGCAATCGTCCCCTGATTTCTAATGTTTTCTATATGTCAGTTGGCACATAGAACACATTGGAACTCAGGGTGACGAACTGTTAAAGACCTGATAGAGGGTTAAGTCGAGACTGGGTCAACTATAGCTAGGAAAACATGGCATGAGAACAGTTTCCACCGGATAGGTTAATGGCAGATTTATAAATGACCTAGAATTTTGAAACTCTGTTTTTTTCCTTTCCAGAGGTAAAAATCATTCCTGACGAAAGTGATGATGATAAAATAACTGATGTTGAACAATGACCGGATAGAAGATAAACTGATTACTGATAATGCAGGTATTGATATCTCATGATGATACTTTTCGACAAAAATTAATTCCTTCATTCAATAATAATTTGTATACATACCTTTTTAACTTTATCTTTTTTCTTTCCTGAAAATATTTTCAAATGCATTCTGGAGCCAATACTATTTCAATTAGTCATTTCCATAAATAGAAAATAAAATTCTAAAAAATACAACTGTAAAAGTTTTATAGTATTGACCCCGGGGATTCTTCGTTCACGGATACCTCTAAAACGGTCCTTTGCAACAGAATCCTGTTTCGGGGGAGGGGTGGGGATTCCTTTGGGGGGGGGGGGGGAAGGGCGTTCATTGTTATTGATTTTCCTACTCGGTTAATCGCCCGATACATTAAGAGTATTAAGAAAATAAACAGGCTCCAAACAAAAAGGAACATCACAGATGATCCACATTGGATTTAGGAATGTTTGCTTGTTGAAATGACTCTTCTTGCCATTCACACCACATTTCTATGAGAGGGGTTGAGAGAATAGGAGAGAGAGGAATTTAACATTTTCCCCATCGGGCCGAAATGTTGTTTCGACCCGACGGGGATGTTCGTAAATATGTAGAAAAAATGTGAATTTTTATGCCCCCGATAGGGGGGGGCATCTTAAATTCGGGTTGTCTGTCCGGAGTCATAACTCTATAATGTGTCAATGGATTTCCGTGAAATTTTACGCAAAGATCAATGGAAGGTCTGTTACATAGCAACACCATGCTCGAGTGACAAAGGCTAGAGTCACAGGAATGGAAAAACTTAATTCTCTCACAAACTGTATTTGTCCGTTTGGGGCCATAATTCTATAATGCTTGGGTGGATTTCCACAAAATTTCATGCAAAGGTCAAAACCAATGGAAGGTCTGTTGAACAGCAACACCATACTCGAGTAACAAATATCAAGGTTACAGGAATGAGAAAACTTAATTCTTTTCAACCTACTCACAATTGTTTACAATTGGCTGTAACATAAGTGCAAGCCCTACTTCGGAACTAACTCAAGCTTTTAGAATCTTTTCCAAACGAGTTGGAAAAGTACTAGAGTGCAAAAGCACGAAAAAGATCGAAAAAAGGGTCGAGCGAGACCAGCGCTCGAAATTACAGGTACTCTCTCTGCACACCTCTTGCGTTTACCGAGCGCATGCGCAACAAACCGTGACGTCAATTCCTTTATTTTCCGCCATTGTTCATGGTCGGAAATTTTTGTGACTGTGCTGTTTATGATATTAATTCTTCATGAACAACTTATTAATCGTCTTTAGTGTGCTACTGGATTGTATCCTTTTTCAAGCTACCAAATTATTACTCTCATTTAATGTTAATTTGTATTATTATTGCTGTGCTTTTCACACTTTATCTTGCCTTTCCCCCACGTGTGAACACGACCTTCGTTCTGTTTTCCGTCGGCGGGAAGCTTGATTGTTGTATTTATATCATGCCTAAGACTATTCCTTGTACCTCTTGTTTGCAGGTGAAACATGTGGACGATTCCCATACCACATGTGTCACTTGCAACAATTGCACTCAGGCCCAATCATGTGGTATCTGTGGGGTTTGGTCCTCTAAATTTTGGGCTTCTGTTAACAAGGTGGTTCTTTCCAGAGCTAGAACCCCTCGTTCTCGGGGTAAGGGTAGCCGTGCCGTTGCAGACATTTCTGCTGGTGCACGTGGTGACTCTGTCACACAGGATTCGGATCTGACTTCTGTGGCGAGCTCCTCTGCAACTGTTGACGGTGTTTGTTCTGTGATACCTGATGAGGAGACCGCGGTCTCTTTGTCTTCGGATGTCACTATTGAGGCGTCTGTTTTCGTTGAGAGCTTTTCCGAGGTCAACTCGGTAACCCTCTTCGATCTGCCTCCAACACCGTCGACCGTTGTTGAGGGGGTTGCTACTCCAGATCCTATTCTGTCTGATGGTGGCTCTTCCATCTCTTCTGGGGATGGTCTACAGTCTCGGGGGACCGAGGCTGTATCTGCTGGTGTGTCTGTGTGTTCTCAGCCTCCCCCAGCCTCGCGGCGAGGCTGTGCGGGTTTGCTGTCTGCTCCGTCTCATCTGGCTAGGTTTGCTCCTAGTCGGTTGAGCCGGCCGGTCGCTTCGGCAGCGATTCCTCGTCCCTCGAGTGAATCGTTTATTGTTCCACCTTCGCCTGCTAGTGTGCCGACTAGCGGGATGGTGTTGGGACGTTGGCATCCAGGGCCTGCTGTTCGGCAGCGGTCAGTGACAGCCCCGGTTAGCTGTCACTCTCGGAACCTTCCTCCGGTGATTCCTCACTGTGTTCCGAGTCTGGGTGTCGATCGATGCTTGCCGTCGGTCTCAGAGGATAGGCAGTTGGGGCCGTCTGCTGCGCAGAGGTCAATGACAGGTTCCTGTCATTCTTGGGACAATCCTCCGGTGTCTTCTCACCGTGTCCTAGGTCCAGCTTCTGATCGACGTGCGCCGTCGGTCCCTTTCGAGGATTTGCAGGCAGGGCCTTCTGTTTCGCAGAGGCCAGTGATGGCTCCTGGGCGTCACAATCGGGACTATCCTCCGGTGTCTTCTCACCGTGCTCCTATTCTGTCTGCCGATCGACGTTCGCCATCGGTCTCTTCTGAGGATTTGGGTTCTTCTACCAGAAGGGTCCATTGGGAGGACACTCCGTCGGGCGATTCTGCTGCGACGGATTCTCAGGGTGACCTGCGCCAGGCCGTTTTGGCGCTCACCCGGTTGCTTTCTGGCAACCCTCAAGTTGGCCTCCCTGTGCCTCCTGAGGCACAACCTCCTTTGGTCGGTCGCCGAGATGTCTCGCCTGGCCCCTTGGATACTGCACAGTATTCACAGGAGGTTTCTGCTGGTCAGCCCGAGTTGGGCTACGTCTCCTCTGCTACGGAGGATGACGAGTATCTTGAAGGTGATGGTCCCCCTTCGTCAGTCTTGGGGCAGGCTTTGGATTTCGTCTTTGGCTTATTGCCGGACGTTCTACCTTCCGACCAGCCTTCTGTGACCGTCCGGCCGCGGTCCACTGTGGAGCGCCGTAACCCTGTTGAGCCTTCTAGCTCCGGGGCTTTGCGTCCTCTGCAATCGGCTCAGGTGGTTGAGTCCTTCCAGGGCTTAGACGCCAAAATGCGTTCTAAGGCCCTCAAGGGTTCCTTCTTTTCTAGCGCTGATGCCTTCCTGCCTCCATCGCGGTTTCGTGTTTACGATTCCGTCTCTCCACCAGTCTTCCAAGGGATGACTACTGTGGATGAGGATTCTTCTTCCCTCGGGTTGACTAAGCCTAAGTCGGCAGTTCTCCCGATGTCGGTGGTTGAGTCTATGGTGGGCCTGTCCCGAGAGATGCTGGGTATGTTATCTCTCGCGGACCATGTTGTCGCTGCTCTGGCTGAATATTTTCCACCAGGGGAGTTTGATGACGCTCAGGCGCCTTTTCGCGTTTTGTCACAGGCTCTTATGAACTTGACTCACGCTCACGCCTGTAACACGGCCAATTTGGAGCTGGCACGCCGGGATGCGGTTTTGGATTCTTTACCATCCCTTCCTTCTGAGCAACGTGCTGTTCTGAGGTCTGCCTCTTTGGTAGGACCTCAGTTGTTCCATGGTTCCGTGGAAGCTGTTCGTGGCGAAGTTCTTCGTCATTCGAAGGACCAGCTTTTGCTGAGACAGCTTGACCCACCTGCTGCTGCGGGTGGGGGTCGTTCCAGGCCCGCCAAGCGTGCTGCTGCGTCTGCCTCGTCGGCGACGTCGGCTACGCCTTCGGCTCCGTCTGCTCCTTCTGCTCATAAGAAGCGCCGACGTGGCCAGGCCCGCTGGCAGCCTCAGGCTGGAAAGTCTCAGGACTCTGTCACTTCCCGAGGTGGTTTCTCCTCTCGGGGGCCTCGTCGAGGCCGCAAGTGAAGGTTCTCACCTCGATTCGCCTCCAGTCGGAGGAAGGCTGTCGCTGTTTTACGACCGTTGGACAGAGATAACGTCGGACTCTTGGGTCCTCGACGTCATTCATTCCGGTCTGCGACTGTCCTTCCATCGGCACCCCAGTTTATCTCGGGTGCCCCTTCCGACTCAGGTCCCTTCAGATTCTCTGCGTCGGGACCTTCTGGTGCAGGAGATCGACAATCTCCTCACCAAAGGGGCGATCGAGGTGGTCAGGAACACCCTTTCACCGGGGTTTTACTCGAGACTTTTCTTGGTGCCGAAGAAAAACGGCCAATTTCGTCCTGTCATCGATCTGAGTACCCTGAACGAGTACATAATTGCTCCTCATTTCAGTATGGAGACTTTCCGGTTGGTTCGACGTTCAGTTCATCAAGGCGATTTTGCGGCCAGTATCGACCTGAAGGATGCCTACTTCCATGTACCCATTCATCTGGCGTCACGGAAATACCTTCGGTTCTCGTTTCGGGATCGAGTTTTTCAATTCAGAGCTCTCCCGTTCGGTTTGAACCTGGCTCCTTGGGCCTTCACCCGACTGATGTCACATGTGCTTGCTTTCCATCGCACTCAGTCGGCGGTGACTTCGTCCGCCTACCTAGACGACATCCTCCAACGGCACCACGATGCTGCTGTTCTGGAGTTCGATGTCCGGCAGTTTCTTTGCCTTCTAGCGTCGCTGGGTTTCAGAGTCAATCGCGAGAAGTCTGATCTTCTTCCTTCTCAGCGATTCCGTCATTTGGGGATGGATTTCGACACTCTTCACAATGTAGTGTCGGTTCCCCAGGCTCGGGCGACGATTCTTTCCGCCTTGACTCGGGACCTGCTTCAATCTTCCTCGGTCTCGGCCAGGACTTTCCTTCGGATGCTGGGCCTTTGCGGTTCGGTGACCGATCTCATTCCGCTCGGTCGCTTGTTTGTCCGACCTCTCCAACACTTCCTGTTGGATCATTGGCGTCCGAATGTAGATCCGCTGGACCTGGAACTCACTATTCCTCGGTCTTTGCTTTGTCACCTCCGCCCTTGGGCAAATATTCCCTGGCTGACACAGGGTGTTCCGTTGGATCTTCCTTTGGCCGATCGCATCCTTACTGCGGATGCCAGCGATCGGGGCTGGGGTGCGACGTTGGACCCTCTCGGTCTGTCTACTCACGGAGAGTGGGACAGCGAGCAGGTGGGCCTTCATATCAACCAGAAGGAGCTCCTTGCTCTTCTGTTGAGTTTTCGGCTTTGGATCCCTCATCTGTCGGACCATGTTGTCCTACTTCTTTCGGACAATTCGACAGTAGTGGCCTACATACGGAATCAGGGAGGCACTCATTCGATTCCTATGTATCGGCTGTCTCGGGATCTTCTTCTGTTGGCACGGGATGTGAACGCTCGGGTGTCCATTCGACACATTCCCGGGCATCTCAACGTCCTAGCAGACTCCCTGTCCCGACGCGACAGTGTCCTTCCATCCGAATGGATGCTACATCGGTCGGTGTTTCAGGCGATTTGCGAGCAGTGGGGTCGTCCTCAGGTCGACCTTTTCGCTACTCGCTGGAATCATCAGGTAGAGACTTTTGTCTCCCCTTGTCCAGATCCTCTGGCATTTGCAGTAGACGCTCTGTCTCTGGACTGGACAGGCTGGGTCGGCTATGCCTTTCCGCCTGCACCGATTCTTCCTCAAGTTTTAGCGAAGATTCGTGCTTGCAGTTGCAGGATCATTCTGATCACACCCCTGTCTCCACAGAGGGTGTGGATCAATCTGCTGCGGCCTCTATTGGCCGATCGACCGATTCGTCTACCTCTACGTC
Source organism: Pictodentalium vernedei (assembly GCA_031216915.1). Lineage (NCBI taxonomy): Eukaryota > Metazoa > Mollusca > Scaphopoda > Dentaliida > Dentaliidae > Pictodentalium > Pictodentalium vernedei. The sequence continues at coordinate 229,210,094 of CM062293.1, forward strand.
GCGATCTTCTTTCACAGGGTCGTCCCAGGAAGTATCACAACAACCTGGCGAGCCTGTCCCTTCACGCCTGTCTTTTATCAGGTCCAGTCTCCGACGTAGAGGTTTTTCGAGACGATCAGTGGAGTGCATTTCTGCATCGCGGCGACCTTCCACTGGAATGACTTATGCCGCCAAGTGGAAGGTTTTCTGCCGCTGGTGTTCAGATCACAATGTGAATTACCGTGATCCGTCTATCGCTCAAATTGCGGATTTTCTGGTTTTTCTTTTTGACTCCAAGGGCCTCCAGCCTATTACGATTAAGGGCTATCGGTCTATGCTGTCTGATACTTTCTCTTATGTGGGAAAGCGGTGTATCGGTCGTAATCTTTTCCTCTCCAAACTTATTCGGCACTTTTCTTTGAAGAGGCCTCGAGTTTTGCGTCTTACACCCAAGTGGAACTTGGCATGGGTGTTGCACTGTTTGGAGGGGGCGCCTTTCGAGCCTTTATCTGAGACCGACATGCGTTTTCTCACCTATAAGACAGCTTTTCTTCTAGCGTTTGCTTCTGCTCGTCGAGTCAGTGAGCTTCATGCGCTATCTGTTGATTCTGCCTTCTTCCGAAATGAGGCTAACAGTGTCACATTCACTACTGATTGCTCTTTTCTGGCTAAGAATCAACTCCCCGATTCGGTACCTCCTCCCATCTGCATTCGGGCTCTCCCTGCTGTAGATGGACGGAGGCCTCTTCTTTGTCCTGTTCGTGCGGTCAAGACTTACATTACTCGCACTCAGTTCATTAGGAGGGATCGGAAGAGATTTTTTCTGTCTCTCATTCCTAAGCGGCAGTCTATCTCTTCCCATTCTATTTCCAGGTGGATCTGTCTTGCAATCAAGCTGGCTTATTCTCGCTTGTCTGCATCGGATCTTGTTTCGAACCGGCTTAATGCTCACGAGGTTCGTGCCATTTCTACATCCTGGGCGTTCTCCAATTCTGTTTCGCTCCGTGATGTTATGAATGCGGCTTACTGGAGGAATGCTTCTACCTTCTCCGCCACCTTCAGCAGCAATCTGAGGACCTTTATTCTTTAGGCCCTCTCGTGGCTGCTCAGGCTGTGGTGCACCCTCGTTAAATTGTTTTTGTCGAGGTTGCGCTTCTCTCAGCCTTGTTCTTTTCAGGTGCCTTCTCTCTTTCTTCATTACAGGTTTTAGTTTTTGTTCTCTGCCATCCTTGCTTTCGTTCTGCTACTCTTGTTGGTATTGGTTATGTGATTCACCTCCTCCTATTGTTTATTCAGCCAATTGTAAACAATTGTGAGTAGGTTGAAAAGAAATTAAAATTTTTTAGTAAATTTTGTTTCTTAACATACCTACCACAATTGTTTACCGGAGGCCCACCCTCCTTGGGGATATCTTTGATATCGATGCCTCCCCGCTAAATCACAAACTTCTCGTTGGCGGAAATACGGAATTGACGTCACGGTTTGTTGCGCATGCGCTCGGTAAACGCAAGAGGTGTGCAGAGAGAGTACCTGTAATTTCGAGCGCTGGTCTCGCTCGACCCTTTTTTCGATCTTTTTCGTGCTTTTGCACTCTAGTACTTTTCCAACTCGTTTGGAAAAGATTCTAAAAGCTTGAGTTAGTTCCGAAGTAGGGCTTGCACTTATGTTACAGCCAATTGTAAACAATTGTGGTAGGTATGTTAAGAAACAAAATTTACTAAAAAATTTTAATTTCTCTCACAGAATCAGATTATTCTTTCATCCCTAACAAATTCAAAACAAAACTTTTCATTCCAGTATTATAGGCCAATTGGCCATAGTTCAGGGGCATTGTTCTCAATATGGAGGTGCGTTAGATTTCTACGCATTTAAAGAGGATGAAAACTTAACGATTAATCAACTAAGGATAATACTAATTGATTATGCCACGAACAATCAATAGTCGAATATTTGTGACAGCTCTAATTTCCATGGTGCATCATTTCCTTAGATTGCTTGTAATTAATGTGATTGTGGGTTGCCAAACAATCCTCGTATCGATTGTGATGCATGTTATTCAGTAAGAAATGAGTTATGAAATTTTTAGGAAACCAGAAGCCGAATTGCATTTTATTCCGAAATATACTTCACACGAGGAATTTTTTTTTTCAACTTAATAACCACATGTTAGATAAATATATCACCTATGTCGAGCAGGGATTCCACCAGGCATAGTCCTAGCACCTTGCCATTGGGTTCAAAACTGTAAAGTTTTTCGGAAGGTGGTTTCAGTGGGAATCGATCCTCGGTCTACGGTACCCAATCATCTAGCCAATCTGCCACCATACCAACTGAGCCAACAGCAACCCTATAAAAGGTTGGAATTGACTCCGCCAGTATGTTAGTTCACATTTACAACCCAACTCGAGACCGATATTACATAAACATCATATATATATCGTCACATGATGCTTGCTGCATCTTGACAGTCAAACCAATATGGGTATCGTATTGAGCTCCAGCTGTTACTTTTTGGTTCACCAGTGCTGTTATTGAAATGATCATGAAGACTACGTTTTTTGTGAGTTCGTACAGTCTGAATATGTTCTTTCAAGACAGTATTCAGTTTTTGAAGCTGATTTTGCGAGTTCTTTACTGATATCAAGCAAGCCTGAAAATAAGCAGACTCATCTACAAAATGAGGTCCCCAGAGGGGTAATTTGGTGATGCTACCCTGTACAGCAGGGTAACATCACAAAATTTACCCTCTGTGAACCACAGTCTGAATCAAGGTCTCAAGCCAAAACAGAAAGATGTAAGTAGAGGATAAATTGGCCCACTGTAAGTGATAGCATCAGCAAATTCACTCTCTGGGGACCTTATTTAGCAAATGACAAATTGCTTATATTCAGACTTGATATCAAGCAATACATTTACTATTGTAAAATATCCAGGGAGTACTTAACTTTTTTCTTTGTGTATATTTGTTTATTGGCTATATCGTTGGTAAGCTTTGGATCACATGAAAATAGTCCATGCATATCAAGTATTGCCTTGTTTAGTTCTTTCAAACAAACATTACAATTGTAATTGTTGGGTTTTATCATTGGAAGTGAGATACTGGAAAGTCATAGTTCACTGACCAAGATACTATTAAGGGATCCTCCAACCTAACTTTGGTCATATTTCAAGATATTTTCTCCAAAGTCCAAAATGGCCAGAAAAAATAACCCCAGTAAATTATATACCAAAATGTTTGAAAAGAAACGTAGGAACATGTGGAAACTGACATTTGCCTTGGAACTGCCGCCATGTGGCTGGGGCACACCAACATGTTGACAATATAATACCTTAAAATGTCTGAATGGTTGCATTTTGCAATCCTTACTTCGTGTACAAACTCGGAGAAATCTTTTTGTCATTCGAGAGAAGAATGAGCAGTAAGAATAATTCCATTCCATGGTATCTACAATTCCCAAATACTTTCATTTTGTTTTGGTTTTGTTTTGATGAAGTAGAGGTCAACTCCAGGTCTGCAACAGGTATGGAGGCACAATTGATTTCATCAATGAATGAAGAATGTTCAATGTGAACATTTTCGTAATAATTATACACCATAATTCTGTTGAAAATAGTTAATATTCTTGTCAAATTCACAAAAAATGATTTCATTGATGAACCAAGAAAGAAAAACTATCCTAGTTTATTCATTTTGTCTCATGTGATTCATTTCTGTTGTTCAGTTATGACAACTGCCATTCAAATGCACAACTGAAGTGCACTATGACAACAAAGACTGGAAAAAAATAATCGAGACTGTTCACATTAAGAACATTTATATCAAATAACTGATTTCATTATATGCTAAACGATAGATTATCGAAAAAATTGCAGAAAGATAGAAATCGTATTTCCCTCTGTGAAGATATAGAAATTTTCACTTCCACGGCATCAATCAAAATGGCGGCTTTCAAAGCATCACTTCAAGGTGAATACAAGTCAAATTATCCTTGGAAATGATCAATTTGTTCTAGAAACGTATAATGAAAAGAAAATCGAATGTTTTTTTTGAGTGGATACTGATCATTTCCAGCAATAATTCAACGCGTATTCACCTTGAATTGATGCATGAAATCCGCTAGTCCAAATATGGCCTGAAAGTCTATAATGTAAGTTTTTGGTTAGGTACGTCCTTTCAAAGGATGTACCAAACCAAAAACTTATATTACAGACTTTCAGGCCATGTTTGGACTAGAAACTCGCCAACTGAATCAGATCGCAAGACACTGTGTGTTCTGAGTATCGATCAAATTACTTCTGCATATCAATGATTCAATCTGGTGTTTACTTTCATGCAACAATTCATGGTTGAAACGAGTGGAATTTTTCAGATTCTTTTAAAAAGCGTATAATAAAAAGAAAATTTAGCGTTTTGGAGTGAATGCCTAAAATTATCTCATTTGTGTCCGAGACGAAGGGCTAGTTTTGCTCGCACAAGCGCTCCCGAAAATTAAACATTTATATTGATCACTCATGAGATAATTTTCGGTTTTCACTCAAAAACATCAGATATACTCTATTGATTTACAGAATGTGAATGTTCTTTCTATCTTTTATTTTGTATAATTTGTTTTGAATGTATCATCCTTCAAAAGTAAGTTTCAGGGAAGTTTAACTGTTACCAGAACCAGCCTATTTTACAAAAATAATAGCTTATTTTTTTTTTATTGAATCCAATTTGATAGGCAGCCAATGAAAGACATGAACAAAACCAAGATTATTTCGGTTTATGAGTTCATTGATCTGTCATTTCATAATCATTTGGGCCTCATTTTGGTAATCTGACCACAAGCGAATGTTTATTATTAATGATACATGTTGACAAGCGATTTTGGTGGTACCAATTTCATGTTACAATCATGTTACTCTTAAGATCGGTATAGATCAATTTGACACTGAATATAACTGTGTGTCAAAGAAACTTAGAAAGTTAATTTTACGATGTTCCAAAATATTACAGCAGATGGACAGCTTAAAGCGTTATTGTCCTGTTTCAAACTCTTGGGTAGCAGACAAAACACTGAAATAGAATACCTGAAGTTCTCTGACAAATATTGTTCGGCTTTCAGTCAAATATTTTCGTATAAACACAATTATGACGATTACTATTAATGTTTGTATCGATATATTTTCTTTCCAAACCTTATTATCTAGTTTTATATTTTACGTAGCAGCAACAAAATTATAGTATGAAACATTGGCGTAGTGCTCCATTTCTAAAAAAAAATACCATCCCTGAATGAGGAAATTGAAAAGTTGTCTTGCAGTTTTGACTTTTTCTTGCATTAATGGCATTAACAGTGCAACTTTCCACAATGAGTGTATTAGTCATTTTCAATTTCATCGCTTTGCAGATTTGAGAAGAGCGTGGTCGTTTCTGTAGTTCTTAGGTCTTTGAAAACAATATTCTTCCCAAGTTACAAACCGTCTTGTGACTGATTTTCCGAATGGTGAATTCAAATGGAAGCAATTAATTTTGGTTCACTTAATCTTTTTAAGTGTTATGTTCTATCTTTACATTCCACTTGTTATAAAATTGGAAATTTAGAAACTCTGGTTTTCGATGTAAAAATCTTTTTAGCTCACCAACTTTAGTTGTGTGAGCTTATGGCATGGCTTGATCGGTCAGCGTATGTGTGCTATAATGTTAAAGCTTCTGTTTAGATCACTTACTTGCCCTATTTCCATATCATGACCTTTATAATGCTGCTGTATGATGGTTATTATTATTCTACCATGATTTCACCCCTCATACTCTGCATTTTAAATATTTTTCTTGACATTTATGGTTGCGTTTAGTTTTCTGTTTAGCTCAGAATTTCATGTTTAACTTAGTGTTTAGGTCAGCTGCTGTGCTCCTTCTCTTCCTATGGCACTTATATTCATCATACATGTTCCTCAGTGTCAATGTGCCATGATTAACCCCTCATACTCTGCATTTTAAACATTTTTCTTGACATTTTTAGTTGCGTTTAGTTTTCTGTTTGGCTCAGAATTTCATGTTTAACTTAGTGTTTATGTCAGTTTCTGTGTTTTATTTTTAAGAGGTTGTGTCTAGGTCAGCTTTGTCGCATGTTATGAGCCTGTTTGATACAGTTCTTGTGTTTGCCAAAGTTACTATCAAAGAGGAATGTTGGTGAGCTATATGGCATTGACGTTCTTCTTGTTATTTAACACTTGTGCATAATCAATAAAATTGCATTTTATACTGTGAAGCAGTGCCATTTGTGATTCATATGGGAATTTGTTTCATTTTGAGAGATTTATTTTGTTGGTTTTGGGAGAATTTGGGAGTTAGTATAGACCTTAAGGTGCTCTTTAAGTAATGGGAAACTCAGTTTGAATATATGTCATCAAAAATCTAAATGTGATTATAATTTTATTTGTTCATCCCTATGAATAGTTTTCCACAATTGTGCACCACAAATAAATGAAATATTATTACACATTTTTGATTGACATCCGAAATAACCAGCCTCATTTTCAAACTATGTTTCCCATTACTTATAAGGCACCTTTACCCTTTAAATGGCTGTGCATAAATATTTGCGTGAAGAAAAAGTTGGCAGTAAGTGAGCAGATGATATAAAGAGCAAAAAATGTGGCTCGAGGCTCGGTGATAATTTAATCCAACAGCTTGACAGAGCTGTTGGATTAAATTATTACTGAAACTCCCAAGAAACCAGGATGGTTTCGCCCATTTCGCCGTTTACAGTATTGATTGAAAAGATACCTTCCAGGGTGCCAGTGTTGAAAGGGTTAAGGTTGATGGCAAATAGACAATTCTCTTTAAAGCTGCAAAATGAATCTGCGTAAAAACGAACTAATCCACGCCATAAGAATTATATTGATAATGTAGTGTTGAAAAAGGTGATTTGCACTTTGAATTTAAATTTTCAGTATTTATAAAAAGTAGAATGTCAAGATGAAACATATATATACCTTTAAAAAGAAGTCAACCAAAATTAGTCCTAAATATTGTTCTTGTGCAAGCAAGCGAGATATTTATCTTGAATATTGATCTAGTGCAAGCAAGAGACATTTATCTTAACTATTGATCTAGTGCAAGCAAGAGGGATATTTATCTTGAATATTGATCTAGTGCAAACAAGAGGGACATTTACTTTTAGATATAAATAGTATTAAATGTTTGAATGTTCATTTGTACATTTGTCTCACTGTAAAATATATAAAGCAGGGCCATCTGAATCCATTCAAAGAACACTGCAAGCTGATTGATTAAGAAACTTGCTGATAAAATAAAAAAATATGAAAAAAGATAACATTCATTGATCGATCATTCAAAATACTTTCAAATGGTTTTATCTCCTGTGGGAAGCCTGGAAAGTGGAACAGACTTGTTGACTGTAGTGAACATATTCTGCCTCACTGTTAAAATAGCCTGCTGTGGAAATCGTCTAAAGTGGACATCACAAGTTACACCAAGTTCTAAGGTTCCAAGTATAATTTCATAAGGAATTACACGCTGTCATGGGTTATTTGTTATTTATTGGCGTTTAAGGTCACGTATTTATGCAAAATGGCCAATTGAGACCGCAACATGAAGATAGCCAAGATTAGTGAATCGTTTATTCCCATGTTGCCCATTTCAGAGAACTTCCACCACAGGTAGTGGTTACCGGGTACTGTTTTACCAGTAAAACAGAGTTTATTTACCATAGTAAACAAGCACTGCTTCACTCCCCGGGGGTTCCCACAGGTGCGGGTTATTTGTTTACCCACTTTTTGTGGAAATTGTGCGCCAACTACCGTTGATTAAATGTGATGCTCCTTTATTCAGAAAGATGGATATTCTTTCATGCTCCAGTTATTTATATTCCAATTGATAAATATTTATTTTGCCTTCAAAACAAAGATATTAACATGATTGGTGGAACTGCACGGCGTAATCGTAAAACTGCATGAATTGAAAATTAAGTGAATTGTATTAAGTATTTAGTTTACCAACATGTCTAATAGTATTGTAATGTCATTAACCCTGTGAACACCAGTGGTATCATCCATGTCCATTCAATGGTAGCAGTTTGAAGAAGAGTCCTTGTTCATTATTTGGGGGTAGACCAATTAATAGTTTCAACGTACAGCCCCATGGCTGCTGCCTGCAGGTTGAAAATATTAATTGGTTTACTCCACACATTCACTCAGCAGTCACCCCACTTAATTAAATTATGACGCATCATGTTCCCTGATGGGAAAAGTGGCCTCTAGGGTTGGTTCAAAGGGTCAAAGATTCGGTGAAATCATCCCTTGACCCAATTGCATTGATTGAAAGAAAATGAATTTTTGTGGTATTTTTAGTCGAGTTGTGATGAAGTCAAACTCGACTCATAGTTTGATGAATGGCGGGTCGTAAACAATTGGTTTCCGGATGATAACTTAATAATGGTTCAACCGATGTTCATGAAACTTCATAGGTAGGTTGGTATCGGTGAGTGGAAGAACCCTATTAATTTTGGACTTGCTTCGTCAAAGGCCAGGGTCACAGTGACCTTGGACACAGTAAATTGTAAACAATTGGTTTCCGGATGATAACTTGACTACGGTTCAACCCACATTCATGAATCTTCATATATAGGTTGGCCTTTGTGAGAGGAAGAGCCCTGTTTATTTTGGAGTGACTAGGTCAAAGGTCAAGGTCACAGTGACCCTGAACATAGTAAATCAAAACAATTGGTTTCCGGATGATAACTTGATAATGGTTCGACCCATGTTCATGAAACTTCATAGTTAGGTTGGCATCAGTGTGAGGAAGAACCCTATTTATTTTGGACTCTGTAGATGAAAGGTCAAGGTCACAGTGATTTTCAACATAGTAAATCGTAAACAATTGGTTTCCAGATGATAACTTGATAATGTTTCGACCCACGTTCATGAAACTTCATAGGTAGGTTGGCATCAGAGAGAGGAAGAACCCTATTTATTTTGGACTTGCTAGGTGAAAGGTCAAGGTCACAGTGATCTTGAACATAATAAATCATAAACAATTGGTTTCCGGACGATAACTTGATAATGGTTTGACCCACATTCATGAACCTTCATAGGTAGGTTGGCCTAAGTGAGTGGAAGATCCCTATTTATTTTGGACTCACTAGGTCAAAGGCCAAGGTCACGGTGACCTTGAACATAATAAATCATAAACAATTGGTTTCCAGATGATAATTTGACAATGGTTCCACCTACGTTCATGAAACTTCATAGGTAGGTTGGCATTGGTGTAAGAAAGAGCCCTATTTATTTCAGAATCACTAGGTCAAAGGTAAAGGTCACAGTGACCATTCACATAGTAAATTGTAAACAGTTGGTTTCTGGACGATAAGTTGATAATGATTAAACCCACTTTTGTGCTGTCACAACTCGACATTGGATCGGTGATCCTATCGGCATTTTTTAGATTCAGTCGTCTCGATTATTTCAGTAGTTTGGAAAACCGAACCGTAAATCTGTTTTTCTGACCAGCTCAATATTGGGGATTTAATCTAAACATAGTCGACAGAATACTTAAGGGCTAGACTGGTCCCGTAATGGTGTCAGATTCCTTACAGAATTAGACTGGTGGTCGGAGTAATGTTAAACATCAAATTAAATAGAATTTTTAATTCCCACGAAGTGCAAAGCGCATGTTGTATAAACGAATGATCAAACATTTGCCACAGTTCAGCAGATAAAATATGGCTTGAAACTTTTAAATTGTTTTATCAAAATGTAAAATGTAATTTTCATAAAAGTCCGGCTAATCACCATTTGTTCCAAACTTTCTCAAAGAGCTTCGTGTACGTTGTTGATAAAACACTCATAAATTAGAGCTTAATTTTATTTTATTGGAATTATAAGTAGTTTTTTTTTTTGTTGTTTCAGTTTCCCGATGAAGTGAGATATGGAACCGTATCAATTTGATCATGCAAAACTGAAGTTAGAAGTTTCTATCGTTTGTGAAGTGCATTTTAATGACAGTATCTTCAACTGCATAAACATTGTTTTTATATATGAGATTTTAGATGTACACAATATCAAATCCTTTCCCAGCCTTGGAGTGTCAGCAGGTCGCTGATAAGTGTTTTGTTGTGTGAATTTGTGTTTTATGTATGTTAGAGTTTAACGATTTACCTAACGAATCAGCAGCATCCGCCCATGTTATATACAAATTTCCCAGTAGGAAAAAACCTTATTTTTCAAAGAGTTTAAACAAAGCCATATCATGTGACCCCTCATTGGAATGAGCTTATCAAGCTCGTCCCGATGAGGGGACACATGATATGGTTTTGTTGAAATTTGTTGAAAAATTAAAAAAAAAATATTTAAATATTTAAAATAAATTTTGATGTCTTTGTTGGATAAAGTGTTAATGACTCTTTCAACAGGTGGGAAAATATCGTATGGGGTCATCATTGTTTGAAGCCTAATGTAGCATCAACGTGTTGAGTGCCTTGGAGCATATCGCTACCATGATCCCATTTGTGCAATCAGAGTTGTCTTGACAAGGACAAAACGCAGATGAGACGCTTTAGGATTGAAGCTTCAACCTTTAGATCTAAACTTCAGTCCACTAACCAAAGTGTCACCACGCTCCCCACTACCAGTGTGTTGGTACGCTCCCTACTGCGAGTGTATCAGGATGCTACCTTGATGTTTTTAAACATTTGTGTAATTAAACTTGCAATTTATATCTCAAGATATCTTTGAAAATTGTAAAATAATCTTAGGAATTTAAATAGCGTGGCTATGAACACGGTGGCTCTGTGGTTAAAGCATTGATTTTAGGCTTGAAAGGCTATAGACTCGATCCTCACTTGAGTCATCAACTTTGTGTTCTTCGGCACGACACTTAACATAATTGCCGAAGTGTGAACACGATGGTGCAGTGAGCTAATTCGTATTGCTCGACAATGGTACACAGATAATCAACCCATACTTTACCCTGCATGTGCGATGTTAGATAGTCAGGCAGTCACCTACCGCGGTGGTTCTCTTCGGGTATTCCGACTTTCTTTATTCGTAAAACTGTTGGTACGATAGGACCCTGGTTGTTAAAAGTGTTGTTAAATCCCAATAAATAAATAAGACTCAGCTTATGAGCTTCAACTGAAATTTTCTTGATGAGTTTCCTTGAAGTCACAATACAACAGTTAAGTTTTTGTAGGAAGTTGTACAACTATTCTTGTAGTATTTACGTCCCCAAGGACAAAATCGTGCACTACATGGCAAAATCATGAAACTTGGCATAGTGGTGGATGGATGGATGTTGATAATTTTTTTTAAAATATCAACACCACGCAGTTTACAAAAGGTAGTATACATACTAATCACTTTGTCTCTGTCCTGCGCGTTTCTAGGCCATAACTTGTATCCTTGATTGCATGGTGGTAATGTTTCATACACAGGTTACCCACAATGGAGTAATGGTTGAGTTTCCTTTTCGGAGCTGTAGGTCAAAAGTCTATGTCGCAATTAATATAAAAAAGATTTTTTTTCTTTGTGATACTTTAGTTTACTTTTTGCACACACAACCTTAACGCCATAGATGGCCTACAAGGTGATGATGACTTGATTGTGTGTCATCTATAGGTCAACGCTCAAGGTCATTTATTACAAATAGAATTTTTTTTTTTTTGTCGAGATGTCCTAATGGACAATGGCAGACTGAATACTTTCCGAGTGGATTACAAATGACTCTTTATTTACATCAATTCCGAGGAAGCTTCCCAGTTTGTCGGTACTGATATGCCAGGAACCATTCTTTGCCTGTGAATACTACCACTCTCCAACATTTTTCCTCAGGTAGATTGCTTGATTTCTAGCGCAAGTAATATCATGTGTGTTAGCAGGCTGTCGCTGTGAATAGATGTATGCATGGGATGTGATTTGTGCATAATTCTGGCATGTTCGTGGTTATCTTGTATCAGATAAGGGTAGAGAACATGGCTTATTGGAGCAGGCGAGGAAATTCTGCAGATGTCTTAAGTCCACCATGTCTGGCAATGTATAGTCTATCAAACAGTGTACACTTGTTTTCAGATAACAGATCTTGTACCTGAAATAAGTCGTCACTCGAGTTCCAATGTGTTCTATGTGCAACTGGCACATAGAACACATTGGAACTCCGGAGACGAAGTATACACTGTTTAATAGATTATACATCTTGTTGGTATTGCTTCCATGTTCTGCAATCGTCCATGCGGCTTGCATAGTTATTGTTTCTACTTCTCTCGACATGTTTTTGACAATACATCTTGGTTTATGATAAACAAAATATCCAGAATGAACAGCGTGACCCCGTTTTCTAGAAAAGGGCCTCCAGTGTCGTCTTTTCTTGCGGTAAAGTTTGGAACAGCACCCACAAAATGTTTTATGCAGTTTCATTTTGTCATAGGGTTTGAAATGTGTTACAACGAAATTCGATCCCTGCATATAAATGCACACGTCTGTATCTCAGCAGCCCAGTAACCATCTTGTTCACCTGTTAATAGCAGATCTACTTCCAAAGCGGAAAAATAAATCAGTTTTTAGCTCATCTGACTGCAAGTCAGTGTGAGCTGTTGCCATCACTTGTCGTCCGTCATCCGTTAACTTTTGCAAACTTGGCTTCTTCTTCACAGTCATTCAGCCAAGTTTAAACATATATTCCACAAACCATTCCTGGAGTATACCCTTTCTATTTTGTTCAAATGAAGTGGCTGCCTTCTTTGAAATCTGTTCAATGATGGCCAAGCTTGAAAACCATCTTCTCAGAACCACCAGGGAGATTGCCTTGATATATGGTATGGAACACTCTTTGGTGTTGAAGATTAAAGTTTGTTCAAGGGAAGTTGGTAGATCAATATTTGGGCTCTCAATGGGCACATACCTATTTTGGGCTCTGCCCAAAATTTCTATTTTAAGAACTGATGGGCCGATTTGAACCAAATTTGGCATGTAGTATAAGTGGGTCCAAAGTACTTGATTGATGCCCAAAATTTTGTTTCCTTAGCCCCGCGGGTACCCCAGGGGCTAAAAATAGAAAAAATTCAAATGCCCATATTTCCCAAACTACACGGAACTGTTATTTGGTATGAAGCATTCTTTTGACCAGTAGAATGGATTAAAAAAAAATGGCCATCCGTTGTGTTAGGGTGTTCTGCAGGGAGGGCGTTTGAAAAAATGCTGAGTCAGCATATCTGCAAAAATTAAAAATTTTCTTCAGAACCGCTGATAAGAATCTTTTGATATTTGGTATACAGCATCCATAAGATGGTCAAATACAAGTGTGTTCAAATCGAGCCACTCAGTTCATAGTTGGGCTTAACACAGGAGCCCAAAATAATTAACTTAGGGCACTATGGGGAATTAGCTTTAAAAATCTTCTTCAGATCAAACAGTCAGATTCTTTTGATACATCATATACAACATCTCTACAAGGGTCAGATTGAAGTTTGTTCAAATTGAGTCCCTGGGTTAATATTTGGGCTTTCAGTGGGAGCCTGAATATTAACTTGGTGCAATATGGGGAATAATCTTTAAAAACATTCTTCTTCAGATCCACCAGTCAGATTCTTTTGATATTTGGTATGCAGCATCTCTAGGGGGGTAGATTCAATTTTTTGTTCAATGAGATCCCTGGAGGTATATATGAGTTCTTTATTGGAACCCAAATTTTAACTCTGTGCAATATGAGAAAATTTCTTAAAAAATATTCTTTTTCAGACCCACTAGCGAGAATCCTTTCATATTTAGTATGTGACATCTCTAGAGGTGTAAGGTTCAAATTTGTTCAAATCGAGTTCCTGGGTTAATATTTGGATTCCCCAAGGGATCCCAAATATTTAGTTAGTGCAATATGAGGAATTATGGTTTAAAATCATCTCCTTCAGATCCAGCAATTAGATTCTTTTGATATTTGATGTACAAAATCTCTTGGAGGGGTTAGATTGAAGGTTGTTCCAATCAGTTTCCTGGGTTGTTAATATTTGGACTCTTCATTGAAGCCAAAGTTTAACTTGTGTAATTTGAGAAAATTTTTGGAAAATTCTTCTTCTTTAGGTCCACCAGTGAGAATCCTTTCACATTTGGTATGTAACATCTCTAGGGTGTCAAATTCAAGTTTGTTCAAATCGAGTCACTTGTTTTTTTGTTTTTTGGGTGTGTTTGTGTGTGTGGGGGGGGGGGGGGGGGGGAAGGGGGGAGGTGATTGGGTCTAGAGCAAACCACAGTGGTTGAAAACAAAATAAAATTTCCGTTTGGTTGTTGTTTTTTTAATACTTCACAGAACAAAGCTTGCTAGGAAGCTTTCCTTGGACAAGCAGAAATGAATGGCCAAAGAAGTTACCTTTGGTTGTGTAAAAGCAAATCAAAAAAATTGCTCTTGCTGCTGATAACTTACTGATTGTCTTTTGACAATTTGAGCCAGGTGAGCATTTTAGGCTCACTGTTTTATCAATAACTGTTCCATTTTCAAACGGCCAGTACCATTGCTCTGAGGGTATGCGACTCGGGTAATGATGTTAAACAAATTTCTGTAACTAACCATTAACCTACGCAAGGGTTATGTGAATTCAATATGGCTAACTGTTCGTTAAGATGACCTGGCCAATCAAGTTCCTGATTTTTAAGAAAAGCCTTATTTAAGCTGAGACACGACATAATGGATGTATTCCAATAAAGTGCAGTCCACTTAATTGAATATCTCTGTATTGAATAACCCTGTTAATTGAAAATAATTTTCAAACACAAAATCATTTACCACACTTTCACAAATTTGACCTGGTAATTACATATAGGTCATAGAGTACACTCCTGAATAAAGATCTTGTAATGTGTCCCTAAATACTCTGAATATTCGCCTAATTCTCATTTTTAGCTCACCGAAGGGAGCTCAACTTATCACTTGCCGTCCGGCGTCGTTCATTGTCGTGAACATTTTTCAAACGACTTCTCCTCTGATACCACTGGTCCGATTTTCACAAAACTTCATGTGGATGTTCATTACTATATGTCAATTCAGGTTTGTTCAAATGAAATGGCCACGTCCCTTGGGGGCTCTGTATGGGGCATAAATCTGATGGCACCGTATGAATTATAGAAAAATTATTAAAAAATCTTCTTCTCCAGAACCAGTAGGCAGAATTTTTTGATGCTTGGTATGCAGCATTTTAGTATGGGTCTGATTCAAGTTTGTTCAAATCGGCCACCTGGATTCATATTTGGGCTCACCAAATTCGAACTTAGTGCATTTCAGGCAAATTTCTTAAAAAATCTTCTCCAGATCCAGCAGGCAGAATCCTTTGATATTTGGTATGCAACATTGTGGGGTGGATCTGATTCAAGTTTGTTCAAATCGGCCCCTGGATTCATACTTGGGCTCAGTATATAAGCCTGAATTCGAACTTAGTGCATTTCAGGCAAATTTCTTAAAAAATCTTCTTCTCAAGATCCAGCAGGCAGAATCTTTTAATATTTGGTATGCAACATTGTGGGGTGGATCTGATTCCAGTTTGTTCAAATCAGCCCCCTGGATTCATATTTGGGCTCAGTATAGAAGCCCGAATTTGAAGTTAGTGCATTTCAGGCAAATTTCTTAAAAAATCTTCTTCTCAAGATCGAGCAGGCAGAATCTTTTGATATTTGGTATGCAACATTGTGGGGTGGATCTGATTCAAGTTTATTCAAATCGGCCCCCTGCATTCATATTTGGGCTCACTCTAAAAGCTTGAATTCGAACTTAGTGCATTTCAGGCAAATTTCTTAAAAAATCTTCTTCTCCAGATCCAGCAGGCAGAATCTTCTGATATTTGGTATGCGACATTGTGGGGTGGACCTGATTCAAGTTTGTTCAAATCGACCCCCTGGGTTCATATTTTGGCACTCAGTATGAGCCCCCAATTCGAACAGTATATTTCAGGCAAATTTCTTTAAAAATCTTCTTCTCAAGATCCAGCAGGCAGAACCTTTTGATATTGGGTATGCAGCATGCTTGGGGGGTAAGATTCAAGTTTGTTCAAGCCAAGTTCTTGGGTTCATATTTGGGCTCACTGTGGTAGCCCGAATTATAACTTAGTTCAAAATGAGGAATTTTCTTTAAAAATCTTCATCTTCAGATCCAGCAGTTGGAACGTTTTGATATTTGGTATGCAGCATCCTTAGTGGGGTGAGATTCAAGTTTGTTCAAGCCATGTCCTTAGGTCCATATTTGGGCTCACTGTGGGAGCTTGAATTATAACTTAGTTCGAAATGAGGAATTTTCTTAAAAAATCTTCTTCTTTAGATCCAGCAGTCGGAATGTTTTGATATGTGGTGTGTAGCATCCTTAGGGGGTGAGATTCAAGTTTGTTAAAGCCAAGTCCCTGGGTCCTTGGTATGGGTCTGATTCAAGTTTGTTCAATTCGAGTCCCTCAACCAATATTGGGGATCACTATGTGGGCGTGAATTTTTACTTAGTGCAATTTAAGAAAAATTCGTTAAAAATCTTCTTCTCCAGAACCAATGGGCAGAATCTTTTGATATTTGGTATGCATCATCTTGGTATGGGTCTATTCAAGTTTGTTCAAATCGAGTCCCTTGATCAATATCGGGGCTCCCTATGGGGGCATGAATTTTTCCTTAGTGCGATTTAAGAAAAAATCTTCTTCTCCAGAACCAGTGGCAGAATCTTTTGATATTTGGTATACAGCATCTTGGTATGGGTCTGATTCAAATTTGTTCAAATGGAGTCCCTTGATCAATTTTGGGGCTCAGTATGGAGACCTGAATTTTTACTTTGTGCAATTTAAGAAAAAAAATTTAAAAATCTTCTTCTCCAGAACCAATGGGCAGGATCTTTTGATATTTGGTATACAGCATCTTGGTATGGATCTGATTCAAGTTTGTTCAAATTGAATCCCCTGTTCAATATTGGGGATCACTAGGGGGGGGGGGGGGGGATTTTTACTTAGTTCAATTTAAGAAAAAATCTTTAACAATCTTCTTCACCAGAACCAGTGGGCAGAATCTTTAGATATTTGGTATGCAGCATATTGGTATGGGTTGGATTCACGTTTGTTCAAATTGAGTCGTTTGATCAATATTGGGGCTCACCGTTGATCGGTGGTTCTTTCCGGGTACTCTGGCTTCCTCCACCCATAAAACTGTCGTGGTCATGATTAGCCATTGTGCAGAAATATGTGACCTTAAACACCAATAAATAAATATAAATAATAAGAAGTAGCCATTTTGGCATTTGTTATCTTAATGAGCATTTGCGAAATGCCCCTCAAATGCATGACTTGTAGACCAATAACAGATTCATACATATTCACTTAAATAAGGAGTGATTTGCCGAAACTTTTATATCTACATGTACCCTTTGCTAGGAAAATTTATAAATAATATAACAAATTCTACTCTTCGATCAATCATTTTGAAGAATATTTTAAACCTGTTGACAAGAAACTGAATAAAAGTATGATTAATGCATGTATCTTAACACTTCTGTATTTGTCTGGGTGCAGCCATTATTTAGAGATCATCAATATGATGGTAAATTTAATGGTGGCTATTTTGAAAATCAAAGTTGTCCATTACTATGGAAAGAGAGGTACCAATAACCTGAACGTATCAACACTAACCCATCTATCAGTGTCCACAGTTTACGTCATGAAGTGCACGATTCTCGTCTTTCTCTCCCCTGACTTTGTATAACTCTTTAGATGAAATTTTATATGCTACCTTTTTTCTATAATTCTACAAATAAGTATTATGCCAGCACCAAACATTGGCAGCTGTCTAGTTATAAATGTTTAACCCTGTCATTGAACTGACCCGGAAGATGGCATCAGAATTCAAAGGATTAACCCTTCATCCTATACACACGATATCAAAATTTATTATTTTAAAAATTATTTTTTCAATTTAAAAAATTTCAACAAAACCACATCTGACTCCCTCTTTGGAACGAGCTCCATGAGCCGGCGGATGCGATCGATTCATTGGATAAAGGGTTAACGTGCAGTCTTTAGTGAATTAGCCCCTTGGGAATATCATATATTGTATAGTATTTTGTATAGTATTGCAGTCATATCGCCCTAGATACTTAGTGATCTTGAAAAAAGAAAAATTTCCAGTGCATAATTCCGTTTGGAACTTCGAGAAACAAAGTGACTATAGTGGTCAGTAGAGTAAGCGGATAGTTACATTATAATTGGGAATGGACGGTGCGTTGGAAGAACCCAACAGTATTTTGCACTGGGCCTACTTCCCAACCTCTGAATCAACCTGGAAATAAGGACCGGAATTCCGAGTGGTGCATTAACCTGCAGCGAAATAAATACGATTCCATCACTCCAATACGCCACCATTCACTAATAAACAGTTGCCCTTTAACTTCAATCTGATAGTGAGTTTGGTTTGATTTCGAATACCTGGCATGATTCGAAGCTTTGATATGAAATTTGATCAACTCTGAACATTTCCGATTCTCAGGACTCTAGTCTGAATATCACCCACGTGTATTCCTTGAGTATCCACTTTTGCACTTGTACCCTCATTTTTGGAAAGGCCTGATCGAGGATTCTAGCACTCAATCAGTTAAAAAACTCCTTATTATTTTTGATATCCATTTTAGTTGTTCTATTTTGATTTTGTGTTATGTGATCCTGTTACAAAAAAAACTATCAGCGAAATCAACATGGAAGCTCTAATATTTAATTGTAGGTTCTCACAATTGGATTTCAGGCACAGGCAACCATTCCATCAGGAATACAAAATAAAAACCACTTCCCTTATTCATTTTAAAAAAAAAAAATGCCTGAGAATCAGTTATTTAATTTTGCTTGGCCTAAAGATTCCAATTGAGCTGGAGGTATTTCATGAATATGAACAACCTATTGAGTATATGCGTAGAGGAACAGCACGGGACAAAGGTTGTTTAAATTCATGAAATACTGATAGCAAGGTTGGTAACTTACACCCTGACCTTTGTTAAATCTTCAAAACACACAGACTCAAGTACACTCAGTTGACCCCGAAAAGGCAATAGAGCCAGGGTCCAAGATTATGACCTACATTCCCTACATGAAGTAAACAGTTATGATTTACTAGTACAAGGCCTGCCAAACCACACATTGGATCTGCATGTTGTGAACAAGTTCTGATTTACTAGTATAGGGCCTGTCAAACCATGCATGGGATCTACCTATAGTAAAAACAAGTTCTGATTTACTAGTATAAGGTTGTCAAACTATGCATGGGATCTACATGTAGTAAACATGTTCTGATTTACTAGTACAAGGCCTTTCTAACCATGCATGGGATCTACATGTAGTAAACAAGTTCTGATTTACTAGTATAGGGCCTGTCAAACCATGCATGGGATCTACATGAAGTAAACAAGTTCTGATTTACTAGTATAGGGCCTGTCAAACCGTGCACGGGATCTACATGCAGTAAACAAGTTCTGATTTACTAGTATAGGGCCTGTCAAACCGTGCACGGGATCTACATGCAGTAAACAAGTTCTGATTCACTAGTATAGGGCCTGTCAAACCACGCATGGGATCTACATGTAGTAAACAAGTTCTGTTTTACTGGTATAGCCTGTCAAACCACGAATGTGATCTACATGTAGTAAACAAGTTCTGATTTACCAGTATAAGGCCTGTCAAACCATGCATGGGATCTACATGTAGTAAACAAGTTCTGATTTACTAAGTATAGGGCCTGTCAAACCGTGCACGGGATCTACATGTAGTAAAGAAGTTCTGATTTACCAGTATAGGGCCTGTCAAACTGTGCATGGGATAGTGAGCAACAAAATCATAAATGATTCGCTGAACTTAAGAGTTGTGTACCAACCCCTCCACACAACGTGAGAGGTGTGACTTAATAACTATTCGTATCTGCTGGTACTTCCCCAGCTTCAGTTATCGAGTATGGTTATATATCTACACGATCTTTGACCTCAAATTGCATTGTTCCCCAGCCCATATCTAGGCAAAGAGGAGTTCCAGTGTCTCTCTTAGTGCAGAGAGGTAATCTTTAAGTTCGGCTTTAACTGCATCCACCATGAACGCAGCCACACATCGCTCTTTGGTCTCCATATCTCTTGCCTGGATCTCCTACTAATTTACATGAATTCGCAGAAAGGTGTATGTTCAGCCATATGGACCCTCCCATCCAAACCCACAATACCCCATAACAATCCTGACAAAATATATGTATTTTGGATCTCTGTTTGGTGTTGTTGGTCAAACTCTTAGTTTAATTGTTGTGGAAGACGGATTGTGACAGCTTCTTCTTTGAGATGTGTTACTAGTGACTATTTTTTTCTGTCTTGCTCCTCACCTCTTAAGAATTCTCACCGTGATCTTGGTCGTGAGAACAAAGATTCGTTGCTTGTGGACAAGGGCGCCCCAGGGGACTTGGTGAGCCTAGAGTTATAAACGGGTGGGTTCCTGCACACATAAGGCCAGCCAGGGCTTCGAAGTTGTTACATATATGTATACCAGAGAAAGGAAAAAAATCGTGTTATGCATTTCGGAAACATTCGTATATGGCAAATTTAGGCGACCCGAACTTGTTACTTTACATCTCTGCTGTCTTTCCCTCTTAATCTTGTTTCCCCCCTCTCTCTCAGCACCCACGCACACACACTCACCTTTCCAACATATTTGTGTAAGAAAATATTTCCCCCAAAATAAAGCTGAATTCTGAAGCCCGGAGCCCTCAGGTCATACTTCTCTATCTCTCCCATAAGGTGGACATCCCTGTGTTGTGGATGTCCTCTACATTATTCTACATCTTAGCTGTCCTCCAGCTTGCCTTCGGGAAGTAACTTTTTGTAACCAACGCCTGGGTGAAAGATGGCTATAAAGGCACAAAAGGGCTAAACTTGACCATACTTATGTTGTGGTTATGAAACAGCAATGAGTATTGAACGTTTCAAACACCAGTTACTCAACTAGGCGTCCATTGGGTGCAACGAGGTGGAATCTGCAATGCTAAAGTCTCCTAAAGTGAGCCAGATAGATATAAACAATTGGCTAAATTTTACTTCATTCTTGTGTTGTGGTTAATAGAAAGCCCTGAATGTTGAACTTTACCTTAAACACAAATGAATACATTGCGCTATTCTATCCCTGCATTTTCCCTACCTGCAGTGGAGCCCTCTTTCTGTTGAAATTTTGTTTTAACTCTCTGTAACCAAACTTGTCTGCGGGACGATACTAGTGCCCAGAACAGATTGCATTTCCCTTCACCCATGTGAGGCGGGTTGTGCTTTATCTTGACCTGCATTATCCCCGCCAACTTTCTTTTCCCAACAATTGCAATACATTTGCAAAGAAGTCTCCACCATTGTTTTTCATCTCCAGCCATCCCACTAGCAACAATTTAACACTTGGAGCCTTGAGTTCTTTAATTGGAATTGCAGTACCTACCACATACTGGTATAGCGATTGGGCGATTCCATATTGTATTTGTAGGGAGGTTTGGTTATAACTGAAGCCTACAGGGCTGTTTGATTAATTTAATGATAATCCTCCATAATTGGTTGTTTGCTAACTGACCGCCGAAATATCTTTTACGCAAATATTTATGCTTACCGGGTTGAAAATATTTTTTAATTACCATTTACCTGAAGAGAATTGCGGATGTGTGTTTTATATCACGCATTCCACATTGTCTCCAGCCCACCCTTACAAGAAAAGTGAGAGCTGGGTATATTGTGTAGGCCTAGAGTGGTTTTTACATCCTTTGCTTGAAGCCGTTCCAAATGCTCTATCCCGCCTGAATTTCCGGTCACTATCCCTTTCCCCTTTTTATACCATGTGTACCTAGTCTCGCATTCTAATCTCCCAACTAGCAACAAACCAAATTTCGGTAGGTAGATTTAATTTACCAGTAAAGAACTGAGGATGCGCTCCTGTTTTACACAGCGCAGTCCATATTGTCAACAAACCATTCCAACCAGAAAAGTAAGAATAGGGTACAATCTGTAGAGCGGTATAGATACCCCGAACACAACCTCGTTGTTGAAACTGTTCCCAATACTCACCCCTACACTAAAAATATGTTGGGTTAAAAATTAATCCTAATCAACTGGGTTGAGTGATTATGAGCCCATTCGGGTTTATATTCACTCAACTCAGTTGACGAGGTTGATTTTAACCCAACTGATTTTAGAGTGTACATGCATTGCTGTCCGTCACCACTTTTCAAACCTTGTGCAGACGCTTGCTGAGAAATTTTGAAAGCACGACCCTACTCGTATTATCACCAGTCTCTCCCAGACTGTTCGAAAAATGGTGAACGTCATATGTCCGGGGCAACAACTCTTCGTTAGAGGTGAGTGGCTCCTCTGCCCATTGCTACCTTATAGTTCCTGGTTGCATGCTCCTCACACGCCCCAACTCGCCAGCAGCGAAGCGAGGTCTGTTTCATATTTCGACCTTTTTGAAGAATCCAGAAGCTCAAGATTGAAACGGATTTCATCGGTCCTCTCGTTCAAGTGAGTTTTTCGCTCAACCATACCTCAGCACTGTCACGTTCCATCGATACTTAGGTGCTTCTGCGATTTACCCGGTCCCATCATTCCAACTTTGCACGGACACAACCATTGCATGCATACATAACAGTAAGGTTATGTCCTGCCTCTATTGCTCTTGGCTGTAGTCCTACTCGAATTACCAGCATTTTCCTAACCCCGTCATTTATAAGAGAGCATTGCAAACAGTTGTTTCGTTTCGTCACCTACGAGGAAACTTCGAAATTGAAGCAGTGCTTGTTTACTGAGATACGTTTTGTTGCACTGCGTTATGATCGGGTTACCCGTGCCTGTGGTCGGAACCATCTACCGAGAGCTGCACAGGCATACACTATTGGCTTCCTTCTCCTATAAACCTCAGACACGATATGACCTTGGCTGTTGAAAGTGTCAAAACCCAAATAAATACAAGAGCTTATTATTTTGTAAAGTTGGTGTTTCTGTCGGGTTGGAGAACACTAGATGAAGGGAGAGGGTAGACCTTGGCACACTCATTTCTCTGCCACTAGATCATGCGTCCTCGCTAGGATTGTCGAGTCGGTGGATTCGAGAAGCTGATCTTCGCTCACGAAACTTTTCACTTGACACATTGGGGTGATCAGTGAAGAACTGGTAAAGAATGTGGGCGAATGGTCCAACAACTCCCACTTGATGGTTTGGGCAATACAATACAGCTAAGAACCAACCAGACTCTACAGGTAAGATGGGATAGCAAGATGTGAAACATTGTACAGGTTCGTGCAGTATTTCGCTTCAAGAATGTTGGGGGAGGCAGTTAGGATAAGGGCTGATTTGAAAAATGCAGGTTTCCATACTGTTGTCAACCGATCCCAGTGTGCCTCCCAGGAAATTAGCGTTGTGAACCCGGCCCTACCCATCGAACCCCTACAAACTCTTGATAACATAATTATTGGAAGTTTTCAAGTGAATGATTGCAGTATTTAGACCCGTCCACTGCAAACCACCCTTGACCTAAAGGAACGGGATTTTTGTTCTCATGCTTGCGCGTACTGGTCTCGCCATTAACTGCTAGCCTGTTGAGACGTCAGGGTTGTCTTACGAACCTTCGCCTTTCTGAGATGGGTGAGTTGTTCGACCACTTATAATTAAGTTGCTCCCCACCCCGCCATGTTTTACTAATCTCACACTTCTTTTCGGACTGAGTGACCTGTGAGACCAATAGTACCATATATATAGCCTCACCCGCTTGCAGAAAGTTTGTGCGTTTGTTACCAGTAGAATCGTTCACTTCCCATTTTCGAGTCCCCCAAATAGGCCGCCTTTCGGAGAATTCCTGTGCACACTCCAATAGCAAACCTTAAGTGCCGCTCAATTATCAACGGAAAAAATACGACCCATAAAAGATTTACCAAATAATTAAGATAACCGTGTTTCAACAAGTCTATCCTGTCCTTGATACTCATCCACCCAGCTCACCCCTGATTGCTTCTAGTGCTGCGGCATTACTCTGCCCCGTTATCCATCGACCTGCATCGTTCTGCTGGGTTTCCAAGCTCTTTACAGCCGTCTGGTTTAGGGGTACCATTTCCGTACCATATGATATACTTGGCAGAACCACCATTTCCAAAATGCTTTTCCCCACGAAAACTTTATTGGAACTTTCATCCTATAAGTTTCATTTGGTTAAGGATTCGCCTCCCCTTCAGAATAACGTTTTTGTGTGGTTTCGGTAGATGCCTCTTCCTGTGATGTTTATATTTACCATCGGATACTCGTAGTCACCTGCTTTTCCTGCTCTAAAAAGTCTGCTGCTACCTTCCTGAATACGGAACACCCCCACTCTCCACCTTCGAATGGGGTCCACTTTGCGGCCCACAGGTATAACTTTGCTCTTGCTTTTATTAAGTTCGAGTCTCCATTTGCTCCCATATTTCCCAACAATTCCCAGCATTTTCGCTAGCCCCCCTTCGCTTTCTGTCACTAGCACCATATCGTCTGCGAAAAATAGTCCTGGGATCTTCAAGTCCCCAACTGCAACCCCCTCGTCGCTATGCAGTAAGTTCATTTCCTAAACCGTTGATGTGCAATGCAAAAAGAATTGGCGAAAGAGTACACCTCTGTTTAGGCCCTTCTCCATAGGCACGCGTTTTGTTATGTTACCAGGGGGAAGTTCACTCTGTACATCTTTATATGATGCTGTCAGAATTTCGAACAAATCCGCCTCCCAAGCTCAAGAGTCCATAATGGGTTGTCTCCATCTCCGAACGGCATCATCTCTCGAGTATCTTGTAGGAATTCCTCAACTTGACTGCTTCCTCAAACAACATTCCCACTTCCCTGGAGACAAAGGTTGATCCTACATATATCGCTCTGTGAACTCCCCCACGCCTGTTTCCATTGTTTTCTTACACCCATCCCAGTGGCGTGGGATTGGGATGCCTACAACCCCCCCCCCCCCCCCACACACACACACCCCACCCCTGAATTATATGATGGGGGGTTATTTGTCCAAACTTTCTCAGGCGAATTAAGAAAAATGTCTTCTCTGCCCCCAGCAATGGACTGTCCTCCACAAAGAATTTTTTGGTTTACAACATGCTTCTATCTCCACCAACAGAAGGCGTCATATAATGGTGCACCAATAAGTCTATATCCTCCCCCAGGATAAATAATCGCTGCGTGCTTGTCTTATTCCTTGAGCTGAACAATAAAGTTTGTTTGGAAGGAAGGAGTGGCATCAGACTAGCACCTCTTCAGCCTGACTTGCTGGCAGAAAAGTCTGCATTGTCCTGTTAACAAAGCGTATTAACCACCCCACCGCCAATCCTTAAAGTAGGAAACTGACTCGTGTTGAGTAGTGGGATGGGAAGTCATACCGCTCGCCCTTAATTGTTCCCCGTACTTCCATCCTCCGATTTTCCTGCAAGGTTGTCAAGTATATGTCCAGCGAAGATGCATGATTTACCATCTCTCCCCAACATTCCTCTCCATAAAATTAGACTTGCGTTCTCCTTCCTGTGTTTAAACTCTTCCTCCAATCCATTTCTGTTGTAGAGAATTCCCTCTTAACAGCTCAGACTTAAGGAGTCGCTCGGTAGTCAGCTTCCAACCTCACCCCGACTTGAAATCAAAAGGTTGTGTACTCATTCCAAATTGGATTTGCCAGCGCAACCATTCTATGATTTCAGAGCATTGAGCGCCTATCCGTGCCATTCAGATCCACTAACTGCTCTCTAACAGTTGGCAATCCACAGCTTATCCCCGACCTTGGAGTAAGTCTGAACTGAATCCAATTTATGTATGTAACATCAAAGGTTATGTAATAGTAATAATAACACTTTGGCCAGCCGCTGATTTGTCGCGGTTCTCGGACGAGAAGGCCTTGGTTACCCCTGTATCCCCCCCCCCCCCTATTCCCGCGCTTCTCCTCTCCTCCCAACACTCGGAGACAAACTGCTTGATGACATCCCTTGCCCCATTCTTCCCAATCTCTCCGATTAGCATATTAACCCTCTCCTTTGAGTCTCCCCCCTAACCACATGTCCTTCATTCTCCCATCCCACTTCCCCATTATACTCCCCGTGAATCTCATTCTTTTAGACTGGTACTTTGGGCATTCTAGACGAAAGTGTTCCAGGGTCTCCACCATGCCCAAGTTACACATCTGGCACTCCCTTTCACCGTCTTTCCCAATTGTTCCCCACAGCTTGAACACCCCCCCCCCCCCCCCCCCAAGGTGCCATCAAGGTACTCTTCAAAACCTAGCTTCTCTTTATAACTTTTTTTTTTACCCTGGTTTGCCACAACGTCCAGGTCCGAGATCTCCAATGAGTAGTTCTCTACTAGCTCCCTCACTTGGACCGTCCACCCCGTTTTGATATTTGAGTTAAAAATTCTCAGGAACATTACTTTACACCATCGGCTGTTTGGGAGATTTACCAAATAAAGATAACCGAGTTTCAAAAGGTCTATCCTGTCCTTGAGTCTCATCCACCCCAGCTCACCCTTGATAGCTTCTAGTGCTGCGGCATTACTCTGCCCCGTTATCCATCGGCCTGCATTGTTCTGCTGGGTTTCCAAGCTCTTTACAGCCGTCTGGTTTTGGGGTACCATTTCCGTACCACATGATATATTTGGCAGACCCACCATTTCCAAAATGATTTTACCCGCGAAAACCTAATTGAAACTGTTTCTCCCTATAAGTTTCATTTGGTTAAGGATTTGCTTCCCCTTCAGAATCAATTTATTTGTGTGGTTTCGGCAGATGCCTCTTCCTGTAATGATTATTTACCCCCAAATACTCGTAATCACCTGTCTTTCAAACACTGAGAAGTTTGCTGCTCCCTTCCGAAATGCAGAACTCACCCACTCTCCACCTTCGAGTGGGGTCCACTTCGCGGCCCACAGGTATAACTTAGCTCTTGCTTGCATTAAGTTCGAGTCTCCATTTGCTCCCATATTTTCCAACAATTCCCAGCATTTTCGTTAGCCTCTCTTCGCTTTCTGACACTGGAACCATATCGTCTGCACAAAATAGCCCTGGGATCTGCAAGTCCCCAACTGCTACCCCCCTCGTCGCTACGCAGGAGTTCATCTCCTAAACCTTTGATGTACAATGCAGACAGGATTGGCGAAAGGATACACCCCTGTTTTAGGTCTATCTCCATAGGCACACTTTATATACGCATTTCAACCTGAATTTTGCACGAGTACTTAATTGTCTGCATTCTCTTCTCTCCCACCTATCCCTAAATGCTTTTGAGAGGTAAAGATGTGTACGAGTTGTAAACAAAACTCTGCGCAGCTTGCCAAATCCTACCTCCACACTGTTGATGTGTGACCCGGGTTTCACATATACCTATACCCCACCCTCACCCGCGTGTTTTTTGTTTTGTGTTTTATGAATTGCCCACACCATTTTTGGACAAGGGTGTTGTATATAAGCCAAGCTTTATCAACGGTGAACATATCACCAAATCTAGCCTTAAACTCTGATGGGATAGCCCAGTATGGAAGTTTAATTGGTAGAGTGCTAAATTATTTTTGCTCCTTAGAATTGTTTTGAGCATCTTTGCCTTGTTACAATTTATGGGAGAGTGTCGGGCATTCTCCCATAAATTGTAACAAGGCAAATCGTAACAAATAAAATATCACTTCCAAGGTAATATGAAACACATCCACAAAATATGAAGCCTTCAAATTGTAGTACCGGTGAGACAGGAATGGAAGTCCGTAGGAAAATTAGTCCCTCTGGACTATTATTCCGCGGAATTATAGTCCTAGGTCTAACATTTCTAGGAATAGTAGTCCGGCGGACTACTATTCCTAGAAATGTTAGACCTAGGACTATAATTCCGCGGAATAATAGTCCAGAGGGTCTAACGTTCCTACCGACTTCCATTCCCGGCACTTCAGAAGAAAGCCCAAATATGGGTTTCCAGCACACTACAAGTTAAAGTACGAGGACAATCGAGAGGAGTCAGACTGCATTTTGTATGTGGAAAATGACTTAATGAGCCATTTGTGAGTAAATCTCCACCATGCATATGCCCCTCTGAACACAGGGCTGAAGAACATGTAAAATTTATTTATAAATGTATTTTTCAATTCATTAATTTGAAAATGTAGAGATGGCACTTGAATAAAATGCATATTTAAGAAATCCTGTGAGTTATGTGTTATTTCTCTCTAGTTATATCCCTTTAATTACAGCTGGCAGACGGAGCGTGGAGCAAAATTAACCACCAACATATTTCAAGTGATCAATAGATTATTGTGTAATACTTTGTTACGTAACACTTTGTTGTGTAACACTTTGTTGCATAACACTTTGTTGTGTAATACTTTGTTGCGTAATAGGTTTCTTGCGTAACACTTTGTTGCGTAATAGGTTTGTTGCGTAATAGGTTTCTTGCGTAACACTTTGTTGCGTAATAGGTTTGTTGCGTAACACTTTGTTGCGTAATAGGTTTGTTGCGTAACACTTTGTTGCGTAATCGATTTCTTGCGTAACACTTTGTTGCGTAATAGGTTTCTTGCGTAACACTTTGTTGCGTAATAGCTTTGTTGAGTAATGTATTGACGCGATGCAAAGCGAATTTATAGGGCATTCTCTTTTGTTGAGGTCAGTGAACCCACTCTGTGGAAGAGGAAACACTAGATATGTTCAACTTGTGAATGCAAGGCGATATGCCGTCTGCCTAACGTTTTACAGGGCCCGAGTAAGTGTCAGTTCCTCCTCCCAAAACAACTCTTGACAAATCGTCCCATGAGTTCCAATAGAACACATTGGAACTCAGGGGACGAAATGCCGTGATTGTATTGCAAATCTAGCAGAGAGTTTCTGGTTATGTCAGAGATTTTACAGCTAAATATCAATCTCCCGTCCAAAGTATACATTTTTCAAAAAGATTGTCCTGAATCTCATTAAAACACAATTTTCTTCAATTTTAGGTAACTAATGCCGTCAATTATGTCCACGCATTTAGAAAATATAAATAATCACGGAAAAAATTTGACTCATAAAATTCAATACACAATCTTATTCAGAACAAAGTTTGTATATATCAATATGAAAACTGTACATTCAAATCCGCTTAAAATGTAATGTACCGCCTGCTCACACTGACAGTTCACTCAGTACATAGTAGATAGATCTGAATGTACAGTTTTCTTATCAACATTTGTAAACCTCGTTCCTATTAAGATTTGACTTTGAATTTTAAGGATATGTGTTCCATGATTATTTATATTTTTATGTGATTTAGGACATCGGTGAAACATTGACACATTGTTTAGGATTTTGAGATTATTAATTTGCGGTTAATGTCCGTGATAAAAATATAGAAACATAAATTTAGTAACGACTCCTTATACTATAATAAAGGGCTGCCTGGAGAGTTGGCGGAAACTTTCCAAAAAGACTGAGTCAAAAAGATTAAGTCCTGCTTTCTATCAACAAATCAAATATTTTAAACGCCGAGCATTACCTACCTACCCACCACCACCACCACCACCCCCCCCCCCCAAAAAAAAATGAAAAATAACAATAACGCTCAGTCTTTCTGCTAGCTTTTAATAAACTACTTTTTATTAAAACAACTATGGTCAACAAACAATAATTTGAAGTTTAAGTAATAACAAACGCATTTTACAAAATGAGTTTATAAAGATTATGTGACGTTCAGTGCATGTACGTGAATAGTGAGTTTAATACAAAGATTGTGTGAAGTTCAATATATGTACGTACATAGTAAGTTTAACTCTTTCAATACTGGCGCCCTGGAAACTGTTATCTCGGCCAATGCTATCAACGGCGAAATGGGCAAAAACAAAACCATTTGTTGTTTAATGGGAGGTTCAGTAATAATTTAATCCAACAGCTCTGTCGAGCTGTTGAATTAAATTATTACTGCACCTCGCTTCGGATTTTCTCCTCTTTGTATCGCTTTCTCGTTCACTTCCAACTTTTTCTTTTCTTCACGACAGAATTTAGGCACACCGTGTTGAAAAGGTTAACACTGAAAGGCGTTTCCACTCCGATAATAATTCTAATCCCGTGAAAAAACAAGAGGCCCCAAGGGGCCTGAGGGCGCTCACCTAACATGGTATCAACCCAGACTCAGAGAATTGATTTCAACAAGTTGCATCTGCTCCTCCTGAGGAAAGCTTATACCAAATATCCAAAGATTCTGACCAGTGGATCTAAAAAAAGAAAGATTTTTAAAGAATATTCCTCATATTGAACTAAGTTATAATTCGGGCTCCCACAGGGAGCCCATATATGAACCCAGGGACTAGGCTTTAACAAACTTGAATCTCACCTCCCAAAGGATGCTGCACACCAAATATCAAAACATTCCGACTGCTGGATCTGAAGAAGATTTTTAAAGAAAATGTCTCATTTTGAACTAAGTTATCATTCGAGCTCCCACAGTGAGTCCAAATATGGACCTAGGGACATGGCTTGAACAAACTTGAATCCTCCCCCCCCCCCCCCCCAAGCATGCTGCATACCAAATATCAAAACATTCTGACTGCTGGATCTGAAGATTTTTAAAGAAAATTCCTCATTTTGAACTAAGTTATCATTCGAGCTCCCACAGTGAGCCCAAATGTGAACCCAGGAACTTGGCTTGAACAAACTTGAATCTCACCCCCCCCCCCCCCCCCCCCCCAAGCATGGTGCATACCCAATATCAGAAGATTCTGCCTGCTGGATCCTGAGAAGAAGATTTTCAAAGAAATTTGCCTAAAATGCACCAAGTTCAAATTTGGGCTCCTATACTGAGCCCAAATATAAACCCAGGGAGCCGATTTGAACAAACTTGAATCAGAGCCACCCCACAATGTTGCATACCAAATATCAAAAGATTCTGCCTGCTGGATCTGGAGAAGAGATTTTTGAAGTAATTTGCCTGAAATGCACTAAGTTCGTATTCAGGCTTCTATAGTGAACCCAAATATGAATCCAGGGGGCCGATTTGAACAAACTTGAATCAGATCTATCCCCACAATGTTGCAAACCAAATATCAAAAGATTCTGCCTGCTGGATCTGGAGAAGAAGATTTTTTAAGAAACTTGCCTGAATTGCACTAAGTTCGAATTCGAGCTTCTATAGTGAGCCCAAATATGAATCTAGGGAGCCGATTTGAACAAACTTGAATCAGATCCACCCCACAATGTTGCATACCAAATATCAAAAGATTCTGCCTGCTGGATCTGGAGAAAAAGATATTAAAAAAAAATTGCCTGAAATGCCCTAAGTTCGAAATCGGGCTTCTATACTGAGCCCAAATATGAACCTAGAGGACGATTTGAACAAACTTGAATCAGATCCACCCTACAATGTTGCATACCAAATATCATAAGATTCTGCCTGCTGGATCTGGAGAAGATTTTTTAATCTTTTTCCCATTGCCTTCAGTGTTAAAAAGTGCTGACTCAGCACTTTTTCAAAGTTCTGAAAAAAGTACCTTGTGATCAACCCGATAGGGAGTTTTTTTTAACCATTCTATTCTACTGGATAAAAGTAAGCTTTGTCCAAAATAAAAATTCTCTGTGCCGTGTAGTTTTGGAGATATGGCAGTTTTAAGGTTTTTCCTATTTTTAGCTCCCGAGGTTCCCACGGGGCAATGAGAAAATTTTTTTTTGCATCAATCAACTACTTATGACCCATTATCATCTCATATCAAATTTGGTTCAAATCGACCTCACGGTTCAGAAAATAGAAATTTTAGGCGTGGCCAAAATTTTTGCCCCTCCCATAACGAAGGCAAATAATGCCCGACAAACTTCTCTTGAACAAACTTGATTCTAAACCTCAAAATGACTCTGTATACCACATATCAAGTCTCTGCTACCGGTGGTTCATTAGAAGAAGATTTTCAAAAAATTTGGCCATTTTTTCCCCCACACCTCTGCTCAATATGAGCCGAAACCTAATTTGGATAAAAATCAAAATGTCCCTACATAACCACTACCTACATGAAATTTAATTGAAATGTGGCCAGTGGTTTAGGAGAAAGAGGCTCAAACACCACCTTCACGCAGGACGACAGACGGGCGGACGAACGACGGACGGAGAGTGAAAAGAAAAGCTCACCCCGACTTTCAGTCAGGTGAGCTGAAAACCCGTAACAAAAGCAAGGGAAATCTTCGGTCAATTGAGTTCCAGGTTGAACATACATGTTGGGTTTAATCCCGGTAACGACAAATTCGCGACCTCCGGTTCTGAAGGCAGTTTGGATATCGGAGAATTCATAGACTTGAACCTGGAAACAATCACTTATTTGTCAACAAATGATTTAGTTTTGTCATTTACATCGAAATGTGTACGGTGACTGAAAACCTTTTTATATGCATGTACACTTTAAAATCAGTTGGGTTAAAATTAACCCAAAATCAACTGGGTTAAGTGAATATGAACCAAACTCTGTTTATATTCCCTCAACCCTGTTGATTTGGGTTGATTTTTAACCCAATTGATTTTAGAGTGTAGCATACATCCAATACAGTACAGTCGCCGCGGATTGGTTGTAATCCAGGCGTGGGCAGTGATGCCCACGCATGCGTTTACAGGTAATAAAAATGATCATCAGCAAAATTTTAATTAATGAAGCTAAGGGTTGTACCCTTAGCTTCATTAATTTAATTTTTGATGATTATTCCTATATTTAGTGTTTGGCATCTAATATCATTGCGTCCGTGGAAATATTGCCTTCCCTTGGAAAGTGACCAGTCAACGGCAGTTGTACTGTATGTTAGATTTAGAAAAGGTTATTTTCTAGAAGACTTTTTTTTAATGTTTTCGCCCTCACTGCCCCTAGTAATATGAGGGGAAACCTTGATTTAAATAAATATGTTAATAGGGTAAGATAGGCTGTTAGCAGCTGCCAGAGGTTATAGCGTGCTCCTGGGGAATTCACTTGCTCGAGATGTGAATTTGCTTGCATGAACAGCCTTAGTTTTGGAAATATATAGCTTTTATTGCTGACTGTGACGAAAATGTAACTTTTCAAAACAATAAAATGGTTTGGTAAGGTGGGTGGTCCCCAAATAAATATTTAAATGTTAAATAATCTCCCCAAATAATAATTGAATCTGGTTTGGAAGCCAAACAACATATTTCCTATAGGTATCACAGAACTAAATATTTTTCAACAGGCCACCATTATAACGTTCAGGCGGAAAAAAATATGATCGCATCACTTTAATTTGGGCATTCAAATATCTCTGTCAAGTATAGCCCTTCAGACAACTTTTTCTGATCTGAAAACAGGGGGTCAAGCAACAAATAAGAGAGGAAAACTGACACAAAGGGAAGTACCGGTCACGTGCACATATTTTTCAGGGAATTCCCTACAAGAACACACAAAAAGTAAATTGTATTTTTTAGGTCCAAAAGTCATCAAATCAGTCTCTTTTTTATCAGGAATATTCAACAATAATGCAAGATGTCAATAAAATGTTTCAAACGTTTATTGAAACAATGGATTCTCCCAAGGCTGTTTATTTTTAGAGATTGCATCATTTCCGAGTGCAACATTTTTTAAAGGCGGTTCACTCTATTTCAATATTTAGTTCCGCGATACCAAAAGGAACATGAATACCACATACCAACTATTTTTCAATTTTGGTTATCACCCGCCACCGCACCCCGGCGTGGACTGAGCGGGTTATTTATGCCTCATTAATCTCCCTAACCTTACGTAGACCAGAAGAGGGTGTGTCATCACTCTCCGCGAGTTACATCGAGACATTTGTCTGCAGCAATTTGCCGTGAAAAAAATGAATGGTGGGTTATTTACTCCCAACAGTCTTCTATAAGTTCCAAATGGTGTAGAAGAATCCCACCTGTGCTGTGTCCTTGGGCAAGACACTTAATCCCAATTGCCCACGTGGGGTTAGGTAGCGTTATGTACTAAGGCGTGCTGCACGTCGATGGTGCATCGTCTTCAACCCATTCTTACCATGTTTGTGTGGAGTTAGAACGTTGGGGACTCTTGACAGTTGCTCGCCGTTGCTCGGTGGTTCTCTCTGGGTACTCCAGATTCCTCCACCCGTAAAACTGTCAGAGACAAGGTGACACTGGCTGTTGAAAGTGTCATTAAACTCCAATAAATAAATACATAAGTTGTGTAGAAACTGAAGGGGACCACGGTCCTAATTCTAATTGAATATAGAGGCTTCCAAAAAAAGTGTACACGATGAGCACACCTTCTAAGAAGCCTATAGTTAGCCATGCAGAGGTTTTAATTATGAACCCACTGAGTATTTTCAAGATATTTTTCATCAAATCTGGTCATGACTGCTGTGCGGCTGCTGTGATTTGATGAAAAACTAATCCAAATGTAAAATAAGAAATCCTTGGTGAAAAATCCATACAGTTCTCAGGGTGAAAATTTATCATTTATCATATGTGCCCAAATTATACTTATTTCGGTGACAAAAGAAACTCTGTGCTGGGCAGTAATATCCGCCAGCAGCATTCAAAGAGTTGAAATTTATTTATTTATTGGTGTTTAAGGTCACATACTTCTGCACAATGGCTAATCATGACCACAACATGGAAATAAAGTCAAGGTCAGTCAATCGTTTGGTTCATTCCCACTAGACCAATTCCCTTCAGACCAACTCCCACGAGGCCAATTCTCAAAAGACCAATTCCCCTTAGACCAACCGATGTGTTCTACTTTTAAAATAATTTTATATCAATAATTTGATATATTTATAAATATTTGTAAATGTATTTAATGTTATTGATATTCAAGCCTGAAAATAAGCAGTCTGTCATTTGCAGAATGAGGTCCTCGGAGGGAGATTTTGCTGATGCTATCCCATACAGTGGGCCAGTTTATCCTCTGGGTACCTCTTTCCGTTTATGTTTGAGACCTTGATTCAGGTTGAGGTTCACAGAGGGTAAATTTAGTGATGTTACCCTGCTGTGATGTTACCCTGACCTCATTTTTCAGATGATAGTCTGCTTATTTTCTGGCTTGTTGATATTTTATAGATGTTGGGCAGATTTTCATAACAATTGTTATAGTAATCACACACTTTCAAAGGCTGTGATTCTTTTTATTATTGTTTTTTTTTATCAAATAAAGTGCTTATCAATAAATAAATGTTTTCTTAATTATCCTTAATCAATCCTTAATCAATAACTTTGTAGTTGGTCTAAGGGTAATTGGTCTTTTGGGAATTGGCCTAAGGGAAGACACCAATCGTTTATACACGTTGCCTATTTTAGATGACGTGCACCCAAGCATTAGTGACTGGGTCCTATTTTACCAGTGAAACAGAGCTTGTTTACCACTGTCAACAAGCACTGCTTCACTTCACGGGCTTCCACGGGGATTCAGAGAGTTAATCCCTACCACATCAATCAAGCATTGCAGAGGGGGTGTGTGGGGGTTGCGGGTGGGGTGTCATTTATTTATATATTTATTGGTGTTGAAGGTCACATACTTTTGCACAATGGATAATCATGACCACAACATGGAGATAAAGTCAGGCCAGTCAATCGTTTATACCCTATGTTGCCTATTTTAGAGGACTTGCACCCCAAGCATTAGTGACTGGGTCCTATTTTACCAGTGAAAAAGAGCTTGTTTACCACAGTAAACAAGCACTGCTTCATTTCCCGGAGTTCCCATGGGGAGGCTGGGTGGGGGGGGGGGGGGGGGAGGGGGTGTTTAAAGTATTATTAGACAGTAATTACATTACTTAGTAAATAAATGACAGATATCTTTCCTGTAGATACATGTGGGTACACCTGTCAACAGGAAACTATCTGTCCTCTAGTTTATTATATAATAATAATTTAGAACTGTATAATTATAAATGTAAGGGTGAGTATGTGTGTGGTGTGGTGTGGTGTGGTGTGGTGTGGTGTGTGTGTGTGTGTTGTGTGTGTGTGTGTGTGTGTGTGTGTTGATATCTCAATATCAAGTGTACATATAATGATATAAAGATCATGAAAGATTATAATAAGAATTCATTAAGTTTACATTCAATTAGTACATCACAAAAAACCTTTATATACAGATATTTTTTTTGTCTTTCCATAGCAGCACCCAGCTAAGCAAATATATCCTAGTGGGACCTTAAGGAAACCAGACAAACTGACAGCTAGCCCACTGATACCCCCAACTCATAACCTGTGTGTCTATTTTCTAAAATAAAATAACTTGTGTTGAATTAGTTGTTCAAAAGTGAACAACTCTCAGGAAATATTGACTTGGGCAGATATGCAACTGACATGAAAATATTCTGTAAACTTTGGAATTCAATAAGATTTGAGTTTTCATAATTATGTGACCCTGACCTTTTGTTCTTTGGATCTGATGTTGATGCGTAACACACCTTTCCTTTGTCACTGGCATGTGTGGTGTTACGGTAAAATCCCCCAGCCATTATGATGGAGTTCTCATTAAGACAATTTTCCAGAAAGCTGACAAATAGACGAACAGAATGATGGACAGATAGTTGGATGGACCCGGTGGTGTCACGCTACACATATTTTCTTTGTACTTTTGTGAAATTGCATCAAAATCTACACATTTTTTGTAAAGTTATTCATAATCATGTGACCTTCACCTTTGTCAGTGGACTTGATGATGCTGCACAAAACAACATCCCTCTGTCCTTCACTGTTGGGTCAAGTTTTGTGCAAATCCACACAGCTATTATAATGTTATGAATACGATAGGATATTTCGGATGAACAGACAATATTCAAAGGACGGATAACTCAGATTTAAAATGCCCCTCAACCTCCTCCAGCTGACTCACTAAGAATGTCTTACTTAAATAAGAATACCCACATGTAAACTGACTGAGGCAAAACACACATAAGACGACCCCGAATGATGGAAGACAGAACTTTGTGTCCAAGTGCTATAACCCTGTTGCGGTACATAAGGACAGAGTCTTGAGGATGTTTTCTACTTATACACTGGAATTGATTCCTAATATTGACTACAGATTCGAACAATGGCAAATTTGTATGGTTTTAACCCCTGAGACCTTTTCCGGCCGGGTCACAAGCTACGTCATAATGTCATTAAGTGGGATGGCTACAAGGTAAATGTGTGGTATAGACCAATCAATATTTTCAACGTGCAGCCCTATGGCTGCACGTTTAAAAAATTAATTGGTCTAACCCCAAATAATATGGCCTCTTTAACTGCTGTCATTGAACTGACATGGAAGAAACCATCAGGGTTCAGAGGGTTAAGTCAAATAGTTAGTAGGCTAGATAGTGAACACAGGCCATTTAACCTACATAGGTGCAGCATGGGGACCTTTCTATGTAATGAAAAATTCCACATGAACATTTCTTCAATTATTTGTTTATTTATTGGTTTTTAGTCACATACTTTAAAAAAAAAAAAAAACGATTGACTAAACATAAAACCAAATTTAGTCAATCGCTTATACCCATGTCGCCCATTTTAGAGGACTTCCACCCACACATTGGTGACTGGGTCCAATTTTACCAGTAAAACAATGCTTGTTTACCACAGTAAACAAGCACTGCTTCACTTCCTGGGGTTCCCACAGGGTCTTCAATTATAAGAGAGTTCACTATGACACTCCAATAAACGATAACAATATAAATTTGTATGAATAAAATGTTGAATTAAAAAAAACTTTAGACACAATATGAGATCATTCCGGTGTTATCTGATATATGGATTGCACTGTGAGTTTTGCCAATTTGGAACACTTTTATTGTACAGGAAAAATTTGTTATATGCCACCTTATAAGATACAGTACAGTCACCGTGGTTTGGTCGTAATCCCTGTGTGGGCAGTGATGTCCACGCATGCATTTACCAGGTAATAAAAATCATCATCAGCAAAACTTTAATTTATGAAGCACCGGGTTGTACCTTGTGCTTCATTAATTTAGTCTTTGATGATGATTCCTATAATTAGTGTTTGGAATCTAATATTATTGTGTCTGTGGAAATACTGCCCACCCGGGGAAAGTGACCAGTCCACGGCAGCGGAATTGAAGCAAAAAATGTCTAACAAATGGTTTTAAATATCCTGTCACAATTATTTCATGAATTTACTGGTGTTTAGGGTTTCATATTTCTGCACAATGGCTAATCATGACAACATGGATATAAAGTCAAGTTTAGTCAATCGTTTATACCCATGTTGCCCATTTAGAGGACTTCCATCCCAAGCATTGGTTCCTTTTTTACCAGTCAAACAGAGTCTGTTTACCACAGTGAACAAGCACCCCTTCACTTTCAGGGGTCCAGGGGGTAGGGTGATGGTAGTGGTGTCTTGCAGGTGTGGGGGTCTTGCCATAATAGATATCTGGGAATACCACTCTGGAAGAGAGGCTCTTTACGCAATTAATGTCAATCTTTTTTGTTGCGGGTTTTCAGCATTTGGGTGTGAGAAGTGCAATTAAAAAACAATTTAATTGCACTTAATACAATGCAATGTATATAATAAAAACAATACTTACTGTTGTGAGTAGGTACCAGAAATTCCTCATTTGTGACAGAATGGAAATCTTAAGTTTTCACGAGAGGCTGTCATTCGCTTGAGAAAATTTATGTTTCCTTGCAGTCACTCATGAGATAACATTATGATACCTACTTAAAGAACAGAAGATAATCATCTATGTATTCAGACTCGAAAACTTATACAACAGAGGTATATTATGCATCTATTTTTTTATTGGTGTTTAAGGTCACTTTCATGAAGTTTAGCTAATCGTTTCAACCCATAACCTACTTTGAACAAACTTAAACATAATATTTATGGGGCTGCTATATACCAAATATGTGAAGATTCTGACTGGTGGATCGAAAGAAGATCCTTGAAGAATTTCCCTTATAGTGCACCAAGTCAAATTTCTGGTATCCACAAGGAGTCCAAATATGAAACGAGGGACTTAATTTGAAAAAACAAACTTGAATTTGACCCTCTTAAGTATTATGCTGTATACACTCCAAAATCAGCTGGGTTGAAAGTCAACTCAATATCAGCTGGGTTGAGTGAATATGTACCCAATAGGGTTCATATTCACTCAACCCAGTTGATCTGGGTTAATTTTTAACACAATTAATTTCAGAGTATATCGAATATCATAAGATTCGGACCGGTGGGTCTGAAGAAGATTTTTCATCACACTGCATCAAGTTAAAATTTAGGCTCCCATAGTGAAGCCTAACATGAACTTGGGGAATTGATTTGCGCAGACTTAAAAAAAAAGATGACCAAGCTTGAGATTGAATACTACACATTGTCTCGAAGGGAGACAATCCACATTGTTCCTCCCAAACCAGGTCATCATTTTTTTATGATGCTGAATAAACATGTTTTTTTGCTCATCGTCACACCCCAATCACTGATGTGGTATATATTTCAAATCGATTCACCAGTTAAAACATGGCAGCGATTGGGGCTTTGTGTGTCATTCTGATACATTTCTGTGAATCTTTCCCCATTGCAAATATAAGCAACAGAATGCGGAAGTCTGCTAAAGA
The DNA here is from genome assembly GCA_031216915.1 of Pictodentalium vernedei. Lineage (NCBI taxonomy): Eukaryota > Metazoa > Mollusca > Scaphopoda > Dentaliida > Dentaliidae > Pictodentalium > Pictodentalium vernedei. The sequence continues at coordinate 229,249,598 of CM062293.1, forward strand.
AATAAAGGGGCTCAGCTGAAGTGAGTAACATTGCGATAAGTAATGCCCGGCAGTATCACACCATGAAAACCTTACGAAATGAAAACTGTGGCGTACTAGTATAACAAATTACCACTGAATTTTAAAAAAAAAATTATTGATGTTTAAGGTCACTTTCAGCATCTTCAGCTATCTTGACCACAGAATAGGGATGAAGTAAAATTTAGCCAATTGTTTATACCTATGCTGCCCAAGTTAGAGGACTTTCAAGCCAGGAGTTGGTTCCAAGTCCTATTTTACCAGCAGAGCAGACCTCGTTTACCACAAAAAAACAAGCACTGCTTCACTTCCTGGGGTTCTTACGAGGGCATTATTCTGGTAAAACATATCTTTACTTATGGAGATATGAGGTCTAATTATTCAATTTTTTGGTGTTTAAGGTCACTTTCATCATCTTGGGCTATATGTTGACCCCAGGGATGAAGTCAAGTATAGCCAATCATTTAGACCTATAATGCCCAGTTTAAAGGACTTCCACCCCTGGCATTGGTTCTGGGTCCTATTTTGCCAGTAAAGCAGAACTTGTTAACACAGTGAACAAGCATCGCTCCACTTCCCGAGGTTCCTGCAGGAAACGAAGTATGATGAAAAGAACACAGTTATCGAGAAAAATTCAGTGATTCCAAACTGTTTAAACACCTGTAAAGTGAAACACAATTTATGCTGAAATTATGAAATAGCCTAAACTGCTCAAAGAGACCATGAACACTAAATACACGAATAAATCTAAAATGAAGTTTAAGAGAATCCTAAAAAGGGACGCTTGAAATCCCAATAGCATCTCAGTAATAATAGGCACAGTTACTGGGAGTGACCTTAGTTTTCAACATACCACACTCTAAATCAGTTAGGTTAAAAATCAACCCAAATCAGCTGGGCTGAGTGAATATGAACCCAAATACCTATGCAGCCCCCGTTATTCACTCAACCCTGTTAATTTGGGTAAATTCTTGACCCAACTGATTTTACAGTGCACAGATGATAGCAGTGACCTCAACCCGAAAACATGGAAACATATACACAAAATTATCAAACATAGTATTAAATTAATAAGATAAGAACACAACGCCCCAGTAAACAAATATAGCAGTAGATTCTGAAAAGTTATAATAAGCTCTGATAAACGAATGCTCCTAAATGCAACGCAACCTTACCTAGCTCGGAGCAAAATATTAGTACGAGTTCAATAAGCACGGTGTTGTTCTGCCATCACTTTGTAACAGTGGATGTGGAAAGTGACTTGCAGCCATAATGATAGATGCTGAAAGTGAACTCGACTCATACAAACACAGCTGTGTGCGAACTTACATAGCATAATTGAAAAAGTTGTAAAAAAGGAACATGATTTTGAAGTAAAAAAATATATGGACCGGAACATTTGTAAATCATGCGACAGATGGGTTAAAACTTTCATAACAGAACAAGTGTGCTCTTCTTTATTAATGTATATGGTGCCCTTCAGAATCTATTGCTATATCATGACCGCAACAAATGTATGAAGTCAAGTTTAGCCAAGTGTTTATATCTATGGATTCCGAAACCACCCAGGTTATTTGAATCCCCTCTCTCGCCCGCCCCCCCCCCCCCCCCCCCCCCAAAAAAAAAAAAAAATCACCCTGATACTGTAACCTTGGTAATATATTACATTAAATTAACACAGCCACTGTTGGTAGTATTTACTCAAAATAAGATTACCTGTTTTGATACCATGTCAAGTTTGGTTTCGATCAGTGCCAATAAAATTCTAAGTTCAAGGTCACTTTGTCCTTTGGCACAATGACCAAAAAATATGTATGATTCTTTCTCTCAACATGTGCAACCCACAAGCTAAGTTAGATTTCGATCGGGAATGCATAATTTTAATAATTAAGAGAACCAAAACTCGCTCAGACCGATAAAACTGTGACCTTGACCTTTGTTGCTAAGTTTGGTTTCAATCAGGCAAACAACATCTTAGAGAGCGAAAACCATCTCCGATGGATAAAACTTTAAATTCAAGCACTGCAATCTTTACCTTTGATACAATAACCCCAACATAAACAGGGTTCTTCCTTTCATCATGCTCAATCCATAAGCCAAGTTAAGTTCCGATTGTGCAAGCAAAATTCAATTAGAGAAGCAAACTCTGGTAAATGTTCAAATTCAAGGTCATTGTGACCCTGACCTTTGGCACAATAACCTCAGAACAAATAGGTTTTTATTCTCATCATACCTAGCCCAGATGCCAAGTTTAGTTTCAGTTGGCCAAGTGGAACTTTAATTACATAGTGAAAACCAACTCTGATTAAAAAAAAAAAAAAAAATTAAAGTTCAAGGTCACCTTTGGCACAATGACAACAAAATGAGTAGGGTTCCTCTTCTCACCATACCTAACCCACATGTCATGTTTGGTTCCAGTCGGCCAAGTGGAATTTTGGTTAAAGAGTGGAAACCAAAGCTGTCTGCAGATGGACTGACAGACAGATGGACGGACAGCACAACAGCTTTATCTCCTGATTTTTTTTCGGGGAAATAAAAATTCAAATCCTGGCGAATTTGGAAACTTCCAGCCCATTATGACCATTTGTATCCAATGGTTGCCGAAAGTTTCATGTCGCTTCAGCGGCTAAGGTAAACATCACGTGTTAATCTGAATGTTCTAGGGAAGAGCGTGGATCCTTTGAAGTGATGTAAAACCATGGCCAACGAATTAATGAGGGAAGTCGATTTGATTCGGTTTCGAGTCTTTTCCCTGATGCGAGCCAAAATCTAGATCCCCTGGCCCTAAGTGTGTGTCTAATGAAATTCACAAAATGAGTTCAGAAAATTAAGTCTGGACTGAACTTAGGTCCAGACCTAATATACTGGACAAGTTTCATAAATTTCGCTAAAAAAAACTGGGGATGAGTTGAAGATTATATCTAAGAATCCTACAAAAGACACTTGAATGGAATGAGAAAAATGTTCAGCCAGTTCTTTGCATAGATATGGCAAGAAATTAGAGCAGAAATATAACTATAGGGCACTTTGTTTCCAGGAAACACTGGAAACAATGAGATTTTTGTTATTTTTTTCAAACAACTCAGCAAGTACAGTTGGTATTAAAATTTATTTCAGTGTTTACATGATAAGTCATAAATGCTCCAAGTACTAAATTCTGAAGACATTGGAAACAAAGGAAACAGTGGAAACATTGGAAGCGGTGGAAACATTGGAAATGGTGGAAACATAGGATACGGTGGAAACATTGGAAATGGTGGAAATGGAGGAGGGGACTTGGAGCATTTAATCGGAAATTTCCAGCATTTCCCACAGCTGCCACTGTCTCCACAATTTCCCACTGTTTTCTACATTTTCCCACATTTCCAATGTTTCTTCCACTATTTACAAAAATTTTAGTACTTGCAGGATTTAAACATTTCTAAATATTATTTCCACCGTTTTCCCTGTTTCCACCATTCCCACTGACCATTTCCGCCATTTCCATCATTTCCACTGTTTGCAAAATGTTAATATTTGCAGGATTTAAACATTTTCTAAATATTGTTTCCACTGTTTCAACTGTTTCCAAAAATATTAGTACTTGCAGGATTTAAACATTCTAAATGAATGCAATACCAAATATTGTTACTTGATGATAACACTTGAGCAGAATTCTTACCAGGCGAAAATACATGAGCATAATTGTATAATCGTTTCCAGTGTTTTCAGTGTTTCCAGGAAACAAAGTGCCCTATAGTTATATTCCTGCTCTCATTTCTGGCCACATATGCCTTTGTACCTCTGTTTCCCACTTTAGAGAACTTCCACATTATTATTACTATTATTATTACTACAGTTCACCAGCTATTGGACTTGCAATATTTACACAGACGCAATAATATTAGATTCCAAACACTAATTATAGGACTGTTCACCACAAATTTAATTAACAAAGCACCAGGTCTAACCCAGTGCTTCATAAATTAAAATTTTGTTGATGATTAATTTTAGCACCTGGTAAACGCATGCATAGACTGTCCACGTGTAGATTATAATCAGTCCATGGCGACTGTACTGTACTGTACAGTATTATTATTATTATTAGAGTTTAAAGACACTTGACAGCCAGGGTCTCCTCGTGTCAGACAGTTTTACGGATGATGGAGCACCAGGTAAGAACCACTGAGGAGTGGCAAAAAACTATCAGACTCCCCAACACACAAGCAGGGTGGGCATTGGTTAAGATAAGTGTACTATCGACCAGGCCTGAAAATAAGCAGTCTGACATTTGCAGAATGAGGTCCCCCAGGGGATGAATTTGATGATGCTATCCCATACAGTAGGCCAATTTATCCTTTGGGTACCTCTTTCTGTTTAGTTTTGAGAACCTGATTCAGACTGAGGTTCACAGAGGGTAAATTTAGAGATGCTACCCTGCAGTGCAGGGTAGCATCACTAAAGTCACCCTCTGGGGACCTCATTTTGCAGATGACAGTCTGCTTATTTTCTGACTTGCTATCGACGTGCAGTACACCGTGTGCACACAAGGATAATCGGGATTAAGTGCCTTGGCCAAGGACTCAACGCAGTTACCCTGGCAGGGATTGAACCGTGAACCATTTGCTTTGATGTCCAATGACGTAAGCACTCTGCCACCGCCTTCACATCCACACTGATAGTGGAGGGGTGTAATTCTGACGACTGAACCAGAAGTGCCCAAGACATCAGAAAGATGACTAACCCTTCAACTGAGGTTCCGCTCCACAGTTTTCAGGCATTTCCAAAAATGACATACCATACACTCTCTTCAAATGCAAATATTCTGTAACTTAGTTATCTAACCCATAACATGTATTACATTTCCCAAATCCACAAAAAACATATAAAACTATTTTAGTAGAAATAAACAATATGAATGTGGGTGGAATAATTTATTGTCAAAGGCAAGACTTCAACCTGCAAAATAGTGTGAAAAAATGCCAAAACCAGTCATTTTCAGCCACCCAGCATCCTCAAATGCAGAATTTACCAAAACACCCCACCTACCTACCCCTGGAGCATAGCATCCCCAGTCTCTAAAATACAAAAACATTTTTTATATGTGTCCATTTCATTTTTTAGTTACATGTCTGGTAACAAACCCCTGCAAAAATGACATTTTGAAAAAATAGCAAATTTTTTGAAGCCACTCTTTGCTATAATTCATTTACCCCTATGTATCAGACTCCAACTTTGGGATCAAAACTTCAAATTCTCTTGTCCAACTGATAGTATCATGTAATTAAATATCTGATACTACAAATATATCTACATTTTACATGGTCTTAGTTTCAACACATGCCCTATGTTTAGAATTTCACCCTTGTGCAATAGTGGAAAACTCTAGAGCGGAACCTAAAGCGTCTATTTCGATAAAATAACACGGTCTTTACCAGAAAGAGATACAAAACTATGATCTCAGCCCCCCAGTGAAATTCAGTGTTATTGGTTGTTTGATTAGGCCTCACAAAGTAGATCGTTTGTTTCTCCAGACATTTTTGTAAAATTCCATGCAGGCATTATTTTTTAGGGTTTTTTATTTTATTTTTGATTTTTGTAATCTTTGCAGTCAAAAGTTCATGTCCTTGGTTTGTTTATGTTTTAGGCCTCATAATCTACAGAATAGCATGGATGGTGGTGTTTTCGTCCCTTGAGTGCAAGAAGGCTTTGCAATGCTAAACCTTGTTGCACTCAAGGGACAAATTTATCAATTTTATTAACTTGGGTAAAATACCAGACATAAACCATTTAATTTTTATTTTTTTTAAGTTTGCATTGGTTATAAAAAGAGTAGGCGGCAGCCAAAATGACCATGCAGGAGGGCCTGGGAAACAGATTCTTAACTTTCTTAGGCCTTATCCACTTTTTGTCGAGTTTGCGCACAGACTACCATTTATTCGATGTGATGTTGTTTACTCACAAAGATAGTACACATATATTCTTTTGTGCTCCAGTTATAGATATTCCCACCAATAAGTATTTAATTCACCTTGAAAATCTCAAGATATTAACACTGTGGAACTACGCGGTGTATTCATAAAACTAGTGCTGTTGTGCCTCTTCATAATTATATAACAAGCATTTGCAATAGTATTGGTGTTAGTTAAAACAGTATTTATTAAAGAATGTGTTTAATGGATACAGTTCACAATAACTGTTCAAAGAAGTAAATCGTCAAAGTACAGGATACAGCAGTATACAAAAAGACAATAAATATAAGAAAGGTTGCGGAGTAGAAAAGGGATTCGACAGAAAGCTTACATTATTATAGTATTGGTATTGTCATCAAAGATTGGATCAAGTATTGATGGAGAAATATTTCTTGCGTTGATTAAAAAAAATGAACAGTTTTTAATTAAATTGGCTGCTTTTCTGACCAACTGAAATATTCAAGCTGATTGAACCTAAACATAGGCGATGGACTATATACGGGCTGGACTGGTTCCAGGCAGTCATAACAGCGTCGCATTCCTTACAGAAATTGACAGAAGACTTAAGAGCTTGACAAAAACCCAAATTGTTACAACAATGCGCACAACCATTAACTGTGAATCAGGTGGATATTTGCAAGCCCCAAACACACCCATACAGCTTTCACGTACGATATTTTATTCTAGTGAGAGGAAAACAGTTCCTTTGACAGTCTCAAATATTTTCAAAAAATTCATTTCAGAAGATTCGACTTATTCACGTGTAAAAGATATTTTATTCTAGTGAGAGGAAAACAGTTCCTTTGACAGTCTCAAATATTTTCAAAAAATTCATTTCAGAAACTTCGACCTATTCACGTGTAAAAGAGGTTGCCATTTCTCTATGGTTCATTCAAATGTTACATACAAAACGGGAACTGACAAACAATCTCAGTTATGAGAATGGATCGATATTGTTTAGTTATTTGTTTACTGGAACTTAACGCCTTTCAGTAGGGCTACATCATGTCAGACAGTTTTACGGGTGGAGGAAGTCAGAGTACCTAGAGAGACCCACTGAGCAGCTGCGAGCAACTGTCAGCCTCTCTAATTTCTTAATGCACGCAGTTTCCACTCAACTTCGTTTCTATTCGAATCAATGACCACCATGAACAACTGTGCATTATTTTAGCATTAATTGATAAAAAGATAAAAAACTTAATTATTTTAAATAAAGCGCAGTTATGTTTTAAATAAAGCCCACAGCATATTTATCGACAACTGCAATCCGAAATAAACTGCATGGAGGAGTATACTATAAATAGAAATGTGTGAACACAAACTTCACCTTTGAACTTCTAAGATAATTTCTACGAAGATGGAAAATGACACTGCACAGAATTATCCGCATGCGATCAACTTACTGGATCATGATGAAAATAGGCCGCCTGCCTTTTTTGACAAAATTCTCACCTTCAAGTTAATTTATTTAATCGACACGAATGCTTTCTCACTAATGATATATGATACATAAGGGGGCATATGTAGAACGAAAATTGTGATTTTATATTACAATTGCGGTGTGTATTCAACGTTACATGATGCAATACAGATTCTGAGGAATGCGCTTAGAACACCATACGTGGAATCCAGCTTACGTGTAAAAACATGATTTAAGAATGATTCTTATTGGCTGCTACAGTAAAACCTGTCTTGAGAGATCACTATCTTGAGAGACCACCTGCCTTGAGAGGCCACATCTGCCAGGCACCGATTAGGATTATTGCTGAATAAACAATTTCATGCATACCTGAAATGTGACAGATAGGATTATGAAAATAAATTTGTGTTGAAAATCTTCAATGAAGATTTTCAACACTAATTTAATTTTATTATTTTTATAACAGTCCATTTCAATTTGTTACAAAAATTTCCTAACAAAGAACAACTACAAGGCCATCAAAAAAAGAACCTCTGTTTCTCAGGCCCGCGCGCATGGTCATTTTTGGTGCGCATGCAACCTTTTTATGACACAAAAAAAAATCTTCAAAAAATTTGAGATATTGTGCTCATTTCGGTAAATCGATATCGATGCGTTCGCAAATTTTAAATTAACACACTTCAAGCTTTTTCTACATCATACCTTAATGAAGTGGGTGGGTTCTAGCAATATTCACGACAGAAAGTGTTTTATTCTGTAAAAGGTAAGTCATAATGACAGCAAGAAGGAAGGTGTCTTTCAGTCTGACAACAAACAGTCACAAAGGGGAATGGTCGATTCGCACCACGTTTGATTCGCACCAACCCTCAGAAAGTCTGCAAAGTCAGGTGCTATGTTGAATGGAACACAGTCTCCTGGCATTTATTTTTAGTAACATTTGTATTGTAAATGGCCGTCATTGGGAATTTGTGTACTGTTATTTGAAACCGTTACGAGTTTCCCAGTTAATTTAAATAAATGCATTTGAGATGCAGGATAATTGGATAACTAATAGTAACCGTTGCTTGATATAAAAGTAACATAGTTGAAAATAAATCGCATATAGGCAGGTATGTGCGGTCGAATTGGTTAATAAAAACACGCAAACATTCGTTTTGTATTTCATTTTCAGATTTCAAAAAAATATGATTTATGGATGAACTGCCCGTTCAAATGGGTTGTGATAATTTTGAATATAATGGGGAAAAGTTGCGATTCACGATTTTATTAGGCAGGTTGTGAAAGGATTTTTTTTTTTTGGTCAAATAAATCTCTGAAAGTTGGCACTTCGACATTTGATTTGTCCCAGAGACGTTTCAACCCGAGACGTTTCACCCACGATGCGTTTCGTGACTTTCGTCCTGTGTTATAATTTTCATGTTTCACTGAAAAAACAAACATTCAAACCCCACTTCATTTACGACCCGACACCCCTGTGGTGAATAACCAATATATTTGCGAAATTTTGCATGGTCCACCAGGCGTTTGGGTGGGGGTCAAATTACCACAAACAACCTCTCGGGGAGAAAATAAAAAGAAAAAAAAAAACCCGCCCGCCCGCATGCTTTTTTGGAAAAAATGGCCTGAGAAACAGACAATCAACTTTGTATGGCCCAAAGTAATTACAAAAATCCATTCTTCTCCATTTCTGAATTTTGTGGTTGGTTATTCACTGACTTGAGAAAACCTGAATCCTGTTATGAGAGACCACCTGTCTTGAGAGACCACTTTTGTGTGGCCCAAAGGGCGGTCTCTCAAGATAGGTTCTACTGTACACATCATAGTGATGTTATGATGCGAATGAAATGCTTCGACACAAAATGGTGTCAATCTAGAATGTAAACAGACCATTGAAGGTGTGGGCCAGCAGGAGGCTAGCTCCCTGCCCTGAGGTAAGGGAGGCAGCGTGTTCTGTTTTTGCTAGAAGTGCAAAAATGGAAAAAAGACTTTACTTTCCGATAGCCGAGAAACACTCAGGCATTCATTTGTAACGTATTTTATGTGATCTAGGGCACACAATTTCGGTGCGAGAGAAGTTCCCCAAAATTTGAATGGGGACGCCGTTGCCATTCCCTTACACTTTCAAGACCATGACCGTTTTACAGAAGGATGCCAGAGTACCCAGAGAGAACCACCTAGCAACGACGAGCAACTGCCAGCTCCCCAACATACCAACTGCACACAAGCAGGGTTAGCATTGGTTGAAGACAGGTGCACCATCGACATGCAGTACGCCTTAGTACACAACTCCATCGTGCTCCCACGTGGGCAATGGGGATGAAGTGTCTTGCCCAGGGACACAGGTGAGATTCGAACCGAGGACCTCTCTGCTTGCAGTCTGCACCTCTACCTACTGAGCCACCACACCCCCCACTAAGCCCATTTTAACCGTGTGTGGGACAACAATTCCCACACCTTTTGAAGAGGAAGGACTTTGGGGTACTAAATTTCAAAATTTTCTTTAAGGTGGACCCCATACTACGAGAGGGACCCTCATCTCCAGCTATCCCACAATGACGCATCACGCTTCGGCTATTGCTGCATGTTGAATGGAACGAGCACTCAATGCGCAGCCATTGACGATGCAAGTTGCTCTAGAACTCATTAATTTTGGAAACTTTATATTACTTTAAATAAACATCACTGATCTGTAAGGTGACATCAGTTACTCCATGTTGTGCATTGACTTCTCTCTTTTTTCAAATTGTCTCATTCTGGAATTACAATCAGTTCTGTCGGATGGTGACAAAAGAAAATCCCTTTTATACTTTTCAAATCAAATGTTATTCATTTTGTTCAGTATTCAGCACCGATTCCAATGCGAAATTCTCATCACAAGATAAAACTGTCAACCACTGCTCTTCACAACAAACATTAAGGTTTGTATTCATTCTGAATAACCACGACTCGCCAAGTCTGGGAACTGAAAAATAAAAAAAATGATTTCATTACATTTTGCTTAAGGGGAATGTAAACAGAAACAATGGAGAAAATCATCACGTGGGATTTCGTTTTTATTTATTCCTAGTTTAGGATGTACTCTTGGAGCACTTTCATTCAAAATCATAAATAAGGTATGCAGAGACTATGAAAAAAATTATTTTATAAGTTAAATATTTGATAATTTCACTTTTAAAGACCATTGAGTCTCAGCACTTATTCTCATTCTCGTACAACCCAGCCTTTACAAACACTATATTGACAGGTCTGTATTTTTCTGGTGTATATGCCCTGCAGGAGACCTGGAGTTTTGATATACTGTATCATGAAAGAAATGTGAGTAAAATAACTCTAACTCTGCCAGTGAAGCTGGTGTACACAAACAACATCTTGATTTTGCTAATAGCTAGCAGGGTTTTTTTACAGTAAAAACCGATGTACTTTCAATGCAAGCCGGGTCGGCATATGATCCACTGGCTGTTGTGGAGAATACCCCCAAGTAATTGTTTTCCGACAACATTCCATTGACTGGGCATGATGCAAATCATACAGTCAGGATCACATCAGAAAAAAAATAGACTGATGAAATCGTCAGATGTGTAACCATACGCGCAACTAGTGGAAAGCTGTATGACAGAGGGCCACCATGGATGCCGGCATTATGTACACCATACATGGTATGGGTACATATAGAAATGGATTGGAGGAGTGCCTAATTTGATGGATAAAGGGTTAACATTCAAATTATCAAATTATCAGATTTACATAAAAAACTATACAGCACAGTACATCAATAATCTGAATAAATATATAAAGTAACATGACAATTGGATTGATATTTTTTGAGTTATCTCATGCCAAAGGGATTGGAGGAATTTTCAATTTGAAAGATAAAGGGTTAATATTACAGGATCAAATGATCAGATTTACACGAAAAACTATACAGCTCGGCACATCAGTAACCTGAACACAAATATAAAGTAACTTGACAATCCAAGCAATATTTTTCTAGTTATCGAATGCCAAAGAGATTGGAGGAATTTTCAATTTGAAGGATAAAGGGTTAATATCTCAGGATCAAAATAAAAGATTTACACGAAAAACTATACAGCTTGGTACATCAGTAACCTGAACACAAATATAAAGTAACTTGACAATCCAAGCAATATTTTTCAAGTTATCGAATGCCAAAGGGATTGGAGGAATTTTCAATTTGAAGGATAAAGGGTTAATATCTCACAATAAAATCATCAGATTTACACCAAAAACTATACAGCTCAGCACATCAGTAACCTGAACACAAATATAAAGTAACTTGACAATCCAAGCAACATTTTTCAAGTTATCGAATGCCAAAGGGATTGGAGGAATTTTCAATTTGAAGGATAAAGGGTTAATATCTCAGGATCAAAATAACAGATTTACACCAAAAACTATACAGCTCGGAACATCAGTAACCTGAACACAAATGTAAAGTAACTTGACAATCCATGCAATATTTTTCAAGTTATCGAATGCCAAAGGGACTGGAGGAATTTTCAATTTGAAGGATAAAGGGTTAATATATCAGGATCAAAATAAGATTTACACCAAAAACTATACAGCTCGGTACATCAGTAACCTGAACACAAATATAAAGTAACTTGACAATCCAAGCAATATTTTTCAAGTTATCGAATGCCAAAGGGATTGGAGGAATTTTCAATTTGATGGATAATGGGTTAATATCTCACGATTAAATTATCAGATTTACACCAAAAACTTTACAGCTCGGAACATCAGTAACCTGAACACAAATATAAAGTTACTTGACAATCCAAGCAATATTTTTCAAGTTATTGAATGCCAAAGGGACTGGAGGAATTTTCAATTTGAAGGATAAAGGGTTAATATCTCGGAATCAAATCATCAGATTTACACCAAAAACTATACAGCTCGGCAAATCAGTAACCTGAACACAAATATAAAGTAACTAGACAATCCAAGCAATATTTTTCAAGTTATCGAATGCCAAAGGGATTGGAGGAATTTTCAATTTGAAGGATAAAGGGTTAATATTTCAGGATCAAATTATCAGATTTACACCAAAAACTATACAGCTCGGCACATCAGTAACCTGAACACAAATATAAAGTAACTTGACAATCCAAGTAATAGTTTTCAAGTTATCGAATGCCAAAGAAATGGATACGGATGCCGGACGGACGGACAGACGGATGGGAGGACGGATGGACGGACAGACAGACAGACAGACAGATGGACGGACAAAGGATGGACGAACGATGGATGGCCACCCCAGATGCCGGCATTATGTGTACCATACATAGTATGGGTACACATAAAAAGTGGCAGGTATATGTCATTGGACTTCTCTCTGGTGAGTTGAAATATTACATTATTTGTAACATTTCTTTGTTTGCAACTGGGACAAATGAAATGCAATAATTGAAACATGACCGAGTCAAACTGTTTGCCAAATCAAGTTTGATTATATCCGTGTCTTTCTGGGATTCTGTAGTTTTCGGCACAGTGGTACTTGGGCTGAGCAAAAAACTCTCACGGTAAACATGACTGAAATCATCCACAAAAGTTTTGAGATAAAATCTGTTCCGCACATCAACATGGAAGTTTTTTGTTTACATCAGCTTCATTAGCATATTTTCAAAACTTTCCCACTTTATTTCATTTGGTACAAGATATCAAATTTCCAGGCCTCAGCTCAAAGTCACCATAGAAATACAGACCTGTTGACAATGATTTTGTAGAGGCTGGAACTCAAAACAATGACAATGAATTCTAAGAAAAAATGTTTGTTGAAAGCGAGTTTATTAAATATTTATGTTATTAAAAACCCTTCGTGGCTCTTGACATGTTTATGGTAGAGAATGCAAAGGAACTGAAAATGCATCATAAAATTGAGTTGCCCTGTTGCAGTGTGCTATTTGGTCATTTGCTTTATGTTTCTTTTCATGTTCCTCTCAAGGTTTCATCTATCAGCATTTTAAAAACAAGAGGCCCCACGGGGCCTGAAGCACTCACCTTGAACAGAACCCTATATAAACAGAGTCCAAGAACAAATCTTCATTAAGCAATCAATCTCCATAGGATCCATTGTCAATCCTCGAGACCCCTCATGAGTGCTTAAAATAGTCCAAGCATCATGCCATTTCATCAAGTTATTCATAATTAAAAAGTGGAGCTCCCCTATGGAGTTGCTTGATACAACCTATGTGGATTAATCTTAGTTACACATCTTTTGAGAGTACTTAATAAAAAAATTTCTAATTCTTCAGCTACATGGCTCCTTATAAAATTAACTTGTAATTATGTTTCTATTTTGGGCACCAAGTCCAGCGATAGCTAGGGTTAATTTTTTCATTTAAATCAAATATCTGTTTCCTACGGAAGCGTATTAGGGACATGATAAAATATAATTCTCAGACCCAGACAATCGAAATTTCAACATTTTATCTTGAAATATCGACTTTTTATCTTGAAATTTTGACTTAAAATCTAAAAATTTTGACTTTCTATCTCGAAATTTCGACTTAAAATCTTGAAATTTCGACTTTTTATCTCAAAATTTTGATATAAAATCTCAAAATTTGGACTTTTTATGTCTTATGACTTACAATATCGAAATTTCAACTTAAAATTTCGACTTTTCATCTTTTATTCCATTTTGATCTTCATCTGTTATGGCTGTTGGTACGTCAGGATTCGAAATGGGGAAATGCTAGTTGGAATGGAAGTTGAATTAGAGGTGGATGACCATTATTTCTGCAATTTTTTTATTTTCTGCTGTAATTTTGGGGCACTGCACTGGGTGAAAGTCGCATATCTTTGTAAGGGTGAGCCACTCCAGTGATATTTTACGGCAGCACTTTTCGAGTAGTGTGTGTGTGTGTGGGGGGGGGGGGGGGGGAGGGGGGGGAGGCAACTTCCGCAGCACTGCTCGTTGGCGGGTGGAAGAAACATGCGGGCACTGATATTATTTGGGTGTATCGCTCCTTTTGTGGGTTATTATGGTGTGATGGGGAAGGCATCCAAAGTTGTGGGATGTCTTCACAGAGCCTCATGTATATTATAGAAGCACCATTTGAACTTTTATTGCAACGTGATTTAACGGTACTTGTCAATAACGTGTGTTGTTTAGTATTTTATTAGAATGTTTATGGGATGGACACACCTGTGTGTGGGGGGGGGGGGGGTTTCTTGTGGAACAGCATTTATCAAGCTGCATCCTTTGTAAATACGGTTTGGAATAGAGCGTCAGTTTATTTGATCATCAACTTTAGGATGCTGGGTGGGGTTGGACTAAATTCTTATTTACCGTTAAGTAACAGATGGCAAAGTTGGTGGACAAAATTGGGCATATGTATGGGCGAGGTCTGTTGCACTCGTTCAGAAAATAATATTCCACTTGGAGTGGTCGTTAATGAATGAGGAGGTCTACCCCAAGCTGGCAGAAATGTCAAGGTTTGGGTGTTAGGGGGTATTAGTCGTGTTCAGTCGGTAAGGCAAGAGTTTGTTAGAAATCAGAAGCCAGTGTATTGTCACGCATTCTAATGCATGGGAAATTATTTTATTCCTCTTGGGGATAACTTTGTGGTGGTGGCGATGGGGGCAGGGGGAGGCGAGTCACCCGTATTCAATATGACATGTATAGGGTTGGTATAGCCAGATAACCGAGATAATTGTTGGTTGTTTCAGCATGGTTTCGGTCACTATCACTGACAGAGCTGCATGCTGACCATCAATTGTGTTGGTGGCATCAATACTCTTCCATAGTTTATTTACACTGGCGCCCAACTTTTTAATGAAACTAACGCTAGAATGGTATGCCCCAGGCCTCAAGCTAAAAGGTTGGAAAGAGGGGGGTGCATCCCATGACCCTGTCTGTGTCGTAATTTTTCAAGTTGTCTGTGGGAAAAAATGGCCGCCCGCACGACGATGCCACAATTTTCATTGTGCAAAACTATCTTTAGGTTTCATATATTCTTTGTGTGTAAACGCTTGTTTGTTTATTATTATTATTTTAAAGAATTACTTTTGTGAAACGAAAGTAATTTTTGAAAATAATAATAATAAAAAACGAATGTTTGGGGCCCCGTTTTGTTAATTATTGTTTACGAAAAAATACTGAGTTTGGATTCAAGTTCGTACTGATGGTTAGCAAACCGGTAACACGGTCTGAATATTTACCTCTTAACTCACCATCTCGGGAGGGGGGGGGGGGGGATCCTATCTCTGTGCCTGGTTTTGGCGTAGGAATAGGCCCAACTGCAAGCTTGAACTCTTTTACTGTGGTTTAATGTTATTTACGGTAAGCCAGGGACACCTCATGTCTAGCAGTTTTACGGGTGGTGGAAGCCGGAGAAACCCACCGAGCAGCGGCGAGCAACTGTCAGACTCCCCAACATACTAACTCTGCACAGAGTCATCACTGCTTGAAGAAGGCAAGTGTGCCATAGACGTATACACAGTGCACCTTAATACACAGCAACAACACCGTGCCAGCACATAGGCAATCAGGATTAAATGCCTTACACAAGGGCACAATGCTAGTCATGATCAATCGGTGAAGCTCTCGGTTTAAAGTTCAAAGCTCCAACCACTGGCAAGCTTGAATCGACCACTTGGATCATCCATAAGACGGCCCTTATCAGGGCCATCGAAATGTTTGAAAAGAACACTTGTTCACTTAACACATTGCCATCAACATTAACCCCCCTCCCCTCCTCCCACCCTGCACATTAAACACAGAAATTTCTACCCGATACGAGTAAAATTCCATTTGCCGAGATTCATATAAGTGTATGCTAAATTTGAAAGAGTAAACAATTCATTACCCTAACACCTTACAACATGTAATATAACAGGCCACCCCGACGCTACCTCCTGCCCCGATAAGGAGAGTGGTGGCGAAGTGTTTACAGCACTGCACTTTAAACCGAAAGATCGACAGTGGCACGGATACGTGTACAAGGGCGTGGACGTTGATGATTCACTTGCTTCCAACCGTAGCTAACGTTGCTTGTGCAGTGTTAGTAAGTTCGAGAGTCTGTCAACTGCTCGCACAATTGTTCTCTCAAGCTTCTGCCCACCGTTAAACTGCCCCCTACACGTTGTCACCCAGGCTGTTGAAAATGTGATTAAATACAAACAAACTTCTCCCGAAAACAAACATCGATATCCAACCGGGAAGACCGCACACAGAGGGAAAGACTCATAATTTTGAAAACTGTAAACTCCCTACCAATATCTACATACACACATGCAGCCACCACCACAGTGTGTTGACTCGTTAAGACAAGTAGAATGATCCCCTATATATGCGTTAGAGTGTATATAATGATACACCGACTTTCTGATTTCTAACTTCTCACCCTATCGAACGGAGACGAATGCCCCCCCCCCCCCCCCCCCCACACTTCCTTGAGATTTCTAACTGGGTTTGGGCGGTCATTGCCTCCTTTTTCAAACATTCATGACCAACCCCTGTCTGTTAGAAGTGTCGTTAAACCCCAGTAAAAAAATAAAGCAATCATGGCCCACCACACAGTATATTGTTTTTTTCCGGAAGAGTACACAGTCCGCGCCCATAAAAAGTCCAGTTTTATCCACTGAATTTGCCAATCCGTTTGCTAACAGTCAATAAGAATATAATACACCCGATTACATAGCTTCCTAAAGTTTACAGCAAAATACATCCATATGATCTCAGTGCGCACATGCTTCTACCCACAGAAAGTGCTGATCAAAAATTTACAGAATACATTTCTGGCATTGTATCCCCTATAACTTAACTTGGTAGTGGTGGTGGTCAGGGGGGTCGGCGGCGAGGTTGTAAGGGGAGGGGCATATTTGTTGTTTATCCACATAATGACACTTCACTTGGGTGGCATGCGTCTCA
Source organism: Pictodentalium vernedei (assembly GCA_031216915.1). Classification (NCBI taxonomy): domain Eukaryota; kingdom Metazoa; phylum Mollusca; class Scaphopoda; order Dentaliida; family Dentaliidae; genus Pictodentalium; species Pictodentalium vernedei. Next base: position 229,266,882 of record CM062293.1, read on the forward strand.
TTCTGATTCTCGTTTTTAATTTTTTCTTCTGTAATGTTTCAGCAGTGTACTGGGTAAGAAGTAGCTCCTCTTTGAAAGGGAAATACCTCATGGATATTTACTGGGAAGCATCTCTTCATAAGGGTAGACTCCTCCTGCGATTTACCGTGGGTACCCGGGGATGTGAAGTAGTGCTCGTTTACAGTTGTAAACAAGCTCTGTTTTACTGTTAAAATATAGGAGCCATTCATCAATGCTTGGGTGGAACTTGGAAGTTCTCTAAAATGGGTATAAACGATTGACTAAACTTGACTTTATCTCCATGTGGCGGTAACATATGTCTGCACAATGGGTAATCGTTACCGCCACATGGAGATAAAGTCAAGTTTAGTCAATCGTTTATACCCATTTTAGAGAACTTCCACCCAAGCATTGATGAATGGCTCCTATATTTTAACAGTAAAACAGAGCTTGTTTACATTGTTGAAATTTTTTGAAAAATAATATTTTTTCAACTGCTGAATTTGCATATTACGCGGGCGGATGCGGGCGATTCGTTAGGTAAAGGGTTAACAAGTGCGGTTTTGTATGCAATGTACACGTAAAGCGGCCCATACACTATCAATAATATTGTCAATAAACGGTATTGACAATATTATTGCCAGTGTGTGGGAGATATTGAAGATTGATCAATATTATTGATGAATATCTGAGATCTCTGAAATATTTTCTTCAATATTTTACGACCGTCAATAATATTGATAGTGTGTGGGTTCCATCAATAATATTACGCAATTTTTCATTTATTTCGCAATGTGGCTGATAATCGTTCCATCAGTGGTATTGCATCGCGCATCTTTGTGTCTTTTTTCTCTATTAAAGGTGTAACCAACCGTAGCAGCTCTTTAAATGAATCTTCATCCATTCGAAGAAAGTTTCTGAAATCATCAGGTTGATTAATCCGGAGTTCCTCCATAAGGGCACCGTGACCAAATGTGTGTCTTTCTAAAAACCATCGTTTGGTCCACGATTTCTTTTTATTTTGTTTTTCGTTACTCAGGGCCAGTACCACGCCTAAACCCACAACTGGATCCATGTTTACAGCGCGGTGGCAGATGAAGAAATGACCGAAAATATTGAAGAAACTATTGAGTAGTTTGTGGCAAAAAATATATTGTCAAAATTATTTACTCAATATTATTGTCAATAATATTGATAGTGTATGGGCGGCTTAATGCTAAGATGAGGGTGTCCTTGTTATCAATGTGCTTGAAATTAATTCGCATTCACAACAAACTTGTTGTCCATCATTTATGCTGTATTTTTGTTTAAATAAATAGTTGATTCCCACTGGGGAACAAATAATGAATTAGTCTACATTCATTTTTATCATGTTTGAAAACGAATCGATGTGTTAATTGCATAAACACAGAATGTTTTTCATATGCGACTGGATATCAGTAATTCAGTTTCATCGAGAAACAGACCGCCTTTGATGTCTGGATTTTCCCGTCGTCTTTAATTATCCTCGCAAAGGGGGTTGTACACCCGTGAAGACAAAGTGTTCACCGGGTGTGACGAAAGGGGGATTTAAATGGAGTGTACATGCAATGTTACATTCCAACATCAAAACACACCAGAGCGTGTGTCATAAAAATGCTTTCTCCGAGTCTGTAGTACCTTATCATTACATTGAGGACAAGGCTTTTGAATTACCAATCATTTTGTGGTTTTACGGATTCGTTACTTATGCCATTGGCAAATTAATGTTTTTCAAAATCATAAAATTCACTTTCTTTCCTGAAAAAAAATGTATGTACCTTTTCTATGCACTTTACTCATTATTTTGATATAGAATTTGCCTCTCCTTACTTCTCTTATCTGTTTCTGGGGCATTGGGAAAAATGTCAACAAATTGACCAAAGTTACGTTGGACGACTCCTTAACGGTACTCTCAATGGCCAGAGATGGGGTGGACAGCATTCCTGTCCTGTCGGTTCGGTGAGAATTTGTTAGAACTCAGAACCTGGTGTGTCGGAATCTATCACACTGCTAATGAACAAAATACCATGTGCATACCAAGTGAGATGAAAATTCCCCCCCCCCCCCCCCCCACCCCTAGAGATGTTTTTACCAAAGATGTAACCATTCGGATTGGTGGATCTGAAGAAGATTTTTAAAGAAATTTCCTCATATTGCACTAAGTTAAAATTCAGACTACCATAAGGAGTCCAACTATTAGCCCAGGGACCTGATTTGAACAAATTTGAATCTGACCTCCTGAGAGATGTGGTTTCTGACTGGTGAATCCGAAGAAGATGTTTGAAGAAATTCACTTACATTGTTCTAAGTTAAAATTTGGCCTCCCATAGTGAGCCCAAAACATTATCACAGGCATTCTATTGAACAAACCTGAATCTCAACCCCCCTAGGAATGTTGTATACCAAATATGAAAGGTTTCTGACTAGTGGATCTGATGAAGATTTTTAAAGAAATTTCATCATATTGCTCTAAGTTAAGATTCAGGCACTACCATAGGGAGTCCAATTATTAACCCCCTGCCCCCCCCCCCCCCCCCCCCTCCCCGAGATGTTGTATACCAAATATGAAACCATTCAGATTAGTGGGTCTGAAGAGAAGATTTTTAAAGAAATTTCCTCATATTGCACTAAGTTAAAATTTGGGCAACCATAGAGAGCCCAAATATGAACCCAGGGACCCGATTTGAACAGGAATCTCTCCAACATGACCCCTCCCCAATGGTTGCTGTGTACCAATTATCTAAAGATTCTGATCATTGGTTCTGGAGAAATTGTTTTTAAATTTTTACAAACATGCTGACTCAGCATTTCCCCCCCCAGCCCCGCCCCTCCGCCTATCATGCCTGCCTCCAGAACACCATGGCACAACCGATGGCAATTCAACTGGTCCAAAGGATGCTTCATGACAAATAACAGTTCTCTGTTCTTGTGGTTTGGGAAATATGGGCATTTGAAAATGTGCACCTGGAACTCAACAAAGCACTCCCTGAAATTATTCATGACAGTGAAGTTGCTGTTACTGATTATTACGTTTTAATGATTGCTATGTCTTGCAGTACATTTCATCTAGTGAAACATGATGTTTCTAGTTGATAGCGTACCCCAAACACGTCCCCTCACAAAACATGCTTCCCACGAATGTCACAAAAAGCACTATCATCCACATGCAATATCTGAGTATAAAACAAGAAAATTCTGTCCGATCAACATTTGAAGTGGTGTATGGCACAACATTTGAATCTCAGGACGTGGAGGAGAGTCCATTGATCAGACAAGAGTAGGTTCCTGCTTCACGTCATAGATGGTGAGGGTGTGGAGGAATAGAAATACTGCTTACGTGCTCAGGAACATCAGACTTACTGTTCCTTATGGTGGAGGATCAGTAACGATCTGGGGATGCCTCTCATGGTTGAAAACTTGATATGGTGACTGTACGTGGGAATCTCAATAGTCATTAGTACATCCGATATTCTCAATCTAGTTTTTGTGCCTTATTTTGACAACCACCGTTGGCTACTCGTCCTGTATTCATGGACGACAATGCAAGGCCACATCGTTCCCATGCTGTGAAAGCATTCATTCAGAACAACACTATTACAACACTACCTTGGCTTGTAATGAGCCCCGATTTGAATTCCTTAGAACACATATGGGACCTTCTTGGACACCGTGCGCAAGCAGGAGATCCACCTGCACAGAATTTGGCCGATTTGAAACCTGCATTGCATGAGGAGTGACAGCAGTTACCTCTGGACCGTATCAGAAGGCTCACTGGTAGTGACGTCAGACACTGCTATTGTGTTCAGGAGATCACAAGTTACATTTTTTTGTCAGTAATTCTTGGCATAGTTTCATCATGGACAGTCCCAGCACCATACTCGTTGGAGAGAACATTTTTCCATCAAAAATATTAGTGACAGATATGTGTACTTAGCGCCATTAAAATACTGCACATTTTCATCATTGTGTTGACTTTCATTTGTCAATAGACCATTCTTTCTGAAACAATCATCTTTGGTCAACTGAAAGATGGCATGAAAGTAATGTAACACATTCTGGAAATGGGTGAATTAAAAGGAACAAAGGAAGTAATTCACAGAGTATTAAAGTAGATGGCAGAAATACAAACAATCAGGACCAAATCACCTCAGAACTTGTGAAGGACTGGGAAAAGGTAAACGATAAGCGACGGGGCATGGGGAACAGACCGGAGTGTCACATTGAGGTAGAGAGAATTCATCAAACTTCATGTGCGACAAAATAAAAACCGAGGAGGTACGAAGTGATCTCAAACTTAAGAAATGGAAAAGCAGCAGGGATGTATGAAATTCCTAATGAGTTCCTAAAAAAGTGTGGATGAAGAACTCTGTAAAAGCTCAACAGCCTTATTCAATTTAGCCCTAGAAAAACAAGAGGTTCCAAAAGAATGGAGAGAAAGCAATGTTACATTTATACACAAGAAGGGGAAAAGGATGCAAGCAATGGGGTATGGGGAATCCACTGGAGTGCTACAATGAGGTAGAGGAAAATTTATCGAATTTCATGTGCAGCGAAATAAAAACTGAAGAGGTACGAAAGTGATCTCAAAATTAAGGAACGGAAAAGTGGCAGGGATGGACGAAATTCCTAATGAGTTCCTAAAAATATGAGGAAGAGGAACACTGTAAAAGCTCAACAGCCTTATTCAATTTAGCCATAGAAAAACAAGATGTTCCAAAAGAATGAAGAGAAAGCAAGGTTACATTTATACACAAGAAGGGGAAAAGGATTATTGGACAATTATCGGAGGATTTCTGTCAGCAGCAAAATTGGAAAAGTTTTCTGTAAAGTCCGGTATCGGAGACTAGAGAAGGTGATCAAAGCAAAGGGTTTTTTGGGGAGAGATTCAGAATGGCTTCAGGAAGGGAAGGCAAGTCACTGACCATCTTTTCAAACTATCCCAAATGATAGAATCCGCGAAGGCGAAAAAGAAAAAGGTGTTTATGGCCTTTTTGTATGTTAAAAAGGCATACAACAGAGTAGTGAGGGATTGTATGTGGCAAAAGCTTGAGGCCCTGCACTTGGTGCGGGTTTGTTGGAATTCTGAAAGCATCACATAAAGATGTACAGAGTGAACTTAGCCTGGGGAACATATCAAAACATGGTACCTACAGAGATAAGCCTAAACAGGGGTGTATCCTTTCACCAATTCTTTTTGCTTAGAACATCGAAGATTTAGGAGACAAACTCCTGTATAGTGACGAGGAGTAGCAATTGGGGACTTGAAGATCCCAAGGTTAATTTTTGCAGCAGATGACATGTTGCTATAGTGTCCTAAAGCAAAGAGGGACTAGGGAAAATGTTATATTTATTTATTTATTTATTTATTGATGTTTAAGGTCACATATGTATGCACAATGGCTAATCATGACCGTGACAGTTTTACGGGTGGAGGAAGCCGGAGTACCCGGAGAGAACCACCGAGCAACGACAAGCAGCTGCCAGCTCCCCAACATCGTAACTCCGCTCTGCAGCACAGGCAGGGTTAGATTGGTTGAAGACATGCGTACCATCGACGTGCAGTACGCCTTAGTGCACAGCGTCATCGTGCCCCCACGCGGGCAATGGAGATGAAGTGTCTTGCCCAGGGAAAATGTTAGCAATTGTTGGGAGATATGGGAACAAATGGAGACTCGAACTAAATGAAAACAAAAGCAAAAGTAAAATGATACCCGTGGGCCGCAAAGTGGATCCTACCCAAATGTGGAGAATGGGGAGTTCTGAATTCTGGAAGCTAGCAGCAGACTTCGTAGAGAAAGAGAGACAGGTGAGTATGATTATTTAGGGATAAATATAAACATCATGGGAAGAGGCACCTTAACAGGGCAACTGCCACAAACCTTCAAAATATAGTTGTAAAGGGTGATTTTAATGAAGACCATCTCAGTTACAATCATAAACATACACCCGAAATATCCAGGTCATGTTCTTCAGAGCAGCACGTAATATTACCTACGTACATTATGGAAGATTCTTCTTCACACCTAGACCTATTCCTCTGTACTGAAACAGTTCCGATACACGAAATGGGAGTGCCTGAACCATTTTTTGCTAATCTTGTAAGGTACCATCTACTGGTGTACATAATCATAAAAACTGATACATCTCATCAAAAAGAAACAAACTTTAAAAATAAGCACACTTGTCAGATATGGGACTATACTAATGCAAACTATACAGGTATAATGAAGGAGTAGATATTTGGTATATAGCATTACTCCTAGATTAACTTTGTTCAGTGCAGTGTGTAATTAAATTAAAAAACCTGACTTTTGTTATGATTGAAACTATGGAGATATGAAAATAGTGCGATACAAATTTCCCCGCTTGACATAATGTGTGATAAAATATCTGTCTTCAATTTTTCTCAAATGGCTAAGACAGATTCATTAACTTAATTGAAACAACAGTAACTTTAACAATATTGAAACCAGCAGGATGCTTCTAATTTTCTTGTTCATGTAATACTTTACAGTACATGTATGCCAAATGTGCTGTTGAGTTCCTTGTTTTTATTGTTATATGCCTGTTTTGAAAAAAAAGGTTGTTTTATGTGATTGATCTGTCCGTCCGTAAACTTTCCCGTTTCCGGATAATAAATTGAGTTTGGAGGTACAGATCAGCACCAAGCTTGGTTTGTGCCTCTGTTATATCAAAATGAAGGTTAAGTTGGAATTGGGGCTTTGTTCCGATGTTTTTTGCAAGAATTATGGAGCTTTTCGACTTAGAAATTGCACATTTCCATCAACATTTGGGTTTCTGTACTAAACTAACCTTGCTTAACATTCAACATACAAGTCGAGTCAAAATCTGGTTTTATTCTAATTATTTTGATGTGTCACTACTCTTGGGATCCTGTCGGAGATAGACATATCTACATTCGAGTATGACATAGACATATCTACAGTTACACTTGAGTACCTAAGGACTAGAGACATTTAATTTTGAAGAACAATCTATAAACATAATAGGTATGATTTCTAGTCCAATATCATCTACTTTTGTGATTGATTTTGGCTGTGATTCTAGTTTGTCAATTACTTTTGTCACTCATTTTTGCTCCAGTTAATTTTAGATCAGTTTATAGAAATAGGGGTTATTTGTTGGATGAAAACAGTGGTTATGTACCATTTGAAAAAGCTTACAGGACATATTATACAATGCAAGGAGAAGCTCTTGCTCTATTTGGAGTCCCACAGGGCAGTTGCCTCGGTCATGTTCTGTTTCTATTCTATATTTCAAAAATGTTCACTGTCATTGAATCTCACCTGCCTGACGTCCATGGTTATGCTGATGACACACAGGTCTATTTCTCTTTTCGACCATCAATCAAGGATCAAACTAAAGCTCTAGAAACTATTGAATCATGTATTTCGGACATTCGCACTTGGATGGTTTCAAACAAATTAATGATAAGACTGAATCCTTAACAATTGGTTCATGACAACAACTCACTAAAGTTGACATCAATTCAGTGAAGGTAGGAGATTCTGCCATCAGTGCAAGTAACAGTGTACGTAATCTTGGTGCTTTCTTCGACTCTACCATGTCTATGAACAGACATGTTACAAATATGTGCAATAAGTCTTTCAGAGGTCTATACAAAGTTAAACAGATGAGACAGTTCCTCACCAAAGATTCCACAAAAAAACCCTAGTTCATGCCTTTGTAACTTCACATTTGGATTATTGTAATGCCTTACTGTTCAACCTTCCACAATATCAGTACTCTCACCTGCAGATGGTACTAAATGCATCAGCCCGAGTGGTATGTAGGGTATCATGATCTCAACACATCACTCCTGTTCTGAGGGATATGCACTGGCTGCCAGATAAGTACAGAATAATTTTCAAAACTTTATTACTAGTTTTTAACCCTTTACCTAACAAATCGCCCGCATCTGCCCGCGAAATATGCAAATTCAGCAGTTAAAAAAATATTTTTCAAAAAATTTCAACAAAACCATATCATGTGATCCCTCGTTGGAACGAGCTCATTGAGCTCGTTTCAAGGAGGGGTCACATGATATGGTTTTGTTGAAATTTTTTGAAAAATTTTTAAAAAAATGATATTTAAAATAATAAATTTTGATATCGTCTGCGTTGGGTAAAGGGTTAAGACACAAAAACAACATGTCACCAGCCTACTTAGAAGAACTCCTTAATACCAAGAGTGTGTATCAATACAACCTGAGGTCCGATGGTAAAATGCTGCTACATGTTCCAAAAACATAGGTGTAAGACATTTGGAGATAGGTCATTCTCATTCGCTGGCCCTCACTTGTAGAATAATTTACCCACCTAAAAAGACTGTCAAGTGACTCAAATGTCAACCTTTTCAAGAAAGATCTCAAAACATACCTGTTTCAAAAAGCCTATAAGTGATGTTCTGGACTGTAAGATACTGTATATATTCCGTTTGTATATTTGCATGAGCTCAGTAACATGTACAGCACCTTAGAATATGGTTCTATATCTTCTGAACTATAATTTTGGCAGTATATAAATGTGTATATTATTATTATTATCCGATTGAAATAAGCAGATAACACATGCACTTCAAAACAGTTCTGGACCATCATAATTATAGGAGCCAGGACGATTATCAGCAAGGTCATATTCATATAGGATGGACCAAAGCCTCCCCCTATCCCTTGCGGCCAGGGATGTGACTCACTGATGATTATTTTCAGTGTAAAAAAAAAAAAAAAATTGTCTTAAAATTGACTGAAATGTATAAAAAACAAAAAAAGTCCCACCCCGACCCCAAATTTTCAGTGTAAAAAAAAAAAAAATTTTCTCTCTTAAAACTGACCGAAAACGCATAAAAAAAAACCCCAAAATATTTCCGGATTTTGGTCCAAAATTTACGCGGACCCCAAATTTTCAGTGTAAAAAAAAAATTTTTTTTTCTCTTAAAATTGACCGAAACGTATAAAAAAACCAAAAATTTTTCGGCTTTTGGTCCAAAATTTTCTAAGTCCTACCCAGACCCCAAATTTTCAGTAAAAAGAAAAAAAAAATTTTTTCTCTTAAAATTGACCGAAACGCATAAAGTACAAAAAAAAATTTTTTGGGGATTTTGGTCCCAAATTTTGTAAGTCTCACTCGGACTCCAAATTTTCAGTGTAAAAAAAAAAAAAATTTTCTCTTAAAATTGACCGAAACGCATAAAAAACAAAAAAAAAAAATTCAGGATATTTCGTCCAAAATTTTCTAAGTCCCACCTGGACCCCAAATTTTCAGTGTAAAAAAAATTTTTTTTTTCTCTTAAAATTGACCGAAACGCATAAAAAATAAAAAAAAATTTCCGGCTTTTGGTCCAAAATTTTTAAAGTCCCACCCGGACCCCAAATTTTCAGTGTAAAAAAATTGGGTTTTTTTTTCTCTTAAAATTGACCGAAACGCATAAAAAACAAAAAAAATTTTCCGGATTTTGGTCCAAAATTTTCTAAGTCCCACCCGAACTCCAAATTTTCATTGTAAAAAAAAAAAGTTTTTTTTCTCTTAAAATTGACCGAAACGGATAAAAAACAAAAACAAAAATTCCAGATTTTGGTCCAAAATTTCTAAGTCCGCAACGGGACCCCAAATTTTCAGCCTAAATATGAACCCAGGGACTTGGCTTGAACAAACTTCAATCTCACCCCTCTAAGGATGCTGCATACCAAATATCAAAAGATTCTTATTGGTAGATCTGAAGAAGAAGATTTTTAAAAAATACTCCTCATACTGCACTAATTTAAACATTTGGGCTCCCATAGAGAGCCCAAATATCGACCCAGGCAATTGATTTCAATAAACATGTGAAACAATCTTCCAAAGATGTTATATGTGAAATTTGAAAGCTTTTGGAGCAGTGGTTTGGGAGAAAAGTAGTCTTATATGTTTTTCCCATTACTCACAGTGTTAAAAAATGCTGACTCCGCACTTTTTCAAAGTCCCAAAAAAGTACCCCATGATAAAACCGATAGCAATTTTTTTTTTACCATTCCATTCTGTTGGTCCTAAGGAAGCTTCACACCAAATAAGAATTCTCAGTGCAGTGTAGTTTTGAAGATATGGGCGTTTTAATTTTTTTTCCTATTTTTAGCTCCTGAGTTCCCACGGGGCAGCGGGAAATTTTTTTTGGCATGAATCAAGTACTCAGGACCCAATAAAACCTCATAGCAAATTTGGTTCAAATCGGCCTCTCGGTTCCGAAAATAGAAATTTCTGGCAGGGCACAAAATGGGGATACAAATTTTTGGCAGTGAGCCCAAATATTGACCGAGAAAATTTCTTTGAACAAACTTGAATCTTGAGTACCAAAGGAGCTTACATGCCAAATACCACAGCATTCTGACTGGTGGTTCATAAGAAGAAGATTTCAGGAGAAATTGATGCTTTTGGGGCATCATTCCTACCCCCAGTGGGGGCACCAATTTCATTTTAACAAAGTGGAAAGAGGATACCCCCAAAATATTGTATGTCAAATTTGTTTGGGTTTGGGCTAGTGGTTTTGAAGGAGAAGGCTGAGTCGCGAAAGTTAACGGACGATGGATGCCAACTGATGGCAAAAGCTCAGACTGACTTTCAGTCAGGTGAGCTGAAAACATTTATGCATTAGAATTCAACTTTTGGCTTCCGTTGAGTCAAAAATGCAAAACATTTATTCTTTTAAAGAACTACAGTGATGTCACGCATACAGCCCGACTGTCCCAGCAATGGCAATGCTTAGACACAAAATAGTCTGAGCTATTTTTTAACCGTTTACCCAACAAATCTGCCATATCTGCACTCGTGATATACAAAAATTGCTATTCAAATTTTATTTATTTATTGGTGTTCAATGTCACATATTTTTGCACAATGGCTAATCATGACCACAACATGAGTATCAACTTAAGACCAGGGGTGAGTGTTAATAAGCCATGTTGCCCATTTTAGAGAGGGTTTGCACCTCGCAAGCATTGATGATTGGGTCCTATTTTACCAGTAAAACAGAGCCTATTTACCGCAAAGAACAGGCACTGCTTCACTTCCCAGGGTTCCCGCGGGGGATTCCAATTTTATATTTTCATTTCTCTACCCCAAAACATACCTCATGACCTATTAATGGAACAAACTTGATGAGCTTATTCCAATAAGGACTAATAAGCAATGGCTAGAAGTAAACAAGAGGCCCCAGGGGACCTGAGGGCGCTCACCTGACATGGTAGCCTAAATATCAACCCAGAGAATTGATTTCAACAAGTTGCATCTGCTCCTCCTAAGAAAAGCCTCCTACCAAATATCCAAAGATTCTGACCAGTGGATCTAAAAAAAAGATTTTTAAAAAATATTCCTCATATTGAAAGTTATAATTTGGGCTCTCACAGGGAGCCCATATACAAACCCAGGGACTTGGCTTTAACAAACTTGAATCTCACCCCCCCTAAGGATGCTGCACACCAAATATCAAAACATTCCTACTGCTGGATCTGAAGAAGAAGATTTTTAAAGAAAATTCCTCATTTTTAACTAATTTACAATTCAAGCTCCCACAATGAGCCCAAATATGGACCTAGGGACATGGTTTGAACAAACGTGAATCTTACCCCCTAAGGATGCTGCATAAAAATATCAAAAGCATTCATCTGCTGGATCTGAAGAAGATTTTTAAAGAAAATTCCTCATTTTGAACTAAGTTGTCATTCATGCTCCCATAGTGAGCCCATATGTAAACCAAGGGACTTGGCTTGAACAAACTTGAATCTCAGCCCCCTAAGGTTGCTGCATGCCAAATATCAAAACATTCCGACTGCTGAATCTGAAGAAGATTTTTAAAGAAAAATTCCTCATATTGACTAAGTTATAATTCGGTCTCCCACAGGGAGCCCAAATATGGACCCAGGGACTTGGCTTTAACAAACTTGAATCTCCCCCCCCCCCCTCCCCGAGGATGCTACACACCACATATCAAAACATTCTGACTGCTGGATCTGAAGAAGAAGATTTTTTAAGAAAATTCCTCATTTTGAACTAAGTTATAATTCGGGCTCCCACAGTGAGCCCAAATATGAACCCAGGGACTTGGCTTGAACAAAACGGAATCTCACCCCCCTAGCATGGTGCATACCCAATATCAAAAGATTCTGCCTGCTGGATCTTGAGAAGATTTTCAAAGCAATTTGACTGAAATGCACTAAGTTCAAATTTGGGCTCCTATACTGAGCCCAAATATGAACGCAGGGGGCCAATTTGAACAAACTGGAATCAGATCCACCCCACAATGTTGCATACCAAATATCAAAAGATTCTGCCTGCTGGATCTGGTGAAGAAGATTTTTTAAGAAATTTGCCTGAAATGCACTAAGTTTGAATTCGGGCTTCTATAGTGAGCCCAAATACGAATCCAGGGGGCCGATTTGAACACACTTGAATCAGATCCACCCCACAATGTTACATACCAAATATCAAAACATTCTGCGTGCTGGATCTGAAGAAGATTTTTAAAGAAATTTGACTGAAATGCACTAAGTTCCAATTGGAGCTTCTACAGTGAGCCCAAATATGAATCCAGGGGGCCGATTTGAACAAACTTGAATCAGATCCACCCCACAATGTTGCATACCAAATATCAAAAGATTCTGCCTGCTGGATCTGGAGAAGATGATTTTTTAAAGAAATTTGCCTGAAATGCTCTAAGTTCCAATTCAAGCTTCTATAGTGAGCCCAAATATGAATCCAGAGGGCCGATTTGAACAAACTTGAATCAGATCCACCCCACAATGTTGCATACCAAATATCAAAAGATTCTGCCTGCTGGATCTGGAGAAGATTTTTAAAGAAATTTGCCTGAAATGCACCAAGTTCGAAATCGGGCTCCTATACTGAGCCCAAATATAAACCCAGGGGGCCGATTTAAACAAACTTGAATCAGATCCACCCTACAATGTTGCATACCAAATATCAAAAAATTCTGCCTGCTGGATCTGGAGAAGAAGATTTTTTAATGTTTTTCCCATTGCCAACAGTTAAAAAGTGCTGACTCAGCACTTTTTCAAAGTCCCGAAACTGTATCCTATGATAAAACCGATGGCAATTTTTTTTGACCAATCCTTTCTGTTGGTCCCAAGGAAACCAAATAAAAATTCTCACTGCTGTGCAGTTTTGGAGATATGGGCATTTTAATTTTTTTCTATTTTTAGCTTCTGTGGTTCCCACGGGGCTATGGAAAAAAAAAAATTCTGCATAAATTAGGTACTTATGACCCAATAAGCACTCACGTAAAATTTGGTTCAAATCAGCCTCGCGGTTTGGAAAATAGAAATTTGGGGCAGGGCAAAAATTTTTGCCCCTCCTTTAACGTCGTCAAATATAGCCTCTCGAACTTCTCTTGAACAAACTTGAGTCTACACCTCAAAAGGAAGCTGCATACCAAATATCAAGTCTCTGCTATTGCTGGTTCTTGAGAAGAAGATTTTTTAAGAATTGGAGCATTTTTGCCCCCTCCCTCTGCTCAATATGAGCCGAAACCTAATTTGACAAAAAATCAAAATGCCCTTATATAACCCCCACTCACATGAAATTTCATTAATATGCGGCCAGTGGTTTGGAAGAAAAAGGCCCAAACACCACCTTCACGACGGACGAAAAGTGATTAGAATAGCTCACCCTGACTTTCAGTCAGGTGAGCTAACAACAGGTTCCACGTGTCCTGAAGCACTCAACTTGAACAGAACACAATATAAACAGAGTCCAAGAATGAGTCTACTACATTAAGCAATCCATCTCCATAGGATACACTGTCAATCCTTGTGTCTCTCAGGAGTGACAAAAATAATCCGGGCATCATGCCTTTTCTTCATAATGTAAAATGTAGAGCTCTCCTATGAAGCCCCTTGATACAAGCTATGTGGATTAATCTTAGTACCCACCTCTAGAGGGTACTGAATACAACACTTTTAATTCTTCAGCAACATGGCCAATTCTGGCTGCCATAGGGAGCCCAAATATTAAACCAGGCTCTTGATTTGAACAAATTTGAATCTGACTTCCCTAGAGATGTTGTGTGCCAAATATGAAAGCATTCTGACTGTTGAATCTGAAGAAGAGAAATTTTAAAGAAATTTCTTCATATTTTTCATACTGCACTAAGTTAAAATTTGGGTTACCATAGCGAGTCCAATATTAACCTACTGATCCAATTTGAAACAAGAGGCCCCAAGGAGCCTTAACTGCTCACCGGCCAAAGTGGTTCAAAGAAGTATTTGGGGTCACATTCAGTTAGACATGGTTCATCAACACTAAAAAGGAATGAAGTCATGAGAGACAAATTTTATGGAACTAGGGGCATGGCTTGAACAAAGTTGAATCTTACCCTCCCCCCCCCTCCCCCCAAGGATGCTGCATACCAAATATCAAAAGAATTCATCTGCTGGATCTGAAGAAGAAGATTTTTAAAGAAAATTCCTCATTTTGAACTAAGTTATCATTCGGACTCCCACAGTGAGCCCAAATATGAACCCAGGGACTTGGCTTGAACAAACTTGAATCTCACTCCTAAGGATGCTGCATGCCAAATATCAAAACATTCCGACTGCTGAATCTGAAGAAGAAGATTTTTAAAGAAAAATTCCTCATATTGACTAAGTTATAATTTGGGGTCCCACAGGGAGCCCAAATATAGACCCAGGGACTTGGTTTTAACAAACTTGAATCTCACCCCCCTAAAGATGCTACACACCACATATCAAAACATTCCGACTGCTGGATCTGAAGAAGAAGTAGATTTTTTAAGAAAATTCCTCATTTCGAACTAAGTTACAATTCAAGCTCCCACAGTGAACCCAAATATGGACCTAGGGACATGGCTTGAACAAACTTGAATCTCCCCCCGCCACCCCTCCCCCCAAGGATACTGCAAACCAAATATCAAAAAATTCCGACTGCTGGATCTGAAGAAGATTATTAAAGAAAATTCCTCATTTTGAACTAAGTTATCACTTGGGCTCCCACAGTGAGCCCAAATATGGACCTAGGGACATAGCTTGAACAAACTTGAATCTCACCCCCCTAAGGATGCCACATACCAAATATCAAAACATTCCTACTGCTGGATCTGAAGGAGAAGATTTTGTAAGAAAATTCCTCATTTTGAACTAAGTTATAATTCGGGCTACCACAGTGAGCCCAAATATGAACACAGGGACTTGGCTTGAACAAACTTAAATCTCACCCCCCTAAGCATGCTGCACACCCAATATCAGAAGATTCTGCCAGCTGGATCTTGGGAAGAAGATTTTTAAAGAAATTTGCCTGAAATGCACTAAGTTCAAATTTGGGCTTCTATAGTGAGCCCAAATATGAATCTAGGGAGCCGATTTGAACAAAATAGAATCAGATCCACCCCACAATGTTGCATACCAAATATCAAAAGATTCTGCCTGTTGGATCTGGAGAAGAAGATTTTTAAAGAAATTTGCCTAAAAAGCACTAAGTTCAAATTTGGGCTCCTATACTGAGCCTAAATATACATCCAGGGAGCCGATTTGAACAAACTTGAATCAGATCTACCCCACAATGTTGCATACCCAATATCAAAAGATTCTGCCTGCTGGATCTTGAGCAGAAGATTTTCAAAGAAATTTGCCTGAAATGCACCAAGTTCAAATTTGGGCTCCTATACTGAGCCCAAATATAAACCCAAGGGGCTGATTTGAACAAACTTGAATCAGATCCACCCCACAATGTTGCATACCAAATATCAAAAGATTCTGCCTGCTGGATCTGGAGAAGAAGAGTTTCAAAGAAATTTGCCTGAAATGCAGTAAGTTCAAATTTGGGCTCCTATACTGAGCCCAAATATAAACCCAGGGGGCCAATTTGAACAAACTTGAATCAGATCCACCCCACAATGTTGCATACCAAATATCAAAACATTCTGTCTGCTGGATCTGGAGAAGAAGATTTTTTAAGAAATTTGCCTGAAATGCACTAAGTTCGAAATCGGGCTCCTATACTGAGCCCAAATATGAACCCAGGGGGCCGATTTGAACAAACTTGAATCAGATCCACCCTACAATGTTGCATACCAAATATCAAAAGATTCTGCCTGCTGGATCTGGAGAAGAACATTTTTTAATGTTTTTCCCATTGGCTACAGTGTTGAAAAAGTGCTGACTCAGCACTTTTTCAAAGTCCCGAAACTGTACCCTATGATAAAACCGATGGCAATTTTTTTTTACCAATTCTTTCTGTTGGTCCTAAGGAAGCTTCACACCAAATAAAAATTCTCGGTGCCGTGCAGTTTTGGAGATATGGGCGTTTTAATTTTTTTCTATTTTTAGCTCCTGCGGTTCCCATGGAGCTACGGGAAAAAAAAAATCAGCATAAATTAGGTACTTATGACCCAATAAGCCCTCACATAAAATTTGGTTCAAATCAGCCTCTCGGTTTGGAAAATAGAAATTTTGGGCGGGACCAAAAATTTTGCCCCTCTCATAACGACGCCAAGTATAGCCCCACAAACTTCTCTTGAACAAATCTGAGTCTACACCTCAAAAGGAAGCTGCACACCAAATATCAAGTCTCTGCTACTGCTGGTTCATGAGAAGAAGATTTTTTAAGATTTCAGCACACTTTTTGGGTGTGGCCCTACCCACGGGCGAGGCAACTTGATTTGAACAAAATCAAATTGCGATGTCATAACAAACTATTATCTCAAATATCAATTAAATTGGTTCAGTGGTTTGGGAGGAGAAGACGCAAACACCATGTTCACGGACGACGGACGCAGGACGACGGACGGTGAGTGATCACTATAGCTCTCCTGACTGAAAGTCAGGTGAGCTAAAAATGTCATGATGCCGGATAGACAGCGGACGCACGCCGGACGGCAAGTGATAAGTTTAGCTCCCTTCGGTGAGCTAAAAACTGGGGGCCAAAACTCTTGTTCTCAGCGATTCTGCGGCTGCTGTGACCGACTAACCAGGCTGTTACTTGATGTGTTGTTCTCGCAACCATAAATTCTATATTTTTTGACATGGGTGGGGGGGGGGAAGATAACCAGGCCTGGATATCTCCCCCCTCCCCCCACCCCCCACCCATGTCAAACTCCCAACAGACATTCATAGAACCTTTTGCAGCCATTGTTTGGACTTTGTTATGGTTGGCCCCAAGGTGTAAAATAACCTGATATTTGTGAAATAGTTGCTTCTGAGATTGCCTATTTTCTATTCACTGTCCATGTATATATTAAAGAGTTGAACCACTTTTTTGTGTTAATTTCAATAAAAATTCGATAAATAAAATGTTCTTATCTTTATCTTTTTGTTACGTTCTTTTCACATTTTATTTTTGAGGTAGGGGCGGGAGGGGGGGGGGGGAGATAACCTAGGATATCCCCCTGGGGGGGAAGATATCCAAGGGGGGGGGGGGGGATATCCTGCTACACCGGAACTGCTGCCAAAAGAGAGTGGAGCTGATTGACCACACCCGCTGAGGTGACAGGGGAGCAATCAGAATGATTCGACAACTGCAGGTTTGTATCTTGGCTAGAACCCGAGGCAGAATCGGAACCAGCTGTAAGGCGTAGTCAACTAGACCATTCCAATCGAGAGACAAGCATCTACGGCAGAAACCAGAGGATCTAAATACAGGGACACGAAAGTGTACACCTGAGTGTTCCAACGGGTTGCAAAAAGATCGATGTGGGGACGACCGCACAGATCGCAAAGCGACTGGAACAATGCCCTGTGAAGCATTCACTCGGTGGAAATGAACCTACCCCAACAGGACAGGGAGTCGGCTAGGGCATTCAGATGACCGAGAATGTGATGAACCACCACCCCGGCAGTGACATCATGAGCGAGCAGTAGAAGATCCTGAGCCAATTCGTTCATGGGAACTGAGTGAGTGCCGCCCTGGTTCCAAATGTAAGTGACCACTGTTGAATTGTCATACAACAGAAAGACCTGACAATTCGAAAGGTGGGGGATCCACTGCTGGAAAGCTCCTTCTGGTTGATGTGAAGAGATGCTTGATCCTGATCCCATTCTTCATGAAGGGAAAGACCAGAGGATCCAACATTGTGCACCATCCGAGATCGCTGGCATCAGCCGTCAGAACGCGATCGGACATGGGCAAGTCCAACGGAACTCCTTGCATAATCCACTGAACATCCGTCCTGGGAAGAAGGTGACGATGAAGAGATGCTGGTAACTGAAGCACCAGATCCAGGGGACCGGCTTTCGGCCTCCAATGACTGAGAAAGTATTGGAGAGGTCTGACATGCAGCAGCCCGAGAGGAATGAGATCCATCACCGAACTGCAAAGACAGGGAAGCAGGAGAATACTCCGAACTGTCACGGACATGGACTGGGTCAGAGTTGGGGTGAAAGCCGAGAGAATCACAGCCATCACCCGTGGAAACTGCCACTGTATTCAGCTGAGTATGGAAGTCAGTCCCCAGATGATAAAACGACGGAGAAGGGACCAGGTCTGACTGACTTCTCCTTGCTGACTCTGAACCCTAGCGACATGAGCAGTCACAAGTGCGTCGACATTTGACTCCAGAGGGGCAGCATTGGACTGATTGGAATGCCCTTGGAGGATGTCGTCCAGATACCCCAAATTTGTCACCCTGGACTGAGTGCGATGGAAGGCGATCATATGCAACATCAGTCGGATCAAGGCTCACAGAGCCTGGTTGAGGCTGAAAGGCACGGCCTTGAACTGGTAAATTTGCCCCAGAAAAGTAAACCTGAGATACTTTCGCAATGTCCGATGTAGAGCTGGTCAGTTTAACCAAATCGAAACCAAAACTCGATTTTTAGTGGAAACCGAAACCGAACCGAAAAAGAGATTCAGGGTATTTGATGACTGGATTCGCATCGCAAAATGCTAATCAAAAATGTCCAAATGCTAAACATTTTTCTTTCATACTGGCCTTATATTCACTATTTATCATCACTTTTTGAAACCAAGATGGAAACTGTTAATCAAATTTTTAAAAACAAAAAAATAACCAGAGATTAAAAACCGTATATTTTTGGTTTTGCTTAACTTTTGAATATTCACATTTAGTACGCCATAAATTTTGTATAATCAACAAAATGTCAGCTAAAACGCATGGTAGCATATCAATAAGAAACAACGCTAGAAATGCCAAATGCCTATTATGCGATAAGTCAGTCATCGCCCAGTACGTAAATACCTCCAACCTACATTGCCACATACAGAATCATCATACCAAAGAGTACAACACTGTTATTGAAAAAGAATGGACTGTGACATCTCCAAAGTATCAATTCGCTCATAGCTCAGATGTTGGGGAACCCCTTTTTGCTGGAAAAGGGTTAAATTAATATTAATAAAATGTTAGTTGCCAATACCTGTCATACAAAGTGTCAATCGGAAATTTGAACAGAAGGTTCTCGTCAGATCACCGAAGTTAAACCACGTCGAGCGCGGTTAGTGGTTGGATGGGGGACCATTTCAGCGACTGATTTGTGCTCCCGCGTTGTGTCCTTGGGCAAGGCACTTAACCCTGATTGCCTACATGGGGGCACGATGACGCTGTGTACTAAGGCGTACTGCACGTCGATGGTGCTCATGTCTTCAACCAATCTAACCCTGCCTGTGCCGCGGTGCAGAGTTCAGAGTTACGATGTTGGAGAGCTGACAGCTGCTTGTTGTTGCTCGGTGGTTCTTTCCGGGTACTCCGGCTTCCTCCACCTGTAAAACTGTCACCGACATGATATGACCCTGGCTATTAATGTGTCGTTAAACCCTAATAAAAAATTAAAAAAATTTGAACAGAATGAAAGTAAATGAAAGTGTCAATTACACTGTAGCTCAACTAGTCACGACAAAGACATATACATGTATAGTATGTGACACAGCAATGACAAACATCTAGGTAATGACCTGATAACAAAGGTACATATAAAGTATTGTAACGGTCTGTACATAAATACTGACCGTTGCCTGTAACAAATGTATAGGTAAAGTATTGTAAAGGTAGGTCACAGACAGGTGCTAAACTAGAAAAGAAATCTTTGAGTCCCAGAGTGGGTCTGACTGAAGCCCAAAATATTTGTTCTCATAGCACAGTGATAACAAAGGCACCCCAAAACACACTCATTCCTGTCCCAAGGTGAAAACAAAGGTACCCAAGAAGTTTCCTGAATATCAGTTCACAAATATGAGCTGTGTAGAAGTTGTGACAAAAAACTGATTGGACCTAATTTTGGTACAAAATGGCCACTGGCAGCCACCTTGAATTTTGGACCGCACCCAGAACACTCGTTCTCGTCCCAAGGTGATAACAAAGGTACCCAAGAAGTTTTGTGAAGATCGGTTCATAAATACAGCCTCTAGCCCGAGCCGTATTGACATGTGCACTTACAGTGTATAAGTAGCATTGAATAAATCAAAGTTCATCTAATTTGCATAATTTCTGCACGAGAAAAAAACCCGTACTATATGTGATGTATTCCATGTTACTAAACATTCATACAAAAATTTATTCAAATCAGAACTTTCATACAGAAGTTCTGTACAAAAGACTGATTGCACTAATTTTGGTACAAAATGGCTGCTGGTAGCCATCTTGAATTTCGGACCAGACCCAAAAACACTCGTTCTTATCCCACGGTGATAACAAAGGTACCCAAGAAGTTTTGTAAAGACTGGTTCATAAATACCGCCTCTAGCCTGAGCTGTATAGAAGTTGTGTACAAAAAACTGATTAGACCTAATTTTGGTACAAAATGGCCACAGGCAGCCATCTTGAATTTTGGACCGCACTCAGAAACACTCGTTCTCGTCCCAAGGTGATAACAGAGGTAACCAAGAAGTTTCGTGAAGATCGGTCGATAAATACAGCCTCTAGCCCGAGCCGTATTGACATGTGTACTTGTAAGTAGCACTGAAAAAATCAAAGTTCATCTAATTTGCATAATTTCTGCACGAGAAAAAAACCTGTATTATATGTGATGTATCCCATGGTGCTAAACATTCACACAAAAAATTATTCAAATCAGCACTTTTATATGGAAGTTCTGTGCAAAAATCTGATTGCACCTAATTTTGTACAAAATGGCTGCCATCGGCCATCTTGAATTTCAGATCGGACTCAAAAACACTCATTCTCATCCCACAGTCATAACAAAGGTACCCAAGAAGTTTCGTAAAGATCGGTTCATAAATACAGCCTCTAGCCCGAGCCGTATTTGCATTTGCACTTACAGTGATGAAAGTAACACTAAATACATCAAAGTTAGTCTAATTTGCATAATTTATGTATGAGAAAAAAACCTGTATTATATGTGATGTATCCCATGGTACTAAACATTCATACAAAAAATTATTCAAATCAGTGCTTTCATATGGAAGTTCTTCGCAAAAACCTGATTGCACCTAAGTTTGTACAAAATGGCCGCCAGTGGCCAACTTGAATTTCAGATCGGACTCAAAAACACTCATTCTCATCCCACGGTCATAACAAAGGTACCCAAGAAGTTTCGTAAAGATCGGTTCATAAATACAGCCTCTAGCCCGAGCCGTATTGGCATTTGCACTGACAGTGCTGAAAGTAACACTAAATAAATCAAAGTTAGTCTAATTTGCATAATTTAAGCACGAGAAAAAACCCCGTATGATATGTAATGTATCTCATGGTACTAAACATTCATACAAAAAATTATTCAAATCAGAGCTTTCATATGGAAGTTCTGTACAAAAAACAGATTTCTGCATCGTCGGTACAAAATGACGGCTGGCAGCCATCTTGAATTTCGGACCACACCCAAAAACACTCGTTCTTGTCCCACAGTCATAACAAAGGTACCCAAGAAGTTTCGGAAAGATCGGTTCATAAATACGGCTTCTAGTCCGAGCCGTATCCAATTGTTGATGTACGGCCAGACGGACGACAGGCCATAACAAAAGTTCAAATTTGGCTTCGCCAAAGTTGAACTAAAAATGTCGTTAATGAATCATCACAAAATGCTTGATAACAATCGGCTGAACCGATGTTCCAGGCGCCATTGTCATTGTCATCTGATTGCCCAAATTGGCTGGTTGTGGTGGCCGGTTGCGATCATCGGTTCAGCATTAACACAAAGTCAAGAGCCACTCCCAAGTCAGAAGACTGATGGCTCTCAACGTCAGGTGTGTCTGACGAGTCGGAAGACCCACAGCCCAAATCGGGCATACCAGCCTTCCATGGTGTAGGAACACCTGGGAGGATCAGAAAACAGCGCCCTACTTCCAATCCCCGGGAGGAGGTCCATTGGAGGGCAACTGAAAGAAACCTCGCTAGAGGCAACAGGAAGGCTCTCTTGGAAAGAACCTGCGTGAGCAAGGAGAGGGCCTCCCCAAGCTCACATCTGCCGGTATGACATGGGAATGGCTCTGAAAAGTGGCTTTGCATCTGACCCTTTAAACTAGTGAAGGGTCACAATCCTCTAGAACACCCGTCACACCGCTGATCTGAATTCAGATGCATATTATAGGGGTATGAAAAACCCTGAGGATCTGAAGTGCAGGAACTCAGGAGGGTCACCGCAGACCTCTGAGGGACAGAAGGTCCAGGCTGCACAAAAATGTGCCGGTCCTGCAAAACTGGCCAAAGGACCAGAGTGCGTGGACGGAAGCACAACAGAGTCCATGTTGACCACACCATGGACATTTGAATCCAAATTAAAACCTGCTGGGCTCGACGGCTGAGAGACCACAGCAGAGGGATCGACCAGCAACCACTTCCGGTTTCGCAGAGTTGAAGCCAGGGAAGGTTGAGGCCGATATCCCACATCCAAAGAAGCATAAATCCCTGTAGAAAGGCAAAGTGAGCAACCAAGCTCAGCTCCAAAAGGAGGAGTCACAACCCTAATGACAACCTCAGATGTTGACTGGAGGGGGGACAGTAGTCCTGGTGTAACAGGATATCTCCCCCCACGGGGGAGGGGGGGGATATCCTAGTATATCTTCCCCCCACCCTGGATATGTTCCCACACCCCACACCCCCCCACCCCCCACCCATAAAAAAAAAAAAAAAATTGATTAATTTGACATTATTTGATGATGAAATGGTGAGAAAAGAGTTTTTGCAGATTTTTTTTGTTTCAAGATCATCCTGGATATCTTGCCCCCACCCAGTAACCGACCTATGACAAAAAATGACAATGAAATGGGGATAATAAGTGTTTAAGGTGGAAACATTGCTTTGGGATATAAACACTGAGTTGGTTGGAATGGGAGGTGGGAGATATCCAAGCTTGGATTCCCCCACCTCCAAACATGACAAAAATAAAATTCAGTTTTTTCACAGATTTGACAGGAAAAATTTCCTGTCATATCCTTCCTACAAATCTATTTCTCTCACCATTTCATTATCAATTAGTGTCAAATGTTCGACAAAAATTTTTTTGTCATGGTGGGGGGGAAGATATCCAGGCCTGGATATATTCCCCTCCCCCACCTCCCATTCCAACCAACCCTAACTCAGTGTTTATCCGAAACCATTTTCAAAGTCCCAAATTTATTTCTCTCACCATTTCAATATCAATTAGTGTCAAATGTTTGACAAAAATTTTTTTGTCATGGTGGGGGGAGGGGGGGGGGGAAGATATCCAGGCCTGGATATCTTCCACCCCCCCCCCCCCCCCCCACCCCATTCCAACCAAAGGATTACCCATGTACCTTGAAAATTGACCATGGCAGTGTCAAAGGTGGAAAATTATGGGAAGTAGCTTCAAGCTGCATCATTCCTGTTGTTTGTATACAATGTTTCATGTGCTATAACAAGTTTTATTGTTTAAGTGCTATAACAAATTACATTGCTTTGTTAGGTTGTTGTTGTTGATATAGTCTGGAGTGAATAAAAATATCAAATCTTTTGTGGGTAGTTAATTTTCTTATTGTTTATATCCAGGCCTGGATATCTTTCATTATCAATTAATGTCAAATGTTTGACAAAACATTTTTTGTCATGGTGGAGGGAAGATATCCCGGCTTGGATATCTTCCCCCCCCCCCCCCACCCCATCTCCCATTCCAACCAACCCTAACTCAGTGTTTATATCAAAACCAATTTCTCTACCCAAAACAGTTACACTTCATGTCACATGACAACATGAACCAGAATAATTGAGAAAATATTGAAATGATTTTTTGTCACAGGTTTTCAACTGGATGAGAGCAAGATATCCAGGTTGAACCTGAAAAAACACAACATTCTGCCCAAAAACCCCATTTTTCTCGCCATTTCATCATCAAACAATGTTAAATTAATCCCAAAAAAATTTTCGTGGTGGGGGGAGATATTCAGGGTGGGGGAAGATATACTAGGACATCTCCCCCCCCCCCCCTGGAGGGGAAGATATCCGGAGGGGGGGGGGGGGGGGGTAGATGACGTGTGACACCGGAACCAGGCATCTCTTCACCAGAAAGTCAGCAGCTACCGCGGTATCCACGCCAGAAAAAGACTGCAAAACCCCCAGGAGGGGAGGCCAAAATGACTGTATTCCCCTTCCCGCAGGTGCAGGAGGAAAATGGCATGTGCCCGAACTACACAATAGACTGAAGCCCAAAAGGTGGAAGACCACCCAGCCCACAGGGTCTTTCAATAGAACACCCAAATCCTGTTAAGCATATCTGGTGAGAGCAATGTAGATGGGAAGGTGAACCCAAAGAAAAAAAAAATCCGAACACCACCCAGCTACCTGAGTAAGGTGGCAGGAAACAAAGGCCCGATGGGAACAGAAAAGTACCCCAACAGCCAAATAGAGAACTGGCATAAATTCAAAGGGTTAGCATTAATGAGCAAAAGACCGAAGCAGCACGGAATGCGAAAATCTGCATGAAATTAAATAATCAAGAGAACATATAAA
Organism: Pictodentalium vernedei; assembly: GCA_031216915.1. Lineage (NCBI taxonomy): Eukaryota > Metazoa > Mollusca > Scaphopoda > Dentaliida > Dentaliidae > Pictodentalium > Pictodentalium vernedei. The sequence continues at coordinate 229,291,800 of CM062293.1, forward strand.
AACACTGCCCTGTATGTCTGGATAGTCACGAAATATCTATGAATCCACAATTCAGAACAGGAAACATTGTTAACACCGAGTCAAAAGGTATCACTGTTGATGAGCAAAACGTCAACGATCCGCATCTGTAAGATGGTGGAAACAAATAGAATGACACGTTGGTTATATGTCGGCACACTGGTTCCAGAGGCCGTGGATTAGTACAAGGAGAAGAGTGTCCTCTATTGGGTGTGCGTCGGTAGCACTCGACCCAGATTTGGCTTGTGCTTTCTTGGTGCTTTTGCATTACTTTTCTTTCCCAAAATGCTTGGGAAAGAAGAAAATAGAGCATATTTTTTCGAGTTAAGAAACTTCCACTGTAGTGCACACCTGTTGTAAACAATTGTAAGGTAGGTTGATAAGAAATAATCATACCCAGCCCAGGGCACATCACAAAAGTTACTCTATGTTGAACAATCTTAGTTTATGGCTTTCAAAGTAAAAAAAAAATGCATCTCTTTTCTTGAATAGTTCAGCGATTTTACAATTTTTACAATTTGCTACACCCCCATTCAGAGACTCCCTCCCCCAGCTCAGTGAACTAAATGTGGTGTGGTATGACTTGGGGTAGTCATTCTGTTCAAATTGCTGAACTACCCAGTCAGGGTGGACAGAAGAAATTGGGAAGAAGTTAAGTTTTTTAAAACATAGCGCAGCTTTTTAAAACATACTTATGACTTCTCATTAGAACAAGCTCTTAAAGCTGATCATAACAGATGCTTTTCAAGCAAAAAATTAAAATTTTTGGTTGTTGGAGAAAATTTTGGCAAGTTTCGTCTGCCACCAAGGTTAGGTAAAAAAACAAGAGGCCCCAGGGGTCCTGAGGGCGCTCACCTGACATGGTAGCCTAAATATCAACCCAGAGAATTGATTTCAACAAGTTGCATCTGCTCCTCCTAAGAAAAGCCTCCTACCAAATATCCAAAGATTCTGACCAGTGGATCTAAAAAAAGGATTTTTAAAGAATATTCCTCATATTGAACTAAGTTTTAATTCGGGCTCTCACAGGGAGCCCATATATGAACCCAGGGACTTGGCTTTAACAAACTTGAATCTCACCCCCCTAAGGATGCTGCACACCAAATATCAAAACATTCCGACTGCTGGATCTGAAGAAGAAGATTTTTAAAGAAGATTCCTCATTTTGAACTAAGTTACAATTCAAGCTCCCACAATGAACCCAAATATGGACCTAGGGACATGGCTTGAACAAACTTGAATCTTACCCCCTAAAGATGCTGCATAAAAACTATCAAAAGCATTCATCTGCTGGATCTGAAGAAGATTTTTAAAGAAAATTCCTCATTTTGAACTAAGTTATAATTCAGGCTCCCACAGTGAGCCCAACTATGAACCCAGGGGACTTGGCTTGAACAAAATTGAATCTCACCCCCCTAGCATGGTGCATACCCAATATCAAAAGATTCTGCCTGCTGGATCTTGAGAAGATTTTCAAAGAAATTTGACTGAAATGCACTAAGTTCAAATTTGGTTTCCTATACTGAGCCCAAATATGAACCCGGGGAGCCGATTTGAACAAACTTGAATCAGATCCAACCCACAATGTTGCATACCAAATATCAAAAGATTCTGCCTGCTGGATCTGGAGAAGAAGATTTTTAAAGAAATTTGCCTGAAATGCACTAAGTTCGAATTCGGGCTTCTATAGTGAGCCCAAATATGAATCCAGGGGGCCGATTTGAACAACTTGAATCAGATCCATCCCACAATGTTGCATACCAAATATCAAAAGATTCTGCCTGCTGGATCTGGAAAAGATTTTTAAAGAAATTTGCCTGAAATGCACTAAGTTCGAATTCGGGCTTCTATAGTGAGCCCAAATATGAATCCAGGGGGCCGATTTGAACAAACTTGAATCAGATCCACCCCACAATGTTGCATACCAAATATCAAAAGATTCTGCCTGCTGGATCTGGAGAAGAAGATTTTTAAAGAAATTTGCCTGAAATGCACTAAGTTCGAAATCGGGCTCCTATACTGAGCCCAAATATGAACCCAGGGGGCCGATTTGAACAAACTTGAATCAGATCCACCCTACAATGTCGCATACCAAATATCAAAAGATTCTGCCAACTGGGTCTGGAGAAGAAGATTTTTTTAATGTTTTTCCCATTGCCTGCAGTGTTAAAAAGTGCTGACTCGGCACTTTTTCAAAAGTCCCGAAACTGTACCCTATGATAAAACCAATGGCAATTTTTTTTGACCAATCCTTTCTGTTGGTCCCAAGGAAGCTTCACACCAAATAAGAATTCTCACTGCCGTGCAGTTTTGGAGATATGGGTGTTTTAATTTTTTCTATTTTTAGCTCCTGTGGCTCCCACGGGGCTATGGGAAAAAAAATTTCTGCATAAATTAGGTACTTATGACCCAATAAGCACTCACGTAAAATTTGGTTCAAATCGGCCTCACGGTTTGGAAAATAGAAAATTGGGGCAGGGCCAAAATTTTTACCCCTCCGTCAAATATAGCCCCTCGAACTTCTCTTGAACAAACTTGAGTCTACACCTCAAAAGGAAGCTGCATACCAAATATCACGTCTCTGCTATTGCTGGTTCTTGAGAAGAAGATTTTTAAAGAAATGGAGCATTTTTGCCCCATCCCTCTGCTCAATATGAGCCGAAACCTAATTTGACAAAAAATCAAAATGCCCTTATATAACCCTTACTCACATGAAATTTCATTAATATGTGGCCAGTGGTTTGGGAGAAGAAGGCCCAAACACCACCTTCATGACGGACGACGGACGAAACGTGATCAGAACAGCTCACCCTGACTTTCAGTCAGGTGAGCTAATAAATATGGACCAGTAAGTCACTCCTACCCTGACCGAGGCCAAGATACACTACCAGCCATGTACACCCCCCTCCCTCCCCCCCCCCCCTACACACACACACCATTCCAGGCTTGGCCGCCTACTGAGAGAGAGTCTACTCTGTGAGGGGCTTTGATTATTTTAGTGCTGTGCGGTTAACCGAAATTCGGTCGGTTTCATTTTTTTTTAAATAACCGACCGACTTTTCCTCCGAGTGCGGTATGTGGACGGTGGTTTTTTTGTTCTAACTTTCTGAAGACTTTTGAACCTTTTTATAAACTATTTCCATTGCGTCAACATTGTTCAACACGGCGGAGAATTTCTGATTGGGGTACAAGGCTTGTCATTTTGAGGCAAGCGATTCCTGCGGACCCAAATCGCCTGCCTCACACAAAATACCACAGTCGACAGCAGGCGATAAATATTTATCAGCTCCAACATGTCAACAGAGCATGAGACGATATCGCGCACAGCCCCAGTAAATTCGATAGGCTATTTATATTAAATTGAGTTCAACAGCTTTGCAAAAAATCTTTTTTTTTGTTTGCAGTGTGTCACGTCATTTCCCCCCCCCCCCCCCCCCCCACATGTGTTTTGAGTACTCTCCCTTGATGTGCAGCAGATATTTTGAACAGCTGATACCAAGTTTGCCTTCTGGTCTTTATCCTCCTGTTTTTGGAAACGTTCTGTTTATGAAACAGCAGCATATCAAAATATGTCTTACTGAGGAACAATTCTTCCAATATACTCCCCAGTATGTATTATTCTTTGGGTTTTTCTTTTTTTGCAAAAAATTTCTTACTGGTACCATCACTAGCCACCGGGTTGAAAAAGCTCACTTAACCTCGTGTCAACTCAAGTTTGTGTCCGAATTCTGATACTGTGTTCGGCTTCAACGTCCCGAAAATATCAATCCAACACCTATACCTTTACCACTCCTTTACGCACACCTGTGGCTTATTCACTGGTCAGAACCCCTTATATTTGTTCATTTTCGGCCTTTAAATCAATACGCCCCCCCCCCCCCAAAAACCGAAACCGAAACAAATACTCAACTATTTTTGAAAAAACCAAACCGAACCGAAACCGAGGCAAAATTCCATAACCGCACAGCTCTAGATTATTTTGATAATTATCTTCAGTTATTTGAAAACAATTTATTTCATCGTTCTGACCAGTCAAAGAACATGATCATGGAAGCAGTCTGTCGTTTCAGGGCTGAGCTCTGAGCATTCTTGTATGCTGTATTTTCACTGATAATTCGTTCAAAACACTTGCAAACACACAAAAAAAATAAAGACAATATTACGATAAACCTGTTAAACATGATGTATATTATTTTTTGTGATTGTTTATGACCGACTGTCACACACCTGAACACAAACAAACTAGCCAGTTGTTGCAGCATCAGACCAAAAGCGTGGGTTTGTTTTTGAATTGAATTGAATTGTTTTTATTTGCACAGGAATAAAAAATTCATATTTTGCAAAATAACAGAACAAAGTAGACAAGAATGCTGATACATATCAAATAATTATGCAGTGAAGAGAAAAAATGAAGGTTTTGAGATCATGAGATATTTTGAGATAATGGGAGTGAATGAAGATTAACGAAAACAAATTTAGCAGTGTAACTGCATTTGTTAATTAAAAGTTGATGATATACTAATTGTAGGTGGTACACTACATGTATCTTTAGTAGAAATTAAAATTTTTTAGTAAATTTTGTTTCTTAACATACCTACCACAATTGTTTACAATTGGCTGTAACATAAGTGCAAGCCCTACTTCGGAACTAACTCAAGCTTTTAGAATCTTTTCCAAACGAGTTGGAAAAGTACTAGAGTGCAAAAGCACGAAAAAGATCGAAAAAAGGGTCGAGCGAGACCAGCGCTCGAAATTACAGGTACTCTCTCTGCACACCTCTTGCGTTTACCGAGCGCATGCGCAACAACCGTGACGTCAATTCCGTATTTCCGCCAACGAGAAGTTTGTGATTTAGCGGGGAGGCATCGATATCAAAGATATCCCCAAGGAGGGTGGGCCTCCGGTAAACAATTGTGGTAGGTATGTTAAGAAACAAAATTTACTAAAAAATTTTAATTTCTTTTCAACCTACTCACAATTGTTTACAATTGGCTGAATAAACAATAGGAGGAGGTGAATCACATAACCAATACCAACAAGAGTAGCAGAACGAAAGCAAGGATGGCAGAGAACAAAAACGAAAACCTGTAATGAAGATAGAGAGAAGGCACCTGAAAAGAACAAGGCTGAGAGAAGCGCAACCTCAACAAAAACAATTTAACGAGGGTGCACAACAGCCTGAGCAGCAACGAGAGGGCCTATAGAATAAAGGTCCTCAGATTGCTGCTGAAGGTGGCGGAGATAAAAGGAGGAGAAGGTAGAAGCATTCCTCCAGTAAGCCGCATTCATAACATCACGGAGCGAAACAGAATTGGAGAACGCCCAGGATGTAGAAATGGCACGAACCTCGTGAGCATTAAGCCGGTTCGAAACAAGATCCGATGCAGACAAGCGAGAATAAGCCAGCTTGATTGCAAGACAGATCCACCTGGAAATAGAATGGGAAGAGATAGACTGCCGCTTAGGAATGAGAGACAGAAAGAATCTCTTCCGATCCCTCCTAATGAACTGAGTGCGAGTAATGTAAGTCTTGACTGCACGAACAGGACAAAGAAGAGGCCTCCGTCCATCTACAGCAGGGAGAGCCCGAATGCAGATGGGAGGAGGTACCGAATCGGGGAGTTGATTCTTAGCCAGAAAAGAGCAATCAGTAGTGAATGTGACACTGTTAGCCTCATTTCGGAAGAAGGCAGAATCAACAGACAGCGCATGAAGCTCACTGACTCGACGAGCAGAAGCAAACGCTAGAAGAAAAGCCGTCTTATAGGTGAGAAAACGCATGTCGGTCTCAGATAAAGGCTCGAAAGGCGCCCCCTCCAAACAGTGCAACACCCATGCCAAGTTCCACTTGGGTGTAAGACGCAAAACTCGAGGCCTCTTCAAAGAAAAGTGCCGAATAAGTTTGGAGAGGAAAAGATTACGACCGATACACCGCTTTCCCACATAAGAGAAAGTATCAGACAGCATAGACCGATAGCCCTTAATCGTAATAGGCTGGAGGCCCTTGGAGTCAAAAAGAAAAACCAGAAAATCCGCAAATTGAGCGATAGACGGATCACGGTAATTCACATTGTGATCTGAACACCAGCGGCAGAAAACCTTCCACTTGGCGGCATAAGTCATTCCAGTGGAAGGTCGCCGCGATGCAGAAATGCACTCCACTGATCGTCTCGAAAAACCTCTACGTCGGAGACTGGACCTGATAAAAGACAGGCGTGAAGGGACAGGCTCGCCAGGTTGTTGTGATACTTCCTGGGACGACCCTGTGAAAGAAGATCGCGACGTAGAGGTAGACAAATCGGTCGATCGGCCAATAGAGGCCGCAGCAGATTGATCCACACCCTCTGTGGAGACAGGGGTGTGATCAGAATGATCCTGCAACTGCAAGCACGAATCTTCGCTAAAACTTGAGGAAGAATCGGTGCAGGAGGAAAGGCATAGCCGACCCAACCTGTCCAGTCCAGAGACAGAGCGTCTACTGCAAATGCCAGAGGATCTGGACAAGGGAGACAAAAGTCTCTACCTGATGATTCCAGCGAGTAGCGAAAAGGTCGACCTGAGGACGACCCCACTGCTCGCAAATCGCCTGAAACACCGACCGATGTAGCATCCATTCGGTTGGAAGGTCACTGTCGCGTCGGGACAGGGAGTCTGCTAGGACGTTGAGACGCCCGGGAATGTGTCGAATGGACACCCGAGCGTTCACATCCCACGCCAACAGAAGAAGATCCCGAGACAGCCGATACATGGGAATCGAATGAGTGCCTCCCTGATTCCGTATGTAGGCCACTACTGTCGAATTGTCCGAAAGAAGTAGGACAACATGGTCCGACAGATGAGGGATCCAAAGCCGAAAACTCAACAGAAGAGCAAGGAGCTCCTTCTGGTTGATATGAAGGCCCACCTGCTCGCTGTCCCACTCTCCGTGAGTAGACAGACCGAGAGGGTCCAACGTCGCACCCCAGCCCCGATCGCTGGCATCCGCAGTAAGGATGCGATCGGCCAAAGGAAGATCCAACGGAACACCCTGTGTCAGCCAGGGAATATCTGCCCAAGTGCAGAGGTGACAAAGCAGAGACCGAGGAATAGTGAGTTCCAGGTCCAGCGGATCCACATTCGGACGCCAATGATCCAACAGGAAGTGTTGGAGAGGTCGGACAAACAAGCGACCGAGCGGAATGAGATCTGTCACCGAACCGCAAAGGCCCAGCATCCGAAGGAAAGTCCTGGCCGAGACCGAGGAAGATTGAAGCAGGTCCCGAGTCAAGGCGGAAAGAATCGTCGCCCGAGCCTGGGGGACCGACACTACATTGTGAAGAGTGTCAAAATCCATCCCCAAATGACGGAATCGCTGAGAAGGAAGAAGATCCGACTTCTCGCGATTGACTCTGAAACCCAGCGACGCTAGCAGGCAAAGAAACTGCCGGACATCGAACTCCAGAACAGCAGCATCGTGGTGCCGTTGGAGGATGTCGTCTAGGTAGGCGGACGAAGTCACTGCCGACTGAGTGCGATGGAAAGCAAGCACATGTGACATCAGTTGGGTGAAGGCCCAAGGAGCCAGGTTCAAACCGAACGGGAGAGCTCTGAATTGAAAAACTCGATCCCGAAACGAGAACCGAAGGTATTTCCGTGACGCCAGATGAATGGGTACATGGAAGTAGGCATCCTTCAGGTCGATACTGGCCGCAAAATCGCCCTGATGAACTGAACGTCGAACCGACCGGAAAGTCTCCATACTGAAACGAGGAGCAATTATGTACTCGTTCAGGGTACTCAGATCGATGACAGGACGATATTGGCCGTTTTTCTTCGGCACCAAGAAAAGTCTCGAGTAAAACCCCGGTGAAAGGGTGTTCCTGACCACCTCGATCGCCCCTTTGGTGAGGAGATTGTCGATCTCCTGCACCAGAAGGTCCCGACGCTGAGAATCTGAAGGGACCTGAGTCGGAAGGGGCACCCGAGATAAACTGGGGTGCCGATGGAAGGACAGTCGCAGACCGGAATGAATGACGTCGAGGACCCAAGAGTCCGACGTTATCTCTGTCCAACGGTCGTAAAACAGCGACAGCCTTCCCCCGACTGGAGGCGAATCGAGGTGAGAACCTTCACTTGCGGCCTCGACGAGGCCCCCGAGAGGAGAAACCACCTCGGGAAGTGACAGAGTCCTGAGACTTTCCAGCCTGAGGCTGCCAGCAGGCCTGGCCACGTCGGCGCTTCTTATGAGCAGAAGGAGCAGACGGAGCCGAAGGCGTAGCCGACGTCGCCGACGAGGCTGACGCAGCAGCACGCTTGGCGGGCCTGGAACGACCCCCACCCGCAGCAGCAGGTGGGTCAAGCTGTCTCAGCAAAAGCTGGTCCTTCGAATGACGAAGAACTTCGCCACGAACAGCTTCCACGGAACCATGGAACAACTGAGGTCCTACCAAAGAGGCAGACCTCAGAACAGCACGTTGCTCAGAAGGAAGGGATGGTAAAGAATCCAAAACCGCATCCCAGCGTGCCAGCTCCAAATTGGCCGTGTTGCAGGCGTGAGCGTGAGTCAAGTTCATAAGAGCCTGTGACAAAACGCGAAAAGGCGCCTGAGCGTCATCAAACTCCCCTGGTGGAAAATATTCAGCCAGAGCAGCGACGACATGGTCCGCGAGAGATAACATACCCAGCATCTCTCGGGACAGGCCCACCATAGACTCAACTACCGACATCGGGAGAACTGCCGACTTAGGCTTAGTCAACCCGAGGGAAGAAGAATCCTCATCCACAGTAGTCATCCCTTGGAAGACTGGTGGAGAGACGGAATCATAAACACGAAACCGCGATGGAGGCAGAAAGGCATCAGCTCTAGAAAAGAAGGAACCCTTGAGGGCCTTAGAACGCATTTTGGCGTCTAAGCCCTGGAAGGACTCAACCACCTGAGCCGATTGCAGAGGACGCAAAGCCCCGGAGCTAGAAGGCTCAACAGGGTTACGGCGCTCCACAGTGGACCGCGGCCGGACGGTCACAGAAGGCTGGTCGGAAGGTTGAACGTCCGGCAATAAGCCAAAGACGAAATCCAAAGCCTGCCCCAAGACTGACGAGGGGGGACCATCACCTTCAAGATACTCGTCATCCTCCGTAGCAGAGGAGACGTAGCCCAACTCGGGCTGACCAGCAGAAACCTCCTGTGAATACTGTGCAGTATCCAAGGGGCCAGGCGAGACATCTCGGCGACCGACCAAAGGAGGTTGTGCCTCAGGAGGCACAGGGAGGCCAACTTGAGGGTTGCCAGAAAGCAACCGGGTGAGCGCCAAAACGGCCTGGCGCAGGTCACCCTGAGAATCCGTCGCAGCAGAATCGCCCGACGGAGTGTCCTCCCAATGGACCCTTCTGGTAGAAGAACCCAAATCCTCAGAAGAGACCGACGGCGAACGTCGATCGGCAGACAGAATAGGAGCACGGTGAGAAGACACCGGAGGATAGTCCCGATTGTGACGCCCAGGAGCCATCACTGGCCTCTGCGAAACAGAAGGCCCTGCCTGCAAATCCTCGAAAGGGACCGACGGCGCACGTCGATCGGTAGCTGGACCTAGGGCACGGTGAGAAGACACCGGAGGATTGTCCCAAGAATGACAGGAACCTGTCATTGGCCTCTGCGCAGCAGACGGCCCCAACTGCCTATCCTCTGAGACCGACGGCAAGCATCGATCGACACCCAGACTCGGAACACAGTGAGGAATCACCGGAGGAAGGTTCCGAGAGTGACAGCTACCGCTGCCGAACAGCAGGCCCTGGATGCCAACGTCCCAACACCATCCCGCTAGCCGGCACACTAGCAGGCGAAGGTGGAACAATAAACGATTCACTCGAGGGACGAGGAATCGCTGCCGAAGCGACCGGCCGGCTCAACCGACTAGGAGCAAACCTAGCCAGATGAGACGGAGCAGACAGCAAACCCGCACAGCCCCGCCGCGAGGCTGGGGGAGGCTGAGAACACACAGACACACCAGCAGATACAGCCTCGGTCCCCCGACACTGTAGACCATCCCCAGAGGAGATGGAAGAGCCACCATCAGACAGAATAGGATCTGGAGTAGCAACCTCCTCAACAACGGTCGACGGTGTAGGAGGCAGATCGGAGAGGGTTACCGAGCTGACCTCGGAAAAGCTCTCAACGAAAACAGATGCCTCAATAGTGACATCCGAAGACAAAGAGACCGCGGTCTCCTCGTCAGGTATCACTGAACTAACACCGCCAACAGTTGCAGAGGAACTCGCCACAGAAGTCAGATCCGAATCCTGTGTGACAGAGTCACCACGTGCACCAGCAGAAATGTCTGCTACGGCACGGCTACCCTTACCCCGAGAACGAGGGGTTCTAGCTCTGGAAAGAACCACCTTGTTCACAGAAGCCCAAAATTTAGAGGACCAAACCCCACAGATACCACATGATTGGGCCTGAGTGTAATTGTTGCAAGTGACACATGTGGTATGGGAATCGTCCACATGTTTCACCTGCAAACAAGAGGTACAAGGAATAGTCTTAGGCATGATAACAATACAATAATCAAGCTTCCCGCCGACGGAAAACAGTACGAAGGTCGTGTTCACACGTGGGGGAAAGGCAAGATAAAGTGTGAAAAGAACAGCAATAAAAATACAAATTAACATTAAATGATAATAATAATTTGGTAGCTTGAAAAAGGATACAATCCAGTAGCACACTAAAGATGATTAATAAGTTGTTCACGAAGAATTCATAGCATAAACAGCACGAGTCACAAAAATTTCCGACCATGAACAATGGCGGAAAATAAAGGAATTGACGTCACGGTTGTTGCGCATGCGCTCGGTAAACGCAAGAGGTGTGCAGAGAGAGTACCTGTAATTTCGAGCGCTGGTCTCGCTCGACCCTTTTTTCGATCTTTTTCGTGCTTTTGCACTCTAGTACTTTTCCAACTCGTTTGGAAAAGATTCTAAAAGCTTGAGTTAGTTCCGAAGTAGGGCTTGCACTTATGTTACAGCCAATTGTAAACAATTGTGAGTAGGTTGAAAAGAAATTATAACTGGTAGAGTGCTAAATTATTTTGCAATGGCGGTTTATAACATGTTAATTTTTTTCACAGACTCTGTTGCTACCAGCAAGGAAAGCCTTAGTTTAGGCTTCACCAAGATTTTCTTGATAATTTATTTATTTCTTATAGTTTATTGGTGAGTGCCTGTTGGCACTTTCCCACAAACTATATCAAAACAATTTCATACAAATATTCTTTGCCTACTGTTGAGCAAACATCAAGGTAATGCTTGCACTGTAAAGCCACTAAACAGACTCAATTGCTACCAACAAGGAAAGTTTTAGTTTAGGCTTCAGCAAGATTTTCTTGATAATTTATTTATTTCTTATAGTTATTTATTTATTTATTGATGTTTAAGGTCACACATTTATGCACAATGGCTAATCATGACCGTGACAGTTTTACGGGTGGAGGAAGCCGGAGTACCCGGAGAGAACAACCAAGCAACGACGAGCAGCTGCCAGCTCCCCAACATCGTAACTCCGCACTGCAGCACAGGCAGGGTTAGATTGGTTGAAGACATACGTACCATCGACGTGCAGTACGCCTTAGTACACGGCGTCATCGTGCCCCCACGCGGGCAATAGAGATGAAGTGTCTTGCCCAAGGACACAACGCGGTCGCCGCAGGTGGGATTCGAACCGAGGACCTCTCGGCTTGCAGCCTGCACCTCTACCAACTGAGCCACCGTGCTCCCATTTCCTATAGTTTATTGGAGAGTGCCTGTTGGCACTTTCCCACAAACTATATCAAAACAATTTCATACAAATATTCTTTGCCTACTGTTGAGCAAACATCAAGGTAATGCTTGCATTGAAAAGCCACTAAACAGATTCTATTGCTACCAACAAGGAAAGCTTTAATTTAGGCTTCAGCAACATTTTCTTGGTAAATAATTTGTTTATTTGTTCTAGCCCGTTGGAGAATGCCTGTTGGCAGTCACCCACAAACTATAACAAAACAATTTTATACAAATATTCTTTGTTCTACTGCTGAGCAAACTTCAAGCTAATACTTGCAGTGTAAAGCCACTAAAGTGGCATTTGTGGCTTCTAGCATTCAACCAGTTAAACAACATAACTGCTATTCAACAACAGTGGTAGTTTTAACTTCAAAGTGGACAAAGGTATACTGAGCCGGTAGTACTAAAATGAGACCGCAGGTAGAAAATGAGACCGCAGGCAAAGTTTTGGAGGTACAGCCTCAAAATAAATGCTATCTGATCATATAAGGCGTACACAATATATATTTGAAGTTTGGTACCGATATTTTAACGTTAACACATAAAATTCCACTTTTAATGTATAGCGCTCTATCAGACTTGTGGTCTCACTTTTCTGCAACTTGGGACAAAGAGACCGCGAGTTATCTACTGGTCGTAAAAACACCAAATAAATGCTATCTGGTGAATTTGGGCATTTTCAATACATATCCGTACTTTCATATCGATACTTTAATCTTTGCTTTTAATGTATAGCTTGACTTCTGATTTGCGATCTCAATTTTCACAATCAGGGACAAAAGAGACCGCAAGTGAGCTACTAATCGTAAGAACACCCAATAAGTGCTATCTGGTAAGTTGTGGTATATTCAATACATATATAAAGTCTGGCATCGATATTTCAACGTTAACCCATAAAATGTTAACAAGCCCGGGTAAAAGATGAGGGGAGTTGATAGATTTATGAAGAGAACAGTAGTAAAATTCACTATAGAAAAGACATTAAATCTGCCAAGCATTATACTACTCGATCTTGATAAAATGTGAGAAGTGAGTGTGTGAATAAAAGGTGAAAAGTGTTGATAAATTAACTATTTATTTCAAATCAGCCTCGAAATCTTCACACTTTCCATCTTGATGCCCCCATAAAGGATAAGTGGAGTATTTTATTGTTATTCACACCTAATAACAATAGACAAATCCACTTAATTAGAATGTAGGACGTTTCGGCCACGGACGTTTCGGCCCGGACGTTTCTGCCCGGACGTTTCGGCCTAGGACATTTCGGCCACGGACGTTTCGGCCAGAAATATTGGACAGGGTGGACGTTTCGGCCAAAATATATTTGAGGGTACTTTTTGACATTTTTTTTTCTTGTTTTCTCTGGAAGAGTTGGAGAGGGGGAAGTGATTTAGGAATGAAGAAAAACCATTTCCATTTTTTTATATTTATTGAACGTTATCATAAAAATATAACAAAAACAAGTAATGAAACAATTATAATACATAGCACATTTAAGCACAGTTTTGGAGAATATTCACTTATGTCCACTACGTGTTTTTTTTTACAGTGCATCTTGATACTATTTTTAAATTTTATCCACTCCCCTCATCTTTTACCCTGGCTTGGGACCGGCAAGTATAAAACTTGGCAGATTTAGAGTTTTTTTTTCTACAGTGAATCTTGATACTATTTTTAAACTTTATCATCTCTCCTCATCTTTCACCCGGGCTTGGGACCAGAAAGTATGAAACTTGGCAGATTTAGAGTTTTTTTATCAGCCTCTATGGGCCATTACAGCGCATTTCGCTTCTGCATTTTTTCTCAGCCTCTATGGGCCTTTACAGCGCATTTCGCTACTGCATTTTTTCTCAGCCTCTTTGGGCCTTTACAGCACATTTTGCTACTGTTTTTTTTCTCAGCCTCTTTGGGTCTTGCAGCGCATTTCGCTAATGTATTTTTTCTCAGCCCCTTTGGGCTTTTACAGTGCATTTCGCTACTGTTTTTTATCTCAGCCTCTTTGGGCCTTTACAGCGCATTTTGCTACTGTTTTTTTTCTCAGCCTCTTTGGGTCTTGCAGCGCATTTCGCTAATGTATTTTTTCTCAGCATCTTTGGGCTTTTACAGTGCATTTCGTTACTGTTTTTTTTTTGCTGAGCTTCTAATTGGCTGCTGCTTTTTTTTCTTTAATTTTTTATGAACATTTACACAACTTCCTGTTTCTAAAGTCATCAGCAGTCATTTTTTGGTTGCTCAGCAGAATGTCCAGCTGTTTTAGTTTTACAAGTCTTTATTCTTCTTGTCTGTCCTGGCTTTTTGGCTGTCAGTCCTGCACTTGGAATTGTCCAGATTTTGAACAAGCTATTAATGCATCAGTATACGAAGGACTTACAGATATGATTTGTGTTTTGGAATGGAATGATTCATAAAATGCAAAAGTAATGGCAGTTTTGATCACTGATCAAACAGGCTACCAGTACAGTTGATTATAACACTTGCTAAGATTGGACACATCCAGAGTGGTGTCTATTTGATGTTCGAATTAGAGATGGATAGATGCAATAACAAGAATATCTGTTGTGAACAGTAGTTAGTTGCAGAGACAATTTCCCCAGTGAGACTGCAAATGTGATTTTCTATCAGGCATTAAAGATAAAATAATATAGGTTAAAATCAAGGTATTACAACCATCTTTGGAATATGCTTTATATATGATACAGTGTATACTTTCGCGTTTATTTGGTGTTTTTAAAACCGGTAGTCCACTAGCAGTCTTTTTTTTTGTCAACGAAATTTCACGACTTAAAATCAAAATATTGGCACCAAACATCGGATATGTATTGAATATACCACAACTCACCAGAAAGCTTTTATTTGTAGTTTTCAGGATTAGTAGTTTCCTAGTGGTCTCTTTGTCCCTGGTTGTGAAAATTGAGACCGCAAATCATAAGTCGTGCTATGCATTTAAAGTGAAATTTTTGGGGTTAAGATTAAAGTATCGATATGAAAGTTCGGATATGTATTGACTATACCCAAATTCACGAGATAGTGTTTCTTTGGTGTTTTTAGGACCAGTAGGTTACTTGCGGTCTCTTTTTTCCTAGTTGCGGAAAAGAGAGACTACCAGTCAGATAAAGTGCTATACATTAAAAATGGAATTTTAGGGGTTAACGTTAAAGTATCGACCCCAGACTTTATACATGTATTGAATATACCACAACTTACCAGATAACGCTTATTTGGTATTTTTACGATTAGTAGTTCACTTGCGGTCTCTTTGTGCCTGATTGTGCAAATTGAGACCGCAAACCAGAAGTCGAGCTGTACAGAAAAAGTGAAATTTTAGGGATTAAGTTTCAAGTATCGATATGAAAGTTCGGATATGTATTGACTATACCCAAATTCACCAGATAGCCTTTATTTGGTGTTTTTACGATTAGTAGTTTACTTAAGGTCTCTTTGTTCCTGATTGTGAAAATTGAGAACACAAATCATAAATCATGCTTTACATTAAAAGTAGCATTTTATGGGTTAAGTTTCAAGTATCGATATGAAAGTTCAGATATGTATTGAATATACCCAAATTCACCAGATAGCGTTTATTTGGTGTTTTTAGGACCAGAAGATTACTCGCGGTCTCTTTGTCCCAAGTTACAGAAAAGTGAGACCGCAAGTCTGATAGAGCGCTATACATTAAAAGTGGAATTTTATGGATTAACGTTAAAATATAGGTACCAACCTTCGAATATATATTGTGTACACCGTTTATGATCAGATAGAGTTATTTTGAGGCTCTACCCTCTATACTTTGCCTGCGGTCTCTTGCGGCCTCATTTTCTTCATGAGGTCACATTTTAGTACTACCCTACTGAGCTGTGATAAATTATTTAGGTTTAAAAAGAAGATGTAACTTGCAAACTTGATTAACTGAAAATTAAGGATGATACTACCTTTTCAGTTGATGAAGATGATGCTTGAGTTGATATGACGAATGATGAAGTATAAGCATGTGTGAATTTTTTGTTGCCCATGAGCTGGTGGGTATCCTGAAATGGAATAATAAATATATTTAGAAATATTAAATATAAATTAAGTAAATTAATTTCTGGCCGGATGATATACTAGCCTCTAAGTTATTGAATCACAAGGAGATTGACTGGCATTAGGCCTATTTATGTTTACATTTTTCAGGAGGCACCCACTATCCCATAATGCATCGGTCATGGAGGATTGTTCATAAGGTTCGTAAGCCAGTTGGTGACGGGTTGTTTCATTCCTTTTCCTTTTCGTGCCCGGGTCGTTTTGTACTGGGTCATTTTGTACCCTTTTAGGTATGCAACGACTCACTTAAATAAAAAGGAACGAAACGACTCACATAAAAAGGGGGATGAAATGACTCAAGTTTTAGAGGGAAGTAGCGAGCGGCCCTAAATGACAGCTAAAAATGAACGAAACGAACCACTTAAAAGATGATATGACAAAAAGGAGATATTCGATGTATTTAATTCGCCGGACTGGTATTGGATTGCCAATAGAGAAGAGTGAGGAAAAACGGAATAACTTAAAAAGCTCATTACGTGTACATTCCATTAAAAATCTGAGTCCTGTTAATCAAGGGTAATTACGATCAGCCAGCCTACAAATAGATTCTGTCAATCATTGACTGCAATGGAACTATTTCAGTCACCATGGTAATAAACAAGAGGCCCCAGGGGGGCATGAGGGCGCTCACCTGACATGGTAGTCTAAATATCAAAGCAGGGACTTGACTTGAATAAGCTGCATACGCCCCTCCTAAGAAAAGCATATACCAACTAGATGAAGCGATTGTGCCCACACAATACACAGGATTTTCCTTCTATTTTCAGTTCCTGCACTTTAACGTCCCAAAATTGAGATAAACACATACACAACAGATTTTTTTCCCAAACAAAATACTTTCAGCCTAAATTTTTTTCTTCTTCTTAAAATGCATAAAAAACGCTAAAACTAATTTCCGGATTTTTTTTGTTTTTTATGCATTTCTGTCAATTTTAAGAAAAAAAAAATTTTTTTTTCCCCCTGAAAATTTGGGGTCCGGGTGGGACTTAGAAAATTTTTTTCTAAGTCCCACCAAAATCCCACCAAAATCCGAAAAAATTTTTTTTTTGTTTTTTATGCATTTCTGTCAATTTTAAGACCAAAAAAAAAAAAAAAAAACTTTTCTTTTCCCCTGAAAATTTGGGGTCCGGATGGGACTTTTGGACCAAAATCCGAAAAAAAATTTTTTTTTGTTTTTTCTGCGTTTTGGTCAATTTTAAGACAAAAAAAATTTTTTTTTTTTTTCCCCTGAAAATTTGGGGTCCGGGTGGGACTTAGAAAATTTTGGACCACTAGTGTATCTTCCCCTCCACCCTGGGTATCTTCCCCCCCACCTGTGAGTAAAAAAAACAACAAAATATTTAAAGTTATAAAGCATTATTATACAAAGGAAAGTCAAGTGGAGTGGTGAGACTTAGAAAATTTTGGACCAAAATCCGAAAAAAATTTTTTTTTGTTTTTTATGCATTTCTGTCAATTTTAAGACCAAAAAAAAAAAAAAAAATTTTCTTTTCCCCTGAAAATTTGGGGTCCGGATGGGACTTAGAAAATTTTGGACCAAAATCCGAAAAAAAATTTTTTTTTGTTTTTTCTGCGTTTTGGTCAATTTTAAGACAAAAAAATTTTTTTTTTTTTCCCCTGAAAATTTGGGGTCCGGGTGGGACTTAGAAAATTTTGGACCACTAGTGTATCTTCCCCTCCACCCTGGGTATCTTCCCCCCCACCTGTGAGTAAAAAAAAACAACAAAATATTTAAAGTTATAAAGCATTATTATACAAAGGAAAGTCAAGTGGAGTGGTGCTATGGCGGCCTGGGAAGATTCATGGGACTCATTTTTCTGATAACAAACCTTTCACTGAAAGGCGTGCAATGTTATTATAATTTCTAAATAACAATGCTGACTGAATATGTTGTGGGTGGTGGGGGGGGGGGAAGATACACAGGCCTGTGCAGCTTCCCCCCTCCCCCCCCCCCCCACCCCACCTTAGCCTTTCATAAAGTGCTCCCCATGATGTTCATTTTGTTAGACCTTGTTCAGATATTATGGACCTTTCCCTGAAAGGCATGGACTGTTGTTATAATTTCAAAATAATAACAATGATAGGTGAATATGTGGGTGGGGGGGAAGATACACAGACCTGTATATCTCCCCCCCCCCCCCCCCCTCTCTTAGCCTTCCATAAAGTGCTTCCCACGATGTTCATTTTGATAAACACTTTTTTGATAACATAATCATTTCACTGAAAGACGTGCAATGTTATTATAATTTCTAAATAACAATGATGAGTGAATATGTTATGGGTGGGGGAAGATACACAGGCCTGTGCATCTCCACCCCCCCCCCCCCCACCTTAGCCTGCCATAAAGTGCTCCCCATGATGTTCATTTTGTTAGACCTTGTTCAGATATTATGGACCTTTCCCTGAAAGGCATGGACTGTTGTTATAATTTCAAAATAATAACAATGATAGGTGAATATGTGGGTGGGGGGGGGAAGATACACAGACCTGTGTATCTTTCCCCCCCCCCCTCTCTTAGCCTTCCATAAAGTACTTCCCATGATGTTTATTTTGATAAACACTTTTCTGACAACATAAACATTTCACTGAAAGACGTGCAATGTTATTATAATTTCTAAATAACAATGATGAGTGAATATGTTGTGGGTGGGGGGAAGATACACAGGCCTGTGCATCTTCCCCCCCCCCCACCCCCCTTAGCCTTCCATAAAGTGCTCCCCATGATGTTCATTTTGTTAGACCTTGTTCAGATATTATGGACCTTTCCCTGAAAGGCATGGAATGTTATTATAATTTCAAAATAATAACAATGATAGTAGAATATGTGGGTGGGGGGGAAGATACACAGACCTGTGTATCTTCCCCACCCCCCCTCCTTTAGCCTTCCATGAAGTGCTCCCCACGATGTTCATTTTGATAAACACTTTTCTGATAACATAAACCTTTCACTGAAAGGCGTGCAATGTTATTATAATTTCTAAATAACAAAAAAGATGAGGGAATATGTTATTATAATTTCAAAATAATAACATTGAGAGGTGAATATGTGGGTGGGTGGGGGAAGATACACAGACCTGTGCATCTTCCCCCCCCCCCCCCCACTCTTAGCCTTCCATAAAGGTCCTGATGATGTTCATTTTGTTAGATCTTGTTCTGATATTATAATTTCAAAATGTGTACATATTTTTTGCTTGTCAAAAAGCCAATAAAGATCTGAATTGAAAAATATTTTTTGTCTGAGTGAATTTTTTTCATGAAAAAACCTGTCAAACCTGGAATGTCAGAAAAAATAATAATATGGTACTCAAATCTAGGGATTCCCTCCACACCATGAATAGTCATGCCTGATGTTATCAATGTTAAAAAAAATATTGGGGGGGGGGGGGGGGGGGGGAGATACCCAGGGTGGGGTGGGGGGGAAGATACACTAGTGTATCTTCCCCTGCGGGGGGGGGGGGGGGGAAGATGCACTAGTGTATCTTCCCCCAGAGGGGAAGATACACAGGGGGGGAAGATACCGTGGGACACCGGGTGAGACTTAGAAAATTTTGGACGAAATCCGAAATTTTTGTTTGTTTGTTTTTTATGCATTTCTGTCAATTTTAAGACAAAAAAAAAAATTTTTTTTCCCCCCTGAAAATTTGGGGTCCGGGTGGGACTTAGAAAATTTTGGACGAAAATCCAAAATTTTTTGTTTTTTTGTTTTTTATGCATTTCTGTCAATTTTAAGACAAAAAAAAAAAAAAAAAAAAAATTTTTTCCCCTGAAAATTTTGGGTCCGGGTGGGACTTAGAAAATTTTGGTCCAAAATCCAAAAATTTTTTTTTTTTTTGTTTTTTATGCATTTCTGTCAATTTTAAGACAAAAAAAAAAAAAAAAAAAAAAAAAAAATTTTCCCCTGAAAATTTGGGGTCCGGGTGGGACTTTGAAAATTTTGGACCAAAATCCGAAAATTTTTTTTTTTTGTTTTTTATGCATTTCTGTCAATTTTAAGACAAAAAAAAAAAAAAAAAAAAAAAAAATTTTCCCCTGAAAATTTGGGGTCCTGGTGGGACTTAGAAAATTTTGGACCAAAATCCGAAAAAAATTTTTGTTTGTTTTTTATGCATTTCTGTCAATTTTAAGACCCCAAAAAAAAAAAATAATTTTTTTTTTCCCCTGAAAATTTGGGGTCCGGGTGGGACTTAGAAAAGTTTGGACCAAAATCCAAAAAAAATTTTTTTGGTTTTTTATGCATTTCTGTCAATTTGAAGACAAAAAAATTTTTTTTTTTTTTTCTCCCTGAAAATTTGGGGTCCGGGTGGGACTAAGAAAATTTTCAGGGGAAAAAAATTTTTTTTTTTTTTTGTCTTAAAATTGACAGAAATGCATAAAAAACAAAAAAAATTTTTTCGGATTTTGGTCCAAAATTTTCTAAGTCCCACCCGGACCCCAAATTTTCAGGGGAAAAAAAAATTTTTTTTTTTTTTTTTTGGGTCTTAAAATTTTTTTTTTTTTCTGCGTTTTGGTCAATTTTAAGACAAAAAAAAAAAATTTTTTTTCCCCTGAAAATTTGGGGTCCGGGTGGGACTTAGAAAATTTTGGACCAAAATCCGAAAAATTGGGACTAAGAAAATTTTCAGGGGAAAAACATTTTTTTTTTTTTTTGTCTTAAAATTGACAGAAATGCATAAAAAACAAAAAAAATTTTTTCGGATTTTGGTCCAAAATTTTCTAAGTCCCACCCGCACCCCAAATTTTCAGGGTAAAAAAAATAAATTTTTTTTTTGTCTTAAAATTGACCAAAACACAGAAAAAACAAAAAAATTTTTTTTTCGGATTTTGGTCCAAAATTTTCTAAGTCCCACCCGGACCCCAAATTTTCAGCCTAAATATGAACCCAGGGATTTGGCTTCCACAAACTTGAATCTCACCCCCCTAAGGATGCTGCATACCAAATATCAAAACATTCTTATTGCTAGATCTGAAGAAGAAGATTTTTCAAAAATACTCCTCATACTGCACTAATTTAAACATTTGGGTTCCCATAGAGAGCCCAAATATCGACCCAGGCAATTCATTTCAATAAACATGTGAAACAATCTTCCAAAGATGTTATATGTGAAATTTTAAAGCTTTTGGAGCAGCGCTTTTGGAGAAAAGTAGTCTTATGTTTTTCCCATTACCCACAGTGTTAAAAAATGCTGACTCAGCACTTTTTCAAAGTCCCCAAAACGTACCCCATGATAAAACCGATGGCAATTTTTTTTTATCATTCCATTCTGTTGGTCCTATGGAAGCTTCACAACAAATAAGAATTCTCAGTGCCGTGTAGTTTTGGAGATATGGGCGTTTTCATTTTTTTCTATTTTTAGCTCCTGTGGTTCCCATGGGGCTATGGGGAAAAAAATTTCGACATAAATTAGGTACTTATGACCCAATAAGTACTCATGTAAAATTTGGTTCAAATCGGCCTCGCGGTTTGGAAAAGAGAAATTTGGGGCGGGGCCAAAATTTTTGCCCCTCCTTTAACATCGTCAAATATAGCACCTCCAACTTCTCTTGAACAAACTTGAGTCTACACCTCAAAAGGAAGCTGCATACCAAATATCAAGTCTCTGCTATTGCTGGTTCTTGAGAAGAAGATTTTTTAAGAATTGCAGCATTTTTGCCCCATCCCTCTGCTCAATGTGAGCCGAAACCTAATTTGACAAAAAATCAAAGTCCGCAGACACAACCCCTTCTCACATGAAATTTCATTAATATGCGGCCAGTGGTTTGGGAGAAAAAGCCCAAACACCACCTTCACGCCGGACGCCGGACGAAAAGTGATCAGAATAGCTCACCCTGACTTTCAGTCAGGTGAGCTAACAAGCTGGCTGTCCCTTGTTGAGATGAGTGAGGAAATGTTAATCTAATAAATAAATGGGAATGTCTGCATCTATATCTCTATCTCTCTCTATCTTTGTTCCGGATGAACTCCTCTGTTTCTCGACCAATCGATCTCAAATTTTCTACACGGGGGTAATTCGTCACTGCGAGTAACATGGGATGGGTGCCGTGCCCGTGCAGGGTGACTTTGACCTTGAAATTGATTACTTTGATCTTTTATTTCGAAAACGGCTGGGCCGATCGGACTCAAATTTCATATGTGAAGGTATATTAACCCATCGATCATTTTGACTCTATCGGGGTGCCCGTGTGGGGTGACCTTGATCTTTAAATTGTGACCTTGACCTTTTATTTCGAAAACAGCTGGGCCGATCAGGCTAAAATTTCATATGTGCGGGTATATTGACCAATCGACCATTTTGACTTTATTGGGGTGCCCGTGCGGGATGGCCTTGATCTTGAAATTGTGACCCTGATCTTTTATTTCGAAAATGGCTGGGCCGATCGGACTAAAATTTCATATGTGCAGGTATGTTGACCCATCGATCATTTTTATTTTATTGGGATGCTCATGCGGCGTGACATTGACCTTGAAATTGGTGACCTTGACCTTCTATTTCAAAAATGGCTGATATAACCATCTTCTGCCGTGCAATGCAGGGTAACACCTGCTAGTTATTTATATAAGAGAGAAAACTGGAATTGTTGAGGGTATTGTAACATAACACAAACCAGTAATTTACATTAATTAATTAAATTAAGCCCACTCGTAGAATAAAAGTTTTTACTTCCAACACACGACGTTCATTAATTGGCCGCTCCCCTCTACAGAGGAGGCCTTCAAAATAATGAATCATTCCCCCTGTCCCACATGTATCATCCCAACACAGTTGTCCCTTCTAATCTCCCTACTTGTTATAATATTTCTGACTGGCACTTTCTTCATTTCCCTCCCCCCCCTCCCCGCCCCCATCTATAATATTACTATTAATGGTCAACAAGTAAAAGTCGCGTAACATATCGGGCTGTCATTGAATATAAGAGCCAAGCAAGCCTATAATGGCCCAATGCATCTAAATGTGAATAATGACGTTACATTAACTTAATTCTGAAACTTATGCTATAAAAATTCCGAACTCGGACGACAATGTATTTACTCTACTGAAAAAAATCCAACCTCCGCCCCTGCTTTCAATAAGATTCATTCATATAATGAGGCCTAGGCCTATATCTACCATAAACTTAATTAACTACAGGTGAACAGATACCACCCCCACCCCCCCCCCCCCACCTTTTTTGTTAATTACTGTTAAACGTCTTCTCTCAAAAGTATTATTGATTGTGACTCCACACTGGAACAAGCCTTTGTCAATAAGTGTCAGCCTACGTTTCCAGGGCAAAAAAAAAATTCATGTATTTTGTAAATTTGTTCAGGCCGGACATACAAGTGAGTGTACAGTACATAGTCTTCCATTTTTACATGTATGTAAGGAAAGTGTTAAACAATTATAAACAATAAATAAACAAACAGAAAAAACATTGTGTTGAACAGAGTGTTGGGGGGAGGGGGGTACGAAACCTGGTGAAGTCGTGCCCACTTCCAGCACCCCAACCCCCTTCATGTCCACGTCACTGCTGTGATCAAGAAGTTATCAAGCAAGAATTAAGGAAGAAAAATACATTTTGGAAAAAAGCCATTTCCACCAGTTGTGTGGTTCTGGTGTTTTAGGGGTTATATAAATGTAACAAAAGTCACTTTCATAGAATTTTTTTGGGGGGTTGTCTTCAATTATAAAATCGTAGGCTTAATGCCGATCCGAAAATTCAAGAGATGGGCTATTAATTAAATATGTAGTCATTTCTGATCGCTTTATTTGGATGTTTACACCTCGATGGGATTTAATGGCCTCGAATATTAAAGTACTTACAGTTCCGAAATGGGCTTATTGCGAGATCGAAATCCGCTATTTTGGAACAGCTTTATTTGACATATCAATAAGGAATACTTATATTGGGTGTTTAGGTTAGGAAGGCAAACTGCCGCCATGCTGTCAGTATTCAGAGAGCTTTATTTCTTTCTAAATTGTTGTAAAAATTCTGATAAATGTTTTGCATGTTGTACAGGTAATCAGCATTGTTCAATTTAATGAAGTGTAATCGCTAACGTTTGAAAATACGCTAAAGTGTCTTTCATGGATACTGATTTAATTGTTGTCTGAATGTGACAAATTACGAAAGTTATATTTGATACGAGATAGAAAGTCAGGAAATACTTGTCAAACGTTGGTGTAAGAGAATCTTTCACTTGATTAAAATCCCATAAAAACGGTGGGGTTCCAGAACATGATAAATCGGTTCGGCTGATTCCGCAGTGTGTGTTGGGTGAGCAGACCTCGAGCACTGACGAGCTCACGTGCCCTTGCAGACACTGCAGAATAAGGTATTTTACCATAAAAACACCCGCCTGGAACTGTCAGGGCGATTTTGCAGTTTGGCTTTTTGTCGATTTGTTAATTTCTGTTCAAGCGTTCACAGCTCCTGCCTTCACAGGAACCATTGACTCAGCATTCATTAGGACTTGGACACATTTGGTGAGCATTTAGTCCTGACAGAAAATACTTTTATTTCTTTGGCATTTAATTTACTAAACTTCTTAGAATGTGGACTGGATGATCCCTGTGAAGTGCAAAGGGCCGCAGGCATTTTATTTCTGCTGCTATTCTGTGCCTACAGGCATTCTGCAGCCCACAGCTGCAGCTTATTTCTATAAGCTCTTTCCAGTAAAGAGTACTAAAAGTATTTTTCAAATTATACCTGATGAGTTCTTTCACTTAAATTAATAAAAGTTGTGATTCAACTAGGAGTGATATTTTTTCATCTAAGATAATTTGCATTTTATTTTATTTTTGTGAGCTCTTTCCAGTAAAGAGTACTGAAATTATTTTTCAAATTATACCTGATGAGTTCTTTCACTTGAAAGTTATGATTCAACTAGGAGTGATAATTTTTCATCTAAGATAATTTGCATTTTAGTTTATTTTTGTGAGCTCTTTCCAGTAAAGTGTACTGAAATTATTTTTCAAATTATACCTAATGAGTTCTTTCACTTGAAAGTTGTGATTCAACTAGGAGTGATAATTTTTCATCTAAGATAATTTGCATTTTATTTTATTTTTGTGAGCTCTTTCCAGTAAAGTGTACTGAAAGTATTTTTCAAATTACACCTGATGAGTTCTTTCACTTAAAAGTTGTGATTCAACTAGGAGTGATAATTTTTCATCTAAGATAATTTGCATTTTATTTTATTTTTGTGAGCTCTTTCCAGTAAATTGTTTTGGAATTATTTTTCAAATTACACCTGATGAGTTCTTTCACTTGAAAGTTGTGATTCGACTAGGAGTGATAATTTTTCATCTAAGATAATTTGCATTTTAATTTATTTCTGTGAGCTCTTTCCAGTAAAGTGTACTAAAAGTATTTTTCAAATTATAGCTGATGAGTTCTTTCACTTAAAAGTTGTGATTCGACTAGGAGTGATAATTTTTCATCTAAGATAATTTGCATTTCAGTTTATTTTTGTGAGCTCTTTCCAGTAAAGTGTACTGAAATTATTTTTCAAATTATACCTGATGAGTTCTTTCACTTAAAAGTTGTGATTCGACTAGGAGTGATAATTTTTCATCTAAGATTATGGTGTCGTCTCGTTATGCCGATGTGCTTAAATAAACATACCGAGATCGGGATTAGTGAAAGGTGCTAATTACTTTTACTGGTCACTTTTACCCAGAATTTTAGTCGGTTTTTTAGATGAGAAAAAATTACAAAAAAATTACTTTTACTGGTCACTTTTACCCAGGATTTTAGATGAGAAAAAATTACAAAAAAATTACAAATAACGAACATTAAACATTGCATGAAACATGGGCATTAATTAAATACTCTCAAAAAGGACTGGCCTTGACCACGGCATCTAAAAATTGTAAAATGTTCATTCTACTTTCTCTGTATTCTCTTTGGTAATGCCGGATGAAATGTTCAATTTTTCGGTACTTTTTTTCGTCGTGGGCAAACTTTACCACCAGCACAGAGTTTAAGTATTGTTGCTTCTGTGTAAGCCTGTTCCTGTTGAATAAAACTCACAACAGAGTACAAATTTGGATCACTTCCGTTGATTATTTTCTTCAATTTAGAATGCCATCCCTCCACGTGGTTTGTTGTTCTTGGTCCATTTGTCTCAGAATGATTCCATATATTTTGATTAACTCCTTCAACCCAGAATGAAGTTACATAGTCTGTGAACTTTACCACTCGCTGGTCAACATCCCTAGTATTTAATTCTTCTTCCCATGCACTCAGTACTTCAAACCAAGCATCGCTGACTTCTGGCACTGCCACAAATGGAAGAGCTATGGCTCGTCGAACTAATGTTTTGACTGCTGTGTCGTCTTTGTATTCATTTCTAAGGCTGCACTTGTCTGATGCAAAGCGATAAACCGCTTGACTGTAGTGGAAGTAACATCCCTTTACCGTTATTGTTGGAAAGATGAGCTGCGCAGCATTCTGAGCAGCAATTTCAAAATCCATAAAAATCTGAGAAGGCTGGAGGGTCACACCTGCATCTTGACATTTATTTGAGATAAGTTCAAAGAATCTAACGTAAGTTGACTGCTGCTTGTCTGGTAGAAATCCATACACAAGTGGGAACATTTTATTGTCAACAAAAGCATGCACTGAATATAACTGGAAGAAGAGTTTAGGTGACTTCTCAAATGTTCCATCACAATATAATGCTGCCACTTCACTGAGTAGTTGAAGATTTGCTGTGGTCGCAAAGATCATTATTTTCTTTTCTTCGCCATCAGAAGCAAGAAGAAAGTTGTCCCCTGCTGTTCTTTTCTGGAACATTTCTGGTAGAAGTATATCAGAATGAGATTTTGGAAGAGCTGGCCTTGTTTTTGCTCGGGATCGGTAAAGAGCTGATCGTACACTGTAGCAAATTGGAATTTTAGCATTGATCACTGGGTCAGTTTCATCTCCTCTTAAAGATCCAACTAAGTCCTGGTAGATAGATGATACAGATTTAGAATCACGACGAACTGTTTTCTTCAGATCTGCTAACACGGCATCTGCACAGATTTTTGGTAAGTACGGAAGATGATTATGTGTGCCCATAGGCGAACTAATAATGTCATCTCTTGTGTTTATTGTGGCTCCGCAACCGCGTTCACTACACACCCAGTGGATATTTGGTGGCTTCTGTGACTTTATTCGGAACTTAAAGTCATTGTAAACTAGATTTCTACCTCCTCTGTTATTAGGAATGAACATAACTGAAACTTGTTGACTTGCCATGACTGCGAGAACTATGTATGAGAGGGACTATGGAGATGTTCCTTTTTAAACCTTTTCCATGAACCCTGTTTACCCTCACTCTGACGGGTATTAACGTCCCGTATTCAACAATATGGAGATGTTCTTTTTTAAACCGCCTCCATGACCCCTGTTCACCCTGACAAGTATTCACATCCCGTATTCACTAAGAAAAAAAACCGACTAAAATTCTGGGTAAAAGTGACCAGTAAAAGTAATTAGCACCTCTCACTAATCTCGATCTCGGTACGTTTATTTAAGCACATCGGCAAAACGAGACTAAACCAAGATTATTTGCATTTTAGTTTATTTTTGTGAGCTCTTTCCAGTAAAGTGTACTGAAATTATTTTTCAAATTATACCTGATGAGTTCTTTCACTTGAAAGTTGTGATTCGACTGGGAGTAATAATTTTTCATCTAAGATAATTTGCATTTTAGTTTATTTTTGTGAGCTCTTTCCAGTAAAGTGTACTAAAAGTATTTAGTTCTTTCACTTAAAAGTTGTGATTCAACTAGGAGTGATAATTTTTCATCTAAGATAATTTGCATTTTTGTGAGCTCTTTCCAGTAAAGTGTACTGAAAGTATTTTTCAAATTATACCTAATGAGTTCTTTCACTTGAAAGTTGTGATTCAACTAGGAGTGATAATTTTTCATCTAAGATAATTTGCATTTTTGTGAGCTCTTTCCAGTAAAGTGTACTGAAAGTATTTTTCAAATTACACCTGATGAGTTCTTTCACTTAAAAGTTGTGATTCAACTAGGAGTGATAATTTTTCATCTAAGATAATTTGCATTTTATTTTATTTTTGTGAGCTCTTTCCAGTAAATTGTTTTGGAATTATTTTTCAAATTATACCTGATGAGTTCTTTCACTTGAAAGTTGTGATTCGACTAGGAGTGATAATTTTTCATCTAAGATAATTTGCATTTTAGTTTATTTCTGTGAGCTCTTTCCAGTAAAGTGTACTGAAAGTATTTTTCAAATTACACCTGATGAGTTCTTTCACTTAAAAGTTGTGATTCAACTAGGAGTGATAATTTTTCATCTAAGATAATTTGCATTTCAGTTTATTTTTGTGAGCTCTTTCCAGTAAAGTGTACTACTGAAAGTATTTTTCAAATTATACCTGTTGAGTTCTTTCACTCAATTGTTATGATTCAACAAGAGTGATTATTTAGAGAGATTGTATTTTTGTTGAGTGTACCTTGAGGCTAAATATTAGGAAAAGAGGGAAAGTAATCTTGTATTTGTTGCATAGAGGTTTTTACTTGTGGGGAAAATACAGGCAGAAATATTTATTGTCTGATAAGTTGGTTCAGACCAAATTCTGGAAAGTCCTGAGATTGTTGCTTTGGTTTAAGTGAAATCCACTGAATTAGTTGACGAGTTGAAACGTGAATGTAGCTGGACAAGAGTTGTACTTGAAGGTGAGAGAAAGAAGATGATGTACCCAAAAATTCTTTAATGTACAAAGATTAGTTGTCGGTAGGAAAAATAATTGTTATTATAATTTGAGTGGTTTATTCATTAGGTTACTTTACTGCTTGTGATATGCTTAAGGGTAAGTTTTAGAAGGAAGTTAGCCCAGATTGTCTGTACCCATGATTGAGCCCTGATTAGTTGATCTATGTTGCTCGAGCATTGACACAGGAAGTCTGAGTAAGTTTTAGGCATTGTAAATTGTATGTTTGCCCACAACATAAAGTGGGCTGGTGTTGCTATCCTGATAAATAGAGGTGCTGATTGCTCCCAGGATTGGGGTAATCACCCCTCACCTATAGCGTGAAGGTGCCCCTCCCTCCTCTTTCATGTTTGTTTGTAGAGAACTGGGTAGATAGCAGGTGTATTGGGGAGATAGGGAGTGCTTTCCTGTTACATAAGTAATGGAATTTTTTTTTATTTTGA
Organism: Pictodentalium vernedei; assembly: GCA_031216915.1. Lineage (NCBI taxonomy): Eukaryota > Metazoa > Mollusca > Scaphopoda > Dentaliida > Dentaliidae > Pictodentalium > Pictodentalium vernedei. The sequence continues at coordinate 229,320,842 of CM062293.1, forward strand.
AATTCTCACCTCTCAAATTCCTTAAATTCAGATTAAATATACACAAATTATACTTCAAAATGAACGTTGGAATGTATAGAACATGAAACACATATGTAATCAACTCATAGAGTTGACAGCAGGCACCACTGGTTCCTGGAAGTCTGCTATGGTATTCGTACGAGAACTGATAATAAAATAATATTTCGCAAGAACAACTCGTGGCCGAATGTGCTTCAGATATTCAATAACAAAGCTAGGCATTCAAAACACTTTTGAGTGCAGCTACAGGACTGCATTTTGGAAAAGGACAACACTGTCTGCATTTTTTATTGAAGATGGTTTCCATGCTCGACAGACATGCACAAATCACTCGATACTACGAATTTCCATCAAAAAATAAAATCATAATTCTAAGTGGTCCATCGTTTCACCCAATTAACACCCAATTAATACCGAATTAATAAAAAACGTCAAAAAAATTTTTCTAGAATTCTAGGAAGAAGACTATAGTGCGCCGAAGGAACCCATTACTTCGTCGGACAGTTTTGAGATCGTTCAGTGTTTGAGTAAAGAATGTCTATATTGATATGACAAGGCAGGGAGCAGTCAGCCAAACCGAAACATTATATTACTGACTGTAAGGCCAGGTTTGGACGAAATATAGGCCTACACAAGAGATAGGTAGGTGGGGGTGCGGGGCACTTCAATAAGGACCAAGAGCTGAGAGGGATGTTGGATGGGAACATTTCATATGCGCTATAGTCGAAAATTGGCCTCACAGGCCGTGATATAATGTTTTAGTTTGGTAGCAAACACCCTATGTGCCAAACCAAAACATTATATTGCCGACTGTAAGGCCAGAATTGGACAAAATATAGCCTATACACGATGGGCACTTCCACTAATTTCAATAAGGACCCGACAGCTGATAGATAGTTGGTGTTCAATTCAGTGGAAAGGCACATTTCATATGCACAGGTCGAAACTAATGCTCCCACAGGCCATAATATGTTTTGGTTTGGTTGGCCAATATCCTACCTACGAAACCACAAAATTATATTACGACTTGTGAGGCTTAGTGTGGTCTAAATATAGGCCTACACAAGATGGATGAGAACCGATCTATTGTTTCTATATGTGTTTGTGTACAGATTTGTGTTTTGTTACAAAAATGCGCTTCTGTAAATAATGTTGTTGTAACTTTGCAATTTAGTGGACGTATATATTAATTGGGTGTTAATTGGGTTTAAATTGGGTGTTAATTGGGTGTAATTAGGTGAAACGACGGACCCATTCTAAGAAATTTCAAGAGGTATCACGATACCTTGTATTGAATACGACAACTGTGCAATCTCTCTCTCTAATAACTGTATACTGTATGAAGGCGATCTTTTTCATTATTTGAGTGTAGACGGTGTTGTTTTTACATGCTTTTTCTGCCCGATGACATCGACAAGAAATCGAAAGTATACTCATACATAAACAAAAGCAAAGGCTTTGGAATTTTCGCCCATGCAGCTGTCGCAGTGTTTTGAAGAATTTTGATCCCCTAGCTTTGTTCTTCGATATGTAAAGCACATTTGGCCACAAGTTGTTTTCGTGAAATATTATTAAATTATCAGTTCTGGTGCGAAAACGGTAGCAGACTTGCAGGAACCAGTGGTGCCTACAGTCAACTCTATGAGTTGATTACACGTGTTTTGTGTTCCATACATCCCAACCTTCATTTTGATGTACATTTTGTGCATATTTAATTTGAATTTAAGAAATATGAGAGGGGAGAATTTTCAAAATAAACAAAATTTCATTACTTAGATAGGCCCTTAAGGGCCAGCCGCTATATTAAGTAATGAAATTTTGTTTATTTTGAAAATCCTCACCTCTGATATTCCTTCAATTCAGATTAAATATACACAAATTATACATCAAAATAAAGGTTGGGATGTATAGAACACGAAACACATATGTTATCAACTCATAGAGTCGACTGTAGGCACCACTGGTTTCTGGAAGTCTGCTGCCGTATTCGCACCAGAACTGATAATTTAATAATATTTCACGAAAACAACTTCTGGCCAAAATATGCTTTACATATCCAAGAACAAAGCTAGGGGAAAAATTCTTCAAAACACGGCGACAGAGTTGCATTGGGGAAAATTCCAAAGCCTTTGCTTTTGTTTACGTATGAGTATACTTTGATTTCCGGTCGATGTCATCGGGTGGAAAAAGTATGTAAAAACAACACTGTCTACAATCAAATAATGAAAAAGACCGTCTTCATACAGTATACCGTTATTAGATGGAGATTGCACAGTTGCCATATTCAATGCAAGTTATCAGGATACCTGTTGAAATTTCTTAGAATTACGATTTTGTTTTTCAATGGAAATCTGTGGTAATGAGTGATTTGCGCATATATGTTGAGCATGGAAACCATCTTCAATAAAAAACGCAGACAGTATTGTCCTTTTCCAAAATGCAGTCCTATCGCTGTATTCGAAAGTCTTTTGAATGCCAAGCTTTGTTCTTGGATATATGAAGCACATTTGGCCACAAGTTGTTCTGATGAAATATTATTTTATTATCAGTTCTGGTGCGAATACGGTAGCAGACTTCCAGGAACCAGTGGTGCCTACAGTCGACTCTATGAGTTGATTACATGCGTTTCGTGTTCTATACATCCCAACCTTCATTTTGATGTATAATTTGTGTATATTTAATCTGAATTTAAGGAATATCAGAGGTGAGAATTTTAAAATAAACAAAATTCCATAACTTATATAGGCCCTTAAGTTACTGTTTGCTTGCCTGCCTGTACAAAAATACGCTTTTTATCCCTAAAGCAAAAAATCAGACGGTCACCAACCAGACAATAGTCTATCAGTGTTCTGTACGCCCAATCATTGAACGGATATAAAAATATTTTTTTCCGATTTTCTATGCACCCAATCACAAGAAAGACGGTCCTTTGTGGTTATTCGACATTCTGATGATCGCATACACTTTGAGCTGAATAGTTAGTTAAAGGAAGGTGTATATCCGTAGGACAGAAAAAAATAGAAAATTACAACTTTTTTATTCAGCAATAACATTGAGTAGCCTGTATTTTTTCACGAGTGCAAAGTGTTTTCACACAGTCATGTCGAACACGTGCACGAAATTCCAGAGATTTTGCTGTTCGGTGCGAGTACATTTCGCCGGTGCTACTAATTAACGAAAACAAACGAACAAAAACGAACCCAAACGAAAACAAGTAAAAAACGGCAAAATATAGGCTAATAAAAGTTTAAAATCAATAAAATGGGTATTTTTGTCCACTTTTGATGAGTATTTTGGTCATTAAGGGGATTTAAAATTCGTTGCGTGGCGCAGAACTTGTCCTCGTTAACTGGTCGCAGTTGACCTGCTCTAATAACGAAAACAAGAAACGACAGTGGATAATTAATTAGCTGTCAATATTGAATCGGATAAATTTGCGCGTGCATAAATAGCTGGATTGGAATTTTATCTGCAGAGAATACTGTAAGGAGGACTTAGTTTAAACAATATTTATTTCAAGAATATATAATAAAAATTGTTACATACATTGATGTGGATTCGGCAGGAAGCTATAACTTATAAGCTCATACAAGGCCGTTTCCACCCAAAACAAGATTACAAATAATTACGAAATGTCAATAGCAGGTGTGAGTGACTTTATTTCTTTAGTTGAAACAGTATTTGTATATATTACACAAGTGTCAGTAGTCGAGCTCACACATCGTCGTCTGGGGGCCCCCGCCCCGTACTCAAGAGTAACCCCTTACCCAACACGGATAGAGACTAGAGTACGACAGTTGTACAAAGGTCGTCTTGAAACCATTCGACATTGTTTATCCTCTGTTTCAAAAACACAGCTTATGATCCCCCACCGGAGCGGGCTCAACAAGTTCACTCCAGTGGAGGGCCACGAGCCATGTTTCCGAGTCCAGAATTGTTAAGGAAATAAAATTTGAATGGGAGTTTTTGTTAATAGGACCACACAATCCTGGCCGTCACATGCGCCAGAGGCAGGGACCACCGGAAGACGATGTGTAAGAATATTTAAACTACAAATTAGACAATATGAGAAGGATGATAAATAATAAGAAAAGAAACAACTCTCGGCCAGCTTGAAGACATGTTGCATTTGCTACACTCGAGAATGACATAAGTAATTTCATTCAAATCGTTTAGCAGAAGATTATGAATACATACTGTGACTACAGTCCGGGTAGCTCTGAGCTGCAATGAGAGTTGAATGGAGGGAGGGCTATATTTGTTCCATTGGGCTAGTTTGGCAACCATTCATAATAATATTAAATGATATTTGAAGTGGTTTAATACTGTGATGCACATTAATCATTGGAATCGCTTACTTGATAATATAAAATCATGTACCACTTCAAAAATAAGACGGTTGTCGTCAATGTTCAAGAATTCCGAACCAAAAAGAAGTGTAGATACGTCTGCTCCAAAAGGGAGCAGGTTAATTGTATAATTACGAGCGTCTGAGAAAATAGGACAATGCAAGAGAAAGTGATCAGTAGTCTCTTGCTCGCCACACTAGCATATGGGGTTTGGTAATAAATGATTATTATATAGGTGTGAATTGAGGTTACTGCACCCCAGTCGCAGCCTACAATGAGACATTTGGGCTGTGCGAGATTTCGCCTTACTATAGAACCTTGGAGGTCGTCGATTACCATCGTTTAGGAAAGTTTTTGAAGTTAATCAATGACGAGTATTCACGAACAGGCAGGAACAGGCTATTCCACTGGTCGGTAACGCTGGAATGAAGGAAGACTTGTACAGTTCGGTCCGACAGAAGGGAACACGGTGGTTTTGACTTGATCTGAGACTGAGTGATGGATTGGTCAAAGAGGCAAGTGGGGGAACTTTACTGGAGATATGTGGAGGAACCGCGCAATGATACATTTTAAAGAACTGGATTAACTTGTGTTTGCGACGTCTTTCTTGTAATGGGTCACATCGTGTTTCTAAATAAAGTGAGGACTTACTAGCACTAACAATCCTTGCCGCTGCAATCTGTATTTTTTCCAGTTCCGCGACTTTGGTTACAGAACAGTTGTCCCAAACAGTATCCACGTTTTCAAGAAGAGGCCTAATAAAAGCAAAATATATTTTTTCTAAGACACTACGATCTAAATTAAATTTGTGCCTCCTCAGTAAGTCTAAGCGAGACCACGCTTTAGAGCAAATATGGTCGATATGATCGTTCCATGTACAGGTGCTGTTCAGTATGACCCCTAAGTGTTTGTGGGTGGAGACTTCAAATACCTGAGTACCGCCTGAGAATAAGGGTGGGTGGTAGATGGGGTTGCTTTTACGCGATTTTAGCATACTTTCAGTTTTGTTCGGATTGAACTCCACCAACCATGTTTTAGCCCAATGTTCAATTGTGGCCAGATCATGATTGATTAAAGTCGAGGCTTGTTCAGGGTTCTCTATAATTAGATATAAGGAGGTGTCGTCTACAAAGAGGCGAATACTGCTCAATGGATTTCTGGTAATGTCGTTATTGTATATAAGGAACAATAGAGGCCCGAGAATTGATCCTTGTGGGACACCGGCATTGATGATTCTCCATGTGGATGTCTCCGACGATATCACAACTCGTTGTAGCCTATTTGCAAGGTACGATTTTAGAAACAGCAGAAGTTCACCCGAAACGCCAATACTCTCTAGCTTGTAGATAAGCCCAGCATGCCATACTTTGTTAAAGGCCTTACTAACATCACAGAAGACAATCCTGACTTCTTTACCTTCATCAAGGGCTCGACAGAATTCATCATATATGCCAGTCAGTCGGAGGACAGTTGAATCACTGGGTGTAAAACCCGGACTGAAATTGACTGAGAACGTTATTGTCAATTAGGAACTCCCACAAACGCTTGAATACACATTTTTCAAATATTTTACCAACACAGCTAATCGGCGATATTGGGCGGTAATTAGAAACGGAATTGGAGGGTTGTTTTTTCAATATTGGGGAGAGGTTTGCTTTTTTCCACAGTGACGGGAAGTACGAGTTATTCATTAGTATATTAAATAAGACCGAAAGTGGCTCGCATAAAGATGATTTACATTCTCTGATGAGACGCGGGCTTATTAGATCTGGACCAGACGCCTTGGACTCTTTTATCGACTTCATTTCAGAGTATACTTCGCTGCAATGTAGAGTAATACAATCGATACTTACGGAAACTCGAGGTGGTGCGTTCGGCAGGGAAGCATTTGAATCATCAACTGTTGAGATAGAGCTGAAATATTCATTGAACACTTCAGCTTTTTCAACACTTGAGGAGTATATTTTGTTAGAGTGGATGAGAGTAGGAATTCCTACTGAGATAGTGCTACCGAGGAATGATTTCAGGGTCTTCCACCAACGTGATGGTGGTGTTTCGCTGTTCCTCAGAGTGGATTGGACTTTGGACATATAAAACGCTTTGGCCTTCCTAATGGCTGATACAACTTCGTTCCGTTTCAGTTTATATTTTGCCCAGGCATGTGGAGTGTCGGTTCGTTTGGCATTGCGATACAAACGTTTTCTCTGTCTAATCAGTAATCTTATTTCATTATGCATCCATTTCGGGTGGTCTATTCGCGTGGTAATAAGTTTGTTGGGTATGTGGATGGATGCAGTATCAAGTATCTTGTCCGTAAAATTAGAAACTAAAGTATCGAGACATGGATTATCAAAAAAAGAATTCAAGTCGACGCTAGAGAAGGCTTCGTTTAACGCTTCGTAATTACCCTGGGAATAGAGCCATATTCTTCTCTTAAATGAAAGGGATGGTGGTTTTAAAAATTCAACTTCGAGTGAAATTGGACAATGGTAGCGAATCATGTCTGGGATAATCGGTTCAAAGGCGACACAACTTTCCATGTTGATTGTGTCACTAATAGCAAAGAGATCTAATAATGAAGTCGACGATTCGGTAAAACAAGTTGGCTCACGAACAACTTGCCTTAAATTAAAATAATGTAATATTTCAGAACAGCCACTTCTTGAGGGAACCACTTGGTTGTCATTAAAATCACCTATGACAATTAGATCGGCAATTTTCGTGTCTCTGGCTTTTTCGATGGATGCTGATATGGCTTCCCAAGTATCTGAGGGACTGTTTGGTGGCCGGTAGAATATCCCTAAGAGTAACGATCTGGTCCGTTTTGTAAATACTCCCGCCCATAGGCACTCTGCATTCAGAGCATGTAGGTCCCGTCTAGGTCGAAATGAAATACCGTATTTAATGTGAATGCACCCCCCCCCCCCCCCTGTCGAGCGGTCAAATCTCAGTGGTTCTTGGAACCCGTGGAGGATGACATCGGGTGTCGGATCGTTGCTATCCAACCATGTCTCAGACAAGGCCACAATGTCAAATGATGCAAATTCATAATGAATGATATTTAATTTAGGTTTTAGACTCTGGATATTAAGATGGACAATTTTTAAAGTATTCAGGTTATGATCCGAGTTAAAGGAATTTGGACCAGGGTTAGTTTCAATGTCGCCGGACAATAATAATAACCTTGAGGTCAAATGGAGCAATGAGATGACAAGGATAGATGACTTCAATGTTTTCAGCGTGAGCGCAATCTACCAAACGTTCATGTTCCTGTAAGAATATGAAATTTCATCCAGATGGTTTTCTAAGTGAAAAGTAGAGAACTCGCTGAAGTGGCCGAAGAACAAGGCAACAACAGCAGTAAAGCTTTTATGCAGCCCAACCCCACTGAGACACAGGAGCAAGTAAGTTAAGACACAAATGGATCTCTTCTTCGGTAAATGGCCCTTTAACCCTTTACCCAACGTAACGAACAAAACCGGCCAGCGCTATTCTCAAAAATCGCCAATTAATTTTCAAAATATTTTCATTTTTTGTCTCAAAAACATAGGTTATGACCCCTCGTTGGAACGAGCTCGTCGAGCTCGTTCCAACGAGGGGTCATAACCTATGTTTTTGAGACAAAAAATGAAAAAAATTAGTTATTCAAGAATTGTTTTGCAAGTGTCGTCTGCTTTTCATGTTAGGTAAAGGGTTAAACGACAAGAATAAACTGAGAAGTTGAAAGTACCTATCCTAGCACGATATGATTCGAGGGAACACATAATCAACTACTATGTAACCTGTTGAATAGATAAAAAATATCTTTAGAAGCAAAGTTGTATTCAAGCTGGCAGATAGCGCAAATGAAAATGTGAAGGATACTGTTGTACAGTAGACAGATAAGTAACAGAAGAAGGTTAAGAAAATAGAAAGTTTAAAAAAAAAATAAAGCGTTGTTAACTTTGTTAACAAGTAGTTTGGGAGCTTATAAGTACAACTTCTTTGGCGTTACTGAGCTAGTCAGGTAAATATTGATTTGAAATATATGTTAATACCTACAGCGGGAAAGAGTCATGTAAAACAAATTCACTTTGGTCAGGTAGCAATGACAATATTCATGGAAGTTCTTTTTCTTTAATGTGATGGGTCAGTTTTGGGCATTTGGGGTTGTTTGCGTTCTGATAGCGAGTAAGTACTCGGGGTAAAATTAATTGATCTGTATGCATTTGCCCTGTAACAACACATAAATTGCCCCAAGGCAAAGACATAAGCACACAATTATGAGAAATCTCACATTTAGTTACGAACACTGAGGTTATTTTGTGTATAGATGAGGCAGTCAGTGAGATAAATTTGCTACCCGGTGGACCAGCGTGGCACAAATATCCCGTGTGTTCGACTAGATGACCCCACATAACATATGTGAGGTCTATCAATTCCATATTGGACTCGGGCACCGCATCATCTCCTAGAAAACACGAAATAGTTGATTTCCGAAAGGAAAGAGTTAAATCCTAAATTCTGCAAAAATGACGAACGTTAGTTGGAGTTGCCAAAAAGCAATAAAAGTCCGAGCTTATGCTTATTCTCTTCAAATACTATTATTATTATAATCGTTATTAATAATAATAATAACTCTTTGGCCAGCCGCTGAAGGTGACAAGAAACCATGGACCACAAAGTCAATGACACAAAAACGTTCAGATAAACTGGGGGAAGGTTTATATCTTGAAAATATCTAAGACAGTCAGCGCGAGGAACTCATAATTTGACTCCAATGGATTGTTCCAACCCCCAATGGGTAAGTTTTTTTTTCGCGATCTATTAAACAATTGATTTGAGGTTGATGTCAGTTAGCTGCAAGGAGGACTTCATCTCAAGGGAGCAAGGTAAGTCCAAACACCATTACTGTTACTAACTCCAATGTGTGTGTGTGGGAGGGGGGGGGGTGCGATTTGACAAATCGTACCAAGTCAGAGTGCGAGGGATACTCTCCTTCCCAGTTCACGGAGGAGCTCAGTGGACTTAGGGAACAGATAGAGCACCTCACTAAGAAAATAGAAGAAAAGGACGCCAAACTCGAGGAAAAAGAGGCCTCCATTAGGGATTTGATTTAGGGGAGCTTTTACTCCACCAACACTTGTTTCACTTGTCAGGAAGATTCAGGTAGTGGCGAAGGTTCATAAGGTCCCTGAAACTACACCTGCTAAGGAAAAAGAGTAAGACACCGAAGAGACTAAGGGGCAAAAAAAGTACGTCGAAGTAGCGGGAGGGGTCAAAGTTACCCGGAAGGTGGCTGCAAGGGGCATCAGAAATCAGAAACGAGATGGGTTTACTGGACCCCGCCGATCCATTGAATAGCAAAGCTTTCTGCCATGACGAGGACATCATTGAAATGTTGGCCTCCCAGAAAGGTCTGGGTTACAGTCAGGTCAAATCACCAGAGGATTGGGTTTGCACCAATACATCCACCAAAAGACCCAACAAAAGAAAGAAACTGAGTCTAGATCCTGAGGGGGAAACACAGGAATTAGTGGATGAAGAGGGGTTCATTCACACTGTCGATAGACAGACTAAAAAAGTGAGGAACTGCCCCTCCTCTCCCTCAAACATTTCTGGTTCAGGGTCCGGGCAAACCTCAGACTTAAATACTACACCCCGTATTCCATCTCTCATGGAGAAACCCTGGAATAAGGTAGTAGTAAACAATATTAACCAGCTAAAAAATCTAAAACAAAACTCTAACAACAACAGGAGGAAGCGGAATCCACTCGCTTCCACCAATGCCACAAGTCAAGATAAGGGCAAAAACAACCAGAAAAAAGCAACAAGGGATACAACCCCCTGGATTTATAGTAGTAATCACAAGGGTTCACCCTGACACGCACAGGAAGCTCATAAATCAGGGGTTACAGAACTGTAAATGGGAAAGATTTACGTCCAAGGCCACCGGGAAGGCGACCTGGAAAATCAAAGCTATATGCCCCAATCGGGAAACCAAATTAAAAAGCTTAACCAATGGAATAAATATCAACAATAGGCGGCATGTAGCGGAGGAATACATTAGTACTCCTCCTCCGATTCAGTGCCACAAACGTCAGAAATTCGGACACATAGGCAACAAATGCAGAGGGACCCTAACCTGCACGAAGTGAGGAGGCAATCACCTCACCAAATCATGCAGGTTAGAGTCCCCTTCCTGCCCCAATTACAAAGGTAACCACCCAAGCAACTACCGAGGGTGTTCCCATTACAAGAAAGTATAAACAACCATAGAACTTAAAAACCTGCACCTAACGAATCCTGACAATGCACCCCCCCCCCCCCCCCCCCCCACATGCCGTTTGCTCACTTATTGCGGGCGCACTTTACTCGGTTTTGCAGAAACATGTTAACACCAATTTGGGTGACATCTGCCAAGATGTCAGTCGATCCGCGTCCCGGCTTTTCAAGACCCAAATCTCCGAATCCTTAGTAAAAGCCGCTATCAAAATTAATTAAAGTCACCGCTTATCATTATCCAAACACCGCGATTAAATATCAAACCCATTATGAATAAATTACAAATAGCAGTGTGGAAAGCTAGAAGCGTTAATAATAAAAAAAACTCCAAATGAGCCGTTATTTCGAAGATACAGACATTATCTGTATCTGCGAGAGTTGGTTAAACCCTGACAAAAATTTCTCACCAAGTGGATTCAGCATTATTAGAAGAGACCGACAGCTCACAAAAGGTGGCAGTGTTGCTCTTCTAATAAAGCAGAATATCAAAACTAAAACCATAAAAACTAATCAACTTGATGCTGAGGTGATTGCAACTGAAATCACAGTCGATAATAAAAACATCGCGATTGTTTGCTATTACAACGACCCAAGCAAGACTGTCTCTGACACCGTCTTTGATTTTTTACGAGGAAATACAAACACTGTATCTTCCTCGGCGACTTCAATGCCAAACACCAATATTTTGACTGCAAAAAACCCAGCCCCAACGGCGAAGCCCTCCTCGAAATCACCAAAAAAAACATAACCTGCACGTGGTTATGAACGACAACTCAGCAACTTACATCAGCAGCCACGTGGTTATGAACGACAACTCAGCAACTTACATCAGCAGCAACCCACTATTCCCATCCGAAATCCTTGACCTAATAATAAAAAACAAAAGCCGTAAAGCTGCAGGCAAACACCTTAAAAAAGGAGATGGCTCCTTCACGCACACCGACAAAGACAAGGCCGACACTTTTGCCGAATCTCCTTAGGAAAACGCATCGCCCGTATCAAGGTCCGGGCAACGATGACGCCATCATAAACGCCATTGCTGACTTCATCAATGAACAACTGGATATATACCGTGGCCCCAAATTCGATAACGAACCAGAAGGGGATGACGATGACCTCGTCAGTCGTCACCCCCATTTCCAATGATGAAATCATCAACATCATAAAACATGCAGAAATTCTTCCTCGCCCGGTGAGGATGAAGTGAGTTACAAAATTCTAAAACAAGCCCAAACTCCCTAATAGACAAACTCAATAAACTATTCAATGCATGCCTTACCCATGGCTACTTTCCTAAATGTTGGACAACAGCCATTGGTATCATGATACTAAAACCTGACAAAGACCTCTCCGATCAGCCTCAGTTGCATAGGAAAGGTGTTTGAACGAATCCTTACCAATCGACTGAGAGGGGGCACCTCGAAGATACCGAGTTTTTCAATAAACGGCAAAGAGCCTATAGAAACCGTAAAGAAGCCTAGTCAGTCAAATGAAAACCGCGATTGACAATCAACAAATAGGCGCGGCAGTCCTGTTAGACGTCGAAAAAGCATTCGACTCTGTATGGCACAACGGAATGCGCCTCAAATTATCTAAAATGAAACTCCCCATGAAACTGCTTTGACTACTCTCTTCCTTCCTAAACGATCGTGAAATTAAAATCAGAGTAAACAATGAAATGTCCGATAGTGTTCCCCTAGAAGCAGGCACCCCAAGGGTCCGTCCTCAGCCCCTTCCTGTACATCATCTACGTCAACGGTCTCAAATTCTCCGAGGATCGCGTTCAAGTTTCACAATATGCGGACAATAAGGGCCTCTGGGACTCTAATAATACGGCCAATCTGCTCCAAAATCCCCTTCAACGCGCTCTCGACGATCTAGAACACTGGTGTGCCAAATGGAGACTAACGGTCATGGTTAGCCATTGTGCATAAATATGTGACCTTAAACATCAATAAATAAATATAAATGGAGAATAAAGCTGAACGCCAACAAAGCCCAACGAATCACCTTCACCTGCAAGATAAACAACCGTGACTTTGACCTCAAGCTAATGGATAAAATCCTCCCAGAGTGCAAAGAGGCGAAATTCCTCGGCATTACCATTGATCAAAACCTATCCTTTAATAAACACACCAACGATATTTCCTGTAAAGCAACCAAACGTATTAATTTACTACAAATGCTAAAGGGAACTACCTGGGAAACCAATCAGACTACTCTGCTTAAACTATACAAAGCCTTTGTGCGTCCAGTCCTCGAGTATCATCCTAACTGAGCTCAATCAAACAAATATGGGTAAACTACAGACGGTCGAAAATCACGCGCTTGGAGTCGTCATCCGTGCCCCATGGGATACACCTATCAAAACACTCCATGACGGAGTCGAAATCCCAACCATTAAAGACCGCCTTGCCTCCCTAGCTGCGAAAAATCACGATCGGTTAGCCGACAGCCAACTAATTTCTGAGCTAGAAGTAATTTGCGAAAGCCGACAGAAACCCAAATACGCTAAATTATAGTAAAATAACTGTGTAAATAGGAACCAAACCGCGGAGGTTAGGGCTGAATACACCCCCAGGTGTGGCTCTTTCGTTAAAGCCTGCCCTCCCCCCCTTTTCAACAGGAAAAATTAAAATATAGTGTAACAACCATGTACATAGGATCCAATCTGCGGAGGTTAGGGCAGAATACACTAATCACTAAAAATCGGAAATCCTAAAAGTAAAATCGGGAACGAGAAGGTGAACTAACAGGCAGATTATCAGTTCAGCTGGGTGCGCGATGGATCAGTAGGTAGCGGTGCAGGCTGCAAGCCGAGAGGTCCTCGGTTCGAATCCCACCTGCGGCAGTAGGTAGCGGTGCAGGCTGCAAGCCGAGAGGTCCTCGGTTCGAATCCCACCTGCGGCAACCGCGGTGTCATTGGGCAAGACACTTCATCTCCATTGCCCGCGTGGGGGCACGATGACGCCGTGTACTAAGGCACATCGATGGAGCGCATGTCTTCAACCAGTCTAACCCAGCACAGCTGGCTGTGCTACAGTGCGGAGTTACGATGTTGGGGAGTTACGATGTTGGTGAGCTGGCAGCTGCTCGTCGTTGCTCGGTGGTTCTCTCCGGGTACTCCGGCTTCCTCCACCCGTAAAACTGTAAAACTGTCACGGTCACATTGTGCAGAGATATGTGACCTTAAACATCAATAAATAAATAACAGCTCAGCTGTGGCCTTCTACCAGAAAGGGCTGCCTTCACCGACTCAACTAAAATCACCAAATATCGGAAGCCTCAAAATAAAATAGGGAACGCGAAAAGATGAACTAACAGGCAGATTAACAGCTCAGCTGTGGCCTTCGGCAGAAGGGGCTGTCTTCACCGACTCAGCTTAAGTCACTAAAAATCGGAAATCCAAAAAATAAAATCGTAAACGAGAAGGTGAATATAAAGGCAAATGGTGAATATAAAGGCAAATTAACAGCTCAGCTGTGGCCTTCTACCAGAAAGGGCTGTCTTTACCGACTCAGCTAAATGTCTTGTTTATTTTATTTTATTTTATTTCTTATATTTTATTCGAGACTAATTCTGCCTTCTTTTTTTTATCAGGTACGCAAAGATGCTTTCTTTTTGATCGCCAGTATCCCAATAACCGCTATGGCAACTATAACCGTTATGGATGAGAATAACTGCGACGGACTACAAACATCCTTCACTCCCTCCCTAGAAGTGGCCACCCACCTCAAGGGAGGCGAGCGTTGGTCCTGAGCCTCACCTCCACCCCTTTTTCGTAAGCGACTGAACAGCGCATTTTTGACCCAGTAAAATAAGTTTCAATGCAGGCCACCCCCGAACCAGGAAAGTTCGGGTCTTTCTTTGGGTGGTCCCCGAAAGGGGTCGTTGTTTTCTTCCACGATCGAACGATAATATCAAATGCTATCCTGAAATCCGACACAGCTTCAACTACCACGAACCGCCTGAGGCAGACTATACTTGCCAATGATGGCTCTCTACCCCATCTAACTACACGTATAAGTAGCAGACTTTACTTGCCCGAAAATCACCATCAAAGTGCCCCCGGGGATAGGTGGCACCTTTGTGAGAGGACCCTGTTACAACCAGTAGTGTATAAATTTACCAGTAATGTCGAAATCGACCAGTAATGTCGAAAAAATTAACCAGTAATGTCGAAATCAACCAGTAATGTCGAAAAAATCGACCAGTAATGTAAAAATCCGTAATGTCGAAAAATTAACCAGTAGTGTCAAAAAGTGACGACTAAAATGACGATTTTTCACAAAAATTTCAATATTTTTTCGGGTTGCTCAAATTGTACTTTTGCCTATATTCATCGACTTTTAACCATTTTCGCGCAAGTTTAAACACATTTACCCCAGTAAATAGGGAATTTTATGTTTAACAATTATTTCACTCTTTCATATGCACAACATATCCCATCCTATTTGCTCTCTCCCTCTCTCTCTTTCTCTCTCTCCTCTTTCTCTCTATCTATCTCCCCTCTCTTTCTATCCCATGTCCCTCTGCCTTTGCCCCCTCCCTCCCTCTCCCTCTCTCTCTCTCTCCACTCTCTCTCTCTCTCCCCTCTCTCTCCTCTTTCTCTCTATCTATCTCCCCTCTCTTTCTATCCCATGTCCCTCTGCCTTTGCCCCACTCCCTCTCTCTCTCTCTCTCTCTCTCTCCCTCACTCTGCCTTTGCCCTATCTGTCTGTCTATCTGTCTGTCTGTCTATCCCCTGTCCCCCTGCCTTTGCCCCTACCTCTATCTCTCCCCTCTCTCTCCCCTTCCTTCTCTCTCTATCGCCTATCGCTCTCTCCCTATCCCCCTTTCCCTCTGTCTTTGTCCAACTCTCTCGCTCTGTCTCTCCCCCCCCTCTCTCTCTCTATCTCTCCCCCCCCTTTCCCCCCTCTCTCTCTCTGGATAGATAATGAATAGATACGACGCTGAATTAATTTGTCTAGTATTTTGCGCTCGCACAGATAGACATACAGTCACACATGTAGGCTGGCAACTGTGTAGGCAGGCAGGTTAGCAGCATCCAGGCAGACGGACAGAAATCCAGACAGACAGATAGCAATGTGGCGTGTGAAAAATAACCCCTAGACGTGGATACACAACTGAATGACGGAAAGACAGGCAGACCTACATACAAAGATTGATTGGTTGGTTGATAGATTGAATGATTTCGTTTACGACACTTAGTTTAAAGCACGCGCACCATACACGTGTCATTTCGACATGTGGCTTGGCACACGAAGTCAACGTGCACCTGGGATAAAGTGTCATTCCCAAGGACACAACTTAACTGACCTCGTCAGGTATAGAACCCGGATATTCATCAAATTGAATTGCGAGGTAATTTCTCGATTGAGCTAATAGTGCTCCCCACGTACATGCGGGTACATGCGGGTGACGCAGACTGACTGATTGATGGATGTAGGTAAAATGACAGGTAGCAAATTGGTAGAACTAGATGATAGACATGTAGCAAATATCGGATCGGGTAGTGACTGATATTATAATAGTCAGTCATTAAAGCACACGACCAGGGGTGTCATCGGGGGGGGGGGTGGCTATACCCCCCTTCCCCCTCGGAAAGTGTTAGTGCTCCTCATTTTGGTCGTCACTTTTTGACACTACTGGTTAATTTTTCGACATTACGGACGGACAGACAGAGAGACAGACAGACAGACAGACAGACAGACAGACAGACAGACAGACAGACAGACAGACAGACAGACAGACAGACAGACAGATAGATAGGGCGAAGGCAGAGTGAGACAGAGAGAGAGAGAGAGAGAGAGAGAGAGAGAGAGAGAAGAGAGAGAGAGAGAGCAAATAGGGTGGGATATGTTGTGCATATGAAAGAGGGAAATAATTGTTAAACATAAAATTCCATATTTACTGGGGTAAATGTGTTTAAACTTGCGCGAAAATGGTTAAAAGTCGATGAATATAGGCAAAAGTACAATTTGAGCAACCCGAAAAAATATTGAAATTTTTGCGAAAAATCGTCATTTTGGTCGTCACTTTTTGACACTACTGGTTAATTTTTCGACATTACGGATTTTTACATTACTGGTCGATTTTTTCGACATTACTGGTTGATTTCGACATTACTGGTTAATTTTTTCGACATTACTGGTCGATTTCGACATTACTGGTAAATTTATACACTACTGGTTGTAACAGACCCCCCTCTCACTCTGCTCCTCACCCGAGGGTAGAGTCAACTACCATCAAAAAGACAACCCAACAACATCATTTGACCACCTCAACAGAGACACCTGCCGAGTACTCGATCCTGTTCCACCTTCACCACGCCCAGACATGCAATTTCCAAAACCTTCAACTGTTAAAGAGGGTCGAAAGGGGCATGCCCCACAAAGTCCCTGCGCGCCTTCGGCGCGCGAAACCATTCAACCTGATTGTCTGTTATATTTTTTACATTTATTACTACTATAGTACTTGCATGACAATTCCCATCACCAATTTACCCGGGCCTTGGGCCGACATGTCAACACAAGTTTAACATGGATGGTTTAAAATTGTCTTTTTTATTTTCATTTTTTCCGTTCCACACACCTCGGTTAATAATTCCGGGGGTTGGGTTTATACGGGATGGGCTACCATGGCCCTCCCCATCTTGCACCGCTGTTAGATGACCGCACCCGGAGCTTGAGGGCGAACCTAGTGGCTGCTATGTCCTTTTATAATCACGAATCTCCAGGCAACTTATTCTATAAATAGGGAGTGATTTTATAACACTCCAGGTTGGCCCTTGAAGCGAACATCTCTCAGATAACAGCAGCTAATTTCTTATAAATACCAACAAATAACTTACTTGGACACAATTTCATTTATATTTTCTTGTTCATGCATCGATCGTGACATCATCGGCCACACGTGTTTGTCAATCACACCTGAGTTTTTTTTTTTATTTGTATTTCACACAGACGTCTGAAGTATGTGATATTCGAATTTTTAAATTCATGGATTCTACGTCATAGAGGTGTTTAATAAACGCGGAACTCCGCGATGTGTGAATGCCTTCGATAAAACGGCACGAGTGCCATCGCGAAAGGATAGAACTCGAGGCTACGTCTCTCGTTCTATCCTTCCATGCTGACACTCGTGCCGTATTCACGAAAGTATTCACACATCGTGACGGTCTGTGTATGTGTCGCGTAGTCTCATTGAACTAGTGATTGATCAGTATCGTAGCGGTGATGGACGTACCGATTGACAATTTGGGGCAATTCCCGATGGGTCGGGGTCCCTAGTCACATGCCGCTTTCATTATATGTTGTTTTTCGTCCAGTCTTTCATCTACAGTTTCAGGAGCACCGTGTACATTGCGGCAGTAAAACCAGCAACAAATGCATTCACCAACGGAGCAAAATTTAGAGTTAGTGGTCCGAGCATTAGGGTTATTGTTGCCCTGTTCGGATTATGGAGGCTGCCTAGGTGCTGGTTAAGACATTGAACCAACATCATGTGAGACGAGTCAGTATCTATTACAGGATATGATGAGCCGACAGGTAGTAGGAACCATATCGGGACGATGCACGCTTGATATGAAGTGACTGTATGGTGCACTGTTTAATTTGGGCTGTAAGTTGTAAGATGTGATCACACAGGCTGAAGGTTTACCTTAATGCATCTTATTCGAAAGACTGGCCAAATGATCCATCCGAATGGCTTCATGGTACAATGCGGTGACACTGTCATACTAGCATCGTTCGAATATGCACCCTGAAACGATCACTTGGGAATTCCTGCGAGTTCGCGTGTAGCTAAGCTTATATTTCCTTGGCATAATAAGTCTGGAATATTTCAGAATGTGAGATTTGACGACATTATCCCGGGAGGTACTCCAGCTCCCGCTGACGGGGTGCGTAATTCTCTTTTAACACCTCTGTGCTTCCGAATTGTCTAAAGGTGTCAGTCCACATTTGACGGAATAAATTATCCGCATCCTTTGGACACGTCTAAAAATAAGTTTCTCGGACAAATGTGGCAGATCTTGTCCTACAGTACAGTCGCCGTGGACTGGTCGTAATCCACGCATGGGCAGTGATGTCCATGCATGCATTTAACAGATAATGAAAATCACCATCAGCAAATTTTTAATGAATGAAGCACCGGTTGCACCCGGTGCTTCATTAATTAAAGTTTTGATGATTATTCCTAAAATTAGTGTTTGCAATCTAATGTTATTGCGTCCGTGGAAATATTTCCCACCCCGTGGAAAGTGACCAGACCACGGCGGCCGTACTGTAGGTTCTCCGGTGTGATGTGTGATGTATGATAGATTAGTAAAACTGATTCGATGATAAAAGCCTACATACTTCTTATTTAATTCGATGTCAAAAGCATACGGCAAACTGTGATTGCAAATTCGGATAGACTATTTCGACCAGATCGCGACACAGATTAGATAATATTCCTGTTGCTATTTCCCGATTCGGCCTTGTTTTCACAATATATATCATTCATGAAATCTCGACCACTGATCTAAGTGTTGTAACCTGATAGCGATCCGATAGCGGAAAAGACTTATCACAGCACCATAAGAATTGATTTATTTATATTTATTTATTGGTGTTTAAGGTCACATACTTATGCACAATGGCTAATCATGACCGTGACAGTTTTACGGGTGGAGGAAGCCGGAGTGCCCGAAAAGAACCACCGAGCAACGACGAGCAGCTGCCAGCTCCCCAACATCGTAACTCCGCACTACAGCACAGGCAGGGTTAGATTGGTTGAAGAAATGCGCACCATCGACGTGCAGTACGCCTTAGTACACGGCGTCATCGTGCCCCAATGTGGACAATCGGGGTTAAGTGCATTGCCCAAGGACACAACGCGGGAGTCCGAATCGATCGCTCAGACGGTCACCCATCCGAGGACTAACCGGGCTCGACGTTGCTTAACTTCAGTGATCTGACGAGAACCGGTTACCGCAACGCCACCGCGTCCCCATAAGAATTGATTTAACATAAAAAATAGCGGTATAATCCAAGTAAACAACACAATCTGTTGTTTTGTTCATTTGTTTATTGGTGTTTAACGACACATGTATCAGCCAGAATCATAACATTTCGGACAGTTTTACGGGTGGAGGAAGCGTGGGAACGCGCAGAGAAGTTCCGAGTAGAGACAAGCTACAGTCGGACTCTTCAAATTACTAATCTGTCACAAGCAAGGACAGCATTGATTGAAAGCATGTGCGCATCAACATTCGCCTTAGCACACTGTCCAATCGTATTTCCACGTGGCAAATGCACAGTTTCGCGTTCAAACGTCACCGTCACCGAAAGTAAATAAACACGCATGGGCATGGAGAGAGGTTCAATGTAAAATCACGCAATACTAACGGGAACCAAACAACACAAAAAAACTTAAATAAATGTGCAAATTATGTCTAGCAATTTTTCATTTTAACCAAAGGTACGTAAATGTTCTTCCTGATATATTCCTTTCAATTTACTTTTATTTATCCCTTTGAAATGGGCGACCGCTTTTCCGGCCAGGAACATGATACGTCAAAACGTCATTAAACAGGTTGGCTTTTCAGTAAATCTGTGTGGTAGACCAATCACTATTTTCAACGTGCAGCCCCGAGGCTGCACGTTGAAAATATTGAATGATCTACCCCAAATAATGAATATGAACTCTTCTAATTGCTGCCTTTGAACTTACATGGAAGAAACCAATAGAGTTCAAAGGGTTAAAATATTATCTTCAAGTATTCGACCTTTTCACATCGTTTTGGGTTTTGAATATTTTGTTTTGGCATTGGTTCGACTGGGGAAGTGGAGTTGCATTACTGTTTTAGGCCAAACGTGTAATCCTGTACGGGGATTAAGTATTTTTCCCCAAGGACAAAACGTAGTTGACGCGGATCAGATCCAACCTACGACGCTTCAATACGAAGTCGAAGGCGATAACCGATGAGCCACCGATGTCGCGACATATCAATGTAAATATAGAATAAATAGGTACTAGGGCCGGTAATCAGATTCAAACCACGAGCAAGTTAATGGTTTTAACCACGAGGCTCTCCCAAGTGGTTAAAGCCCTTATTCTACGAGTGGTTTAAATTGATTTCCGGCCCCAGTACCTATTTGTTTTATCGATACCATGCTCTTAATAAATAATCGACTTTGTCACTTAAAATTGGGGAAAACGATACTTTCTATCGCAAACACATGGGTTTGTTTTGTTTACATCTGTGTCGGTGGGCAGTGCGACCGGCTGCACATGAATGCTTGATTGGCAGCTAGGCACATCGTCAAAGTTGATTGAATTTACCTCGCTTTTTCTGTCAAATTATTATTAACAATTCTTAAATTTTATTTTAAATATTTAATTGCAGGTATTTTAAACTTAATAAGAGATTGCACGTAGTTGATAGTACCGCAAAACATCGTATGTTTGAATGAAACATCGCGAAGTGTGAATGTATCGACGTCGGCAAATTGGGTCATGTCAAAGGTCAAGTTGGATGTACTTCCTACTATAGGTGTAAATTCTTTTAACCGCAGTAGAAGCTTTACACCGGCAGAGGGGGGTAAACGTTAACTTTTAACCAACGGACTTTTCACAGGTAGTAACACAGGTGAGCATGGTATAATATTATATCTATATGTACAATGTAATATTACTTCAGAAACAATAACGCCTACAACACTATGGAATAATTGGATAAATGTTTTATATATCACGACTTGTCTGCGCTCTTTACCCAGTGCATCATGCAATACACGATCACATACATTCATTGGTACCAACAAATATCAAGCCTTGAGCGAATACTCAATGCCCAACGCTTCATATATCCTAGAATCATAATTTCCGCAAGCTCTGCTTCTTGGAGAAAAACGTAGGTGCATGACTATTATACTACGATTACTGTTCGTATTCAACGTTACCTGGTACAAAACAGACATTGGGAAATGTTCTAGATACGCGGAATCTAGATTACGTGTAACAACGTTATGTAAGGACGCATCTTATTAGACGCCACGTGTCTTAGTGACGTTATAACGTGAATGAAATGCATCGACACAAAACAGCATTAAGCAAGAAAGTAATCAGACGGCAGAGCTGATATTTTTCTTTCTCATTATAGGCGATGTGTGTTTGAATCGGTGGGTGTTTTACACAACGAGTTGGAATGGCGTAGTCATATTTCACGAAAGCCGTAGACTCGAGCGAAATATTACTACACCATTCCAACGAGTAAGCCTATTTAAAACACCCACTGATTCAAACATACACCGCATTCTGTGATTATTAAACATCCCCATGCATTAAAATTCGTTTAAAAACGAAATTTTAATCCTGATGTTTTAATGATCAAATGGATCGATAAAAAAATTCAACACAACCTTTAGGGAACCAATCCAAATTACATTCGTTATTTTTCTAGTGGGCGTCTTTGTTGTAGAGTATGATTGTTTTTTAATATTATCTCATTTTTGGTTAACTTATTTTTGTTGTGAAGCGACTTTAATTTGCTTTGGACGTTTTCATTTTCACACTAGCCTACGCGACAGACGATCGATAACTGTATAAGGAAACGTGGAAACTTTTCGAAGCATAACTAATGGCTCGACGGGAAAGGAATTACTATACACGGTGCGGGGAAAAAAGTTCAGGCTTGTACATCACCAGTTAAATATAGAAACTTTTATCTCATAGCGGCGATTCCGTTAAATAGAAAGGTTTAAAGTTTAATTGATATGTGATAAATACCCGAACACGACTCATGCAGAGTACTGGAGATGGGAAACAGCGACTCTTGGTGGGGATTTTCCTGTATTTCACGCACGCCTCAAACTCGGGTCGTTGATTCCTGTCCCCACGGTACTCTACCCTCGCTGTGTACTGTCTAGCTATCATTAGGGCTGTGTACTCCTCTGATGACTTCTCATGTTGCCGCCCAGCACATCACTCAAACTTGACGTTATAAGTCGTTCTCTATACAGTACAGTCGCTGTGGACTAGCCACTTTCTACGGGTGGGCAATATTTCCACGAACGCAATGATATTAAATCCCAAATACTAATTATAGGAATAATCATCAAAAAGTGCTTCATTAATTAAAATTTTGCTGATGATGATTTTTATTACTTGGCAAACGCATGCGTGGACATCACTTCCCACGCGTGGATTACGACCAGTCCACGGCGACTGTACTGTAATTTTGAAAATAAAACTGTAACGTGGAGGAGATGGGCTCTATAGGTTTTCTACGAGTAATCATTGCTGTGTTGTTTCCCAGCTACAGCCCGTATATCACTATAGCTGGTATAAAGTTCATTAGCGGCAGTGCTGAAATTTGAAAAAAAACACTGCATCGGCTAGTTGGTATACAAGGCTGCCAAATGATATAAAAAGGTTTACAGTTAGATAATAATATAGTATCTGTAAGCCGCTGTACCACCCAGACGTACGTAGGGTCTGAATAGCTCAGGTAGTTCTTATTGGGAAGAATGCTACGGAGACCAATGGTATCCAGGTGCACCAGGACCGACGTTTGAGGCCAGCGAAAATGTCAACCCAGCAAAATCTTCACAAACCAAAGGAATGTAGATAACAGGTTAGTACATTTAATCTAGTGGAAACATACTTATTCTCTTTTGACTATGAGGGGTCTGGGGAATTTTTCAGATTTTTACTAGAAACCACACCTTGTGAGTCAAGGGCTTCGCAGGGATTTCCAACTAAGAGAGGGCTTCCTCTGGAGGAAACCAAGATTTGACTAGAAAGCACTTCAAGGTAATTTTTTGACGATTGTCCACAACACTTCTTATTGGTTTAAAGTACCGATTTAAAGGCCATTTTATTTTCAAAGTCGAATAAAGAACTTTGATGACGGTTAACAGCTCGCAATAGATGATATTAAAGAAGAGCCTATAGCACTGGGTTTGCCGTCATAGTGAAATGACTGTTAAACAATGGGGACAGTCGCTTTTTTGAGCTTTTGTCGGGGAGCGTTAACGACTCTTCTGTGATTTTCAAAAGGACAGTCCTTGTGCATAAATGTTACATTGTAACGGACGTTCGGCAACGACAGAGCCGGACTGGCCGTATGATCCACCGGGAAAATTCTAGGTAGGCCCCGTTTTGGGTTCCCCCTGGGGCCCTCAAAATTGATGAAGCCCAACACCTGCTGCTACATGAAATTTCGTGAAAATTACAAAAGGGCGAAATGGATTTGATTGCATAGATTGCCGATATGTCGAAATGTACTCTATGTGGAATACCATAGGCAATCCACATAGGGGACATTTCGATATACCAGCAGTCTAGCCCTCCATTGATCGCTCAGATGAAATTAAACAGCGTTCCTTCAGTTTCGAAAATCAAAATTTTCTCCGATTAGGCCGAACTAGGGTTTTCCGGATACATACCCCACCCCGCCCCCACCTCCAGCCCCCCCCCCCCCCAGTAGAACTATTTTTGTCGAATGATCGATGAATATGAAACAAACATTCCACTCAAAAAAGTCCTCTATGTGGACTGCCGTTGGTCGCTCAGATGCAAGGAAGCCGCGTTCGTTCAGTTCGCAAAATCAAAATATTTTCTGTGTCTAGGCCCCCCTTGGTAGGGGCGCGGTGGCTCAGTTGGTAGAGGTGCAGGCTGCAAGCCGAGAGGTCCTCGGTTCGAATCCCACCTGCGGCAACCGCGTTGTGTCCTTGGGCAAGACACTTCATCCCGATTGCCTACACGGGGGCACGATGACGCTGTGTACTGAGGCGTACTGCACGTCGATGGTGCGCATGTCTTCAACCAATCTAACCCTGCCTGTGCTGCTGCGGTGCAGAGTTCAGAGTTACGATGTTGGAGAGCTGACAGCTGCTCGTCGTTGCTCGGTGGTTCTCTCCGGGTACTCCGGCTTCCTCCACCCGTAAAACTGTCACGGTCACGATTAGCCTTTGTGCATAAGTATGTGACCTTAAACACCAATAAATAAATAAATAAATAAATAATACGGCCCCCCTTGGTGCATTCCCAGGTAACTTTTCTTGGCCTAGTTCGCCCCTGGGAAACGAGATTATTCTTCCAAAGTTTACAACGTAAAAAACAGAGTGATACCAATGTTGTTCCGGTCACAGTACTCTGATTGCAAAAGCGAGAAGAGAATTTCGACTGGGGCGTGACCCGGTCGAAGTTCTCTTCCTACACTCACTCCCACAATACTCCAGAACCTACCGAAAAAGAATCTGAATCACAGATGCTAATATCGTTTGTTTTTCCGTGATTTTGTCTTGATTCCGCGATATGTTATAAAAATAATTCCATAAGTATTTCACGACCAGATTGTCATCTGACCGACAATAGAGCCGTTTTTATGAACACAGAACTGCAACATGAAATATGTCAAAACTAAGGGAAAATTAAACAAACTGAAAACTGTTAGTATCAAAAGATTGCATCACTTGATTCTGCATACTGCACTTCACTCGAAATCAGCGAGAAGATCTCTCTGCTTTTCAAATATCCCTAGGCCGTAGAATAGCGCTAGTATATTGTGAATGGCATGGGGGAGGGGGGGGGGGGGGTCGATTCGTCTTCTGTCCTTCCGTATGTCCGTCCACAATAACAAGCTGGCAGGGAGGTAGAGAGAGCAGGCTGGTATATCAGCCATTCTAATATATATATTATTTTTAAAAATTCTCCATGTGTTTTATTCATCTGATGACTGTTAAGTGTGAGGTATCCTTTGTCGGTCCCTTGCCCGTCTGCAGGTCCGTCCGCCATAAGCGGCTGACAGCGAGGGTAGAGAGGACAGGATGGCATCAGAGTTGTTAATAGAAACAGTCATTACTTTCATGCTATCATTAAGATGACCAAATGTGATTGTTTGTGGAAAGAATAGTCTATTGAACGATGATGAAAACATACAGTATTTTAATGGCGCTAATTACTCATATCTGTCACTGATGTTTTTGATGGAAAATTGTTCTCTCGACAAGTATGGCACTAGAATGGTCCAATGCCGGTAATTACTGACAAAAAAATGTAGCTTGTGATCTCCTGAACACAAGAGGAATGTCTGACGTCAGAAGCGAGTGTATCCACTACGTGTCCGGAGGACAGCCTGAACCCCCCCCCCCCCCCCTAATGCTTCCGGTGAGCCTTCTGGTACGGTCCAGAGGCAACTGCTGCCACCCCTCGTGCAATGCAGCTTCCAAATTCTGTACAGGCGGATCCCTTGCTTGCAGACGGCGCCCAAGAAAGTCAAAGGGATTCAAATCGGGGCTCATTGCAGGCCAAGGTAGTGTTGCAATAGCGTTGTTCTGATGGAATGTTCTCACATCATGGGGACCATGTGGTCTTGCATCGTCGTCCATAAATACAGGGCGAGTAGCCAACGGGTGGTTTGTCAAAAGGCTCGACAACCGGATTGAGAATGTCCCGGATGTACTGGTGACCATTGAGATTTCCACGTACGTTCACCATATCAAGTTTACAATCATGAGAGAGGCATCCCCCAGATCATTACTGATCCTCCACCATAAGGAACAGTAAGTCTGATGTTTTAAGCAGTATTTCTATGCCTCCACACTCTCATGTGACCATCTGTGACGTGAAGCGGGAACCTACTGTCCTGAGATTCCAATGTTGTCGTGCCATACACTCCAAACGTAGTCTTTCATGCAGATCGGACAGAGCTGGACTCTTGATTACCCTTCTGGGCCTCATAGCCAGTGCTTTGAGATGGTTTCGGACAGTTCTGTTGCACAAACGCCTGTTGGGGAGTCAAAGGCGTTTCAAAACCCCACTTGAAGCAAAGCGTTCACGCCAAACGAGGCGTGCCAGACTCCGATCTTCCCGACGAAAGGTCTTTCGGGGTTATCCAGGCCTTGGTCAGGCCTTAACATCGTTGGCTTGTTGATTTTTTCGGACAAGTCTGCTGATGTCAGAATGACTATAGCCAAGTTGCCTTCCATTAGCTTTGAATGACATGCCTCTTGCATGCATGCATGCCAACAATTTGCCATCTTAGTGCCTCTGACAGTCTCCTCCTTGCCATGTCAACATTTACTGATAAAAGAAGTAACAATTTTCTTGTTTTATACCCAGATATTGCATGTGGATGATAGTGTATTTTGTGACATTCGAGGGTAGCATGCTTCACATGGACGAGGGGATGTGTTTAGTACGCTATCGACCAGAAACATCACGTTTCACGAGATGAAATGTACTGCAAGACATAGCAATCATTAAAACATAATAATCAGTAACAGCAACTTCATTGTCATGAAACATTTCAGGGGGTGCTTTATTAAGTTCCAGGTGTATATATATCGACTTGTCTTGATTACCTCAAACCGTGTATTGTGCAATATTTATACTTGCAATATCTAGACTTTTCATTGGGGCGATGACTTCCAGGAATATATCACAGAATGGTACTTTCCATTCAAGACATTTCATTGGGGCAATAATTGTTTTTATAACCCAATAAACATAGACCTCCGAACTATTCCGTCAATGAAAGAAACCAATAATTTGGTATGCTATTGAAATGGTGGCCGCGGTACATTGCGAGAGGTACTTGGAGTCATGCTTTCCTGTGATTTGGAAATGTCCCTTGTTGGATGAGAGACGATAATATGAGGATTTTTAATCTGTGGAGAAGATCAATTGTAGTCTGCGGAGGGTCATCGTGATTCTCTGAATAATTAATGTTCACACGATACAGGTTCTTGTTTACTTTTCTCCACATCCCCCTTGTCTACTTGTCGAAAAGTGAGAGTGATTTGTCGTCCACAATTAAGCCTGGCGACATAATCCGGCTTTTTTCATTCCAATAAACGGCTATTCAGTGGCCTCCGAGGGAGTTTGATGTATCGTTCAAACGTTGAGCGATAACAACAGGCCTGAAAATAAGCAGTCTGACATTTGCAGAATGGGGTCCCCAGAGGTTGAATTTGATGATACTATCCCATACAGTGGGCCAATTTATCCTCTGGGTACCTCTTTCTGTTTAGTTTTGAGACCCTGATTCAGATTGAGGTTCACAGAGGGTAAATTTAGTGATGCTACCCTGCGATGCAGGGTAGCGTCACTAAATTCACCTTCTGGGACCTCATTTTGCAGATGACAGTCTGCTTATTTTCTGGCTTGGATAACAGTTCAACACACATCAAGAAACATCGTATCCAAATCTTCCGATCCTCACCAAACACTGGTGTTGCATATACGAGCGTTTCATTAGCAAGTGAAAGGTTCAGAGCGCTGGCAAAACAGCATTGTGCTTGGTAAGAATGATATTCTCACTTGCAACAATTTCATACACCAGTTTTGCTGCGCCGTCTTAACACCCGTGATGCGATTTACGGAATGCTGAAAGGGTACATTGGTCAATCTCCAAAGCTCACTTTAATGACAGATATATTTGGGATGTACAGTAAAGTCACCGTGAACTGGTCGAAATCTACGCGTAAGCAGTGATGTCCACGCATGCGTTTACCAGGTAATAAAAATTATCATCAGGGAAATTTTAATTAATGAAGCACGGGGTTGTATAAGGTGTTTCATTAATTAAATTCTTGATGATTATTCCTATAATTAGTGTTTGGAATCTAATATTATTGAGTCCGTAGAAGTATTGCCCTCCCGTGAAAGTGACCAGTCCACAGCGGTCGTACTGTAATTAGTTGATTAGTTGATTTGTTGATGTATATTTTGGAAAAGGCAGCTTCCCTGCCATATCGAGTTACTCACGAATCTAGTTGTTTCCTTCTGGGTGGCGCTGTGAATGTGTTTAACACATTCTTAATATAATGACTTGCATGGCGCCGGAAGCAAGTTTTGAAGGCAGGGACAAGTTGGAAGTGCAAGGTCGTCCCACAGCCCGCTTCCCCTACCATCCGCGAACATTTAAAAACTGAAATGGAACTTTATGTGGTGATTTTTCTGAATGTATTTTCTACTGTTTTTAGACGGCGGTTTATCTTTTAACGCGGATGAAAAATGTTTGCGTGAAGGGAATCTTAATAATCGACGTGTAAATCACTCAACGAGTAACAAATATCTTAGGAATAATTTAGTCTTTAATCCCAAAAGGGATGTAGATAATTTATAGCAGATCGTCCCTAATTATGCTGTTCAAACTTTACGCGCACAGTTTAGAACCTCCCTAAAAATCGATACTGTTCTGTCTCAACTAATCTAAGCCGATGTTACGTCAGACGATCTCCCTCGGGAAGTCAGTGTTGAAATATTTAACGCGTTGAACACTCCGGCCCAGGCACATGATACGCTATAATTTCATTAAGAAGGATAGCTGCTAAGTGAATGCGTGGGGAAAACCAATCAATATTTTCAACGTGCAGCCACAAGGCTGCACGTTGAAAATAATGATGGGTCTACCCCCAAATAATGAATATGGACTCTTCTAATTGCTGCATTTGAACTGACATGGAAGATACCACGGGGTTCAAAGGGTTAACCCCTAACCAATACACGCGATATCAACATATGTTATTTTAATTATTTGTTTCAAATCTTTCACAAAATTTCAACAAAACCATACAATGTGACCTCTCATAGGAACGACTCAAGGAGGTTTGCTGTTTGGATGAAACTTGTTTCAATTTTTTTTTCCCATTCGTTCCCCTCAGACCAAGCACAGAGGGCGCTGACTCTTGTCAGAATGGGATGTCAATATTCCTAGTTGATGGAACGAGCACGTTTTTGGAACATTATACCTTACAAAAAGAGTAAAGTAAATGTTTGTTTGTTTGTTTGTTGGTGGTTAACGTCACATATTTATGCACTATGGCTAATCGTGACACAACATGGAGATGAAGTCAAGTTTAGTCAATCGTTGATCAACATGTTGCCCATTTTAGAGGACTTTCACCCCAAGCATTGGTGACTGGGTCCTATTTTACTAGTAAAGCGGAACTGGTTTACCACAGTAAACAAGTGCTGCTTACTTCCCGGGGTTCCCACGGGGAAGTAAAGTAAATACAAAACACTTTTTCAGTGTTTTAGGAAATACACAACAAGAGCTAACAACCCCTCAGCCCATAGACTATTTGGTATTACTGAAACCTGCTTGTGCGTCGTGAACTTTTGATAGGAATTCCAGATAGTTAATTTCTAGTTGCACTTTTTATTAAAGACAACTCGCTTACCATATCCAACAATTTACGAAACTGTTTCTTCCCTTCCACGGCCGATGTGTTTTTATGTGTCTTGGGCCTTTTTACTTGACGCCCGATGCCCCTGCCACTCAATACGCTAAAGACACTATATTGTACGTTAGTACAAAGTTACCTAATGTACGCAATACACAGCAGAAAACAAGCTGAACAATTTACAAAAACGAACCATACGAATAATCAACAACAAAAATTATAACGCCAACACAGAGTCGTTATTCAAGAGGAACATTATTTTTAAACTAAAAAATCTTGACAAACTAAATGTCCTGCTGTTTGTGCATGACTAGGCCAACATGCAAAAACTTACTGCAATCGTAAGATAGCCTCTATTCACTTAACATCAATGAAACAGAAAGGCTCACAAGACAAACTGGTTTGATAAAGAGACTTAAACCACAAACCCAGTTCTCAGTAACCCTTCCGCTTCACACTTTTCTCAAAATGTAGAATGATATTGACCATGAGACTCCGAGTTACCCCAGATATTCGTTTAAAAATAAAATGATACAGACCTTTTTAGATTCGTATAATGCGTATGTCAGATGCACTAACCGAGCGTGTCTGGAGTGCGGGGGAGATGCCCAACCCCTGTAATCAAGGACAAACCTAAAATTCTATAAACCCCCATGCAAGATAGGCGGCAATAAACGGCACGTGCACTTAACCCTTTACCCAACGTAACGGCCAAAAACGGCCAGCGCTATTCTCAAAATTAAATTTCATTATTTTTTTCATTTTTTGTCTCAAAAACATAGGTTATGACCCCTCGTTGGAACGAGCTCGTCGAGCTCGTTCCATGAGGGTCATAACCTATGTTTTTGAGGCAAAAAATGAAAAAAATTAGTTATTCAAGAATTTTTTTTGCAAGTGTCGGCTGCTTTTCATGTTAGGTAAAGGGTTAACAAAAAGTGTCGCCTCACAAAAATTGTCGCTTGAACTGGAACAGTCCACATTCATTATTTGGTGTAAACCAATTAATATTTTCAACGTGTAGCCCCAAGGCTGCACGTTGAAATATTGATTGGTCTTCCCATACATTCAGTTAGCAGCCATCCTATATAATTATAATACACTTTCACAATCTTAGTGCAAGAAACCAGAAATAATATATATAACAAGAATCTTGTCTTATTTAACCAGAATGTATCACAAAAACAGTGACTGTTTGAAGTTTTTGATATTTTTCATTCTTCTTTCTCTGTCATTGCAATTTTTGCAGCCAGCTTCGATCTCTCTGTATTTCCAATCAATCCGCCCTTTGTACTTTGTACTCTTCTTGTATTTTTCTTGTTCTTTATTTTTTCTTTTCTTTTTCAAAAATAATTTGCCTTTTTTTTCTTCAAGGTGAGTGGCACTAAAACATCTAGCAGGCTATGTCGCCCCAAACGCCACCTTGCACAAAACAAATGATTATCGGGTGCATAAACTCCATACCAATATACTACTGCTGAATTATTTGTATTACTGTTTAACTGCTTTGTATTACACTTTAATTATTTTGTACCTGTATAATATTGTTTTCTGGAAATAAATTCATACACATCCTGGAGTTTATCTAAAAATCTTTATCCAGGGTCTAATCTTCCCTCTCGTGAACGCGCATTGTGCGTTTTGTGCAAGGAGCTAATCTGATTATGGGGTATACCCCTAGTGTAATCGCCGAAAATACTCCACCTGGACAAGTGGTACGAGCCCCAATACTCATTTTTCACTTTTTCCTCTAAACAGCTCTAGAAATGTCAGCAGACTTCAATACGTTGATGGCCAGATGTTAACTGGAGGTCAGTGAGTAGAACAGCACCATGTGATTTGGGGGAAAAATACCGTTTCGGTCAGCTTCTAATTTATGACAATTCTCAGATGAGAAATCCTTCACCACCTTTGTTCCAAAACCAGCATCCTCCACTCCCTCTGTAAACATTCAGATGCAGACTGATGATATCCCTAATCCCCCCCCCCCCCCTCTCGCTTCCCCTCTGAGCATACCACCCCTTCTCCTTTACCCATTTATGTTTCATCTACCCATCCCATTTTTCCATCGTACCTCGTTCAATCTTATTCAATGGGAATAATGTTTTGGATATTCTAAAAATGGTCCAGCGTATGTCTTACTTCTAGCCTGTGCATTTGATATTCCTTGTGCCCCCCCCCCCCCCACCCCCCACACACACTTGCGAATCTCGATATCTTCAAACTCCTGCGACATGGACCTTAATTTACATAGTAGTGCATCCCCCCCCCAATCCCACCCCAGCCAAAAGGAAACAAAAGATAGAAATTTTCAGGTATCTTTCGGCTTTAGAATTAACTCCTTTCAAGCTGCTGGCAGATGTTCCTGCCCAGGACAGGGTTTCTCTGGACAATGAAATAAATATAATTTGGGTTCAATAATCACACCCCCCCCCCCCCCCCCCCCCCACTGTAAATTGAATGAACTCTGTGACCAATAATTTCCTGAGTTAAATATGGATAAAGAGTTCATCACATCAGTCATGGCTGCTTCACAGCAGCCATGACTAAATTTGATGAAAAATATTTTAAAAATACTTTTTCCCAGCCTGCCTTCCCATTATATCTTTACAGATATGTAATCAATATGTGAAATGTTCTGCATTTTTTCTAAATAAATCTATCCAAGTCAAAATTGGACATTTGTCTCTATTTCGTTATCCTTGTTCGCCAGCAAGGCTTGTGGTAAAGGCGTCACACTATGTCTGAGAAGAGAAATCGGTAAATATTACTTTATCGCGCGATCACAACATTCGGATCGCGTCCCATGTGTAAGTGTCTTTAGGCCCGCAGATCCACTGACATTGATTCAAAACAATTAAAGAATATGGCCAAGGTATAAACGTCACTCTACACATGGTGTCTCGTAAGGGCGTTTCGAACACGAGGGAGGGGGGCAGAGTCGTAGAAGGGGACTCACTCACAGAATGATATTTTTCACTTTTGGCCCATCTGCAAAATGGCATTGTAGAGATACAATATTCAAGGCTATACTTGGACAGTTGCTACAGGAGTACGTTTTTGGCTTCATATTCAACAAATGTTATCACCGGGAGCCAATACAATAAACCTTTTACAATTGACAATTGTATTTTCTAGAATTGTATTTTCTACTTATTAATATAACTGACTAAAATGAATAATTGACATTTTAAAAGATATGGCAATTTGCCACTGCCAAATTGCTACATCTTTGAAAATGCTAATGGCTCATTTCAGCCCATTTAAAGTCCCAACTAGAAAATACAATTCTAGAAAATGAAATTGTGAAAGTTTTATAGTACTGGGCCCTGCAGATATTATTTAGGCCCGGTGAATTTGTTAAATATGCAGCCAAAAAATGCGCACTTTTTCTGCCTTTAAAGGCCGTAGAAGGGACAAATCATAAGAGAGAATCTTTGGACACATGTTAAGAATAAAGAGTCTATGCATCCCTTTCCTGCTAGTTCCCAATAAATTAGCAACGGCGGAAACCCAAAAGTAAAATAGAAGTTGCAGGCGACTTCATTTAAGTCTTGAATACTCCAACCCATCAACTCTTCAATCCCAAGGGTGGTATTGTGATTTAAAAATATATTGGTAAAGATAATGTCTGGTGTGTGTGTGTGTGTGTGTGTGTGTGTGTGTGTGTGTGTGTGTGTGTGTGTGTGTGTGTGTGAGTGTGGCTGTCTGTCGGTCGGTCGGTCGGTAGTATGGCCCACCCACCCGCCCGCCCGTCTGTGTGTCTGTCGGTCGGTAGTGTGGCCCGCCCACCCGTCTACCTGCCTCTCTCTCTCTCTCTCTCTCTCTCTCTCTCTCTCTCTCTCTGCTGTTGCAATAGAAAGGTTGGAAGGAGGGCCCGCTCCCCTGTGATACCCCAGTTTCTTATACCCCTGAACTTTCTCGTCCACAATGCTACCACACATCCCCCCCCCCCCCCCCCACTACAAATAAAATCAAGCCAAGACATGATCCAGTGCCGTACGGCATGTAGTTATGCACAATGGGTGTGGTGTATAAGAATGAACTATATTACATAACAATTCAGTAATATTTCATCACGACTAATCGCAAACTATTTACAAAATTAAGTTGTCATTTTACAAAATCACAACCAATACAAGTATATACATTTTAGGTAGACATTCAATAGTTATAAATGAACACAGTATAAATAAAATTAACCCTTTCTTGCATTTATTGCCAAGAAAAACCTCAATATCTCCAACTGATTAACATGAGTATACTGCTTTTATAACACACCTTACGACAACCATTAGGGGCGAGATTCACCCCACGACTTGAGTGAACCAAGGCGCTATCTGCAATGCTTTTGCATTGCAGATGGCTTCAAGATGCTCTCAAAGGACGACCTGTTCATTCAACAAATGTGTTAAGAGCTACGCTCTGAACAAAAGAACACTATGCGCATATTTTATTTCTTTCTGTGTGAACTAGATCGAGAGGAATGATTTTCAGTTCCTTCCCGTCGATTTCGTTCACACAGAAAGAAACAAGCGTGCGTATTGGGGCGGCTCTTTATACAGGTTGTATAAAGAGCCGACCCAATACACATATCGGTTGATAACGAATGTCCAATAAGGAAATGGGAATAAGTAATGGTTGTCACGTCCGTATTTTCAGTGTGATCGCAATAAGAACGAGTGAAATTTCCTTTATAACCCCCAAGAGCGCGGTTTATTGTCGCAATGGCAGCTTCTCTGTAAATCAATCTTGGGAACAACGTTGTTTTATGACAATCATTTTGAGACCTTTCGTCGGGCATATTCAATCAGATACCCAAAATATACACCATGAACAAGCTTTGTAAGAAACCCTGGCATTGATGGATGCTTTGAAGAGACAGATTAGTCTCCCAATACTATTTGCGTAAAGCTATTTTATACAAGCCCGGTGAAACATTCAATACACAGATCATCCGATTGTTGTCTTGCTATTGCTGTGTTGACATAACATAACATAACATAACATTTATTAGCATAAAACATCCTATACAGGACAGTATGCGATAATCTACAAGTAACATGAACAAAAGTACTACTCAAAATATTACACTTTCATCCACCAATTTTCCATGATCAAAGTACTATATTTTTATTGATTTGATACGCAAAAGATCGTGGAGACGTGAACTAGAATTTCCAATACACATCGCTAAACATATCATAATCGTCTGGCGAAAAAATCCCGGATCACGCTGCAGATTTTATGGCATAAACTGGGGGGTTCTATTTTCAAATATTAATTTGAATTTCTCAAATATACTCAGATCAATAAAACCGTCAATCTCACTGTTCATCAGAACAAATAGTTCTGATCGAAGCTCTGAATAATGAGTACATTCCATAAGAAAATGGTATTCGTTTTCTATTTTCCCGGGGTTTGCTTCACGGTGAGTACATATCCTGTCGATAACAGGCTTCAGCGGTTGATAATGTCGCCCTTTTTCAATAGCTAACTTATGATTGCTGATACGAAGCTTGATGAAAATTTCCCGGTCTTCCGCCGTGTTCGTTTCCACTAAGTACGTTTCCATTAAATAGTCGTTTTTGAACAACCTGTAAGTTCTCAGTTTATTATCTCCATTCTTTTTGCAGTCCTCAAACATTGACTTCTTGAATGTGTTTACATGCTGCAAGCGCTAATTATACTTGAGCTTACCTATAACATTAGTGTTAGTGATAATTGGATGTTGAGGGACAGCGAGACCGTATCTTTCCAGTAATTTGAAAGGGGATTCCGATTTGCCTTTACGATTTCTTTGTTCAGCTACCACATTCCACATCAGGTCATTATGATTCTCAGATATTTTGATTGCGAAAGAAGCCACCCTACTTACCGCCTCGATATATAGCGGATATCGACCAAGTTCTGCGCGGACCGCATGGTTGGAGGAAAATTTCCCGACGCCCAAGACTTTTTTACAAAAGGAAGTGTGTAATTTTTCACAGGCTATGTTGTAACGCTTACCGTACGTTATTTCTGATCCCCAGACTTCACACCCGTATAAGGCTATAGGTTGTGTATTCACTAGTGCCGAGATGGTGGATAAGGGTAGGGAGTGGGGGGGGGGGGACAACTTCCCCGTGATTTTTGATGTTTAAAAAAGTGTAGGTTGACCTATTGATACGTCTGAGCTGAAAGTCGTGCGAAGGCTTTTGGTAAGGGCCTCCGGCGCTAATGGCAAGAGTACGTAGTTGAATTCTTAACCAGGTTGCATTCATATAAAAAAAACATTTATTCCAGTTTGTTGGTTTCCACCGGTCTTTCCTGTATTGTGGTGGTCACGATTATCTTCGGAGAAAAAAATGCACCACACACAGACATACAAGTAATATATTGCCCAATGTGTAAGGAAATAATTGAGAAGATATTGAAAATGCAGGAGAATGCTTCTCCAAGCAGTAATTTAAAACCAGTTGCTGGGGGAGAAGCCCCAGACCCCCGCTTACCGCCTTCGCGCCCGTTCTACACACTGCCCCTGTCTCTCGGCGGCCCTGTGTTTATTTAACCGACCTAGCAAATATTAAATCCCTAAGTATATCCTACACAACGTTCTCAAATGATCAAAATTGATTTAGAATAAGAATATTTAATTAGAATTTAATATGAAAGGAAACCCGGTGGACAGAACAATAAATGCAGTCCTACAGATTTATTGAATTCTCATTGGTGATAATTTTGATAAGTTGAAGGCGTTGAGAAGTAAACCGACTCTTTTTTTGATAAAACGACTGGCGTATGTACTTACCGTTAACGGATACAAGATGGGCATTGGACTTTGTGCAAGGAAAACGGCGTGCATGTCAGAATGGCATGGAAGAACGTATCTGATTGGTCGTTACGTATCTAATTGATGTTATGACATGAATGAAATGATTCGAAGCAAAACAATAGCGCCACAGACCGCCGGGGGTGATATTTTTCTTTAAAAAATTAAACGTCACTGCATACACTTAATCCAAGTTTAATCGGGTGTATAAATACAGAGCACCCCTCAGGAAAAGTACGGGGGACAGGAATTAATGACATTCCCACTTCACCCTCTTTTGTTCTGATTTAATATCTGCCACTTCAGAGATACCGAGTTTCACAATTTCATTTTTTATAGCTAATTTACTATCGCATAATAATATAATGACATTTTTTAACCCTTTGCCTAACATGAAAAGCAGACGATACGTGCAAAAAAAATTCTTGAATAACTAATTTTTTTCATTTTTTGTCTCAAAAACATAGGTTATGACCCCTCGTTGGAACGAGCTCGTTCCTACGAGAGGTCATAACATGTTTTTGAGACAAAAAATGAAAAGATAATGAAAATTAATAGGCGATTTTTGAGAATAGCGCTGGCCGTTTTTTACGTTGCGTTGGGAAAAGGGTTAACGCAATAACTTCCAATGCTTCTTACATCGTGTCAAGGGAATGGACAAAAATGAACCATCACGTATTCTCCCATGATATCTTGGTATTCAGGGTATTTTAGGCCAAACCATGATATACATGCTACCCTTCCTGTAGCGATACGAAGAACCATCTGGCTTCAAGAAAATTGCAGCAGCTTTGGGCCGCTAGTCGATTTAGTTGGACTTCCACGCCCCATTCAGGGACCACAGTATGTGTGTTTTCAAGGTTTTTTCAAGCTGGGGCAAAATTGCACTTACTTACCAATTCCCGTGGTATTCCCCGTTCTCATGTGCTGAAAAATTACGATGGGATCAGTTTTATAAATTCCCATGGTTGTCGATTTTTTCCACAGTTGTCGGATTTCCTACACGCACTAATTACAGATCAATCCATTGGTTAGGGGCGTCCAGACTTTATTCGAGGGAAACCGCGAAATCAGGCGATGCATGAATAACCCAGTTGGTGTTTGGGCGGTATTTAAGAATTTCGTATACCCACTCTTTAAGCACCATTGAGACTCGCTCGTGTTTATCAATATGGATAGTCTTATGCATCACGTACCACAGAAAATCGAATTTTTGCGTGTACAAATTGACAGTTATATGTTGACATATCGTTACACTGTATCTATTTTCATATTACATTCAACTCATCCCGCAAATAGCATTCCGGAGAGTATTATTTATTCTCCCGAGCAGAGGCGGTGGAACCAGGGGGCACAGGGGACTCGTGTCACTCCACCTTTTCCCACAGGCATGTTGCGCGGTTAAACAAAGATTTAAAATGGGCGCACGCAAACGTGTGAATATACTGGCATTCCTGTAAAATATTATTTGCAAATCCAAGCAACATTTGGCAAAAGAATCCCACCTTCGGTCGCTTCAGTCGTTTCTTCTACTTCACCCATCTTTCAACCCGAACGCTAGCCTTCGCGTTGGAAGATGGTTGAAGTAGAAGAAATGGACAGGACAGTGACCACACATCGGCATGCTCATCTAAACGAGAGACTGTAGTGTGTCACTGTACATTTACTCATATTCGATTGTAAATTTTCTCCTTCTGGGGTGAACTATGGTAGCCTTGAAAATTTGTGCCCCTCCACTTTTATCGACTTTCCGCTGCCTCTGCTCCCGAGGAATCGTACAGGTAGATTTCCTAGTGAGTCACGATTTAATATGAACTTTCTGAAACGAGTTAACTAACATCGACCAGAGCCGAAGTTTACCGAGGTTCAGATCGATTTTAGTGAAAGAGTAAAGAAATTCCATATCAAAACATGACGAATTTGAGATTTTTCTTCTCACATAATGTGTAATTTAACCCTTGCCCCAAATGTAGCAACCAGTACCCACCAATCAAATTTCATCATTTTTTTCAATTTTTAACCCGAAAACATAGATTATGAGGGGACATAACCTATGTTTCGATGCAAAAAATGAACTTGTTTAGTTATTCAGGAATATTTTTCTTTGCAAACGCCGTCTGCTGTTCATACAAGGAAACAGTTAGTTAATGAAACATAAAGGAAGATTAATTCACTTCCACTTCCGAAACCAACACTCACACAATGTTACAACTCGCGTTGACGTCTGACATCACGATTTTATTTGTCGTTTGGCGAACGATATTGCCATAATTGCATATTTGATCGTGATTGTATGATAAATACATATCGTCGCTACAGTGAAGAGATCTGGGTCATAGTATCACGTCGAGTTGAGGAGGTCAGATCGCCGGAGCAAACTAGATGCCGCAGGCATCTAGTTTGATCCGGTGATCTGACCTCCTCAACGAGACGTGATGCGACGACCCAGATCACTTCACTGCAGCGATAAAGGGATTATTATATGACTTATAGTTCAACAACGCTAGCATTAACAATTCCCCCAACCTTTTTTTGGGTAAATTGGATTGAAGTAAAAAATAACTATTTTTGTTTACACTTATTTTTGTAACAGGTGCACACTTCCGGGGAATCCCCCGATGCGCATGAATATGATAAAAAAATATGAATACGATAAAAAAAAACCCGGACCGCCGTTCGAGCGCCCCCATTTCAGCTAGGAGTAAAGTACTCTCTGCGACCGGAACAGTTAATTATGCGAATTCGAACGTACCCGTAAATAATCCGTCGTAGCCTACTATAACGATACGGAATCGGATTCCACACTGTGGATTTTCCGGGGTCTTGAAAAAGATCGTCGAACAGTAGTGATATTTAGCTGTTATATTACATAATCATATAACAAAGTAATATTTTGTACATTACCTTTATAGCAATATAATTTAATTTTATTCATCTGAAAGCGATTTCCTTTTCAAATTCCATTGAATGATCAGCTCGCAGTGTAAATGTTTTTCTCCCACCTGTCGTCTAAACCCTGGGGTTGTCTAGTCTTGCAATCGAACTCTTACTTGCACAAGTTGACCACTGATGTCCTTTTTAATTACCTGCACTTGCTGCGCCAAAGCAATTATTCGTAAAGGCGGGTCACTAACACAAACGTAACCAGATTACGTTTAATAAATTAGTGATATAAAAATTTGCAAATTTGTTTTTACGTGGGTGGATCGAAACATATAGTTTTCCTCTAGCGTATTTGATCTACGTTTCAACCTATCTTCCAAAGATTATAACTTTCGTTTGCACTAAAGTTATAAAAGACAAGTTGATTATGGTTTCTTTGTTCCAGGCTATTTTAACATACTCTGAATGCAATGAACCGCCCGTACAAGGAGGAGGAGTTATCCATTTGAATGACAAGAAAATGCGAATGTGTCTGATAGGAGCGGTGGGGGCGTATTTGTGCCTGTGCTCTCGCCATTGAATATATTAAATTTTCCGCTCCACATTTTCGCATTTTTGCACAGGGAGGAAATAAACTAAAGACGTGTTGAATTTAGAGATGTATTAATAGCATCAGATTTACGATAGCATTAGGGTATCTGCTGGATAACATAATTTAAAGTTTGGGGTGACTGAGTTGAAGTTTGATGGATAGAGAGAATGGTTGGTTTAGGCCTTGTTTCATGCAATTTCCACGGCAGAAACCTTGCGTTGTATTGCGAATTATTCCTCGCACATAAAGTTTATTTATTCACATTTTGTTAGATTGTGTTTGAAAATATTTGTATTTGAAGAGAGTGTATTTGGAAATGTCTGGAAATACTGTGAAGCGGAACCTAAATTAAGTGGTGAGAGAATACGAATTTAATTAGTCACTAAAATAGATACACGAGGTAATTAATTCTAAATTGAACCTTTTCAACACGGTTTGCCATACAGATTGTGCGTAAAGTAATCCCACAAGTTCGCCAGGAAACAACACAATAAACAAAACTGTACTGGAGGGTCAGTGATAATTTAATTCTACAGCCCTATCGGGCTGTAGGATTAATTTACCAGCGAAACTTTCCCACAAATACGCGAGAGACTTGCCCATTTCCCTGTACACGGAGTATCTAAAATGATACAAGTCAGGGCGTAAGGATAGAAAGTCTTGTTCAGGGAAACCGGAAGCACGTGGGCAGGGAGCAATTGCCCTCCCTGCCTTCGAACCACGGGGCAGACAATGCCCCTCCAGGTTCGCCACTCAATTTTATTCAATGGTTTATCCTCGAAATAAAGCTAAAATACACCCCAAATCCGTTCTGGAAGCTTTCAAAATTCAATGGGGGAGTTTGTGAGGAGGTCCTCCCCCCCCCCCCGATGGGAGGGCGAACCTCTTCTCAAACTCCCACATCTCAGGCCTTTGGATTTCGAGACATACATGATTCAGCATATCATGGCGGAGCTGCTAGTGCTAGTAAATGCCCTTGTCCCGGGGTGTGCCCTCCTGCCCCTGCCCAGAAGTGCTTCCACCGCTCCTGGTCTTGTTTATTGAAACTGAACTAAGTTTCTGTAGGTTTATGAGATAATGAATGTTGGAAGGGGCATGTTTTGTTTGGAAAACACATCACACACGTTAAGGCTTCTCATCCCACATTCATACGCTGAAAAATCTAGAGATAATATATTTAACTTTCCATACATCGGTAATTCGTTTTGATAAAAAAAAACCCGCTTGACAAACGGTGTTATTTCAGCTAGAAAATACCAAACAGCAAGAAATTCTGTAGAGAACGATTGGTAGTTACAAATAACGATGCTATTCGTAGAAAACTCGTCATTTTACTCGAGTAGTGAGCTTTTCATTCAGTAAAGAAGAACTAATTCACCATCTAGCCAAGAACTTGTTAACTTTTCCCATGCACCCGATATACATAAATTTGAAAGTGCAGGAGTGTCGCTAAGGAGGGGGAGAGGGGGGGGGGGGGGTTGTTCAGTCCGGACATTTTTCGTCAGGATTGGATTCTATGATATAAATTTTCTCTTGCTTGTCTTGCTTGTGATCATGTACTTTCTTAACCCTTTGAACCCGAGAGAGCGCTTTGCGGGCCTGGGTCACGATAAGTAGGATGGCAGCTAATTGAATATATAGGGTAGACCAATCAATATTTTCAACTTGCAGCCTCAAAGCTGGTCTACCCCCAAATAAAGAATATGGACGCTTCTAATAGCTGCCATTGAACCGACATGGACGACACCACCAGGGTTCAAAGGGTTAAAGACCAGTTTTGACTCTGGGAGTGGTATCACACACACAGTCGATCGTACAAATGGAGGTCGAAATCGGGCTTTTGGGGGCCAAGCACGGGCGGCATTTTAAAAATTATTCACTACTAAATTTCCAAGAAGTCTTGAGGTTTTAACCCTTTACCCAACGTAACGGCCAAAACCGACCTTCGCTATTCTCAAAAATCGCCAATAAATTTTCATTATTTTTTGTCTCAAAAACATTGGTTATGACCCCTCGTTGGAACGAGCTCGCCGAGCTCGTTCCAACGAAGGGTCATAACCTATGTTTTTGAGAAAAAAAATGAAAAAAATTAGTTATTCAAGAATTTTTTTTGCAAGTGTCGTCTTTTTTTCAAGTTAGGTAAAGGGTTACTAATAACCCTGAATGACTAATAATTTAATTCCAACGACGAGGGCATCCCTTGATGGTGTACAACAAGGCCGCCGTGGACTGGTCACTTTCCGTGGGTTGGCAATATTTCCACCGACGCAATAATATTGGGTTCCAAAAACTAATTATAGATCCATCACAATGCATCGTCCATATTAGAGACAGAATAGTAGAAATTATAATAATAACGCTCATTTGTCGCCAAGCTTTCGGCCCCTGGCCTTCAACAAAAAGTTTCATATAATAAATTTTACATTTATTTTCAACTTTTTGTTGAATATAGCACCGAGGAAGGCCAGGTGCGGAAATTTTTTACAACAAATGAGCGTTGTTATTATTATTATACTAATTATACAAAAACCCATCAAAAATTTAATTAATGAAGCACTTCATTAATCAAATTTTTGCTGATGATGATTTTATTACCTGGTAAACGCATGCGTGGACATCACTGTCCACGTGCGAATTACGACCAGTCCACGGCGACTGTACTGTAGTTGGATTATTAGTCAGACGGGACTTGAGCCATCATAATCGAGACATGGGGTGGGGTGGGGTGGGAGGGCGGTGGTTCAGTAGGTAGAGGTGCAGGCTGCAAGCCGTGAGGTCTATGGTTCGAATCCCACCTGCGGCAACCGCGTTGTGTCCTTGGGCAACACACTTCACCCCCATTGCCCATGTGGGTGTGTGTGGGGGTGGGGGGGGTGGGGGCACGGTGGCGTTGTGTACTAAGGCGTACTGCACGTCCATGGTGCACTTGTCTTCAATTAATGCTAACCCTGCTTGTGTGGAGTTAGTATGTTGGGGAGCCTGAAAGTTGCTTGCCGTTGTTCGATGGTTCTCTACGGCTTCCTCCGCCCGTAAAATTGTCCGACACGAGGTGACCCTGGCTGTCGAAAGTGCCGTTAAACTCCATTAAATAAATAAATAAATAAATAAATAAATAAATAAATAAATAAATAAATAAATAAATAAATGGAGCCATGGATTTACACACCAATCCCCCAATCAGTCATCTTCGCGTCGCCCGCTGACACGAACCGACAAAACAATGACGAGGTTCATAATAATCAGGCCTGTAGGATTAATTTTTTTTATAGAACCTCCCAACAAATGCAGAATGGATTCACCCATTTCGTTAAAGACAATATTGTATGAGACGATGCCATTCGGAGCGTCAAGATTAAACTTGAATGTTCAACATGTAAACGAATGGGAAACACTTTTACCATTCCCAGTGGAATGCTTCGTTCAAGTCAAACCTTATAAAATGCACCAACATCACAAACATACAGTCTTTGTATCATTGGGCTGCTATGGGATAGAAAAATTCAAGGCATCAGTACATGTGCATATGTACGCGTAACGTCAAGGATCGTTGTCACCGCTATGACAATACTCTACAGCGGTACCCTGAAAACTGGTGCATGTATATGATAAAAAATGGCATGATGTCATTACGAATTGAAGTTTGAAGAATTCATCGACTTTCTGCTGATTTGTCGCGGTCAAATAAGAGATCAACTAGTCTTGAACACACGAACGTCTTTACTTCAAACCTCCAGGTATGAGCCCTTATACACCACAAAACACAATGTCAACGAAATACGACCAAAACAAGTTGACGAAGGCAGACATAAAGAGCAATATTGACTGCGTCTTCAAACCAAATTTCCTTAACCTCATTGTCCATTATCAATAAAAATAAAAATAGCAACATGACCCAGACAATGAACAAAAGAGGCTTCCGTCGCTGTTACGTCGCAGCGAGAGAGCGTTCTGACGAGTATCGTATACTGATGACACAAATGGCGCACTCAAACGCAATTCCGTCACAAGAGCGCTGGTTCATAGACTGAACGTTAGCAGGTCTGATAGTTACTGGTTGTTGTATGTTGTTCTCGCCGGGTACTCCGGTAGCATCTATCCTAAAGGAAACACGTAACACCGGCTTATGAAAGATTCACAGTAACTCATAAACCCACAAACAAATAAAATCACAAACATATTATCACGTGGGTCTGCCATAAAGTATATTTACCTTTCCAACCTCGATGGTATATTCCATGCCAGTTCAATAATGTCAATTAGAAGAATTCATATTCATAAATTGGGGTAGACCAAGTAATATTTTCATCGTGCAGCCCCCT
The DNA here is from genome assembly GCA_031216915.1 of Pictodentalium vernedei. NCBI lineage: Eukaryota > Metazoa > Mollusca > Scaphopoda > Dentaliida > Dentaliidae > Pictodentalium > Pictodentalium vernedei. The sequence continues at coordinate 229,365,259 of CM062293.1, forward strand.
GGCAGATATTGATTAGTTTGCCAGCACGTTCACTGAACAGCCATTTACTTTTATAAACATTCTGACCAATATTGAGTGCGTTGAGGAAATTATCACCCGCTCAAAATAAAACCTTCAGCTCCAGATGACGTCGAGGGTTTTAATTGTTTTTATGAGCGTAATATTCTTCCATAATAATGTCAATATGTTATTTTATTATACCGAATATCTATTAAAAGTAATTATCCATACACAAGTTATAAATATAACCAGCAATCTTTCGTCTAAAATAACAGCCCGAGGTGAGACTAAACTTCGGAAATGATCGGTGCTAGCGAGGGTTAATTTTAAATGTCCGGCAGTTTTCGGAGCAAGTGGCTGATAATGTAAAACATAAAAACTCGTTGCGATCACTGATCTCTTTTCAACTGGTTTGTCGAACGATCTTTGCTCTTATGTAGAACAGTGTCTCAACTGCTATCACCTTGGGAGGTGTAGGAGATTTTTGCTGTAAAACGGCAACACTTAACAACAAAAATTGTCTCTAAATTCCCCGACGCTTCCCAATTGGCGGTCGCTTTTTCAAAAATATACTTTTGTTGTCTGCGAAAAAATGAATATGCTAATTGTGTGCACATTTTTGGCGGCAATGCAACTTGAATATCTATAAAATATTTCAATTATTATTGACAGAATGCAAGTTCCCATATTGGGGAGTCGATGCCGGGTTACAAGTTTTCTTGCAAGGCACCTTTACGAAGTTTGATAACATGAACGGTGTTACGCCGTAAGCCGTGACTACAATCACGGCGTAACAGCTTTCATGACATAAAACGTCATCGGTGGGATGAGTTACCGCGTTGATTGACCTGACGCCATATTGAGGGGACAGCTTGAATTGCAACGTTTTTACGCTGACGTTCCAGCGATCCAGTTGTAAAGGGATCAGTGTTTGTAATGTATGAACACATGTGGTCAAGGATGAATGAATCAAGGGGTGGAATCACAGAAATTCCAAATGGTATCTGACGAATCTGATGTCTGGAGTATTACATGAAGACTAAGGATATAAAACTGCGAACCTCTACAGAAAATGGCTTTCCATGTTTCTGAGATTAAACGCTCCAGTATTTAAGAAGCTATTGTAGCTAGTTTGAACGATAGAATGAAGCAGAAAATGACAAGTTCAGTGTTCCAGTTTAAATATTGAAACTTTTAGTGATGCTTTACTGTTGTTGTAATGGGAAGAGTTTGATCCGTGTTTTAAGCGTCCTTTCCTAGCGAGGTAGAAATCTGACACATGCCAAATTACCTCGGCTTTCTGTGTCGTTGTGTAGAAAATGTTGAATCTACAAAAAAGAAATTAAGGTGAAGATTAATGAACAATTGTATAAACGAAGTGTAATTTGATAAACAATGCCTTTACCCACATATTAAACGCTACTCGGGGGGGGGGGGGGGGGGCTCAGTAGGCAGAGGTGCAGGCTGCAAGCCGAGAGGTAGTCGGTACGAATCCCACCTGCGGCAACCGCGTTGTGTCCTTGGGCAAGACACTTCACCCCCATTGCCCACGTGGGGGCACGGTGGCGCTGTGTACTAAGGCATACTGCACGTCGATGGTGCACTTGTCTTCAGCTTGTGTGGAGTTAGTATGTTGGGGAGCTGACAGCTGCTCGCCGTTGCTCGGTGGTTCTCTCCGGCTACTCCGGCTTCCTCCACCCGTGAAACTGTCATGGTCACGATTAGCCATTGTGCAGAAATATGTGGCCTTAAAAACACCAATAAATAAACGCTATTCAACATCAAGTAATGTGTGACGGTTAGTTTGAAGATCTCAGGTCATCAGTCTAATTCCACAATAAATCCGACGCTGCTATAAACTGGTTGTTTACCCACCTTTCATGAAATTTGCGGACAGAGTACCTTTGCTGTAATGTGATGTGCATTTACTCACAAAGATACACAGATATTCTTTCGTGCCTCAGTTATAGATAGTCCAATCAAGAAGTATTTATTTCACCTTGATACATCAAAATATTAACATAATTTGTGGAACCACGTGACGTAATGATAAAACCGAGCCTAGAAATAAGCAAAATGTCATCTGCAAAAATGAGGTTCCCAGGGGGTGAATTTAGTGATGCTACCCTGCACAGCAGGGTAGCATCACTAAATTTACCCTCTATGAACCTCAATCTGAATCAAGGTCGCGAGCCAAAACAGAAAGAGGAACCCAGAGGATTTAGAATAGAATAGAATAGAATTTATTGAAGCAATAAACACCCACTTGAGGCAGATTGCCAATTTTACAACAGCATTATTATGGTAATATAATGAAACAATTTAATGAAACAATATAATGAAACAATATAAAACGAAATGAATGAAATAATAAATGTAAATAAATTTATTTATTTATTTATATTTATTTTATTTTATTGGAGTTTAACGACACTTTCGAAAGCCAGAGTCACCTCGTGTTGGACCGTTTTACAGGTGGAGGAAGTCGGAGTACCCGGAGAGAACCACCGAGCAACGGCCAGCAACTGTTTGGCTCCCCCATACTAACTCCACACATCATTATCATTGGTTGAAGACAAGTGCACCATTGGCGTGCAGTACGCCTTAGTACACAACGCCACCGTGCCCCCCCCTCCCCCACATGGGCTGAATTGGGGTGAAGTGTCTTGCCCAAGGACACAACGCGTTGCCGCATACCCAGAGGATAAATTGCCCCAAAGTATGGGATAGTATCAGAAAATTAACCCTCTGGGGACCTCATGCTGCAAATGAAAGATTGCTTATTTCCAAGTTTGGATAAAACTACAGCAGTGACGATTATTATTTAGCTTACAAACCTGTCTAATAGTATTGTAATGTAATTCATTAAAGAATCGGTCAAATCAAGTCTCGATTGAGAAACATTTCTTTCTTTAATTCAAAGAAAATGAATGTTCGTTGTACTCTGTATATTCAATTGGATGGAATATTTCAGTTCGTCGGAAAAGCAAACCGAAGGTTCACATTTGTTCGACAATGGAAAAATTCCAGCTGATTGTCTCTAAGCATGGGCATTGGACTATTTCAGGGGTAGTTTGATTACAGTCCATAATAGCATCGAATGTCTTACATAATATGAATGGTGGCCTGTGAGTTTGGGTTATTTTGTCAATGATGTTATATTTGATACCAGTGATACGAACAACCTCATGTTGAACTTTCATAATATGTCCCCTGCACATCAGTAAAGGTGGAAACAAAATGGCGACATGAAACAAGAAGGTGACTCCCATTTACGCGATTTCAGCCAATAATGTAGTTCAAGCATGCGTGTAATATCATGTCATGGAGGGAGTCATGCACCGAGTGGAGCCAGTCCTGGGATCCCCAAACGATATTGAAACACCCATTTTATACTACTCCAACCAACACCCACACACATACACATCCACGAAAATTAAATAATCGATTGCCCCATCAAGCTTCAAAATCGTCCAGCGGCCCCTTTATTATCAAAGCAAAGTGGTATGAACTGACTTGATAGAAATATCCAGAATGTGACTCTTCACCTTCTATTCATCCTCTATAAAATTATTGATCTCGGCAACTTTGTTTCTGGTCAGTAACAAAAAACAAGACAGTTGACATTATCTTGTCCGTCATGATTACATCTAGATTACAGTCGTCGTGGAATGGTCGTAATCCATGATTTTTAAGGGCGGTAACTTCGAGAACTTTGTGTGTTGCGAGAAGAAATTACAGTACAGTCGCCGTGGACTGGTCGTAATCCACGCGTGGGCAGTGATGTCTACGCATGCGTTTACCAAGTAATAAAAATCATCATCAGAAATATTTTAATTAATGATGCACTCGGTGCTTCATTAATTAAATTTTTGATGATTAATCCTATAAAAATTAGTGTTTGGAATCTAATATTATTGCGTCCGTGGACCAGTCCACAGCGGCTGTACTGTACTACCCCAGATGGCAAGAGACTGTCAGGATTAGAATTTATCTTTTATTGTTCAGCCCTTTACCCAACGAATCGGCCACATCCGCCCGCGTAATATGCAAATTCAGCAGCTGAAAAAAATATTATTTTTCAAAAAACTTTCAACAAAACCATATCATGTGACCCTCCTTGAAACGAGCTCGTCGTACTCGTTCCAATGAGGGGTCACATGATATGTTTTTGTTGAATTTGTTTTGAAAAATTAAAAAAAATGATATTTAAAATAATAAATTTTGATATAGTCTGCGTTGGGTAAAGGGTTAAAATAACTTTGAAAAACTTGACTTTTCGAAATAACAAAACAGACGTGAGATCCGATCTAAATTGTCTTCAGTGGTTTCCCAATGACATTTTCTGTTCTGGCCTCTACTTGGAGATTCTGCGAATTCGAACCGCATGTTGCTAAGTGCATAGTGGACTCCAAGTTGATCTCTTGCACTGATCTGTTGATCTATTATAATGCGGGGGCAATTAAATAAAATTAATTGATCTAGAGTGCCCCACGATCTACCGAAGGTAACAGGACGACAACTCTGGAAGACTGGCGTATGAAAAATAAACGTAAATAGCATACGAGGGGCTATGTTTTCGCATATCGTTTTCGACAACTGACAGTCTACAGTGTTTTGGACAGAAAAACGGACAGCGAATATCCATCAGATCGCGACCAGGTCTAAATTTCTGCCCCTTTTTGTCATTGCAGTAGTATATATTTGCTGATTCACTCTTGTCCCCAAGTCATCGTGGAATCTATTTGTTCATATATTCCATTATTGTCCCCCATTTATTTATTAGAGTTTAACGACACTTTCGACAACCAGGGTCACGTCGTTTTATGGGCGGGGGAAGCCGGAGAGAACTACCAAGCAACGGCAAACAACTGTCAGACTGTCACCCCATTAACACAAATACAGAAACACAAGTGGAAATTACGCTATTGGCAATTACAGAAACCACGTGACTGGATTACCATACAGAGTAACTTGGTACATCACTGTAACATCTCACGCAAAGCGATCATTTGTCAGTCCATCAAATTTGAGATTTGAAAGGTATGCACGTGCTCGATTACTTTCTAAATGTCGGGAAGTGGTGTAACCACGGGGGTGGGTTGGGGAGGGGGATATTGGTCCCCTATAAGTTTCGCTGCCCCCCCCCCAAAAAAAACAAAAAAAACAAAAAAAAAACATTGGCTCATTGCCAGTTTCACATAACATGCAGTCCCAGAATGGTCTCCAATATAGGGCTACACGAGCTATAAATGCCCCAGATACGCTCTTGGAGCATTTGATTTTGCAAACATTTCTAGGCCCAGTCCTTACCAGGACCCACCGTTCGTTCCGCACAACGGCCTTCCCAATTTCAATCCCCCCTCCACACTCACACCAAAACTGGCTTGGGCATCCCTTATTGTAGAATCCTGGCAATGCGCCAGGCATGGCGGGCAATTTTGTGTCATTGGGGAAGATTTACAGAAAAGTTACCTCCCCTTAATTTTCTAAAGTTGTCTATAAATTCAACACTCAGGGTAAGGGAATCTCGTATAAAAATTGAAATTTCGAAATATAAGCGAAATTGTATCATCGACGTGCGCATCATTCACAAACTTCAGGCATTTTCCTGAAGAGAAGAATAAAAATCCAGAAGCTGGCTTTATACATTTTTTCCCCAATCAGTTTGAATGTTTAACAATTATTCTCTGTTAAACCAATTTAAAAATATGAAAACGGTGCTTTCGCCATCTTTTGATGTTGTGTAACTGTTTTTTTTTTAATTTAATTTTTTTTTTTTTTTTGGGAGGGGGGGGGGGGGGGAGGGGGTTATTATGTCAACAGTGTGCGTGTCGTGACAATTTCCTTTCCATTAATATACAGGTCTAGGAGGTAAGGTTTGCTATTTTTTTTCTTGGGAAGAATAGAACTTACTACAAGAATACATTCGCTCAACAAAGAGCCAAAGTGGACTTGAATTAGTTGCTTCTAATTAGCGTGCCATGAAATGCAAACTTTCCTTTTGTTATTTTTAATAAACGAAAACAACAGACAGCTCCGAGGGCTGTCTGTTGTTTTTGTTTTTTAAAATTAACAAACGAAAACTTCGCTTTATTTTCTAATGATGTCAGGGGTGTTTTCTCAACAATTCCATGCTTCTTTATTGGACCTTCCTCGCCCTTTTAATAATTTCAGGGGAGATAACTTTATCGAAAGTCAATTTTCATGACGGAATAAGTCAGGGACGTGTCGGGTAAATAAATTCTCCTGAGCAACGACTCCAAATAAAAGTCTCATGTCACATGAAAGCCACGTTATTAATCCTGAGTTCGACCCTCTCAGCATAATATCGTTCGTCTCCACTAATAAATATTGCAATACCAACAATATGTTTGTTTTACCAGTCCCCTAATTTAATAGTGAATTCTGTTACACATATTTCCTGTTACTGACACACTTGATGTCTGACAATCATTTCAGGGCGATTATTCAAACTACAAATACTGCAGACCACGCATTTGCGATTCCATTAATTTATCTAACAATCTTATAGATTTTGGCCTGAAGACCACGAGACACGGTACGTATCACATAATGTGTTCCGATTCCGTATCATACAACCGACTTATTCTGACTCCGTATCAAAACGACGATTCGTTTCTGGTAGCGCGACGGGCTATCATAACAGGCACATGAATACATTCTATGTACATTTCAGTGATCGACTCAGCTGATCGCTCACAAAACAAAACAAAATTCCTTATAGTTAGCGACAGAACTATTATTAGTCAATGACCCCCCTCCCCTCCCCCACACACACAATAAATAGAAACTGCACACTTCAATATTACACTACCCGGTTCCTGAGGATGTGCCGATGTCGTACACTCGTAAATTCAAGCGGATCATCATAGGAAGTGACACTGTGCGTGACAACACAACTTTGAAAATGCGGTGACCGCGTAACCCATTGTTTGTTAGAGTGCACAACAATATGGTTCCATAAAATACGTTTTTTGAAAAACATTTCTCTCCCAACATTATGTCCTCAAACTGTATTAATAATTTAGGACTTAACCTGTTTATGTGACGGAATTGTTAGATAAATGAATTCTCATGATTATGTGCATGTCCTGTGATTTGCATCAGAGTCTCGGTGATGTCCAAAAATGGGATCACAACTCGCTGGCAAAGCCGGCTCGTTGAGATCCCATTCTGGACACCAACTCGAATCTGATACAAATCAGAGGACATGCACATTATCATGATAATCTGTATATACTATATGCTTCTGACAACCTCAAAACCACAGCCACACGATCACATAACGAAATCCACAATTCACTATTACACAACTAAGAGTTCACAAATGTTACGGAAAAACGGGTTTTTATTTTATAGCCGAACGGCAAGTGACGAATGGACTCAATCCAATGGTCAGAATTTCATCTTTCCTGACTGCTCAAACCAATAGCATATTACCGTGACAGCTCAAAGCAATAGGCATATCATTAGTGCCTTATGTATATCCCATCCAAAAATGTTACTACTGTTTTTACTTATCTAGATTTAACCACGTTTTTACTCTTCTTTTTTTTTTTTCTGGGAAGCGACCAAATAGGCCATGTCGCCTCCTAAAGATGCTAATAACTATGTGTATTGTATTCATTATATGCTATTCACAAAAAGTCGGGGATATCCAAACTGATGTTGATATTTTCGGAAAATGGTATTGGATACGTGTGATTGGACACATCAATATGTTACCAAGGTTAGTGTGGATCATGAATGTCACCGGCCCACGAAAACCGTTCGTGCAGGTTTTATGCACGAGCGCCGCGTTAATGTCTGTGGGGTATGTTTTGAAATTTTCATTTGTACTGGACGGGCTTTTTCGGAGGTCTCATCGTTCTTTTCTGGTATAAATCGTTCATCAACAGTTTCTGGTCGAAACGTAACTTTTGAGGTATGCGAAGACTGACACGTGACGAACGTTTATGTGCCGTTGGCATGTTGGAGGCTGGCAACAGACAGACTGCAGTGGCTCAAATTCTCAACGTTACTCAATCGGTGATTAGCAGGTTGTGGTCACGCTACCGTCAGACAGGCAATGTTGATGAAAGACGTCGGTCAGGTCGTCTAAGGGCGAACACTGCTAACCAGGATCGTTTCATCCGAACCATAGCATTACGTAACCGCCATCAAAGTACCTCGGAAATTGGACAGCAACTGCAAGATGTGCGAGTCAGTGGTCAGAGTATCCGAGATCGCTTACACAGCTGGAATTTGTACGCTCGACGACCTCGAATAATTCCAAGTTTGACCGAACGTCACATCGCAGCGAGGCGTAATTGGCGTGGAGCACGACAGCGCTGGGATAATCGTCGGTGGAGAAACGTCATGTTTTTCGGTAAATCGAGGTTCACTCTCGACTTCCACGACAGGCGAAACAGAGAGTGGCGGTGGCGGAACGAACGATACCATGACGTAACCGTTAGGCAGCACGATAATTTATGTGGTAGATCGGTTATGGTAGGGAGGCATAACCAGACAATCAGAACAGCATTACATGTCATCCAAGGGCATGTCATAGGGCAGTACTACCGTGACAGCATGTTAGCAGCTCATGTGGTGCCATTGGCGCGACGTCACGGCCGCCGTCGATTCATTTTCCAAGATGACAATGCAAGAGCACACAGGGCCCGTGACGCTACAGAGTTCATCCAGGAGCAGAACATCATAACACTGCCTTGGCTAGCACTAAGTCCAGACATTTCACCAACCAAGCACGTCTGGGATATGCTTGGCAGGCGCCTACGACAACGCCAACAGACCCCAACCAATGTCCAGGAACTCGCCGCTGCACTGCAGGAAGAATGGAATAACATCAGTCAAGCTGATATTGGTGAGGAGTATGCCAAGTGGGATCCGCGCTTGTCTCGCGAACCGAGGAGGATTTACAAGGTATTGAGGTCTTGGACTGAATGTGGTAAATTCTCTGACCGACCGTCCATGTCTTCTACAGCTCAGTGCGTGGAATGTGTGCTTGTCAGACACCCAACTATCGCTGAAATCATTCACCAGATGTCACAGTGCAATGCCTCAACTGTCTTTTTGATGAAAATATAAATATATTTCTTCATATATCTCACTTTTATCAAATATCCCCTACTTTTTTTGAATAGTATACTTGTACATAACAGCATTCTTCGAATAAAGTTCTGTTCCGTTCTGTTCTTCTCAAAGCATGGTTAAAGTCGTAATATATTTGACGGGAGAAGAGTGGCTCATTTGTTAGAGCATTGGATTTCAGAGCATAAGGATGTAGGTTCGATCCAGACTCGTGGCATCTGCGTGGCTAAGTATTCTTGGGAATTAGGCCCCTGCGAAGCTTCGAAATTCTATTCGATTCGATTCGAAATAGCCTCTATAATTCCATTCGATTCGATTTCAATCGCACCGATTCGAAATGTGTCGAATCGTCCAGATGTTCTCAAAATCCCACAAAGAATCTCCTTTTGAACTCTTCTACTACCATCAGGTCTCCTATACAGGAAACCTGAGAACAGATGAAGAGTTTAAGAAGGTTCCGCTTCCGAAATGACATTGATTCCGCCCCAGAATATTCCGCTCTTTTGCTTGATTTTCACGAGTCGCCCTGACACACAAGAGAGAGGAGACCAACTATATTTACGGTTGTAAGAAGATGTAATGTACACAACTTGAAAAGCTGTGAAATTCGATTCGAGATTCTATTCGATTCGAAATCTGGTACTTGATTCGATTCGAGATTCGATTTGGCCCGAAATTTGAGATTCGAAGGGCCCCATTAGGAATACTGCACGTCGATGGTACACGTGCCTTCAACCGTATCCTGTTTGCACGGGGTTATTAACCCTTTACCCAACGTAACGGCCAAAAACCGGCCAGCGCTATTCTCAAAAATCGCCAATTAATTTTCATTATTTTTTCAATTTTTGTCTCAAAAACATAGGTTATGACCCCTCATTGGAACGAGCTCGTCGAGCTCGTTCCAATGAGGGGTCATAACCTATGTTTTTGAGACAAAAAATGAAAAAAATAAGTTATTCAAGAATTTTTTTTGCAAGTGTCGTCTGCTTTTCATGTTAGGTAAAGGGTTAAGACGGAGAGTTCAATAGTTCTCTCCTCACACATCGGCTTCATCTTCCTGTAAAACTACCCGACACAATATTACTTTAGCTGTTGGACGTGTTATTAAACCCCCAATAGTAAATACATAAATACTTTTGAAACATAATAATGTCAAAACATAAGGCCCATCATCCCATGAATGATATCTTTTCAGGTGCTGATCATTCCCATTTTTTCTACATACAATTCCCATTAAATTTATTGTAAAGAAATTATTTTCCGTGAAACGCAGAGAGAATAATCACTGGCTGGTGAAAGCGGATTTTGTGTTAATGGGTGGAACATTTACTTTACCTTACAAATCGGACCACATTCCCTGAAATTCAGACTTTTTATGATTTCTTTATTTTATCATTTTATCAGTGTCATAGCTTTTAACGCCTCTTTGGAACGAGTTCCAGGAGCTCGTTCCGAAGAGGAGTTGTAAGCTATATTTTGTGCTGTAGCTCCTTCATTCGGTGAAACATTCTCCCCTGTAAATGTTAAACGTCTCGGAACATTCTTCCAATTTCATTTGAGCGTATGGTAGTTACAGGAGAGGTGGAAAAATCGATAAACTCCATTTCGAAATAAGTGTTATCATTAGCTAAATGAACAAAAAATACAATCTCATCAAAATTTCTGTAGAAACAGACAAGACCGTATTTGAGTGCGGGGGAGGGGGGATCTAGTTGTTAAGACTATTACTGTCCCTCGAAAACCACTCGATAGGAAGAAACCTTTCTTCGAGGAGCGAAAATATACCACTCAAAGTTTGCTAAGCACCAAATATTTGACACATCATTGTGAAATTTGCTTGTGGCATATTTGCGATATTTTTGGTGGATATGATTGAGGAATGTATTGAGATGGTCAAAGTGTTTACATTAGCTCTCTTGACAGGCAGACTTTTCGTGACAGTCATGGAAAGCATGTACACCTTGATTTTCAGATGTTTTCGTGTACTGTCTACATGTACATGACATGTGTAGGGTATTCGATCTTCATTTCAACACAAACCCTTGTGATTTAATGATTGAATATGGCAAATGCAAATGTTAGAAGACATTTGTCTGAAGCAGAAATGTGGCGGGCTGTAGGGATGGTGTAGCAAGGGGCTACCCATCGTCAGGTTGGTGAAGCTCTTGGCGTGCACCATACGCGATCACCAGAGCCTGGGCAAGATTTCATGTTGGTTGCAATGACAGGGCAACATCTGCAGCTGAAGACCGGTTTTTGATCATTCAGACCCACAGGAACCGCTGCCACAGCAACCCAGCTTCGCAATGACCTCCAGAATGCATCCTGCGTAAATGTTTCGACGCAGACTATCCGGGCAAGGTTGTACGAAGGTGGTCTCCGATCGAGAAGACCATGTATTCGCATTCCGCTGAACCAGCACCACCGCCAGGCACGATATGAATGGGCCATGGACCACGTTGGATGGACCAGAGAAGATTGGCGACCTGTCCTTTTTACAGATGAGTCAAGGTACTGTCTAGACCACACAGATAGGCGTTCTAGGGTATGGAGAAGACCAGGTGAGCGATTCCATGCAGCCAACATTGCTGAGCATGACCGCTGTGGTGGAGGGTCAATCATGGTCTGGGGCTGCATCAGCAGGGAAAGACGTACAGAGCTCTGTGTCCTTGACCGTGGTACATTGACTACACAGCGGTATATTGATGAGATCCTGGATGTTCACGTCAGGTTGTATGCAGGTGCAGTGGGTGATAGATTCATTCTGATGGGCGATAATGCCAATCCTCATGTTGCCCATGTTGTCGGGGAGTTGGTACAGAGGGAGTGGGTTGAGCGTATGGGCTGGCCAGCAAGATCCCCTGACTTCAATCCAATCGAACATGTCTGGAATGAGTTGCAGCTTGCAATTCCTGCCCGTCCAGTCCAGCAAAGAAGTGTCCAGGAGCTTGGTGCCATGCTGGTCCAAGAATGGAACAACATCCCATAAATGACCACCAGGGCCCTGATTGGGAGCATGAGAAGGCGTTGTCAAGCTGTAATTAACAGTAATGGGGCTCATACTCGATACTGAACCCATACCAGTTCGCTCCGTCAACTTTTTGGCAAATTGAAAAATTTCCTCTTTTACCAATAATATCCATTTTCCATGGTTATCGTATTCAAAAGCTAAAAAATAATGTCAAACACAAATCAAATCTTAATTTCTCTACTTAAATCATTAAAAAAATATAATTAAATAAAAAATATATACACTTTTCATTACAATATTTCAACTAAAACGTAAAACGGGTAGTTGGATATACTTGGTGCTTAGCAAACTTTGAGTAGTATATGTGCGTTTATCTATGTCTAATTATTTCAATGAATTGCTTCCAGGAGGCAGGAATATAGAGAAGTATACACACAGCACAGTATACGCGCGTAAGCTAATTTCAGACTCTGTGTTGTTCCAGTCCAGTGTCGTATAATGGTGAATTTAGAGTTATCCATCTTTGCTCGGACAGTGATAAAAGAAATTTAAGGGTCGTATATCAAAAATTTCGATAGTCGAACATCCTGATCATTCCCATTTTTTTTTTTTTGGGGGGGGGGGGGGGGGGTGAAGCTGACATTATCCAATAGCAAAGTCAGCGTACTGTTGCGACACTACTGAAAGTATGGCGGTAACATGCCAGGAATGTATAGAAATCTGCGTGACCCGTACCATAGGTGTACTGGAGAACATTTTGTTTTGGGCAGTCATAGTTTGTCCCGATTCTTGTTAGAAAATGCCCTCATCTATCATGGATTTGCCTTGATGTCCCTGAAAATAGTCTGCTGATGCCAGTAAAATTGTTGCAGTTTACCTTCCTGTTATTTTGTCCTTTAAACACCATACCCTTGCGCTGAAACCTAACCCGGAGGGCTGCCATCAATAAACTTTCTCCAAATACCATACGCCTGTGCCGCATGCATCCTTCCAGGCATGGTTATTTTCGGGATCATGTCGTTTGTACTTTGCACTCACGGGAATCGTTCAGCATCCGAACGAAAAGACAAGCGCGAATTATATCTTCTGGAATCCTTGTATGCTGTTATAATCCCCTTGTGTACTGTCAGTGATACCTATGAATTCAGCACAGAACCCTCCTCCCTCACACCCACTAACCCTCGCTTATATCGTTATGCATTTTATACCCTTGAAATGTCGAGTCGGGTTGTGATTAGAGCTTTTGGCGGCCGCTTCGCCAAGTTTACAAAGTTTTTATTTGAAACCATCACCAGTGCGTACCCTCGCTGCACATGTGGTTTAATGTATGCATCCAGGAAGAAACGACGACAGGCAAGTAGATAAAGAATAACTTGCTGGTAGCTAGAAGACGAACGTTCGAGATTCCAGTAGATTTCGTAGCTTTTCATTTGGTTCTATTCGATTCGAAACAGTCTCGAATATCCGAGAAAATTTGAATCCCGAGAGTTTTGAATTTACATTTCTTTATTATATCGACTTTCTGAAGATGACAACACATTGTGTATTTATTAGGTACGAGACTTACCATATCCAGTCTAACTGGATAACACAGTTGCAAAATTTCTAAAAATATCACTTGAAGCGATAGAGTGAAACTAATTCAATAAATACACAGAACGTTACGATGTGTGATTGCGTTCGTCAATACGGCACGAGTGCCAGCGCAAAAGGATAGAACGAGAGGCGCAGCCTCGAGTTCTATCCTTCCGCGATGGAGTGAGTGCCGTGATGATGAACGCAGTCACACATCGTGGCGTTCTGTGTTTATTACACGTCTCTATAACATAGAATCAATTAAGTTAAAAATTCAAACACCACACACAGAAATTTTATTTACTTTTAAACTCTTGGTTATTTTTCCAATTGACATTCGATTTATCGGCTGTCACCACAGCTTCCAAACTGATCTGAGTCAGAATGCAACGTTTCGATTGGCTGATTACGAAAATGGGTGTTGTTTAATTCTTTTGGTCGATACATGACGCCAGGTGAAAAAATTAGTCTGTCAATGGAAATCCGTATGGAACACATGTTCCGTTCAGATTTGTATATATGGAAATGGAGGAAAAGTAATAGGCGTGTAATAAAACACGGAATGAGTGTGTTTCAGAATAAAGGTGAATCCAGACTTCCATTGTTAGATGCTGCTACGCTATGGGGGTTTTCAGGAATTGTTACGGAAATACGGAGTCGGAGTGTTACCTGACTAATATAATTACACTCGTTTTTAACCCTTTGAACGCTGGTGATATCTTCCATGTTAGTTCAATGGCAGCAATTGGAAGAGTACATATTAATTATTTGGAGGAAGACCAATTAATATTTCAACGTGCAGCCTTGGGGCTGCACGTTGAAAATATTGCTTGGTCTACCCGACACATTTTCTAAGCACCCATCCTACTTAATGAAATCATGACGTATCATGTTCCTGGAAAGGAAAAGGGCCTCTCGGATTCAAAGGGTTAATTTCAGCTGTCGTGTTTCATTTTGAAATACCCTGATAAACAATGAGCAGGCTTTTACAATAGTGAGTAGATCTGGGTTTCAGTATTTCGTTGACAAGTTGGATCGTACAGACAAAACGCTACACTTGCTGCGTCAAGTCTCATCAGATCGACTGGATACGACACAGCGGATCAAATTGACTGCTGTAATAATTTGTAATTTTCGAAAGGGTTTAAGAAAAATACTACAAACCTTGGTCCCCATATTTTGTCCTTTGTCTGCGTTCATAATACAAAATTAATTAACAGTTATGTACAATTGAGTTTGGAATGCTGGAGTCTGTGATGAATTCGGTGTGGCAAATAAGTTTCTTTTAGCGTGACGATGTTAAAACGTCTGATGTAGGAAAAACTTCCCGACGATATCCTGTTGTTGATATGTTAAATAGCAGAAAAAAGTATAGCACACGTCGCCGAATACCACAGACAATTGATTGTTATTTCTACCCGTGATCAGTACTCCAGTTGTTTTCAAGAAGAGTCGATGATATCTTTCAGTTGTCACCTTGTTTTAAAGGAGTGTCTGAACCTTCACTCTGAGCTACCAAATGAGTTACCAAATGATTGAGTCCTTATCACTGTAACAAAATTATTTTTCTCCTGGGTAGATATGGCCTTTAAATCCACAATTTTAAATAGTGTGCCCTGATATACACGCATCAGCTCATTCATCATACTGATTTCACAATAAGTATGTAAAAAGCACAGTGAACAAACATATGAGCAAATAACACGATTGAGTCCTGCAGCTCCTATTTCCACGTCCATTATCTAGAACTGGCGCCTTTGTCTGCGCACCCGGTACTCCTAAAAATAACAAAAATCAAATGTACATTCAATCTATTAGTTTTGCAGTTCATGTGTAAATGTAGCGCCCAGTGACAATGGAGTTCAGAATACACGTAGTTTAACCCTTTACCTAACATGAAAAGCAGACGACACTTGGCAAATTAATTTTCATTATTTTTCATTTTTTGTCTCAAAAACATAGGTTATGACCTCTCATTGGAACGAGCTCAACAAGCTCGTTTCAACGAGGCGTCATAACCTATGTTTTTGGGACAAAAAATGAAAAAAAATTATGAAAATTAATTTGCCATTTTTGAGAATAGCGCTGGCCGGTTTTGGCCGTAACGTTGGGTGAAGGGTTAAACTGTTGTTGAACAATGACATTCACACCATAATGCTACATGCAGTAGAAAGACTCGTCTTGTCGTATTTAAAGAATTTAGCTAGAAATTTGGGTTTTTTTCTCATTTATTTAAATTATTTATTTATTGGGGCTTAACGACACATTCGACAACCAGGGCCACCTCGTGTCAGACAGTTTTACGAGTGGAGGAAGCCGGAGTACCCGGAGAGAACGACCGAGCAACAGTCAGACTTCACAACATACTAACTCCACACAAGCAGGGTTAGCATTGGTTGATGACTAGTGCACCATCAACGTTCAGTACACCTGAGTACACAACACCACCGTGCCCCACGTGGGCGATTGGGATTAAGTGTCTTGCCAAAGGACACAACGCGGTTTCCGCGGGTGGGATTCGAATCGAGGACCTCTCGGCTTGCAGCCTGCATCTCTACCTACTGAGCCACCGGTCTCCCTTGTTTTTCATAATGTTGTTTTATTGAAGATAGTCTTAAGTACATATATAGAGGATATGGAATGAGTGTTTTTCTCATATAATATTTATGAAACGAGTCTAAGAATTTTCCGTTTTGGCGAGCCTCTGGCGAGCCCAAACGGAAAATTCGGACGAGTTTCATAAATATTATATGAGAAAAACACTCATTTCATATTCTATTTATCATATTACACACACAAGCACAAATTAGCCACTTAGTATGACTTTCTAACCCATCACCTAACCTGAGTTGCAGACGGCACTTGGAAAAAACATCCTCGTATAACTAAAAATTTTCATTTTTTGCTTCCAAAACATAGGTTATGACCCCTCATTGGAACGAGCTCGTTGAGCTCGTTCCAATGAGGGGTCATAACCTATGTTTTGGAAGCAAAAAGTGAAAATATAAAAAAATGAATGGCGTTTTTCTTGTAGGTAAAAGATTAATACAATATAACCCACCCTAAATAGGACAGATAACGTAAATTCTCCCTACTGAAATTATTCAAATGTGACCCAGTTGTATTTTGTTTAGCCAATCAAATTGTCCAGTTTTGAAATTGACCAATGAAAGCTCCCAACTCTAATTATGCAAATTATGAAAATGTGGCCCAGTCGTATTTTGTTCAGCCAATCAAATTGTCCAGTTTTGAAACTGACCAATGAAATTGACGGAAGGCTTTATTTATCACTGATTAATATGAAAACAAAATATCAAATGTATTAAAGTGAACAAAACGGACGAGTCATATAATAAATATATATACTATGAATACTTATAGATACATAGAACAGTACTGCACCTTTTAACCCTTTTCTCTACGCTGGAGATATCAAAATTTATTATTTTAATTATTGTTTTTTCAAATGTTTTAAAAAATTCAACCAAACCATATCACGCGACCCCTCATTGGAACGAGCTCGACGTTTTGAGGGGTCACATGATATGTTTTTTAAAAATTTCTTGAATTTTTTTCAACTGCAAAATTTATAAATTACGCTGGTGGTTGCGGCAAATTCTATAGGAGAAGGGTAAACGAACATTGTAAAAAAATGATATGTTGAACGGGTAATGGCGAGGGTTTCTCTTGTAACAATAAAACATTATGATTATTTTTGTGTTTCGCTAAATTAAACATCAATGACACATACAAGAAAACAAATTGGGCATTCAAGACTCGATAACAAACTCTGGCAGCTTGTTTTAAAAGCATGTGGAGTGAATTATCATCAAAACAACTTTGGGTGTATATGTCAGCAAAAACTGTACTACTCAAAATGTGCTTTCGATCACTCTTAACCAACTACATATACTATTCAAAAAAGTAGGGGATATCCAAACTGATGTTGATATTTTCGGAAAACGGTATTGGATACGCGTGATTGGACACATCAATATGTTACCAAGTGTCGGAAATCGGGGCTTTGTCTTTGCTGGGGAAATAGATTCACGCCGCGTATTCAGCCAAAACTCAGGGAGTGTCGTCTGAATCCGTGCGTGAACGTATGTGTCACCGTGATGAACCCACCCGTTTCACTTTTGTTGGGGTGGTTCTTATCCTGAGGGGGTTAATAACTTTTCCTCGAAAATCATAAATCAACAGGGGTTCACTGGAAACAACAATTTTAATGCATATATATAAAAATAAATATGATAATTTGTGACTTACATGGAATCCAAAAGAATAAGAAAACAAAACGTCAATCACCCCCTACCCACACAGTTTTTGAGTCACTTGCGGGCCCGCATACTCTGATGTCGCTGGTTTTTCCTTCTCGCTGCTGTTCTTTCTTTGGTCGCCTCTTCACTTCACTCTTTCACTGCCGTCGCACGGCCAGTAATTTATTGTCACTTTATACCAGACGTTTTTACTCAACATGTAACGGAATGTCACTCTACGCCTGCCGTCGCACGGCCGCTAACGTATTGTCACTTTACTTTGTCACCTTCCCTCTAACAAGTGACGGAATGTCATTCTTCCACTGCCACCGCGCGACCACTTGCTTATTGTCACTTCACTGGACGCTTTTGACTCAAGCAGTCGCCACCAATGGGGTTAAACTCTCCCCTACGTTTATCTCAGAATAATGTCCATACAGGCAAAGCCCACTCTGCCTACGTATGGCTTGCCTTCTAAAACAGGTAATGCCGTTTACCTAAATGCGAATAGCTCCCTGAGCTCGTACTTCGTGTTTCTGATCCTATTCTCATATGTGGCCACCGACGTGGCCCACGACTGCTCCTATTCTAAATATGAGCTCTGTGGCTCCCCTACATCATAACGTGCTATACTTTCGCACCGATGCGGCACCTCCTCTATCCTATAGCATGGGACATCCCCATCTACTCGCAACGACCCGCAGTCTTACACACCTTCAGTCTGGAATGAATTTTTCGAGAAACCAACGATTTTTAATTCCATAGCCACAACATTAATTCTCAGTTTAATCGCTTCTCTTGAACTTTTCATGCTTAATGAGCAGCTCTTGAGCTATTGCTGGTCTGTTTAAGTGACAAATCGGTTTTCGGGGTCCGTCCTATATCTATCTTTACGCTTTACATTTTGCCCAAGTGAGAAAGATTATCGAAAATACACACACTTTTAAACAACAAAATAGAAAAATCCAAGCTATCATCTTGACACCAAATTTAGTGTGGATCATGAATGTTACCGGCCCACGAAAACTTCGTGCAGGTTTTTCGCACGAGCGCCGAGTTAATGTCTGTGGGGTACGTTTTGAAATTTTCATTTGTACTGGACGGGCTTTTTCGGAGGTCTCATCGTTCTTTTCTTGGTATAAACTCGGTCATCAATAGTTCCTAGTCGAAACGTATCTTTTGAGATATGCGAAGACTGACACGTGACGAACGTTTACGTGCCGTTGGCATGTTGGAAGCTGGCAAAGGCAGCCTGCAGTGGCTCAAATTCTCAACGTTACTCAATCGGTGATTAGCAGGATGTGGTCACCCTACCGTCAGGCAGGCAATGTTGATGACAGACGTCGGTCAGGTCGTTCAAGGGCGACAACTGCTAACCAGGATTGTTTCATCCGAACCACAGCATCACATAACCGCCATCAAAGTGCCTCATAAACTGGACAGCAGCTGCACCGAGCGACAGATGTGCGAGTCAGTAGTCAGACTATCCGAAATCGCCTACACAGCTGGAACTTGTTCGCTCGACGACCTCGAATAATTCCACGTTTGACTGAACGTCACATCGCAGAAAGGCTTAATTGGTGTGAGCACGACAGCGCCGGGACAATCGTCGGTGGAACAACGTCATGTTTACCGACGAGTCGGGGTTCACTCTCGACTTCCACGACAGGCGAAACAGAGTGTGGCGGTGGCGGAACGAACGATACCATGACGTAACCGTTAGGCAGCACGATCGTTTTGGTGGTAGATTGGTTATGGCGTGGGGAATGGCGCGACGTCACGGCCGTCGATTCATTTTCCACGATGTCAGTGCAAGAGCACACAGGGCCCGTGTCGCTACAGAGTTCCTCCGGGAGCAGAAAATCACTACACTGCCTTGGCCAGCACTAAGTCCAGACCTTTCACCAATCGAGCACGTCTAGGATACGCTTGGCAGGTGCCTACGACAACGCCAACAGCCCCCTACCAGTGTCCAGGAATTCGCCGCTGCACTGCAGGAAGAATGGAATAACATCAGTCAAACTGATATTGGATGTTTGGTGAGGAGTGTGCCATGTCTCGCGAACCGAGGAGGATTTACAAGGTACTGAGGTCTTGGACTGAATGTCGTACATTCTCTGACTGACCGTCCATATCTTCTACAGCTCAGTGCGTGGAATGTGTGCTTGTCAGACACCCAACTATTGCTGAAGCCGTTCACCAGATGCCACCGTACAATGCCTCAACTGTCTTTTTGATAAAAATATAAATATATTTCTTCATGTATCTCACTTTTATCAAATATCCCCTACTTTTTTGAATAGTATATTTGAACATATAAGGCAAATATGTGGATTTGTATCTTTGTTTATTTGGTCATCGAGACAACCACTGAGTCAAGGATAGTAACTGTCGGACCTTCTAATTTACTTTCCCGACTCAAGCAGGGGTTGCACTGGTTAAAGGCACGCGCAGCATCGACATGGTGAACGTCTTCGAGCAACATTCTATACGCCTATGATACACTTTCCTTCAACCAATGATGACCCTGCTTGTATAGCGAGAGTTACTGGCCGTTGCACAATGGTTCTCTCCCGGTATTTCGACTGTCTCCACTCGTAAAATAGTCAGACACGATATGACAAGTTTGTTTAGAGTGTTGTTAAACCCCAAAACACAAAAAAACATAAAAATGTAAACATTTACTCTCTGGGAAAAAGATATGGCGATCAGCAAATTTTGAAGAGTACGTATCTTTGTAACTAACGTGACTACCACTACCCTTCACAGCTTATGACACCTAATTCAAGCCGAGCTCGTTCCAATAAGAGCCATAAGCTATGTTTTAAAGCAAATATGAACAGGCTTACTTTACATTGTTGGGTGGGAAAGTGTCATCTTCTATTCCTGCAAGGTTAAAGATTAAAATTCTTGGAGAGAGCATATAAACTCCCAACTCAAATTCAGCGAAAAAGAATGAGACGCGCGAACAGTATTTCAGCTAGTTATCAAGGCGTTCCATTGGTTAAACTCTACGGTTAATTTTTATTCTTTTTTTCCACATTACACCATTCTTACCTGTGACGAAACGCCGTTCACCAGTGTTCTTGTTAAAATCCAGCGTCTGCGTAATTTATACCCCTCCCAACCAACCCTATTTACTGAACGGCATCTATCAAACGTTTTTGGATAATATCAGGTTAACCCTTTACTCAACATAACGGCAAAAACCGGCCAGTGCTATTCTAAACTTAGATGTGAGTCTTCCATGGAAGACGTGTGTCGCCTGGCGTTTCAGACAGAATTCTAAGTGGAAAAGGGGCATAACTCTGGAAAAAATACAGCGGTCAAAAAATAAAATAGGAGGTGCACAATGCCATTATGTGATAAAGAATCACTGAAAGTTTCATTAAAATCCATTCATAGGTTAAAGAGGAGTGGCGGATAATAGAAAGTGTGACGCGGACGACGCAAGACGACAAAAGTAATCCCTATATGTCGCACCCCACTTCGTGGGTCGGCGACACAAAAATCGCCAATTAGTTTTCAATATTTTTTCATCTATTGTCTCAAAAACGTAGGTTATGACCCCTCGTTGGAACGAGTTCGTCGAGCTCGTTCCAATGAGGGGTCATAACCTATGTTTTTGAGACAAAAAATTAGTTATTCAAGAATTTTTTTGCAAGTGTCGTCTGCTTTTCATGTTAGGTAAAGGGTTAATAGTGGTTTTCATTTGAGATCTGAAATGCACGCAATAAAAGCTGCCATTCGAAAAAGGCAAAACTCTGTGCTCTCACATACTTCACCACGTAAACTTACAACTAATTTTCCCAGCACCCAAAACCAATAATTAATTAATCACTTTTGTGAGGTTGAGACCGATAAAGTCTTCTTGATTTCAAATGGATATGGAATTTGACTGTCAGAATATACAAATCTCCAGACTGCTACAATATACGATTACAATGAGGAGTCTTGATGAAAGACGAAGCATGTAACGCACACCGTGTTCTGAGCAGATCACAAGTTTAATTATACTAACGATGGCATGATCAATTAAAAGGAATCGATAATCTTAAAATCGATAATTGTTGACTGCAAGGCGCCGTTGTGGCTTTACATAGCTATCACCGATTTTACGGAGAAGCGAATAAATTGCATTGCAGCTTTCCATTTCAATTCTCTGCTAATGTGTATTTTTTAAGCAAAAGGCAAGAAGTTTCGCTGAAAGAAATGCAAAAAGGAAAGAGAGTTCACCTCTGTGGACTGCTGCCTGATAAAAGGGAACATTGATATAATTACCCCCCCCCCCCCCCTCCTCTCTCA
This sequence comes from Pictodentalium vernedei, assembly GCA_031216915.1. Taxonomy (NCBI): domain Eukaryota; kingdom Metazoa; phylum Mollusca; class Scaphopoda; order Dentaliida; family Dentaliidae; genus Pictodentalium; species Pictodentalium vernedei. Next base: position 229,387,483 of record CM062293.1, read on the forward strand.
GTTGAATATAGCTTATTTGCAGTAGGCAGTTATCTTTATGCTATTATCACCAATGAATAGGGCATTCTCTGGTATATTAACAGGCATTTAATGACACGGTAAAACCGCGTAATGCCCAATACGCCACAAATGTGCAGATCCACTGGTGCTGATGGAAAACTTGTTTCATTAGCGCCAGCGGCCTTACACGACATATTACTCAACATACTCCTCTTATCAAATGCTCTTCTCTTTCTGCCACTCCAATGAAGAGCTATAATAGAACGCAGTGTTCATTAATCTCTGTAAGATTCCTCATAATCTCGGACCTACGTGGGCTCGGGTCACCCTAATAACATGTCGGACTACTGATCATGCCTGCCGAGCTAACAAACCGTAATGCCATTCGCAATCATGTTATTGTTATACTAGTTTTCAGAATGCTGGATTTACACTGGTTTGAAAACTGATATACCTCGAGGTCTCGCCGAAGGGTGAAAACATCGTTAACCACTCATACACATCTGAATGTACTCGGGTAAGGGATTTTTTTGTTCTTTTCGTACTTACCTACTTTCACTTCTAATGCAAATGTTCTTAATCATAATTTTCAGCAGCATAAGGAATACAGCCACTCATATTTTGTTTGTCAGAGGTCTGGGAAAATACTTTAGCCACATTAGGCCAAACAAAATTAAATAATTGATTCTCAGGCATTTTTTTTAAATGAATGAGGGCAGGCGGTTTTTATTTGTATTTTTTTTATTCCTGGTGGGATGGTCGCCGATGCCTAAAATCCAGTTGTGAGAGCCTAAAATTAAATACTAGAGCTTCCATATTGATTTCATTGATATTTTTTTTTTTTGCAGAAGCCAGAATCAGACTGTTAAAAAAATGATGGTACCAGTGCAAAAGCCAACATTTTCCTTACCCATACTTCGTATTCAGTTACACGTAAATAATAGTTTGTTTATACAAATTTGTTCTATTACAAATTATTGGAGAGTGCCTGTTGGCACTCTCCAATAATTTGTAATAAAACAATTTTTGATGAACACATATAGACCACTAAAAGTAATCTAGCTCTCAAGCAGTTGAATAAATATTTATTTTGTACAAACAAATGAGAATCGTGTCGCATTTCGTGAAGAGAATAACAATACTGTATCAATGTATACGACATATTGCATCGCAACTTGCGAGGTGATACCGCTAAAATCACACCCTATGATAGTTTTATACATTTTGAATTTTGCCTCCAAAATAAATATGACGAACGCGTGCCGAAAAAAACGAATGCGCTGGTACCTGAGAATCTACAGATTAATTTTCTTTAGCCTTAAAAGAAACAATTTCAAAATGTTTCCGAGTATCGATGTTTTGTTATATCAGCCATCGGGGAGCGCGGTGGCTCAGTAGGTAGAGGTGCAGGCTGCAAGCAAAGAGGTCCTCGGTTCGAATCCCACCTGCGGCAACCGCGTTGTGTCCTTGGGCAAGACACTTCATCTCCATTGCCCGCGAGGGGGTACGATGACGCCGCGTACTAAGGCGTACTGCACGTCGATGGTACGCCTGTCTCCAACCAATCTAACCCTGCCTGAGCTGGAGTTACGATGTTGGGGAACTGGCAGCTGCTCGTCGTTGCTCGGTGGTTCTCTCCGGGTACTCCGGCTTCCTCCACCCGTAAAACTGTCACGGTCATGATTAGCCATTGTGCATAAATATGTGACCTTAAACATCACTAAATAATAAATATATCAGCCATCTTGCTTCGTGGCATCCAGGGGAAAATGAGAAAGTATTTTGTCGGGTCAATTGTTTGTATAACATTCGAAGATTCTGTACGGGTGGTTATAACTGAAATATCTATGAAACATTTTAGCCGCCGAATTGTTATTCTGCTTGTGCAAGGTTTCACTAATTTGGCCCAATTTGCTTCTCTGGTGACTGTGTGGTTCATGTTAACGCACCTCTTTACATTTGAAGACGTTATCGTCTTCTCGGTACACGTTCCAAGTGATATTAATTTTCCTTCATTTGTCGCCTCAAAACCATAGCTTATGATCTTCATTGGAACGAGTTTGACGGGCTCGACGAGCTCGTTCCAATGATATATCATAAGTTATGTTTTTTAGACAAAAATGAGCACATGTTAATTTAGAACGGTGATTTTTGTGAATATCACTGGCTGTTTTTTCCCATTAAGTTTGATATGGGATTAACGAGCTTATAGCACCGGGATTGGTTTGTTGATTAAAGCCCTTTTCATCACAATGCCAGTACTCACTGTAGGTCTGATAAAGAACTTTCTCAAATAGCCCCTCAGGTAACAAAAACTGCCGGGGAGATGATTGTATGCTCGGTAGTTTTTAACACTTTACACAACGTAACGGCCAAAACCGGCCAGCGCTATTCTCAAAAATCGCCAATTAATTTTCATTATTTTTTCATTTTTTGTCTCAAAAACATAGGTTATGACCCCTCGTAGGAACGAGCTCGTTGAGCTCGTTCCAACGAGGGGTCATAACCTATGTTTTTGAGACAAAAATGAAAAAAAATAGTAATTCAAGAATTTTTGTTTGCAAGTGTCGTCTGCTTTTCATGTTAGGTAAAGGCTTACGTTATTTCCAGATACGAATTGTGACCTTCATTATTTGACGTCGGCATCGAAAGAGAAAACTGACTATTAATTGCTGCTTTGATCTCGAAGCATGGATCCGAGTATTACGTCCGACACATCTCCGTGTCCTCGACATTTTTTGGCGTTTGGTCAACGTATTTGCAGTGGTTTGTAATGTTGTCTGAGAGCAAATCGCACGCACATATCACGCACACATTCATCGTTTGTGCACCCAATGGGTGTCAGGAGCTCTTTTAAATTGATTAACAGTTACAAGACATACCTCTTTTCTGATTCAATTTGTCAGCTGAAACGAAAAAAAAGCTTTAATTTAACAACGACAAATCGAGAAAAGAAATTTTCATGGACAATATATTGATAATTAACACACCCGGCAAAACACCTTGTTACACCGAATATCGCTGTCTGCGGTGCTACCATTTCCAAAGATGTTATCTAAGGAATAACCTGGTTTGCTTTCAACATTGCAAATTATATATACAGCACCATGAAAATGGATTGTAAACTTAAACACCAATGAAAAGGAGCATAACAAGTACAATCAAAATTTCTTGTAATGGGCTGGGGGCGCGGTGGCGTCGCGGTAACCGGTTCTCGTGAGATCACCGAAGTTAAGCAACGTCGAGCCCGGTTAATCATTGGATGGGTGACCGTCTGAGCGATCAATTCGGACTCCCTTGTTGTGTCTTTGGGCAAGGCACTTAACGCCGATTGTCCACATGGGGGCACGATGATGCCGTGTACTAGAGGCGTACTGCACGGCGATGGTAAGCATGTCTTCAACCAATCTAACCCTGCCTGTGCTGCAGTACGGAGTTACGATGTTGGGGAGCTGTCAGCTGCTCGTCGTTGCTCGGTGGTTCTCTCCGGGTACTCCGGCTTCCTCCACCCGTAAAACTGTCACGGTCATGATTAGCCATTGTGCATAAGTATATGACCTTAAACACAAATAAATAAATAAATAAATAAATAAATAATAAATAAATAAATAAAAATGTAATGGGCTTCTGAGTTGAATACTTTGATAATACTTCTTACTATTGTAATATAGAGGCGGCCGTACGCCCCACCCCAGGTTCCGAGGATTTATGGATTGGTTAAATTTGAAAGTCAAACGCTGTATATTTAACCCTTTACCTAACATGAAAAGCAGACGACACTTGCAAACAAAATTCTTGAATAACTAATTTTTTTCATTTTTTGTCTCAAAAACATAGGTTATGACCCCTCATTGGAACGAGCTCGTCGAGCTCGGTCCAAAGAGGGGTCATAGCCTATGTTTTTGAGACAAAAAATGAAAAAATAATGAAATGGCGATTTTTGTGAATAGCGCTGGCCGGTTTTGGCCATTACGATGGGTAAAGGGTTAAAAGGTATTAGAAATATTAATTGATGATATGATTTATTCACATAAAAAAATACCAAAAATAACTCTGTATTTCAGTCAAATAGACGGATGACGGACAGAATGGTCAAATGGATATATAATGGCCAAAAAGGCAGAATGTAAAGCATCGAGTCAGCATATGGAAAAGGGGGAAACCCACACGATCGCTGATCTCGGAATAGGTTCTGCGTCACCAGAATCGATTCCGGAATCAGCCACAACGTGCAAACTGAATTCTAGTCGCGTAAACGTTATTTAGATGTTTCACAAAGTGGGAAGTGGAATGGGAGTTAGACCCACCGGTCAATACGTTCAATATGAATCCCGTTCCACGAGACTAAGAATTACTGAGCTAAAATATCTTTTCAGCGATGAAGAACCAATGAATAAGGTATTCACGATGACCAATGGAAAAGAAAGAAAGTCTCGCACCACCAAAAGAATGCGAGAACACAATACTTAATAATTACCAGAACAGACAAAGAAGTAAAACCAAATGTAAATACTGACGTCGTTCTGAAATCAAATAAAAATTAGATCTATTACACTATTATAAAGTGCCGGCGGAACCGGTTGGGGGCGAAGTAGGTGCCCCCCCCCCCCCCCCTCCCCAACATACTTCTTTCCACAGACATTACTCACGATTACACTACGATTTTCACAATTTGAGAGGATGCAGATCTGTCAGTGTATAGATAGGCGCCTCGTTGGGACAGTGGAACCCATTTAATTGTATATCTCATAACTGAATGGTCGGGAGCGCGGTGGCTTAGTGGCTTAATCCCGATTGTCCGTATGAAGGGCACGGTAGCGCTGTGTGCTAAGGCGTACTGCACGTCGATGGTGCACTTGTCTTCAACTAATGCTAACATTGCTTCAGTGGAGTTAGTACGTTGGGGAATCTGACAACTGCTGGCCGCTGCTCGGTGGTTCTCTCCGGGTATTCCAGTTTCCTCCACCCGTAAAGCTGTCCGACACGAGGTGACACTGGCCGTCGAAAATGTCGTTAAACCACAATAAATAATAAATAATTGAATAGTCTTGTTAACTGAATATAATTTGCAACCACCAAACCATTTACCGTACCTTCAGTGTATATTTGACCTGTTAATTATATATGTTACAGTGGAAACTGCTGTTGACTGAATAAAAATTCCAATAATATTCCAAAGAATAAGTCTGACGGCTACAGAGTTGCCCACGTTTTTAGACCAAATAGGCAGCAGTGCATCTAATACGGGCATTTATTCTATTATATCGTGTTTGACAGAGCTCTATGAGATCTGATAAACAAGATTTAATACAATAAATGCTAAGTTAAACACTAGAATATAGGACAATGGCCATACTCTTGTTGATTGAATACTCCTGTTAAATGAATATTTTTCACAGGCAAGAGGGCTATTCAATTAACAGGGTTTCACTGTACTATTTCATCTCCAAATTTAAACAGATGTTGATGCATTTGGCTAGCGAACTCCACCTTCTGCCGCTTCGGATTATTCGTTTTGCATTACTCGAATTTCAGCCTGAAGGCGAGCCTGAAGGTTTGAAAATGACTCAAGTAGAAGAAATAGACCTCACCTTAGGAAGAAGTTGGCTTATATATTAAACTCGAGTTAGAGCGAGTATTCATACATTAGAGGGCATACGATTACACAGTACAGTCGCCGTGGACAGGTCGTAATCCTGGGCAGTGATGTCCATGTATGCGTTTAGCCGTTTACCCGATAATAAAAATCATCATTCAGCAGCAAAACTGTAATTAATGAAGCACTGAGTTGTGTCCGGTGCTTCATTAATTAAATGTTTGATGATTATTCCAATAATTAGTGTTTGGAATCTAATATTATTGCGTCCGTGGAAATATTGCCCACCGGTGGAAAGTGACCAGTCCACGGCGGCTGTACTGTAGTACATGGTGTGTCTCGCACGAACGTCGTCAGCTGTTTCAAAGGTCTAGTACATTTATCGGTGCCCGCTTTCCTCTCCCATCACTCAAAACACACTTTATAACACCTTCCGTCGCACCCGTCATGACCTGAGAATCACGAAAATAGCATTTTCTGTGCGGAACATTTTTCAAATTTTCTTTCACGTGGCCGAACCATGTTTGGTCTGGTACATCTTGCATATTAGTACCATGCATGTACTCTTAACGCACAGTGTGAAAAGACTGTATATGAAATGTATTTGTAGATAATATAATATGCAGTTATCGTCAATATTCAATCTGTACAAGATTACGTATTATGGTGACAGTAGGATATGAGGTGCATGTACACATGACCTTAAAAATGTATACCCTTTATGGATGTGAACACGATGTTGCTCACAAGCCAACGCACGTGTCATCATAACTCATTTTGAAATTCACAGAGGCATTCTTTAAAAAAAAACAGAGCCCAATTCACAAGTCTGTTGGGGCATTCGGATTTGAAGGAAAAGCGCCCGTTAACGGACAATATACTCGCGGGAACGTCTTACGAGGCTCGGTCACTTGAGAACCCCATTGGCGGTCTTTTCTTCAATTTTAATCACTTTCTTTTTCTTTCAGTTTAAGGGGGGAGGCATGGGTGGGCGGTGGTGAGGTAGAATGATCGAGGAGGCAGGAAAACCCGAACAAAATGCCAAGTAGCGGAGGTGAGCTTAACGTGAACAAGCGGTACGTGAACTCTGGTCGCACCGATTGTAGGCGCATGTTTTTCCACCGTGCTCCCATTTGGGTTAGTAAGGGTAAGTGTCGTGCCCAAGGACATAATGAAAGTTGCCGTGCGGCATTCATGTCCTATCAACCCTACGCGCAATGCGCTAAACAATGAAACAGCGCGCCCTATAGACATCTTGGAATGAAGTAGATCTGTTAAATTGTACCTCTGTTAAAGTTCTGTTAAAGATGTTCCTCGAAAGTGTTGATTAGTTTCATATAATAATCAATACCCAACGGCGATGTATCGGGGGGGGGGGGGGGGGGTACAGAGCTACACTGACCACCCGACCCCATTTTATTCGCAGACATGTTTCATGATTGCATACTGAGATTTAAGAAATGTCAAGTGTCAAATCAGTGATATGTATGAACTGAAAAAGTAAGCCAGCTTACTTGCATTTAGTCGGTGAATTCCACCGTCAGTCGGTACGGACTATTTCTTCTACTTCAACCATCTTTCAATCCGAAGGCTAGCCTTCGGATTAAAAGATAGTTGTAGTACAGGATACAAATCCACGCCAGACAATGCCACACATACCATTATAAAAAAGTTTTTTTTTGCATATTTGAGATTATAATACGTTCTGAATGAAGCGAAAGGATTCCATTGGTTCAGTATATTATTCGCACCTCACCCGGCCACCCCACCTCCTGCATTCATAAAGAACACTACCCGCCGCACACAAGGCACTCAAGGTATAATAGCATTTTAGTGGATGAATGTTTCAAACAAAATTCTTCCTCATGTAGACTAACCATTTTGCTCCCGCTTTCCCTGTAAATATCTTTCGAGAGGGGGTTAATTAAATTTTCTTTAACTGCTGTAACACGATGATCAGTTCGTGAATTAATGTTCAACTACTGGTATATGTGCTGTGATTGCGCAAGTTAGATAACTGAGCAATTGTTTACAAAGTGCTTAACCCAAGCGACGCCAGAACGATGTGATAATAATACTCTGGCAAATTAAATACTTATGTAACTTAATCTTTAAAAAATGATTTATTTATTTTAGTTAAAAATCCAGAAGAAATAAAACTCTGTATTAAGGGCAACAACAGCACGTGTGGACTGAAGGAGACAGATTTTCGAAGCTGCAGTGAACCACAAGGGTAATCAAATTCTCCAGTGTGTTCACATGTTGAGGTCACTGTTTTTGGTAATAGTGTGGTCGTTGGGTGGTTCTACCTTCACGAAATTCCTAAAATGCGGCTTTGGAGTCATTTTATGCAGAAATATCCTTTGAATATCATTTATAAAATCCGCAATGAACCAGTTTAATTTGAGAAGCCAAGAAGCCAAGATGGCGTGAAAGATGGCCTCTATCATCTCGAAAATTCGGATATCGACACACAAAAACTATCAGCGAGCAATCTTAACAGAAGAGACCAGATTCATTAGCTAAAAAACAGAAACAATGACATATTGGATCGCAGATGAAAGAAATACCCTCGAAAAAGCTAACAATGGCTGCCAAAATGGCAGGTAAACTTTCGAAATTAACTTTTTTCATCAGACCACATTCGAAAAAGATTCTCAAGAATTCTTCTCACGAAATACTCATCAGAGAGCTAGTAATGAGCCTAAAAAAATGGAATTACTATAACATAAGGACTGCACACACCTGTGTCCCAGTTTGTACAACATAGCCACTAAAGAATGCTAAACCCTTCTCAACTCGGTGGGGAGCGCGGTGGCTCAGTGGTAGACTGTTGGACTTCTATGCTAGAGGTCCCGAGTTCGATCCCCATCCGGGACGACCCGCATTGTGTCCTTGGGCAGGCACTATATCCCGGTTGCCTACATGAGGGCACGATGACGCCGTGTACTAAGGCGTACTGCACGTCGATGGTGCACATGTCTTCAACCGCTGTAACCCGACTTAAGCGGCACTTGAATAGAGTTAGAATGTTGAGGAGTTGACAGTTGCTCGTCGATGCTCGGGGGTTCTCTCCGGGTAATCCAGCTTCCTCCACCCGTAAAACTGCCACGGTCACCATTAGCCATTAACCAATAAATAAATAAATAAAAAAATATTCTCAACTAGGTCTTTCGTCGCCGAGAGCTACTTTTGCTGAATTCTTACAACCTTCTCCACTGAACACTACCACACACTTCAGGCCGTTTTTACGACAAGAACACAAATTCGTTCCACAAGGATTCTTGCCTGAAAGCAGCTCAAATTTGTAGCTTACAATTTTAAGCAGGCTTTCTGGGGCAGAAGAAGATTAGTCATAATCGGAACATAGTCAGTTCCTCGGACTTCCCGTCCACAAAAAACAAGGATCAATGCAATCATTTTCGAGTTGCCTTCAAATCAAGATTTGTAGGCGCACCATCAAAATGTGATAAAACGCTGCCCGGTGAAAGTTTTTTTCCGGATCAATTGAATTTTGGCTCGAGGACATCATCTCCGTGATTGGCATATCTCAAGTTGCTGAATGTGTCCATGAGCTTGCCATTATACACGAGAACGAAGCGTCTGCCATCAGCTTCGCTTATTTGTTTCTGTGTAGAGACAGGACCGGGCATGGTATAGGATAGCTGGCGCAGCCCTTCCAAGAATTCTATCTTTTTTAACTTCCCCCTGGTTGTATGTTCCACACCAGGCATGGATAATAAAATGCGCAGCTTTTTAAATTCCCCTCTTCGCATTACGAGAACGCCAATTTTCCATAGAGCATGGCCACTCGCAGGGTATCAGGCTTCTGATTTGAAGTAAACGCCAGCCATATGTGGGATCCAATGATACATATAGGTTATTACCACCATGTGGGTTTCCGAGATGGTATATTGAAGTCGAGACCACGTCTTTGGGTGTCAAGGTGATAGCTTGGATTTTCGATTTTGTTGTTTAAAAGTGCATATATTTTCGATAATCTTTCTCACTCGGGTTAAATGTAAAGCATAAAGACGGGTATCTTGCGAACCCCGAAAACCGATTTGTCACTTAAACAGACCAGCAATAATTCAAGCGCTGCTAATTAAGCATGAAATTTAATGTCCATTATGGCGCATTTGTTGAATGCCACATGGGCTATCTGATAACTGATTAAAGGAGTAAGAGAGACAGTGTTCTCCTGCAAGTCGTTATCTGTGTAATTATGGCCAGTTAATAGGTGATTGCTGTAAAAACAGTACACACCACATGTTCTGGACACACACCCATATTACGCATCTAGCCTGTCACCGAATGTCAACATGCACCGAAATGCAAGACTTTCAAAGGAACATAAAACCGAGTATTAAATTAAGATAGATCTAAGCGGCCAAGTTCAAGAGAAGCAATTAAAATGAGAATTGATGTTCTGGCTATGGAATTAAAAATCGTTTTTTTTTTCTCAAAATTCATTCCAGTCTGAAGGTGTGTAAGACTGTGGGTCTCGACGAAGAAATGGGGATGTCCCATGTTATAGGTTAGAGGAGGTGCCGCATTGGTGTGAAAGTATAGGCACGTTGTAGTGTAGGGGGAGGCACGGAGCTCATATTTAGAATAGGGGCAGTCGCGGGCCAAGTCGGTGGCCATATCTGAGTGTAGAATCAGAAATAGAAAGTGCGAGCTCAGGGAGCTACTAGTATTTAGGAAGACGGCATAACTGCCGTAGAAGGCAAGACATGCGTAGGCAGAGTAGGCTTGCCTGTATGAACATTATTCTTAGATAAACGTAGGGGAGCGTTTAACCCCATTGGTGGCGACTGCGTGAGTGAAAAGCGTCAAGTAACGTGACAATAAGCTAGTGGCCGTGCGATGGCAGTGGTAGAGTGACATTCCGTCACTCGTTGGAGGGAATGCGATATAGCGAAGTGAGAATACGTTACACAAGAATACTTACAACAAGAATGTATTTCCACCAATACAAGTGAAAACGTCTATACAAATCACTTCTATTGGTGGAAATACATTCTTGTTGTAAGATAAAATCTGTATTGAGGGTGGAAACCGCGTCTGCGATCATTCGTTTCAGAAAGAGAACATTTTTTACCTACACTCATCGAAAACAGATTAAACATGTCGAGACCACCGTTTTTGATAACAGAAAAATGAAAAATAAATAACCATATCAACGAAATAAAATAGACTAGATCATTTTTTGCCACGATGACATTTTTTATATAGGTCTGTTATGTGTTAAACCTGAAAAATAAAATAAAGAAACACAAAGCTGAAACACTGCAATAATTTTTAGCGACTATAGTACAAGTAGAATAATGAATGAGGATTACGTCATGCATAGCGCAAAAACGCAATGTCATGGCGTCATGATTTTGCTTCATAAAAAATCAACTTGTAGATGCTGAACGATTGTCAAAATATATGCGAACAAGTCAAGAAATGGAGGAATATTTTAAGATGAATCGGTTATTACCACCAAGTGGACGGTGGCCTTCCACTTTATCATTCAGATGGATGAAGGCGAAAGTTTTCCCTACTCGTCCCCCATACTCATCGTCTTTAATTGTAGGCCTTTGTACATAACCATCGAATATGATGCAGGTATGCCCAGACTTACATCTCACAAAGTTGACATATTATTAAATTATTTCAATATACTTGGACTTTTTCGGCACATTCACTCTGTGTAGAAGAGTGCATCTGTCGATGTCATGAACATTTTGTTTCGGAATTTCAGCACCACGCCAGACTACCACTGTGAGATCTTTTGCCAAATGTGTTTTTGTTGGCTTCCTTATTGCGTCATCTTTAAATAGGGAGGTGGACAGTGGGGTGGGGATGGGGGATCATCTCATTTTTGAAATGACCCCTGCCATGTCTTCTTCACATCGTGCCATTGCGATCAGGCAAGAAAATAATTTTACGCCAAGCACAGTTGATCTAATGATTTTATTTGGTCACTACGTTTGGGGGACGCTTCGCCAACTTTTACTCCGTTATCCAGCTGCTTCTGTATCTTTACTTCTGTGGTATCGTCACTGTCTCCAACAGTTAGGCGAACAGAAAGACGACGCAACTTACTTTCACTCAAATCAACGGCTCATGCTCATCAAAGCATTGCTGAATGCTCGCGAGGTCAGTATAATCGCTCTTGGCTCGTAAAAGGTCTAACACAGCGTGTTGCTTGCTAGTAGCGTTAGCTCACTCATCGCACCACGGATCGCAGTACATCAGTGCATACTGTGCACCTATTGTAGCCTTATAGTTTCGGCCATTCCCTCTCGCGTGTCAAATCCCTCTATAGTTCGCATCAACGCTTGCTCAATCATCAGATCAGTTGACAACCATAAGCAAAACTTGTTAGTTCTATGAGTTGAGCGGAAACCATTTTGCACGAATGGCTTGTTTTACCAGAGGTGGTTTTCCGGCAATTCAAGCATTAACTGCAGATAAAGATGACAACTATTTGCATAAGTTTGTGAGGCCAGTTGCCGCGAAAAGATTGAGCATCGTGTCAGATGATGTGAGAAGATGAAGACTTCAGTTTCCAGTTCTCTCAGCTCTGATGAAATCCTTAAAGTGTTGCCCATATTCTAGATATTGTATCCTAAGTTTTTTTTCCATCAGGAGTGACTTGTACTCGAACACACAGCTGTCGAGTTTCATAATTGTTTGAGACTGTTGGAGTTGTGTAAGCTCGTCTTCAACTTTTCTGTATAACTGCTCAACCTCCCCCAAGTATGATGTACTGGTTTTCGTTAATTTCCTCGTGTCAGGGTAAATACCATTGATGATGGATTTCTCGACATTGCTCTCAGTCAGGAGCGACTGGAAGGGTAGTGTTTCTGGATCATCAGACAAAAGCATATCTATATCATTTTTCCTGCAATGTGGCAGTATAACTTCACCAATGAGCTTACTCGTTAATGCCGCTTCAACTTGAAAGTGACAAAGCAGTGCTTTCGAAACTGTCTTACTTGAAACAATTCGTATAACCACATTTGGCCAATAGACCCTTCCTAAGACTTCTTCCAAACCCGGACCTTGAATTCCTAGCGCCATGCATTTTCAAGAGAAGAGCATTTCGCAATATCTCTGCATTCTGAAATCGTGCTGACAATATTTGCAGGAGGGGACCGGTCTCTAAAAATTCAACCTTGATTTGGCTCTAAAAAATTTCATCAAACCAGATTTTAAAGGATTTTAGCAAATTTTGGATATGTTGTTCCACAGAATCTCCCGGTTATATACTAAAATTTCTTCCTGGTAAACTCGTCATTTTGCATTCAGCGACAACACTATAATACTTATTAAGGCAATAGTGCTAATTGATTTAATGCCCATAATAATGTCCAATGCACTCGGAAATCAATTGTTTTATTATTTATTTATTTATTGGTGTTTAAGGTCACATATTTCTACACAATGGCTATGACCATGACAGTTTTACGGGTGGAGGAAGTCGGAGTTCCCGGAGAGAAACACCGAGCAACGGCGAGCAACTGGCAGCTCCCCAACATACCAACTCCACACATTCAGGGCTAGCATTAGTTGAAGACATGTGCACCATCGACGTGCAGTACGCCTTAGTACACAGCGCAACCGTGCCCCACATGGGCAATGGGGGTGAAGTGTCTGGCCCAAGGACACAGCGCGTTGCCGCAGGCGGGATTCAAACCGAGGACCTCTCGGCTTGCAGCCTGCACCTCAACCTACTGACCCACCTCGCCCCCAATCAATTGTTTTGAGCTCAGCTAAAACGGAAACTGAACTGAAGATGCCATTGTTTACAATCGAGCGAATCACCCATGGCTACATATAGAATAAATAGGTACTAGGGTTGGTATTCAGATTTAAACCACGTGTAGGATAAGGGCTTTAAGAATGAGGCCCTGCCGAGGGGTTAAAATCCTTATTCTACGAGTGGTTTAAATCTGATTACCAGTCCTAACTAGCACCTATTTGTTTTATTTTGACCATGCTCTTAATAAATAATCGACTTTGTTACTTAAAATGGAGAGAAAACGACACTTTCTATCGCAAACACATGGGTTTGTTTTGCTTACTTCTGAGCCGGTGGGCAGTACTTCCGGCTTCACGTAAATGTTTGATTGCCAACTAGACACATCATCACAGTTGATTGAATTTACCTTGCTTTTTCAGTCAAAATAATAATTCTTAAATTTTATTTTAAATATTTAATTGTAGGTATTTTAAACTTAATAAGTCATTGCACGTAGTGGATGGTATCGCAAAACGTCGTATGTTTGAATGAAACATCGCGAAGTGTGAATGTATCGAAGTCGGCAAATTGGGTCACATCAAAGGTCAAGTTGGATGTAGGTCCTACTGTAGGTGTACATTTTTGTAATGGCCTTTCCGTTGAAAATGGTTTAACTGCAGTAGAAGCTTTGCACCGGTAGTGGATTTAAAAGCTAAAATTTAACACACGGGCTTTTTCACAGTGTAACATAGGTGGGCATGGTATAAAGCGCCGTTCTTTAGACTGCACACAGTGAAATAGTTCCTTTTTAAGTGACGGGTTGGTTACTTGTAAAGGAGATACTGTAGGATATAATGGTTATTAGTTATTACCATCGTGGGGATTCCGAGATGGGGTATTGAAATCTCGACTTTGGACGCGTTGATATATGCCCCGAGACGAAGTCAATGTATGCCCAACCCCTCCGAATGTTATTAACCCACGCATAGTTTTTTTTCTGTTCGCATGTACTAGCCACTAAGATGTTTGTGCATTTCTATGGCTACGCCTGTGTTGGAGGTGTTGTTAGTGGTGATAAATGTTCATAAAATTATTTTTCTTGCTAGAGATGTTTGTCTTATTTTGTTCTCGGGTGTTGATTACAAGGGCGAATAACAATTATTCCGAAAATAAAACCAATTCGGGTCGTTGGAGGCCCAGTGTGCCCTATTTAGAGTATGCTTCGCGCTAATTAATAAGAACTTGGAAAGCCGAAGTATCAGGACTCCTACATGTATAGATACACAAATTAATTTCCAAGTACTATTGCATTTTTTAATTATAATATCGAGTGACAAAACTGCAACTACATCATCAAGGCATGACTTCGACGAAGGCATGCCTTGATGATGCAGTTGATTATTTTAACAGTCGGGAATGGAGTAATCGAAGTCAGGACAACACCACTTGACCACTCGTGGTGTACCAAATGTTCACCACGAGTGGTCAAGTGTTGTTAACCGCAAGCCTTTGGGTATATTCTACATTTCCCTACCCCACGGTTTTGGTGTGAACCCGAACCATAATCAACACATTAATAATATGCCTGGTTGCATAACATCAGTATGAATGCAATACAAGAGACGTTCAAACGCACTAGATGGCCTCGGTATCCCTTTACTTTTTGTTGCGCCGACATTTCTATTTCTGACGAATGTTGGCTCGCAAACTGTTGAAAATAATTGTTAAATGGATCCTGAAATGAAACAAATGGAAGTTCCATCTCGAAAAGGAAGTGTCTTCCAGAGAAAAACGAAAATGTGTAGATCTTCTGAAAGCGCCACTTATTGGCCAGTTCTGATATGGGAAATAACCGCAAATATCTCCCACTGTGACGGCCAAACCAACTGATTTACTTCCTGTTTAAGTAGAGTTAGGAATCAAAATGGCTTGTTTTGGAATACTAAAAGTGCTTGATTCGAAAATTGAAATAATTCGAGCAAATGTAGCTTTACGCAATAAGAATAAAAGTTCGCAATTTTCCTTGAGGCTTTGTGTGGACTTGCTATTTTACAAACACATTATTGCGTGATTGCAAACAAAATTAATGTACTTAAAATCCGGACAGAATTCTATCACGGCGAACACGAAATTAACCTTCAACCTTTGTTGTAAACTATTGAATAACATCTCTCTATTATCAAATTACATCGTGAAAGTTTGATCATGCTAAAGGGTAATTGAAATGGAAAAACCGTTCACATCAATTATAAATGGGCTGACATTTTCTTCAAACGTGTAGTTACGTTTCACCACCTGCGTAATGAATCGTTATTTCACCCACGCTTTGCATCAGGAATTAAAATTCATCTCTTATTACGTTAACTTCACACTTTTCAAGATAGGTCAACACTTTACCGTGAGCAAGTCATTACGGGAGCGCCACAAGGCTGAAAATGTGATACACATAGCACAGAGAGTGGGTGATCTGTAAAACACGATCTGAGAGGAATTTCCAATCAGGCAACACAAGAACCATAAAGGACTTAAGTTGCACAAACACAGTTTCAGCCAATAGATCCATTGGTTGAAATGTTATATTTTCTACGCATTTCCACACTTTTGAATTGTTGTCTGTGGAGAGATTTCATTGTGTGAGTGGTTTAGTGATAATTCAGTCTCAACGTAGATGCGAAACAGCAGAATGACCAGCAATTAATTTGAAGCGTGTTTCCCGTGAGCTGGATCTAGTATGTCAAGGACGTTTTCTCCCAATTCTTTGGGACAACATGAGAAATCTCGAAAGTGACGTCATAGTCACATGACCTTAAACGTTATGTATAGTTGGATAGGAATGATCTGATACTTTACTCTGAACTTGTAGTGCTCTACAATTGAACACACAATTGGACAACGAAAAGGGCCAATAGTACCATGTGCTACCCCAGATTATACGTGCCATTCACGACATCGCGAGATGCGACATTTGAAATGATGACCACATTCAAAACTGAGAGTAGCAAGCTACTAAAATACCGAAAAGAAAATTCTGAGAAAATGCACTGAAAGCACTCGTAATCATTCAGTTCCATACCAGAAAATAAGTGGCCAGACAAGGATAATGTCAGGCACAAAAAAGGCCAATGTCAGGCTGAGGTTTAAAATCATCAGTCAAAATGTCTGATGCCAAAATTATTAATGAAGTTCAGTGATCAGAACATCATGCATGCTGGAAAACATGTCCATAACTAGCAAGCCTAAAATTAATGATTATTGTGATTTCTGGTCCTGGCAAGTTGGGAAGTGTGAAGAAAATCACTGTACAGCTCACCAGTATTAACAGCATGTGAAGAAATACGATTTGACATGGCCATACATGTATATAAATTATGTTTGAAGAGTAATTCAGTTCCAATTCAGAATGAAACCAATCATACCTTGTTTGGCAGGGCTCAATGAGCCCTGCCAAACAAGGTATGGTTGGATGAATTCTGAGCAGTTTTAAGATGAAGGTACATGCACACCCAAAACATATTATTTTGAATACTCAAACTCCATTTTGTAATAGGTCAGATGTCATTCTCAAATGACAGACTTGATTCATTTGGTGTCTGACATTTTGTCTGGAAGCGCAATGAAAATTATTTTCAGGCTTCTTCAGTTCATGGACACCTGGGACCAATACTGTAGATCTTTTACAATTGTATTTTCTAGAGCGGCCAGCTGACAAATTGCCACAACTTTGAAAATGCTAATTGTTCATTTCAACACATTTAAATTCATAAATATAAAATGTAATTATAGAAAATACAATTGTAAAAGTTCATGGTACTGCACCCTGGTTTCATCTGATAGTCCATTGAATGACGGATGGTCGGCTATTTTAAAAATCTGTGGGTCATGAATTCTACCCAGGGGCGTTTAGTAGTAAGGTACACCTCTTCTCATCCTCTACCGTAGTTTGATTGTAAAAAAAGATTCACCAAGTACTATTTTTACATTACCTTCCCGGGTCCAATACTATAAAACTTTTACAATTGTATTTTCTAGAATTGTACTTGCTACCTATTGATATAACGGGCTAAAATAAATCATTAGTATTTTAAAAGATGTGGCAATTTGCCAAATGGCAAAACTTGGCAAATTGCCACATCTTTGATAATGTTAATGGTTCATTTCACCCCCATTTAAAGTCATAACTAGAAAATACAATTCCAGAAAATACAATTGTAAAAGTTTTATAGTACTGGGCCCAGCTGATGTTAATGTTTTTTTGTAATTACAAATATAGTCAGACTTAGGTATTCTTGCAGTTTGTTTTTGTTATTGTTATGGTATTGGTAGTACTCATTAAGTTGTTATGGGTAAAGCAGTTTGCAGTTGACGGAATGTATGTTCAATTATCGTTCTTAATTTGCATTTGGTGTCTAGATGTCTTATGCTCAACACCAACTTTTACTCTAAATAATCGTTTCGAAGTTACTGGGCGCGAGCCATGGCACTAAGAATTTGCAGATTAAGGTTCGAATACTTGAAACCAACTTTTAATCTACTTCTTTGATACCGACCGTGTAATAAACTGTTGGGGAGCAAAAAGAAGTAACATTCAAGTTTCAGTTAATGGACCCGGGTTCAAACGGGAGGGTATTGACTGGATATTGATTCCACAGCTTAAGCGCTTGTACAAAATTTGAGAATTTCTATCAAGAGGAAAATTCGACTCCACGGATGTTTCATAACAGCTCATTCTCGCTAATTTTTCATAACAGCTCATTCTGGGTACACTTTGCATACATTATATTCCAGAGAGGGGGTCGTGAGTGGCGTAATAGACTGTTGAGCATATATTTGATTGATCTCTGCATGATATAAATACAACTTTTACTTACCTTTTTTACAACGTATTTATAAATTCATCTTCTGTGGCTGTTTTGTCGAGAACAGGTTGTCACTTAACCCTTTACCCAACGCAGACGACATCAAAATTTATTATTTTAAATAGCATTTTTTCAAATTTTTCAAAAAATTTCAACAAAACCATATCATGTGACCCCTCGTTG
The DNA here is from genome assembly GCA_031216915.1 of Pictodentalium vernedei. Taxonomy (NCBI): domain Eukaryota; kingdom Metazoa; phylum Mollusca; class Scaphopoda; order Dentaliida; family Dentaliidae; genus Pictodentalium; species Pictodentalium vernedei. The sequence continues at coordinate 229,405,856 of CM062293.1, forward strand.
GAACGAGCTCGACGAGCTCGTTCCAACGAGGGGTCACATTAGATTAAACATATTTTATTTGTTATAACAAAAGGGATGGGATAACAAGTGCCTAGCACTTAGATTATATCCTTTCCGTAATATACATCTGAAAATTACAAATTATGTTTACAAATATTTATAAGAAGTTATAATGTGCATATAATGGCAAGAGAAACATGTGTATATATTGATACAATATTGTGTATGTACACAGTTCGAAATAAAACCTAACGGGTATTCAACTTCACAAGAGTCAGAGCAGAGAGATGAGAGGGAGAAGAGAAGAGAAGTGACTGGCTGCCACTCTACAACACTGTTGGTTTTAAATTACATACCAACGGGTCATATTTCAACACAACCACGAATCCAGCGGAGCCCCATACCAATGTTATAACCAGGACATGCAGGACAAACATGCGGAAAATCATGTGTGAAGGAAACAGAGGTGGACACGAGTTCATATTATAGGTCATTTGACTAAGATGTTGTGAGTCATATCTGCTCGGTTGTCGTCTTATCTAAAACCGCTTCGTGGCCTTGATAAAATTTTGTACACTTCGAAACAGGTGGATGTTGACGGATTCCGGTAAGTTTGGAATACCATAAAGAAGATCATTGACCGATCTTATTGTAAGATGCGCAAGATTTCTCTGTAAGACTAGTCTTTCATTTGAATAGTTACTACAGTTGAAAAAGTAATGGTTCACATCTTCAGCCTCGTAACCACAAGAACATCTTGGTGTGTTATGAATATAGTTGGAGTGTTTATCATAATTTAGGTCGCTGCAAGAATTCCTCAGCTTGCAGTGTATAATATTGACGGCCCTATCGCCATTATTAAAGTATTAGGTGGTTTACAATTGCCTCCATCAAAATATTTGACAAAGTTGTTCAGTGAACTCGACTGTCTTACTTCTAAAGGTAGTGCATTCCATTCAGAGATACACGAGGGGATGAATGAGCGCTTATATGTTTCCGTGTATGTGAGTGGTAATTGAAAGTTGGAATGAGACCGGGTGCTATACGGGGAAATGTCCTCAAAGGTTCGTGGCAATAAGTCAGAGAGGTATGTAGGGGCCTGGTTATTTACAATTTTAAAAAACGTTATCATTTTGTGGAGATGACGCCTCTGCCCAAGGGTTTCCCAACCAAGTTCTGCATATAGAGCAGATACCGGGGTTGATCTTGTTAGACCGGATATTATTCTCGCTGCATCCGTGTGGATTCTATCCAATTTGGTAAGTAGGTAATCCGGTGCACCGGCCCACACCACGTCTGCGTATTCAACGATCGGGAATATGAATGATTTGTATAGCGTCTCTAAGCTTTTTCGACCTAGAATATACTTTAATTTTCTTAACTGAGATAGCCTGGAATTAGGGGTCACATGATATGGTTTTGTTGATATTTTTTGAAAAATAATATTTTTTCAACTGCTGAATTTGCATATTACGCGAGCGGATGCGGGCGATTCGTTGGGTAAAGGGTTAAACCCCGAAGAGTGGTATGTTCAACCCAGATAAAAACTCTCAAAATTTTGTGGCCGTGCTTAAGTAGTGCAATCAGTATTCAGTCAGTAGACATCCCGATTGAACCCGAATCCGCTGGCTGAAATTGGTTTGTACTTCAGTATTACAGTTATTACTCTGGTAAACATACCATTCCAAAGTTATGTGTTTTCTGATAAGTCACCAAACACGTACTGATTCTTTTCTAGACTTTATCTCAAGACATAAAGAAATCAGAAGAGAAAAGAAAAGGAATAAACTCTTATAATGTGAGATTGTGGCCACAATATGTTTACTGGGATGAACCACGTCCAAAACGAATATCCAAAGTAAAGGTTGATATTGAGCATTACGAATTTCGTCAGCAAAAGCAAATCAAGAACGATAATCGAACATAAAATCTGCAACAGTTTTATCCATTGCAACTTGATGAGTCTTCCGAAACAACGATCACAAAAAACAGACGCAGAAATAGCGAAATCGAACTACAGTAAGTACGCATTAGTCGAGCTGGTCTTATTAAAACAGGAGCCTTATATAGCCCCTTCAGTACAATGCTAAAACATTGCAGTTGTCGCCTTGTTGCACTCAAGGGCGCCCCTTGAGTGCAACAAGGCGACGACTGCAATGTTTTAGCATGGCGCCCTTGAGTGCAACAAGGCGACAACTGCAATGTTTTAGCATTGTAGTTGATTCCTTATTGCACCCAATAGACGACTTACAATTGATAATTTGCGAAAGTCAGATGCTTCAACTTCCAAGAGAACACAGGATATGTATTAGTATAAATAAAAGTGTGGGAAGCACAAATGACGTGTGTAATCCATTTCCAAAACTTGCTTGCAAAAAGAAAGAAGAAATAAAAAATATGGAACATTAAGGGTAATTCACATAATGTCTATACGGTATTATCGTATTAGCGCAGTGATAATGAAAATTCCACCCAGATAAAAAATCCCAAATTGTATGCAAGTGCAGATGGTAAGTACAGCAAAATAAAACGCAAGTAATATTTCAGGTAATGGACCTCTGGGTTGAACCATGAGACCCATAAGCTAAAACTTTTAAATGTGTTTAATCACAGAATATGAATAATGGCTTCGGTGGATATTCCTCTCCGTGGTGGTTTCGCGATGCTCAAGGTGCTGTTACCCAGATTTCAACTGACATATTAAGCAAATTTTACCTAAGGAGTTGTTTAGATTTCACCACAGAAATTAGGGGGGGGGGGGGGGGGGGGGTCACATTCTCCGGCGGACCACCATGTTGTTTACCTATTGATTTTCTCGAGAGAAACGAGGTGACCGATTTCTTGGTCGCCTGTATCACCAGGCGTTTTAGTATTTATTTCTCACCTCTCCCAGAACCATGACAAATGGTTATTTTATTTTGGCGATGAAGTGGTGTGATGAAAATCACTGTTGGAAAGGGCTCTCTGAGCAAGCCTGAAAATAAACAGCCTGTCATCTGCAAAATGAGGTCCCCAGAGGGTAAATTTGGTGATGCTACCCTGCACAGGGTAGCATCACAAAATTTATCCTCTGTGAACCTCAGTCTGAATAAAGGTATCAAGCCAGAACAGAAAGATGTACCAAGAGGATAAATTGGCCGACTGTATGGGATAGCATCAGCAAATTCACCTCATTTTGCAAATGACAGGTTGGTTATAATCAGGCTTGTCTCTGAGTTACTTCTATCAGTGCCTTACATCACAGAACCTCATCGTAGTACTGAAAGAATTTCATGAAATAAGCCGCACTATCCTTGGTTTCTCATGTTCGCTTTGCGCTAAAACCACACAGAAAGTACACCAGTATTTTCTCAAAATGATTCAGCAATTAGTTACATAAAATGGAGTTCCTTAGAAAGATGAAGGTGATGCATTTTAGGTTTAGGTTTACTTAATTTCTAATTTGATCAAGCCAGGGGTTTTATCCTAATAAATTTTGATTCTTTGATATTATTCAAGACCGATCTTCTAATCTGTTACCTGCGTGAACGACTGGCAAAGTCTCCGAAACTGATTCTTGCGTGAAATGCACTAATACTGATTTTCAAGAGAACTGATGTGTGTGATGGATCAGGTCACATTATCAATGCATCACACCTGATAATGTACGCAGCACACGAGGCAGTTCAAATAACAAAACTAATGATGCTTGCATGAAATATGCGGGCAGTGATTTATCTCCAGCATAAAATGTGAGGTAAAATAGTAATTTGTTGAACACAAATACGTGCATATTCCGAACGACGTGATTGTATGGTGTCTTCTTGATACACATTTGCAAAGGCGCACTGGCCGCATGGTCCACCGGGAAAATTCCCGGTAAGCCCCCATTGGGTTCCCCATGCGACCCCCAAAATCGTGAAAGTGACAAAAAGGCGTAATGGATCTGATTGCACAGACTGCAGGTATATCGAAATGTTCTCTACATGGACTGCCACATGCAGTCCACATAGAGGACATTTCCATATACCGACAGTCAAGTCTGCCATTGATCGCCCAGATGAAAGAAAACAGCGTTCCTTCAATTTCCAAAATCCAATTTTTCTCCGATTGGGCCGAAAAAGGGTCTTACCGTAGGACCGCCCCACCCCACCCCACGCACACATATGGTAGAACCACTTTTGTCGAATGATCGATGAAGATGATTAATCCTTTACCCAACGAATCGCCCGCATCCGCCCGCGTAATATACAAATTCAGCAGTTGAAAGAATATTATTTTTCAAAAAATTTCAACAAAAGCATATCATGTGACCCCTCGTTGGAACGAGTTCATCGAGCTCGTTCCAACGAGGGGTCACATGATATGGTTTTGTTGAAATTTTTTGAAAAATTTGAAAAAAATAATATTTAAAATAATAAATTTTGATATCGTCTGCGTTGGTTAAAGGGTTAAAAAATGCCATCAAGGTGTTCTCTTTGTGGACTGCCATTGATCGCTCAAATACAAGGAAGCCGTGGTCGTTCAATTCGCAAAATCCAAATTTTCTCCGGGTCTGGGATCCCCTTGGTGTATTCAAGGTAACTTTTCTTGGCCCAGTCCGCCCCTGCACATTTGGTGAACGACATAAGGTGCTTGTGTTCCCCCCGCCCCCCTCATATAAAGATCTCATTTCGGACCTTCGAATTTGAAGTGCATGATATCGCTTGCGCTTCACCGCACGTCTCAGCTCAATGGTTTCGATCCTGAAACATTACCTCGTTTGTATGACCAATGTCACCATTTTATCAGATTGTTCTCAATTTCCATATTTAGCTTTCATCAACAAAATCAAACAGTATATATGTTGCTTTGCAGCTGGAGCGAACAGATATTATCTTTCTTGTGGGTCACAAGGAAATGGAAACCCCAATTTTAGATCAAAAGCATGGGCTGCAGACCCAAACTACGCATAAATTAACATTTGTAAATTTGAAGGGAGGCTGAAAATAGCATTTTTCACTTCGCTAACGGGGCCGGCGAAACGTATTTAAAGGGGGGGGGGGGGGCTGAAACGCAGGCAATCGTGGGTTCTAGGTCACACCGGGCCGACCACGCTGCAGCGTGGGAAGATTTTGCTTTTTGGACCCTAGAATAAGCCTTTTCCTCGCTTCTGGAAGCTACATTCCTGTTCAAAAGGTCTAGAAAAAAGCTCATTTTTAGCTAAACCAGGCCCGACGAAACGTACTTTAGAGTTGGGGTGTGGTTGGGGAGGCTAAAATCTTCAGCCCAACACCAGTACCTCAAAGCTACCACTCTCTACTCAGAGTTGTCGTTCATGTTTCGCATGACAAGTCTTGTAATATGCGAAGCATAAAAGACAACTCTGGGTAGAGGGATGATAGATTTGAGTAGCAGACTGGCTAACACGGTTAAATGAAAGTTACATCAACTGTTTTCTTCGGGGTCTTTTCCGATATGTCGATTTTTTAGGAGGGATGACAGATAAACCACCATGTTTTTCTGCAAAAAGTGGGGGCCACAGCCCCCACTCACCACCCCCACCCCCTGTTCCGTCGGGCTAATCCACTCAAGGGGCAAGTTGTAAAATTCGGCGTTCAAAGGCTTTTTCACTGCAGACTGAATGAACTATTACATCTACATTTACTGAGAATATAGATTCCACCCGTAACCTGAATCGAAATACTTTATGCATTACCACATTAAACAAAGTTTCAAAAAGTTTAATTCGATCTTTCTTTTTTATGTTTCCATGGCATCAAACACAAATCCAATGAATTGTTTTTTGTCAGTCGTCCTAGGACAACTTAAATTGGCCAGGGGTAATATTTGGCACTTACATAGAATGTGTGACTAATGAATGGCATGCACAACTAATGGGACGGTACCGTGGGTCGAGATCATAAAATTACCGATAGAAATTCGGATGTCTTGTTTGTTTCTGTGTCATTGTGATTTCCATATTTCGTATATAGTGAAACCAAGCAAGAGACTTCAGAAGAAGCCTGATAAGCATTTCGTTTTCTTTTATATTTCTTTGAACACACATATAGCTTCAACATTCACTTTACAAAATCTAATGTTTAAGCCTTCTATAATATAGGGAGTACTTTTTTTTAGCAAAATAGAAGCCCTTAATTTGCAAATGTTGGATAACAAAAACAGGGCTTATATTTCATCTAAATTTTGGAGTATCCATTTGGATTCTCGCGAAAATGGATGCGAGGATCCATACCAGTTATGATTGTCCCGGGATCTCACGAGGCCACATGGTTGAAGCCCTGTTGTATACTGATAACACGGAGCAATCCTTTACCCAACACAGCTTTTTAAGTTTTAAAACATAGACTGAATTTGATAATATTTAAAAAAATAAAAACAATATATACTTATAAAACCTTACAAATATGGATGTCATTGGAACAGGATCATTGAGCCGGTTCCGATGACAAGCCACATTTGTACAATCTTATTGAGAAAGTGTCAGTATATTTCAGATCATGTTATTGGTTTATTTGCTTCCGTTATGTTAGGTAAAGGGTTAAATTGACTAAATTCTTTTCATGTGAATCCCAGCAGAGATGTAGCGAGAATCTACATGGCTTCTCCTTGCTATTGTTACGCGAATCGTTGCGTGAATCGATTCTCGGATTCTCGTCAAAATATAAGCCCTGCAAAAATGTTGAGTGGCTGGTTGGTGAGAAATCTGGGTAATGAGAAGACAACCTATCAGGGAGTGTCTACAATGACGATTTCGAGGGGAAGACTTTCTATGTCTACGCCGGTATAGCTATGAGCTCCATGTTTCTGGCCCCCAAGGCCTCCTGTCCCTTCCTCTTTTCAGTTGCTATTGACGATCAAGGGCGCTTGTCAAGCAATTGCTTTCACAAGATCACCAATACACAGCCCTGCAAGCATTTTAAATTTTCTGGTTACGACCACTTGTTACTGAATTAGTCGGGGAATTTCTTTCACCAACGTAGAACACAAAGACCATAGACAAAATGTCGGAAACTGGCAATCTCCGGGATTCAATGCATAGCGAGATTAATTATTTTTCTTGTTCCCAATGTCAATAAATAAAGATTATTATGACAGAAAAGTGATCTGGTTTGTCATATTCCGTCGAGTTGACGAGGTCAGATCGCCGGATCATACGACACACCGAAGGCTCAAACAATACAATCTGTGGTGGGTGGGAAGAGATAAACTCAGACCCAGATCTATTCTAATCAGTTCGTGGCTTCGGTTTTTAATCAAATAGTGACTTTTTTTTACCTTTCTTTTTTCGTTTTGTTTTGGGGTTTGGGTGTATTTTAATATTGTTTTCGTTTTTGTGTTTTTGTTGTTGTGGGGTCCACTCATCGTTCTTGTTGTTTGTTCAGTTTTTTTTCTCGGGAGGGGTCTGTCGATTGTGTTTTGGGACTTTCGTGAGGTTTTCTGTGTTTCGTCTTGTTTTTTTTGTGTGGTTTTTGTGTTAAGCGTATTTGGTTTACAAGGATTTGCGAGCAAGTGATGTAACTTATATTAACACCCCTCCTTGGCCCAATGGTGCTGGTGTGTGGGATGACCTTCGTAGTGGCAACTTCGTAGCCTCGCTCATCTCGAATACTACGAAGGGATTTTTAGCCTGCTCTGAGTGTGTCTCTATCCTAAAAGAGGCCAGCCATTTTACGTCACCACCCTATAGTATGGTACGCTGTGAGAGCATCAACCCCATAATTGATGCTGACAGAGAGTGTTTCAGTGTTTCTCTGTGTTGACAGAGAGCATTCCCTGACCAAGGATCGATCCCAGGACCTGTGGCTGGAGAGACCAACGCACTTATCCAAACTCCCACCACTCTATTTTGTGTGCTTTAGTAATATATGAACGGTAATGTAATACATTATACGAAATGATTTAAAAGTTCGTGTCAATAACCCTCACTATTAACCCTTTACCTAACGTAACGGCCAAAACCGGCCAGCGCTATTCTAAAAAATCACCAATTAATTTTCATTATTTTTTTCTTTTTTCGTCTCAAAAACATAGGGTATGATCCCTCGTTGGAACGAGCTCGTCGAGCTCGTTCCAACGCGGGGTCATAACCTATGTTTTTGAGACAAAGAATGAAAAAAAATAGTTATTCAAGAATTATTTTTGCAAGTGTCGTCTGCTTTTCAGGTTAGGTAAAGGGTTAACTGGTAGGTTGCTTGAAGCCCATATTTGTGCTTTATACCGGAGTGCAGGCGCTTCAACCTAAACGGTTCATATTCTGTGGAAATGCTTTGCATTATCTTTGAAATGAAATTATTTAACCTGTATGGATTTGCCTTGTTAAAATTTATGGGAGAGTGCAAAAACATGAGAACAAATTTTGCCCACCAAAAAAAACAGTACTCTACCGAGCACACTGAATGAGTATATTCGTAAATCACTTCTCCCCTCGTCGTCTTAAGCTCTTAACTTCAACTGTCTCCATATTTTTGCAAATATCTAAATTTCTATACCGTTCAGATGTACGTCATTATGCGGACATGTGGTTATTAACATGTAAGGGGGGGGGGGGCGGTGGCTCAGTAGGTAGAGGCGCAGGCTGCAAGCCGAGAGGTCCTCGGTTCGACTTCCACCTGCGGCAATCGCGTTGTGTCCTTGGGCAAGACACTTCACCCCCATTGCCCACGTGGGGGCACGGTGGCGCTGTGTGCTAAGGCGCACTGCACGTCGATGGTGCACTTGTCTTCAACCAATGCCAACCGTGCTTGTGTGGAGTAACTAATAAATAATGACCATTTTATGTTAGAGAAGTGTGTGGTCGGATAATTATTTATTAGATCAATTATCGTGCAGATGCAGGAAGTTCTCCCTTGTTAATATTGTGTGGCTATGAAACTTAACCCTTTCGGCTTGATAGGCTGTTTTTGCGGTCCAAAAACGCGATGCGTCATAATTTTATTAGGTAGGATGGTTGTTAAGTGAATGTTTGGGGTAGACCAATCAATATTTTCAACGTGTAGCCTTGTGGCTGCACGTTGAAAATATTAATGGGTATACCCCCAAATAATGAATATTTACTATTCGAACTGCTGTCGTTGAACTGACATGCAAGATACCATCAGGATTCAAGAGTTAAATCGTTTAATTAGTGGATTCCTTGTGACGCGATTATTCTTGAACAAGGTAAGTTACGGACGTTTTAAAACAACCAATACTTGATTTAACAAAAAAAAAAAAAAAAAACAAGAAACACAAACCTGTCTTATCCAGAAATAGCGTTTAGGTCGAGATAAACTCTCTCCTCGTAAATTTTGTAAGCAATTTGACGCTGTTATTCCCAGTCTAGAACTTAAATACTCCATCGCCATGTTTTATATTCAATCGTATTGAATATTTCAGCTTGACGGAAAAGCGAACCAACTGAAATATTCTAGTCCATTGATTTTAACCCTTTACCCAACGTAACGGCCAAACCCGGCCAGCGCTATTCTAAAAAAACGTAAGTTAATTTTCATTATTTTTTCATTTTTTGTCTCAAAAACATTGGTTATGACCCCTCATTGGAACGAGCTCGTCGAGCTCGTTCCAATGAGGGGTCATAACCTATGTTTTTGAGACAAAAAATGAAAAGAAATTAGTTGTTCGAGAATTATTTTTGCAAGTGTCGTCTGCATTTCATGTTAGGTAAAGGGTTAAAATACCCTAAACACTCTTTTTTTGGAACAAACGCAAGAATGTTTCTTAATCGAGAATTGATTTGGCGGAATCTTTAATGATATTACAATTCTGTCAGACATGTACGTAAACTTAATACTTATGAATGAAGACAAACACGGCTGTACTTTTATAATTATGCCGCGTAGTTCCACCAGTTATGTCAAAATCTCGATGTTCACAATGCGAAAAAAAATAGTTTTTGATTGGAATATCTATAACTGGAGCACAGAAAAATATCTGTATATCTTTGTGAGAAAAGGAACAGCACATTAAATCAACGGTAGTCTCAGTGAAAAACTCCACGAAAGGTGGGTAAACACACAGCTCATAACAGCGCTGGATTCCTTATTGAACTGGATTTGTCCTGGGAGCTTGAAGTTGATGCTGTGGTAGTGTATGGTTCAATTAGGTGGGAGTGTAAAATGTTTTATTTCCAAATGAAACAAAATACTGCATTCTGATTGGCTGAGAGGTACGGTGTAATTTGCAATTCACAGTAGCTTTCTTTTACATCGTGGTTAACCACGGTGTAAAAACAAGAATACACAATAGCAGTCTATATGGATAAAAAGTATCCATTTTAATTATTAATTCATACCTTCTGCTCGGTTATGTTAGAACAAAAATAATAATACAGGAAATTTAATATTTATGTATAATAAAATATTACAGATATGGATGTCATTGGAATTGGCTCATTGATCCACATATAAATTCATGTAACTACTTGTAAACATGTCATAATTTGTAATTGTAAACGTATTTCAAGGAAAGGATATAATCTTTTTGCTGGGCACTTGTTATCCAATCCTTTTTGTTGATTATAAACAAATAAAATATGTTTAATCTAATCCAGTTCCAATGACATCCATATTTGTCTGGTTTTATTAAGAAACTTACAAAGTACAAATTTTCTGTCAGTTTTTCCCACACTTTAGGTTAAAGTGTTAAGAACACCAAAACTCTTGGAAATAAATCCGTTATCCTTGTGTTTTCCAGGGTGTATGGAAGTTTACACCGGTCTGGGAACTCATGCACCCTCCGGCTTCGCCTCGGGCGAATGGGTTCCCAAACCGATGTAAATTCCCATGCACCCTGGTAAACACAAGGATAATTAATAATATCCACTGTACGAAGAGACATATTCTCTTGCGAAGCTTCGAAATTCAACTCGATTGGAAAATGTCTCGATGACTCGATTCGATTCGAGCTGCGCTGATTCGGAAAATTCGAATAGAGGAGAAGTTCTCAAAAGCACACCAAGTGGCTCCTTTTGAACTCTTCTATCATCGGGTCTCCTGTATATACGCTAAAAACTAAAGTGTTAAAAACTACACTTGAAATGCTGTATTTAACACTTACTAAGTGCTGAACTAGCACTTTGTTCAAGTGTAGATATCCCAGAACTTGACAGGTGTTGACAATAATACCACTTGACAAGTGTAATGTCGCGACACTTAAAAGGAAACAACGCAGATGACGCGGATCAGGCTCGAACTCTCGAGCCTGATCCGCGTCATCTGCGTTGTGTCCTTTTAATTATGTACCCACCAAGCGCAAATCAAATTATGGACGATTCTGGAAGAACCACCAATGCTAGACACATGGGAAGTGCCATCCATTCAAGTTGCAGATGTCTGACGATTATAATGTCTAAGTGCTTAAAGCATTGCACTTTGAGTGTTAAAATCAAACCCTAAGAGTTAGAATGGGTTTAACACCTTGAAAGTGTCAGATTTAACACTTTAGTTTTTATTGTGCAGGAGACCCCATGATAGAAGAAGAGTTCAAAGAGGCTCCGCGTTCGAAGCTACTTCGATCCCGTCTTGGGCTATTGGGCATTTTAAAAAAAAATTGCCCCAAAAGTTGCAGTTGGATACAATACTTGAGTGGAGGCAATATTTACGGTTGTAAGAAAGTGTAGTATCTTCAACTCAAGAACGTTGGGATTCGATTCGAAATTTTCTACCTGATTCGATTCCATTCGAAATCTGAGATTCGCAGGACCTTAGAGAGACCTTCCGTGTAAGTTAAATAGTAATATGGAGAAACGACCTAAATGGCTATGCGTCGATTGCATAACCCTCTTATTTCCATTTTACCTCCAAACACCAAATAATTTACTATACAATCAGTACAGACTTGACCTATTAATTCTGTGTAGGTTATAGCGTAAAGCCCTGTTCATTGAACAAAAATATTGTGACCTGACCTAATTACTCTGACAATCACTTGAATTATCCGCATATATTGGTCTATTAGGACTTAATACAACCCATCTAATTACTTAATGTGTTATATCATATTTTTAACAGAGTAACGTACGTTCTTCTATTTTACAAATTACGAAACTTGATCGGTTTACCTCTAAAATACCCGAAAGGGACCGAAATAATGTTAATTGAATACCCCTGTCAGTAGGACATTTTTCCCGTGAAATAGCAGGGGTCAAAGGGGCATGCCCCCTAAAATTCTCGCTGCCCCCTCCCCCCATCAAAAAAAGAAGATTGGCCCAATGCAAGTTTCATACAACACAGAGCCCCAAATGGTTTGCGAATATGGTTATAAATGCTACAATAACCCACATTTGCTTCAAAAGCAGTGAATGTCTCGGCGAGGTGTAGTTCTAACCAGAAGCCTCTGCACGTTACCCCCCCCCCCCCCTCCCACGGCCTCCCACTTCCTTGGTGGAAGTGGTGGGAGGGGTAACGATCGTAGGGTCCTATGTAAAACCAGGGTAGGCCCCCGACCGCCCCAAACAACGCTTTTCGAATATCATGTTTGCCCCTCCCCCAAACAAAAAACAAGAAACAATGCCCCCCCCCCCCCCCACACACACACACACACACACTATTATACAGGGTTCCGTTGTTTTCCCGAAAGCGAATATCCCGATTTGGCAGCACAAAGGACACTCCAAACGATTTGCGTTATGCGTGCCAAGGGGAGGCGCTCATATAGGCTGAAGCGCTGTTCTTGATCCACAATGAAATGGGGTGGGGGGTGGGGCGGTGGCTCTGTAGGTAGAGATGCAGGCTGCAAGCCGAGATGTCCTCGGTTCGACTCCCACCTGCGGCAGCCGCGTTGTGTCCTTGGGCAAGACACCTAATCCCATCTACCCACGTGGGGCACGGTGGCGTTGTGTACTAAGGCGTGCTGCACGCCGATGGTGCACTTGTCTTCAACCAATGCTAACCATGCTTGTGTGGAGTTAGTGTGTTGGGGAGTCCGACAGTTACTCGCCGTTGCTCTGTGGTTCTCTCCGAATACTCCGGCTTCCTCCACCCGTAAAACCATCCAAATCGATGCGATCCTGGCTGTCAAAAGTGTCGTCAAACCCCAATATATAAATAAATACATCCACAGCAAAATATAAGCGAAATATTAAACTGAACTGAAGACAAGATACACCAAGCTTCTATCATTAACCCTTTACCCAACATAATGGCCAAAACCGGCCAGTGCTTTTTACAAAAATCACTAATCAATTTTCATTATTTTTTTATTTTTTGTCTCAAAAACATAGCTTATTACCCCTCATTGGAACGTGCTCGATGAGCTCGTTCCAATGAGGGGTCATAAGCTATGTTTTTGAGACAAAAATGAAAATATTAAGTTATTTCGGAATTTTGTTTGCAGGTGTCGTCTGCTTTTCGTGTTAGGTAAAGGGTTAACGAAATATTGAAAATGACATTCAGTTCAGTGTAAATTCTACTCGGTGTAAAGGGACACTTTTTTGACTACAACAATATTTTGCTAGGCTTAACTAAATTTGTGTCAGAGTTGAGTATGTTTATTCTAAACATATAGATGGCACTTGACAACGGATAGGCACAATGTCGAGACTGGTCTTTGAAGAACGAAAAAGCAAAACCTTCCTGCTTGTCATGCATTATAAAATAAAAGAAGGAGACTGGTGTGTTCAACTCTAGAAAGTTTTTTTTTTGTACAACCATTTCTGGAATCGGTGTGTGTTATACAATACGGACTGACAAACAAATGCCTAATTCTACAAAAAAGCAAACAAAACAAACAAACAAAAAAAAAAAAACAAACCCCAAACCATTGAAATCGGTCAAAGACGCTAAGACCTAAATTTCATGCAACAAAAAAGAGAATTTGACATTTGTTCTCAATAACACGTGATCACCATTGAAAAATAAATAAATTTTATGATTTAGTTAGAGCCCTGTGAAGGTTCGAAATTCGATTCGATTTAAGATGGCTCGGTTCGAGTCTGTATAATTCGAAAATTTTCGAATTGTCGAAATGTTCTCGAAATCCTTCAAAGTTTTTCCTTTTGAACTCTTCTTCTGTCATCAGGTCTCCTTTACAGGACCCCCCCCCCCCCACACCTCCCTCCCTCCTTTACAGGAGACCGGATGATAGAAGAAGCCCTGTTTATACGGCTATGTTTGCATACGTATGTATTTTTTGGCATATGTGTAAGTTTGCGTATGTGCGTATGTGAGTAAATTTTACCGTATGGACGCATTTACTCATGTGCAGATGTTACTCATAAATGCAAATTTACACCTAGTTGCGACTAGGTGTAAATTTGCTGCAACCTGTGAGCAAATGCATTTAGGTGTGTATTTTTTTACTACCGTGCGCAAATTTGGTCGTATAGCAAATTTACAGATAGTGAGTATATTTGCTAATTAATTGCATCATATCTATTTTAAACGCTTGCCATTGGTTTTGAGAATTTACAAATTTACTTCTGGCACCACAACTTCATATGGACGCATAGCAAATATACTTGTGTGCACGTGTGTAAATTTGAACGTGTGTACAAATTTGTACATATGTAATTTTCGCCGTATTAACAGGGTATAATTTAGACTACTTTTAATTCCGTTTCTGGGATATTCCACTTTTAAGTGACTTGACCAAACAGTTGAATCGCCGTTAAAATCAATACTTTATAAAGGCTGACAATATTTGCTTTATAGCACGGTTGTAAGAAGGTGCAATATTTTTTGTATTGCACGGTTGTAATCAGTAAGATTCAATTCGAGAATCGATTCGATGCGAAATCATCTGCCTGGTTTGATTCGTCACAAAATGATTCGCAGAGCACTAGATTAACCCCCTTACTGCCACGCCCACTTTAGCCATATATGGAGGACCTCTATGTACGCCTGTATGCGAGGAAGTTTAATAAAATTTATGACATACTTGAAACTCTATGACCTGATTAATTGTTGGAAAGGGCTCTCCAAGCCCTTTCCAAAATTAATCAGATTGTAGGTTTGATCTGCGCATACCAGAACGTACAAATAATCATCATAAAATAGGTGACAAAAGTCGCTTTTGGCAGCGTAAGTATTAAGTAAATACTCACAATTTAAAACATTTACTTTCATACTTGTAATATGTAAATTGGACGTCCTACAGACATACGTCCCAGCATCATCAATGTCAGCATGTTTTATTTCCAAGTTACTGGCAATTAATTTTTCACTAATAGACACAAACTTGGTTGTATACAATCCTTTCCTAGAATCACTTGTAAGTTTATTGCCATCTTTGAACCAGTCGATGTCATCGGGTGGGTAGTCTCCCCCTGTTGCATTACAAGACAGGCGTATGGAGGTTCCTTTCTCTACAAACTTAGATCCCGATATCAGAATAACTGGAATAGAAACAAAAGTTTTAATGACACATAAAAATTACCAACTTTCGAGCGACAAGAAATTTTCTAGCAGTCTACATGATCCAGCTATGGGTCCAACTCTCATTTCCATTTATGCTGTTAGTTTCACAATTACCGGCTGAAAAATTACAATTCTGTAACCCAGAATGAATGAGGGCAAAATGTGGCTCTCATAACTCTAAGGGACACTTAAATTGAGGAATGCTTATAGCCCTTGTAAGAATCTGCCTAACCTCAGGCCAGCCCAAGCTGAAAGCCAAGGCAGACATGAGGCGTGAGCTGCTTCTTATAGATGCATACTAACCTGATTGTAAATATGACTTTCCAATTTAACACAACTTGTCAGTAAAATTCCCAATGGGGAGGGGCGGGGCTCAGAATTTTTCCGGAAATAGACAATAGAATACCTGAGAGCTCTTCTCAATATATACGCATTGTTGATGAAGAATGAAAAGTGGGTGATGAAAAAGTGAAAAATAAGTTTTCGAACAGAATAAACAAACGGTACAGTACGGCCGCCGTGGACACTTTCCACGGGTGGGCAATATTTCCACTGGCGCAATATTACTAGATTCCGAACACTAATTATAGCAACTATTATCAAAAATTTAATTAATGAAGCACCAGGTTGTACCCGGTGCTTCATTAATTAAAATTTTGCTGATGATGAATTTTATTACCTGGTAAACACATGCGTGGACATCACTTCTCACGTGTGGATTACGACCACTCCACGGCGACTACACTGTAGAACACAGGGGAAATACTCTACGCATCCTACTCAACAAGCCTGGGACAGTGTCGCCATCCCGGGAGAGATACTCACTGGCCAATAACTTGAAGTACAGAGGTCGCCCCATGCTTCATGAACAAAACGATGTCAACCAGCCTCAATATAATCTGTTTTTGTGTGATCGCAGGTAAGTTATTTATCACTTATACAAAACATACGTTGTAGTCAAAATGAAGGTCCCTTAACCGCAACCAAAATTATGTCAAATATATTCAATGTAAATTAATAAGGCCATCCCAATATTATTAATCAAACGCTGACGACAGAATAGACTGAAGCTGCAATAGAAGTAAATTACCCCACACTCATCTCAACTTCTTCTCTGGTTGTTATCAATGGCCGCGACATCTTTGTGACACACTTGCGCAAATGGCCCGCCCAACCATAAAACAAAAAATAACACATAAATACTTCGATCAGAGACCAGATACTCCATCGAACTGACAGTTCTCTTAGAAAAGTTCTGGCGTGAGGCAGTGAATTCTGTTCCGTTAGGATTAAAATATGGCCAAAATGTTGGTCGTGTTGAACGAAAGTAAAGCAGCGGTAATTCATAGTTTCCGACAAAAAATGATTAACTTTATGACTTAGCGACAGGACTGCATTTGGGTAAAGGACAACACTGTCTGCATCTTTTACTGAAGATGGGTCCGATGGCCGACAGACATGCGCATATCACGCGATACAACGATTTTTCATCGAAAAACAATAGCGTAATTCTATGCCATTCAAACAGGTGTCATGATACCTTGCAAGTAATATGGCAACTATGCAGTCTCCATATAATAATAGTATTTAGTGTGAAGGCGATCCTTCTCATTATTTGACTTTAGACGGCGTTGTATAGAATTCAAAAAAGTAGGGGATATCCAAACGGATGTTGATATTTTCGGAAATTGGTATTGGATACGCGTGATTGGACACATTAATATGTTACCAAGTTTAGTGTGGATCATGAATGTCACGGGCCCACGAAGACTTCGTGCAGGTTTTTCGCACGAGCGCCGCGTTAATATCTGTGGGGTACGTTTTGAAATTTTCATTTGTACTTGACGGGCTTTTTCGGAGGACTCATCGTTCTTTTCTTGGTATAAACTCATCCATCAATAGTTTCTGGTCGAAAAGTAACTTTTGAGGTATGCGAAGGCTGACACGTGACGAACGTTTTCTTGCTGTTGGCATGCTGGAAGCTGGCAACAGACAGAGTGCAGTGGCTCAAATTCTCAACGTTACTCAATCGGTGATTAGCAGGTTGTGATCACGCTACCGTCAGACAGGAAATGTTGATGACAGGCGTCGGTCAGGTCGCCCCAAGGACGACAACTGCTAACCAGGATCGTTTCATCCGAATCACAGCATAACGTAACCGCCGTCAAAGCGCCTCAGAAATTGGACAGCAGCTGCACCGAGCGACCGATGTGCGAGTCAGTGGTCAGACTATCCGAAATCGCCTACACAGCTGGAATTTGCACGCTCGACGACCTCAAATAATTCCACGTTTGACTGAACGTCACATCGCAGCAAGGCGTAATTGGTATGGAGCACGACAGCGCTGGGACAATCGTCGGTGGAGCGACGTCATGTTTTCCGATGAATCGAGGTTTACTCTCGACATCCACGACAGAGTGTGGCGGCGGCGGAACGAACGATACCATGACGTAACCGTTAGACAGCACGATCGTTTTGGTGGTGGATCGGTTATGGTGTTCGGAAGCATAACCATGACAAGCAGAACAACATTACATGTCATCCAAGGGCGTGTCACAGGGCAGTACTACCGTGACAACATGTTAGCAGCTCATGTGGTGTCATTTGCGCGACGACACGGCCGTAGATTCATTTTCCAAGATGACAATGCAAGCATGAGTACACGGGGCCCGTGTCATTACAAAATTCCTCCAGGAGCAGACCATCACTACACTGTCTTGGCTAGCACTAAGTCCAGACCTTTCTGCAATTGAGCACGTCTAGGATATGCTTGGCAGGCGCCTATGACAACGCCAACAGCCCTCTACCAATGTCCCGGAACTCGCCGCTGCACTGCGGGAAGAATGGAATAACATCAGTCAAACTGATATTGGACGTTCGGTGAGGAGTATGTCACGTCAGATCTGCGCTTGTCTCGCGAACCGAGGAGGATTTACAAGGTACTGAGGTTTTGGACTGAATGTGGTAAATTCTCTGACCGACCGTCCATGTCTTCTACAGCTAAGTGCGTGGAATGTGTGCTTGCCAGACATCCCACTATCCCTGAAATCATTCACCAGATGTCACAGTGCAATGCCTCAACTGTCTTTTTGATGAAAATGTAAATATATTTCTTCATATATCTCACTTTTATCAAATATCCCCTACTTTTTTTGAATAGAATATATCAATGTTTTTTCGGTCCAGATAAGCTTCACCGCAATGTCATCTAACAGGCAACGAAAACAAAGCCGAAAATTTTGGAATTTACCTCTACGCAGCTGTGTCGCTGAATTTTGAAGAATTTTGAACCTGAAATATTATTTTATTATCAGTTCTGATACGAATACGGTAGCAGACTTGCATGGATCATTAGTGCCTGCTGTCAACTCTGTAGTTGATTGCGTATATTTTTCGAGTTCTATACAACACAACCTCCATTTTGATATATAACGTGTGTATATTTAATTTGAATTCATGGAATATCAGAGGTGGGAATTTCAAAGTAGACAAATTTTCCTTGCTTTCATAGCACTTTGAACCATTGGCAGATTTAGCGTAGATTCCCAGTTTTCTTCAGTTTTTAGTACATACGCGCGCAATGTTTTGACTCGTGTAATCCAAGCCGTTCCATATCGAGATAGGTTAAGCGACAGATAATCAGTTGTACCCCTTGAGGCAACAATGCCAGAAAACAGAGTTCTATACACACGCACGCTACATCGAAACTGGAAGATAGGTACAGGCCTACTAAACTGCGTAAATTGTACTTTTGATGAAAAAGTCTAGAAAATAAAATCAATCTTATCTTTGAATTACATTTTTCAGAATCCTTCCTCGTGTTTAAATCTTATTTTGTGATATAGTTTTCTCTACCTTTCAGTTTTCTAGCACAAATATATCACGTAAATCTATTTCTTAGAAAGAGAAGCATAAAGGTTTCCTTCTGATGCTTAATAATATACCACATTTACAAATAAAGTGTGACGTAGGTTGGTGTATGTTTCATTATTGTCTATATGTGTGTGAGCGTCCATATGAAATGAAAGTATGTATGATGAAATAAGGCATGACACCCATGACGTACGAACATTTGGCGCAGTGTGAGTAACAAAGTCAAATCAGAATAAAAAAAATAGCAAAAAATTAAAACTTTAGCACTGTGGAGCCCAAAGGCACGTTTTTGGCCCTAAGTCGGGACCCCATGTGGCACAGAAACCGGACGGGAAGAAAACTGAATGTACACACTAAAAACTAAAGTGTTAAAACTGACACTTTCAAGGTTTTAAACCCATTCTAACTCTTAGGGTTTGATTTTAACACTCAAAGTGCAATGCTTTAAGCACTGAGACATTACAATCATCAGACATCTGAAACTTGAATGGATGGCACTTCCCATGTGTCTAGCATTGGTGGTTCTTCCAGAATCGTCCATAATTTGATTTGCGCTTGGTGGGTGCATAATTAAAAGGACACAACGCAGATGACGCGGATCAGGCTCGAGAGTTCGAGCCTGATCCGCGTCATCTGCGTTGTTTCCTTTTAAGTGTCGCGACATTACACTTGTCAAGTGGTATTATTGTAACACCTGTCAAGTTCTGGGATATCTACACTTGAACAAAGTGCTAGTTCAGCACTTAGTAAGTGTTAAATACAGCACTTCAAGTGTAGTTTTTAACACTTTAGTTTTTAGCGTGTATATGAGTGAAACATGCCACTTTCCAAAAATTGACAGTTTCTGTATGATGACAAAAGTTGTATTCATGTTACCTCCCCTTGCGGAGCCCTAAATCAGACACGCCAAAAATATTTGATGCAATAACATTTTCTGCAGTGTACTTACCGCATCAAAATAAAAAAAAAACATATAATTGCCAAAAATTGCATTTTTTTTAATTGTGGAGCCCAATGGCAACATTTGTACTCATAAACGAGGCCATGTATGGACGCAGATTTCAAAAACCTTTAATGTGTATGAGTGCAAGATGCTATTCGTCAAAATTGAAACACTTTCTGAACAGAGATGCGTAAGGAAAACAATTACAACTTTTGCATTCTGCAGCCCTAAAGCAACTTTTGTGGTCCCAAGTGAGCCCAATTATGAACGCAACAACTTGAATTGGACAAATCTGGATGTATATAGGTGAAAGATGTTGACTGCCAAAAATTAACACTTCATGTACAATTGGTCTGAAGAAGTTTTTATTTCTTTTGAGTTATCTCCCCTTTTGGGCCGCTGAAGCGACGGAGCAAATCAATTTGGACAAACTTTAATTGTTAGGCTATAGGGAACATACATTCCAACTCAAATCTGACCCAGTTATACACGAAACGACACACGCATGTGTATGGGTTAATCGATATGGCATGAGTGCCAGGGTGGAAGGATAAAACGAGAACCCGCAGGCCTCGAGTTTTATCCTTCCGCGATGGCACAAGTGCCATATCGATTAACCCAATCACACGCGCGAGTCGTTCTGTGTTTATTACACGCCTTCTCGTTTATGAAAACAACTGAAAGCAATTCCTCTGACAACTATCAACAAAAAGAACACATTTTATCGCCAACCACATTTGCGAGGGGAACCCGTGTTAGTATTTCATTCTCTGAGTTCCAATGTGTCCTATGTGCCTACTGTCGCACAGAACACATTGGAACTGGGGGGGGGGGGGATTTTTTAGCTATCGCTAGCGATTCAAATTGTAAATGCGGTGCACGATTTGTAAAAAAAAATCCAGTTAAATTTCGCTTCTATTTAAAAAGAGTCCTTCAACGATTTCCGTTCCACACATATGTGCGGAACGAATTTTCATTTTCTGCATGGTTTACTGTTGCTGTATGTGTGGATTTCATAAACAGGCGTGTAATAAATAAAGTATTCAGTCTGTGACGCACCGCTACATGACATGACGTGGCGTGGCGTGCACAGCAGGGGGTGATTCCTATATTCTCACCTACCGTAGGTATAAGTAATCCTACAGCCCCGTAGGGCGCTAGGGTTAAAGAAGTAATTCAGCCCTGCCGACCTGTAAGGATCTTACAGTATTAGCTATTTGTTGTTCATTTTGTAGTTGCAAACCTGCAGTTTCAAGAACCTCAGGGTGTAGGCTAATATCGTTCCGGGGATCATCGTTGCTCACTGACCACGGCATTAGACATCAAACCGCAAGGACAATGGTTCAATCCCCATCAGGCGTACTGCACTTTGGATGTGTACTTATCATCAAGCAATGCTAACCCTGTTTGTGTGGAGTTGAGGAGTCTGACATTACCCGCCGCTACTCGATAGTTCTCCCCGAGTACGCCGGCTTCCTATACCCGATAAACTGTTCGATACGAGGTGATGCTGTGCTCGAAAGTGTCGTTAAACTAAAATAAATAAATGAATACATAAATAATAAATAAAAAATAGCATCCTACCTGAATAAAGTTGAGGAGGCGACCCCCTCCCCCTCCCCCACCCCATAGTTCAGCTAGCTGTCCCAGCAGCAGTTCTATGATGGAAACCCATTATGGAGAGCCGTTAACCTTGAAAAGCCTATATCCGACACTGAAAAACTCTGTGGTCTCAGAACATGTACTAGAAGACACAATCAAGAAGTCATACAAACAACAGACCATTGCCAGTCTTCGCAATGGTTTCTGGTGAGTCTTTGGCTGCCTCTAGAAATCACTGTTAAGCTGCTGGACTCGTATACCGATCTCAAAGACATGAATCTGCCCATAGTTTAAAAAAATGACAGGAAGACAGCTAATCTGGCTGTGCCATCTAATATGTCCACGGATGCTATAATATTAGGTTCCAGACACCGATTATAGGAATAATCATCATAAACTTAATTAATGAAGCACCGGGAAAACGCTTGCGTGGACACCACTTCTCACGCGTGGATTACAACCAGTCCACGGCGACTATACTGGATATCATTAATATGTTCTGCCCATCTTGTTTTTAACCCTTTACCTAACATGAAAAGCAGACGACACTTGCAAAAAAAATTCTTGCATAACTAATTTTTTTTCATTTTTTGTCTCAAAAACATAGGTTATGACCCCTCGTTGGAACGAGCTCGACGAGCTCGTTCCAACGAGGGGTCATAACCTATGTTTTTGAGACAAAAAATGAAAAAATAATGAAAATTAATTGGCGATTTTTCAGAATAGCGCTGGCCGGTTTTGGCCGTCACGTTGGGTAAAGGGTTAATTTATTGTATATTTCGAATGGTACACTTATTACAGAATAAAATATTTATTAATTTACTGATTGGTATGCTCTAGAACAACAGACAGTCTAGAAAATCGACCGGGCATTTCAAGTTAAAGCCAACTGGATGTGTTTCCTTCAGTTTGAGTGATGGAGCAGAGATTTTTGAATCCGTTCGTTTGTCAAAGACTTCTTGGATGGTATTTGATCTCACTCAAAACATTTAGGGTCATTCAGGGTCATAGAGGGTGCGGGCAAGGGTGATCGCTTGCTCCAAAAGTTTGCGCGCTGACCACAGAATTTTCTTTTTTGAAAACTTTTCCCTCTTCCTGTTTCTGGGTTAAATACAGTACAGTCGCCGTGTACTGGTCGTAATCCACACATGGGCAGTAACATCCACGCATGCGTTTACCAGGTAATAAAAATCAGCAGCAGACAAACTTTTAATTGATGAAGCACCGGGTACAACCCGGTGCTTCATTAATTAATTTTTTGATGATTATTCCTATAATTAGTGTTTGGAATCTAATAATATGGAAATATTTCCCTCCCGTAGAAAGTGACCAGTCCACGGCGGCCGTACTGCATGACTGTGAGGTGGATAGTTCGAAACATTCCATATAGATTATACGTTTAACGGATCAACACATCCAATTAACTTGATCTTCCTACGTATTTCATGCAATGAATAATATTCAGATTAACAATAAATTTTTTTTACAATTTTTATTCTTTTGATTCCGAGACTGGGATAGGTTCATATTAAAAATGATACAGTAACGTAT
Organism: Pictodentalium vernedei; assembly: GCA_031216915.1. Classification (NCBI taxonomy): domain Eukaryota; kingdom Metazoa; phylum Mollusca; class Scaphopoda; order Dentaliida; family Dentaliidae; genus Pictodentalium; species Pictodentalium vernedei. Next base: position 229,429,160 of record CM062293.1, read on the forward strand.
TATTATTTCCGACAATTGTCTGGATTAAGAGTACATTTTATTTTTGAATTCATGCTACATTTAAAAAAAAAATGGAGGCACAACACAACTATTCAAAAATAGTTTTCATGTTCTTTTGCTTTGAAATTTGTAGAATTACGCAATCTAATCTTTATTAGTGTGTATTATCAAACGCTGCAAACGTATCGATTTTAGTGGAGTGAAGAATAATTCCTGCCATAGCTTGGCAGCAATCGCGCTGAATGTTGTGTTTTGCATCACTTGAGACTCATTGCTTCTTAATTCAAATCCACTTGCTGAATAATAAAACAGGAAAAGGGTCGAACAGTGCAGTTAAATTCATATGATTAGGCTAAAAAAGTGTTTTGATTCTCAGGCAATCTCTCATTGAACTTGAACCCCTTAATTGGACATTTTTATTGTCTTTCAGTGTCTTCCAATATTAGTACAAACACAGGGAGACCCGAAACTTTTTACATTTTTTGACTGACGCATATTTATTTAGTTGCGTCTCCAATATGTTTGCCTTGTTACATTTTGTGAGAGAGAGAGAGCCTATTTTCCCATAAATTGTAACGAGGCAAACCCCGATACATGAAATACGTTTACATCAAAGATAATATGAAAAGCATCCAAAGAATATGAAGCCTTTGAATTGCAGCACCTACAGTTTGTTTTTAGAGGAATGTTTTATTTTTCAAATTAAAAAAAATTTATTTATATAAATATGCACGTTCTATATTTATGTGTGTAAAAAGCTGCCGAAATCCTCTCCATGTTTGCTCACTTTTTGCAAAAGAAAAATAAAACTTAAATAAAACCCTCCCTCCTTCACTGATTTGAAGAAAAATTCCCTGAGAATCAATTAATTTATTTGCGTGGCCTTAATCTTATAGATGATAACGAGAGAGAAAAGGATAGTATTCGTTTTTGCCACGCAGGTTTTCTTTTAACTGATAGAGTGTTAGGAGCCCATATTAAGGCTTTATTCTTAAGTGCAGGTACCCCAGCTCAAAGTTTCATAATCTGTGTAAGTGCTTCATTTGGGGAGCGCGGTGGCTCAGTAGGGAGAGGTGCAGGTTGCAAGCCGAGAGGTCCTCGGTTCGAATCCCATCTGCGGCAACTGAGTTGTGTCTTTGGACAAGACACTTCATCTCCATTGCCTGCGTGGGGGCACGGTGGAGTTGTGTACTAAGGCGTACTGCACGTCGATGGTGCACTTGTCTTCAACCAATGATAACCCTGCTTGTGTGGAGTTAGTATGTTGCGGATCTGACAGTTGCTCGCCGTTGCTCGCCGTTGCTCGGTGGTTCTCTCCGGGTACTCCGGCTTCCTCCACCCGTAAAATTGTCAAGGTCATGATTAGCCATTGTGCATAAATATGTGACCATAAACACCAATAAATAAATAAGTGCTTCGTTTTATCTTTGAAGTGAAATTAAATAGTCTGCGTGGATTTGCCTAGTTACAATTTATAGGAGAGTGCCCGTGGGCACTCTCCCATAAATTGTAACAACGCAAAAATGTATGCACAAATTTTGATGACAAAAAATAATTTAGCACTTGATGACAAAAAATAATTTAGCAGAAGAGAAAATCTTTAATTATTTTTAACCACGAGTGGCTTTAATCCTCAAAAGGAACACCCAGGACGTGCATATACCAAGCCACCTTTATACCTATATATTTTTAACCTTTGTGGGGTTTTTTCACAGAAGTTATTTTTAATTTTGGCCTTGCGTTTTATTGTATTTTAAAACGAAATGCCATTTTGTGATATTATTTGTGTTTGTTGATCTGGAGGTTCTGATTCAGTTTTTCACAAAGTGAATTCGCTGAGGCACTATTCACTAAACTCGTCATTCGCTTTTCTCTTGAAGGGCATGGATAAAATGCTGCCGCTCGCTATCGTAAGCAAAGATCCATATGTGTCATATATCGCGTCCGTCACAAGAGTCGGGTATGGTTGACATCCACTACCGTATACGATAAGAGGTGAGACCTGACACAAATGATTTCTATTGTCTGTTAATTGGGAATTTCACCGAATGGTAATTGTTTTGTTCTTAGGAAGTCACTTATTTGGGTTTGCAACAAATGATAAATGCACTTAAGGGTTCATCCGTAGGGTGTCCGTACGGACTTTCTATCCCGAATATAATTCAGACTCATAATTCCTAAGTACAAAATCTTCCGTAGGAGCTCCGAGAAGTGAAACAATGCTTCTTTACTGTGGTAAACATGCCCTGTTTTACTAGTAAAATAGGACCTATTCGACAATATGGGTAAACTTGACTTTTTCTCCGTGTAGCTGTCACGATTAGTCACAGTGCAGAAATATGTGACCTTCAGCAAGAAAAAATAGTAAATAATTTAAAATATACTACATGTTTTATGTAGGTGCTTCACCGTGGGAAGGGGAGAGGCACCCCAAATACGGTTTCCAGTCGGGACACTTCCATCACGATTGGATATCGGTTCCCTCTTGCTTGTAATTATTCACTTTCTGACGAGACGAGATTCAACCATTTACCTAACAAGAAAGGCGGACGACACTTGCAAATAAAAATTTTGAATAACTATATTCTTTTAAGTTTATACGTCCAAAACAAAGCTTATGACCTCTCACTGGAACGAGCTCAACGATCCATCTCGTTCCAATGAGGGGTCATAAGCCATGTTTTTAAGACAAAAAATGAACAAAATAATGAAAATGGAATGGTGATGTTTGCGAACAGCGCTGGCCGATTTCGGCCGTTACGTTGGGTAAAGGGCTTATGTCATACACATGGATGGTCGGTTATATAAACAAAGGTCTGTGTTAAGGTGATAGCTTACATTTACGATTTTGTGGTTTAAAAAGTGTATATAATCTTGATAATTCTTCTCGCTTGGGGTAACAGCGTAAATGCAGGTATGTGCCAGACCCCGAAAAACCGATTTATCAAGTTAGCCGTACATGTATCTTATCCACAAGTAAGCCGTACATGTATCTTATCCACAAGTAAGCCGTACATGTATCTTATCCCTCTGCACACTGATGTCGAAATAACAAATTTCGACATGAACATTTTTCCCATAATGCAACTAGGAAATTAACCAATTCAATCTTGTTTGACAGAGCTCAATGAGCTCTGTCAAACAAGATTGAATTGGTTAAATTCTTATTTGCATCATGGGAAGATTTTGCTGTTTGAAATTTTCGTATTTTGACAACAGTGTGCAGAGGGTTAATAGAAATAAATCAGACAAATGTGATAACTATAATGGAGAGGAATCTCAATAGGAGTCTGTAACGCCAATTAGCACTTATCTGGTCTGAAACAACGATCTTGCCTTATAAGCTTCAAACAAAAGACACTCGGTTAGCCATCCAAGGTAATCAGTCATCTAATTATTGGGTCATTAGTGTCGATAATCTCCTATTCTTTCGTGGCACACGTGTAATGCCTGTGTTATATGCACTTCTCCAATTTTTGACAAGGGACTGTCAGAAATGTCAAAGTATGGCAGACTTAAAAGAATTTGAAAGAGAATTTTAAATTAAGCTAGATCTATAGCGGCCAAGTTAAAGAGAAGTAATTAAAGTGGGAATTAATTTCCTTGCTATCGAATAAGAGTCGGGGATTTTCTCGAAAAATTCATCACAGTGTCAAGGCGTGTAAGACTGAGGGTTGTAGGCGAGGAGCTGGGGATATCCTATGCTATAGGCTAGACGAGGTGCCGCGTCGGTGTGGAAGTATAGGCACGTGGTAATGTAAGGGGAGCCACAGAACTCATATTTAGAGTAGGACCAGTCGCGGGCCAAGTCGGTGGCCATATATGAGTCTAGGGTCAGAATAGCCAGTACGACCCCCGAAAGCTATTTGCATTCAGGTAGACGGTATTACCTGCTTTAGAAGGCAAGCCATACGTAGGCAGAGTAGGCTTTGTCTGTATGAACATTATTCTGAGATAAATGGAGGGGAGCAGTTAACCCCACAGGTGGCGATTGTTTGAGTGAAAAACGTTCAATCAAGTGACGATACATTAGTGGCCGTGCGACGGCAGTGATAAAGTGACATTCCGTCACAGGTTAGAGGGAAGGCACCCAGTAAAGTGACAATACGTTAGTGGCCGTGCGACGGCATTGGTAGACTGACATTCCGTCACACGTTCAAGCAAAGGCGTCCGGTAAAGTGACAATACATTAGTGGCCTTGCAACGGCAGCGAAAAACTGAAGTTAATGAAAAGGCGACCAGACTCCAAACCAGCGACAAGAAAGAAGAAACCAGCAACAACAGAGAACGCAGTCCCACAGGTGACTCAAAAACTGTGTGGGTGGGGCGTGATTGACGTTTTGTTTTCTTATTCATTGGATTTCAAGTAAGTCACAAATTAATTATATTTTTTATATGTATCAAAATTGTTGTTTTCAGTGAACCCCTGTTGATTTATGCTTTTTGAGGAAAAGTCACTGACCCCCTTCAGGATAAGAGCCACCTCAACAAAAATGAAACGGGTGGGTTCGTCACGATGAGACATACATTCACGCACGCATTCAGGCGACACTCATTGAGTTTTGGCTGAATACGCGGCGTGAATCAATTTCCCCTGGCAACGACAACGCCCGGTTTCGACAGTCTGAAGTAACCGATTTGGGCTGTTGGAGCTACCAATATTACCAATTTGGAGTACCGGTTTGGTACGTGTTAATTAAGATGTGACGTCATGGCCACTGTAAATATGTTTGTTTAACTGGTAGAGTGCTAAATTATTTTTGTTCATCAAATCTTGTACACATGTCTTTGCCCTGTTATAATTTATGGGAGAGTGCCTATGGGCACTCTCCCATAAATTTTTAGAAGGCAAACCCTTAGAGACGGAATAATATCACTTCAATGATAATACAAAGTACATGTACTGAATATGAGCCTTCAAGCTGTGGTACCTGTACTGCAGAATAAAGCCCAAATATAGGCTTCCAGCACTCTACCAGTTAAAAACTTGACTTCTTTGAAATTTGTTTTTTGTTTATACACAAAAAACAAATTTCAAAGAAGTCAAGTTTTTAAACTAAAATCTCGATTGGCCTAATATTCCAACTTGATGATGGGGTTGGAATAGATGATCAATCACAATTTGAGCCACCACAGTCGGAACAAATTAGGTTTCCACCCACGGTCGGTCATCTCAGCGCCGCACCTGGATTTGCGGTTGCCAAACATGACAACTGTGTACATTTTAGGGTGTGAGAATGATACTGATTACAAAGAGGTAACGTTAGCATATATTTTAGAAAGCAGGTCATTTTCGTCCGCTTTGAAAATATGGCTTAGTGTTACTACACCTGGTATGTATATACTTTTCGGGTAAGCTGTCAGGTGTCAAGCACAAGCTTCAAGTAGGTCACACTGACCTACATCTTAGAAAATAGATCACGCTGCGTCTGTTTCGAGAATAATGCAGGTTAATAATTCCTATACTATTTGGCCTGGGGGACCAAACTTGGCGTGCATAAGTAAGAGAAAGTGGCGCAGACAATGCGAAGGTCGGTTTGACGTGCATCTTAAAAATGGGCAACGAGGTCCGGCGGACGATACCCAGATACTTCAGTGTCAAAGCATTTGACCTAACTGAGAGTCGGGTGAACTATAATGATTCTTACTTCTTCCGGTGTCTGTCGCACGTCTTTTTCCACCGTAAAGCTGGTGTTTGGGTCTTCCTGAAAACTATAGGCCCAATTCTAATAAAATACCAATGGATTGATGACTGATGACTAGGAGGGGTATTTCAGCTTTGTTAACCCTTTACCCAACGTAACGGCCAAAACCGGCCAGCGCTATTCACAAAAATCGCCAATTAATTTTCATTATTTTTTTCATTTTTTGTCTCAAAAACATAGGTTATGACCCCTCATTGGAACGAGCTCGTCGAGCTCGTTCCAATGATGGGTCATAACCTATGTTTTTGAGACAAAAAATGAAAAAAATTAGTTATTCAAGAATTTTTTTTTGAAAGTGTCGTCTGCTTTTCATGTTAGGTAAATGGTTAAATCGATGTGCTACTCTCTATCAGGATGGATGGGTGAAGGAAAAAACTCTTCTTCTCATGACCCAATAATGCAGTGACTTGATATTTCGAATTTATCTCTCTTTTGATGGATAAACAGTCCGAAGGTCAATAATTATCATCATACTGGGAGGGCAAATTTTATCGATTTTGAGGAAATTAAAACCCTCTTTTTTCCAAACTGCACGACACAACTCAACTGATTGATGTTTGACACGGAGCGTTGTTAGGAGAAGTATTGTTATACTGGGGAAACAATCCTTAATCAGCTTTGTTATGGGACCCCAAATACAATGGAAGAGTTCAAAACCGTCTCACAAACTACCAGTCCAAATGTATCCATAGTTGACACGTAACATCTTGGAAAGGATAAGTTACAAGTTTGACATAAATAACGATAAGTGGAAGGGATCATATTTAGGGAGATGTGATCCCACATTTTAACTTTGTGAGTAATAATATAAAGGCATTTGATTTTTTTTTTCTCTCTCCAAAACCACAGCTCCAAATGCTTCTACGTTTTGATGTATACTACACAGTGCAGGCGCCGTGGAGTGGTCGTGGAGGGGTCAGTGATGTACACGTATGCGTGTACCAGGTAATAAAATTTAACATCAGCAAAATTTCAATTAATGAAGCACCGGGTTGCAATGTAAAAAAAAACATTAAAACAAACCGCTGCTTCACAGGTTTCCATATTAACCCTTTGAACACGAGAGGCCGCTTTAACGGCCCCAGGGACATGGTACGCCATGCTTTAATTACGTAGGATGTCTGCTAAGTTGAGGGTGGGGTAGACCAATTAATATTTTCAACGTGCAGCCCCAAGGCTGCACGTTGAAAATATTGATTGGTCTACCCCCAAATAATGAATATGGACTCTTCTAATTGCTGCATTTGAACTGACATGGCAGATACCACCAGTGTTCAAAGGGTTAAATATACAAACTCTTTATTGAGATTATTTACAGAGCATTTCCAAATACGCTCCCATGTTAACACTGTGGGTAAAAGAGAGAAAAACATTTTAAAAATCTTGTCGAGAACCCCTAGTTCAAATGCATTCATGTTTGTAAAAGAGGTATTTGTGGAGACCTTTTTAATGTTTGATAAGATGAAGTACATTGGTGTCATGTTTTGAGGTGTTGGGGCAGACGTGTTAATACAGGGAAGTTTTCTCATAAACCGCTGGTCTAAATAGTTCCATGTTTGAAATATCCCATCATAGGATTGCTCATTAACATATTGGAAGAAACTGAGCCACTGGGATATTTGAGGTATACTATCCTCTCCCATTTTAACATAGTTGATAGTGATGGGAGGTTTAAGAAAACTCCTCTTCCACACCCTTGCGAGTTGACATCTGCCAAATAATGAGAATGATTATTGTTTTAAAAGCTTTAAGTGTCATTGGGAAGAGTCATTGGCCTTTCTGCCAGGAGAGCGCATTAGGTCGTTTGGGAACCCAGTTTAACGATAATACCTACCATAAATAAATGTACACAGCTGCAGGTGACTTAACCCTTTGTGACTTTAATTATTCTGACGTTCAAACGTCACTGGGAATTCAGTTTCTTCAACGTTTTTCAAAATGCGATGTCAAACGTCGTTAAGTACAAATAACAAGATATTTTTCACATTAGTGATTATCTGGTTGAGGTCTAGCTTATTTTTGGTGGTCTGAATTTGTTATTCAAAACTTGTATTATTACAAATTATTGGAGAGTGCCCACAGGCACTCTCCAATAATTTGTAATAAAACAAATTTATATAAACAAAATATTATTTGTGTTTGACTGAATATGAAATATAAGCAAGGAGAGTGTTAGCTTTTGCTCTGGTATCCTCATTTTTTGAAAGCCCTGATAGTGGCTTCTAGCACTCAACCAATTAAGAAGTCTTGACAGCAGGATTATAATAGTAATTTAAGCTGCGATAAAATTTGGCTCAGCAGATATCAATGAGCACTATTCGGGAGAAAATAGGAATTTGAGGTTAAAACTTTAAAAAATCGAAAAATAATAAGAAAACAAATGACCACAAAGTATCAACGTGCTGTTTGATTTAGTACATAATAACATGTACAAAAGTATCAACGGGTTAATAATGTTTCTACATCACTGTTGGCTGCCTGTATCGGCAGCCAACAATGATGTAATACTGAACACTGCAAAGATGAAGCCTACCAGATGAGCTCTCAAGGAAGAATACACTTGGGGGTACCTTTTCAAAGCAATGCAAAGGTGGCTGTTTGGACCTGTATCGGTACTTAAAGGTCAACTAAATTTTCATTAGTCAGGGTCATTTTGTTAATTGTTTTTATGCATGGTGGTGGCCGGAGTATCCGGAAAAATGCATTGGTGATTAACTTCCAAACCCTCCATCCTTTTAAGTGACCACTAGCCAAGCTGGAACAAGTGTTCACGTTAGATAAAAGGGAATAGATATATAGTGTGTCAATATATTTTGGTATCCAACAAGTAGAATTAATTGATGCAACAAGTGGGTTTTTTACACAGTACATATTTATAGAATTTATAACATAGCGTGTTTTATTGTTACGTGGTCGAAAGAATCAACAGGTTAGATAACACATTAAGACTTTATGCTGCTTACTATAATCGGAGGGTTTGCGGGGGATCAGTGGTTAGGATATTGGACTTTGAACCGAAAGGTTGACGGTTCGATCCTGACACTGAACTTGGTTAGTTGTAAGAACGGACGTAGTGAGAGGCGTGGGTATAAGAAAGCAGGGTTGTCGTGCTCCGGATTGTGCAGGTGTAATTTGTATTCTTGTAGCAATCACAGATTCACAGACCCAAGCGCCCCTTCTGAAATAGTCGAAGTTGAGATGAATAACCAGAGATTAATTGGACACCCTTGAATATTCGTTTTTCGGTGTTTCGGCTCTCGACTCTTTGCTGCTATGGGTTTTGTTTTTGCGATTAAGTCATCTTAGTCGTAGCATATCTTACCGTGAAATGAGACCAGGGGCGAAGAAAACGTTTACAATTGTATTTTCTAGAATTGTATTTTCTAGTTATGACTTTAAATGGGTTGAAATGAACCATTAGCATTTTCAAAGATTTGGCAATTTGCCAACATATCTTTTAAAATGCTAATGATTCATTTCAGTCAGTTGTATTAAAAGGTAGAAAATACAATTCTAGAAAATACAATTGCAAAAGTTTCATAGTATTGGTCCCAGACTGCAATCTGACAGCGAAAAGACCCCCTTGATGACCCGAGTACTGAACTGAACGAAACTGCAAGAGTTGAAGATTTCACGTGTCGTTCATTATCACTTGTTGTCCTCGGAAACTGAGTGTGCTGGATGAGGGCTTTACGATGGGAACAAGTTTTCTTATCCTAACAGACGTTAATAACACTGATAGGGGAAGCTGATACAGTGCAACCCCGCATAGCCAATAAACTGTTTATTAAATTAACAGGTATATTCAGTAAACCAGAATTTAGTTTTTTTTCTGTAGTCTGACTCCAGCTCAGTGCCTAAATGTTCTAATAGAGTTTGTTTGTGTCGTCGTTGGTGTTGTTGTCGTTGTTCGAGGGTGGGAATCTGAGTGCATCCTTAATTAACGATAGATACATCACAACATGTTATTAGTCCTACTCTGTTACTCCTACGAGCTTTCTTGACATGATTAAATTTGTTATGTGGTCTTTTAGCCTCTCAGACACTCGAACCATGGTGTACACTTCCGTGGGTTGTGTTAAATTTTCGCCCCAAAAGTCATAAGTGTGGTGATGTTTCGATATATCTTGTAAATTTCATTACCTGAATTAACCCTTTACCTAACATGAAAAGCAGACGACACTTGCCCAAAAAAAATACTTGAACAACTAACTGTTTTCATTTTTTTGTCTCAAAAACATAGGTTATGACCCCTCATTGGAACGAGCTCGTCGAGCTCGTTCCGATGAGGGGTCATAACCTATGTTTTTGAGACAAAAAATTAAAAAAATAATGAACATTAACTGACGATTTTTGAGAATAACGCTGGCCGGTTTTGGGTTCATATTTCAACTTATTATCATCTGAATATCTTTACATTCTGAATCGCCATGCAATTTCTATGCTCCTTTCGGTAATAAAGTAATCACAATTGCCGACTATCGACTGGTAGTAAGCTCTTGCGTCAATTGCACATATCTAGCGACGCCTGTTCCACGACAGATGGGTATTTATGAAGATTAAGTAGCTAAATTAGTCTACATATGACAGCATTCGCATATGGCCCGATGTAATTGCGTCAGAATTTGAACCATTCAAAAAAATCACGTTATTTCAAAATACTCAACTCGGATTTTCGGGGACTTTTGCTATGCTGCTCATAAATATGTTCTTATTAACCATTGAAAAAATCAGCTTTCTTCGATTTTTGTACCAAGTGGGCCCTAATGTGCCTGGACTATACGCTGCAGAGTCTGACAGTTGCTCGCGCTGCTCGGCGGTTCTCTTCTGGTACTCCGACTTCCTCCAGCCTTAACCCATTACCCAACGTAACGGCCAAAACCTGCCAGCGCTATTCACCAAAGTCGTCCATTAATTTTCTTTTTTTATTTTTCTCTCAAAAATATAGGTTATGACCCCTCTTTGGAACGAGCTCGTCGAGCTCGTTCCAATGAGGGGTCATAACCTATGTTTTTGAGACAAAAAATTAAAAAAAATATTATTCAAGAATTTTCTTTGCAAGTGTCGTCTGCTTTTCATGTTAGGTAAAGGGTTAAAACTGTCCGACGGGATGTGATCCTGGCTGTTGAAAGGGTCGTTAAATTTCAGACAAAAACTATAATGGGAGCATTGCAACTTTACGTTTTGTTAAGTATAGTGACGTTAGTGACGTCACCACAACTCTAGGCTTTAACTGTTTCAGTGTTAATCCTGCAGGTGCGATTTACTTCCCTAGTACAGACAGAAAGCAAGACAATATCCCAGATTTGGTATCCACACAGAGGATGTGATACAGAGGTAGACTGCGATCACAAAAGAGAACAGAAATGTCATCCGGATCGCGACTTTGTTTCGCGACCCGTTCGAATTTACTGTTTCTGTTCGCTTTCCTGCCAACACGACTGCAGAATCTCGCCAGTCGGAAAAGAAACTGAAAAACATAGCATCGCAGTTGTTATTGTTAGGGCCCTGTGGATCACACATTGTCGATTCGAATCGAATCTCTGATCGAATCGGGTTTAATATTCGAAATCGAGTCGAATCTCTAATCGAATTCTGGGGGACTTGAAGATGACCGACAAGAGAGTGGGGGACTGTAAACCTGAGTGTTCCGACTGTCACGGCTGAGGTCCCGCCTGTTAAAATATTCCAGCCACATCATCAAGGCATGATGTAGTTGGAATATTACCCATGAACGGGTTTGAGACTTACCAGCACTAAGCACCTCATCGGACTAGCTGCTAGCAGCAGCTCATAGTCAAGATTGTTTGGAAACTTTAACTTAGCTTTCAACAGTGGTAGAGGCTAGTGGGACTGGAATTAGCATGGGAGATGCCATGGGTCAGATGCCATTTATGTTCATATAAATGAAATTACACTCTGTCTTTATTTTCAGCATTATGTACTTACAAATTCTATCTGAACTATACGTTTTGTGAGACGACGACAATGACTAATACCAAGCAATATTCCCGTGTAAAGATTCGAAAGGAAACGAAATGGGCAGCTGATTTCGAATCGAATCGAATTTCAACTTAAGATTCGAAATCGAATCGAATCTCAAAGCTTCGGAGGGCCCTAATTATTGTTGTCAAAAATTTGTTTGTTCTTTCGAGATTTCGCAGTATTTTATCTGCGTTTTGTTTCCACTGCTATAATATTTAGCAACTTGATCGCGATCTGATCTAGAAAAGTCTGGGTTTTTTTTTTTATCACAAACACGTTTCTTAAACTTGGGACTCCACGTCATTACTCTCCAACTCGAGCAAAATGGATGACGTATCTAGCTCAATGCCACATCGAAGGTGACAACGACCAGATTCGAACTCTCAGCTGACCAAGAACAGTACAAAGCGCTGAACAATGAGAAAAACCCGAGGGAATCTAAACTTTACGACTCAAATGAACGCAGTCCCATAACATCTTGCCCTTTACTGGAAAGATGTCGACATATTCGTTTCATTAAAAGGTCGTGGGATATGGTTTCAAAGGAAATTAACTAGAATATGTTCGGGGAATATTATGGTAATGTCGTCATCAACATGTGTTAGGCAATAGTTTTACCTGCAGTTTAAACTCCTTTACCGAAAGATTTGAGATTTTTATAAAAAGTTGTTTACTATTATACAGATATTCAATTTCACGCGCATCTGAGCGAGTAAAAAGGGAGGCATAATTCTACCTAACCCAACGTTACTCTTGAAATATTCTTAACGTTTACGATGAATGTTAAGTGCAAAAAAAAAAAAAAACAAAAACAAAACTAAACATTCTTGTGAACACTTTAACCCAAACTGTCGCTTCTTCAGTTAGAGTTACCATATGTCCTAATTCCATCACTGTCTGCTCGGAAAATGTTCAAGATGGACCAGTTAATATTTTCAACGTGCAGCCCAAGGGCTGCACGTTGAAAAAATTAAACGGACTACCCTAATAATGAACTCGGACTCTTCTGATCCATGTCACTGAGTTTTACATGGCAAAAACCATCACGGTGACTGGGTTAAAAAGTATTGAACTTCGTATGCACCTGAAATCAGTCTGTTCAGTAGATGAGTACACACAATGGTATGCAAGCAATATGTGCAACGTTCACTTTATTTCGCCCTCCTTCAAGTACACAGCTCATTATTATTTAAAACACCATCACAGAAATTTACCTGATGACCTATCATTTAATTAGCAAAATCTGACGCATATACCTTTTATTCCCCATTGTATTTAAACATGCCACCCTCCATGTTTTACAGCTGCCAAATGTATCAAGTGAGTGAAGAATACATGCATCTTTTTGAATGAATGTTTATTCGACAATATACCAATATTATAAAATACGCTAAATGGTCAATAATACACAGGGTGAACATATGATTTAACAAATGATATAACACTGAACATGTTTTCAGAATTGGTTTGGTAACTGTTTGGAGACGCCATAGCCACATTGCCTGTCTTCCTGGTGTATCCATGTTGCTTACAACAGATTTTTGTCTGAGCTGACGTTGGCTCCAGTTAGGTGACACTGCCATTTGTTCATGAAAGAGACCTATTATTATGATTTCACGGTCCCGATACAATGAAACCCCTGTGGATGAGAAACGGGAGTTCTGTAATCAGTTTGACTCCATAAAAAGGTGTCGTTACAATCCCAATCTACTTCACGGGATCACTACGGATTTAAATGCGGTTTAACCCTTTACCCAACGCAGAGATATCAAAATTTATTATTTTAAATAACAATTTTTAAAATTTTTCAAAAAATTTCAACAAAACCATATCATGTGACCCCTCGTTGGAACGAGCTCGACGAGCTCGTTCCAACGAGGGGTCACATGATATGGTTTTGTTGAAATTTTTTGAAAAATAATATTTTGTCAACTGCTGAATTTGCGTGTTACGCGGACGGATGCGGGCGATTCGTTGGGTAAAGGGTTAAAGTCCGAGCACAGTCACAAGATGTAGTATAAGGATATTCTTTTACGATATCTTCTATGAGTGTTCTGCTAAACAATGATTTAGGCAATATTGTTTGAGTGTGTATGTCATTCCATTACAGTTTCTAGGGAAAGATCTGCTGTGGAAGATTTAATCTGTTGATACTTTTGTACGTCTTGTGACATACGAAATCAAACAGCGCGTTGAAACTTTGTGGTCATTTGTTTTGTTACTATTTTTCGATTTTTTAAAGTTTTAACCTCAATTCCTATTTTCTCCCGAATAGTGCTCAGTGACAACCGTCGAGCCAAATGTTACCGCAGCTTAAAATAGTAATATAATCCTGCTGTCAAGACTTCTTAACTGGCTGAGTGCTAGAAGCCACTATCTGGGCTTTCAAAAAATGAGGATACCAGAGCAAAATCTAACACTTTTCTTGCTTATATTTCATATTCACTCAAACACGAATAATATATTGTTTATATAAATTTGTTTATTACAAATTATTGGAGAGTGCCTTTAGGCACTATCCAATAATCTGTAATAAAACAAGTTTTAATAACAAATTCAGACCACCAAAAATAATCTAGCCCTCAACCAGTTAATCACTAATGTGAAACATATCTTGTTATTTGTACTTTCCGACGTTTGACATTCGCAGTTTGAAAAAGGTTGAAGAAAGTGAATTCCCAATGATGTTTGAATTTCAGGATAATTAAAGTCTCAAAAGGTTAAAGAAAATTGTGTCCTAGCCTTTACTTCTCGTATTTGTCCAGTTTATCTTGTTTGAGAAACTTGAGAGGCATTTATGTTGAACAAGTTGTCAAATGATCTTGGTAGTTCTCCATTTTCTCAATCATGCATGAAAAATGAAACATTTAATTTATAAATGTCGCTAAATTTTAAAATCTTATTAGCCTTAAATAACGGTCCGTGTGGCTATTGATCTTTTTACATTAATTATACGCAATGTGCGCTTCTGTAATAGAACTACTTTACTAGTAAATGGTATATGACCCTCATATTTGAATTACATATATACACAGAACGACACGCGTGAGTAAATGGGTTAATCGATATGGCACGAGTGCCAGCGCGGAAGGACAGAACCAGAGGCCACAGGCGATCTATGTTTATTACACGCCTTCACGTCTATAAAAACAATTATTAGAAAGACACTCAGCAATTTATTTGACATCTATCAACAAAAAGAACATATTTTATCGCCAACCAAATTTGCGAGGGGAGCCCGTGTTACTATTTCGTTCCCTGAGTTTGTCAAGGTGATAGCTAAAAGTTGCGATTTTGTTGTATAAAAGTGTATATATTTTTGATAATTTTTCTCGTTCGGGTCAATGTATAAGAATGTGCCTTTATTTAACGGACCCCGAAAATCGATTTGTCACTCAAACAGACCAGCAATAATTCAAGTGCTGGTGACTAAGCATGAAATATAATGTCCATTTTTGAGCATTTGTTGAACGCCACATGGGCGGTCTGGATAAAACATTAAAGGTCGTAAAAGCCAATATCCTCCAGCAGTCATTAGCTATGTAATTATGGTCAGTTAATAGATAATTGTTGTAGAACGGCGAATCGCGCATGTTCTGAACAACAAACACATATTACGCATCTAGACTTTCACGAATGTCAGGAAATATCGAAATTCGAGTCTTTCAACGGAACTTTAAAGCGAGTATTAAATTAAGATAGATCTAAGCGGTCAAGTTCAAGAGAAGCGATCAAACTGAGAATTAATGTTCTGGCTATGGAAATAAAAATCGGGGAGGGGGGTTCTCGAAAAATCCATTCCAGTCTGAAGGTGTGTAAGGCTGTGGGTCATTGCGTGTAGATGGGGGATGTCCCATGCTATAGGTTAGAGGAGGTGCCACATCGGCGCGAAAGTATAGGCACGTTGTTATGTAGGGAAGCCACAGAGCTCATATTTAGAATAGGAGCAGTCGCGGGCCAAGTCGGTGGCCATATATGAGAATACGACCAGAAACACGAAGTACGACCTCGGGGAGCTAATTTGCATTTAGGTAAACGACATTACCTGTTTTAGAAGGCAAGCCATACGTAGGCAGAGTAGGCTTTGCCTGTATGAACATTATTATTCTGAGACAAAGGAGAATTTAACCCCATTGGTGGTGACTGCTTGTGTGAAAAGCGTCAAGTAAAGTGACAATAAACTGGTGGCCGTGCGACGGCAGTAGTAGAGTGACATTCCGTCACATGTTGAAGCAGAGGCGTCCGATAAAGTGACGATACGTTAGTGGCCGTGCGACGGCAGTGAAAGGGTGAAGTGAAGAGGCGACCGAGGAACCAATACCATCGAAAAGGAGGAAAACCAGCGACAACAGAGATTGCGGGCCCGCAAGTGATTCAAAAACTGTGTGGGTAGGGGGGTGATTGACGTTTTGTTTTCTTATTCTTTTGGATTCAATGTGAGTCACAAATTATCATATTTATTTTTATATGTATGTATTAAAATTGTTGTTTTCAGTGAACCCCTGTGGATTTATTCTTTTCGAGGAAAAGTTATTAACCACCCCCAACAAAAGTGAAACGGGCGGGTTCGTTACGGCGAAACATACGTTCACGCACGGATTCAGACGACACTCCTTGAGTTTTGGCTGAATACGCGGCGTGAATCTATTTCCCTCAGCAGCGACAAAGCCCGGTTTCCGACAGAGTTCCAATGTGTTCTATGTACCTACTGGCACATAGAACACATTGGGACTCAGGGGACTATTTTTAGCTATCGCCAGCGATTGAAATTGTAATTGCGATGCATGATATGTTGGAAATTCCAGGGAAATTTCGCTTCTTAAAACAACAGTCCGTCAACGATTTCTGTTCCGCACATATTTTCATTTTCCGCACGGTTTAGTGTTGCTGTAGATGGTGATTTTATAGAACAGACGTGTAATAAAACAAATGACTTTGTATAAAGTGAGTTAAATAATGATTTCAGGACAGTTTTCTGAAATATATTTTTCACTTTATTAATGCAATAACTCGTGCTAGATATTTTGGAACAGACATTGGATACATCGTGATTGAAATTTAGGTTTTCGTCAAGGTGTACCCCGAGAAATTTTACAATTTTTTCAGACATTGTCTTTCCTACAGCCGTTAATCTCTTCATTATTGGAATAAGGACTTAGAGTATTTCATCATTAAATAACTACATTAATTATATGTCACGTTTTTACATCTGAATGATTATTCTATGATTTACAATAGTTTATGGTACCTGAAAAAAACTGAATTTGCATTTTTGGAAATCGCGGCCTCATTGTCGTTAAGCCTCGGTGTATAATGCATTATAAATGATGGAAAATTGTGCATATAAATCGTATTTTTAAGACATATATTTTCAACAGATTTGGAGAAGTCTTTCGTATTATGATCTGTTTCATCAAAATTATTATGAGTTATATATTTTATATATTTCGTCGTTCGGCTGTGCAAGTATATACTTTAGTACTGAAGCGAAAAGTGTTTTGGTACGATTTTTATTACATTTAAGTTCGTACAGGCGGGACAACAAACTTTTAAATTGACAAAGATATTTTGCCAAATGAGATTACGAGGTGTTGCAACGGATATCTGACCTCGTTAATTTCCTTTGACGCTTTGTCACAAGATAACTAAAACTTTCTGGGAAAGTATTCCAAGAGTTGAAGTCAGGGACTGGTTTTAAGGAATGACAAACTGATTTCACGAAAGGTATTAGATTAGTGAAGTAACCTTATTTAACCCTTTACCCAACGCAGACGATATCAAAATTTATTATTTTAAATATCATTTTTTAAATTTTTTCAAAACATTTCAACAAAACCATATCATGTGAACCCTCCTTGGAACGAGCTCGACGAGCTCGTTCCAACGAGGGGTCACATGATACGGTTTTGTTGAAATTGTTTAAAAAATAATATTTTTCAAATGCAGAATTTGCTTATTACGCGGGCGATTCGTTGGGTAAAGGGTTAAAAGATATGACAGAGGATAAGTGAAATGGTGTATTACTAAGACTATAGTCATGAACTATTTCCGAACTAATACTAAAATTATTTGCACGGTATATCTTAGCAATGCGTGAACATTCTTTACATACACTAGAGCCCTGTGAATAACATATTTTCGATTCGAAGCGAATCGAGTCTTTTATTCGAAAACCGAATCGAACCTCGAATCGAATATAGGCGTCTTGAAGTTCTGACTGATAAAATATTCCAACTACATCATCGTGGCATGACTTCGTCGAAGGCATGCCTTGATGATACAGTTGGAATATAACGCAGTGCGGATTTTTGTTAAAAAACAGAAACGGGATAGAGAATTCTGTAATGGGCACTGCACGGGGCTAGCCGCTAGCAACCATGAGCTCATCGTCGATGTTTCTTGGGAACTTTAAGTTTGCTTTCAGCAGTGGTAGTGACTTGTGAAACTGGAATTAGCATGGGTGGTGGCATGGGTATAGATGCCTTTTTAATGTTTTTAGAGGAAATTACATTCATTCTTTATTTGCAACATCATTCGTGTACAGTTTCTATCTCAGCTATACGTTCTGTGAGACGACTGAGATGACTGATACCAAGCGAAATTCTAGTGAAAAGATTCGATGGAAAACGAATCGGACAGCCAATTTCGAATCGAACCGAATGCCAATTTAAGATTCGAAATCGAATCGAATCTCGAAGCTTCGCAGGACACTAACACACAGTTTGTGAACAAATATATTCCGAAACCCAAAGTGCAATCCAATCCTTTCTTCCGAATCGACGAAGTCTGTCATTCTTACACCACATTCCTATTGAGATACGCAGGTCCTGGGTGAGATGCCTGAGTGAGATAGGCCCATCTTACCTACCCCAAGTGATTATCCTCATTTGAAAACTTGATGCTCGCCGTACTACAGTCGCCGTGGACTGGTCATAATCCACGCGGGGGCAATGATGTCTACGCATGCTATTACCAGGTAATAATAATCATAATCTGCCAAATTTTAATTAATGATTGTACAATCCGGTGCTTCATTAATTAAATTTTTGAAAATTATTCATGTAATTGGTGTTTTGAATCTAATGTTATTGCGTCCGTGGAAATATTGCCTACCTGTGTAAAGTGACCACGGCGGCTGTGCTACATTTCATTATTCATCGTCTGCATTTTGTAAACAAACATGACGTCCCGCTTCGCCTCAATTTGCATCGCTACCCGTCCAAACCCCACACCTCTCATTATCTTCACGTTGATAAAAGATTAACGTGTTCCCGTGGTGCATGATAGAGGGTCAGAATAACTACACCCACCTATTTGTCAAAGTATGTCACATGATTTCACTTTAGCTTACCACATTTAATTTTCGCTTAGTACACAAGTGGTGTGAAAATGCATAAACATATTCAGCTCGGCGGGCTGATAGGCAAAATTTCTCGGGCAAATGAATATTACGAGCTCAAATTCTATATGTTCTGATATTTCTAATGATTAATGGTGGAAAAGTTGACAATATTACAAAGTTTATGAATTGCGGTCAGCAATGAGACTTAATTATTACGCATATAAAGTGATAAGCATTTGTTGTCAAGGTGATAGCTTGGATTTATGATTTTGCTCTTTAAAAGTGTATATATTTTTTTAAATAAACTTTCTCAGTGGGCCTAAAGGGGAAAACAGAGGTATATGACGGATCCCGAAAACCGATTTGTCACTTAAACAGACGAGCAAAACAATTATGGCCATTGCTTGGAACCGTCTGATAAAATATTAAAGGAAGTGGAGACCAGTATTCTCTTGAAGTCATTATTTGTGTAATTATGTCCAGTTAATAGGTAACTGTCGTAAAACAGTACATCGCACATGTTCTGGACACACACCCATATTACGTACCTGGTCTATCACCAAATGTCAGTATATACCGAAAATGTGAGACTTTCAAAGAAACTTAAAAGAGAATATTAAATTAAGATAGATCTGAGCGGCCAAGTTCAAGAGAAGCAAAAAAGATGAGAATCAATGTTCTGGCGATCGAATAAAAGTCGGGGGTTTCTCAAAACATTCATTCCACCCTGAACGCATGTACGACTGTAGGTCGTAGGCGAGGAGCTGGGAATCTCCCATGCTATAGGTTGGAGAAGGTGCTGCATCGGCGCGAACGTATAGGCACGTTGTAATGTAAGAGGATCCACAGAGCTCATACTTAGTGTAGAAACAGTCGCGGACCAAGTCGGTGGCCATAGATCAGTGTAGGGTCAGAAATAGCAAGTACGAGTTCGGGAGATCACGACGGTCGGCATTTAGGTGGACGGTATTGACTGTTGTAGAAGGCAAGCCATATATGGATTGAGTAAGTAGGCTTTGCCTGTATGCACATTATTCTGAAATAAAAGGAGGGGAGCACTTAACCCCCTAAGTGGCGACTGATTGAGTGAAAAGCGTCCAGTCAAATGACGATACATTAGTGGCCGTGCGACGGCAATGGCAGGGTGACATTCCGTCACATGTTAGAGGAAGTGCATCCAAATAAAGTGACAATACGTTAGTGGTCATGCGATGTCAGTGGTATAGTGAAGAGCCAGTTGTAGGGAAAAGCAGCCAGAGTCCAAAGACACTACATTGAGCCTAGAGGACCAAACACCAGTGACAAGGAAGGAGCAACCAGCGGCAACAGAGAACGCGGGCCGCAAAGTGACTCATAAACTGTGTAGGCGGAGTGTGATTGACGTTTGTGTTATTCACTGGATTTTATGGAAGTCACAAATGACCATTTTTTTCTTTTTGTATTAAAATTGTTAATTTCAGTGAACCCCTGTTGATTTTTGTTTTTTGAGGAAAAGTCAATGACCCCTTCAGGATAAGAACCACCCCAACAAAAACGAAACGGGCGGGTTCGTCACGGTGAGACATACGTTCACGCATGGATTCAGGCGACACTCATTGAGTTTTGGCTGAATAAGCGGCGTGAATCTATTTCCCCGGCAACGGCCACGTCCCGATTTCCGACATTTGTCAATGAAAAGCGTGACAAAAATAAATTTTCTCAAGTTTCACAGAATAACAAGAAAATTTTATCTCGTCGGGGAGAGAGCGGTTAAAGCTTCGTTGGTATTTGTTGAAGACAGCTGGGGGTTTTGTACCGGTCTCGCTTTATGGACTGCACTCGTTAGCACTGTTCTGTTGTAATCAGTTCTAGACAGTCACCAGAGAAGCTCAAGTCAAGTTTTTCCGTGTACAAGACACACAGATCATCATTACATTTAATATGGAGAAAATGCTGGCGTTTTCCAGGGATTTTTTTACTATTATAAGTGTAGGTCCGCACACTTCATTGTAGGAGTCGGGCATTTTACGTCGGATACAGGTTTTCAGGGTGTCAGGGCACCTGAGGCCCCGTAAGGCCTGGGCTGACGTGGGGTTATTTAGTCCCGCTGATGAAGTTGCGGGAAAATTAGACCAACGTGGAGGGTCGGAATCCAAGTGTCGCGAACTCGGCGCAGAGAGCTGAGTTAGACCGACGCCGTGATTCCTTCTCTGCCAAATTGGCCTGAAATAGGTTCGATTTCCGTTAGGTGTGATTCCTAATCACTTTAGGCTGTATAATGGAAAGAATGATTTAAAGTAACAACGATTCTTTTATTTGCACATAAAAATAAATCCGTTTCAATATTTCAACAATCAACAATTCGATTCTTTTCACAGAAAATGGGTCGCTACGGTTAAATAATTCTAAACAATCATATAGTCATTCTATAGCCCTGTACTGGCACTATAGTCTTCACACTGGAAATGTTACTACCGTGAGCTCGCCATAAGAGCTTCACAAATCTGAAATGTTATTACTGTGAGCTCGCCATAAGAGCTTCACCCGCTTAGGCTCAAATGTCAACGTCTGCGCGTAACTGTACCTCTAGCTGTCGGAGGGTTCCGACCAGCAATGTTCGTCATCTATAAGGACACCGTACTTCTGATTTGGGTCAGATATTGTCTATTCATACCTTATGTGCCTTTGAAAGTCCTCCGTGAAAGTCCTATTGAAATATTCACCGTTCCTGGTTGAATTCACGATTCACAAATGCCCCTTTTGTGCTAGGGCGAAATTGTCACTCACACCGATCTCCAGTCGGTATTACGATGCTTCGACAGCAAAACAAACTACTCAGAACGCAATCAGTCTGACGCTTCAAAGGGTTAATACGCACAATACAATTAACCTACACTTCTGACTATTGCAGGCCGATACCTGCTACTCGACAATCTAAACTTTAACGTTCCACCTGGGGTGTTCCTTCTCACGAATTCGGCCCCGCAGCCGCCTATCAACGTTAAGCTAAATCAATCATGGAATGCCCTCTCTGGCGATTCCAGCCGTGTCAGGGTCCTGTGATCGAAGGTACCCTTATGCCAGGAAACAGAGTCCGCCTGTCCTGAACTTCACCAACGTGTGTGTGACCCCAAGTGTGTGTCTAATGCTCTGCTCTTCCAGGTATATATACTTTTTACCCTAAACTGGCAGGTGGACCGACGCTCATCTGTCCACCTGTCAAAACGGTGGGAGATGACGTATATCGAGGCAGAATCAATACAAGTCATCTCGCGCGTGACTTAACGGTGATTCGTTCCTGACACGCATTGCTATAACTAATGATGACACGACATTTCTATCTTTTAGAATCTCGTTTCTCAATTGACCGTGACGACATCTTGACACCAACCGATTACGTCTCGTAAGACTCCGACTACTGTATAAATTAAACGAGATTAGACCTTATCTAACATACCGTTTCACCCCTGGGTCCCTGCGCTAAAGCTGGATATACACCACGTGTGTTTTTCCAGCTTTACAGAGAAGTGAAATTCACGTGGGTTTTCGCCTTGATGCGGAATATATTTTGAACTTACAATATCTTTAAATATGAGGCCCCTTGCCCCTATATTTAGGCTGGCTTTGCCCTGACACAGGGATTTTGTCCCAAATGCTCTTCTCCCTGGTTGTTCCATTTCGGCCAGGGTACTATTATCGATGGTTTCTCAAAGGATTCCGTGGCATTTTGCAGTTGACTAACTATATTACCCCATTTCATCACCGTACTTGTGTTTTACTCTCCATAAAGCTTCTACGCCTTCTGTTTAGTGGCAATAATGTCTTGTTGTTTTAACCCGTAGCTTAGGTTAGATTTAGCGAATAGTGCAGTTCCATAATGTAATGTCTACATCAAATTAAATAAAGTAATTTAGTATTCAGCTTAAACCCAATTATGACACCTCACAATTCCTATAACGGTTAGGCGGTGATGATTGGAGGAACTCAAAAAGCCCAAAATAACCGCGCTATTTGTCTGTTGCGTTGTCCCGGGACCAATGCTATAAAACTTTTACAATTGTATTTTCCTTTTTCTGCAAGTTAATATAAATGACGGAAATGAAACATTAGCATTCTCAAAGATATGGCAGTTTGCCAGCTGGCAAATTGCCACGCCTTTGAAAATGCTAATGGTTAATTTCAATTAATTATTTCCATAAATAGAAAATACAATTAAAATACAACTGCAAAAGTTTTATAGTATTGGTCCCTGATTAAGGAAACCACCAAATCTTAATACTTTTCTATCAATAGACATAATTCCTTAATCTCCACCAGATCGCCAATGGCAATTCAAGAAGTCAATTTGATAGAGGAATTGTATTTATCACTCAAACAGCGCATGTGGACAGAACACTCCCGAACTCTATTAAAATGTCAAGAATCTGCCCAAGTGCATAAGCGGGCAACACCCCTGTTAAAAATTCATTTATATTCGATGAAGTGTTATGTTTCAACACTCTAAAATAAGGTAGGTTAAAACTTACACAATTTACTCCTCGTATATATTTTATTCACGTCACGACATTATATTCAGTTCCATTTTCTACAATAAACGCGGCACAGCAAGCAATAATATTTTGTCTTTAATCGCAAATGGAGAGCCGAGTCTGGTTGACTCACTTTACCGAAAGTTGCCAAAATTTGTGCATGGATAGAGAAGAGATGGGTAATATACTGAAAAATCGAACTGATACCAATATCACTGGGATACCGAAAACCCGGACCGAGCCAATCATTGAATGTCGAAACCTTCTGTATTTTTCAATTTTACTACATTCGCTATTTATAAGGCCTTGTTGAGGCTTGATAGCAGTGGAAGTGTTCATTTTCATGAAAGAAGTGACTGATTTTTTTTCAGTTTTGCTAATCCCTTAAGGACCTGGATAACTGTCCTGAATATCCACTTGACTTCAACCTGTACATGTCCAGTCGCTTAGCAGTAATTTCTAGTCAAGTCTTGGCTACCTGTCTATTATCAACACGACCTTCTAATGCAGGAATGTTAGCGGCTCATGCTATGGGATCGCAAACGACTGAAATAGCACTTTAAGAGTTAAGGTGTGTTTGAACAAGTCACTGTAGATATGTTTTGTGTTGGTAAAACAATGCCAATGTTGAGCTCATTGGCAGTGGCATTTGTGGCGCTGTGGTAGAATGATACAAGAACAACTTTATTCTGCATTTTTCTGGCATGAATTCCTTTTTGGTCCTATCAGTAAATCTCAGTCAAGTCAGACGCAGAATATAGAACCGATACCATGGTATATCCCCTAAAAAATACCGAAACCGATACCAAACTCAAAATTTCAATACCACCCGTTTCAAGGATAGAAAATGTTGTATAAATAATATGTTATGTCTTTATTGTGTCCCACTTTGCTCGGGATCGTATTTTGAAAAGTCATATCAGAATAACGAACATTGCAATTTTCAGCGTAGCCCGATTTCGTTTCTAGTTTTCCGGGCTGTACAAGTACTAAATTTCCATAGAAATTGGACGCACGTTAATTTTTTGACGTTGACGTAAATAAAGTCGGACTGTTTTCAGCTATTTATTGAATGACACTGTTACACTAAAGAATGTCAATTACCATTAAGGACAAGGACATTACGGGGCTAAGATATTCATTTAGCGAAAATATATTCAAGTTGACAACGTGAAGATCTCTTTTGAGATGGGATACACAGCCATAAAAGTCCCGATAGACATCAGCGGTGTGAAGCATTGCTGAGTGCCAATTATGCAATCAGCGATGCTTTCCACCGATGATGTTTGCCGAGACTTGAGAACTACCAGTTCTCAACGGAAAATTCGTAGTCCTGGCCTCCGGTCTTAACCTTTTGAACCCGAGAGGCAACTTTTCCGGACAAGGAACATGATGCGTCATTAATTTCATTAAGTAGGATGGCTACTAAGAAAATGCGTGGAGTAGATCAATCAATATTTTCAACTTTAGTCCGATGGCAGCACGTTGAAAATATTGATAGGTCTACCCCAAAATAATGAATATGGACTCTTCCAATTGCTGCCATTGAACTGACATGGACGATACCACCATGGTTCAGTGGGTTAAGTTGTCTATGCCACTAACAAAACAGTTCTACATTTCGAGGTGAATTCAACTTCCTGTAGAAGCCTTAGTGCTTATTGATATTGTGTTGTATCAAAACTGTTTGCATCACGATAGAAAGAAGTAAGGACTTGACTATGTATTCTGTAAGATGTTTTAACAGAAAACACACAATCACTAGACGAACATCACAAGTGACATGGTAACACCTTATCGTAATAGAGGAGCCGGCAAGAACATTGTTATGTCGATTCTCATAATATTTTATCTTGAGCGTATTGTTAAGAGCAGTTGATTGCTTTTGACTGAATCATTATACCGGAATTGTACCAGCCCACTGTTAATACAGGAGATGGATCTAATTACCATCAATTCGGACTGTTGTCGGTGCGATTTCCTGCCACATATCATTCCCATTTCTATGAAGAGGACAATGCAGAAAAACAGATAATATTTACATTGCTGAAAACTATACCTCGTTATTTTGTGAGCGATTAAATTATACCTGTCATATGTCTTTTAATGGTCCTGTTGTGTGAAAAACAGGGGGACAAAAACCTCAAACAGTGAAAATAGTATGGCTGATTCTTGACGGCCTTTCAAACCCGTAATGATTGTGTATCTTTACCTAAGTAAAGCTGGGGTCCATAGGCGCATTGGGGGATGACGGGCCGATTCATAAACTGCCCTATGGCTCGCAACCATGGCTGACAATTCTCGCCATTGGGAGCGATTTACGGGAAAGTTAGCTCCTCTTAATTTCTAAGTGCTGGTAAATCAAGCGCTAAGGGAATTTCATATAAAGATTAAAATTTCGAAATGTTAGGGAATTTGTATCATCGGCGTGTGCATCATTTCACAAACTTCAGTCATTTTCCTGTTGAATAGTATAAAAATATAGAAGCTGACTTTTTACGATTTTCCCCCAATCAGTTTCAACCTTTGACTATTAATTTCTATTGAAACCCCTATTAAAAATAAGAAAACGACGTTTTCACCATCTTTTGATGTTTTGTGACATTTTTTCTGTTTATTATGTGTATAACCGTGGGGAACGGCTGTCGATATCTGCTTTGAAACAATGGTGTTCAACTGATGACTCGGAGACAAATTAAAGATGATAACAATTTAATATCGAATCTGGTAATCCAAATGTCTAACAGTAATCAACATTTAACAACTAGTCTTGTTGGATATCCGAACAATTTTACAGCAATAGCTCATGGGATTTCCCAATAAAATGAAGCAGAGTAACGTTTGGAAATCCAAACTATAACTGAATTCTTACTTGTGATCAAGGCTATATATACAATATAATAAATGCGTCATGTCATAACAAGTTTACTTGATATAAAGATTAAAGTAAGCTTTCACTGGGTCTTAATGATATGCCTTCTTAACTTAGTGAATAGAGCTTAAATAAACAATGGAGGAAAACAATGAATAGAGGCAACTTGTTAACAACTTCTATAAGAGAGGCTTGCTGTCACACGACGATGAAGAAATATGCCAAGTTTGAAACAAATGAAATTGAATTGAACAAAATGCGAACAGTAGATTGTGAATGCAGTATAATAATAGTAAATTTGTGTTTTTGATTCGAAAGTTTATCATGGCCTGTACACGCTCCGGTGATATAATCTCTGCCGCTCCAATTGATGCGACCCGCAGCAACACATTTAAGCCATTAAAATAGTAACGTCCCAAAATTCCGAAATACAAAAAAATTATGGTCGCTTGTACCGCCGGTGTCTCTTATGTTCAGGAGTTCCCGGTCTTGACAAAGTTGGACGAAGGCCCGGGATTCTACTCTGATTGTCCCGGATGTACTCTCGAGCTGCCTCGTCCAACTCACAGTCTTTAACCCATGAGTTATCAGCATCTGGATGGTCTCTCCATTTAATCAGATACTGAAGGCCAAATTGCACGGACCCACAATATCTGATCACAGTCTCAGTAACTCTTTTTGGCTGGACAGTGTTTTTCGGACGGTTGTGGACGGATAGAGCTGAGCACTCCTCCCGCGGCGTCTGAATTGAAATGTTTTTCATCTGGGGGGAACATTGAACAGGCGTGTCGGTGGAAGTTGGTGCTGCGTTGACACTGACGTCGACTTTTAATGGAGAGTTAATATAAGTTTGAGTACTCACTGAGTTTTTGTGGATGTATTTGTCTGTTTCTGTAAAAACACTTGAAGCACATACACTAACTTCTGGTGATTTATTGGAACTCTGTGGAAACTGAATGTTCTGATGCCGGTAAGTCTGTTGTTGTAGCTGTTCGGTGTTTTTCCTTTTGTTGTAGTCCGTCATACGCCGCTCATCTCGTAGTTTA
The DNA here is from genome assembly GCA_031216915.1 of Pictodentalium vernedei. NCBI lineage: Eukaryota > Metazoa > Mollusca > Scaphopoda > Dentaliida > Dentaliidae > Pictodentalium > Pictodentalium vernedei. The sequence goes on from CM062293.1 coordinate 229,456,618, forward strand.
TTTGCAGTGGATTTTTGCGGTGGTTGTTTTTTCCATGACAATACCAACGTGGTGGAATCTTCACTAGTCTGGAGAGTCCATTGCATCTTCATTTTATCCAGATGAAGATTATCAAGGATTGTCTGCATATTGTCGGGTAATTTGTTGAACATCTTTAAATTTATAGTATCAGTTGGAACGTGGTACCTGGATCGTTTGGACAAGCTAAAAAGATGTCCAGTCGCGGATTCTCTCACCAATTATAACCGTGGGGAACGGCTGTCGATATCTGCTTTGAAACAATGGTGTTCAACTGATGACTCGGAGACAAATTAAAGATGATAACAATTTAATATCGAATCTGGTAATCCAAATGTCTAACAGTAATCAACATTTAACAACTAGTCTTGTTGGATATCCGAACAATTTTACAGCAATAGCTCATGGGATTTCCCAATAAAATGAAGCAGAGTAACGTTTGGAAATCCAAACTATAACTGAATTCTTACTTGTGATCAAGGCTATATATACAATATAATAAATGCGTCATGTCATAACAAGTTTACTTGATATAAAGATTAAAGTAAGCTTTCACTGGGTCTTAATGATATGCCTTCTTAACTTAGTGAATAGAGCTTAAATAAACAATGGAGGAAAACAATGAATAGAGGCAACTTGTTAACAACTTCTATAAGAGAGGCTTGCTGTCACATGACGATGAAGAAATATGCCAAGTTTGAAACAAATGAAATTGAATTGAACAAAATGCGAACAGTAGATTGTGAATGCAGTATAATAATAGTAAATTTGTGTTTTTGATTCGAAAGTTTATCATGGCCTGTACACGCTCCGGTGATATGTGTATCAAAAGTATGCACATTTTGATATATAATGCGGGCGCTGTCCTTTCTATTAATATAAAAAATTAGGAGGTGAGATTTTACCAATTTTTTTCCTAAGAAGAATAAGAACTGGCAAATTACTGTAAAAAACGCATTCTCCGAAGATAGAGCCAAAGATGACACTTAGTGCTGGTAGGTGTGATACCGAGAAATATTCTTAATGACGGATAATCTATGAACCAGTTGCCTCTTATCAGCTTGCCATAAAAGTCAAGTTTCCTTTTTCTTACTTTTAACCCTTTACCCAACGTAACTTTCAAAACCGGCCAGCGCGATTCTCAAAAATCGCCAATGAATTTTTATTATTTTTTCATTTTTTGTCTCAAAAACATAGGTTATGACCCCTCGTTGGAACGAGCTCGTTCCAACGAGGGGTCATAACCTATGTTTTTGAGACAAAAAATGAAAAAAATTAGTTATTCAAGAATTTTTTTTGCAAGTGTCGTCTCTTTTTCATGTTAGGTAAAGGGTTAATAAATGAAAACAGCAGCTGTGTGGGTTTTTTTTTCCGTTTATTAAAAGTAGCAAAAGGCTTTGCTTTCCACTAATGTCAAAGACATTTTGTCAACGATTACTTTCTTTTTAATTGGACCCTCTCCACGCGCCTTATAATTCGAGGGAGATAACTTTATCGAAAACTGATTTCATAAGAATATGAGTCAGGGATGCTCGGGCCATATCCAAAAAAGAAAGTATAATAGAAACAAATGTGAAAAAATAGCATAAAGGATGAAATATAATAGTTCTAATATTGCATGTTTGTGGACAAGAAGTCGTGCAAAGAGTTTAGAGTTTAATGACATGTTGTTGTTGTCCACCCAACCGTATACAATTTTGCTACGGATTTCAAAATAGCATATTCACGGATTTCAGAGGCTGCGTGCCACTGGTATGCATGAGGCTGTTCATACCTCCAGATGAGCTCGCTACTGAGTTCGGAGTCACTGTTGCCACTATATACCGTCTCACTGGAAGGTATAGAACCACTGGATCTTCTGCCGACCGACCGCGTTCAGGTAGACCAAGAGTTACGACCCCTGCACAAGACCGACACATCAGGGCGTCTCACTTGCAGGATCGCTTCCTTCCGGCGACGAGGACAGCAGCAATTACTCCTGGTAGAACTAACAACAGAATCAGTGCAATAACTGTCCGCAACAGGCTCGCTGAACACGGCATCCGCAGTAGGCGTCCACACCACAGACCAATCCTTACCCAACGTCCTCGTACCGTCAGAATGGAATGGGTACGTCAGCGTGTTAGCTGGACTCAGCAGCGTTGGAGCACAGTTCTTTTTAGTGATGAATCACGATTTTGTCCACGGCGCGCTGATGGTAGGGCAAGAGTGTACCGCCAACGAGGAGAGCGGTTTTCTGATGCTTGCGTGCGGGAATGCGACCGTTTCGGCGGGGGTAGTGTAATAATAATAATAATAATAATAATAATAATAATAATAATAATAATAATGAAGTTTATAGCCTCGGTTCCACAATGTGCTCGCGGGCTTTCCAATCGAGTACACGCGTGGTGTATAAATAAATAGACTCTGAGGCTGAAGCTGAATATATACAAAAAGAAAAAGTAACAACTATCTACTACTAATCAGCCAAGGTTAAGCTCAGTGTTATATACATGCTTGAAGAGATATGCCTTCAGAGCAGATTTAAACTAGTTGAGAGTTTGTGGCGTCTTCATATAAGCGGGAAGCGAATTCCAGAGCTTCGGACCGGCAACAGAAAAGGCACGACCACCGCATGATAGAAGGTTGCAAGATGTGTAAACTAAGTCATTGGAGAAACTGCTGGACCTTATAGTTCTGACAGGTTTGTGGGGAACAAGAAGATCAGTAAGGTATGAAGGACCAAGATTATTGAGACATTTATATATGATTAAAAGGATTTTAAAGTCAATCCTTTTCAGAACTGGGAGCCAGTGTAGATCTGCCAGTACCGGAGATATGTGGTCATATTTCCTGGTCTTGGTCAGGGTTGCACATTTTTGGACTGACTGTAACTTAACCAAAAGAGATTTGTTGCAGACAAAAAGCAGTGAATTACAGTAGTCAAGACGACTCGAGACGAGTGCATGGATGAGCATTTTCGTCGTATTTTCATCAATCACATCCCGTACTCTGCTGATGTTTCTAATTTGAGAATAAGACTGCCTACAGATCTGTGTGACATGAGCATCCGCTGAGTAACTAGTGCATGCTTCATGCTAGATGGAAAATGTCCTGTTTCTAATGACTGATTTACAATATTCAGTAAGGAGGGTAATAAACATAGCAAGCATATTTAAACAGCTTTGTGGGTATGATGTCAAGGGGGCATTGCTTTGATGGTGAACGCTTGATTATTTGACTAAGCTCTTCAGAAGATAATAGCCGAAATGAACTAAACTGTTCAGCCACCGATACAATATCCCCGTCTTGGGACTTGTCCCAATTCGTGGATGGTGCATCAGCGACAGGACAGGCTAGATCGGATCTTATAGTTTGAATTTTGTCAAGAAAGAAATTTGCAAAATCACTTGCAAGGTCAGCACTGATACATGCTGTGGCAGAACAGTGCCTTTCCCCTTGTGTAGCAGTTTGTCTATCACGTGAGTAAGTACCCGTGGTCGTTTAGACGTATCGGCCACGATATCAGCAAAGTGTAATGGTTTGGGCAGGAATTTCCTTGCACCATCGAACGCAGTTGATCTTCATTGGTGGTAATCTGAATGGACAGCGATATAGGGACGAAATTTTTAACGCTGTTGTTGTTCTGTTGTTCAACGCTAACGTCGGATTGCAATTATTCCAGCCCCACAATCGTTAGATTTGTCGCCAATCGAGCATCTTTGGGGTCAACTGGACCGTCGGGTACGACTTCAAGATCTGCAGACGTTAGGCGATTTACGTAACGTTCTAAGGCAGGAGTGGAACGCAATACTACAGGGTGACATCAAGAGACTTGTCAGGTCCATGCGCCGTCGATGTCTTGCCATCCAAGAGGCAAACGGTGGACATACACGCTATTGACTGCATGTGTGAACTTTTCATTTCACCCCATGTCTGAATTGCGACGTCCTGACTTGACACTGGAAACAGTAAGAACATGACATTATGCAAATTCAAACAGCTAAGCTCGAAATATGAATTTAGAATAATTTGTTTGGGATTAAAGTCGACAATACTAAAAAAAAGTGCTCCTCATAGTTTATTATACTTTCTTTTTTGACTCCGTATATATTATAGCGAAACGCTTCTGGGAAGATTATATTGCTTTACCAAACATGTGGGTACGCATAAGTACCGTTAACCTCAATTTGTAAATCAAACTATTGATCAAGCCCCAGCTTCAGTTCTTTTCATTCTCAGATAAGTTACATAAGAATGGCAAAAAAATTAAAAGTTTTGCAAAACGCTAATCTATTATATATTCCATCCTTCCGTTTAGAGTACCGACGCCGTGGAATGGTGAAACTCTACGCGTGGGCAGTGTTGCCATTACTTTTCAGCAAATATTCAATGAAAGAAGCACCTGGTTGTACCCGGTGCTTCATTCATTGATAATTTGATGGCGATTCCATTGTTTTATGTCCGAAATTCACTGTTGACGCATGCGTAGTAATATTTCCCACTCGTGGATTTTGATCTTTCCACGACCACCGTACTATAGCTAAAACTTTTCCGTCGCGTGGGCCGGGCTTCCCATTTTGTGACTGTGACGGATGGATAACTGTACTAGAATAATAAATAAACAAATCAGGTACATCAAATGAACAAACCAGAGAGATAACAGTCAACAAATTAGTTATTCGCGCCCTTCGTATATGATTCCGTTCGGCCCGTTTTCATTTGACTGCAGATCATATATTCAAATAATATCAGAACGTTTATTTTTGGAGTTCTGTCGATCTAGTATCACAATTTCTGTGATGTCGGTATAAAATCTGATGCAGAGAACGTTCTAATCATCCTTTTATGCCCAACAGAAATACGACCTGCAGTTCAAACTATAAACAGTATCGATAAGTTCAAAGGACTTCCTTCGAATGGCACAGTTTATAAAGGTTGACGTCACGGGAGGAAGGTTTTGGATCACTAAATAAAAACAAAAGTTAGCTCCCCTTAATTTTCTGATCGGGATCCACCAGGAAGACTCTAGTTCGGCCCAGCCGGAAAAAAATTTGATTGTTGAAACTGAAGAAACGCTGTTTTCTTTCATCTGAACGATCAAGGACAGACTGGACAGTTGGTATATCCCTCTATGTGGACTGACATATTACCAAGTCGCAGTGCATACGTATAAATCACGAATCCAGTTAGTAACCCGAAAAATAAAAGAAAAATCGTCTTTTATACATTGTTTTAAGTAAGTATTTAGCATTCCCAAAATATTTTCTAGGTTGAGAATGCCGTTAAATCTATATTTATTAAAGCGGATTAATTTGTGATTTAAAATCTCGAAACGATGAACCATTCATTCAGTTCAGAAAAGGAACATAGAAGATATGACGACTGGATGCTTTTCAAATGTTCACAATAAATGGAGAGACCAGGCAAGCTCGATTTCGATTTTAATGAACGTGTTTTCAACTTTCTTTTGCAACGCGTAACAGTAAAAATAGGGAGTGGGTGTAGTGGTTATTTGGTAAGATACTTAATCCCGATTGCCCGTGCTGGGGCATGGCCGCGCTGTGTACTAAGGAGTCGATTGCACTTGCATTCTACGTTGCTAATAAAGGCGGACTGGCCATATGGTACACAGGGAAAATTTCGTGAAAATTATCTAAATTGCATAGACTGCCAGTATATCCAAATGCTTCTGTCTTGGTATTGCAGACTTTTTTACTCTCCAACTTCGTTGTGTTTTCGGAATTTGCAACTGATATGAAATACCCGACAGAACAATGGACAAGACAATTGACGCCACTGGAATACCTCTTTTCCATTGAACATGCCTGCTTTGTTGACTGAACATTGAACAAAGGACTGGGTGTATGTAAGTTATTGTTACCAGTCGAGCTGAAGGTAATTCATGAATTTGAGCAACCTGTTCCATGCGCTGAGTGACGGCTCTAGCCGAGCCGTTACAGCATTGGACAGGCCATTCAAATTCACGAAATACCGACAGCGAGGTTGGAAATCAACTTACACCCTGCCCTTTGTTCAATAAACAAAACGCACGGACTCAGGTATAAACAGTAAATCAGAGGTGTTCATGTGACGTCACTTGAATAGTCTATTTTTCTATCAGGTATTTCAGGTTTTTTTGCATACCCTGACAAAAATAGTGCCAGGGTGTAAGTTACCAACCTCGCTGTCGGCATTTCCTGAATTTGAACAAGATGTCCCGTGCTGTAACACCTAATCGGCTAGTTGTAACTCAACACACGGAACGGAGTGTTCCAATTCAGAAATACCTCCTGCTCGATTGGTAACAACTACGTATGAACATTTCTTTAAAACCAGGAGCCAATACTATAAAACTTTTACAATTGTATTTTCTAGAATTGTATATTCTACCTATTAATGTAACTGACTAAAATGAATCATAAGCATTTTTAAAGATATGGCAATTTGCCAACTGGCAAATTGCCAGATCTTTGAAAATGCTAATGATTCATTTCAACCCATTTAAAGTCATAACTAGAAAATTCAATTCTAGAAAATACAATTGTAAAAGTTTTATAGTATTGGTCCCTGGTTTCATCACTCTCATTAAACACATTGTTATGGTGGCGTGAAGAACCCGGTTTGCAAGGCCAATTCTAGAACTCTGTAAAAGCTATAACCTCGGTTGTGACAACCGTTATTTATCCCCAGATCCTTATTCGACATTCGTTATCAACCGATTCCATCGGTTGATAACGAATGTGGGATAAGGAACTGGGAATAAGTAACGTTTGTCACGTCCCCGCTATAACAGTACCTCCACAGATTACCCATATGGCATCAGTCATACAACCCAGCTAATGAAGACAAGTTATCTTTTGTTACTTTTAATTAAAAAAAACGACAAGCAACTCTCGGAGCTGACTGTTGTTTTCGTTTATTAAAAGTAACAGAAGAAAACTTAGCTCGTTAAGACAAATTAATTAGAAGCAGCTACTTCACAGTTAGTTCGTCATTAAGAATATCTATGAGTATCACACCTCCCGACATTAAGTAAGATTCACTTTGGCCCTTTGATTAGTGAAAGCATTTTACAGTAATTTGCAATTTTTTATTCTTCCCAGGAAAAGGATGAACAAATCTCACTTCCTAGACTTTTATATTAATGGAAAGGAAAATGTCTGTATTATATATCACGATGCGTAGATTGTTGATATAATAAATAGAAAGAAAACGCCGTTTCCTTATGTTTAAATGGGTTTCAACAGAGAATAATAGCGAAACGTTGTAACTGACTGGGAAAACAATTGTACAAAGCCAGCTTTCTTTATTTTTATACTACTCTGCAGGAAAATGCTTGAAGAGTGTGAAATGATGCGCACATCATGATACAAATTCGATAACAGTTCGAAATTTCAGTTTTTATATGAAATTCCCATAGCCTCAATTCTAAATTTACTGTCGGCTTTGGGGAATTAAGGGGAGCTAACTTTTCTATAAAACACTTTCAATGACGAAAAATTGTCAGCCATGTATATTTTATTGGTGTTGCCTCTGTCCCCCAGTAAAATGTGTCGAGACCCGATCGCAGTTCTATCACAATCCGTTCAAGAGCGGACCCCCCTCTGTTATCACAGTGTATTCGGAAGAACCCACTAAACACGTATGAATGCTCTTATGAAATATGAATGTTTTTGTAGCACAAAAATATGTATCCTATTGAACATTTATCCGTCCATATCTCGTGACTGTTTTAGATGCGGTACAAAAAGATAATTGTGTTTTTTTAAAAGTAGCGTTAAGATATAGTTCACTTTAACAGGTTGAAAAGATATAAAATGAACACTGAGAAATAACTGTTAATTTTGAAGAGGGATATTTTACTAAATAAAACCGATGTGTATGGTACAACAATAAAACATGAATTTTAATTTTAAAATACGCTGCGAAAATAAAAAAAAAAAATACTTCAATGAATTAGATTACGTCAGTATTGTGGTCTTAGAAGAAACACATACCCTACTTAACATGCAGATGTTTTTTTAAAATATCTTAACCCTTTATCCAACCAATGGTCAAAACCGGCCAGTGCTATTCCCCAAAATCAATATTCAATTTTCATTATTTTTTCATTTTTTGTCTCAAAAACATATCTTATGACCCCTCATTAGAATGAACTCGTTGAGCTCGTTCCAATGAGGAGTCATAACCTATGTTTTTGACGTAAAAATGAAAAAAATAGTTATTCAAAAATCTTGTTTGCAAGAGTAGTCTTCCTTTCGTGTTAGGTAAAGGGTTAAAAAAATATACTCACGCTGATTTATAAACGCAAACTCGAAAAAAAGTTTCAGAAGAAAAAGGCTGAAGGCATGTGCTTTTATGAATGACCAGTGGACTTGTTTGTTTGTTTGCTTGCTTGTCTGTCCGTTTGGTGTTTGTCTGTTTGATTGGTTATTGGAGTTTAACGACACTTTCAACATTCCGGGTCATATCACGTCGAAAGGTTTTTACGGGACAGAACCATATAGCGGCGGTAAGCAACCGCCATACACTTCAACTTACTAACCCGACACAAGCAGATTTAGCAGAGGCTGAAGACAAGTGCACCATTGACGTGCAGTTCACCTTACTGCACAGCGCCAACGTGTCCCTACGTGGTCAATCGGGATTAAGTGTCTTGTCGAAGGACATGGCGCGGTTACCGCTGGTCAGGAAAGAAATGTCGTCTTTTGGTTTAAAGTCCAATGCTCTAACCAATGAGCCACAGAGATCCCTTGTTTGAGGTTAAAGACTCTTTCAACATCCAAGGTCATCTTGCGTCGGACATTTTCGAGAGGAAGAAGTCGGGAGTACCAGAAGAGAACCACCGAGTAGTAGCGTATGACCGCGGGATTCTGCAATTTACAAAACTAGGAACAACCAGGTGTGCGATTCAGTTATTAACTCTTTACCTAACATGAAAAGCAGACGACACTTGCAAACAAAATTCTTGAATAACTATGTTTTTTAATTTTTTGTTTCAAAAACATAGGTTATGACCCCTCGTTGGAACGAGCTCGACGTTTAACGACACTCTCGACAGCCAGGGTCATCTCGTGTCGGATAGTTTTATGTGTGGAGGAAGCCGGAGTACCCAGAGTGAACTACCGACTAGCGACGAACAACTGTCAGACTCCACAAAATACTAACTTGGCACATGGCAAGTGCACCATCGACTTGCAGTACGTCTTAGTACACAGTGCCACCGTGCCCACACATCAGCAATCGGGATTAAGTGCTTTGCTCAAGGGCACAGTGCAGATACGTCTGGGCGGGATCGAAACGTTAACCTTTCGGTTTGAAGTCAAATTCCCAAACCACTGAGCCACCGTTCTCCCCCTTTAACCCTTTACCTAACATGAAAAGGAGACGACACTTGCAAACAAAATTCTTGAATAACTAATTTTTTTAATTTTTTGTCTACAAAAACATAGGTTATGACCCCTCTTTGGAACGAGCTCGACGAGCTCGTTCCAAAGAGGGATCATAACCTATGTTTTTGAGACAAAAAATGAAAAAATAATAAAAATTAATTAGTCATTTTTGTGAATAGCGCTGGTCGGTTTTTTGCCGTTACGTTGGGTAAAGGGTTAAAGATATAAAATGATAATGAATGAGTATATTGTGTCGGAAAAATGCAAGTGATCATTCCCAGGGGGTTAACAGCAATTTCTTCTATTTATTGTTTTGAATATCATGGAGAATTCACGAAGCAATGTTCGAAAAGACTCACTTCACTGAATTGTGTGCAAAACCTCAGGTCCAGGATGATTTAGTAAAATAATACCGTAATTGTCTGGAGACGTGTGATGCGTAAAATGGTTATGTTTTTAGTGCAATGTTCTTCCAGTAGTCCGAACATATATTCTGCATTCGTCGGCAGAATTTACTTTTCTCTGATGGCTTTCCGCTTTCATGAACATAAACACTTTTTTGAGTGTGATACCCTTTTGTTGTGTAATCTATGGGCAGCCGATCGATAACAATTCAATACGTTTGTTAAAAGGACATTGTGGAGATTAATATCATCGTGGTGTCAAGAAGTACGCACTCACTGAACAGGGAATGTAGTCAACGAAAGTGGAGCATCCAACCTGCGGCAAGAGACACCGATGATTTAATTTTAGCCATTTGGTGACATCACCAAATCCAATCAAGTCGAAGTCCTACGGGTTTGAACTTACGATCATGCGCAATCGCTAAATTACCTATTATTACGATTTACATGAACTTCGTTAAAGAAAGATTGGCCAATGGAAGCTGAAAGGTTGCCAGTACTTCTCGTAGCCTGGAATGTAGTTTTAACCCCTTTTTGGGACACCGCGATGGCCCCCAGAACGTGACGTCATAAGCACGTGACATAGCTACGTTATGTTGTCATGGTAGCCCGTCTGAGTGGCCGTGCTGTGACGTAATTACCATAGCGTTACGTGATATCAGTGCGCATCACGTATTGTTAGGATGGCACGTGTTTCCCTCGTACATTTTGTTTAGTCGAGGCCGTCATTTTGGTTAATATGACGAAACGTGGTCGCTAAGAGCCTGAAGGTCCTCTAAGAGGAGGAAGGTGAGTTCGAAAGGTGTGTTCGATTGAGTAGGAGTATATAGAATTGTCACCAAAAAAACCCTACAACTATCAAAAATCATCAAAAATCATCAAAAACGACTTCATTTGGCTCCCCCAGAATCTTCATTGTAACAGTACTACGTAGAACAATACGCCCCTAAAGCTGCCTTCCATTGTATAAGGGCATGAATAATTATAAACAAAAGACAAACAACTGTTTATCTGGCTCGGATTCTTCCAGAGTAATTACTTTTGAGAGATTAGCTTTCAGAGTAGGATGCGGATGGGCTATTTCTCAACGAGAACGAAATTGCTCATCCAGCACATATAACGAGAGTACAGTACTGTCGCCGTGGACTGGTCGTAATCCACGCGTGGGCACTGAAATCTACGCATGCGTTTACCAGGTAATAAAAATCATCAGCAGCAAAATTTTAATTAATGAAGCACCGGGTTGTACCCGGTGCTTCATTAATTAAACTTTTGATGATTATTCCTATAATTAGTGTATGGAATCTAATATTATTGCGGCCGTGGAAATATTGCCCATCCGTGAAAAGTCACCAGTCCACGGCAGCTCTACTGAACAAATATCATACGACAAAAGCACGGAACATAATTAAAAGGCCTATATGAGGAGACCGGGGTGTTTTCCCTCTCTGTTTAAAAGATTGTATTGTGAAAACATTTCAAAAAATAAAGGAAAAGAAACTCGGATGAGTCGAAGGAAATGAGAGTTTTCATGCGTGTGACAACAAACAAGTTTGATACATCTCCCAGCTGAATTGGAACGAACGTTGAGTTAAAGTAGCGTAAATCAAATTCCAAGAATTGTAAGAGAAAACCTTCTCTTACACCATTCATGCTAACATATTCCATTTGCATGATTATTAAAGTAGCTACTTGTCTTTGCAATAACAGCCGATTATCACGATTTCTGCGTAGCCATAGAAGTGCGCTTTAGTTGAAGCGTCAGTGCTGCGTCACCTGCAGATGCCGTGTTTGAGTGTGAATTTCTTATCCATGTTGGATTTCTAAATTCAAAGTAGTCAATGGGGGCAGGGGCAGTATGTATATTTATCTCCTTGCTCGCTGCCGACGGACTGACTTGCCCAGTACAAAAACACTATGTTACCTTGGAGGAGAATGTGTATAGCTTTTTGTAAATCACCTACCAAGCACGACTAGATAATAACAATGTAAAATACAATACGTGGAGAGTGGACTGTAACGACATCACACGCGGAATGGAGTTATCACCCAAAGTATCACTTTCAAATTCTGTACATATGGACAAAAAACAAAAGCAAAGTTTCCGCCAATGGACATCCGGGTCCATTGGTTGGAACTTTGCTTGTGATTGTTATGTTTTGCAACAAATTAGCAATTATTGCTTGAGTGGAATCTCCACTCTGCGGGTGAATTAGTGATAATACACTCTCCACGTACTGTACATTTCACGAATAACCAAAAATTTTCATGTTTTGCCGAAAGAACATATCTTGTGACCACCCAGTGGAACGAGCGAGAAGAGGTTCATAGATTGAAACAAAATAAAGTTGAACGGTGGTTTTTTGTGAAGAGTGCTGGTCAGAAATGGCTTCAAAAAGTTGATTTTTTCATTCGAGAAAGTAAGAAAGTAATGGGCGGTTGAAATCCTCCAAGCCCCAGTCAAATTCTGTAACGAATTCGACCCCGGTATGGCGTGGAACCAATGCAGCCCTTAAATAGTTTATCGTCTGTTATTTGATTACCTCGTCTGGAATATTTCAGTTGATCGGTTCGCTTTTCCGACCAAGTGAAATATTCCAGACGATTGAATCTGAAAAATATCATAAATACAGAGAACGACACGCGTGTGTGAATGGGTTAATCGATATGGCACGAGTGCCAGCGCGGAAGGATAAAACGAGAGGCCGCGGACCTCCAGTTCCCTCCTTCCGCGATGGCACAAGTGCCATATCGATTAGCCCATTCACACGCGCGTGTCGTTCTGTGTTTATTACGCGGATTCACGTCAATAAAAACAATTATTAGAAGGACACTCAGCAATTCATTTGACAGCTATCAATGAAAAAACACATTTTATCGTCAACCAAATGTGCGTACTCATACGTTTCTTCTTCTTCTTCTGGATATTCATTAGCCCCTTCATATATCGACTCCATTTCTTCTTCGCTGTTTTCGTAAACATTAAACTTGCAAAAGCCTTCAATTTTAGACATTTTATTTAGTTATTTCGCAATCGGTTCAGTTTCGAGTGATCAATCGTCTGCTCAACGATTTCCGTTCGGCACATGTGTGCGGAACTGATTTTCATTTTTGGCATGGTTCAGTGTTGCTGTAGATGGGGATTTCATAGAACAGGTGAGTGATAAACATTCATTTTCTTTGAATCAACGCAAGACATGTTTCGCTATTGAGACTTGATTTCACCGAATGACTTTACAAATACTAGAAAACGTATTTTTTTACAAAATAATTATGAAAGAAGACTCATCATAGCTGTAGTTTTATGATTATGCCGCGTACAGTATGGCCGCCGTAGACTGGTTACTTTCTACGGGTGGGGAATATTTCCACGGAAGCATTAATACCAGATTCCAAACACTAATTATAGGAATAATCATAAAAAATGAAATTGCCTTCAACAATTAAAATTTTGCTGATAATTTTTATTACCTGGTAAACGCAGGCATGGACATCGCTACCCACGCGTAGATTACGATCAGGCCACGGCGGCTGTACTATAGTTTCACAAATTGTATCAATATTTGGATGTTTTTAAGGCGAAGTAATCACTTATTGATTGAAATATTTATAACTGCTGCACGAAAGAATATAGGTACACTTTTGCGAGTAAAGGGACCCCACATTAAATCAACTGTAGTCGGCGCGTAAACTCCACGAAAATGACTGGTAAACACTAAACAAACAACTCATTGCTGCGTCGGCTTCCTTACATAAATTCATTGTTGGTCTGAGAGCTTGGAAAACCCGCTCCGGCCTATTTTCCCTGTACATGTAGTTACTATAATTATTAGATAAAACTGCGATTCATCGCGCCTCAAGTTAGCAATATAATCCAAAGTCAGTGGGACATCGAAAGGACTGTCAGGAGTGATGTGGGCGTTTAAACAATGCAACGTAACATCCCATCAAGCGAATTTTCTGTTCATTGACCACCGGTTTTACTAACCGGTAATCAACAAACAGTAAATTCGCTTGCTTGGTCATGAAGTTTTCCCCAGACAAGCAAGAATGATGATGGAAGGATGCCCATCAACTGGATCTGATTACCGTTTATTATAAGCTAAACGATAGACTATCGAAAAAATTGCGGAAAGACAGAAATCGTATCCCCCACTGTGAAGATATAGAAATTTTCACTTTCACGGTATCAATCAAAATAGCGGTTTTTAAAGCATCACGTCAAGGTGAAAACGAGTCAAATTATCACTGAAAATGATCAATTTGTTCTAAAAATGTATAATGAAAAGAAAACCTTCTGTTTTTGTGAGTGGATACCGATCATTTGCAGAAATACTTCAACACGTATTCACCTTGAGTTGGTGTATGAAACCCGCCATCTGAAGAAGATCGCAAGACGCTACCTGTTGCGAGTATCGATCAAATCACTTCCGCGTATCAATGCGCATCAGCTGTTTACCTCCATGCATCGTTGAAACGAGTTCGATTATCGATGATCAGATTCTTATAAAAAGCGTATAATTAAAAGAAAATCTCGGGTGTTTTTGAGTGGATACCGAAAATTATCTCACTCGTGAGCGATGGTTATTTTCGCACACGCTCGTGAAAAATAAATATTTGTCTCGGTCACTCATGAGATAATTTTCGGTATCCACTCAAAAACACTAGATATCCTCTATTCATCACATTATCACTATCAAATAGCTCGGTACGTTTACAGAACGTCTTGTAAACGCGTGACGTCAGAAGCCAAAACCGAGGTCACAACTTTGTGAGTGAGTTTGTTTCGTAAGTACAATTGAATTAATCTTCTCTTGTATTTCATTAATTGTTTACCTAATACGAATATCGGTAGACAATCGCAAATAAAAAAAAACCAGATCCTGAATAAGTAAACGTTTTCAATTTTCGCTTCGACAACATAGCTTATGACTCCTTTATGGCCATCTCGTTCCGATAGGGGTCGTAAGCTATGTTTGTTATATTTTGAAAAAAATAATAAAGTTTGATTGGTGAATTTTTGTGGACAGCCCAGACCAATATCAGTCGTTACAAATTTTGTGATAAAAAGAATCTCCAATTCGTTACCATTTGACATAAAGTTTCTGAACCTCGTTCATTAAATCAATTTGAGACTCGGAAACCTCGGCTCAAGTCGATTTTAGTGACCTCGTTTCATCGTGACTCATTGGAGTACACCATACAGAGGCAACGCAAACCACAATATGCAACCAAGCACAAAAATGTTGGGAATATATCGTGCACTTATCACATCACGTGATGTGTTCAATTTCGCTCATATTTAGTGTATTAGTGTATAAGTTTGATTGTCGTGACTTTTATCAACAGCAGCTAATTTGCCTTATATCACATGTTGTGCTTCGCAAAACCACGTTTCTATCTTTGACGCCACTGTTGGATAGCGCCCAGGAAAAGTGAAACGCGGGCTGCCCTCCTTCCAAACGTTATACCTCTCTTTTTCATCCTAGATTTTGCTTCTCCACATTAACTGTTACTGCTACGTGATCTATTCAAAATTGCGACATTGTTTATATCATCGTTATTGGAGATGAAGTACGTGTAAGTGCAACACTATTTGGGCCGTCCATATTTACGTCATGTAACAACATTCCATCTATATGGAGCCACCCAGGTGCCATGGAAAGAACAAATTCTCAATTCGTTCCAACGAACTGAATTCGTGCGAAAGAACTGAATTCCCACTGGTTGTACCTCCGCCCTTCCTTAAAACATTAAATTGTTTCCTGGGCCGAGGCACGGCATCTTTGATAAAACAGCAGTAATTATATATAATTATATTATATTATATATTCCATATTAATTCAATTATTGCATCCAATAACAGCAGGCCAAGATTTGTACACTTCAACAATTTGCATGGTCGTATTACTACTGGGCACCGATTATGAAGCCCTTCAGTTCGTTCAGACGAACGCGAGTTCAGTTTGTTCGTGCGAATTCAACTCGTGCGCACGAATTTAATTCGTTCGTACGAATTGAGAATTTTTTTCTTGGCATGTCACCCGCGGGGCTCTATACATCTATAAGAAAGAAGATACATAAAATGTTTTCCTTATTCACATTATGTTGTTACCTACGTTTAGAGCACCCTGGGTATATGATGTATTCTTCTGTGCCAATCAGACAGTTTCAGCACTAAAAAAGTTATCCTTTGATATTGCTCCACCAATTTGAAACAGTGTTCTTCATTAAATATCCAGAACCTTTAACGTGGGACAAAAAGCGTTTCAGAGTATTTCCATGAACTCATTTGAACTAACCTTTTCTTTATTCTTCTACACGTACGAAGTCCGTTCCAATAATGCCAATTTAGTTCAACCAATGCCATGGCCTGGCGAATCTTAAATTTCGGGTCGAATCGAATAAAGCAGAAACGTTCGAATCAAACCGAATCCGCGTCGAATCTCAGTGTTTTCGAAGTTGTCGACATATTTTCTTCTAATAACCTTGTGATATATTGTTAGTTTCCCCTTAGTCCCTGCATCCAAGGGGGATTGGTCTGTTTGCACAATTCAATCAAAAAAGTTAAAAATTCCAGAAACCGAATCGAAGTAGTTTCGGAAGCGAAACCTCGTTGAACTTTTCGTCTATCATCAGGTCTCTGTCTATCATCAGGTCTCGTGGAGCTCTTCGTCTATCATCAGGTCCCGCTGAACTCTTCATCTATCATCAGGTGTCTTTGAACTCTTTGTCTATCATAAGGCCCTGTTGAACTCATCGTCTATCATCAGGTCTCGTTGAACTCTTCGTCTATCATTAGGTCCCGTTGAACTCTTCGTCTATCATCAGGTCTCGTTGAACTCTTCGTCTATCATAAGGTCCCGTTGAACTCTTCGTCTATCATTAGGTCCCGTTGAACTCTTCGTCTATCATCAGATCTCGTTGAACTCTTCGTCTATCATCAGGTCTCTTATACAGGAGACCTGGAGATAGGCGAAGAGGTCAAGAGGAGTCTTGGAATGATTTTTAGAACACCTCGACGATTTGAAAGCGTCCGAATCATCCCGAGTCGAATTGGATTATCGGCATGATTTCGAATTAAGTCGCATTTCGAAACTTCGCCAGACCCTAACCAATTCTTACTCAACAAACATCTGACATTCCAAAGATCGCGTGTGTTGGTTAACAATAATATAGCAATAATGGTGTAACGTTTGGGTGATCATCAATCAAACACTTCTATTGCAACATTTATACACTGCAACATACTTTGGATCAAGCCCTCGGGTCACCAGTATAATTGCGTAAGGAACTCGACGCTGTTACGGGCTGTTTGTTTCTCGCTTTTCGCGGAATTTTCGCGCAGACTACCGTTGATTTAATATGATGTTCCTTTGTTCACAAATGTATACAGATATTAGTCCGGGCTTCTTTTACAAATATTCTAATAAATGAATATTTATTTCGCCTTAAAACATTAAGATATTATTAATTCGTGGATATTAATAATTGGTGAAACTACGCGGCGTAATCATAAAACTGCAGCCTTGATGAGTCGCCATTCAAAAGTATTCAGTTTACAAACATATCTAACATTATTTTATTAGGCTTTCCCAAACTTTTTTTTTAATTTTGTCTGTTGAACTGCTCGAAAACAAGTTGTACGATTTTGACCAAATTTGGCACACTTATGTAATGTCATAAAATCTAGTGAAATGCGGTATCGTCATATCTGTGAAAACGCGTATTTTCAAAATATGCTGCCAAAACCTTCAAAATTTCACCATTTTTCGAATGTCTCAAAATTGTTTACAGTTATTTCGCTCAAATTTTCCACACATTTACAGCATAATATGATACACCAAAATCACCACTCAAATCTTTCAACATTAACCCCCACTGGCCAAAAATGACATGAATATAGATTTTTTCTTCAAAATTGACCAACTTCAAGGGCAAATTTCTCTAATAACAAGGTTGTTGTAACAATTATTTTGGTTTGGATAGATGCAACAATGATTGCGGAATAAAGTTACTGTTTACTTTTTAATCTCAGATTTAACCCTCAAGCACAATGAGGGCGAGGATAAGAGTACCGTTTGAAAATGCCAAAATTAGCCAACTTTGGTTGCTTTTTCTATCATTTTGGAAAGGGTTAATTTCAAACACTTTTCATGTACGTATTCACAATTGACTACCGAGCATATTTGCTGTTGTAAGTTTGGTTGTAAAGTTTAACCCTATCCCATTCTGGTTGCATAAAAGTAGGTACCGTACAAAAAAACTCCAATTTTTTAAGAATTTGATAAGTTTAGGTGGCGATTTACTCCATTTTTAATTGCTTGAGCTCTGAATGTTTTCTGTAGCTGCTTGCATCAGTCCAAGTATGACAAATTTTGTTCTATATGTTATTATTAAAAGTTTAACCCTTGGCAGATTTGAGACTTCCCATAAGGGTACTGTCGGAATAATTGTAATTTTCGCCAACTTCAAGGGCAAATTTCTCTAATTACAAAGTAGTTGTAACTATTATTTTGATATGGCTAGATGCAACAATGATTGTGGAAGAATGTTACTGTATACTTCTTAATCTCAGATTTAACCCTCAAGCACAATGAGGGCGAGAATAAGAGTACCGTTGGAAAATGCCCAAATTAGCCATCTTTGGTTGCTTTTTTCTATCAATTTGGAAAGGGTTAATTTCAAAAACTTTTCATGTACGTATTCACAGTTGACTACCGAGCATATTTGCTGTTGTAAGTTTGGTTGTAAAGTTTAACCCTATCCCATTCTGGTTGCATAAAAAAGAAGGTACCTTCCAAAAACACTCCAATTTTTCAGAATTAGGTAACTTTAGGTGGCGATTTACTTCATTCCTAATAGATTGAGCTCTGAATTTTTTCTATAGCTGCTTGCAGCAGTCAAAGTATGACAAATTTTGTTCCATATATTATTATTAAAAGTTTAACCCTTGGCAGATTTGAGACTTCCCATAAGGGTACTGTCGGAATAATTGTTATTTTCGTCAAGATTTACATGCACTTTCTCAGCACTGGAGCCATATTGTCTCAAAACCTTTTCCATGAGAGGATTGGGCCTTCTTCATCCATGAACAATTTTGCTGTTGTATATTTTATTCAAAGATTTAACCTTCACCCAGTTTTCTGGCCTTGAATTTGAGTGCCCTAAAATTCTTCATAAAATTGGCTAATTTGGAGCTCACTTTTCTTCCATTTTCGAAAGGAATAACGAAAAATGATTTACATGTTCGTATTTATAATTGCCTACCGAGCATATTTGCTGTTGTAAGTCTAGTTGTAAAGTTTAACCCAATGCTCGTTCTGTTTGCATAAAGATAGGTGCAGTCCAAAAAAACTACTGTTTTTCAGAATTTGGTAAGTTCAAGTGACGATTTACTCCATTCCTAATTGACTGAGCACTGAACGTTTTCTATGGCTGTATGCAGCAGTTATAGTATGACAACTTTTGTTTTATATGTCATTATTAAAAGTTTAACCGTTGGCAGATTCGAGACTGCCCATATGGGTACGGTCGGAATAATTTTAATTTTCATAAAATCACTGAATATGGATAAGCGTGCAGTGGTAGTTTGGAATAGAATATCCGAAAATGCTTTCGAAATTCGGATTCACAGTTCAATTCCAAGAATATTTTCTGTTATAAGGTTGCTGTAAAGTTTAACTCCATCCCTGTCTCAAATGCATAAAAATTGGTGCCGTCGAAAAAAACCTCTCATTTTTTTCAGAAGTCCGTAGGTTTAAGTGGCAATTTACTCCATTCCTAATTCATTGAACGCTGAATGTTTTCTATTCCTGCATGCAGCAAGCATAGCATGACAACTTTTGTTTTATACGTTATTATCAATAGTTTAATCCTTGGCATATTTAGGAGTTCCCATGTGGATATAGTCGGAATAATTGTTATTTTCGTAAAATCAATCCCTGAATATATTGGTAACCGTGCAGTGGCCTTTTGGTGGTGCTACATGAAGCCACAAATAGTTAAGGTTGAAAAGTTCATCAAATAGACAGATATAATGCCTAACTCAGCCGCTGACAGGTAAATAATGAATGGAAAAGTCGTTGAATTGAGAATAAAGTAGGGACGAATCGTGCTCTCGGTTTCCACCTGATCCACGGTATTTCCACGCGGGGCACTTGACAAAGATACTAAACTGTCGGGCAGAGACAGCAGAAAACATTCTGAGAATTTCAAGTTGCTGCCTTGCATGGTCGGGACATAATTGGAGTATATCCGACATTGTAAGTGTTCAATTTGAATGTTAAATTAGCCAGATGACTGCTTTTTCTCCACCGGATAATCCCACCTGCGGCAACCGCGTTGTGTCCTTGGGCAAGACACTTCATCTCCACTGCCCGCGTGGGGGCACGGTGGCGTTGTGTACTAAGGCGTACTGCACGTCGATCGTGCACTTGTCTTCAACCAATGCTAACCCTGCTTGTGTGGAGTTCGTATGTTGGGGAGCTGACAGTTGCTCGGTGGTTCTCTCCGGGTACTCCGGCTTCCTCCACCCGTAAAACTGTTGCGGTCATGATTAGCCAGTGTGCATAAATATGTGACCTTAACCACCAATAAATAAATAAATAAATAAATTCTCCACCGGATCGAGTTGTTGGTTTCTGCCAGGAGGGTCTAAAATAAGCAGTTTAACTCAAAACTTTCTGTCCCATAAGAATGTGCAAATATTTAAAGCTGGACAGTTCATCAAATAGACAGAAATAATGCCAAACTCGACTGGTGATAGGTAAATAGTGAATGGAAACAGCATTTCATTGGGAATAGAGTAGGGACGAATCGTCCCCGCAGTTACCACGCGATACACGTTGTTCCCACGCGGTCACGCCACTTGACAAAGATACTGTTCTGTCGAGCAGGGATAGTAGAACAACTTCTGAAGATTTCGTGCATCTGCCTTCACTGGTCTAGACGCTGTGTACTAAGGCATACTGCACGTCGATGGTGCGCATGTCTTCAACCAATCTAACCCTGCCTGGTCTACAGTGCAGAGGCACTATGTTGGGGAGCTGGCAGCTGCTCGTCATTGCTCGGTGGTTCTCTCTGGGTACTCCGGCTTGCGCCACACATACAACTGTCACCGACATAATATGACCTTGGCTGTTAATGTGTCGTTAAACCCTAATAAATAAATAAATAAATAAATAAATAAATAAATAAATAAATAAATAAATAAATAAATAAATAAATCCAGTACCAGTTTTGCTCGTACAAATATTAGTACCGTCAGACAAAATTCATTTTCGGATTAATTTCGTACTTTTCTGTACTCATCTTCCGTGAGTAAGATTGGTTTTTCTTTTCAATCTCAGATTTAACCCTCAAGCACAATGAGAGCGAGAATAAGAGTACCATTTAGAAATACCTAAATTATCCAACTTTGGTTACTCTCTACTATCATTTTGGAATGGGTTAATTTGAGACACTTTGCTTTGCTATATGCAGAGATGTTTAATCAATAAATCCGGCTTTAGTTATGTTCTGGGACTCAATGAAACATGTGCTTTGGTCACTTAAAATAGCACTGCCTGCAAAAAATGACTGAGTGAATACTCACTTGTCCAAAAACAAAAAGGAAAGAGCTCTTTGAGCTTTTCATAACTGCTTTCAAAAATCAATGGGGAACAAATTTTGTGTTATATGTTTTGGTGTTCCGTGTTATCCAACCCCAGTTTGGCCGTACAAATATGAATACCGCCAGGAAAGAAAGCACATTTTCTCAGTGATAGACTGTTTGACTTCTATGATAGAGGTCCCGAGTTTGATCCCTGTCTGGGACGACCCACGTAATGTCATTGGGCAAGGCACTTTATCCCAGTTGCCAACATGGGGGCGCAATGATGCCATGTACTGAGGCGTTCTGCATGTCAATGGTGCACATGTCTTCAACCGCTGGTACCCTGCTTCGGCGGAGCTTGAGCATAGAATGTTGGGCTGACAGTTGCCCGTCGATGCTCGGTGGTTCTCTCTGGGTCCTCCAACTTCCCCACCCGTAAAACTGTCACGGTCACGATTAGCCATTGTGGATAAGTATGTGACCGTAAACACCAATAAATAAATACCGTCAGGGAAACCCTCTGTGAAATCCTTCTGTCAATAAATAGCAAAGTAGTAATGTAATGCAAGAAATATTAACAAACTGTTCAACATCCCTTTAATCAACTCATTTTGACTTGAACTGTACCTATCACTGTGTATACTAGCTCTCTAGATGATTTAAACCATATCAAATAAACAACTAATTTGTGTGTGACAGTAACTCATATTACATGTATTTCATTGTATCTGAAACAGATATGTTGGAAAAATTGTGAAATCATGGAACAGGAAGCTTTCCCTCGTTTGTTGACAAATCCCACACATTCACAAACAGATAGAATGATAGAGAATAAATTAATTATTGATATTTAAGGTCACTTTCAGCATCTTCAGCTATATCATGACCATAATATAGGTATTTATTCAAGTCCAGGTATTCATTGCATATGCGTACAGGGCTATTTTTCAGGGGGGGGGGGGGGGTACCCTTTAAGCCCGAAAAAGTTGGATCTCAGGAGGAAATACCAAATGCGGATACGGGAGAGAGGGGGGAGAGTCTCCCACCACCCTCACTCCCCCATTGAGTACCTGGAGAGAACCACTGAGCAATGGCAAGTGACTCAGACTCCTCGACATACTAACTCCACAAAAGGAGGGTTAGCATTGGTTGAAGACAAGTGCACCCTCAAAGTACCCTTAGTACACATCGCCATCATACCCCCCCCCCCCCCCCTTTACATGTACTTGTGTGATTATAAATGAATAATACTAACGTGGATATGGTTCCACTGAATCAACTTGTACAGTATAATTGTCAGTTTACTTGCAACTTCTAAGTGCTGAGATAGGAAAACAACATTTCGTGTGGAAAACCAAAATGTTTTGTGGTCATTTCTGGCAACTAAATTGTCAGAAGTTTTCTGGCATAGTGGCTGAAAGATCGGCTCCTTCCTGACTCAGGAGTGGGTTGGGGCACAGTCCTCCATGAAACCCTGGCCCGTACGCCCATAATTCATATGTACTTATTTTTTTCAAAGCAGAAAGGACATCGCTTGTTTTGCTTTCTATGAAAATATTCTGTAATTATTGAAGAGCAAATTTTGTGTTAAATGTTTTGGTGTCCTGCTGTATCTCAAATATCTGTTTTGGCTGCATAAAAACTAGTAGCATCACAAAACCTTTGATTTCCACTAAATTTTCTGTTTTCAAAACTGATCGATAGTTTTGTGTACAATACAATTTGCCTTTTCACATTAAAAAGTTGGAAAAGCCCGTAATTTGTCCAACAAATTACAATTCTCTAGTTGTCATTAAAATTTCAGTCAAATCAGTTCTCGATTGAGAAACATTTCTTGCGTTGATTCAAAGAATATGAAAGTTTATGGTGCGTTTAGATTTTTGGAATATCGCGGATTCGCTTTTCCACCAACTGAAATATTCCAGGCTACTGGATCTAAAACAAAGGCGATGGACTATTTAAGAGTGTGACCGGTACCAGACCACAACTGCGTCCATTTCCGCACAGAATTTGACTGGTGGCCTGAGAACTTATAATGTTTGTGTTACCAAAACAAAACTGCTCCTGCCTCTAGCATTTCTTACTACGGCATGTCGATGGTCAGAGTCACCCATAACATTTAACCTCGATTTCAATCTAAGACACATGGCAAAATCAAAGCTCAACTTGCTAGTTTCAATAACGAGGAGGCACTGCAGAGGACGCAGATTGTTGGCTCGTAAAACGAACCCAACAAGAAGCACCGTGCACTTTAAATAGACTTTAACCCTTTACCTAACGAATCGCCCGCATCCGCCCGCGTAATATGCAAATTCAGCAGCAGAAAAAATATTATTTTTCAAAAAATTTCAACAAAACCATATCATGTGACCCCCTCGTTGGAACGAGCTCGTCGAGCTCGTTCCAACGAGGGGTCACATGATATGGTTTTGTTGAAATTTTTTGAAAAATTTAAAAAAAAATGATATTTAAAATAATAAATTTTGATATCGTCTGCGTTGGGTAAACGGTTAAATATTTAGCTGAGACCACAGTTACCCATATATCGTGACTATATGAGCCAGGCATATCGCATAATTAATGCTGATACAAAGAAAGTTAAGACATTATAATGGGTGGCCTTTGCAAATATACTCTTTCTCCCCTTTCCCAAGTTATTATCGCAAGTGCTCGCTTTAATAAGATCTAAAAGTGGCACCACAAGCGTGCCGTTTATCTGAAATTTGAATCAGTTACAAATATTCCGTCAATTAACACAATCCACGCCTTTCAGAGACCACCTGAAGGCAATTATCAGCCAAGGAAGGCGGGCATATAGAATTCCGAAGAAAATTGTTTCCCAGTCCAGATTATACATGGGGGGTGGGGGGGGGGGGGTGGGGGGCATTATCCGGTATGACCGAACAAAATGAAATATGTATGGGTGTGGGGTAACCACTGTTCGCTCAAGGTAGAGAAGCGGTAATTGACCCTCCACATACGCACTTTAGCTTCAGGTGAGCATCCCTTCTACGAAACTATTGAGAAAACATTCATGTATAAACACCAAAGCGTTTTGATGACTCTGCCCGCCACTTAACGCACACACGAGGGGGTCAATTCATATTTATATAATAAACACAAGCAAGTGTGCCCCTAATGCCCTTAGGTTGGTGTGCTCCTATTGCGCCGCGCCTGGCCAGAAGAAATTAAACCATTAAATTTAATATGTAAAAAGTAAACCAAGTTTCACAAATATAATTCGACTGAAATCACACGAGCATTCAGGAATATGAATTTTAAAGGTGCTCGCGTAAAACATGGGCTTAGTTTTGAATAATGACTTCCCTGCTTTTTGTCAACTAGAGAACATCTTTTCAACTTTTTTCGACACGTCCGTATTCTGCCAGTGCAACTCATAAGAAACGCCATTGAAGTTTAATTATTTTTTACAGCTTGCCCCCAGACATGGCTTATGACCACTCATTGGGACGAGCTCAACGAGCTCGTCCCAATGAGAGTCATAAGATATGTTTTTGAGGACAAAGAAAAGAAGATTTTGTTAGTAACTCAATAATATCCTTTTCGGCAAGTGTCGTCTCCGAGGAGTGTTTAGTAAAAAGTCAAAGCAGTGGCACACCGTCGCTCTTGCCCTAAATCGATTATACTTAACATACGTCATTAGTTGTTCCAAAATATATTTTGCTTTACGTTTTTTTATAAATCTAAACCAAATCTAAACCAATAACTTTTCGTGGATATATGCTCGAATAACTTATTGTTATTGTTATAAGCCAATTTCGAAACTGCCATCTTGGCTTTTAATCTATGCAAGGTCACAGGTCGCGAGGTATAAACATTCCAAGAAAACGCTTTGTCAGCAATGAAATCGCACTATTTACACCTCGCGACCTGTGACCTTGCATAGATTAAAGTTCAAAGATGGCAGTTTCGAAATTGGCTTATTGCAATCCGATCTATAAATATCCAGTAGGTCGAGGATCTGTTTTCGTTTGTCTCCCCTGATCACTGTCGATTCATTCAGCAAATTAAATTGAATCACGTCAACAGGTGTGATAATCTGTACATTGTTAGGACGGTCACCTGAAACACATCTCTGAAATCTGAGCGGAGATGAAAAAGCAACATCTTTTCAAAGTAAAATGGAAGCAGAAAGATAAACACTTTATTTTTGTTTTCCATTTAATTTATAAAGTTCAACCTTTGGTTGTTATGAAACGATGTTTTGCTGAATTTTAACTCCAACAGCAGATATAATAACTTAAAATTGAACACGACACAGTAGACGTTTTTACTCATTTTACAGGTTCTATAGGAAGAAACGTCAAATGAAATTGGAAGTACGAAAACATCACCCTACGATTCAAGCCATATCTTCGGAAAGCTTTTGCCATGGACTTCGTGAATTGAGGTTCGGTTGTTCCAAAAATAATTTTTGTTTTTTTTACTCATAACTTTAATTATTGTCTCCATAGACAGCTTTAGCAGATCTTGAGCTTTGCACTACTCTGATCTGCGCACATGTGTACCAAAGGGGATAAAAAAATACTTGCCCACGACGGGCCATGAGCGATCAGGAAGAAAACCGAAAAGCTGTTGGTCCATGTTCCTAAATATTGTGCGATGGCTTGAGCCAGTTTTCAGGGCAATACGTTGGTTATATAGTGGTACCTGGCATTTCCGCGACACATAAGATGTTAGAAGCGACCTATAATACAAAGAAATAACTGATAAAATGTTCTGTTGAACATCCGTGTCTATAGTTGTATATGTACACAGTAATTATTTTCGTTGCACCACAACAACGATATCATTTTGAGTGAATGCAGAAAAAAGTCGAGGAGAAATAGCAAGAATGTTACAATTCTAGTGGAAGAGAAAAGGCAACGATGCAATTCTTTGTTTACGTAGATCAATTATACCAAAGTCTAGAATTTTTTAACAATATCATAAGAAAAAGAACACATCAGCTCAGGTGATTAATAAATTTGCTTACCTGGTGGTTTCGGTGTTGGACGCTCTGAAATAGACAAAACAATGAAGATGATCAACATATTTACATCACGCAAATAGTATGGAAGAATTTTCTTCAAAAATACTGCTTCCCATATCTACAGTTAAAACTAGAAGTCCTGTCACGAACTGTGCGCTTATCTTGGCGTAATTGCGCGTAGGAATTGCGCGCAATTGCCATATCGAATAGCATCGAAAGCACGGCAGGTTCTCCTGGTAACTCATAGCAAACACAGGCAATGTTTCTGCCAATGGACCTCCGGGTTACCCGGAGGTCCATTGGCTGAAACATTGCTTGTGCACAGGCAATGTGTACAGAATTTGATAGCCTTACTATGGTCATAACGCGTAGATTAACGCGCAGATCGACGTGCTATTTGTGCGCATTTCATGACAGGTCTTCTAGTTTTAACTGTAAACACCTTGTTAAAACGAATACTGTAGAAATAACGAACAGAAAAGAAACGACGCATAGTGCAGAAAAAATCAACGAATAGTATAGAAACAACGTATAATGCAGAAAACAATGAACGTATAGTGTTGACATCTTTTCAACGCATAGTGTAGAAAACATCGACGTATAGTGGAGAAACTCGTCATGTGTCAGAAAGTATAGTGTAGAAACTAACGTATGGTGCAGACGTTTTAGTGTGGGTCAGTATGTATTTGTGTGGGAATTGCATGCCAAAATTGGTTTTTTGGGTATATTTGGATTATACCAATCCTGTACACTTATGAAATTTATCAGACATCCAAGCAACAATTTGTTCCCATAATACAACTAGGAATTTAACGAATTCAGACTTATTTGACAAGAATAAGATTGCATTGGTTACATTCCTAGAAAAACTAGCAGTTTGAAATGTTGATACTTTGACAATGCTGTGCAGAGGGTTAAGAAAACAAGAATTTATTGTGAACAGGTAAAAACATGTGACATTCCACAACTGACACTCGATTTTCAAAGAAAAGTTACATTGTGAGGTGAAAAGTTATATGGCTTTCAATGTTGTCTTCGCGATCGTAGCATGCGATTGGAATTTTGTCTTTTCTTTTTTTGTTTTTCTTTTCAGTTGTTCAGTTTTGTTTGTTTGTTTGTTTATTTATTGAGATTTAAAGGCATTTTTAACGGCCAAAGTCAACGGCCAAAGTCACATCGTGCGGACACGTTTACGGGTGGAGGAAGCTGCAATACGTGGGGAGAACCACAGAGCAACTGTCAGACTCTCCATCGTACTAACTCTGCAGTAGTTGAGTTAACATCGCTTGAAGGCAAGTGCACTATCGGTGTGCTGTACGCCTTGGTACACATTGCCACCGTGTCCCCACATGTGCAATCGGGATTAACCCTCTGCACTGTGGTGTCAAAATGGCAAAGTTTTAGCATCAAATATTTCCCATAATACAGTTTGATATTTAACCAAATGCACCCCGTTTGACAGAGCTCAGTGAGCTCTGTCAAACAAGATATAATTGGTTAATTTCACAGTTAAACAAGAGAAAACAGATTGGTTGGAGAAAATTCAGTTGCACTACCAGTGTGCTAAGAGTTAAGTTTTTGATTCAAAGATATAGTGCAGTTACTGCTGATCAGAACCATGCACCTCTCGGTTTAAAGTCCAATGTACGAACCACCGAGCCGTCGCGCTCTCAGTTGTTGAGTTTTACATGCACTCGACGAACGGATAATATTGGGATCTTGAAGATTCCATGACCAAGTAAGAGGCACGAAGTGCATTACACCGGGGAACAACTTGTGACCTCAACATCATAAAGCCGTCTCGTCAACCGAGTTCTTACTGAGAGAATTTCCATTTGATCGTATTCATTCACATCACACATTAGACCATCAAACAGATTTATCGGTGCCAACGCATGCCAAGCCCTGGACTTTTTCCCAAAGCTGGAATCTGTTTGTAGCCATTGTCGCAGGATTACGGGGTTAAATTGATGTTCGAAGTGATGGAGGAAAATTTATGTTCTTATCAGTGCTCAGCCGACAGCCAGTGACTGTCATCTGACCCCAGTTAGAACGTAAACCTTGCCACCTTATCAATGCCCTATCCGCTTGGGACTCTTAGGATTCCTGAAGGTGCCTGTGGCTTACAACGCCAAAGGGTGATCAACAATAATTCACTGAAAAGATTATTTATTTACATGTACTAAGAAATATAATATGAAACAAATTACTCACAAAATTATCCATAAGAATACACTAATTACGCGGATAAAAGTTTATTCTTAAGGGCCCTCGACGTCTCCCACAGCTATCTGTGTCCGCTGGATCAACCTCATATCATCTTCATCTTCTCACGGTTTGTGATACGTACAAAGTGTCTATTCACTTCTCGATGTTTCATCCTCACAGGGTTAACTTCGCCGCCTGTCGGGCTTAATACATATAATGTTCTGCTTGTGTGGCTCTATCAGCGTTCTCACAGTTTAATCACAATTCAATCGGCGTCTACCACAGTTCACAATCACTTTGCGCCTTGCCTGGCTCTCACGGGGTTAAGTTATTCTTCGCCTTCAGATATATACTTAACAAAGCTTACATAAAAATATTCTGCAAAGTGTTCTCAACATCACCAATTCTCGCACAGCCTAAAACTATTTTAACTCGCGAGCTATTCAAGCGCTGACTCAAACTCTTAATACGGTTCATAGACCTCAGCATTACAGCTTTTACTTCTTTGGCTACTATGCCACTACGGTTCGCAACTACTATCGGTTCCTTACAACCCTCACAAGGTTACGGCAATACGCGGACTTTCAATTTCGGTGCCTATGACCCTCGGCGGCCAAGACTAAATTCGGACCATCTCTGGGTGCCCTCAGGCCAACTGCCTCTCAGAATTTATTTTATCTTTATACAGTCGGAACTCAAAGTTTAAACATATTAATTTTGATTTAACGAGTGCTTTGTAATTCGATATGAATAGAGATATAAATGCGAATTTTGTTTGAGATGAAAACTTTTCACATTTCGGAGACAAAATAGGTGCGTAATATGGGTGTGTGTCCAGAACATGTGTGATGCACTGATTTCCAGCGATTACAATTTAACTGGTCTTAATTACCCAGATAACGATACAGAAGAGAATATTGTCTCTCTTACTATTGATCTGTTATCAGATAGCCCATGTGGCGTTCAACAAGTGCGCCATAATGGACATTAAATTTCATACTTCATTAAGAAGCTCTTGGATTAACGTTAGTTTGACAAATGTATTTTCAGGGTCCGTCACATACCTACCTTTACGCGTTACATTTAACCCAGGCAGAAATATTATCGAAAATATTTACACTTTAAAACAACAAAATCGCAACTTTTAGCTATCACCTTGACAACCATATATGCATTCATCGGGTGCAGTGTGATGTATTTGTCTACGAAATCGACACATTATCAGCTTGTCCCGAATTCCTCACCGCAGTGTGCCGTTGTTGCTTATATTGAAATATTGCTGCACAGACATGTTACGGACCTGTTGCGTTTTCATTCTAATTAAATCCACACTTGAGTAATTCGAAGCCACTATTCTTCTATACTTGGATGTGGGAAGATGTGGGAAGAACGACAGAGTGCATCCAGGAGCACTTGAAGTACAAAACATGGAGTATGCAGGTACAAAGAATGTCCTCTGCGCGGTCGGAAAAAAACCTGTCCGCAAATTCCGTTCGCACTGCAGACTTGGACAGCTATTGGATATAACTCGACTCGGTGGTTTTTGTGTTTAAAGATACCCTAATCCACACTCAAAGTTCTGGGGGGAGGGTGTGTTTGGTATGTTTTCAACTGGTATCGATGACTTCTAAATGTGCAGCCACTTTCGCATGTTGGTTGGGAAAAACAAGCACGTCCCTTGCTTTTGAACAAAAGCGGAAACTTTTACTTTTTAAAGAAAATATGCACAGGTTGTCTGCTATGTGCGTTAGGTGCTGATGGAGAACCTGTGTGGCCTTGCACTACTCATACCCCCATCCCCAAATAAAAATAAATAAATAAATAAATAAATAAATAAATAAATAAATAAATAAATAAATAAATAAATAATCTGGCGCCGCTAAGGATTTGAATTAAAGTTTCACTTTTGTCACTTCAGTCATCGCGTCGAGACCGTTGGTCTCCGCGCCATATTCTCAATAAGAAGATCACAAATATGAATACAAATCTATGAACATGCACACGTTGGTAATATTCTTGTCGTTAAAAGTGGAGATAGTGTGAATGAACATTGTCTTACTTAGAACTCCAAATCTCTAATATCGGACTGTTCGAGGAAGTGGTTAATCAGAGATAAACATTAAATGAGCTTTGCTCTTTATGCGGGTCAACTCCCCCCACAGAACCAAATGATAGCCGTTTACACAGGCTCAGGTTATTTATTGACAAACCCCAGGGAATATACCACCATAGAAAATTATCTAATTGAATTTAGTCTTTGAATTATTTAATATGACTCAGAAATAATTCTTTTCAATTATACTTGCCGTAATGTTCTCTACAATCGATAGAAGAAGGTCTATTTGAAATCATGCACGGAATCAATTCTATCAATAATATTGTTTAACTCATAACGCTAGAGGTGTTTGATAAGATCATCATTTAACCGTTTGAACCATGATGGTATCTTCCACTCCAGTTCACGACATGTAGCTGGAAGAGTCCATATTTGTTACTTGAAGGTAGACCGATTAATATTGATTTGTCTTCGGAGGAACCATCAAAGTTATGAAATTAGGTCGTATCTCGATCCTGGCTGCAAAACCGATCTCTCGTGTTCATGGGGTTAATATATTTGATCGGTTCAGTATCAGTGTCAAACGGGGACGTATAAAGCATTTTGAACTTGGGAGTACGGTCATACATGGGCAGCCCCACACTTATAGTTTTCAGTGGCGACCCATCTTACTTAGGAGCATGGTAGGAATGCAACACAAAAAAACTATGTTTGGGACTCACCACTTTTACACTGAGAACAAATGGACATTTTTGATTCCATATTTAGCAAAATCCCCCAGTTCGCAGTATGCACAGTCAAACAAGGGAATCTTTGGTCATATCTTAAGAGTAAAGAGTCCGGGCATCACCATGGTCACCAAAACCGAAAGGAAGGTGAACCCAGTAATCATAAGAACTTCACCAAAAAAGCTAGATTCCTGCTATCGTTTTATTTGACGGTGTACAATGGTCAAGTGGTTAAGGTCTTAGACTCCTGATTGCCAGGCGGGGTTGAAGAGGGTTCGACTCCTGGAAGGGGATCTGAAACCAACATTCTAAATTCCTCTGAAACATGATTGTGTCCTTCGAAATACACACACACACACACAACTTTTTATGGTAAAACAATTGGCATGTGCCCCTCTGTGCTCGTGACCCACACCGGTCCCTACGTCCCTGTGTTCAAACATATCTCGTATTTAGAATTGAAGTTGAAGCACAAAACTGTAACTACAAAAGCGGACATGCGATTCGACGAGATCGGACTGGGTCGCGATATGGTCGAACTATTCTCTCCGCGTTCCTGCCGACAGAGCTGTAGAATCTCATCTTTCGAAAAAGAAATGTGACGAACATGCATCTCAGATGCTATTTTCGTGCAATTTTGTTAATTCAGTTTTAATTACGCCATATTGTATCAGTGAGATCTCTATCAACCGTTGGAAACTTGTTGGAAACAGATCACGATCCGATCCCGGGAAACTCCAAATCTCCAAAGCTTGTACTGCTCACATGAAACCACAGACGTGAATGAGAGGTGAGAGACACACACAAAGAGGGCGAAAGAGGGAGAAGGTGGTGTTGAGTATGCTGTTCTTTTTTGTAGTGGTGTTAGGTTGCGTGGGTAGATGTAGAAAGAGAGAGAAGAGAGGAAGGCTGTTTGTATGAGTATTTGTATAGTAAATGCAACACACGATTGTGTACCTTGTGTTCAAATATGCAATGGCAATACGTGATGGATGTATAGATAGAAACAGGAAGGAAAAGAGAGCGAAAGATAGAGTGTGGGAGACTTTATGGGGGGAAGTGTGCGCGTCCTGAGATGGGGTTGAAATGGTATACCCATTGCATCGTAGTAAACTAACAAAATAGTCTGTTTGGTTGTTTCCCTCTCGGACTCTCTACCAACTACGCACGCCGCGTCGGTAATCGCTGCTCGTTGAGCGCCCGCTCTGGACGGGAGCTCAACGTGCATTGTGGCCAATGAATGACACGGGCCGTTCCTCCTCTCCTATTTCCGAATGTATCACTGTCTGAAATGTAATGCATGCCGGATATTAACTACTATTCGTTGCTGACAACTTGATTGTCGGGCTGGCATGCCTGAGAAGGTGAACCTGCGACATCTTATCTGGGGCCAATAGTATTAAACGTTTACAATTGTATTTCTCCCTATTAATATAATTGAATAAAATTATTCATTAGCGTTTTAAAAGATATGGCAATTTGCCAACTTTGAAAATGCTAATGGTTCATTTCAACCCATTTAAAGTCACAAGTAGAGAATACTATTCTAGAAAATACAGTTGTTTTATAGTATTGGCCCCTGGTAGGGCTGCACGGTATTCGAAACAGAATACCGGTATCGTGAGATATACCGGTATATCGACAGACGATTCAGGTATCTGAACATAAGTACCATAATCAGGACTTGAGCCATCACAATCGGAACAAATCAGCATGCCTTGATCCTTTATCCAACGTAGACGATATCTAAATTTAATTTTTGAAATATTAGCTTACCGAATTTTTAAAAAAAATTTAACAAAACCATATCATGTGACCCCCTCATTGGAACGAGCCTGACGAGCTCGTTCCAATGAGAGGTCACATGATATGGTTTTGTTAACATTTTTTGAAAAATAATATTTGTTCAACTGCACAATTTGTGTATATAACCTGGCGGATACGTCCGGTTCGTTAGGTAGAAGGATATTATTCGTTCGGGACTACAGTCAGAAAACTCAATACATTCTGAAAATTAAATTGCGGGAAAATAAATAATGATGATAAACCGATATTTTTGCAATTACACCCGTATTCATATTCAATCGACACTGGTGCTTCGTTGAGGAGCGAATGTTTGATAACTCATCCGAAAGAATTAATCACAACACAAATTCGATAATATTCTTTTGCTCTGCAGTAGAATCCCCATTGATCACAGACAAAAGTTGACCTTATGGTATGCATACGCAATTACAGAATGAAACTTTGTCAGCTGAAACGATAGTCAAACTCGAAACCACCAAGACGGATATGAGGATTTTGAAACGAATCTAAAAAAAAATAACACTCATTACAACGTAGCTGGTGTCAGTTTTTCAGATAGTATCTTAAAAAGTACTATCGCGTCGCGTAAATGCGAATTTTGATTATTTTATGGAACGAAGATGAAAGATTCTGTTCAACAATTTAAATTTAAACCTGAATGGAGTTTGTTTCTTTTTTGAATAAAAAGTTCTCTAGAAATGATGTTGTGAAATCGCGAAGACGTCAAATTCATCATTAAAACCCTTTGAATCCCATGGCCGCTTTTCTGACCAGGATGTATGATCAGTAAACGTGTGGGGTAGACCAATCAATATTTTCAACGTGCAGCTCCGAGGCTGCACGTTGAAAATATTAATTGGTCTACCCCAAATAATGAATATGGATTCTTCCAAGTGCTTGCATTGAGCTGGCATGGAAGATACCACTAGAGTTGAAGGGGTTA
Organism: Pictodentalium vernedei; assembly: GCA_031216915.1. NCBI lineage: Eukaryota > Metazoa > Mollusca > Scaphopoda > Dentaliida > Dentaliidae > Pictodentalium > Pictodentalium vernedei. Next base: position 229,490,747 of record CM062293.1, read on the forward strand.
ACTTCAAACGCTCTGGCAAAACAATATGAAGAGTTGTTTCTTATGAAAAGTGAAAAAAATACATGGAGTACGCAACTATATTATCGTGTTTGACAAACCAAACTGAGGCATGTTCAACCCACCCATCCCATCCGCAGATATATTTATCACACAGAGACAGGCGTCTCACACACAAAATTGTTGCTCAAAACATAGTTACTGTAAAATAGATGCTGACCTTTTGCAATTGCGGTGTTCGGGATGGATTATTTCGGCGGGAATCCTTGGACTTAAGATTATTTCCGATTAGAATCATTAAATATCAGAATTATAAAAGGTATTCTGACTTCCTGGTTAGAGTTTTGAGTATAGACTTTCTAGCAATTAATGCGAGGACCCCTGTGGGCGTGGGAACATCATGCTTGTAATTTTCAAAATTACATGAGAGCCATAATGGTTCGCCTTAAATGGCCACAGAGGAGTCATTTGTGATCAAATAGGCCTCAGACGGCCATTGAACCCCCTTCCTAGTTTACTACAGGTCTCTCAGAAATCTTCACGGCTTCCATCCCCCAAAATAGCTAAAGCACATCAATAACTATTGATAGATAACGTCACTATATTACAGCAAATGGGTGTAAAATCGAAGCAATTGGTTTTAACAAATGTGAATTCCAATGTACATATATTTTGGACGCCATCACCTGAGGGTGTTAAATCTTCGTACATCAGAAGCATATAATACGTTATTATCAATACTCTCTTATTTTTTGCAACTTGGAACATTACCCACAAAGATTCGTTATTACTTCAATTCTGATACAAAGTTGGGAAGAGAGCAAACGGCGTGTGGTCTCATTTTTTTCATCGGAAAAAGTTGCATATTCTTCGCAATAATTACTACAAAACATTTCGGTCAAAGATCCAGATACAAATTCACATCTGTTGTTTAAACATTAACCCAAGCATGTTACCGACTAGCCGCCGAGTATCACCAGACAAAAATCAATTATCAGAGACCATTTTTGGATTGATCGTGAGATCGAAGTAGTCTGCATTTACGAACGGTATTCGAAGAACCGATTCCTGAGTGTGAATACGAATGAATGTTGTCGAGTACTCGACAAGTTCGTTCGCATGCTCACCACGGAATAGTTTTTATGAGTCCTGAGTACTTCAAGACAGCGCACGAAACGTCAAGGAAATGCCGGACGTCAGAATTCTTTGATGCAAAGTCACCCAAAGGACACATGTAGTAAACCATTCCAAATTGGTATTGTAGATTTGACAGGCAAAATATCAAGCGATCGGTGACTTAAATGTAATTTATTTTATTTTCATTCGTTTTTCTTCTCCCAAACAAATCGAATTCCCACTCGCCGCAAATGGTATTCCTCTCTCAGCGATGACGGACTACCGTTAAAACTAGAAGTCCTGTCACGAAATGCGCACAAATAGCACGTCGATCTGCGCGTTAATCTACGCGTTATGATCATAGTAAGGCTATCAAATTCTGTGCACATGGCCTGTGCACAAGCAATGTTTCAGCCAATGGACCTCCGGGTAACCCGGAGGTCCACTGGCAGAAACATTGCCTGTGTTTGCTATGAGTAACCAGGAGAATCTGTCGTGCTTTGGATGCCGTTCGATATGGCATTTGCGCGCAATTCCTGCGCGCAATTAAGCGTAGATAAGCGCACAGCTCGTGACAGGACTTCTAGTTTTAACTGTATGTTTTTTTTTTGACATGCTTTGAAAGTAACCACTGAATCTATTTTAAAGGGTTGTTTTGGGGAAACAAATAAGGAGAAAATAAAATAAATACAAAAGTTCACTGCTCGGATTCGAGTACATTAAATATCACTCTAGGATAAAGATCGTACTCGAATCCGAACAGAGAACTATTGTCTATATATAATTTTTTCCAATGGATTGCTGATCGCTATTGACGTCGCGAATAACCATTTGATAGCTTTTACAACCGATTAGGTTATCCGTCTAACCGTTTTACCACTCGACCGTACATGTACGTGTTTCATTCTTTTGATTCAATAAATCGAGACTTCATATACCTATCCGATATTATCTCGATAAACTCACGGATAAAACTATTTTTGTATGGCCGGGAATACCCTTTCGAGTGACCGAACTTATTAATATTCAAGCTCTGATTCGATTGTGGTCACAAATCCTCCCTGTCAAGTTTGAAAGGAACTGGCCGCCGAATGAAAGACTGTCCAAACAATTATCACCGACATTATCCAACATTGATTTATTATTATTTATTTATTGGGGTTTAGCGACACTTTCGACAGCCAGGGTCACCTCGTGTTGGACAGTTTTACGGGTGGAGGAAGCCGGAGTACCCGGAGAGAACCACAGAGGAACGGCGAGCAACATCCCACATTGATAAAAACATATCCTAAAGATTTCTTGAAGGCCCTGTGGTAGTTAATCCATTTCTGGTTGTTACTGGCGCTTCCTTGTCGCGTCGAAAAGTAGGGAACAAAATTGTACGACAACACTTGTTCTTGTGAAGATTACGTGAAACACAACACAATTGAACGGTCGACCGGTTGAAGAACATCTTCCGAAAGTCTAATTTCCTCAAATCTTCCATGTGGTATTTGTTTCAAACACTCTTGGGCCTGACATTATGTCAACTCCCATCTGAACGGTATTCATGCAGGACTGACTCATTATAATTCTAGCCCTGTCAGGAGTTTGGCCCATTGTTTGCTGGAGTTTAACAAGACTTTCAACAACCAGGGTCATATCGTGTCGAACAGTTTTACGGGTGGAGAAAGCCGGAGAACCCGGATAAGCACGGAGCAGTGGCGAGCAATTGTTAACCCTTTACCGGCCAGCGCTATGCTCAAAAATCGCCAATTAATTTTCATTATCTTTTCCTTTTTTGTCTCTAAAACAAAGGTTGTGGCCATTCGTTGGAACGACCTCATCGAGCTCGTTCCAACGAGGGTCATAACCCATGTTTTTGAGACAAAAAATGAAAAAAAAATTAGCTATTCAAAAATTTTTTTGGCAAGTATCCCCTGCTTTTCATGTTAGGTAAATGGTTCAACTCATCAATGTACTACCCCTGCGCAAGCAGAGTTAGCTGCCATGGAAGACAAATTCACCTACGACGCGCAGGGGCCAATACTATAAAAAGTTTGCAATTATATTTTCTAGAATTGTATTTCTAGTTATGACTTTAAATGGGTTGAAATGCCAATGATTCATTTTAGTCAGTTATATTAATAGGTAGAAAATATAATTCTAGAAAATACAATTGTAAAAGTTTTATAGTATTGGCTCCAGTACATCTTAGTATACAGCGCCACTGTCTCTACATGGGTAATCGGGATTAAATGCGTTGCTCAGAGGCACAACATTACGGGTGGTTAGAATCGAACCATCGACCTTTTTTCTCTAAAGGCATAGTACGAAATATTTTACCATAGGCGACCATCATAACGTTCGTGCGAAAAAATATGATTGCATCATTTTAATTTGGCCATTCAAATATCTTTGTCATCTATGGCCCTTCAGACAACTTTTTCTTTACACAAAGCCGGGGATCGCGCAACAAATAAGAGACAAAAACTGCCAGAAGGAAAACTGCCAGTCACGGGCACATTTTTTTCGGGGAATTTCCATCGAAAAACACAGCAATAGTCAACTGTATTTTAGGCCTCCAAATTCATCAAATCGCCCCTCCTTTTCCCTGGAATATTCAGCAATGATACACAATTTTACTACAATGTTTCAAAATTTTTTAAAGCAATATTTTGTTCTCAAGGTTGCTTAGTTTCTGAGATTCCATCATTTCCCAGTGCAACTTTCCAAGACGGGTAACTCTTATTCAAATACTTAGTGCTGCCATACCTACAGTGAAATAATAATAATAATAATAATAATAATAATAATAATAATAATAATAATAATAATATATACATTTAGAAAGTGCCAAAATGATAGTTCAGAAGATGTAGAGCCATACTCTAAGGCGCTGTACTTGTTACTGAGCTCGTGCAAATATACAAACGGAATATATACAGTATCTTACAGTCCACAACATCACTTATAGGCTTTTTGAAACAAGTATGTTTTGAGATCTTTCTTGAAAAGGTTGACATTTGACAGTTTTAGGTGTTCTGGTAAATTATTCCACAAGTGAGGGCCAGCAAATGAGAATGACCTATCTCCAAATGTCTTACGCCTATGAAAAGTGGGAGCCCTTTCCTATAGTATTTATTTATTTATTTATTTATTTATTTATTTATTTATTTATTTATTTATTTATTTATTGGTGTTTATGGTCACATACTTATGCACAATGGCTAATCATGACCGTGACAGTTTTACGGGTGGAGGAAGCCGGAGTACCCGGAGAGAACCACCGAGCAACGACTAGCAGCTGTCATCAGCTCCACAACATCGTAACTCCGCCCTGCAGCACAGGCAGGGTTAGATTGGTTGAAGACATGCGCACCACCGACGTGCAGTACGCCTTAGTACACGGCGTCATCGTGCCCCCATGTGGACAATCGGGGTTAAGTGCCTTGCCCAAGGACACAACGCGGGAGTCCGAATCGATCGCTCAGACGGTCACCCATCCGAGGATTAACCGCGCTCGACGGACGTTGCTTAACTTCGGTGATCTGACAATAACCGGTTACCGCAACGCCACCGCGCCCTCCTATAGTGTATCACAGAGTAACATTTCGTTAGTTTAATAGGCGAAATGAGAGAGCGGTGGGTCATTGGTTACATGTGAAATGTAACCAATGACCCACCGCTCTCCTATTTCGTAACCAATATGTTGGCTGACACCAGTTATAAAATTTTGTGACCTAGAAGAGCTTGTTCGTTAGTACCGATTCGATACTGAAGGTGAAACGCATTTGAGTGTGAAATGAGTTTCATTGTGAGTTTCGGACCTTTTTTGCTCGATAGGGATAAATGAGCTGAATTTATTACGACTGAGATTTCTTCTGAACAACTAAAAAAGTTGGTTTCTCTCTTCCACTATCATAGCTAGTGACCCATTAATTAACCCTTTAAGTAACGAATCGCCCGCACCCGTAATATGCAAATTGAGCAGTTGAAAAAATTAAATTTTTCAAATATTTCAACAAAACCATCTCATGTGACCCCTCATTGGAACGAGCTCATTGAGCTCGTTCCAATGAGGGGTCAAATGATATGGTTTTGTTGAATTTTTTTGAAAAAATTAAAGAAAAATGATATTTAAAATAATACATTTTGATATCGTCTGCGTTGGGTAAAGGGTTAACGGAACTCAACAAACCTTTTCAATGGGAAGGGGTGTAAATTATTAGGGGTTAGTTATCACCCTTCCCAAATTCTTTAACTAACCTGACAGAGTACTGCAGCCCTATTGTCACACAGAACAGTTCGACACATACCCTTTTTAGCTTGCGCGATGAAACTGAAAAATTGTTGCAGATAATTGTATGCAATTCTAGTTTGTGTGATGCACTATAGAGTGAACTGATAGCCACAGCACTCCGTGTCAACAGACTTGAAGTTAGAACATGGGCTTTTAACCAAATGGAAAACAAAGCCCTGCATGATATCAATGTCTGTACATATGCCCGCCCTATGCACAAGCAATGTTTCAGCCAATGGACCTCCGGGTTTGACCCGGAGGTTCATTAGCTGAAACATTACTTGTGATTTCTATCAATAGCCAGAATAATCTGTCGTGCTTTTGGATGCCACTCAATAGGCAAAATTTCGCGTAATCCTCACGCGAAATAATGCCAAAATAAGCGCATAGTTCGTGACAGGACTTCCAGTTTTAACTGTAGCTCTGTGATATGTGACTCGGATCGGCTCTCGAAATTAGCCGCGGGTGTCGACAACGCCGTGGCTGAATCCTTGACTATTGTGTTAAATATGACCCAATGTCCCGATACCAACTGCAATATCTTGCAGTGATTGGTCAAGGCCTCGTTCATTTTATTTTATGTCGCCGGGCACGCGCATATGTCTACTGTCAGCGATTCTTATGTCCACTGTCAAGGAAAGCGTCTCGTTGCCATGAGCAACGGTTTATCGCAATGTCTTTTTTCACTTGAAATCAACTGAGACAAATCCATTTAACTGAAGTAAAATACACACAAAAGTACCGTTATTACGTACAAAAAGATTAGTTATGTAAACATGGGTAATTATTTATGAAACCGATTAGATTATAAGGTCTCTTTTCATTATTAATTTACTGTTGCATAAACTGAAACGAACCGAGAGCATCTCGCCCCGTTGATTGCGTACGTAAACATTGAATAAAGGGAAATCACTCCAGTCTGTTATGATAAAAGTTAACACCTTCCCGAAACAACGTCTGCTTTCTAGTATTCGCTGTACAACAACAAATTTTAAAATGATTCGAATGAAGCGATTTTTTTTCCAATTCAATTTTACTTGTGTGAGAACGGGACATATACGTTATTCTGTTTGTTGACAGGGGACATGGCTGACGCCTCGGTTGAATATAAATTTCACGCAGAGAACGTGAGACCATGTCCCCTGTCAACAAACAGAATGACTTATACTGTTTATAAGTATTAGGCAGCTATGAACAGTGAAAGAAAGTATTGTGGTGAATCTTATACACGGTATACTATCTGCTTAACGTTTTAGAACGGCTTGCAACAGCTAAATTTCGTTAGGCTGTAGACCCTTTCCCTCAAACAATCTTTTCTAATGGAAAACAAACGCTGACATCTTATACCAAATTTGTCAAAGAGTTTCTGTATAATATGCCACATTACATAAAATTCATTTTCTCAAATTTTACCGTAACAATATTGTTAATTATTTACACACATTCAAAAGATATAATATGGTGTGTCCAGACTGCTTGTTTGTTTTTCATTTTTTTAACCCTTTACCTAACATGAAAAGCAGAAGACACTTGCAAAAAAATTCTTGAATAACTATTATTTTCAGTTTTGACTCAAAAACATAGGTTATGACCCCTCAGTGGAACGAGCTCAACAATTAATTGGCGATTTTTGAGAACAGCGCTGGCAGGTTTTGCCGTTACGTTAGGTAAAGGGTTAAACAGTCCAGAAAGTACTTGTTAGACGGACTTGACTGCACAGTTTTCTTTTTAACATAATATATAAATTTCTGAATTTTTTTTTATTTAGGTGTCAGATGTGTTCTTTTATTACTCAATATATTCAGAACTTGTGGATACAATTGATGCTGTGATTACCCTGACATCAATTAAAATATTGTGTTTTATGACAGATTTTGTAATCGATCTCTGTTATCTGAGAGGGTACTAAAATCAATGTTCGCCCTGTCGGTTGCCAATGGTACAAATTACTTAGAGAGTAATCTCTTGACTGGGCTGGTTACGTGAAATAATTCATGAGAAGTGAGAGACGTTGTACAAACACGAGTGCGCGAATGCACACGAGTGTTTTACAATACAGTCCCTCGCTTCGAATGAATTAATTCACGTAACCAGTCCAGTCAAACGATTACTCTGTTTATTACTTTTCATTATTAACGATAACTATATTACTTAACCTTTTACCTAACGTAACAGCCAAAAACGGCCAGCTCTATTCTCAAAACTCGCCAATTAATTTTCATTTTTTGTCTCTAAAACATAGGTTATGCCCCCTAATTGGAACGAGCACGTCGAGCTCGTTCCAATAAGGGGTCATAACCTATGTTTTTGATACAAAAAATGAAAATAATAGTTATTCAAGAATTGTTTTTGGAAGTGTCGACCTTTTTACATGTTAGGTAAAGGGTTAAAAAAAGAGCAACAACAAAAAAAAAAAACAAAAAAAAAAACAATGAAGTCCCCATTACACCCACGGCAAAGCGTCTTCGTTTGCGCGCACGGATACATGACACAATTGTTGATTGCATAATTCACCTGAGAAGTTATAGTTTATAAGCAAACCCGGAAATCACACTTTGGAAAGTAATAAACTAAAAATTCGATTAGCAACAAAAATACAGCATTTGAATCCAAGATTTGCCCCCCCCCCCCCCCCCCCCGATCGAGCATTTGTGGGACGAGATGGACAGGAGGGCCAGAAAGCGCGTCAGCGTCCCAAACATGCAGGCCCTTCTTCGGGAGTGGAATAACATCCCACAAAGGGCCATAAACAACTTACTGAGGTCAATGGAAAGGAGAGTTAGAGCGGCGACCGAAGCCCGGGGTGGGCACACCCGCTATTTATTTTGATCAGGAAATGACGTAGGTGTACCCACGTTTGAACGTTATCTATGCAAACACCGTCTGTGTTAAGACAAGAAAACTCATCAAAATTTAATCAGTAATGACGAAATAACATCAAAATCCAGACAATGAAATAATCATCCATAACACATTTGAAATATTTACCACAGAAAAAATCTTGCATTTCTTTTTTCCGCTAGTATAATATGTATATATCATTGTACCCTGCTTCGAAACGTGAGTGACAGATCAACATATATAATCACACGGCTTCGGAGCGGAGCTGATGTATCAAGGCAGTTGGCAGCATTGACCACAGCCTTGATAGATCAGCTCAAGCTCCGTCGAAAGCATAAATTCGCGAAACTTTTCTAAGGTTAAAATGTATTCTCCTCTACAATTTCCGAATTATTTAAAAAAAAACGAAATCGAAAACAGTCATCCAACAGGATATAAAAACAACTTGAAGCTCTCAGCTTACAATAAAGAGGACCAGTGAGGACTAACGAAACAGGATGTATTCGGAATCTACATATATCTTACCTCCTACAAGTATCTGGGAATTTCATTGGTTCAAAGACGTGACATGCAGACGGCATATAAAACCATATACTGCCTGTCAACATCAATATAAGCTGACAGCTATGGATAATCTCCCCTTTGTTCATTGATTATTCAAAATGGCGGCTGCCGATAAAAGCTTCAAGTTGAAAGATTCAGTGTTGGAAGCCCATATTTGGTCTGAAGTGCAGGTTAGGCAACTTAAAAGGCTTCATATTCTGTGGATGTGTGTCATGTCACCTTCGAAATGAAACTGTTTGGTATGTATGAATTTGCATTGTTACAATTTATGGGAGTGCCTGCACTCTCCCATAAAATGTAGCAAGTCAAAGACACGTGAACACATTGTGAGAATTCTCTCATTTAATTTTGATCGCTATTGTTATTAGTTCTGTGCATCGATGCATCTGTCGGTAAGATATATTCGTTACACAGTTTGTTGGTGGCCTAATATGGTAGATATGGTGTCAGTTAATTCCATATTGGACTCGAGCTTCGCTCTCGTCCAATATGAAATTAACTGACACCATATATACCATATCAGGTCACCAACAATCTGTGTAACTAATAATATACACAATCATAAGCACAACTGGATCGTTTGTTAGAAATCTTATTAATACGTTTGTTGTAAGATTACTGCTCGGGTGGTGTAATCTATTGTGACTAATCTGGCCAGGTCTTGTTCGACAGTGATAATATCCTGGCATTATTTTTTACTTTTGCCTTTAAAGACTGAGCTGTATCGTCGTTTCGTGTGAAAGCATCCGGACAATTCCATTATTCTAAAGTATAATGGCTGATGGAAGAATCGAGAGACAAAAATTACTAGTCTGAAATGATATTTCCGGTAATCAATTCGATGACCTTATACGATGTCCGGAAAAGCTAGAGACTGATTGTGGATGTAATTGTGAGAAACATATTTGTGAATTACTGGAAAAGCATCCTCTAGACCTCCACCATTCCTGTCGTTTTGAGGCGAGCAATCGGCCCAGCCCTCTACAGAAAATGCCACCATATAAAATCTTGACAGACTAGGTGATTCTAAAATTCCTATATGTGCAGTAAATCTAATAGTTCCGTTACAACAACACCCCACGGTGTTACAACACCCTATCTAGGAATCACGGTGGCTCAGTGGTTACGATATTGGACTTCAAACCGAAGGTCCACGATTCGATAAACAGCAAGGCACTTAAACCCGATTGCTCACGGGGTGTCACGTTAGCGCTGTGTACTAAGGTGTACTGCACGTTGATGGTGCACTAGACTTCAACCAATGCTAACCTTGCTTGTGCGGAGTTAGTTGGTCGGGGACTCTGACAGTTGCTCGCCGCTGCCTCTGTGGTTCTCTCCGGGTACTCAGGCTTCTGCCGCTCGTAAAACTGCCCGACTGTTGAAAGTGTCGTTAAACCCCAATAGAAAGAAATACCTCGTTAGTCTTGTGACAAAGTACTTTCTAGCCAAGTCTTGCTGCCTTCAGGGCAGCCAAGAATAGACCAGAAACCATTTCCAAATTATTTGACTATTGTTCACAGGATAACTTCTTGATTGCACGTTAACGTACCTATTCTGAGATTACAAAGAATGTCAAGGTCGGATAAACACTGACGGTGTTTATCCAATCATAGTAAAATGTACTATGGGGACGTCGTCTTCCTGAATTTTTTCCCAGGAGGGCGTTAGTAGCTCTACTTTTATTTTCAAAATCAGCAAGTCCACTCTACCTAGCCTATTGATTAAATCCGACCAGTTGTACACAAGAATCGCCATTCGGTTTTTGATTTTCCATTTTTTTACTCCAAACCAAAAGCGTCCTTCTTTTAGTTCTGATGGGCAAAGAAAAGAGAAACATTCGATATGGAAATGTGACTGTGAAAAATACTAACCGGAAGGACAAATGTACGGATTTATCCACAGTCTAACTATATCATTTATTGATGCTTGAACTAACCTCATCGGTTGCAATATTCTGAAATAGCGCAGAACCTCACCTACATTTATTGGATACACTACGCGACGAGAACATAATTTAAAACCTTTTAAGTCTGTAATCACATAAAACTGCAGTAATAGCGTATACAATTGACTACACATAAGTTCGCGCTGTTACTTCCGATTCTAAAAGAGTTCTGAAATATTCTGAGATTAAGACGGAAATTGAAAGCTACAGAAAAACATTTTTGACGTTCTATTTAGTATGGAGTTTGACATAAACTGAGATTCCAAGCGTACATTAATGGTGCTTTGGCATCAGTGAAACACTGATAAACCACAAAGAGTGGCGCGATTACGTTCGCGTTCTCCCACTTTTATATGCTTGTCTGACAAGGTTATGCCGGAAGTGAGCACTTCCTCTCTACAAAGAATGAATAGTTTTTCACCTAACGTTTTTGAGGAGTCCTTAATAGCCTTCCTTTCACGTAACCATTCTGATGGTTTACGTTTTAACCCACTTAAGTCATTTCATTAACTCTTTAACCAACGTAACGGCCGAAAAACGGCCAGCGCTATTTACAAAAATCGCCAATTAATTTTGATTATTTTTTGTCTCCAAAACATAGGTTATGACCCCTCTTTGGAACGAGCTCTTCGAGATCGTTCCAATGAGGGGTCATAACCTATGTTTTTGAGACAAAAAATGGAAACAAAATTATTATTCAAGAATTGTTTTTGCAAGTGTCGTCTGCTTTTGATGTTAGGTAAGGGGTTAAGGCACAAGGGATATTAGAATGTTGCAAACATGAATCTGTACAATTCTACAGTATATCCGTAAGTGTTCTGGTAAAGAATTTCTGTTATGTGGAAGTAAAGTGCTGAAAAAACAAAGACTCTCTGTCTCATGACTCTTCATAGGAAGGTTGCCGTAATTGTCAATTACCAAAGTATACTCTCTGTAGATGAAAAACTATACAAATATTTATTGTAGTGCATGATTATGTTGGTAGGCATTAAATTGGTTTTAAATAGAGTACCATTGCTGTGCAGTTTAATTACGCTTGAGGAGTGTTGCAGTTGTCACGCTCGCATTTTCTTTGAGATGAATCAGAAGTGTATGTTTCTTTTTTATTGACAAGTGGTATCACTGCCAACATGAAAGCTCTGAAAAATAAACATTATTGACTCTTGACAATAACTGCAAATTAGTGTACCTGTTTATGATGTAAACTTTAGGGAAGGTTGGTGCAAACTGAACGCGATGTGAGAAATCCTTTCTTTATTCATTGGGTTCTAACACATTTTCAATAGCCAGGGTCATATCGTGTGAACAGTTTTATGAGTATAGGAAGCCAGAATACCGGATGAAAAACCAGATAGTGGCAACTAACTGCCGGACTCTTCAACGTCCTCACCCGGCCCAAGCAGTTTTAGCATTGGCTGAAGGAGCATGCATCATCAACCTGTTGGACGTTTTAGCACACTGCACCACCATACTCACACTTCTGTCACAGTGTGTTAAAGCGTGCGGCAAGTTTTTAAGTTGGTAATATGCTGTAACGTAATGCATCGTGGGAAGGGCTCTGGTAGCCCTTCTCCACAGTGTAACGCATACAGTATGTCGTCGGCACACAATTATAGCTTTCCCCAACGAAAAGGCAGTTACCAATACTAAGTTCTAACAGAGTGGTGGCCGAGTGGATAAGTGCGCTGGTCTCTCATGCCAGAGGTCCCGGGGTCGATCCCCAGTCGGGGAAAGTTCTCGAGGTGTCCGAATACTCTCTGTCAGCATCAATTGTCGGGTTGATGCTGTCACAGCGTACCGTCCCATCGGGTGGGGACGTAAAATGGCTGTCCTCTGTGCGGAGAGAGACACACTCCGTGCATGCTAAAGATCCCTTCGCAGTATTCGAGAAGAGCTAGGCCACGAAGTTGCCGCTATGAAGGTCATCTCACACACCTCCGCCATTGGGCCAAGGAGAGGCGTTAATATAAGATGCATAACTTGTTCGCCAATCCTTGTAAAACAAATAAGATTAAATAAAGTTCTAACAGACAGGGCCTCCAGAGACATCATGCCTTCGGCAAGTTGCTACCTCCCGTTTTAATATTTTACCTATCGTCATTCAAACTTTGTTAAATGTTTCAAAATTTTGCCTCCAAAACATAACTTTTGACTCCTTATTGGACTTGCTCACAAGCTTGTTCAAACGAGGGGCATAATCTATGCTTTTGAAATTGTTTTGTTGCATAAAGAGTTAAAACGTTCAGTGACCCATCAGTGCATGGTAGATAATACCACTTTAACCCGTTGAATCCTGGTGGTATCTTTCATGTCAGTTCAATGACAGCAATTTGAAGAGTCCATATTCATTACTTGGGGTAGACCAATTAAGATTTTCAACGTGCAGCCGTGGGGCTGCACGTTGAAAATATTAACCCTTTACCTAACGTAACGGCCAAAACCGGCCAGCGCTATTCTCAAAAATCGCCAATTAATTTTCATTGTATTTTTCATTTTTTGTCTCAAAAACATAGGTTATGACCCCTCGTTGGAACGAGCTCGTCGAGCTCGTTCCAACGAGGGGTCATAACCTATGTTTCTGAGACAAACAGTGAAAAAAATGAGCTATTCAAGAATTATTTTTGCAAGTGTCGTCTGCTTTTCAGGTTAGGTAAAGGGTTAATTGGTCTACCCCACACATTCACTTAGCAATCATTCTACTTAATGAAATTATTACGTATCATGCTTTTGGGCCGGAAAAAGGGCCGGTCGGGCTCAAAAGGTTAAACTGGACTACATTTGTACCCACTTGATCATTTTCGTGATGCTCATTACACACAGTGGGCCACCTATCTTTGTTTCTATCTTTATTTCCCCAGACCTTTCATTATTACCTAATAATACAGTCATTAGCGCGAACACGCTATGTGTTGTGGGAAGTGATTTTAATTATAAAGATTGGAGAACAAACAAAAGTCGCGCCGACTGGGAAGGATGCCGTGAAGTGGAATTTTATAACACAGGTTTTGTAATGTCTGAGAAGAGTTTAATACATTTTATGGCCAGTATCTAGAGAAATAAAGCATGGAATATCTACTCTTTTCAATTAAACTACCTTGTTCGATACGCGTTTATGATTTATCAATTTTATATTATTAATTGCTTTGTTTGTTCGAGTAAGTTTCGTCAATATTCGATTATTAATACTCACGGGTTGAGTACCAGTTGCTTCGATAGCATCTACACGAGTTTTTCACGACACCAACAAAATTCAATTACCATTACTTCAGCACGGAGAGCCTTCGTCACAAATCAGCAACAAACATGTCATTACTTCCAAGGATAAATTCATTGCAATCTGATTTTTTCATAGTGGCAGATCCAGAATTTAGAGTTGGTGGGGGTCACATTTCATTCTTGAGTTACGGTTATTTTGGGGCGAGCATCCACCTTCACGTAGTGGGAAGCCAACGACTCATTCAACAAAATATCCGCATATATATGAGCTTTGAATGTTTTAGATGCGGTATTATCTGCGATGACACATTGATATCCACCGCACAGGTGCATCAAATCGCCTCACGACCCGCTCAAGCACCTGGCATTTTAATCATTTGAACTCTAATGCGTTCTTCTCGGTTAAAGTCCGGCAGCCAAACCCACTTTTTTACTCGTGCGTGCATGGGCGTCTAAAGTTTTTTCTCGGTGGCTTCCAACAGTCTAGACATCCCACAATAGTATTCCGTTGGCTGGCTTTTTTAAATATAAGGTCCGAATTACATGGCCGCAAATACGACCTGAAAAATCACGTTTCGAACATTTCAAAGATTTAGCACGAATTTCATGACCCAAACTGGCGTAGAAGCCATTCGTATAATTTCCTGGTCAACACAATGTTGCGTAAAAACGGACATCGTTACATAAAGAGCGTTAATTATGCTAGATATGGCCTTTAATATTTACGAGAGATACAACATCTGCCCTAAGACATTCTCGAACATTTCATGAAAGGGAATCATGTAATGAGACATATAGATGGAATTTGGAATGGGATTTGGAGCGACATGTACATCGAAACCACATTCATGCATTATGGACATGGTAAATCTAGAATAATCGGTATCACTTTGAAACCACAAACTCTCAGAAACTGGACTCTCAGTATTCATACGTGCGGCCGTTTAGTGGGTGACGTTTCTCGATTGTGGGATTCCGGTGTGAATTCGAGTTTAAATCAGTTTCACAAAGAAGAAGCCAAGAGTAGAATCGCCGCTGATAAACTTGATCCTGATGGCCCCAGGAGCAAACTAGACGTAGTTATAAATCCATTGAATCCGAGGCAACACCCGAGCGAAGTCGCGAATATCACCCAAGGTAGGATTGGGCCAGCATCCATAAATGTTTACAACGCCATTGCTCTGGGTCGAGAGGAGATGGTTGAGTTCGAGAATCGGTTACCAGCCGGGTTTTATGACACAATGTCCACACCAGTGGTGACAATGTGCGTCATGAAGAAGGTTATAAAAGTAGGTGACTCACTTTTATGATTGCAACTTGATTTATTCAGGGGTAATGGGTCTTCAATTGAGTATGAGAGATATTGACATCAAAGAAGTGATATCTTATGAGCTGGCACCAGATTCAACTGCACTGTTCAATGGAGCTGGTGATTTGCATACACCAAAATCGACATCAGACCTCAAAACAAGAACTGCATGTACAATATCAGTAAGGAAATCCACACCGACAGGCGTAGATGTTTGCACGGTAATTGATGTATGTGCCCTACAATGGATTCCTCACTGACCGACACCGAATAAACTTCGCAGTCCTATTCTGCTGGATTTCGTTGAAAACTTTCATGAATCTGTGAAACAGAAGTTGTTGTTGGGCGACGTTTATCTTATTTTCGACAGGTACAACGAGTTCAGCACGAAAAGTTGTATAAGGTCTCACAGGAGTGCTGAAAGCTGTTGCCGAGAATTCAGGTTGCGCAACATCAGTATTGCCCTCTCAGGAACTGAGACTGAGAATAGGCAGCTCATCAGTATAATTTGTCAATATTTCAAGTTATAGAAGGGTTTTGGTGGTGAAAGTACTAAGGGGCACAAACTTCTCGTTACTGCCCAAGACAACGTTCCAACTGAAATTAACAAAGGTGACCTCATAAAAAGGGGTGACATGAAAACCAGTCACACAGAAGCTGATAATATTATAGTTCAACAGGCAGGGAAACTTGCTATGAATGACTAAAAGCAGGTTGTTGTCCTTGCAGACGACACAGATGAATATACCCTACTCCTGCACCACTATCCAGAACCGAAATAACATCTCCCATGTTTATGGAGTCACCCATTAGGGATAGGTCTGTAATAGAAATTGGTGCCACTGTTGAGAAGCATCGTGACATTATCCCAAGTATCTTTGTCGCGCATGCTATCTCTGGGTGTGATACCGTCGATGGGTGCTTTTGGAATAGGTAAAGGTCGGGTCCTTAAAGTTTTGAAAGAGGGTTGTATATCGCTAGAGTCAGTTGGAAAAAAACGATGCTCCTTGAGACGACGTCTTGCGTGATGCTACACAATTCGTGGCTGTCTGTTATGGGTGTACTACATCTAAATCAATGTCTGATGCAAGAGTCAGTAGTTGGACATCCAAAGTAGGACGACCAGGAGCAAGTACGGAGTCCTTTGCAGAGAACGTCAAACGAGGCCACCTGCAAGTGTGCATTTGGAAACATGCACTGCATTCGGGCCCATCCAAAATGGAACCTACAAATTATGGGTTTATTAGAGAGGAGAAGGCGAAGTCACTTCTCCCATTGACTCTGCCTCACAATGTATCGCTAGCATCTGACAATATCTTAAAACTGATTCGATGCTTGTGTTCCAGCAAACCACCATGCAAGACGTCAAGGTGCAGCTGTGTTGTTTCACGGTTCGCAAGCGCTGTTTTCTGTACTAGCCAAACAACAACTGAGTGCTGTAACGAACAGACGAGCGGGACTACCGCCGAGTCTGCTGAAAATGAAGACTAATCATTGCCTAAATTTTTAGAAAATACTATATTGGACATTACATTCGGCCGCCTTTTTGTTATACTTTTGGATGCTTACCAATTTTTGAAACTACCTGGTGGTCTACATAATCTTTATTGTCGTACCATACACCAGGACTCTCTGTTTCTAATAATTTTAATACAAATGCTATCATTGATAATTTACGGGCGAAATATTAGTACCAATTCCGAACTTCATACCTGAATCAATAGAGCTTCTTGTACAATTGTACGGAAATGCCTAAACATTACTGTCATGTGATTGTCCATCACAAATACTGGTCACTATGACAATCACTGTACTAGTGATCGGGAACAAATTGGTGAAATTTATGAAAAAAAAAAATTTTTCTGATTTTTGTCGCCGATTTGTCTTCCATGTTGGATTTAGGCAGTCTGATTTTTGCACAAAATTAAAAACGTGTATCTGTTGGATAAGAAAGATGCTAGTTTGTTTCAATTAGCACTCCACGTTGGTTAAAAGCCTCCTGTTTGTAAAAATGGCCGCCATTTTGACCGACATTTTTAAAAACAGAAATATCACAAATTCCTCAAGGCTGACAAAAGGCCAGCCGATTGATTCTTCAAATTGGTGTTGTGGCCAACCATAGTTCGCTGAGAAAAAAAACTTTACACGCTAAAACACGCAACGGTGCATTTGCTGCCGGACTATAAGTACAATGGTATAAATTGGAAGAGTACATTTCTTGTTTTGTGGATAGACCAATTAATGCTTTCAACGTAGAGCCTTACGGCTGTACATTAAAAGTCATGGCTGACAATTATCGTCATTGGAAGAGATTTACAGAATAGTTAGCTCCCCTTAATTTCCTAAAGCTGCCAATGAATTTAACACTAAGGGTTTTGGAAATTTCATATAAAAATGAAATTTGTATCATCGATGTGAACATCATTTCATCAAATTCACCAATTCATTTTCCTGTAGAGTAGTACAGTAGTAATACAGAAGCTGGCTTTTACAATATTTTCCCAATCTGACTATTAACTGGTAGAGTGCTGGAAGCCCATATTTGGGCTTTATTCTGAAGCTCAGGTACCACAACTTGAAGGCTCATGTTCAGTGGATGTGCTCTGTATAATCGTTGAAGTGATATTATTTAGTCTGTAAAGGTTTGCCTTGTTACAGTTTATAGGAGAGTGCCCATAGGCACTCTCCTATAAACTGTAACCAGGCAAAGATATGTGCACTAGATATTATGACCAAAAATAACTTAGCACTCTACCAGTTAATCTCCACTGAAACCCATTTAAAAATAAGAAAACGACGTTTTCTTCATCTTTTGGTGTTCTTTAACATTTTTTCTTTTCATTATATCAAGAGTGTGCTTATGGTGGCATATATAATACAGATATTTTCCTTTCCGTTAATATAAAAATCTAGGTGATGAGATTTGCTAATTTATTTCCTGAGAAGAATAAAAAAAACTGCAAAAACACGTTCGCTTTACAGGGAGTCAAAGTGGACGCTTACATAGTTTTGGTAGGTATGATACTGATAGATATTCCCAATGACGGATTATCTATGAAGCAGTTACTTCCAATTAGCTTGCCTATAAATCCAAGTTTCCTTTTGTAATTTTTAATAGACGGAAACAACAGACAGCCCCGAGAGCTGTCTGTTGTTTTCGTTTATTAAAAGTAACAAAAGGAAACTTGGCTTTATTTTCTACTGCTGATGTCATCGGTGTTTTCTCAACAGTTACTTGCTTCTCAATTGGACCTTCCTCGCTCGTCTAATAATTTCAAGGGAGATACCTTCAACGGAAGTCGATTTTCATAGCGATATAAGTCAGGGGATGATTAACTGGTCAACCCAACAAATTTACTTCGCAGCTATTGGCTTGGTGAAAATTGGTCGCATCATTATTCTAGACAGGAAAAACGGGTTTTCGTCACCGAAGAGTTACGGAACGCGCACTGCCGTTTCGAGAATGGTAGTTTTGTGAAATTATGAATAGCTGACGCACTTCTGTAGACATCTGGTGATTGCTTTCACGACATTATGTTGTCGACGTATTCAGAAGAGATATGTTTCTGTTGTGGAAATTCATTTCGAGCAATGCATCACGTTTGAATCAAGGCATCTGAGTTCTCGTGTATGGATTAGTAGAAATCGAGGGCTCATACGCTCCGTCTGGGAAGTAAATCTCCACAAAGAATAGAGTTGGAAAAGTGTTTTGTGCGTATGTACATCGGCGCTGTCGGGGGTGACCAATTTCTTCACTAATTAAACACATGAATTACAAATATTTTTTGAATGACCGACTTTATAACCTTCACAAGCTCCACGTGTGAGATATTGGATTCCATTTGTGTTGGTGTTACCCAAATCACTAAAGTAAAGGTTAAAAACTTTTACTGACGTCATCCATTGTTATTCATTGGTATATAGTTTGATTATCCCATGCTCAATAGTTGGATAGTTGTATATCCAACAGATAACTGCTGAATATTTTACATCTATTGAACTGTCCAACAGCAACAAGGTTTTAAGTTGAACAATTTTCGTCACTGGAAGTGATTTACACGAAACTGAGCTCCCCATAATTTCTTAAAGCTGTCAGTAAATTTAACATTATGGGAATGGGAATTTCATTTCAAAATTGAAATTTCGAAATGTTAGAGAATTTGCATCATCGATGTGCGCATAATTTCACAAACATCAGGCATATTCTTGCCGAGGAGTATAAAACTACAGAAGTTGGCCTTTCACGATTTTTTACAAATCAGTTTGCATGTTTGACTGCAATTCTCTGTTGAAACCCATTTAAAAATTAGAAAACGGCGTTTTCACCAGTTTTCTGTTCCTGTTTCCTGTTCATTATATGAACAGTGTGCGTGTCATGACATATAATACAGACATTGTCCTTTCCATTAATAAAAAGTTTAGCAGGAGAGATTTGCTAATCTTTTCCTGGGAAGCATAAAAATTACGGTAAAAATACTTTAGTGGAACAAAGAGACAAAGCGGGCATTTACTTAGTGTTAATGGGTGTGATACTGATAGATATTCCTAATACACGGATTATCTATGAAATAGTTGCTTTTAATTAGCTTGCCTATAAATCCAAGTTTCCTTTTGTAATTTTTAATAAACGGAAACAACAGACAGCTCCGAGAGCTGTCTGTTGTTTTCGTTTATTAAAAGTAACAAAAGGAAACTTGGCTTTATTTTCTATTGATGTCATATGTTTTTCTCTCAACAATCTTAACTGGACCTTCCTAGCTTGTTTAATAATTTCAAAGGAGATAACTTTATCGAAAGTCGATTTTCATGACTGTAGAGGTGGTATCATGGAACTAAATATTTTCCCATAGGCGACCATTATAACGTTCGGACGAAAGAAAAAATATGATTGAATCACTTTAATTTTGGCATTCAAATATCTTTGTCAAGTGTAGCCCTTCAGACAACTTTTTTGATCCGTAAACAGGGGGTCATGCAACAAATAAGAGAGAAAATCTGACTGGAAGGCAAATACTGGTCACGTGCGCATATTTTCGGGGAATTCCCAACAAAAACACACCAAAAGTCAATTATATTTTTAGGTCCAAAAGTCATCAAATCACCCTCTTTATTTATCTGAAATATCCGACAGTAACGCAAGTTGTCAATAGAATGTTTCAAACGTTTATTGAAATAAACCAAGGCTGCCTATTTTATAGAGATTGCATCATTTCCAATATTTCAAGGAGGGTAACTCTAACTCAAATATTTAGTTCAGTGATACCAAATGAGAGATGCGTGTCGGATTGAACGGGTCTATTACTATTCATCTTTGATAACAGATGTTCAGATATTCCTAGCTAAGTGTTTCATTGGAGCGAGACTTTTCCATAGCGATAAACGCAACTGTTACCTCCTCAGGTGCACATCGACATGCACTCTGATGACTCCAGTTTAAATCAGCTGAACAACTGTGCATTTTATAACTTCATTGCTGTATTAAAGATTGTTATCCGACAATCAGATTCCTGTTAGTATTGATGAAAAAGTAATTCACTATCATCACTATCTTAATATTCTTTTAACTAGCGCTTTTTAATGTGAATTTGTTTGAGTAAATTTTACGATCAACTAGTTTTAATAGATCATGGGATGTTGAGTTCGACTTTTAATTTTATATGTTCCAAGTTAATTCCGCTCTTTACACTACAAAAATATAGGTTCTCTTTAGAAACTGGTTCTAATCTTGTCCCTGAGATGGAACCAGTTCTGTTTAAACAGTATTTATTTCAAATCAAATAAATTTACCAAGATTATCATTCAATTTTAACAGAATATTACATGAACTGAAGTAGATTCAGCAGTAAACTTGGAGCTTATTCAACGCAGTCGCCAAACATTTTGAAACAAAGGAGATATGAACAGTTGGCATATCGAACCAGTTTTGCTTCTGTATAGAACCAAAACTGGTTCGATATGGCAACTGTTCATATCTCCTTTGCTTAATAATGTTTTGTGACAACCTCGTATAAGCTCTAAACTTACGGCTGAAACCCCTTCAATTTATGTTTCAATTCTGTTAATATTTAATGTTAATCTTTATAAATTTATTTGATTTGAAATAAATACTATTTAAACAGAACTGATTCCATCTCAGGGACAAGATTAGAACAAGTTTTGGTTCTAAAGAGAACCTATATTTTTTGCAGAGTAGTCTCACGACATTTAATAATGTTCCATTGAGACTAAAGTCCTCTCCTTCTGATTGGATGATAGCTCACGTAGTTGTTTGCTATGTTTGCGGCTCCAGTAGCATATATTACCGTTTGATGTCATCATGCGAAATATTTTAAGTGAGAATGTCCGTTTCGCATTTATTCCTTCAACGGAGTGACTTCAAACCGTTTCATTATTTTTTGTAGAATTTTCACACGTGCGGCAGACGATGTTCAGACGATGTTCAGAATGAAGTGTTGTTTAAATTACAAACCAGCTTATGACTTGAGCTGAGATGGCGCGACCTCGCCCTTCATCTGATTATTGATTATTTGTTCAGTGGTGTAGTGGGGTACAGGAGAAGTTTATTTACTAAACTTGCTATCGTTAATCGTTAACCGTTGCCATGTTCATTTCAAGATGTGAGTTTGGGGCTATGGGCGGGGTCTTACTAGGATGCAATGTACGTTATTGCGATCCGTTGACGGTGACATGGTTAGGGTTTTGCGGCTCGGGGCGGGGAGAGCGTCGACCGGGAATCAATACTATAAAACTTTTTAAATTATAGTTTCTAAAATTGTATTTGCTACCTATTGATATAACTGATGCGGCCTAACACCTGTTGCTACGTGGAATTTAGTGAAATTGACCAACAAAGCGAAATGGATCTGATCGCATAATCTGTCGGTATATCGAAATGTTCTCTAGTGGACTACCACTGGCAGTCCACATAGAAGACATTTCGATATGCAAGCAGTCCAATCTACCACTGATCGCTCTGACGAAAGGAAACGGTGTTCCTTCAATTTCAAAAATCAAAATTTTCTCCGATTGGGCCGAACTAGGGTTTTCCCGATGGGTCTCCCCCCCCCCCCCC
Source organism: Pictodentalium vernedei (assembly GCA_031216915.1). Classification (NCBI taxonomy): domain Eukaryota; kingdom Metazoa; phylum Mollusca; class Scaphopoda; order Dentaliida; family Dentaliidae; genus Pictodentalium; species Pictodentalium vernedei. The sequence goes on from CM062293.1 coordinate 229,513,089, forward strand.
CACACCCCACGGTAGAACCATTTTTGTCGAACGATAGATGAAAATGACACAAAAATGCCATAAAAATGTCCTCTATGTGGGCTGCCATTGATCGCTCAGATGTAAGGAAGCCGCGTTCGTTCAGTTCGCAAAATCAAAATTTTTTTCCGGGTCTGGGCCCCCTCTGTTGCATTCTCCAGTAACTTTTCTTGGTCCACTTCGCTCCTATACGCGGGATATATGACTATAGTAGTCTCGTGGGCTATATGAGATGGGGAAATCTTCAATGACATTCTTACATAGGCTGCGCGTACAAAATGGAGTAGGGTTTGGAGAAAAATAAATCTTATATGCTATTTTCGTTTGTTTTTTTAACCGCTCTTGATTTTAGTCTTGATTTTGGAATATTTTCTTTATGACCCACGTGTGTCGTAGTCAGACTTCTAATTGATCTTGAATGAAAGATTACGTTGTGCACACAATTTTGGAACTAAAATAAGTCTTTTTAACTCCAAAACAAAACTGTTTATCACAATATAGTGTTGTAACTCAGATCCATTGGGATGTCGGTTCTTTCCGCGGTTTATCTCAGTTCCGTTGGTAACATTCCGCGGTGTATCTCAGTTTCACTGGTTTGTCAGTACAGAGCCGTACAGAGTATCTCATTTAAAAGTTCTGCTGGCAGGCCAAACCATTAAATCCATATATTTCATTTAACAGGTGTGTTGATAAGAAAATACAGGGCAGTGCATCACAGATAAAGTTGCCCATGTCTGTGAACAAGAACGAGTATCAGTGGCATGTAAACAGCCATGTTATACAATAATTAAATACTAAAAACCCACAATGAGTTATAGCTGCACAGGGCGCTGTGGATCATTAGTTCACGGGTTGGACTTGTGATCTAATTTTATGAGTTTGATTCTGAAGCTCGGCACTTGCGTTGTGTATCCTCGAGCAAGACATAATATTCAATAGCTCAATGGGATCATGGTGACACATTATGTCTTCACTCATTGCTTGAGCCTGGAAACGCATCGGAAAGTCTGACTGCTGATTTCCCCTGCGTGGTAGTTGTCCCAAGGTACATCGTGCCCTACCTTCGCCTAGCTGTCCCAGGCTCGGAGCCAGGATTATATAATAGGGTGTGCCCTAGTCAGTTTTGGAGGGGAGGGGGGGGGGGGTGCAAACATGATATTCGGAAGGCCGTTGTGGGCGGGTCTCCTCTTCTCCTACAGGACCTTCCGGTAGTTACCCCTCCTCTCTCTTGCCCGTAGCGTGTGTAGCCCTATACTGAAAACTATTTTTGGGCTCTTTGGTTTGTGAAACCTGCAATGGGTCAATGTTTTGGAGGGGCAGTAAAAATATTTGGGGGCATGCCTACCCAGCGCCGATCTCCCTCCCCCTCGTGGCTATGCCATTGGCCTGTCCACTCGAAACACATAAAAGAGAAAACAAAAACACCAAAAATGAGGGCCCCCAAAAGCTGATGCAGCCTATCACCTGTTGGTACGTGGAATTTAGTGAAATTGACCAACAAAGCGAAATGGATCTGATCGCATAATCTGTCGGTATATCGAAATGTTCTCTATGTGCACTACCATTGGCAGTCCACATAGAGGACATTTCGATATGCAAGCAGTCCAATCTACCACTGATTGCTCTGACGGAAGGAAACGGTGTTCCTTCAATTTCAAAAATCAAAATTTTCTCCGATTGGGACGAACTAGGATTTTCCCGACGCCCCCCCCCCCCCTCTCCCCCCCCCCCCCGGGAGGGCTGACATGGGGTTGTTTAGCCTCGCCACTAAAAATGTTGGGGGTCGAGCCAACAAGGGGGTCGGAATCCGGGAACGGTCCAGAGTTGGGACCGCACTATGATTTTCTTCCCTGCCGAGTGAACTCGAAATATAGGTTCGTTCTCCGTTAGGTGTGATTCCTAATCATTTCAGGCTGCGGAAAGGAAACAATAATTAAAGTAACAACGATTCTTTAATTTACATTTAAAATAAACTCATTTCCATATTCAACACATTTAACAATCTGAACATGGTAGATAGATTTATCACAGGGGTTAAATAGTTTTTCATCAATTTCAGTTTATCTATAGCCCTGTACTGGCGCTATAGTACACTTTCAAATGTCACTGTCGCGGGCTCGCAACAGGAGCTTAAAACACCGAGTCTTAATCTTTTGCGTCTTTGCGTGTCTGCAGCTCTGACTGTCGGGGGATCCCGACTAGCAATGTTAATTACCTTGTGGCAACATAGTTCTGATTTCGATTCGGTTCATCCACTCTGTCGGCTAGTTTAGCAAGTCTACGTCACATACCTTATACATGTGTCCTTTGACAGAACTCTCCTTGAATGTTCCTGTCCTTTTAAAATTCACACAGTTCACGGCAGAAGTCACAACTTCAAAATGCGCTTTCGAGCTTGCGCGAATTGTCACTTGCCGACATTGAGTCGATATTCACAACACTCTGATACTAACAAAGGCTACTTCGCGATCAACCTCTGCGTTCCTAAGGGTTAATACCACAATACAATAGCCTGCACTTTGAGGCAGGTGCGAGTCGATCCTCGCTAATGACATCTAAACTTAGCCTTTACTTGGGTTCGTAATCTATTCTCTAAATTCGGCCTTGTAGCTCTCCTACGTCCACCTAATCTGACAATAGCGGCGAACAACGGAGCTTCGTGGATTGTCCAGCAATTCCACTCACACGAGACCCTATATGTCGTCTCCTATTCGGCCGAACACAAGTCTCATCGAACTAGCTAGTTCTCCACACCTTTATATCTGGTCTTGGGGTGGTCAGATAACAATATTTCAAGATGCCTAAACATGGCACGCGACATTTCTGAAGATAAAATCACCGCGCGTCAATGCATATGCAATCAAGCGTATCCTGAGAAATAATGTACTTGATAGCCGTGACAATTGAAATCAATCTATAAGTGCCGGTCACTTTCGAAATTAATTATCTTCAGACAGCATGGAGACATTTTATTCTGACTAGTGATATGCCAGAGAAGTATCCCACTGTGAATCGCCTAAGGCTAATCATCTAATTAAAAAACATGTCTGCTTACTACACAGAGAGAAGAAATATATACATATATCTGAACTTGAAAGTAATGGGAGGGGTCCTACTCCGTTTAAACTGGCTTTGCCCTGACAAATGGGAGCATCCACTCATACAGTACTAAAACGGTGGAAAGTGCGCAGTTAGAAATGTTTTCGCGTACCTGATTGCGGAAGAATTAGAGACTGAAATGAATATGGACAGTCGATATAGCTGTGCATGTATATGTGGTGTATTCATTAACAACAACTATTCTATAGATATTAATTTCTTCAGTCGACATTAATATCTTCTGTCAACAAGTCAGCACTTTACGTAGGGAGGGCACTGTTTTGAAATTCGATCCGAAATAATTCCGATGATTCGATTCGCTTGGACTCGAGTCACGATGATTCAGAATTGCTTAAATCGTTCAGATGTTCTCAAAATCTTCTCAGTTGTCTCCTCTTGAATTCTTCGTCTATCACCAGGTGTCCTGTACAGGAGGCATGATGATGAACGACGAGATCAAAGAGGTACCATTTCGGAAACTACTTTGATTCCCTTTCCCGATTATGCATTTTTGATTGATTTGCCCAAACACACGAGTTGTCGTTGCGTACAAAATTTGCGTCCATACTAACATTATTTGCGGCTGAAAGCATACTTAATGTCCTTACAGTGGCGTATATAAAGCAGAGGCCGAGCCGCCCCTTGCCCTCCCACGACAATGATGCAGTCGGGAATTTGGAGTTTTGTCGGTTGTTTTACAGATATGATATCAAGGTTCAACTTCCGGTTATGGCGACTTCGAAATAATTTTAAATTTCCGAGAAAAAATGCAACATAAAAGACTGTTTTAAGCCACTAAAACACTAACAACCCCAATCCTCATGTAATTAAGGAAGAAATCATATAATTATATAAAAGGAAAGATGGCAGCAATGCTTGATTCAAAGGAATTGCCCATGAAACATGGAACACACATGTCTCTAGATCAAATTAAAAACCTGTACGAGATTCAAACCGCCAGCTATACTTCGAAGCAAAGAGCACAATCTATGGCAAACTTATACCCTTTGAGTCTATTGTCTGTGATTTATACAAACCAGGAGCCCATGCCACTAGTTACTTGACCAACAAAGATCGCATACACTGTTGGATTCTGGCAATTCTGGAGCAGTTATATGTGAAATTGGGCACAGAAAAAGCCTAGATCGTAAATTGGAGAGACTCTCACGAACTTAACTCAACATCTACAGAATTCCCAGTGTTTAATGCAAAACACTCTTCTTCCTTGAATTCCGTAGGAAGAATGAAGACAATGAAGACTTGATAAAATGTTATCATCTATCTCACCACAGGCAAAATAATGATTCAAGGTCGTGGCTACAAAGACTGGCGTGTTAATCATTTCGGTGATACACTCTCGCTTGTTAACGATATAATGTTATTATCAGTATCGGTAAACACCAAACCAGACAATTGCAAAGATGGAGATGATCTTGTGAACAAGAAATCTCATTTGATGATACTTTAACCATCACAGCTGAGGATGATCAACAAACTAACTCTTGTGATCGCTACCAAGAAGTCACATAAAGATGAAACATCCATCACTGACGAAACCGTGGACCCAATAACTCTAATAGAAAAGACTGAAATTGTGACACCAGATCAAACAACATCAGACATATTATATGAAGCAAAATCAAAACCACCGCAATCAAGTGCACTACAGGAAAGGTGACCCTGATAAATCTATAAATTCTTCGTCATCCGAAAATAATATTCATACTGTACCGAACTCAAATGAAGAAAGTATTAATCTCATATGCTCACCTGGAATCTTAATACAAATTCTTAACCGTCTTGATGTTTATGAGGACTCTTTGTGTGCCATTAACCCTTTACCCAAGGTAACGGCCAAAAACGGACAGTGCTTTTCACAAAAATCGCCAATTAATTTTCATTATTTTTTTAATTTTTTGTCTCAAAAACATAGGTTATGACACCTCTTTGGAACGAGCTCACCGAGCTCGTTCCATTGAGGTGTCATAACCTATGTTTTTGAGACAAAAAATGAAAAAAATTAGTTATTGAAGAATTTTGTTTGCAAGTGTCGTCTGCTTTTCGTGTTAGGTAAAAGGTTAAAGAGTGTATATGGAATAACGATGTCCATTCACAGTTATCTAAGAGGGATGATCAAATAAGTTTGATAAGCTTGAAAAGGAGATTTTTAGCAAGGATGAACAATTCAAAAAGAGACATTATGCAGGCAAGAAATGAAAGCAAAGCAAACGATGAAGAAATAAATTCTCTACGCAGCAAAATAATACATATTGAACAATCGTTGTATGAGCAGCAGTGCGACATGTTGGTTGATAAAACCAAGAAGGATACGCTTGTAAAAGAGCTTCATATCAAAGATGAACAATTCAAAACAGAAATTATACAAGCAAGAAATGAAAGCAAAGCAAAGGATCTGCGCAGCAAAATCAAACAAATTGAACAATCGTTCTCTAAGCAGGAGTGCGACATGTCGGTTGATAAAACCGAAATTGATAATCTCAAAAAGGAGCTTCATAGAACAGAAGAATAATTCAAAACGGAAACCATGCAAGCGAGAAATCAGATCAAAGCAAAGGATGAAGTAATCAACTCCCTAAATAGTAAAGTTAATCATTTTGAACAATCGTTGTCCGAAGATGCACCATCACAAAAACCAAAGCAACATGCTGATAAAAAGATGGTCCTCAGCTTTTGATCCTCCATGATTCTATTTATAAACACATAAATGTACGTAAACTTCAGGAAGGACTCGGGATGAATGGATCAAAAATGTCACTGCTATTATACAATATACACTGGAGGTTGTGAGAAATATTGATAACAATGTGTCAAAAACTCTAATACATGTGGGAGTAAATAACTTGAAGTCTGAAACTGTTGATGACACTTTCACTAAGATGAAAGAGCTTGTGAAGCTAGCTAGCAGCAAATGTGACAATCTTATTATATCACTCCCTACACCTTGTGGGACTCATCCCTTGCGTGGAGAGATTGCTGGTCTCAAAGATAACCTTATCACACAAAATGGAAACACTGACAATATTAGTCTCATTCACAATGATAATTTTTATAACAATTCTAAAAGGGGTACCCTTAATTCTTCTCTTTATGAGAGTCATCTCCTGCACTTGAGATGGGATGGTGGCAGGGTTTTGACTGGAAACATTTTGAAAATTCTTTCCACCAAATTTGCTGCTTCCAACCACCAGAACATACACAGAACAACAAGCGTGTGTGAATGGGTTAATCGATATGGCACGAGTGCTAGCGCGGAAGGATAGAACGATAGGCTGCAGACCTCGAGTTTTATCCTTCTGCGATGACACATGTGCCCTATCGGTTACCCCATTCACACACGCGTGTCGTTCTGCGTTTACTACACGCCTTCACGTCTACAAAAAACAATTATTAGAAGGACACTCAGCAATTCATTTGACAACTATCAAAAAAAAGACCACATTTTATCGCCAACCGAATTTGCGAGGGGGGCCCATATTATTATTTCGTACCCCGAGTGCCAATGTGTTTTATGTGCCTACTGGCATATAGAATACATTTGAACTCAAGGGATCATTTTTAGCTATCACTAGCGATTCAAATGGTAATTGCGCTGCACGATGTGTAGAAAATTCCAGTGAAATTTCGCTTCTTTATAAAAAATATCCGTCAACGATTTCCGTTCCGAACATATGTGCAGACTGGATTTTCATTTTCCTCATGGCTTAATGTTCCTGTAGATGGGGATTTCATAGAACAGGCGTGTAATAAATACCTCAGTCGTATAGAATTTGATTAACTCTTGTTAGTTACATCTCCTTATTCCGGAAACTACATGGAAATGGCCCTTAGTAAAAATATTGAAATATCCTCTTGGAATATCAATGGTTCAGTCCAAAACATTCAAAAGTTTCCAAGATTGATAACCCAGACTTTGTCAAGATCTTGACAGCTGACATTCTTTTCTTCAAGAAATTCATGTTGGCAGCACTGAATATATTAGTCTAGCTGATTACAGATGTATATTGAAAGGTAGATACAAAGAGAAAAGTAGAATTCGTGATGGTATCACATTGTTTATCAAATATTCAATCTCTAAAGGTGTTAAAATAATAGATACTTTTTTTGATGGCATAATATGGATAAAGTTAGATAGTAATTTCTTCAAATGTTCAGAAGATATTTTTGTGTTCAGTATACATATCCCCAGAAAATTCCTCATAAACAACAAGAACTGATATAGATTCAAACATTTTCCAAAAATTGTCCGAAGATACTTCCGAATATATGGAAATTGGAAAAGTTGTCTTGATAGGTGACCTAAATGCGCATATTAATAAACATGATTTAGACTTCATTATGAATGATAATTGTGACACGAAAGAGGCATTTGTACCTGAAGGGTATGTCCTCCATTGATGATTATTGCATTTGTAATACCACTTTACTGAGACATAATGACTTTCAAGGTTGCTGATTATAACCAACAACTTTCTGATGATTGTACAATTTCTGTTAACATTAGAATGAAGGAAAAGTTTGCACAAGCTCAAGCTATCCATGTAGCGCCATGCCCTAATACACTGAAGTGGTCTGAATTAGACATTTTGCAATTCTTGAGTAGCATTGATGTTATAAGTATGAAACCCATTGACAAAGCAATGGATCAGATTTTAAACCCTGATAATGCTGAAGAGCAGCTCAATGAAATAACTCAGCGTCTAACTTCTGAGTGTCAAAGCAGCATCCATTGTTAATAAGAAATGTACTATTAGAAAAACTAATAATCGTCGTAAACTTGCATCTGTTTATCCTGATTTTCAAAACTTCAGTTGCCAAGACAAACTGGTGTTTATTATGAACTTTCAGGATAATAAGATATCTTCAAATACCGAGTTGCGACAGACAATTAACAAAGAAGCTAAAATTTATAAAAAAAGGTACCACGTACAAAGCAAAGAAAATGTACTAGCAATATATTGAACCAAATAGCAGATTGCACTACCAGCAGATCTGATGCTTTCTGAGAGTTAGTTGGCCACTTGAACATGGATTCCAAATCTGATCCATCCTCTAACATTCAACCTGAGAACTGGGTGACACACTTCAAATTATTATTAAATACTAAACAGAAGTTAATTATTGATGAAAAATCCTCTTCCAATGCACATGTAGGTGTTAAGATCCCTGATTGGAGAAAAAACCTTCTGAATAAAGACGTAACCAGAAAAGAAATCTTCAAAGCTAAATCTGGTCTAAAATCTAAATCCTCATCTGAAGTGGATGGCATAACGAATGGTATGCTTAAATCATCATGTGATGTACTTATCGATGTGTACGTAAACGTCTTCAACTTAATTCTAAAAACCGGAGTATACCCAGACTTCTGACCCCAAAACATGATCAAACTCCTTTCAAGGCAGGAATAATCGATGATCCAGCCAATTACAGAGAGACATATACTTGTCTAGCTGCAAGGAAAAGTTTTTCAATAAAATCATGTGCCAAAAAACCCAGAAAATTTCTCAAATATTATGCAATGAGCAAATAGGTTTCAAAAAAGGATATCGCACCTCTGACCATTTACTAACTCTTAAAACTATAATAGATAAATCATTCAAAAGCTCTAAACCACTTTATGCCTGTTTTATCGACTTCAGAAAGGCATTTGAATTAGTTAATCGTGAAGCCCTATTTTCCAAACTTAAAAGGTATGGAATTTCTGGAAATTTTTTGAATGTCATAGTAAACATGTATAAGAAGGTAGAGTACTCTATAAAATTGATCGATGGCTTGACTCCACCAATTTCCTCCTCTGTAGGTGTAAAATAAGGCTGTGTTCTCAGCCCGTCTCTCTTCGCCCTGTATATTAATGATCTTTTGCAATCAATGGATGTAATGTGCGCTCCATTAGAATTAGATGGCACAAAAAATTTCCGGTCTTTTATATGCCGACGACATAGTTTTGTTGTCTGAAAATAAACTTGGCCTCTAAAGAGCTTTGAACCATTTTGTAATGAATGGAAATTATCTGTTAATAAAAGCAAATCTTATGTGATGATATCTAATAAATCGGAAAAGTCTTAAGAAGCAAATTTTAACCTTCCAAAATCAACCTCTGGAAAATGCCTCAGAATACAAATACCTTTGCTTTATACTCACACCATCTGGTATTTTTGGTCCAGCCCTGGAACATCTCAATAGGAAAGCCACTAAAGCCAAGTTTGCTATAAGAAGGAAACTTCTTAATAAACAAAAAACAACTTGAAGCCAATACTAAAACTATTTAAGGCGTGTGTTGAAGAAATGTTGATATATGGCAGCGAACTCACCGCTCCTGACAGTATTATCAAAGAGAACACGTCTACTGGGAAAAAGAATTGAACCATTTCCTCCAGAGAAAATACAAATGAAATTTGCTAAGTTATTATTAGTGGTGAATAAATGTGCGACCAATCTGGTCTGTCTTAGTGAACTTGGTCTATTTACTCTATATATTGCAGGCTTAAAAAATTGAATCGGTTTTTGGTACCACCTGATTAATCTACAAAAAGTGCCCTATCTAGATGTGTATTTACTGAAGGCATCAACTCTGAACTTGGTTTCTCCCACAAATTGAAAGTCCTACTAGACAGAGTGCGATTTCTTCATCTGTTAAGTTGCAATTCTCCTGCAAGAATCAGGAAATCTCGCTCTCACATTATAACTAAGATTACAAACATTTTTTTTAGATTACTGGAGAAATGAACTATATAATGACACAGCTAAAGTAAACAGAAACAAGCTAAGATTTTTAGGAGGGTTAAACAAGAATACCATCTCGATCCCTATCTTCTTGCTAACCTAGATAAAGACACCATGAAAGCATTCACTAAAATACGCTTGAGTGATAGCAAACTCATGACTGAAGAGGAAGACACAAAAAACTTGCCTTTAGCAGGGACATAAACAAAAGAATTTGCCCCTTGTGCAAACAAGGTATTGAGGATGAAAAACTCTTTATAACTGACTGCCCAAGCCTCATAAATGAAAGGAATCATCTCTATAACAGAATATGCTCTGTTTATCCTGATTTTCAAAACTTCAGTTGCCAATATAAACTGGTGTTTATTATGAACTTTCAGGATAATAAGCTTTATAACAAAATCAACTTGCTTGGAGTATATGATACGCAACTCAGTAATAAGGTCCTGCTAAATATTAACACTTATTCAGGATTATGTCTAAGTATTCCTGCGGCTACTCCGGCTTCCTCCACCCGTAAAACTGTCGTGGTTATGATTAGCCATTGCAGAAATAGGTGACCTTAAACACTAATAAATAAATAATAAATAATGTCTAGGTATTCATATCTCTTTTCCATTCCAAAGTCAAGCTTTATGTTTATTTAACAATAGTATACTCACACCCTAATCCTTAAGGATAGGTAACCTCTTTACCCCTTAGAGTCACCCTATGATATGGTCAGGTATCTTTCAAACTCATATATGAGCACTGAAGATCCAAGAAACTATAGTCATGATGTTAATTTTTATATGTTTATTTGTCATGGTCGAGATTGTTTACCTTATTCTTTTTTATTGTTTCACGTGGTTTATTTTATTTCACTTCTATATATATTCATTGGAAACAGTTCCTGTAACATGTTTTGACAATGTGGAATTCTAGTCCAAATAAATCATTTGAATTTGAATTTGATATGGTGGTTCTATCTCGCTAAACGTATGACAGTTGATAATAAGAATGAAGAGTTTTATGCTTTTGAAAATCGTGTTTTCATTTAATTTAAAAGTTGAGAAAGAGAACATCTCCCCATGATAAGGAGGTTTCACGAGCCGAACATCCCTTGGTATTGGAGTCGAGGTAGAGTACGATCATCATAGAAAGGTCAAAATCCTCGCGTAGGCAATATTTCCAATCACGAATTAACTGAATTTCCGACATAAAACAATGGAATCGCCATCGAATTTTCAAAAAACAATGTTTGTAAAAGGGCGTTTATCGGAGGGCAAGTGGGGACAAGTTCTTCATCGGGTGAGGTTACGTTTATAATTCATTTTAGACGACACTTGAAAAACAATCGTCAATAAGTAACAAATTTTTTAACTCGTTGCAATGTGGGGTCAAACACTGTGTTTTCGTGGAAAAAGTTGAAAAAGTGACGAAATTTTAAAGGCGATTTTGGGGAACGGGTCTAGCCAGTTTTTTATCACGTAACTGAACACTGACATCATTGGGTACAGCGCCATTTTTTGGTGTTATCAAATATATTTGTGTTATCAAAAGATGTTTTATTTTATGACAAGTCTCAATTACATTTACAAAAAAAAATCGGCTTAATTGCCATTTGTTTAAATTGCCAAAAAGTTAATTATTGTTATGCACGTATCTGCATTACCTTGATTGTATTCTGTGACGTTGCTACAAAACTCGACTTAACTCACAAGACGGCAAGAAGTCTGGTAATCACATCAGATGATTTTTACTGAATGGTGCGGAAAATCAAGCCCCGGGGATCTTCAACCAGCAATTTGTTTCCTTCCCCTCTCCCTTTTCACCCAAAGTAAGTTTAAAAGTATGTGAAAAGGTGGCCATTCTTCTGTGACTCGACTACCCGTGGCAAAGAAGTCATAAATTGTGCAAAATATGTGTGTTTGGGAATTTTACCGTTGCAACATTGTAAGAGCCATAACTCGAACAAAAATCAACGAAGTTTGAAAGTCCAGGCGTGTGAGTTTCTTACATAATATCTTGAAAAAGTTCGACAATCAGTTTCGCCCCATTTTTCTTATTACCAGAGTTATGTCCCTCGTTACTGATTTTTCAATTCTTTTAGTCCGTTAGCGCGAGAACACATACGTACGTAATAAATAAGTTCCATCAATGTGTGTGACTTTCATTACACTCGAGGCTTGTCGAAAATCATTAGACTATTTTCAAATAAAACATTCGCACTACATAATCTAACGCTCTGTTGTTTTTCTAACAAGCGAAATCGAATAAGTCTGTATTTAATAAAAATGCTCAACACTGAATGACACCACGGATCGATTATGACAACAACAAAGAGATAACTGCAATCTGAAGCAAGTCAATAACTTCTTGCAATTTATCCGGGGAATTAAATTATCCATAATGTTCAGGATCAGGTAAACAAATTCGTATGTTCTTCGATTTTCAAAGGACAGCACATCAATGGTTCCTTCCACAAGTGGGAACTGGGTGTAATAGATGAGAAACTATTTTACATCATTGGATAATATGAATTTAAGCGCGCCTGTACAGGGTTATTGTTATTGGCTTTGATGACTAACTTTTTCACTGTAGTGGTACTGCCGTGGTAGTTTCGCATTTTCAATTCCTTGGGAAAACGTGTAATAAAACCAGCTCATTAGAGCATCGCCGCTGAATATTCCATTATGCAATCGGAGCTTGGCGAAATTGCCACTCGATGTAAAAGTTTTCTTTTTGAAAATATATATTAAATTTGAACAGCGTTTATATCTCATCATTCATATCTCATCAAATTCATATCTCAAACGCGGCCTGGGGCCAATACTATAAAACTTTTACCATTGTATATTCCAGAATTGTATTTTCTACTTATTAATATAACTGACTAAAATAAATCATTATAGTATTTTAAAAGATATGGCAATTTGCCAGCTGGCAAATTGCCACATCTTTGAAAATGCTAATGTTTCATTTCAACCCATTTAAACTCATAACTAGAAAATACATTTCTAGAAAATACAATTATAAAAGTTCTATAGCATTGACATGTGCCGTGGATACATCCTAGATTTATAAAGATATGAACGCAGTGTGTTTAGTTTGATATAGTCTTCAAAGACATCATGTAGAAAAAGTACACGGGTCATTTCGAATCATCCATTGAAAAAATTACAAGAGCTAGACTCTGATTAAGCATTTTGTACATAATCATGATGGTGACCAGAGATTTATCCTACAGTTCTCAACTGTAATAACTTGATTAAACCATTCCCTAACGAATCAGCAACATACTCCCACGTAATTTACAAAATGAGCAGTTAAAAAACATTGTGTTTCCAAAGTTTCAACAAAACCATATCATATGTCCCCCCCCCCCCCCCCCCCCCTCATTGGAACGAGCTCGTTCTAATGAGGGTTCACATGAATTGGTTTTGTTGAAATAGTATGAAAACTGTTTACAAAAAATAATTAAAATACTAAATTGTGATATCGTGTGCGTGAAAGGTTAACTAGCATTTTATTTTCAGATTTCATTTTCAGACGCATAAAGGTGCTTGTCGCATCGATTGAAACTGTATGCGGCTGCCTTGAACTTTTGCGATCCTTGGAAAAACTTATTGAGCGCGTAAATGTTGAACATTCCGAAAATACAGTGCGCTGTAACAGTTTAACTGTGGGTAGTTCCAGCTTGAATGCTTCCAGTGATTCAGATACAAAAGTATAAAAGCAATGTGGTTCCATAATATCCAAATTTACTTTTAACTGGTGTACAATTATCAATTCTTTCCTTTTTGCTGTTGTGCAAATAATGGTAACATCCGTAGCGAACGGCGAATGTGTTCCTTGTGTGATGTCTTCTCATTACCACTCTCGTAGAATTCCATGAAAGAATTAGTCAGATGCAGGTTTGCTAAAGATACATGAATCAGATTTTCTGTAACGGCTATTATTCCAAACCACTAGTCACAGCAACAGAATGATTACACGGTTTGCATATAAATGAAAGCTCAATCTTAACTGTAAAGTCGAACGGAATGATAAGCACATTGTGAATGAGTCACTACTGTTCTAGAGCTTGTAAGGAAGATAAGTAATAACTGAATCCTACAGCCCCAAGGGGCTGTAGGGATTACATTATTACAGATACCTCCGTTTCAGCAGTTCATTGCGTCAGAGTTTAACAATTTACCTAACAAATCGTCCGCATCCGCCCGCGTAATATACAAATTGAGCAGTTGAAAAAATTAAATTTTTCAAAATATTTCAACAAAACCATATCATGTGACCCCCTCATTGGAACGAGCTCATCGTTCCAATGAGGGGTCACATGATATGGATTTGTTGACATTTTTTGAAAAATAGAAAAAAAGATATTTAAAATAATAAATTGGGTAAAGTGTTAACGAATGGACTCCCTAGATACATTCTTCCCAGCTGACGTTGCTTAACGTTACCATATTAATGTACACTGAAAACAGAAACAAGCGCGGTTGTTGTAAATTTCCAAAGGAAACTTCTAACACGAGGTTATAGGGTTCAAACATGACTCAAGCTCTTCAAACTGGTCTGAAAGTGTGCGGGATGTATCTCTGAAATCCTTGTACAATCCAACAAGGCGGTCCACCAAGCGAAGGCAGAGCATGGGGAATTTCGACCTACTTGAATCATCATTTTATTCACAGAGTAGTGTTGACATTGAAAAATGATTGAGTTGTTCGATGTGTTTAGCGGAGCATTCTTTCTCTGTTCTTCGGGAATATGTCAGGGATTTAAGATATGTTAAGGGAAACTTTCTTTACCCTGTAAATATAATGGGCTGAAATTTTATATGTTTTCGTATTTGTACGTAATAACGGTCTAAGTGTAGCCAATATTAAGTTTAGGAATTGCAGTTAGTGCGGAGGCTTAATCATTTATGTCTAACAAGTGATAAACATTTGTCATCACAATGACTGGCGAACAGTTCCTTTACTTTCACGTCAAGTTAAGTAAAGTCATTTATTGTTCAGTAGAATCCCGATTAAGGCTCATAATCAAGATACGATGGGAGGCTTATTCATGCACGTGATAATTAGGGAGGATTTAAAAATCCCAATTTAACAGCACGGTTGGTGTTGTGTTATCCAGTTCAAAGAACCCCACTGTTCTAGTTAGCTTTCTGTGAATATATCGAGTAGTGTCCACCGAGGCGTGATACCACAAAATGTTTACAGTTGTATTTTCTAAAATTGTATTTTCTAGTTATGACTTTAATTGCGTTAACACGAACCATTAGTATTTTCAAAGATCTGGCAATTTGTCAGTTGGCAAATTGCCATATCCTTTTAAAATGCTAATGATTCATTTAAGTTAGTTATATTAATAGGTAGAAAATACAATTCTAGAAAATACAATCGGATAAGGTTTATAGTATTGGCTCCAGATCGCTACTGGTAACTCGAGAAGTCATTTTGAATTAGGGACTGTGTTCATCCCCCAAACAGCGCAGATAAACCAGAAGCAACACTATTTAGCCAGAACCTCACAGAACGCTATTAATATGCTATTCAAAAATGTAGGGTGATATCCAAACTGATGTTGATATTTTCGGAAAATGGTATTGGATACGCGTGATTGGACACATCAATATGTTACCAAGTTTAGTGTGGATCAGGAATGTCACCGGTCACGAAAACTTCGTGCAGGTTTTTCGCACGAGCGCCGCGTTAATGTCTGTGGGGTACGTTTTGAAATTTTCATTTGTACTGGACGGGCTTTTTCGGAGGTCTCATCGTTCTTTTCTGGGTATAAACTCGTTCATCAATAGTTTCTGGTCGAAACGTAACTTTTAAGGTATGCGAAGACTGACACCCGACGAACGTTTACGTGCCGTTGGCATGTTGGAAGCTGACAAGAGACAGACTGCGGTGGCTCAATTTCTCAACGTTACTCAATCGGTGATTAGCTGGTTGTGGTCACGCTACTGTCAGACAGGCAATGTTGATGGCAGATGTCCGTCTAACCAGGATCGTTTCATCCGAACCACAACATTACATAACCGCCATCAAAGTGCCTCAGAAATGAAATTGGACAGCAGCCACACCGAGCGACAGATGTGCGAGTCAGCGGTCAGACTATCCGAAATCTCTTACACGGCTGGAATTTGTACGCTCGATGACCTCGAATAATTCCACATTTGACTGAACGTCACATCGCAGCAAGGCGTAATTGGTGTGGCGCACGACAGCGCTGGGACAATCGTCGGTGGAACAACGTCATGTTTTCCGATGAATCTAGGTTCCCTCTCGACTTCCACGACAGGCGAAACAGAGTGTGGCGGCGGCGGACGAACGATACCATTATGTAACCGTTAGGCAGCACGACCGTTTTGGTGGTGGGTCGGATATGGCGTGGGGAGGCATAACCATGACAAGCAGAACAGTATTACATGTCATCCAAGGGCGTGTCACGGGGGAGTACTACCGTGACAACATGTTAGCAGCTCACGTAGTGCCATTTGCGCGACGACACGGCCGTCGATTCATTTTCCAAGATGACAATGCAAGAGCATACAGGGCCCGTGTCGCGACAGAGTTTCTCCAGGAGCAGAACATCACTACACTGCCTTGACCAGCACTAAGTCCAGTCCTTTCATCAATCGAGCACGTCTGGGATATGCTTGGCAGGCGCCTACGACAACTCCTACAGCCCCCATACCAATGCCCAGGAGCATTGCAGGAAGAATGAATGGAATAATATCAGTCAAGCTGATATTGGACGTTTGGTGAGGAGTATGCCACGTCGGATCCGCGCTTGTCTCGCGAACCGAGGAGGATTCACAAGGTATTGAGGTCTTGGACTGAATGTGGTAAATTCTCCAACTGACCGTCCATGTCTTATACAGCTCACTGCGTGGAATGTGTGCTTGCCAGACACCCAGCTATCGCTGAAATCATTCACCAGATGTCACAGTGCAATGCCTCAACTGTCATTTTTATGAAAATATAAATATATTTCTTCATATATCTCACTTTTATAAAATATTCCCTACATTTTTAATAGTATATATCCTGATTCTGTCCACGTAAGGTACATGAAACAAAACCTTGTTCAACTGAAGACCCAACTTGTAAATATCCGGTTGAAATCTCTGGATGGTTTCGAGTCACTCACTCACTAGCCCCAGAAGAAAGTCTTAAGAAGGATCTCACAAGATAGTGGTGGGAAAGAATATGAATGCCGTGGGTCATTAAGGTATGGCTATAACCAGAGGGTTGGAGAGGACCTGAAAATTAGTAGAGGTCGATAATAGCTACGAGCTCTGAATGCTGAGTGAAACAAACTCCAAAAGCTCGTATGGAATTTGAGGAATGACTACATGCGGACGCCGCAGAGTTAATCATTGGGCGGTTGATTAGGTTGTTGATATAAACATTTGAGCTCTGGCAGCGAGTGGTGAACGCTGAGACCCCATTACATAGGGAAAGCGGCGATTTTACCGTTTGATAACCATGGGCGGAACCACGTCACATCGGACGCAAGAGAACTGTGAAATATACTGTGAAAACCTAGTTTGTGAGACAATAAACATTAATGCCACAGGATGCGATCAGGGGCCAATACAATTAAACTTTTACAATTGTATTTTCAAGAATTACATTTACTAGTTATGACTTTAAATGAAATAAACCTTTAGCATTTTCAAAGATATGGCAATGTGCCAGTTGGCAAATTGCCATATCTTTTCAAATGCTAATGACTCGCTTTAGTCAGTTATATTAATAGGAAGAAAATACAATTCTAGGAAATACAATTGTGAAAGTTTTATAGTATTGGCTCCTAGACCGAAAAGATCCATGTACCAGTTGCTACGACGAGACAAGATGGACAGGGAGAAAGTATGAACTCTCAAACTAATGGCTATATTAAAGAGCGTATTTTGTGTTTTATAGGAATCCAAGCGCTCAAGACACCAGTCCAGCTCACTAAGGAATCCGACTCTGTAATGGGATGCTCTTTACTCACTTTTCGTGGAGTCTAGCGCGGACTACCGTTGATTTAACCCTTTACCCAACGATGACGATATCAAAATTCATTATTTTAAATATAATTTTTTCAAATTTTTTGAAAAATAATATTTTTTCAACGACTGAATTTGCATACAACGCGGGCGAATGCGGCCGATTCGTTGGGTAAAGGGTTAATGTGATGTCCCATTATTGACAAAGGTATACAACTATTCTTACGTGCTAAAGTTACAGATATTTCAAGCAATAAATATTTATTTCGCCTTGAAAAAATCAATATATTAATATAATTGTTGGCACTAGAGGTTTAATCATAAAACTACAACCTGATGAGTAGTCATTAATAAATATTTAGTTTAAGGACATGTCTCCCCGTATTGTAGTGTAATCAAACATTCCATCAAATCAGTTCTCGATTTAGAAACATTTCCTGCGTTGATTAAAAGAAAAGGAATGTTTATAGTACATTCAATCGTAGCTTCACTTTTTCCAGCCAACTAAAATATTCCATCCGACTGAATGTAAAACATAGGCGATGGACTATTTAAGGGCTGATTGGCTTCCGGAATTTGACTGGTGGCTTGAGGACTGGCAAAAAAGTAATTGTGAGTAACAATCTATCGTTTTTTGAAATTCTTGTAAATCAATTATTGTTGGTGAATACCTTAAAGTCATCGACACTAAAACGAAAGAAAAAGAAGCCCCAAAATAAAGAGAATGAATGGGGTAAAGTTGCAAGATGTACGATAGAAACTGGATTCCGACGAGAGTCTCTGCGTGCCGCGTACGCCCCTCGTTGATCGTAATTCCCCCTCCACCATAGATCAACCCGTATTGCCCTTACAATAGCAACAATCTTGAACTGGTAATGCAACCGAGGGTCGTTTTTGTAACAAGTCACCATGAGATAGAGATACTTAAGAGAAAAAAAATCATGGGTTAATCAGAAAAAATGCCTTGTCATTCGTGAAACAAAAGCGCATAAAAAGGGGCGGTAAGCAGCAAACTGTTTGCAATACTTTGCTATTTTTGTCCAAGGTTTGTGAAAAAAATGTCTTGCAAATAGTTTAACTGTCTGGCATTGATCCAGAAGGTTTTATTACATAAGTTTTTTTTCGCCCGTTGTATCTTTCCGCTCTTTAAGTTTTTCCACAAGAGAGAAAAATTACACAAGATCTCGTGAAAACTTCTGTCATCATAACGCGACTGTTCTGCAATAATTAGGTTTTACGTTATTTTACTGAAGAGCATTTACCGAATTGACGATTGACTGGATATTACCCCAAATGCTGCATTCGCCAACAACAATCCTTAATCTAGCGTGGTTTATTACAAGACCACCTGTCTTTTCTAAAGCAGCGAACGATAAAGTAATAAAAACAAGAGGGCGTCGTACTGTGTGGGTAGCGGAGAAGAAATTGGAAATTGATATGTCAAGCTTCAAACCCAAATAGTGGTTTCAACCACGGAACAGCTCTTTCCGAGCGAACCGTCAAACTAAACAGACTGCATATATCACTTCATTGCATAGATGTGCAAACCGCATTGCTTAAGCATTGCTAATTTCAGTGCGTCAAGGATCCATGTGCAATGTTTCAAGGTGCTATGTAAGTAAGGAAAATTAGTTTACTTTCAAATTCTCACCCCTAATATTTCATAAATTCAAATTAAATATACACATATTACACATCAAACACGTACAGAACACGAAAAATATATGCAATCAACTCAAGAGTTGACAGCAGGCACCAATGGTTCCTGGAAGTCTGATACCGTAAGCTGGGCATTCAAAACACTTTACGTGGCAGCGATAGGACTGCATTTTCGAAAATACATTTTATAGCGATGCCCTTTCAGTCCTGAGGAGCTTGACCGAAACGTAAACAGATTAGAAAACAAAACAAAGCCGAGAGTTTTGGAATTTACTGAAGCTGTCCCTGCGTTTCGAAGAATTTTGATTTCCGAGCTTTGTTCTTGGATATCTGAAGCATATTTAGCCACGAATGTTCTGATATATATTATTGTATATATATTTGATTATCTGTTCTGGTCCGAATACGGTAGCAGACTTCCAGGAACCACTGATGGCTTCTGTCAACTATGTGAGTTGATTACACATATTTTGCGTGTCCTATACACCATAGACTTCATTTTGCTGTATAATATGTGTATATTTAATTTGTATATTTAATTTGTATTGATGGAACATCAGACTTAAGTATTTCAAAGTAAACTAATTTTCCTCACTTAGATAAAAACACCTTGAACAAGCCAGTGATCTCGCTTTGGAAGTTCGGATCGATTTCTGTACTATAACAAATTACCACTACATATACGGTAAAATACTGACAACCACCTGCAGGTCCAGCCACCGTAAATTTTACGTTAACAACCGTTTCTGTGCAAAGTGTAACCATAACAACGGAAAAGTGTTCATGTTCAGTGTTGCTTGCTGTTTTCAGCATGAATGCAATTAATTCTTCAATAACTGTTTTTTACACTATACAGCATCACCCCGTTCGACTTCTCTAGGAAGAGTCCGTTCTCAAGGTAGACCAATTAATATCTTTAACCTGCAGCCAATGGGCTGCAGGTTAAAGATCTTAATTGATCTACTTTTGATGAAGATCGCACAATCGTCTGACAAAGTAAAACTATATATACAGTACATATCAGACCCTTGGTTCTGATTCTTGATCGAACAAAATGTCGTCATTGCAAAAATACGGGTTTTTGCCATATTATTTTATAATATTTTAAGGTAGTATAACGGCAGATAATACCAGCACTTTACGGTATTTTAACAGAAATTCTTTACATTGTATGTTCCTTGTTCCATTGAGATTTATTATTTATTTATTTGCTGGAATTTAATTACACTTTCGGCAAACAGGATCACATCATGTAGGAGAATTTTACGGGTGAAGGAGGCTAGAGTACTCTGAGAGAGCAACCGAGCAGCGGCCAGCAACTGTCAGCATTGGGTAAGCATTGGCTGAATGCAAGTGCCCCATCGACGTACAGTACACCTTAGTACGCAGCACCATCGTGCCCCCATGTGGGCGATCGGGATTAAGTTCCTTACCCAGGGACACAACGCAGGTACTCCTGGTCAGGATCGAACCGTGGACATCTCGGTTTGAAATCCGATACCCTAACCACTGAGCCACCACGCTCCCTGTTCGAGTGAGACAGCCATTAGCTGTTTCAAACAACAGAGAAAACTATGAACAGACTTTAGTATTTTGCTTCGAAACCTGGTATTACTTAGGGGCATGAGTAGATTATTTAGAACAATACATTTACTGAATTT
Organism: Pictodentalium vernedei; assembly: GCA_031216915.1. NCBI lineage: Eukaryota > Metazoa > Mollusca > Scaphopoda > Dentaliida > Dentaliidae > Pictodentalium > Pictodentalium vernedei. Next base: position 229,534,257 of record CM062293.1, read on the forward strand.
GGTAGATTGTTGTCCGTTCATAAATATAGATTTTGTCTTCCCGACATACCTTCTGTTTTATCCCGACATACGTTGTAAATATCCGGTCGGTCGAAAGCGTGTTGTTTGTATTTAATCCTTTGAACACTAGAGGCCGCTTTTTCGCCCGATGCACACGGCACGCTATACTTTCATTAAGGAGGATGGATGTCAAGTGAATGTGTGAGGAAGACCAATCAATATCAAAATATTGATTGAACTACCCACAAATAATGGATATGGACTCAGTCTCTTCTAATTGCTGCATTTAAACTGACATGGAAGATACCACACCAGGGTTCAAAGGGTTAGATTGTCGGAAAGTGTATATTACCCTCAGTTACTGCCTTGAAGAATAAATAACCTTGTACCAAGGACATTTGATAGGCAGCATCGCTTTTTTATTGAAAGTATTTTGCATATGGTTAAGATATCCTTTCGGAAACCGATAGTAGTATCTAGATCACTCAGATGTGAGGAGATTCGTGGAAAAGAGGTGGATATGACTCCATAGATCGCATGTTCAATAATGTCGTATGGGTTCTCATTATAGCTCGTGGTTAGGCATATCGTGGCGATGGCGATGCGAGGTACTAAGCATATACAGTTAGTGTTTTGTGGTGGTAAGTGTCTCCGTTGTCTATTTTATTTCAAAGATGCCATCATCTTGTATTCTATAGTGGCATATTACTGCTATGGAGCCCACTTATGGCTACATTCCCACTCACGTGTTTCGATTCAACGTGAGCTCGTCGAATTACCTACAATTAACCCGACTACGCCAAGAATTATGAAATAGGTTCCGACAACCTTCCTGAACACTGTTATCTTGTGCAGAACGTGGTGCTATGAACAATGTGGGATGTGTTCCACGGAATGGGAATGTGTCAGATTTGTCGAGACCGTCATCGACAAGAATTAATGAAAGGAACAGGTTGGTGATGGTAGACTCAAAATTGCCCAGATCTCTTCTCTGATCACATTTTTAACTCTTATTTTCTAGGAGAGAGTTTCGCAACCCCCGCTTATATCCCCTCCACATTCCAAGTCGTCCTGTGGTCTACGAATTATAAAACCGATTCTAGTACATATTGAGACAACGTTATGTAAAATTGGTCTAACGGAACGATAACCTTATCCGAAAAATTAATGTGTTGTATTTAGGTGTTGTTGCTGCACAGACGCGACCCTTAACGAAAATTCTTGCTGATACAGTAAATGGGACTGGTCAAATGACCTGGAATCGTTAGATTTTATATTGATATGAACGGTTGCTTTCCTACAACGTCCGAAACCAATATTGCATCCCACATTCGCAGAATGATATATTTTCCGGTCAATGTGACAAGATTTAATATCTTGTGTGAAACAATTTGCTGATTAAATGATTTGAGATATAGTTACATTGTTTGGAACGAGGAGTGACGATTTCGACAGTTTCAAGCCGCGAGGGATGAATGTTTGCAATAATTGTATGACATTTTTGACAGACTAGATTATTTCATCTAACTTGTACATAATGACGATTCAGCACTCTCGACCTACAAACCTTCTTAAGCGGACAAACAGAATGATCAAAATTCACTGTTATATAAAAAACATTGTTCAGGTAGTATAATATTAGTTACAGAGTTTGTGGGAGACCTGATAAGCTAATACTGTGCCTGCAAACTCCATACTGGGAGAGAGCGAACAAATATGGAATTAACGGTCACTAGGCCTACACTCTAAAATAAGATGGGTTAAAATCAATCCCAATCAACCGGGTTGAGTGAATATGAACCCAATTGGGTTCATATTCACTCAACCCAGTTGGTTTAGGTTGATTGCTAACCCACATGATTTCAGAGTGTAACAAACTGTATAAGGAATATATCTTACCGGACACGTTTTCAATAGTTGCAAGTGCATTCGTTACTTTGTTAATACGGAGCGGTTATCGTCTGCCTCCATCTGACGTATGAATAAATAAAGGGGAGATCACTTTGACCTTTAGCCGTGTATAAATTTGAACGGACTGTATATGATCTGTGCACAGCTTGCACATAGCGGCCTTAGTCCAAATAAATTCCCACACGTCTGAAGGGGGTTATTATTATACGCCAGTGGTATGTGGGTGTGGTGTTGAAATCTCCCCCAGAAAGGGGGGTACATGGCCCAGACACGAGGCTTTACTCGTTACTCGGTCCAATATCTTTCCCCGAATGTGAGATTTATCCATCCTTCCCCACAGTCTCGAGAATGATGTTAGCCATATTTCTTCATGGTCTGAACAAAAAGAGGCAGTCACAAGACATTCGCGCGACCTTACGTCTGTCGACGTAAGCAAAAACCCACTATTGTGATTCATTGTAATGATATTATAAGTTAAGGGGCGTTTACCTGGCAGGCGGCGTCACATGGGGCGAAGCGAGAATAATATTAGGCGAGGATATAGTTGAGCCTAATATTGTGACACCGTATTTGCCAACTAAACGTCCCGTAACGTATTGATTATGCCAGCCTTTCTTTCTTCGAAATTTCACCATCAGTTGTGTTTGCAATTCGTTTTATGTTTTCGTTAAAATTTCCTATCGGCATTCATTTGATTAGAAAAGCAAACGAGTAGTGATGCAATGCAAGGGGTGTAATCCAACATCTCACTGACTGCCAAGAAAACTAATGATTTATTGTCTCTGGTATTTTTGGTTGCATTTACAATTCTGCCTTATTTACGAGGGTTTGAACTGAAAACAAATTTCCTAAAGTGCCATTGAGCCGAACTTAGACTGCGAGTTTTGCAATACAACAAAATGGCTGACAGTGGCAATTGATATACCGCCAGTGTAGGAATTTGAATGAATACGTGGTCACTACTGAATATTATTGTCCGTGCATTGCTCAGTCCTCGTTCACTAGGTATGGCCGTTCTTTGGTTAATCTATCCAGTTGGAGTAATACATCACAATATGTGCACAAAATGCACAATTATCAAACTAACGAGAACCGACTATACAGAGGAATAAACATAAATTTCTTATGTTAGAACTTACCTATGACATTTAACTTGACTAGTTTCCGTATTTGAGCTTTCGCACTAACTTGGCACTCATATAGTCCAACGTCTCGGAGTTGCACATCGTTTATAACTAAATTCCAACTGTTCGTTAATTTCACATGATTCACCATGAAACGTGGGTCCTCCACGAACACTTCTTCTCCGATGGTGAGAGGAGTTGGCTCCGATGCTCGCCTCCAAGAAACCTGGAAATCACAAGAATAAATATAATACGTAACAAATACCAACAAGAGATTGCACCAGAAGTGATGCCTATCTCCAATGGTGCCAGGTAGAGATCAGGACGTGTCAGCCCCCACTCATAAAGCCAAGCTGAACATATTCTAATGCTAGGCATAAACATGTGAGAGGTTTATTGTTTTTGTTTTACAGCAGGGAGAGACGTCCAACAGACAGCAGAAATTGTTAGAGCCTTGCACACCTATTACCGAATGTCTGTGACGATCATACCATCCGTATGGGGGGGGGGGTGGAACTATTGTCTTTGTTTTACATCAAGAACTTCACAATGAATTCACACTGCTGCCACAAGTGACAATTCTGAAGACCACGAACACATGCTATGTACGTCTAGTAACGAGTGGACCATCCATGTGGAAGATATAGAACAAAGGCATAATGACACATATTAGGAAGAGATTTCCGTATATTTTCTTTGCTTTTCTGCAGGGACATGAGAGCAAATTCCGTAGCCGCAATTATTATGTCCATATACAGCCTTGTGCCAAGATTGGTTGTGATCGGACCACACACTGGGAGAAGATGTCGAACAAACAAACCCGCAAACAAACCGTTCTCGAAAACTCAGATGGCTGGCTAATTTGCACAATTAAATCACCACCGAAAAACTATATGCAGTACAGTCGCCGTGGACTGGTCGCAATCCACGCGTGTGCAGTGATGTTCACACATGCGTTTACCAGGTAAGAAAAATCATCATCTGTAAAATTTTATATTTATGAAGCACCGGGTTGTACCCGGTGCTTCATTAAATAATTTTTTGATAATTATTCCTATAATTAGTGTTCGGAATCAAATATTTTCGCGCCCGTGGAAATATTACCCACTCGTAGAAAGTGATCAGGCCATTGCGGGCGTAATATATGCTATTGCATGTATACCGTGATGGTTTTTCAAACTAAAAATAATCAAAATCTGAATCACCGTGTGAAAATTCTTGCTTGAAAGGTGTAATTGGTATTTTTAGAACAAAATGGCTGATTGTGGTTATTTTGATGGCGGTCAGAATTCAAAATGTGACGTCCTGCTCGTCCCCTCGCCACCATTGCGTTATATCTTGCACTGTGTCAAAGCATTCGACTGTTGATCCATATGTTTTTTATGGACCCACGGACTGTATTTATTATTATTATTATTATTATCCATGACCAGCAAACCACACCTAAAATTATAAAGAGGGCAGATAGTGTCTTTGCGTGGATACGATTATCTCATGAGAGCAGATTAACTTCGAGTAGACGTACATAATTTCTCGTACCCACGAGTGAGACAATTGATGGTATCCACGAAAAACACTAGATTTTCGATTTTCTCTCTATTATATGCGCGCTTGTGAAAAATATAGTCATAATTGATCATCGATGAATCATTCAAAACATAGTCATCTCTTGTCAAATCATTCCCCTGCTGTTTTAAAATAAGAGTTCAAAAATAAACACGATAGAAGATTGTTCTCGATGACAATTCAACAGCCATAGTGAATTTTCATGCGCGACATCTTCATGTGGCGAGTCGTTCTGACGTTAAACGTCGCGCTGAAGAGAAACAGATTCTCCATCACTGATCTCGATACAACCGCATCGCTGGGACGTTAGTGAAAAACGTCGCAACTCAAACTGCTCCTCCCCCTCCCACCCACCAGGATGACGTCAAGTCATTCAATGCGGTAACTCCTCCCAGGCGATGACGGTTGATGGCATGAAAGCTGTTACGCTGTGACTGTAGTCACACCGTAACAGCTTTCACTTGCATTGCCACAAAAATGTGCACATCATCAATATATTCATTTTTCACAGACAACAAAGTATTCTCTTTAACCCTTTACCCAACGAATCGGCCGCATCCGCCCGCGTTATTTACAAATTAAGTGGTTAATTTTTTTTTATATATTTCAAACAATTTCAACGGAACCATACCATGTGACCCCTCATTGGAACAAGATCGTCGAGCTCGTTCCAATGAGGGGTCACGTGATATGGCTCCGTTGAAATTTTTTGAAAAATTCGAAAAAACAAATATTAAAATAAGAAATTGTGATATCGTCTGCGCTGGGTAAAGGGTTAACAGTGCCAGTGATCGGCGAGTGGGAGGTATCAGAAAATTGAAAACCTTTTTTGTTGAGCTTGGTCTATTTATAGCAACTTCACCTCCTCCTTAGCGTCGGTGGGGAGACTTTCTGTACATGACCTATGAGCGATCCAGCAATCCAGCTGTATAGATATCCGTAATCTCTTTTTCTCCCGCTTAGAAATATGGAGTTTAACGACATCAACATGTTCTCGATAATATTTAAGTGATTATATAATAAATACGCGTATTTTCTTCTGTTTATATACATCAGCTACAAGGAGTGTTCACGTTTACAGGGGCCTATTTACCAACTGCACCCAAAATTTTGATTTGGCCCAAAAAATCTTCGTTGGCTAATATTTTGGCAATAAAAAAAATTCCTTCCACTTGTCATAGAAAGCCATTGCAGTAGTGAAGAGTACAATCGATGATTAAACAAACGAAAAGATAATTTATATTTCTGGGGTAGAAGCGGAAATAATAACCGATTTTCACGAAAGATACTAAAATCTAGTGATTTTGTCAGTAAGGTGTTGGAAATATTTTCAACATTAATAGTTAGTTAGTGAGTGGTATTGAGGCATTTTTTGTCGTCAATAAAACACTGTAGGTTATCAACTTTACAAAAGGCAGCATTTAATTAGATATATACATGTACTTCACACTTGCGACGGTAATTAAACGTTGCCTTTCTAAAGACCCGTGACCCGCTGAACCCATTTTGTTAGAACTTTCGAGCTCTGTCGGATTTTTTTTGTGACCATAAGTCCATTCACCCTTGAAGTAACTGCCAGTTCATCTTCCAAAAACTCGATCAATTTATTTGGTCCAGACAGGGAAAAACACCTCCGCCCCCATTAGCGTTGGGCCCCAAACACTTTGTTTGGCACTAAAATGTGCAGAATGGCTAAAGATCTGCAATCAAATGGTTTTGATTAGAGTGAACACTGGCTAAGATCTCATTTTGTTCGTAAAATTATTAAACTAGCACGATTCCGCCTCAGTCAGTCGGCAAAGTTGGTCATATTGTTGCGATAGTGAGAGTGTTTAAACCTTTGAACCCCAGTGGTATCTTCTTTGCCAGTTCAATGGCAGCAATTTGAAGAGTCCATATTCATTATTTGGGGTAGACCAATCAATATTTTCAACGTGCAGCCTCGAGGCTGCACGTTGAAAATATTGAGAATGGGCTACTCCACACATTTACTGAACAGCCATCCTATTTAATGACGTAATAACGCATCATGTTTCTGACCGAAAAAAGGGCCGCTAGAGTTCAAAGGGTTAAGTGGTGAGTCATAACTTGAGCACTCCGAAGTCTATTATCACATTATTACCATATGTAAATAAACAACATGTGTTTTGTTGTCACGCGTCGTGAGGACGTTTCAATATAATCGAAACGAATTTAGTAAACTGAGTTCTTAAATTTCGTATATATTCGTGACTTATTAGTCGCCTGGGTTCGAATTCAGTAAAATCAGTTCTTAAATTTGAAAAATGAAAGTGTCAATGACACTGTAGCTCAACTTGTCAAGACAAAGACATGTACATGTATAGTATGTGACACAGCAATGACAAACATCTAGGTAATGACCTGATAACAAAGGTACATATAAAGTATTGTAATGGTCTGTACATAAATACTGACTGTTGCCTGTAACAAATGTATAGGTAAAGTATTGTAAAGGTGGGTGACAGTCAGATGCTAAACTAGAAAAAAATCTTTGAGTCCCAGAGTGGGTCTGACTGAACCCCAAAATATTTGTTCTCATAGCACAGTGATAACAAAGGCACCCCAAAACACACTCATTCCTGTCCCAAGGTGAAAACAAAGGTACCCAAGAAGTTTCGTGAAGATCAGTTCACAAATATGAGCTGTGTAGAAGTTGTGACGAAAAATTGATTGGAGTTAATTTTGGTACAAAATGGCCGCTGGCAGCCATCTTGAATTTTGGACCGCACCCAGAAACACTCGTTCTTGTCCCAAGGTGATAACAAAGGTACCCAAGAAGTTTTGTGAAGATCGGTTTATAAATACAGCCTCTAGCCCGAGCCGTATTGACATGTGCACTTACAGTGTATAAGTAGCACTGAATAAATCAAAGTTCATCTAATTTGCATAATTTCTGCACGAGAAAAAAACCTGTACTATATGTGATGTATTCCATGTTACTAAACATTCATACAAAAATTTATTCAAATCAGAACTTTCATACAGAAGTTCTGTACAAAAGACTGATTGCACTAATTTTGGTACAAAATGGCTGCTGGTGGCCATCTTGAATTTCGGACCACACCCCAAAACACTCGTTCTCATCCTACGGTGATAACAAAGGTGCCCAAGAAGTTTCGTAAAGATCGGTTCATAAATACTGCCTCTAGCCTGAGCCAAATAGAAGTTGTATACAAAAAACTGATTAGACCTAATTTCGGTACAAAATGACCACTGGCAGCCATCTTGAATTTTGGACCGCACCCAGAAACACTCGTTCTCGTCCCTAGCGGATAACAAAGGTACCCAAGACGTTTCGTGAAGATCGGTTCATAAATACAGACTCTAGCCCGAGCCGTATTGACATGTGTACTTACTGTGTGTGAGTAACACTGAAAAAATCAAAGTTCATCTAATTTGCATAATTTCTGCACGAGAAAAAAACCCGTATTATATGTGATATATCCCATGGTACTAAACATTCACACAAAAAATTATTCAAATCAGCGCTTTCATATGGAAGTTCTGTGCAAAAATCTGATTGCACCAAATTTTGTACAAAATGGCTGCCATCGGCCATCTTGAATTTCGGACCAGACCCCAAAACACTCGTTCTCGTCCCACGGTGATAACAAAGGTACCCAAGGAGTTTCGTAAAGATCGGTTTATAAATACGGCCTCTAGCCCGAGCCGTATTGGCATTTGCACTTACAGTGCTGAAAGTAACACCAAAAAACATCAAAGTTAGTCTAATTTGCCTAATTTACGCACGAGAAAAAAAACCCGTATTATATGTGATGTATCCCATAGTACTAAACATTCATACAAAAAATTATTCAAATCAGAGCTTTCATATGGAAGTTCTGTACAAAAAAAACAGATTTTTGCATCGTCGGTACAAAATGGCGGCTGGCAGCCATCTTGAATTTCGGACCGCACCCCAAAACACTCGTTCTCGTCCCACGGTCATAACAAAGGTACCCAAGAAGTTTCGTAAAGATCGGTTCATAAATACGGCCTCTAGCCCGAGCCGTATCCAATTGTTGACGGACAGACGGACAGACGGACGACGGGCCATGGCATAAGCTCAAATTTGGCTTCGCCAAAGTTGAGCTAAAAATCGCAACCTATTAGTCGCCTCGAATCGAATTCAGTAAACTTAGTTCTTAAATTTCGTATAGATTCACGACCTATAATTCGCCTCGAATGGAATTCAGGAAATGCTGATCTTAAACTTTGAAAAGCATCGCGACTTATTAGTCGCCCCGAATCGAATTCAGTAAACTCGGTTCTTAAATCTGGTATAGATTAGCGACTTATTAGTCGCCTTAAATCGAATTCAGTAAACTCATTTCCTAAATTTCGCACATATTCGCGACTAATAGTCGCGCAAATCGAATTTAGTATATTCAGTTTTTAAATTCCGTATAGATTCTCGTCTTATCAGTTGCCTCGAATCGAATTCAGTAAACCCAGTTCTTAAATTCCGTATAGATTCGCGCCGTTTTAGTCGCCGCGAATCGAATTAAGTAAATCCAGTTCTTAAATTTGGTATAGATTAGCTATTTGATAGTCGCCTTAAATCGAATTTAGTAGTAAACGCAGTTCCCAAATTTCGTATGTACTCACGAAATTCTGTTCTTAAATTTCGTATAGAGTCTCGACTTATTATTCGTCTCGAATCGAATTTAGTCAATTCGATTTTTAAATTTGTACCGATTCGCGGCCTATTAGAGGTCTCCTACACAATGAATCTAATTATCTAGTTCATAACTGATTCCAGTTATTTTATTATTGCCAGACATTTTCATCATTCAAAGCGGCATTCGAGAAAGTTTCTTTCCCCTTCAAGCGGTGGAACTGGGAAAGAAATGTCAAGGTGATAGCTTAAAGTTGCGATTTTTTGTTTTGGAGTGTATATATTTTCGATAATCTTTCTCATTGGGCTAAATATAAAGCGTAAAGATAAGTATATGACGGACCCCGAAAACCGATTTGTCATTTAAACAGACCAGCAATAGTTCATGCGCTGCTAATTAAGCATGGAAATTTAATGCCCATAAAGTGCGCGTTTACTGAACACCATATGAACTATCTGATAAAGATTAAAAGAGAGACCAGTGTTCTCCTGCAGTCATTATCTATGTAATTATGGCCGGTTAATAGGTAATTGTTGTAAAAACAGTACATCGCAAATGTTCTGGACACACATCCATATTACGCATCTAGCCTGCCACCGAATGTCAGGATGTACCGAAATGCAAGACTTTCAAAGGAACTTAAAAGCGAGTAGTAAATTAAGATAGATCTAAGCGGCCAAATTTTGGCTATCGAAATAAAAATCGGGGAGTTTCTCGAAAAATTCATTCCAGGCTGAAGGCCTGTAGGGCTGTGGATCGTTGGCCGTAAGAGCTGGGGATGCCCCACGCTATAGGTTAGAGGAGGTGCCGCATCGGTGCGAACGTATAGGCACGTTGTAGTGCACGGAGCCACAGAGCTCATATTTAGAATAGGGGCAGTCGCGGGCCAAGTCGGCGGCCATATCTTAGTGTAGGATCAGAAATATGAAGTTCGAGCTCAGGGAGCTATTGGTATTTAGGAAGACGGTGTACCTGTTGTAGAAGGCAAGCCATCCATAGGTGGTGTAGGCTTTGCCTGTATGATCATTATTCTGAGATAAACGTAGGGGGCGTTTAACCCCATTTGTGGCGACTGCTTAAGTGAAAAGCGTTCAGTGAAGTGACAAAAATATTAGTGGTCGTGTGACGGCAGAGGTAGAGTGACATTCCGTCCACTTGTTAGAGGGAAAGCGATAAATTAAAGTGACAATACGTTAGTGGCCGCACGACGGCAATGGTACAGTGACATTCCGTCACATGTTACAGCAAAGTCGTCCGGTGAAGTGACAATACGTTAGAGGCCGTACGACCGTATTGAAGTGAAGAGTCGACCAAAGATAAACGCCAGCGAGAAGGAGGAAAAAACATCGACAACAGAGAATGCGGGCCCGCAAGTGACTCAAAAACTGTGTGGGTAGGGGGTAACTGACGCTTTGTTTCCTGATTCATTGGATTTAATGTAAGTCACAAATTACCATATTTATTTTTATGTATATGTATTAAAAGTGTTGTTTTTGGTGAACCCCTGTTGATTCATGTTTTTTGACGAAAAGTCACGGACTCCTTCAGGATAAGAACCACCCCAACAGAAGTGAAACGGGCGAGTTCGTTACGGCGAGACATACGTTCACGCACGGATTCGGGCGACACTCCTTGAGTTTTGGCTGAATACGCGGCGTGAATCTATTTCCCCCAGCAACGACAAAGCCGGTTTCCGACAAGAAACGCATGGGGTATGTCTCTCACACATTTTCCTCAGACTTGCTCAATGATCAAATAATGTGTTTAACCCTTTATCTAACACAGAAGACAGACGACACTTGCAAACACAATTCTTGTAAAACTAATTGTTTTCGGACCACACTCCTTGAGTTTCAAAATTCTTTTATAACTAATCGGATTCGGGCGGCACTCCTTGAATTTTGGCTGAATACGCGGCGTGAATCTATTTCCCCCAGCAACGACAAAGCCGGTTTCCGACAAGAAACACATGGGGTACGTCTCTCACACCTTTTCCATAGACTTGCTCAATTGTCAAATAATGTGTTTAGCCCTTTATCTGCCATTGTGCATAAGTATATGACCTTAAAACATCAATAAATAAACAATAAATTAGCCCTTTATCTAACACAGAAGACAGACGGCACTTGCAAACAAAATTCTTGTATAATTAATTGTTTTCATTTTTTGCGTCAAAAACATGGCGTATGACCCCTCACTGGAACGAGGTCAACGAGCTCGTTCGAATGAGGGGTTAAAGCTATGTTCTTGAGACGAGAAATGAAAAAATAATGAAAACTGAATGGTCATTTTTGTGAATAGCGCTGGTCGGGTTTTGCCGTTACGTCAGGTAAAAGGTTAACAATCTGAGTGCATTCAAATGTGTCGAGTATTTCCACATACCTTTCTTGAATTTATTTTTTGCAAATCATCCTGACTTGAATCGTCATGAAAATCGGCTTTCGATAATGTTATCTCCCTTGAACTTATTCGACGAGAACGAAGGTCCAATTAATAAGCTTGTAATTGTTGAGAAAATGCCTATGACATCAGTAGGAAATAAAGTTAAGTTTCCTTGTTACACTCGGAGCTGTCTGTTGTCTTCATTTAGTAAAAGTAACAAAAGAAAACTTGGCTTTTATGGCAAGCTAGTTAGAAGCAAATAGATCACAGATAACCCATCATTTAGAATATCTATCAGTATCACACACGCCAATATTAAGTAAGAGTCCACTTTGGCTCTTTTTGTATCGAATGTGTTTCTAATGTAATTTGCAAGGTTTTATTCTTCCTGGGGGGGGGGGGGGGGGGGCGTTGCGGTAACCGGTTCGCGACAGATCACCGAAGTTAAGCAACGTCGAGCCCAGTTAATCACTGGATGGGTGACCGTCTGAGCGATCAATTCGGACTCCCGCGTTGTGTCCTTGGCCAAGGCACTGAACCCCGACTGTCCACATGGGGGCACGACGACGCCGTGTACTAAGGCATACTGCACGCCGATGGTACGCATGTCTTCAACCAATCTAACCCTGCCTGTGCTGCAGTGCGGAGTTACGATGTTCGGGAGCAGGCAGCTGCTCGTCGTTGCTCGGTGGTTCTCTCCGGGTACTCCGGCTTCCTCAACCCGTAAAACTGTCACGGTCATGATTAGCCATTGCGCATATGTATATGACCTTTTACACCAATAAATAAATAACAAATAAATAAATAAATAAATAAATAAATAAATAAATAAATAAATAAAAATAAATAAATAAATAAATAAATAAATAAATAAATAAATAAATAAATTCTTCCTAGGAAAAAATAGGTAAATCTCATCTCCAAGACTTTTATATTAATGGAAAGGACAGTGTCTGCATTATTTTGTCACGATGCGTACATTATTCACTATTTATAAGATGAACAGAAAAATATGGTGAAAACACAGTTTTCTTATTTGTAAATCGGTATCAACGAAGAATAATTAGTCAAAAGTTCAAACTGATTGTGAAAATTTGTTAAAAAAACCAGCTTCTATATTTTTATAGTACTCTGCGGTAAAATAAGGTGAGTTTGTGAAATGATGCGCACATCGATGATACAAATTCGCCAACATTTCGAAATTTCAATTTTTCATATGAAATTCCCTCACACCTGGTGTTAAATTCACTGGCAGCTTTCGGAAATTAAGGTGAGTTAAACTTTCCCGTGAATCTCTTCCAATGATGAAAATTGTCAGCCACGACAAACGAATTTTATTTGTATTTTTTCAATGAATTCTACCTTCCGCAGGAATATTCTATTTCTTCAACTTTAACCATACTCAAGCCTGAAAACTGGCCTTCGGTTCAAAATGGTTTGAAAGTAGAAGAATATGAAAATTTTTGGTAGAAAAACCAAGAGATATCATTCAGATCTGAATGCAATGGTACTAAAGTAAGAGTTGAAATTGAAAGTGAATTCCATTTGTAAGTTCCTGTTGTGTGGGTTCTGCCTGGACACCAGACCTCCAAGTCACTATACATTAATAGTTTGGCGCAAAGGAAATTTGGAGGTGCCGACAACGCAATTAACAACAAAATGGACAGGTTGTTTCCCATTAAATTATACTATAAAGGGCTGTAGGGGTAAATTATTACAGAACCTCCCTGTACATACAAAATAAATTCTCCCATTTTGACGTAAATAATGTTTTACTGGGTGACTGTATTCAGGAACCGTGGGGTGAAGGGATTAAATCCCCTCTGGTCTTCCTTTTCGATGTGTCATTTAATGTCGTCTGCTTATCGTTGTCGCAATTTCATTGAAAATACTGAATTGTCGCGGTGAAAGGGTCCATACATTCCACACGCTCTGCTTCAAGTATGTAAACCCAAAAAAGCAACATGGTCTCGCTGATTTGTCTTATGCGTTCCTATCCTGGAATAAAGGACACAAGGGTTTCCATTCGAATCTTTTTACTGGAATACAGCGTGGCATTACTAGTCATCTTCGCCGTCTCATAATTCGTATAGTTCTGGTACAAACTGTACACAAATAATATTGAAAATAAAGACTTGAGTGTAATTTCCGCTTTTGAATAGAAACAACATCGTTATCCACGGCACCAGCTATGCTAATTCCAGTCTCACTGGACACTACAATATCAACGATGAGCTGTTGCTAGCGGCTAGCGGCTAGCCCAGTTCACTGCCAGGTACCGATGATTCTTGTACCTGTTTCTGTTTTTGAACTATAATCCTTACTGGGTAATATGCCTACTACATCACCAAGGCATGCCTTCGATGGGGGAGGGGTGTGGTAAAGCTAATTTGTTCCGACAGTGATGGCTCAAGTCCACAGTGATAAAATATCCCAACTACATCACCAAGGCATGCCTTGTTGATGTAGTTGGGATATTTTATCACTGGGGACTTGAGCCATCACTGTCGGAACAAATTAGCTTTACCACACCCCTCCCGCAGTCAGTCATCTTCCAGTCGCCCCTGATTCGATTCGAGATTCGATTCGAATTCGAATAATATACCCGATTCGATTCGATTCGAAGCGAAAATGGCTGATTCGCAGGGCACTACACAAAGGGTAAGTTGAGATAAATAACATCAGAGATTTGAACTGCAATACGCCTGCCACTGACATTTGAATAGTCAATGATCGTATATACAGGTCCTGATAAATGAGCTGACCTTTGTCTGGGTTTCTCTAATTGAAGTTTGACATAAAATGCTGTCTTTTGAGAATATCTTTACGCAAAATCTACAAATTTTGTGTCCAGAGATGCACAAATGGCTTTTCTCGTCACTTTACAATATTAACTTGATATTCCCTGGACGCCAGTAGAGACTGGAATTAAAAGCTGATCTTTCGAATAGAGTTTTTATACACTCATTTCATTATTGCTGAGTACGCTGTCGTTGTTGAGATAAAAAGCAAACTGGTGGTAAATAAAGTTTGTAATAGAGTAGAGCAGCGTAAATGTCAACGGAAAGAAAGCCAATATCTCAAAGGTCTTGAAAGAGAATATATTATTTAAGGTTGGCCGACCTACATACTTTCGAATGAACGTCTTGCGAGAATATATATTTATGCGAAGTGCTGATAATAGTACAGACCTGTGATCGTAAAAGTGGTGTCTTTGGTGATTAAGTCGCGAATCGATCGCGACATATATTCATAATTGGAGCAAAATGTTCTCAATAAAATATTTAGAAATCAAGAGCGCATCATACAAATAAACAAAAATAGCATTTCTGTTTGGATAGGCGAGACTCCACAGTGTTGCGGGAGGAACGTGGACAAAGAATTTTGATTAGTCGCGAACCGTTCGAAATTCTCCGTCCACGTCTGTGACCACAGTACGACAGGATACGGAGAATAAAGGACATTATTAAACTCAGTTGCAGTTGTTTTTGGGGCTTAGCTTGATGATGAATGTAGCAGACGTTGTTATAGAATACAGTAGGGTGGAAAGCGGCGATGTACTCGTAGCACCAACTGAGGCAATAGTAAAACAGTACCAATGGCAATAGTAGTTTCTGTTGTGAAGTAGTTAATTGGTTAGTGGAAGTTAAAGTAGTAGTAGTAGCAGTGATAGTAGTAGGAGTAACAACAACTGTGGTAGCTTTTATTGCAGTGGAAGTGATGAAAGTGGGAACAGCAGTAGTCCTCCCTAGTTGCAATAGCTAACGGAATCAAGTGTTCGCGATGTTTTAGTACCTTTGGTAGGGATTGGTAATTTAGGATTGAAGCTATGATAGTTATGGATCAGGCGGTGACAAAATGGTCACGGACGAGGTAGATTCCCGATTTCAGGTGCTGGCTATCTGATGTTTGCTTTCACACATGCTTTGTTCTTAGTTATATCGTCGGCTGAGTGCTAGAATGTTCAATGTCCCATAGGGGACATAGAACATTCTAGCACTCAGGCGACGATCTATTTATTTGGCGTATGGTACATTTGGAACAGATGAGGGAGAGCAGGGCGAATAAAAATATGCATGAATGCTTAGGCTGCTTTTCAACTATGTCTTATCTACTATTCATTGATTGTCAATAGAAATAAATCCTGTTCGTGTCGTGAATAGTGAGATTGTGCAGTATCATTTGAAATACTTTGTTGGCCGGTCCACAGAATATTTCCAAGCAGAGTCTCCTGATGAATCTGGACAGTGTTTCTTGATAATATTCTATGAATGAGGATGCACCCGCTTTTGAGATGGTAGTGACCAACCTGCCCGGGTGGTGTTGACTTGACAGCATCGTTGGCGGTGGCACGAGGGCATGTAATCATGCCCTCAACACACAAACAGTTGTGTCCATCACCACACAATGGGTTTTTAAAAACTGAGCGCATACAAGTATGTTCAAGCGTTACTGTGGTATATTTTATCTACAAATGTAGACAAATTCATATAATTAAACCTTTTTTCTGTTCCTGCATTTTCTGGCAAAGTGACTGGCTAAAGTATTTCTTTTTTTTTCTTTTCATAACACAATGAACCGAAAAAAACCCGCATTTAGGCCCGCCCTAAACAACGCCCCGAATATCTGTATTGAAAATTACGTTGCACAGAGTGAATGGAAAAGAACCCCTGCACGCTCATACTGTTCCAACGCGAAAGTAATTAATAATTATCTCATCGTATTAAAAAGACTTTCAAAAGAAAATTTAATAAACAATGAAATTCTTATCGTGCTGATCAGTTTGTGTATACGCAATACGTGATCGTCGGCGTTCATCTTTTTACCCAAATCAAACGTAAACAATGGCCTTGTTACAACCGATAATGTTACAACGCCGCTTAATGTTACACCAACGCATAATGTTACAAAAAATGTAGTAAACAACCGATAATGTTATAAACTCCGCATAATGTTATAACTTTTTTCAACCCGTTATGTTATAAAAATCGACGCATAATGTTATAACTTTTTCCAACCCGTTATGTTACAACAAATTAACCGATAATGTTATAACTTCTGTATACTAATTCCAGTTACAGCTATTGCAGATGGACTTTACCACTTACCATTTAGTGTTGCAGCAATAAATGGTAAGTGGTAAAGTCGGGAGCGCGGTGGTTCAGTAGGTAGATGTGCAGGCTGCAAGCCGAGAGGTCTTCGGTTCGAATCCCACCTGCGGCAACCGCGTTGTGTCCTTGGGCAAGACACTTCATCTCCATTGCCCGCGTGGGGACACGATGACGCCGTGTACTAAGGCGTACTGCACGTCGATGGTACGCATGTCTTCAACCAATCTAACCCTGCATATGCTGCAGTGAGGGGTTACGATGTTGGGGAGCTGGCAGCTGCTCGTCGTTGCTCGGTGGTTCTCTCCGGGTACTCCGGCTTCCTCCACCCGTAAGACTGTCACGGTCATGATTAGCCATTATGCATGAATATGTGACCTTAAACATCAATAAATAAATAAATAAATAAGTGGTAAAGTCCATCTGCAATAGCTGTAACTGGAATTAGTATACAGAAGTTATAACATTATCGGTTAATTTGTTGTAACATAACGGGTTGAAAAAAGTTATAACATTATGCCTCGATTTTTATAACATAACGGGTTGAAAAAAGTTATAACATTATGCGGAGTTTATAACATTATCGGTTGTTTACTACATTTTTTGTAACATTATGCGTTGGTGTAACATTATGCGGCGTTGTAACATTATCGGTTGTAACAGGCCTGTCATAAAAAACCATAAACGAAACTCGCGAGCAAAACTTTCCAATTTCCAAATAGTCTGAATGAACACTTTCGGAGACAAAGTTCAACCAATTTCATGTCATCTGGATTTGTATCGAACTCCACATTTACAAACTGTGTTTTCAGTTTCACAGAAAATGGTCAAAATCAGAATTAAATTTAACTCAGAGTTGTTTTGAATGACAGCACCCTCCCTCCCAGTCACGCAGAAAAGGAGATTGAAGTTTTGTGTGGGCGTGGCCTATGACGTTCCTTTTAACTTTCGCAATTCATTGGTGCGTAAATTTTTTAATGACACAAGAACATGTTTCAGTGAAATGTATCGTTATTTCCAACATAAATTTTGGAAAACTATTCTGTTTTTATTCATTTATCACAAGGCACTATGATGAGATCCGAAGTAGAGAGTGTTTAAATTTATTGCCCTCGTGTTTAATTATAAGGAAAGATAGTTTGTTTCTATCTATTTCTTGAGTTATGAATCCCAAAAAACAAAGGCCAAACTTGTTGTTTTTTTTTTTTGTTTTTTTTTTTTGGGGGGGGGGGGGGGTGGGGGTTCATAACTCAAGAAATAGACAGAAACAAAGGATAATTCCTTATTTGCCTTCTGGTGAATAAAGTCCACATTCATCTGGTTCAGTCCATTTCATCCACTTCACACTTCTCCCACCCGAAGGTTAGCCTTTCAGTGGAAGATAGTAGAAATAGACCAAACCATGTTCAGACCATATTTGTTTATTGGGGTTTAACACTTTCAACAGCCAGAATCACACCGTGTCGGACAGTTTTACGGGTTGTGGAAGCCACAGATGGAACCAGAGAGCAGCGGCGAGCAACTATCATACTCTCCAATGTACTAACTCTGCACAAGCAGGTGTGCAGTGGTTGAAGTCAAGGCACCATCGACGTGCAGTACGCCTCAGTACACGTGGACAACTCGGGATTACGTGTCTTGCCCAAGGACACATCGCAGTTGCCGCTGTCAAGATAGAACCGTCGATGTTGTGGTGTAAAGTGCAATGCTCTTACCACCGAACCGCCGTGTCACTACTATAGACATGCCAGGATAAGTGGGCTAATGGGTATTTGTACGTTTCGGAACGAAGAATATTATAAGTTACATGGCATGTTGCTGGCTGATACATTTCGATACAAGGTGATGAAAGTTCATATCAGGTGAGGCGAACCTGATATTAACGCTCAGAGCATTCTACGGAAATGTATCAGTCAGCTACACGCCATGTAACCTATTTAGTATGTTGAAAGTCCATGTAAATCAAGGGATTAAACAATTCTCACGAGAAACAAAGAACGACCGGACGTTTATTTTTTAGAAACCGCTATTGACAGCACCGCGCAGAATCCCCAACAGTAAGTGGCACCGGTAAGTATCCATGGTGGCAGTAAACAATCGTTGCTGTTCGAAGGGGGATATTTGTTTACAAAATATAACCTATCGCTTCAAGCATATCTGAAATACCATACATACATTTACTGCCATTACCACCAGAAAGTTAACAAAGCACTTTTAAACGTTAAAAAATCACTTTTAATATGTTGGGTAAACTGTAAAGAAAATGTTCACTTTAACATAAAAAATCGATAGAAACGTAAGAACAACAAAGAACTTTTGGGACCACAAATAATATTTTCTGTCCATTTTTTAATTATTTAATGTGTTAAATAAATACGGTACTTTGAAAATATTTTTGGTCCTTAAATTCTCTTATTTTGCCTGAATTCAAATTTTACAAATTCGAAGCGAGTTGAAATGCATAAATATAATATCGGCGGCTACTCACCCAATAGCAAATAATACCAGGCCAGTTACGTGATATGTGAAACCCTTAGATGGTATTCTAGCGTTCTGATTGGACAAAGTAACTTTGAGGCATAATCAAATATGTGACATGATACAAAGGGATGTTGTCAGGTGTTTCGAAAGTATAGTACCCTCCACCAACAGAAACACACTTTTTATACTATTTCCCCTCACACTAACCAAAATAGCATTTTGTAGATGGTTTTTCAATTTTTATCCGGGGACGAACAATGGTAGGCCATGTTGGTACTGGGTATTTGTACCATTGCGCCTCTTCCCACCACACTCGCGCTTTCAACTGCTTCCACCTTTTTTCTGGGTTGTGCACTCTCCGAAAAATTACTGACAAGACACCATTCTCCACATTAAATTTGACATTGTTACCGAACTCCACTTGTTCATCTCATTTCCTTTATGAATATTCTAATGGAAATCCTGAACTTATATCTTTTACATTCGTGATGTTTGAGATGTAACAAATGTTGCTTGCACATTTCCATACGCTGACATTAATCTCATTAATATTTATTCCATCTTCTACATTATATAACCATCAATCTAACCAAATACTCTTTAATCTCTGTACCACTGTGGTGTTACCTTAGATTGTTTTTTTAGTCTTTCATCTCAGAACTTTGTTATTGATCAATAACGTACTTTTCTTGTCGCAGAAGGCACTATTCACACAATGCGTTACATGCATGAATTGCAGTCGAATTCATAATGTCTCTCAAAATGCAAATTTTAAATCTTTGAGAAATTTTAATATATTTTATATTGTGGGGACGGTACCGGAAAGCTATGTAATTACACAAAATACGAGTACCATAAGTGCGATGAATGGTGGAGGCGGACGAGTTGCGTTGATAAGAGGCAGGGGAGAAAGGACAATGGTTTGAATAAAGGGTTATGATTATGCAGGGATAGATCCAGTATTGTTTACTGTGTAATTCAACACACATTTTAAGTAAACATGCAACAAAAAATACAGAATATTGGGATTTTTTCTATTTTGTTTTTTTTTTTTGGGGGGGGGGTGTGGGGTGGGGTGGGTGTTAACCAGAGAATTCCCGAACCCGAATGCATAATTTTCCACATGAAGTACGCCTTATGAGTTGATACGCAGACTGTCCAATCATCATCAAATTGATAAGGAGGCTGCAGTATTATGTTAATACTGATCCTTTCCACAAACGAAAAATAGGCCGATGAAATCGTCAAATGTGTACCTATGCGCGCAACTAGTAGAAAGCTGTATGACGGAGGGCCACCACGGATGCCGACATTATGTACACCATACATGGTATGGGTACATATAGAAATGGATTGGAGGAGTGCTAATTTGATGGATAAAGGGTTAATATCTCCGGATCAAATTATCAGATTTACATAAAAAACTATACAGCACAGCACATCAGTAACCTGAACATATATATGAAGTAACATGACAATAGGATTGATATTTTTGGAGTTATCTCATGCCAAAGGGATTGGAGAAATTTTCAATTTGAAGGATAAAGGGTTAATATCTCAGGATCAAATTGTCAGATTTACACCAAAAACTATACATCTCGGCACATCAGTAACCTGAACACAAATATAACGTAACTTGACATTCCAAGCAATATTTTTCAAGTTATCGAATGCCAAAGCGATTGGAGGAATTTTCAATTTGAAGGATAAAGGGTCAATATCTCAGGATCAAAATAACAGATTTACACCAAAAACTATACAGCTCGGCACATCAGTAACCTAAACACAAATATAAAGTAACTAGACAATCCAAGCAATATTTTTCAAGTTATCGAATGCCAAAGGTATTGGAGGAATTTTCAATTTGAAGGATAAAGGGTTAATATCTCAGGATTAAAATAACAGATTTACACCAAAAACTATACAGCTCGGTACATCAGTAACCTGAACACAAATATGAAGTAACTTGACAATCCAAGCAATATTTTTCAAGTCATCGAATGCCAAAGGGATTGGAGGAATTTTCAACTTGAAGAATAAAGGGTTAATATCTCAGGATTAAATTATCAGATTTACACCAACAACTATACAGCTCGGCACATCAGTAACCTGAACACAAATATAAAGTAACTTGACAATCCAAGTAATATTTTTCAAGTTATCGAATGCCAAAGGGATTGAAGGAATTTTCAATTTGAAGGATAAAGGGTTAATATCTCAGGATCAAATTATCCGATTTACACCAAAAACTATACAGCTCGGCATATCAGTAACCTGAACACAAATATAAAGTAACTTGACAATCCAAGCAATATTTTTCAAATTATCGAATGCCAAAGGGATTGGAGGAATTTTCAATTTGAAGGATGAAGGATGAATATTTCAGGATTAAATTATCAGATTTACATCAAAAACTAAACAGCTCGGCACATCAGTAACTTGAACACAAATATAAAGTAACTTGACAATTCAAGCAATATTTTTCAAGTTATCGAATGTCAAAGGAATTGGAGAAATTTTCAATTTGAAGGATAAAGGGTTAATATCTCAGGATCAAAATAACAGATTTACACCAAAAACTATACGGCTCGGCACATCAGTAACCTGAACACAAATATAAAGTAACTTGACAATCCAAGCAATATTTTTCAAGTTATCGAATGCCAAAGGGATTGGAGGAATTTTCAATTTGAAGGATAAAGGGTTAATATCTCAGGATCAAATCATCAGATTTACACCAAAAACTATACAGCTCAGCAAATCAGTAACCTGAACACAAATATAAAGTAACTAGACAATCCAAGGAATATTTTTCAAGTTATCGAATGCCAAAGAAATGGATACGGACGCCGGACGGACGGACGGACGGACGGACGGACGGACGGACGGACAAAGGATGGACGAACGACGGATGGTCACCCCGGATGCCGGCATTATGTGTACCATACATAGTATGGGTACACATAAAAATGGATGCACCCATCTTCTGTAGAGAGTATTCACTGAACTCTATACAACTGGACTGCAGGAATGCTCAAAGGTCACATATAAAAAATTGTCTTGCTTGCCGTCATCTTGGGGCGAGGGCGATATTGCTATAAATAAATAATGGTCCACAAAACACAATTTCTTGAAGGTTTTCACTTTATTGAAAATATGTTGTAACTATTCAGTTTGCATTGCTACGAAAATGTGCACACCATAAACATTTTCATTTTTCACAGAAAACGAAGTGTATTAATACACGCCTGTTCTATGAAATCACCGTCAACAGCAACACTAAACCATTCGGAAAATGAAAACCCGTTCTGCACACATGTGCCGAACGGAAATCGTTGACGGATTATTTTTGGATGATCACACCATCTGTCAAAACTTAATATGACCCCGCCTACTTGGAATTCCGTTTGATCTACAATCACGGAAGCCGTGCAGTTTAAACGAAGCGATTACGTTCGAATAAAAACCTTCATCTTTGTCTATAAGATCACTTCTAAAGTTTAGAAGGGAGAGTTCAAACCAATCATTAGTAGCTGTATAATGATAACAAATTGAATCGAACTAGCTCAAATATACATGTACCTCGGTAGTACAAACATACGTATACCACCTGTTTGACCTATTTATAAATCTGCTGACGGGAATTCCCCCAAAATCGTACATGTGTTTGTAAACATTAGCAGACGATTGATCACCCAAAACTAAACCGATTGCGAAATAACTTGTTGATAGTTGTCAAATGAATTGCTAAGTGTCCTTCTGATAATTATTTTTAAAGACGCGAAGGCCTGTAATAAACACCGAACGACACGTGCGTGTGAATGGGTTATTCGACATGGCACGAGTGACAGCGCGGAAGGATAAAACGAGAGGCCTGCCTTTCGTTTTATCCTTCCGCGATGGCACAAGTGCCATATAGATTAACCCATTCACACGCGCGTGTCGTTTTGTGTATTTCTTTAAAAGAACGACTGGCGATTACGATCGTGTCTGAGCCAAATGTTTTTTCCACGAGGGCGAGATTTTCCTATCCCAATCCCCACACCACTCGAGAATTCGGAACGAGCATTTCAAAGTTCTGTGTATAGCAAAGGGATATACTATGAAAACGAATGGAAGTCGACGACAGCTATAGGTTAACATATTTAAGCTTATCTTATCTTGAGAGTGCAACTCTTAAAAAGTTCTCCGTGACGGCGAATCAATTTATATTTAATATGTCGCTACCAGACTATACAAACCTGTCGTTCAACGGTCACATTTTGGCAGGTTGTCCCACATTGGAAAATCGATTCATTGCTCATTATTTTGAAGTCTCGGTTTTTCGTATGTGCCGTTATCGGCCAGGAGGCAGAGTTGAATACAAACTACACAAAAGGAGGAACATAAACGCTCTAATGGGTTGTTTGTCATCAACCTGGATTTTACAATTTCTCAACAAGTTCTCTTTCAAGCTCTCGGTTTTTCATTGGGGCCACCCTATTAAAACCAGTGAGATAGATGATCTGAAAATTTCAGCAAATATTTCATTAGCGCAAATACAGGGCAACATCTCCGTAAGATCTCCTTACCAGCCTGCATGATATTAATTCTATTACAAAATAATGCAAGGTAGCACATTTTCTTCTGTGAGAGCCAATGCAAACAAACAAATGATTCCTCTTTCTGGCCAGGTTGAGATTAATGTATGTGGTAAAAATCGGAACCGTTCTAACTGGATGGAAGTTTTTGCGTGCACTGTTCATACTTATAAACGTAACCCTTCACAAACATACGTTCATTCAGGGGCGTCGCTAAGGAGGGGTTTAGGGGGTGTGCCCCCAATATTTTTTTCAAGTCGGAACATTTTGGTCACGATTGAAGTCTAAGATAACTATTCTCTCTTGCTAGTACCCATGTACTTTCTTAAATGACCTGATTTGATACTGGGATTTGTGTCACACCTTCGAGGAAGACATGCTTTGATGATGCAGTTGGAATATCAGGCAGTTGGAATTTGAGGCATCACAGTCGAAACAAATAGGTTAAGCCCCCTCCCCCCTTCCCGCACCCAACTGATCATCTTCGAGACGCCCCTGTAGTCACTGTTTGCGTAAAGCACTACTTGAGCGTCAACAAGCTATCGACACCATGATCAACAAATCAGTGGAAATGATTAGTAAGAATTTAGTTCTACAACAAGGTATAGGTATGCATTGGGCCTCCCTAAAATACAAATGTCTGAATGAATGTACTGAATGAATGAATTCTTTATTTGCAGTACACAGTTATAAATTCCATAAAGATAATAATAATACAATATAAAATTCACAACGAGGAAGAAACATTCTCTTTCTCTCCATGAACAAACCAACAACATGCAAGGCTGAAAGACGAATATATTCTCAGTTCAAATGCGGAATCAATCCTACATATAAATATATAAAGCATGCATATCTATTGTGTCATATAAATATATTTATTACACATCCATTAAACTTTAAACTCTTGTATTCAACGGAATTGCCGCTATGGCATAAATGTTTCTGTATTCAACCGGTGATGTACAAGCCGGAGCTTTTTACCCAGCACAAATTCCTTTCCCGTCGAGTCATTAATTACGCTTCGAAAAGTTTCCAAACTTCGTTACACAATTATCAATCGTCTGTCGGGTGGTGTCAAAATGAAAACGTCCAAAGGAAAATAAAGTCGGTCCACAAAAAGATTTGTTAACCAAAAATGAGATAATATTTAAAAAAACAAAAACAATCATTTCCAACCACAACATTAACCCAGTGTCGTGGCTGTCTCGTCTGCGGATTCCATTATATCTAAATTGGTCAACTTTATTTCGGTAAATGTTCGGACATCCTGACATCCTTCGAACTTCTTTTAAAAAGATTTCTCCCAGCTGTTTTGCAAATATGCCCAAATTTGTACTTGTATTTTTACTAACAGTAATAGCCACCAAATGGTTTGGCGTGAATGGACAACAGACGAAGAGAAACAGAGATATGAATTTCAACAAACACGTCCAATAGAAAAGATAACGAATATAATTTAGACTGATTCCCCAAAAGCTGTTATGAGTTTTTATCGATCAATTTGATCAGTACAGCTTCAAACAAAACAAACCGACTCATCACATTTGGCTTTAAACATCGGAATTAAAATTTGTTTATTTAAATGAATTTTAATGCATGGGATGTGTAATAAACACGTATACTCGAGCGAAATATGACTACGCCTTTCCAACGTGTTATGTAAAACACTCACCGATTCAAACACATATCGCGTTCTGTCTAGATAGTATGCATATATTGTGTGTCAAGTAGAAAATAAATTATCCCACAAGTAGGATAACTACTGAACGCACGAGCCCTAGTCCAGAAGGAAAAAAAATATTTTGACAAACTTTATTTTTATTTTATTCATCCCATAACGTTTTCCTATTGTCTTGGTTAAACGAATAAACATTTGTGATAAATTATAAAAAAAAAGAATTGCGTCGAGTTTAATGATATTAGTAATGTCACGACTATTATAAAACATGTGTAGTTTAAAATCTACGGTAGAAATACATGAATCCCGTCCCGAAACACAGCAGAAACGACCTAAAATGAGACACCCACACAGGCAAAATCTCTAAAAAGGCTAACTCAACCCTTCTCTTCATTCTAAAGGAACTTAAAGAATTGCACCCAAAGACATTAAAACTAACATCCATTGCACTTGTCATGATTAGCCTGAAAGACGGTGTAACTATCTGGGATCCTGTCAAGGTGATAGCTCAAAGTTGCGGTTTTTTGTTTAAAAGTGTAAATATTTTCGACAATCTTTCTGAATGGGTTAAACATAAAACGTAAAAATAGGTATATGGCGAATAATTCAAATTCTGCTAATTAGGCATGGAAGTTTAATGTCCATTATGGCGCACTTGTTGAACGCCACATGGGCTATCTGATAACAGATCAATGGTAAGAGAGACAATATTCTCTTCTGTAATCGTTATCTATGTAATTACAGACAGTTAATATTTAATTGTAGAATACAGTGCATCACATATGTTCTGGACACACACCCATATTACGCATCTATCCTGTCTCCGAAATGTCAAAAGATACCAAAATGCGAGTCTTTCAAAGGAACTTTAAAGCGAGTGTTAAATTAAGATAGATCTAAGCGGCCAAATTCAAGAGAAGCGATTTCTGAGAATAAATGTTCTGGCTATCTAAATAAAAATCGGGGGATTTCTCGAAAAAGTCATTCCAACCGATTCCAGTCAGAAGGTGTGTAAGGCTGTGAGTCGTTGTGAGTAAATGGGGAGGTCCCATGCGATAGGTTAGAGAAGGTGCCGCATCGGTGCGAAAGTATAGGCACGTTGTCATGTAGGGGAACCACAAAGCTCATATTGAGAATAGGAGCAGTCGCGGGCCAAGTCGGTGGCCATATATCAGAAAAGAATCAGGAACAGGAAGTACGAGCTCAGGGAGCTATATGAATTTAGGTAAACGGTATTACCTGTTTTAGAAGGCAAGACATAGGTAGTCAGTTGGCCTGAGGGCACTCAGAGAAGGTCCGAATTTAGCCTTGGCCGTCGAGGGTCATAGACACCGAGATTGAAAGTCCTTGTATTGTCGTAACCCTGTGAGGAACCGACAATAGTTTGTTAACGGTTGCGAACCGTAGTGGCATTGTAGCCAAAGAAGTAAAAGCTGTAACGTTGAGGTCTAGAAACCGTATTAAGAGCTTGAGTAAGCGCTTGAATTGCTCGCGAGTTAAAATAGTTTTAGGCGGTGCGAGAATTGGTGATGTTGAGAACACTTTGCAGAATATTATTATGTAAGCTTTGTTAAGTATATATCCGAAGGCGAGGAATAACTTAACCCCGTGAGAGCCAGGTAAGGTGCAAACTGATCGTGAATTGTGGTAGACGCCGATTGAATTGTTATTGAACTGTGAGAACGCTGATAGAGTCACACAAGCAGAACATTATATGTGTTAAGCCCGACTGACGGTGAAGTTATCCCTGCGAGGAGGAAGCAACGAGAAGAGAACAGACACTTTGTATTTATCACAAACCGCGAGAAGACGAAGATGATGTGAGGTTGATCCAGCGGACACAGCTAGCTGAGGGAGACGTCGAGGGCCCTAAAGAATAAACTTTTATCCGCATAATTAGTGTATTCTTATGGATAATTTTGTGAGTAATTTGTTTCATATTATATTTCTTCGTACATGTTAATAAATAATCTTTTCAGTGAATTATCGTTGATCACCCTTTGGCGTTGTAAGCCACAGGCACCTTCAGGAATCCTAAGAGTCCCAAGCGGATAGGGCATTGATAAGGCGGCAAGGTTTACGTTCGAACTGGGGTTCAGACGACAGTCACTGGCTGTCGCCTGAGCACTGATAAGAACACAAATTTTCCTCCATCATTTTGAACATCAATTTAACTCCTGTAATCCTGAGACAGATCCCTAAACAAACGACAAACTCTTAAAAAGTTCTCCGTGAATACAGAATTAGCTAGAAGGTTCATATGGAACGACCACTTCTCAAGGCAGACAGGGTTACGAACATGCTTAGGGACATGAACATCCCATCATTTGAAGTGAGATGGAGACAACTGCAACTCATATTCATGAAAAAATAGATTCAGGGACCGCTATCAGCTCTCCAAGTTGAAAGACTGTTCTATCTAGCTAGGCACAAAAGACTTGTACATACCACGCAATACTAGGGCCACACCGGTAAGGATACTGTAGACAACTCTGTTCGAAACAACACAAACTGGTACAAAGTGACAACTAGTGAATATGAGCATCACTCACATCCATTTTAGTGCCACCATTCATTGACTGGTATAAGCTTAGTGATAACGCCAAACGTTCAGCATCTTTAAATCATTTCAAGGCTACCACCGAAAAGGAAGCATCTAGGGCACACCTGAACTCGTCGTACAAATGCCAACTTGGATTCTACGGCATAACAGATATAAACACAGAAAGTAAAAATTTACCTCAGGTTTATTATATCCATATAATACTTGAGACTAGTTAAGGGACTGAAATGATTTTAATTGATCTGATACTAAAATCTTAATAAAAATAAATAACATAATAATAATTGATTTCTTGGGAACTTGTCGGAATTTTTTTTTAGACATGCCTGATAATGGAATCGCATTCTGAACGAAAATGTATGATATAAATGTTTGTGTTTACAATTTAATTCTGTCGGCATGGCAAGTGGTCTATTATTTGGTAAAAATCGTCCACCGTTCAAAACATATAGTTATACATTGGCGAGACAATTATTATCCTCGAGAGAGGTGGAGGTGGGGTGGGGGACATTTCACCCAAGGGGGAGATATTTGACCAAGACACGAGACTTACCTTGTGTCTGGGTCAAATGTCTTTACCCGAGGATAAGATTTCCATCCACACGCCCAGACCACCTGAGAATGATTTTTCTCCCAACACAATCCACATGACGCCTTCGAAATTAAAATAGTGCTCGTGCGATGGAATATTCACTATTCTATGGTCGATCGCAGATCAAAATGAATTGCATATTGGAAAGAGCATCGAAACGTTCTGTATATAGCACAGGTATTTTCTATGAAAACGAACTGAAGTCCACGACTGCGATAGGTCAACACATTTTAGCTGACATTCCGGTGACACTAGTTTTGAAATTTTTGATTACGATGTCGTCATGTGGTGTATATTCAAAACACAGACGATGATAAAATAGACTGACGATTATTAAATATTAAAATGAAGATGTTCACGAGAGATGGATAAGATAGATCTGTCTAAACCAGGTGTCTCACCCGGGAAACGCGTATATCACTAGACATGTGATGGGAGAAAATACGATCAGACTTGAGTTTTTGAAAAAACAACAACTTTGTTTTAAAACATTTTTGGGGAATCTATTAAAATTCCCATGAAAACGTAAGTACTATGTAATGTGATTTCCCCCAAGGAAGCAGCGACCCGGGGGTGACATCATAGCCACGTGACCCAGTGGCACTAGAGTGGCCCGTGTTTCCGTCGACCATTTTCTAATCTGGAGGCCACCAACTTGGATTCTATGATAGCATGACACAAAACCTACTAATTGGACGAGGTGTGTCCGGATGGTGTGTTCCACTGAATACGATTATATCTAATTACCCAAATAGATCCGACAACTATTTTTACTAGTTCGGATTCTTCTAGAATCCTCTGCTCTGCTTTGTTATTATTTTTTCTGTCTTACTGTCCATCCAATCCTATTCATTTGTTCTGGGGTAAACTCCAGTAGCTTAGAAAAGCCTTCAGTTTAAATAGCTTTTGCTTATTGTTACTATTTTTAGCATTCACTTCTGACTACTTCTAACCCTATTCTGGGTCCTCCTATTTTTATTCCTAACAGCATGGGACGTGTTTTGTTTATCCGGATCACCAAATCTGATGACTTTACTGACACTAACTAACCAATCAGATCACTCCATTCATTTAATCCCCTCCCTTTACACACTGATGATATAAGGATTCGTAGGAATAAGTCCAACCGTCAATGAGTTATTGCTGGAATATGCATTCCTCTAACGACTCGAATCTCATCGAGCAAATAAGTTATCGAGTAGTGACTCGAACCCCACCGAGAAAATGGACTGAAATTCGTGGAGGGGTAACGACCGGAGGGTCGAGGTTGGGACTAAGGGACGTCCCCGACCCCCGCTCCCATCATCACCACCACGGCATTTTGAAAGCCCCCCCCCCCCAAAAAAAAAAGACTGGCTTGGGCACCCCCTATTATAAAATCCTGGCTAAGTGTCTGCTGAGGTGATGAATGCGGACAGAGAATGCACACGAGGACAAATGAAGCACAGGAATTTCGATATTTATTCACTGGAATTTACGGGAATCTTATCAGAAAAAGAGTATAGAGTTTTACGGAAATGTTATGGGAATCATATTACTGGATTCTCGTCGAATTATCTTAAGGTCCGAAGTATCTTCACAAACACTTCTGAAACACTCTAATAGCATGACTGCTTGGGTGATGTTTCGTACTTAGGAATTGTAATACTAGTATGAAATTAGACTTTGTAATATGTCAGATCTTTAGAGAACGGCTGTCACAAACCTGTTTCTCTGATAAAATAAATTATAAGGTGTTTGAAAAAATAATTAATAACCCAGGAAAGTGAATATGTAATTGGTAGAAGAGAATATGTGGCAACAAAGTGTTTTCTCAACAACAGCATCCCACAATTCATAAATTGATTCAGACGTGTCAATCAATTTTCATGTCGTCACAAAATACTTACATAAAGTACTAGATTCGTAAATGATGCTACAAATTTAATTAACATTGCTTGAGAACCGCAAACATGCTGGATTCAAAGGGCAATAAGATATGCTGATGTACCACAATGCTCGAGAATTCACCCAATAACCTTGTGATACAGAGTCGGCGGAACCGGGGATAGGGGGGTGTGAGCACAGGGGACACGTGCCACTCTACTTCTTTCCACATACATGTTGCGTGGTTACACGATGAGTTAAAATGGGCGCATGCAAACGTACCACTAAACAGACATTCGTGTAATATATTATTTGCAAATCCAAAAAACATTTGGCCAAGGAATCCCACGTTTGGTCGCTTCGGTCTGTTTCTTCTACTTCGACCATCTTACAACCCGGAGGCTAGCCGAACCGTGGAAGCCTTGAAAATTTGTGCCCATCACTTTCATCGAACTTCGCCGTCTCTGGTGTGATATTACTTCATGACTTGGAAGAAACCTTCAGCACAGAATCCAGCAACCTTTCAAATCATGGGTACAGCACATCTGAAAAATCCCTGCCTCAACATCAGGATAAATTGAGATGTTCATGTATCTTAGATCTTTTCCATAATTGAGATGTTCATATATCTCAGACCGTTTCCATTTGAGGGCAGGAATAGATGCGAATAAATAACAGGGTAAAATTATATGATTGGGTTTTGACACTACATCTGGCGGTACACTGCACACACTACTGTTAAAATACGGCAAGGGTACAGGTCCTTTTATCCTAAATGTTAAGT
This sequence comes from Pictodentalium vernedei, assembly GCA_031216915.1. NCBI lineage: Eukaryota > Metazoa > Mollusca > Scaphopoda > Dentaliida > Dentaliidae > Pictodentalium > Pictodentalium vernedei. The sequence goes on from CM062293.1 coordinate 229,565,535, forward strand.
TCCGTCTTGTACAAAAACTAAAGAACTGATATCTGTTTCTCTTCGTTGCACCAGGGGCCAATACTATAAAACGTTTACAACTGTATTTTTCACAACTGTATTTTGTACATGTCAATATAAATCACTGTAATAAATCATTGGCGTTTCAAAATATGTAGTATAAACTCTTCCCCCTCCCCTCCCCGAATAGATGCGAGAATGGGTGCTGCTCGGGATTGACCGACTAACAACAAAAATTTATAATCATATCAACAAACTGTAACCCACACTTAATCCGTCTATACACTGCAAAAGAAATAGTTTCTCTATAAAATCATTTGATTCGATATTATAACGTACCTTTTTTCATGAGACATTTTGAATTTTTGTACAGCCATAGAGTACAATGTATGGATTTAAGGCTATCAAACTATTATTCGGCCTCACAATATAAATCTTCTGTTTGCATTGTCGGAAACCGGGTTTAGTCGCTGCTGAGAAAAATAGATTCACGCCGTGTATTCAGACAAAACTCAAGGATTGTTGCCTGAATCCGTGCGTTGACGTATGGTCTCACCGTGACGAATCTGCCCGTTTCGTTAATGCTGGGGTGGTTCTTATCCTGAAGGGGTCTATGACGTTTCCCCAAAAAGCATAAATCAACAGGGGTTCACTGAAAACAACAATTTTAATACATATAAATAAAAAAAATATATTAACTTGTGACTGTCCCGGTCGTAATGCTATCGGCTAAAGCTAGAATGGGGGCTACTCATACATTAAAAAAATAGCCCACGGTGAATTACAGAAAAATGTGCTTAACCCTTTGAACAGGAAAGACTGCTTTTCCGGGCCAGGATCGTGATACGACTTGGATTCATCAAATAGATAGTTGCTTACTGATTTTATGTGGTAAACCAATCAAGATTTTCAACGTGCAGCCCAAAGGCTGCACGTTGAAAATATTGCATGGTCTACCCCCAAGTAACGAATGTAGACTCTCCCAGTTGATGGCTCTGGACTGGTATGGAATATACCATCAGGATCCTAAGGATTAATTAATGTAGTTTCAGCTATATGTGTTAAAGGGGTTTGTTAGCAAGTTTTACAATTTGTAGTGACGTCTCTTGTTGGCCGCAAGATTGTTGTGAGACGAAATATTTCACAAGCGGCTGTTTTGTGGTCTCTTTCTTCTGCAGTACTACGTTGTGGCTTTTAGTCAAAACGGAACGTGACATTCTGCAGATAATTGACAGCATTTTACGTTCCTGTACAATAATATGAGAGCATGTGATAAAAACGAAACATTTTAGTGACACTGTAAAACAAACTGACATTTTTTACGCACGTTTATAATAAGCGGCGTTGCCGAAGCGAAGAATGGATGATTTTAAATTCATCAATAAATTCGAACTTTTTTATACATTAGAGACGGACATTTTGAATAAATTAGTTTTTTCTGCTGTTCGTACGTTTGCATTCTGACGATAAAAGGAACGACAAGAGTTGATTGAGCGAGAATAAGTCATCACAATGCCAACTAACTACCACCAAAAATGCCAATTACGATTACCGAACTGTTAGACTGTATCGATAAAACTAATTTCAAAAGTGTTACTTTGAGAGAACTGTCTGGAACAATGGATTTCGGTATTTAACCCTTTACCAAACATGAAAAGCAGACGACACTTGCAAACAAAATTCTTGAATAACTAATTTTTTTCATTTTTTGTCTCAAAAACATAGGTTATGACCCCTCGTTGGAACGAGCTCGACGAGCTCGTTCCAACGAGAGGTCATAACCTATGTTTTTGAGACAAAAAATAAAAATATAATGAAAATTAATTGGCGATTTTTTTATAAAAGCGCTGGCCGGTTTTGACGTTACGTTGGGTAAAGGGTTAAAAGTACTTGTGGGAGCAATAGACATCTCATTATTTGCCTCAAATAACCGAGGATTTTCTCACGTAATTGTTTGATTCAGGTGTGAGTTTCAAAGTGCACTTTTGACTAATTCTATCATGAAATGGACCCTGTTTTCAGAAAGAGATATACTGTCCCAGTGGCGTAGCTATTCGGGCAGCCAACAATGATTTAGAAACACTGTTAAGTCACCTGCAGCTACGTACATGTGTATTGCGTTAGTTATTAATGTAAAATTACTCTGAGGACTTAAGGATTAAATATTCGTTACCATGGAAACAACATTTTTGAAGGTTTTGCAATATCTTTTGAGTGCATCTAGGGTTTCCCTCCAACTCAAACTCGGATATTTGGAACAGAAAATTCTTGAATCCTCCTTCAAGGTGAAAAAATGTAAAGACATTTTCAGAAAAAGACGGAAGATCTCCCAGCTACATTTTAGACAGTCTAAAAGTCATTACCTTCTTTACTTACTGAATATGCGAGTGGCTTGTTCAGACCATGTTTAATTTCACTGGTCAACCAGGGGGGGTAAATTATGGTGGGACTCCCCGCCCCCTCTCCTCCTTATTTCCTTTTCTCCGGTCGGGACATATGGATTGGAGTTTCATATATCGATTTGCCCTTGCAAGTCTCCCACTAGAAAAGATTTGATACCTAAGCTCATGAACGTCAGGAGTCAAGTCCACCAAATACCGAGTCGGTCAGATATGGTCGACAATGTGCTGATGGGAGCCCAACAAGAAAGGTAGAATGACAACATTTTAAATTACTCGGGAGCGTCTACATCTTATGTGTTAGACTGGAGAAGTAATCAATGCATTAATGTTCACGTTCCACCACTGCATCAAACTTATACGTTCGGACCCTGCAAAGCTTCGTGATTCGATTCAATTTAAAATCTTAAATTGCCATTCGGTTCGATTCGAATCTGCTGAACGATTCGTTTGCATTCGACTCTTTTCACAGCTTGGCATTAGTCATTTTCGTTGTCTCACAATAGTATAGTTCTGGTGGAAAGTATACATAAATAATATTGAAAATAAAGACTGAATGTTGTTTCCGCTATCTAAACAGAAACAATATCTAGTGAGACTGTTAATTCCAGTCTCACCAGACACTATCACTGTTGAAAGAAAATTTAAAGTTTTCGAGCAATATCAACGATGAGCTGTTGCAAGCGTCTATCCCTGTGCAATGCCAAGTACCGATGATTCTCGCACTCGTTTCTGCTTTTGAACTATAATCCTTACTGGGAATTATTACTTTCCAAAGTGTGATTTACTGGGATTTCCGGGTTTGATTATAAACGATAACTTCACAAGTGAATTACGCAATCAACAATTGGGTCATGTATCCGTGCGCGCAAACAAAGACGCAAATGCTTGAATAACTATTATTTTCATTTTTTGTCTCAAAAACATAGGTTATGACACCTCATTGGAACGAGCTCGACGAGCTCGTTCCAATGAGGGGTCATAACCTATGTTTTAGAGACAAAAAATGAAAAAATAATGAAAATTAATTGGCGATTTTTGAGAATAGCTCTGGCCGGTTTTGGCAGTTACGTTAGGTAAATTGTTAAATAATATAATTATCGTTGATAATGAAAAGTAATAAACAGAGTAATCGCTTGACTGGACTGGTTACGTGAAATAATTCATTCGAGGCGAGTGACTATATTGTAAAACACTCGTGCGCATTCGCGCCCTCGTGTTTGTACAACGTCCCTCACCTTTCATGAATTATTTCACGTAACCAGCCCAGTCAAGCGATTAAGCTTTATATATTCTAACTACATCACAAAAGCATGTCTTCGACCAAGGTATGCCTTGGTGATGTAGTTGGAATATTTTATCAGTCGGGACTTGAGCCATCACTGTCGGAACAAATCAGGTTTACAGCACCCCTACCCCCAGTCGGTCATATTCAAGACGCACATGATTCGATTCAAGATTCGATTCGAATTCGAATAATAGACCCGATTCGATTCGAGATTTGATTCCAACGAAAATGGTTGATTCGCAGGGCTCTATTATAAATATGACGCACTCAAGCACCCAATATTGCATTCATTCTTGATTGATTGTTGCCACAAACACATAGTCAGGGGTGGTGTGTGTAAACCTGATTTGTCCCGACTGTGATGGCTCAATGAAGTACTGTATTTAGTAACAGTAATTATTAATTCTAGTATATCGGTCGTGAGGCACGGGTTGTGAATGTAAACCAACATACTGCTCAGTTAAGTCCAGTCTCTTTTAGGGTTGTCGTTGAGGTAGTTGTATGGCAGCAGGACATTCATGTCTAGGCGAATCAGTGTCGGAGCTCCGAGAAAGATCTCCGTCGAGGCGTACTGCAGAAAACTTTACAGTTTTCAGTTGAACAGCCTCATATCCAGCATAATGACTGGTGAAGTTCTGGATTGAAATAAGCGATATATATTATAGACAGATGCAGTAGTCGTAACTCAACATTTTATTTAATTAACACGTAATGTACCTGTACTACCAAATGATCATGTTGGGACATCAGCGGCCCAAATCGCGTACAGTACAGCCGCCGTGGACTGGTCACATTCCACGGGGGGGCAATATTTCCAGGGTCGCAATAAGATTAGATACCAAAACCCTTATTATAGGAATAATCATAAAAAATTAATTAATTTTAATTAAAAAATTAAAAATTAATATATTGATACATTTTATAGTATTTGATAAAATAAACGTACTGCAGGGAAATGACATAGCCACGAGGACTGTCTTCCTGCCATTCCCATTTGACTGAGACAAAGTCCTCAAACAATCCTGACGACAGACAGTGCCTACATAAGTGAGAATCCAACATGGCATGGAGGGCTCCAGACAGTTCGCTATTCAATACTTAATACTGATGATTTGTATTACCTTGTAAACGCATGCGTTGACATCACTGCCCAAGCGTGGATTATGACCAGTCCAAGGAGACTGCACTGTACTGCAGGCCTCCAATTGTGTGAGCGAATGAAGTCCCAAAACCAAATCAAGTGTTTTAAGAAGATACGTGATTAATAGTAAGACAGAATTGCTATCTTAGACTCTAATCCTGATGAAAAAGTCCCGACTGGAAACACAAATGGTATCACACCACCTAAACCCACCAGAGCGACACCCCTGCGACACAGTCGGTCATATAAACGGAGGTCTACGGTACCCAATTCGGGCCACCTACGCCCTGGATGACTGACTTTGAATACAGTGTACACGAACAAACTATGAAATTGGGAACATTGGTGTCCCAACTTCTGCTTAGCCCTTTACCCAACGCAGACGATATCAAAATTTATTATTTTAAATATCATTTCTTCAAATTTAAAAAAAAATTTCAACAAAACCATATCATGTGACCCCTCGTTGGAACGAGCTCGGCGAGCCCGTTCCAACGAGGGGTCACATGATATGGTTTTGTTGAAATTTTTTGAAAAAATAATATTTTTTCAACTCCTGAAGTTGCACATTACGCGGGCGGATGCGGCCGATTCCTTGGGTAAAGGGTTAATATACACAACTAAATTTCTAAGAACTCCTGGTCAGTTATACACAATTAAATTTCCCATAAGTCTAAATTTTGATTTATAATCGCGACTATCCAAAATTCCAACTACTTCATCAAGGCATGCCTTCATAACTTAAACCAGAGAACTACACTTATTCATAAGCACAAGGTTAGGTCGTATATAAGAAACAACAAACAAACTGCATGAACAGCATGTACGCGTAGGCATAAGTGATGGGTACATGGCGCAAAGAGTCACTATATCAGATACAAGAAGGTATGCAGACATCTCTTTGAACGTTTATCAGACAAAGATTGGTGTACTCTTCTTTCCTATGCATATAAAAGCAGCTCTGTTACACCTTGTTTAGTCGAACTCTGCATGTTAACTGATAGCGAATGTAAAACAGGAAACGGAATATCGATCAGAACAAGGTTGTATATTTGTGAATGCGAGAACTTGAGTGAAGACCTAAGTCGTGTGATGTTATGTGTTCTGGTTTTATTCAATGATAAATTCTGAGCTTTTTTTCTCGGTTTATTTGATGAGAAACACGAATATTATTTTTTTTTTTATAAATAGACATGAAAATGGTCTGATAGACCATTTTCATGTAAATTTACAAAAATAATATGCCCTCATTAGCATTATTTGAATAGAATACAATTTGTTTTGTAACAAATACTTTATTTTGCACATTTTGAACAGAATTCGATTTTATTTCAACTTATATTTAGAAGGCATTCAGATCCTTAAGTTAGTTTAACCATTTGCGTTTTACAGATAACAACCACATGGAACTAATACCGAAATTAATATAAAATTTGGTCACTTGGCGTATTTTTGTATGATTGCAGACAAAAGCAGAGTAATTTTGGATCAACCACGGTTGTATTGGCTTGACTTTATGTGTACACCTGATAAAAAAAATTTAAGGGGGAAGCTAGAAAATGTTTGGCCACGGAATAATATGAACTATCCGATTATATTGTCGGCTGGTTTGAATACTGACGCAGCAGGAGGGTGTATCGGTTTTCAAAACAGTGTAAACGGTAAATTCTACACTATCCTCTTTCTGTTTGAAAACAAATTCCAGTTCCGTGTGATAAGAATGAACCTTAGAAATTATTGTGATGAATTGACGATAACATGGTCTGAGGTTTGCGACTCGAAGCTCCGGGCCGCAAACCTCAGACCATGTTACCGCCAATTCATTACAATAGCGCTTATGTTCCAATAAGGCCTTACCCGTATCCCAAAAACCACATCGTGAAATGAACACAGCGACTTGAATGAATAAGGCAACTTTAGTAAATAAACCTTTCCTGTATCCCATGACGTCAATGGTCAACATCTCAGTTCACGTCATGAACAAGTTCATGATTTGAAGTGAGATGGAGTAACCTCGACCTTTTTATAAGTGGGTTGTGGGTACACATTCATAGAATGATCAATGCCTTGAAAAATACGATTTTATAGGCAATATACACATTGAATCTCCTCCCCTTTCTATCATATTTTTCAAATATTTCACTTGGTGAGGCGGTAACATATGCCCCTGATACGAAACCTATATCATGCAACTGCAGAATACAACCACGTGCTTAGGTGCGATTTTTCATGTTACTAATTATAGTACATTACAAGTTTTCGAAATACGTTTGAAAGGAACTTTGTACGATTCTATGTACGAAAACATTGAAAGCACTTCTGAAAAAAATTATAATTATTATATTATGGAAGCACATTGCTTTTATGCTTCGATTAATAGCTTGCCTGTCTATCAGCAAATCACACCAACATTTACTCACACACCATTTCGAATCGATCTTGAGAGGATTGGGCCCAAAGTTTGCATTCTTGTTTAGGTGTACATGGGAAAGTTTCATTTTACGATTTCGTTGCCAAGGTTTAGCAACAAAGCAACGCGATCACTAACTCTCTCTCTCTCTCTCTCTCTCTCTCTCTCTCTCTCTCTCTCTCCTCTCTCTCTCTCTCTCTCTTGAAAATTATCTGCTTCACATGGAACTTCCTTCACATACATTCTAAAAGCACTGCGTATTCCTCCAGCCCAAGTAGAAAGTCACTGGCAAATGTATATAGTGAGCGGTATAAAATAGGACCTTGCAAACCTCAAATTTCACGTCGATCGAATTTCGAATCGAATCAGACACCAGATCTCGTATCGAATCGAACCGAATCTCACCGCTTTTCAAGTTGTGGTTATTGCACCTTCTCACATCCGTAAATATTGTCGGTCTCCACTCAAGTATTGTGTAAAACGGCAACTCGTGCACATCAAGCAAAAAAGCGGAATCAACGTAATTTCGGAAGCGGAAACTACTTGAACTCTTTTTTCTATCATCGGGTTTCCTGGACGGGAGATCTGATGATAGAAGAAGAGTTCAAGAGGAGACACTTTGTAGGATTTTCGTAGGATTTTGAGAACACCTCGACGATTCGACAATTTTCGAATCGGCACGATTGAAATCAAATTGAACCGAGTCAATTTGGACTATTTTGAATCAAATCGAATTTCGAAGCTTCGCAGGACATTAGTATAAAAGAATGGTGGAGTTGACATCACAGTACTGAAACCAGAAAAGCAGACAGAGAATTCTGACCGGTCGAAATTCTCTCCCCGCTTTTTCTGGCGGTAACACTGTAGAATCCTACTTATCGAAACAATTACGAGAACATTAAAGGCTATTTCTATTTCTTTTTGTTGATGCAGTCTTGGTTTTGCAAGATTTTACTTTTGAAATCTCAACTGTTGGTGAGGGTGTGTCGGGATCCAAACGCGATGAGATCGCAGACAGACCGCTTTTGTGATCACTATAAGAAACATGTGATTTCCAAAAATAAGCTCGTGATACGATTATGCAACTTAATCTCATATTCAGATTGAGTGGATTAGGCAAGATAATGGAAAATTATTGAACAAGGATATCAGACCTAGAATGGGATAGTTAAACCTAAATAAAAATGTTTCTCTAAGAGAGAGAGAGAGTCATGGCGGATTGTAACCGAAATTGGCGAGAAGAGATCAGAGCAAAGACGTTTGAGGGTGGACTACATGTATGTGATACAGAGAAGCCAGTATTTGAAGAGTACTTGGATGGTTCATTTGGGGGCCACTCATGGAGTCAATAGTATATATAACATTTACAATTGTATTTTCTAGAACTGTATTTTCTACTTATTAATATAACTGACTAAAATGAATCATTGGCATTTTAAAAGATATGGCACAACAACCGGCAAATTGCCACATCTTTGAAAATGCCAATGGTTCATTTCAACCCATTTAAACTCATAACTAGAAAATACAATTCTAGAAAAAACCATTGTAAAAGTTATATAATACTGGGCCCTGTTCAACCGGAGGTCTAGGTGGCTAGTGCGTAGAGAAGATATTGAGCATGACGATGGCAGAGAGTTCCAGATGTGTAATTGTGGATACTTTTGAGACCATGGAACACTTTTATCTTAGAATGTCCAAAATATTAGTCAAAAAGAACAAGATCCAATTGGGTGTGTTAGAAAGAGGACTTGGAGAATGAAGAATATGTTGTTTTGGGAGGAGCGGGTTTGTATGGCCATCAGTGTAGTTGGGAAGAAAGCAATAAGAGATATCAATGTCTTTATAGGTGTTGGGGGTATAGAATAGAAGAGATGAGGGGTTGGCATTTGTGAGCGCAGGGTAATCAAGGATCCCTCATCTGAGAACACCGACAATAAGCGGTTGGTCAGAGTGTTATTATCTCATCTTCCCCCGTTCAGTGAACGAGTAAAATCGCGACTAGAACAGAAAATCTTGATTATCTATCTTTAGCATGTCAGAAACACTGATCAACATATCATTGGATTTCTGGAACGCTCATTGGTCACCCATATAAAAGTGTCTCAACCGCCACCCTCTCAGAAAGGTAAAATGAAAGTTTCTATAAACAAACAATGGTCAACAAAAAGAAGATCGTTTTCAAGTTCCAGACGCTCCTCATTCGCCGATCACTTTTTAAAGCGTATATTATGATGAGTATACTTTGATATCGGTTAACCCTTTACCCAACGCAACGGAATCAACCGGCCAGAGCTATTCTCAAAAATCGCCAGTTTATTTTCATTATTTTTTTCATTTTTTGTCTCAAAAACATAGGTTATGACCCTCGTTGGAACGAGCTCGTTGAGCTCGTTCCAACGAGGAGTCATAATCTATGTTTTTGAGACAAAAAATGAAAATAATTAGCTATTCACGAGTTTTTTTTTGCAAGTGTCGTCTGCTTTTCATGCTAGGCAAAGGGTTAAATATGAATAAGTTGATAATGTGCCATTTCCGTTTCAATGCGAAATGAATATTTATCATATGACTTCTCAGTTTTCTCGGCTTATAACCGTTTCATATTTTCAATAAATATTAATTAGTGCTTCAAAACACCTTCATTTCATTTGATTGGTCAATTTCAAAAGAACGCCTTCTGATTGGTTATCACCGAAAAGATCTGTGGCAAATTAATGCGCATATAAATAAAACCATTTCAAAACATCAACGAAGCCACCATGCCTGATTTTATTTGTTACAAACATTCACTAAAATCCGAATGTTAAGAAATGTATAAACTTGAAAATTAGTATTTATAACGCCGAATTGTGGAATTATATTTTGTCGCGGTTATGACGTATGATTGTGTGCAGCTGTGACGCGTCACGGTCAAACGCATGACGTTCAAGGTGAAATTCCATTCTTTAACCCTTCTATTCTATCTACAAGATGAGTTTGTGGTACCTGTTGTGTCATATGATAAACAGAATATGAAATTTGTGTTTTGGTCATACTCTATTTATGAAACTCGTCTACGAATTCTTAGACTCGTTTCATACATAGAGTATGACCAAAACACTCATTCCATACCCTCTATTTATGACATACTTGAGGTATTATTTACAAAAAAAATAATGCCGAGATTAGAAAGTTGATAGAGTGTTATTAGTTTTTGTGCGTAGCAGCTTTCATGTCATAAAACGTCATCGATTGGGATGAGTTACCACGTTGATTAACTGGACGCCCGGGAGGGGGGGGGGGGGGGCAGTTTGTGTGGCCACGTTTTTGTCGATGTTCCAGTAATCCAGTTGTATAGAAATCATTTGTCAGGAGTAATCGTCCTGGGATCTGGTGTGGCTTTTTAACCTGATTTCCTATAATTGATACACACAGAGCATATTTGGTTCTTCCAAGAACCGAAACTGGTTCTTCAGTTTGTCCTGGTAGAGATATCAGCTTTGGTTACAGGGAACTAGATTTGGTTTCTTGGAACAAAACATACAAATGTTTTGGGTCTTCGATTTTTCACATTAACTGGATTGTCATGGTCTCCGAACATTATAAAAATTATAAAATTCGAAAACCGTGCCAAGTTCAAGTTTTAAAATGGTGTCGGAGGAACGTCATTTATTTAATCGTTCCACCACGCATGCGGTATGTTGCACTACAACAGCGATTTTTTTATACAAACAAGACAGGCAACTCTATATGAAATTGACTGCTTCCAGATCACAAGAAGAATCCATTTTTGCGGTTCTTCCGTGGGTTTTGTTTCTGCATGGAACCACATTTGGCGGGCATTTGACGCGTATTTCATTGTGTGTATATTGTGTTGGTGCAAAAACCTATCCACGGATCAACGGATTCCGTAGACTACCACCTTTTTGGTTGATATGGTTTTCAGCAACCTCACAATTTGTTTTGGCAACAAATGTAAAAGTTAATTTGTAATAAGGAAAAGAGAATGCATATTTGATCTCTGATAAAAGATGGTCAACGCTCCGAATAAAGAAAGGCAGAATAGATTTCTATCGATTTAAGATACGTCAATAAATCATTGTCTCGTATGAAATAAGTACTCCGAGTTCACTTAGCCAAGTGCCAATATAATTGCTATTCTATAGAATTAACTTTTGTTGTCGATTGTAAGTGCATATTTAGATCAGCTGTAACGATTGGTCTAGTGCTGCGGGTTATTGTCTCGCCACAAAGTCTTAATGATTGGCCAGGCTAGATATGAATGGTAGAATGTATCAGTTTTATCACTTTACAGTTTCCGGCCATCATTAAGATGTTTTCACGCTTAAAAGCGTTTCATGTTTCGAGTAGTAGAGTGGATTGTAGTGGCAAGAATACTGTTTACAATGGCTTTAATTTCCGCTATGAATACTTGTTTGATGTTAGTGACTTTACAATGCTCTCTGAGACTGACTGGCCTTTAGATATTGTTTTTGTTTGACCCATTTTCAAGTAAAAGACAGAAAGTGACTGGACTACAACCAGAGCAACTTGAATGCTTAGGTCGCAAGAAGTCTTTATCCCAAGCCAACTTGATTTCATTGAATTAACCTTTTACTGCCATGAATTACTAACAACATTTGGAATATATTTTCTCTCCAACTTCTAGGGAATTTCATTCTTTCAACATATGGCAACTAATCAGAATTACCTCGTTCAAAGGTTGAATCGAGTTGGCAGTTACAGCCAGACGTGGTGTAAGGTCAATGAAATGGTGGGAGGGGAGCTAAAACTTCCGGTACGCACCTGTCCTACATTGGTGTGACCCTGAGGGAGAAAATAACTTTAACTCTTAACCCGCTGAGTATTTTCAAGATATTTTTTCATCAAATCTAGTCATTGCTGCATTAACGAGTGATAATCTAAATATAACAAGAAATCATTGGTGAAAAAATCCATTCAATTTACAGGAGAAAATATGTTTAAATATTCCCAAATTATACTTCTATCAGTGACAAGAGAAACCCTGTGCTGGGCAGGAATATCCACCACCAGCATGTATAGAGTTAACAAATGGGCAACAGTGTGCCAATAAATGACCCTGCGAATCTCAAATGTCCGGTCGAATCGAATGGAATTTGACAGGGTATTTCGAATAGCTGAATCTCGAATGGAATCGAATCGCTTTTTTCGGGTTATAAACAGTGTGGCGAATCCAGAAACCACTGTATAGTGTTTACATCATTTTCTGAAGTTTAGAAATAAATATTGTTTAAACTAAATATTGAACCGTCTTACAACCAGTCTTCGCTCTAGTATTGTTTTCAGAGGTGAATCGTCTGTGTAGGAAAGTCAATAAAGAACGGAATATTCCAAAACGGAATGGATGCAGTTTCGGAGGAGGAACCTCCTTGAACTCCTCGTTTGTCATCAGGTCTCCTTGGTAGGATTTTGACAAATCGACTATTCGAAAATTTCTGAATCAGCGTGACACGGCCCGAATCATCCGGACGATTTCGAATCGAATATATATATATATTAGAAAGCAAGTCTGCAGAAAAACATGGGGAGACACGTGCCCGTTGTGCAAACCCATACTTCTGAATCCACCATCTCTTGTTAGGCCTAAGTGTATGAGAAGAAAATGACGCAACTGATATCTTTAACTGGTAGAGTGCTGGAAGCGAATATTTGTGCTTTACTAAATACGATAGGCATTGACTATAACATCTACACTTTACTGATCGTGTTTTAATAATGACCCTGGTAAGAATCAAATTTTGTTGTTGACACCTTGCCCAGTTACATTTGATTGGATAGTGCCTCTCGGCACTATCCAAACAAAGGTAAAAGAGCAATATATGACGAAAGGAAACATGTGGTCAAGAAAAATGTAGCACTCCACCAGTTAGTGGCAGTGTCAATGGCAGTTGCGCATACTGACAGCGATACTGGTACAATGATGGTCAGCCGTTTGCAACTGGTAACAGTATCGGTTGGGCACTGTTACCACAACCACAGCTGTTAAAGGCGTCCAAACATTACCTGCCTTCAGTTAATCGACACGAAGGGAGGCGGATACGACCACTCTTGCTGGATATTCTCTTATTCCCCCTAATGCCTACTAAGAGTTCTGTTCAAACAAGCTCCTCCTTAACCTTATGAATCGGCCATTACAGGAAGCAGACAGGTGAGTGGGTAGGGATGAGTGGATGGCACGAGGGCAAAAATCCTTTTATAGAATGTTGAGAACGGGGTGGAACGGTGGTATCGTAAGTACGGATAATAAGGTTATTATGCTTAGCCTAATACAACCTGATCGGGTGTGAAGCATGTAGTGACCCGCAAAATATAACGCTAAGTTATACCAAGAACAACTACAACGGGTAATAACTTTGTAACGTCCTCATGTAAGTATCAACGTTAACTGTCCTTGGGGTTAAAATCATTACTTTTTCTTCTTCAATAAAGTACCTACACTATATAAAAATACACGCATCAATATGTATGGAGGAGATGATATGTAATATGTATACCATAAAGAGATGATCTTGGTGGATGGAGGTTTGACCTTCTAAGATAAAATAAAAATCCGACAAATAAGGGTCAAGATGTGGTTCTCATACTACAGATGTACTACTAATGTCCGCATGTGTCGGTTAACTGTACGGCATTTACAATTCCTTTTCTAAAACACTTTGCACACGGTATGGTTAATATTCATCGTACAATGGCATAAATAATATTATGTTTTGATCCAAAACAAAGTTTATAAACTCTCAATCGAACAAGCTCAAAGATGGCGTTCTGAGAAGGAATTACAAATTATATTTTCGATGACAAAATGAAACAATTTAAAACTCTTCAAAATAGTGTATACCGATCATTTAAACACAGGATCGGATCCAAATGGGGCGGATGGCAAGGTGAAAATCTAAGATGTGTCGGATTCTAGTAAATACTGGCGTACATGTGTTTGCCTAACGCAATGCCGTTTATGCCATCGGTGATGTTGCCAGCAAATGTGTTTCAGTTAAACCAGTGTTTGTTTCCGAATATACAAGCAAACGTATAAATACCATAAAACTAATATGATGGATTCGACCGTAAGCTGGAACCTTACCCAAAACGAACAAAACTACATATAGACTTTCGGAAATGCAAAAAGCTCAAAACATATGTGGCTTGCACACAACCGTCCTGTAATAATGAAACAAAGGATATTTTTAAACTAAATGGTGTTGAAGAAGAATTACACTAAAACACTCACATAGTGGAGTTTCCATTGAAAAAAAACTATCATGAGCAAACTTTCAGATAATGGACCTCCGGATTGAACTTGGAGGTCCATAAACTGAAAGTTTACATATACATTTGGATGAGACTCCCGCCCCGTACAGGTGCTATATTAATAAACACTCTCCGTGTCCAGTGGATGGAATTAGTTGTTAGACAGAAGGGTTTGCTTGACAGTGTAATAATTTTTGTAAATTAAATTACAATTTACACCCAATTTCTCTTCAAAAAAACGATACAAAATAACAACACACTTTCTAACAGTGGGGCGAAAACACCATCAACGATATCAAATCGACCAAATTCATCATGATTATGCATACAGGTTAAACATTCACCTCAATTTATTCACGTGGTGAATTTAATCAACACTTGCATCTTAAATGACATATTTCCTCTCATTCATCAACTATGACAATCAACCTATGGAGTCTTCATGTAGTGTGGCATTTGGCAATCTGGAAGTAAGACAGTTCCAGCTGTTTTGACGAGGTGTTACAACATTGTGAATTAATTTAGTATGATTGCTTTCAAATGACTATTTTTAATTCAGATTTACCCATTTTGTCTACAGACGGTTAAATTTAAACAAACAAACAAATAGGTTCGAGATTATTCCAGCGTTGCCGCTCTCGGAAGTAAAGCTATAAAATCATGAGGTAAATTGTATATGCATGTGTATCAGTCGAGATGTAATGCTCATTTACCAACCAGCCTGGTTGGTACGGATCCCTTAGTCCAGTGGTAAATCGGTTGCTTTATGTGCTGGAGATTGACGATTCGAGCTTCAATTCCCGCTCTTCACTATGTATCTGTTACCTTCGTGCCGCGAGCGCCCTCGAGTAGTCATTGGCATTGTGGATATTATGGAAGCACTACAGGTGTTTTAACTACTCTGATGTGGATTCTGAGGTGCGATTCACGTGAGAGTAGTGTTGCGGTCTGGGTATAATAGCCATATACCAACCGGCTTGGTTGGTCAGGGACTCTTAGTCTCGCGGTAAATTGGTTGCCTCACGTGACGGAGGTCGACGGTTTGAGCTTCGGCTCCCGCACTTCTCTCTATGGAAAATTGCATCATGCAGACATAACGAGTGTGATGCTAATATACATTGTAATTTTATGGGCGGGAATCAAATGTAAAATAATGATGTGACCCCGTGGAGGTGTGTGGTGCTGTGCTCCCGGGCTGGGATGTGAGTCCTCCCTCCAATCATACGTTTTAGATGGCGTGAACGCGGCACATCGCGCCACGCCGGTAGATAGGACAATTTCCGACACGAGTTGACCCTGGCTGTCGAAAGTGTCGTTAAACTCCAACAGCTAAATAATATAGATAGAATAATTTACTCGCTGTTTTGTACATAAGCATTTATTTTGGTTTAACATCTTGTATCTGCAAAATGCAAAGCTTGTATTTGAGTTTCATTTTGAAACTCCCATTTTAAATGGTCACAGAGAAATAAAGAATTGAACTGAATCTCTCGATCTATTAGACGTAAAGAATGTTAAGGAAATCGGCCATTTTCAAATGCAAAGAACTACATGTGTACATATGAAAGTAATTGAATAAATAAAGATACAGTGACTATTTACTCATTCGAGACGCAGAACCATGATTATACAGTATGTGGAGAGTGTATTACAACTAAATCATCCGCAGAGTGGAGATTCCACCCAAGCAATAATTGCAAATTTGTTGCAAAGCATAACAAGCACAGGCAAAGTTTCAACCAATGGACCTCCGGGTTAAACCCGGAGGTCCATTGGCTGAAACATTGCTTGTATTTTTTGTCCATATATTCAAAATTTGGAAGTTGTAGTTTGGGTGATAACTCCACTCTGTGGGTGATTTATTTACAATCCACTCTCCACGTACTGTATACGATGTTTGTCACATAATCTGATCCCTTCTTAACCAATACACTCTTACATTAATCCTTACATAACGAAATGTGCATCCGTCCGCGTAATTTACAAATTAAGCAGTTAATAAATCAATTTTTCAAAAAATTGTAAACGAAACCATACCACGTGACACCTCGTTAGAACGAGTTCGTCGAGCTTGTTCCAATGTGTGTGTGTGTGATGGTGGGGTGAGGGGTGGGGTCACATGATATGGTTTTGTGAATTTATTTTTAAAAAGTTGACGCTTTTTTTTTATAATAACGAACTTTGACATCATGTGCGCTGAGTAAAGGGTTAAAATCGGTAAAACTCGGTCATTCAATACCATTTCGGAAGTAAACCGAGGTGTACGCAGTTGCATTCTTGCGCCGACAACACTGACAACAGTGATTTGGGGTGATGAAGAATGAAAAACAAAACATTTAAAGTTTTGCACTGTCGTTTCGAAAGAAATCGATTTCTGAAGTCTTCAAAATACCTGCGTCATTAGGGACAGGTTTTGGAGCAGTCGTCCTGCCAAACAACGTATTAGTTTTCACAACTAAAATCGAGACCACATAAAAAGTGTTGCTTGTTTGTAATCCATTTATCGCGTTGTAGATCAAGTGAATTCGCACCCCCCCCCCCACCTCCCCCCGCACCAGCATACAATACTGTGAACGCCAGAGCGTTATTTTCTCGATCACATCGTGACCTGATCGCGCCACGTTTACACAAATGAATCGAGATTTTATGAATAAAATATTTCGAAATCAAGACGAAATCGTGAAAAAAACAAGAGGCCCCAGGGGACCTGAGGGCGCTCACCTGACATGGAAGCCTAAATATCAACCCAGAGAATTGATTTCAACAAGTTGCATCTGCTCCTCCTAAGAAAAGCTTATACCAAATATCCAAAGATTCTGACCAGTGGATCTAAAAAAACAAGGGACTCGATTTGAAAAAAACTTGAATCTGCCCCCCTTAGAGATGTTGTGTACCAAAACTGAAATGATTCTGACTGGTGAATCTGAAGGAGAAGATTTTTAAAGAATAGTCCTCATATTGCACTAAGTTAAAATTTGGGCTCCCATAGGGAGCCCAAATATGAACCCACGCACTCAATTTGAACAAACTTGAATCTGACTCCCCTATAGATGTTGTATACCAAACATGAAAGGATTCTGACTGATGAATCTGAAAGAGAAGATTTTTAAAGAAAATTCCACATCTTGCACTAAGTTAAAATTCGGGCTCCCATAGGGAGCCCAAATATTAACCTAGGGACTCGATTTGAACAATCTTGAATCTGGTTCCCCTAGATAAGTTGCATACCAAATATGGAAGAATTCTGACTGGTGGATCTGAAGAAGAAAATTTTTAAAGAATAGACCTCATATTGCACTAAGATGAAATTCGGGCTCCCACGGGGAGCTCAAATATGAACCCAGGGACTCGATTTGAACAAACCTGAATCTGACCTCCCTAGAGATGTTGTAAACCAAATATGAAATGTTTCTGACTGGCGGATCTGAAGAAGAAGAGTTTTAAAGCATATTCCACATATTCTACTAAGTAGAAATTTGGGCTCCCATAGGGAGCCCAGATTGACCCAGGGACTCGATTTGAACAAATGTGAATCTGACCCCCCCCCCCCCCTCTCCCCCCCCCCCCCCCCCATACTAGAGATGTTGTATGCCAAATATGAAAAGATTCTGACTGGTGGATCTGAAGAAGAAAATTTTTAAACAAAATTCCACATATTGCACTAAGTTAAAATTCGGGCTCCCATAGGGAGCCTAAATATTAAGCTAGGGACTCGATTTGAACAAACTTGAATTTGACCTCCCTAGAGATGTTGTATACCAAAACTGAAATGATTCTGACTGGTGAATCTGAAGGAGAAGATTTTTAAAGAATAGTCCTCATATTGCACTAAGTTAAAATTCGGGCTCCCATAGGGAGCCCAAATATGAACCCACGGACTCTATTTGAACAAACTTGAATCTGACCCCCCTATACATGTTGTATACCAAATATGAAAGGATTCTGACTGGTGAATCTGAAAAAGAAGATTCTTTAATGTTTTTCCCATCGCCTACAGTGTTAAAAAGTGTAACCTATGATAAAACCCATGGCAATTTTTTTGACCAATCCTTTCTGTTTGTCCTAAGGAAGCTTCACACCAAACAAAAATTCTCAGTGCCGTGCAGTTTTTGGAGATATGGACGTTTTAATTGTTTTCTATTTTTAGATCCTGCGGTTCCCACGGGGCTGCGGGAAAACTTTTTTTGGCATAAATTAGATACTTATGACCCAATAAGCCCTCAAATAAAATTTGGTTCAAATCGGCCTCTCGGTTCGGAAAACTTAAATTTGGGGTGGGGCCAAAATTCTTGCCCCTCCCACAAAGTCGCCAAATATTGCCCCTAAAACTTTTCTTGAACAAATTTGAGTCTACACCTCAAAAGGAAGCTGCATACCAAATATCAAGTCTCTGCTACTGCTGGTTCATGAAGATTTTCAAAGATTTTGGTGCCCCTTGGGGGCTGCCCCACCCAGAAGGAGGGGCAACTTCATTTGAACAAATCTGAATTGACATTAGGTAATAAACATTTACCCAACATTTGAAAAATATTGGGCCAGTGGTTTCTTCGGAGAAGTTGGTTTTGTAAAGTTTACGCCGGACGACGACGGACGACGACGGACGGAAAGTGATTAGTAAAGCTCCCCTTGAGCTTCGTTCAGGTGAGCTAAAAAAACGAAAATAGCCTTAGATATTCACAGCTCACATATTCCGATTTCGACATGTGAGATTTCACAATGTAGTGTAGAGAAGAACGGACAGAGAATTTCGACCGGATCGCGACCCGGTCGCGATCAGGTCGAATTTCTTTCTACGCATTTGTAATCACAGTAATATTTTATGGAATTTTCGAAACGAGCAAATTGGGCGTGGTCCAGTACCACCCTCAAAATAACAGGTGTTCAGTTTGTATGGAGGATTATTACGTACCAAGTGTGAAGTTGGTTAAAAGGGCCATTTCCATTTTATGGGCTCACATGGACAGTGCCCTCAGCTTGACTAATCATTTATGTTTAGATAATTCAAAATGCATAGAAAAGAAATGTCAAAATGTTTTCTTGGTCAAATGGAAGCAGTACTGTGAATACTAATGAATTTAATGCTGAAATACAGGTTGACATGCTGGCTGTATTACATTTATTTATTTATTTATTGGTCTTTAAGGTCACATACTTACGCACAATGGCTAATCGTTAACGTGACAGTTTTTTACGGGTGGGGGAAGCCGGAGTACCCGGAGAGAACCACCGAGCATCGACGAGCAACTGTCAGCTCCTCAACATTCAAACTCTGTTCAAGCTCCGCTCAAGCAGGGTTACAGCGGTTGGAGATGTGTGCGCCATCGGCGTGCAGTACGCCTTAGTGCACGGCGTCATCGTGCCCCCATGTAGGCAACCGGGATAAAGTGCCTTGCCCAATGACACAACGCGGGTCGTCCCGGACGGGGATCGAACTCGGAACCTCTAGCATAGAAGTCCAACAGTCTACCACTGAGCCACCGCGATCCCAGGCTGTATTACACCACTATACCATAGAAGTGACGGTGCCAGTTGGGCCGACTTCTTTTCTAGATCGGAAGTGGTTCGCAAGGAATTTTGCAGGCAGTATTTTAAACTACAATGTGGATTTTAGAGACCACTTATAATTTTGTTCAGAAAACTCAAATACAAGGAAAATGTGTGAGAAATTTTGCTTTTATTTCCGAGAATGACAATACTGATTTTTACCTATTCATTACTAAATTTCACTCTCTTTCCCTACCTTCGTAATTGAACTATCACACTACAAGTGCTCCACAGATTCGGAAAATAATGATTCATTCATAGGCTTTCTCATTCGGTTATCTAATTACATGATGTTCCATGATGTTCATATCGTTTCAAAGACGATGCTTTTCTGTCTTTGTTGCGTTAATTTGTTCCTCGTTCATTGTTTATAAACCGTTACTCAATGGAGATCCCATAGTATAGAACACAATGTAATATAACAATGCGAGTCGCATCCAAAATAAACATTTGATAATCGACTAACATGTGTAACACATTGTGCAAAGCTAGAAGATAAGACGTACATCCGTTTATTGTTAAAGTGATACCTTTGATTTGCCCCCGTCTGATACCGTAACTACACGTGTTTTCCTTACAAGCAATTGTTTTCAAACACAGACATCAGTGATATCGTATCCCTGGGGAAGATGTATCCAACGAGATCTTGTTCTACTTTATATCTCAAGTGGGGTACTATTAAAACAATAACATTTGTGTTTTTGCAGGGTTAGCTGCGAAAGTTATTTGTTCGTGTTATTGGTTTATGAACACTTACGTGAACGCAACTTTAACATCGGTGGTGTGGTTATCTGCGATTCCTCTGGGGAACAGAAAGAAACAAAAGTCGCATTACCCCTTTCTAATACTACAATCAGCTCGTTGTAACTGTTGTATATATTCTACAATTTAAATATTGTAAGGTGAGTGTAACAAACCGTCACCCGCAATGCTAAATCATTGCAGTTGGAGCCTCGTTGCACTCATGATACGATGTGTACTGAGAAAATATATAGTGCGTCAAAATATGTTAATCGGAAGAGCTGACCTAATTATTTAGCCTCCGAGCCTTGTTCGAGGTAAATTATTAATGAAAGTACAGGAATAATAAGTTAATCGTGTCACACTATATATATACACCTTATCATGACCATGCGCATGTCCTGTAATTTGTATCAGATTCTCGGTAGTGTTTACAATCGGATAGCAACGAGCCCGTTAGGGCTCGTTGCGATCCGATTGTAAACACGACCGAGAATCTGATATAAGTTACAGGACATGCGCCTGGTCATGATAAGACCTTTAACTAACAATCCCATTGCATAAAGCCCGTTTCCCCCATTTTTCAGTTTAAATTGGGTTGAAATTGGTCAAACTTTCGAATTTCAGGAACTATATTTTAACGCCTAATAACAATGCATATATGTGACTGTTTACCGGAAATGAATCTGTCCGATATGAAATCGGAACGGGGGATGATACAAACGTTTTTTTCCTAGTTTTTGGGTGCCAGTTAAGTTGATTGTTAGATAAATATTTTATCCCATATTTTAATTTTTAAAAATTCAGTGTTTATAAGGAAGCATTCAAGAACAAACAAACGTTCCCTGACTCGTGTTCATTAACCACAATCTGCTCTTTGTAGTTGTTATAAATATTGTACATTTTATATATATACTGACACAAAATATATAGTTTGTCAAAATATCTTCTTTTTTATCCCACGAGTTGGATAAATTATTTAACCCACAACGCCCATGCGCGTTAAATTATTATAGAAATGAGTGGAATAAAACAAGCCAAGACCAATACCGGGTCTGGACCTGCGTCGCTGCATGCAATTGATTACAGAGATGAACAGACTTCAAAGTATCGGCAAACAGGAAGTGGCTGCACGGCAGATCTGAAAATTAGATACACGATACAACTCATCATTATGAAGCAGCAGACCAAATATAAAATCATCCCCTTTCATAGAAGCCAAGAAAACTTTGACGGAAGAAGTGTTTCGGACGGACTGATGGACGGAATGACGGACGGATTGACGGACGGAGTCGATCGGTTACTAGACCTGCTCTGCCGCTGGCGACGCAGGTAAAAATATCATTGTGTCACACTAAATATTTTTTTCATCCCCATACTTTTTTATTTTCTGTGGTATTAAAAAATCAATGTTTTGGAGAAAACCTTCATAACTCAAAGACTAGTTTTCACCTTGTATCGTTTTTCACTATAGCTTATTTATTGAATCGATGGTTTAATGACAATGACGTTGCATATATTGTGTTAATTTTTAATTCGATGATTTGGACTGATTTTTAGCGGATTGCACATTCGCCATGGTTAATGTTAATGATATACAAGGTCAGTGGTCGCTTCGCGTAAACACTTTGATCAGCCTATCTGCCAAGACTGTCATACATGCGATAGCAGCAAAGTGTTTCGTTTAAAACGAGAAAATGTGCGTTTTCGATTTAATACTGATAAAGATAGAAAAAAATAACATACTTTCAACACCTCATTTAGCCGACAGAACAAAATGATACTGATTTTTTCGTCAAATGAATACCGCAATGAACCCCTCTCCATTTGCGAAAGTAGACTCAGCATCGTGTTTTTTTTTGACGGGAGACAAAACGGCAGATCGATCACTCGAGCGACACGAAGATGACTGCATGAGTGAAAATTCAAACCCAGGGTAATCTAAACAACCAATCAATACAAATATCTTCAAGCATAACACATAGATGTTCTAGCTGGAAGAGATTGGGGATGGGGCGTGATCCCTAAAAAAAAGTGAAAATCGTCTGCTAGTAGCAATGTCGCGTGTCTAATAATAATAGTTTGTCCACATACAGTACAAGTTAAATGAGTTGAAGAATAACCAATACCGGTATAAACTATAGATGTAATGTTTAGCATACTAATAACACAAGAATCGGGCATTCTTTTTGTGAATCTCTAACAGAGGGTTTCCCAGAAAATTGCGTAAGTTTCTTGTATTAACAGTCTAGAAGCAGAGGCAGCAGGTTTCTTAAGTTATTATAGTTATGTTACAACCAGCAAGGAGAAAGAGAACCGGAAAGATAAAATCGACCCTGTCTCGATCCCATCGATAGTATCTGTCATCTTTTGTGATAACGGAACCGCGGATATAAACGCACTGAGTTTTAAGCCTATGTACAAAACATATCACACTGGTACACGCCTGGAAATAAGCAGACTGTCATCTGTAGAATGAGGTCCCCAGAGCCTCAATCTGAATCAAGGTCTCAGGCTTAAGAAGAAAAGGGCCACAGGGGATTCTAGCACACTGTATTGGATAGCATCAGCAAATTCTCCCCCTCTGGGGACCTCATTCTACAAAAGACAGACTGCGTATTTCCGGGCTTGCTACAGTTTTTTAGCCAACGAACCACTGGGTGCAGCCTGGTGCCAGCCGTGGTCCTAGAGCTGAAATATTTTAGTTCTTCTTATGTATATTGTTCGCGCGCGTACGTTTCCCTGAAATTCATACTATTTCCCTGAAAATCACACTCAAGTTCCCTGAAAATTTTTTCTGAAGTTAACATATCTGGGCTTGCACTAGTAATATATTAAAGCCGAGATGTACCTAATGTTTACTGCCCACAGAGTAAACGGCTAGGTATGGGACAGAGATTGGTGTAATTGAACTAATACCAAACTCTTAATAAACAACATCAAATTAAAACCACATTTCTTGGCAACTTATTTGAACTTCTTTAAGTAAATGGCTATTATTGGGGAAGTTATGTGGAACTTGCCTCATTAAAGGGCTTATATTACTATATAAACTATCTTTTTACCTCATCTGCGAAGATCATTTGCAATATTTGATTGCGTAATTTATTGACACCTTTTTCAGTTCTAACACCCGTAAAAGATGTGAATATTACGGTAGCCCATTAGTGCCACGGGAAAAAATATCTTTGCGAATATTCGCAAAGATATTTTTCCCGTGGCATTAATGGGTTTCCGTAGAATATTGAATAAATTACAATACAAGGTCATAATAATGAGTTTGTGGAGAGTCAATATTCTATATTGCTGAGACAGTACACACAAAAAGAATGTAAAAACGGAAAATAACGAATTAGAAATATTTGTCTCAACCCATGCACTAAGATGTACTTGATCTGAAATATCTTGTTCTTTTTCTACATTGTTATGCTACCATTAAAAAGATCATGTTTGGTGGCGCTACAAGTGTGTTATCCGTGACTGTCATCTGCATTCACTATCCCCCAGCAGCTGAAGCTGTGTAGTCAGATATTATGGTACTTTATTGAGTGGGTGTGACTTTTTAAAGTAATTCATGAGTGGATGTAATATTTTACAATAATTCAACCTCTTGTTGTGCATCTTATGTAATGCACTGGGTTAAATATATTGGGTTATGTACTGCTGTAATACCACTTTTTTGAAGATACTGGCGATATTAAATATATGTTACGTCAATAAAAATTATATTTTGATTAGTATTGATACACTACAGCCGCTGTGGACTGGTAGTAATCCACGCGTGGGCAGTGATGTCCACGCATGCGTTTACCGGGTAATAAAAATCATCATCAGCAAAATTTTAATCAATGAAGCACCGGTTGAACCCGGTGCTTCATTGATTAAATTTTTGATGATTATTCCTACAATTAGAGTTTGGAATCTAATATTATTGCATCCGTGGAATATTGCTCATATTACAATCTTACAATAAGTATTATTAAGTCCGTAATTACCTGTATACATCATGTATCAGGGGGATCCCCGATACAAATTCTGTATCCGGCAACTGTAGATGCAAGCGTATTCTTATTTACAATATGTTTATGTACTATTTTTGGAACAGAACAACTTTTCGAAAGGTATTTAAGAGAGACGTTATGTACGTTTGAATATGAAAGGGAAAAAACTATTCTCAAAAGTATAGTCATTAAATTAAAAAAATCACATTGTTCTTAAGTTTCTATGTCAGAATCGTTGGAAGTATACATATAATCAAGTTATTGGCACAACAGTTGAGAACTGCGGGATAAATCTATCACCAGGCTGCATTCAAGTTGAAATAATGCACAATCACTGCGGCTATTCTTTTGTGGAATGTTTAACTCACGCACTCAATAAGTGTATCTAGGAATCGGGAAAGTCCAAGGCAAAACCGAGCGAAACGACCGGTGTTTTATGAGTAAGAAAATGAAATCGGAAATTAAAATGCCAGTTAATCAAGAACTGTAGGATAAATCTATCATCAGCTTTATACTTATATACATAATATTCTATCAGCATCTCGTTCTTGTTTCTAAGGCCATATCACGGAATCCCATTTTACGGAGTCGGATAGGAATCTCATTTTACGGAATCCATTTTAAAGAATCCCTTTTGGAAAACATCTGTGGCTATGGAATCCCCTTTTGGTCGTATGTGCCTATGTGCTAGGGCACATTGTGTCACATTGTGCCTTTTCACATAAGCACATATCGGCACATAAAGCATGTGCTTATGTGCTAGGGCACATTGTGTCACATTGTGCTTTTTCACATAAGCACATATGACAAAAAGGGATTCTCCATAAGGTATCCTAGATAGGTATCCTCAAATAATACAATACCAGGCCATAGGTATCCTCAAATACCCGTAGTTGCCTATGTGCTAGGGCACATTGTGACACATTGTGCCTTTTCACATAAGCACATATCGGCACATAAAGCATGTGCCTTTGTGCTAGGGCACATTGTGTCACATTGCCTTTTCACATAAGCACATATGACAAAAAAGGGATTCACCAGTAGATATCCTCAAATTATACAATACCAGGCCATAGGTATCCTCAAATACCCTTATGTGCCTATGTGCTAGGGCACATTGTGTCACATTGTGCCTTTTCACATAAGCACATATCGGCACATAAAGCATGTGCCTATGTGCTAGGGCACATTGTGTCACATTGTGCTTTTTCATATAAGCACATATGACAAAAAGGGGTGCCGAAGGTCATATTTCTCAAAAAGGGGTGCCGAAATTGGGGTGCCTTAGAATATTGCCATTGGATATAGAGGTGATGAGAATCGGATACAATTTCGTTGTAATAATGGGAGATAACTCTGTACGATTAAGCACAGGTTATGGGAAATCAAGCAATCTGATTGGTTAGTTATAATTTATATAAATGATCTAGATAAATAAAACAACAAGATTGCTTGGAATAGGATCAGAACTAACAAGAATAGACCAGAATAGCTAAATATAGTAACAACTGGGAAAATCCGAGGCAGAACATTACTCCGATTCAATCGAACATACCCCCGGTACCCTCTCGGTACTATAGCACTACGTGCTATACCGATAAAATGGGAAATCCGTATCAAATAAAGTCAATTTCGGTGATTTTGGGTGGATTTTGGTGATTTGGGTGGATTGTCGGGTCGTTTGTGGTAATTCGTGATACTCCGATTCAATCAAACATACCCTCCGAACATACCCCTGTCCTATTGTCGGACTTTGGGTCACATAACAATCACGTGCTACCATAGAAACCAAGATGGCGGCCTCCAGTATACAAAATGGACGACGGAAACACGTATCACCCTAACAACACGCGCTGCGCATGCGCACTCACACCACGTATCACTATGGAGATGACGTCACAACATGGCCGTTCACGCGGGTTACCATGCCAACACAACATGGCACCACTACGTCACGTGATATGACGTCACTTCCGGGGTCTTGCACCGGGGTCCTGCCAATAAGTCTTCAAAACCACATTACATACTACTAATATATATTACGAAATCGCGAGCCACTGGTATGTGTCGCAACTCGATCGCGATCAGACTGAGGAAAATACCACTTTCACGATAACAATGCTGTGTACCTCCACATTGTTTTTAAATATGATCGTCCGTAACCTTCTTTTGCATTACTGGCTGACAAGAACGTTCTGGCGTCCTTTCACTAAGATGCGTATCTTTCGCCCGAATAGGTCTACAATCCCACTACGTCCACAAAAGGCGAGTCGATTGTGTCCACAAACGATTTGATTGTGTCTGCAATCAGGCCTCGGGCCGATTTCGTCCGGAAAAACCAAAGTCGATTGTAACTACAATCCGATTTTATCCACGAAACACACGCAGATTGTATCCGAAGGTCTGCTTCTGTCACAATCAGCTTGCGTTTGGCTGAAGCGATCGACTCGTTGATACGTTCAGCTCGTGTTTTGCGAAATTGTTCGACTTGCTGACACAATTAGCCTACGATTGTATTCAGTAGAAACATTCGTACGATTTATGTGTGACTATAATGTTTGAATAACAAAATTTAAACTGATGCAAGAGTCTGCCCTGCAAGGGAACTATTAAAATAATATATGCATGAGATGATGTTGCTTTTAAGTTAAAGAGCCCATCTGATTTCGGTTTTAGATGACTGAATTTCAGAGCTTAAAATCGAGTGGTTACTATTCACTAAAACCTCAGATGCACATAGAAGGTTATTAATTTGATACGAATGAAATCCAGGTGCTTGGTTACCCTGTACCTTCAACAAATGAGGACAGCGGTGTTTATCAATCCTTGCATACAATACTTATGGATCTTTACGGGAACGAAAGTGTGATATTACAAAACGTGTACAATGATGTATCCAGACTTATTTTTCAACTGGGATTTAACGACACAGTCCCCACCCGACCATTACCCAATCAATACCTTAATACCTTCTGGGTTTCCCTCAGCTAGCAATCCCTTAAGTCTCGATTATTTTAGTTTTATTTTTTTAAGATTATTTGCCATTATTCAAGTATGAGTGGATAAGACAAGTCACATCTCTCTCAAAATGTAATGTTATCAGAAGAATGGTCACTAAATATCTTTTATCCAACCCTTTATTCTACAAAAGTATAAAAGAAAGGTGGCTTCTAGATAGTTTTCTTTCTGAAGAGATGAATACATTGAAATGTATCAAGTAAAATTATCTTTGACGACTCTCTTTTGTTAAGTGTATAGTTTCTGCAGAGATGTTACTCGTGCTTCTTTGGGATTATATATATATTTATACCATGATTACCTATTCTACTATATATGAAAAGCCTATGCCATAACTTTTAGCTATATACACCAACTGTGGTGAACACGACAGCAATGGGATTCCAATAGTTAAAATTTACACCTTCAGAAGGAACTACATCCAAGTTTTACCTTTGGTAAAGTCGACCTGAATGCGAACTTGTCTAAATTTATCGCACGTCGCCTCGCGAAGAGCGAACAGAAAGTGGCAATTATTTATTACGTTTTTAAATTAGTTGACCCCAAAAGACACCAAAAATTAACAAACATGCGTTGTCTCATATTAATAAAGCACCCATAACTCGAAATAGTATGTTATTATGTTATGAAGATGAAGAAGGCCCATATTCCTTTTCCCATTTCGTTTCGGAGATAAAATTGACAGCGGAAGTACCGATGCTCATGTAAACAAAAACAGATTCGCACGTATGGACGTCTGCTGCTCAGTAAAATCGAGAAAAAATAATAGCGACGCTTAGTAATCTGACGATCATGGTATAAATAGAATATACTCAAAGCAGCTTGGTGTACCAAATGTTCACCACTCGTAGTCCCACCAGAATTTAATATTGTGCGATGGCAAATTTAACGGAGTAAGAGAAAAGAAAAACAAACAGCAACGTCGGTTTGGTAGCGGCCACGGTATATGACCATAGCGATTACAAAAAAGGAGTGGAGAAAGCTCCAACAGTTCAGTTTTGAAAAACCGGGAATCATCCATCAAGCCTTCTGGGAGATAGGATGCCGTATGTGATTATGAGGTATCTGGTTATCCTTCGGGAATTCCAAATGACCTCCTCCACCCCCCCCCCCCCACCAAAAAAACCCCCAAAAACCCTCTCACAGACACACACCCTCAAGCCCTTAAAAGGGCTGTTAAATGTTTATTCAAATGTTTATTTATATAAAATGTACACTCGTCCCCAGCCAGACAAGCTTGTTTCAATCCTTGCCTAGTGTTTGGTGGTTTCTTGTGTTTGTTGCAGAAAGGTAGGTTGCACCAATTCCTCCTACGCTTTGTCTACCATTTCCATGCGTCTTCTTTATAAGAGTGTTGCAAGAAAATATGAGAATGTTCATATAGAAAAGTTATAGATAGAGAGAAAGATAGGTATCCGCTATTGTATATTGTGCCTGTTGTGTGATTGTTGCCATGGATGGGGTAAGGGGTGTGTTTCTTCGGAGCCCACTCCCCACGTGCAAAGTTGCGAGGCAATCCTCACTGACTCTACGCAGTTTAATTCTATTGAGTAATTTTAATTTACTGTGGATTATTTTGTTTTTCTGTTAAGGGTTCGGTGTTCGTTCAGGTTCACTATCCTGGAGTATGTGGAGGGTTTTGTTATATGGATCTTATTAAACGCATTTCAATCGCGCTTCAGCAGAGTTGCGAGGAAGTCCTCACAGACTCTATCCTTAAGTCCTCAATGAGTAGCGAGGCAATCCTCACTGACTCAATGCGATTTAGTTATATTGCATGATTTTTATTTTATTTTATTTTATTTTTTTTTTTTTCCTAAAACTTATTTTGTTTTTCGGTTAAGGGATCGGTGTTCGTTCAGCTCAACCATTAATTCACTATCTTGGAGTCTGTTGAGGGTTTTGTTTTGTAGGTCTTTTAATCGCGTATCAATAGTTCCATTTCGGTTTGCATAGTGCCACTCGCAGGGCATAATTTTGAACCCTCTGTAGCTTCTGAATGTTGGTTTTGCTCAGGTCACTTGTTATTATGGCACCGTATTCTAGTACCGGACGTATAAATGTTTTGTAGAGATTGAGAAGCACATCTTGGTTTGCTCCCCAATTTCTACCTCTGATCATCTTCAGAAAATTGATAGTTTATTCGCTCTAACCGTAGTGGAGTTTACGTGACTGTTTAGACTGAGATTGCTATCTAGGATAAATCCCCAAAATTTGGCCTCTTTGTTTGCTTCTAGTTTGTGATCGTATAACTGGAGATCGATACTGGGGACTGGTTTTTTCCTTTGCTTTTTGAAGAACGTAACTTTTTGAGTTTTGGCGGCATTGAGTTTGATGCGCAACAGGGCGCACCAACTCTCAAGATCGCGAATGGTATCCTGTAGACGATTTTTAATTATGTTTCTGGACTTGCTGGCCGTCCAAATGCCTTTGTCGTCTAAGAATTGCTATAGTTGAACACAGTTTTTCCCTACTTTTTGAATATCATTCACATATATTATGAAAAGAAGCGGACTTAGAACCGACCCTTGTGGTGTTCCCGCTTCGAGTATTACTTCCTCTGACACCTCGCGATTAACCCTCACCTTGATTTTTCGGTCAGTTAGAAATGATGATATGATCCTCAGAATTTTAGTGGGTAATCCCATTTTCGCTAGTTTATATCTCACGCCATTGTGCCATACCGAGTCGAACGCTTTTTCTACATCCAAGAAAAGCGCTGTTCCGATTTCGTTTTGACTAAATGCTGTTTTCATATAATCGACCAGTCTATATACGTGTTCGATTCCCTCTTTCTGACTCCTATACGCTCTTTGCCATTTGTTGAAAAAGTTGATTGATTCGAGATAGCTGCGAAGTCTCGTAGTGAGAATCCGCTCAAATATTTTTCCAACACAGCTAAGCAAGCTGATTGGGCGGTAGTTAGAAAGGTTGGTAAGGTCTTTGTCGGGTTTAGGTATCATGACTCCTGTGGCCACTTTCCAACATTTTGGGAAGTACCCACAGGAGAGACAGCAGTTTAGGAGTTTGGTAAGTCTGCAGTAGAAGATGTTGGGGCACTGTTTCATTATTTTGTAAGAGACTTCGTCTTCTCCTTGGGACGAAGATGACTTGCATTTTCTAATTATACCCATGACCTCTTCTACGCTTATTGGTTCGGTTAATTCATGGTCGTCCCCGTCTTCATGCCTTTGGTCGAAGTTCGATTCATTGAAATTTGAATTGTTATCTTGGACAAATTTATTTACTTTTACCTTAAAATCGTTGTCATATCTGTCCCCTTCTTGTGGACGATGCGCCTTCTTTAGAAGTTCGGCAAAAACGCTGGCCTTTGCCTTGTCGCCCATGGCCATAGTTCCGTCGCTAGTCTTCAGCGCATTATTATTGGCAATTTTGCTCTTTTGGCCAGTAAGAGTTTTAAATGTATCCCAGAATCTCTTAGGTTCTCTCAGCCCATTTAGGTTTTCTGTTGCTTTTTCCCATCTCTCGCGATTGTCGTTAGCTATAGCCTTTTTTACTTCTCCATGTAGGCGATTATACGCGGTTTTAAGTTCTGCTCTTTTCATTTGATCATTCTCTGATTGGTAAGCCAGGAAGGCTTTTCTTTTTTGTTTGCTTATTTGAAGAGTTGTTTGAGTTATTATGTTTATCCGCGTCTTTACTGTTTGTTTGGGACAAATTTCATCTGGTATACTGTTGATAACCTCGTTAAGATGGGTGCAGGCTTTTTCTAGTTCATGAGCATTTAGGGGTTCATTTGCCTTTATTTTTACTTCGATAATGTTTCTGAAGAGGTTCCAGTCAATTTTTGATAGGTTCCTCCTATTCACGGGAGGATACCTTGCGAGACCAGTATTACATTTCAAAGTGGCGTGAAGCGGCAGGTGATCACGGCCTAGCTCACCATCCCCTACAAATATGTCTTGCATTTGGCTGGCTAGGGATTTGCTGCTGATAATCAAGTCTAAGATATCTGATTGAGTGGGTTGTTGCTTATGTATGTTACGTCTTGATCGTTATTTACCACGAATAGATCGAGTTCTTCAATGATGTGGAAAAGGGCGTCACCATTAGGCTCAGTCTTATGACAACCGAATACCTGGTGTTTGGAATTGAAATCACCCAAGAATATGTAGTGCTTGTACTTTTTGGTAAAAAATTCAAATACTTTACTGTCTACTGTTGCTTGCGGCTTGTTATAGTATGATATGATGGCCACGTGTTTGTGGTCAAGTTCAATTTCAGCTGCAATCACTTCAGCATTAAGGTGGTCGCATGGTATTGATTTGTATTTAATCTCCTGCCTTATTAACAGAGCGACACCGCCACCTTTTTGGGATGGGCGATCTCTTCTAATAATATCAAAACCACATAACGAGAATTTTTTGTTTCGTTTAAGCCATGTTTCGCTAATCCCTATTACGTCCGTATTTTTGAAATAATGTGACATTTGCAATTTTTTTCTGATTTACGCTTCGAGCGTTCCACTGGACTATTTTTAGTGTATCCATGAATGGTTTAGGAATAACTGTACTAAGTTTATTTAAGTTTAATTACTATTTTTAATATTGTTAGATAATTATATTCTGTTGACGGTCGCTTCTAATAGCGTGTGAGATATTTGAGTATTATATAACTTAGAGGCTGTTTTACTAATCTCTTTTGCAAACGTCCGAAAGACTGGTGTCCAAGTGTTTCTTCATTATGCTGAAAATGGAGCCAGCCATTAGAGTACACGTGGAATAAGGGGAAGATGAGTTCTCGACATTACTTACATTTAGAGCTTTAAGCTGAATGTTTGTTTTAACTTTTTTGAAGTGGCTACACCCCCGGTAGTTGCTGGGGTGTTGACCACCGCAATTGGGGCATTTCAGAGTTTTAGCACTACAAGCCTTCGCGATGTGTTTGTCACCGCATTTCATACATCGTTGCTCCCCGTTGCATTTGTGTGACAAGTGCCCAAATTTCTGACACTTGTGACACTGAACGGGTTGTGGAAGAACACGATATTCCTCGGTTTCGTATTTTTTGCCGTTGATAATTACCCCTTTGCTTATCAGATTTAATTTCGTTGCTCTATTAGGGCATTTTACTTTTATTTTCCAAGTATGGTTGCCCGTGGCTTTGGAGATTAGTCTCTCCCACGAGCATCCTGGAAGGGCTTTATCAATCGAGTTTTTTTTTTCGTTTTCGGGTGGACGCGTGTGATTACGACACGTGGGTTTGGTTGCGGATGGCCCTGTGTCTTGTTGGTTTTATTTGTCACCTTAGGGGGCGTTTTGGCTTTTACTTTATCGGCGTACGTCGCGCTATCGGTTGGGCTAGCAGTCGCAGTCGCATTCACTATTTCCGGTGATGTAGACTCTGTTGCGTTAACAGAGCCCCCATTTCTTGGTGTGACCACCGAGTCCTTTTCAGTAGCGGTGCTCAGTGAATTTTTCTTGATAGTTTTTGTCTTCTTGACATGCCGATCAATAGTCATACAGAAACCATTTTCGTCTTCGACGTCCACGGTTTCATCATTTTCACGGAACTCATTGGAGAGTTTCCTTTACGACCGATTTTGGTTTGGTGATTTTTTCTGTCGCGGCGATTTGGGGATTTTAGCTGAATTTTTATCCAATTGAATTTCAACCGCCTCAGCCAGAGAAGCTGCGGTAGTGTTGGTAGCTTCTTGTACTATGGAACGCAGCCAGTTATCCTGGCTGGGATAATTAGATCTGAATCTATTTCAGATATCCCCGCCAGTGAGCCGGCAGACGCAGGTCTTCTCATTTCTGTAGCGGCGTCAATACACGGTAAATCAGGAACTGGAGGAGCATGGTCCTCCTTACCTGGTTTGGCTCTCAGAATTGCCTTTTCCAATTCCCTTCTCAATTCAGCCTTTTCTTTATCTGCCTGCCGCTTCTGGGCTTGAAGCTCTGACCGCAAACCATACACCAATCTACTATGGGTATATTCTATATATATATGTGTTTGGATGGAATTCAGCAACCCAGATCAATTGAGCGATTTAATAATCTTATGTGTATAAGATTAATGCATCGGTCAATTGATCTGGGTCGCTGAATTCCATCCAGTTGATGAGACTAAATCGGCCAGATCAAATAAGACGCCGTGGGAATATGACAGCCCAGATTGATTGACTGTTGTAATAACATGTTTATTATATGGCAATGGCTAGTTAAAAATTGAAAACCACACCTGAAGGTGAAGAACAAAGCAATAATATTAACCATACAATAAAAAAACATTCGGAAATTGAATATAGGAAGATCTTTTGTTGCTGTTCTGATCATAACAAATGCTAGAATGACTTACAGTTTACATCCATTGATCTCGACTCAGGTAGATTAATGAAACGCTTACAGAAAAAGTGTCTCAACGACCGCCATCTAAGAAGCGATGGCAGTTGCTGCTATAAATAATTCATGCTAAAAAACCCCATAATTCTAGAAGATTTTCAATTTTGCGATGCCTCGTAATCCACGATCACATTTAAAGGAATCAGTGAAAAATGAATATGTTGATAATAATAATAATAACACTTTGGCCGGCCGCTGCTTTGTCGTGGTTCTCAGGTAGAAGGCCTTCATTAGCCCTGTGTTCCCAAAGGCCTCCTTATCCCCACCCGCTCCTCCCCTCTCCTCTAAACACTCTGAGACGAACTGCTTGATGACATTCCGTGTACTCCATTCTTCCCAATCTCTCCGATAAGCATACTAACCCTCTCCTTTGTGTCACCTATCAACTGCATATCCTTCATTCTTCTACCTTACTTCCCCTTCATGCTCCAGGTGTATCTTATTCTGTTAGACTGGTATTTTGGAAATTCCAATAGAAAGTGTTCCAGGGCCTCCACTACGCTTAGATTACACATTTGGCATTACTTTTCTTTGTCTTTCCCAGTTTTTCTTCTGGGCTCCAGCGACCGCTACCTCATCTTGAACAACAGTGAACCCCCCAAAGGTGCCATCAAGGTACTCTTCAAAACATGGCTTCTCTTTATGGCACAGGCCACCCAAAGATCCTTTTGCTTTGACTCCCTCTCGCCA
Source organism: Pictodentalium vernedei (assembly GCA_031216915.1). Classification (NCBI taxonomy): domain Eukaryota; kingdom Metazoa; phylum Mollusca; class Scaphopoda; order Dentaliida; family Dentaliidae; genus Pictodentalium; species Pictodentalium vernedei. Next base: position 229,600,401 of record CM062293.1, read on the forward strand.
ATTCATTTTACAATCCGCCATGACTCTTTCTCTGACGATTTTCTTACCCTTGGTTGTAGCCATTTCTAAGTCTGAGATCTCCATCGAATAGATAATGTGCACATTGTTCGCGTTAATATAAATTAAATAATAACAACATGCGTTCATTATTATTAACTCTTAACCCGCTGAGTATTTTCAAGATATATTTTCATCAAATCTAGTCATGGCTGCTGTAAAGCAGCCATGACTAGAGTTGATGAAGAATTAAACTAAATATAACAAGAAATCATTGGTGAAAAAATCCATTCGATTTACAGGGGAAAATATGTTTAAATATGCCCAAATTATACTTATATCAGTGACAAGAGAAACCCTGTGCTAGGCAGGAATATCCGCCAGCAGCATGTAAAGAGTTAATACAAACCAAGTGCCAAGACTGAAAAGTTGATACTGTTTTACTAGTTTTTGTGCTATGTAAACACCATGGTGTTTGATGACGTGGAGTTATCGCGTCGGTTCAAATAACGTCATGTTAACGGGGCGGGGTGCAGAGGGAGTTGTGACCTTTTCACTGAAGTTACAGCAACCCAACTGCACCGAGATCAGTGTTTCCAACTCCTCACGGTCGCTGACGAAACACGTCTTCGATCATTGCGACACGAGATCGAGTGCCCTTCTTTACCAAACTTTGTGTTGAATAGCTAACTACTGTATTCCCTCTACTCAGGTATACTTTCAATGCATTGCACCTTCGCCAGCCTGAAAAGCCCTGCGACACAGCGTGACTCGGGTTTTGAAAATATTGTTCACAAAAACCCAACACCAACATTCACATTAGAATGTAGGTTCACCTGACAACTTTGTCCGATCCCATCTGTATTTACGTCTTATAAAAGTTGCATGTTTGCCGATCAGTATTGCTGATTACTTTCGAGAGTTTTTTAAATCACATTTATGTGAATTACAGTAGGTCCTTATAAAGTAACTTCTCCTCCAGGGAAATCATTAAATCCTAAATATTTTATCTCGGGAAAATGTGGCTTTGAAATCAGAAATATTTCACACTATAATTAATGATAGTAGTTTCAGATTAGTTCTGCTTGAAACTTGCTAAAAACTATAATTGACAAATGTCTCATGAGTTTTGGAAAAATTGGTTAGGTCGAAAAAAGTCATTTTCACAACTCTTTACATGTTTATCCTCCTTTGAGCGCAACAGTGTGCCATTTGCACTCTTTTAGCATTCAGTGGACGAGATGTCAGAAATGTGTGTCTGTCAGGGCAAACCCAGTCTAAAAGGGAGAAGGCCCCCTCCCCCTACTTTCAAGTTCAGATATATGTATATATATTTCTTCTCTCTGTGTTCTAAGCACACGTCTTAATTAGATAATTAGCCTTAGGCAATTCACAGTGGAATACTTCTCTGGTATATTACTAGTCATAAAATGTTTCCATGCTATCTAAAGTCAACTGATATCGAAGTGACCGACACTTTCAATCGTCACGGCTATCAAGTATATTATTTTTCGGGATACGCTTGATAGCATATGCAGTGGCGCGAGGTGATTTCATCTTCAGAAATGTCACGTGCCATGTTTAGGCATCTTGACATATTGCTATCTGACCATCCAAAGACGAGATACAAAGTGTGGGGAATAAGCTGTTTCAGAGAGACTTGGGTTCCGACCGTTTAGGAGTGAGACAGGGGTTCGGCCGAATAGGAGACGCCATATAGGGTCTCGTACGAGTGGAATTGCTGGGCAATCCACGAAGCTCCGTTGTTCGCCGCTATTATCAGATTAGGTGCGGACGTAGGAGTGCTACAAGCCGGAATTTAGAGAGTAGATTACGGACCCAAGTAACGGCTAAGTTTTGATGTCATTAACGAGGATCGACTCGTATCTGTCTCAAAGTGTAGGCTATTGTACTGTGGTATTAACCCCTATGAACGCAGAGGTTTAGCCTGTTTCGATATCAGAGTGCTGTGGATATCAACTCAAGGTCGACAGTGACAATTCGCGCAAGCTCGAAAGCGCATTTTGAAGTTGTGAGTTCTGCATGAACTGTGTGTATTTCAAATGACAAGAACATTCAAGAAGAGTTCTATCAAAGGATACATGTATAAGGTATGTGACGTAGATTTGCTAAACTAGCCGACAGAGTGGATAAACTGAATCCAAATCAGAACTATGTTGCCACAAGGTAATTAACATTGCTAGTCGGGATCCCCCGGCAGTCAGGGCTACAGACGCACACAGACGCAAAAGATTAAGGCTCGGTGGTTTAAGCTTCTGTTGCGAGCCCGCGACAGTGACATTTTGAGGGTGTACTATAGCGCCAGTACCGGGCTAGAGATAGTCTGAATTGATGGAAAACTATTTAACCCCTGTGATAAGTCTTAATTTTGTGTTGACCAAATTGTTAAATGTGTTGAATATGGAATGAGTTTATTTTAAATGTAAATAAAAGAATTGTTGTTACTTTAATCATTGTTTCCTTTCCGCAGCCTGAATTGATTAGAAATCACACCTGACGAAGAACGAACCTATATTTCGAGTTCACTCGGCAGGGAAGAAAATCATAGTGCGGTCCCAACTCAGCTATGTGAGCTGAGTTTGGCCCGTGTCCGGATTCTGACCCTCCTTGTTGGCTCGTCCCCCAATATTTTTAATGGCGAGGCTAAACAACCCCATGCCACCCCTCCCACGTGGATAGAGGTGTTGTGACAGTGTCTCTCTCTCCGTCTCTGTCTTTCTATCTCTCTCTGTCTATGTCTCTGTACTTCGCAGTTCCTGCCTGATTGCCTGCCCGCGCGCTCACTCAGGCCCGCCCGCTTTCTTACCCACAAGACCACAGTTTCTTACCCGTAGAGAACGAAATGCAAAATCTCTCCATCTCATATGCAACTTCCATTTGTGTTTCTTGATTGATTGTGCAATGTTTTATTTAAAATCTTTATTCAGTTACGTAAATGTATCGCGAACAGATCGCGATTTGATCGACAATAAGATCGCTTTCACGATCCCATTACTGTATTTTAAAGCAAGGTGTGTATCAAGATAATCGGATATGATATCGCATTGATTACATTTTGCTATGTGTTATGTAAACAATGCCACTTCCCTGTTCGCGTGCTGCCATCTTTACGCCAGGGTATCTAGTGCGATTATAATCTACCAAATTAAATTACCATTGCAGTTCTATACTCATTACAGCGTTAGCGTATGAGTCGCGTTATGTCTTACAGAACGGTGATCACGAAATGGGTATTTATCTCGAGCAGATCGACATCGGGATGCGACACACCTACGATCCAGTAGGTTGTGATTTCATAAATAAAGTGATGCAAAATAAAAACAGATTCAATTTTATCGCACTTCTTTTGAACGCACTAACTAACACAGTGGTGTCAGAAGAAAAGCGGAAGGTAATTCCATGACATATAATACAGACACTATCCTTTCCATTAACCCTTTACCTAACGTGAAAAGCAGACGACACTTGCAAGAAAAAATCTTGAATAACTAATTTTTTTCATTTTTTGTCTCAAAAACATAGGTTATGACCCCTCGTTGGAACGAGCTCGACGAGCTCGTTCCAACGAGGGGTCATAACCTATGTTTTTGAGACAAAAAATGAAAATAATAGTGAAAATTAATTGGCGATTTTTGAGAATAGCGCTGGCCGGTTTTGGCTGTTACGTTGGGTAAAGGGTTAATATAATAGTCTAGGAGGTAAGATTTGCTAATTCTCTTCCTGGGAAAAATAATAACTTGTACTGTAAAAATACATTCGCTAAACAAAGAGTCAAAGTGGATTTTACTTAGTTGCTTCTAATTAGCTTGTCATTTAAAGTGAGTTTCTGGGGGCGCGGTGGCGTTGCGGTAACCGGTTCTCGTCAGATCACCGAAGTTAAGCAACGACGAGCCCGGTTAGTCCATGGATGGGTGACCGTCTGAGCGAACGATTCGGACTCCCGCGTTGTGTCCTTGGGCAAGGCACTTAACCCCGATTGTCCACATGTGGGCACGATGACGCCGTGTACTAAGGCGTGTTGCACGTCGATGGTACGCGTGTTTTCAACCAATCTAACCCTGCCTGTGTTGCAGTGCGGAGTTACGATGTTGGGGAGCTGGCAGCGGCTCTGTGGTTCTTTCAGGGTACTCCGGCTTCCTCCACCCGTAAAACTGGCACCATCACGATCTAACCTTGGCTGTTAAATTGCCGTTAAAATATAACGTGAGTTTCTTTTTGTACCTTTAAACAGACGAAAACAACAGACAGCTCTCATTACATCCATACGCAATTAATTCTTTAACCCTTTACCCAACTCAGATGATATCAAACTTTGTTATTTTAAATATCATTTTTTCAAATCTTTCAAAAAAAGTTCCCAGAACCATATCATGTGAACCATCATTGGAACGAGCTCGACTAGCTCGTTCCAAAGAGAGGTCGCATGATATGGTTTAGCGGATATTGTTTGAAAAATAAGATTTTTTCAACTGCTGGATTTATATATATTCGGACAGCTGTGGCCGATTCGTTGGGTAAAGGGTTGAGGAATACACAAAACACTTTAACGATATTCAAAAATTGTAGGTCAAGTTTGATTCGAATATCTCCTATTTATGTTAATCGGGAAATACTGTTCTTTTTTCACACAGGACATTCTGCACTTTTTTTTTAATAGGGACATCCCCTAACATTGGCAGTTATAGGATTTGGGATCGAACTCCAACAGAAATCCCCAATTTCCATAGATTTTTTTCTAGAGCTTCCAAAATTGCCCATAACTTTCCAATCCTGCAAAATGAAATGGGCAGTTTCCCGCCACATTCCAGGAGTTTCCACTGCCTGTTGAGCAACTTTCGTTCTCAACATCAGAGCCTCGTTAAGCATCGGCTGGAATCGAACTTGGTGAAATCTTCTCTTAATTTCGTGTCGAATTGCGACTCATTCATCCTATATTTATAACACTTTGGATGCTCTAGTGTTCAAAAGTTAACCCTTTATCAAGAGTAACCGGTTAAATGCAGCCGTCGCTATTTACAAAGGAACGACATTCGTGTTTTATTATATTTTCACCTTTTTATCCCAAGACATAGTTTATGACCATCACTGGAACGAGCTCTTCGAACTCGTTCCAATAATTTGTCATAAGCTACGTTTTAAAAATAGTTGCTCAAGAGGTGCGCGGTGGCTCATTGGTTAGGGTATTGGACTTAAAACCGAAAGGTAGACGGCTCGATTCCGACCCGAGTCATCTGCGTTGTATCCTCTTCAAGACAGATAATCCCGATTACCCACGTAGGAGCACGGTGGGGCCGTATATCGAGGCGTACTGCACGGCGATGGAGCACTTGTCCTCAACCCTCACTAACTCTGCTCGTGCCGAGTTAGTAAGTTGGAAAGAGAGTCTCTCAGTTGCTCTCCGGTGTTCGGCGGTTCTCCTCGGGTTTTCTCCATCCGTAAAACTGTCCGATACGATACTATGATGACCCTGTTGAAAGTATCGCTAAACCCAATTAACTCAGCAACACACAAACAAACAAACCTCTTGCGCCTTCTCTCAGAAACGACAAAAAAAATTGAGTGCAAAATTAATCGTTCGTATTTTATGTGATTTTACTTAATCCTTTACCCAACGCAGACGATATCAAAATTTATTATTTTAAATAACATTTTTTCAAATTTTTCGAAAAATTTCAACAAAACCATATCATGTGACCCCTCGTTGGAACGAGCTCGTCGAGCTCGTTCCAATGAGGGGGTCACATGGTATGGTTTTGTTGAAATTATTATATTTTTTCAGCTACTAAATTTGCATATTACGCGGGCAGATGGGGCCGTTTCGTTGGGTAAAGGGTTAATGGCGGTGAATTTATTTTCTGTATTTGCGCCTGATTTTCAACCGTAAATGATAGTTTTTCAGCAGTGAAAACATCAATTCTAATACAATTACTATAAATCTCGAAATTTGATTGGTTAATCAATAAAATTTGCGACAGTAAAATCAGCGTAACCTGTCGCAAATTTTATGTTGTCGAAAACTATTTTAGGAAGTCAAGATGTATTCGTGGGCGTTCTATTTTCGTTCCATTTGGAGTCATTGACTACCGTATCCAATGTAAACAAACGCTGTGAACGCGTTGACTTGCTGTAAAAAACGTTCTCTATCTTTCTTGTAATTAAATGTATTTAATACGGATGAAGTTGGAAACTTTAATATTAATGTGGAATAGGGGTTTGGCAGAGACTGCTGAGTAATGAAATGAGTGTTAAAAAACTGATTTCGACGGTCTTAACGGAAACCGTGTGGAAGCAGTGAGCGATATGAAAATATTATAATTTATAAATAGCCATTTTTCGTACGATGAAGAATTTATGGACGCTATGTGCGAAATAGAAAAACAAAATTCCGACAACTGGCAATAATAATTTCAATTGTTCAAGGCCAAATATTTCTGACAGATCCGCTAGCGATGTTATAACATCAACTTCAAGTGCAAGCGGTCCTTTCATTTTCTAATTTGTTACCTGCGTTCGTGGCACCACATCACATGTACAGCTACACTACAGAAATGCATTCACCACTGCTCAAGAGAGGTGAACTGTTCGTTCTGTAACAATTATGTCAATAGCAGTAGCCCAATTCCACAAGACATCACTTCCCAGAAACAGTTTGAAATGAACAACTGTTCTATAAGCATAAGTAACTATAAACAAGGGCTTCCAATCAAAGATATCAATTTTTTAACTTTAATGGGAAATCCTCGAGTGCTTTCCGACGCCGACTGAAACATCACAAGGTGAACTCTAAACTTTGAATAGAGAAAGCAGCCGGCGTATTTTGTTTTCAGATTGTCACAAACATTTAAACATGATAAATGTTGTCAGTACAAATATAAATATATTTTGTTATTGGTGATAAAATGACTAAAACGTTTGGAATTATTTGTATTGTGGCAGCGTAAAATATATTTCGTGATTTGGTTCGGAACTCCCAAATGACGTCACGAAGACTGTATTTTTAGTTTTAAATTGTTGGCAATATTGTCTTCAACAAGGCGTTGTTTTACAGTTGGGAGATCAAATCTATCTCCGTTTTCAGCCGAATTATATTAGAATGGGGATAACTATGTTGTATTTGATTGTTTGGGGCCGTAAACGATGGTTTTACTGTCGCAAATATCCGTTTTACCGGCTCCGCTAACGCGTCGCCGGCAAAACTCAATTTGCGACAGTAAAACCATCGTTTACGGCCCCAAACAATCAAATACAACATAGTTATCCCCTAATTGACTATTTACTGAACATAATTCTTACTCCAGTTGAAGCGTAATCGCAACGTAGACTTAAGTGGCTCGACGGCCAAGCTCCAGAGGGTTCGATAAGGATTTGAAAATCCACACTTTCGTTTTCCGTCCGATCCAACTGAATGAGTACAAATAGCGATATTTAGTCGATTTTCGTGTTAGGTATTTAATATGAAATTATGAGCTATGCGGTGAATAAAATGTCTGTAGTCTAATTTTATATGAAAGTTATCACGTAATTCAACTCTTTTCCAGACATTAAATTCATACTTTACAAGTGGAAAAAAGCACGACCATTCGATGACATTCCGGAAGTAGACCGAGATGCAGTGTTCATGCTGTCAAATACCAATTCATCCAATTACACTAAACATTTTGATTTAGCACCAACATGCTTGAGTGGCTAAAATTGTGGAAACCAAAACGGTTCCTTTCATTTGTGATGGAAGGCCATTGCAGCAGTGAAAGGCGCGATTGATGTCGAAACAAAGAAAAATATTTTATTATTTCTTGTACAAGAAAATCGCCAGTTGACAATAAAGGAGAAACAATAACCGATTTAAAAGAAACACATTCAAAGCCAGTGAATGTCTCAGCAAGTTGTCAGAAATGGTGTTTGGACAATCTTTCGACGTCAGTTGTCAGTAAATAGTAATGATTTTTGTGTTTTCTTCAATAAAACATTGTAGGTTATCCCTTTAACAAAAGGCAGCATGTAATTAAATAAATACTCGCGACGATATGATGTATTTATCTAATTAAATGCTGCATTTTCTAACGACTAGCGACCCGCTGAGTCCAGTGCATTAACAGTAATTAGCCGATTAATCTGTTATTATCTGAGTAAAACAACAGGCATACGTTCCGACATAATTCAGCCGGGCCATTAATTGAATCAGTGGCACCTTTTTCGACTACCGAGGATTTTGTCAGAACGTTTGAGTTTTGCCGGATTTTTTTCTGTGACCATTTGTCCACTCACTCTTAAAGTAACTGCCAGTTCATTTTCAAAACTCGATAACTTTATTTGGGTCAGACAGCGAACGCACCCCCTCCCACCCCCACCCACTTCCAGCAGCTAAATACTTTGTTTGGCACTAAAATATTCAGATTGGCTAACAATCTGGCACAAGAAAGTTTCGGGCTGGCGTGAAGATTGCCGATAGTGGAGCGGATTAGTGCGATTTTTTATGAAAATAGTTCACTTGATGATACAAGCATGAAATTTTCACCATGTGTTCTTTAGATATAGTAGAAAAACCTGAGATAGTTGGCCACTGACAATTAGGCCATTTTCAAGATGGCCGACATTTCTAAAAATAGATGGGCGGCCATAATGTTTTTGTCAATGAAGTTTTGTCAGGGCTTTATAGTCTGGCCGTGGTGATTTGATATCAGGCTCTACTTGAAGGAAATTTGCAACAAAGGTGTCATTTTAAAGAGAAATTTCTCCCCTGCTAAATTCGCATTGGGGTGGGGTGACGGTGGAGCTATTGGGTTAACAGAAGACCCAGCAGCACTGAGGCGATGGATGATAGCGGGGCCGGAAATAAGCAGGGTTATCGATGAATTTGCAGATGCAGCTGGCAAATCAGAGTTGAAACGAAACAGAAAACACCATGACGATACCCCTGCTGCTCAGAAGGACTTTCAGGATAAAGTCTGTAGACTAATTTCAACAATATCTGAGTATGGCAGTCCATTTGAAGAATATTCACAAGACCTTTATTCCCTCGATGTCAAAGAAGTTGCGGATAAAAGGTAAACGAGTCGATGGCTCAGCTTTTACCTGTTGGCAGAAAACAGTATGATAAATTCCTGAAAAAATCGACAACTAATGGACAAGAAAGTTTTCATGAACCCTTGGCAAAAAATAAGCTTTCCCTTTTCAGCAAAAAAATCAAGCCTCATACTACGGTGGGGAATCTGAAAATGGAGAGTTTGAAAAATGACTGTCAACGTTTTTCACGACTTTTTATATCGTACCAAAATCGACAGTGTGACCTTCAACATGAAAACCAACAGTACCCACCATCATTATCACACAATGGTATGCTCAACTCCGGAGTAAAATCACAGCTGATGGACATTTTAGAGACAAGGATAGCTGCTCGAGTAGAAGAGCCTCATACCACAGTTATGATTTTTTGATGGTGCGGCTATGGTCAATGTAAAACCACCTGGAACTGCTAAAACATTTGATGACTATGCTGCTGAGGTTATTATACCATACATTGTAAGATGTGCACAAAAATGTACAAGAGTAGATGTTGTTTTGATGTATACCTCGAAATTTGCCTCAAACAGGAACTCGACAGAAAAGGGGAGCTGGGTTTCGAAGAAAAGTGGTCGGTAAGAGTAACGTACCAAAGTCGTGAAGCAATTTCCTGAGGTGTGATGAAAACAAAACTGAACTGTTTGGATTTTTGGCAGATAGAATTGTAAATGCTCAGACAAACAGCCTTATAGTTGTCACTAAAGGGGATGGTGTTGCCTGTAATAAGGAACTGAACACAGATATGCTGTCACCCTGTAACAATGAAGAGGCAGACACCCGAATGTTTTGTCCATGCCAAACATGCGACTGTTGTTACAGGTTTTAATAGCATGACTGTTGTTACTTCCGACACAAATGTTGCTGTTATAGCCATCTCCGTGTTTACTGACCTTCAGATTAATTCAATGTGGTTAGCTTTTGGGAAGGGACAACACTTCCGCTGGCTCCCAGTACACGACATTACCAAATCAATTGGACCTCGGTCAAGTGCTTTACCTTTCTTTCATGCTTTTAAAGGGTGTGGTACAGTGTCTGCCTTTGTGGGAAAAGGAAAGAAATCTGCTTGGCGGGCATGGAATGTGTATGAGGCTGCAACAGAGATTTTCTGTCGACTCAGTTCACCACAGAATGAAGTTACAGAGGCAGACATGGATATCTTGGAACATTTTGTTGTTGTCATGTACGACCGTTCAAGCACAACATGCAGAGTAGACGAATGTCGCCTTGATTTGTTCGCTCGAAAGCAACGTCCATACAATGGCATACCACCAACTAGGGCATCCCTATATGAGCATGCTAAAAGGGCAGTTTTCCAAGCGGGTCATGATTGGGGCCAGGCTTCTTCTCCAGTGCAACAGTTACCAGATCCTATCAGTTGGGGTTGGCTTAAACACAACAATTTGGGGGAGCCACACTGGACTACACTCTCTGCTATAGCAGAGTGCTGTCCCGAACTACAGAAGTGCTGCTGTAAGCGTTCAACATGTACTGGAAATTGCAAATGCTACCGCACAGGATTGTCATGCACTGCACTTTGCTCCTGTAACTGCCAAGAAAGCAGTTAGTATCAACAAATACACCTGTGATATATACGGGCATCGATTCTAAATGCATGAGATACAAAACATTGGCATTGATATTGCAGATTATGAGGTTTATTTTGAAAATACGTGTACGTTTAAAAAAGAAACAAATCCCTGGTAACTGCACATTTGAGCATACAGAGTTATTTCCCATGCCATATATTTCCACAGCCTTTTAAACCACAATTGTCGTTGCTATTCATTATTTCAATTCATATTCAGTCTTGGTTTGCATAAAGGAATGATATAACAGCAGAAAAATTGCTTTAATGCTATATGTTTCACTCATATATGCTGCACTCACATCACCAATAGTGCAGATTTTTTCACTTCCGGTGGCCATCTTGAAAGTAATAAGATATTTCGTGGCCAACTATCCTAAAGTACTCTATATACCAAAAGTGACTTCCATACCAAATGTCATGCTTGTAGCACAAACTGAACTATTTTTATAGCAATCCGCCCCACTACGAAGTGTACGCCGCTGTATTCTTTGCGCGAAATAATAATCGTTGATAGTGACACAGGAGGCCTCGGAATGAAAGACAAACACTCCCAGCAATATCATTTAATGACAACTGAGTCGTTGTTTCATTACTGAATGCTACAAAATACCTAGGTCGTCCTGGACTATTTCTTTGAGCTCAATGAAATAGTCCTCTACTTTTAACAACGTAACTTGAGGAAGGACTGTTTATTTCTCGACCCATTCAGACATCTCTCATGGGCTTTTGGATAAAGTATTAAATGGATTCTTTAACTATTCCTAGCTTATAGTGAAATTTATTAAACTCGTCTGGTAAAGAAGTAATTCACAGGAGTCGTTTCTTAAATTTCACTATAAACTAGGGACGAGTTACAAATAATTTATGAACCGAGCTCACCAAGTTGGACTCATATTTGAGCTTTACCGCGACATGAATAGAGCTCGAGGGACGAGGAATCACTGTTTAAAAAGGGAGCTTTTACAATGGTAGAAACAGTTTCCATATCAGAAGTACGCCATTTTGTGCGATAGCATAACATGTATTGTTTATTTGCACACAAATATCGCATTTTGGGTGGTACAGTACAGTCGCCGTGGACTGGTCACTTTCCACGGGTGGGCAATATTTCCACAGACGCAATAATATTAGATTCCAAACACTAATTATCCCTTTACCCAACGCAGACGATAACAAAATTTATTATTTTAAATATCATTTATTCAAATTTTTCAAAAAATTCAACAAAACCATATCATGTGACCCCTCGTTGGAACGAGCTCGCCGAGCTCGTTCCAACGAGGGGTCACATGATATGGTTTTGTTGAAAGTTTTTGAAAAATAATATTTTTTCAACTGCTGAATTCGCATCTTACGCAGGCAGATGCGGGCGATTCGTTGGGTAAAGGGTTATAGGAATAATCCTAAAAGTTTAATTAATGAAGCACCGGAAACAACCCGGTGCTTCATTAATTAAAATTTTGCTGCCAACGATTTTTATTACCTGGTAAACGCATGCGTGGACATCACTGCCCACGCGCGGATTACGACTAGGCTACGGCGACTGTAGTGTAATAGTGTAATGAAAAGTGACTTACTATTAATTGTCCGATGCAATGTAAAAATGTTTACCGCGGCATCAATCTATCTTAAAGGACAATGTTCATATAATTTAAAAAACAGACACCGACAAATTTGATATTTTTTATGATATAAACACGTTGTTGAAAATGTTTGGCGTTTTCAAAAGGAAAATTTTGTAATAGCAGGCCTGGCATTTTCAGGAGAGCGATTTATTCGCTCGCCTACTGCTTGCCTTAAAAAAAATTAAGGAGGGCAAAAACTAGCCCTCCTGACCTTAGAAAATGATGATTATCATAACCGCCTATGCCTAAAACCCACATCTTTTAAGATCTCTGCTACATGTATGTTAGTGGTCTCTGTAAGACGGCCACACTGCCCCTCCCACATCTCCGGGCCTTGCCAAGGCCCGGAGGTGCGGGTGGGCCAGTGTAGCCGTCTCACAGAGACTACCTTGTTAGCAGCACCACATAAACTGTACAAAGCCCACTTGGCAGAATTCATTAACAGTAAGACTTCATTTTGCAATTTTAGCTTTTGTAAGCTTGAGGAGAGCTAATCGCTCGCCTATGCCATGCGAGGGGAGCGAGTTTTAGTCCTCCTGCATTTTTAAGAATGCCAGGCCTGTAATTGAAAACAAGAGGCCCCAGGGGGCCTGAGGGCGCTCACCTGACATGGTAGCCTAAATATCAACCCAGAGAATTGGTTTCCACAAGTTGCATCTGCTCCTTCTAAGAAAAGCTGAAACCAAATATCCAAATGTTCTGACCAGTGGATCTAAAAAAAGATTTTTAAAGAATATTCCTCATATTGAACTAAGTCATAATTCGGGCTCCCACAGGGAGCCCATATATGATCCCAGGGACTTGGCTTTAACAAACCTGAAACTCACACCCCTAAGGATTCTGCACACCAAATATCAAAACATTCCGACTGCTGGATCTGAAGAAGAAGATTTTAGATTTTTAAAGAAAATTCCTCATTTTGAACCAAGTTACAATTCCAGCTCTCACATTCAGCCCAAATATGGACCTAGGGACATGGCTTGAACAGACTTGAATCTTACCCCCTAAGGATGCTGCATAAAAAATATCAAAAGCATTCATCTGCTGGATCTGAAGATTTTTAAAGAAAATTCCTCATTTTGAACTAAGTTGTCATTCAGGCTCCCATAGTGAGCCCAAATATGAACCAAGGGACTTGGCTTGAACAAACTTGAATCTCAGCCCCCGAAGGTTACTCCATGCCAAATATCAAAACATTCCAACTGCTGAATCTGAAGAAGAAGATTTTTAAAGAAAAATTCCTCATATTGACTAAGTTATAATTTGGGCTCCCACAGAGAGCCCAAATATGGACCCGTGGACTTGGCTTTAACACACATGAATCCCCCCCCCCCCCCCCCCCCCCCAAGGATGCTACTCACCACATATCAAACCATTCCGACTGCTGGATCTGAAGAAGAAGATTTTTTAAGAAAATTCCTCATTTCGAACAAAGTTACAATTCAAGCTCCCACAGTGAGCCCAAATATGGACCTAGGGACATGGCTTGAACAAACTTGAATCTCACCCCCCTAAGGATGCTGCATACCAAATATCACAAGATTCTGCCTGCTGGATCTTGAGAAGAAGATTTTCAAAGAAATTTGCCTGAAATGCACTAAGATCAACTTTGGGCTCCTATACTGAGCCCAAAATATAAATCCAGGGGGTCCGATTTGAACAAACTTGAATCAGATCCACCCCACAATGTTGCATACCAAATATCACAAGATTCTGCCGGCTGGATCTGGAGAAGATTTTTGAAGAAATTTGCCTGAAATGCACTAAGTTTGAATTTGGGCTTCTATAGTGAGCCCAAATATGAATCCAGGTGGCCTATTTGAACAAACTGGAATCAGATCCACCCCACAATGTTGCATACCAAATATCAAAAGATTCTGCCTGCAGGATCTGGAGAAGAAGATTTTTGAAGAAATTTGCCTGAAATGCACTAAGTTCGAATTCGAGCTTCTATAGTGAGCCCAAATATGAATCTAGGGAGCCGATTTGAACAAAATAGAATCGGATCCACCCCACAATGTTGCATACCAAATATCAAAAGATTCTGCCTGCTGGATCTGGAGAAGAAGATTTTTGAAGAAATTTGCCTGAAAAGCACTAAGTTCAAATTTGGGCTCCTATACTGAGCCCAAATATAAACCCAGGGAGCCGATTTGAACAAACTTGAATCAGATCTACCCCACAATGTTGCATACCCAATATCAAAAGATTCTGCCTGCTGGATCTTGAGAAGAAGATTTTTGAAGAAATTTGCCTGAAATGCACTAAGTTCGAATTCGAGCTTCTATAGTGAGCCCAAATATGAATCTAGGGAGCCGATTTGAACAAAATAGAATCGGATCCACCCCACAATCTTGCATACCAAATATCAAAAGATTCTGCCTGCTGGATCTGGAGAAGAAGATTTTTAAAGAAATTTGCCTGAAATGCACTAAGTTCAAATTTGGGCTCCTATACTAAGCCCAAATATAAAGCCAAGAGACCGATTTGAACAAACTTGAATCAGATCCACCCCACAATGCTGCATACCAAATATCAACAGATTTTGCCTGCTGGATCTGGAGAAGAAGATTTTCAAAGAAATTTGCCTGAAATGCAGTAAGTTCAAATTTGGGCTCCTATACTGAGCCCAAATATAAACCCAGGGGGCCGATTTGAACAAACTTGAATCAGATCCACCCCACAATGTTGCATACCAAATATCAAAAGATTCTGCCTGCTGGATCTGGAGAAGAAGATTTTTTAAGAAATTTGCCTGAAATGCACTAAGTTCAAATTTGGGCTCCTATACTAAGCCCAAATATAAAGCCAAGAGGCCGATTTGAACAAACTTGAATCAGATCCACCCCACAATGCTGCATACCAAATATCAACAGATTTTGACTGCTGGATCTGGAGAAGAAGATTTTCAAAGAAATTTGCCTGAAATGCAGTAAGTTCAAATCCTGGCTCCTATACTGAGCCCAAAAATGAACCCAGGGGGCCGATTTGAACAAACTTGAATCAGATCCACCCTACAATGTTGTATACCAAATATCAAAAGATTCTGCCTGCTGGATCTGGAGAAGAAGATTTTTTAATGTTTTTCCCATTGCCTACAGTGTTAAAAAGTGCTGACTCAGCACTTTTTCAAAGTCCCGAAACTGTACTTTATGATAAAACCGATGGCAATTTTTTTTTTACCAATTCTTTCCGTTGGTCCTAAGGAAGCTTCACACCAAATAAAAATTCTCGGTGCCGTGCAGTTTTGGAGATATGGGCGTTTCAATTTTTTTCTATTTTTAGCTCCTGCGGTTCCCATGGGGCTACGGAGAAAAAAAATCAGCATAAATTAGGTACTTATGACCCAATAAGCCCTCACATAAAATTTGGTTCAAATCAGCCTCTCAGTTTGGAAAATAGAAATTTTGCCCCTCCCATAACGACGCCAAGTATAGCACCACAAACTTCTCTTGAACAAATCTGAGTCTACACCTCAAAAGGAAGCTGCACACCAAATATCAAGTCTCTGCTACTGCTGGTTCACGAGAAGAAGATTTTTTAAGATTTCAGCACACTTTTTGGGTGTGGCCCTACCCACGGGCAAGGCAACTTGATTTGAACAAAATCAAATTGCGATGTCATAAACTATTATCTCAAATATCAATTAAATTGGTTCAGCGGTTTGGGAGGAGAAGACGCAAACTCCATGTTCACGGACGGACGACGGACGACGGACGGTGAGTGATCACTATAGCTCTCCTGACTGAAAGTCAGGTGAGCTAAAAAAAACCTCGTTATTACACTGGGCCGTTTTACACGTATTTATTTGTGTAGAAATATAGCGTTTTGGGCGGTAGTGAGCAATGAAAAGCCATTTTACTATTAATTGCACAGTGCAGTATAAAGACTAATAAATAGAAAATCAAAGTTAGTGATTCGAATGCAATTCTTTCTACTTCAGTTATTGAGTCAGTTTCTCTGAATTGTCTTCTTGACAGAATCTCGAAGAGTCTTACATCCAATTTATCCAGCGATATGAACACCGATAGATTTATGAGTCTCATAAAAAAGTGTATTTTATTGATAACTGGTTTTCCATTCATCTCATGTGTTCCGCGTCGTCTCCATTCCATTTTGTTCCAAGTATCACTCTTGCGTAATATTTTTGGCAGTAATTGTCGACAACGGAACAATTTTCCTGTTCTTGACCTACTTTTTTGTCAGTTAGTGCCAAATTAACCCCAATCTACATTTTGTTTTGACGAATTATTTTCTTTACTTTCGAGAAATCATAAAAAAATTGAGAAAGTAATGATAATCTTTCAGTTAAGCCCTCAGCGTGAGGATGTTCGACGGTTCAAAATCCCATTTCATCAGTAACCGACAGTTCAATTTTAACCTGTCTGAAGAACAAAATGCTTTTCAAGAGTTTAGGTCTTGTCTGACCCTCAAGAATTTATTTATTTATTTATTATGGGGTCTAACGACACTATCAATAGCCAAAGCTAAATCGTGGCGGAACATTACTCCCAAGACATCAGTACGTAAATGGCATTGGTAATGATGTAATTCTGATGCGCATGCCGGGAGGAAGCAAGTAATGATGTCAAAACTCATCCAACGACTAGGTTAGTAAACTCATCGTCATTATTTCGAACCCAAGTGAATACCATTCCTACAGATCTTCGTTTTATGAAGATAGTACTGAAATTTAGAAATCAATAGCAGCAGAGTAATAGTTCAGTTTAGCTTAACCTATGCCACTGTAGTATTGTTCTTTTTTTCTATTTTCTCCTGTCTTCTCTAACTTTTATTTCCCTCGGGAGATGCTACAAGTGGATAGACAATCTGTCTATGCCACCTGCCAATCGCAAGCATAAAGTGTAATGTAGGACTGGATGGTTTTTCGCTTTTCCGGTTCGTATCCAGATTTTGCTGCAAACCGTAAAACGGAACCCCAAGACCCAGCAAAAACCGCTCAAACGCCTTTACCGTGTTTGTGCGTAAATTGATCAAACTATCTTACTGGGAGGGAACTAGGCTAGTGCCCCTTATGGCCTCTCGTCACGTAGTCTATCCGGCAAAGGGTCGAATAAGTCATGTTCTTATTGTCACATGTTCTCCCTCATTGACGTATCCATCGGACGACACAATAAGGGAGTGTTCTCATTGTCACATCTTCGACCCGTATGGACTCTCGTCACTAAGTCTAACAGGCAAAGGGCCGAATACGTCGTGCTTTTATTGTCACATGTTCTCCCTCACTGACGTATCCATCGGACGACACAATAAGGGAGTGTTCTCATTGTTACATTTTCGCCCCTTATGGACTCTCGTGGCTTGGTCTATTAGGCACATTTTCTCTCTTACTGACTCGTCCGGGGGGACGAGTCAATAAGAGAGAAAATGTGACAACGAGAACACAGTATCGATTAGATAAACTTTATTCATTATTTATTTATTTACTTAATGGTGTTTTAAATCACATATTTATGCACAATGGCTAAGCATGACCGTGAGTTTCACGGGTGGAGGAAGCCGGAGTACCCGGAGAGAACTACCGAGCAACGGCGAGCAACTGTCAGCTCCCCAACATAATAACTCCACACAAGCAGGGTTAGCATTGGTTGAAGACAAGAGCACCATCGACGTGCAGTACGCCTTAGTACACAACGCCACCGTGCCCCCACGCCCGCAATGAAGATGAACTGTCTTGCTCAAGGGCACAACGCGGTTGCCGCAGGTGGGATTCGAACCGAGGACCTCTCGGCTTGCAACCTGCACCTCTCCCTACTGAGCCACCGCGCTCCCAACTTTATTCATTTGTTACTATAATTTATGTAGGTTGTTCTCAATAGACTTAGCAACTGACCCCCTAACGCCCCTAAGAATGATCAAAGGGGAGTTAGGTGAAACCCAATGGAGATGTTTACAGACAATGCGTGTTTTTGTGGTGACTGATGTAGTATAAACTATTGCCATTTTTCCAAATTAAGGTGCCATATCTCTTTACCTAACATGAAAAGCAGACGACACTTGCAAAAAAAAATTATTGAATAACTATTATTTTCATTTTTTGTCTCAAAAACATAGGTTATGACCCCTCATTGGAACGAGCTCGTTCCAATGAGGGGTCATAACCCATGTTTTAGAGACAAAAATTGAAAAAATAATGAAAATTAATTTGCGATTTTTGAGAATAGCGCTGGCCGGTTTTGTCCGTTACGTTAGGTAAAGGGTTAAGTGTTGTTTACGGTAACTTCATGTCATTAACACATAGAACAACTGAACCGAAACAGAGGTTTCTTCATGAAGACGGAACCGAAACTGAACTCAAAACCTCACAGCTCTAGTGTAAAGTGGTTTCGTAAATGTATTCTTGTGTACCGTTGAATAAAATATTTGTCTGTCTGCCTACCTGTCTACTGTATGTTACCCTCGGCTGGACGTCAATTCGCTCTGAAGGAATGTAGGGACACGCCGCATTTCTAATGGATTTAGCTCACTGAGTACGGGCATTGACCCGGTAAGTTATTGTACATCGGCAAAATCTTGATTCCAGTTGCACCCTGATACGCTCTCTTGTAGTAACATTGGTATCTCAAATTAATCTAACATTTTAGCGACGGCCATATTTACCACGCTAAAATTTATATTGCTAAATATATTTGCTTAAATATCTGCTTTATTTAAGTAATATAAAGATACAAGAGAACAGTGTTCAAAGAAGTATAAAAGGAAAGGAAATATTTGTCAGGCTTATTTTACAACTCGTGAATTGATTCACACTTGTTTAGACGTTACAGTAAAAATGTTTCGATAAAGCGAAACATACAATCGGTTAACACATAGCCAAAGCAAAAAAATATAAAAAAATATTATTTTAATTTTTTTATTTTTCAAAATAATTCAGCAAAACCATATCTTGCGAGACCTCATTGGAATGATCTCGACGAGCTCGTTCCAATGAGGTGTCATATGATATGGTTTTGCTGAATTTTTGTTCTTGTGCTCACTTTGTTAATTATGCGGGCGAAAGCGGCCGATTCGTTAGGTGATAGGTTAACGAAATTCCAGAAAGTATAAGCAGTGTTATTACGTTAGTAGTAGTATTCGTACTTCCCCCTTCCCTGTTACGGGACTCCCACTCCCTGATCTCGGAAGGGACGTCATAGTCTCGAGGCCAGTTATGTCATTTGGGTATGGGCATGGTAGCCCGTGTGAGAGATCATCTTGTGATCATCGTGCGCACAGACACCACATGTTACAATGGATATGACGTGATAATGTGAATGAAAGGTGAGAATACTGGTAATCTCATGTTTCTATTTGCAATTCTGATTTTAATCCTAATTGCAATAACCAACGCTCTCTCGAGGTACGGTTTGATTAAAGTCATAAGAACTTAAGAAGTTTATATTTCAAGAACGAACATGACGTAAATACCAGCATTGGTCACACAAATGTGTATTAGTTCATATTCCGTACCATTCGCCGTTTTACACACTTATTCCCCCACGCACAAAATGCCCCCCCCCCCCCCCCCCCCACACACACACACACAAATAAAGCGAAGAACCCATATTCCGATAAAGTAGAAAGTATATTTAGAAGGCGCTGTTATGTAAAATGTGCCCTGTAGTGCAGTTGTGGTACTATTAATAATTACATTGTTAATGTAGTTATACGTTTTAGGTCCAAATACTCAATTCCCATTGGTCAGCTGGATGAAAACGTCATGACCAAATGTAATTCATTTTCCAATGAATACATTTGGTCGAACTTTGACCTGCATTTACGGTAGAGCGCAGTTGACAGAATGTAATTCGGGCGGTGGACGGGTTTTTAACTTTTAGCGCCTCTCGCAGTGATCAACTCTGCTGCTATTTCAGTGATTTTATTCTTGAACTTGTTGTCGTTTCATAGGTGATTATAGTTTACTGATATGTTAAATAAATTGTTTTGAACATTCCAAGTTTCGTTGCGAAAGACGGCAATTTGACAAATTTGGGTCAATGCCGAAAACCGGCGCTCAACTCAGAGTTGTGCGCTTTGTCTTTTGTGTGAGGGTGATTTTTCGCCTAGTTCGTTCGTACATGTTTTATTTCGTCTTTCTGCTTTGTTGTTTGGTAAAAAGTAGTTTAAACAGTTACGGAATGTAATTATAAGAATTGAATGCAATTTTTATAATCTTTATTGGAGTATGAACGTGTGGGAATGGGTACAAATTGTTTGTACCAATTCCCACACGTTCATACTCCAATAAAGATTCTAAAAATTGCATTCAATTCTTAAGTGAAAACCGATCAATCAAAACAACAATGTATTCATCACTCGTACTGAATCCCAAAGCAAGTTTCAATAATCTGTGTTCTAAGGTGACTTGGTTTGGGAATAATCGCCTCGTATACTGAGGACGCTGATGCACTGAAAATCAAATACAGGTATTTAATCTTTTAAAAGCCCGAATGTATCGATCGCTCTGCCAATTCAAGGGCATAAATTGGAAGAGTCCATATTCATTAATTGGAGGGGTCAGTTGGCATTTCCAACGTACAGCCTTGGGACAGCACGTTGAAAAATATTGTTTGGTCCACCCCGAAATTCATCGAGCGCGCATTCATTTGATGAGATAGTTGGTATCATTTTCTGATAAGCAAGCTTTCGGCTTCAATGAGTTAATGCTCTCAATGTGAATCTATTGATTAACCACGAGATTTCTGTTTACTTTTGATCTGGTTTCCTTACTGAGATGAATAAAATTTATTTAATTTAAAAATAAACTGACGACTTCCGGCTCTGTTGACAATCATGCTCTAATTTTCCCAATGACGTTTTGCTTCAAGAATAGTTCACTAACGATCGAATTGAAATTTACAAGTCCATTAAACTGAAGAAAATTGTACGCAAATAATCGAAAACGACGCACTGAAATAATAAGCAAACTACCAAGACTTTGAGACCTACCAAATTAATACATCTGGAGCCAACTTTGGGTGCCAAAGGTTGTACTTTTGGTGCAAAAGTAATCTTTTTGTGGATTTGGAACCATTGGCACTCGACAGCGCGAACACTGAGGTCCATCGGATTGATCCCCTAGTGTTCGTGTCCTCATCAACCGGACGATACGTTACTGAGTCATGCTGTTTTAGAAAATGAACTTATGGGAAGCCCTTCTCAACAATGTGCCACAGACACTCAAAAAGACCCACAGTACACAGACGTAATACTATTTCACACTATATAAGCAAAAGCAAAGGAACATGAAATGGTCTTGCCATTGTAAGCGAAGATAAACACGACACTTCCTTTTGAAATGACCACCGCCCTAAAACATTTACAATAGAGGGTAGATGTAATATGGGGAAATTATGTTTTTTCTTCCTTATTTTCGGTTTTTTTTCTGTTGAATTAAGATACATCTCAAAAATTTAATGAAAAATATTTGATTCAACACTGTTTAGTTTTTAAAAAGATGCATTTTGACTCGCTGAATGCACCATTTTTCGAAATCCTGGATCGTCAGCCCAACTCGGTGTCAGTGAGAAGCCTGGTCTAACCTGTCATTAACTCAAGTCCATCTATATGTGTATAAAACTTGTTCACTTACCTTCGACAAAATGTGAAACTTACATGAAAATTTATTGATTTCTTTCATACTCTCTTCTGGGGGTTCATTACACTTGCACATGAGTACATTCTCTTAATTCTAGATGGAACAAGCCAATGGATGTTTCGATGGATTTTCAACGGCACAAAATAAAATGGCGTAATGATGTTTAACATCAAAATATTGTTGTATTCAACCAACTAACTTGTCTCTGAAGAGAGTATTAGACTAAAGAAAACGTGACAAAAGGTGAGAAAAACCCATAATTTCACGCAATTACCTAAACGCGTTGTTGTAAATAAAAGCTTGTCCTAAAACACGAATTGGTTTAACGTGTACACAAAAGTATCGGCTCCAAAGTTAAGAATGTTTCTTATCGTGATGACCTTTTTGTGACCTTTGTCAGCTTTATTTTTTTCGGTGTGACTCCAGACATGGCGTTAAATTTCATCACAAAAAGTGAGTGTTCATAAAAAGGTAGGAGGTAAGAACACAAATTGACTTAGTGATGCCTAAAACTGGCGGGTATCGATAACCTGTTCTATAAGGTAAGTATCCTGAGTTAAAAACAAATGTAACTGATAAGGCGCGGAAGGACATTGAACTTCGAACCGAAAAGGCCATGGTTCGACCCCGACCAGCGGGAACTGCGCTGTGTCCTTGAGCAAGACACTTAATCCAGACTGCACACGCGGAGGTGTGGTGGCGCCGCCTAGAAAGGTGTATTGCGCATCAATAGTGTATTTGCCTTCACCCAATGCTAGCCCTGCTTGTGCGGAGTAAGTACGTTGAGGAGTGACAGTTTCTCACCGCTGGCTTCCCCAATCCGTAAAACTGTCCGACATTTGGTGCACCTGGCTGTCGTTAAACCCCAGTACATAAATAAAAAAAAACTGTCTGATAAGGTTCAAAATTACATTTGTTCGTCAGAATTTATTAACATGTTGTTTGGCTTGTTACAATGGTTTGAAGAGTGCCTATGGGCACTCTTCAACACATTGTAATAAGACAAATCAGTAGAGATGAAATATGTTTCGTTCCAATAGAATATGAAGCGCATAGATGAAATACAAACACTTTTAGTTATAGTATCGCTACTTCTGAACTGAGCTACAAAAGATATGATATATGATTTGATATGATATTGTTATGATATGATATATGATATGATATGACATGATAATGATATGATATTATAAACATAGTGACCGTTGTTCAGTGTGTTATGGTAGATTACCACCCGAAGAAAAAAAATTAAAGCCCGAGACGAAGTCGAGGGCGTTAACTTTTTTCTGAGGGGGCTAATCTACCATAACACACTGAACAACGGTCACTACGTTTTTTATTATACTGAATGACCTTGGAATCTAATATTATTGTTTGAATGTTTCTTTCAGAGTTATAAATAAATCAATAACAAATAGGCAGACTAAGACACTGATTCAGTTCACATACGTCGAATGTTTCAAATTCAGTTGATTTCCCCTTTGTGCCCCAAAACTCCCTGAACAACTTTACACTTCTGACAACACTTCACTTAATTGATGAACTGTCCTTTGACCTTAAAAGTGCCTCGATATTTTCATAGGTAATATTCGCGAAAGCCATGTTTGTTGTTGTCGTCTGATCTGAGGCGAGAGAAAAACTTCGGAAATCTTCGGAAACAGCGTGTGTTATTTTCTCCCTTTCGGCAATTTTCGGATTTAGCGTGTGATATTACAAAATCACCACGTCATAGCGTGTGTTATTACAAACAATAACAACCGTCGCGATGGACTATCACACGTTGTCAAGAATGGGCGGAGTCAACAGGCAATAATCACGCAAATTTGCAAATTGTATCTGACCAATCAGACGTCGTCTTTTGTCTAGTTTTGTTCATGAAGTATAATAAGATATGATATGATATGATATGACTGTTGCAGAATCCAGATAAATACAAGTCATTTATACAAACGAATTTGATGATATGAACGCTAATACCTGGGGCGATAATGTGGAAGGGGATCCGGTTGTGGTGGCTCATTGGTTGATCACTACCATTACAATAATGGTGGGGTTATGGACAGAGACAATCTGCTGCCTTTAAAACCGAACGTTTCCTAAGGTTTAGTCGACTGGGTTTATTGCCGGCTGTTGCATACAATACCGTTCCTAATCCTCTGGAGGATCTTCACCCCATCACACCCACCCACATTCGGCTAGTTCCAATTTTAATTCTAACAATGGATCTAGTGTTTGGTAATGACGTACCGTTATAAAATTTCTCTTTCCGAACTGAATGGTATAGAAATGTTTATTTTTGCAAGCTTTATCTAACTACCGTATGAAGGCAAGAATATCAAATATTTTTTTCCAACATCCAAAATGCTCATCTGCCTTGGATGCGCATGCGTGTAGCCCTAAAACCAGTTAATAAACGATAGTTTTAGTAGAATTTACATTACCGTTTTCGTTCCAAGATACTGTATGACACAGTATAGTATGGCTACATCTCCCTCGTAATACGTCAGGTTGGACTGAGATGGCAGGAACTCTGGTGGCGTTTGGTGAGCATCAGAAATATAATCCACATCTGCGCTGTTGGTATCTAAAATGGAAGAAAAACAGAAAGTTACTTGTAAATTTAAATCGCCTCAGTTAACTCGCCGAGTGCGATTTTAGTCATAGGTGTCCACTGATATCTCTTGGGGTGTCAGTCTGCAGTTAACCCTTTACCCAACGTAACGCCAAAACCGGCCAGGGCTATTCTCAAAAATCATTTAATTTTCATTATTTTTTTTATTTTTTATTTCAAAAATATTGCTTATGACCCACTTTGGAACGAGCTCGTTGAGCTCGTTCCAATGAGGGGTCATAACAAATGTTTTGAAGCACAAATGAAAAACAAATGAGTGATTCAAGAATTTTGTTTGCATGTGTCGTGCCTTTCGTTTTATGTAAAGGGTTAATGTAACTTATTCAAATGTGAACTAAATTCCTGGGCCTAGCATACTTTCGTTCGGGGGCGCGGTGGCTCAGTTGGTAGAGGTGCAGGCTGCAAGCCGAGAGGTCCTCGGTTCGAATCCCACCTGCAGCAACCGCGTTATGTCCTTGGGCAAGACACTTCACCCCCATTGCCCACGTGGGGGCACGGTGCCGTTGTGTACTAATGCGTACTGCACGTCGATGGTGCACCTGTCTTCAACCAATGCTAAGCCTGCTTGTGTGGAGTTCGTATGTTGGGGAGCTGACAGTTGCTCGCCGTTGCTCGGTGGTTCTCTCCGGGTACTCCGGCTTCCTCCATCCGTAAAACTGTCACGGTCATGGTTAGCCATTGTGCAGAAATGTGACCTTAAACACCAATAACTAACTATAACTACTTTCGTTCTTATCTTCCTCTCAACAATTCAGTTAACATACACACCGACGTATTCATCTTTTTCTAGATCATTTTACAGCCTTTTACCCTTTACCTAACGAATTGTCCGCATCCGCCAGTGTAATGTGCAAATTCAGCAGTTGAAAAAATATTGTTTTTCAAAAACTTTCAACATGTGATACTCCGCATTGGAAAGAGCTAGTCGACTTTGTTCCAATTATGGTTCACATGATATGGTTTTGTTGGAATGTTTTGAAAATTTTTTAAAAATAGTATTTAAAATAATAAATTTTGGCATCGTCTGTGTTGAATAAATAATCATCAAAAATTCAACTAATAAAGCACCGGGTTCAAAAATTCTCTGATGATGATTTTTATTATCCGGTAAACGTGTGCGTGGTTCTCGGATTACGAACAGTCCACAGCGACAGTACTGTAACACATCAACTTGTCGTGCTTTTACACCGAGTCTACAGTTCTGTCATCACAAAGGCGAAAAGGGAGTTCCCTGTCCGCTATCAACACATAACACTGTAGAATCTTCCCTGTCGAAAACTAAAAGCGAAAACATCAGAGGATTTTTCTTTTTTCTTTTTCTAGATTCATCCTCTATTTCGTTACATTTTATTAATGAAACTTCAATCCCTGACTGTAGTGCAAATCAGTCGCGACCACGTCGCGCCCACATCGCCATCTGAATGACAAAAATGAAATAAAAGCTTAATTCCTCTAATGAATTCCCATACTCACTCTATTAAGTCACA
Source organism: Pictodentalium vernedei (assembly GCA_031216915.1). Lineage (NCBI taxonomy): Eukaryota > Metazoa > Mollusca > Scaphopoda > Dentaliida > Dentaliidae > Pictodentalium > Pictodentalium vernedei. Next base: position 229,626,409 of record CM062293.1, read on the forward strand.
AAGCATGCTTTATGGTCAGTTGCCCATAACAATGTTTCGTTTACGTTTTATTAAATTCTCGTGTTTATGTTTGTACTTTTTTATTGACACGTTATTAAATAAAATACATACCTGAAATTTAATTAAGCACCCCCTATTTTTTCACAGTGATGTTAATAGAAACTGTCATTACTTTCATGTTATCTTTCAGATGGCCAAAGGTGATTATTTGCGGAGAGAATGGTCTGTTGACAAATGAAAGACAACACAATGGTGAAAATACGAAGCATTTTAATGGCGCTAATTACACATATCTGTCACTAATGTTTTTGATGGAAAAATGTTCTCTCGACAAGTATGGTGCTGGAACGGTCCATGATGAAACAATGCCGGTAACTACCGACAAAAATGTAACTTCTGATCTCCTGAACACAATAGCAGTGTCTGACGTCAGTAGCGAGTGCATCCACCACGTGCCCGGGTGACAGCCTGAACCCTCCTCCTAATGTTACCAGTGAGCCTTCTGATACGGGTCAGAGGCAACTGCTGCCATTCTTCGTGTAATGGAGCTTCCAAATCGGCCAAATTCTGTAAGGCGGATCCCTTGCTTGCACAGGAAGTCCAAGAAAGACCCATATGCTTTCTAAGGGATTCAAATCGGGGATCATTGCAGGCCAAGGCAATGTTGTTGTAGCGTTGTTTTGAAGGAATGCTCTCACAGCAGGGGGACGATGTGGCCTTGCATTGTCGTCCATGAATGCAGGGCGAGTAGCCAACGGGTTGTTGTCGAAATGAAGCACGCCAACCGAACTGAGAATGTCCTGGATGTGTCACCATATCCAGTTTAAAATCATGAGAGGGGCATCCCCAGATCATTACTGATCCTCCATCATTAGGAACAGTAGGTCTGATATTCCTGGGCACGTAAGCAGTATTTCTATGCCTCCATACTCTCAGGTGACCATCTGTGACGTGAAGCAGAAACCTACTCTCGTCTGACCAATGGACTCTCCTCCACGTCCCGAGATTCCAATGTTGTCGTGCCATACACCACTCCAAACGTCGTCTTTGATGCTGATCGGACAGAGCTGGACGCTTGATGACCCTTCTGGACCTCATACCCAGTGCTTTGAGACGGTTTCGGGCAGTTCAGTTGCACAAACGCCTGTTGGGGAGACAAAGGCGTTTCAAAACCCCACTTGAAGCAAAGAGTTCACGCCTGCGGGCCAGTCTCCGATCTTCCCGAGAGGAGATCTTTTTGGGTTGTCCAGGACTTGGTCGGTCCTTAACATCGTTGGTTTGTTGATGTTGTCGGACAAGTATGCTGATGACGGAACGACTATAGCCAAGTTACCTTCCATTAGCTTTGAATGGCATCCCTGCTGCATGCATGCCAACGCGTTCTTTGCCATCTTAATGCCTCTGACAGTCTCCTCCTTGCCATGTCAACATTTATTGATAAAAGAAGAGACAAATGTTCTTGCTTTATACCCAGATATTGCATGTGGATAATAGTGGGGTTTTTTGACATTCGTGGGAAGCATGCTTCATGTGGACGAGGGGAGGTGTTTGTGTGTACGCTATCGACTAGAAACATCATGTGTCACTAGATGATATATACTGCAACACATAGCAATCATTAAAACATAATAATCAGTACCAGCAACTTCCCTGTCATGAAACATTTCGGGGGTGCTTAATTAAGTTCCAGGTCTATATTTAGAATTTATAAATTAGTTAATGTACTTTATCCGAGGTTCTACCTTCAATGTCACCACACAAATCCAAACAATATTTATAATATAATTTATGATGCTGAGGTTATATCCAACCTACCTTGGCAGCACTTTCCAGCCCAACATACTTGTACAATAGGGCTGGGTAGTTATTTTCAGGTAAGCGTGGTTGTCTATAGGCGGATCAAACAAATATCTAAACCAACAACAAGGCGATCTTCTATACGTCTCCCACTATTCGAGGGGAATATGTACTGAGACAAATAACAAAAATCGCAGGTACGTAACCAGCGGTCCTTTCCTGGAGGACGCGGGGGGGGGGGGGGGGAGATACTGATTCCCTACCTTTCCTAAGTGGGGATTCCTTCGTCGCAACAATTTCGAAACCTGGAATGGCTTGAGTTTCACGAATATCCAACACAGCGAACACTCACTGGTCTTACTTGCCACACTAAATCAATTTCCATGACATGTAACTCGCACAGCCTCGCCCAGACAATAATGCACACTTCCTTTGAAAAGTACTTGGATATTAATCTAATTCTTTCGGAGATACCCATCCCCCAGAAATTCCACTTCGAGATGACACCCATATCGGGCTCCCGCTTAACCCTTTACCTACCGTAACGGCTAAAACCCACCAGCGCTCTTCTCAAGAATCGCCAATTAATTTTCATTATTTTTTCATTTTTTGTCTCAAAAACATAGGTTATGACCCCTCGTTGGAACGAACTCGTCGAGCTCGTTCCAATGAGGGGTCATAACCCATGTTTTTGAGACAAAAAATGAAAAAAATTAGTTATTCAAGAATTTTTTTTGCAAGGGTCGTCTGCTTTTCATGTTAGGTAAAGGGTTAACGGCGCGTCCAACGTCGGCCAACACTTGGCAGCGCTGCGCGTTGAGCGCTCGTTTAGAACGGGAGCTCAAAGCGTAGCTATGGCCAACGCGCGACGCGCTCTTCCCACTCCTTAATTTCGGAAAGCGTGTCTCAATTCGCTTCGAAATTTATATACCGAGTTCACTAAATTCTGTTGGAATAGCGGTTACGGCGGCTCGAATCGTCTTCATTGAACGATGTTAATAAATTTGGTATAGTGTTCCAACGAAGTTGATAGCCTTCTTTTCTACCATTTATATAAAAACGCAATCGCAAACCGCAGTATCAGTGGCGATAAAGATTCGGCGATACAACATCTTGTATCACTTTTGCAGCAGCGATAAAAGTCACACGACGCCGAGAGAAACGAACTCACGCGCACCTGAGGGACTATTTCATTGGTAACGGCAATCACATTTCCTTCAAACACATGTAATGCTGGAATGAACGATGCAACAAATTTGTCGCAACAAACATTCCATGTTGCAAGGAATTGAACGACTCAGTACATAAACAATCCACCATGCAAAACACCAAAAGATAAAAGATGAAGGTGAATCGCAAAAATAAAAGTTACAAAGAAAAGATTCTAGAAAGTAACTCTCATTGTGGTTTGCACAAAAATTATGAATGAAGTGACGTCATGTAATTTAAAGCGATTCTCGCGGACTGCAAAAATATAATGCCCTAGTTGTTTTTTCAAACCGCCCACTTATCCCACAAGTGACCTCATGAACTGAGTTGAATTTGGTTTGAAATATCATTGCACGACGGAAAAAGCCAATTTGGGCGGAGTTTGATTATTATTTTATTACCATGTACAATATCATTCATCATGTGTTGAAGGAATTTCCCCACGTGCCAGTGGGTTGAAAGATTTGAAAATGGAGTCCCAGTATTTTGATTAGTTGAGTGTGGTTTTTTGTTTGTTAACAGCTATTTTTGAGAAATCGTGGTTCGGGTTTTGTTAACTGAAGGGTTGATAAAAGTGTTATGTGCTCATCGGGCATGTATTCAATCTCTTATCGCGATTCGACTCGTTTTTTGGAGCGGTATAGCTACTTGTCGCTGAAGCGCGACTCGAAGCTATACATCTCCAAAAACGAGTCTCGTTGCGATAACAGATTCTGTACAAGCACGATGTGCACATAACACATATTTATCATTAAATACGCACTGTTGAAAAGATATTGTGGCTTCATTCGAAAACTTCCGAGAAAAATCCGCTTTCATACTGAACTACGTCATTGAACGCGCCGTTTTGACACGTGTCATTTATTTACAAATGCTAAATATCATTTTGGGTGGTAATCGTGAGAACATGGCTATTTCGCGGAAAACAAGACCGCGTTTTCTCACTCTTTCCTCCAGTGCACCCCGGTAGCTGAGAATCTGTGGAAATCGCTTCGCGAATGCAGGGCAAGTATTGACATTCAAGGAATGCGGATATTGTGTGTTAAACGTTTAGTAAAAACATGGATAGTCCTCGCAAAGTTGAACACAAAAGTACTGAAACTCATAGAATACTAACGTTTTGTTTTTGTTAACTCCAGTATATATATAGACGAAATCCTCGCAAAGTTGAAAACAATAATTCGTCGCCTGAGTGCTAGAATGTCCTATGTACCATGGGGGACATAGAACATTCTAGCACCCAGGCGACGAATTATCAGTCGAAGGTTCCTCGCTTTTTCTCATCCCAATACAAGCTTATGACTCCTTAACTAGCAGACCTTGTCAAACGATAGGTAATTCGATTTAATTTGATTTGGAGAACATGGTTTTGAGATAGTTATAAAACAAGTGTATTCGTCTATTGTTCTTTTCAATAAGTTTGAAATGGGAAATGGAACGGAGAGATTGTCGAGGATAATTAAACAGTTATACAATGATCACCGACTATGTTGCTGACAATTGTCTACAGCTCAGTTAATCTGACAGCCTCAATTTGCACTGTCATAAATGCATCATGTTGTTGTTATCTGTGTTGAAATCCTCATTTATCATGACTTCTCCCTTTTCTAGGCTTACTTTTCTAGGCTTATTACCGTTTCATATTTTCAATAAATATTCATTATTGCTTTATAACACCTTCTGTTGATTTGATTGGTCAATTCAAAAATAAACGTTTTCTGACTGGTTATCACCGAAAAGATTTGTGTCAAATTAATGCGGTTATGATGTATGACTGCGTACAGGTGTGACGTGTCACAGTCAAATGCATGAAGCTGAAGGTGAAATTCCATTCGTTAACCCTTCTTTTCTATCTAAAAGATGTGTTTTTGGTAAATGTTGGGTCGTAATAAACAGAATATGAAATTCGTGTTTTGGTCACACGATATTTATGAAACTCGGCTACGAATGTCCCGTTTTGCCTCGCCAGAGGCTCGGCAAAAGGGAAAATTCTTCAACTCGTTTCCTAAATATCATGTGACCAAAACACTCATTCCATATCCTCTATTTATTGGTTGGTCTCCAGAATATTAAATCCGTACTTTTATTCTAATTTGAAATGGCCGACAAAACATAAGTTAACACATTTATAATTAAATATCATAAATTCCAGCTGGGTAGTAAAATACATGCAGTCCCTATTTTTTGAATAAACAGTGTTCTCGATATAGCTCACGTATATCCGTTTTGGGGGTACTGCTGCCGTGATGTAATACGCGCACATTTGATTCTACTGTTGACTAATTATTATGTGAATCAAATGACGTTTTAATGGTAATGTTTATTGCGCATAGCCCAATATTTATTTATTTATTTATTTATTGGTGTTTAAGGTCACATATTTCTGCACAATGGCTAATCATGACCGCGACAGTTTTACGGGTGGAGGAAGCCGGAGTACCCAGAGAGAACCACCAAGCAACGGCGAGCAACTGTCAGCTCCCCAACATGCGAACTCCACACAAGCAGGGTTAGCATTGGTTGAAGACAGGTGCACCATCGACGTGCAGTACGCCTTAGTACACAACGTTACCGTACCCCACGTAGGCAATGAGGGTGAAGTGTCTTGCCCAAGGACACAACGCGGTTGCCGCAGGTGGGGTTCGAACCAAGGACCTCTCGGCTTGCAGCCTGCACCTCTACCTACTGAGCCACCGCGCCCCCTGCGCATAGCCCAACATAATCAATGGTTTAATACTCTGAATTAAAACCACAATACGCCATTCAAATCTTCATTATTACTCCATTTAGTATCATGCTGCAAATTGTAATCCATGTCCTGTATTTTCTCAACTATTCACAACATCTCATTTACAACGTCAGTCTTTGATTCTGGCATTTTGGGTGAACATCGAAAGAGATTAAACGTGAGCCAGCTGCTGTCTTCTCTGCATTTAACCCACACTCTCAGCCCACCAGTGTGATTCTGTTAGGAATTCAAAACTGCTATGGCCTGGAACCAGTCTATTCCTTAAATAGGCCATCTCTTATGTTTAGATTCAATCGACTGGAATATTTCAGTTGGTTGGAAACCCGTGGTTAGCTTTTCCGGCCAACTGAAGTATTCCTTTCGATTGAAACTAAAAAATATCATAAACATTAATTTTCCTTGAATCATCACAAGAAATGTTTCTCAATCGAGTCTTGATTTAACCAAATCTCGAATGAATTCACTAATACCATAAAACATGTTGGTGCATTAACCCCTAGGACACTGATGTCAAAATTATAAAATGTCAAGCCACAAAAGTTTCCTATAATTCAACTTGGAATTTAATCAATTCAATCTTATTTGACAGATCTCAATGAGCTCTGTAAAACAAGATTGAATTGGTTAAATTCCTAGTTGCATTATGTGACAAAATTGCTTCTTGAAATTTAAGTATTTTCACATCAGTGTGCAGAGGGTTAAATAATTATGAATTAATACTCGACACGGCAGTAGTTTTATGATTAGTCCACATAATCCCACTAACTGTGTTAATAGCTTGATGTACGCGAAGTGAATTAAATATTTAATGACTGGAATATCTATATCTGGAGTACGATCGAATATCTGTATATCTTTGTGAGTCAAAGCACATCACATTACATCAGCGGTAGGTTGCGCGCACACTCAAAAGTGGGTAAACAAACAGCCCACAACAGCTTCCAATTCCTTACATAATTAGATTTGTGCATGAGATCATGCTTTTAATCCTTTACCCAACGCAGACGATTTCAAAATTTATTATTTTAAATATCATTTTTCAAATTTTTTCAAAAAATTTCAACAAAACCATATCATGTGACCCCTCTTTGGAACGAGCTCGACGAGCTCGTTCCAAAGAGGGGTCACATGATATGGTTTTGTTGAAATTTTTCGAAAAATAATATTTTTTCAGCTGCTTAATTTGAATATTACGCGAGCGGATGCGGGCGATTCGTTGGGTAAAGGGTTAATCCTTACGCGGGGGATCCTTACTATTCTCGCGTATTTTATTATGATATTCTGCAAGCGCGTATTTAACAAAATCAGGTGGCTAATTTCTGGAAAGAAGCTCTTTTCAACAATTAGCTAAATGTTTGAGTTACAAGCGTGTTGTAAATTTTATCTTACAATAAGTATATAAGTTGATTTCAGTCGATTCGAGCTCTTGTTTCTAAGGCCATGTCTTGACGAGTTGAGACATGGCCTTGGAAACAAGAGCGAGACTCTGAAACAGGTTATACGTCGAGTTGAGACATGGCCTTAGAAACAAGAGCGAGACTCTGAAACAGGTTATACGTAAGTATAATGGTGATGATATATGTGGACATAAGGATGAAGAAAAAATAGCACGAGCTTTCGACCTTGTCGGTCTTCTTCTGGTAACAGTGTGGTAAACAATGTTTTTTACACAATAAACTTTTAAATTTATATCGCCAATGTCAAGCAGGAATTCCACCAGGCAGTGTCCCTGGTCCGAGTCTCTGAAATAGGTCGGGCCAATGACAGAGTTTTTTAGAAGTTGAACCCGACGGGAGTCGATCCCTGGTCTACGGCAACTAACCGCCTAGCCATAAATTCTTGGCCACTATACCAACTGAGTTAAAGACAACCCCAATAAAAATTGTAATTGTCTGATCCAGTATTTTAGTTCGTATTTACAACCCACCCCGAGACCGATATTAGCGAATTGACAATCACTGATTTTTAGGGTATTGTTTTCTGTGTTGATTCGTAATTATGTATATGTATTTATTGTGAGATTTTCCCGTCGATCGTTTGTTTTTTAACATTCGATGCAACTGGAACAGATTAGTGTTAAAGACGTCTAGATTCAGGATAGAGAGCCTATGATCTTAGTACAAACCTTCTGTTCAGTGTTCATTCTTCAACATACAGTCTGTTTTTATTTGGACCAATAATGATAGACACGAAATAAGCGCATGGGGGTCAAACAAGGATCGAGTTCTTTCACTCGATCAATAGTGAAGCTGTCTGGAATATAATTCGGTAACGAGTGTGTTAGAAACAAGGGTATCATTTCCATAAGGAGACCTCTGTATATAACAAAATATATGATTTCTCAAAATAATTAAATGCTAAGCGGTCTGAAACAGTTTTATAATATCAGCCAACAGACAGCTTTGTGTCCAATTTTACCCAAACACCCCAAGTTGAGAGTATTAGAGTCAATGTGAGTTGTGAATTGGAAAACTATTTGGCAAATATTTCAGTCAAAGTCTACCATCTTAAAAGATATTCCTCTGGGATGTCTTCAATGTTGGGGACATTTATGATTGCGGAGATGATTCCAGTCTTTCTGCCTCAAACCATGTTACCGTCAATTCATCACAACCTATATGTTTTAATAAGACCCTGCTCAAAGCCCAAAACCCACATCGTGAAATGACCAAGGCAACTTTAACGATAACAAATTTAGTATATAAACAAATGTACCTCATGACGACATTAGACAACAAAAAATTAATAACTTGATAAAGATCGAGGTTACTCCATCTCAGTTCAAATCATGAACAAGTTCATGATTTGAACTGAGGTGGAGTATCCTCGACTTTTGTAATTGGGTAGTGAAAATACATTCTTATATGATCATTGGCCTCGAAAAATACGATTTTAAGGGTAGATGCACTTTGAATCTCCCCCTCCCATTGTTATCCTCTTTTCAAATATTTCACTTGGTGACATCAGACGGTAAATGTTGGGATCATAAACATAAGAGAAACTAAGCGAGCTCTCATCCAATCAGAGGGTGAGGATTTTAGTGCCGTTGGAAAATTAAATAATGTTAACTGTTTCAGCCCGACGTGTATCGACACTTATGATGTCATTTTACAAAAGCAGAAATCAAGGAGCTGAATGTGTTCGTTCTGAAATAATGCACCACTGCACACGAGCAGTATTCTGTTTTAGTTTTCATTCAATTAAACGTTGAAAAGCGATTAATTCAGTAATTGCTGAAAATGTCGCGGTAGAAGTATAGGAAGCAGTTTGCTAGTACTGTTTATCATATTTATAACGATAATTTTCTACGGTCTACATTATTACATGCCATTACATTATTTATTCATCGAAGTGATCACGAATGTATTGGTTGGAGAAAGACCTTTATACCATGCTTACCTATGTTACCACCTGTTAAATTTTAGCATTTAACCCCACTACCGCTGTAAAGCTTCTACTGCGGTTAAAAAAATTACACCTATTGTAGGAAGTACATCAGTAGTAGTGTTCGTATGTTTGAGGTATAGGTTGGATGACCCCGGTGGATGACCCCGGAAGTGACGTCATGTCACGTGACCTAGTGGCGTCATGTTGTGTTGTCATGGTAACCCGCGTGAGCGGCCATGTTGTGACGTCATCTCCATAGTGATACGTGGTGTGAGTGCGCATGCGCAGCGCGTGTTGTTAGGGTGATTCGTGGTTCCGTCGTCCATTTTGTATACTGGAGGCCGCCATCTTGGTTTCTATGGTAGCACGTGATTGCTATGTTACCAATGGCTTCTAACAAGACAGGGGTATGTTCGAGGGTGTGTTCCTTTGTAGAAGAGTAAATCTGATTACCACAAACAACCCGACAATCCCTCCAAATCACCAAAATCCACCCAAATTCACCGAAATTGACTTTATTTCCCCATGTTATTGGTTTTATTGACTTAGCACGTAGTGCCATAGTACTAAGGGGGTATAAGGGGTGCGTTCGATTGAACAGGAGTAATGTTCTGGCTTAGAATTCTCCCAGAATCCCTTTTTGGATCCCTATCCCATGACGTGTTTTTTTCCCTATTAAGAATAACACGTAGTGCTATAGGACAAATTTACCCAGAATTCTCCGCTTCTATCTATATATGCAATAGTTTTCGTCTATCTGACCATGTTCCTTTGTTCTAGAGTATACTCCAGTAGCGTAGAAGAGCCTATTAGTTGAAACAGTTTACCTTATTATTACTATATTTAGCAATTTCTGGTCTATTCTTGTTAGTTCTGACCCTATTCCGAGTACGCTTGTTGTTTCATTTATCTAGATAATAACTAACCAATCAGATTGCTTGATTTACCATAATCTGTATGCAGAGTTATCTCACTTCTGTATAACAAAAGCAGTCCCAAAGCCAATAAGCTATCGGCAGTTACTGATAAGTCATTGCTCGAACGACTCGAAGCTCATCGAGCAAATGAGCCTCAGAGCAATTGCTCGATCGAGTGACTCGGCTATTGCTCGAACGACTCGAATCCCATCGAGCAAATGAGCCAACAAGCAATTGCTCGTTCGAGTGACTCCTCGAACGACTCTTCGACTCATTTCAGTATTTGAGGATACCTATGACATGGCCACGTATCAGTTGAGGATACCTTTTGAGGATACTAAATTGAGGATACCTATCGTGGATACCTTTTATAGGATACTTATCTGAGCATACTATATAGGCTGTACATATCCCTGTAGGTCTCTTGCTGGCCCTTAGTACTATTAATCCACCTAATGCTTCATGTTATCCTATGACTGGTATAGGTAGTATGCAATGTTAGGCATAGAAGTATTGTGGGTAGGGGTACTGCCTGGTAGTTTAGAACGGTACTATAGTATGGGCGGTATATACACCTATAGGCCCCTGTTAGTGCTTGGTACTATTAACCAACCGATTGCTTTGTTTTATTATATGGCTGGTATATGTAGTACGTTGTGGTAGACCTAGTGATTTTGTGGGGGTGGGGGTAATGCTTGGTAGTTTAGAACGGTAGAATAGCATAGGCTGTACATATCCCTGTAGGTCTCTTGCTGGCCCTTGGTACTACTGATCCAACAGATGCTTCATATTATTGAGCGGTATTCTGGGGTGGGGTCAATGCCTGGTAATACAGAACAAAATCACTAGGTCTACCATAACGTACTACATATACCAGCCACATAATAAAACAAAGCAATCGGTTGGTTAATAGTACCAAGCACTAACAGGGGCCTATAGGTGTATATACCGCCCATACTATAGTACCGTTCTAAACTACCAGGCAGTACCCCTACCCACAATACCTCTATGCCTAACACTGCATATTACCTATACCAGTCATAGGATAACATGAAGCATTAGGTGGATTAATAGTACTAAGGGCCAGCAAGAGACCTACAGGGATATGTACAGCCTATACAGTATCCTCAGATAAGTATCCTATAAAAGGTATCCACGATAGGTATCCTCAATTTAGTATCCTCAAAATGTATCCTCAACTGATACGTGGCCATGTCATAGGTATCCTCAAATACTGAAATGAGTCGAAGAGTCGTTCGAGGAGTCACTCGAACGAACAATTGCTCGTTGGCTCATTTGCTCGATGGGATTCGAGTCGTTCGAGCAATATGCCGAGTCACTCGATCGAGCAATTGCTCTAAGGCTCATTTGCTCGATGAGCTTCGAGTCGTTCGAGCAATGACTTATCAGTAACTGCTCGATAGCTTATTGGCTTTGGGGCTGCTTTTGTTATACAGAAGTGAGATAACTCTGCATACAGATTATGGTAAATCAAGCAATCTGATTGGTTAGTTATTATCTAGATAAATGAAACAACAAGAGTACTCGGAAAAGGGTCAGAACTAACAAGAATAGACCAGAAATTGCTAAATATAGTAATAATAAGGTAAACTGTTTCAACTAATAGGCTCTTCTACGCTACTGGAGTATACTCTAGAACAAAGGAACAGGGTCAGATAGACGAAAACTATTGCATATATAGATAGAAGCGGAGAATTCTGGGTAAATTTGTCCTATAGCACTACGTGTTATTCTTAATAGGGAAAAAACACGTCATGGGATAGGGATCCAAAAAGGGATTCTGGGAGAATTCTAAGCCAGAACATTACTCCTGTTCAGTCGAACGCACCCCTTATACCCCCTTAGTACTATGGCACTACGTGCTAAGTCAATAAAACCAATAACATGGGGAAATAAAGTCAATTTCGGTGAATTTGGGTGGATTTTGGTGATTTGGAAGGATTGTCGGGTTGTTTGTGGTAATCAGATTTACTCTTCTACAAAGGAACACACCCTCGAACATACCCCTGTCTTGTTAGAAGCCATTGGTAACATAGCAATCACGTGCTACCATAGAAACCAAGATGGCGGCCTCCAGTATACAAAATGGACGACGGAACCACGAATCACCCTAACAACACGCGCTGCGCATGCGCACTCACACCACGTATCACTATGGAGATGACGTCACAACATGGCCGCTCACGCAGGTTACCATGACAACACAACATGGCGCCACTAGGTCACGTGACATGACGTCACTTCCGGGGTCATCCACCGGGGTTATCCAACCTATAACTCAAACATACGAACACTACTACTTACATCCAACTTGACCTTTCACATGACCGAATTTGCCAACTTCGAAACATTCACACTTCACGATGTTTCATTCAAACATACGACGTTTTGCAGTACTATCTACTACTTGTAATGACTTATTAAGTTTTAAATACTTACAATTAAATATTTAAAATAAAATTTAAGAATTGTTAATAAATAATTTGACTGAAAAAGCAAGATAAATTCAATCAACTTTGACGATGTGTCCAACTGTCAATCAAGCATTCACGTACAGTCGGAAGTACTGAACATTAGTCCAGATGTAAACAAAACAAACCTATGTGTTTGCGATAGAAAGTATTGTTTTTTCTCTATTTTAAGGGACAAATCGATTATTTATTAAGAGCATGGTGTAAATAAAACAAATAGGTACTAGGGTCCGTAATTAGATTTAAACCACTCGTAGAATAAGGATTTTAACCATACGGCAGAGCCTCGTGGTTAAAACCCTTATCCTACTCTTGGTTTAAATCTAATTACCGACCCTAGTACCTATTTATTCTATATATCTACCACGAAGTTTTGTCACATACTAAGCTTTGATTCTATGTCTGCTGAGGGGCGGGAGGTGGGGGTTCTTCTATTTTGTGGTGTTTTTCGTGCAACAGGCAAGCCACTAAAACAAGGCAACACATCCCAATACCAAGCTCAGAAGGTTAATTTCTTGAGACTATTTCCCCCGGATATGCTGTAAATAATTCGAACTTTTTTATTGTGCCAACATTACCTCTTCTCACCTCCAACGGTTGGAAGAACATGTTGTAGTACGTGGGACACGAATATCTAAACGTTTAATTTCCGTAAATCAATTGTCAGAGATACAGAGCCATCACAATATATTTGAAAAATAGTGTTTGAACAGAGAAACAGTTTATCGAGTAGAGCTTTGCTTAGCTATCTGAAGTGGGAGTATCCGTGTGAAATTACGTATCCAAGTCTCAAGAGACAAAATAGCTCTGGTGTCTTTAAATCACGGGACTGTTAAAAATTAAAAACACGGCTTAATTTAGTGTTTTGGTCAGTTTTATTTGCATACATAAACTAACACCACAACCATGTGTTTATTTATAGATTACCCCTGTCTGAAATGACTTACTGAAATGTATGAGGAAAGAAAATGAGAGCCCGGTCGCTACGAGTTTAGAGCATTGAACTTTGAACCGAAAGGTCGACGATCCTGAACACGATGTGATCCTACATGGTTGATGAAAGTGTCGTTGAAACCCAAAAGAAAAAAACAAACACGGAGAAAGGGAACTTCGCTATTGATTGACCATAAGTTGGAACGATTAGACAACGCTGAGGGGATACCGTAAGTGTTAAGTGTTCAGTCCTACATACTACAGAGCTACAGAATAACAGTTAGTAAACCTCTCTAAAAATATAGAATTTTGATCACAGAATGGGACAGAGAATTTCGATCGCGATTCTATCAAAATTATCATTCCGCTTTTCTCTTTTGTGATTCGGTCTTAATTTCGTATATCATGTGATATTTTTTTTATGAAATTTCAACCCCGGATATGTTAGTATGTCGCGTTCGGATCGCGATCTGTTCGAGAAAATGCCACTTCTGTGATCTCAGTACTGTACAAAAAGATTCAGTCATTTTGCAGTGAACTCAGATTTTGTAAAGCGACATCGCCTGGGAACCCATTGTCATTTTTTTCATAACGTATACCTAAATTGTCCTTACATCGTGTTATTACTTTGCGCTCCCACTCCATATATCCAACCTACACGCTGAAAATGGCTCCCTGGACCCTTTGCAATAGCCAGATACCGGAGAAATGGATGTAAGGAGAAACAAATTCGAATACAATTTGACGTGGTTATGGTGGACAAAATCAGCTGGGTGAAATGACTAGCCCATTGGTCTTGTGCTCAAAAGCTTGTGGGCTCCGTCATGACCCGCGATATTTAACAAGGCCTTTCAGCGCTGGCGCCCTGGAAGGTATCATTTCAGTCAACACTGTCAATGGCGAAATGGGCGAAACCATTCTGGTTTGTTGGGAGGTTCAGTAATAATTTAATCCAACAGCTCTGCCGAGCTGTTGGATTAAATTATTACCGAGCGTCGTTTCAGATTTTTTGCTCTTTATATCGTCTGCTTGTCCACTACCAATTTTTTCTTCACACAAAAATTTATGCAAACCGAGTTGAAAGGGTTAAGAAATGTCAATCGTCATGGAACACAATAGCAATTTTCATCTGATTACTTGTCTTTCCTTTCCAACACAAGATTATCCAGAGCATTGCAATTAATTCTCGAGCAAAATTAGAAATCAGTCGATGTGCTTTTTAAACATGTATTTTTGACGTCACAATTAAATTTTACATCAATACTTTATTCACTGGAAGTGTTATAATTTAATTGCCTGGAACAACATGAAAGCCACCCAGCTCTCACTCTTGGAGAGATATGACAATCTATCGGGAACTATGAGGACGGGCATCAATAAATTTAATTGTGAAAATTGCTTCCAACTCTGCTAGCTTATCTGGCAGCTTTGATGTTTTCAGGCATTTATTGACAACAGGAAAACAATTAAATATTTGTTCACCACAATCATCTGTTAACCGTCTGTTGTTAAATTGAATAATCAGACTGAAAAAGGGAAAGATATCTTGATATTATTTGTAAAGCAATGGATTCTGTTTATATTTTATTTATTTATTGGTGTTTTAAGGTCACATACTTATGCATAATGGTTAATAGTGACCGTGACAGTTTTATGGGTGGAGGAAGCCGGAGTACCCGGAGAGAACCACCGAGCATCGACGAGCAGCTGTCAACAACAGGTCCTCAACATTCTAACTCTGTTCAAGCTTCGCGCAAGCAGGGTTACAGCGGTTGAAGACATGTGCACCATCGACGTGCTACGCCTTAGTACACGGCATCATCGTGCCCCCATGTGGGCAACCGGGACAAAGTGCCTTGCCCAAGGACACAAGGCTGGTCGTCCCGGACGGGAATCGAACTCGGGACCTCTAGCATAGAAGTCCAACAGTCAACCACTGAGCCACCGCGCCCCTGCTTATATTTTACTGGATGTCCCATATTTCTCGAGCAACAACAAATTGGGCACAAGAGTAGGTTGTTCCAAACAAATAATGCTGAATTCCGATATGATTTGCTTGAAAGTCTCGTTAAACCTTTAGCTAACAAATCGGTCGCATCTACCCGATTATTTTTCAAGTAAGCAGGTGGAAAAAATCCCAATATTTTTCTAAAAAATTACGAAAAACCATATCACGTGACCCCCCTCATTGGAACGAGCTCATCGAGCTCGTTCCAATGAGCGGTCACCTGATATAGTTTTGTTGAAATTGTTTTAAAACTTTGTAAAACAATTATTAAAATAATAAATTTTCATATGTGAGTTCGATAAATTGTTAAATCCCAATAAACAAACTTACAAATTAGTTAAGAAACGGCTGACACATTCTAGTATCCGGCAAACCGCGGGGTTTAAACATATAATACCGGTTATCCGCCGTCACTCTTACATTAACTATAAGATGGAACGAGTTTGGATTTACGAGCAGTGTCCACAGACACTATTTCGTCACGCGTTTATATGCACACAACTGAATATCGTTACTCGCATGCACCACATGGGGGCGTCAAGGAAGTAAAGAGTATCAGAATAGATTGATACAAACCCACCAAAGTGACCATGAAGCAAATGATATCAAATTGGGCTTGTGGAGTTCGCATGTCATTGAGTGTACACGAAACAGTTCTCCAGAATTTCCATGCATTTTGTTCGCCGGATTGACGAGTAAAATAAATATGGGGCCGCCGACTTGAAGGTAGTATATTTTATCGATGAAATGCCGATAGTTATCAATATTGTGGATAACCGTTTGACAGCTTTTCTAACCAGTCAGGTCGGTTACTGGTTGTGAACCGGCTAACACTTTTAGACCTGCAAACAATCAATATGCATTCTGTGTGATACAGCGCGACAATTTTCGTGTCTGACCTTATTCCTCCGGGAATAACTTCACAGAGGCAGCCTGTTTTCATAAGTGAGAACAGGCGACACATTAACGCGATTGGATCGAGATTTTATAAATAAAATAATGCGAAATAAAGATCGAAATAAGAAAACTGAATTTATTTATTTAGTTATTTATTTATTGGTGCTTAAGGTCACTTATTTCTGCAACAATAGCTAAGCATGACCAAACCATGGATATAAAGTCAAGTCCAGCCAATCGTTTATACCCATGTAGCCCATTTTAAAGGACTCCCACCCCAAGCATTGGTGACTGGGTCCTATTTTACCAGTAAACAGAGCTTATTTACCACAGCTTCATTGCACGGGGCTCCCAAGGGGATGAAAAATGAATGAAAATAGTATCAGAGATTCAACATTTCCTTTTCGATAGGTGAGATTACAGTGTTGCGGGGGGGGGGGGGGAGAATTCTGTCCCTTTTTATAATCACAGTACTGTACGAAATTCGATATCGCCCCAATTAAATCCGGCATGTAAAGAACGATACTCCTCAGAGCCTCGGGTTGAAGCACGATTCTATTCCACCAAAGCTTTGCTCATGACCGCTGTAACTTACATGTGTCGCAACTTTATAGAGCATAGGTCCTCGACTGATGCTTCACATTTTAACAGATTTTAACGGTTAAAATTTTCACGCTCGGTGCTGTCACGGGCATCTGTACAAAAACTTCTTTGTTAATTACAAAGTTAACTGCATCCTTTCAGGGGTTGTCGTTAACTCGATTGGTATGGTGGCAAAGCGTTTGTGGCTAGGCGATTGGGTGCTGTAGATGTGGGATCGACTTCCGTCAGGGCCAGCTTCCGAAAAACTTTGCAGTTTTTAGTTCAGTGGCTCGGAATCAGTACTATGCATGGTGGAATTCCTGTTTGGCGCAGGGCCTAGGCGATATAAAAATAAATTCAAGCAGTTGCGTCTTCACATATATTCCATTTATAGAAATTCCTGTGTTTAAAAGCTGGTACAACAGACCAACACAGACACTTCTTTGTTCAAAAACTGACCGAATGGCAGACAGAGCCTTTAGACTCCTATACCGAGTGTCCCAGCTGAAGCACAATGCGCGTAGATTGAGCTGGCGTATTATTACCAACAGTCGCGCTTAAAAAATGCTAAACGCAGCCCAACATCGCATCTCGCTTGTGTTTTGTGCTCTATTGAGTTCCGGTGTGACAGGAATGATAGTTCGCAGGAACGTTAGTCCCTCTAGACTATTATTCCGCGGAATTACAGTCCTAGGTCTAACATTTCTAGGAATAGTAGTCCGGCGGACTACTATTCCTAGAAATGTTAGACCTAGGACTATAATTCCGCGGAATAATAGTCCAGAGGGACTAATTTTCCTACGGACTATCATTCCTGTCACACCGGCATTAACAGCTTTAAATGGAAGAATCTACTTTTTAAAATATTTTTTCGTTCATTTTGCCATTCTCTGATATTTATTGTTTAAACTGTCCCTAATACTGCTGTTAATACTACCTTAAAATTCAAAAATAGCTATCTTTGACATCCTTTTATGTAAAGCTCTCAGTGTTAGTTTAACAAAGTTTGGCGTTATAGACTTATGATTTTAACAACAGAAGATGGTAAATACGTTCCTATTAGCAACTCCAAATAAGCCTTGGAGGTTAGATGAAATATTCATTGATGCCCAGTTAAGGGCATGAAAATAATTCTTAGGTCTAATTCCTCCTACACCCTAATCCCCAACCTCCCAATAATATGAGAACGAACAAACTGTGACGGCATGAAAAATATATTATTTGTGAACGAGTAAATACAAAGATTCAATGTTTCAACACTGACGTTGCAACAAGCAAATAGAGAATTTCGATCGGATCGTAACTGGGTCGCAACCTGGTCGAAATTCTCTGTCAGCTTTTCTCCCTACAAGACTACAAGAAAACACCTGTCGAAAAAATACGAAAATATTGCATCTAAAATGCCTTTGTCGTTTGTTTTTCTTGAGTTAGTCTTGATTTGGCAAAAAATTTATTTTTGAAAACGAGATCACGATTGTGACGATTTAATTGCGATTCGACGGAGAAGGTTTATTTATTTATTTATTTATTTATTTATTTATTTATTTATTTATTTATTTATTAGGGTTTAACGTCACTTTCAACAGCCAGGGTCACCTCGTTTCGGACAGTTTTACGGGTGAAGGAAGCCGGAGTACCCGGAGAGAACAGCGAGCAACTGAGGCTCCCCAACATACTAACTCCACACAAGCAGGGTTAGCATTGGTTGAAGGAAAGTGCACCATCGACGTGCAGTACGTCTCAGTACACAGCCCTTACGTGGGCAATCGGGATTAAGTGCCTTGCCCAAGGATACAACGCAGTTACCCCTGGCGGGGATCGATCCGTGGACCTTTCCCTTTGAAGGGATTCGATCAAAAAAAAAGACCGCTTTTGTGACGACGGTATTGTAATCTTGTGTTTGGAACGCTGATGCTGTGGGGCGTACCAACCTCTCGTTCTGGACATTAACTCTTTTGGCGCGGAATAATCTGAGAAACAGAATTTTTAGCGCCTAATATTCATCAGGTATTTTGCAAAAAGTATAGGTTGTCAGACTAAAGCGTTATTATTTTAAAAGATGTTCTAACGATCTCATTGACAGTTTTTCAAATGATTTCCTGTGTATATTAAAATGGCACCTTTATACTTTCAAGGGACGAGATCGTTGTTCATGGATAGGACAAAAATGGTGCATGAAACATACATAGGAATACGTACGTTTATTCAACCCTTTATCCAACGAATCGGCCATAATATGCAATATCAGCAGTTGAAAAATATTATTTTTCAAAAAATTTCAACAAAACCATATCATGTGACCCCTCGTTGGAACGAGCTCGTTCCATCGAGGGGCCACATGATATGGTTTTGTTTAAATTTTTTGAAAAATTTGAAAAAATGATATTTAAAATAATAAATTTTGATATCGACTGCGTTGGGTAAAGGGTTAAAAGCACTTGGAAATGGACACACACAGTTGGCTAAAATGACTACAGCAGTACCTTTCCGCGGTCTGCCGACTTTAGTCGCCTGTCGCGCCAAAAGAGTTAAACAGTGGTCAAATGATTTGAGAGAGACATATTCCGTGTAGACAAAAAAACCAATATTTCTATACATACTACTGTCTCAGTCTTGGCACCGACGTCGTTGCTGCAGACGTCATTTCAAAATCGGTTCCAACGTAGCCAGAGGTGGTACAATATAAGTTAAAGAAGTTGTTCGCCAATGATGGCAAAAATAAGTTAACGTACAGAATTTTAAACGTGAAAACTTTTCATAAAATAATGACGGGTTAAAATAATTTGTAGCTATTGATGCGTCAGCAATAAAGTTCCATCAACATAATTCAATGGTTTCAAGTAAATGTTAAACACAATTAAGATTGGGAATACCACCATCATTAATATTTTGACAGGAATTATATATTTCCTAATGAAGAGTCAATCGATTTTTTAGAGCAGAATCATAGATTATTTGTGTAAGTATTTGTACAAATATAATATAGAAATGTTTCCTGAGATGAGATTGAGATTGGAACGCAGATTGTGTATTCTTCGACTTAGAATATAGCAGACTCATTTGTACTGAAATTCCAAAGTTTAGGATAATTGAAAGTGTGTTGTAACAACACGTGTTCATTTCTTCCAGTAAGAAGAAACTACCCACCCACGTCACCATATACCACCTGGGGTCAATACTATAAAACTTTTACAATTGTATTTCCTAGAATTGTATTTTCTAGTTATAACTTTAAATGGGTTGAAATGAACAATTAGCATTTTCAAAGTTGGGGCAATTTGCCAGTTAAATGAATGAAATGAAAAGTTTCTGTGCGCCAGAGGCGCACAGGGACGATGTGCGTATAGATTGCAGATGATTGAAATACAGTTGGAAAATTGCCATATCTTTTAAAATGCTAGTGATTCATTTTAGTCAGTTTTTTTAAAAAGGTAGAAAATACGATTCTAGAACATACAATTGTAAAAGTTTTAAAATAATGGCCCCTGGACGTTTGTCCAAGGTAGTTGAATACATCCGTGCATCATGTGCTCTTCGAAGAGAATCAGGCACCTACTATCCCTAATGCTGTCTTCCAATTGGACAATATCATAGGAGCGTAAATAAGTAGAGTGCACGATTGCAGACATTTATTTCTGACATGAAAGTCGTTGATACCTATTGGCACTTGCTGGTCTTTAGGTACTTTCTAACGATACTAGACTTCTGTCACACACCCAGTCGGCCATACAAAAAGGAGGTCTGTTGTATCCGACTCGAGATGCTGAGACCACAAATAATCAAGTTTATCAAAGCTAGTACATGCATGGATGTATTTATTTATCCACTAAAAAAATTCCAAGAACTCTTTTGAGTTTTTTTTAACTACAAACCCAACTAATAAATATTCCAACTACATCATGAAGGCATGCCTTCGACGAAGTCATGCCTTGATGATACAGCTGGAATATTTTATTAGACCGGACTTGAGCCATTATAGTTTACTAGCTCCACCCCCAAATAGGTCATCTTCCTTTCGCCATTGCCATAGGTATTTTAATTGTTAACCTACTGTTCTCACGGTGTTGCAGTTCACTTATACTACAAAAGAAAATAGTTGTACGATAACTGCAAGAAAATGGCATTTTTCAATCACGATGCCATCTCCCAACTTTGATTTCTGGATAGCCCTCAAGGCATTCTACTGTCAAAGTTATGAGCTTGAAAAAATAGGGCTTCTGTTGTTTTGCAGTTTACTATCAAGTAACTCATTTGTTTGCTGTCTGTGTGGCACTACACCCGGATGATACAGGTATACACATTACACGATGCTCGCATGGGGTAGTGACTGGGGTAGAGAAGAGATGCCATACCAAACTATGATTCCAATAAATGGAGGAAGATGAGAGGTCGCATTTTAGGTTAATGTACAATCCACCCCCCCCCCCTCCACTTCCTCCCCTCCCCTCCCCCCCCCCCCCCAACCATCGATGGTGGACTACGGAGGTCGATAGAACTGCGCGTTTATATGTCATTTCACTTCAAAGACTCCTCAGGATGAAATATGATCTTTAAACGTTTACCACCACCCCAGTTACTTTTAACCCAGCTGATTTTAGAGCGCATGCTTTCTAAAGTCAGTTGGGTTAAAAATAACCGGTTTGGGTTCATATTCACTTAATCCAGTTGATTTGGGTTGACTATGAACCGACTGGTTTTAGAGCGTAATTACTGCAGTAAATACGCTCTCTTTCATTGCTGAAATAGGACCCGGTGACCAACGTTTGGGTGAAAGTCCTTTAAAGTGGACAACATTCGTATAAACGATTGGCTTGACTCAATGTTAGTCTTTGATGCGGCCATATATGTTGGAAGTGATCTTAAACACCAATAAAATAAAAACTCATTTACGACCAGTGAAGTAGACCGTTTGATTTCAGAAGAGTTCAAACGACAAAGAACTGATAAGAGAAGGCTTGAGGAAGAAGTTTTAAAACCACTCGACAAGTGGATGAGTGCGAGACACAAAATACTCGATCATACTAAAAGAACATTAGTTTAAAAACTTAACTCTAACTTTGGTTTATAACTGTATTTGTAAAAAAACTAACACGTCTGTTCTTCAGTACTCGAGTTTGTCCTTCAGAGGACATTTAACAAGAATTCTATTCGTCAAATCATCTAAGAATGATGGAAGTAAAGTTGAACAGGGTTATTTCAAACGTGGGTGATAGAGACGCACGTTGATATTTGGACTTGGATGCACAAAGGGTGTTTGGAAGATGCCACTATCAAAGTAATACAGATGGTCAACTGACAGACAGTATTTATGCTGGTCCGAAACTGTCTGGTTCCAAATTTGAGCCATTATAGAGATTGAGGTGTCAAACAAACAAACTGTTTTGGTGCCAAGACGCTAACGGGTGGGGAGGGGGGGGGTGGGGTGGGGGGCTTTTTCGCTGTTTTATCCAAATAAATTTATCGTGTTTTAAAAATGAGCTGGCAATTATTTCAAGAGCAAACGGACAATTCGTCAAGGAAAAAATTCGAAAGAACTAAAAATTTCGGACGAAATCGTCGGCAGGCGAAAAGTGCGGTCACCTTATCTATGTCATCGATTCAATTAACGGTCAGGCTGACTGATGTCGGTACATATACCTTTTGTTGTACTTAAAAAACAACAGATAAATCGACTAATTACTGTTAACCCACTGGGCTTAGCGGGTCGCCAGTCTTTGCAAAAAGCGGCATTTCATAAGATAAATACTTCATAGCGTCGCGAGTCACTCGCGACGGTATGAAGTATTTATCTAATTAGATACAGCCCCTTTGTAAAGCTGATAACCTACAATGTTGTATTGAAGATAAGATATTGCATCTTTACCACTCGCTCAGAATTAACTTTCAGAGTTGATCCAAACACTATTTCTTACAAAATCCCTGAGTTTGGGTTTGTTTCGCGAAAGCAGGTTAGAGTTCCCGTCTTTATTGTCAGATGACAATTTCCTTGCACGAAATGTAAAAACTTAATTTGTTTCGCCCTCGATCGCGCTCTTCATTGCTGCAATGGCTTTCCTTCACAAGTGAGAAGAAATTTTTTGGTGCCCAAATTTTTGACAACTAAGATCTTTTGATACCGAATAAAAGTTTTAGTGCAATTGGCACCCGATGGCGTGAACACAACGTCGGAAGTTCTAACCGCATAATCTGAGCTATAACCCTAGACAAGACAATGAATCCCGATTTCTCAAGTATAGGAGCACGGTTCCGTTGCGTGCGATTGTACACACGCCCTCAACCAAAGCTAAGCCGTTTGTGCCGGGATAGTACGCTAGAGAGCCCGGCAATTACTTGCCGCAGTTCGGTCGGTGGTTCTCCCCAGTACTCATGGTTCTTCCGCTCGTAAAATTATCTGACACGATATGACCATGGCCGTTGAAAATGTCGTTAACCCTTCACCTAACATGAAAAGCAGACGACACTTGCAAAAACAAATTCCTGAATAACTAATTTTTTTCATTTTTTGTCTCAAAAACATAGGTTATGACCCCTCATTGGAACGAGCTTGATGAGCTCGTTCCAATGAGGGGCCATAACCTATGTTTTTGAGACAAAAAATGAAAAAAAATAGTGAAAATTAATTGGCGATTTTTGAAAATAGCGGTGGCCGGTTTTGGCCGTTACGTTGGGTAAGGGTTAAATTCAATAAACAAACACACAAAACATACCGATTGTTGTGGGTGCATGTGTTTAGCCAAGTTTTCGTCGTGATCTCCCAATGATTAAACGAAAGACAACTCGATTTTACATTTTATTTTTTGAGAAATTTTTTAGTTCGGCGAACCACTGGTTGGTGTGAAAGCACTCGTTAAATGTTATCTTCACTCGTCATTGTCAACCAGAAGAGTGGTTTTCCTCCCGAGACTTGCGACTGAAAGTCTGAAAGCAGTGACGTGAACGACCCTCAGAGAGCAGTTGTGATAGACTTGAAGGAAGAGAAAAAAATAAAAATGTGTATGCCTTATTTTGTCTGTAAATATACTATAATTAGTTTATAATATTAGTGGTTTCTAAAAGTAGTGTTTAACCATTTTACCCAAATGCAGATAATAACAAAATTGATTATTTTAAGTATTATTTTTTCAAATTTTTCAAACATTTCCAACAAAACCATATTGATGAGCTCATTCCAATGAGAGGGTCACATGATATGATTTTGAACAAATGAACAAATAATTGTAGTAATAAGACAGAATACAAAGAGGGTGGAGAACGGAGAACTGGAATCAACGATCCGATTTCTAGTTTTTCTTGTATTTCACATGCGCCGAAGATCGTTGATTCTTTGCCCAGTGCTCAACCTGAGTTGAGTTCTGTCTGTGCCATAATTAAATTTAAATTACTTTTCTCCTGTGTTTTCTCCATGCAGTATTTTCGTTCTTTAGATAGCCGTTACAAATGATATGTTCACCATTCCTTTTGTGACGAGTTTGTGTGTCGGTGGGGGCTGTCTTTTGTATTGGCAATCATCTTTTCTACTCAGTTTTTAACTGGTAGAGTGGTAAATTATTTTTGGTCATCTAAATTTGTCCACGACTCTTTGCCTTGTTACAATTTATGGGAGAGTGCCATTAGGCACTCTCCCATAAATTGTAACAAGGCAAATCCTCTCAGACTAAATAATTTCAATTCAAAAATAATATGAAGCACATCCACAGGTTATGACGCTATTAAGTTGTGGCACCTGCTCTTCAGAACAAAGCCCAAATATGGGCTTCCGGCACTCTACCAGTTAATGTACATACTTTTCTTACAAGAAACCAGAAGTATTTCAACTCAGAAATCTTTCCCTTCGATACCACCGTTATCACTGCGATTTACAAGCTGTGTACCACCGGCTGTAATGGAGACGGGCAGTGAATTCTAATCTGTTCGAGGAAAAATTGCGGGCATCAGCGGCGATCATGTTAAGCATGTCACGCGCATTTCACAATGATGTCACCGCTTTATTCGAGTGGAAAGAGATTAGTGCACATCACCCTGCGAGCGTTTTAACTGATAAATTACCTGTGCTGAACTGTAAGTGAAGATAGATAGATATATCTTTATTCTGCTATGTATCAGTACAGTACTAACAGTATAACATTACAAATTACAAGAACATAAACTAGTATACAACATGGAAATGGCATAGCCTTAAAGGCTGTCTTCACTCATTCCCGTAAAACACATATAAAATCTGTTTGGTATTGGTGTAACGAAAATTCTTTTCAAAGACAGGAATATCTGACAGTTCGCTTATGATTCATGTGGTTGTGTAGGATAAAAGGTCAAATGTTGGGAGAAGGAAGATGAGATACCAGAGGGTTTTGAAGGGTTAAACAATCGGGACAAGCTGGGTTAAGCACTTGGAGTTCGGACGGGAATAAGTGAATGAAGCTTAGATTCTGTTTACATTTTTGAGTGACACTTTTTTGTGTTGAAGCATGTCATTCGCGTCATGATGTCGATCGGACTCGTTACGATCACTCAGATACGTTCTTACACAATGTTCGTACGCGTAGATAGGATTTCACGAGTTGTGTCTCAAACACTAATGGTGCTTTAAGAATCTATAATAATTTAATCCTAAATCTCTGTAGTATGGGGCCCTGCAAATCAGCAATTTTCGCTTCGAATCGAATCGGGTCTATTATTCGAGTTCGAATCGAATCTCGAATCGAATCAGGGGCGACTTGAAGATGACCGACTGGGGAAATGGTGCTGTAAACCTGATTTGTTCTGATGGTGATGGCTCAAATTCCGGCTGATAAAATTATTCCAACTACATCACCAAGGCATGCCTTCGTAAAAGGCATGCCTTGGTAATTTTGTTGGACTCTTACCCTGTAAGGATTATAGTTCAAAAACATGAACAGGTGCGAAAATCATCGGTACTTGGCTCTGCATAGGGCTAGCCGCTGGCAACAGCTCGTCGTTGATATTGCCTAGAAACTTTAAATTTTCTTTCTACAGCGGTAGTGTCTTGTAAGACTAGAATAAGCATGGCTGGTGGCATGCGTATAGATGTTGTTTCTGTTTAGATAGCGGAAACAACGCTCAGTGGTTATTTTCAATATTATTTATGTACAATTTCCACCAGAACTATACGTATTGTGAGACGACGAAGATGACTAATGCCAAGGTATATTCCAGTGAAAAGATTCGAATGGAAACGAATCATACACCGATTCGAGCAGAACCGAATAGCAACTTAAGAGTCGAAATCGAATCGAATCTCGAAGCTTCGCAGAGCCCTACTGTCGAGCAGTAGGAAAAATCTGTACTAAACCTTCATTCACCCTTTTCGCCGTTGACAGTTTTATCTGAGACTATACAATCTAGGGTGCCAGAGTTTAAATGGTTAATGTGTTTATAAGGCTATAAAAGTGTTTTGATTCTCATGCAATCCCTCGTTGAATTTGAACCCCCTCATTGGACATTTTGCTCAGGGACACCCGAAACTTTTTACATTTTTTGATTGATGCATATTTATTTACTTGCGTCTCCAATATAGTTTGCCTTGTTACAGTTTATTGGAGAGTGCCTATAGGCACTCACCCATCAATTGTAACGAGGCAAATCCCCATAGATTAAATACTTTTACCTCAAAGATAATATGAAGACCATCGAAAGAATATGAAGCCTTTGAATCGCAGTACCTTCAGTTTGTTTTTTTGGAGGAATGTTTTATATTTCAAATTAAAAATGAATTCATTTGTATAAATATGCATTTGTTATATTTCTGTGTGTAAAAAGAAAGCCGAAATCCTTTCCATGTTTGCTCACTTTTTGTAAAAGAAAATTAAAAATAAAACCCTCCCTCCATCCTTCACTGGTTTGAAAAAAATACCTGACAATCAATTAATTTATTTTGCGAAGCCTAATTTTCTTTTTTATTTTTATGTAGATTCTGTCACTCGTTTCAAACCTCCTTATCTTGGAAAAGCAGTTCATTTTCTATTTATAATGCCGCTGGCATTTTTAAAGATATAGTACCAAGAATTATTGCGTTAGAATCACTCTTTTATCAGCGTATTAATTTTTCACTGCCTGGTGACTATGTTGTCAGACTTCCTGGTCTATAATCTATTTCAGACAACGTAAATTTCATTCACGAAAAAAATAATACTTTTGAAAGTTTATTTCGACCCTGGAAGTTTGGGGCGATAAGAAAGATGTGGTTCCATCAGAACCAAGTGAATTGGGAAGTAATAATATGGAAATGGCAACAGTTCTAGCCACAGGAACCCCATTTGAACAACGAACAACATTCCGCGCATAGATTACATTTATACCTGAACGTAGTCAAACATGTTAATCAACAAATCCCAGCTTGAAGCTGAAACCATTATCTGATGTCAAAACCATCTTGACTAGACGGCTTCACTGTAGCCTTTGGACGGCTTCTCCAGTGATGGTAACAGGAGAAATATATCAGATTATCAGACAGATGACCAATCTTGTTAGACTATAGATTTGTAAATTACATACGACATCGTGATCAGAGATGGACACGAAAAGTCACGACTTATCAGTCATCGTAACGCCGGAAATCCAGTTTCCGTATTAAATGAATGCTAGATGAATTTTGTTAATTAGTTGTCGGCGTCTGAGTATGGATGTATCCACATAGATTGACACATTAACCTTCATCCTACCAACATATTCTTCCTACAAATCTAACTGACTGTGCCCCATTTTGACACAAGTATAAATGCAATGATATTAAGCACAAAGCTCATCAAAACTTTCAAATTTGTATTTTATGATCTCCATTAGACATTATTTGAAGAAGTTAATGTAATTCTTACTGATTAACCCCTAACTATAAGATCCACCATGACAGGGATGGTGAAGAAGCTGAACGCATCTGAAAGTTTGTACTACAGTCTGCAGCATTAGTTACAAGTGGCTGTTGTCTCATGATATCCGAGGCTATCGTCTTCCAATATTCAGAGGATTTCTACCCCAAATTGTTCTATTTCTCCCTACAAAAGAATTCGTCGCATGAGTGCTAGAATGCCCTATGTCCCCTATGGGACATAGGGCATTCTAGCACTCAGGCGACGAACTATCAACGATGTCAAGGACCTGTTCATTATTTTGTGGCTGATTCAGTTGGGTGCCACCCCTTCCACGGCGAACATGCATGACCCCTACTTCTACCTCTTGCTCTAGTTATCACCCTTTCTTGCTAATTATTTATCTGGAGATCCCGATTTGCAATGTTTTGATTTGAGGGCTGATTGGAGAGGTGCTTTCCATTAGTTTGGTTGTCGAGTGCTGTGTCAATTGTTTCTGTGTAACTGTGGTCGGATATGCCGGAAATGTGGTCAGAGTCTGTATTCGAGAGGTCAGAATCTTTCACTTCTGATTATTTTTGGTCCTCCAATGTGGTCTTTAGAACCCCAACAGTGGTGTATTTCGCGTTTCGAGCGTTTGTAGCCATCATTTACTTAAAAGCAAACAACACCTATTAATAAAATTGTGCTAAATTCAATCTCTTAACTGGGGTCCATTTGGACCCCAAATAAAATCTATCCCTCAGTTACGCTCAAGATGCCGATAGCTGGGTGACAAACCAGCTACAACATACATAAAGGTTCACAAATAAAGTCACAAAAGCCAAGCCCTGGTATGTTCCAAATTCCGACGCCTTAAACGTAAAGGGTAAAATGATTGATTTGTGTCTTCAAGATGATATATGGAATGCACGCAGGATTGTAACCGTAAGAAACAAACTTTCTCGATTAGATAGCGACATGAATGCGACCTAGTCGCAAGACGTTTACACCGGCGTTGAAAGATTTCATAAATAAAGTATTTTAAAATTAAGACTGCCTTGTGAAGGACAAACGAAAATAGCACACGGGGTGCAATGTTTTTGCATTTCTTGCATGCCTTTTTGTGTGAAGAAAAAGCAGACAGAAAATTTCGACTGGATCGCGACGCGTCGCGATCCGGTCGAAATTATCTGTCCACTTTTATGATCACAGTAGTGCAAAAAGAAAGACCAGAATTTCTTTGCCAATCGTAACTGTCCTAAAACCTTGTATGAGAACCAGAGCAGTCTCATTGACAGCGTCAGCCTTTTGCTCTGAAATTTTGGGCAAAACTTTATTCCATTTTTCTTACTAATACTACCCCTGTGTTGGGGTACGAAAACTTCCCATTTGGAGTGCATTAGTACACCTGAGAGTGAAACCGGTTGTTGGCCAATTCTTTGTCAGCAATTGTAATGGCAGTACTGTTCAAAACTACATGGTAGCTATGGTAGTAACATATATTTACAATACGAAATTGCGTGACGTGCGTGCCATGAACATTTCTGAAAAGTTTTTTTAATACATATGTATAGGTGCTTTTAGCGAGACACGAGAAAATAATTTAATTTCCCTGAATTCTAGAATATTTATAGCACGGTTCCTTCAAATAGACTAACTCTTACCAGTATCAACTTCAGGCGAATTCACTTCAGAATAATTCCAGGAACACTATCAGTCTTTCCATATATAATAAAATATAATAAATGAAAGCAGATCAATGTTTCACCATAACATTTACATTTTATAATTTGTAAGAAAGTGTTAATAAATGTTTTTAATTATGCTACTTTTATTTAAGTTTGGTACTGCAATGAACTCTTACATGCAGTTTGGGAAGTGTTCTTCTTGTGGTTCTTACAAGCGTTGTTCGGGGGCTTTTCTGGAGCGATGCGGCCTGGTGAGTTGGCTGGGGACAGTTTGATATTTGATATTTGTTTTGTTTGATGAGTACAAGGTATCAGTCCCCCTCTTTTCTTCCTTCTCTTTTCTATCGCTGAATATCTACCATATTAACACCATTGCTATCTTGAATAGCGTATTGTTTATTATGATGTGTATATATTGAAAAAAAAATGCTGCATTTACTTGTTAATCGTATACAATGGAGAGGACGTGTTTTAAGTGTTGAGCACTTGTTGTCCAATCCTTTTTGTTTATTTTGTCAAATAAAATATGTTTAAACTAAACTACTATAAAACTTTACAATTGTATTATCCGGGAAATTTGAAAAAGACAAGTGTCGCTAATTTCTTTTGAGGTGCAGTTCATAGAATTAAGTACTTAGATGCAACTATCTGATGAATAATTAAATAATTGAGTATTCCATGTGTTCCGTACTGGCCTCGTATATACTTGGTTCGCTAGCATTCCTTTTCTGGGGTCTGTCAGTGGCCGAGTGGTGTACGTGGTTCAATATAGTTTCGAGAGACGGTTGGCGCCGAAGGAAACTCTCTCGGCGTGGGTTCGAACCCCCGCCATGCCAGTGTAAACACGACCAGCGTCCTTTCTTAATTCTATGGCATCCGGGAAATTTGAAAAAGACAAGTGTCGCTAATTTCTTCTGTGGTGCAATTCGTAGAATTAAGTACTTAGATGCAACTATCTGATGTAGTATCTAAAATTGTATTTTCTAGTTATGACTTGAAATGAGTTAAAATGAATCATTAGCATTTTCAAAGTTCTGGCAATTTGCCAACTGGCAAATTGCCATATCTTTTGAAATGCTAATGATTTGTTTTAGTCAGTTGTATTAATAGGTAGAAAATACAATTCTAGAAAATACAATTGTAAAATTTTATAGTATTGGCTACAGATAATGGTGACGACTTGATTGCTTTTGATTTAATTTAATTTACAAGCATCTAACCAAATATCCTCCTGTAAATACTTGTTGTCAAATGAAAAATCGTTTTTCACTGAATATTTTACTGTTAATCAACCCGTTACTTGTCAAAAGAAGCAATGCTATTATTCATGAACTTTTACGAGCATATCAGAAAGTACAAAATCGATCGGAGGCAAAACAATGATATTAAACGAGCAACAATGGAGAAAACGTAAAATGGTACCAGTTGTGTCACTATTTTTTTCACAATATCTACTTTTTCAGCAACCACTCCATTTCTTGCAATGTTTGCTACAACATCATTTGCGGAAACGTTATCAAATGCAGATATTGTTGAAATAAACGCACACGGGAAAAACTCAAATGTCATTACATTTACACATTAATTAATTGGTACCAATTACTCCGAACATATCGTCTCTTGAGTGCAACAAGGCGCCATTGCGGTACTTTAGCACTGCAGATGGTGCCTTGGTGCATTCAATGACGATATATATTGATACATTTGGGAGATCAGCAGCTTCAAATCCCCCCCCCCCCCCCCCTCCACTGCATAAAACATAAGAGTACATAAAAACACTAACCAATACCGCAGATAGATTATTCAATGCCGGAGAATCTGTAACACAAAGGTATACAGATATTTTTCATTACCCAGTAATATATATATTCCAATTAAAAAGTATTCATTTCACCTTCAAAACATCAAGATAATAACGCATTTGTTGGAACTACGCGGCTTAATCATAAAACTACGCTATCAAGGAATCCGGCAAATCAAGTCTCGGTTGTCGATCTGGAAACATTTTTACGTTAATGCAAAGAAAATGAATGTTTACGGAATTTTTAGATTCAATCGAACGGAATATTTCAGTTAGTCAGAAATGCGAACCATGAAAGTCAGCTTTTCCGATGAACTAAAATATTCCATCCGATGGAATAAAAAAGTAGGCGATGGACATATTTAAGGGCCAGACCGGTTCCAGGCTATAACAGCGTCACCCTTTCGGGATTTTGATTGCTGGCTTAACAGACTGACATTTACCTAACACGACTGGAGGATGGCGCTTGCCAGAAATATATTATTTAATAACTACAAATTTTCATGTTTGTCCTAAAGCATGGCTAATTACCCCTCAGCAGAACAGACTGAACGAGCTAGCTCTAACGAATGGATCATGCACAGAGCCAAAAAATGAAACACGAATCAATTTGGATGGCGATAGTTGTGAACATTGCTGGTCGCATATGGCTCTACATACGGATGTGGCAGCCGTTACTTATTCCCAGTTTCGTATTCGACATTCGTTATCAACCGATTTTATCGGTTGATAACGAATGTCGAATAAGAAACTGGGAATAAGTAACTATTGTCACGTCTCCCGCTACATCAGAAAAACTTTAACAGATGAAATCCCGTGTAACCTATATATTAATCCTTTAACCATAAACTCCTCAATATAAACTTTCTGTTTATTTTTGTTACTTTTATCAAATTCATCAGAGATAAAGTGATGGGGCTTGTAACCGCAATTGGCGAGATATGATCAAAGTAAAGAGGTCCTTGGGTGGTCTGAGTGATAAAGAGAAGCCAGGTTTTGAGGTGTACCTCGATGGCACCTTTGGATGGGAGTCACTGCTGTTCCAACTGAATGCGAGGTGACTGGGGCGAAGGAAAAAATTGGGAAAGACAGTGAAGGCGTGCCAAATGTGCAAAATGGTAGTAATGGAGACCCTGGAACACTTTATCCTAGAATATCCAAAATATCACTCTGACAGAATAAAATTCACTGACTGAGAATATAATGGGCATGTGGGGTAGGAGAATGAAGGATGTGTGGTTATTGGGTAACATACAAGAGAAGGTTAGTATGTTTATCCGAGGAATTGGGAAGAACGAGGTGTGGGATATCATCAAACAGTTCGTTTCCGGAAGTTGCGAGGAGAGAAGAAGTGTGGGGACAGGGCGGCATTTGTGAGCAGAGGGATAATGAAGTCCTTCTTACGTGAGAACAGCAACAGATCTGCGGCATGTCGAAGTGTTATTACTTTCATGACTTTATTCAGTGTCGCTGTCTGCTGATATTTCAAGGAAATTGACTAACCGGTGAAAGTACTGAAGAATTTGTTAATAGGTGAATAGGTGCTAATGAAAAAACAATTTCAAGTTCATGTGAAAACTAGACAGGGGTATTTTCTTTCGACTTCCGGAAACGGTTTCTGGACGTCATGTTTGAGGACAGACAATCAGGATGTCATTTCCGGATTAGCTTCTGCTACGTTCTATTCAATAAAGCTGCGTTTGTCAGCTAGATTATTGGACCTTGATCGAATTGGCGTTCTCTAAATGTTTTAACACTTTGCAGTAACTGTTGTCCCTGTTAGTGTTTGTTTTCAGTCTTCTTTTTGTTGTTGTGTCTCTTTTTGTTATATTTGATGGCGGGCTGTTTTTGTTGCCAACAATGAAATTTATGAAACGTGTCCAGTAAATTTGGCCTGGATTGAGCCTTTGGCTCGGTTTAGGTCTAATTTACTGGGCGAGTTTCATAAATTGTACTGTTAATTTCAGAAAAAATGGGAGATTTCAATTATTTAAGATACAAAGCGTAACAAAAATGCATAAATGGATCAAACAACTAACATATCTCTTTTAAAAGCATCAAATGACGTTACTAAATTAATGCATTGTTTGGCAGAGCGTCCGTTCTAAAAAATAGTCTTGTATGATGTAGATATGGTAAAGCTGCAAATAACAGTAGACTTTTATTGAAATAACAGTTCAAACCTGAAAAAATGATGTCACTGCCATCGTTAAAAGTGACATGATGATTTCAGTGGGTAGAAAAGCAAGAGAGGAAGAAATGGGGCACCAAGTGCAATACGAAAGTCACAAGAAAGGAGAAAAGATCCATCCAATGCGATCTCAGGCACGTAGTCATGAATTTTGTTGGGGACATACGTTAAATGGCTGCCGACGATCATCAGAGGAAAAACAGTTTGAAAAATGAGCATTACATGAAACTCGGTACTCGCATCGGGGAAAATATGCGAAATATAGGATCAAAAATATATGCACTATTATACGTGAAAAAGTTCTTAAAAATAGATCGGTAAAGTTGACAGGCATATTTTATTTTCCAGATATATTTATTATACCTACATATGCAATTTTTTTAATATGTGATGAAGGCAGAAATTAAACCGCGATAAGCTCGGTGTAACATTTAGGGCCTGTCATGCACAGGCCATGCAACTAGTTTCTGGGAAACTTATCAGTGAGAAACGTCTTGGCACTTTAACCCTTTACCCAACGTAACGGCCAAAAACCGGTCAGCGCTATCCTCAAAAATCGCCAATTAATTTTCATTATTTTTTTTTATTTTTTGTCTCAAAAACGTAGATTTTGACCCTCGTTGGAACGAGCTCGTCCCAACGAGGGATCATAACCTATGTTTTTGAGACAAAAAATGAAAAAAATAGTTATCCAAGATTTTTTTTGGCAAGTGTCGTCTGCTTTTCGTGTTAGGTAAAGGGTTACTACTTTTTTATAGTCAAGGATATAAAAAAGTATCAAAGTTGTGCTTATTTCATAAAAAGACCACAGTTTATGACAATACAAAGGACAGGATATTTTTGAGGAATTCCTTTTTTTTCCATTTACTTTGTTTCGTCACTTCGTTTTGTAGTTTCTCCTTTTGCTTGTGTGGCTTTGTTATTTTGCTTTTCACCCGTTTCTTACTTTTCCACGAACATACAAGTTATGACTGGTCAGTGACAAATGTTTTAGAAGTTTTTTCCAGCAACGAATAACTCAAAATGATAGGATTCTGATTCTGATCAATAAAGTGCGGTTATAAATTCACAAAAATTCTATCCGTAATCCTGATAAAATTACAATGTGCAATAATATTAACCCTTTACCTAACATAGTATTTTTAAAGAATAAATTAATTTCACATTTTTCGAAAACAAACTTCACAATTTTTAAATAAAACCATTACAAAGCTGGTTCTAATGATATCCATATTTATATGGTATTGGAAAACTTCTGACATATTTTAGGCTATGTTAAGCTTATACTGGTTAATGTTCTGGCCTCTTTTTCCCGTTATGTTAGGTAAAGGGTTATTATGATTTTTTCTTCATATAGTGCTAGGTTTGGATTCGTTCTGTTGTCCATGGGTTGCGTGATTTATTCGACACAAATCCCCCCAAAAATTGAACTGTTGACCGAAAGTTGCTTTCTTGTTTACCCAAAACAGGCTTTCAAGGCCGAACTTCTGAGTAAATGTTAAGCAGGAGTGGGGGCATAAAAAGTTATAGTGTGTAATGTGCTACACCTACTTATAATAGCCCACGTAATTGTACCGTCGTTTTCAAATCAAGTTCGTAGTCAATATGAGTACAATGAACGTCATTGTGCTGACCATAGTGACCTTCATTATCAAGAATGGTAACTCCAAAATAGCATTCAAAGGAAGTACTTGATGTCTACCGTGTGCACGATTGGGCTGTTTTTGTACGAGTATGTTATATAGAAACGTCTTTATTAGTGATGTAACATTTTTGATAGGGACGGTCTATACCCACTGTGGTATATTTCTTGCCAGGGAAACCCCACGTGCGTTAAACCACGTATTGACTGCCACATTATGTGATATTAAAGTACAACATTTTGGAATACGTTTGATTAGTACAGAGTGTACTCCTGTATTCTGTATATTTACATGTATATTTCAAATGAAAATGAGCCACTAGTAGAAATTATATCCAGAGTAGGTTGAAAAATACCTTGGTATATCTCCACCTACTCTGAGTATAATTCTACTTCTGTACCATTTCCTGCACATGTTTGTCTATGGTTATAATTTTCACTCGGAACAACCTCAGACTGTTTTTTAGAATGTTACGCCCACTTTTGTAATAACTGGCGGGTTTTGTCATAGATCCCACTTTGGGAAATCAATCAAAAGGCTTTGTCATAGCTGACCACTTTTGTAATAAACTCGCACGGTTTTGTCATAAACCTGGGTCATGAGTTTCTAAAACACATCTGCAGGTTTTGACATAAAAGAAACATTTCTGTCATAGAAATCAAGAGGTTTTGAATGGCATTCCCTTTTTTCACTAGCGTCAAAAAACTCTAAGCTCTTAGTACAATTAACCCATCTAATGCCTTATACCGTTATGTTGTTGTCATTGGTAGTACGTAATTCTGTGTCTGGTGAAATTGTTTGGCGTGTGTGGTTGCATGGTACGGTAGTATAGTATGGACAGTATGTGCCCATGCTGATGTACCTTTAGCCCATGGTGATACTTATCTTACGCCGTTTACTTTCCTAAGGTTGCTATGGTAGTATGAAATGGTAGATCATGTGGTGTTGTATGATATGAGGTTGTTTAGTATGGTAGCAGATGGTAGATATTTTGTACATATTTTGGATGTTTTTGCCTTGGGGCATCCATTGACCTATCTGCATCCGCATCCTGATCAACCCTACACTCTAAAATCAGTTGGGTTAAACATCAACCAAAATCAAAAAGGTTGTGTGAATATGACCCCAACTGTGTCCATATTCACCGAACCCAGTTGATTTGGGTTAATTTTTAAACCAACTGAATTTTGAGTGTATGGGTTTTATGCTATTTCTCACAATTTGCTTGTTCAAGACAGTGCTCCAGTAACGTTGAAAAGCCTCCATGATTCCTAGCTCCTATACGGCTCCTAGCACCTATACACTCCTAGAATATAATTTCATGGGCCTATCTCATAGACCATCGCCTTTATGGAGATAGTTTTGGGGGACTATGGTTTACTGAAGGCAGTTGTGGTATGGGGTTTGGGGGACCTTTGAGGACAGATACTACATCCCATATATGGCTCTTGATAGTTCAATGGATGTCTCCCAGACTAAGTTGTACCAAAATTGGTATACACCGCCAGCACTATGCTACCAGTCCAGACAACCAAGCATACAACACGACAACTGCATGAGCCAGAATTTCGTACTACCCATTGCAACAGAGGACAGTAAAAGGCGTAAGGGTGATTATTAGTAGTACCAAGGGCTAACAATGCACTAACATGGGTACATACCATCATACCATACTGCAATACCAGACTACCACACACACCCGACAATATCACATGACATAGAATTTCACACTACCCGTAGCAACAATACGATGGTCAAGGCATTAGGTGAGTTAGGTGTACTAAGATCAAATAGTTTTTGGATACGAGTGAAAAGAGTTGGTTATGATGAAACTCGCGATTTTTGTTACAAGGTATAAGCTATGACAAAAGTAGACAGTTATTACAAAGTGGGCACAACAATCTGAAAGCTTCCAGAATTTTCCGTAATTTAATTTCAGACTGACCCAATATTATTATTTATTATTGCTATTACCATGTTCCTTTACTTTCCATTTACATTTGCTCTAAAATTATCTTCCTTGAATGAGCAGCATCCTGTACGATCGCCCAATGGTCGTGTTCCAAAGTGACTACTCAGCCGCCTCAGCAAAACATCTCAAGAGTTGAACCCCAAACATGTCGAATATGAGCATAGTCACTTTGTGAAAGAGACAAAGCTAGACATATGTATCTTGAACAATGAGTGAACGGTGTGATCGCACAGATGAATCAACGATTGTTCTAGGTATTGGGGCATCTCGACAACATAGCGGTTTTCACTGAGAAGGAAACCACAGTTGAAGATTACTGTTGGGGGACCACTGCTTGAGACATCTGTTGTTGTTTGCTATCACGGTCAGTAGTAGTGACAACATAAGTTAGCGGAATGGTAGAATTTGTTGCAGGTAAAAAGTTTGTGGAACTTGCTTAACCCTTTACCTTACATGAAAAGCAGACGACACTTGCAAAACAAATTCTTGAATAACTATTTTTTTTCATTTTTGTGTCTCAAAAACATAGGTTATGACCCCTCTTCGGAACGAGCTCGACGAGCTCGTTCCAACGAGGGGTCATAACCTATGTTTTTGAGACAAAAAATGAAAAAAATAATGAAAATTAATTGGCGATTTTTGAGAATAGCGCTGGCCGGTTTTGGCCGTTACGTTGGGTAAAGGGTTAAATGACAGGAAACAATTCTTTATTCCTAATAACTTATCAACAAATACCTGATTATTATCTGGAAGTCTCGTTTTGGGATGTTCGTCTCTACAATAATACCTATGTCGTCCTAAAGCCGTCGAAAGGTTTTTTGAAACCACACTAACAGACTAACCTTCCTTTAAAACGGATATGTGACCTAAAATACGGGAACTTTTACCTAAAATACAGATCGAGAGAGAGAGAGAGAGAGAGAGAGAGGGGGGGGGGGGGTACAACCAAACGTCACAGAATGAATCTTTCGACAGACTTTTATTTTCAAATTTTGACAAGCAGTACAACAAGACCTAGCAAACTTTCACCTGGTGATCTGTTCGATGAAAGTTTGCCGTTATTTCTCAGACATTATGAATACGTCTGAGATGGAAACCACACGGTGTGTTGTTCTGGTAAGATGCACAGTATCCTACACTGTGCTTTATGCAAAACGTAATCCTCAAGTCTTTTGTGAAAATGATACCAAATTAAACTACCATCCGTAATACTCGGTCAATTGCACCAGCCGATCTCGACCACCCAGTTGGAATTGTAAACGAGAGTTACGACAACTCTTTGACGGAAAAGTTCCATTGTTTAAAGAATTCCGTATTTCATCAAGCCTCAAATAAACACACAATATATACAAATTGCACCTGCCACTGTCGAAAAAAATTAAAAGAGAAAACTCAAAAAAGACTGAAGACATTTTTTATTGGATTTAGCGTTGAGTACAGTATAGAGTGATACAAGATAACGCCTACATTGATGGACTTTTCACCTACTAATTGCAAACACAGATGGGAGGAGTGTGTTTGCACCGGCATTACGTAAGCGATCCATAGCAAATGCGACTACTCGGCATGGATGTCAGGAGATAATTATTTCTTGAAGTCTTCTTTCAAATCTATAATATTTTCAACAAGTTGTAATATCAGCAACTTCATAGAAGTTGGCGTAATTTTAACTCTCCCACTACCAGGCACAGAGAATTAATAAAGAATTCCACATATTAGTGGATGTAGTACAGTACGTGGAGAGTGGATTGTAACTAAATCACCCGCGGAGTGGAGTTATCACCCAAGCTATAACTTTCAAATTTTTGTACATATTGACAAAAAACACAAGCAATGTTTCAGCCAATGGACCTCCGGGTTTAACCCGGAGGTCCATTGGCTGAAACTTTGCTGGTGCTGGTTATGCTTTGCAACAAATTTGCAATTAGTGCTGGGTGGAATCTCCACTATGTGGGTGATTTAGAGATAATACACTATCCACGTACTGTATATATACGATTCCATTTTTTTGTTTCCCAAGTCAATTGAATCTTCCTGAGAATTAAATGCCACGTAAACTATGTCAAGAACTGCCCCAAGTAATGCACGCACAGGCGCGCTAAATAAAGAAACGTGACGATCGCCACCAACTGAATGTTCTGTTATTAGTCTGTGTGAAACACGCAGACTATTGTTTTTGTATGGTTTCTTTTTCTTTTCTTTTTTCTCTTTATTTTCTTCTTATTCCCCTGTCTTCTGCCTTCTATGCGCTTCCTTGTCCGCATAACACGAAAACGAATTGCCCTATCTCGCTGATTTTGGCATACTGATAGACAGTCGTAAGTTCTCGGCCACCTATGTTTTTCAGATTTCTGGGGCATTAGGGGTGTCTGTAGGGATATTTTGAAAGTGGGTCACACCCATATCTCAGGCATGGTATGACCTACGGACCAGGGACCAACACCAAATGAGTGGACACTCAATGGAGGTTCAAAATATGGGTCAAGGTCACGAAGGTCACCCAGGGGTCACTGAGTGCATTTTATTTTTCAGAATTGCGGGAAATTACACTTTTGACCCCATAATGCATTCACGAAGTCATACATGAATTTTTATACGAAAAAAGTAGGCGTGGCCCAAAATTTTGAAAGTGGGTTATGCTCATATCTCAAGCATGGTATGACATATGGACCTGGGACCAACACCAAATGAGTCGAAACTCGATGGAGGTTCAAAATATGGGTCAAGGTCACTGAGGCCATTCAGTGGTCATTGAGTGCATTTTTCAGAATTGCTGGAAATAACATTTTAAGACCCCCTAAAGCATTCCCAAAGATCATACATGCAAATTTATGTTGAAAAAAGTGGGCGTGGCCAGACATTTTGAAAGTGGGTCCACTCATATCTCAAGCATGGTACGATGTATGGACCTGGGACCAACACCAAATGTGACCACACTTGGTGGAGGTTCAAAATATGGGTCAAGGTCACTGAGGTGACATAGGAGTCATTGAGTGCATTTTTCAGAATTGCTGGAAATCACATTTTTGACCCCGTAATGCATTCCTAAAATTCATACATGTATTTTTGCACTCAGAAAAGTGGGTGTGGCCAACATTTTTGAAAGTGGATCATGCTCATCTCAAGCATAGTATGTCCCATGTCCCTGGGACCAACACTAAATGAGTCGAAACTCAATGGAGGTTCAAATTATGGGTCAAGGTCACTGAAGTCATCCAGGAGTCATTGAGTGTATTTTTCAGAATTGGTGCAATCATATTTGTGGACCCCCAATGCATTCCAGAAGTTCATATGTGCATTTTTACACAAAAAATAATCAAAAATATCCATTGCTGATTCCTTTATATAACACCTTTAATGCTATGCACAGAAGTTATTTCCAGTTTCTTGAAAAACATTATCTGAATCCTGTATGAAAATCTTTAAACGCTCTTTACAAAAACCTATTTCAGAATTCTTCAAAGATATTTTATTTCCGGAAAATAAGTCTCCATAAATTCTGTTTTTATATGATGCTTCGTGTGAAGAAAATCTGCCCTTGAATTGTGCTGTCGTTTCTCGATCAGGACGACAGACAACACCACATTGTACGAGTGGTGTCGCTGTTTTGATTTTCAAATATTTTTAAAGGTATTGTTTGTGTGAGGTCGCGGTGTTTACTTTGATTTTCAAATATTATTAACCCATTACCCAACATAACAGACAAACCCGATCGGCGCTATTCACAAAGTTACCATTCAATTTTCATTATTTTTTTCATTTTTTGTCTCAAAAACATAGCTTATGACACGTCATTGGAATGTATTTTTTCTAAATATTTATTTTTTGATGCAAAAAATGAAATTTTTTAGTTATTTAAGAATTTTGTTTGCAAGTGGCGTCTTCTTTTTGTGTTAGGAAAAGGGTTAAACCTATACCCACAGCAGGACTTTTATTAATCCTTTCACCCTGGAGCGGATTGTTTTCGTGAAATAAAATTCGAGGGTCAATAAGCAAACATCATAAAGAACAACCAATAGAAAAGGGGTTCTGTACGAATTTAATCCAACAGCCCCGTGGGGCTGTCGGATTAAATTATTACTTAACCTCCCTACCAATACTAAATGGATTTGAACAAACGCTATAACGAGTATTGTATGCGGCAGTCTCATTCAGGAACTTAGTGTTGGAAGGGTTAACGATCCTAATATAAATGCAGGAAATAGCGGATGTGACTATGTGTAATATATGGATATGGAAATGGAAAACATGCCGCCACTAAGAGATCGCGGTGGTTCGGTGGTTACGACACTGAACTTCAAACCGAAAGGTTCACGTTTCGATCCCCGCCAGGCGTAACCGCGTTGTGCCCTTGGACAAGGCACTTAATTCCAGTTGCTCGGGGGTGGGGGCATGTTGGCGCAAGGTACTAAGGCGTACTGCACGTCGAGGTGAACTTGTCTTCAACCAATGCTAGCACTGCTTGTGTGGAGTTAGTACGCTGGGGAGTATGACAGTCGCTCGCCGTGCTCGATGGTTCTCTCCGGGTACTCCGGAAAGGTTAACGATCCTAATATAAATGCAGGGAATAAATAAATATCGCCACAATTATCCCTACTGGTATACTACCATCATATTATCAGCTGTCGTGATGGCGGGAAGAGAGCAAACCAATAGCTATGCCGTCTCCACACAATACTCATGTAAAAACATTTTTTCATCCTTTATCAAAAACGTACAACAGACGACACTTTGCGAGTTCGCATCTCAGCTGCGACGGACGGTAAAATGAAACAAATTCCAAGTTCATAAAGGACAATAACTCTGAAATATGCTCCGAACAACATCTGTATTTGACGTGGGTCTCGACAACAATAAAATTTGTTGGTCTCAGACCGACCGACCGATATTGCCACATATAGAGCTGCCTACTCGCAGATAAAAAATTCTAGAATAACATGTTTTTCCATTTTTGCCTCAGTCACAAAGCCCATGACCCACTGTCGGGAACAGGCACAACGAGCTCGTTCCAATAAGCGATAATAATAATAATGCAATGTTAACGTTTAGAATCCACCGCAATGCTCTCTGACTTACATTATAAGCTGAGTTTTTGGAGGAAAGAATGAAATAGTAATAAAGACTGAATGGCCTTTTTGTGAGGAGCACAGGCCAGTTTTTGCCGTTATGTTATGTGAAGAGTTGTATGACTGTCTTATCATTTGCATCTCACGTGACTTTCCCTTCCTCGTTAAGCTGAGAGGTACTATACTATTTCTAATGGTTTTATCTATCGAGGGCTCCCAAAGTTACTATTCCCGAGCATTATAGTACGGTCATCGTGGAAACGTCAAACTCCCCGCGTGAGCAATATTTCCATGCATGCGTTAACCCTTTACCCAGCGTAACGGCCAAAACCGGCCAGCGCGATTCTCAAAAATCGCCAATTAATTTTTCATTATTTTTTTCATTTTTTGTCTCAAAAACACAGGTTATGACCCCTCGTTGGAACGAGCTCGTTGAGCTCGTTCCAATGAGGGGTCATAACCTATGCTTTTGAGACAAAAAATGAAAAAAATTAGTTATTCAAGAATTTTTTTGCAAGTGTCGTCTGTTTTTCATGTTAGGAAAGGGTTAACTGTGAACTTCCGACATGAAACAATGGATTTGCCATCAAATTTTCAATGAAAAAAAGAACCGGGTACGACCCAGCGTTTTTCTTTTTATTGAATATTTGCTGAAAACTAATGATTATTGATTGAGAAAAGCGCCCGTGGGCAATAGTGCCCTCTTGTGGATTTTGGCCATTCCACGGTAACTGTGCCTTATACGCTTTCTAAAAATAGCCGTGTAATATTCCAGGACGTTAAACTGATGGTAGGAACACAACGCGTCCTTTTAAAAGATTGTTTTCTGAATTCTCTTTCATTTATTTATTTATTTATTGGTGTTTAAGGTCACATATTTCTGCACAATGGCTAACCATGACCGTGACAGTTTTACGGGTGGAGGAAGCCGGAGAGAACCACCGAGCAACGGCGAGCAACTGTCAGCTCCCCAATATACCAACGCCACACAAGCAGGGTTAGCATTTGTTGAAGACGGGTGCACCATCGACGTGCAGTACGCCTTAGTACACAGCGTCACCGTGCCCCCACGTGTGCAATGGGAGTGAAATGTCTTGCCCAAGGACCCAACGCGGTTGCCGCAGGTGGGATTCGAACCGAGGACCTCTCGGCTTGCAGCCTGCACCTCTACCAACTGAGCCACCGCGCCCCCTTTCTCTTTCATTACTCTTGTGTTCAAGAATGAAAAAGCTGTAGTTGGGAAGATCTTTAATAACGGTGTATTTAGGACTGAAATCCCCCGAACCCCCGCCAATGAGATGGTCATACCCACCCCCACCTCAGGCCTACGGTATTCCCCTCCCATTGGTGGAAGGTCGGAGGGGCTCCCCGAGAAAATTTCGAAAATTCAATACCCTCAGAGTGAATCTGCGGCCTTCTGGCGATTTAATTTGCCCATTTTGAGAGGGGCGCTGTAATTTTTAGGTATGCCCCCCTATACCCCCCCCCCCCCCCTCTCCCTGGCTACGCCACTGATCCAGATGGGTAGAAAGATTCTTCCTCGGTTTGTTCAATATAAAAAATTATTGCACGGCATGTCGTTGACTCTGCCAAATTAGTGGTCCTACGAGGCGGAGACTCTTCTTCCTCGAGGATCACTATTTTGTCATAGTCATCTTCACGACATACGTACAGTTCAGGGGCGTCGCTTGGTGGTGTTGGGTGTTGAGGAGATGTGTCCCCCTCCACCAGTAGTTTTTCCATGTGGAAATATCAAATAGTCTTAATATCGATTCACACACTCACGGGTGGACATACAAATTGAGGTCTGTGGTAACCGTTTCCGGCTCTTGCATAACTGATTCAGAGTACCGGTATGGTACGTGTTAACAAAACGTACCGACAGCTTCATGTGAATGTTATATATCTAAAAATAAATTTTAAAAAAGTCTTGATTTTTTTTAACTATAATCCCGACTGACCAGAGGTGAACTGGCCGTATGGTCCACCGGGAAAATTCCCGGAGGGCCCCCTTTTCCGATGAGCCGAATGTAGAACCATTTTCGTCGAATGATCGATGAAGATGATACAAAAATGCCACCGAAATGTCCTCTGCGCGGACTGCCATTGTTCGTTCAGACGCAAGGAAGGCGCGTTCA
This sequence comes from Pictodentalium vernedei, assembly GCA_031216915.1. Taxonomy (NCBI): domain Eukaryota; kingdom Metazoa; phylum Mollusca; class Scaphopoda; order Dentaliida; family Dentaliidae; genus Pictodentalium; species Pictodentalium vernedei. Next base: position 229,670,684 of record CM062293.1, read on the forward strand.
TTCAGTTCGCAAAATTATAATTTTCTCCGGGTCTGCCCCCCCCCCCCCCCCCCCCCCCTTTTGACTCATTTCCCGGTAACTTTTTTGGTCCAGTCCGCCCCTGCGACTGACTAATATTCCAACCACATCACCAGAACATGCCTTTAAGAAATGCCTTGTTGATGTAGTTTGAGTATTTGGTCAGCGTGAACTTGAGCCATCACAGTCGGGACAAATAAGGTTTACACACCCCGCCCACATGCCCAATCTGTCATCTTCGTGACATCCATGTGTGTGGTGTTGAAAAAACTCATTCATTCATTGCCACTTATTTTTTTACATGGACGAATGATTGATTTACTTAACAGAATAATAATACAAAATAAACAATTTCCATTATACCGCGGGGTGTCTACATGCATGGTCACAAACATAGTCTTCCAAGTATCCACTTAAAAGACTCTTTCACGGTTAACACCTTCTCTTCGATTCTCCAATTTTGTGCCAGGGAATGAAAAAAATTACCAATCAAAATCCAAGAACCTATGAATATAAAAAACCGATATAAAGGTCCCTTTTCATATTGAAGGCAGTTTGATATGCAGTCATAGGCAAAGAAGATCACTTCAAAAGTTCTGAGTGTTTATCACATGTGACGAGATAGCAGAAAAGTTTGTTTTTATCATAAGTGTTAAGATACCAGAAAAGTTCTGTGTTTTTTTTTTTATCACATGTGGATAGATACCAGAAAGTTTCGATTAAGTAATCTATTTACAACAAATGCAGTTTATCTGCACTAACAGTCTAAATAGGTTATTGAAAAAACTGCAAGAAAGGTTCTCTCTTCGTCCCTTGAGAGCAATAAGGCGCCATTTGCAATGCCAAAGCACTGCAGTTGGCGCCCTGGTGCACCCAAGAGACGTCTTGCTTTCCTTCATAGATTGTGCTTGCCTTCGATGATTAATCTTGGGAGATTCTTGGTGTGTGATTTTCAAGAATCGATATCGTGGGCTGGTATCGGCAATAAATAGAAACGATAGGAAAACGTTCGTCATCTTTCAATATGTTGTGGACTGCAAATTCACATCCCTGAATCGTTTAGCGGAAGGAACGTGTCACCGTTCTGAAAGCAACACTAACAAGTGTGTATATGTGTCCGAGAGATGATGTTGGTGGAGGTGTTTTTAGTTATGTTTTTTGTGAGTCTAGGTGTCTTATGGTTGAGTGTGGGTGTTTTTGTGAATGTGCGTGTGTTGTGTTGTGTGGATTTAAGTTTCTCGGACAATACTGGGCACTGAATCGAAAGCGTTTTCTAAAAATAGTGAAATTAGTAAAAAAAAAAATGATAAGTAGCACAGAAGATTAGATATTGCACTTCACCCCTGTGTCTATAGATTGATAAAATGAAAAACAAGTAATTCTAGAGGCGACAGGTAACCTGACGCCACCAGGAATCTTTTCCATGTTTCAGCTTCATTCATTCCAGCGTGATAACATCGAAATGCTGGTAAACATTGAAATATAGAGCGGACGGAAGGCTCCCCCAAGCCACTGACTAACCAGAATCCCGCAGAAGACCTCGCGTGTCACAAACAAAACTCATTCCAAAAACAAAATCGTATCGGACAGGACACGTGACATAAACAAAATATTCACTTCGCCAGTCACATTCGTATACGAGAGGGTACGCGATACAAACAAAATTCACTTCACACACCTTGATCACATCAATTATGACATTGTACTCAACAGAAGAGTTCTATGAAGTAGCAAAATTAACAGAGATACCTTCAAAACGTCTCCATGAGTATCTTATTTATAGACACTAAACCATTCAAACATGCCCACGCAAGTAATTTTTTGATACATGCATGAAGTGCAAAGACACATTCTTTTCTACTCTACCCCTCATCCCAGCACACACATACTTACACATCCATTAAAAGGTGGGAGTGATAAAACACAAACAACTTAATTTAGTAACGATACAAGTGTCAGAGATTCTATTCAGATTTCCCACTGGGTGTGGCTATATGTAGGACCCACCACGATCCACTCCGAAAATTCCCGCATATGTAACTATCCGCCATAACACCTGTATACGCGGAATAATTTACTATTGAAGCGATTTGTGGACTGTCGGCTCAAATACTTACTGAATTCCCCGACAAATCAAACCAAAGGTTCTCTAAATTAATTTCCATTGTATGATACAGGGTGATACAATTTATGAGCAAGGAAGTGAAAATGTCAAAACTCTGAACTCAAAGATCCAGAATATGAATATGAATACCTTATTTCGCACCATAATAATATCACAGTGTACATTTATTAACCTTTTGAGCCCGAGCGGCCGTTTTTACCGGCCAGAACATGATACGTCATAAAGTCATTAAATAGGATGGCTGTTCAGAAAAAGTGTGAGGTAGACCAATCAATATTTTCAACGCGCAGCCCCGAGGCTGCACGTTGAAAATATTGATTGGTCTACCCCAAATAATGAATATGGGCTCTTCTAATTGCTGCCATTGAACTGACATGGAAGATACCACTAGAGTTCAAAGAGTTGAGAATAAATTGTTTTATACTGCTTGAAGACATCATAGTCACAGGGACTACCTTCTTGCTGTCTCCATTCTAAGCCAAAAAAGTAATTTCCATAGCCAATTCTGTCTTCAGAATAATATACTTATACATATGTGAACCTAATAATGGTATTCAATTTTGTCGAACAAAATGTTGTGTCCGGGAAGAGCGCATATTGCATCTGCAGGGATATTCAGTAATAATTTAGTCCTGCAGCCCAAAAGAGCTGCAGGGATAAATTATTGCTGATCGTTTTAATCTGTTCCTGGTAGACAACGTGCTTTATTATCACCGGGCTAAAGCCAGTTACAGTTTATTCATTATTTTTCTTAAAAGCGGGACACGAACTGTCGCCCTCTCTTCGGTTGATACATATATCGCCGGGACATGTTCAGAACATGATAGACTTTCGATATAAAAAAAAAATAAAATAATTTACTGTTGTTATATTGTATTTGCAATCGAAACTGTTCACAGTGTATCCCGTGACATGTTCAGAACATGATAGACTTTCGATATAAAAAAAAAATAATAATTTACGGTTGTTATATTGTATTTGCAATCGAAACTGTTCACAGTGTATCCCGTTTAATTGCAACTGTTTCAAACTTAGTATGTTTATTTATTTGTCGTCTAACAGCAGGCCTCTCTCATAACAGTTGTTAACAAGTTGCCTCAATTCGGTATTTCCCTCCATTGTTTATTTAAGCTCTATTCAGTTAGCTAATAAGGTATCTGATCAAGCCTGAAAATAAGCAGGGTAGGATCACAAAATTTACCCTCTGTGAACCTCAGTCTGAAGCAAGGTCTCAAGCCAAAGCAGAAAGATGTACCTAGAGGATAAATTGGCCCACTGTATGGGATAGCAACAGCAAATTCACCCTCTGGGGAGCCCATTTTTCAAATGACAGGTTGCTTATATTCAGGCTTCTATCTTATTAAGACGCGGTGAAAGCTTATTTTAATCTTTATATCCATTAATCCTGTTGTTACATTCATTTATTGTATTGCATATATGGCGTCGATCAAAAGTAAGAGTTCAGTTATAGTTTGGATTTCCAAACGTTACTCTGCTTCATATTATTGGAAAATCCCACGAGCTATTGCTGTAATATTGTTCGGATATCCAACAGGTTCAGTTATTAAATGTTTATTGCTGTTTATTGCTGTTGGACATTTGGAATACCAGATTCGCTATTAAATTGTTATCATCTTTACTTTATCTTCGAGTCATCGGCTGAACACCAGAATTACACAGCAAAGTGACGCTCATATTCTCCACGGTAAAACATATCTGAGCAAGTATTCTTCAGAGATATATCCATGACGGAAGGGTTAGAACAGTAAGAAAAGGGCAAGCTCGTTTTATTGATGATATGATCATCGAGTTTCGTGTTTTAAACCACGACCGTATCAGTGTTTTAAAGATCTGAAAAGGGTAATTTTAAAATATGGCATTTTAGAGTTGTGCATCAAGCTGGGACAGGGGAGAAGAGAGAGAGAGGTGGGGACATATTTGTGAAGCGAGTAAACTCGTTCGAGAACTTCAAGCCTTTCTATTTAAATGTAAATCTGTATCTATATTGTCATGCACCAAGGGAGAACGAAATTCTGAGTCGCTTTTTTGAAAGCAAGAAGTGGAGGAACGCCATTTGGAAAGAGCAGTATCTTCACGAAGTCAAGTACACGTTTATAAAATTCCGAGAGAGAGAGAGAGAGAGAGAGAGAGAGAGAGAGAGAGAGAGAGAGAGACCAGACAGACATATACAGAGTCAGAGAGAAAATACTGCTGAGTGTGTGTGTGGGTTTAGGGTGCTCCCTCAGCGTAGTGGAAAGAACCTATGGACTTAATATATCTAAATAGAATGGTTGTGCGAAGGAAATGACATTTCTAACATATTTACAACTTTCTGGAGAGAGAGAGAGGGGGGGGGGGGGGTTGAAGTGGGTGTGGGAGGATATGTAAATATAATTAGTGTAACTATTGTATATAAGATTGATAGTCTTTTAGGTTGGATTTCATTACATTACTTTTGGGCAGTTATTTGAATTTTATCATGTGTAATGAAACATGGCACATAAATAAAATATTTATTTATTTTCAAAAATTAAAGGTTTTAGAACATTTTCGCATAACTCGCTGCCTTTATCCGGTAGATAAATTAGTTATCCACCATGCATGTACAACATATTAAGTAATTAACGAATTAATTCGAAACTCCTATATTGCTTATACAGAATGGAAATTAGTTATTATCTTTTCGAGTTTCTTCCAGTTTGTCCTAAAGAATGTCTGTTTTTGCTGTGTATTTAAATTGTTGTTTATAGTAACCATCCGTGTACATAAATCAAGTTTATAATGTAAAACGATAAATATTGGAAATATCAATCTGCAGTGTAAGTCTCGCTCTTAGTACAGATATATCCTTCTTGAGGCGAGCTGACTGAAATCCAGTGTGAATATATTGTATTTTAAATTTGTAACAAAAGATTTAGTCGTAGTTCAAAGTTCGATCCCGGTGAGACAGATCTTAACCCTTTGAATCCAAACGACCGCTTTTTCGGACCAGTATCGTGATATAACCTGACTGCATTAAGTTGATAGTTGCTCGGTGAATTTGTGTGGTAGACCAATCAAGATTTTCAACGTGGGGCCTCAAGGCTATCGGGGAAATTAATAAAAAAAATAAATAAATAAAATGTGTATAATTACTCTATTTAATGTATCTCGTGGATGATTTTTACCTCATACATATATAATTTTGCCCAAAACTTCAAAATGAATAGGTTACCGGTATTTGGTTATTTTAATTAAATTCATCTTGTTGGGATCCGTCTTGTTGGGATGACCATTTTCGACATTCCTCTTGTTTGGATTCGTCTTGTTGAGAATAACCCATATATAGTCATGAAAATCGACTTTCAGTAATGACACCAGCAGAAAATAAAGCCAAGTTTTCTTGAGTTACTTTCAATAAACAAAAACAACAGACAGCTCCCAGAGCTGTCTGTCGTTTTCGTTTATTAAAAGAAACAAAAGAAATTTGGCTTCTTATAGCAAGATAATTAGAAGCAACTACTTCACAGAATGTCTATCAGTATCATATCTTCCAACACTGAGATAGTGTTGAAAATATTGATTGGTCTTTTGCCCAAGTAACGAATATAGACTCTTCCAAATGATGACACTGAACTGGCGTGGAAGATACCACCAGGGCTAAAAGGGTTAAATGACCGACAACCCGGTTAGATTATACCACGATTGCGATTTCTGTGTGTATTCAACGTTACTCGATACAATACAAACATTGGGAAATGAGTTCGCGCTTGGAATTCAGTCATCGTGAAAGAACGTTATGTATGAGTGCATCTGATTACGTTACACATAACGTGAATGAAATGCTCTGACAAAAGCAGCGTCAAGGAAGAAAGTAAACAGAACACCGAAAGAGATATTTTTTTGTTTAAAGCTGAGATTCATTCATTTAATTCCAGTTTAATCATGGTATAAATACAACTCGGGTAGAATAAGGGAGACAAGATTCAACGAACTTTGTTGGAGCTTTTCCTGTATTTCATACGCGCCTTCGGCGAAAACTCCATCTCAGGTCGTTAAGTCTAGTACGCCGTACTCCATCTTTGTTGTGTGCTGTCTTAGCATCTTATTTCACCAAAGCTGACTTTATTCAAAACTTGAAGTACACCGGCTGAATGAGTTAACCCTTTACCTAACCTGAAAAGCAGACGACACTTGCAAACAAAATAGTTGACGATACTTGCAAACAAAATAGTTAAATAACTAATTTTTTTCATTTCTTGTCTCAAAAACGTAGGTTATGACCCCTCATTGGAACGAGCTTGTCGAGCTCGTTCCAATGTGGAGTCATAACCTACGTTTTTGAGACAAAAAAAATGAAAAAAAATAAAGAAAATTAATTGGCGATGTTTGTGAATAGTGCTATGTCGGTTTGGGCCGTTACGTTGGGTAAAGGGTTAAGAATTAGGATACTGAAATGACACATTCTGTTCAGAGTGAACTGAATAATAACAAATATTTACGCGACCCCCTGCTTATGAGGTACAATCTATTTTCATTTCTAATGCTCTGGCATTTTAAAAGTTTCGTTTTCATGATAAATGTAATATCGCAGTCATAAATATTCCAGCGGTGGTACGTTTCCTAAAATAGGGATTTGAAATTTAAGAAAAAACATTTGCTCTAAAAAAAAGAAAAGAATCTCGTTAATTGCACCGTCTCTAAAAATGCCGTCTGCTCTCAAGCAGAGAAATTGTTCTGGATTTGCAAACCACTCAGCAATAATGTACTGCTGCAGACCTAAACGATAAAATATTTATTCGAATTAGAGCTGGGCGGGATTGTAATTTCACGTTTGGTATCTGTTTCGGTATTTGGGGGTAATTTACCACGGTACCGGCACGGTATTCAGTATTTCCAAGTTGACTATAACAGGATTAACCCTTTGAATCCTAGTGGTATCTTCCATATCAGTTCAATGGCAGCAACGGGAAGAGTCCATATTCTTTATTTGGGGGTAGACCACTTAATATTATCAACGTACAGTCTCGGGGCTGCACGTTGAAAATATTGATTGGTCTACACTACACCTTCACTCAAAAGTCAACCTACTTAATGCAATTATGAAGTATCATGTTACTGGCCAGGAAAAGCGGCATCTGGGGTTCAAAGGTTTAATATGGAATGTTATTGCTGGCACCCTTGACTTATATCGTTGTCATCCCAACAACAAATCCCAACAAGATGAATGGGTAACATCCCAACAAGACGATCCCAACAAGACGAATCCCAACAAGTCGAAAACTTTTTTTCATTAATTACAGGGGAAATTAATCAAAAAAAATAAATAAATAAATAAAATGTGAATATTTACTCTATTTAATGTATTTCGGGGATGACTTTTACCTCATACATATTGCTGCGACGGCCAATTACCTTTTGTCGCAGCTGTACTTGCATGGCATCACGCTCGCTGTTTTACCAGCGAAATTAGGCAACATTACATATAAAGTCCGATTCGTTTTTAATAAGAAAATTACCTTTCAACCATTCTCATTATGTCAGTTGTATAACATCACTATTCATTCTTCACAACATGCACTTTATCATGAGGACGAACAGTTTGTAAATGCACCCCCAATCTCAAATGTTGGAAATGGCAACTCGTCCACTTCACAAAAATTCATCGCTTCCATCGTCCACTTCAATCGCTTCGTTTTCAAAGTTCACAAATTTTTGTATCTTAATTTTAACACATTTCAAGTGGTCAAATATCCTTATTTCATGGTTGATATCTCTCCCAAGTTGTCACCCATCAGGAATATTGTTATTTGATTATTTGCAGACACATTACAAGCCATTTTGATCGTCTCCATGTTAAACATTATTTCAAAATGTGTACACTATTGTGTGACGTAACGCTGCAATTTCATTGGTTAATTGCAGTTCTGGCAGATATAAAAGGCAGCGAGGAACGTAAAAGGTTGCTGTCTCTGAGCCATTGTATAGCAGACGATCGAGAGCGTTTAGCTAAAGTATCAACTGCAACTATTTGTAACCCCAGATCTGGTGAAATATTGCAAATAATCAAAGTAAAATGACTACTGCTACTTTGAAATCAATGGTGGGAATGGTAGGCGCACCAAAAAGTTCCCAGTAACAATTTAACTACCAGATCTGTCGTTCAGTGCTCCAGATCTGTCGCCCATTAGAACCTCAATGTGGCCTCTTTTACTTTGAACGCAATGAACTGAGTTCGAAGTAGGTGAAGGTATTCTTACGATTATTCGGTGTCTCGGTAGCGTGGATTTTTCTCCCCTGGACTAAGTCTGCTCCGTCGAGATACAGAATAATTGTTATAGTCCCAACATTAGTATTTAATTTCCCTGTGAATATTATCTAACTGAACGTCACGACAGATCTGGTGTCGATTGACAATTCCCCCAACAACAGTCAAACGTCAAAAACGCCCACCCCAGATCTGGAAGCACGGCTGTCACTCCAGATCTGGTGAAGTTTAGTATTTGAAACATACATTCAGAATGTAGCACAAATATAACAGACCTTGAATTACCAAGAATCATCCAAAGTTTATGAAGTTGTTTCTATTTTGAATAAAATATATTTTAATACTTTCCACAAGTCTTGTTTAAGTATATAGACTTTTATAGTCACAAACTCCTGACCATTTTCCAATCAGGCCTAAATCTCAATCCAGGCGGACCCAATCATATGTTGCGATAAAGAATAACCATAGGTTTTACTAAGCTTTTTTGTGAGTTGAGATTGTGTGCTGTGGAGGATTGATATCTCTGAATCGAGTCCAGGCACACATACTTGATCTGCAAGTTATTTAGTTGAGTTAACCCCTATTTCTTGGGGCGCACGTAACAATATACAATTTTGCCCAAAACTTCAAAATGAATAGGTTACCGGTATTTGGTCATTTTAATTAAATTCATCTTCTTTGGATCCGTCTTGTTGGGACGACCATTTTCGACATTCGTCTTGTTTGGATTCGTCTTGTAGAGAATAAACCCTCATACGGTCATGAAAATCGACTTTCAATAATGACACCAGCAGAAAATAAAGCCAAGTTTTCTTGAGTTACTTTCAGTAAACAAAAACAACAGACAGCTCCCAGAGCTGTCTGTCGTTTTCGTTTATTAAAAGAAACAAAAGAAAATTTGGCTTGTTATAGCAAGATCATTAGAAGCAACTACTTCACAGAATGTCTATCAGTAACATATCTTCCAACACTGAGATAGCTTCCACTTTGGCTCTCTATTTAGCGAATGAGTTTTTACAGTAATTTGCAAGTTTTTATTCTTCCCAGGAAAAATAGCAAATCTCGCCTCCAAGACTTTTATATAAATGGAAAGGACAATGTCAGTATTATATTTCACGATGCACACACCGTTGATATAATGAACCGAAAAAAGTTACAAAACATGAAAAATTAGGTGCAAACGCAGTTTTTTTAGTTTTAAAAGGGGTTTCAACAGAGAAAATAATAGGCAAACGCACTGGGAATTTTATTTAACCCTTTACCTAAAGGAAAAGCAGACGACACTTGCAAAAAAAAATTCTCAGCCATGTTTTGTATTTTTAAACATAATGACGTCATTCCTTCCTAGGTTTCAACCAGGGATTCCCTGATTGCAACCAATCGCTTAAGGAAGGAATGACGTCATTATGTTTAAAAATACAAAACATGGCTGCCAACTTCATTTTCTCGAACCACTTCGATGATATGAATCTTTCGTTTCTGAACAATACGATGACCAAGCGCTTCCGACATAGAGGTTTTTGTTTTTTACAATTATCCTTCTTTCGGTCACATAATAACAAAAAGCTTCTGGATATGCCATATTGTTCTCACGAGGCGAGATAGACCAGCAAGTAAATCGTTTGCTGGTCGTATAGTACAGCACAGGGATGATAGGAGTTGGACCTACAGGCCGTACCAACCCCAAAAATTATATTACGAACTGTGGGTACAAGTTACTACTAATTCCACCCAAGCAATAATTGCAAATTTGTTGCTAAGCATAACAAGCACCAGCAAAGTTCCAGCCAATGGACCTCCGGGTTATACCCGGAGGTCCATAGGCTGAAACATTGCTTGTATTTTTGTCTACATGTACAGAATTTGAAAGTCATACGTTGAGTGATAACTCTATTTCCCGGGTGATTTAATTACAATCCACTCTCCACGTACTGTATATATCTTACACAACTCAGTAAACTCTGTTCACTGAACACATAGAACCCACCGTCTGCATCTCTGATCTCTGAACGCAGAAACACCTCACGAGTGACCACTAATTAGATATAAACTATAATTACTATCAAAACAAACTTACAGATGTGTAAATTTTAGTTTTTCGACGTTTTGAGAACACACCGGACTCTCGCCAATCAGTCTAATCGGCAAAGAGGCGTAAACGCCTTGTTAACATTGTCACATTTTCTTCCACGTTGACTCGTTCACAGGAAAATGTGATGAGAACACGGCACTGATTAGATACACTTTTTGCTGTCCTTATATATGTGCTTTTCTGTCCCAGTAGGCTTAGCAACCGATCCCCTAAAACACCAAAAAGCAAAGGGGCTGAACCCAATGGTGATATTTACAGACAGGGCCTTTTGGGGTGACTGGTGTCGTACAAACTATTGCAGTTTTTTTTTTAAGTTTAGGAGCCTGAAGTGTTGTTTACTATATATATGTTCATGCCCTTAACACATAGAAAAAAAAACTTAACCGAAACAGAGGTGTTTTTTCCGGAGACCGAACCGAATCTGAAAAATCATAACCTCTCAGCTCTATTGAGCGGATTAACCCTTTGAACACGTAAGACCGATTTTTCGGTCCAAGGCATAATTTCGTCCCATTTTAGTTTTATTATAAGAGGACTATGCACAGGGCATTGGTGATAAAATAATAACTGCAGTCTGCAGCTGTCCGGCTGCAGACTGCAGTTATTATTTTATCCCCCTGTTTATTGATATTGGACTGGCCCATCTCACTGTAAGTGTACGCAAAGGCGATACCATTCTAGGAAACGAAGGTTCAAAGAGTTAAATCGTCTCTGTTCATTCTTTTTGATCTGTTAACGGGTGCTAGGATTCCAGTACAAATATAAGACAGTCACGATGAAAGGTTTCTCACTCCATATGTACTACTTGAAGAATGTAAACAATCTCGATAAGTCATCCTCTATGTTTCAAGGTCTTGTAAGTACGTTTGCTTCAGCTTTTAAGCATCAAATAATAACAGTATTCGTAATTTACATAATATTTACCTTCTGAAATGAATTTTTCCCGGGTCTCCCTTACTCCTAAGTTGCAAATTTGGCACGCTCTTTCCTCGAATTTTTCCGATTCTCCCCCTTAACTTCAGTAAACTGGCTCTCATCTTGAACAACAGTGACCCCCACCCTCTTCAAACGATCCATCTAGGTACTCCTCAAAAGGCTTGTGCATCTTAAGGACTCTTGGTCCTAATTCCAGCTCGCCAGTTTCTATTGCAATCCTCCGGTATGTGGACTATTCTTTCGCGAGAACCTCAATATTGGTATGGTCGACTCTAAGCCGGGTAATATTTAAGGAATAGTGCATGGCTTGAAGTTGACTACGCCCATATAGTGCCCAGTGAGGTGGTGTAGTTCCCGCCACGAAGCGGAGGGGACTACACCACCTCACTGAGCACTATATGGGCGTAGTCAACGACAAGACATGCACTAATCCTTATATTATATCGAACAACCATCAAGAAAAACATCTGTCCGATTTGTTAATCTTTTACCAAAGTAGCAGCCCTACCAACCAGCATTATATAGAAAAAAATACCATGTAGTTTTTAAAAAACATTTTCTTCTTCCAAAACACGGCTAACTTGGATTATTGATATGAGCAGAAGACAGATTTTAAATCGGTCGGTAAGGGTAAACAAAACATTGTCCCCAAACGGAACTGTGTATTCTAGAATCGCGCAACTCGCGAATGAAAACTAAAATTTTCGAAATTTGACAACGCAGTTTGATAATTTCCACACATTTGTCACACATATACATTACCGAATGGGCCAGTACGGGACACAAACTCCGAAGATTCAACTGAATTCCATTATTTATTCGTTAACTGCCCAAAACATACAATTAAATAGCGAAATAATATGAGCAGCGAAACAAACGAATTTTCATATCCGGACGCGTTCTCATTAAAGTTGGACCCAGGTATGGATCATTCTCTTCGAAACGAGATATGGATCATCTCCTCAAGGAATAAAACGAACGCCTCGAATAATGTGACTTCAACAATGGAAAAGCGAAACATTTTTTTACAAAGATTTCTTTCCGGGTCGTTTTGTGGATATTGTGCCTCTGTGAATCATTTTTTAAATTTAGCCTAATCAGTTTTATTCGCCCAGTATGAAAAGAAAACTGATATAGTAATGTGCTAAAAATAGATATATTGACTGAACAAAAGACAGGGTGTTAGTCAGTCACCAACCTTGCAGTTGGTATTCATGAATTCAAACAACCTTTCTGCGTGCCGCAACTCCTCGTCGCTACGCGACTCGGCGCCACTCGCCGCATGCTGCCAGGTTGTTCAAATCCATGCATGAATACCTCTAGCAAGGCTGGTAACTATTACCTAATGGTTGACCAAGCGGATCAGCTTTGAAACATTGTCCGGCGATTAACGTGATCTGGAAAACCTCCAGCTACTACTACTCTTAAGGCTACTGCTACTACACAACAATACCTCTGGGGATATCTGGGTTCCCTGAAAGGTGGGTACTAAGTCTGATCCAACGGTTGAGAGTTCGAATCTAGCAGATTTACGTGTTTCTCCGGATACTATGGATGCTGCAACTGTTGCACCATCCGACACGATATGACCTCGACTGTTGAAAGAATCCCGAAAAGCAAACAAGAGACCACGGTGGCACATTCGTTAGAGCATTGACCTTGTGATCGAAAAGTCGACGCTTCAATTCTGCCGGCTTCGTCGGCGTTGTGTCCTTGGGCAAGACATTTTTTCCCGATTGCCTATGTGGAGCATGGTGACGCTGTGTATACGGGTTAGAGCATGATGACAGTGCACTTGCCTTCCGCCGATGTCGATGCTATACTTGCTCCTGACGGTTAGTAAATTTTAGAGAGTCCGACAGCTCCTCGGGGCTCCTCGGTGGTTCTACAGAGTAGCCGGCGTCCCCCACAAGTACAACTGTCTGACTCGATTAATCCTGGCAGTTGAAAATGTCGTTAACCCCCAATAAATAAAAAAAAAGGAACAAAAGCAACAACTGCCATTATAAATGTTGAAACATTGATCTTACATGAGTATACACGCTCATTAGTCGTCTCGTCGTCTCCCTGGCTTTCGATGAGTTCTATGTGCCTATGTGGCACATAGAACCCATTGGAACTCAGGGAACGTCGTGTCTACTGTATAAATCGACCCCTGGGTGAACAAAGAAGCCATCTCCAATGCTTTGGCAAGGGACAAAATAATCTTTTGTCGAATGTTATGCTCTCGAGTGGCAATGCCCCTACTGGGTGAAAATTAATAGGAATAAATATTTAAACAAAAGCCCCAGAGAAGAGCTATTTTAATTTTGGGCTGATTGACTTAAGCAAGAAATAAGTTAAAGAGAACGCATGTACGGTTCTTTTTTAAATTGAGAAATATTTCGTTCTGACGCAGACATGGCAATTTGCCAGGTATGTAACTGATTTCCCTTAACACAAAATGTGTGAGAATATATCACACTTCGCTCCGTAAATGCGTCAATTTTGACTCCCAAGAAACATTACGTCAGAATTAAGTTTCGTAACATTTAGAAATCGAACAAACATACGTCGTCACGACATCCGATTACCACCAGATGTTCCCCAGTCTAATTTCAAATACTACAATTTGCAACATATATTTAGAAAAATCTTTCAGTAGTTTACGCTAAATGTTGTACTTTGCTGGGATCGCATATCATATGCCCTACAGAATTTTAGGTTAATCCCAACGTCAAACAGAATATACTTTTTCTATCTCTTTATGATATATATCTTAAGTGGCATAATGCGGTACGTTTATTCCTAGAGGCGTAAATGTTACGTAAATCATTGTGCTTCTGTTCGGTTAGAAAAACGACATGAAATATAGTGTCTTGTATCAGGTCGTATTCCCATCAGGTAGTGGCTCCATCCCTACAGTCGTTATACAGTCATCACTTTTAACCGAGACTCATATCTTATTCATAATCTTGTCGGAAATATTCACAGACTAATAAATATTAATTTTCAAATATCATTTTTGCACACGTCCTCGGGGTGAGTCTGTTTACCAAATATAACATCAACTCTTATTCGTTGTCACAAGTTTCTGTAAGCTTTTACAATGGTGGCGAAATTTTGATTCATGGTGAAGTACATCTTGTATTCTATTATCAGAGAAATAGTCTTTTCTCGGTCAGATCGCGATCCGGTCGCAGATGGAGTACACCAGCGAGTAGCGATTTCATAAATAAAATATTGCGAAATCAAGAGAAACAAATAAAAATAGTATTTGAGGTTCAATTTTCTCGCATATTATTTTTCAACAAGTGGGATTCTTTTGTGTTATGTGGATGAAAGCGGGTAGAGAATTTGCACCGGAGCACGACTGTGTCGCGATCCGGTTGAAATTATCTGTCCGATTTTATAATACCGATACTGTGATTCCTTTATTGCATTCTTGTCGTGTTTTTATTAGGTTCATAGTACTTGTGCGTTCTGATACTTCATCCATCCACACCTCCAGCAATCATTTTCTAAATGAGGAACGTGTTTTGATATTTTCTGCACCATCAGAATTCCATTTCCGGAATATGATCAGGCGTATTTAGATTAAAGAAATAAGTCACCTGCTGGGAACACTATTGAAATAGTTCAACCTTCGTAAATACGGAACGATTCTTTCTCGGTTTAAAATAAATATCGGTTTAAAATGGACATTATATCATCATCCCCCTCCCCCCCCCCCCCCCCCCAATTCGTCATGTTTAATATGTACATTTCTCCACATTATTATGTCATATATCCACGTATGGGAATGAAAGACAATAAAGTTATTATGTACATGACAATGGCATTATTTTAAGAGTGGCAGCGATTTTAGAGATTATCTCTCCATCTATGTGTGATAATCGATAACAGAAGGCAATAGCCAGCCTGAGGTTTGCATGTTTTTATCCGAAAACACAAACGAATCAAAATATGACTTCTTGTTCGAAATTGCGGTGTACAGCGGCGACATGTGGAAGCTAGTACGTATTGAGGGGGTGGGGGGTGGCAAAAGAAGGGCGCGTGCATATAGGGTGTGGTTGATTTGAGGATAACAACTTGACTGAAGTGTTTTGGGCATTAACGAATAACTAAAAAATTAAAAAATGTGCTCACCGATTAACCCTTTACCTAACATGAAAAGCAGACGACACCTGCAAAAAAAATTGTTGAATAACTAATTTTTTCATTTATTGTCTCAAAAACATAGGTTATGACTCCTCGTTGGAACGAGCTCGACGCGACCAAGTTATGCAGTGCATGCACATGTATCTGCAATAGTAATTGTTCCTTAAAGCTAAAAACTTCCTTTAACCCTTTACCTAACGAATCGGCCGCAACCGCCCGCGTAATTAAAAAATTTAAGCAGTAGTTGAAAAAAATATATTTTTCAAAACATTTCAACAAAAGCATATCATGTGACCCCCTCATTGGAAGGAGTTCGTTCCA
Organism: Pictodentalium vernedei; assembly: GCA_031216915.1. Classification (NCBI taxonomy): domain Eukaryota; kingdom Metazoa; phylum Mollusca; class Scaphopoda; order Dentaliida; family Dentaliidae; genus Pictodentalium; species Pictodentalium vernedei. Next base: position 229,686,563 of record CM062293.1, read on the forward strand.
ATGAGTGGTCACATGATATGGATTTGTTGATTTTTTTTTTAAATTTGAAAAATGAAAGTGTCAATGACACTGTAGCTCAACTTGTCAAGACAAAGACATGTACATGTATAGTATGTGACACAGCAATTACAAACATCTAGGTAATGACCTGATAACAAAGGTACATATAAAGTATTGTAACGGTCTGTACATAAATACTGAGCATTGCCTGTAACAAATGTATAGGTAAAGTATTGTAAAGGTGGGTGACAGTCAGATGCTAAACTAGAAAAAAATCTTTTGAGTCACAGAGTGGGTCTGATTGAACCCCAAAATATTTGTTCTCATAGCACAGTGATAACAAAGGCACCCCAAAACACACTCATTCCTGTCCCAAGGTGAAAACAAAGGTACCCAAGAAGTTTCGTGAAGATCAGTTCACAAATATGAGCTGTGTAGAAGTTGTGACAAAAAACTGATTGGACCTGATTTCGGTACAAAATGGCCACTGGCAGCCATCTTGAATTTTGGACCACGCCCAGAAACACTCGTTCTCGTCCCAAGGTGATAACAAAGGTACCCAAGAAGTTTTGTGAAGATCGGTTCATAAATACAGCCTCTAGCCCGAGCCGTATTGACATGTGCACTTACAGAGTATAAGTAGCACTGAATAAATCAAAGTTCATCTAATTTGCATAATTTCTGCACGAGAAAAAAACCCGTACTATATGTGATGTATTCCATGTTACTAAACATTCATACAAAAATTTATTCAAATCAGAACTTTCATACAGAAGTTCTGTACAAAAGACTGATTGCACTAATTTTGGTACAAAATGGCTGCTGGTGGCCATCTTGAAATTCGGACCACACCCAAAAACACTCGTTCTCATCCCACGGTAATAACAAAGGTACCCATGAAGTTTCGTAAAGATCGGTTCATAAATGCGGCATCTAGCCTGAGCCATATAGAAGTTGTGTTCAAAAAACTGATTAGACCTAATTTCGATACAAAATGGCCACTGGCAGCCATCTTGAATTTTGGACCGCACCCAGAAACACTCGTTCTCGTCCCAAGGTGATAACAAAGGTACCCAAGATGTTTCGTGAAGATCGGTTCATAAATACAGACTCTAGCCCAAGCCGTATTGACATGTGTACTTACTGTGTGTAAGCAGCACTGAAAAAATCAAAGTTCATCTAATTTGCATAATTTCTGCATGAGAAAAAAACCCGTATTATATGTGATGTATCCCATGTACTAAACATTCACACAAAAAATTATTCAAATCAGCGCTTTCATATGGAAGTTCTGTGCAAAAATCTGATTGCACCAAATTTCGTACAAAATGGCTGCCATCGGCCATCTTGAATTTCGGACCGGACCCCAAAACACTCGTTCTCGTCCCATGGTGATAACAAAGGTACCCAAGAAGTTTCGTAAAGATCGGTTCATAAATATGGCCTCTAGCCCGAGCCGTATTGGCATTTGCACTTACAGTGCTGAAAGTAACACCAAAAAACATCAAAGTTAGTCTAATTTGCATAATTTACGCACGAGAAAAAAACCCGTATTATATGTGATGTATCCCATGGTACTAAACATTCATACAAACAATTATTCAAATCAGAGCTTTCATATGGAAGTTCTGTACAAAAAACAGATTTCTGCATCGTCGGTACAAAATGGCAGCTGGCAGCCATCTTGAATTTCGGACCGCACCCAAAAACACTCGTTCTCGTCCCACAGTCATAACAAAGGTACCCAAGAAGTTTCGTAAAGATCGGTTCATAAATACGGCCTCTAGCCCGAGCCATAGCAGCTTGGCACTTACAGCTCTGAAAGTAACACTAAATAAATCAAAGTCAGTCTAATTTGCACAATTTACGCACGAGAAAAAACCCCGTATTATATGTGATGTATCCCATGGTACTAAACATTTATACAAAACTTTATTCAAATCAGAACTTTCATACAGAAGTTCTGTACAAAAAACTGATTTTTGCATCATCGGCACAAAATGGCCGCTGGCAGCCATCTTGAATTTCGGACCACACCTAAAAACACTCGTCCCCGTCCCAGGGTCATAACAAAGGTACACAAGAAGTTTCGTAAAGATCGGTTCATAAATACGACCTCTAGCCCGAGCCATAGCCAATTGTTGACGTACGGACAGACGGACAGACGGACAGACGGACGGACGACGGACGACGGGCCATGACAATAGCTCAAATTTGACTTCGTCAAAGTTGAGCTAAAAAAAATTAACAATAAATTTTGATATCGTCTGCATTGGGTAAAAGGTTAACATTGAGGAACCTTGGGTTGATCACTTTCATCTTGGTCAACCAATAATTGTTTTCGTACTTATTCCAAACAATATTTGACCGGCATGTTACGAAATTCATCCAATAATACTAATTTCAATGGAAGCACGGTAGCTCAGTGGATACGGCATTGAACTGCAAACCGAAAGGACCATGGTTCGATCCCAGCCCGGGGTGTGTGATTGGGCAAGGCACTTCATCCCGATTGCTCATTTGGGACATGATGCGTTGAGTACTAAGGAAGACTGCACGTCGATGGTGCACTTTTCTTGAACCAATGCTAGCCCTGTCTGTGCAAAGTTTGTACGTTGGGGAGTCTAACAGTTATTCGCCGTTGCTCGGTGGTTCTCTCAGGTACTCCGGCTTCCTCCACCCGTAAAACTGTCCGACACGAGATGACCCTGGCTGTCGAAAGTGTCGTTAAACCCAAATAAATAACTAATTACAGTTGTTTTGCAGTACGGTGGTTACAAAATCGGACAATGAATTTCGAACACATTGTGATGCTGTCGCAATCTGGTTGAAATTCTCTGTCCTCCCGCCCACCCCCACCCCATAACACATGCCTAAAGAGAAATGTCATGCAGAGCATTGAATTTCATATGCTATATATCCTTTTAGCACATAATCACCAACAAATAGCTTATTACGGAAAATATCGTTCATAACACGTCAAATACGCGACTGACGTCAGAAGTCAACATCGACGACGTAACGGTGTGGGTGAGTTGGTTTCGGAAGTAGAAATGAATTAATCTTCTCATATTTTTTATTAAATGTCTACCCAATACAAAAAACAGACGACATTTACAGAAAACATTTCGTGAATTACTAAATATTTTCAGTTTTTGTCTCGAAAACATAGCTTATGCCCTCTCATTGGAACGAGCTGGTTCTAGTGAGGGGTCATAAGGTATATTTTTGAGGCAAAAATTGAAAAAAATGATAAACATTTGGATGACGATTTTTGTGAACAGCGCTGGGCAACTTTTGACGTTACATTAGCTAAAAAGTTAAATCAAACATTATATGATAAAAAGAAACTCGTTACGATTTGACATTGAACTTCTGAACCTCGTTTACTAAAATCGATCTGGGCCGAGGCAAACTCGCGATTTTCACCAAGATAATCATTTGCGAGTTGTTCGGAACAGCCTAATGATGTGCATAAAAATATTTTTTAAAGTTTTTATTCATGTATTTGGAAGCAACTGACACACATTTTACTCTACTTGATTTGCTATAAAATAATTCCCCACCTGACACGAATACTGGTACTTGACTTGCAATATTTTTTCTAATTTAAAGAAACTAAAAATGTAATTATACCCCACCTCCACTCTCAAAGCGAATGGGGGTACACTGTATAACGTGCGTTCGTTTGTCCGTCTGCAGCTATATTTTACCAGTGAGTGATGGATTTCAATGAAATTTGGTATGATAGATCCTTATGACAAACTGCTCCGGCACGTTATGAAAAAGTTACCCGAATTTTTTCAACAGACTTACGGTCCTTACTTTGTTTTTAATTCATTCGTGCCTTATCAGCCCAGCATTGCATTGGGGGACAAATTGACTTCAACAGTAACTCTTGTTTTTATTTTATTTTCATTTTTTTTTTTTTGTCTCCACTTCCAAAACATAGCTTTGTGCTTCCACTGGAACAATCTTGACTACAACAAAGTAAATACGAAATTGGGAAGGAGGACCAGTAATAATTTAAATTAGTACTGAACCTCCCTACAAATTACAATATAGATTAGACTAGCCCATTTCTCTGTCGACATAAGACGATACCACTCTGAATGTCTGTGTTGAAATGTTTAATGCCTTCAGTGAAGTTCTTGTCTTTGGGGATTTCTTAATCAAAGATCACTATTTCCGGAATATTTTCTGCGTTAAAGAATTTTACAAGGTTTTGGGTATAACAGTACTAAATTGTCTCTCACAGGCAACGATTATAACGTTCGTATGAAAAAAAAATGATCGCATGATTTTAATTTGGCATTCAAATATCGTTGTCAAGTACAGCCCATCAGACTTTTTCTGTCCTCAAAACTCGGGGTCATGCAACAAATAAGAAGAAAATTTGACAGGATGAAAACTACTACATATTTTTTCGGGAAATCCCCACCCCGCCCCCACCCCCCCCCCCCCCCCACCCCCCAAAAAACACATCAATTGTCAACTGTATTTTTTAGGCCCCAAAATTCACCAAAGCACACGTTTTTCTTTTTTTGTTGTTGAATATTTAGCAATGAAGCGCGATTTCAGTACAATGCTTCAAGGGTTTTAAATCAATATTTTTTTTCTCAAGGCTGCTTAGTTTCGGAGATTGACTACTTCCGAATGTAACTTTCAAGGCAGGTAACTCTAATTCAAATATTTAGTACCGTCGTACCTTTAAGCCTTTGTAACGATTCACGTTCTGTGACAATTGCCTAACACAAACACCCAGGAAATGCGCGGTTTGGGCGCCTACGTAGGGATGTTACTGTTTTTGAAGCGGTCATCGCACCCGACGGGCGCGTCGGGGACATAATGTTGCGGAAATTCCACGGACAAAACACCGTGGTTGGTCTAAATAAAAACAAATATACACTACGTTTTAATTCGTGGTAAATTTATATTTGCCAGAAAAAATAATTACAAAACAGATGAAACGCTGAAGTACGGCACTGATAAAGTCATTGTACGTAAAGCCAATAATCAGATCGTCATAGTTAATAAACATTCCGTGACTTGTTATTACACACGCAGTTAAAATGTCGATCATCGAAAATATAATACTCAGGTTATTGGATATTCACAACAAGACTCCACAGGTGTATATATTTAACGAAAAAAAAATATAGACAGATTTTGCATTTGTTTCTTCACGTCAGTTAGTTAATCATCGTTAACCGTCTCGAGGCTACATTTGTTTCTTCACGTCAGTTAGTTAATCATCGTTAACCGACTCGAGGCTACAATCAACTTTTTCATGAAGAACTGTAGAAAACAACACCAACGTTATCGAACTCTACCCCCAAACCTAGGCGCATGGCCGACAATTTTCGTTATTGGAAGAGACTTACAGGAAAGTTAGCTCCCCTTAATTTCCCAGAGCAGTCGGTAAATTTAACGTTAAAGGTATGGGAACTTCTCATTTCACAGATGTCACTCATTTTCCTGTAGTGTAGTACAAAAATACAGAAGCTAGCCTTTTACATTTTTTCCCCAATCAGTTTGAACATTTGACAATTATTCTCTGTTGAGACCCACTTTAACCCCCTGCACTCTGATGACGAAACGCCTGATTTGTCATCCATGGTTATCCCCCCTGTGTTGTCAGAAATTCAGCAATTTAGATTTTGGTTGACAGAGCTCCAATTGAGCTCTGTCAACCAAAATCTAAATTGCTGAATTTCTGACAACACAGGGGGGATAACCATGGATGACAGGGAGGTGTGGTGGGGCTTAGAGTGGGGGAGGTGTCGAGTATTCTCGACATCAGAGTGCAGGGGGTTAAAATTAGAAACGGCGTTTTCACCGTCTTTTGAAGTACTGTAACTTTTTTCTGTTCATTATATCAATAGGGCGCGCATCGTGACATATGATACAGACACTGTCCTTTCCATTACTATAAAAGTCAAGGTTGAAAGACTTGCTCTTTTTTTCCTGGGAAGAATAAGACGTTTCAAATTACTTTAAAAATACATTCTCTACACAAAGAGCCAACGTGGAAACCACTTAGTGTTGGTGCGTGTGATACTGATATACATTCTAAATGACGGATTGGGAGCGCGGTGGCTCAATGATAGACTGTTGGACTTCTTTGCTAGAGGTCCCGATTTCGATCCCCGTCCGGGATGACCCGCGTTGTGTCCTTGGGCAAGGCACTTTATCCCGGCTGCCTACATGGGGGCACGCTTACACCATGTACTAAGGCGTACTGTACGTCGATGGTGCACGTGTCTTCAACCGCTGTAACCCTGCTTGATCGGAGCTTGAACAGAGTTAGAATGTTGAGGAGCTGATAGTTGCTCGTCGATGCTCGGTGGTTCTCTCCAGGTACTCCGGCTTTCTCCACCAGTAAAACTGTCAAGGTCACGATTAGCCATTGTGCATAAGTATGTGACCTTAAACACCAATAAATAAATAAATGACGAATTATCTGTGAAATGGTTGCCTCTAATTACCTTGCCATAAAAAGCCAAGTTTCCTTTGTGAACTTTCAATAAACGAAAACAACAGACAGCTCCGAGAGATGTCTGTTATTTCCGTTCATTAAAAGTAACAAAAGGAAACTTGACTTTATTTTCTATTGGTGTCATAGGTGTTCTAAATAATTACTTGCTTCTTAATTGGACCATCCTCGCTAGTCTAATAATTTTAAGGGACATAACTTTATAGAAAATCGAATTTCATGACGATATGAGTCAAGGACGTGTAAGTATCTTCAGATATTGGGTGTGTGGTCCATGTTTGTCCAATCATGACATGAATTTACTCTGCTCAATGGATTTTTACGTACACATACCACTGTTTCTCGGTGAGGAATTTAGACAAGGAGTTTAAAATCACCGAATTAGCCACGATAATCGACAATGTCGTGGTTAAGGCCGCTGCAGGCTGCCACGATGTTTACCATGGCTGTACCGATAGACAAGGCTAATTTTTAGGGCCGGTCCGATTTATATATCACCAATTTAGCGAGAGAGATTTGTGTTAATGCAGAGATCTTTGAAACATGTCAACAATCAAGCAAATACCACTCTGTCAAAATACTGTCCAACGAAACAAAGAATTTTGTTTTATTTGGTGGGTGTGTCGCCCACTCACGGTATTTAACTCTTAGAAGCCGGGAATCGAGTTTTCTTGCCTCTGACGTAATACGGCAGGTAATCTGGCTGTGACGGTTCGACTATCTTTGGGCTGGGGGAGAATTAAACACTGAGCAGGTGTTTCTAGTCAAGTGTCGTCACCCTGAATAGGCAGACGACACTTGACTAGAACAGGGTTCATACAAAAATTTGCTCACAAAGTTCAAGGGTTTTTCAAGGGTTTTTCAAGGGCTTCTTTTTTTTCAAGGGCTACATATACTATTCAGCTTGTTGTATGAGCTCTAAAAATCTAAGATTCATGTGACATGGATTTGACTTTGGAAGTCAGGAAGTACTGGTACCCAAAGTGTGATCTGTGTTACAGTAATCTTGGTAAAAAGTTCCATACTTTTTATGGATTTTTTTAACTGAGCGACACGAGCGCAACAAACAAGTAAAAGGCGAGTACACATATATTACCAATGCCCAGGAAATAGCTTGGTATTCAAGGGTTTTTCAAGATATTTCTGAAAGTTCAAGGGTTTCTCAAGGGCTAATTTCAAATTCCAGGGTTTTTCAAGAAAAAACTCATTTTCAAGGGTTTTTCAAGAGCTGTATGAACCCTGCAGAAGCACCTGCTTACTGTCAGTTTTTCGCGGTATGTCATGATCAATAAATTCATTCTGATTCCCCGGCTTCTAAGAGTTAAGCCCCTAAAAGCAGTATATTCCTTATTTGTAAATTACTGGACACTTCCAACTCAAGCGCAACTCGATATCATATCCATCGGTTACCTGTCATCACAAGAAATATTATTTTTACTTTTATTCATCCGGGATAATGAGTCTGATGGTTTTCCTTGACAGACTAAAGCATGAATCAACGGGAAGTACATGTCGTAATACCTGGATGTCGATTTTAAACCCCGTAGCTGCATGCCAAGATGTGGGCCTATGCGTGTGTTCAATAAATACCGATAAAGTCTCTCAAATGCAGCCTCGAACGATAAAGTCCTGCAATGAGCCTCAAAATTGGAAGCAAAAGCGTCATCATGAGAACGCATAAATGTACCAATAGCGAGAAAGCGAGAAGTCAAATAGGCCGATGAACTACAATCGATTTTCCCATCCTTTAGTGAAGAAAATTAGGCAATGAACTTTTTTCTGAAGAAGTCAGGTTAACCCCTTCCGCCCCACCCCCATACAACCAATTAAATTCAACGCCCACTGAATGAATGAATGAATGAATGAATGAATGAATGAAGGAATGAATGAATGAATGAATGAATGAATGAATGAATGAATGAATGAATGAATGAATGAATGAATGAATGAATGAATGAATGAATACTTTATTTCGCAGCATAATTATATAATAGTATACATGTATTAATTAACTCTGTTATACTGCGGGGAGACAGCATATTCACAAGGACTGTCTTCCTGCCGTCCCCACATAAAGGCTAAATGTAATCTTCACGGCAGATTTCGCCTACATTATAATTCACTGAAAGAGACCAATATTGACCAGCATCTAGTGAGAAAAAACAAAATAAGTCAAGTTTGTACCTATTAAGAGCCCTCCCGAAAAGGACCCACAGTCCATCATGGTGCCGCCCCGCTGTATCTGGTGAAGACATCGTACCCTTGGGCAGCACCATGATCCATCGTGTTACCTAATATTGAGGCATCTCAATTCAACACTGGGCCAGATAACAGAACATTAATTACAAGCACGACGATTACTTCAGTTATTACTATAATCTGGGCATGCAGGGTTACTACAGGCAACATTAATGGAGTATGAGCTAAGCATTCTGTCTGTAAGAATCATTTTAAATTCAGATCTATTGAGATTTTGAACCAATAGTTCAATTTCATTCCACATTCTGGGAAAAGAGTGGAATGGGAGATTAGCTGAAAACTGAGTACGAGGTTTGAGAACGTATATCTTCCCGATCGTCTCGTATCCATTCCCGATGGATTTGTATAAAGCTTGAAGGTACTTTCGAAACTCACGGGCAGTCTATTATGGAACCAGTCGTACATAAAGAGAAGGACGTTAAGTTTGTATAGATCTTTGAATTTAAGAATTTGAAATTTTCTGAACAGGGGGTCGGTATGTGAATTCTATTTTTTGTTGTCTATTATGTGTATTGCTTTTTTTCTACAGATTAAGGATTCTGGACGCCGAAGGTGAGTGACCCTAAACTTGGATGCCGTAAAGAATATGACAATGTACAAAGGAAAAGTATAATGTTTTTAGAGCATCCCTCGGAAGTATATTTTTGGCTTTGTTAAAGCAGTATATAGCTCTTGACATTTAGTAGCAAACAACAGATATATGTTGCTTAAAGGTCAGATTTGCGTCCATGTAAACCCCTAAAAACCTAACAGCTGTTAGGATTAGAGTTGCCAACGCATGTAATATTAGTATCGTTTATGGAATAATCCTGTTCTCTATCTGATATAAATCACTTGGGGGATGAAGAAGAAGAAACTTTGTTTTGGTGGGATTGGGTACTAGCTTGTTAGCAGAGCACCATCTGCTCATGTTAGTGAGTTCGTTGTTTGCATTTTCAATCAAATTATTTAGATTATTATCAGCGGCGAAGGCTGTAGTGTCATCTGCAAACGACAATATGTTAAGTGATGTCGATTAGCTTATGTCATTTATATGTAGTATAAAGAGCAAGGGACCAAGAATTGATCCTCGTGATACGCCTGTTGTTATGGGTAAAAAGTCGGAGTTTTTGTTTGCGAACGATACATATTGATTTCTGCCATTCAGATAATTTTCGTGCCAGGAATTTGCATGACCCCTAATGCCATAATATTTAATTTTCTTTAATAAAATGTGGTGATTTATAGTGTCAAAGGCTTTAGAAAAGTCCACAAGTGCTGCCAATGTGCAGTCTTTTGTTGATTTATTGTTCGTTAGGGTAACGTTGTTTAGAAGATACAGTATTGGGTGCACTGTGGAGTGAGATACTGATAGATGATATTGTCTTCATTTAAAAACTTTGAAATTCTGATGTGCATTATTTTCTCTAAAACTTTAGAAAAAACTGTAAAATGCTTATGTGTCGGTAACTGTTAAACAGTTGGGTATCTCCAGTCTTGAAAATGGTGATCACTCTGGCAAATTTCATTTTCAGTGGAACTATCCCAGTTAAAAAAGACAAGGTAATTATATGAGTTAAAGGTTTAGCAATTTCAAAAATTATTTCTTTCAGAAGCTTGGTGGATAGATCATCACAGTCCCTACTAGATTTTGAGTTTAGATTCTTGACACATGTTGTTACTTTTTATGTGGTGGTTGGCGAAATAAACATGGATTGAGTGTTATAGTGATTTAGATAATCTGTGATTGATGGGGTGAGTCAGGAACTTGCTCACTTAGGTTCCGTTCAATGTTGGAGAAAAGGTTATTAAAACTATCTGCAATTTGTTTAGGATCAGTCAGTTCATTATTACGTTCTATAAAACTAGTCGGCGCAGGCGATCTGGCGCTCGATTTATTAATGGCCATTTTTAAAATTTCCCATGATTGTTTAACATTATATTTATTTTCTGCTAGAGTCCGAGAGTAGTATTCCATTTTGCAGGCGCGTTTAACTCTATTAAACATAGCACAGAAGGCTTTATAGCACTGTGCATTCGGAGTAGAAGGGAATTTCAATTTATTTGTATATAGTTTGTTTTTGTTGATTGACGATTTCAACAAAATAAAACAAACTGAAACGGCTCCGTGGAAAAGAAGAAAAAAACTCCTACGCAGGACTAAGCTTAGACCGAGTCTATTTTTGAAACGTGGCCAAACGCATCAAGAGGGTTGTTACTATCGTGAATTTGAATCAATGTAAAACTGTAAATTCAGTGTCCAGTGTCTGTTGAACAATTCATATTTCCAGGGAATAAACTCCGAAGCATGTTACACGTGCTGGACATTCCTGTCAATGGAGCATCTTTGTTATTTAAAAAGATCCTGTCCAACTTAAAACCAGTTTTGGAGACCGATGCTGAATATGACATTGTAACAATTTGTTTATCACTCGAGTGACCTTGCAGTCTCCACTCGGATTTGAAGCCGTTGGATTGAACCGTGCTTGTTGTATTTGGAAGAGGTAGGTGTACATCAACATCAAACATTTTAGTGTTAACCATCAGAAAGCTCATAACAGTTATCACTGATGTATCATGATATGTTTTATGCCCTGTTATGTTGACAATGGCTGTGGCGGTGTTAGCAGAAATTGTGGAACAACCTTTTCACGTAATTTCTGCACTTGGCTCTGTATATTTGTGAGCGCTTCAGCGCCTCCACGTGTTTGTTTTGTATTAGCTAAAATACGAATATTAGTTGGAGATACCTTAACAATTCTTATGGGAGTATCTCCAGTCGAAGTAAGACATTCGATGTCAAAGGTTATTCTTAGTACCTGGATGTGTCTGGTGCAGCCAACGGATACAGTACGGCCGCCGTGGACTGGATACTTTTCACGGGTGGGGACTATTTCCATGGACGCAATATTATTATATTCCAAACACTAATTATAGGTTATAGGAATTATCATCAAAAGTGTAATTAATGAAGCACCGGGTTGTACCTGGTGCTTCATTAATTAAAAAGATACTGCTGATGATTTTTATTACCTGGTAAATGAATGCGTGGACATGACTGTCCACGTGTGAGTTACGACCGTTCCACTGTACCAACAGCGTGAGCTCTTATTAGCCGCACGTTTTAGAATCACCGGCGCCATTGCTATTTGTTTCGGCCACTTTAGGCAATCAGAAAACGCGTTCATTGTCTGCTGATAAAGGGACAATGAATATTGTTTAGGGCCCTCACTTAGGAGTCCGACTATTGTTTGGCTGTTTTAGGACACTGTCACAATTGTTTGAATAATGCTTAGGCCCCAGTTAGCCCATTGTGCTGTGTCCCCATTGAGTAGCTCCGTGGACTAACAATGCGTGTGGACCTGGTCTAAAAACAACATCGGAATTTCGACAAGAAGCCAATAGTCACCGTCAAAGAACAATATAATTCAAAAAAAAATTATCCCACTGAACCAAAAGAATCGATTATAGACGCCCCCCCCCCTCCCCCCACGACATACGTTTGAGTTCAAGCAGTCCACGTGGTTAACTTTATAACTCCACCCAGGAATCCCCTAACAATTCGGAATGCGTATCCATGGTTACCGATCCACCCCATGACACCATAACCAGTGTCTAATGAATCTACTCATTTGTTCATTCCCTTTATCGCAACAAATCTGAGGGAGACGCTGTTTCCAGAGTAAAGATAGGGTGAAAACAAAACACGCAAGTGTGACGTGAGAGATGAGAGAATGTCTCTGTAGTGGCTATCCATAATCACCTGCATATATGTTATCCATTTGGCACAAGAAATCGAGTAACCATATTTATATGAGGACATAATCTAGAAGTAGTTGTGCCTTGTCAGTGAAAAACTGTTAATGGCGAACTATTGAAAAGGGAACAATTGCTTCATGAAACTAAATCCTGAAATAACCTGCTGTAGTTAGGTAGGAGGATGTGATTGAGCTCATTTGGCATACGGTATAGACGCCGTACACTGGTCATAATCCACCCGTGGGGAAAGATGTCTATGCTTTTACGGGTAATAAAAATCAGAATCAGCCAAATTATAATTAATGAAGCACCGGGTTGTACCCTGTGCTTCATTAATTAAATTGTTGATGATTATTCCTATAATTAGTGTTTGGAATCCAATATTATTGCGTCCGTGAAAATACTGCCAGCCCGTGGAAAGTGACCAGTCCACGGCGGCCGTACTGTATCTAACAGCTTAAAAAATATTTGTGTTTTTGTGAATTCACTTGTCACGCACCAGATCCTCTTTTGTGCAGATGTAAGAAGTAGCTTTGGATATTCAAACCACGAGCTGGCCCACCTGTCCAGGGACGGAAAAGTAATGCATTGCAAATCAGGGGTTGGTAATTAAGGAGATGTCCGTTAGTAAATTACCTGTTTTACCCCCTATTCGCCCCATTCCACTTGTTTGGCCCTAAAATTTGAAACCCCCAACCCCCAGAAACATTCTCTGGGATAAGTTGAGTGGACACGCCAAGTTTGGAAGTGATTCGATGGGTGTGGGAACAAGCATACACAACAAGAGGCCCCAAGGGGCCTGAGGGCGCTCACCTGACATGGTAGCCTAAATATCAACCCAGAGAACTGATTTCAACAAGTTGCATCTGCTCCTCCTAAGAAAAGCTTATATCAAATATCCAAAGATTCTGACCAGTGGAGGTAAAAAAAAAGATTTTTAAAGAATATTCCTCATATTGAACTAAGTTATAATTCAGGCTCCCACAGGGAGCCCATATATGAACCCAGGGACTTGGCTTTAACAAACTTGAATCTCATGCTGCACACCAAATATCAAAACATTCCAACTGCTGGATCTGAAGAAGAAGATTTTTAAAGAAAATTCCTCATTTTGAACTAAGTTACAATTCGAGCTCCCACAGTGAGTCCAAATATGGACCTAGGGACATGGCTTGAACAAACCCGAATCTCACCCCCTAAGGATGCTGCATACCAAATATCAAAACATTCCGACTGCTGGATCTGAAGAAGATTTTAAAGAAAATTCCTCATTTTGAAGTAAGTTATAATTCGGGCTACCACAGTGAGCCCACATATGAACCCAGGGACTTGGCTTGAATAAACTTGAATCTCACACCCCTAAGCATGGTGCATACCCAATATCAAAAGATTCTGCCTGCTGGATCTTGAGAAGAAGATTTTCAAAGAAATTTGCCTGAAATGCACTAAGTTCAAATTTGGGCTCCTATACTGAGCCCAAATATAAACCCAGGGGGCCGATTTGAACAAACTTGAATCAGATCCACCCCACAATGTCGCATACCAAATATCAAAAGATTCTGCCTGCTGGATCTGGAGAAGAAGATTTTTGAAGAAATTTGCCTGAAATGCACTAAGTTCGAATTCGGGCTTCTATAGTGAGCCCAAATATGAATCCAGGGGGCCGATTTGAACAAACTTGAATCAGGCCCACCCCACAATGTTGCATACCAAATATGAAAAGATCTGACTGCTGGATCTGGAGAAGAAGATTTTTGAGGAAATTTGCCTGAAATGCACTAAGTTCGAATTCGAGCTTCTATAGTGAGCCCAAATATGAATCTAGGGAGCCGATTTGAACAAACTTGAATCAGATCCCCCCCCTACCCCACAATATTGCATACCAAATATCACCACAGTGAGCCCACATATGAACCCAGGGACTTGGCTTGAATAAACTTGAATCTCACACCCCTAAGCATGGTGCATACCCAATATCAAAAGATTCTGCCTGCTGGATCGAAGAAGATTTTCAAAGAAATTTGCCTGAAATGCACTAAGTTCAAATTTGGGCTCCTATACTGAGCCCAAATATAAACCCAGGGGGCCGATTTGAACAAACTTGAATCAGGCCCACCCCACAATGTTGCATACCAAATATGAAAAGACTCTGACTGCTGGATCTGGAGAAGAAGATTTTTGAGGAAATTTGCCTGAAATGCACTAAGTTCGAATTCGAGCTTCTATACTGAGCCCAAATATTAACCCAGGGGCCGATTTGAACAAACTTGAATCAGATCCACCCCACAATGTTGCATACCAAATATCAAAAGATTCTGCCTTCTGGATCTGGAGAAGAAGATTTTTTAAGAAATTTTCCTGAAATGCACTAAGTTCGAAATCGGGCTCTTATACTGAGCCCAAATATGAACCCAGGGGGCCGATTTGAACAAACTTGAATCAGATCCACCCTACAACGTTGCATTCCAAATATCAAAAGATTCTGCCTGCTGGATCTGGAGAAGAAGAATTTTTAATGTTTTTCCCATTGCCAACAGTGTTAAAAAGTGCTGACTCAGCACTTTTTCAAAGTCCTGAAAAAAGTACCTTGTGATCAAACCGATAGGGATTTTTTTTAACCATTCTATTCTACTGGATAAAAGTAAGCTTTATACAAAATAAGAATTCTCTGTGCCGTGTAGTTTTGGAGATATGGCAGTTTTAAGGTTTTTCCTATTTTTAGCTCCCGAGGTTCCCACGGGACAATGAGAAAACTTTTTTTGCATCAATCAACTACTTGTGACCCATTATCATCTCATATCAAATTTGGTTCAAATCGACCTCACGGTTCAGAAAATAGAAATTTTAGGCGTGGCCAAAATTTTTGCCCCTCCCATAACGAAGGCAAATAATGCCCGACAAACTTCTCTTGAACAAACTTGATTCTAAACCTCAAAAGGACTCTGTATACCACATATCAAGTCTCTGCTACCGGTGGTTCATTAGAAGAAGATTTTCAAAAAATTTGGCCTTTTTTCCCCCACACCTCTGCTCAATATGAGCCGAAACCTAATTTGGATAAAAATCAAAATGCCCCATATAACCACTACTCACATGACATTTAATTAAAATGTGGCCAGTGGTTTAGGAGAAAGAGGCTCAAACACCACCTTCACGCAGGACGACGGACGACGGACAAAGAGTGATAAGAAAAGCTCACCCTGACTTTCAGTCAGGTGAGCTAAAAACAAACAAACTCATCCCAAATTATACTGCCCATGAGTATGTACATTGCACTTTTGATTTCAACAACACTATTGTTACAACCACGGGATGGTGAGGTGTATATGACCCCCATGCTCTTCGTCCCCTTAGCAATAAGTTAAATCGTACCTATTATTTTTTTGTTGTTGAAAGAATTAATCGAAACATCGGCTTTTCCCGTGTTAATCAGGTGTTGCCATCGTACACTCACTGACTTGGTACTGATGGTTTTCTGACGAGTGTTAAACTGCAAAATGGAATCATAATTAGTGGCCAGACGCCATATCAAGTGACATTTTGAAATCAGATAAAACTACTTTAAGTAACAGTTTGCGCTATTAGTGGATTTCATTTCATCAACACATTTTTATAGATGAAAAGGTGGGTTGATTAAGTTCTTAGTTCATTGATGTTTCTAGACATGATAATTGACTCCCTTTCCCCCAGTTGCCTTCATTCTTCCATTGGTTTTCGTCTTCACCAGAATCCCTGGATTTTGTCGTCCGGAAAAATCGACTTTCGATAAAGTTATCTCCCTTTACAAATTACTGTAAAAACACAGCGATAAACAAAGAGACAAAGTGGATGTATCCTGTTGGTACGTGCGATACTGATGGATATTCTTAATGATGGATTATTTTGTAATTAGTTGCTTCTAATTACCTTGCATGAAAACCCAAGTTTCCTTTGTTACTTTTTATAAGCGAAAACAACAGACAGCTCTGAGAGCTGTCTGTTGTTTTCGTTTATTAAAAGTAACAAAAGGAAACGTTGCTTTATTTTCTTGCGATGCTATTGGTGTTTTCGCAACAATTACTTGCTTCCTAATTGGACCTTCCTCGATCGTCTAATAAGTTCACGGGAGATACTTTATCGAAAGTCGATTTTCATGGCGAAACAAGTCCGGGATGGGGAGAATCCATCAACGAAACCACGAGGCTCCAGGCAATCGATTGTTCTTTCGATTGCGAATACAAAACAACAGAAGCCAGAGAAGCACGAAGAGAAAAAAAACATCTTCTTCACGTATCCAATTATCCTCGACAGGAGTTTTTTAGTACACAGCCTGCAGAATGGGATACGACATTAATTACGGGATGGGATCGAAGACACTACTCTAATGTCACCCAAAGAAGTGTTCTCATGAAAAAAGCCATTTGGGTACTTACAAAGGTCACCAAGAGAGAGCGATAGAGATGATGAATGACGAAATGGTGGCAGGGTACCGTTTCTATAATACCTGACTACAGAACGAAATTTTCGTCATCACAGGGCAATATCCGAGCAACCTTCGAACGAAACTCCTTGCCTGAGATTCCCATCCTTTACGACGTCTCAGCGAGCAGAATAACGGCAGGGTGAACCCAAGCAAAATATAAAAATAATGAAAAAATCCCGATAAACCCAGCTTAGCTCCCTGCTCTCAACACTTCAGTGGTTTACTCCCGAAAAATGTCGGTGCGCTGTTGGGTGAATGAGCAAATCTCATTCATTTTTTTGGGTATTTATTTGTAAATTGAGAAGGAAAAATTGCATTAATCTCCAGTAAACCTATGCTCACATGTAGAAGTGCCTAAACGTACCACGAGTCGAGAGTATTTCAGTAAAGTATCGTCCGTTGAGTGCGCTTGAGAATTGTTGATGGCGTCGGTGCGCCAGTAACAATATATTCTACTCGTGTGTTGAATTTATCAATGAAAGAACAGTGAACGAGCATTACTTTCACAATTTTTATTAAACATACCGGCAATATTTTCTCTTGTTCAACATTATTTACTTTTCTAAAAAACGATGTCAAATTACAGTACCGTGTTTGTTTTAATTGCTCAGTAATTGTGAAAGTAGACAAAAATGTTGTAAAGGTCTTGTTTACTTTGTTCACAACCTTGTAATCATCAAGGGATGAGAAATTTAGTTTTAAGGATCAACTATAGTTTTTGTTCTCTTTATTTAATTATGAACAAAACAAGTTGATGGGCAAACATAATAAACCCACTGTGTTATGTTATAATGTTTGCACTTTTTTCGTTTGCACTCTGTTTTCTTCTAAGTTGATGAAACTGAAAATTTTCTCTGCGGAAGCTACTAGCGAGACTCTATTGAGAGAAAGTGGCACAACATGAAATGCTTCAAGTTCTGTTAACGTGTTTATATTCTATTTTGAGAAAATATATTTGTATAAAAAATAGGCCGATGAAATCGTCAGATATGTACCCATACGCGCAACTAGTAGAAAGCTGTATGACGGAGAGCCAGCACGGATGCCGACATTATGTACACCATACAAGGTATGGGTACCTATAGAAATGGATTGAAGGAGTGTCTAATTTGATGGATAAAGGGTTAATATCTCCGGATCAAATTATCAGATTTACATAAACAAGCAATATTTTTCAAGTTATCGAATGACAAAGAAATGGATACGGATGCCGGACGGACAGACCGACAGACGGACGGACGGACGAACGACGGATGGCCACCCCGGATGACGGCATTATGTGTACCATACAAAGTATGGGTACACATAAAGCTCGGCACATCAGTAACCTGAACACAAATATAAAGTAACTTGACAATCCAAGCAATATTTTTCAAGTTATCGAATGACAAAGGGATTGGAGGAATTTTCAATTTGAAGGATAAAGGGTTAATATCTCAGGATCAAATTATCAGATTTACACCACAAACTATACAGCTCGGCACATCAGTAATGTGAATACAAATATAAAGTAACTTGACAATCCAAGCAATATTTTTCAAGTTATAGAATGACAAAGAAATGGATACGGATGCCAGACGGGCAGACGGACACACCGACCAGGCGGACGGACAGACGGACAAAAAAAACCTATACAGCTCGGCACATCAGTAACCTGAACACAAATATAAAGTAACTTGACAATCCAAGCAATATTTTTCAAGTTATCGAATGCCAAAGAAATTGGAGGAATTTTCAATTTGAAGGATAAAGGGTTAATATCTCAGGATCAAATTATCAGATTTACACCAAAAACTATACAGCTCGGCACATCAGTAATGTGAACACAGACATAAAGTAACTTGACAATCCAAGCAATATTTTTCAAGTTATCGAATGACAAAGGAATGGATACGGACGCCGGACGGACGGACGGACGAACGGACGGACAAAAAAAAAACTATACAGCTCGGCACATCAGTAACCTGAACACAAATATAAAGTAACTTGACAATCCAAGCAATATTTTTCAAGTTATCGAATGCCAAAGGGATTGGAGGAATTTTTAATTTGAAGGATAAAGGGTTAATATCTCAGGATCAAATTATCATATTTACACCAAAAACTATACAGCTCGGCACATCAGTAACGTGAACACAAATATAAAGTAACTTGACAATCCAAGCAATATTTTTCAAGTTATCGAATGACAAAGAAATGGATACGGACGCCGGACGGACAGGCGGACGGACAGGCGGACGGACAAAGGATGGACGAACGACGGATGGCCACCCCGGATGATGGCATTATGTGTACCATACATAGTATGGGTACACATAAAAATGATCAGGCGCGTTGTCTTGGGAGCCTGTGTGCACAAACATTTTCTTTGCCTCCCCCTTCCAGACAAATGACGCAATGCAAGTTTCACGTTAAATAAAGCCCCAATATGTTATCCAATATAGGCCCACATACGTTACAAGGCCCCCCGATTCGTTCTCAATGCATTACTTTTTGCAAACGTTTTTTGGAGGAGGCCTCGAAACCCCATCAACTGGAGGGGATATTCCATCCAATCCCTCCCCGCTACTCACACCTCGGGCTTCGTGATATACCCAAGGCATATCATGCTGCCCATTCTACACCCAATACCGCCCCCATTATAGAATACTGGTCACGCGCATGATGGCCAGAATTTGAAACCCTGCCGACAGGGTATCATTCGGCACCAACCGTATAGCATGGCCATTCTGATCCTCGTAGACCGCTCGGCCACCAGTGACCGATTGGTCTTTGAGGTTCTGTTTACCTTCGTGTGAGGCTGGTGCCGATGGATATTCTCTCTCTCTCTCTCTCTCTCTCTCTCTCTCTCTCTCTCCGCAGAGGTACGAATCAATGCTATTCCATTTGCTGAATAGTTGACTTTATTTCTTTATTCTGCAGTGGTAGAGTTGCTTACAGAGACGGGTGTTGCAATCTACTGTAATTAATAAAAAGTTCTTTATTTCGATTCCTTTTGTTGCAGTTGATTGGAAAATACATGTAGGTTATCTTCAGTAAACGCTATAGCAAAATAATTGTTGTCAAACATGTTCAAACAAAAAAAACATCAACCTAGTAAAAGTTCTACTATCAAACAAAAAAAATGTGAGCGACAACGTCTGGGATTATGTATCAGAGACTATGAGAGAACCAACGTCTAACTGAACTTGGACAAAACTGACAACTGAGTTGTTGTCGTGATTCTGCATATAACTGGACAACCTTATAATGCGAATTTCCTAAAGTGTCTGCTATTTTATTCAGAATAGAGAATACCGGTAGTGTCAAAGAAGATGGAATTTGGCGGTAAGTGCAAAATTAACGTCACATTTGAAGCAAAGAGCAAAGTTTAAAGAATAAACACAAATAACTGACGTGAAAATACCAACTCTTCGAAAATATTAAATGTATAACAGAAATATAAAAACTTAGTGGCACTCTTTGTTGCTCATTCCCACAGTTCCAAGCTCTCTGAGTGCCCATTCTGTCTGCTTAAATATTTTACTGACAAAGGAAATATTTGTCACCTTGAGACCAATGATTAAAAACCACGTGAATGACCTGAGATATTTGTGCCAATCGGAGACCAATGACCACGAACTTCGATATTTATGCCAGTCTTTGACCTGTTACCAAGTGCTCGAAGTCTGGCGTGGGATATTTTGACAATCTGACACTTCTGACCGAGAACTTAAAATTGACAAGAAACCTACTTAACAACAGAGACAATCGACTAAGGCCTCACAGGATCACGTAGGAGTAGTAATGTCGTCAATCATAGAGACATATGAACAAACACCGAGTTAGGATACAAAATATTTTTGCCAACCTGATTCATTTGGCAAAGGCTCCACAAGGCCACTTGGGGAATTCTTGCCAACTATATAGACATATGGCCCAGAACTGCAAAAGAATCAGGAAAATTATTGCAGGATACCATTGACTAAGAACTTTAAAATGCTCTTGGATATTCTGGTTAATCTGAAATAAGCCTCACGAATGACCATGAATTATATAGGGGCGGTCTGGGCCAAGAAAAGTTTCCGGGAAATTGCACCACTAAAGGGGGCCCCAGACCCGAAGAAAATTTTGATTTTGTGAACTGAACGAACACGCCTTCCTTGCATTTGAGCGATCAAAAGCAGTCCGCATAGGGTCCATTTCGGTGGCAGTTTTGTATCATCTTTATCGATCATTCGACAAAAAAGGTTCTACCCGGGGGGGGGGGGGGGGGGGGGAGAAGACCATAGTTCGACTCCATCGGAAATAAATATTGATTTTTGAAATTGGTGGACCGCTGTTTCCTTTGGCAGAATTGACGACTGCTGATTTATCCTCTGTGGACCAATGGCAGTCCACATAGAGAACATTTCGATATACTGGCAGTCTCTGCAATCAGATCCATTTCGCCTTTTGGCAATTTTCGCGAAATTTCTCGTACCAACAAGTGTCGGGGTGTATCAATTTTGGGGGCCCGGGGGAACCCAAAAGGGGGCCCACCGGGAATTGTCCCAGTGGACCATACAGCCAGTTCGCCTTTGCACGGATGGTATTACCACTCAGAGATCAATGATCAAGGGTGAAACCTAATATTCTTGCGGATCCCAGACTTTTAAGAACGATAGTGAATGGTCTTGCCTATTGGAGTCCATTGACCAATAAGCATTGGAATGACCATGGGTATCCTTGCCAACCAGAGGCTGTTGACCAAGGACTAAAAAAATGACCTGACATACTGACTCCAAGACAAACCTGGGGTATTCTTATTGATCACAGACAATTGGCGAATAACTCTGAAAACGATCAGAATTATGCCCGTCATAATGACCCGGAACTCCTAGAACGTTGAGATGCCCTTGGTGACCACAGGCATTGCCTACGAACTCCACGAATGACCTCGGATAATCTTGTCAACCAGAGACAAGTGACCAAGAACTCCTGGAAGGACCTTGGTTACACTATCTCCTCAAACAGGTCTTGACACAAACCAGTAAAATATAGTGTTATCAACTAGCGCCGCTTGTTTGGTATGTATCGTTCAATATAATGATGTCCTCAACTCAGAGGGCGATATATTTTGCTTTTGTGGGAAAACCAGAACCACTAAATTGGTTGCATAGTGACAATTTTCGTTATTCAACTAGATTTACAGGAAAATTAACTCCTCTTAATTTTCTAAATTTGACAGTAAATTTAATGCTTAGGGTATGGGAATTTCATATAAAAATAAGAATTTCGAAATGTTAGCGAAGACGCATCATCGTGTGGTGATCCTTTCACAAACTTCGGGCATTTTCATGTAGAGTAGTATGAAATGCAGAAGCTGGCTTTTTGCTTTTTTTCCACAGTTTGACTATGATTCTCTGTTGAAATAAATCCCATTTCAAAATAAAGAAAACGGCGTTTCACCAACTTTTGATGTTCTGTAACTTTTTTCTGTTCATTATATCAACAGTGTGTTCATAGTGGCATACAATACAGACACTGGCCTTTCCATTTATAAAATGGTCCAGGAGGTGAGATGTGCTAAAGTTTTTCTTGGGAAGAATAAAAACATTCAAACTACTGTAAAAACACATTCGCTAATCAAAGAGTCAAAAGTGGACTTTTACTTGGTCTTTGTAGGTGTGATACGGACAGATATTCTTAACCCTTTGAACCCAACCGGCCGCATTTCCGTTCAGAAACACGGTACGTCATAACGTCATTATATAGGATGGCTGTTCCGTAAATGTGTGGGGAAGACCAATCAATATTTTCAACGTGCAGCCCCGAGGCTGCACGTTGAAAATATTGATTGGTCTACCCCAAATAATGAATATGGACTCTTCTAATTGATGTCATTGAACTGGCATGGAAGGTACCACTAGAGTTGAAAGGGTTAATGACGGATTATCTGTGAACTAGTCACTTTTCCGAGAGCTAGCTGTTGTTTTCGTTTAATAAAGTAACAAAATTAAACTAGGCTTTATTTTCTACTGATGTAATAGGCGTTCGTAAATGGACATTTCTCTCGCGTGTAATATTTTCAAGAGAGATAACTTTATTGAAAGTCAAATTTCATGACGATATAAGTCAGGGATGAATTATACACTATACACTATAGCCCTGTTGGGCTCTAGGATTAAATTATTGCTGCCTCCTCAGATTAAATAAATGCTACCTCTCCACCTAAACCAATGTTGTTTCCATTATGTTATGTGTTCATGCTTACCTAAATTTTGGTTAAATTTGAATGACACATCAAAGAGGTCCTTCACATAAGTTTCTAATTATCATTACATCATTACCATACTTGTGTGCGATAAAGAAATAATTTATACCAGCACCACTAATCTTCAGTTGATTTTGCCAAAAACTGACAGACATTTAATTTTCGTAATTAGTTGGAAACTTCGTTTAATTGAACAGACAAAACAAATAAAATTTGAAAAGTCAGCGAGTAAATTCTGATAGATCTATGTTGCACTTCCG
This sequence comes from Pictodentalium vernedei, assembly GCA_031216915.1. Taxonomy (NCBI): domain Eukaryota; kingdom Metazoa; phylum Mollusca; class Scaphopoda; order Dentaliida; family Dentaliidae; genus Pictodentalium; species Pictodentalium vernedei. The sequence continues at coordinate 229,710,013 of CM062293.1, forward strand.
CAATCATTGACGGTGAAAGAAAATTAGCTTATTTATTAGCAAACAAAATTTGACTTCACAGTTACGAAACAGTACGTAGGTAGTACGCTATCATTAGATAATCTTTAAAAAACATGCCTATAAATTAATACATGATGATGATTTGTATTATCTGGTAAACGCATTCGTGGACATCACTTCCCACGCGTGGATTAAGACCAGTCCACGACGGCTGAACTGTAAAATGGCTTTCAGTTGGTTTATCATTATATATTTATTCTAGCAAATTTCTATCGAATAAACCCTTATTGTGAGACGACACATGACATTCACACAAATACACATTGCAGCACAAAAAGAAAATTATTATTTATTATTTGTTTCAGAAACCTGTCAAGGAGCGTTCAGAGAGAATCGATGACAGGGCCTGATATCTTCAATGATAAAGCAAAAAAAAAAACCCATTTTTTCTCACAGCTGTATCTTGAATTGTTCCGAATGTCCTGCACATTCATGATGCCAAGGACCTCAGGGATTCACTTAAATGAGTTTGATACTTCACGTCGCAACGTATCAAAGTGGGATATGTTTTTTCACGGATAATGAGGATGTGAACACGTCAAGAAAGCTTCTCAGTTCTGAAGCAAGCGAATTACCTGGATCCTCACCATGTAATCCAATTGTTAGAAAGCCGGCAAACAAAAAACGTCCAAGCAGCACAGAAATGAGAAGAACATGAACTGCCCCATGCAGTGTTCACGCCGGCCCGAATCTCTCTGGTGCCACATTTTTAGCCACTTTTCATATTTTAGTGACAAAGTGTTTTAGTGCCAAAACGCTACGGAAGAGGATGGGTGTTTTTTGCTGTCTGATCCAAATAAATTGTTCTAGTTTTTTTAAAAAAAAATGATCTAGTAATTACTTCAAGAGTGAACGGACAATTGGTCACGGAAAAATTCTGACAGAATGCGAAAATTCCGACAAAATCCTTGGTGGTCGAAAAGGGTTATCACCTAAGTTATATTAAGCGATTAAAGTTGAATAAAGCACCGGTAATGATCATATTCTGGAAAAAAATCCTTAAAACTGGAAGTGATATTCTTTTGGGACATTTGACGGACCTTTTTAATGTGCTTTTTAGGTCGGGAAAATTCCCAAATTTTTGGACGGATATAATATTTAATATTTTATTCAACAATACACCATTCTCACAAAAGCATGAACGTTAATAATACTTTAAACGAACAGTTGGACAATATTGGAATGGAGAGCAGAAAATAAAAACATAAAGTCATATATATTATGGATGTGAGGTGGTATATTGTTGGGGATCATGCTACCTAACGGTTACGTCATGGTATCGTTCGCTCCGTCCTCGATTCATCGGAAAACATGACGTTGTTCTACCGACGATTGTCCCAGCGCTGTCGTGCTCCACACCACCAATTCCGCCTTGCTGCGAGGTGACGTTCAGTCAAACGTGGAATTATTCGAGGTCGACGAGCGTACAAATTCCAGCTGTGTAGGCGGTTACGTAATGCTGTGGTTCTGTTGAAACGATCATGGTTAGCAGTTGTCGCCCTTGGACGACCTGACGGACGTCTGTCATCAACATTGCCTGTCCGACGGTGGCGTGACCACAACCTGCTAATCACCGATTGTGTAACGTTGAGAATTTGAGCCACTGCAGTCTGTCTGTTGACAGCTTCCAACATGCCAACGGCACGTAAACGTTCGTCACGTGTCAGTCTTCGCGTACCTCAAAAGTTACGTTTCGACCAGACACTATTGATGAACGAGTTTATACCAAGAAAATAACGATGAGACCTCCGAAAAAGCCCGTCCATTACAAATAAAAATTTCAAAACGTACCCCACAGATAATAACGCGGCGCTGATGCGAAAAACCTGCACGACGCTTTCGTGGGCCGCTGACATTCAGGATCCTCACTAAACTTGGTTAAATATTGATGTGTCCAATCACGCGTATCCAATACCATTTTCCGCAAATATCAACATCTGTTTGGTTATCCCCAACATCTTAAGTTTTGTAAAAGAATATTGGGTGTTAAAATGACATGTAGTGCCTTTGTGTATGGAGAACTTGCTAGATACCAAATGTATGTAGTTCATCACATGAAAATAATTAAATATTGGTTCAAATTATTGTACTCAGGAAAAATCTTACAGTTCGGGTTTCTTATATATCATTAGTTGAGCTCACTGATCGGGGTGTGGATTGTTGGGTATCTAAAGTTAAAAGAATATTATTAGACACGGAGTTCGGTTTTATTTGGGAAAATCCTTTTACGGTGGTTCCTGAAGAGTTTTTTTGTCATGTTTAAAAGACGCACCCTCAATATTGCTGCAAAGAAATGGCATTCTATACTAGGAAATAACTAATCTTTATATCTTTATAAAAATATTAAAACATATTTTGACTGTGAACACTATTTAGATTTAAGATATAGTAAGAAACTTCGTCGCGCCATAATACGTTTACGACTGTCTTCACACAGTTCAAGTGTCGAAAGTGGCCGATATGGCCAAGGGAGACTACCACATAATGAACGTTTCTGCCAATTTTGTTCATTGAATGACCTCACCCTAACAACACACGCTACACGTGCCCAGTGACAACACGACTCAGCGTAACACTGACATCGTAACATTGCTGATTCCGTGGGATAAATATCAAATGTGTCTCTGACATAATGTATTGTGATGTGAGGTCATATGAGGTGTTGTGGGAGCAGGGCTCAGAAGATGAGGGACGTGTTCAAAATCAAATCTCTTTCCATCCATTCAATTGTAGTTTTTACTCTTTTTTATCTCTTTTTTCTATTTTTATTTATACAATTTTATTATTAAAATTGATTATCAATCTTTTATTGTAAAATAACGTAGAAATCTTAAGATTCCCGAAATTTGAAAATTTTAAAGAATTGCAAGCACATTTAGCACTGAACTACGGCACAATCCCTCCATCATTGATTGACAACAAACATGGACAAGCACTTCTTGTAAGAGGCGATCGACGTTGGATCGTCTGCCAACGAACATGTGCGTGGTAAACAAGATCAGATGACTGAAACAACACGTTTGAACTGACGAAAATGCACTCTTTTCGCACCCAGCTCAGTTCGTTTTTAGAATGCATATTTTTATCGCGGTAATTTGTATCAGCCAAATTTTTATAGTGTATGTGCTCCTTTGAAAGATCTAAAATCGTTATTAACAACAAATTTCACAAGAACAACGCTTACCATAAATTAATTACCCATCAGTTGAGAAACTTGTCGGTGTTCATTAATCTCTTCAAGTAGCGATCTTGATCGATCATTTTACTAAATGAACTCACATAGGACATGTGGTGACAGAAAAAATGCAACACTAGATAAGTTCTTTGTAAATCAGTAACCCTTCAACACACTGTGTGTTCTTGTATCTTTTGACTACATAACTATACCCGGGGCCAATACTACACAACTTTTGCAATTGTAGTTTCTAATTATTATTTTAAATGGGTTGAAAGGAACCAGTAGCATTTTCAAAGATGTGACATTGTGCCAGATGGAAAATTGCCATATCTTTTAAAATGCTAATGATTCATTTTAGTCAGTTATATTAATAGGTAGAAAATACAATTCTAGAAAATACAATTGTAAAAGTGTTATGGTATTGACTCCTGGTTAAGACGCGCAGTCGTAACCAGGTATAGAAATATAATCAGAAGAGATAAGAATAATTAACGACTTGTGTGACATATGTTCGTCACTCGTTTCGCTAATCTTTTAAGGGCCGAGGATTACATGTTTGGTTGAACAATCATTTTCAACATCTCTTGTTCCACGATGCGACCCACTGCCAGAACCCCCACCCCCACCCACCCCAGTATGCGACCATGTTTGGTTAACTGGCTGTCAACTATAAGAGTCTTGTATAATATTGTCATTCGGGGGCCTTTAATGCAGCGACGTGTTTGTAGGCAGGTTCATAGAATGTGAAAATAATTGGAAGTAGGCCAAACCGTAACAAACAGATTATGAAAAACGCTGGCAGATTCCATCCGACAATGTACCACAATTGCCTGTTAAAAGTCAGTGCAATCTGTCGGTGCTTTGGTAGCATAACTATCTACAAATAGAATATCGAGTCGCGTTCAAAAATGCCGTATTGTGCAATATAACGACCCATTATATAATTACAATGACGAATGTGATATGCAATAAATGCATAATGCAATAATTTGTCCAAGTTTTTAGTTGTGATTGAATGGTAGTTGAGGATGCTTACCTATTTTTCTGGACAAGGTTCCCCGTACACTTTTTTTGCTGTCCTTATCCGTTGATCTACAGTATTGTGTAGTAAGAAAGGCTGGTAGGATGAAGATTTATTGAGTTTTGTTTGAGTGGCAGTACACTAGGACCACTCTGGCCCGTTTTGCAAGACAAGGTTTCTCGTGTACTTTGATAGCAGTCCCTATCCGTTGCACTCCAGTTTTGTGCAGAAATACATGGGTCAGAGTGGGCCCAGTATTCTATTATTCGAGCACAATTCCTAAAAGTTTATTTTATTCGCCGCACTTTAATACATCTAGCTGGAGTGCAACGAATAAAGGCTGCTTCCAAAGTACAAATTAAAGCTTGTCAAGCGAAACGGGTTGGAATTTATCAAGATCGATTGGAAATTAATCCGTAGATAAGTAAATAAATGTGTAATCTGCGATTTTTAACAACCCGGCCGAGCTATTGATCAAACCTTTGTTCGGGCGAACGACAATTTATCCATGCCGCAGCCGGTGTGTCAGTGCAACAGGTGACCACTCTAGGCTCTGCTGAGTGGCAAATTAGGCTTGGCGAATCAGCGATCTTAACGGGGAATCGCTCAACTTGCGCTTGATATTTTCTTTATAGTATTTGAGGACTATGATATTATCGGGTAATCAGTGTCCGCCTGAAGGAAGTTTGGAACTCCAGCCATGAGCTGTTTTGGCGATGGACGCTGAAACGAGTTGTTGGGCTAAGTGAACCCAAAGGTAGTTTTATTTGACGAGAAACCGTTTTGCGTATTAGCAGGAGTAACTAAGTGAACCCAGAGTAGTTTTATTTCGCGACAAGAGGATTTTTAGTGCAATAGAAGTTATTAGGCTTGGTGAAGCAAACGGTTGGAGGGCTTTGAGAGCCATAGATAAAGTTTAACGCAGAAAGAAAGTTAGTTGGGTGAGCTATCAACAACTCATAGACTTGACCCCAGCTAGGAGCTTGAAGTGTGCGGAGTGGAAGCCAGGCAAATTTCATTAACATTGTGAGCATAATCGGTTGACGCAGACTGTTGCAATCGGAATGAGACTATAAAGTGCATACTGAAGTGGTAAGCTGACGATAAAGGGTTGTATTTTTGAAACTAATAAAGCGAGTCGGAGGAGATGACAGGCAGTGATAATCTGTGAAACAGGAGAACAACTGGCGTTAAAAGTGGAAGCTGCTACGCACACGATGGTTGGAAGGAGCAAATGGACAATACGTTGTGCCAGTAGAGTGAGATAATTACCAGAAGCGGAGGGACGATAGGAGACAACATAAACAAGAGAATGTGGGGGGCCCCGAAGAAATGTTAGCATTTGGGCTGGTGGGGGCGAGGTAAATTCATTTGTTTCGTGTATATATTTTCATGGACCTTTCTTGATGCGGACCTATTAGTAAATCTTTGTTTTGTTTCATTATCATTAAATTATATTCAGATGATACCCGCCGGCTATCTTTTTTTAAACTACGAAGTCAGTGACACCTCCAGATGAGGAATCTACCCAAACACACAAGGCGGCGTATGTTCACTCAAAGACCCGGTGGTTCTCTCTGAGTACGGCCGAACTCTAGTGTGACAATAAATTTCTCATTTCCACTCCATTTCATAAGATAAAATGAATACTAAATTCTAGTCCTGTATCAGTCTTGGCTGACACTGACTTGAACAATCGTCGAGGTGCTTTCAGTGTTATTCCACTTTGTCCGAACAATGTGTCGCGTCTGAAAAAAAATCCAATACACAAGTCTATTATTTGTAAATTAGGGCAGTCTGATGGTTATCTGAGCAACACATCTCTATAGAATTCTTTTATTTGACATATTAGCATCTTGAGAAATAACTTGACAGCAATATTGATTGGAACCCTATTTCGTATACAACACATATGTACTTACAAATTGACACAATATTGATTCTTGGTTATTAGATATTAGACGACTGGGGGAGGTCCTCTAATTGATAGTTTTTGTTTATCAAGATCTGCTTCTGTTATTCATCTCAGAGTATGAACAACTAGTGTTAATGTTACTGTACACCGACCACTGTCTCTTTTTTATTTTAGTTGAGTTACTGTTAGGGTGGGGAAATGCAAAGTTGTCTGCACTGCATTTTGTTGTAGTACTGTGGTAGTGAACTGTTTGTTCGCTAATATTAGTGATAAAGTGGAAACCTGTTAATTGAATAGCCACTTTGCCAGCAAAAAATATTCAATGACCAGGAGTATAGAATTAACAGAAATCGAGTCATTTCCTTCTTCTGGTGATATCCGAGCATTTATTCCATTAACCACTTACCCAACGTAAGTGCCAAAACCGGCCAGCGCTATTCTCAAAAATCGCCAATTAATTTTCATTATTGTTTCATTTTTTGTCTCAAAAACATAGGTTATGACACCTCGTTGGAACGAGCCCGTCGAGCTCGTTCCAACGAGGGGTCGTAACCAATGTTTTTTAGTTATTCACGAATTTTTTTTGCAAGTGTCGTCTGCTTTTCGTGTTAGATAAAGGGTGAAATCTTGTTTGACAGAGCTCTGTTAAACAAGATATCGTAAATTAAATATCTGTATTGGATGTGCAGAGGAGATCAGCATTCATCAATTTGGGTCACGTGAGGGGGCCTTTGTTTTCAAACAAATCACACGTGGACTGTGAACAGGCACAAGTATGGTCAGAACATGGCGGACGTGAACTTGACTCATCGTCAAATAAATAGATATTGGTATACTACATGTTTGATCATTTGTGTTAAAATTAACTTTTAAAGTAATTATCAATTGTAATTTTATTAATGATATAGTACACCCGAATTGAAAACAGAACTTTATGTTGAAATGTGACTGAGTACAGTCGGAATCGAGTTGTGTACCTTCGTTGCTTCTCAATGCGAAAGTGGGCTACCATTTCAAAAGTGAAACATTCGAAATGCGTTGATATAAATAAAGTATTGTTAATACCTGTGTCATAGGTGTTTGCTATACGAAATAAGCGGCGGAGCCAGGGGCACAGGGGACACGTGCCCCTCCCCTTTTTCCACAGATATGATTCGCAGTAACGCAATGAGTTAAAATGGGCGCATACAAATGTGCCAGTATACAGACATTGACATTATTTGCAAATCCAAACAATATTTAGCCAAAGAATCCCACTTTCGGTCGCTTCGGTCCGTTCCTTCTACTTCGGATTGGAAGAAGGTTGAAGAAGTAGAAACGGTCGGAACGGTGACCACACAGCGGCATATTCATTTAAACGAGAGGCTATAGCGAATCACAGTACATTTACCGATATACGATCGTAACCTCTCTCACACTGAGTCGAACCATGGTAGCAATGTAAATTTGTGCCTCGCCCCCGAAAGGAAATGAAGTACATATGAAGTAAGCGACTCACGATAACCGCCATCACTGGCTCAGTATTTTGCTCCTGACGCGTTTATTGTTTTGGAAACAAATGTGGTGTGTGCCCACCCCCACCCGATCAAACATGGAGGATGCAGAGTCTATAAGACTCAATATTCAGAATTCAGTGGCTATCAGAGCACTTGTTGAACAGATCACAAAATATTTTATTCAATTTATAGTTAGAGTGTAACCTATAACTAATATGCAATATAACAGGTTCAATTTGTTTGAATGTATGGTAAATGGTTTCGTTTTTGAAAGTCATATACAATTAACGGGGGCATTAAGTAAAAGATATCCACTTAAGCGAGCCCTGTTGTATAGTTTATAGGTAAAAATAGTATTTTAGAAAAAATAATATTCAATTACCTGAGATACTTGATCAAGTGGGTGAGTGGGTGGGTTTATGGGTTCGATAATAAAAAAAAAACTCACGAGTTGACTGTATCCACTAGAAATTTTGTATATAGAATGCTCCCCCCAAAATCTCCAGTTTTCAAAAATTGCCTTTCCATTTTTTATATCTTAATTCATTCATTCCAATCGCTTAATATTTTGCATGAGTGAGTTTTAAATTCACGGGTTTCAGAAGAGCAAAATTCAATCGTGTAATTTAATGTGGAAATGTTAACGTTGAATCTTCGGCGACTATGTGTCACAGGTGTGCTCCCAAACATGTTTCTAAAAAAATGTGTTCAGATGCCACTGTCGCGATCGATCCTCGTTTTACAGCGTTACTTATACAGTACGACCGCCGTGTCTCTTTCCACGGTGCGGGCAATATTTCCATGGACGCAATAATATTAGATTCCAAACACTAATTATAGGAGTAAACAGTAATTAAAATTTTGCTGATGATGAGTTTTATTACCTGATAAACCCATGCGTGGTCATCAAATCCCACGTGTGGATTACGACCAGACCACGACGGCTGTACTGTACCATTTCCAGATCTTATGAAGGTGTAAATGTTAACGTGATTACGCTGCTTAAATAAGTCAAAAGAACATCTTTTCTTTCTCCTACTGTCAGTTGATGTTGATGATTCTACTGCTCTGGTCACTATAACAGTGCTAGAAATATTGGGATGCTTCTTGATACTAATCTCACTATTGAACCTCATATTAAGAAAATTGGTAAAAACTTGCTACTGACATCTCAGAAATCTGAGCAAACTCCGCTTTATTTTCTACTGATATCATGGGTGTTTTTTCAACAGCTACACCTTTCTTAATTGGACCTTCCGCACCGTCTAATAATAAATTCAGTGGAGATATATTTATCGAAAGTCGATTGTCATGACGAAATAAGCCAGGAACGTTGGGGAAGCCCCCGCTTCCAGGGTCTCTCGTGTTAGGGCTGATAAGTGGCAGTTTGGAATGCTCTAGTCGGAAACACAAACGTTGTAATAATTTTATACGCTTACAGTCCGAGTTACTGCATGCTACAAATCAATAACGCAAAACAAAAGCTTATAAAAAAATTGTACGCGTGCCTTGTTGAGTTTAATGAAGCATTCAATTGAGTATGACGAGAAATGCTACTCTTATTAAAGCCTTCCGAAAAGGCGTCGGTTGTAGATTCTATCAGGCTGTGAAACCAATGTTCACTTGTATTACGTTACGAGTGAAAGCAGGTAACATCCTATTCTCAAAATTAAGAACTTTGTCGGCGTGATGCAAGTGATAATTTAAGTCCACTACTATTTACATCGTTTTGATATGGTGTTCCAACTTCCACAGATCAGCACAGTGAACATTGCCCTAACCTAGAAGGGTTTAGTGTACCGTGTCTATTCTATGACCATGACCTTGACCAAATAATCGTTTGGGCCTTCAGAAATCGCTTGAATTGTTGTTTGACTTTTGTTCTAAAACTCTGGCGACATTGTGTACTGTGAGGAAAAACGTCAAGTGTTTGTCACGTATTCATATACTTGGGGTTAATTTTCTCTGCTTCTGGAAGCTTCGCTCCATCTACTATAAATCAGAGAGCAAGAACGTTAAAAGTATATTTCAAATTGGGAAAAATATTTTTGTCAGTGTCAAAAGAAATAACAAAAGTAAGGGAAACACTGTTTGACACATTGATTCTTCATGTACTACGATATAAGTGTAAGTTACGTGGAAATCTGTCCATTCGTTCGAACTACAAACGTATAAAATCAGTTCTTGTGACATTCTGTAAGACCATATTACAAGTGCATTCTAAATCTTTCTCTGTTACGATTCTAGCGTAAGATACTAGAGATGGGCAATATACCGAAAAACTGAACCGGTATAGATATCTTGGGGATACCGAAAAACTGCACCGAACCAATCTGTGAATACCGAGACATCTGTATTTTTTACATTCGCTATTTATAAAACCTTGTTAAGGCTTGATAGCAGTTGAAATGTTTATTTTCATGAAAGAAGTGACTAACTTTCTTTTCAGTTCTATTAACCCTTAAGGTTACTGGGCAGTTGTCCTAAATTCCCACTAGACTACAACGTGAACATGTCTAGTTTCTTTGCAGTGATATTTATTCAAGTTTTGGCTGCCAGTTAAGGCAGCCAAAACGTGACTAGAAATCATTGCCCAGGTGATTTATCTATTGTCTGCAGTACATTCTAATGGTGGCATGTTAAGCGCACCTGCTCTAAGATCGCAAAAACATAAAATAGGCCTTTGGAGGTTAAGGTGTGTTTGGAACAAGTCACAAAATTACTGTAGATATAATTTGGGTTGGCAAAAGAATGCCAATGTTGAGCTCAGTAGCAGTGACGTTTGTGGCTCTGTGGTAGAATGATACAAGAACAAGTTATTCTGTATTTTCCTGATGTGAATTCCCCTTTGGTTCTAGCGGCAAATCTCAGTCAGGTAGGATACCGAACCGATACCGTGATATACCTCCTAAAATACCGATACCGAAATCAAAATTCCAATACCGTCCATCTCTAGAAGATACCCCATGTTCATGGATATTAAATATAAACTGTAACAAATCGGTTGCGAAGATCAGTGGCGAAGAAGAACCCACTATTAAATTAGGTCATTGAGAAAAAAACCAACAGCAGTAATATTCGGCTACCCATGGATGGCAAGGTTGCTGGTGCGCCTCGTGTCTTTTCTTATCATATGTTTTGAGTGGATAAAACTATCCGCGGAGTTCATGGGCTGGTGGGAATGAGTTTACAGTCAATGGCCCATTCCAGTAACATGATCAATGCATTTCTATTATATTCTCCGTAAATATAACTTTCTGAACACTTATTGGGACGGTTCTAGACCTCGGCGATGCATGGTTGATAATTTTTCGCCACTGGAAGAGATTTAAGGGAAAGTTAGCTCCCCTTAATTTTCTAAATACGTCAGTACATTTGACACTAAGAGTGTGGGAGTTTCACATGAAGATTGAAATGTAATGTAGGCAAATTTGTATCATCGATGAACGCATCATTTCACAAACTCCAGATATTTTGATGCAGATCAGAACAAAATACAGAAGCGGGCATTCTACAATTTTCTTCGCAATCAGATTGAACTTTTGACTATTATTTTCAGCTGAAACTTTTTTTAGAAATAAGAAAACGGCGCTTTCACAATCTTTTGTTGACCTGTAACGTTTGTTCTGTTCATTATATCAACAGTGTGCGCATCGCGCCATATACTACAGGCACTGTCTTTTCCTTAATGTAAAAGTCGGGGAAGTGAGATTTGCTAATTCCCTTTTTGCTGGAAAGAATAAAAACGTAAAAATTCCCGTAAAAACACATTCGCTAAACAAAGAGCAAAAGTGGAAGCCCAGTGTTGGGAGGTTTGATACTGATGGATATTCATAATGACATACATATTATCTGTCAACTAGTTGCTTCTAATTAGCTTGCCATAATAAGCCAAGTTTCCTTTTGTTACTTTCAATAAACGAAAACAACAGACAGCTCAGGGAGCTGTCTGTTATTTTCGTTTATTAAAAGTAACAAACGGAAACTTGGCTTTATTTTTTTACTGATGTCATTGGGCATAAGTGTTTTCTCAACAATTACTTGCTTCTTAATTGGCCCTTTCTCGTGAGTCTAATAATTTCTAGGGAAATAACTTTACCTAGAGTCGATTTTTGTGACGATATAAGGCAGGGATGTATGGGGTTCTTAGCCTTCTTTGCATGAATCTATGACTATTTGTCTACTGCTTCCTGTCGTTTGCTGTATTTAAAAAGATGGAGAGAGGGTGTGTTTGTATGAGAGTGAGTTACTATTTCAGTCCAGACAGTAACTATATAAAATTATTATAAACCTGGAGGTCCGAGAGCAGAAATTTTGCTTGTGCTTTTTAACGCACGGTTTATGTCCAACTTATCTCATTTCCTTTGGAGTCGCCAAGCCACAGACAGAAAATAATGAGTAACAAAGGACTTCAAAACACCCACTTCAAATTGTTGGTCCGGCACCTACACTGGACCTGCCTGGCGGCTTCGGATGCCCATGAGGTTTTATTAACAATCGATACTCACCGCGTCGTTCGTAAGTTTCTCATCAAGGTCATTTTCCTTAGTTGAATAAAGAATTACACACATTGAGGTGCATTCTAGAAAACAGCATGTGCCTTTAGCGTAAAAGGTAATTAAGATTTTCTTTTTTTTCAAAGAAAATGCTGGTTTCCGGCATGTAGTGTAATCTGTCATCACTTGCACATACGGCAATTCACTCTAGCCATGATCTGTCTGGTTGAATGAGGTCAGTTATTCGATACGCTAGAATATACCTCATGCTTTAGGTCAAAAAGACAGTATGTCATTCACATGTGAATCTCTCTTTTAGGCATGAATGTCACTTTTGAGGCGTTATTATCAGAGGTGGGGATGCACAATGGAACAGGAGGGCGCACAAATATTCAAACAACACCGGTTCAGCAATAGCTCGCCCCGGCTGGAAAAAATTGAAAACGGACCCACAAGAGTCCATTTGCGTGAATCTCTGTTCTTGACTGGTACGGCGGAGGGGGTAAAAAGATGAGGAGATGGAGATTAAGGATGCTCCGATAAATACACTATACTTTTGAAAATTATCATATATCAACAAATGCACTAATAAACGCTTTTGTTAGCTAACTTAACTGAACGTCAGTGTGAGTTATTGTCATCACTTGGCGTCCGTCGTCCATTAACCCTGGATATCAGTTTTTATCTTCAGAATCATAAAAACTTGCAAAGTATTGTAATGACACATTCTGTAAACAAAGAGCCAAAGAAGTGGCTAGTTAATTAGTTGCTTCTAATTAGCCTGCCACAAAAAGCCAAATGTCCTTTCGTAACTTTTAATAAACGAAAACAACAGACAGCTCCAAGAGCTGTCTGTTGTTTAGGTTTATTAAACGTAACAAAGGGAAAATTCGCTTTATTTTCTTCTGGTGTCATGGATGTTTTTTCAACAATTACCTGCTTCTTAACTGGAGCTTCCTCGCAATCTAATAATTTCAGAGGAGATAGCTTTATCGAAAGTCGATTGCCATGACGCAATAAACCAGGGATGTTGGGGAAGCCCCCGGCGACGGTTCTATAGTCACTCGTGTTGGTGCTGATAAGTGACAGTTTGGAAGGCTCCACACTACAAAAAATATAGGTTCTTTTTAGAACCTAAACTGGTTCTAATCTTGTCCCTGAGATGGAACCAGTCCTGTTTAAACAGTATTTATTTCAAATCAAATAAATTTATAAAGATTAACATTAAATATTAACAGAATTAAACATAAACTGAGGGGGTTTCAGCCGTAAGTTTAGAGCTTATACGAGGTTATCTCAAATCATTATTAAGCAAAGGAGATATGAACAGTTGGCATATCGAACCAGTTTTGGTTCTGTACAGAACCAAAACTGGTTCGATATGCCAACTGTTCATATCTCCTTTGTTTCATAATGTATGGCGACTGCGTTGAATAAGCTCCAAGTTTACTGCTGAATCTACTTCAGTACTTGTAATTTCTGTTAACATTTAATGCTAATCTTGGTAAATTTATTTGATTTGAAATAAATACTGTTTAAACAGAACTGGTTCCATCTCAGGGACAAGATTTGAACCAGTTTTGGTTCTAAAGAGAACCTATATTTTTTGCAGTGCAGTCGGTAACACAAACGTTCTAAGAGTTTTCATCTTCAGAATAAATAGATCAAACCCAACTAAAATTATCTTTATGAGATACCCATGGCTGATAATTTTCACTATTGGAAGACATTTACACGAAAGTTAGCCTCTCCCTAATTTTCTAAAGTTGTCAGTAAATTTAACACTAAATGTATTGGAATTTCATATAAAAATTGAAATTTCGAAATGTTAGCGATGTTGTATCATCAATGTGCGCATCATTTCACAAACATCAGACATTTTTCTGTAGACTAGTAGAAAAATATGGAAGCTGGCTTTTTTACAATTTTTTCCTCAATCAGTTTGAACCTTTGATTATTGTCCTCTGTTTAAACCATTTAAAATTAAAAAAAAACGGCGCTTTCTCCATCTTTTGATGTTCTGCAACTTTTTTTCTGTTGATAATACCAACAGTGTGCGCATCGTGACATATAATGCAGACACTCTCCTTTCCATTGATATAGAAGTTCAGGAGGTAAGAGTTGCTATTTTTTTCCTGGGAGGAATAAAATCTCGCAAGCCAATGTAAAAACACATTTGCTAAACAACGAGCCAAAGCGGAATTACTTAGTTGCTTCTAATTAGCTTGCCATAAAAGACCAAGTTTCCTTTTGTAACTTTTAATAAACAAGTTTGTTTGTTCGAGGGAAATTGCTAAGCCCGGTGGGCTGGGCAACACTGCCCCAAAAGCTCGAAATTCTTTAAAATTCTTCTTCGCATACACAGCCAGTCACAATGCTGTGCCATTTAGTATGCACCATCTTTATATGCTTAAATTTCAAATTTGTTCAAAGAAAGTTTGTCGGGAATTATTTGGGATCGTGAAGGGAGGGACAAAAATTTGGGCTTCACCTTATATTTTTATTTTCCCACCGGTTCGGCAATCGGAACAAAATTGGGTATGCCATAGTATTAAGCGACATGTACATGATTTATGCCGAAAAAATGCTGAATCAGGACTTTTCAAAATATTTTTAAAATCTTCTCTAGAACCGCCAATTAGAATCTTGTGATAGTTAGTATACAACATCCTTAGGGCGATTAGATTCAAGTTTGCTGAAATCAAGTGTTATGTTTTATGTGGCCTCCCTGTGGGAGATCGAATTTCAATTTAACACAATATGAGGAAAACTATTTAACCCTTTACCCAACGTAACGGCTTGTCGAGCTCGTTCCAATAAGGGGTCAAAACCTATGTTTTTGGGACAAAAAATGAAAAAAATTAGTTATTCAAGAATTTATTTTACAAGTGTCGTCTACTTTTCATGTTAGGTAAAGGGTTAAAACAATTTTCGACCGAATTTTAACTTAAAGCAATATGAGGAAAATTATTTAAAACTCTTCTTCATTAGTTCGAAAATTCAAAATCGTTTGATATTCGTTATAAATCATTCTTAGGTCGCAGATTTAAGTTTGTTAAAATCGAGTCGCTGGATTTATATTTGCCTTGCTTGTGGGAGCCCGAATTTTAACTTAATGCAATATGAAGGATATTCTTCAAAAGTCTTCCTCTTCAGATCTACCAGTCGCAATCTTTTGATATTTGGTATACAGTATCCTTATATGGGTCAGATTCCAGTTTGAAGAAATCAGGTCCTTGGTTCACAATTGTGTTCCCAATGGGAACCCAAATTTTAACTTGGTGCAATGTGAGGACAATTCTTCGTTAATTTTTTTTCAGATCCCCCACTCAGAATTGTTTGGTATTTGGTATGGAGCATGCTTATGGGATTCCGATGCACGTTTGTTAAAATCAAGTCCCTGGGTTCACAAGTGGGCTCTCTAGGGGAAATTGCAATTTATCTGTGTGCACTATGGGGAAACTCCTTCTTTAGATTCAACAGTCAAAATCTTTCTTTTAATATTTTGTATCCACCATCCTTTTGAGGTCCCGATTCAAGATTGTTCAAATCAAACCCCTGGGTTCATATTCACGCTCCCTATACAACAATGTTCTCTTCTTTTTCATTAATGATCCATCTGTTCGTGAATGTGTGAGAACACGCAACCCTAAAGTCCCAATTTGCCAAACAACTGCCAATAATGTTCTTGTTGACTGACAATTCATTCGATTTCTTCACACAAGTGATGACTTCCAGGAACACTGAATATTTCAACCAATTTCAACCCGAAATTCCAACCAATCTAGGTGATATCATGGGGAAAGTCTCTATAGTTATTCCTCAACATAACGTTAAGTCTAACGTAGGGTGTGTGCAGGGGTGGAGGTGAAAAACAGACATCTTTTTTTCAGTATTTTGTGTGATAATCATTGCAATATGCACACATGTACATGTACAAGGTGACACTTTCTTTGGCGTCCGAATTTCTGATTTAGCCCCTTACCCAATGTAACGGCCAAAACCTCAAAAATCGCCAATTAATTTTCATTATTTTTTCATTTTTTGTCTCAAAAATATAGGTTATGACCCCTGGTTGGAAGGAGCTCGTTGAGCTCGTTCCAACGAGGAGGCATAACCTATGGTTTTGAGACAAAAAATGAAAAAAATCAGTTATTCAAGAATTGTTTTTTGCAAGTGTCGTCTGCTTTTCATGTTAGGTAAAGGGTTAACACTAACACCCTTATTTCTCTCTTGCTCCCTCCCTCTCTCTAAACCACTTTAATTTCCTTGCAGACAACTTGTTCCGTGTGAACATTTTAAGCTCACTTGAGCCTCGGGTTGATGACATTGCCATCGTCTTAAAGAATTCGGATTATTTCTTCTACTACAGCCATCTTCCATCCCGAAGGCTAGCTTTCGGGTTTGAAGTTTCTTGAAGTACATGAAAGAGGTCGAACTGGCAGAAGTTGGGATTCATCGATCAAATGAAACTAAAATTATTTATTTTCATTTGAAATGAAAATCTAAAATACCAGATATCTTTTTCAGAAGATATATTATATGAATGTCTGTATGTGGACACATCTGAGTACGCTGAACCTTTAAAACTAATTTACACTCATGTTACATGCCACTTCCCCATACCCCATTCTCCAGTCACGTAGCTTCTGGTTGTTGGACTCTTAAACTGTTAGCGTGCATGATCATAATAGTTTGGTGAAAGACTATAATTACTTACAGGCTCGCAGCAACACAGTACTCTTTTTTAAGTGTTGATGGAGTATTGATGTAGAAGCTCGAAGCGTCTCTCTTGAACATAAGCCCCGAGTCGCAAACCTCAAGACTATGTTTCCGTCAATTTATCACAGTAACTTGTAATATTATATAAAGCGCCAATTACTTTAGTGGAGATTACACCCAAAGGACCTCATTTTTAAACACAACGGATATCATGAGTCCTTTTTAATATGGGGTAAAGGGTAGAGACATGAGATATTCGACAGAAAACAGCTATGTTTGGCATCTCTTGTTCCATCCGAAGTCAAATGATATCGACTCTGCATAAGAAAAGGCTATTAAAACCCTTTACCCAACGCAGACGATATCAAAATTTATTATTTTAAATATCACTTTTTTAAATTTTTCAAAAAATCTCAACAAAACCATATCATGTGACCCCTCGTTGGAACGAACTCGACGAGCTCGTTCCAACGAGGGGTCACATGATATGATTTTGTTGAAAATTTTTGAAAAATAATATTTTTTCAACTGCTGAATTTGCATATTACGCGGGCGGATGCGGCCGGTTCGTTGGGTAAAGGCTATTAATGTCACAGAGAAGTGCCAAAACGAGGTAATGTTCACTTTAGAACCACTGAAAGCATGGCCGAATGATAGCGTGGAAGCGAAAAACAGACATCGAGAGCGAGAGAGAGAAAGAAAGAAAGAGAGAGAGGGAGACTAGCGAGACAGAGGGGATAATTTCCAATAAGTATATTTACCAATGAGCATAGCGCTGACAGAAACTCTCTCAGAAGCTGCATAATCTACCGGCTGTCGCGTGATGTGCATGGCTTGGTATAGTTTCCATTGACGGTTGGTACCGAAGGAAACTCTCTTACAGAGATTCGAACCCCCACTATACCATTTGCAGCAAAATCGACATTCTTTCGAGAATCTGCAGCATTCGTAGGGTTTGAAAAAGAGACGTTCTCGTTGATTTTCAGTGAAGTGCACAATGTAGAGTCAAGTGATGTTTGTTTGTTTTGGGGGTTCAAAGGTATTACTTGCAACAGCAATTTGTCAGACATGTTGGAGGAAGCCAGAGAATCACCGAGCCGAGACAAGCAACGTCAGACTCTCCAACTTACCAACCTGGCACAAGCAGAGTTAGAAGCGATTGAAGGCAAATGTACTATCGATGTGCACTACGTCTTAGTACTCAGCCCCACAGCACCCCAAAGTGGGCAATCGGGGAAGGACACAATGCAGATGGCGCGGATCTGGATCGAACCATCGACGTTTCGGTTTAAGGTCCAATGTTCAAACAACTCTTAGCCACCTAGCTCCCGCAATCAAATGATGCAATCGTATTTAATTCAGCGGCTGTTTGTTTCACTTTTCACGACGAAGTGTGCGTATATCATATCAGCAATGCCTGTGATATTTTTACTTTTCACTTTCACGATAATCCGCATTGCTCTTGTATTTTAGCAATCTGCCATGTTTTTAGTGTATTTACTAAATTTTAACCCTTTGAGACTTTAATTATTCCTGACGTTCAAATGTTACTGGGAATTCAGTTTCTGCAACGTTTTTCAAAATGCGACGTCAAACGTTGGAAAGTACAAATAAGATATTTTTCACATTAGTGATTATCTGATTGAGGGCTAGATTATTTTTGGTGGTCTGAATTTGTTATTCAAAACTTGCTTTATTACAAATTATTGGAGAGTGCCAACAGGCACTCTCCAATAATTTGTAATAAAACAAATTTATATAAACAAAATATTATTTGTGTTCGACTGAATATGAAATATAAGCAAGGAGAGTGTTGGCTTTTGCCCTGGCATCCTCATTTTTTGAAAGCCCTGACAGTGCTTCTAGCACTCAACCAGTTAAGAAGTCTTGACAGCAGGATTATATTAGTTTTTATCCCCGCATTTTAAAAAATGCGGGGATATTGTCATGATCTCCGTCCGTACGTCTGTACGTCAGTACGTCCGTACATCCGTACTTCCGTACGTCCGGTTTTGTAATTAGAAACGCTGTAACTTTCTACAGTTGTTCGATAGGGTCTGTGCAACCCAAAAATACAACTTTTAAATTTTTGTGCCACCAGGTGGCTTCTGTGGAGCCACTTAAAAATGCGTTATTTTTTCACTTTTTTGCTGAATAGTCCCAACCTATGTAATTCGGAGTTCTAAAATTACACTAAATGATCTGTAGATATGTAGGAAGGTTTCGGATTTTTCGGGTGCCACGTGGCTGTGCCACCGTAGCCACTTTCGTGTTTTCTTAGACCGTTTCTGGCAAAAGGCTCGTAGGATATGTAATTCGAAATGCTAAATCGATGCTCAGATGTTGCAGTACGGTCTATAGATGCGTACGAAGGTTTTGGATTTTCCGGGTGCCACGTGGCTATGCCACCGTAGCCACTTTTGTGTTTTCTTAGACCGTTTCCGGCGAAAGGCTCGTACGGTATGTAATTCAAAATGCTAAAACCATGCTCAGATGTTGCAGTACGATCTATAGGTGCGTACGAAGGTTTTGGATTTTCCGGGTGCCACGTGGCTATGCCACCGTAGCCACTTTCGAGTTTTCTTAGACCGTTTCCAGCGAAAGGCTCCTAGGGTATGAAATTCGAAATGCTAAAAGCATGCTCAAATGTTGCAGTAGGGCCTGTAGAGGCGCACGAAGGTTTCGGATTTTTCAGGTGCCACATGGCTGTGCCACTGTTGCCACTTTCATGTTTTCTTAGACCGTTTCTGACGAAAGGCTCCTAGAGTATGTAATTCGAAATGCTAAAAGCATGCTCAGATGTTGCAGTAGGGTCTGTAGATGTGCAGGAAGGTTCGGATTTTTTGGGTGCCATGTGGCTGTACCACTGTCGCCACTTTCGTGTTTTCTTAGACCGTTTCCAGCGAAAGGCTCCTAGGAAATGTAATTCGAAATGCTAAAACCATGCTCAAATGTTGCAGTGGGGTCTGTAGATGCGCACGAAGGTTTCGGATTTTTCAGCTGCCACATGGCTGTGCCTCCGTTGCCACTTTCGTGTTTTCTGAGACCCTTTCCGGTGAAAGGCTCCTAGGGTATGTAATTCGAAATGCTAAAACCATGCTCAAATGTTTCAGTGGGGTCTGTAGATGCGCTCGAAGGTTTCGGATTTTTCTGCTGCCTAGTGGCTGTGCTGTTGCCACTTTCGCGTTTTCTTAGACCGTTTCCGGCGAAAGGCTCCTAGGGTATGTAATTCGAAATGCTAAAGCCATGCTCAAATGTTGCAGTGGAGTCTGTAGGTGCGCACGAAGCTGTGTCACCTTTGCCACTCAATATGATTTTAGTGTGTCATATAATACATTTCATCTTTGTATCAGGCATTCGTACAAAGTCAAGGATGTAAATGCGGGGATACACTATAGTGTGCTTTGCACACAAGTGACACCATCTAGTTTAAGCTGCGATAACATTTGGCTCAACGGTTATCACTGATCACTATTCTGGAGAAAATAGGAATTTGAGGTAAGAACTGTAAAAAACGAAAAAAATAAGAACAAAACAAATGACCACAAAGTATCAACGTGCTGTGTTTGATTTCGTGAGTAATAACACGTACAAAAGTATCAAAGGGTTAAATACGAATAATAATAAAATGAATAAAAAAGGGTGTACTAAATTTACTTATTGGTTGCTTTTATTCGACAGTAAACTAATGCACAAATTAGCGTTATAACACGGTGTAAAATGTCTGAACTGAGAAGAAAAGTCCATTAATTATTACTTTCCCGCATCTCTCGTGTCGCTTCAAGCGTGAAGAGGCCTTTATTTGAAAATAAAATCGAAATTTGTGTATATAGCGTTGGGTGGAGAGCGGTGATTTTTCAGTAAGTGCCTAGAGAAGATAGACACGGTAATTGTAATATTCTAATTAGAATGATGGAACCGTCTGTTATGGACAATCATCTTGTATTAACCGATAAACACTTCGTAAATCTTATCTCACACCGACAGGCGCATTAATCTGGTTCCAATAAGAAGCCGGGCAGTAATAAATCACAACTGGTTAACAGTTATTTAAATGACTATTTATTGGAAGTATATAACGACATGCCAAAATTATATGGACTTATGGCATATGATTTACGGATATCAGAAGTGCAACTTCAGTGTCTAGACTGTATTGGCCATCACATTTGTTTTTTGTACATGAATCATACTTTTGTAAATGTGCGTTGTAGTTTGGCCTTAACGATTGGACATTGGATTATTATTTGGGAGATGTGCAGTACAACAGTGATTTGCTAAAGAACAGTTGTTGGGTGATGATTCCACGCAAATAATAGCCCTTAAAATCTCACGAAACACACAGGCAACAAAGTCAAAGTGTCGTTCAATGGACCTCCAGGTTTAACCTTACTTAGGGTGTTGCTGTTATGCTTCACTAAGTACTTTTATATACGAGAAAGGCCCCCACTGAATGACAACTCGCGCCTATCGCGCCAGTTTATAAGAGAAAGTCAGCATCAGACTGAATGTAATGTATGTGCTTATTGAACCTTCTTACCTTAACAATTGACCCGTTGATCTCAGAATGCGAAATTTATCGGGAAAATTCAGAATAAAGTTGTGATTCAAATACAGCCATCTTCACTTTTACGGTTGTGGAAATTTGTGTGCGTAGATACAAATATACAAGGAAGCATATGAATAGACAGTTAGTTGGGACCGATCGCTCTATTGTCGTGCTGCACACAATGACCTGGGTCATTTCTTGATTTTTCACCGTCACATTAAATACCAAAGTTAGTGTTTTGGGATAGACTGCTGTAACCGCCATGTAAAATATCTTCTTATTGACCTCGTGATATTGACGTTTAATTTAGTAACCTGTATCTTTGAACAGATTATTATATGGCTGCTGCAACTGGTGCCCCGCGGGTTGTCACCGTGGATTCAGTCGTAGCTGATACGTCATGCAGTCATACCTTATACAAACAAACAAACATATGAATAATTTGACATAGACAGCGATATCTATATTGGTACCCTGTTCAAACCACCTTAGAATATGTTGATATGTTTCCACTCTCAGTTAAAATGCTCGAGATGTACTTTTAGAACGATGGCGAAGCTGCCATCATCCCTGACTTACATCATCCTGAAAATTGACTTTCCGAACAGTTATCTCCCATTCAATTATTAGATGAGCGAGGAAGGTCCAATTTAGAAGTAAGTAATTTTTGAGGAAACTCAGATAACATCAGTAGAAAATAAAGCCAAGTTTCCGTTTCTTACTTGCAATAAACGAAAATAACAGACAGCTCTCGGAACTGTCTGTTGTTTTCCTTTATTAAAAATAACAAATGGAAACTTGTTTTCTTATGGAAAGACAATTAGAAGCAACCAGTTCACAGATCAATCGCCATTAACCCTTTACCTAACATGAAAAGCAGACGACACTTGCAAAAAAAAATCTTGAATAAGTAATTTTTTTCATTTTTTGTCTCAAAAACATAGGTTATGACCCCTCGTTGGAACGAGCTCGACGAGCTCGTTCCAACGAGGGGTCATAACCTATGTTATTGAGACAAAAAATGAAAATATTTTGAAAATTAATTGGCGATATTTGAGAATAGCGCTGGCCGGTTTTGGCCGTTACGTTGGGTAAAGGGTTAAGAATATCTATCAATATCACATCTACCAACACTAAGTGTCCACTTTGGTTCTTTGTTTAGAGAATGTGTTTTTAGAGTAATTTGCAACTTTTTGTTCTTCAGAGGAAAGAAAATAGTAAATCTCACCACCGAGACTTTTATATTAATGGAAAGTACAGTGTCTGTATTACATATCACGATGCGCACAATGTTGATATAATGAACAGAAAAAAGTTACAGAACATCAAAGAGGGTGGAAACGCCGTTTTCTTATTTTTAAATGGGTTTCAACAGAGAATAATAGCCAAACGTTACAACTGATTGGGAAGCAATTGTAAAAAAAAAAAACAGCTTCTGTATTTTTATACTACTGGGAGGGGGTGGGTGGCTCAGTAGGTAGAGGTGCATGCTGCAAGCCGAGAGGTCCTCGGTTCGAATCCCACCTGCGGCAACCGTGTTGTGTCCTTGGGCAAGACACTTCACCCCATTGCTCACGTGGGAGCACGGTGGCGTTGTGTTCTAAAGCGTACTGCACTCCGATGGTGCACTTGTGTTCAACTAATGCTAACTCTGCTTATGTGGAGTTAGTATGTTGGGGAGCCCGACAGTTGCCCGTCATTTCTCGGTGGTTTTCTCCGAGTACTTCGGCTTCCTTCAAACGTAAAACAGCCCAACACGATGTGACATTGGCTGTCGAAAGTATCGTTAAACCTCTATAAATTTTATACTACTCTACAGGAAAATGTCTGAAGTTTGTGAAATGATGCGCACATCGATGATACGTATCCGCTAAGATTTCGAAATTTCAGTTTTTTATATAAATTCCCATATCCTTAGTGTTAAATTTATTGACAGTTTTAGGGAATGGAGGGGAGCCAAGTTCTTCCAATGACGAAAATTGTCAGCCATGAATATAAAAAAACACTTCAAATACTACCGGGATACCAAGTAAGAAAGTCCGGTCAATAGCCCAAGAACATTAGGTTTCACTAGGGAAAAAAATCGGAGAAAGCTGATTTTATCAGGGAATGTCGAGTACATGTCACTGAACGATTAGACAAAAGTCCCCTAAAATCCCAGTAGAGCTTTTTTTTCTACAGCCTTTTTTCGAAAACGCGTTTGAAAAAAATCAAAAAAAATCGCACGAACTTTGTAACCTCGAATTGATCCAACTGTATTTTTTGTTTACGCGTATTTCGAGCTACATAATGTCTAATATACATTTACCTAGAGGAAAATGTGCATTCTGTGACAATTTCTGCGAAAAATTATTGAAAATTCACAAAAAAGTATCGGATTTACGCAAAAAATGACGATTTTCCTAACGGATTTGCCCAAAGGGTCGTAGTACAGAACGGGATGTTAGTTGGACAGACGATAAAAAATCCACCACCATTTGAAGACTTTTATCATTGCTTACAAAATAGACATTTTGGAAGACCCCCTCTGCTTCTGGCCGAGTTCCCCTTTTGGCATAAAATTCGTCAGCATGAGAACTCAACTATTTTCGGGCTTGGGACCGAACAGACACGTCTGTGTCTGGCAGCATTAGATCAATAAATAATATTTACAGAATGTACAAAAATCAATAAATAATATTTACAGAATGTACAAATCAATCAACATGGATTAAGTTACATTGACTATTATCAACGCTATATACAGAAATGACATGACCTATATACATATTATTCATCCGACAGGACAGTGTTTCTGTGGTTGTTACAAGAATCCGAACTGCAATTACACAAACCTGAGCAAGAGAGTCCTGCCTGCTTACACCCACACCTTTTTGTACAAGCACTCTTGCAACCACAACTGATCAGATTCAGTAGGTTATCGGGGGCACATGGCTTTGTGGCTGCAGTCGGTACAAGAAGTCCATTGTCTAGAGACCACCCCCCAATCCGTCGGAGGAAGCGAAGTGCCCAGCCATTGTTGGACCTGGAGATAACATCTGCAGACATGTTGTTGTGCAGCATCGCTGCTTGGTGGGAGTGAGGCTAGGTCGATGGGTTTATTCAGTTTAGATTTTGCTACATAACGCTTGTAAGT
Organism: Pictodentalium vernedei; assembly: GCA_031216915.1. Classification (NCBI taxonomy): domain Eukaryota; kingdom Metazoa; phylum Mollusca; class Scaphopoda; order Dentaliida; family Dentaliidae; genus Pictodentalium; species Pictodentalium vernedei. Next base: position 229,734,586 of record CM062293.1, read on the forward strand.
GACATATCTATATTGGTCGAGAGAGGAAACAGTTTTACTCCCGTATAAGATCAGGAGAAGTTGTTCCCCGGCAGCGGCTACTGCACTTGGTGTACTGTCATCCGCCAAAATTGTGTTGACATACTGTTGTGAGTCGCTAGTAACATCGGAGACAATTGTACTGAATACTTTCTTCTTACCAACTCGAAAGAGTGCAGAAGTAGTGTCACAACCACTTATAGAATGTGCTACAAGGAGGTTGCTTCTATGGTCACCCATTTTGGTTGCTATTTCACTAACTGAAACTAGTAAGTTTGGGGTTATGGAATACATCATGTGAATATTACATCCCGGTTGAACTCGAGAGGTAAGAATGACTAACAAGTCTGTGTCTGTTCCCACAACGACAACATTGTTGTCATCTTGAGCGATGTCAAGTGCAGTTTCGGCTATCAGTACATCAGCATCAGCCTCGGCCTGCTTGGACTGAATATTGATAGCAGATAGCTCCTGCATTAGAAGATCGATCAGTTGGGTTTTGTTCTTGGCATTTGCAAGGAAATCGGATTGGGGTGTGGTGGCTGGTAACTCGGGTGAGATATTGATATCAATGGAATACCTGTCTTTAGATCTACGGGCTTGTTCCATGCCCTTTGTCGACATTGTACAAGCATAACCATCAAAAACAACCACGACGTTCGCCCCAAAATGTCTCACTAGATAATTGGAATATGATGTACATATGTCCTTATATGACGACTGTTTAGGCCATACAACTGCTCTCAATAAAAATCTACCATCTACAACAAACAGAGAATGTTCTGGGATTTTAGTTTGCTCGGAACCGTATGTTTTGAGGATCTTACCGAGCGTGCTTTTCTGTGTCTTCCTCATTCCAGCAGAATCAAACAATGCTGGTGGTTTCGGGGCGAGTTCATATTTGAGATACTCTTCCATCTCTGCTTGTGACTGAATAACACATGTGATGCGGTTGAACAGAATTGTGGGGTCAATCACTACCTTACTTCCACGGACTTTCATGCTATTTGCCATCGATGCGAAAGACTTCACAGTGTCAACACGTCGTAGTTTGATGCTGTTGAACGTTTTGCTTACAACATTCGATACGCAACATTCACCAATTTTGCGAACTTGGTCACAGTTCACAGTTTCGTCGGCCACAAGCCCGGTCGCTATAGAGACTAATTGTAGTGGATCTCTATTCTGAAAGGGGGAATGCACTCTGAGCCAGTTCAATAATTTGGTGATATCATTGGCATCAGTCAATTGTGAACTTTGACGGAGATCCCGATGTTGTTCGCCATGACAAGTGTGAACATGAACAAAATTTTCGAGAGCATTACATATCGGAAGGCAAAGAGGTAGTCCATGTACCCATTTCGCAACAGTGCTATCGGTTATTCCCCTGCCATGTGTGAGACCACCAGGGAGCTTGAACATTCTCATTAAACACTGCTCTATGGTCTGATCAGAATATATCCCGTCCCAGAATTTATCTGAGCGCCTTATGGTAAAGTAACCTTTCTCAGTGAACAACTTCAAATCATCCTGTTGCATTATTTCTGTTAGCTCATTCATCTGCTGCAAATAGAGATGAGAACTTTTTGCGTATGCAAAATGACCACCTGCGTGAAATACTGGAATCATATTGCGAACACAATATGTGTGGAGTTCCCAGTCGCCTGTGCGCTCTGCTCTCAAGAACAACTGGAGAAGACCTATTTGCTCGTAGTATTGTACCCAAAGCTTTCCTGTGCGTCCTACGGACGTATTCTGGAGCAGTTCGTATAATTTTGACAGTAGATGGTTGACACTTTCTTGATTGACAGCGTCAGCTGTTGTACAGTCACCTCTGGCAAGTCCACAGAATATTTCATTGACTTCTGTGCAGTCTATGTTATCTAGTGTTCGGCTTTCTTCAAACACAAGTTTTGTAATGGCAATTTGTGTTAGCAAATGGGCACGAACTGCTCTTGAATATGCATGACCACTGATCAAATGATGGATTGACCCACCAGCATAAACAGTCTCCCAAAGTTCATCCAAGCCGCTACCAGCCATGATCGAACCAATTGCCCCTAAATATGACATAATCATATGGAAGCCGCCGAGTCTAACGAAAACTTTTGTCAACTTATCTGACGAAGACACAATCTCCACTGCTTTGATATAAAGTGGTTGGTCAAACGTCACTGGACAAACGTATAATACGGTATTTGAATGAGAAAAGTCGATGCCGTTTGAATTTGAGTTTAGGGGGTATGGTTAATATTTTACACGTTTCACCAGTTCATTATGGAATAAATGACTATTGTTATATATCATTATAAAGCCACTGCTTTTCTGCAATTTTTGATATATAATTTAACTCCCAAAGTAGTCGTAGATTTGATTTAATGGACGTTGTGTACCGTTGTGTGTATGAAAACAATAATTTTTTTTCGTAATTTTGTACATTTTCGTGAATATTTCACCAGTGAGTGTGAGGATTGGTACAAAGTTGGCATTTTCTGTTGGGGATATGTATTCTCAATATAATTCAGCACGATATTTATATTTCTCACCCTACTAAGGCGAATAAGAATGAGAAATATGGAGCTGGGTCGAATTTTTTTTTTTTTTTTTTTTCATCAAAAAAACGCTATAACTAAAAAAGCTCAACTCGGATTCGCGGGGACTTTTCACACTTTATCCGCAATGTGTGTCCCGGAAACATATAAAAAAATCAGCTTTCTCCGATTTTTTTCCTTACTTTCTCATTTTTATGTCTTATGTGCCTGGACTACAATCGGACATAGTATCGTAACGGACGTTGTGGGAAGGACGCGGTGTCAACACATTCGCGAAGTTTTTGTTGTGTACGAAATAATAAATTGAACGTTTACGTCATTGACAATTTGCAATTAATTTTAAAGAGAACTTTCCACAGATAGTAAAAGAATAATTTCATCGGGCCAAACTAAAGATATGAAACATTTTTACCTCTTATCTGGTAGAGTGCTGGAAGCCCATATTTGGGCTTTATTCTGAAGTGTGGGTACCACAGCGTGAAGGCTCATATTCAGTGGATGTGCTTTGTATTATCTTTGAAGTGATATTATTTAGTCTGTAAGGGTTTGCCTTGTTACAATTTATGGGAGAGTGCCCAGGCACTCTCCCATAAATTGTAACAAGGAAAAGACATGTGCACAAGATTTGATGGCCAAAAATAATTTTGCACTCTACCAGTTAAATGAGGAGATGTTACGTTGACGGATTGAGGCAATGCAGAAAATATGTGTTTTTAGAAAATATCTTGTTCCCACAACATAATATCATACGTAATACCTTGTTCCCAAAGCTTACGCTCCGTGTCCCAAACCTCAGACGATGTTAACGTCAATTCCTCACAATAACGTATATGTTCCGATGAGACCCTACCCATAGCTTTAAACCTTCATCGTGAAATGAACGAGGCAACTTTTAACGCTAACAAGTTCAGTAATAAATACATCTCGTATACAACACGATGTCACTGGATAAACACTCAATAAATCAGATAAAGGTCGAGCGAGGACACTTCATTTTCGTTCAAATCGTAAGCCGACTTCTAAATTAAAAAACGCTTGATTTCGGAACATCGTCTGCTGCACGTGTGAAAAAAAAAAATCAAACTGTTCGCAAGTCATCCCGTTGATGAAATAATTATGAAACGGACAACCTCATTTGAAATATTTCGTGTGTTGACGTCAAACGGTAACACAAGCTAATGGAGCTGTAAACATAGAAGATGCAACACGAGTCTTATTGGAACATATCTTGTTCCACAAGAAAAAGTATATTATGTTGTGGGGACAAATTACTATGTTGTGATAACAAGATATTTTATCTCATGGGAAAGAGATATTATCTTGGGTGAACAGGCTATTATTTGCTTGCGATTTCTACAAAAGCACAACTTCCAGTCGGACTTGAAAGTGTATTCACAAGTACGAAAACAACAACGGAATTTGGAAAAGTGGATAGTCTGAAATAGGACATATTTATTCGATTTAACAGAAAAAAATGATGACTGGATTAGAGGGAAACATTACGGATGATCTCCCCCTCAGAACCATTTTCTCCCGAGATGTTCCCCTTACGGGCAGTCTCCTCATCAAACCATTCACTCCCGAGGTTCTCTTTACGGATAGTCCCCCCCCCCCCCCCCCCCGCGCCTTGGAACTATTTTAGCCCCGGGAGATAATGGTTCCGCGGGGAGACAATCTTCCATGTTCAGGTGACATCTTTAGATGTACATAAAGGTTTCGGAATTTTTTTTTGGCCCTAAGTGGTTCCGGTGAAACCACTTTTATCGTTGGAAAATCCGAGGGTATTTAATTCGAAACATTTAAACTATGCTAATGTGTTCAGGTAACATCTCTAGATGTGCATGAAGGTTTCGGAATTTTGATTTGGCCCCAGGTGGTTCCAGTGGAATCACTTTTATCGTTAGAAAATCAGTTTTCATCGAAAGGCTCCTAGGGTATTTAATTCGAAACGTTTAAACTATGCTAAGGTGTTTAGGTAAAATCTCTAGATGTACATGAAGGTTTCGGAATTTTGATTTGGTCCCAGGTGGTTCCAGTGAAACCACTTTTATCGTTAGAAAATTAGTTTTCATCGAAAGGCTTTTAGGGTATTTAATTCGAAACATTTAAACAATGCTAATGTGTTCAGGTAACATCTCTAGATTTGCATGAAGGTTTCGGAATTTTGATTTGGCCCCAAGTGCCTACGGTGGAACCACTTTTATCGTTGGAAAATTAGTTTTCATCGAAAGGCTCCTAGGGTATTTAATTCAAAACTTTTAAACTATGCTAAGGTGTTCAGGTAATATCTCTAGATTACATGAAGGTTTCGAAGTTTTGATTTGGCCCCAGGTGGTTCCAGTGGAACCACTTTTATCGTTGGAAAATCAGTTTTCATCGAAAGGCTCCTAGTTGTTCTTGTTATAAAATCGTTTTCCATTGAAGGGCTCTTAGGGGGTTTAATTCGATACGTTGAAAGTGTGCCCATATGTTCTGGTGGGGTGTCTTGATGTGCATAAAGTTTTCAGATTTTTTATTTGGCCCCATGTGGCGCCTGTAGCACCACTTATGTCTTTGGAGAATCGGTTACAGGTAGAAGGCTCCCTGGGGTTTTAATTCGAAACGTTGAAAGTGTGTTCATTATGTTCCAGTAGGGTCTAGATGTGCATAAAGGTTTTGGATTTTTGATTCGGCCCCATGTGGCACTCATAGCGCCACTTTTGTCGTTAGAGAATGGGTTTCCAGTGAAGGGCTCCTAGGGGTTTTACTTCGAAACGCTGGAAGTGCGTTTATACGTTCCAGTAGGATGTCTTGATGTGCATAAAGGTTGTGGATCTTTAATTCCACCCAATGTGGCTCCCCGAAGTGCCACTTTGGTCGTTAGAGAAATCGTTTTTAATTCGAAATGTTGAAATGTTGCTCATGTGTTCAGGTAGGGTGTCTAGATGTGCATAAAGGTTTCAGATTTTTTATTCGGCAACCATGTGGCACCCGTAGCACCACTTTTGTCATTAGAGAATCAATTTCCGGCAAAAGGCTCCTAAGGGTTTTATATCGAAATGCTTAAAGTGTGTTCATATGTTCAGATAGGGTCTCTAGAAATGTTTTGAATTTTTAACCCGGCTCTATGTGGCTCTCATCATGCCACTTTTGTCGTTAGCCAATCGGTTTACTGCAAAAGGCGCCTCGGGGTTTTAATTCAAAATGTTGAAATTTTGTTTATATGTCCAAGTAGGGTCTCTAGGTGTGCATAGAGGTTTCGGATTTTTGTTTGGTTCAGCACCATTCGACACCTGTAGCGACACATTTGTCATCAGAGAATCAGTTTCCCTGCGAAAGGCTGCTAGGTGGTTTAATTCAAAACATTGAAAGTGTGTTCATGTGTTCCGGCAGGGTCTCTAGATGTGCACAAAAGTTTCAGATTTTAGATAATACTTTTTCATTTCTGTCTGTATCAAGCATTAACCAATAATCAAGGATGCATATGCGGGGATATACTATAGTGTGTTTTGCGCACAAATGATACCATCTAGTTCTTTTTGTAATGTTTCACATTTTACACGAGACTCAATTCAATTGATTATTGGGTTTATTCTATCAATAATTACATTGTTCATGTAGTTATACGTTTTGGGTCCAAATACTCAATTCCTATTGGTCAGCTGGATGAAAACGTCATGACCAAATGTAATTCATTTTCCATTGAATACATTTGGTCGAACGTTGACCCGCATTTACGGTAGAGCTCAGTTGTCATAATGTAATTCGGGCGGTGTTTGGGCGAGTTTTTAACTTTTACCGCCTCTCGCAGTGATCAACTTCGCTGCTGTTTCTTTTGTGACATTTCCCAACTGTGGCATAAAGCCCGTTACTATTAAAAATACTCGTTTCCATTTCGAAAGTTGTGAAAAATAAAAATCAGTATTGTGCGCTTTTGTATGAGGGTGGTTTTTCGCCTCGTTCGTTCGTACATGTCTTATTTCGTCTTTCTGCTTTGTTGTTTGGTAAAACAGTTACGGAATGCAATTATAAGAACCTGCGGGATTCATACAATTTGTACCCATTCCCACACGTTCATACCCCAATAAAGATTATAAAAATTGCATTCAATTCTTAATTAAACCGCGCAATAACAAAATTTGTGATCATTTTTTAAACCTTTATTGAATCGCTTCGAATGTGTCGCCTCGCGTCCACTGTGTCTTCGAGGACGCTAGACGAGCGCATCGTTTTCTGGGCAATACATTAGTCTGGATGTGGGCGTAGGAAGTTTTCAATAGTTTACGTAAAGCGACTCGAGATACTACAATGATAAAGCATGTGTATAAAAATACAAAATACCACACGGGTTGGATTTTTACGGAATTATTAATCTCTCAGGGAGATTCACAACATTCTTTGGTATCAATCGCAGCGTCTAATACAAACAATTCCTGTCGAAGAGTCAGTGCCTGCAATTAATTTCTTCGTGTGTCGGAACATTTAAAACGAAACTTTTAATTCCACTCTGCACCACCCGTGGATTTCTAACAGAATCACATATGTCTGAAGATATTGAGTTAATGAATGAATTATCACTCACTGTCTTATGGAATTCTATTTTATTCATTCGGCAACGGGTACATTGCTTATATAAAAACCTTGATTAAATGTACTAGATGAACTCGGAAATCAGTGGGTTTAATCTTTTCCCTAGCGTAACGACTTTTACGTCCATTGCTGAAGGCAATTTATACCCCCGCAGCAGTGCTGGGACGATGAGGCATAAAGGAATTAAAAACAAAGTAAGGACCGTAATTCTATTGAAAAAAGTCCACTTTTATAACATATGCAGAAGAAGCTTGTCACAAGGATCCCTCATCCCAAATTTCATTTAAATCCATCCACTAATTAAGATATCGCTACGGACGGACAAATCATGAAAAATTGACACAGTTAGGACGGTAACGCTGCTGAAAAATATGCGGGCATCTATATTATAACATGTGCAGCAACGTCTTGTCACAAGGATCATGTTTTCGGACAAAAAATAAAAATGGCTTATAAAACTCATTGAAAGACGAAAATGAGAAAAGTCATATTGACAGCGAACTTTACTGGTTTTCATCGTTCCTTCCGCGTGAAACGTCAGACAAAGTCGCAATACGTTTCGTCCCCTCTCAAGTGTTGGTGTTAGGGCCGTTATTGTACACTGTCTATGTTTTACCTCTTAGTGACATTATCTGGAACCATGGCCATAATTTTCATTTTTTACGCAGATGGTACACAGCCGAAAATTAGTTTCACCTATAACATGATGTCTTATAAATGCGGAAGATTGAGTGTTGTATCTCAGACATCAAGGCATGCATGACTAAAACCTTCCTCAAATTGAGTGTTAACAAGAGGCCTCTGAGCCTAGACAGCTCCACCCAGGGTCACTGCTTTTAAGGGAAGCTAAATACAAGACAAGAATCCATGTGTTACTGCTTGTGTCCATTACCTTTATGATATGACAATGAGTCAAGGTCATGACACAGCGTTAGGTTATGGGTAACAATTGTGTGAAGTGTGGACAAGATCTGTCACATAGATTCAGTTGTACAGACCAGACAAGGGCAGTATAATACTATAAAAGTTTTGTTGTCTGTGACCTTGACCTTGATAAGACCTTGGATCAAAGTCGTGACATACCTTTGAGTCATGAGCAATAATTGTACCAAGTATGAATAGATCTGTCAATCATGCCAAGTTATACGGATCGGACAAGGGCTGTATAACAATATCAAAGTTTTGCTGTATGTGACCTTAGCCTTGATGATATGGCCTTGGATCAAAGTCACGACGCACCTTTCAGTCATGAGCAATGACTTTACCAAGTATGAATAAGATCTGTCAATCATACCAAGTTATATGGACCGGAAAAGTGTTGTATAACAAAAAAAAATCCGCCTGTGACCTTGATCTTGATGATATGACCTTGGATCAAAGTCATGACACGCCTTTGAGTCATGAGCAATCGTTGTACCAAGTATGAATAAGATCTGTCAACCATACCAAGTTATATAGACCGGAAAAGGGCTGTATAACAATATCTAAGCTTTGCTGTCTGTGACCTTGGCCTTGACGATATGACCTTGGATCATAGTCGCGACACACCTTTGAGTCATGAGCAATAATTGTACCAAGTATAAACAAGATCTGCCAATTAGATTAAATTATATGGATCGGACAAACATGATAGTAAAATATCAAAGTTTTCTTGACTGTTACCTGATCTGTAGGGCTAGTGACCTTCACTTTGAGGTGACGGACCTCATTGTGACTGATGACACACTGTCTAGTGAAAATACATATGGTTACAAAGTTTTGTTAAACAAGTGTTTGACCACCGAGGTGGTATTAGTCCCCTACGTCGCTTTTGTGACATAAGGTGTTTTTGTCACAGAAGACACTAGAGTATATAAGCATCTTGGATTTTGAAAAATAAATATTGACTGTGCATCATCCCCTCAGAACCATTTATCCATGTACCAAATATGAAAGGTGTAGCTTGAAGCATATTAGAGGGAGAGGTGGTAACATAAAAACAGACAGAAAGACAGACAGACGGACAGACAGACAGATGTTAGATTTTGAAAAAAAAGTATTGAGCGTGTATAATCCCCTCACAACCCCTTTATCCATGTACCATATATGAAAAGAACCATGTTGGAGTGAGGGGTGGTAACATAAAATAGAGAAAAAAGCTTAAAAAACACAACAAAAATGGCCGCCATGCCGCCATCTTGGATTTTGAAGAAAAAATTTTGAACGTGCATCATCCCCTCCCAACCCTCTATCCGTGTGCCAAATATGCAAAGTGTAGCTTGAACCATGTTGGTGGGAGGGGTGGTAATATGAAAATAGAGAAAAAAAAGCTTAAAAAACACAACAAAAATGGCCGCCATTCCGCCATCTTGGATTTTGAAAAAAAATTTTGAGCGTGCATCATCCCCTCAGAACCATTTATCCATGTACCAAATATGAAAGGTGTAGCTTGAACCATGTTGGTGTGAGGGGTGGTAACATGAAAATAGAGAGAAAAAAAGCTTAAAAAAAACAACAAAAATGGCCGCCATTCCGCCATCTTGGATTTTGAAAAAAAAAATTGAGCGTGCATCATCCCCTCAGAACCATTTATCCATGTGCCAAATATGAAAGGTGTAGCTTGAACCATGTTGGTGGGAGGGGTGGTAATGTGAAAATAGAGAAAAAAAGCTTAAAAAACACAACAAAAATGGCCGCCATTCCGCCATCTTGGATTTTGAAGAAAAAAATTTTGAGCGTGCATCATCCCCTCAGAACCATTTATCCATGTACCAAATATGAAAGGTGTAGCTTGAACCATGTTAGTGTGAGGTGTAGTAACATGAAAATAGAGAAAAAAGGCTTAAAAAACACAACAACAATGGCCGCCATTCCGCCATCTTGGATTTTGAAAAAAAAATTTTGAGCGTGCATCATCCCCTCAGAACCATTTATCCATGTACCAAATATGAAATACATATGGTTACAAAGTTTTGTTAAACAAGTGTTTGACCACCGAGGTGGTATTAGTCCCCTACGTCGCTTTTGTGACATAAGGTGTTTTTGTCACAGAAGACACTAGAGTATATAAGCATCTTGGATTTTGAAAAATAAATATTGACTGTGCATCATCCTCTCAGAACCATTTATCCATGTACCAAATATGAAAGGTGTAGCTTGAAGCATATTAGAGGGAGAGGTGGTAACATAAAAACAGACAGAAAGACAGACAGACGGACAGACAGACAGACAGATGTTAGATTTTGAAAAAAAAGTATTGAGCGTGTATAATCCCCTCACAACCCCTTTATCCATGTACCATATATGAAAAGAACCATGTTGGAGTGAGGGGTGGTAACATAAAATAGAGAAAAAAGCTTAAAAAACACAACAAAAATGGCCGCCATGCCGCCATCTTGGATTTTGAAAAAAAACTATTGAACGTGCATCATCCCCTCCCAACCCTCTATCCATGTGCCAAATATGCAAAGTGTAGCTTGAACCATGTTGGTGGTAATATGAAAATAGAGAAAAAAAAGCTTAAAAAACACAACAAAAATGGCCGCCATTCCGCCATCTTGGATTTTGAAAAAAAATTTTTAGCGTGCATCATCCCCTCAGAACCATTTATCCATGTACCAAATATGAAAGGTGTAGCTTGAACCATGTTGGTGTGAGGGGTGGTAACATGAAAATAGAGCGAAAAAAAAGCTTAAAAAACACAACAAAAATGGCCGCCATTCCGCCATCTTGGATTTTGAAAAAAAAAATTGAGCGTGCATCATCCCCTCAGAACCATTTATCCATGTACCAAATATGAAAGATGTAGCTTGAACCATGTTGGTGGGAGGGGTGGTAATGTGAAAATAGAGAAAAAAAAGCTTAAAAAACACAACAAAAATGGCCGCCATTCCGCCATCTTGGATTTTGAAGAAAAAAATTTTGAGCGTGCATCATCCCCTCAGAACCATTTATCCATGTACCAAATATGAAAGGTGTAGCTTGAACCATGTTAGTGTGAGGTGTGGTAACATGAAAATAGAGAAAAAAGGCTTAAAAACACAACAAAAATGGCCGCCATTCCGCCATCTTGGATTTTGAAAAAAAAATTTTGAGCGTGCATCATCCCCTCAGAACCATTTATCCATGTACCAAATATGAAAGGTGTAGGCTGAACCATGTTGGTGGGAGGGGTGGTAACATGAAAATAGAGAAAAAAAGCTTAAAAAACACAACAAAAATGGCCGCCATTCCGCCATCTTGGACTTTGAAAAAAAAATTTTGAGCGTGCATCATCCCCTCGGAACCATTTATCCATGTACCAAATATGAAACATGTAGCTTAAAGCATGTTGGAGGGAGAGGTGGTAACATAAAAAACAGACAGACAGACAGACGGACGGACGGACGAACGGACGGACGGACGGACGGACGGACGGACGGGCGGACGGACGGACGGACGGACGGACGGACGGACAGGCGGACGGAGTGCAATCTTATAGTATCCTTACGGTTCCCGTAGGGGACTAAAAATAGTTAGAAGTTAAGAAATAATAGCCCAGACAAACAAAATGTTGACGACGGACGAACGACGGTCAACTTAACATCAGAAAAGCTCCGCTAACATTTTGTCAGGCGGGGCTAAAATACAGAAGTAATATGCACAGGTGTATCACGTCCACTTATAAAAAACAAAACTCCAAATTATCCTTCTCTGTTCACGATTCTGTAATAACGGCAAGTTGCGGTGTTCGGAATTTAGGTCATGGATGAAAATCTGATCACATGGTGAACATATCAAAAACGACCGCTTGTCGCAGTAAACTTTTTCATCTAAAAAATGTTAGCAAAATTAAATTTTTCATTGGCACAAAGAAGTCGGGGCGACTTATCCGCGCCTTTGTTTTCAGTTTCCTTGACTACAGCAACTCTCTTCTGATAGGAACCAAAATCTATTTTTGAAAAGCAACATAAGATCCAGAATTTTGCCGGACGTGTGAAAAAACCCGGTCGCAAAAGTACCAGTCACCTCACACTAACCCATTCTTACTTACACTGGTCATCCGCTAAGCAAAGAATTCAATTTAAAGTTTTACTTTTGGCACTTAAGTGCATCGAAGGATTTGCATCACCCCCACCTGCCTGATTCGGTAGCCAAGCATAAAACATAGAGATTTCCGCGGTTATCAGATAAACTAAAATTTGTACAGCCCGCATTTAATTTCAGTACTGCTGATGAAATGGAGCTTTGTGGTAGTTGGCTCGAAGATATATAATTCTCTCCAAGTCTACTAAAAAATGTTTATTCACTTGAATCATCAAAGCCTGGCATAAAAACAACCTTTTCCAAACGATTTTTGGTGGTTTAAATGCGTGTGTATGTGTCTATATGCAAGCTTGTGGACTTCATTGTACGGGCATAGATCACATTATTGTGTATTATAGGCTATAAAATTATTATTATTATTATTATTATTATTATTATTATTATTATTATTATTATTATTAATTATTATTATTATTATTATCATCATTATTATTTGAATCTGCCCGATCAAACTTGTTCAGTTTATCGCATGCAGAATCACACGCTAAAGGTAAAGTGTGCGCATTTCGCATGGCGGGGAACAGATGAGATGACTTGAACTACCAATGACATGTTACATAGTAATCACGTGACATCAGCATAGCACCCTCCAGCAACAACGTGGATTCAATCAAAGCCTAGTTGTTAGAAGTGTGGGAGGCTCAAATGCGATGAGACAGAAATCGTATGCAATCACGCGATTTGAATTACATTTTGCGAGTATGTCTAGAACTTTAGATAGGTGAACAATTGGCGATGTATATGTAACAATCGGATTGTGGGTTCAATCATTTCGTGAATTGACTAAAACTTTCAGTTGGTTTGTGAAATGACAGGGAGGGTTAGTCATTTCATGAAACGATTAAATTTGTCAATCATTCAAGAAATGACTGGAATCCGAAGCCAAGCATTTCAGGAAATGGCTGAAACTATCAAATGTGTTTGAATAGAGTAGTTTTTGGGTAGGAACATAAAGCCATACAGTACGTGGAGAGTAGATTGTAACTAAATCACCCGCGGAGTGGATTTATCACCCAAACTATAACTTTTAAAGTTTGTCCATGTCGACAAAAAACACAAGCAATGTTTCAACCAATGGACCTCCGCGTTTAACCGGGAGGTCCATTGGCTGAAACTTTATTTGTGTTGGTTATGCTTTGCAACAAATTAGCAATTATTGATTGGGTGGATTCTCCACTCTGCAGGTGATTTAGTGATAATATACTCTCCGCGTACAATACTTTTTTGTCAAGATTATACTCATAAACGTTTAATGTGTGGAAGAAAACATAGAGGATATCTAGTGTTTTTAAGTGGATACCGAAAAGTATTTCAGGAGTGACCGAGACAAATGTTTATTTTTCGCGAGCGCTTGCGCGAGGGAAAATCATCATTTGTCTCGGTCACAAGTGAGATGATTTTCGGTATCCACTTAAAAGCACTAGATTTTCTTTTTATTATACGCTTTTATAAGAAACTGATTATTCCACTCGTTTCAACCTTGAATTGATGCATGAAAGTAAACAGCGCATTGAATCATTGAAAAGCGGAAGTGATTTGATTGATACTCGGAACAGATAGCGTCTTGCAATCTGATTCAGTTGGCGGGTTTCTTGTCCAAACTTGGCCTGAAAGTCCGTAATATAAGTTTTTGGTTTGGTACGTCCTTTGAAAGGACGTACCAAACCAAAAACTTATATTACGGACTTTCAGGCCATGTTTGGACTAGCGGGTTTCGTGCATCAATTCAAGGTGAATACGTGTTGAATTATTGATGTAAATGATCGGTATCCACTCGAAAACACTAGAGTTGCTTTTCATTATACGGTTTTAGAACAAATTGATCATTTCCAGTGATAATTTGACTCGTATTCACCTTGAAGTGATGCATTGAAAGCTGCCATTTTGATTGATACCATGAAAGTGAAAATTTCTATATCTACACAGTGAGGGATACGATTTCTATCTTTCCGCAATTTCTTCGATAATCTATCGTTTAGGCGTATAATAAATAATAATATCACACACACAGCAGGTCAGGGGGCCAATATTATGAAAACTGTTACAGTTGTATTTTTCAGAATTGTATTTTCTATTTATGGAAATAACTGACTGAAATGAACCATCAGCATTTTCAAAAATGTGGCAATTTCTGAAGGAGAAACCATTCAATGTGTATAATATTGTGAATACCAAGACCTCTAGAGTTATAATTCTGGGGAGGACAGAACCAAACGCATGTCCACAGATATGCAGTTAATATAGTGATAAGGAACTGTAAAGTTATCTCACGGAGGAGGGCGGAGAGGAGAATAGACTGTGGAGATAGTGGAAAGCTAGAAGTTAACCCTTTACCCAACGCAGATGATATCAAAATTTATTATTTTAAATATCATTTTTTCAAATTTTCCAAAAAATTTCAACAAAACCATATTATGTGACCCCTCGTTGGAACGAGCTCGTTCCGATGAGGGGTCACATGATATGGTTTTGTTGAAATGTTTTGAAAAATATTTTTTCAACTGCTGAATTTGCATATTACGCGGACGGATGCGACCGATTCGTTGGGTAAAGGGTTAAAGTGGACCCGGGAGATGTCACGAAGGTCATTGGGTTGATCTTAAGATTCCATCCATCTTCCATTATTGCACTGTCATTTACAAAACTGCGATTAAAGAGAGGGAGAAATATAGACATTCGTGATATTAATTCATTGTTACAAATTGTATAGTTACGGTATTAAATAAATTGTTTCTTTTATAATTCTCTCTTTACATGGGTGTGCCATTACACAACCTGAAGTCATTAAGATCAAACTATCGAATAACAGTGAGTAAAGAAAACGAATTTATAATATAAAACTTGAATCGCGAAGATTACGATTCCGTCAGTGCTAAGATTGACTTCACAGAGGCCAATCTTGCTATGGACGATATTCTACACTTCCATTTCAAGTCGTAACTTCCGGTGGCAAACTGTATCTCTTAAAACATATTTGCCACGCGGACAATTATGTAGTGTAATTAGTTTTTTAAAAATTCAACAAAATTATATCATTGGGCCCTTTATTCGCACCAGTTCATCGAGCTCGTTCCAATAAAGGTCACATATTATGGTTTTGTAGAAAATTTTTTAAGAATTTGGGGAAACATTAATATAGCCAATTTTGATATCTTGTGGTTCGGTAAAGGGTTAAAATCTGTTCATGGCACGTGGGTCAAATAACAGAATGTGTTCTCGGAAAATTGAACAATATACAATGAATTATAAACTGTTCCATGCCAAGAAGACTTCAAACAAATCACACTTTACTTTCCGAGATTTGGTTCGTAAACAACATAATTTGAGAAACTTCAAAGGCCAGTAATGCTACTCACTGTCTCTTTGATCACGCATTGCGTGCAGAATCATCTGATTGACTTGCGTGTGCTCCATTGAAGAGCATTTCATGTACATGTATTTTACCAAACTCAATTAACCCTTTGAACACGAAAGGGTTCCGACCAGAAGCATGATACGTCATAATTTCATTAAAACCCTTTACCTAACACGAAAAGCAGACGACACTTGCAAAAAAAATTCTTGAATAACTAATTTTTTTCATTTTTTGTCTCAAAAACATAGGTTATGACCCCTCGTTGGAACGAGCTCGACGAGCTCGTTCCAACGAGGGGTCATAACCTATGTTTTTGAGACAAAAAATGAAAATATTTTGAAAATTAATTGACGATTTTTGAGAATAGCGCTGGCCGGTTTTGGCCGTTACGTTGGGTAAAGGGTTATGGAGGATGGCTGCTAAGTGAAGGTGTGGGTAGACCAACCAATATGTTCGGTCAGTTTATTTGGATTAGACAGCGAAGTACACACCCCTCCTATTTGAGTTTTGGCACCAAAACATTTTGTATGGTACCAAAGTATCCAGAATGGCCACAGGTGTGGCACCAGGCAGTTTCGAGCCAGCGAGAACACCGCTCTGGGATATTTAGTTTTAGAATGCCCTAAATACCTGCCTTGCAGAAGAAAGACTTCTGGGGAAAATAGTGGAAGAAGGAAAACATGACAGATAAACTGACGCGATAGCATATGGAGGAAAGGGTCAAGAGGGTAGCTGGGTAGATTGGAAAAACGGTAACAGGGGTATTATACAGCAGTTTATGTCTAGATAATTTCTTAGGAGGGAGACTGGAGGATGAATGATCTGCGATGAGCGAGGCTGAGGTAGGCCTCTTCACCAAAGGACCCCGGCAAGTCAGCAGATGGCCAAAGTAGTAGTATTATTATAAGCTGTAAATTAAATTACTGCCAACCATGAAGCCTTTGATTATGCTATGCTGTTGTGTTCTGTGACCTTTAGTATTGTAAAAGTGAATTTTGTGTTATTCTTTGAAGTATCCTGGATTCAACGTTAATTACACAATTTGACTTATTGTCCAGTTCAGTCGCCTTGGACAGGTCGTAATCCACGCGTGATCAGTAACGTCCACGCATGCGTTTACCAGGTAATAAAAATCATCAGCAGCAAAATTTTAATTAATGAAGCACCGGTTGTACCCGGTCCTTCATAAATTCAATTTTTGATGATTATTCCTATAATTAGTGTTTGGAATCTAATATTATTGCCTTCGTGGAAATAATGCCCACCCGTGATAAGTGACCAGTCTTCCGCGGCTGTGCTGTAACAAATAGATTGTGTAAAGAATTCAGCAGAATTCTGACCATTTTATAAAATGACTGAAAGTTCTCGTCATTTAATGAAATGGCTGACCCTCTTCTTCATTTCACGAAAGGGCCGTAACAAAAATAAATGATTTTAATAGAGAATGAAATTTCATTTCTATTTCACGAAATTATAAATAAGCAAATTGTTTACTTGCTCATTGGACTTAAATGAAACTTTCACAGTCATGGCCATATCGTGTTGAAAAATAAGCTGATAAGTAAATGAAAAGATGTGAAATAAGTATTTTAATAATTGAAACATTTTGCATTCTTTTGAGACATGAGGTCCGACAACCTACTGGAGAGTGATTTATTAGTTCTCAACGGCAACAGTCACACAATCGCATTTGGTTAACCAAAGAAAAAAAAAACAGTTGTAGGATAGAAGTCGATATTAAAACAGGTATAGCCTGTGTTAGTATTGACTTCTATCCTATAATTGTTTTTAACCCTTTACCCAACGCAGACGATATCAAAATTTATTATTTTAAATATTATTTTTTTTAATTTTTCAAAAAAATTGAACAAAACCATATCATGTGATCCCTCGTTGGAACGAGCTCGACGAGCTCGTTCCAACGAGGGGTCACATGATATGGTTTTGTTGAAATTTTTTGAAATATAATATTTTTTCAACTGCTGAATTTGCATATTACGCGGGCGGATGCGGGCAATTCGTGGGGTAAAGGGTTAAGAATGGCTACAGAGCCGGGAGGGGAAAATGGCCCAACCAAACACTTTTCGGAAAATGTTCGGCTCGTTAGGAAACCTTTGACGCTTTTTTGCAAAAATAAAATGAAAATTATTGATTTTTGCTGCAACACATGTTTCTAGACTGGACTTTCGATAACTAAGTGTCTAACATTGTTTTTGGTCTGTCAGAAAATGTTGGGATTCAGCCCTACTCCACCTCAACCCCCCCCCCCCCCCGCACCCGACCCACCCCCTCAGGCGAAAATTTGTCTGCGCCGCTAAGACGCAAATTCCTAGAAAATGATCCCGCATTGGAAAATTGTCCCCTTGTATTCTAAAAACACAAAACATGTGCTCAGACCTTTTCACACTCTCTGCCTGTCTGAAAGAATCTATTCTCCATGTCATATTATTGTTAGCTACATGGCATTGTTTAATGATCGAAAGGGGCAGACATATGCAGCCCCCGACTCCCGAAGACGAAAGATTTTGCAGATCACGTGACCCGGGAGCGGTTGAAACTGAACTACATTTCGTGATGGAATGTGCGGAATATGAGTTTATCCGGAATAACGTTTTTCGCAGATTAGAGCTTGAAAATCAAAAACTTCTCTACGATGAACGTCGAGGAAAAAATTCACATTCTTGGTGAAAAATAATGAACCCAAGCTGTGTAACATCATCTGTAATATGATCCTGCTTTTCTTAAAACGACACGAGTTGAAGCTCTATCAGCAGTAATGGTTTCCCGTAACGGTTAATTATTTATCACAAACCGACAACAGTTAATATTATCATTACCATACATTACCATACAATTATATTGTTGGATTATCTTCACACTTATTGTTATTGTTGTGTATATCATGCAATCTGCCTGTCCTTCGTGTTTTTGCTGAATTTACTTATCTATCAAACTAAGCTCCATTTAACATGCAGACAAGCCGAAAAATTACATTCTAAATGTTGTTCTAAGGGACAAAAATAACCCTTTCAGAAGCGTAACGGGTATAACCGGAAAACTCTGCTAACCCTTTACCTAACGTAATGGTCAAAACCGGTCAGTGCTATTCACAATAAACAGCTGCGCCATGAGCACATGATACGCCCGTTGTTAATAAAAAGAAAGAAGCACACAATATGAGTCTACATGTGTACCTAACCCATATTTTTTATATTCATGTACAATAATCAAAACCAACAGAATACAGTAAAGCTTACTCAATCGTATATCTTTTAACTGAATATTCATGCTAAATAACTAAAATTTCAAAACACAAAACCATTTACTATACCTATAATACAAATTTGTCCTGATAATTGAATATGTGCTTTAAATTAAAACTCCTGTTAATTGAATAAAAAATTATTGAAAACCATCTTTTGCTGTTTTGATTGTCTCTGACGGCCAGTGAATTCCTTCATTAAATGCTGTTTTTGATCCTTGACCCTTTACCTGATGCTAGTAGCAGGCGACACCTGTAGCAAACTAAAATTTTTTTTTTCTTTCAAAATATAGGTTATGACCCCTCATTGGAATGAACAAAAATTACTAATATTTTTCAGATGAGAATTTTATAACTGCAAACAATTTTAATTGGCAGGAAATGAAAAAAATCAATGTCTTTCAAAGAAAAAAGGGGCATAACTGTGGTAGAATTTGTCAAACCAACCTCCCAAATCACACTTGACTTGTATTTTGACATGAGTAATAAGCATATTGTAAATTTGATTATCCCATTTGGTTTAAACAAACAATTTTATTTCGTCAGAAATAAAAAAAAATCATCGATTTTCTAAGTAATAAAGTCCCATAACTCTGGAATGACTAATCGAACGGTTTCGTCAGAAATAAAAAAAAATCAATGATTTTCTAAGTAATAAAGTCCCATAACTCTGGAATGACTAATCGAGTAACCGAAAGAGAGCATTCTTCCATCAACATAGATCACCTACCAAAAAAATCACGAAAAAGGGGCATAACTGTGGTAGAATGTGTCAAACCAACCACCTAAATCACACTTGACTTGTATTTTGACATGAGTAATAAGCATATGAAGTTTGGAAACGATCGGTTAAAATAAACAATTTTATTTTGTCGGAAATGAAAAAAAAATCAACGATCTTTTAAGTTATAAAGTCCCATAACTCTGGACTGACTAATCGAACGGCGACACTAACCGAAAGGGAGCTTACGTTCTTCAACATAAACCACCTACCAAAATATCACGAGAATCTCTCACAGCGTTCTCGAGTTATTGTACGACGTGTAAAAAATCAACGATTTTCTAAGTAATAAAGTCCCATAACTCTGGAATGATTAATCGAACGGCGACACTAAGAAAGAGAACTTCTTTCCATCAACATACACCACCTATCAAAAAATTACGAAAGTCTCTCAAAGCGTTCTCGAGTTTTCGTACGACGTGTAAAAAATCAACGATCTTCTAAGTAATAAAGTCCCATAACTCTGGATCGAATGGTGAAACTAACCGAAAGGGAGCTTCCGTCCATCAACATACACCACCTACCAAAAAATCGCGAAAATCTCTCGGACCGTTCTCGAGTTATCGTACGACGTGTAAAAAATCAACGATTTTCTAAGTAATAAAGTCCGATAACTCTGGAATGGCTAATCGAACGGCGACACCAACCGAAAGGGAGCTTCCTTTCATCAACATAAACCACCTGCCAAAAAATCGTGAAAATCTCTCGAAGCGTTCTCGAGTTATCGTACGACGTGTAAAAAATCAACAATTTTCTAAGTAATAAAGTCCTATAACTCTGGAATGACTAATCGAACGGCGACACTAAAGGAAAGGGAGCTTCCCTCCATCGATATACACCACCTACCCAAAAATCACGAAAATCTCTCAAAGCGTTCTCGAGTTATCGTACGACGTGTAAAAAATCAACAATTTTCTAAGTAATAAAGTCCCATAATTCTGGAATGACTAAGCGAACGGCGACACTAAACGAAAGGGAGCTTCCCTCCATCGATATACACCACCTACCCAAAAATCACGAAAATCTCTCAAAGCGTTCTTGAGTTATCGTACGACGTGTGGCCGGACGGACAGACGGACGGACGGACGGACAGACGGACAGCGGTATACCGTAATACGACCCGTTTTTTCAAAACGGGCATATAAAAATCGCCAATTACTTTTCATTAGTTTTTAAATTTTTGTCTCAAAAACATAGGTTATGACCCCTCATTGGAACGAGCTAATCGAGCTCGTTCCTATGAGGGGTCATAACCTATGTTTTTGAGACAAAAAATGAAAAAAAATAGTTATTGAAGATTTTTTTTTGCAAGTGTCGTCTGCTTTTCATGTTAGGTAATGGGTTAAAAAAAAAACATCATTACCACTTCAGAGGGCGTTCTCTAGCAGATTAAAGCGATTTTACCTTTACGGTAAAAGTGTATAATGCGCAGTCTCAAACCGGAAGTTGTGTGTTAACCTGGTTAACGGCCCGCCTCCAGATAAATATTTCGAAAACGCCTCGGCTCCGATTGAAGTTTCAAACGCTCGTATAATACTGAATATCACAAATTTGTGCACTTTCACCATTTGGTCATGAATTAATAGATTTGGAAGAGCTCAGGTAGCATACAAAAATATTTAAATTAAGCTATCATGTGATTGACCACGTGACGTTTTGTTCATCTCGAAATAGGCGATACATGTATTTTGGTTAAATATCATTGTGAAAAACTAGAGATGTCACAATCAAGTGAATTTGATGAAGAATCTTTGGATTTAACCATTTTAGAAGTGGTAATAATAGAAATAACAAGATTTTGTTGGGCGTCCCTGTTTATTAACGGCCCTCCAGGAATGATTAACAGCCCTCGGGTCGTAAGCAGCCCTCGACTTTGTCTCGGGCTGTAAATGGACCCTCTGGTTGTTACTCATTCCTGTCGGGCCGTTAATAAACCGTAACGCCCTCCAAAATCATGTTATTGGTATATTGACATTCAAATTTTATTATTCTTACAAATTTTTCCTCCAGACATAGCTTATGAAACCTCATTGGAACGAGCTCGTCGTGCTCGTTCCACATAAGTTATGTTTTCTGCCAAAAATATAATCTTTTTTTAATTCAAGATTTTTCGTACAAGTATTGTCGTCTATTATGATACAGTGTTTGGTGACTCTCCGTGCTTACGAACGGTGTCGTCCTATATATACTGTCCATCGCAATGGGGCGAATTTTCTTGATATTTGCAGAAAGAAAGAATAAAACCTTAATCCTTCAGCCATTATTAGGGCTCTTGGGTTAAATTATTACTGCGCCCCCCCCCCCCCCCTACGTTAACAGTACGAGTCCATTATGTTGTCCAGGGGCCAAAACTATAAAACTTTTACAATTGTGTTTTCAGGAATTGTATTTTCTAGTTATGACTTTAAATGGGTTGAAATGAACCATTAGCATTTTCTGAGATATGGCAATTTGCCACACGTTTTTTAAATGCTAATGATTCATTTTAGTCGGTTATATTAATAGGTAGTAAATACAAAACAATTCTAGAAAATGCCATTGTACAAGTTTTATAGTACTGGCTCCTGTTTTTCGATACCGTTTCAGTGAGACTAACAACTCTAGAGACCTTCTAGAAATCAACAGATCGGCTCGCCTACCCAGAAATGTAACTAGGTGGCGGTGTAGTGGTGTGTAGCACTGACTCCCCCTCCCTACCTAAAGAATGAATGTTCCTATCGGGACATGTTTTTCTGATTTGGTATCTCAGATTTCGATTCTCTCCTGTGAGTAATGAGAGTATCCACGTACTTTCTGAAGACACAAGACTTGGGACTGGACTGACACACACTCACACGGCCGATCATACAAATGGAGCTCAATTCAGGCTATTAGAGGCTTAAGGGTAAAAAGCTGGAGTACAGAACGTGCGGACTAAATAAAAGGCTGATAATCCCATGCACCACGGCAACGTCATGTATTTATCCAGAAATAAATTGCCAAGAACTCCGAGTGTTTTTTAAAACTATAATTCCGACTGACCAATATGCCACCTACATCATCAAGGCATGCCTTCGACAAAGGCATGCCCAGATGATGTAGTTGAGATATTTTATCAGACGGGACTTGAACAACATCAGTCGGACCAAATCAGATTTGCACCCTCCCCAACTAATCCCAATCCATCAACTTCGCCAATCCGTTCCCTCAAATGCCAACTAACTTTTAGACTTCTAATCACACCCTTATCCACCGACGTGTTTTAACTCTATGATACCAACTCTTTCATAACTGGAATGTTCTCTGAAACCGTAGGTGAGGTATATTTAATTCACTTATTATCAGCAATCGAAAACACGATCGTTAAATACCACAGACAGATTGATCTTTACTCCACTGTGCTATTGAGACCTTTAGTCAAGTCAGAAACTTGACAGCCTTTTCTGTTTATTTGAATGTTCTACACAAGATTTTCAGTGTTCAACTTTTACAAACTGAAACATGTCGACACTGAGGCGTTTTATGTTTTTACAAAGGTGGAAATTAGTTTTTGACCTATCGTGGGACATCCAATAAACAGCAATCCCAACCACCTTAGTTCATCTCAATTCCTATTAATTATTCATTGGGAGAAAATTAATGAAATTATTGATTAATTAATTTCTCCGAGGTATAATAAACGCGTGCACTAATCAAGAAAAGTGATGATGTGTATTGGGAAAAAGCAGGCAGTAAACATTCGCTTAATTCGTTCCCATAAAAGAACCATACATCAAGGTTAAAGAAAAAAATGAAAGACACGTACAAACACGGAACGACATACGCGTGTGAATGGGTTAATCGATATGGCACGAGTGCCATCGCGGAAGGATAGAACGAGAGGCCGCAGTCCTCGAGTTTTATCATTTCGCGATAGCACAAGTGCCATATCGAATAACCCATTCACACGCGTGTGTCGTTCTGTGTTTATTACACGCCTCACGTCTATGTAAAAAAATTATTAAGACACTCAGCAATTCATTTGATAACTATCAACAAAAACAACACATTTTATCGCCAACCAAATTTGCGAGGGGAACTCAGGGGACGATTTTTAGCTGTCGCTAGGGATTCAAATTGTAATTGCGGTGCACGATTTGTAGAAAATTGCAGTGAACTTTCGGTTTTATTTGAAAATAGCCCGTTAACGATTTCCGTTCCGCACATATGTGCGGAACAGATTTTCATTTTCAGCATGGTTCAGTGTTGCTGTACATGGGAATTTCATAGAAAAGGTGTGTAATAAAACCATTTGGATCATGGTGGCAAGATTACTTTATGTCTATTTTCTCAGACTCTGTATTTTTCGCTGAGTGGAACTCCAACCATACATGTTTTATAGTAGATGGCGTACTTTCTCACCAAGTGGGCGTGTATATTGGACTCCAGCAAATCAGGATGTACCAAACATCTGGCAACTATTCCAACCACTCCAATACACATCGAAACTCCTATTCAGTCAAAGTATTTTCTCGATCCGCAATGCTCAATGTCTTCTTCCAAATATACTGTCATCATTTGTTTCAAGTCAGTGCACAAGGGCGTAACTAAGGAGAATGTTGCGGACGACCCCCCCCCCCCCCTCCCAGCGTAATACTATTTTTCAGGCCTGACATTTTCTTCTAATTTGAAGACATAGAGAACATTTCGATATACCAGCAGTCTGGTCTGCCATTGATCAGATGAAAGGAAACAGCGTTTCTTCAATTTAAAAAGCAAAATTTTCTCCGATTGGGCCAAACTAGGGTCTTCTCGATGGGTCTAATCCTCCCAACCCCCCGCCCCCACCCCCCCCCCCACACACCCCTCGGTAGAACCATTTTTGTCGAACGATCGATGAAGATGATACAAAAATGCCATCGATCGCTCAGATGCAAGGAAGCCGCGTTCGTTCAGTTCGCAAAATCAAAATTTTCTCCGGGTCTGGGGCTCCCTTGGTGCATTCCCCGGTAATTTTTCTTGGCCCAGTCCGCCCCTGGACTTCCACAAACTTTATATCAGCAATGCAGTCTAGACTTGGTTCCAGTGTTTTAAAAAATCACTATTTTTTCTTGAAATTGATTTCCTGAGTAGGATTGGGACCGACTGTTGTATGTCGACAATCCAAGATGGGAGTGATTACAGCTGATTAGATCAGCCTGCTCTACTGAGGAAAGAAATAATTACGACGTATATTTATTCAATTAAATCACTCAGAGGGGAGTTAAAGCGATCCACTCTGATTGTCTTTGTTGACTCGTCCAACAGAACACATCAAACATTCGCCCCCTCGGTTAAACTTTCTTTTGACGGGTTTCAAGTTGTAAGGGTGTACAGGGCAAACGGATTCAATACTCCAAAAATTATTCCTGCTTCTGTACACAGATATAGATGAGATAAACAAGACCAACATGTGCACCAAACTTGGAACACCCGTGAGTTTAAGCAAAGCACATGCCTTGGACTTGTAGGGTTCAAGTGGTAAGTTGAACGGGAACCCAAAAATGCATATTACTGTATATTATTACCACTTTTGAGGATGTTCTCTAGTATATTAACGGAGTTTAATAGGGCAGCATAACTCAGTATTTCAGGGCGTCATGCAACCTGAAGAGATCAGGTGACCGTTAATGAAAGTAAAAGTCATTAGGTATAACAGTACTAAATATTTTCCAATAGGTGACCATTATAACGTTCGTGTGAACAAAATATGATTGTATCATTATAATTTCGGAATTCAATATCTTCGTCAAGCACAGTCCTTTAGAAAACTATTATGCCCTCAAAACAGAGGGGCAAGCAACAAATAAGAGAGAAAAGTTGACAGGAAGGCAACAGCCTGTCACCTGCACATTTTCTTCGCGAATTCCCAACAAAAACACACCAATAGTCAATTGTATATTTTACGCCCCCAAATTCATCAAATCACCCACCTTTTCTCTCTGGGATATTAAGCAATGCGGCACGATTTAAGTATAACGCTTCAAAAGTTTTTAAAACAACATATGTTTTGTCAAGGCGATTGGCTTCGGAGATTGCATCACTTCGGAGAGCAACTTTCAAGGTGGGTAACTCTAATATAAATATTTCCACCACCCCCCCCCCCCCCCCCACGCTCGCTTCTAGTCATGGTAATATTCGCCCTCAGGCTTATTAACGGCCCTCGACTTCGTCTGGCACCAGAAATAGACCTTCGGTCTGTAATTCATACTCCTCAGACAGTTAATAACCGTAACGCCCCCCCACCCCCCACACACACACACCTGTTATTGCATGTTCGCCATTGAGTGTAAATTACTCACCAAATTTGAATGATCTATCCAAGTTATCACATCAGTCATAAACCATTATTTCCTCTAAAGGTTTTTTCGAATGTTGCGATAAAGTAATCAACGAAGATTTTTTATCACAGCAGCCATCACTTGAGTCGACCACAGTGTGGGTAAATCTCGTCTGCCCTAGATATTTGTCGTTAAATTTAGCTATTAAAATTCGTTAAATGACAGTGTCGTCTGCTTCCTCTAATCATTAATATTAATATTTTATATGTGTAGAAGGGGGCAGATCTTCGCAAGAAATTTTATAGGAAAGAGTATAAATCAAATCGGACAGTGGTGTTTGTCTTCTTGGCAAATTTATATGTTTTACGGGTATATCACTGCCCCAAGGTTTGCGATGAGAAAGTCAGTTGAAGTCGACGGTACAATAAACAGTTCTTGGTGGTATTTGACTCCACACTAAAGGCACTGTTCTAATATGGCTGAAGCGACTTCAGCCACTGTCGTGAGTCGTTAACAGTTCGCATACGCTTTCTTCGAAAAGTCTTTCATCAGCAACTTTTTTCTGGCTTCTCCATAAAAAGACTAAATATTCCTCTCCCATCCGGCAATTCAAAAAGTACTTTTTTTCATATAATATCCATTAAAATTTTACTTTCCCATTTTCTTTTATCTCAAAACAATAGCTTTTGATCCCTCATTGGAACGAGCTCACTGAGCTCGTTCCAATGGGGGGTCATAATCTATGTTTTCAAGGCAAAATGAAAACTTTTTGTTATGCAAGAAATTTGTTTTTGCAAGTGTAAATGTTGTCTCCTATTCGTTGTGGATAAAGGGTCATTCAAGTGATAATCCTAAATCACAGAAGTACATTAATATCTCTGGCTGGGCTTTCATCACAAATAGATGCCTGGAAGCGATGGTAAGAAATTGGGGGAAATATTGAACGAAGAATTGCTTGGATAGCGATTTTTGTGTGCCGCTCATGAAGATTAGGTCGTTTCATCAGATATACGATATGGCTTGAAGATATGGTAGAATTGGTATAGCAGAAATCGTATCAAAACTTGATATATCTGAACATCCTCGTCGGCAAATATATCATTCTCGACTGCTGTGAATCTCCGCTAATTTTTTTCTGATATACGTTTACAAACATTTTTCTTAATATAATCTCAGACGTTGTTTTTTTTATTTATTTATTTTTGTTTCCAAGCCATGAGTTGTGGTTCATTCTAGATCTGGTTTTCTTTTCACGGTATTAATATTATCAATCATTTTGAAAAAAAACTCAATCAAAACAGCAATATCAGTAGCGATAAAACTTAGGCGATAAAAAGATCTTGCATCGTTATTTCAGTAACAATACAAGTCACTTGACGTCGCGAGATACGAACGCTCGCACGCCC
This sequence comes from Pictodentalium vernedei, assembly GCA_031216915.1. Taxonomy (NCBI): domain Eukaryota; kingdom Metazoa; phylum Mollusca; class Scaphopoda; order Dentaliida; family Dentaliidae; genus Pictodentalium; species Pictodentalium vernedei. The sequence goes on from CM062293.1 coordinate 229,761,871, forward strand.
GACGGACTATTTCAGTTGTACTGGTCATCACAAGTCATTCCATTCAAAAACTGAGATGTTGGAACGAACGTTGCGTCTAGTTTCCCGCGACGTACATTACATGTTACTGGGAATTGTGGGATCCAAAACATAAACAATCCACCTTGCAAAATACACCACAGCAAAAAAAAAAACTGTAGAAGAATCGCAAAATAATTGAAAGTGAGAGCACAATAATTTTGAAACGAAACGTTATTATTGCATGCTTCAAAACATTATGAATGAAATTACGTCATTTATTTGAAGAGATCCTAGCACACTACATAGAGAGTAATCGCTTGACTGGACTGGTTACGTGAAATAATTCATGAGAGGTGCGGGACGTTGTACAAACACGAGTGCGTGAATGCGCACGAGTGTTTTACAATATAGTCCCTCGCCTCGAATGAATTATTTCACGTAACCAGTCCAGTCAAGCGATTACTCTGTTTATTACTTTTCATTATTAACGATAATTATATTATTTAACCCTTTACCTAACGTAACGGCCAAAACCGCCCTGCGCTATTCTCAAAAATCGTCAATTAATTTTCATTATTTTTTCATTTTTTGTCTCTAAAACATAGGTTATGACCCCTCATTGGAACGAGCTCGTTCCAATGAAGGGTCATAACCTATGTTTTTGAGACAAAAAATGAAAATAACAGTTATTCAAGAATTTTTTTTTTTTTTTTTGCAAGTGTCGTCTGCTTTTCATGTTAGGTAAAGCGTTAAAAAAAAACAATGAAGTACCCATTACATCCACGGCAAAGCGTCTTCGTTGCGCGCACGGATACATTACCCAATTGTTGATTGCATAATTCACTTGTGAAATTGTAGTTTATAATCAAACTGGGAAATCCCAGTAAATCACACTTTGGAAAGTAATAAAAAAATATAATTTCCCAGTTGTTTTGGCAAACCACCCACCTATCCATTGGGTGACTTCTTGATTTGAATTGAGTTGGTTAGAACTACCCGACGGAAAGAGCAAACTTGCATTGAGTTTGATTATTTTTCATCACCATGTACAATTTCATTCATGTTGAAGGAATTTTCTCACGCGCGGTTGGGTTGACAGGACTGGTAAATGGGGTTCTATCATTTTGATCCGATGAGTGTGTTTTCTGTTTGTTAACGATTTTAGAGGAGTCATGGGTTTTATTGACTGAAGGGTAGATAAAAGTGTTATGTGCTCATTGTGCTTGTCTACAATATTTTATTGCGACTCGATTCGTCGTGATTAAAGATTCTGTACAAGCACAATGTGCACATAACAAATAGGTGCATCTTATCGGGAAAGGGTCATAAAAGGGCTAAAAAATATTTTGTTTGTTTCTGTTATTTCGTTGTACATATAAAACCCCAGTGCAAGTATATTCTGCAACCACACTGTGATTCAGATTAGCAATTTATAGATATGAGTCAAAGACAGAACACAACGAGGGTGGACTACGGGGGCTGGAATCAACGACCTTGGCCGGAGTTTTTCCTCTATTTCGCGAGCACCGAAGGCGCGCGTGAAATACAAGAAAAATTTTAACAAGGGTTGTTGATTCCTGTCCCCCGTATTTTACCCGAGTTCTACTCTGTTTTTTATGCTATGATTGAACTTGAATTTAGTGAATGAAGCTGATATGCTTCAAGAAAAATATCATATTCGGCGGTCTGATAACGTCTTTGCTTGACACTGTTTTTGTCGCAGCATTTCATTCACGACATAACGTCACTCAGATGCGAAATGTCTACTCTAATCATATAATATTATGTTCTGATGTGACTTTCTTACACGTAATCCGAATTCCACGCGCGGTGTGCTTAGAGCATTTCACACTGTCTGTATTATTATCGCGTAACGTTGAACATACCTCGCAATCGTGGTATAATATAACAATAACATGGCTTTGGAAGGCGTTACGGTTTATTTATTAACAGCCAGAGGGGTTATAACCGACCCGAGACGAAGTAGAGGGCCGTTAATAAGCCAGAGGACTGTTATTCAGTCCTCGTGGGCCGTTAAAAAACCGGGACGCACGACAAAATCATGTTATTACTATTATCACCAAGATCGGAAGCGGGTGACAGGCTGTTAATGAAATTTGTTTTCATTAACGCCCACCGTTCGCTTCCGGTTGCATGGCGTCAAGCGTTACTGACTTTTACAGCCCCGCTATACTATGTTAATGTACTGGAGAACGCCCACTAAAGTGGTAATAATGACGAATAACAGCATATCATCTTAGTGGGGAAATCCATAAATACAGAATGCTATTCTGAGACGTATACCGGAATGAGTGGAAAGCAAGGTTATTGGGTTGAGACAAGGTGTAGATAGATGGGCGGATGTGGTAGCGATCGTTTCCCTGCGTTATTTTAAGTTCTTTCCGGTGCTTTATTAATAATGTAAAACAATTTCCAGTTCTCAATTTGAGTCGCGAGACAATACGTCATGACATCTTTTTTTATACTTCTTCGAAGTTGGGACAATACAAACGACACCATGTACGTCCGAATGTCTATACATGTATGTCTGAAATTCGGGTGTGCGTAACTCCTCGAACATTTAGAAACCGATCGCGATAAAACTTCGAAGACATGACCAACAAAAAGTGCACGAGAGCATATTCCTTGATGATTTTAATCGAGTAATATCTCCTTGAATTTACATTTATCATAGCTTTCCAAATGTGATTCTTGTGTGCTCAACTCCTGCTACTTATACATTGATGAACTTATTTTGTTAAACTTGGCAAACTCAAACATGCTCATATTCGCATATTTTAATCTGAGATGATTTCAGCTGGGTTATCTCCCCTTGGTCTTAGAAGATTTATTATAGATTTCTGTATAACGCCCCTTGAGTTCCAATGAGTTCTATGTGCCAACTGGCACATAGGACACATTGGAACTCAGGGGACGATAAGGTTCTTGTGTATCAACTCCTGCAACACTGATGAACCAATTTCGATGAAACTTCGCTAACACGACCACTACCATGCGCATGTTTCCAAATTATCAGTCAGCGACGGGGGGGGGGGGGGGGGGGCTGTGGCTCAGTAGGTAGAGGTGCAGGCTGCAAGCCGAGAGGTCCTCGGTTCAAATCCCACCTGCGGCAACCGCGTTGTGTCCTTGGACAAGACACTTCACCCCCATTGCCCATCTGGGGGCACGGTGACGTCTTGGACTAAGGCGTACTGCACGTCGATGGTGCACTTGTCTTCAACAAATGCTAACCCTGCTGGTGTGGAGTTAGTATGTTGGGGAGCTGACAGTTGCCTCGCCGTTGCTCGGTGGTTCTCTCCGGGTACTCCGGCTTCCTCAACCCGTAAAACTGTCATGGTCATGATTAGCCACAGTGCAGATATATATGACCTTAAACCCCATTAAATAAATAAATAGTCAGCGACGATTTTAGCAACGTTATCTCATCTCCAACTCAGAAGATTTAATGTAGATTGTTTATGAGATTCTTTTGTGTGCAACTCCTCCTACATTTATGAACTGATTTAGATGGAACCATGACCATTAATATGTGTATATTCCCAAATTGTCAATCCGGGACGATTTTATTCAAGTCATATGCCCTTCAACGTACACGCTAAAAACTAAAGTGTTAAAAACTACACTTGAAGTGCTGTATTTAACACTTACTAAGTGCTGAACTAGCACTTTGTTCAAGTGTAGATATCCCAGAACTTGACAGGTGTTACAATAATACCACCTGACACGTGTAATGTCGCGACACTTAAAAGGAAACAACGCAGATGACGCGGATCAGGCTCGAACTCTCGAGCCTGATCCCCGTCATCTGCGTTGTGTCCTTTTAATTATGTACCCACCAAGCGCAAATCAAATTATGGACGATTCTGGAAGAACCACCAATGCTAGCTAGACACATGGGAAGTGCCATCCATTCAAGTTTCAGATGTCTGACAATTGTAATGTCTAAGTGCTTAAAGCATTGCACTTTGAGAGTTAAAAACAAACCCTAAGAGTTAAAATGGGTTTAACACCTTGAAATTGTCCGTTTTAACACTTTAGTTTTTAGTGTGTAGATTTATTGTGGGTTTCTAGATGAGTTTCTGTGTGTAACTCGTCTTATTTATGAACCGATTTCGACGAAACTTCTTAAACATTAGGGCCTACTACTCATAAGTTAAACACATGCGCAAATTTTCAGTGTGCGATAACTTCAACAAGATATTCTCTCATTGAATTTCCGGGATTTATTTAAGATCTTTAATAAGATTATTCTGTGCGCAACTCCTCGTGCATTTATGAATTGATTTTGATGAAACGCCTCAAACATTATCACTAATAAGTGAACATGTGCAAATTCCAGAATTTTTAAACTGCGCTCATTTTAGCCAGGTTATCTGCTTTTGAACTTAAGACTTAACACGGATTTGTGTATCAATAAATCTTCATAACACTCATAAAACTCGATGATTCGATCTTGACAATTTTGTTCATAGCGATTTGTAAGTGGACATGAGCATACTTCAAAATTTTCAAAAGCTGCGTGAGTTTTAGACTAGCTTACCTCCTCTTGACTATAGATTAAATACAGACTGCTCTTTGACTAGCTTTTGGTCAACTCCTCCTATATTCTGTTGATTATGATAAAACATATTGCCGAATTTTGAAGCTCCACATTCAGAGGTGCATTCTCAAAAATCCAAAGTGTGAGTATTAATCACCTTGAGGGATAGTTCTAGTTGTACTTTTAATTAATAACATACATAGAGATGGCGGGTCTTTATTTTTCTGATTCAGTTTCGGTTTCGATTCGGTTTCATGAAAAACCGTCGGTTTCCGTTCGGTTTTTCTGTGTGTTAAAACACAAAGTAAATAATACTTCAGACTCCTTAACTTCCGAATATTTTGTACGACACCTCCCTCACTACAAAAACGACCAGCCTATAAGTATCTTCATTGGGTTCAGGTTAACTTCCCATTGAGCATTCTTGTGGGCCAAGGGGATCAGTTTCTAAATCTAATGAGTTAGAACAAATAAATCAGGGTAACAGGTGAATAAACTTCATCATTTGTGTTTGGTCTCATTTTCTACCTTATTGACTCGTCCAATGGACGAGCCAATATATAAGCAAGAAAATGTGGCAATGAAAATACGAAGTATTCGCCTCTTTGCCGGATAGACTTAATGACGAGAGTACATAAATGCCATTATTCCAGCTCCTTCCAAGTAAAATAGTTTATGCACAAACACAGTAAAACCGTTTGGTCAGTTTTCGCTGGGTTTTACGGTTCGGGTTTCCGGTGTGTCACAAAAGCCGGAATCGGAACTGGAAAACCAAAGAACCACCAAGCTCTGAATATACAGACTATGGGGTTGGCGCGCCCGATCAATGTCATTTATATTTCTTGATTTCCCATAAATTCTGTGATCACCGTACTGTAACAGCTAAATTTCCCGGACTCTAAGTCACACAACCCACCATATGTTGTGGGCAGTATCTCAAATAAAGGCTTCTTGTTGTCGCTTTAAATAGTTTTTTTCAGATCTCAACATCATATTTTCTTCTGAAAGGTGGAAAAAAAATATTACACAGACTCAGCGATTTAATTGAATCACAGTGACAAAGAATGCTTTTCAAAGACTTAGTTCACTTGACATGAGCCTCTTTTAATGTAAATCTGACAGACAATGTCGGCGATGTCATTCCCAGAGTTTTGTAAAATGTTAGAAGGTAAAAGATACTGCGTCCGTTCGTGATGTCTCTAGTGGTTACAATTAGCAAGAGTATAAAGTACTTCTCCATGTGTTAACTTTTTGGGAAAATTTGAATTGGGGGATCTCCTGGACGTCACATATCGTTCAATTATGAGTACCACGTGGATGTCATGGGATCGGCCATGTTGTGACATCATGGTGATGGGTGGCGTTAGTGTGCATGCACAGCTCGTGTTGTTAGGATAATACGTGTTACAGTCGTCCATTTTGTATGATGATGATCGTTATTTCTGCTGCGCACGTGGCTGCTATGAGCTAGGAAGGCAACCAACAGGACGGCGTATGTTCTGAGGATGTTTTCGATTGGATGAGAGTATATGAAATTCCCACAAACGACCCGAAAACTACCACAAATCACCCAAATGAACTTTATCTGGGTCAAATTTTGTTATTCTGCCTATAAATCATCGTTTCTACCCCCGCCACTCCACCCCTCACTACTAGGGTTATAGCCATACTGTTTGATTCGATGAGAGTATCATCGAAAACGACGCGAAAATTATCGAAAATTAACCAAATGGACCCGACATCTACCTAAAATGACTAAAATTAATTCCCGAATCAACTATTATAGGTTGCACTTAGTACCATGGGACTGGGGGTCTCTTTACCCGGCTCAGTTTTTGTTATTCTGTGGTAAAGCCCCCCTTTCTGTCATCTCCGATCTGCTCCTGCTACCTATTATTCCCTACTCCTAGAGTTATAGCGATACTGTACCGTTCTTATAGGGTACACAATTATTATTTCTTCAGTATTTTCGACTGTTCCACTTGACCACAAAATTATTTCATCTACTTTAGACCTGCTCCTGTGTAATACTAATTTGCAATATATAGCCAGACTGACTGCTTTACCAGGGTTTAACAACCAATCGAATCGCTTTATTCACATTAGTCACTGCCTTCATCCTCTTCGCTTCTGCGATTGTGATCTCTAGCACAATACACGCAATACTGGTAGAGGAAGAGGCGGAAAGTGCTAATATGCGCTCGTGTGCTAGCGCACAAGATGCGCAAAACATATGCAGCGCACGGGCACATGCGGGTATTTGGGGGGTATTTGGGGGCCACCAGGGACAACTGTTTGGGGACTAGTCACAACAAATGTTTGGGGACAAGTGGGGACCAATATCAGAAATATCGTTGTCGTCGAACTACCGACTCAACTCAGAACTAAGTTTTCATAACCACAAACTACTATTTCTGCTACTAGCACTGTTACGATCTCTACAGCCGCCACTGCTTCTAAATCCATCACTAATACTGTGACATGTGCTTGTACTCATGTGCGGTGTGTGTGGTGTGCACTAATTCACAGGCACATCTCATTGTAGTGGTGCTGGATTTAGCATAAGATCCCCCCCCCCCCAAAAGGGAGGAAGTGGACATTTCCTACTACTCCTGCCCCTAACATTTTCATCACTGAGCACTTAAGTGGAACCGTGGCATACACTACTGCATATGGGGATTAGGCGATTCCATTCTGTATTTGCAGGAATTTTCGGTAATAGGGCTGTTGGATTAAATTATGATTTACGCACCTTAATTATTAGTTTACCATTGTGTTATTTGCTCATCGACCACTGAATTTTCCTTTTCGCACACATTTATGCATTCAAGGATGCGAGGGTTAATGTTTTACTGACATGACAACCATTACTTATTCCCAGTCACTTATTCGACATTCGTTATGAAACTATTTTATAAGGAAGTGAGAATAAGTAACGGTTGTCACTTCCTCTAAGGTTTCTAGTACATTGCGAAATTCGTAAGAGGACGTTCATATTAGAATATACATCCCTCCTTCGGATCTCTGGTTCTCGAAAGTGGTGTCCAACTTACAGAGCCATTCTCACACCAGGCCAGGAGCTGGTTGGGTGGCCGGGGACGGTTAACACCGATGAGCCTGTATTTAGAACATGTTTTGTCTGTCAAAAAAAATGTTAGTTACCCGAATACCAATATTTTCTCTCAGACACTGACTGAAAGCCGCTTATTAAAAACAAATTGACCATTTGCCGAAGTCAAAATTTCCTTTAGGCAAAAATACCCAGATGTTTCATATATCGTTTGTATGGAAGCGGGGGAGCGCGGTGGCTCAGTAAGTAGAGGTGCCGGCTGCAAGCCGAGAGGTCCTCGGTTCGAATCCCACCTGCGGCAACCGCGTTGTGTCCTTGGGCAAGACACTTCATCTCCATTGCCCGCGTGGGGGCACGATGACGCCGTGTACTAAGGCGTACTGCACGTTGATGGTACGCATGTCTTCAACCAATCTAACCCTGCCTGTGCTGCAGTGCGGAGTTACGATGTTGGGGAGCTGGCAGCTGCTCGTCGTTGCTCGGTGGTTCTCTCCGGGTACTCCGGCTTCCTCCACCCGTAAAATTGTCACGGTCATGATTAGCCATTGTGCATAAATATGTGACCTTAAACATAAATAAATAAATAAATTGTATGGAAGCGCTCCTTATGAGTATGTGACATCGAGTCGTCGTGAGTACAAATATAAAGATTTACTTTCGTGAAACGAAACGGAATTCTTTAAAATAATAATAATAATAAATGAACGTTTCGGACCTGTTTTATTTATTGTCGTTAAAAAGAACTATATTCTGTTAGCTTTCAAGTTCGTACTGACAGACAACAACCCGTGAATACTGTCGAAAAGATTTACCTCTCGCCTCATCATGTCGCGAAGTTTTGAGATCCTAGCCCCAGGCTTTTCTCAATCCCACTTTGATTTCGAAACTTAACCCGTTGAAACACGGCGTTTAAACATCTATCCAGTTTGGACACCACTTATACGCCCAATATACAACGCCATTGCAAAACCTTTCACTTATAATTTTGGGAAAACAGATAGACAATAATATCGCGAGGCAAGCATTATCAGTCTCGCGTGGTGGTAAAGGCGTACTTGAATTCCTACAGAAACATCAAAGTAGTTAATTAGAAGGTATTTGCTGTTCTGAATATTCAGATGCGAAAACTCATTAGCCGACAAGAAGCAGCGTCGGAAGCAGATTTCACTGTCAATTAAAACAAGATCTACTTTGAATCTGGCATCATACGGAAGTCACGTGAATAATGTAACACCCGCAGCATATTTTAGTAACACAATATCACGATACGTGTGATAAATGAATTTCAATCATGCAAAGTCAAATAAACTCTACTGTCTGTGTCTGAATACATAACTTATCGTTGCGTAATTGAGGGCAACGTGTTTTGACTCCCTCTATGCCGGAAGTGCCTACTGAAATAGCAAAGATTTATGACATTCATCGCTGATGTTTTAGTAATAAAACAGAAATTTTATATTTGTATGAAAATTGTCTGCTTATGATTTCATATTGTGTTAGAAACTAGAATCTGCAGAATCTCCGACTCCACCAGTATAAGGTGAAATTCCACTTTTTGCCGGTAAATATAGGTTATTGCCACCATGTTAGTTTCCTGGATGGTGTATTGATATTGGGACCTCGTCTCTGGGCATATATCGACGTGTCCGTTAGGACGAGTCGGTATATGACCCGGGGGCGAGGTCGAGACTTCAGTACACCATCTCGGAGACCCACTTTGTGGTTACAACCAATTTATCTTACAATATTCCTCTCTTGACTTGTCCCAATATATTTTGACACTCATTGAGCGTCTTTGAATTGAATTTTTATGAATGAAGACCATGATATCATAGTGTTACGTTCTTGTGCTGTGCATGATGTAATCCCCATTCATTGTCCTAATTGTATAATATAACCGGTGAGGTTTATAGTAATGTTTCAACTGAGCGTTTCTTTGTTTTATTTTTCAGGTTTAACCCTTTACCCAACGTAACGGCCAAGAACGAGCAGCGTAATTCATAAAAATAGCCAATTAATTTTCATTATTTTTTTCATTTTTTGTCTCAAAAACATAGGTTATGACCCCTCTTTGGAACGAGCTCGACGAGCTCGTTCCAAAGAGGGGGTCATAACCTATGTTTTTGAGGGAAAAACAATTAGTTATTCTAGAATTTTGTTTGCAACTGTCGTCTGTTTTTCATGTTAGGTAAAGGGTTAACGCGTTGTAGGCCTATATAAAAATATCATAATGGCCAAAAATGATTTAGTCTAATTTATGTCATTGAGTTGGTTGAATTATATATCATTTAATTTCTGTTATCAAAAACAGTGGCCTCGGCATTACATGTTGTATGTGTATGTTTTATACCATGACTACCTATTCTACTATATACAAAAAAGCCTATGACATAAATTTTAGCTTTACACACCAACCGCGATGAACACGCCGACAATGGGACTTAAGGAGTTAAAATTTACACCTATAGTGGAACTACATCCAAGTTAACCTTTGGTGACCTCGCCTTGAATGCAAACTTGTCAAAATTTATCACTCGTCGCCTCGTGAAGAGTGAAATGAAACCGGCAATTATTTATTACGTTTTTAAATAAGTTAACCTCATAAGATACCAAAAATTAGCAGACATACGTTGTCTCTTGTTAATAAAGCATACATGATTCGAAATAGTATGTTATTAATTAAAATGAAAAAGGTCCCGTAATTTTCGCGTTTCGTTTTCTATTTCGTTTCGGCGATAAAATTAACAACGGAAGTAACGCCCACCAGTGCTCATGTAAACAAAAACAGATTCGCGCGCGTGAATATTGATTTTTTTAGCATTTAAACTTTTATTAATCTGACGATCATGGTATAAATAAAATATACCCAAAGTAGTTTGGTGTACCAAATGTTCACCACTCGCGGTGAAGTGGTGTTAACCGCGCGCCAAAGGCTCGCGGTTAACACCACTTCACCACTCGTGGTGAACATTTGGAACACCAAGCTACTATGGATATATTCAAAATGTATGTGTAATCAGTGTTTGGTGAGTGCAGGTAAGAAATGTTCTCTTTCTGGAACAAACAATCGCACGAGCTGTTGCTACCCTCAATAAGATTTGTATTCGGTCTAGATGTTTTTACTTGTTCTGGGGAAAATACATTCTTGTTGTAATATGGAAAACTGGAAGGAATTATAGGCTCTATTGGAAGAATATTACAGTCTACCAGTAGAAACTATTATACTACGATTGGTGTGCGTATTCAACGTTACCCGATACAATAAAGGCATTGCGAAATATGCTAGGTTCATCACATGTGCAATATGGCCTACGTGTAAGAACGTCATGTAAAAGAACGCATCTGATTTGTCGTTACGCATCTGATTGATGTTATGACGTGACTGAATGTTTCGATACAATACAATGTCAAGCAAGAAGGTAAGCAGAATTTTAAAATATCAACTTAATTTGTTTAATTCAAGTTTAATCGTGGTATAAATACAAAATACAACTCAGGTAGTGCATGTGGGTGGGACAGGAATCACCGATCCTTGTTGGAGCTTTTCCAATATTTCATTTACGCCTACGATGCTCGTGAAACATTCGATAAACTCCATTTCGGGTCGTTGACTCCTGTCTCCGTATTCCACACTCGTTACGTTCTGCCTTAGTGCTTCATATTTCTCTGAGAGAAACTGAAACTATAATTTCCACCAGCAGAATCTAAAACACAAATCACATGATCATTTATAGTATTGTTATTATAAAAGGGGAAAGAGAATTTCAACCGGGTCGCGATCCAGTCGCGATCCGGTGAAAATTCTCACTTCTCACCCAGCGCCACCGCCTACAACGCCACAACCTTACCTGCTTGAAAAGAAATGCGATATTTTCGGTGTGTGTGTGTGTGTGGGGGGGGGGGGGGGGGGGGGGGGGTATTGATTCAGTATTGATTTCGCAATGTTTTTTAAAAGTCTCCATCCACTGTTGTAAATGTGTCGCGACCTGGAGCCGGTACTACACTACTTTTACAATGGTATTTTCTAGAATTGTATTTTCTACCTATTAATACAACTGACTAAGATGAATCATTAACGTTTCAAAAGATATGATAATTTGTCAACTGGCAAATTGCCAGATGTTTGAAAATGCTAATGGTTCGTTTTAACCCATTCATAGTCATAACTAGAAATACAATTCTAGAAAATACAATTGTAAAAGTTTTATAGTATTGGTCCCTGATCGAGCAGAGTAAAACAATTCCTTTCCGATCACAGCACTCTAGTTTCCAATGTGGAGCTGGGGGAAAGCGTTCTTCGTATAATTCCAGTTTATAAAACCTTGCAAATGATTTTCTTTATGAAATCAAAATACCTCTTGAGGGATAGAGAAGTTTTATATTATCGAATTTAAAGTACCAGCGAACATTCAATATTTTCAACACGTAGCCAACTTCAATAAATTTAAAATATTTGTCGATCCAGACCTGACGCCATTCCCTGGACAATTTGACACAAAGCTTCCAAAGAATGATTTTGAAAAAAACTGTTATTTTTTTCGCCCACTTCATGTGACAGAACGTACATATGTATCACATTTGGTGAAGTACCTGTAAGGGGTAAATGTTTATGGGAAATGTTTCGCCCTCGGGAATTGTTCTGGTGAAATGTCATAGAGGAAATGTCTTCAGGAGAGTATGTTTCATACCAACTCTACAGATGACCTTTCTTCATCTGACTGTACATAGATTTACATTGCGGTAGAACTTAGAACACGGTAGAATCTCATATTCAACCGGTAGATCTTAAATTCCAACCGGAAACTGGAATCGTACATTTCTGTTATTCTGAAATCATTTCTGGATTTCCAATTTCTACCATGAAAAGCTGGAAAGAGACAATATTCTTATTTTGTGTCTAGGTCCTATGATAACAACAGGATCAGTAATTTCAGAGGCCAAATTGCACTCTCTTGGCCTACCAAAAGAAACCTTTTTTTCCATTCTGCAACAGTACAACACATGACTATGCCAGGCTGATAAAGCAACACAACAAAATTAAAAAAACAAGGGACATTTGTAACCAAACCACCATAACATTTGCTATGGTACATTGTAGAAATGTTTACGAATCCAACATTTCGTAAAGCTTTTCAGAAAATAACATTCAGTCTGAAGATTGAAACTATTATATGATCTTCTTCCCTACAACTTCATACCGCTCCGATTTACACAATTTTATTTTAATCAGAAAGTGTGTTATTTTAGGTAGTGTACCTGTTAATGCCAAATATTCATTATACACTCCTCATTAAGTTAGAAAATAAAATTTATATAAATCTCAAATATGAATAATTTTATTTATTTTTTATTTGCCTATTTATATTAAAATGAATAATTCATATTTAAAATATTATTTTAGTAATCTGGAGGTGGGACGTTTATCTTTCAGTTAAACCTAGGAGAAAGGTGCATTGGAGAAGTGCCTCGATGAGCAGCTGTCTCTACCTACTCTGGAGAAAAGTCCAGATCTTGTCTAAAGTTATGCGATTTTAAATGCGTTTGAAGGCAAATTCCATCCACCAAAATATTTTGTTGGAGAAAATTGTTCGAGCGCAGCGATAACTTTATTTCCGAAAAGTCTTAAATCTAGTGATTTCATTGGCTGAAAGATACAATGTAAATAATTTCCTAACACTGTTTGAATATTTACAACTTGGTTTATGCAAATACATACGCATGCAGACAAGGTGATTATTTTCTTTAAAATTTCATTAAAACAGGATATGACAATTGCATATGGATACAAATTAACAATTTTATTCTTACAATTTTTTTTTGATAGTTATCCTTGTATTTTCCAGGGTGTGTGTGAATTTACACCGGTTTGGGAACTCATACACCCTGAGGCGAAGCCGAAGGGCGTATGAGTTCCCAAACCGGTGTAAATTCCCATAGACCCTGGAAAACACAAGGATAACGGATTTATTTCCAAGAATTTTGGTGTACTTAATACTTTAACCTACACTGTGGGCAAAAACTGACAGAAAATTTGTACTTTGCAAGTTTCTTAAATAAAACCAGACAAATATGGATGTCATTGGAACTGGCTCGATGAGCCAGTTCCAATGACATCCATATCCGTAGTATTTTATTGCACAAAAATATTAAATTTCCTGTGTTTTTATTTTTGTTCTAACATAACCGAGCAGAAGGTATGAATTAATAATTAAAAATGGGTACTTTTTTAGCCATACAGCTTGCTCTTGTATATTCTTGTTTTTACACCGCGGTTAAACACGGTGTAAAAAAGCCACTGTGGATTGCAAGTTACACCGTACCTCTCAGCCAATCAACATGTAGTATTTTGTTTCATTTGGAAATAATCAAAATTATCTTCTTACTTTTGTTTCATCAAAGGCCAAAAAATCAGGTCAATTATGAAACTATATTGTAATGTGGAGTGATCAATCACTTTAGTTCTTCGAAATTAAATTCGGACAGCATTTGATGGCTTTCCTCTGATGTTTTGTGAAACAGTTAAAATCCATTAAGCATCAATTCACTCCTCTTTCACAGGCCCATCAGTGTAAAGGAACGCCCTGAGTACTCCGATGAGCCTTCCAAATTAACTAATTTATTAATCTTTGATACGCCTCATAAAAATAACTGTAAATATAAACCATTATATTTTGTTTAGCAGGTAATACACTGTAACAAAGTACCGTTATAAATTAGGTAAAAGTACTGGCGATCGGCTCCCTGTACTCTTACCGTAAAATATTACGGGGAAAATACCATATAAACTATTTTTAGCGATGCAAGCCTTTTTTGTTCGCTCTTCGAGCAAAACACAGAAACTGATAATTGGTTTCTCTTCATTGCATCAGAAGGGGTTGATTTGTAATACAGGGTAGACAAATTAAAATCTTTAACCCGCAGCCGTATACCTTCAGCCAACACAATTACCCCTGGTGGGTATCGAACCGGTTTGAAGACGAATACCTTAACCACTGAGCCATCGCGCTTCCAACGCATCTATCGACAGAGACAATATCATTTTGAAAAAAAGCAGGAATTAAGAGTTGAATGTTCGTTCTGAAAAAACACACTCCACTCCACTAAACAAGAGTACTTCTTAAAACGCAGTTCATATGATGAAACTTGAAGCAGAACATAATTGCCGTATAACATACGGAAGAGTTATTTTAACAATAATTTCTTAAAGTGTACGCTTTGCCACTGAACGGAAAACTGCCTTCAAAGCGACGGATTTCAGCTTCGAAATAAATTCGCCACCACTTTATTCCAGGGTGTATGGAAATGCACACTGGTTTGAAAGATGATACACCCTTCGACTGTCCTTCAGTGTGTTTCAGTTCTCAAACAACGCCCTTAAATATATACGAGTAACTAACAGCAACCAGACGGAATATTGCCTAAATATTCCAGAACATCTGTATCTTGTGTTGGTAAAGTAACTGTCAATAACAATCAGCATTTGTCACGAGAGAGAAAAAAACAAGGCCATTTCGCTATTTAACGCTGGCTATAGTTGTATCTACTTCCATGAGACTTGCCTATTTCAAGATAACAGCTGGAATAAGTTGTCGAGTGCTCAGAAATGATTTCTCCGTTTCGCCCAATAACACTAGTTGCTCCTAGCATAGTCTCTTGGAAATCTGTCGTAGAGAGTTCCAAAAAATCATGTTAGGATTGGTAGTTTCATGGGATTAGAGAGTATCATTTCCTGTCTTAGCAACTTTCAATGGAGCTGAAACACCTGAATAATAGGTTTTTTAGGATTTGAACATTTGGTCCACCATGGTAAGGGCTGACTAAAGCTATTCCGGTCTTGGGAAATGGTAAATGCAGATTTCATAGGCCACATTACCTTTTTCACCTAAAATGACATACAGTGCACTTTTTGAATATCATAAAAATGACATGTGAATGTAGCACATCACAAAAGTAACATAAAATTCGATGGTTTTATTGCATTTGATCATCAAAATATTACAGCAAATTTATATATACTTATTCAACTTTTGAAAACAGGAAGCCAACTTGTTTGTGCCTTTTAAAATATTTCAATAGAGTTGCCATATTTCTTGGTACTTTGTAAGTTTCTGGCTTTATTGAGTTTAGAAGTAAAGACTGACAAAAGAACATCAATGTATAACAAGAGAACTCTCCTGTGAAGTCAGTCTCTCGATTATATAACAACTGAAATTAATTATCTGTCGCTTTATCGACCTGTCTCTTTATCGGAGTATAAATGTGGAATGGGCGTGTTAAGTATGAATGTGGGATGGGCGTAGCACTTCATACAAAACTATACACGCCCACCCAACAATCATACTCCGATAAAGGGATTCATAATTCATTTCAATTCTTATAATTTAATTCAGGAATTTACTTGTATTATAATGTACAATTACGTGGCCGGAGACAATTTTGTTTATATCATTGCAGTCATATCAACATTTGTGCACAGTTATTAGTTTCAACAAAGGTATATACACGCGGTATCGAATACTTTAGAGACAAACCAGCATGAACAACCCACGTACATACCAGCTAACAGCCCATCAGTAGCAATTAGTTTAATTTCACCGTTGAAGACGCTCGTGATGTTCCATTTGACAAATAGGCGGCAGGACAAAGCAAAAACATTCATACCATAGGAATACTATTCACCGTGTTATGAAAAACACACTTCGACCAATCATATGCAAGCAAATTGGATATCATTTAAGAAAATTAAATCATATTTACTTGAATCTGCCCCGGCTCCATAATAACCCATTACCGTGTGACGCTGCCAGTCACACTCTGTTTTGTCGCCGTTGTGAAAGTCAGAATTTCTGATAAATGTTAGATTTTTTCAGGGTAACCACATATGTCGAATATCGGCCCTACTCCCAATGAGATCTGGGCATGATTTTTTCAACCCCCAACCTCAAAATACCCAATCCATCTTACTGGTTGGACCTACAAGGGTACGAACACATTTGATAGATATATTTCAGAAATGGTAGTCCGCAGGTAAAAGTGAGCATAGCAGTCAATAATGTTTCGGTTTCGTGCATTTCTCTTTTCACCTTTGTAGTTGTTTCTAAGTAAGTCTTGGCTGCCTGTACAGGCAGCCGAGACTTGCATAGGAACACGAAAAAAACAAAGGATGTACATTGTGGATGTGAAACAAAAATGCTGATAAATCTCCGTGCCTTTAAAGGTTGATCACTTATGAAATTGGACAAAGGGTATAAAAAAGAAACCAAACAATCTGTTATACCCTCTAATTTAGGAACAGTTCTATAATTTGGAGTCATTGATTACCGCTGTAAAGAAATGTTCAAAATCTGGCCTTCTGCGACGCAGTTCATTCCAACAACAAGGGCCCAGCACTCCTTTTCCTATACGGATATGAAAATCCCTGGAGGTAGCAGTCATCCACAGCCGCAAACCGCTATATCTTTGCCGCTGAAGAATGCAAATGATGCAAATCGTCCACACAGAACAAGAACAGTATGAAGGGGTAACACGGTATTACAAGTCGTAAGGATTTCTTAAATACAGTTCATATAGTTATAGAATTTACAGCGATGTATCTTGTTTTGACGAGTCGTGCTGTTTTGTTTCAAAAAGGATATAACTGTTTAAATTCCTATCTCTGCGGGAGTTAAATGAGGTAGTTAATGACTAATGTAGTTCATGGACAGGTAATGAGAAGGCGCTGTTCTTGATCCACGTACAATCTACAGAAATATATCCTTTATCTGAAAAGTAGGCTCAAACTCTTAACTCTTGATGAACAAAATATGTCTCCAGAATATAGTGGTATTCATAATTACTGTTCATTTAGAGATATCTGCAGAGGCGGACTGGCCGTATGGTCCACCGGGAAAATTCCCGGTGGGCCCCCCTATTTGAGTTTCCCTTGGAGCCCACAAGATTTATGCAGCCCAACACCTGATGGTGCGTGAAATGTCGTGAAAATGACCAAAAGGTGAAATGGATTTGACTGCATAGACTGCCGGTATATCGAAATGTCCTGTATGAGGAGTGCCAATGGCGGCCCACATAGAGGACATTTCGAGATGACAGCAGTCTAGCCCGCCATTGATCGCTCAGATGAAGGGAAAAAGCGTTCCTTCAATTTCAGATTTTCTTCATTTGGGTCGAACTATGGTCTACCCGATGCACCCCCCCCCCCCTCCCCACCCCACCGGTAAAAACATTTTTGTCGAATTATCAGTGAATATGATATAAAAAGGCCATCGGAATGTCCTCTATGTGGACTGCCATTGGTCGCTCAGATGCAAGGAAGCCGCGTTTGTTCAGTTCGCAAAATCAAAATTTTTACGACCGAGTTGAGAAATGTTACACACAAGATCACAGTTCATAGGAGAGTTAGAAGTTCGCGCCACTCCAAAACATTTCAATGGAAGAATCATAAACTTGGTCCAGAGCTAAAGTACCGTTAAAACTAGAAGTCCTGTCACGAAATGCGCACAAATAGCACGTCGATCTGCGCGTTAATCTACGCGTTATGATCATAGTAAGGCTATCAAATTCTGTACACATGGCCTGTGCACAAGCAATGTTTCAGCCAATGGACCTCCGGGTAACCCGGAGGTTCATTGGCAGAAACATTGCCTGTGTTTGCTATGAGTAACCAGGAGAATCTGTCGTGCTTTGGATGCCGTTCGATATGTCATTTGCGCGCAATTCCTACGCGCAATTAAGCGTAGATAAGCGCACAGCTCGTGACAGGACTTCTAGTTTTAACTGTATTGATGCAATGATGAGGAATTATATGGGGGATTTCACAGAAACGCTTGCATCGATACGAACATGTACATTCTTGATCATCTAGATTAACTGGAACGTTTTTGGATTTGAGTAAATTATAGGCGTAGATTCAATAATGGCATGACTGAACCACGGAGGTGATGTTATAGGTATAGCACAATGCCTGCTGGATGTCACATGTGTCGTTATGATAACCGACTGGATTTGCTATGGCGTGATGTCATTCCTTTTGTGATATATAACATCAGTGCGTATACATAACACACGTTAGAGAAACACGTGTTTCTCTCGTTCGCTTCATCACTCGAAGACCGCTATCTTGAACTTCTATGGTAGAACACGTTTCCTGTTGGTTGTGTCAATACTATTCAAAAAAGTAGGGGATATCCAAACGGATGTTGATATTTTCGGAAAACGGTATTGGATACGCGTGATTGGACACATAAAAATGTTACCAAGTTTAGTGTGGATCGTGAATGTTACCGGCCGACGAAAACTTCGCAGAGATCCGTGCGTGTTAATGTTTTTCACACGAGCGCCGCGTTAATGTCTGTGGGGTACGTTTTGAAATTTTCATTTGTACTGGATGGGCTTTTTCGGGGGTCTCGTCGTTCTTTTCTTGCTATAAACTCGTTCATCAATAGTATCTGGTCGAAACGTAACTTTTGAGGTATGCAAAGACTGACACGTGACGAAAGTTTACGTGAGTTGGCATGTTGGAAGCTGGCAACAGACAGACTGCAGTGGCTCAAATTCTCAACGTTACTCAATCGGTGATTAGCAGGTTGTGGTCACGCTATCGTCAGACAGGCAACGTTGATGACAGACGTCGGTCAGGTCGTCCAAGGGCGACAACTGGTAACCAGGATCGTTTCATCCGAAACACAGCATTACGTAACTGCCATCAAAGTGCCTCAGAAATTGTATAGCAGCTGCACCGAGCGACAGATGTGCGGGTCAGTGGTCAGACTATCCGAAATCGCCTACAAAGCTGGAATTTGTACGCTCGACGACCTCGAACAATTCCGCGTTTGACCGAACGTCACATCGCAGCAAGGCGTAATTGGTATAGAGCACGACAGCGCTGGGACAATCGTCGGTGGAGCAACGTCATGTTTTCCGATGAATCAAGGTTCACTCTCGACTAACACAACAGGAGAAACAAAGTGTGGGGCCGGCGGAGCGAACTATACCATGACGTAACCGTTAGGCAGCTCGATCGTTTTGGTGGTGGATCGGTTATGGTGCGGGAGATATAAACATGACAAACAGAACAGCATTACATGTCATCCAAGGGCGTGTCACTGGGCAATACTACCGTGACAACATAGTAGCAGCACATGTGGTGCCATTTGCGCGACGTCACGGCCGTCGATTCATTTTCCAAGATGACAATGCAAGAGCACACAGGGCCCGTGTCGCTACAAAGTTCTTCCAGAAGCAGAACATCACTACACTGCGTGGACCGGCACAAAATCCAGACCTTTCCCCAATCGAGCACGTCTGGGATATGCTTGGCAGGCGCATACGACAACGCCAACAGCCCCCTACCAATGTCCAGAAACGCGCCGCCGCTGCACTGCAGGAAGAATGGAATAACATCAGTCAAGCTGATATCGGACGTTTGGCGTGGAATATGCCACGTCGGATCCGCGCTTGTCTCGCGAACCGAGGAGGATTTACAAGGTATTGAGGTCTTGGACTGAATGTGGTAAATTCTCTGACCGACCGCCCATGTCTTCTACAGCTCAGTGCGTGGAATGTGTGCTAGTCAGACACCAAACTATCGCTGAAATCATTCACCAGATGTCACAGTGCAATGCCTTAACTGTCTTTTTGATGAAAATATAAATATATTTCTTCATATATCTTACTTTTATCAAATATCCCCTACTTTTTTGAATAGTATACTCTCCCAAAAAAGAAAGTGTGCATGCTAAAAAATAACACTAAAAAAAGATATATATCACTTTCAGTCATGGAAATTTTATTCAATCACAGATGAATCAATTTGTGATCAACACGGGAAATTTCATTACGCTACGACGAATACCCTTGGTGCCATGGAGAGTCAAAGACATTAAGGGTCAAACACAAAAGTCACACACTCAATATCTGGTATGACCTCCGTCTGCATCGACTACTGCTGTGCATCTACGCCTCATGTAAGCGGACAAGTTAGCAGGAAAGTGTTGTGGGATGCTGTTCCATATTCTGATAAGCTGTCTTTGGTGTTCCACAAGCGTTGACGGTGCATGGGGAAGCCGGCGTAGCTGACGTTTCATTTCGTCCCATATGTGCTCAATGAGATATCGGGCGAATTTGCGGGCCAGGGAAGAACATCCACTTGTTGTTGCTGCAGATACTGTTGAACAACACGAGCTGCGTGGGGTCAGGCGTTGTCCTGCTGTAGAATGACGCCGGGGCCGTGACGTTGCAGAAATGGGATAACAACAGGTGTAATCACTTCATCACGATATCTGGCTGCATTGAGATTGCCATCAATAATGACCAGCTCAGTTCTGTTACGGGCAGTGATGCCACCCCACACCATGAGAGCCCCTGTCCCATAACGGTTTCGCTCCACGACACATGGATCTGCGTAGCGTTCGTTTCGACGTCTGTACACTCTCTAGCGGCCATCTGATGATGAAAGATGGAAACGACATTCATCTGTGAATAAAACACGTCGTCACCAGTGTAAGGGATGCCTGAGATGTTGTCTACACCACTGCAGTCGAGCACGACGATGACGTAACGTCAAAATCGGACGAATTGCAGGTCTTCGATGACGTAAGCCGTATTCTCTCAGCCGGTTGATTACTGTTTGATGATGTATCCGTCTCAGGTTAGGGATGTTCCTGGCTGTCGTCGTTGCCGTTTGTTGCCCGTTCCGGAGATGGACGACACGAATATACCGATCTTGTGCAGGGGTGGTAACTCGGGGTCTCCCGGAGCGGGGTCGGTCTCGAACGTCATCATGTTGTGCATGTCGATGGACTTGCCTGTCTACAGTGTTACGGTGGCAGTTCAAATGCTGGGCAACCTCTCTGTGTGTTCTGCCAGCTCTAATCATACCCAGGGCAAGGAGACGTTGATTCATTGTCAATCTTGGCATGCTAATGTGGAGTCGTTTTAACAGCAGCGCAAGTTTGAATGTGAACGATAGGAAGGCCTTAATTTAGTGTTCAAATACCCAAGGATTCACACTGCTGCATGAATTTTCAGACTCTCCACATGCGAAGCATGCCTTTTCACAAACGTGCAGCACGTCATTTAACGTTAATGCAGTTTTAACGGGGAAAGCTGTTTTTGTGTTCAATTTTACTTATTCATGAACAGGTTAACACTCTTTACACCTACGAAATTATTTTTTTGGAGTTTGATCAATTTCTGCAATGTACACTTTCTTTTTTGGGCGAGTATATATTATAAACTTCCGGGTGTCCTAGAGCTCTGTTCTATTGAAGTTATGTAACTTCGTAGTATAGTAATAATAATAATAATAATAATAATAATAATAGATATTTATATAGCGCTCATTTCACAATAATAAAAAGTTCCATGGCGCTTTACAAGAAAAATCATGGTTACATGTGACAGTACTTCTGTACTGTAGATTTGCATAGTGCTACGCGGAAATCACTCCGAGTATGGTTTACCAAAAAGATAGGTTTTCAGTACCGATTTGAAAGCACTTGGCGCAGTCTGTCGCACTGAAATGGGTAGCTCATTGAAAAGCCTAGGTGCACTATGAGAGAAGGAGCGGCCACCATATGATACCAAGTTGCAGGTAGTCTCTTCAAGCAAGTCATGCATAGAAGACCTTAACGTGCGTTTAGGCTCATACGGAACCACTAGGTCGCTTATATAAGCCGGGGTCAGATCACAGCAGCGAGCCCTGTGTGCAAAAAGTAAGACCTTGAACTGAATCCGCGATGAAATAGGAAGCCAATGAAGATCTTTCAGGACTGGAGTTATGTGTTGGCGCCGCTTCGTCAGTGAGACAATACGGGCAGCTGTGTTCTGTATTTGTTGCAACCTTTGTATCTGCTTGCCTGGAAGCCCATACAACAATGAGTTGCAATAATCTAAGCGTGATGTGATAAATGCATGCACCAGGCACACTGCAGCCTTCTTCGTCAAAATTTTTCGAGAGCGACCCAGTTTACGGAGGTACCAGTTGGCAGACTGACATATTTTGGTAATATGATCAGCCATAGTTAGGTGTCTGTCGAAATAGACACCTAAATTCCGAACCTTAGTTGACGGATTAATCACTACATCACCAACCATGAGCCGTGGCAGAGTGTCTGGTGCGGGTCTGAATCTTGAGGAAAATACTATCAGCTCAGTTTTTTCGTCATTTAATTTAAGTTTGTTTTGTAGCATAAATGCTCTCACTTCCTTAATACAGTTTTCGAGACGCATAAACTGTGTGGCTGTATCTTCATAATCAATGGGGTTAAATTCTACATATAACTGGGAGTCATCAGCGTAAAAGATGCACTCAATACCGTGTGAGCGAATAATGGCGCCCAGAGGCTGCATATAAAGGGTGAATAAAATTGGGCCGAGAACGGAACCCTGGGGTACCCCAAATTCAAGTGAGGCTATTTCAGATTTGTTGCCATCAACGGTAACACACTGGGTTCGGTTACTCAAATAAGATCGAAACCAATCTAGTGCTGATCCTTCTATTCCTAGCTGAGAAAGTCGTTCAAAAAGAATTTCATGGTCAATCGTGTCGAATGCGGCTGAAAGGTCAAGTAGCACCAACGCAACACCTTTTTTGTTGTCAATAGATTCCAAAACCGCATTTTGGACTGAGAGAAGGGCAGTCTCTGTTAAATAACCAGGTCTATATGCAGACTGCTTAGGGTCAAGTAAACAATTATCGTCCAAATGCGCACGCAGTTGTTGTGCAATGACTTTTTCTATAATCTTGGAGATAAAAGGAAGATTCGAGACCGGGCGATAATTTTTCAGCATTGTGGGATCAAGAGATGTTTTTTTAAGAAGTGGGGTAACAAGAGCTGTTTTCAGACTAGGCGGTAGATAGCCAGAACTCACTGAGTTGTTAACAATTTCTGTAATGCTGCCAATGAGTACGGGAAGAGATGTTTTAAGGAGTGTAGTTGGTATCGGATCCAGATCACAAGTTTTTGATGGTGAAGACATTATGATTTTTTGAACAGTCTTCTCTGAAACCGTGTGAAAATGAGTTAGTTTTGAGGATGGGTTGACAGTTTGAAAGGGCTGGTCAGGTTGCCTATTCTCCGTATCTGCCTTATCCAAAGACTCCCTGATGTTTTTAATCTTTGTGATAAAAAAGATGGTCTGAACCCATTTGGGTCTCTTTGTAGCCTGTGGAACGCACATTAGTGCTAATCCATCATCTAAGGTCATAAACTATTCCACCCTAGAGGTGCAGATTGAAGTGGTCGTGTGTGTTTGGTTCTTTCAAATGGTCCGCTGCTGTGAAGATGTTACTATTTTTAGGGGTTTTTTACGTTTATCGTATAGTTCTAACCCTATTCTCAATAAGAGCTTGTCAAAAGTCAATGCTTGTAAAATGGAAGAAAATTATAGCCCAGGTTTCGCATTCCGCGCCTATCAAAGATCAATGTCAGTCATGTAAAATAAATGTAAAAACTAAAGATTAGAGATGCTCTCAATCAGCGCTTATAAGCCATCAATGTCAGGATGGTAAAATTGCGAAATATTTACACCAGCGGAACGAAATTTCACAAATAAAACATAAAAGACAAAGGGCATGGCAAGTTTTGCGTTTCTTTTTCGAGAGGTGAGATTCAACAGTGTTGTGGGAAGGAAAGTGGGCAGAGAAATTCGACCAGATCGCGCCTCAGTCGCGATCTGGTCGTACGTTTCTGTCCGCGTTTGTCATCACATTATGGTAAACCTGTTATGGGGGGAGGGGGGATTTTTTCAGCGAGCTCAGGACGAAGTATGTATGATATTAAAAAAAGCTGTAACGTTTGACGTTCATATTATTATAGTGTTAATTAAATTCAGAAATCAGTTGACTGAACTTGAAATAAAGGTTAACGAACTTCGCTTGAACGGTCTGTCAGGATATTTTTGTCTGATGGGAAATATCATCATTTAAATTTCAACAATAATATGTAATTTGTAGCTATGATACACGATATATACAGAATGATGGCAAGCTGTCATTGAAATTATTGGGTACCTATGTTTTGTCAGGACATTATGTGGTAGCCGTTTAATGAGACGATATTCACCGGTCTTGCACCGAGAAACATGAATTCTGTAATCATTTATTAGAGTACTATCAGCAGAAAAGCGAACAGAAAATTTTCATCCAAACGCAATTGGGTGGCAATTATCTGTTCGCTTTCTTGTTCATAACGGCGTAGAGTAATTAACTAATCGACTGTCAAAAAAATATGGGATAACATTTCATGATTTGCATCTCAAGTGTTATTTTATATCACCGTCAAATGGTCACTGTGGAAATATCGTTTACAACAAGTCTAATAAATGCATGACGTCAGAAGTCAACGTAACAACGTAACATTGTGAGTGAGTTGGTTTCGGAAGTTGTATGGAATTAATCTTCTCTTTTATTATATTTCATTAACTGTTTAGCAAAGACGAATTTGAAAAAAATATTTTCTAAATAACTAAAAAAATCATTCTCCAAATATAGCTTATGATTCCTCATTTGAACGAGCTAGTCGATGTGGAGTCATAAGTTATATTTTGGAGACAAACAGTTGAAAAAAAAATTAAAATTGGTTGGTGATTTTTGTGAACCGCGCTGACAAGTTTTAACCCTTTACCTAACGTAACGGCCAAAACCGACCAGCGCTATTCTCAAAAGTCGCCAATTAATTTTCATTATTTTTTTCATTTTTGTCTCAAAAACATAGGTTATGACCCCTCGTTGGAACGAGCTCGTCGAGCTCGTTCCAACGAGGGGTCATAACCTATGTTTTTGAGACAAACAATGAAAAAAATTAGTTATTCAAGAATTATTTTTGCAAGTGTCGTCTGCTTTTCAGGTTAGGTAAAGGGTTCGTTACGTTAGGTAAAATGTTAAATTACACATCATGTGATAAAAAGAATCTCAAATTTGTCACGTTTTTACATTAAACATCTGAGCCTCATCCCCCGCATTACAGTTTTTGAAATATGTGGCAGATGTAAACAATAAACACACTAAGGACAGTACATTAGCCGCATTCCTCAACCTCTCGGAAGCGTTTGATACAATAAACCGTGATATCTTATTAACGAAATGGAATGGTATGGAATTAGAGGAATAACAAATGACTGGTTCAAAAACTATCTCTCGGGCAGATAACAATATGTCATTTACAGCGACCAAAAATCAGACTTGCTTAACATCAAATGTGGTATTCCACAGTGTTAGCTGTTAGGTCCCTTCCTGTTTCTGTTATATATTAATGACATTAATTACTCAACTGAATTTAATATTTTGTCTTTTGCCGACGACACCACTGTATACTCTTCGGGCCCAAACGTTGACAAATTAGCAACTGATACGAATACTAAATTAGAGAAAATATTCGAATGGTATTCAGTAAATCGATTAGCAGTCAATGCTGAGGATGGAATCCACGCATGGAGTAATTCCAAATCGATAAATAAGCTGCTCTTGATTCAGAAAAGATCTTTGAGAATCCTAAACAATAAAAGATTTAATTCTCACACAGACCCCTTATTCTATAAGGAGAAAATTCTTAAAGTGGACGACTTGTTTAAATGGCACGCGCTACTTTTTGTACATGATTGGCATTGTGGTAACGTACCTGGGTTTTTTTCAATGCGTTCCTCGAAACCGCAGATCAACAAACTGATGGACGCACGAGACTTCTCCACATAGGCAGAACAAGAACAAAACTTGAAGATAATCTCCCGTCATACTTATACCAAAAATATGGCATGAACTCGATCATGAAGTATGCGAGTTTCCTCTTTTGAAATGGGCGATTTTTTTGGTTTTCCGATTGGGTTTTGGTTTTGTGGCAAACTGGAAAACCGAACCACAGGATCAAGCAAAAAACGGTGGAACGGTTTTAAGGTGTTTGTGCATAAACTGATCTAACTATCTTACATAAAGGAAAGTGGACGAGTGGCCTATGGACTCTCGTCACTTAACCCTTTACCTAACATGATAAACAGACGACACTTGCAAAAAAAAATTCTTGAATAACTAATTTTTTTCATTTTTTGTCTCAAAAAGATAGGTTATGACCCCTCGGGGGAACGAGCTCGATGAGCCCTTTCCAACGAGGGGTCATAACCTATGTTTTTGAGACAAAAATGAAAAAATAATGAAAATTAATTGGGAGATTTTTTAGAATAGTACTGGCCGGTTTTGGCCGTTACGTTTGGATAAAGGATTAACCTATCCGTCGTGTTCTCATTGTCAAATGTGCTCCCTTATTGACTCGAGTATCGAATAAGAGGTAAAATGTGACAATGAGAACACAACATCATTTGTTACCCTAACTTTTTTTTCACTCCATAGGCTTATCAACTCGTCGCTTAGAACCCATAGGAAAGGGAAGTTTGGCTGAACCCATTACGGAATACATACAGACAGGGCTTTTTGCGTTCAGTGGTCTCGTGCAAATTATTCGAGATTGTTTTTCAAGTTAAGGAGCCCAACGTGTAATTTACTATATGTTTTAACATATAGAAAAGCTGAACCGAACCCGAGAAGGTTTTTTTTTCCTGAAACCGAATCGAAACCGAATCTGAAAAATCAAAATCTCCCAGCTCCACCCTTCTTGTACATTTTGCTATCACTAAATACCCTGCACACAACATGACTACAGATAATCATCGAATAATTTTATCTTCCTTCATCCACAAAAAAACAAACAATAAGAAGCACTAGTAACGGACACTTCGTCCCCTGAGTTCCAATGTGTTCTATATGCCTACTGGCACATAGAACACATTGGAACTCAGGGGATGACTTGTAATTACATGCGTGCTGGACTGTTTCATATATTATCGGTTGGTCGGTGTAAGTTTTGATGACGTTTCTCCAGATCCCCCTTTTTCAATAGGAAGGGACATCTCTTCCATTCATAACCTCATACATTATATGTTATCTTATTCGCATAACTTAAATCGCTTCGCCGTCGGTATCAGTCGGGGACGAATGGGAGGTGTGGTCGACGCCTTATTCATTTGTTTGGAAAGAGAGTGGGAAATATACAATGAAGAACTGGGATACAGTTCGTATGGAGAAAGCTTAGCTCATATTCCCCCACAGAACGATTACTTTCGCCTTTGTTGCCTCGATTTTTGCGCGTCTTTTGAGTGCGCGCGATGGGTCTTTTCAGACGATATCGCCCCGTGCCGTTTACATTCTCCTAAACATGTGAATCAAGACTCCTTATAAATATAATAATAACACATAAATGGAAGTATAAGAGATGCCCCTGAAAGTTTGTTTCTCTGAGTTTTCAATTTGGATCCTTAGTGCCTTTTTCACACACGAATGAGAACCAAAAAATGATGTCTTTCTGACTGTCAGCAGATCATGAAACCTGCACATCCTGTATCGTTTTCGAACTTAAAGAAAAAAGGCCTGCATGTAGCTATTTTAACATCACGTTCGGTTGGGGATGAAGGGTTTCCTTTATTATGACTCACTTAATAGGAACCGGGGGGGGGGGGGGGTTCAAATTATCCGAAAAAATTGCCTCTGTTTTTATTTGTTCCATAAATATTTAAATGTATAATGTGTAAGTTATATTTCCCACACCAAGAGGTTGAGGATCGACTTTGAAGGTGTGTGTTTTGGGGGAGGGTGAAGTGTAAGTGGGGGTTTGACCATCTAGAAAATTATATAAAAACAATTTGACCAGAGAAGTAATCGGGGTGATTTTAGGGATATTGTTGGACTCCAAGCACCGATTCGGTACCGGAAGTCCACTAATTCCCTAAAATCGCCCAGATCGCACAATAGTCCAACATTGTATACCCCGGCGAGCTAAATCTTTGATTTGGTACCAGACTTATCACATTCGTGACTTTCAGGCGCTCGTGAGAATTTATTTTCGAAGAAAAACAGCAATTTATATTATATGCATCCAAATAAATTTACTTTCAATGTATCTGTGTAAGAAGCACCATGCATTTCCTTATTTGTTCGTCTTGTAGTTAACTAGATTTGTTTACCAGTTCCTAAACATTAGATCAGAAAATTAAAGGAAGGAGCAAGTTGGCAATATCATTCTATTTTTATCGCAAAAGGAAATTTGGAATCATTATATCAACCTACCTGCGCTCTTTATAGATAACAAGAACAGAGTGGTGAAATATCAACTTCATTTCGATAAAAATAGAATTGATCAGCAATACTGGAGTATATCAACACTTCTGACGAGTGTTTTAACCAATTAAATTACCAGATTTTTTTACTGTTATATAATAATATATTATTTTATATTATACGAGGGGAATGACACTCCATCTCCCTTGAAATTTAATGCAATAATATTTTTCAGCACGAACGAATCTTGCACGCTTTCTATATACACACCAAATATGATTTAATCTCTCAGGGGAATATTAATATTGACTTGAAATTCCACGACCCGTCAATTTTGACGTGCATATCCCTAAAGTGTAGAAAATACAGATCTGCTGAATCACAAATCAAGCAAGAATGTTCACGATATTTACTGTCACAAGTTGACAGTTCGCTTGAAACACTGTTTTCTATCAATTCTACATTCATTGACTTCCTTTCAATGACATATTACGTTCATTTCCATTGTTCGGGAAGAATGTATAAATACCAGGATACTGCGGGGTGGATTTACGTCTGACAATCACACTCTAAATCGGTTGGGTTAAAAATCAACCCAAATCGACTGGGTTGAGTGAATATGAACCCAATTTGGGTTCATATTCACTCAACCCAGTCGATTTGGGTTGATTTTTAACCCAACCGATTTTAGAGTGCACTGTTACGCCTGGTGAGATAAATTTCGGACTCCGTGGTGAATTTTATTATGGGTCCGACCCTTTTATAGATTCTAGCTCAAGGTGGCGAACATATGGTCCAAGTGTCGAAAGGGTGAAAAGGGGGTATGTGAAGGGGAAGCTGGAGACATGGAGGACATCCCGATTTTTGCAGTCCGATTTGGAGAAATTTCCCAATTTGATATTCGAACTTCGCCACTTCTTGGAATTTCTACATACGAATGTAATTATTGAGATAACAGATTTAGCTTTCCCATTTGACGCTCAAGTTTCGTCTGTGAATGAATGGCTGATCCAATTCAATGAGTGACTAGTAGTGTCTTATCCTGGATTCTGTGTTTAGGGAGAGGTGTCACATTTCAACCATGTCGCATGATCCGACGGAAAGTTTTGGAAAATGAAACACTGATGTGGTCCGCTTGTTTCTTCTTTGCGAATGCCCACAATATTTTGCAGTTAAAACATGCCCGCAGTTTGTTGAGACTGATTCAAATTGTTGAAAAGGGGAGAGGAGACCATTTGATAACT
Source organism: Pictodentalium vernedei (assembly GCA_031216915.1). NCBI lineage: Eukaryota > Metazoa > Mollusca > Scaphopoda > Dentaliida > Dentaliidae > Pictodentalium > Pictodentalium vernedei. Next base: position 229,791,846 of record CM062293.1, read on the forward strand.
GCTGACGGAAGACCCATGCAGGTGCTTTTGCTGTATGCGTGTGTGCGGTATTCAGTTCAGACGATCTGTGAAAACATATGGACGTCCGCTAGTTGTAGTGGTGGGGATGTTTTATCACGGATAATACCGTGTTCCCTGATCTCGATGCTTGTGAAAAATATTGGTGGAGGTGCGCCTCCCTTTATTTATTTATTTATTTATTTATTTATTTATTTATTTATTGGGGCTTAACGACACTTTTGACAACCAGGGTCACCTCGTGTCGGAGAGTTTTACAAGTGGAGGAAGCTTGAGTACCCGAAGAGAATCACAGAGCAGCAGTTGTCAAATTCCCCAAAGTACTAACCCCACACAAGCAGGTTTAGCAGGGTTAGCATTGGTTGAAGACAAATGCACCATCGATGTGCAGGACACCTTGGAGCAGATACTGCCACCGTGCCTACACATTTGACAGTGGGAATTAAATTCCTTGCCCAGGAACACAATGCAGTTACCACTGGTCAGGATCGAACCCTGGACCTTTCGGTTTGAAGTCCAGTGCTCTAATCACTGAGCCACCGCGCCCCCGCCTCCCTCTGGATCCGCCCATGAATCATGATGGTAGACTTATAGGCTGCACCCCTAACCCCGAGTTAAGACGCCGGCTCCCCCCACGTTCTCATCGGCTCTGATTTTTTATGATATTGGAAATAAAAAGCATAAAACGTAAAAGGCATCTATTCACTTCAATTCATAGACCACCCGGTGGAACCGCGGGTCCTTGAGCGGAACGGTTACCTGTGATGCTTACGCGTTTATGTAGAGCTGGGAGGTTTTGACTTTTCAGATTTGGTTGGGCTGTTGGAAAAAAAACTCGGTTTCGGTTCGGGGTTTTTGTATGTGTACATATAATAAATAACACCTAAGGCTCCTTAACTTGGAAGAAATTCGCAATAATTTGTACATCACTCACCACAAAATGTTCTGTCTGTAAGCACTGGGTTCAGCCTAACTTTCCTTTGATCATTCTCGGGAGCTATCAGTGGCGTAGATAGCTTTTCGCTGGCGGAGGGGCAAGCCCAAAATTTCCCGACAGACCGAAAATTTTCCGACAGTGTAACAACAACAAAAACCCAAACAAACAGAAGGAATATGTTGTTTACTGCAAATGTACTGAAAATTGGTCTTTTTTACCCAAAATGGCATGTTTTTATCCCCAAAGACAGCATTGTAATGTTATTAGGCATAAATTCACCTAAAAATGCCCCCCCCCCCCCCCCCCCACACACTTTATCTACGCCACTGGGAGCTATAGGGGATCAGTTACTGAGCCTATTCAGTCAGGGTTACAAATGAATGTAGTTCACCTAATCTACGTTTTGTTCTCATTGTCACATTTTCTCCCTTATTGACTCGTCCGGTGGACGAGTCAATAAGGGGGAATATGTGACAATGATGACACTTCGTACTCGTGCACCTTTGCTAGATAGACTGAGTGACGAGAGTCCATAAGTGCCACTAGACCAGTTCCCTCCCAGGAAGATAGTTTGATCAGTTTATGAGCAAACGCGGTAAAACCGTTCGATCGGGGTTTATTTCTGGGTTTTGTGATTCGGTTTTCCGGTTTGCCGCAAAAAACCGGAATGGAACTGAAAAACTGTCCAGCTCTAATTTTGTGCTGAATAAATATCCGTCGGGTTAAAAAATCCTTCTACAGTGTTTAGTAGTTATCTCATCTGGTAGTACATGTATATATAAAAAACATTGAGTGCTGGTGTGGATGCTTTTCTTGTTAGTTGTGATGTTCAGTCTCAGACCCATCTCCGTACAAATATTAAAGCCAAGTCTCTGGCTTTAGAATGGTAACATTGATAATGGCCACGTTAATATGTTGTAGTGACGAAAAAATGGTATTTTTCAAACCAGGTCATAGATAACCTATCCTAGCAAGCCTTTGTAGATTTGCTTGCTGAAAATTGAAACCAAGTAAATGTTTTAATCATTGTGATGGTTTGAGAACAGAGTTTATTCGTTTAATTTATTGATCTTGGTTGGTGTGTGAACTATATTTTTTTTTTGTAAAACATTGTCCAAACAGACAATAACTGCTCTATACACCTCAAAATGTTTCACCTGGTGACATCCCTCTTCCACCCCTCTGATAGAACATTCCCCTAAAAGCTCCATTTTATTCGTGCTTTCTTGCAAACACTCGCAAATAAATAATTTATATCGATCAAAAAGTTAAAAACATAAAAATTCCGAGTCTCTCGATTTTGTACCAATATTAGAAGACACTGCGGGGCAATTAAAGTGTCCAACGAGGTGGTTCAGTTTCAGTGAAGAATTGACTCGAATTCAAAACATTTTGAGGGCCTTTTTGTATACAAGGGCGCTGGGAAGTACCCGAAGGCGGGGGGGGGGGGGGGGGTTGGGGGTATTAAAAAGGACACTCCACTCTGGGTGTGACTTAAAAGAGTTTACAGCGTTTCATAAATTGTAATATGACACTCAATAGTATCGACATTATATACATACATCGTCTCTTGAGAGGAACAAGATGCCATATGCAATGCCAACGCATTGCATATGGTATTGTGTTCCACTCAAGGGACGATATAAATCTTTAGAAATAACAACGCCGATTTTATAGCTTCTTTGATGATAATCGACCAGTCTCTGTCATTAAACCTGCCCTCCCCCGTTGGTATTGGCAACTAACTCCTCACTCCCTCTTCCGGCGCCCTTGTTTATACGTCCATTATGTGATATCTGTTGATGTGATATTGAGTCTTGTAGGTTCAGCATGTGAATGTCTAATATTCATAACTTGACAGGATCGAATTTGAGAATGATTTCCAAGATTCCAAACTTGATATTAAAATTAAAATACCGAAATATTAGCACGTGACCATGGCGTTATTTGGTTTTAGATTTAGGAAAATCAAACAATGAAAGTAGATCACAACTTCTTTGATTTCAGCGTCAAGACTAGGGCATGCTCGACAGATTCTATTGAAGCATGCCCCAATACAGTCTTGACGCGCCATAAGGCGTGGTTTGGACGAGACAGATTTACACAGTCTAGAAATTGTTAGAGACCGGTGTCGAATGAAAAAGTTCATTTAATCCTCGATGTGTTCTGTCGATACGTTGGCAGTCTTAATTAGTGTTATAATAAGCAAAGTGGTGGGATACTGGAAGGCAAAGATTAAACGGAAGTCGAGAGAACAGATTCAAAGATTAATTTTGTAATGCTTTATAAATTTTCCCGAATGCGGAAGACGCAGATATTTTTTATTGTGAGACCAAACTGTAATCAGTCATTCACCACAATGAGTACTATGAGGTTAGGGCGAGATTGAATCCCGGATATTTCCTCACCTGACATTTCCCAACCGGCTATTAATTTGAAAAACGGACATTTCTCCACCGCGGATAATTCCCCCGCCAGACATTTCCACATCACAGATAGTTCCCAACTTGGCTCTTTTTGATATTTCCGCACCATGGCCATATCCTAACTAATACAAAGAAGGCACATTAGCTATTAAAGATCAATTTTATTTCGATAATAAAGTTCGCACAACGCCTGAATACAATGCGTATATATATTCATAATAATGATAAAATTTACGTTGGTATATGATATACTGAATTATCTGTAGATGCATGAAATATTTTTTTACATCAAATAAAATCGCATGGTACTTCACAGAGTTGAGTATATATTTATATTTCTCGGTTAAGACCTGCAAAAGAACTGCAACTATCCTATTTTATAGTTTGAACAATATTTATTTCATAACTAATTACACATGAATATTCAAATACTACATAACAAGACCGATAGTTATATTGCAAACTGGGAAATGTCCGGGCAGGGGAAATGTCTGTTTCAGAAGATGGAGAAATGTCCGGTGGGGAAATTTCCGAATCCCGGCAACATTATGATCAGTGGACGCGACATGACAAACTCGCCAACTCGGTGCGAAGTAGCATCATCGTAACTTTCAAGCAACGAACGATTCTGTTTCGTTCGCATGATATTCCTGAAGTTGTTCTCTCTCTGTCTCTCTCTCTTCTCTCAAGAGAGAGAGAGAGAGGGGGGGGGGGCAAAAGAAGATGATTTACGAGAGAGGGTGGATTATTCTCTTTCCGGGACAGATACAATGCACCACAATTTATTAATATCGCACTTGACCGCATCACAATTTATAAATATCGCACTTGTTCATATTATTTACCGTGCTGCCAGGGTAGTAATCAACAGCAAAATATAGTCTCATCTCATTCCAATTTTATTTTTTTTATAATTTTTTTTTTTTTTTTGACGCCAATTGAGCACAGGATCGTTTTTATGATCCTCATGTTTACGTTCAACGGATTAAAATATATGAGTGTTTCTATTAACATTATGTGAGAAGGCATAAAGGGTCAAGGTCAGCCAAATCCAACTACCTTGCTCAAAGTTCTGGAAAGTTGGTTAATGTGAGCATTTTCTGTTGCCGGTCCGACCTTGTGAACGATCTACCTGATCACCTGAGGGTTCCGCAAAGGGTGTCTTGATCGGAAGGACCCTGAAAACCTACATCTTTCAGCTGGATTTTTCCCGAATTGTTTAGGAGTGCACGTTCAAGGAGGTAACAAACTCAGGGGCCCTTGTATCAGTTTTCCAGCATGTTAATTGTTGATCTCTTACTTACTAACAGTCACTCTCTGATTTCTGTTGTCACCAAACTGATGTTGTTTGTTTAGGCCTAATACTTGCTTTCAATTTTCATTTTCATGTATAGCTAGTGAGCACATATTTGTTCATATTTCGGCTCTAAACAAGATTATTATATTATTATTGCTATACCATTGCTTGGTGTTCGAAGGGGAATAAACGCTTTTAAGGTTTTTCTATAGCACTGTTTGCTAACTGCAAACTGTTTGAAATGGTCTTAAAATGACACAGATTGCAGAGAAAAAGTTGATTAAACATAATACATTAGTTTATAAATATATACAGTACAGTCGCCGTGGGCTGGTCGTAATCCACGCATGGGCAGTGATGTCCACGCATGCGTTTACCAGGTAATAAAAATCATCAGAAGCAAAATTTTAATTAATGAAGCACCGGGTTATACCCGGTGCTTCATTAATTAAAGTATTGATGATTATTCCTATAATTAGTTCTTGGATTCAAATATTATTGCGTCCGTGGAAATATTGCCCACCCGTTGAAAGTGACCAGTCCATGGCGGCTGTACTGTGACGGAACGGGATCAAAAACTTACCTTTATCACAAAAAACTACGGGAACTATCACCAAATGAATCAACTCCCAGAGATTCATCTTAAAATACATATCCATCCATAAAATGTCTTTTCATTACACGAAAATACACATCCATTCCCTAAAACATGTTCATCTTAATCCATTTTATTTTATAGAGTAAATTAGTTTTCACTGCGATGTGTTACTGGTGTCCTTAGAAATGTATTCTCTGTTTTCATGCTAGGAATATTCTATGCTGCACAAAATTACACCCCAGATTGATAGTGTGGAAAAATATCAGAAATTTCCATTTGAATAAATGAATAGAACAATCGTATCACAAAATTATTGCCTAATCATCCGACTTTCATTCCCATTTTTTTTTAAGTAACTTGATTACTTGGACATGGAAAAATTATGTAGCGAGAAACGGACAAACCTTACTCTTTCGAAGTGTTTTATTATACACGTGAGCTGAGAAGCCACGTCGCTATGCCGTTAATCGAATTAGAAATACTTCGATCAATAGCGAACAACCGCAACACAAACGTTCAACAAGTCATTCCGTTGTAGAGTTGAATGAATTAAAACAACAAACATCCAAGTCAGTGGAATTCATCAACACGTTGGTGGAATCTCAAAACATTCGGGAAATATGGCTAATTACCACGAAACAACTGATAACTTTGGCTTTGGTGTAGTGTTAAAATCATTTGAAGCATGCGTGGTGTTTTTAAGACCGCGCACCTGTAAGCGAATTACAGGAGATATTATATGATACTAGTGTATGCAGTAGAAACCACTAAATGAGACTGGTAGTGTTGTGTTTCGGCGATAAATTCCATTTGAAACAGCAGCGCTCTGCTAATAAGCCGATAAAGAGTGCAATAAAGCAGTCCATAGACTATTTTACCAATACAGTGGAGAAGAGAATTGTGGAGATGTAAGAACGATTTATTCAATAGATTAGCAGGATCAGTTTGTCTACCAACTCGTCTCATAATTTTCATAATACACTGATAACAAGAAACATGGGTCAGGAAAAGCACCCGTCGTGTTGTCCGTTATGAGTGAAAATCACCTTTGACGAGTGGCTTTTCATCAATCAGTTATTCGCCTGACGAGCAGATATCTTGTACATGTGATCTCTCTCTCTCTCTCTCTCTCTCTCTCTCTCTCTCTCTCTCTCGGAGGGTGTTTCAATTTTTTTTCAGGAAGGGGAACAACTTGCTGGTTTTTGTTCTGTTTTCTTCTTTTTTCGTTCTTTTGTAAGGGGGGGGGGGGGGGGCGCGGTCTTTTTTCATGGGAGAGTCCTTTGAGCAAAATATAAATCTATTTATTGTGCACTCAGTTCTAAATTGTTCAGAAAAGATTTTAAAGTTGGAAATCGCGATATCACACACGCGTTAGATATCTAGAATCTGTTTCACGGCAGCGCGACGTTTAACATGTTAACGCCTTATCAGATAAACAAGTTGTATTGGTCGCCCTTGAAAATACAATAAAAGTGTTAAACGTTGATAGAAAATATTGTTGAAGATTAAATTCTCATCAGTTTCATTTCTTCAACAAATTAGACCGACTTTGTGGATGCCGTGTTGGAAATACTGGGAAACTAAAATTTACTTCATGGGATAAGTAATCTACACACCGGGTGAGTGATTGGACAACGACCAGGGGCCAATACTATAAAACTTTTACAGTTGTATTTTCTAGAATTGTATTTTCTAATTATGACTTTACATGGGTTGAAATGAACCATGCGCATTTTCAAAGATGTGGCAATTTGCCAGTTGGCAAATTGCCATATCTTTTAAAATGCTAACGATTCATTTTAGTCAGTTATATTAATAGCTAGAAAATACAATTCTAAAAAGTACAATTGTAAAAGTTTTATAGTATTGGCTCCTGGGGCCAATACTATAAAACTGTTACTATTGTATTTTCTAGAATAGTATTTTGTAGTTATGACTTTAAATGGGTTAAAATGACCCATTAGCAGTTTTAACGATATGGCAGTTTGCCGGTTAATGCTAATGACTCATGTTAGTCAGTTATATCAATGGGTAGAAAATTCAATTCTAGAAAATACAATTGTAAAAGTTTATAGTATTGGCTCCAAATGAATTGTTTTGATTCTTTACTGTATCTAAGAGGCCTATAAGTTTTCTGAAGCGCGTAAAATAAAAAGAAAACCTAGTATTTCAGCGTGGAAACAAACAATTATCCCATTTGTGGAAATGGTGTGCACGAGAAAATGTAATTTTGACGATCCACGCTCATGGAAACGGGTAATTTTCGAGCCCACTTTTAAGATACTGGTATCTTCGCCAAAACACTACGTGTCCTCAATACACTGAAAGAGGTCTGTTGATTTCAAACCATTTAATTTTCTCGCCTGCTGCGGCGATTCCATAAGCGCAGTCACTTGAATTGTTTAAATTTGTTTTAACTAACAGGCCTAGAACATAGCGTGGCTAGTGTTAATTTTCTGATGCTGGTTATAGCGTGGCTTGATATTTGGACATGTCAAGGAAGCTTCCATGTCTATTGTAAACAATTAAGTCTATTTGAATTGAATTAAATTAGAATTTTTGTAATCACGGCAACACAGTGAAAGTGCTAATTAAAGCAGTATTCAGTCTCGGACGAAAGAAGGCCAGGCCCACATCTTTCGGATGAACGCGCGGTCATGAGGTAATATAGTACCGGAGTTAACGTCGCCATAGGGTAAGATTCACAGTATCATCTGGGGAATAGTTGTGTTTATTTCAAGGAACAGACGAATTCGGAAAATCGATGAGTATTTAGAAGCATATATTTGTTATTATCAGTCGACAGGTATTTTAATAGAAGCATTTTTTATAATTAAATGAGCTTATTACTTTCCAAAGTGTGATTTACTGGGATTTCCGGGTTTGATTATAAACGATAACTTCACAAGTGAATTATGCAGTCAACAATTGTGTCATGTATCCGTGCGTGCAAACGAAGACGCTTTGTCGTGGGTGTAATGGGGACTTCATTGGGTTTTTTGTTTGCTTTTTTTTAACCCTTTACCTAACATGAAAAGCAGACGACACTTGCCAAAAAAATTCTTGAATAACTAGTATTTTCGTTGTTTGTCTCAAAACATAGGTTATGACCCTCATTGGAACGAGCTCGACTAGCTCGTTCCAATGAGGGGTCATAACCTATGTTTTAGAGACAAAAAATAATGAAAATTAATTAACGAGTTTTGAGAATAGCGCTGGCCGTTTTTGGCCGTTTCGTTAGGTAAAGGCTTAAATAATATAATTATCGTTAATAATGAAAAGTAATAAACAGAATAATCGCTTGACTGGACTGGTTACGTGAATTAATTCATTCGAGGCGAGGGACTATATTGTAAAACACTCGTGCGCATTCGCGCATTCGCGCACTCGTGTTTGTACAACGTCCCTCACCTCTCATGAATTATTTCACGTAACCAGTCCAGTCAAGAGATTACTCTCTATATCTTATATTACTATTTAACATGACAATCACAAAGCAAGGGGCCCTGAAAGAGTGGACAGAAAGCAGGGTAACCTTCATACACGAAAAGGAGATGGGGAAGTCTTAGATAATTACAGAGGAATATCTTTTAGCGGCAATATTGGGAAGGTATTTTGCAAGGTTCTCTTTGGAAGGATTGTGGAAATTGTTGAAGAAACACGATTCCCGGAGGAATTCAGAATGGGTTCCGGAAAGGGAGACGACTTGTTTACTCTCTCCCAACTGATAGATCAACAAAAGTAAAAAAGAAAGATGTTTATGGCATTCCTTGATGTAAAAAAAAGTATACGACAGAGTGTGGATGGAGGGAGTGTGGCAGAAGCTTGAGGGCCTTGAATTCGGATGAAGTTTTGTCAGAATCATGAGAGCACTGTACAAAGATGTGTAGAGTGTACTCAACCTGGGAAACATCACGACAAAAAGTGTCCCACTGGAGATGGTCCTTAAGCAGGGGTGCATCTTGTCACCCTTTCTGTTTGCATTGCGCATAAAAGAGTTAGGAGAGGAGTTAATTGCAAGCACAGAGGGGGTCAAAGTTGGAGAGACAAAAATCCCAGGGCTATTCTTTGCCGATGACATGGTTTTATTAGCCGGGAGTGAAGAAGGATTACAAAAAGCTTTTAACTATGATAGGAAAGTACGAGCATAAATGGCGACTTGAACTGAACGAAAACAAAAGTAAGGTAATACCCGCGGACCGTAGGGTGGATGCGTCGCGAAGGTGGAAGATGGGTAAATTCTCTATTGGTGAAGACGAAAGCAAGGATATAACCGTGGGTGAAACGGAAGAATATGAATACTTGGGAGTGAATTTATGTGTTACGAGTAGAGGCATATACAGTAACAACACAAATAAACTTAACATAAGGGGGAAAGGACACTCAATCAGTTAAAACTACTTGGAAGTAATAGCTCTTTACCCAACGTAGGCCCTAACGGCCAAAGCCGGCCAGCGCTATTCTCAAAAATCGCCAATTAATTTTCATTATTTTTTCATTTTTGTCTCAAAAACATAGGTTATGAGGGGTAATAACCTATGTTTTTGAGACAAAAACTGAAAAAATTAGTTATTCAAGAATTATTTTTGTAAGTGTCGTCTGCTTTTCAGGTTAGGTAAAGGGTTAACAATGTGTTCGTTGGAAAAACCACTTGGGAGAGGTTGGGATTACCAAGTATAACATATGGAACGGATGTGATCCCTCTAAATCAAACAGAAGTGAGGAACTTGGAAATTCTACAAAATAATGCAGGTCGGTGGATAACCAGATCAGATTACGCAGCAGTATTAAGTCTCGGGCGAAAGAAGGCCATCCCTTTCGGATGAACGCGCAGTCATGAGGTAATATGATACCGGAGTTAACGTCGCCATATGGTAAGGTTCATAGTCTCCATGTAAGTCACAAATTACCATACTTATTTATATGTATATGTATTAAAATTGTTGTTTTCAGTGAACCTCTGTTGATTTATGTTTTTTCGGGGAAAAGTTATTAATCCCTTCAGGATAAGAACCACCCCATCAAAAGTGAAACGGGCGGGTACGTCACTGTGAGACATACGTTCACGCACGGATTCAGGAGACACTCCTTGAGTTTTGGCTGAACAAGCGGCGTGAATCTATTTCCCCCAGCAGCGACAAAGCCCCGGTTTCCGACACAATTACAATCTGTATATCCATTGTCAAAGCATTGTTCAAAATATTTTTCAGCCCGCGTCTCAAACTAGTTCCAGTGACATTTACATCAATATAAAGGTGAAAGCAATCCACAGTGCTCCATACTAGACACTGGATGTGATTTATATCATTCTAAACTTATTCGGAACTCAAACTTAGTTATAAATATGCATAAGGGAATAAAAGTACATGAGGAAGAGAAGTATTGGCCCAGGAGCGGTGAAGGCCATGGTATGTCTCGATATCAGGATATTATTGAAATTTCAACCCACTGTTTTAAGTATGTTGCGACCGGATCGAGATGGAATCGAGAATGACATCACTTTTATGACCAAAGTACTGTACAGATAACCACCTCACTCAGTTCTCGAGTTGTTCTGAAGGTGTAAGTCACTTTTAGGACGCTTCCACACGAGTACATAAGATTTGACAAAGACAGTTTCGTCTCTCGAATGAAACAAGGCGCCAACTGCAATGCTTTCGCATAGCAGATGGCGCCTTTTTCCATTCAAGGGGTGATTTGTTCTGTGAATGTGCCTGTATAAAGAAACTATGCAGAACGTGTACGCTACAACAAATTTGGCGTGGCAACGTTTATAGTAGTACTACTTTTCAGTTTTTGTGTTGAACAACGTCCATAATCAAACTGATTCAGACAGTTTGCGTGTGCATAGAACATGAGTATACAGAGAAAAACAGCGGGAAGCGGCAAGTAACAGCCACGTACTCGAAATTACTGATCATTTACATGCGTTGAAGGGTATATATTGGATTATTGTAGCTCAGTGCTTGTGGCATTGAACTTTAAACCGAACCCCCCACGGTTTGATCCCTGCCAAGGGCAACTGCGCTGTGTTCTTGGACAAGGCACTTAATCGCGATTGCCCACGCGGGGGCACGGTGACGCTGTGTACTAAGGCGTACTGTACGTCGATGGTGCACTTGCCTTCAACCGATGCTAGCCTTGCTTGTGTGGAGATGGTATTTTGAGGAGTCTAACAGTTGCTAGCCACTTCTCGGTGGTACTCCTCTTCTTCCACTCGTAAAACTGTCCGACGAAAGGTGACTATCGAAAGTGTCGTTAAACCCCGAATAAAAATGGACAAGGAATATTTGTAGAGTGAATGTGTCTGTTTTAGGCGCTTTGGTATCTTCGCTCCTGCATAATTATTGTTAGCATATCTTATTGTAGTAGTAGCTGTTGTTTGCTTGCTTATTTGGGTTGAGCACACTTTCTTCAACCTAGGTCGTATCGCGTAGGGCACTTTTACGAGTAAGGGAAGCCAGGGCATAGAAAAAAAATCAGAGATCGACAACTACTAACCCTTTACCTAACATGAAAAGCAGACGAAACTTGCAAAAAAAATTCTTGAATAACTAAGTTTTTTCTAACGAGGGGTCATAACCTTTGTTTTTGAGACAAAAAATGAAAAAATAATGAAAATTAAATGGTGATTTTTGAGAATAGCGCTGGCTGGTTTTGGCCGTTACGTTGGGTAAAGGGTTAACTCTCAGACTCTCCATATTTCTAATCTATCACTCCACAAATTAAGCTTGTTTCGCATTGTGTATGGTCATGGTGGTGAAACCTTTACCACACCGCGCCTTCCTCTCCCCTCCCCACCCACCCACCCCACCTCTTTCACACACACACTTTCCTGCCTTACCCAGAGACCCGACGCATGTGAATTTGACTACATTCGAAACCAGGACCTTTCTAATAGAAGTCATGAGCGCTTACCAGTGAATTACTGCGCCTTCAGTTGTAGCAGTTGTTTTTCTTGTTTCTGTAGCCTAGTTGTAGTAGTGTAGTGGTAGTTATAACAGGTTCTCCACCGGTTAGGGTTGAGCGCCTAATAATAGCATTACAACTACTGTCAAGTTTGGCAATGCTAGTAACAGTGAAGCGTAAGTGTATCATAAATTTCTGTGTAGCAGAAAAACAAATTTAGTGTGTGAGAATTTCGCCTGAAGACGAAGATCGTTTGTGTTACACATCGACCTTGTCAAATATTGAGCTCTCGTGCGGGAGCAACCTCAGTCTTATAATCATGATTAGTGGGGCATCAGTGAGAGTAGTTCGTGTATAAAATAAACCTTTACTTATATGTTAAAAAACCTCAACAAAATGTTTAAGATTTAAGATCTCTTTGCTAATACACTTACAATCTTCACTGGTGGTGACGGGGATTTTCTATTCAGTATTTAAATATTTATCATTATTAATCCATTTGCCTAACACGAATAGCAGACGACGAAAATTGCCCAAAGACTATTGGAAAACTGAAAATAAACATTTTTTTGCCTCACAAACACAGCTAATAACCAACGGTTCCCGTAGAGCGGGCTCAACGAACGGATCAGAAGCTATGTTTTTGAGGCAAAAGTGAAAAAATAATTAGTGATTTTGTCTCAAAAACTCAGCGTATGATCCTACATTGGAACGAACGCCATGATGAACATTATTAGTTATTCCGTTTTTCCTTTTTTGCAAGTGCCGCCTGTTATTTAAGCATCCTATCGCGCAATTTACAAACTGAGCAGTTGAAAAAAAAAAATCCTACAAATTTCAACAAAACCCTATCATGAGACCCCTCATTGGAACGAGTTCGTCGAGCTCGTTCCATAAGGAGTCACATGATATAGTCTTGTTGAATTTTTTTTTTAATTAAAATATCAATTTTTTATATCGCATGCGCTTGTTAAAGGGCAAATCACTGGAGTTACTAATGTAGTAGTGTTTGTATATAGTGCAGCAAATTGTTTGCTGGGGGTGGGGGTGGGGGTGGGGGTAGGGGGCAGTGGCGTTGTGGTAACCGGTTTTCATCAGATCACCGAAATTAAGGAACGTTGAGCCCGGTCAGACTTTCGAATGGTAACTGTCTGAGCGATCGATTCAGACTCCCGCGTTGTGTCCTTGGGCAAGGCACTTAACCCCGATTGTCCACATGGGGGCACGATGGCGCCGTGTACTAAGGCGTACTGCACGTCGATGGTGCGCATGTCTTCAACCAATCTAACCCTGCCTGTGCTGCAGTGCGATATGACCTTGTTTGTTAAAGTGTCGTTAAACCTTAATAAAATAAATAAATTAATTAATTAAATTGTTTGCTGGACGAACACATTCAATCTTTTAATTCCTGCTTTTGCAAACTGATATCCTCAATGTCGAGTGCTCATTCGTGCACGCATTCAATCTACCTTCACTTCCCGCTTTTGCAGAATGGTATCTTCCAAGTCGAAAGTTCACTTATTTTGGAAGAGTCCATTTTTTAAGGCTAAGTGATTAATATTGTAGCCAGCGGGCCTATTGAAGCAACTCCAATCAAATTATAACATTTTTAGATTATATTCTTGCTGTCAAAATAATCACCCAGTCTTCCACGTTAATTAAATCAGTGAATAAAATTAAATAAAAACCAAGTCGAAATGTCATTAAACAAAAAGTTCGTAATTAGTAGAAAAGTGTTTAAAATTATGTAAATTCTATAATAAACTTCATCTATTCAAGTATAATTATCGTTAAAACCCAATTTCGCAAATTTACTCACTTTAATTAACGCAATAGCAAAATCTGTAGTAATAAAAATATATTCAATATATTCATTCCAAGAGATCCCCCCCCCCCCCCCTTCGTTACTTTACATTCGAGTCATTTTACCCATTTCAAGTCATCATCATCAATACCAATTACCCGTACCTGTGTGTAATCTTATCGCATCAATACAGATTATCATGATAATAACCCCACCTGCGGCAACCGCGTTGTGTCCTTGGGCAAGACACTTCATCTCCATTGCCCGCATGGGGGCACGATGACGCCGTGTACTAAGTCGTACTGCACGTCGATGGTACGCATGTCTTCAACCAATCTAACCCTGCCTGTGCTGCAGTGCGGAGTTACGATGTTGGGGAGCTGGCAGCTGCTCGTCGTTGCTCGGTGGTTCTCTCCGGGTACTCCGGCTTCCTTCACCTGTAAAACTGTCACGGTCATGCATGATTAGCCATTGTGCATAAATATGTGACCTTCAACATCAATAAATAAATAAATAATCATGATAATGTGCATGTCCTGTGGTTTGTATCAGATTCGAGGAGGTGTCCGGAATGGGATCTCAGTGAGCCGGCTTTGCCGTCGAGTTGTGATCCCATTTTTGTACACCACCGAGAATCTGATGCAAATCACAGGACATGCACATTATCATAATTCATTTATCTAACAATTCTGTCACAAACACAGATTAAATCTTAACCCTTTCAACCAACGTAACGCTACTCTCAAAAATCGCCAGTTAATTTTCATTATTTTTTCATTTTTTGTCTCAAAAACATAGGTTATGACCTATGTTTTTGAGACTAAAAAATAAAAAAAATCAGTTATTCAAGATTTTTTTTTGCAAGTGTCGTCTGCTTTTCATGTTAGGTAAAGGGTTAAATTATTTTTAAACATTTTTGGGACATAGCCTAATGTTCGGTCGATCACTGAAACGCACATAGAATGTATCCATGCGCCTGTTATGATAGCCCGTAGCGCTACCGGAAACGAGTCGTCTATATGATACGGAATCAGAATGAGTCGTCTGTATGATACGGAGTCGGAACACATTATGTGATACGAACCGTTTCTCTTGATTTTTAGGCCAAAATCTAGATGATTGTTCGATAAAATGATGTATCAATAATAGCCGTGATAGTCATAAACACCAAATCTTTGTCACATGTTACTGTTAAAAAGTTTTTTTTATAAACATCCGCCATTATTATCATCTTCTTGCTAAGGATGCTGGGAGTATTACCGTCTCTCTCAGTATGTTGTCCAATTATAAAATTTGTTGACACTACCACACTCTCCTAATAAGGCAATTGTGGTGGTCGTTTTCCCCACGGATATGCACCAACCGGCGATACTCATTGGTCGACCAGGTGGTTTGGCACCGTTTTGGGTGGCCACATGCAATAAAAGCGACGCATTCCGTTGGTGAGCGAAATCAAAGAGAATATATCACCAAATGTAGTGACCACGTATTCAGGGAGGGGGGGGGGGAGGGGGTGGATAAAAGTGGAGGGGCACAAATTCACAATACCACCATGGATCGACCCATTGTGAAAAAGGTTACAATCGTATATCGGTAAATGTACCATGACTCGCTATAGTCTCTCGTTTGAATATACCGCTGTGTGGTCACTGTCCTATCCGTTTCTTCTACTTCAACCATCTTTCAACCCGAAGGCCAATCGAACATGAGCAATCACATTGTAGTATTTTGAAACAAATATACGTTTGGTTTATAATGGTTTTGTTTTTTTAAAAGAAACTGGATATTTGGGTTCTAAAAATCACAAAAAAAATAATTTTCAATTCAGAGAGCCTTTGTGTGGTTATTTTGATCAAGGCTTTACGATAGAAAACGAAGAACTAACATGCAACCTTAATCTCTCATAATCCCACAAAATCAGAAACAATGCTGTTGTACCCGTGTTAGGTGCTCCTCCTGTTGCCACAACCTTTTCCTGTCCATATGTCTGATTTTTCACGAGTTTTATGTCTAAGCTGATGTTTGCAGAATAAATCCACCCTGCCATTCTATCATGTGGAAATGTGCGCATTCATGACAAGGAATTAGTGAATTGTGATAGTATCCTCGAAAAATCATGAAATTTCCCTGATTTGGTGATATGGTTTTCTTAGCGTGGGGGAATTCATACATCTTATTGAATCCCAAATCATGCCATAAAATTCGAGAGGAACAATTTTATCGTTCCTCTGGTGGTTATCCAAATGAAAAAAAACCAGATAACCAAAAAGTTGTTCGTCTGGAACTGCAGTTTGTCAAAAAGTTGTGTCTTATCACCTTATTTGATAACACTGTTTTAAAATATTTCCTGTGGGAAGATCCCTCTCTTCAATGCTCAAACTCCCTAGGACAGCTGTCGCGCCCTGTGCTTGCCGCAGATGCTTTCAAAATGGGCTCAAAATCCACGGGTTGTCTTTTTTTCCACGATATAATTCAGAGATGATCCGCTATGACACCTAGCAAAATTTCCCCCAATGAAGCACCGGGATTACCCCAGTGCTCCATTGGTGGAAATTTCGCTACGTGTCATAACGGATAATCTCTAACAGTTAGGGTATTCTGGTTCTGCTTGAGCTTCTTTCTCAACTAAAACGAATTATCCGGGACACACTGAATAATTTATAATCAAAATAGTAGAGAAGGCAAGCAGTTCGTGCAGATACATTTTTCTATGGACAAAACCCTGGACTAGTTCCACTTTTGGAACCAAAAATAAAACGATAGGCCATCCATGTCAACAGCAATGTAATTAAATAATACTTAAGTGATCATAAAACCTTCTAAACGATTTAAAGTGATACATATTGTCATATGTACCATCGAATGGGAGTGCTTCTTGTAGTCTTAGAATCTGAATTCACAAGCAAAATTTTGCCCAAAGGTAATAAAATGCCATTCATGTTACCGAAAATGTTGGGCCGTGCGAAGCTTCGAGATTCTATTCGATTCGAAATCAGCAGTCCGATTCGTTTCCTTTCAAATCTTTACACGGGAATATAGCTTGGTATTAGTCATTGTCGCTGTCTCACAAAATGTTTAGGTCAGATGGAATGTGTAGGTACATTATGCTGAAAGTAAAGACAGAGTATAATTTCATCTGTATTAACATAAGTAGCCTCTGACCCATGACACCTCCTGTGCTAAGTCCAGGTCTCACTAGTCTCTACCACTGTTGAAAACAAAGTTAAAGTTTCCAAACAATATTGACGATGAACTGTTGCTAGCGGCTAGTGCAGTTAGTGCTGGTAAGTCTCGCACCGTTTCTGGGTAATATTCCAACTACATCATCAAGGCATGCCTTCCAGGAAGCATGCCTTGATGGTGTAGCTGGAACATTTTATCAGACGGGACTTGGGCCCTCACAGTCGGAACAATCAGGTTTACAGTCACCCCCCCCCCCCCCCCCTTATCGGTCATCTTGAAGACGTCCGGAATTCGATTCGAGGTTCGATTTGATTTTGAATAATAGATCCGATTCGATTCAAGATTCGATTCGAATCGAACATGTGTGATTCGCATGGGCCTACGAAAATGATCCATCCTGTTACCATCTTTCTCAAACGGGATGCAGAGCAATAGTCCAGCAGCCATTTGATTAATAAGCAAATAATTAGATCAAGATTGCATCAGAACAGTCTTTACACCGATAGTGATAATGATTTCGGGGGGGGGGGGGGGGGGGGGGGGGTTCGTACCTTTCGTTTTCCTGTAATCAAAATGTTCACTATTCATATTATTTGAGATATAACAATGGGGACAGTAACATGAGATGAATTTGGAGGTTTAAAATCCACGTCTAAGACGCCTCTGACAAATGATAAGCTTTCGGTCACACATTTTTATTTAGTGGAATTGGTATCAATTTAATTATTCTTACTTATTCGTCCAAGTCAAACCTAGTGTATTCTACGAATTTAGTCTTTGTGAAGTTGCCGAAGATTCCGCCTTTGTGACTTTGAAATAGCACAAAACAGTCGGAAACAATCAAAAATTTATGAAATATGTGATCGTGGGAGGACTTTTCTCGATCCTGAAAGTTCAAAAGTATCACATGTACGCTTTGGCAACTTTCATCGCACAACGAACCTATAAACCACCGGAAAAGCACAAAGGCGTACATCTGCCGTTTGTACTGTATCAACCTCATCCTTATGTGTGGTTGAAGGCTTACTGTTTGGAGATTTTTCTCGAGAAAAATGTGATGGACAATAAATATCCGCTTTTAAAAAAAAATCTCATAAAGGAAATAGATCAGACTAAAAACTCAATTCAGCAATTTCCCCAACCAATCAGCCGCATCCGGAAAAAAAAATTGAAAAAATAATATTTAAAATCATAAAGTTTGATATCGTCTGTGTTCGGTAAATGGTAAAGAATGAATCTGTTGTTATCCTCTTACTGTCTACAGTACGTGGCGAGTGAATTGTTACTAAAACACCCGTGGGGTGGTGTCTCCAACCAGACAACAACAGTCGAATCCGGTGGCAAGGCATGAAAAGGACAAGCACAGTTTTAGCCAAGGGAACCCGGGGGTCCCTTGTCTGAAACTTTGCTCGTCGTTCTAATGCTTTTTCCCCAGACAAGGAATTTTTGTCTGAGTGGAGACACCACCCCACGAGTGATTTAGTAACAATCCACTCCCCATGTACTGTATATGTCTTTTGAGTTGTTTCCATATGTTCTAGCCAGAGCACAATACTTACATTGACTGATACCTCACTGTGCACATGGATTACTGTTTTCTAAAATAATCTGTATATGAACATTTATTCTGAGCTCTCGAAGATGTGATTTAATCAGATTATTTGTACGACGAGATATGTTATCTTGGCATTTTTATAATGACCCAGACTTCAGTTTTAACATCTACTCCTACTTTTAGGTATATCCTGGTCAAGGGAGTGACGCGGTAATATAAAAGGCGGTCGTCTGGAAGAGTGACACCAAGTCAGAAGAGAGAATTCTAATATTTGGGGCACTACTACTCTGAAGAAGAATAGGAGGGGTGATCCCTAGAAGACTGTGGGTAGTATATAATTGTGTGTGTGTGGGGGGGGGGGGGGGGGGTGAGTGTGTGCTTGTTTGTATGCGCATGTGTTTGGGCGTTTGTAATGGTAGGTGTGCAAGTCGTGTGTTGTGTGTGTCATGCATTTGCGTGTAAGTCCTGTGTGTGTGTGGGTTGGTCGAACTCATGTGGGTGCTATTATTATTATTATTATTATTATTATTATTATTATTATTATTATTATTATTATTATTATTATTAATGATAATAAATGTCATTTGTGCAGTGTCAAGGTGATAGCTTGGATTTTCTATTTTGCGTTAGCGGCCGTGCGACGGCAGTCGTAAAGGAAAAACGTCCGGTAAAGTGACAATAAGTTAGTGAAAGAGTGAAGTGAAGAGGCGACCAAAGAACCAACACCAGCGAGAAGGAGGAAACACCAGCGACAACAGAGAATGATGGTCCGCAAGTAACTCAAAAACTGTGTGGTTAGGGGATGAATGACGTTTTGTTTTTCATATTCATTGGATTCCATGTAAGTGACAAATTACCATATTTATTTATATATATGTATGTATTAAAATTGTTTTTGGTGAACCCCTGTTGATTTATGCTTTTCGGGGAAAAGTTATTGACCCCTTCAGGATAAGAACCACCCCAACAAAAGTGAAACGGGCGGGTTCGTCACGGTGAGACATACTACGTTCACGCACGGATTCAGGCGACACTAGTAGAAGGAGAGCGATGAAACGGCCCCCATTGGCAGGATCTCATGCAGGATCTCATGTGACGTCATAGTCACGTGACCTGGTGGCGCCATGTTTGGTTGTCATGGTAGCCCACGTGAGCGGCCATCTTGTGACGTCATCTCCATAGTGATACGTGGTGTGAGTGCGCATGCGCAGCGCGTGTTGTTAGGGTGATACGAGCGTCCGTCGTCCATTTTGTATACTGGAAGCCGCCATCTTGGTTTCTATGGTAGCACGTGATTGCTATGTTACCTAAAGCCTACAATAGGACAGGGGTATGTTTTAGGGGTATGTTCGATTGAATCGGAGTATTTTCTGGAACGACTTCCCTGGATAATTACCACAACCAACCCGACAATCCTTCCAAATCACCAAAATCCACCCGAAATCACCGAAATTGACATTATTTCCCTATTTTATCGGTTTAGCACGTAGTGCCATAGTACTAAGGGGTATAATTATAGTCGTTCGAGGAGTCACTCGAACGAGCAATTGCTCGTTGGCTCATTTGCTCGATGGGATTCGAGTCGTTCGAGCAATGACTTTTCAGTAACTGCTCGATGGCTTATAAGGGATATTTGGGATAGGTATGTCTTGTGGTACAGGTAATAGTATCCTCAGATAAGTATCCTCTAAAAGGTATCCTCGATAGGTATCCTCAAATAATACAATACCTGGGCCATAGGTATCCTCAAATACTGAAATGAGTCTAAGAGTCGTTCGAGGAGTCACTCGAACGAGCAATTACTCAATAGCTCATTTGCTCGATGAGCTTCGAGTCGTTCGAGCAATTGCTCATGGAGCAATTGCTCTTAGGCTCATTTGCTCGATGAGCTTCGAGCAAAGACTTTTCAGTATTTGGGATAGGTATGTCTTGTGGTACAGGTAATAGTGTCCTCAGATAAGTATCCTCTAAAAGGTATCCTCGATAGGTATCCTCAAATAATACAATACCTGGGCCATAGGTATCCTCAAATACTGAAATGAGCCGAAGAGTCGTTCGAGGAGTCACTCGAACGAGCAATTACTCGTTGGCTCATTTGCTCGTTGGGATTCGAGTCGTTCGAGCAATATGCCGAGTCACTCGATCGAGCAATTACTCTAGGGCTCATTTGCTCGATGGGCTTCGAGTCGTTCAAGCAATGACTTATCAGTAACTGCTCGATAGCTTATTGGCTTTGGGAATGATATTGGCTTTGGGAATGATATTGGCTTTTGTTGTACAGAAGGGAGATAACTCTGCAAACAGGTTATTGGAAATCAAGCAATCTGATTGGTTAGTTATAATTTATATAAATGATCTAGATAAAAGAAATAACAAGAGTACTTGGAATAGGGTCAGAACTAACAAGAATAGACTAGAATAGCTAAATATAGTAATAATAAGCAAAGCTGTTCCAACTAATAGGCTCTTCCACGCTACTGGAGTATACTCCAGGACAAAGGAACATGGTCAGGTAGACGAAAAGTATTGCATATATAGATAGAAGCAGAGAATTCTGGGTAAATTTGTCCTATAGCACTACGTGCTATTCTTAATTGGGAAATAACACGTCATGGGATCCACAAAAGGGAAGCTGGGAGAATTGTAAGCCAGACCATTACTCCTGTTCGATCGAACGCACCCCTTATACCCCTTAGTACTATGGCACTACGTGCTAAACCGATAAAATGGGGAAATAAAGTCAATTTCGGTGATTTCGGGTGGATTTTGGTGATTTGGAAGGATTGTCGGGTTGTTTGTGGTAATTATCCAGGGAAGTCGTTCCAGAAAATACTCCGATTCAATCGAACATACCCCTAAAACATACCCCTGTCCTATTGTAGGCTTTAGGTAACATAGCAATCACGTGCTACTATAGAAACCAAGATGGCGGCTTCCAGTATACAAAATGGACGACGGACGCTCGTATCACCCTAACAACACGCGCTGCGCATGCGCACTCACACCACGTATCACTATGGAGATGACGCCACAAGATGGCCACTCACGTGGGTTACCATGACAACCAAACATGGCGCCACCAGGTCACGTGACTATGACGTCACATGAGATCCTGCATGAGATCCTGCCAATGGGGGCCGTTTCATCGCTCTCCTATTACTGACATTCCTTGAGTTTTGGCTGAAGACGCGGCGTGAATCTCTTTCCCCCATCAACGACCAAGCCGGTTTTGCGACATCTGGCGAGGCTAACACCAGGATCTTCATAAAAGGTAACAGCCGGAAAGCTCAAAATCAACAGGATCACTCAAAGACAATTTTAATACATACTTCAGTTATAATGTTCATGCAGGTTGCCTCACTGACATTTTAATAGTTTTCATTAGTTCTGTAGGGGTTAACCATTGGTAAAATTAGCTTTTAAATTCGATCGGCGAATTTAAAATAACGGTGGTGGAAATTCTCGTGTAATAATAGGAAGCAGTGTGGGATAGGGAATAATTAACCCTTTAACAAAAAATTGTGTTTAATTCTTAGTGACAAATTTCAATAATGGATACCCCAAGCTTGGAGCAGTTAATCAGTATGGGACAGCGGTTGGGCTTCGCGGGTAATGAGTTGCAAAAATTTGTGAGAGATGAGCAAAAGCGTATGGCGAAACAAATGGCCGCCGAGTCAGAGCGTCAGGTTGCGTTAGAGCACAAAAGAGCTGAAAGAGAGGGTGAAAGTGCTGAGAGAGAGAGCGTGAAAGTAGAGAGAGAGAGAGAGAGAGAGAGAGAGAGAGAGGCAACACTAAGAGCTGCAGAGCGAGATAAAGAAATTCAGGTTGAGCGCGAAAGAGCTGAAACAGAAGCCGCGTTAGAATGTGATAGGGCTGAAGAACGCGCGAGGAGGCTGAAAGAGAACATGAGAGGGAAATGGAAATTTTAAGGGCTAGGGCGCAGTTGCCCGGAGCTAATGGAAGACAGGGTGTAGAAAGTCCTGTGGGAAACCTGAGGGCACCTTATCCCCAGTTACCCAAGTTCAATGAACAGACTAATAACATTGACGCGTACCTACAGAGGTTCGAAAGGTTTGCTTCAAGTCAGGGTTGGCTGGATGACGCCTGGGGTTTCGGGACGAAATTCCGAGAATGTAAGGCTGAGAAGGGTGAAAGTGTGTACCAGTTTGTGTCAGGGCCACGAGGTATTTCGACAGGTGGGTCCAATTATCTGAAATTGAACAGCCATTTCCCTCCCTGAAGGACTTACATATCAGGGAGCAGTTTATGTCATCGTGTGCCCCCGAGATGGCATTGTTTGTTAAGGAGAGAAACCGAGTAGCGTAGAGGAAATGACTAGGGTGGCCGAGCAGTATTTAGAGGCTCATGGAGGAGGTCTGACCCAGGGTAGATCGAGCAGGAACGGGAGTAACGTGGTTGCAAAAGGCACCATTTAGAAACCCAAGCCCCGAGCCGGAAGGTTCCAGGGGGAATCGAAGAGGGTCATGGCTCAGGGACACAACTTGCTTTGTGTGTAATAAAAAGGGGCACATAGCCAAAGACTGTTGGCGGAAGGCTATGATGGGGAGATCCAACGGGGTCCCCCAAAGAACTGAAGGGAGGGACCCTAACTCGATTAGGAATGGAAGGAGGAGTAATTCGATACAGCCTGTGGAGAGGAGGTAGACATCGGCGTTCTGCCAAACGATTGGGCCAGAGAGGAGCCCTCTGCGCCAAACACTGAAGGCTGGGCAGCTCAGGCTGGAAGGGGGGGGGGGGGGGCAGGTATTGCCCATAATTAGTGGGCTGTGGGAGAGATACCCCGCCCGTGGTAAAAGAAAGAGATGCCGGTTTATCCAGCGAATGTGGGTGACCGAGAAGTCCGTATGCTACGGGACACAGGGTGCGTGGCATGCAGTAGCGCGGCGTTGAAGAGAGAACTCGATAGAGACGGAAGCTAACGGGGCACGACCACATGTGCGTGCTGATAGATGGGACGATTAGGAGGTTCCCCCTTGCGAGGGTGAGGGTGGATACTCCTTTCTATAGCGGTGGGGTAGAAGCAATGTGTATTGAGGCGCCCATCTATGACCTCGTGCTTGGGAACATACCTGGCGTATGTTCAGGTCCCGACAAGGCATGGTCGAAGAGAAGAGCGCCCAAAGGAGCATAGGGAGCGGTCACCTGACCCCAAGCCGCGAAAGTAGAGCGGCCGGCGAAATCACTGGAGGGACCAGTGGAGTCGAGCACGGATGCACAGGTATAGTGGAGGCCCCAAAGGTTAACCCTTCGACGACAGAAGTCAAGGGAGTGGCTGAACAGGAGCAACCAATGTATGTGGACAAGAGGGGCATAGTAAGGATTGGTACGGAAGTAGACCAATGGTTAGGAACTTTTTGGTCGGTCAAAAGGTGGCTGTGCTCCGGCCGACAAAGTTAGGTAGACCGCGGTTACAGTGGGAGGGACCTTACGCTGAAACAAAAATAATGGGCAACGGTCATTTCCGAGTAGACATAGACGGATGTGGAGTGGTTTACCACGCAAGGTTTCTGAGGGGATGCCAAAATATAAAGGACACTGAATCCACGCGATCGGCGGGGGGGGGTACATTGGACCAGGAGATGCCGAAAGAGGTGGCCGGAGTAACCACACAAAGGCATCAGAGACGTAGAGTTAAGAGGGGCCCTGGGACTTGGAGAGGGGCACCCAAGGAAGGACTGGCAGAACTCAAACAACAGAGCGTTGCTTCACTATATCTACTCCCCGTTAGCCTCTTTCCCAAAACATGGAACAGTATGGACAAAGTATAACTAATTTATCAAACAGAAATGAATTTTAAAAAACTATAATAAGACAATGTTGGAAGAATATCTCAGTGAAGTAAACTGTAATGATACTAACTGCAAGGACTGTAACCGCCATTACTAAACAACATCCTACTTTGTGGATCCCCACATATAGGTTTATTCCGTACACTTCGATGTTAATGCACGTTTTGAGTGTATGTGAGCACAGTTATACTCCAGATCTCTTAAAGAGTGTGTATATATATACATAAATTAAATTCAAGTAGTTGCTTCTTCACGGATCTTCCATTAATTGATATTCCTGTGTTTAATAGGTGAGACCATAGGTCATTACATATATATACTTGCCCACTTGTACACACGCGTACATACGCACAGATATATGTATATATGTGTCTATGTATGTATACATATACACTAGTGTTGTCGATGCTGTGTGGAAGGACAATATGCAAATATTATCTTTTCATCCATTATCGATAACACAAGTATGAAACGCCCATCCTACCTCGCCACGCCCTCAGCACCAACGTGCATAAAAGTCGTTCATCAATACCAATTTCTTATATTTACTTGTATTATCCATCCATGCAATCCACAAACACACCACAGGGAATGACAGGAAAACAGCCAATCTGGCTTGGCCATTCCCTGCAGAACATGTATGCTGAATATCTTCTTATAATTTATAAATACTTCATAAAAATGGTGAGTAGAACTTAGTCTTATGTAAATACATGTGCTGCAAATAAAGTATTCTCTCTCTCTCTCTCTCTCTCTCTCTCTCTCTCTCTCTGAGGCAGCGAGCTCTGGTACGACAGGCATCGCCTGGGAGACTGTAGGTATTGGGCGTGAAGAGGAATGGGGTCCTTGGTGGAGGACGAACCCGAGGAATAGGTCTAGGTGGAGGCGGTTGAGAGGATCTCTAGGAAATGGCAAGGGTCCCACCGCACGTGGGAATATTTAGAGGTAGTGCCTAATAGGGCACGTGACCCGCTGACGGACATGAGCCGGACGGGGCACCCTATCCAAGGATTGGGGTAAGTTATTGAGGTAATGGGAGTTGGCATGGGTCAGGGTGGATTCCCCTTGCTAATAATTTTTGTCTTACGCGGATGTTGCGTGAGTGTATAAAGGTGAAAGATAGGTGGTATTATACTTTACAATGGAGAGGGTGTGAGTGTATAGGGGAACCCGTTGGCTGCATGTGTACCAACGGACCACCTCCTATTGTGCGCCAGTGGAAGTGTGCGCGCGAAGTTGATGTGGGATGTGGATAGACTCATGGGTTGCAATGGTGAACTAAGTCGAAGTACTGGGAGTTATTTGTGGTGCGCGTCAGTGTGCGAATGCATGTGACTGTGTGTGAGAAAATTACGAGTATATTGGTGTAACAGTAGAGCGAGATTGTGAGATGGCTCTAAGAGAGGAGTGTGAGAGTGAGTGTACGTGAATGCTATCCCCTCTAAAATATACTTCTTTTGATACATATATGTAAGTATCCAGGCATCGCTGCCGTTTTTTTTTGTTTTTTTGTTTTAGTTGTTTTTTAATTCTATCCGGGTTTTTTTTATTTAACTCTTATACTGTCTCTCTCATAAACGATTTGTCATTTAAACCAGACCAACAATAATTCGAGCGCTGCTAATTAAGCATGAAATTTAATGTCCATTATGGCGCACTTGTTGCACGTCACATGGGCTATCTGATAACTGATTAAAGGAGTAAAAGAGATAGTATTCTCCTGTGGTCATTATCTGTGTAATTATGGCCAGTTAATAGTTAATTGTTGTAAAAACAGTACATCGTATATGTTCTGGACACACACCCATATTACGCATCTAGCTTGTCACATAAATGTCAGGATATACCGAAATGTGAGTCTTTCAAAGGAACTTTAAAGCGAATATTAAATTAAGATAGATCTAAGCAGCCAAGTTCAAGAGAAGCGATTAAACTGAGAATTGATGTTCTGGCTATCGAAATAAAAATTGGGGAATTTCTCGAAACTTCCATTCCAGTCTGAAGGTGTGTAAGACTGTGGGTCGTTGCGAGTGGATGGGGATATCCCATGCTATAAGTTAGAGGAGGTGCCTCATCGGTGCGAAAGTATAGGCACGTTGTAATGTAGGGGACCCACAGAGCTCATAATTAGAATAGGGGCAGTCGCGGGCCAATTCGGTGGCTATATCTGAATGTAGGATCAGAAATAGGAAGTACGAGCTCAGGGAGCTATTAGTATTTAGGAAGACAGTATACCTGTTGTAGAAGGCAAGACGTAATTCGATAGAGTAGGCTTGCCTGTATGAACATTATTCTGAGACAAATATAGGGGAGAGTTTAACCCCGTTCGTGGCGACTGCTTATTGCTTGAGTGAAAAGCGTCCAGTAAAGTTACAATAAGCTAGTGGCCGTGCCACGGCAGTGGAAGAGTGACATTCCGTCACTTGTTAGAGTGAAGGCGAGATAGTACAGTGACAATACGTTATCGGCCGTGCGACGGCAGTAGTAGAGTGACATTCCGTCACATGTTGAGTAAAAACGTCCAATAAAGTGACAATAAGTTAGTGGCCGTGCAACGGCAGTGAAAGAGTGAAGTGAAGAGGCGACCAAAGAACATACACCAGCGAGAAAGAGGAAAACCAGCGACAACAGAGAATGCGGGCCCGTAAGTAACTCAAAAACTGTGTGGTTAGGGTATGACTGACGTTTTGTTTTTCATATTCATTGGATTCCATGCAAGTCACAAATTACCATATTCATTTTTATCTACACCGAGTCAAAAAAGAAAGTATAATAGAAACAAATGTGGTAAAATAGCATAAAGGATGAAATATAATAGTTCTAATGTTGCATGTTTGTGGACAAGAAGTCGTGCAAAGAGTTTAACGGCATGTTGTTGTTGTCCAACCAACCGTATACAATTTTGCTACGGATTTCAAAATAGCACGTGCAACCCGAGAATGTCAAATTGAAAGGGTGACCGACAATTTTCTTTGTGTTATGTTGTGCTAGAGAGCCTGGGTTATTGAGAAAACACGCTAGTTATTGTCTTCCGGCATTTTGAAAAATGTCAAGGTTAACCAAAAATCAGAGGTTGCATGCCATTGATATGCACGAGGCTGGGATACCTCCAGATGAGCTCGCTGCTGAGTTCGGTTTCACTGTGGCCACTATTTACCGTCTCATTGGAAGGTATAGAACCACTGGATCTACTGCCGACCGACAGCATTCATGTCGACCAAGAGTTACGACCCCTGCACAAGACCGACACATCAGGACGTCTCACTTGCGGGATCGCTTCCTTCCGGCGACGAGGACAGCAGCAATTACTTCTGGTAGAATTAACAATAGAATCAGTGCACAAACTGTTCGCAGCAGACTAGATGAACACGGCATCCGCAGTAGGCGTCCATACCACGGACCAGTCCTTCCCCAGCGTCATCGTACCGTATTTATTTATTGGTGTTTAAGGACACATATTTTTGCACAATGGCTAATCATGACCACAACATGAGTATCAACTCAAGACCAGAAGTGAGCGTTAATAAGTCATGTTGCCCATTTTAAAGAAGGTTTGCACCTCCCAAGCATTGGTGACTGGGTCCTATTTAAAACAGGGCCTGTTTTCCGCAGTGAACAGGCACTGCTTCACTTACCGGTGTTCCCGCGGGGATACCACGGACCAATCGTTACCCAACGTCATCGTACCGTCATAATGGAATGGGTGCGTTAGCGTGTTCGCTGGACTCAGCAGCGTTGGAGTACAGTTCTTTTAAGTGATGAATCACGATTTTGTCTCCGGCGCGCTGATGGTAGGGAAAGAGTGTATCGCCGTCGATGGAACGGTTTTCTGATGCTTGCGTGCGGGAATGCGACCGTTTCGGCGGGGGTAGTGTAATGGTTTGGGCAGGAATTCCCTTACACCATTGAACGCAGAAGATCTTCATCGATGGTAATCTGAATGGACAGCGATATATGGACGAAATTCTTAACGCTGTTGTTGTCCCGTTGTTCAACGCTAACGTCGGAATGCAGTTATTCCAGCAAGACAATACCCGATGTCACGTGGCGCGTATCTGTCGTGACTTTCTTGATGGGCAGAGCATCGAACATCTTCCCTGCCCCCCCCCCCCCCCCCCCCCCCCCCCCCCCCACTTTCGCCAGATTTGTCGCCAATCGAGCATCTTCGGGTACGACTTCATGATCTTCAGATGTTAGGCGATTTACGTAATGTTCTAAGGCAGGAGTGGAACGCAATATCACAGGGTGACATCCAGAGACTTATCAGGTCCATGCGCTCAAGCCGATGGATCTAGAGAAATATCTTTTAGATCATTTCCAATAATCCACAGGCTAGCATATAATAAAACAAGAGGCCCCAGGGGGGCCTGAGGGCGCTCACCTGACAAGGTAGACTAAATATCAACCCAGGGAATTGATTTCAACAAGTTGCATCTGCCCCTCAAAAGCTTACACCAAATATCTAAAGATTCTGACTGGTGGATCTAAAAAAAGAGAAGATTTTTAAAGAATATTCCTCATATTGAACTAAGTTATAATTCGGGTTCCCACAGGGAGCCCAAATATGAACCCAGGGACTGGGCTTTAACAAACTTGAACCCCCCCCCCCCCCCCCCCCCCCCCCCAAGGATGCTGCACACCAAATATCAAAACATTCCGACTGCTGGAGCTGAAGAAGACTTTTTAAGAAAATTCCTCATTTTGAACTAAGTTACAATTCGAGCTTCCACAGTGAGCCCAAATATAGACCTAGGGACATGGCTTCAACAAACTTCAATCTTACCCCCCTAAGGATGCTGCATACCAAATATCAAAAGCATTCTGACTGCTGGATCTGAAGAAGAAGATTTTTAAAGAAAATTCCTCATTTTGAACTAAGTTATCATTCGGGCTTCCACAGTGAGCCCAAATACGAACTCAGGGACTTGGCTTGAACAAACTTGAATCTTACCCCCTAAGGATATTGCATGCCAAATATCAAAACATCCCGACTGCTGAATCGGAAGAAGATTTTTAAAGAAAAATTCCTCATATTGAAGTAAGTTATAATTCGGGCTTCCACAAGGAGCCCAAATATGAACCACGGGACCTGGCTTCAACAAACTTGAATTTCCCCCCCCCCCCCCCCCCCAAGGATGCTGCACACCAAATATCAAAACATTCCGACTGCTGGATCTGAAGAAGAAGATTTTTAAAGAAAATTCCTCATTTTGAACTAAGTAACAATTCGAGCTCCCACAGTGAGCCCAAATATGGACCTAGGGACATGGCTTAAACAAACTTGAATCTCCCCCCCCCCCCCCCCCCCCCCGAGGATGCTGCATACCAAATATCAAAACATTCCGACTGCTGGATCTGAAGAAGACTTTTTAAGAAAATTCCTCATTTTGAACTAAGTTACAATTCGAGCTTCCACAGTGAGCCCAAATATTGACCTAGGGACATGGCTTCAACAAACTTGAATCTCACCCCCTAAGGATGCTGCATACCAAATATCAAAAGCATTCTGACTGCTGGATCTGAAGAAGAAGATTTTTAAAGAAAATTACTCATTTTGAACTAAGTTATCATTCGGGCTTCCACAGTGAGCCCAAATACGAACTCAGGGATTTGGCTTGAACAAACTTGAATCTTACCCCCTAAGGATATTGCATGCCAAATATCAAAACATTCCGACTGCTGAATTCCCCATATTGAAGTAAGATATAATTCGGGCTTCCACAAGGAGCCCAAATATGAACCACGGGACTTGGCTTTAACAAACTTGAATCCCCCCCCCCCCCCCCCAAGGATGCTGCACACCAAATATCAAAACATTCCGACTGCTGGATCTGAAGAAGAAGATTTTTTAAGAAACTTCCTCATTTTGAACTAAGTAACAATTCGAGCTCCCACAGTGAGCCCAAATATGGACCTAGGGACATGGCTTAAACAAACTTGAATCCCCCCCCCCCCCCCCCCCTAGGGATGCTGCATACCAAATATCAAAACATTCCGACTGCTGGATCTGAAGAAGAAGATTTTTAAAGCAAATTCCTCAGTTTGAACTAAGTTATAATTCGGGCTCCCACAGTGAGCCCAAATATGAACCCAGGGACTTGGTTTGAACAAACTTGAATCTCACCCCCCCCCCCCCCCCCCCCCCCCCAAGCATGCTGCATACTCAATATCAAAAGATTCTGCCTGCTGGGTCTTGAAAAGAAGATTCTTAAAGAAATTTGCCTGAAATGCACTCCCCCCCCCCCCCCCCCCCCCCCCCCCCCCCCCAAGCATGCTGCATACTCAATATCAAAAGATTCTGCCTGCTGGGTCTTGAAAAGAAGATTCTTAAAGAAATTTGCCTGAAATGCACTAAGTTCAAATTCGGGATCCTGTACTGAGCCCAAATATGAACCCAGGGGGCCGATTTGTACAAACTTGAATCAGATCCACCCCACAATGTTGCACACCAAATATCAAAAGATTCTGTCTGCTGGATCTGGAGAAGAAGATTTTGTAAGAACTTGGCTGAAATGCACCAAGTTCAAATTTGGGCTTCTATAGCGAGCCCAAATATGAATCCAGGGGGCCCATTTGAACAAACTTGAATCTGACCCCCCCCCCTCCCCCCCCCCCCCCCTAGAGATGATGTATACCAAATAGGAAAGAATTCTGCCTGGTGGATCTGAAGAAGATTTTTTTAATTTTGGAAAGAAATTCATGTGAGCTATCAGAGTTACGCCACTTGTGGTGCCCCCTGTGGGTGCGGCAAGTTTATTTGTACAAGTGTGAATTGACATATGATGGGGAACATGCACACCAAATTTGGTTCAATTTGATCCAGTAGTTTGTGAGGAGTAGTCGATAATGTAAAGTTCACGACAGACGACGGACGACGACGGACGGCAAGTGATAAGTTAAGCTCCCTTAGGTGAGCTAACAAGTTATTCACATAATTGATAGAACTATGAGGCGTAATCATAAAACGACAGTCGTGGCACGTCTCCGTTTCTATGTTGCAGAATGGGAAAAAGGTGCTCTTGCTACAGCAAAAAAAAAACAGCCATTATGTTATCACAGGTTCCAAGACGACATTTTCATCATATGGCCCCATGGCCGTGATGACTTCAACGAATTCTTGGAAATCCTGAACAACCACGATGAATCCATTAAATTACAGCCCTGCATTTCAGAAAATACCATTGACTTCCTGGATGTGACTGTATTCAAGGGCCCTCAGTTCCGGCATAGTAATGTACTAGACACAAAAGTCCTTTTTAAACCGACCGATTCTCGCCAACTTCTCCATAGAGCTTCTTACCACCCACCCAAACTATTCAATAGGTTGGTAAAATCTCAAATTATTCGATTCCATAGAAACTGTACGAACAGAAGCCACCTCAATCACGCATGTTCAATTCTTTTCAAAACACTTGTTAAACGCGGTTACTCAAAACGACTTTTGCGAAAAATTAAATCTGATACAATCCGTGAGATAGAGACACCCATTCGGGACTCTGAGCCAACGCACCCCACGAAAATTCGGCATAACCGCCCAGTTCTGGGAAATGGATCAGTAAATCTATGTCAACGCAAAATTTGTTACATACATCGTATGAACTGCATGAATACCGGTAAAACATTTTTTAGCGAACAAACCCGTATGTTTTACCAAGTTAGAAACAGCTTCAACTGTGATTCTGAAAACATTATTTATTTAATCACATGTAAATTATGCCATATCCAATATGTCGGCCAGACGAAAAACCCTCTGCGCGTCAGAATGCAAAACCATTTATCAGATATCCGTTTAGATTCAGGAAAGGCAGTCTCAGACCACTTCAACCTCCAGGGTCATGACATTAATTCACATTTCCGTTTTCAACCCATTGAGCAAATCCCGTTTTTGGACGATGATGAAACCACAACAGACAAACGACTTGAGCATGAAAACTATTTGATCGGTAAGCTCAGGACCATACGGACTCAATAGAGAGTACTCTGGGTTGCCAAATAAAACTCTTCGTTTTCCTTTGATTTATAATCGACGCAATGTCGAAATTGCAAAAAAATTAAAAAAACAACTTCAAAGAATTAAACACAAAACTGCCAGAAGCCATTAACAAACGATGCATCACAGCTTATAAAAAAAATACCAGTCTTCGAAACATTCTTGTGAAAGCACTTTTGAGATGAGTTCATTTTGTCATAAAGTCATATAACTCTTCAAAAATATTAAAACAACATTGAATTCCATAGAAATAATTTAATAATAAAATAACAGAAATCGATTTCCCGACCTGCGCCCGTGCTCCTTTGTTTTTAAAAATATCTATCTATCTATCTATCTATCTATCTATCTATCTATCTATCTATCTATCTATCTATGTATCTATCTATCTATCTATCTATCTATCTATCTATCTAATCTATCTATCTATCTATCTATCTATCTATCCGGGAAACATAGTGAGTCAGAAAAAAACATAAATTAGGGTAACAGGGTTAGGGTTATCTAATCGATGCTGGGTTCTCATTGTCAAATACCCACCCCCCCGCCCCTTATTGAATTGTATAAGTCCATAAGGTAGAAAATGTGACAATGCCGAATAGATTAAGTGACTGGGGATCACTAGTCCAGTTCCCTCTCAGTAAAGTAGTTTGATCAGTTTATGCACAAACGCAGAAAAACTGTTTGGCCTGTTTTTGCTGGGTCTTGAGATTCGGTTTTCCGGTTCGCCCGCAAAAACCTGAACCGAATCGAAAAACTGAAAACCCACCCAGCTCTTACGGGCAACTTTGTAGTTGGAAAACGTTCAAGGTAATCTGTAAACGGGAGGCAAACTGTATCTTCCGGTTAGTCCATTTGTATAGAAATAGAAATACTTCACTTGTACCAGCGTGGACATGAAGAAGGCTATACCTTTCTTGTATTCTTTGACTGGAAATTGTAGTAACACAACGCCCAGATAATGAATGTATCATCTGGGATGACAAATGCGTGGTGGCAGTCTCCATTGAATTATTGTTTTGACAGGACGTCAGATACTAATGTATTCTCAGTAATGGATAGTCGTGATGGGATTGTAGCGTCTGTAGATGTTTGTTTCGACTGCTCGGAGCTCCCGTTACGGAATGGCGGAATGTCAAAAAACTTCAAGCTTCGTAGCCAACACTTTCAATGGCTCTTTCGCTGACACTTCGAATTTGGTCAGTCACTGCCACCAACGTTGCATTCATTTACACCTAAGCTTAGCCACTATGCACACTCTTGAAGGGTTGAGAGACACAATATAGTATACTACAGATTAAGTGACTGTCGAACCGATCTCCACAGTGCGATGACCACAAAATTCACTAAAGCTTATTTTTTGCTGAAGTGAGTCAGAATTTTAGAATAGGAGTTACTCAGTCTAAACAGACCTGCCTTGGCGTTATCTTCGAATCGATAGAGTTCGTTGGTAAACCATCACACACAAGACATTGTTTGGTATACTAAATCCTAAGCGCAATCTACCTTGATTATCACTGAATTTTATATCGCTTCCTATAATTTTCCACTGATAATTTATCAGCTGCCAAACTTTGGCACCCTGACGCCATTTGAAGCTAGAAATGTTTGAATAACAAATATATAACTAAAGCTTAGGTGAGAGGAGTCTCCGAGCTACTGGTAAATAATGCAAGTACCCTGATAATGACAGATCGCTGCAGTTCCGGGGAACCTCTGTGGGTGACCTCGGAAGTGACGTCACAGTCACCTGCCCCAGTTACGTCATATGGATGAATGATTTTATTTTGTAGCACATCATCCACAAGGTTACAAAGTCATAAACAGTAAAATACATTTTTAAAGTCATAAACGGTAAAAAAAGGTTTTTAATTGACATGATTGCACTACAGAGAGATGGCATAGCCACTAGGGCTGTCTTCCTGTCATTCCCAGAAGGATGATAAAAATTAGGCAATTCTGACAGCAATGCGTATGCATAGAGCAACATGGGTTGAACATTACTGATTAAGGTGGCTCTTTCCTTGTAAGTGAACTATTTTGCACATTTTTGAGGATAACACATTTAAGCTCCGTCAATGGGTATTGATGAGACAACAGAGTTGGGACCTACAGTCGGGGCAAGTGGGATTCTCACAGTCTATATTACCTGAATACGAGTTCAGAAATTGTTCCAATAAGAACTTTTTGAATAACGATCTTGATAGGTTTTGACTTTTGTACCGATGGTTCTACAGTATTTCGCATCCTTGGGAAAGTGTGAATTGGTAAGTTTGCAGAGAACTGAGTTCTTGGTTTGTGCGTATTCAGTCTGCCAGATTGTCTTGTATCCATTCCTGAGGGATTTTAGTACACTGTAAAAGTAGTTTTGAAACTATTCGGCAGCAGGTTATTATGCCAATCATGCATGAATAATAAGACATGAAGTTTGTACAGGTCATTGAATTTTAGAATACGATGCTCACTGAACAGTGGGTCAGTATGCGCATTATAGCGTCTGTTAGATATGATACGAATTACTTTCTTTTGTAATTAGTGATTGTTCGAGTGGAACACGAGTGGCCCCATATGTGAATACCATACATCATATGGCTATGAATCAGAGAGTAGTATAGTGTCTTGAGGCATTTTTGGGGTATGGTCCTCTTAACCTTGTTTATAACATAAATTACTCGGGACATCTTTGAACAAACAACTGAAATATGTTTCTTGAAGCTCAGATTCTCGTCAACATGAATTTCGAGAAACTTGAGGGATTTTTCATCTTGATGATTTCCAACGATCGAGATAGATGAATTTTTAAGCTTCACTCTATTGCTCCCAAGATAGTATAAGTCACTTTGGGGGTGAAATATGATGACTTTTGTTTTACTCTCATTCAGAACAAGTTTATTTGCCGCACACCAGTGAGATATTTTATTGAGTTCATTATTAACCTGAGCTGTAATTGTTTCCAAATTGTTACCGGAAGTATGTGCAGTAGTGTCGTCCGCGTATGATAAAACCTTCAAAGATGTGGAGTTAATAATATCATTAATATAAATTATAAAAAGAAGAGGACTAAGAATAGACCCCTGGGGGGACACCTGTTGATATGACCTGGAAATCTGAATTCGCTTTTGGGAGGGAAACCGACTGAGATCTGTTTGTAAGGTAATTTCTAAACCATGAATTTGCGTGGCCTCGTATTCCATAGAATTCAAGTTTTTTCAGTAGGATATCGTGATTTATGGTGTCAAATGCTTTCGAAAAATCAAGAAACACGGCTAACGTGCAGTATTTGGTTGTTTTATTGTTCATCTCGGCAATATTGTTTATGAGGTGCGGGACGGGGTGTATTGTTGAATGTCCTTTTCTAAAGCCAAACTGGTTTTGATGAAGTATCTTGTTATTTTCCAGGAAGGTTATCAGCCTGGAGTACATTAATTTTTCTAGTACTTTGGAAAAGCTAGACAGAATGCTAATGGGCCTATAGTTGTTGAATAACTGTTGATCGCCAGATTTAAATACAGGAACTACTCTTGCAGTTTTCATCTTACTTGGGACGATACCAGTTGAAAACGACAAATTGATCAAGTGAGTTAGAGGGATGGCAATTTCATATATAATATCCTTTAGGATTTTGGAGGACATATTGTCAAGGTCTTTACTTGTTTTTGATTTCAGTTTTCGGGTGCAGTTAATCACTTCATGTGGGGAAGTGGGGGAAATAAAAAAAACGACTCCATGGGATTTCCTCTGATATAATCAGTAAAATGATGACAAGAGGACTGCACTGAATTGCTTAATTTTGAGCCAATGCCTGCGAAGTAAGAATTAAATTTATCAGCTATCTCTTTAGGGTCAGATATCTCCAGATTGTCTTCGACAAATGTGGGCGGAAAGGTGTAGGCAGAAGTACCTTTGTTGATAGCTCTTTTCAGAATGTCCCAAGTTTTTTTCATGTTATGTTTATTTTCTTGAAGAATAGATTTATAATAAACAGACTTTCGAGCCCTTTTCAGTCTATTGAAAATAGCACAATATGTTTTATATCTTAATTTGTTTTGTGGGGTTGGTAATTTTATTTTTTTCATATATAAACTTGTTTTTCGGATGATGATCGCAAAAGTCCAGCCGTCATCCACGTTTCACGTTTTACAAACTTTGGGTGCACTTTTACAAGTTTTTCGGGGAAAGCCTTATCAAAAGCACCTCGAATGATCTCGAGAAAGATATTATAGGCTTTGTTCGGACATGATTCGCCCAGTGCATTGGTGAAGTCGCTTATAGATAGTGTCTGATAGCTTGCGTGAGCGTGAGCGGCTATATTGTGACGTAATAACCGCCGTGATACGTGGTGTCAGTGGGAGTGTCGCGTGCTGTTAGGGCGACACGTGTTTCCATCATCCATTTTGTTTACTGGAGGTCGCCATTTTGGTTTCTATGGTGGCACGTGGTAGCTATGTTACTCAACGTCCTACAATAGGCGGGGGCATGTTCTGGGAGTGCGTTCTATTCGACAGGTGTAGTTCTAATTACCCAAAGAGACCTGACTTTTACAAGAATACTCAGTTTCTACCTGTCTAACACTTAGTTGCTATGTAGCCGAAAGCCTCTTGTAGGACGGGGGTGTTCTGGTGGTGCGTTCGAGTCTATGGAAGTAAATTTAATTACCTAAACAGTCCCAACAACGACCTGAAATCACAAAAAGTAAAAAAAAAACCCGACTCAACAAAGCGGACTTTATTTTGGCTCGAATTCTTACACAATCCTGTCTATCCTTGGATCTGTTCTAGCTATTACTGGTCCTATATGCATTGCTCGAATGACTCGAATATTATGGAGCAAATAAGCAATCGCACAGCGAATGGAATGGGTACTGCTCGAACGACTCGAATCTTATCGAGCAAAGAAGCTATCG
The DNA here is from genome assembly GCA_031216915.1 of Pictodentalium vernedei. NCBI lineage: Eukaryota > Metazoa > Mollusca > Scaphopoda > Dentaliida > Dentaliidae > Pictodentalium > Pictodentalium vernedei. The sequence goes on from CM062293.1 coordinate 229,829,276, forward strand.
AGTAATTGCTCGAAAGAGCAGCTCCTCTTCGACTCATCTCGGTATTTGGGGACTAGAGACAGTGGTGATTGGTGACCACTGGAACTAGTAAGGACTATTTGGGGACTGAATACAGTGGTGATTTTGGAACTGTTGGAGACTATTAGGGACTGTTGGTGGGCTGGTAAAAGTGATGGTTTGACGACTGGTAGCGACTCATGGAGGGTATATTTTGGAGGATACCTTTTGGAGGATATCTTTTAGAGGGTAGTTATGGCTCCTACATCTGGTTACTTGAAAGGTATAAAAAGAGGTCACACTTGATTTCAGCTCGGTTTTCCCTCCTATACCCTTAATTTTTGGGCGGAACTATATTTTTAGACATCCCCGGTGAACTATGTTTAGTAACTGATCTCCTAGTTACATGATTTTGACTTTTCTAGCGAGGATTCTTAGCTTAAAGATCGAGATGTTACCAAACTGACCAATCAGATTTGTGTATTTCATAGTCTTTCTTTTCCATTACTTTCTATGTTAATTTCCTAATTTTCCGACTTTAACCCGTGATTCTGTGGGAAACAAACGCACGAACCGATCGAGAAATGAAAAGTCGATCAAAACTACATAGTTTTTTTTATTATGCCCGTCATAGATAAATTCTGTGACGGTGTGACATCGGAACCATTCACGACTGAACTTTACACTGAAACCAAACAGCGAAAATATTTCGGCTTGGTCAACAAAAATCTTTTGCGAGCGATTACTTGTGCCAAACAGAGGCCAAAATTCACATAAGAAGATTTTATGAAGGGAAATCTACAAAGAAAGCCACTTAATATAGAAGAATGGTACGAGTTTATAAACAATGTTCAAAGTTTAGATGTAGCAAGAACACATGAACGGACGGTGAATAATCAACACCATGATGTTATATTTGAGATACCATTAGAAAGAACTTAAAAAAAGAGAAAAATGAATCAAATGATGATAGAAGATGAACACTTTCACATGCGAAATATTCTGAACTTATAAACTATGACTGTCATATTGAAATGAAAGGAGTTCGACGATGCACTTGCAAGAGTGAACAAGAACTATATAACCTACTATTGCACCAGAGAGCACTTCCTGTATGAATCAACCACTTGATTTTTTATAGAAAAGAAGAGGAAAAACTACACAAAGATGACAAGAAGAAAAAAAAAGAATATAAAAAGAAAGAAATATAATATATATAATAAGGAAAGAAGGAAAACAGGCGGTAATGCACTCAAGTTATTTTATCTGTATCTTCTGACGAAAGACCAATAAACTTGGCTTGTCCAAGTCAGCACAAAACACAGAGGGCCATCAACAGTAAGTATTTGGGTATATCTAACATATGACATGAGAAAGAAAGATATAGGGGCCTTGGGGCCTGGGAGGTAGAAAACAAGAATTAAAACGTTAGATGTGTCATATAGGAATTGAGAAATCGGAATAGATATGAGTACTGGCAGCCAGTGGTAGTGGTACAGGCTAGTAGTAGTGATCGGGTGGAAGCTAATCATGGCGCAGACGATGATGACAAAGCGCAAGTCAGCAGTCGTGGCCTAGATGCCAGGAACTGAACAAGTGCTAGGAGCTAAAACTATCCTCGAATAGATATCCTCCAAAAGGTATCCTCCAACAGGTGTCCTCCAATCAGTATCCTCCAATCAGTATCGTCCAAAAGGCATCGTCCAATAATTCTCACTGGTCCCCACTAGTCCCCAAATCACCACTGTCTTCAGTTCCCAAATGCCGAGAGGAGTCGAAGAGTTGTAAGAGGAGTCACTCTTCCGAACAATTACTCTGTTTTCCTGCTCGATAAGATTCAAGTCGTTCGAGCAATGCCTATTCCAGAATTGCGCGACAGCTTATGCGTTCGGTAAGATTCGAGTCGTTCGAGCAATACATGTTCCGATCACAACTCGATTAACGCTTGGACTTACGAATCATTGAGGTCGTTGTTATACACAAAGGAGATAATTATGTATGTATAGCTACAGAATGCAGGGAATGAAGCAATCTGGTTGGTGGAGGGTAAATGGTGGGATAATAAGTAGCTAAGACTAAACGGTATGATATCAGGATAGGATCAGTAACAGGCAGAACAGATCCAGGGATAGACAGAGAAAAACTGGGATTTTGGAAGAATTCGAGTCAACAACGATGCCATGGGTCTGCAGGTTAAAAATATTAATTAGTCTTCCATAAAAATTGAGTCTTATCCATGACAAAAATGGTCATGAAAATGGACATACAATAAAGTTACCCCCCTTGAAATTATCAGACCGACGGGGAAGGTGCCATTAAGGAACATGTAATTGTTGAAAAACATCTATGCCATCAGTCGAAACAGAGCCATGTTTCCATTTGTAACTTTTAATAACCGAAAACAACAGACAGATCTCGGAGCTGTTTGTTGTTTTCGTTTATTTAAAGTTGTAAAGGGAGGCTTGGCTTTCTATGGCAAGCTAATTAGAAGCAACTACTTCACATAAAATCCGTCTTTAAAAATATCTCACCGTGTCACACCTACCAACACCAAGCAAGGGTCCGCTTTGGCTCTATGTCCAGCGAATGTGTTTTTAAAGTACTTTGCAAGTTTTTATTCATCCCAAAAGAAAAATAGCAAATCTCACTTCCTAGACTTTTATAGTTATGGAAAGACAGTGTCTGTATTATATGCTACGATACACATACTGTTAATATAATAAACACAAAAAGGTAACAGAACATGAAATGATGGTGAAAGCCGCTGTTTCATATTTTTAAATGGATTTTAACAGAGAATAATAGCCAAACGATCAAACTGATTGGGATAGAAATTGTAAAATACCAGCTTCCGTATTTTAATACTACTCTTCAGCAGGATTGGCTGATCTAAATCAAATGATTTAAGTCATTGATTTAAGTCATGATTTAAATCAACGATTTTGGGGGGAAAAAATAATTGATTTAAATCAAAAATTTACAAAAAGTCAGAAATATTTTCAAAACAATTTGGAAATGAGCTGAAACAAGATGGAATGCATATTAACTGTTGAAATACAGTTATTAGCACTGGGTTATGACAGTTAGAACTAATCTATGGAGTGGGAATATACATCCCACTGTGCCTTGACTTGACTGCTGAAACGTGCTGTAGGGAAGTTAAATATTCCGGAATCTTTTATAAGTTTATATAATTTTCAGGTAATATGAATAAAACTATATTTAACCCTTTACCTAACGTAACGGCCAAAACCGGCCAGCGCTATTCTAAAAAATCGCCAATTATTTTTCATTATTTTTTTCATTTTTTGTCTCAAAAACATAGGTTATGATCCCTCGTTGGAACGAGCTGGTCGAGCTCGTTCCAACGAGGGGTCATAACCTATGTTTTTGAGACAAAAAATGAAAAAAAATAGTTATTCAAGAATTACTTCTGCAAGTGTCGTCTGCTTTTCAGGTTAGGTAAAGGGTTAAATGAACATAGATTTTAAACCATATATATGATAATCTTTCAATGAACTCATGAAAAATACGAAATCAACTCTGACAACAACGATCAGTGATTTAAGTATCAAAAGTATCAAAAATGATTTTCAAGAAGTCATCTTTCTTCCAACAAAGCTGCAACAATGAGAAAACACAAGTTCCATTAATTCCGCTCTATTTCCATCTATGCCAAATGTCTATTCTATGCCAAATATATTCTGGAATTCTTCCCCCCCCCCCCCCCCCCGCCCCCCAAATCACCTCAAAGACTGAAATGGTTAACACAGGTAAATGTTTTAGTATCAGTTATTTGCGTCCATTCTTTGGGCAGCCTTTAGTACAAACTGCTGCCAATACACTCTGCTTCTCTTATCTAAAGGAATCGTGTGAGAAAAAGTATCCTCTGGTGAATAATTTATAGTATGGAAATAAAAATGAAATAAATCCATTTAAATGAAAAAAAAATTAATTTTTTTAATTTTTTTTTAAAAATCAAAAAATCACCAACTCTTCATAAAAAATGCCTTAAGTTTGTGAAATGGTGTGCACATCGATGATTCAACTTCGCTAACATTAAACGTACTCGCTGTTTTTGAAAATTAAGTGGAGCTAACTTTCGTGTAAATCCCTTCCAATGACGAAACTTTTCAGCCATGTTCAAAACAATACAACTTTCGACACAAACGATACCATTTTGCAACAGCGAGAGTTGAATGTGTTCGTTCCGAAACAAAACTTTTTTGCACAATACATAGACACTCATCTGTACGTTTTGGTAGGAGGACAATTTTTAATCCTTTACATAACGAATCCACCGCATCCGCCCGCGTAATTTACAAATTAAGAAGTTGACAAAAAATATATTTTTCCAAAATTTCAACAAAACCATATCATGCGACCTCCTCATTGGAACGTGCTCGTCGAGCTCGTTCCAATGAGGGGTCACATGATATGGTTTTGTTGAAATTGTTTGAAAATTGTTTAAACAATAATTACAATAAGAAAATTTTGATAACGTGTGCGTTGAGTAAAGGGTTAACTAATAACAGTCATTACAGTAACATTTACGGCAGAAGTAACGGCAATTGGTTTCCAGTACTTCTATCGTAATTGATAGGTAATTTTCACTGGTGAAACGCCACGGGTGGTAGTTTTCTACTAAAGTGGGCAACATGGTATTAATGGTTGGTGTCACTTGACTTTATAGTTGAGTTGCTTTCATAATACACTACTCAAAGTTTTCTAAGCGCCACGTATATCCAACTACCTGATTTAAGTACAGAAATTAAGATTTTATTTGTGTTTGACATTATTTTATAGCTTTTGAATACAATAACCATGGAAAATGGATATTATTGGTAAAAGAGCAAATTTGCGAAATAGCTGGCGGAGCGAACTTGTATGGGTTCAGTATCGAGTATGGGACCATTACTGTTAATTACAGCTTAACGACGCCTTCTCATGCACCCAATCAGGTTCCTGGTGGTCCTTTGTGGGATGTTGTTCCATTCTTGGAACAGCATTGCACCAAGCTTCTGGACACTTCTAGGCTGGTCTGGACGGACTAAAATTGTAAGCTGAAACTCATTCTAGACATGTTCGATTGGACTGAGGTCAGGGGGTCTTGTTGGCCAGTCCATACGCTCAATCCCCTCCCTCTGTCGGTACTCCCCGACAGCATGGGCAACATGAGGACGGGCATTATCGTCCATCAGAATGAATCTATCACCCACTGCACCTGCATACAATCTGACGTGGACATCCAGGATCTCATCAATATACCGCTGTGTACCACGTTCAAGAACACAGAGCTCTGTAATTCCATCATGCTGAGGCCGCCCCAGACCATGGATGACCCTCCACAATATCGGTCATGCTCAGCAATGTTGACTGTATGGAATCGCTCTCCTGGTCTTCTCCATACCCTAGAACGCCTATCTGTGTGGTCTAGTCAGTACCTTGACTCATCTGTAAAAAGGACAGGTCGCCAGTCTTCTCTGGTCCATCCAACGTGGTCCATTGCCCATTCATATCGTGTCTGGGGGTGGTTCTGGGACAGCGGAATGCGAATCCATGGTCTTCTCAATCGGAGACCACATTCGTGCAACCTTGCCCGGATAGTCTGCGTCGAAACATTTACCCCGCATACATTCTGAAGGTCACTGCGAAGCTGGGTTACTGTGACAAAGCGGTTCCTGCGGGTACGAATGATCAAAAAACGGTCTTCAGATGCAGATGTTGCCCTGTCTCTGCCCCCACCATGCCGTCTTACTGGTGTGCCATACTGCTGAAATCTTGCCCAGGCTCTGGTGATCACCGTATGGTGCACACCAAGGGCTTCACCAACCTGACGATGGGTAGCCCCTTGCTCCACCATCCCTACAGCCCGCCACATTTCTGCTTCAGACAAATGTCTTCTTACATTTGCATTTGCCATATTCAATTATCAAATCACATGGGTTTGTGTTGAAATGAATATTGAATACCCTACACATGCCATGTACATGTAGACAGTGCACGAAAACATCATGAAAATCAAGGGGTACATGCTTTCCATGACTGTCACGAAATGTCTGCCTGTCAAGAGAGCTAATATAAAAACTGGGGACCATCTCAATACATTCCTCAATCATATCCACCAAAAATATCGCAAATATGTCACAAGCAAATTTCACAACGATGTGTCAAATATTTGGTGCCTTGCAAACTTTGAGTAGTATATAATCATAGACACTGCAAATGACAAACACCAAAAAAAAATAAACAGATATGATCATCATTCTAAATGCTGGTTCACTCTTACTCTATTGAAGTAAATAAATGGCTCACTCTATAAATTACACAGTGTCGCATCTGTCTTCGTCCACTAAGTGCATCAAGGCGCAATCTGCAATGCTCAACCATTCCAGATACCAGTGATACACACAAGGTGGAATTTGTTCCGCACAAAGAAACTATGCTGCCTGAAGTTTCCTCCTGTTCTATTTTCGTCTCCTTTTTCAGACAAATTACAATAAATGGATTATTAGTAGGTTATGGCCGTTTCAATATTACTATTTGTGCGATGTTTCTTCCCGACAAAGAACTGCTGCAAAATATGGAGGATGTGATGGCTCATCATTACATAACACTACTAGTTGTTGTTCCCACCGCCTACAACAGAATCCAGACTTTGGTCCAATGTGGGGTGACTGGAGCATCTATGGCTACCTTTGAAGTCCCCACAATCTAAACGAGTGCTAAATAGATTACTGTACGGCAAAGTTGTTTCATTGTTTAATGTTTTTTAAAACACCTATCCCGAAAAAACGCAAGGGCTGGAAAAATAGGTTTTTACATGTTGTTGACCACCCACCCAACGGTCCAGTATCTGGATTTCTTTTTTCCTGCCCATGTCCCCTTGTTTGAGTGTAAAAAATTCTAACTAATATTTCTGATGACAGTATGGTGGGTTCATAGTCATTGAATCCTGTTGATATGGGTTAATTTTTAACACAACTGATTTTTATAGTGTAGGTTTATGGCGGCCTAAACATTCTGTGTATTATATAATGTCATAATAGTGTTACTTAGTATAATTTATTTTCAAAATGCAAAAATTGAGTTCATTCGATGGCACATAGAACATTTTCCGCGTGGAAGACCCTATCTCCAGATTCCAACCGATCTGGAAGGACTCCTCATTTCAAGGTCTATGCACACCTCGGGGTAGGCGTATAGATCTTGGACCAATGAGTCCCACATAGAATATTCTACCCCTCACCCGTGCACACTCCGCCACGATTCTGAAAGCACATCCTCGCCCAGAGCGCGGTGGGAATGGGACACGGGAGGGGAGGAGCACTCGCTCCTGAACCTTGAACAAGGGGGCCATTCATGATACTTTGGTAATCCGATGTGCTGTGATTAAGATGCAATCGCTGTTTATTATCGGTTTGGGCAGTTTTTGCAGCGTTCAAAATAGTTCTCCTATTTAATCCAAACCTCCGAGAGCAAACGTTACACAAAATGCTTTGCATTCTTGATATAAAATCGATGAAGAGAAATTTAGCTTAATTCGTTGTACTATGCCTTGGAGATGTGATCTGCGGGACTTTACATACACAACTAGTACATTCTGGTCATTTGTGCCGGTTGGCCGCCCAAGTAGGCTTGCCTCCCTTGCTATTCCAACCTTCCGGCGTCCCTGTTCTGACCCAGGCCTTATGCGTCTCACCTTGACAGGGTATGTGTCGCCTTTACGAAAAGTAAACTGTGCACTGGTAACGGGGAAAGCCTGAAACTAAAGCAATTTCTCCCATGCACAGTGTCACTGTTGTTTTTCAGTTATTGTGAGTGACACCTTATTTTTCATTTTGATGCTGCAGAACTAAATAAATAAATATTCATTAACCATTCACCAACGCCTCGTTAATCCATCAAAACGGAATAATACACAATTGTGCTATCGATCATCTTTGATCTAATTTGCATGTAATTTACATATTTTGTTGTATAATGACGAACAGAATGAAAAAAAATAAAAACTTCCTCGTGTACAGAGACAGTTTGTTTTCAAACATGCCAACTCGTGTGAAGTTTAAGGAATAAAATCATTTTGAGAGCTTGTCAGTCATCCTTTTACTATAACTGTTGTTGCCTGTCGGGGGTTCCACCTGGAGCTTCCAAGACCGTTATATCCCGACAGATAAACAGATTATGAAACTTTTTCATCAGGACGATAATTTAATCAAGAGGTATTAGCCGTTGATGAAATGTTATATAACAGATGTGGTATGGGCATCGTTTTCGCAATTCTTCATCTGATCAAAATGCAACAAAGACTTGCATTTCTATCAACACCAAATATATCACCATCTGACATTTTACTTTGTCTATCGCCTAACAGAAATAAGCCTTTCGGTCCTGAATTGAAAATTGTATTTGTTCATTGTGATCGTATGAGTACAAAGGCACACAAATAGTAAAACGATGAGTCTGGCACAACAACATGCACGACATACGGGGGGTCGACATAATATACTTTAAGACGTTGCGAACAAAATGAAGAAAAGGAATATAGCGTAGAAGTTATTTATATATTTATTTATTGGTGTTTAAGGTCACATATTTCTGCACAATGGCTAATCATGACCGCGACAGTTTTACGGGTGGAGGAAGCCGGAGTACCCGGAGAGAACCACCGAGCAACCGCGAGCAACCGCGAGCAACTGTCAGCTCCCCAACATACGAACTCCACACAAGCAGGGTTAGCATTGGTTGAAGACAGGTGCACCATCGACGTGCAGTACACCTTAGTACACAACGTCATCGTGCCCCCACGTAGGCAGTGGGGGTGAAGTGTCTTGCCCAAGAACACAACGCGGTTGCCGCAGGTGGGATTCGAACCGAGGGCCTCTCGGCTTGCAGCCTGCACCTCTACCAACTGAGTCACCGCGCCCCAACGTAGAAGTTAGAAGAAAGATATTCCTGGCATGATGCATTGCTGTTTGTTTGTTTGTTTGTTTTACTGGGTCATGGGGAGTGCGATTGCCTATTTGTTAGTGCATGGACTTTGGATCGAAAAATCGTACAGTACAGTCTCCGTGGAGTGGTTGTAATCACGCGTGAGTAGTGATGTCCACGCAAGCGTTTACCAGGTAATAAAAATCATCATCAGCAAAATTTTAATTAATGAAACACCGGGTTGTACCCGGTGTTTCAGTAAGTAAATTTGTGATGATTATTCTTATAATTAGTGCTTGGAATCCAAAATTATTGCGTCCGTGGAAATATTGCCCATCCGTGAAAAGTGACCAGTCCACGAAGGCCGTACTGCAGGTTCGATCCTGACCCGCGTCACCTGCGTTACGGTATAGGGCAACACACAAATCCCAACTGTCCATGTGGGAGCTCGGTGGCGCCGTGTACTAAATGGTGCTGAACGCCGATGGTAGGCCTACACATGTCTTCAACTTATGCTAACCCTGCTCATGCAGTAAGTTGGCAATTCCAACAGTTGCTCGGTGGCTCTCTCTGGGTACTCCGTCTTCCTCCGTCAGTAAACTGACTGTCCGACACGATATGACCCTGGTATGTGATAGTGTTGAACCCAGTAAACAACAGAAAAATGCTACCAGTCGATCTTTTTTATATAAAAAAAAACGAGAGTGTAGTTCTCTGTATTTCCTCTTATTTCTGAACGTCGCTTACTGTCGGCTTCCAATTTGGATACATTTTGCCTCATTGGTTACCTGGATTTTTGTAAAATAAAAAACTATATTAGGGGAGCGTTGTGTGAGAGTGTACTCAATTCTCGGCGCAATTAGCGCACAAATCGGGCCATGGCCCGGTTTAAATAAGGAAACAAACTATGTTTCAGTGGGAAGACTGGCATGGTTTTCAATTTTGCCCATAGAGTCTCGCATCTGGGTATGGAGAATCCTATGTTAAATGCTTGTCCCCGGGGACCTCAGAGGCAGCGGAAGCTGCATAAAAGTGAGGGGCACAACTTTTCAAGGCGACCACAGTTCGGCCCAGTGGGAGAAAAGTTACAATCGTATATCAGTAAATGTACAATGACATACTATAGTCTGTCCTTCAGATAAGCATGCCGTGGTTTGGTCACTGCTCTGTCCATTTCTTCTACTTCAATCATCTTGCAACCCAAAGGCTAGCCTTCAGGTTGGAAGGTGGGTGAAGTGGACGAAACGGATCGAAGTGACCGAAGGTGAGATTCTTTTGTCAAATGTCGATTAGATTTGCAAATAATATATTACAGGAATGCCTGTATATTGATACGTTTGCGGGCGCCCATTTTAAATGCTTGTGTAATCGCGCAACATGTGTGTAGAAAAAAAGTGGAGGAGCACGTGTCCCCTGTGCCCCCTGGTTCCGCCGCCTCTGTCTGGGATGTCGACCCTCACGGCTATAATTACCCGATTACTAATTACTCTAACACAGTCCGCACTGATTGGTCATGAAAATTCATGTGACCCCTACCGGTACCCATAAATCCCTGCAACCTCTATTATAATTATTTTCACAACTAAGTCGTGACTGTTGTGAATTCTAAAAAATGCTCTATATTCATTTATGTACAATATTTGAAATTTATTCAGCTACAGCTTTCAAGTAGGTGTTGCTATGAATTGGAATTCCATTATACTCACACATCCATAGCGGATCATATATGCGATTATCTTCATCACAGCGAGAAACACTCGGTGTTATCAGGGGCGTCGCGAAGGTGACCGATTGGTGGAGGTAGTAAACCTAATTTGTCCGACTATGATGGCTCACGTTTCGACTGATAAAATATTCTAAATACATCAAGGCATGCCCGGTGTAGTTGGAATATTAGTCAGTCGAGATTATAGTTAAAAAATCTCCAGACTTCTATGAAAAATTGATTTCTGGGTAAATTAAATATACGTGCAGTAGTCGTGACGCAAGTTCTTATCAAGTTAACGCGACCCGTGCCGGTACTTCACTTGGTCATGCCTGGGTTTCAAAGATCACGAATCTGGTACTACAGACCTCCATTTGTATGACCGATTTGTGCGTGTTGAAGCCAAATCTTGTATAATAAGAAAGAACATGATTATATGTATCGATGAATCGATATCTAGACGAAATGTCTCGATTGGAAAAATTGATGGGGTTTGTCAAAGCCACTACATTCACCTTAGCGACGGCTCTGGGTGTTCTTGTACTTCATGCAGTACAGGCTAGGTAACTTACTGAGTCTGAGTATAATTTTACATAACTTTGACTGTAGAATACAGCCGACGTGGACTGGTCACTTTCCAACTGTGTGCAATATTTCCACGAACGCAGTGATATTAGATTACAAACACTAATTAGGAATAATCATCCAAAATTTTATTAATGAAGCACCGGGTACAACCCGGCGCTTCATTAATTAAAACTTTGCTGATTATGATTTTTTTTATTACCTGGTAAACGCATGCGTGGCAATCACTGCCCACCCATGGATTACGACCAACCCATGGCGACTGTACTGAAGATTATCAAAGTCGGCCGATAGTAGTATGTAACGTGGTTATCCGGCCTAATTAGTGGACCCTGTGGGGGATCCAGAAGTGACGTCATGTCACGTGACCCAGTTACGCTATATGGGTTACCATAGTAGCCAGCATGGGCGGCCATTAAGTGACATCATTGTCATGGTGGTATGTGGTGTCAATGCAAATGCGCAGTACGAGTTGTTAGGGTGATACGCTATCGCAGGATTACAGGGGTTAAATTGATGTTCGAAATGATGGAGGAAAATTTATGTTCTTATCAGTGCTCAGTCGTCTGAACCCCAGTACGAACGTAGACCGTGCCACCTTATCAATGCCCTATCCGCTTGAGACTTTTAGGATTCCTGAAGGTACATGTGGCTTACAACGCCAAAGGGTGATCAACGATAATTCACTGAAAGATTATTTAAATGTACGAAGAAATAAAATATGAAACAAATTACTCACAAAATTATCCATAAGAATACACTAAATACGCGGATAAAAGTTTGCTCTTTAGGGCCCTCGACGTCTCCCACAGCTAGCTGTGTCCGCTGGATCAACCTCACATTTGTGATACATACAAAGTGTCTATGCACTTCTCGTTGCCACCTCCTCGCAGGGTTAACTTCACAGTCATTCTGGCTTAACACATATAATGTTGTGTTTGTGTGACTCTATCAGCGTTCTCACCGTCCAATCACAATTCAGTCGGCGTCTACCACAGATCACAATCACTTCGCGCCTTGCCTGGCTCTCACGGGGTTAAGTTATTCTTCGCCTTCAGACACATACTTAACAAAGCTTTCATAAAAATATTCTGCCAAGTGTCCTCAACATCACCAATTCTCGCACCTCCTAAAACTATTTTATCTCGCGAGCTATTCAAGCACTTACTCAAGCTCTTAATACGGTTTCTAGACCTCAACGTTACAGCTTTTACTTCTTTGGCTACTATGCCACTACGGTTCGCAACCGTTAACAAACTACTATCGGTTCCTTACAGCCCTCACAGGGTTACGACAATACGCGGACTTTCAATCTCGGTGCCTATGACCCTCGACGGCCAAGGCTAAAAACGGACCTTCTCTGAGTTCCCTCATGACAACTGCCCCTCAGAATTCTGCTTCACTCTTTATACAGTCGGAACGCAAAGTTTAAACATATTAATTCTGATTTAACGAGTGCTTTGTAATTCGATATGGATAGAGATATAAATGCGAATTTTGTTTAAGTTCGACTCCTTTGACATTTCGGAGACAGGATAGATGCGTAATATGGGTGTGTGTCCAGAACATGTGTGATGAACTGGTTTCCAACAATTACAATTTAACTGGCCTTCAATACCCAGATAACGATTACAGAAGATAATATTGTCTCTCTTTCTATTGATCTGTTATCAGATAGCCCATGTGGCGTTCAACAAGTGCGCCATAGTGACAAATCTATTTTCAGGGTCCGTCATATACCTATCTTTACGCTTTACATTTAACCCAGGCAGAAATATTAACGAAAATATTTACACTTTTAAACAAGAAAATCGCAACTTTTAGCTATCACCTTGACATACGCGTTTCAGTCGCCCATTGTGTACACTGAAGGTCGCCATCTTGAGTTCTATGGTTGCGGGTGGTTGCTGTGTGACCGAAGTCCACTAATAGGACAAGGGATGTTCGATTCAAGGAGAGTAAATCTAATTTCGTAAATAGGCCTATAATCTCGCCAAAACTCAGAGAAGAATCCTAGTCAGTTCCTTCCTAATTTGATGACCTATGGTTACTGTGAGCCTGAAATATTTCTAATATAGTGGGGGGGGGGGGGGGTGTTCTGAGGGTATGTTCTATTGAAGTTGGTAAATATAATTACCAGAAATAACCCGACAACTACAAAAAATCATAAAACGCAACCGACAATTACGGAAACGGATTTTATTTGGCTCGAATTTTCCCAGGCTCCTCCTATCCCAGGCTATGGGTGTACCTTTCGATTTAATCATACAGGTAAAACGGTTTTCAATCTTCCTAAACTATAATACCTTGCTTGTTGTAAGTTTTATATGACAGCGACTATAAAACGGCACAGGTACAACGTCCATAGAATAGAAATAAGACACCATTCTATCATTTCGCAAACTGCAGTATTCTACATTGTTGTCGAAACTTGCTATCGCTGCAGTAATCACAAGATGAATGGTTCTCTCCGAGTAATCCGCCTTTCTCCACCCGTAAACTGCCCGACATGATGTGACCCTTGCAGCTGAAATTGCCGTTATACCCCAATAAACAAATAAACAATTAAATGTTAACAACACTTATCAACACGTAACGACTAGTAGTTGTTTCTCGTTAAATGTCGTCTCTCATTTGAGGCAGACGGCACGACGAGAATCAACTCATGATATACGACGTTTCGTCTCCAGAATGCGAAACGCTATTATCAAGGTAACCGATAGATAAAACCGGTTGTGGGTGGGCTTGACAATAGATAACTTGCTGCCCCGACTTGATCGACATGTTCAGTTGTGGTGTTTGATGCCCGATTCTCACAGCAAGTCACTAAACTTTGGAGAACGGCATTGACTTTGCCGTAAATCGGTCTAAAGAACATCTTTGTAAAAGAGGCCATTTACCTGTCTTAATTGACACACCCTACATTCTAGATATCTTTATCTTTTATCATATTGGTATCTCATAAACGTTGCCGGCATACCTTCTATCTACTTCACAGATTAGTCCGCTACGATATGATGAGGTATAAGATTGGTAAAGCAATTCACGCTCATAAAAGCGTTTTGTATGTCACATTACGATAAGATATAATCAGTCGGTAGATGTAAATAATCCGGCCAGTTAAATAGTTATGTTGCATGTTTTTGTAATTCTACGCCATTATCATCCAATTCTGATTCTAATGGTTTCCCAAGATAATAATATTTTCGTGTTCTTCAACAAGCCGTTTTTATCCTGTGGTCTTAATTACAAAGGCATACAGTATTGGGTTTAATCGATTTGTGACGAGGGGGCTTAGAATTTTGCGAGTAGAGTTTTTTTCCTCTTTGGTGGACACATTTCTTACATATAAAGGCTTTGTCATCTTTATCAATCGAACTCCGTTGAGCGCTGTCGGGGAAGGGGGGGGGGGGTAGCTAAAGGGGGTTTGAGTGGGTTTGGGTCAGAATTGGATTCTAAGATATCAATTTTGGTTACGGCATTGGTCTTCAAACCGAAAGGTCCACGGTTCTATCCCCACCAGGAGGACAAGACACTTAATCCCAATTGCCCACGTGGGGGCACGGTGACGCTGTGTACTAAGGCTTACTGCACGTTAATGGCGCACTTGTCTTCAACCAATGCCTATCCTGTTTGTGCGGAGTTAGTACGTTGGAGAGTCTGACATTTGCTCGCCGTTGTTCGGTGGTTCTCTCCGGGTACTCCGGCTTCCTCCACCCGTAAAACTGCCCGACACGAGGTGATCCTGGCTGTCAAAATTGTCGTACAACCCCAATAAATAAATAAATAAATAAATAAATAAATAAATAAATAAATAAATAAATAAATAAATAAATAAATAAATAAATAAACTCACGCGACTCACTTAAGCTTGACGCTTCCAGTCGAATCCCTCATCTTCACAGTAACTTGTTAATCGTTACACGGTATTTCGTATTATTAAATCTTTTTTGTTGACTTTGAAATGTATGCATTTAGCATATATGTCTATAAATAAATAAATAAAAATATCTAAATAAATAAATAAATAAATATTCTTAATGGACGAGACTTATTACTTGGACTTGTGTCACACACACTCTCGGTCATTCAAATGGGGGTCTCTGGCGCCCGATTCGTGCTGTTTGGGGCATTGCATGACTAATTTAAAATATGATATATTAATTTTTATCATATAACTGAACAGCTTTCAGAACTTCAGAGTTTCTTATTTTCCAGCTTACTAATTCATATAACCTCTTGTCAATTTCATTGGCTATTAGCGAGTCGTGCAACAAGGTTGGCTGACCTACATATTACGGTCTAAAAGATCGAGCACAGAAGAATGGTTTCGGGGCACCAAAGGCGCCTGGAGACGTTGTGGGTGATACCATCCCTTTTGACCCTGTGGGCGATGTTCTTTGATTGTCTGATGCAGCGTATGGAGATAGTAGTTTCAGGTAAGTATAGTCTGCCATTTATCTTTACTTATTGGTGCTGTCATAAGCAGGTATTTTCTGCCCTGGCCTTTTATTTCGCGTTTGAGGAAAGAAGGCAGCTGAGTCCAGATGAGGATGGTGGTGATCACGATGATGGAGACGGTCATCGCGGTGGTGTTCAATAAGGCAAAAGACCGCAAAAGGCACAACCATTGTGTCAACACGAACTTCCCTGGCTCGGGGACCGGCTTGCTATTTGTCCTATTTGGCCGGGACCAAGATGCGTTCTGAGAACGTTTACAAAAAAAACCCCGCGACGGACGCAGGGCCAACACTAGCCACCACAGGGGTAGATGACCACCTCCGGGGATGGAGTTAAGGATGAGAAGATCCATAGAGGTTACAGTGTTCCATAACGATTAGAGAGGAATCAAAAAAAAGGAGCTCTGCTATGTCTTCAGGCAACTTTAGTCTGCCACTTAAGATCTACCGTTTGCAGGTTGTGGGAGCCGTCTGGGCAAGTATAATCTGCTTCGGGCTTTTCTCTTCATTTGTTCTATGGATTCGGGTGATAGTCTTGTCGTCAGATATTCTTTGTTGATGGTCGATTGCTCAGTCGGATCCTTGGGCAAGTGTGGGTTGTCTTTTGGGTATTACGTCCGTAATCGTTCTTCTTCTTGTCTTCGAGCAGGTGTAGTACGCCTCCGTGGTGTTGCGTCGGTGTCTTGGGTACCTTCTTTTGTTTTATGTGTCCGTTGAGTAGTCTGAAAGGAGAGGAAAGGAAGGAGTGTCATCCCCACACCTTTTAGCTTCTTCATTTGCGCGATGTTGGATTCCCTACCCGCAAACTCGACAGAGTGCGTTGATGTGCAATATCCACTGGTACTCGGTAGTCCTTTTGTCCGTTCTAATTTGTGGCAAGTTATCACATCATATAAATGTATATATACCTTATGAGAGATAATTCTAATCTCTGATCCAACATATTCGATGACGAGTTAGCACTTAATCTACATGTGCATGTATGTATGCACAAACTGTACACCACCGTATCAGAGCAGCTACTCAGCTGTAATGTGACTCAGTTAGCATCCCTAGCTACACGTGTTACAATGGCGACACTCCTTAATGTCATTGTCCTTACCCCCCCCCCCCCCCCCCCCCCCCATAATCCTTAACAGTGTATTACAAAAGAAGATTTAAGCCTAAAATCTAATCCAACAGTTGCAGCTATGTCAATTTTTGAGTTCCAAATGGGGCAGGACATGGCATGGTTTTATCACAGCCGTGCCCTGCTCTGACTCGATATACAAAAACACTACAGTTCTTGAATTATATATACCCCTTACTCTCCAGTTATAAGTATGATTATCAAAAGGGATGGCAATTTGACGAGGTGTGAATGATCCGCCCAACAGCATTTTGGTATCTGATTTCCAAAAAGGTCACAATTAAGTGTTCCGTGAAGTGTTGTGCCAGATCCACCAACTGCAGGTGGAACGGCCTTGATTTCTTCTCGCAAGCCACGAAAAGATAACTTCTATTTGTTTTTATTATGAAGTGCTGCAAGGTGGAAAGTATATCAGGGGTTGGTCCTATCAGCGTCCACCTGCTAGTTACAACAGGACAGCATGTCCCTCTTACAAGCTTTCGGCTCCTTCATGGCAAGAAAGACCTGTCTGTCGTTTCTTTATCTGATATTATTTTGCACATTTGTACACATTGTTTGGTGATTTTGGTGCATCGCTAGGAGTATTATAAGTGGTTCTTTTTCATCCTAAAACTTGTGTCCCAGCAGTCAACACTACTTGACACAGAACCTTATGCAGATAATACAGTAGTCCTGGCCCATTCTGTCCGCCAATGGGCCTTGGATTGGCCCATCGCCCGTCCCTAGGCTGAATGCCCGGGTGACCTGTGTGCTACTCCCTGCGAAGTCTGTCGACCGACCAAACTTACCATATTGCAACTGCTATTGTACTATTGTACATTCCCACCTCCCGTAGTTTATCGACGGCGTTCGCTCATCATGATCTAATCACCTTCTTGTCATTGCATTCTTCGGATCCATCACACCGTGTTGCAAGGGAGGTATTACCAGTTTCTTAACCTGCATATTACATGGAGTATCCACTTCCTGACTTCCTGACTTCCTGACTTCATTTAAGCAGATTATACCACCCCAACATATACATATATACATCACACAGTTACCCTATGTATATACTTACCCTCCCCTTTTTCTGTGTCTTTAATTTAATTAATTACACTCTTTACACTTCACTTCAATAATATTTTCAATTACGATTACAATTTTGCTTCCAAAACTAGGTTCATATTACATCGAAAGATTTCATAGTACCTTATAATGTGTCACCTCGAATTATACCGTGCCCGGAAAGGCACTTTCAACTTATTTATTCTCGCACACTAAAGCATTACCGACATAAAGAACAACTCATCTGTATCTTAATTTACATGCATTTGTGTTTCAAGGGTACTGAGTTGAATGAAAGTTTCACTGCCATGGCATCTCTGTTCCTCTGGCTGCACCGTGAGCCCGCTACTTGTGACTCGGTAAATCCCATCGACTTGAGCGCCTCAAAAATTACCTTCACTGAGAAAGTCATTATCCCAGTAACACTTGTCACGTTAGTTTCTTTTATCTGGCTCAATTGGTTGTAATTCTATTATGTCTGGTGAGATCGAAACCAATCCCGGGACTAATTCTATCAATCCACGCCATAATCAGAATACTTTAAAAATTATCCTTCTTAACATTCAGATCCTAAAACCAAAACTAAATATCGTAGAATATGAATTTTCTTCTTCAACATCCTGGCTCTGACTGAGACATGGTTACAAACCAACGAATCCGCATCCGATCTTCTACTCCATGGCTTCCAAGAACCTCTGCGGTTTAACCGCCCTTCAAGGGGAGGTGGAGTTGCCGTTTACATCGAAGACGGTATCTTATTTCGACACAGACCCACCCTGGAAATGTTGAATTTTGAGTGCATACGGGCCGAAAGTTTTACCAAACGAAATAGATCTTTATTATTAGGGGTATTCTACCGACCACCCAATAGTCCGCCAGATTCATGGGATGCCATATCATCAGCAATTGAAAAGTCAAGAGACACGTCAATTGTCGACTTGGTTATTATGGGTGACATCAATGATACCCAAATGATTCCTTCAAAAAGCGGCTTTTCAGAAGTATGCAGTTACTTCAACGTAAGGAAGGTTGCGAGTCAACCAGCTTTCCTTACTGAGTCGTCCGCCTCATTAACCCTCTGCACTCTGATGTCAAAATAGAAAGGTTTTCAGCAGCAAATATCTCCCATAATGCAGTTTGATATTAAACCAAATGTACCTTGTTTGACAGATCTCAGTGAGCTCTGTCAAACAAGATATAATTGGTTAAATTCATAGTTAAACAAGAGAAAAACAAAGTGATTGGAGAAAATTCTGTTGCATCACCAGATTGCTAGGCGTTAATTGATCTTTGTGCTGTCAGTGACACAGTCAGTGTGAAAGCCTGTGGGGTTCTAGAACCAATCAGTCCAGACATGACCCGTTACCACTGTCCAATCTCAGTCAAAGTCGAGTTTTAAAACCTCATTCTTTTTCCTTTAAAAGGAGGATATGGCTGTAGTCTCAGGGAAATTATGAAGCCTTAAATAAGACCTTCCGAAACGTCGACTGGAACTCTATCTTTGATAATTCTTGCCTTGATACTGTAGTTTCTCACTTCATGGACAGAATACTTGATACCGAATCCAGACATATTCCCACAAAAACTTGGACAGAATACTTGATACCGCATCCAGACATATTCTCACTAAAACTATTACTTTACGAATAGACCAACCAAAATGGATGCATTACGAAATAAGACTACTAATAATAGATAAAACGCTTGTATCATATTGCCACACGCTCTGATCTCCCGCTCGCATGGGTTAAATATAATCTTAAACGAAATGACGTACCATCGGCTGTTAGGAAAGCCAAATTGTTATTCCTTTCAAAAGTCCACCCCACTCTGAGGAGCAGCGAAACACCCCTGTCACATTGGTGGAAAACCTTATAGTCATTCATTGGCAACAGTAAGTCAACAGGGATTTCTTCTATCATTCATCTGAACAAAATTTCCCCAAGTGTCGAGAAAGCTGAAGTATTCAGCGAATACTGCTGTTCGATCTCAACAGTTGACGATTCGACTGCTTCTCCACCAGGTTCCCCAACCCATGTTTCACAAGCAATCGATAGTATTACCCTACATTGTAGCGAAGTGTACAAAGCATTGAGTTCGATAAAGGTTTCCAAGGTGTTTGGTCACGATCTTATAAGCCCACGTCCCCTTAAAGAATGTAAATCCTCACTATGTGAACCAATTTCGATCTTATTTACTACTAAATAACACCTACTTTCCCTCACTGTGTTAAAAGGCAAATGTCTCACCGATATCTTCCTGGAAACCCATTAATGTAGGTGCCCCACAAGGGGCGATACTTGGGCCCTTACTATTCCTTATATATATATATCAACGACATTACCAAAAACTTACTCAGTAGTATACGCCTCTTTGAAAATGACACCTATTTATAGAGAATCCCCAACAAGCTTCTCAATTATCAATCATGACTTGGCCACCATCTAACACTGGCTAAAACATGGCTGGTCGAGTTCAATCCAAACAAAACAGAGAGTAAGCCCATATCATGTAAAAGCAACTCCATTCCCCACGCATCCTTGCTTTTAGTGTTTCTCGCGTATATCGGAAGTCCACAAACACTTAGGAGGCTAACTAAATAGTACCTGTACGTGGAACGACCATATTGATCATATGTATTTTGCTCCAAAATCTGGTCTCGTTTAGATTTGCTCAGAAAACACAAATTTATTATTGATCGCAGTGTCCTTGAAAAAAATATACTTTGCTTTTATTAGGCCTCTTCTCGAATTCGCTGATACTGTTTGTCGCAGAACTTGAAAAAATACAGATCGCTGCAGCAAGGTTCATTACGGGTGAACCCGCAATGCAGGCAAGTCTTTGTTATATTTCGAAACAAGACTCTCTACAAGAAAGGCGTTGCAAACATAAGTTAATACAGTTTTTCAAAATGTAACACCATAAGTCACAACCACCGAGTTCTTTTCTGACGGACACGGTTGTATCAGTCTTCATTCATCCCCAGTGTTACTGATCAGTGGAATAACCTGCCCTTACATATCCGTGAGAACTCGACTTTGCTTACGATTAAGTCCTTCCCAAATGACGGATACCAACGCCCACCAATGTTCTATAGCAGTGTAAAATCCCGTACAGCCCAAATGCACCGTTGTAGGATGCGGTTGTGTTGCAGCAACCTTAAATCGAACCTATATGGCAACACCTTAACACCCTCCCCTTTATGTCAGTGTGGCGAAACCAAGACGCCCGAATCTTACATTGTCCATTTTTTTTCAAATTCTCGCAATTTCACGATTAACTTCCTCCCATTTGTTCCACACTTGTCTTTGGTGCTGAATTCTTGAATAATGAGGGCAACCGCCTAGTAGTTGAAGTTGTACATGATTTCATTTTATCAAGTAAACGATTCTAGTGAATAACAGCGTAGTGGAAATCCATGAATCACCCCCTTCCCAAACTACTCCAACTTGACGAACATACCCCACTCCCCTACCTACATCATCTTTATTCTTACCCGAGTTCAAGTCTCCTTCCATTATCTTCAGGCTCAACCCGCCGAATTTACATACGGAATATTCTCTCCCGGTTGCACACCATCTGCTCACATGACTTTATTGTGTGTTACGACAATGCATCATGTATTCAAGCTGGTCTTCGCCCTTCTTTCTTCTTTTCCTCAACTCATTAGTTCTTGACTTTTCACTTCCTTACAAAGTTTAAGCAATCTCACACATCGATGCTTGGTGGTCTGGATCTCCTTACTCCATTCTGTTATTGTATGGAGTTGGCCTTGGATGCCCCCCTCCCCCCCCCCCCCCCCCCCCCGCTTTGTGCTGCATGGCGTGGCGATGACCGATGTCAAACCCATCCTCGATAAATAAAGGACGGAGGTCTGACCCTCATACAATGATGTGTTCGTTTATCTAATGACCTTCAACACCGTCTTGCGTTTTTTACCCGAACGAGCCAAGGAGACGAAATGCATAAGTTGTAAGCTTTCTGTCGGATCCCCCTTTTAAATAGTATTTGACAATGTTTATATACTTGTTGTACTGTATACTATTGTATCTTGTGTTGAATGATTTTATATTTGTCTATTCTGAGATGTATTCTTACAACTTAATTCTTAATAAAAATATTGTTTAAACTAATCCACGCGTGGGGAGTGAGGTCATCATCAAAATTTTAATTAATTTAATTAATTAAATTTTTGAAGATTATTCCTATAATTAGTGTTTGGAAACTAATATTATTGCATCCGTGGAAATATTGTCCTTTCGTGGAAAGTAACGAGTCCACGGCGTCACTTCTGTATATAACCAACTGGGTTCATATTCACTCAACTGGTTAATTTGGATTAATTTTTAATCCATCTGATTTTAGAATATACAATCTGTACTCGCTAGGATATGTAACAACCATTAGACTGTATAACCGCTAGGATATCTAACAACCACAAGAATATTTAACAAAAAGGAATGGGTAACCACACTCTAACATCAATTCGGATAAAAATTACCCAAATCACCGAGGTTGAGCGAATAGGAACCCAATTGGGTTCATATTCACTCCACCCAGTTGATTTTGGGTTTATTTTTAACTCAACTGGTTTTAGAGTGCATCGGGATATGAAATCACAAGAATAGGTTACCACAAAGACGGGTAATCACTAGGCTATGTAACCACTGGAATGGGTAGCCACTGAATGTAACACTTGGATATGTAATCACTGGGCCAGGTAATGGCTGTGGTATGTAGAATAGTATCCACTTATCTTAGCTATTTTGTTGCTATCTTGTTATAAAAATGTAGCCGTCTGGTTACAACAACTTTGCTATCTTTTTTTGTCCCTATGTATATGAGAGCGCGCAACATTCAGGGTATAAGCGCACGCGAAACATCGGGGGTACATGGTTTAACCGAAAGCTTCCCGCTTTTGCTCGCCTAGAAATAAAAATCGAACAAAAAAAAACGAAAATAGTCACAAATATCATAAGATTTCCGACAATTGAATCATAAAAATAAACTAAGAGCAAATATCGTCCACTGAGTTCCAATGTATTCTATGTGTCAGTGGGCACATAGAACACATTAGAACTCAGGGGACGATGCGTCAACAAAATACTGTTCACTCGTTTCCTTAATGACCCAAGGGATGTAACTCTACCTGTTGTCTTCTGCGATGATAAAAACAAAATAATTATCACGAATTTGGTCCCAGTGAGTACGGAGCGTTAGAAATGCGTCCACAAATTTATTTCGACTATGTTTGTATTGTGTTTCAAACGGGACAAAAACGTTATCTCCGCCAACATGTATGGTATATGGAGATTTAAGACACCCAGGTATTAAATCTCCATATACCATACATGTTGGCGAAGATAACTTATAATAACAACTTAGGTATCCAAGTTGGAATGGGACGCGGTGGCGCAATGGTTACACCACTGGATGCTATCTTTTTATAACAACTTAGCTATCTAAGTTGAAAGGGGGCGCGTTGACTCAATGGTTACACCATTGGACTTCAAACTAAAAGGTCATCGGTGCGATTCCCATCAAGGGTAACTGCGTTGTGTCCTTGGTCAATGCACTTAATCCCGATAGCCCACGTGCGAGCACAATGGCGAAGTACTAAGGTATACTGCACGTCGATGATCATGCACTTGTCTTCAACCATTGCTAACCCTGCTTGTGCGGGGTTAGTACGTTGGGGAGTTGGACAGTTGCTCGGCGTTGCTCGATGATTCTCTCCGGGTACTCCGGCTTCCTCTACGCGTAAAACTGTCCGAAACGAGGTGACCCTGGCTGACGAAAGTGGTTGTTAAACTCCAAGGATAAATAACATATCTTAGTTGAAAATTATTGTGTGGGGCTAATACCCCGCCTATGTGACTAGCGATTTTTTGAAAAACTCCAAATCTGTACCATAACTTTCAGTCTACTGTTTATCACGTACAGGATATTACTGTTAGGGCCATCAGAACCTAATATAACTTTATCTTCATTTTAATCTGCTGGTACTACACAGAATTACGGTTGCAACTAGAAAACTTTACGAGGGAGATATTTCTGTAGACTCACTGGATTTTCATGTATCATCGCGTGACGAACAAAAAATTACGTGTTTATTTTAATTTATAACACATTCGTATCGATCATGGAAACGACTTTAAACGTTATAGGTCTTCCATCAAGATGAACTTTTGTGGCTTTCGCTGAAGCGTTTGTGTTCGCAATTCCTTTCAATCTTGAAGGAACCACTGAACCTATCATTTCTATACATTACAGTATGCAATACGCATGCGTGGTGAACCAATCACTAGAAATTCAATATTCATCATATCATGGCTGACAATTTTCGACATTGGAAGAGATTTACAGGAAAGTTAGCTACCTTAACTTTTAAAGCTGTCAGTAAATTTAACACTAAGGTTATGGAAGTTTCTTACAAAAAAATGAATTTCATACAAAAAATGAAATTTTGAAATGTTAATCATCGGCTTGAGCATCATCGGCTTGAGCATCATTTCACAAACTAAAATCAGTTTAGTCGCCGCGGACTGTCGTAATCCACGCGTGGGCAGTGATGTCCGC
The DNA here is from genome assembly GCA_031216915.1 of Pictodentalium vernedei. NCBI lineage: Eukaryota > Metazoa > Mollusca > Scaphopoda > Dentaliida > Dentaliidae > Pictodentalium > Pictodentalium vernedei. The sequence goes on from CM062293.1 coordinate 229,853,709, forward strand.
GCATGCGTTTACTAGGTAATAAAAATCATCATCAGCAAAATGTTGATTAACTCTTTTGGCGCGACAGGCGAAAGGTACTGCAGTGGTCATTTTAGCCAACTGTGTGTGTCAATTTCCAAGTGCTTTTAACCCTTTACCCAACGCAGACGATATCAAAATTTATTATTTTAAATATCATTTTTTTCAACTTTTTCAAAAAATTTCAACAAAACCATATCGAGTGACCCCTCGTTGGAACGAACTCGACGAGCTCGTTCCAACGAGGGGTCACATGATATGGTTTTGATGAAATTTTTGGAAAAATAATATTTTTTCAACTGCTGAAGTTGCATATTACGCGGGGTGGGGAGGGGGGGGGAGGGGATGCGGCCGATTCGTTGGATAAAGGGTTGAACAAACATACGTATTCCTATGTTTCATGCACCATTTATGTCCTATCCATGAACAACGATACCGTCCCTTGAAAGTATAAAGGTGCCATTTAAATATGTACAGGAAATCATTTGAAAAACTGTCAATGAGATCATTAGAACATCTTTTAAAATAATAACGCTTTAGTCTAACAACCTATACTTTTTGTAAAATTCCTGATGAATATTAGGCGCTAAGAATTCTGTTTCTCAGATTATTCCGCGCCAAAAGAGTTAATGAAGCACCGGGTTGTACCCGGAGCTTCATTAATTAAATTTTTGATGATTATTCCTATAATTAGTGTTTAATATTATTGCGTCCGTGGAAATACTGCCCACCCGTGGAAAGTGACCAGTCCACGGCGGCCGTACTGTAGTATAAAAACATAAGCTGGCTTTTTACAATTTTTTCAGTTTGAACTCTCTGTTGGAAACCATTTTAACATAAAAAACAACGTTTTCATCATCTTTTGTTTGAAGTTCTGTAAAAAAAAAAATTTTTCATTATATCAATAGTGTGCTCATCGTGACATGTAATGCTATTTTTTTCTGTGAAGAATAAAAACTTGCAAATTACTGTAAGAACGCATTCGCTAAACAAAGAGTCAATGTGGACACTTTAGGGTTGGTTGTTGAAAAACTGATAGATATTCTCAATGACGGATAAAAAGACAAGTTTTTTTTGTTACAGACCGGCGAGCTGACTGTTATTTAAATTTATTAAAACTAACAAAATGAAATTTGACTTTATTTTCTACTGATGCCATTGAGGTTTTCTCAACAGTTACTTTCCACCTAATTGGACCTTCCTCTTCCGTCTAATAATTTCAAAGGAGATAACTTCATCGAAAGTCGATTTTCATGGCGATATTAGTCGGGGTGTTTATTCATCACTTTCAGCTACGATAGCGTCACATTGTAATTAACATAGCCGTTAACCCTTTAGCTAACGAAACAGCGGCACCGCCCGCGTAATACACAAATTCAGAAGTTGAAAAAAACTTTCATCAAAATCATATCATGTGATCGCCCCCTCCACCCCCACCCCACTGAAACGAGCTAGTTGAGCTCGTTCCATTGAGTAGATCACATGATATGGTTTTACTGGAATTTTTTGTAAACATAATATTTAAAATAATGCATTTTGATATCAAATTGCGTTGGGAAAAAGCCAAAAAGGGTCAATTGAACTGCTACCAGAAGGAATTCCATGAACAAGGGTAGAATATTTAGAAGTTCTATTCACGTACACCCTAGGGTATAATTCTGCGTTGTTCATACTGGTACTTCTGTCAGGGACGTGGCAAGGCAGTCTTGATTCGGGGCCCCACCTGACTTTCCAACTCCATAAAATTCGTCCCGATCCGCAAGAATCTCGCTGTTTCCTGTTTGAAATGCGGCGACGTTAACGACTGGCTACTATATTTGAAGTGTGGGAATTTCTGAAAAATAGCGTTAACATTTTTAATTTTGACCAATGAGAAAGCAACAAACATTTCGCAGCATTGCAAAAAGGAAACAACGAGTCGTCGATCGTGACTTATATCGACTGAAGTGATAAAGTTTACGAAATTATGTGAGAAAAAGCAAATTTAAACAAAGTAGATGTCTTTGAGATTGTTAGGATATGATTTACGCAAATGATCGCCGTTTATTTGAACAAAATCGATAGAGTATTTGTTATTTTGTGGTTTTCTATAAATATCGTTTTGGGAAGTGTCATACCTTGCGTTTTTTAATTGTATTGATATTTGATGATGGTACCTGTATTTAAGAATATTGATCAAACTATGAAGGCCTGTATCACATTCCACATAAGCTACGATTACAATCGAGATTTCACTCACCAACTTTTAGTCAAATTCCACCTTTAATAACGTATTGCTGTTTTGGTACCAATGTACTATTTGTGTTTGCAGACATTGTGTGCAGTTTCAAATTTTACAGCAGATTCTGATTGTTACCAATACGCATTGCAGATTGGAAAAATATGCTTCCCCTAGAACTACTGAATATTTTTTTCGGAAAGAGAGCTGAAAACCAAACTGTGCGCATACAAAGCAGTCCTTTTTGTCGAAGGCCGAACGTTTTCGATATTTCACAAATTCACAGCCGCGTGTATTGGCACTTGGACAAAGATGTGATTATATCTTAATTGAGATAAATATTGTTGAAACTTGATAAATTCAACTTTCTTTTCTGTGAAAAGGAACGTAAACATCGGTAAGCCGACCGTAAAAATATGGATTTAGAACAAACTCTTCCGCACACTAAAACATGAAAGCATGTCTGTTTAGTTATGTCAAGTTATGTCAATCCATCTGGCGCAGTAACAAGTGGAATTGGCCGACAGAAATGTTTCTTATATTATCCAGACATCAATTTTCCACAACAAATAAGTCTTTGGAGTTAATTGCTGGCTTACGGCATTTTAAAAATGTAATATATTTTATTGAAAATGTTCGGAAAAGGTCAAACGTCTGTCTGTATCAGTATACACATTTCCTGAACCCTTTTCTTGCACGATACCTTTCCACTTCCAGTTAAGCAAGCAGCTGAGCCATCCACGTTCTCGCCATTTTAATTGCAGAGAGTGTCATGGGTGCTTTCAACCGTGATCATGCTCGGAGAAGGGGGGGGGGGGGGCGAAGATGACAATTTCGGTGGGGGTAATGACTGTAATAACTCAAATTCCGCCTGATAAAATATTGCAACTTGTCCACGCGGTCACAACTCTCTGAAAATATTAGTCAGTCGGAATTATAGTTTAAAAAAAAACTCTATAGACTTCTTTGAATTATATTTTTGGATATATAAAATATACATATAGTAGTCATGACGTAACGTCCTGTCTAATTAACACACCCTGTGCCAGTACGCTAAGTTTGTCGTGCTGGGGCCCCAGCAGCCCGAAACCGATACTACAGACCTCCATTTGTATGACCGACTTTGTGACATAAGTGCAAGTATCAGATCTAGTCTCGTAAAGGGGAAGGATGCTGGAGGATTGACATAGAAACTGGCAAGCTGGAATTAGCACCAGATGCTCTTTAGACGGGTTGTACAAAAAAGACGCCCCAGCTTTTGAAGAGTACCTTACCTAAATGGATCTTATGGGGGTCCTTGTTGTTCATAGCGAGATCGAAGTCACTGGAGTTGAGGAGGGGATCGGGAAAGGCGAGAAAAGAGTATGCCCAATGTCTAATTTAGGAGTAACGGAGACCCTGGTGCATTTCATTTTAGAATACCCCAAATATTTGCTTAGTAGAACAAGACTATTTAGAAAAATAATGAAAAAATGAGATGAAAACATGAAGTATAAGTGGATTGGCAATGACATGAGAGAATTGTCAATTTTATAATAAAGGAGATCGAGAAAGTGCCGATGGGAGGAGTTATGAAACACTTTTTGACTGAATGCTGGGGGATTGGGAGGGAGAGTGGGTGGATGGGGAAGAGCCCGGCGGATTGGGTTACTGTAGGCCTCCTCGTTAGAGGATTCCGACAAACCAGCGGAAGGCCAAAGAATTATTATTATTATTAGGAAAGTACACGAGTACAAGCAGGAGAGAATCGATATCTCCAATTCAGATGAAAATGTCCCGACTGGAAAAATTATTAGGCGGGTGTCACACCCCCCCCCCCCCCCCCCCCATCCCCGGCGACGCCTTAGCCCACTCTTTAGTTCAATGTAGTAAGTGCGAGTTCCTGGTGATGGGTGGTGGGGTTATTTAGACTGGACATTTTCGACAAAAAAATAGAAGTATTGTGCTTGCCTTCTAAATTCACCGCCTTAATAATTTTTCACCTTCAACCTTGATCGTCAAAGACGTGTTATGTTTGAAAAACAGTTTATTGAATAATAAAAATATCCGGATGCGAAACGCCCGGATGAACAAATTTTGGATCTTTTAGAGCTGAGCTTAAAAGGTAATGACTTTCAATTCAATGGAGAATATTTTCTACAAATAATGGGTTGTCCTATGGGTAAAAAATTCAGTCCTAATTTTGCAAGCATTTATGTAGCGGAATTGGAGGAAAATGCCTTAAGCAAATGTGCAAAGCATCCTCTCGTATATCTCAGGTATTTAGATGACATTTTTATTATTTGGGAACATTCAAAAGAAGATTTTGATGAATTTTTAGAAATTTTGAACAATCACGATCCAAATATTAAATTGAAAGCTACTATCAGTGAAAATTCTGTTGATTTTCTCGATGTGACCGTGTATAAAGGAAAGCAATTTCAGGCGTCCGGTCATTTAGATTATAAAGTGTATTTTAAACCAACTGATTCACATCAATTGTTGCACACAAAATCATTTCATCCTCAACATACATTTAAAGGTATCATCAAATCACAACTCATTCGTTTCCACCGCAATTCAAGTGATAAGGTAAATTTCAATGAGGCTTGTTCTACTCTATTTGACGCCCTCAGATCGAGAGGGTACTCGCTGCGCCTTTTGCGTAGCCTGAAATCCCAAACCCTGAAAAAGCTCGAAAGTCCAGCTGAAACTACCGATTTCGAACCACTGAAGATTGAACACAACAGACCGTTGCAAAATGGTAGTGGCGCGGTATTTAATTGCAAAAAGCCTCGTTGTAGACTGCATACTTTTATGCCTGATCAGAAAGAGGAATTTTCCTCCGAACAAACGAAAAATCATTATCAGATCCGTAACCCCCTCCATTGTGATTCACCAAACATTGTTTACCTTATCACTTGTAAGCGATGTCGGAAACAGTATGTTGGTCAAAGTCAAAATCCTTTCCGAGAATGTGCTACTAGACACAAACAGGATATAAAACATAATGCTGATGCCCCAGTAGCACAACATTTCAACCTTCCTGGTCATTCTTTGGACGATTTCGAAATCCATCCTATTGAACAACCACCAATTAAAGACACATTAGAAGAAACGGATGAATTTAGAAAAAAACGTGAAGCTTTTTGGATCAATACGCTTCAAACCCTCTGGCCATTTGGTATGAACATATCAGAGGGAGAATGCGAAAGGAGGTCCATCATTCCTTTCACTTTAACGTACAACAGAATGAATGTCGAAATAGCAAAAATGTTAAAAGATGAATTCAATTTTACCAATGCTAAATTAAATGAACCTTTGAATCTTCGACCTGTCATCGCCTATAAGAAAAACAAAAGCTTGCGTAACATCCTTGTAAGGACTAAATTAGAGCCCATCAATGAATAACATCAATTTTTGCCAGTCAGTTTAACCAGTTCCTGAGCTCATCACTTAGTTTAAATCAATTTTATGTACTTTTTTGTCATGTTTGAAACCAATCAGGGTTCAGTAAATGAAATCAATTTTTTCGGCGGCATATTAAAAGAAAAAAAACGTTTCAGTAGGAAATGTCTGTGCCAATGCGATTTTTTAACCTCAACACACACACACACACACACACACACACACACACACACACACACACACAATTACAAACACCCGAACACACGTGCATACAAATACGCACCAAACTGCACAATCACACCAAACACCCCCCCCCCCCCCCCCCCCCCCCCCGTCCTCGCACACACTCACATGTACCAATGTACCATTGCATACAGGCAACACAAATACGCTCACGTACAAACGCCCCTCCCCCTCACACACGTAGATATATATACATTATGTAGCGTTATCCGGAAACGTTGTAAAGAAGTTATGTCACCAAAAGTTCAACTAACTCACGAGAATAGCTGATCGATCAAAGTAGAGTTAAAGCATGATATGTTATGTTGAATTGGTCTTTATCGTAAATGAACTGTCCGACTACAAAAATGACCTTACATTCTTGACAACTGAAGACGAATCCTACCTTGTCCATCTGGCTTAGGTATTTGAATTGCGGATATATCTTACATTCGTTGTCCAGTAACTCCTGTGGCAGCCGTTTGTACTTGGAGCAGACAAATAGAACATGTGGATCATCCTCAAGAAGGTTGTTGGTACATTCCTTGCAATATCGTTGATGGTGTGGGGTAGGGCTAATTTGGGCTTAGAATAACGTCCACGCTCTATTTCTAGTTCATGTGCGCCGATTCTAAACTTTGTTACAAGCTTTCGTTGACTTTGTGGGAACTGAGGGGTCAATACTATCAGACTTCTACAATTGCATTTTCTAGAATTGTATTTTCTAGTTATGACTTTAAATGGGTTGAAATGGACTATTAGCATTTTCAAAGATGTGGCAATTTTCCAGTTGAACTGGCAAATTGCCATATCTTTTAAAATGCTAATCATTCATTTTAGTCAGGTATTTTAAAGGTGGAAAATACAATTCTTGAAAATACAATTGTAAAAGTTTTAGAGTATTGGCTCCTGGTCCTTTCGAAGCAATCAGCCCAACACGTCAAATTTAATTATGATTTTGATACTGTTGAGCAACGTATAATTCCCAGAGTAATTAATTTACGTAATTAATGTAATTACAAGAAATAGATGGTGTATGCATAATTTATTGGGTAAACGGTTGTGTGCGTGTTGCCTAAATTGAAAGAAATCCCATTTGAGCTCATTTAATGAATGTAATCATTTTGATTTACTTACAGCCATACAGCTGTAGCAACCATAGGCATGGTTCCTTTGACCGACGTGGCAAATCCTAGGACCACCAAGAGCAAGGAGGGGCCCGGGCAATGTGTAGAATGAGCGTTACGGGCCCTGCGAGCACCAAAGTGCCGAAGTGATATGTGGGGGGTCTTGGGGTCCTCCCCCAGAAAAAGTTTCTTTTAACTTGGTGCTAGGAGAAGCAGTCTCATGCATTCTCTTGACAATATTTACTCATTCATTTCCTTACAATTTTTGATAATATATTACCTGTTTTTCTGTGTGTATGGTCATTTTTTCTCTAAAGATAATCGTGACCACCACGAGGTAGGAAAGACCGGTGGAAAACCAACAACTGGAACAAGTGGGTTTTTTTATATGATTGGAACCTGGTCAGTAATGCAACTTCGTACTATTGCCACCTCCACCAGCGTCGAAGCCCAGTACCAAAAGCCGTCTCACGAATTTCAGCTCCGGGCGTATCGATATGTCAATCTACACTTTTTTCAAAACACCACAATATCCCGGGACAGCCCCCTTCTCTGCGCTATTGGCAAATATACTCAACTACCAACATGAGCAAAGAATGCAAATTTTTTGTACTCTTTTTGTTATTTTTAAATAACTTATGACACCTCGTTGAAACGACCTTTTCGCGCTCGTTCTAATAAAATATATTTGTCATTAGCTATGCACAGAGAGAGGGGATTACACATGCGATCATAAGATGTTACTTGGAAAATAAGTCCACTCTTTTTAAAAAAAAAAGACTCTGAAGACAAACTTGATAAGTTTCTGGCAGAGGAATTCTGCCTTGAATACGTAAGTCTAATGGCAGAAATCTTGTTTCCGCTTCTTTAACTCCGATTTTAATAAAAGTAGCAGGCGACATAAAAACACCCAATAACTAAAACTTTTCATTTCTGTTTTGTTTCAAAAGAATAGCTTATGACACCCTATTGAGCTCTTAAAGCTCGTTCCAAAAAGGGGTCAGAACACACTAAAAACTAAAGTGTTAAAACTGACACTTTCAAGTGTTAAACCCATTCTAACTCTTAGGGTTTGATTTTAACACTCAAAGTGCAATGCTTTAAGCACTTAAGACATTACAATCGTCAGACATCTGAAACTTGAATGGATGGCACTTCCCATGTGTCTAGCATTGGTGGTTCTTCCAGACTCGTCCATAATTTGATTTGCGCTTGGTGGGTACATAATTAAAAGGACACAACGCAGATGACACGGATCAGGTTCGAGAGTTCGAGCCTGATCCGCGTCCTCTGTGTTGTTTCCTTTTAAGTGTCGCAATATTACACTTGTCAAGTGGTATTATTGTAACACCTGTCAAGTTCTGGGATATCTACACTTGAACAAAGTTCTAGTTCAGCACTTAGTAAGTGTTAAATACAGCACTTCAAGTGTAGTTTTTAACACTTTAGTTTTTAGCGTGAAACTATGTTTTGGAAATAAAAACTTTAAAAAAAAATAATACAAATTGAATGACGTCTGACTGGATATGGCCATAATGTTAGGTAAAGTGTTCTCAGAATTTGTTAGTTATTATTCTGGTGGACATTTCATTCCGTTGATGTTTTAATGTTAATCTTCCATTCCATATACTCCACACTGCATATGGTTACAATAGACTAAATTATTTGCGTTGGCGACAGTGCTATCCTTAGTTCATCAAGTTTATTTGGGGAAACAGTCCTCTACCTACTTAGTATCATCTCATTACCATTTACCCAACGCAGACGATATCAAAATTTATTATTTTAAACATCATTTTTCAAATTTTTCCAAAAAATTTCAACAAAATCATATCATGTGACCCTTCTTTGGAGCGAGCTCGACGAGCTCGTTCCAAAGAAGGGTCACATGCTATGGTTTTGTTGAAATTTTTCGAAAAATAATATTTTTTCACCTGCTGAATTTGCATATTACGCGGGCGATTCGTTGGATAAAGGGTTAAAAATGCACTGGAGAAATCTATAATTTGCCCTGTGGTTTCTGTATCTAAATTTTGTGTTTACTCTGCTACCGTCCAGCTTTGCACTAAACTGAAAAGACATATTTTTGCTTATCCCCCAATCTTTTTTTCAACTCTCACATTGAGAGAGAGGCCAGTGCAAATATTTTAAGTCTTTTCCAAAACGGGCACTTTGACAATTTTATTGAGGGTTCCAAACTCAATAGATATTGCTCCAATCAGCTGATCTCCAAGATTTTATGCTCAATTACATGGTGAGGTAAAATTCGCTATGGGCCATTTTGCCTGTATATAGTCCAATGTAATAATTTATTTATTTATTTATTTATTTATTTATTTATTTATTTACATTTGGATCTTCCTCCCCCACCCCTCCACATAATGCCCAAAGATCGACCTTCCATAAAATATGAAAACGATCCATTTCACCTGCTACTCTTTATTTTGCCCCGTCTCTACTGAATGGTCGTTCTTTTTCGCTCATCTCGGATCATTTGGTTCCCCTCGGTTTTTTTCCGATTCTTGTCATTTCACCCCGGGTGGGTACAAAACGTTGTCGGGAAACGTACCAAGGGGCCCTGGACCTGAACAAATATTTGATTTTTCGAACAGAAAGAACGCTGCTTCCTTGCATCTGAGCGACCAATGGCAATCCACATAGAGGGCATTTTCGATGGCATTTTTGTATCATCTTTGTCGCTCATTTGGCAAAAATGGTTGCACCAAAGGGGGCCCGTGACTCATCAGGCCGACCATAGTTCGGCCCAATGGGAGAAAATTTTGATTTTTCGAACCGAAAGAACGCCGTTTCCTTGCATCTGACCGATCAGTGTCGGACCAGAGTGCTTTTATATCGAAATGCCCTCTGTGTGGACTGCCATAGAGGGCATTTCGATAAGCCGACAGGCTGTGCAATGAGATACATTTTGCCTTTTTGGTAATTTTCACGAAATGACATGCGACAACACTTACAGGTGTTGGGCTGTATAAACTTTGGGGATCCTGGGTGGCTCGAAACAGGGGAATTTGACGGTGGACGATATGGTCAGTCCGCTGGGAGAAATGACTTTTGACATTTTTGAACCAAAAATTAAAAGAAAAAATCCAATAAAATCGTGTATTTAAAGGGTTAAGTTTACTTGAATGTAGTTCTTGCCATTTGGATAGTCTAAATTTATAAAATTTTAATCCTTCAACCTTGTCTTGATTTGGGTTGGATTGTGAATTTGGTGTCATGAAAATTTGAAAGGTCCAATTAAACATATTGAGACTTTGTTTGATGTGGTATTGCATGAAGGATTTCTATCCAGGTATCCGAGAAAATTTATTTTCGCTGTCATGGCAGATGAGATAGTTTACGAATGCAGTTGTCTGCCGTGAGTCAGAATTTGGAAACTGAATTTAACAAATTTCTCAGCAGAATAGATTGGCAAAGTGAAAAACATTATTTTTCTACCTCGCCTCGAATTTTGCATCTTTGGCTATGGGCGGCAGCCCCTACGGTTAAGCTGAATTGAGGGCTTCAAATTCTTATGAACTGGCATAGTAGACAGATCACGTCCATCAGTTGCAAAGCAGTATATTTACTGTTTATTTGTTTTTTAATGAAAGCTAAATATAGAAATTGAGAACAGATCAGGCGGCATCTTGCATAACGCATCCAAAACGAATGTAGGAGTGATAGCTTACTCAGTAAGTGTCCAAGACAATTTCTAATCCATTCAAGAGGAACACTAATTCACTCATTTGGAGTTCAAAAGAATTACAAGCGAAATCTAACTATACTCAATTTGATGTTTATCTGTAAGGAGTGGGGATGAGTAAATATCATGGGGGCTGATGTATGGGTGACATTTGACCGTGAGGGCAAAAGAATGTGGAAGCCAGTGTCTGGGCAACACAAAGATATAGAGATGCGTATGACTAAAAGGTCCGGTTGTTGCTGTCATTTTGGTAAACCGTCGAAAACGAAATGAACCATCTAACAACAACAGGTATAACGATCAGACTTTCCTTTGAGACTTTAAATGGATCGCATTGGTTGAAAGCACGCGTACCATTCACATGAAATGTGTACTATGCGACGCCTAAACGGTTTAGATGTCATCATAGAATGGGTTGGGTTTCTGTGCGGTAACAAAAAATAAACCATTTACTTTTCTGTTCACAGCTTTTCGAGATTTTTATAATATCGCCCGTTGAGTGTATCCAGATGTCATCTGTAACGTTAAAGCACAAATAGCTGCAGCCGTAGTAATGTGTAGTCCCCACCCCCACTCTCCACCTCCCCGTTGATAAACAATTTCTAAATGTTTACTGTCAGGCATTTCAGTGACCAGAATGTAGGAAAATCACATTTTAATACGTTTCCGACAAATCAAAATTAGTTTGAACGATGAGAAAACTGCAAATCTGGAAAGCAAATCGTTGCTTATTGCATTATCTCAACATCCGGACCCTCGAATCTATCTAATATGTGAAGGCGTTTATATCCACAAATGGTAAAGCTGTTAACCCTTTACCCAACATAACGACCAAAAACGGCCAGCGCTATTGTCAAAAATCGCCAATTAATTTTTATAATTTTTCCATTTTTTTGTCTCAAAAACATAGGTTATGACCCCTCAATGGAGCGAGCTCGTTCCATCGAGGGCTCATTTCTTTTAATATTAGGTAAAGGGTTAATCGCGACACGGCCCATAAAATAAGTGTTTTGGCATCGAATAAACGGAATCTTTGTCCCATTCGACAATTTCCTCAACATACTGAAAAATATGTAGCTTTCTCCGATGTTTTTCCATGCTTTACAGGACTCAAATGAAGACATATATATTGAGTCAAAAAAGAAAGTATAATAGAAACAAATGTGAAAAAATAGCATAAAGGATGAATTATAATAGTTCTAATGTTGCATGTTTGTGGACAAGAAGTCGTGCAAAGAGTTTAATGACATGTTGTTGTTGTCCACCCAACCGTATACAATTTTACTACGGATTTCAAAATAGCACGTGCTACCCGAGAATGTCAAATTGAATGGGTGACCGACCGACGATTTTCTTTGTGTTATGTTGTGCTAGAGAGCCTGGGCCCCGTTGCCCACGTGGGGGCACGGTGACACTGTGTACTAAGGCGTACTGCACGTCGATGGTGCAATTGTCTTCAACAAATGCTAACCCTGCTTGTGTGAAGTTAGTATGTTGGGGAGCTGACAGTTGCTCGCCGTTGCTCGGTGGTTCTCTCCGGGTACTCCGGCTTCCTCCACCCGTAAAGCTGTCATGGTCATGATTAGCCATTGTGCAGAAATATGTGACCTTAAACACCAATAAATAAATAAATAAATAAATAAATAAATAAATAGAGAGCCTGGGTTATTGAGAAAACACGCTAGTTTTTGTCTTCCGACATGTTAAAAAATGCCAAGGTCAACCGAAAATCAGAGGTTGCGTGTCATTGGTATGCATGAGGCTGGGATATCTCCAGATGAGCTCGCTGCTGAGTACGGAATCACTGTGGCCACTATTTATCGTCTCATTGTAAGGTATAGAACCACTGGATCTACTGCCGACCGACCGCTTTCAGGTCGACCAAGAGCTATGGCCCTGCACAAGACCGACACATCAGGACGTCTCAGTTGCGGGATCGCTTCCTTCCGGCGACGAGGACAGCAGCAATTACTCCTGGTAGAACTAACAATAGAACCAGTGCACAAACTGTCCGCAACAGACTCGCTGAAAACGGCATCCGAGGTATTCGTCCATACCACGGACCAGTCCTTACCCAGCGTCATCGTACCGTCAGAATGGAATGGGTACACCAGCGTGTTCGCTGGACTCAGCAGCGTTGGAGCACAGTTCTTTTTAGTGATGAATCACGATTTTGTCTACGGCGCGCTGATGGTAGGACAAGAGTGTATCGCCGACGAGGAGAACGGTTTTCTAATGCTTGCGTGTGGGAATGCGACCGTTCGGCGGGGGTAGTGTAATAGTTTGGACAGGAATTTCCTTGCACCATCGAACGCAGTTGATCTTCATCGATGGTAATCTGAATGGACAGCGATATAGGGACGAAATTCTTAACGCTGTTATTGTCCCGTTGTTCAACGCTAGCGTCGGATTGCGGTTATTCCAGCAAGACAATGCCTGATGTCACGTGGCGCGTATCTGTCGTGACTTTTTTGAGGAGCAGAGCATCGAACTTCTTATCTGGCCCCACTTTCGCCAGATTTGTAGCCAATCGAGGATCTTTGGGATCAATTGGACCGTCGGGTACGCCTTCATGATCTTCGGACGTTAGGCGATTTACGTAATGTTCTAAGGCAGGAGTGGAACGCAATACCACAGGGTGACATTCAGAGACTTACCAGGTCCATGTCTGAATTGCGACGTCCTGGCGTCACGCTGGCAACAGTAAGAACATGAAATTATGCAAATTCATACAGCTAGACTCGAAATATGAATTTACAATAATTTGTTTGGGGATTAAAGTCGATAATACTAAAAAAAATTGCTCCTCAAAGTTTATTACACTTTCTTTTTTGACTCAGTATATTTATCCAAGACAATAATCTAACATTGTACATTTTCGACATTTACAAGTTCAAGAGTTAAAATACGCCTGACCAAGCTGCCATTCTATATTATAATATTGAAATCTATTATATTTGTTTGTTTATTGAGATTTAACGACACTTTCAATAGCCTGGGGTTCACACCGCGTCGGACAGCTTTACGGATAGGAGAAGCCAGAGTACAAGGATAAAACCACCTGGCAGCGGCGAGCAACTGTGAGACTCTCCAACTTATCTTTGCACGAGCGAGTTAGCATCGGATTAAGGCTAGTGCATAATCGACGTGCAGTTCGTCTTAGTACGAAGCGGCACCATCATCTATTATATTTCTAATTTGAAAGTTATTGTGGTGATAAAAGGGAACACTATCCAAACCCAGAATATTAAATTTTCGTAAAAAAACCCCGAATGTTTATGATTTCAGAGAAAAAAAAATCACTAGCAAATTTCCAGGTCATGGACCACTGTTTGTATTGGAACAGCTTTTCGTTCTCTTGTTTAAAATATTTGTTATGCTGCAAAGCTGCAACACCCCTCCCCCCCCCCCCCTCCCTCCTCCCGTCAGTAGTAGTTACGGGTGCTGTTATGGCGCACTCAGATTTATAGTTCTGAGTCACTATGGTACTCTCGGCCATTATAGCGCAATGAAACGTCTGGCGAACTTAAGACATTTCTCATTAGTGCTATGAACCGGTATCTCTATGATGGTTCGATAAGATTTAGTTTAAACAATATTTATTTGGAGAAAATTACAGAAATCGAGTACAATAGTGGTACAGATAGCATGATTTATTTTGGATATTTTTAAACAGTTTTACTTTGGATTTAAACACTATAGAGGGAAATAGAGAAGTATGATGGAAGGGTTTAGTATCTGTGCTATTTAAATGGTTTTAATAGAGGTCTTGGGTGGAACGCCTATATGTGGATCGGTAGCGCATGCCGAGTGGGAAGGCTAGTCAGCAACGGAAAGCCTACCCTCAAGGCTGATACGGGGGTGATTAATAGAACTGGACTTCAGAGAACGCGCATGGACAGGGTGGGTACTTGGATAGGAAGTGAACTAGACGTTGGCGGGCGTTAATTCACCAAAGTACAGAGGACATGACAACCTTTACGTATTCCCAGTTCCTTATTCGACATTCGTTATCAACCGATAAAATCGGTTGATAACGAATGTCGAATAAGAAACTGGGAATAAGTAACGGTTGTCACGTCCGTAAAGTGTGGTACCACTCCGCATATGAATTAATGTCTTAAGATTAAAAGAATAGTACAGACTATATCAGTGATCTTCATTAGCCCTATATTTGGTGATTAACGTCTCGAATATTCATGCACATATACTTGCGTCTACAAATATGGAGCTATAAAATATACTGCGCGAACACACATGCAAAGGCGCATGCATATTCACGGAAAAACAGGTATTACAACACGCAAGGTCGACGTAGCTTTCTGCGCCTCGCGCAACGCCACACGAATGAAGCGATTACGTTAAACGGGGTTGAGCGAAGGTTTCTATAAGTTTTGCACTATGAGAACCGACTGCACCACAGTGCCTCAAAAGCCAAGATCGCGATATTGACGCACATATATTCTCAAAGTTTGCTAAGCACCAAATATTTGACACATCATTGTAAAATTTGCTTGTGACATATCTGCGATATTTTTGGTGGAAATGATTGAGGAATGTATTGAGATGGTTCCCAGTGTTTACATTAGCTCTCTTGACAGGCAGACATTTCGTGACAGTCATGGAAAGCATGTACCCCTTGATTTTTATGATACTGTCTACATGTACATGACATGTGTAAGGTATTCAATCTTCATTTCAACACAAACCCTTGTGATTTAATGATTGAATATGGCAAATGCGAATGTAAGAGGACATTTCTCTGAAGCAGAAATGTGCGGGCTGTAGGGATGGTGGAGCAAGGGGCTATCCATCGTCAGGTTGGTGAAACCCTTGATTTCAGTAGTATGACACACCAGTAAGATGGCATGGTGGTGGCAGAGACAGGGCAACATCTGCAGCTGAATACCGGTTTTTGATCATTCGTGCCCGTAGGAACCGCTTTGCCACAGTAACCCAGCTTCGCAGTGATCTTCAGAATGCATCCGGGGTAAATGTTTCGACGCAGACTATCCGGGCAAGGTTGCACGAAGGTGGTCTCCGATCGAGGAGTCCATGTATTCGCATTCCGCTGTCCCAGAACCACCACCAGGCACAATATGAATGGGCCATGGACCACGTTGGATGGACCAGAGATTGGAGACATGTCCTTTTTACAGACCTGTCCTTTTTCACACAGATAGATGTTCTAGGGTATGGAGAAGACCAGGAGAGCGATTCCATGCAGCCAACATTGCCTAGCACGACCGATATGGTGGAGGGTCAGTCATGGTCTGGGGCGAAATCAGCAGGGATGGACGTACAGAGTTCTGTATCCTTGAACGTGGTACATTGACTGCACAGCGGTATATTGATGAGATCCTGGATGTCCAAGTCAGATTGTATGCAGGTGCAGTGGGTGATAGATTCATTCTGATGGACGATAATGCCCGTCCTCA
Organism: Pictodentalium vernedei; assembly: GCA_031216915.1. Taxonomy (NCBI): domain Eukaryota; kingdom Metazoa; phylum Mollusca; class Scaphopoda; order Dentaliida; family Dentaliidae; genus Pictodentalium; species Pictodentalium vernedei. Next base: position 229,869,822 of record CM062293.1, read on the forward strand.
TGTTGCCCATGTTGCCCATGTTGTCTGGGAGTACCGACAGAGGGAGGGGATTGAGCGTATGGACTGGCCAGCAAGATCCCCTGACCTCAATCCAATCGAACATGTCTGGAATGAGTTGCAGCTTGCTATTTCAACCCGTCCAGTCCAGCCAAGAAGTGTCCAGGAGCTTGGTGCCATGCTTGTCCAAGAATGGAACAACATCCCACAAATGACCACCAGGAACCTGATTGGGAGCATGAGAAGGCGTTGTCAAGCTGTAATTAACAGTAATGAGTTTCATACTCGATACTGAACCCATACCAGTTCGCTCCGTCAACTTTTTGGCAAATTGAAAAATTTCCTCTTTTACCAGTAATATCCATTTTCCATGGTTATCTAAAAAATAATGTCAAACACAAACAAAATCTTAATTTCTGTACTTAAATCATTAAAGATATAATTAAATAAAAAATATATACACTTTTCATTACAATATTTCAACTAAAACGTAAAACAGGTAGTTGGATATACTTGGTGCTTAGCATACTTTGAGTAGTATATAATCCTTCATATAACCATTCTCTTCGCATCGTGTTTTACTGTAATCCACATCCTCGTATTCTCTGCTCCCGTCACAAAAACCTCTTTTTCCTGACCATTGGGCCGAGATATTATAAATAAAATACAGAAAAAAACAAGACCGCTCACTTTTTTTTCGGAAAGTGAGATTCCAAAGTGTTGCGTAAGGAAAGCGGGCAAAGAATTTCGAACGGATCGCGACCTGGTCCAATTTCTCTGCTCCCTTTTGTGGTACAGTATTGTAATGTGTGTTTGTTTCTTGGGGTTTAACAACACTTTCTACAGCGAGGATCATATAGTGTTGGGCAGTTTTACAGATGAATGAAGCTGGAGTTCTCAGTGATAACCACGGTGAGCAATGGTGAGTAACTGTCGTACTCTCCAACTTACTAACCCGACGCCGGTAGGGTTAGCAGCGGTTGAAGGCAAATGAACTGCCGTCGTACCTGCGCCTTAGTACACAGTCCCAACGTGCTCCGATGTGGGCAATAGGACTGAAGTGTCTTCCCAAGGACGCAGTGCAGATGTCGCGGGTCAGGATCGAACCGTCGACCTTTCGAACTCAAGTCTAATGCATTAACCAATGAGCTTCCGTGCTCCCCGGGCATGTAATGTATTTTATATTAACTGGTTAAGTGTGTTAGAATCCTCTATCAGGGCTTTCAGGAAAATGATGGTACCTGAGAAAAGGCCAACATTTTCCTTGCTCGTGTTTCATATTCAGTCAAATGCAAATGATATTTTGTTTATACAAATTTGTTTTATTACAAATTATTGGAGAGTGCCTATAGGCACTCTCCAATAATTTGTAAGAAAACAAATTTTGAATAACAAATTCCTTCACCGAAAATAATCTAGCCCTCAGCCAGTTAAATTGGCGCATAATCTAATTTCTGTAAAATATTTCTTCCTTGGGATTAAGATACATAACAGACACGCCTCCGTCTTATGAATCTTAAATAACCTTGAGCAAGTAATAAATTTAGAGAACCAAATTACTTGCGACTGTAATAAAGGTTTTGTTGATTATGATTTGAATCATGTTATTAGCTGATAATAATTTTCATCCTTTGAACTCCGCGTATTACATAAGTATAACCATTAATTACAGGTTTATTGGATTTTTTACCAGAGCTCCTTCTGTGAAATAAAATCATAGACCAGAACTGCAAGGAAAAAAACTTTGTTTTTGCAATTATATTGCGTGTTTTATCAAAAAATTAACGTTATTACCTGTTAGCATGGGCGTCGAAAGTAAACAGCGATTGGTCCTTCATTGTCAGCTGGGTCTGGGTTGAAGTGGGGAGAGGTGCGTTTAAGAAAACCGAGTGATGGTGTTTGATACAGAACAGAACTTTTATTTCTGGTGAAACTGGCCTGCCACTGTTAATGCCGCCCTGCATACTGATGTCGAAATATCAAATTATCAATCAGTAATATTTTCCCATAATGCAACTAAGAATTAAACCAAATCAATCTTGTTTAACAGTGGCATTATGGGAAACATTTTCCGTATTTTTTATGATTCTGTGCAGAAGGTTAATCTCTTCTGTAATATAAATACGGGCTGATGTTTAACTCTCCTTAATCACTGTACCAACTAAAGTTGACACATCGATTCCCACCCTCACCCCTCCCCATATATGTACGAAGTGTAATCAATACTTATTCATTTTGTCCAGGGAGCACGGTGGCTCAGTGGTGACGGCATTGAACTTCAAACTGAGAGGTCCATGGTTCGATCAACACGCGGGGTAACTGCTTTGTTTCCTTGGGCAAGGCACTTAATCCAAATTGCCCACGTGGGGCACGATGACGCTGTGTACTAAGGCGTATTGCACGTTGATGATGCACCTGTCTTCAACGAATGCTAACCCTGCTTGTGTGGAGTTAGTACGTTGGGGAGTCTGACAGTTTCTCGCCCTTGCTCGGTGGTTCTCTCCGGGTATTCCACCTTCCTCCACCCGTATAACTGACCGACACGAGGTGACCCTTGCCGAAAGTGACGTTAAACCCCAATAAATAAATAAATTCATTTCGTCCGTGAATATATTTCACGAACTCTGTAGTTTATTTTTATTATTAATAGTGTTTAAGGTCATGTTTAGCATCTTTGGACATATGAAACCAAGTCTAACCAATCGGGGTTTTTTTTTACCCACTTATGCCGTCCACTTGGGGTGGAGGAGGGGGGCTCGCAACCAGCTGCTGTTTACCGGATCCTATTAAGCCAATAAAACAGATCAGTGATCACCACATTGAGCAAACACTGCTCCACCTGTCGGGATTCCCACGGAAAGAACGTTATAGTTAACTCTTCCCGCTGGGCTCCCGAGAATCATTACGCGTGTTGCCAGATAACTATCCTCCAAATGATATCCTCCAAAAGGTATCCTCCCATAGTACATCACCAACCATGTCATCAGTATCCACAGATACCAGGATGAGACGAAGAGTCGTACGTGGAGTCACTTGTTCGAGCAATTACTTTATTGCTCATTTGCTCTATAAGATTCGACTCGTCCGCGCAATGCCTTTTCCAGTCACTGCTCGATTGATTCTTGGAATCGTTGGGACGATTATGGAGATCATGATCTATAGGAGCTAGTAGCCCGGAGCCGTCGTATAGTCTAGAAGTTAGGACCCACGGAATAATATAGGAGCTAGGAACTAGGAGCTATGAACTGAATAGGAGCAATGAGTCATTACTATCCTTAGGTAACTATATATCCTCCACGCATATAGTAGTGTCGCCTTGGACTCGTCGTAATCCACGCATGGGCAGTGATGTCCAAGCATGCGTTTACCACGTAATAAAAATCTTCAGAAGCAAAACTGTAATTAATGAAGCACCGGGTTGCACCCGGTGCTTCATTAATTAAATTTTTGATGAATAGTCCTATAATTAATGCTTGGAATCAAATATTATTGCCTCCGTGGAAATATTGCCCACCCGTGGAAAGTGACATGTCCACGGCGGCTGTACTGTATCTGGGGAAGTCAGAACAGGTAGAACATGTTCGAGCATGGAGGGAATAACACAGATAGAACAGGTGCAGGAATTGTGGGAATAAAGCCTTGAATAGGTAGAAAACAAGGATTCCGAGAGAATCCGATCCAAAACAAATCCGTTTCGGTGATTGTTTTGCCATTTTCGGTGATTGTTGATAATCGTCGGGTTTACTGTGGTAATTAGATTTACCCCCGTTAAATCGAACACACCCTCAGAACACACCCCTTCGTATTCAAGGCCTTTCAGTTACATAGCAACCTCGTGTCATCAAAGAAACCAAGATGGTGGCATCCAGTAAACGTAAAGAGAGTCACGCGCTGCACGTGGTAATTACGTCACTTGGCCGCCCATGCAGGCTACCACGACAACATTCGTGGCGTAGCTGGGTCAAGTGATTATGGCGTCACATGACAGAAATAGATGTGATCAATAAGAATTGGACCGAAACCACCTTCCCTACCAATGGCAACACTTAATGAAATAAAAATCTCTTAAATTACTTAAGATCGAAGAGCTCATTCCTATGAGGGATCAGAAGCTATATTGTGGTGGGAGCAAAAAATGGAGAGGAAACAAACTGAATGTTGAGTTTTGTGAGTAGCGGTGTCTGGATACGTAAGTTGCGTAAGGTAAAAGCTTAAGGTTATGGATGACTAGTTCCTGTATTTTTGCGGCAGTTTTGTTGAATAAAGCGACGCAATCTTCCAATCAAGTTTTATACATTATACAAAATAATTTCAAGCCCTTTTTGGCTAAAGCTCATTCCAAGGAGTTGTAGGTTGGGGGTCATAAGCTCTGGTTTATTAACGAAAAATTAAAATAAAAAATATCCACTAGCTAAGATGAGGATGTTGCTAATGTCGACTGAAAATTAATAAGTTAAACCCGACATCGTTGTAATAACAAATGGCAGTGCCGCTTGCTGTATAATTTATATATGAACATCACATTGGAGCCAAATGCATTCCATGTTTCAGATGTGGCAAGTGGTTTTTATTGCAGGTGATTATTTATTTATTTATTTAATTATTTATTTATTTATTTATTTATTTATTTGTTTGTTTTTTTGTTTTTGTTTGTTTGTTTATCATCAAAGGCTGTGTTGTGGAGATTCAGGTCTCACTTGTGGCTTGCCATCACACATCGTTGTAGCTCGGAAATCGTGTCAGTTGCTGAATGAAACATTTAGCTGGCTGGGATACAGGAACTTTGTGACAGTCGACGGCAGCTCACTGTAATGACTTCGGGGTCTTTAGTTTATAAACATAAAATGGCCCCCGAACAAGAAGCCAGACTTGGCATCTTTCTCAATTTGAATATTCATGAACCTTGATATCTTTCTTGTATAAGAGGAGATGAACGGTTTCAAGCCAGTAAAAAAATCATTTCCGATTGGACTGCTCCGTACATGTAGTGTGAATACTTAATTATGTAAAACTGTCTGGCTCAGTGACAACAAGTTTCACCCCAGAAGCTGTCTGAGTGAGACCAATAGGCTTCCAGAAATGAGTCGATGTCAACTTAACAGCTCATCTAATTGTGCTATTCTCTGGATATCGATTTGTATATAAAAGGGTGGCTGATGTAATAATAGTGTCTGGGGGGTGTGTTATGAGGATGTGTTCGATTGAATGGGAGTATATGGAACTACAGCAAATGACCAGACAACTACCAAAAATTGCCCTCATGGGCCCGACAACTACCCAAAACGACCCAAATGAATTCCTAAACTCAATATCATGGGTGCCACGTAGTGCCATGGGGTCGAAAAGGTGAGTTCGATTGGGTGGGAATATATGGAATCACCAAAAACGACCCGACAACGGCCACAAATCACCCAAATGGACTTGATCTGGCTCGAATTTTGTTATTCTGGGTCAAAATCTTCGTTTCTATCTTCTCCAACCTCGTCCTGTTGCATATTCTTTCCTACTCGTAGAATACTATTCTGTTCTTCTAGAGTATACAATTACTATTTTTTCGTATTTTAGAGTGTTCTACATGCTCCCAAAATTATTCCCTCTACTTCTGACCTTCTTCTGCATGTTACTAAATTGGATTAAACAACCAATCACTGCAATCAGATCACCTCCCCAGGATTAAACAACCAATCAAATAGAGTTATTTACCGTAGCTCTCGCCCATCATCTTCTTCGCACCAAGGATTGTGATTTCTGTCAGCGTATGTGCTTGTACACAATGTGCGAATAGCACATGCAGAACATACGCACACGCCCTAAGTGGTGATATGTTCCTGCGCGCAAGTGTAGACTCCCTCGAATGCACCTTTTCGTGAATTTTCGACCCTATGGCAATACAATAAATGCATGTCCGTTGATACGAATTGCACATAAGGCGGACCAGAAGAGGGCGGGCACGTAGAATTTCCCCAGGACAATTTCATTTCCCAATTCATCGTTGTCATATACAAGTAATGTGCATTTTTTTATCGAAATCGTTTTTAAATGTAATAATCTGCCCCAAAAAATCCAAGCAGTACCTTATGACTCTTTCTGAATCACGATTTTTTGTACACTGTGCTGGGAAGATTGATCGCTTTACACGACCGATTAAGGTTTTACGGATAAATGCATACCTTATTTCCTTCAAATTTCTGAGAATGTTATTGGACTCAGGGCGTTACGTGTGAGCTGTGTGAACAGCATACACAGTCAGTTCAAATGCATACATGAGTGACCTACCCCCCCCCCCCCCCCCCACCCCCACCCCATTCGTTGGAATAAAAATGAATAAGAAACGATTCATTCGAGGGTTTTATCTTTTCAATTGCTAATTCAGTGCACAGAAAAAGTAACCTGCAAGATACACTCGATGTATAGTTTGCCAGTGACCTAATATGGTATATAATACCTGACTTATCTCGACATGAAAATCGACTTTCGATAAAGCTATCTACCCTGAAGTTATTGGACGGGCGAAGCGGGTCCAATCAAGAAGTATGTAATTGTTGAGAAAACACCTATAACATCAATAGGAAACAAAGCGAAGTTTCCTTTTGGTACTTTTAATAAACGAAAACAACAGACAAGTATTCGTTTATTAAAGTTATAAAAGGAAGCTTGATTTTTATGGCAAGCTAATTAGAAGCAACTAAGAAACTGTCGACTTCGACTCTTTGTTTAGCGAATGAGTTTTTACAGTAATTTTAAAGTTTTTATTCCTCCCATGAAAAAAATAGCAACTCTCGGCTCCCAGACTGTTATATTAATGGAACGGATAATGGCTGCATAATATGTCACGTTGAGCATACTTTTGATGCAATGATTTTTATTTGGATTCAAACAGAGGGTGCCGGAAAAAAATTGCGTAAACATAGATGGGGGTGGGTGGTGGTCAAGTGCCAAAAAATGTGTGTAAACAGTTAATGTAATTTTTTTTTCTTTTTCACTATTATGGCATCTTGAGTGCCCCAAACAGTAACAAAATGTCTCCAATTGACCATAAAAGCATATTTAGAGTTATTATTAACAAAAGTAACCCCCTTAATGTGAAAAATATTAGAGAATTTCATCAAAAACTGACTTGAGGATGGGGGTGGGTGTCCGATATTGAATGGAAAAATATTGTCTTTCAATTTTCTCCTAAAGTCGACTAAAATATCCATTGACAACATAATTCATTCACACTCAAGGGTGTTTTAATGGAATATTCTTTAAAATGAAGCTCAGTGAATATAATACTGTATAATGAGTCATGATAGCTGGGTGGGATTGGTTTTTCAAAATGAAAAAAATGAAAATATTAACTTTTATTTCAACAAACACAAAAAAGTCTGATTTAACAAAAAGAAAAAAGTCTTTTCGATAGCTATCCTGCTATGCAGTTGCCATAACAAAAACAAAAAGACAAGGTTTGCTCTTCTTGAGTCAGAACAAAAACAACTTCCCTTTTACGCAACCAATATTTGCAACAGATACACGGTTACGGTATAAGCAGCAGTAAATTAATTATGGGCAAAGTGCTCACATATGCCTGCATATGCCATGATTTACAGAAACTAGACTGTTCGAACTGCATATCACGGCATTTCAGAATATCAAAATTAGGAAAAGCTCATTTAAATTTGATTTAAAATCAAAGGTTTCTGGGAAAAAGAATAATTGAGTTTCATTTGCAAGGTAAACACCGAGAAACTAGATTTGTAAAAATATTAAGCTATGCATTTAGTTTGCCTGATCTGATTTGATTGGGGTTTTACATCGATTTCAACAACTATGGCTATATGATACCTATATCACAACGTTGTTAGTTCCCAAGTTGAAGGTAGAATTACTCAAACATATCCATTGGATGGCCTAAGGAATCCACCAACCACTGGATAGGAACTAACAAGCTTATCCACACACAAACCTCAATATAAGGATAAAACAAACTCCATAGAATTTGCTACATCAGTAATGTAATATGTCTATCTGAACAGCTAGGCCATTGCTGCTGTGCATTAACAACCTGGCTACCAAATGTGGACCTATTATACCCGAGCCCACAGAGGGTTCAAGCTATACAGTAATGTGTCCTTGTGAACTGATGTGAATCTGGTAAGTCTTGAAAAATGCATCTGATAGAGTAAATGGAAACATGTTTGAAGATATAAAAATATGCATTGAATCAGTGTGCACTGCACGTTTCGAGTTAGTGTACGAGTGCCGAAGTTTTGTATATAAAATGTATGAGAAGGGAGTGGGTCCCCAAAAATGTCATGGAAAGAAATTGCAGGAAGATGTGGGTGGGTCAAAAAATCTGCAAAATAAAAATTTCTACCTGTGTTCACGCATTTTTTTCCGGCCTCCCCCTAGTTCAAACAGAGAAATTTACTGACAACTTTAGAGAATTAAGGGGAGCTAAATTTCTGTCAATCTTTTTCAATGACGAAAATTGTCAGCCATGATACGGTGTCAGTAAATAGCACATTGTGGTGAGGCTCGACTCGAATTTAGCTTTTGCCGAATCTGGAATCTACGACCTGACCATATACCATTCCTTATTACGTCAGCTCGATAAATTAATCAATGAACCGCCATAACCACTGTTGACAATAATAGTCAACAGTGGCCCCATATTAATTCAATGTACCTACACGGACGATATATTAATTGCCATTGTCCACCATTTTGTTTTTATCGCAAAAATGCCAGTCAGAATTCGGCTACTTGGTACTTTAAAAAAAAAATCGGTTCAAAGCGTCTGAAAGCAGGCAGAATTGTTAATGCAGCCAAAAATGTCAAAGGCCGCAAATTAATAATTTACTTGACGATGATGAGATTTTGAATTTCTCCCCTTGAACTGCATCATCCGCAACTCGTCTGCTTTTGTAAACAAATGAATGTCGAAAGGACGAAACGGTTTGTGAACACAACTGGTGATGAAATTTCGGAGAAAAAAAGACTGGCATTATAAATATGTTATGAGACGTTTAATTGGCAGATGCGGGTTCAAACAAGGCTCAGCGAGAACAATATTAGGCTCACCTAATGCCTCGCCTAATATTGTTCTCATTTTGCCTCTTTTGACATCGTATCCGCCAACTAAACGTAACGTAACTTGTAATATTAAGCCAGTAACAAACTGTTTTACTAGTAATACACTTCGATTATCTTGTTCTACCCAAAGAACCACATTCTCACTAAACATCTTAGGAGGTCGGAAGGTGTGGAGGAGTCGGATGAAAAGGTTGAGGAGATTGTTGTTAACCAATCTGGGCCTGGCTCTCCTATCTTGAACCAATCGGACAACAACTCTATCCGGTCGCAGGCTTCGGAATCCGAAAACCAGGACTGCGAGGAAAGACCCACCACCCCCACCCCACCCACCGCATCACCTTGAGACTGTGGGAGAATTTATTGAGTGGACGGATAACGTCCGAATCGAACAATTCGCCGAACTGAAACTTGATTTCACTGGCTCCATCGATGACATTTGTCCAAGATCACTCTGGCTACCCTCAAGAATCGATTGATATTCTTACATCACAACTCCTCCACAGTAAGATCGAGGCCCACAAAATACGCAACCAGCAATTCCACCAGTGAGAGAGAGAGAGATCCTAGACACCTCCCTCCTTCACCACGCCCGGACATGTGACTAAATTCTTCATTTACAGAGTGTCGAAAGAGGCTGGCCCAACAGCGCCCCTGCACCCCTTCGGCGCGTGAAACCATTTCCTTGGTTGGTGATACACGGTACATCAAGCGCCGGAGAATAATCGTAGATTCAGACTCGGGAAACGAGGAATAATAAACATTTATTGTCTGTGACAGTCGTTGATGTTTAGTTGAATATTTCTTCATTAAATTTGTATCATTAAATACTTCGTAGTCTATTCTTTATCGGGGTCTATTTCCTGACGCAGAACCTTCGGACATATAACGCATCTTAAGTTGTAACATAATCGCAGGCCTAAAAGCAGTCTTGTTCTGTTATATTTAAGTGTCTTTTGTGGGTTTTTGATCATATAATAAATAGAATCTTCAACTCGTCCTCAGTTTATATCGAAATTTACAAAACTAAAGCTGAAGCTTGGTCCTGGAGCCAATACTATAAACACTTTTACAATTGTATTTTCTAGAATTGTATTTCTCGCCTATCAATATAACTGACTAAAATGAATCATTAACATTTTAAAAGATATGGCAATTTGCCATCTGGCAAATTGCCAGATATATGAAAATGCTAATGGTTCAGTTTAACCCATTTAAAGTCATAACGAGAAAATACAATTGTAAAAGTTTTATAGTATTGGCCCCAGGCTGCAGACCTAATTTACTGAACTCGTTTTGTAAATTTCGATGTAAATTGGGGATTCGTTGGAGATCCTCTATATAAAGATTTTATTTACAAAAAAGTACCAGTCAACACATGCTAAGAAATACCGATTAGACGTTTACTCACTTTGCTTGAACAGTGGATTATGTATAAACTTATTGATTTATTTATTGGGGTTTAACGATACTTTCGAAAGCCAGGGTCGCCTCTTGTCGGGCAGTTTTACGAGTGGAAGAAGCCGGAGAACCCGGAGAGAACCACCGAGCAACGGCGAGCAACTGTCAGAGTTCCCAACGCATTAATTCCACACAAGGAGGGTTAGCATTGGTTGAAGACAACTACAGCATCGACGTGCAGTTCGCCTTAGTTCACAACGCCACCGTGCCCCCATGTGGGCAATTGGGATTAAGTGTCTTGCCAAGGACACATCTCGGTTGCCGCAGGTGGGATTCGAACCGAGGACCTCTCGGCTTGCAGCCTACATTTCCACGTACTACTGAGCCGCCGCGCTCCCATGTACAAACAATCTGTTAAACTGTACTGAGGTATTGGGAGAAAACATGTCACCTTATTATCTCTTTTGATTTGACAACGCCATTTGTCAAATGAACCGGTGCCATCCTGGATCAAATTTTTATGGAAGGACCATAAGTTACAATTTGGTATGGCACGCCCTGCAAACAATCTTAATGTCTTGCAAGTTTGTACAAGTATGACCTTAACTTACTCTTTTTTGCTTTTAGCTTATTTGAGAATGAGAGGTTTATCTTTAAAAATGTCGATGTATTTGTTATTTTTAGGAGTAATAAACGATAGGTGTTCATGCAAGAACGAGTCGTTTTTTAGTTTGAAGAAGCTATTCCGCTGGGTGAGGAGATTGAAAGCGTCTCCATGGGCACTTCCAGTCCACTTCAAACTACAGTGGCCGAACAAGATCAAAGAACCTGCTCACTGGCTACAAATCTCTGCGTTTTTATTTTGAACCTTAATTTTTTTTAAAGCATCGATGAGAAGACGGTGCGTGGTGGCAATCACGCAAGGTTAACCGTGAGGAGAACGCCCCCATCCTTTTCTTGGAAATTCCAAGTTAGAGATCGAGTGTTTGTTTGTTTATTGGGGTTTAACGATGCTTTCAACAGCCAGGGTCACATCGTGTAGGATAGTTTTATGGGTGGGGTACCCAGAGAGAACGACCGAGCAGCGGCGTGCAACTGTCAAGACTCCCAAACTTACTAACCCTGCACATGCAGAGTTAGCAACGATTGAAATCGCGTGCACCATCGAGGTGTAGTACATACAGAGAACGACACCCGCCTGTGAATGGGTTAATCGATATAGCATGCGGCACTCAGCAATTGATTTGACAACTATCAACAAAAAGAACACATTTTATCGCCAACCAAATTTGCGAGGGGAACGCATGTTGCTATTTCGATTTTCGTCCCCTGATTTCCAATGTGTTCTATGTGCCTTCTGGCACATAGAACACACTGGAAGTCATGGGGCGATTTTTAGCTATCCCTAGCGATTCAAATTGTAATTGCAGTGCACGATTTGTAGAAAATTCCAGTGAAATGCCGCTTCTATTTTAAAAATTGTTTGTCAACGACTTCCGTTCCGCACATGTGTGCGGGACGGATTTACATTTTCCGCATGGTTTATTGTTGCTGCAGATGGGGATTTCAGAGAACAGGTGTGTAATAAACCTTATTACACAGTACACCTTATCCCCTACATGGACAATCTGGATTAAGTACCTTGCCAAAGGACACAACGCAGTAACAGCTGGTCGGGATCGAACCATCGCCTGTCAGTTCGAAGTCCAATGATCTAACCACTGAGTCATTGAGCTCCCTTAGGGAACGAGAGGAGTTCAACCCCAACAGTGTTCTTTGGATCTTATCACCACAGAGCATTAATTAATGCCCGTTCACACTTTAGAGTCCACACTGCTAATCCATATGTGAATCCAGAGCACCTTGTGGTATCATATTTATCACTTAACCACCACCAAATAGCTCCTTACGGAAAATATCGTTCACAACACGTCTAACACGAGAATGACTTCAGAAGTCGTGGTCGACGTCGTAGCTGAGTTGGTTTCGGAAGTAGATTTGAGTAAATCTTCTCTTTTATTATGAAATATCGCAAATTATCTAAAAGATATTTCTCGATATCCATCGACTCAATGGATATCGACAAATATCCCTCAGTAGCTTCCTAAATGACGTCAAGCTTCGGCGCTTGCGCAAGTAAAAAATAATACTTTCAGGCCCACACGCTTTCGGCACATGACGTCGCTTTGAATGAACGATTAGCTGATCTTTGTTATTGTCTTGAAACTGTTTGCAGACGAACTGGGCTGAATATTGCGAGGTAAAATGTCACGAAGCGTAAAATAAAAAGAAAATCTAGGCTATTTTAGTGAATATCGAGAATTATTTCATTCGCGTGGACGTGAAAATATTATTTTTCAGTCGCGCAAGCGCTCACGAAAAATAAAACTTTCAGGTCCATACTCATGAGATAATTCCCGATATTCATTAAAACAGCGTAGATATCCTCTATATATTTCATTAACCATTTACCTAATACAAATAGAGGACGGGAATTGCAAAATTAAATAGTTTTATTTGTTGCCTTGGCAGCATAGCTTGTGACCCCTTCATTGCAACGAGCTCGACGACCTCGTTCCAAATGAGGTGTAATAAGCCATGTTTTAAAGGCAAAAGTTGAAAAATGATAAAATTTGTTTGGCAATTTTTGTGACTAGCGCTGGCCAGTTTTAGTCTCTACGTTAGGTAAAAGATTAAATTACACATTATGTGATGAGAAAGAATCTCAAATTCGCCACGATTTGACATGAAATTTTTTAATCTCGTTAACTAAAAGCGATCTGATCCTCTGTAAATTTCGTCTTAGATCGATCAATTTATTTATTTATTTATTTAATGGGGGTCAAACTACACTTTCAATAACCAGGGTCACCTCGTGTCGAACAGTTTTACGAGTGGAGGAAGCCGGAGTACCAGGAGAGAACCACCAAGCAGCGGCGGGCAACTGCCAGACTCCCCAATGTACCAACACCACACAAGCAATGTTAGCATTGGCTGAAGCAAGTGCACCGTTAACTTGCAGGACGCCTTAGTGTACATCGTCATAGTGCCCCCACGCCTCAGGTCGATTTTAGAGCAGAAACATTACAGAAATGTTATATGAAATCGCGACTCACTAGAGATCCTTTTTTTATGACCAGATTACGTGGAATTTGGGCTGTGAAGACCACCATCCACAAGTGAACTGCTGCAGAGTTATACGCATTCACGCGTGTGTGAATGGGTTAATCGATATAACACGAGTGCCAGAGCGGAAGGATAGAACGAGAGGCCGCTGGCCTCGAGTTTTATCCTTCCGCGATGGCACAAGTGCCATATCAATTAACTCCTTCACACACGCGTGTCGTTCTGTGTTAATTACACGCCTTCACGCCTATAAAAACAATTATTGGAAGAACACTCATCAATACATTTGACAACAGTTACTATCAACAAAGAGAACAAATTTTATCGCCAACCAACCCGTGTTACTATTACGTTCACTGAATTACAATGTGTTCTTTTTGTTGTAGAGTTATACACAGAACGACACGCGTGTGTGGATGGGTTAATCGATATAGCACGAGTCCCAGCGCGGAAGGATAGAACGAGAGGCCACAGACCTCGAGTTTTATCCTTTCGCGATGGCACAAGTGCCATATCGATTAACCCCTTCACACGCGCGTGTCGTTCTGTGTTTATTACACGCCTTCACGTCTATAAAACCAATTATTGGAAGAACACTCATTTGACAACAGTTACTATAAACAAAAAGAACAGATTTTATCGCCAACCAACCCGTGTTATTATTACGTTGACTGAATTACAATGTGTTCTATCTGCCTACTGGCACATAGAACACATTGAAACTCAGGGGACGATTTTCAGCTATCGTAAGCAATTCAGATTGTAATTGCGGTGCACGATTTGTAGAAAAGTCCAGTGAAATTTCGCTTCTTTATAAAAAATAGTCCGTCAACGATTTCTGTTCCGCTCATATGTGCGGAACAGATTTTTATTTTCCGCGTGCTTTAGTGTTGCTGCAGGTGGGGATTTCATAGAACAGGCGTGTAATAAATAACCTTATTACTCGACAATTTCCCGTTACGGATTCATAAAACAACACCATTGCTTGAAAAAATATGAAAATCTAAAAACCACAAAGAACCGTTACGCGCGTGCAGGTGAAGTGATCTTGTTCGGCAACCAAAGGTTTTGAAACGTACTGTAAACTAATGTTAATAATGATTAATGGAATTAATTCCTAATAATATTGGCAACAGTACCACAATCTGTCATCTATATTACAAAACATGGCCACGTGGAGGCGTGCTAGATTACTTAACAAACTTCAGAAACATTTAATGCCGGGAGATGACGAGGTACCTTTTCAACATTATCTTCCGATGCGCAGATAAAAAAATACCTCAATAAAAAACTACTTCTGTTTACTTGTTTTGTAAAATGTATAGGTCTTATAGCCGTGTTACACAACTGTGCGTACTGGTAATAGCAACCCTTAATATCTAGAAGATAATATACATATCATCTGAGATGTACCAGAAGTTCATAGCAAAGATACCTGTCTCTCTATTAAATTAATGCTGCCTTTAGAACACCAAACCCATTGTCAGCTAAAGAAAACTTTTTTCGGGGGTGGGGGTGGGGGGTCTCAGTGAAGTTGCCACAGAGGGTGTCTCCCCCTATCATTCTTCAAATTTACAACAGTTGGAAAGCCTTAAATTGGAAAAAGTTGGAAATTTCAGATAGGGCGCTTGTGGGAATTTTAAAAATATGTCTAGAATTTGGCCAAAATATGTAGTTTGTAGACTGAAAAGTAGTGAAAGTCCTTCAAATGTTGTTTGAAAGGTTGTACCCCACACCCACCTCATATTGATTTGCAGCTGGAAGGTGTGACTACCGAAAGCTTCACTTGGATAATTTAAAGTCTCGAGGGTGTACACATGGAATTCTGCGTCTTAAAACCAGTGTTTGAAAAATATTGACACGGGGGTGGGGGGGGGGGGGGTGCTAATGGAATTCCCCTACTTGTTGGAAATTATATAGTGTTAGACTGAATTACTACATAATGTTATATGTAATGGTAGTCGGAATTTACCACTTGGGAATCCCGGGAAGTGAAGCAGTGCTTGTTTAGTACTGCTTACTGTGGTGAACAAGGTCTGTTTTACTGGTAAAATGGGATCCGGTCACCAATGTCGGAATGTACCACTTGGGAATCCCGGGAAGTGAAGCAGTGCTTGTTTAGTACTGCTTACTGTGGTGAATATGGTCTGTTTTTCTGGTAAAATAGGATCCGGTCACCAATGCCTGGGGTGGAAGGCCTCTAAAATGGACTTGACTTTATATTCATCCATGCTGCGGTAACGATCAGCCATTGTGCAGAAATATGTGACCTCAAACACTAATATATAATTAAATGAATAGTTGGTATTCTGGAGGGGGGGGGGCATTTGAAAAACTAGAGGTCTCCCCCTCCCCCATCCGAAACCCCCTAGCAACGTCCTTGGGGCAAATTCAGCGCGACTTTAAAGTAGTGTTGAAACCATTATTCGGTTAACCAGTGCTGGGACGGCTGCAAGCTTTTTTACGGTTACGATTTTCGTTTCAGAGTGCAAATATTTTATATTAGTGGATTCTGATGATGGGATATATACCGAATGTAACTTGTGCAAATATTACAGAAAGTCTTCGGGCCTGATCCTCAGGCCTGAGTATTCTATGCAAGATTTGCCCAATTTACAGTTTGTCAGACCCGGATATTTTATGGGATATTTGCATTAATTACATTCTTCTCATACATTCATAAAGTTTTTTTCTGATACTTTCATCCAGGTGCTTGCAATACTATCGAACCTCAACATCCTAGAGTTTGTATTTTCTCTGTTTAAAGGTAAGTGGCGGTTAATCGGTAACGGAACAGTTATAACAAGCGGTTCACCAGATGCAGACTTTCCTAACCGTTAAAGTAGTACTATGTTGCCTTCATATAAAATGCTGTACAAATCTGTGAACACGTGACTGTTATCCTATGGTGGTAGAAGGGACAGTCACCCTGTACACTGGAGAGAAGGGCCACTAAATTTGCAGCCGATTTATATTTTCTATTTACTGTTACCACGGCTAGAGATTTTTGGAGTTATTATTTAACCGAATGCAGCCCTCGTCAGTTTTGTTAAAGGTGACTTGTGGGGGACAATATATACATTTTGATTCATCTTAAAGCACGTTTAGGAAGTCACCATCCCACAAACCTCAGTTTTCTCTTCTGTTACTGTCCCACCCGTTACCTTACAAATCGTAATAATAGTGAACATATTGAAAACGGGAGGACGAAAAACACTCAGAAAGCCTTATTAGGTTTTTCCCTCTGGAAAAGACTCTTGTTATTCTACGGATTATTTTTTGGGGGGGAGGGGGGGGGGGGGGTCCACACATTTTGTCCGCACGATTCAGAAGCCATTTTCGAACCGATTGTCACAAAATTTTTCACAGTCATAGAGGGGCACAAAATCTAAAAATGTACTGAAGCGGAATTTTCGATTTAACCCTTATTTCGTCAAAATTGGCAAAAAGCTGTCAAAATTGGGGTTATTAGGCACTTTCTCGAAACACGTCTTGTAGTTTTTTTTAAACATTCATCATTGCTAGACCTGCCTGTGACACGGCGTTTGATACACACGACATATTAGGCGATGCATATGGTAACCGTCCACAGTCTCCACAGGCTGCCAAACAACGAAATGTTGATGAAATGGGCCGGTTTCAGGCCCCCATAACACCCAAACGATACAGGAGAGATAAACATAACTTCCTTTATTCGAAGTGGAATTCACCGAGGATCATTTTTGTAAGTAATAAGGGTGTTCAAAAAACCAAGCGTTAACCCGTTTTGCGCTGGTTAAACAGCAATACCCCCATAAAGCTAAAAAATTCATGTTTTCCGTGGATTTCTCTAAACGAGTCTCATAGATTTTCAAGTAAAAATTGTCACTCCCAGGCCTTGATGTGACAATAGAAGTTGCATGGACAAAATACTGCGATGAGCATTTGTTAACCCTCCACGGGCTGCTAAAATTCAAAATTGTGATAAAATGGGCTGTTTTTGGATGCCAACAGCACCCAACGGGTACGCCACACAGAAAAGTGCCTTCTTTTATCGAGCGCACAATTTATACGGAAACATTTTTGTAAATAGTAAGGGTATTCAAAAGTCGAAGTCTTAACCCATTTTGGGCAGGCTAAAGAGAGAGACCTCTTAAAATCGTAAAATTCCCATTTTCTGGGGATTTCTCTAAAAACATCCTGTAGGTTTTCAAGAAAAAATGACTAATCGCAGGTCTTTGTGTGACATTACAAGTTGCATGGGCAAAATATTCCGGTGAGCGTTTATTACTCCTCTCCAAGCTGCCATGCATCGTAATTTTGTTGAAGTGGGCTCTTTTCGTACACGCACAGCACCCAACGTGTACCTGAGAAATAAACATAATCTCCTTTGTTGGAAGTGGAATTCACCGAGGACCATTTTTATAAGTAATAAGGGTATTCAAAAAACCAAGCGTTAACCCTTTTTGTGGTTGTTAATAGTGATACCCATCAAAAGTTTAACAATTTATGTTTTCCCTGGATTTCTTTACCAACATCTGGTAGAGTTTGCAAGAAAAAAATGGCTATTGATAGGTCTTGGAGTCACATTACCAGTTGACTGGATAAATTATTCCGGTAAGAATTTGTTAACCCTCCATAGGCTGCTATATATCAAAATTTTGAAAACCAACAACGTCAAATGGGAATGCAACAGAAAAACATAACTTCTTTTACCGGACGCAAAACTTACAGGGAAAAATTTTTTGTAAGTAGTAAGTGTATTCAAAAATCGATGTCTTAACACATTTTTGACTAGTTAAGGAGATATACCTCCTAAAAGCTTAAAATTCCAGTTTTCTGTTGATTTCTCAAAACAAAAATTCCATGAAAAATTGACCATTCGCAGGTCTTGGACTCTTGGGGTGACATTACAACCTGCATGGACAAAATATTTCGGTGAGCATTTGTTAACCCTCCAGAGGCTGCCAAGTATAGACATTTGGAGAAAATGGGCTGTTCTTGGGCAATCATAACACCAAATGTGTACCTTCGAGATGAATATAACCTCCTTCATTGGAAGTTGAATTCACCGAAGATCATTTTTGTAAGTAAAAAAGGTATTCACAAAATCAAGCATTAACCCATTTAGGGCTGGTTACAGAGTGATACCCCTCAAAAGGTTAAAAATTCATGTTATCCGAGGATTTCTCTAAAACATCGCATAGATTTTCAAGAAAAATTGGCCATTCTCAGATCTTAGTGTGACATTACAAGTTGCATGTACAAAATATTCCAGTAAGCATTTGTTAACCCTATTAGGGTTCTCAAACATCAAAATGTCGATAAAATGGGCTGTGTTTGCGTATCCACAGCACCCGAAGTTGAGAGGAGATATCAAAATAAGTGGAAGTAGAATTCACTGAGAATTTTTTTTGGAAGTAATAAGAGTATTCAAAAAACAACACTTAACCCGTTTTGGGCTGTATAAAAAATCATACCCATCAAAAGCTTAAAATTCAAGTTCTCCCTGGATTTCTCCGATTACATCTTGTAGATTTTAAAGAAAAAATGGCCATTCACAGTTCTTGGTGTGACATTAAAAGTTGCATGAATAAATAAATATTCCTGTTAGCACTTGTTAACCCTCTACAAGCTGCCACACATCAATATTTTGGATACATTTGAGATAAAATGGACCATTTTCAAATAGCACTGCACTCAGTGGTATGTGTCAAACAAACACAACTACTTTTGTCGGTCAGTGACTTGTTGGACGACGATATTGACATTAACCCACTCCACCGTTAATGATGGTTTTTACCTAAACATTTTTTTCATCAAACCGAGTCATTTGAGACTGCTATACTCACCTTTCCCATAACATCAATGAAGGAACTTCAGTGAGACAGTTAAAAACAATTCATCAGACACTGTGGGTTCATGAAAAATCATGGAATCTCATCGGGAAAAGCCACGATTCTCCAAAATCATAAAGTCTAGTTCATATTGGTGTTATGATTGTTCAGGTCGGTAACGGGAGTAACAATTTACTTCAGATGGGTAAAATTTGTCATTTTGCTGATATATTCAGATTTCAAAACTACAGAAGTACCCGCATTCGATGGTATACATGACAATGTGCATGACTTCAACTCGTTTAGAAGGTTTAATGATCAGCTAACTATTATTCAGATGTATTACTGGTAACAGGAATGGTTTGTCACTTTATACTGGGTAAAAAGTGTGGAACCCTTCCAGTGTTTTGTTTATCGAAAAAAGTATCGATATGAACTTCTTGCCTTCTCTGCCATTTTTGTTTATAAATTATGCAGTGTGCTCTGGAGAAAATATGCATTTTCGTTGAGGGAAAGGATTAAGTAGTACTTGAATGTCCCAAGTGCTACCGTCCACTTTTTTCTGCACTGTCAACCTTTCAACAGTGGCGCCCTGGAGGGTATCATTTCAGTCAATACAGCGGCGAAATGGGCGAAACCATCCTTATTTGTTGGGAGGTTTAGTAATAATTTAATCCAACAGCTCTGTCAAGCTGTTGGTTTAAATTCTTCTTGCTTCTTGAGCCTCGCTTTAGATGTTTGCTCTGTATATCGTCTCCTCATCCACTACAATTCTTTTCTTCATGCAAAAATTTATGCAGACCGGGTTGAAAGGTTAATAATTTCAGTTGGAGTCTCTCAAATTTGATGTGGTTCTGGGATAAGCACCTCGACATTCAACACAAATGCATTAAGGTTCAGTAGGAAGTATGAATTATCCCAGGCGAATAAGACCATATCACACGAAATCAGGAAAATTTCATCATTTTTCGAGGATACTAGCAGAATTCACCAATTACCTGTCATCATTGGCCAAATGTCCACTTTCTGAAGTGGCATGGATGGATTTGTTCTACAAACATTACGTCCCCTGAGTTCCAAAGTGTTCTATGTACCGGTAAGCACATAGAACGCATTGGAACTCGGGGGACGACTAGTTTAGACGTAAAAGGCGCGATAAAACAGACGTGCAGATAGAAAAAGTGTGCGGTAACAAGAGGGACTCCTAACACTGATACGCCAGGCTTCTTAACGATTTGGTGGGATGTATGTGAGATTAAAGTGAAATTTTAGTTGTTTCTGATGTGTCGCACACCTTTGATCAAAATAACCATAAAAGAGCTCTCTCAATTGACAATTGTTTTGAGATTTTTGAGTACCTAAATATCCATTTCTGTTTTTTTTAAAAGCCCATATATAACTGACAACTCAATTTATATACGCTACTCCTCATCCTTGTTCCCACCCTATTTAAGACACGAACCTCAGCTACCTCAAACTGAACCTAACCTCGACCTCATTGTCATTACTTTGCGATATTGGATATCGGCCGGTCAGTATTGAATCGTGTGGCATCGGCTGTCTTCGTGTGGCATCGGTTGTATTCGCGTGTTACCACAGATTAGGGTAGTGGATTTATTTTTTTCGTTTTTGATGAAGAGTAGCATTCTTCTTTATGTATCTCACCTTTTGGTACACACTATAATCTATACTTTGGATTGAATTCAATGAACTGAATTGAACCAGTTCTTTGCCATTGAGTATAAATTTTTATCATATGACTCGTCTGTTTTGTTCACTTCAAACCATTTGATATTTTGCTTTCATATTAATCAGTGATAAAAAAAAGCCTTCCGTCGATTTCATTGGTCAGTTTCAAAACTAGACAATTTGATTGGCTGAACAAAATACAACTGGGTCATATTTTCATAATTTGCATAATTGGGGTTGAAAGATTTCATTGGTCAATTTCAAATACGGACAGTTTGATTGGCTGAACAAAATACAACTGGGACACGTTTGCATAATTTGAGTAGGGAGAATTTACGTTATCTGTCCTATTTAGGTTGGGTTATATTGCATTAACACTTTACCTAACATAACGACCAAAACCGACCAGTGTTTTTTTCCGAAAAATTTTCATTTTTTGCTTCCAAAACATAGGTTATGACCCCTCATTGGAACGAGCGCATTGGAAGCACAAAATGAAATTTTTTAGTTATATGAAGTGTCGTCTGCAACACACGTTAGGTTAAGGGTTAAGAAGTCATACTAAGTCATTAATTTGAGCATGTGTGTGTCATATGATAAACAGGATATGAAATGAGTGTTTTTCTCATATGATATTTATGAAACGAGTCTAAGAATTTTCCGTTTGGGCGAGCCTCTGGCGAGCCCCAAACGGAAAATTCGGACGAGTTTCTGTATAGTTTCGGACGAGTTTCGGACGAGTTTCGGACGAGTTTCTGTATATTTCGCAAAATGACAGGGTAAACGTGAACGAGAAAAGAAATTTCGCAAAATGACAGGGTAAACGTGAACGAGAAAAGAAATACGGTACATATGAATCGAAAGAAAATTGATGAGAAAGAAATTAGAAATTATTGTGGTTATATTTACGCATTTTACGGGGTTGTGTACGTTATGTCGGAAAATGCCGTTCTGGTCGGGGGGGGGGGGGGGGGGGGCACCAAAAATTTGCAAGACGTGACGTGGGGGTAGGTGGGTCTCTTGAGTGCGCCAAAAATGTGCATTTCCAACTAGTGCATTCTTTTAAAAATATATCAATATATCAGCTAATATATACCATCATTTGTGTTTCAAACCTTAAAGATGATGTTGTACATCACACTCTCAACATAAATACAACATCTGGAGGCTTTATATGTGAGGATATTGGGCTTAATCTGGGAAAATGTCACACGTTAGTAGGGGGTGGGTGACTTGTTCGAAACGTAGAAAATGTGCAGAGAATATTTTGGGAAAAGTATCTCTGATGCACTAAATTCAACCCAAGTTATTTATTTATTAATTGATTTATTTATTTATTGGCGTTTAACGACACTTTAACAACCAGGGTTTTATCGTGTCGGTGACAGGTTTACGGGTGGAGGAAGCCAGAGTACCCGGAGAGAACCACCGAGCAACGACGAGCAGCTGTCAGCCCTTCAACATCATAACCCACGACTATACTACACACTGCACAGCGGTACTGCGTACTACACAGCACAGACAGAGTTAGATTGGCTGAAGACATATGCACCTCGGCGTGAAGTACGTCTCAGCACACAGCGTCATCGTGGGCAATTGGGGTAAGTTTATTTTGGATTTTAATGGGAGAATGGGGGGTGGGTGGGTGTCTGAGAACGGTAGTAGAAAATTTGCACGTAGTGGGTGGGTGGGTGGGTGGGTGTAAAAAGGAGCCGAATAAAAAATAGGACGTCACGTCTTGCAAATTTTTAGTGCCCCCCCCCCCCCCCCCCCCCCTGTTCGGGTACCTATAATTGGTGAAACAAGTGGGAGGGAGGGGCACGTGCCCCCCTGTGCCCTCGGCTCCGCCTCCCCTGGTGTAGGTGAAATATACACATATACACTATGCAGATTCCATGCCTCTTACATGAAGACCACCCCGTATAGACAGTACAGAAACAGGGCGATGTTCTGGTGTGTTTGTCAATCCAGTGGTCAGACCCTTTATGCATTTGTGGTTGGATTGGAAACTTATCTGTAAAATACTTCGATAAAATGTGTTCGTCGTGATTTAAACCCCTGCCGACAACACCCCTTGTTTTATTGTCGCTGTTAAACAAAAGAAGAACCCGAATGAAGACATGCCTTGATGGTGTAATTGGAATAATATTTTATCTGTCTTGATGGTGTAATTGGAATAATATTTTATCTGTCTCGACTATGATCATGACAGTCGGGGCAAATTGGGTTTACAATCCCTCACCATAATCGGTCATCTTTGTGGCCCCTGGAGTTTGCTAAGATGAAATATAGAATGTCTCTCGAAAAATCTTCGAGGGGCCTTCTAAAGAAGGACTTAGTTTTAAGACGTGTTTCGATGGGCTTTCAAACCGCATACATAGTTAGCGAGCTAGTTTAGAAAAAAGAAATAACTTCAGCTGATGGGATGTGGCTCGACGCTCTTCTCCCCGATGACTAACGTCCAAGTGGACTTTCCGGCCTGTACAACAGGATATGGAGCACATCTCCAACAGCCTACACGACCAACAAAGGAGGACATTCCTTATGGGAACTGATTCGTGGAATAAAGCGAAGGTGGGGAGGTCACTCATTATTTTTTAAAATTCTCGCCTCAAAAACTGATGGTCCATGTTGAAACGATCCGGGGAGCTCGTTCTGGGAGCTCGTTCTGGGATGAGTTGAACATACAAAATTAGCGAAATTGCAGGCCATGATCCCCACTCAAATCACGCACCCCCTTCCCCATTTCCACAGACACTTTAGTGCATAAACTCATTTACAAATGGATACGATGCGAACATTGCGATAAATACGAATAACATTTTTGTCTCCATTTATAGTTTTTACGTTGTGTCTAATTTGTCTACAACAAAGTTGAACCAGAGTCATACTGTCGAAATTGTAAACAGGGAAAGCAAATCATTATTCGTTATTTATCGGAACGGTCGTGTCGCGTCTAACGTGTATGTCCTTAATGACCCCCCCCCCCCCCCCCCCACCACCACCACCACCGCACATGCACGCACATTTTACATGAAGCTGAAGACTATGCATTCATTTGATTGCGATTCGGGGCACCACTGTTTTCTACCAATTGCACTGGTGACCTGACTGAAACAGCTTCAAGCTTCGTGTTTGAAAAATTATGCTATTTTCTTACTGTTAACATAATTTATAGCTTCATATTCAAATGCGTATAACATTAATACATTGTGTATTAGTTTTCTCGTTTTCTTTTCATTTGTACTTTCTTAAAAATTACTGCACATAGATTTATATTGTACATATATTGCACATTGTAATTCATCAGTAAAATTTGACCCCCCATTGTTCTTTCTGAACCCGTAATTGGATTGGCTGGGAGCCGGTCGGATCCATGCTCTGATCTCGGGTAAATTCACTCTTACCGTGCTCCAATTGCCGAAAGCGGGTGAATTAGAACATGTCTGTATCCACGCTACGCGCGAGCGACACCACTCAACCGCTCCTACCAAAGATCGAACACACCCTGGAGCGGTTTTCTATGGCAACTGTTGTTAGTGGTAAAGGTGGTTTAACACGATCAAGAAATTGCACCAACAAACTGCATCAACATTTTGCGCAAATAGTTTTGTTCTCCATACTCAAAAATTGTAATATGTAGGTGCAATATTGCACTTGCAATCACATTGATTGGCTGAGAAGAAAAGTTTCAGTTGCAAAATAATTATGAACTTGTAAAAAATAGATACAGGTTCTATATTTTTTCAATAAATTGATGCAATATGCATCAATATTCATTTAACATGAGGAATATTTCATGCAAAATGTGGTTGAAATAAATTGCACTCAAGAATTGCAGGAAATATAATAAATTCAAATATTGCTAGTGTAAAACCACCTTTATCCTGTATTCACACAAAAAATCAAGTATTAATTTGAAAATTTTCAAGTGATAAATATTGATCACCAACCTCCTTGATCCTGTTTCACGTATTCTGAATGTTCCTTCCAAATATTTGTTACTTTCCAGTGATATTTTGTCTCATGATTTGAAGGATGTCACAAACACAAATTTAAAGTAAACACTTTGGGCCGGCTTTTGAAGTAAAACTTTGCACTGTGAGTCTGTGTGTAGTCTGTAGATTACCGTAACTTAAAAATGCAGTGTTTTAGATTGCGATATTGGCCTCGTTTATGATGTATATCACGTGCCGATATACAATCGGTGAAAGATTCATTCAATTTGACAGCAAAAACTGCGGTTTTCTGATCAACAAATGAATCAGATTTTCAATTTGAAAACTTCTCGTTTCTTCTGTCACTTAATTTCGTCACACCTCAGCTGCACACCTCAGAATAAAACTGAATGATCTCCCTTCTCTCTTAGGAACTTTTACGTCACCCGCGTCACGAATCGAACACACCCTGCAGATGGGCTGAGATCGAAAATGAATTTTTTTTTGTTTTTCTTCAAATAAAACGGGTTTGGAGAATTTTTTTACTTCTAACGATGACAGGACTTACAATGGAGATAAACGTCTCTTGTTTCGTAAGACATTCGAAAATTTTTCTGTGGAAAACCATTTGTTAACTCGCCCCTTGGAGCCAGTTAACAAATGGTTTTCCACAGTCAAATTAGTTTAAACAATATTTATTTCCATTTAACTTCAGTAGTTTTTTCCATAGGTAGGCCTACTGCAAATTGGATCCGACAGTAAGCTTGAAGCTTTTCGAGGTCGTTTCCAGGTATAATACAATTGCAAAAATAGTTGTATGATAACAGAAATATCAGGTATGTACACTTTCTCTTCTGCATGTGACATACTGGAAAATGGCAACACAAGGCGTGTACCCAGGATATCAAAGTTAAGGGGGCAAGAGTAATATCTAGGGTTGGGGTGGGGGCTAGTTCAGCGATCTGAACGTAGCAGCTACCCCTAAGAAGGGGATAGCCGCTACGTTCAGATCGCCGAACTACTAGGGGCATACAGGATAGCAGCATCATCCGAGCCACGTAGCGGCGAGATGGGACGAGCACAAGAGGGTGACATCCCCTCTCGCTGGAGAGGAAGCCTCCCCGGGAAAAATTTTGAAATTCGAGACAAAAAAACGCAATTTCCTTGACTCTGAATGCGTTTGTGTCCATTATGTATAAGTTGTGAATCGAATTTAGTGAGTCAGTTCATAAATGTCGCATAGAATCGTAGTTCGTTAGAGGTCATCTATATAATTATTTCGTATGCGGTGGTTAATTGGTTAGAGCATTGGCACTGGAACCGAAAGATCGACGGATCGATGCTGCCCCTCGCCATCTGCCCTGTGTCCTTGAACTAGACGCTTAAACCAGTCGCCCACGTGGAGATTACGGTGGTGCTGTGTACAAAGGCGTACTGCGCGTCAATGGTGCACTTGCCTCTAATCGCTGCTAACTCTGCTTGTGCTGGGTAAGTAAGTTTGAGAGTCCGACGGTTAGTCGTCTCTTCTCGGTAATTATCTCCGTGTACCCATGTTTCCTCCATCCGTAAAACTGTCCGACACAATGTGATCCTTGTTGTTGAAAATGTTGTAAATACACAAGCCTTTAACCCTTTACCTAACGCGAATGACAGACTCGCATTTAAAAAAATGCTTGAAGAACTAAAAAAAATTCATTTTTGTCTCAAAAACAATTTTTGACCCGTCTTTGAACCAGCTCGTTCCAATAAGGGGCCATAAGTTATGTTTTTAGGCAAAAGTTGAAAGGAAAGGAAAAGAAACCTGAATGGCGATTTTTCTGAATAGAGCTAGTCGGTTACGGGAGTTATATTTGGTGTAAGGTTAAAGCAGTCCCAAGTATACTGTTTGTTGTATATGTGTGTTTATGTTCTCTGTTTTCCAGTTGTTCAATGGGGATGGGATAAGAGTTATAAATACAGGGCGTACGTGACTATTCGGTCAACAAACCCTTGTCCAGCAGACATGCACCAATAGTATACCATGTACCCGAACGGGGTGATTATCCGGACTTTTGCGTGGTATCTCATTCATCCATCTATACATTTAAATTTCGAGACCAGTGGAAATTCGAGAACCTGATAAGCGAACTTGCAGCTCATGGGGTACAGAGTAAATCGTCCGTGGTCCTGTAAATTTTCTGGTTGAGTCCTCAAGTTTCTGCTGAATCTGGTAAATAAAGATGTGTTATTTGATGTCCACCCGTCGATGGCTGTGCTTCAGATCACTCTGTTCGTACTGCATTTAAATTTGTTCATTGGTTTTAACACATTCAAATCGATGTGTGTGAATTTTTTTTGCGCAACGCAAAACTTGGCAGCCCGTGAGCAGACAGCACAACAATAAATACCTACAGCCCCTTTCGGCTGTAAGATTAAAATAATAAGACCCTCACCACAAATGCAATCCAGACTCGCCCATTCCTCTGTATACAGTAGTGTATAAGAATATTCTAATCAAGGCATCAGGGTAAAAGTGTTGAAGCTAATTTCAGCATATATGGCTATATCATAATAAAAGCATAATTTAACCCTTTACCGAACGAATAAACCGCATCAGCCCGTGTAATATGCAAATTTAGCAGTTGAAAAAATATTATTTTTCAAAAAGTTTCAACAAAACCATATTATGTGACCCCTCGTTGGAACGAGCTCGTCGAGCTCGTTCCAACGAGGGGTCACATGATATGGTTTTGTTGATATTTTTGGAAAAAATTTCAAAAAAAATATATTTAAAATAGTAAATTTTGATATCGTCTGCGTTGGGTAAAGGGTTAAAGCATTGAAGTTTAAACCGAAAGGTTGACGGTTCAATCGTGACCAGTGATAATTGTGATGTGTCCTTGGGCAAGACACTTAGTCCCGATTGCCCACGTCGGGGCACAGTGGCGCCGTGTTCTAAGGCGAACTGTATGTCGATGGTGCACTTGCCTTCAACTGCTGCCAACTCTGATTATGTTGGGGCGTCTGACAGTTGCTCGATGGTTCTTTCCGAATGCTGCGGTTTCACCCATCCGTTAAATTGTCCACCGCGATGTGACCCTGATTGTTGAAAGTGTGGTTAAACCCCAGTAAAACAAAACAAACAAATTGGTATGCTTAATATTTTGCTTGACGCAAAAGTTGTCAGTCAGTGGGTAGACAACACAATGAACAGATAAAATGGATATGGAGAAACAGTGATAATTTAATCTAGGGCTGTTGGATTAAATTATAGTTAGTCCAAAATCTAGTTCAATAGAATCCAGCCAGTATTGTAATGTCCGATAATGTTCTGCAGAAACAGTATCCAGTAAATTATAACAGAATTTTAAAATTCAGTAGTATCAAATAACTTCCAATAAAGCACTCTGCAAAATTTTAAATGGAAATAATATCCAACAAGCATTGGCTACACAGGTTGTTTGAAAATAATTCAGTTGAATCCTAGTTTTTCACAAGATTAAATCCTGGCTCACAAGAGAAATAAATTCTCCTCAAATGTTAGAAACACTTTTCCAAAACCAAATAACTTACATGTCACAAAAATAATATTTCATAGAATATATAATCTCATCTGCGATCTAAAATAATGCACTTTCTTGTAATAATAATCTCCAATGTTCAATGAAGGATGAATGTATAAACAATTGTCACTTATCAATGTTGTGTATGTAAGACGAAACCATCAGATGAATGAATGCCGGAAGTCTGTTGACAGATGTTTTATAAAGTCGAATGGAAAGTTCCAGAAAGAGTTTCTTCAATGTTTTTGCTCCACAAATTGCTGATTGGCTGAATTAAATCGCCTCATTAATTTTCTACATGATTCTGTCCAATTTCAAGCAAACATGTGTGAAAAAAAACAAAACAAAAAAACAAACAATCAGTGGGCAAATAATAGATTTTGTGTAATAGCATTTGTAAACATGTTGATAGGTACATTCAAACGAAACAAATGAGAGATCAGTCAGCTAAAGGCTGCTTATTTTTAATCAAAATAATTTTAGAGAAATATAAAATTATTTAGAATTATTAACCAAAGACATATAAATTCTGATGTCATTACAATGACCCATAATAATTATATTACGGCTTGTGGGACAAGGTAAGAACTAGGGTTGAAGTTACTTTCAGTCTCTATGACTATCTCCTGACCAAAGTAAAAATACGAAGTCCAGTTTAGTCAATCGTTTATACCCATGCAGCTCACTTCAAAGGACCTCCGCCCCACGCGTTGGTTACCGGGTCCTATTTTACCAACAAACAGAACTTGTTTACCACAGTAAACAAACACTGTTCCACTCCCGGGGGTTCCCGGGGGGAATATTTACATTTAGCTACGCTACAAATTGTAATGGAGCTGTAAACACACGTAGCTTTCATGCTAGATAAGATTATGATAAATTTGAAACTAAATACTGGTTACTGCAGGTGGTAGCACGTGGGCGGCTATTATTAATTCAATGCAGTTTTGATGTTCATCAAGTACTATTGCAGGACGTTTTTTCGGTTTTTCGGTTTATGCGGCAAACCGGAAATCCGAACCACAAGACAGTGCAAAAAAACGGCCAAACAGTTCCAGTGTGTTTGTGCATAATCTGATCAAACTACCTTACTGAGAGGGAACTGGGCTAGTGGTCCAAATGGGCTCTCGACACTTAGTTTATCCAGCAAAGGGGCGAATACGTCGTGTTCTTATTGTAACACAATTCTTTTATTGACTCGTCCGCAGGACGAGTCAATAGGGGAGAAAATGTGACAATGAGAACACAACATCGATTTGATAAACTTCTTTCATTTATTACCCTGATTTATGTGGGTCTTTCTGTCTCAATAGGCTCACCAACTGAACACCCAAGTATGATCAAAGGGAAGACAGGGATTTTTGTAGTGAGTGGTGTCGAACAAACTCTTGCGTTCTTTCCAAGTCAAAGAGCTTTAAATTTTGTTTACTCTTTGTCCAGGTTTTTAACACAGAGAACATCTGAACCGAACGCTAGTTTTTGTTTTCCTGAAGCCGAACCGAAACCGAATTTGAAAAATCAAAATCTCTCAGTTCTAATCACTACCCACCTCATTCGTCGGGAACTTAGAAAACCCTCCCCTTCCATGGGCGGATCCAGACGCGAGGGACACCCCCCATTCCCCATTTATTTTTTGTAACCCAGTTCTTTTCACAAGCATCAAGACCAGGAGATACAGTATTGTCCCCGACAACACATCGGCATCCACTACCTCCAGTACAGTAACCCATGCTTATAGCTAAACCATCTGTTCGTGTCTCCCGTGAGTCTTTATAAAATAACTTTTCTTTTTAAAAAATTGACTGAATCTAACCAAAATTGAGGGAATATTTTGACTGGAAAACATAGTGGCCAAGTGCATAGAAGCCATCGCATGGCCTCTCTGATCTTCATTTTTGAAACTTTCGCGTCCTCGCCCTCAACTCGCAACTACGCGTGTTGGATGATCCATCGCTTCGTCACCTGTGATTGGAATATAGCGCTCCACTTAACCCACAATCCCGGATCCGCCACTGCTTCCCCAAATCTCAGTCCGTTGCGAGTAATCTCTGAAAACTGGGTAAATCGATAGCTTCGTTCGAAAAAATTCATTGTGCAAATCGAGAAAACATCAGTGAGGAGAAAGTAGTTGTTATAACACATAATGTAGTTTTGAAAGTAAAGCGTTTTTTTTGTACGCAGTTGTTTTCTCTATCTAATGTGATGACATGCGGAAGAAAAGTAATTTGCACAATAAGAACAAATTTTCTCCAATTTCATATTTTATCACTTTCATGTCGCCGCTGATAAACAAAAAATCATAATTGCCAGTTTAATTATTTTCTCGTCGGAGATGATGTTTTCTCGGTTAATTAAAGTAAATGGATCGTCAGAATTTTTACCTGCAAAACGGATAGATTGTGCCAATTTGTGGTTTAACGGCTTTCATACTGTTGGGTCATATTCCTACCCAAGTCCAAACAAAAAATTACAAGCCACAAAAATAAGGCTGAAAGTAGCAATTTATCCCATAATACATAAAAATGTATAATATATATATGTGGAAAATAAAATATACCTATCAACTTTATCGATCTATTTTGTATGTAATTTGTCACATACAGTTAGTGCAAAAGTGCTTATATTTTAGAGTTTCTCAGATCTTAACCATTTACCTTCATGAAAAGCAGACGACACTTGCAAAAACAATTTTTGAATAACTAATGTTTTGATTTTTTTGTCTCAAAAACATAGATTATGACCTCTCGTTGGAACGAGCTCGACGCGATCGTTCCAACGAGGGGTCATAACCTATGTTTTTGAGACAAAAAATGAAAATATAATGAAAATTAATTGGCGATTTTTAAGAATATAGCGCTGGCCGGTTTTGGCCGTTACGTTGGCTAAAGGGTTAACACATAGCTCCATTTAAAATGTATTTTTCAAAAATTCATTCGCCCGAGCGAGCCACGATAATTCCGGCGGAGCCGGTATTCGTCCATCGAAAACAGACATGAAAAAAACTGTGCGTAGCGCGGGTCTATCCACAGTCATATGTAATTTCATTCGTCTACGCCCTATGCAGATCGTACAATTCAGGATTTGAAGGAGGCCCGTAAGAACAAGTAGTGTAGTAACCAACCAGTGGTATAATAGTCAACTAGTAGTATAATATTAACCAGCAATGTAATAAAAATTAACCAGTAGTTTTGATTTGAATTACATTACTGGTTATTGCACTACTGACTGATTTGAATTACATTACTGGTCATTACATTACTGATTGATTTGAATTACATTACTTGTTATTACACTTCTGATTCATTTGAGATACATTACTGGTTATTATATTAGTGATTGATTTGAATTATGTTACTGGTTATTACACTACTGATTGATTTTAATTACATTACTTGTTATGTTATTAAACTGCTGACTGATTCTAGTTACATTACTGGTTATTACCCTTCGGATTAATTTGAGTTACGTTTCTGGCCATAACACTACTGATTTGAATTACATTACTGGTTATTACACTACTGATTGATTTGAATTACATTACTGGTTATTACCCTACGGATTGATTTGAGTTACGTTTCTGGTCATTACTCTACTGATTTGAATTACATTACTGGTTATTACGCCACTGACTGATTTGAAATATACAACTGGCTATTACACTATTGAATGATTTGAACTACATTACTGCCGGGATAATATTACACTACTGGTTGATTATCACACTACTGGTTATTACAAGGCCTTTTGGAATTTGGGGGTAGGGTCCCAGCCACCAATCATACTCCTCCCACACAGCTACGCCACTGCAAATATGAGTCGCTCAAAATCATTCGGGACTAAAGAAATGGTCGTTCGACTAACTTATACAGGCCTGCATTGTGGCATGAAGTATAAACTGGGTAATCTTTGCCGTTATGAAAAAGTTTCAATCCGGTTGCTGTATTCATTGAGAACCCCCGTAATGCATTGACTGGCATAACAGTACAAAACAGTTAAAGGAATTGCAGATGTATTCTAAATATATTGACTTCCCGAGAATCCCCCTGGCCAATTTCCCTGGATCTGAAGTTTAACAGGGAATAATACTAAAAAGCTATTTTTGAAATGACATCAGTTTTGTGTTAGAATGTAATATTGCTTATCCACAAACTCTGCCAGTTTAATATATTTTGCAGAACATTTTGAATATTTTTTCGATTAATTACAGAGCAGATCAAGAAATCTGTTTTGATTTGTAAATTCAAGACATACCGTGTGGACCGTGAGTAAATTATACATAATCAACAATGGAGCGAGTTTTTGTGGACCGTGAGTAAATTATACATAATCAACAATGGAGCGAGTTTTTATCTAGAAAATGACTGCCTATCATTATGGTGGCAAAGGAAGCCAGTTGCGATTGATTCGCTGTAAGGTCAAACGGAAATGGGTTAGTACTAGGTCTGGGCAAGTCGCCTTGAAAAAAAACCGAGAGACAGTTTCTGGAATACAGCCTTCTGGTGAGGAATGGACTTGAGGTGTTTTGAAAACTTCTTTTTTGAGTTAGGGTCAATGTTTTTGTGGATTTTTATCAAAATAAATTGTTTTTGGAGAACTTTCCTTGAGACCCACTTCATATTAAAAGTAACATACCAATCAAGAAGTCCCACATCAAACGCGAACAACTGGGGTAAAGTTGAGAGATCAGTGGCGTAGTCATGTGGGGGGGGGGGGGGGACTGCCCCCCAAATTTCAGTCATACCCCCCCCCCCCCCCCCGGTGATGTGGCCTAATTATTGACGCCTTTCACAACTTATAAATTATGAACACAACGGACTCAGTGTCAAGGAAATTGCGTTTATTTGTCTCACATTTCATTTTTTTCCCCAGGGGACCCCCCCCCCTCCAGCGAGAGGGGGCGTCCCCTCTTGTGCTCGCCCCATCACGCCGCTACGTGGGTCGGATGATGCTGCGCATGCTATTCTCTATGTCCTCCTAGTAGTTCAGCGATCTGAACATTGCGGCTACCCACCCCCCCCCCCCCTCCGGGGAGGGGTGGAAGGTAGCCGCTGTCTTCAGATCGCTGAACTAGCCCCCGGGATATTACTCTTGGCCCCCTAACTTTGATATCCTGTGAGTTAGGTTACGCACCAGTGAGAGATATACGATTGAACCTGGGTTAGGACAGCAGTTCCTGAATGCCGACCGCGCCTTTAATTGACCGTATCCCTCCCTCCACTACAAATTATTAATCCTTTTACCTTTACCATCTTTCACTTGTAAGGGTTCCAAATTTATCTCACTCTATAATATTTAGCCAACACTCTAAAATTGATTGGGTTAATAAAAATTAAGCAAAATCAACTGGGTTGAGTGAATATGAACCCAGTTGGGTTCATATTCCCCCAACCCAGTTGATTTGGGCTCATTTTTAAATCAACTGATTTCAGAGTGTAATGTCATGGTATTTTGTGGAAAGCACACAGTAAAGGGGATTAAAACCATTGGTTTTTATACCACACAAGACAGTGGAGTGTTCGTACAAAACACTCGTGTAGTGGAATTTCCACTCAGAAAATAATTCGGATCGCATGAACTCGGAGGTCCGTTTTCTTAAACCTTCTGTGTACTTCCGATGGGTTTTGTTTCTGAAAATAAGAGGAGTTTTCGATGAATTTCGCCGATTCCACACTACCGACGTATTTAAGCAAATAACTCCGTCAAGCTTAGATACAGGGGGTGACGGAGCGACGGTTCCCATAATAAATAAATTGTCGGAGAATAATTTTTGGCTCGTTGGGAAAAAATTGAGGCTTTCTGTTTGTAAAATTTTGCAAAATGAAAGGAAAAATATTTTGGCTATAAGCGTATGTTTTTAGCCCTTTACCCAACGCATCGGCCACATCCGCCAGCGTGATATGCAAATTTTGCAGCTGAAAAAATATTATTTTTCAAAAAATTTCAACAAAACCATATCATATGACCCCTCTTTGGAACGAGCTCGTTGAGCTCGTTCCAATGAGGGGTTACATGACATGGTATTGTTGAAAGTTTTGGAAAAATCTTTAAAAGTAATATTTAAAATAATAAATTTTCATATCGTCTGCGTTGGGTAAAGGGTTTATACAGCATTGTCGACACGTCCGTTTGGGTATCAAAACAGTAGAAACATGATTTAAAAATAGTCCGTCAGCGATTTCAGTTCCGCACACATGTTCGGAACGGATTTTGATTTTCCGCATGGTTTAGTGTTGCTGTAGATGGGGATTTCAAAGAAAAGATGTGTAATAAAAACAATTGTCCAGATAAAAAGTGAACCAGTGAGAACCATTTTTGTCTAAACGTATTTGGTTGGCCATTTTGTAGTTTGGCATGCATGCCACAAGACGATTTAAACACTCAAAATTTGTGTTTGACGTAATAGTATAGCAGTAGAGATGCGATTAGCCTTCGTGGTGTGCTATCCGAACACGCAAATTGCGCGATAAAACTATAATGGTTCGACTTTATGGAATTATGTGCTATGATAACTAGATGATGCTGACGTTAAGATGACAGTCTGTTCGTTTATATCATGTGTTTATGACATTTGGAATAAATAGTGTGCACCACGTTTGATTGGTATGGGCAATAAAATACAAGGAATTGGAAAACACCGCGACAGTGAAGCACACATTAAAGAGTCAGTGGCGACGCAATGGTACATATCTCGTACAAGAAGACTTATGTTCTCTCAACCAATAAATATACACTCTCTCTGGGTAATGGGATTGCCTCTGAAGGCTTGGAGCGAACTTTTATGATTTGGAGGTTTTTTTCTGTTTAATATCTACAAAAAACAATGAACGATTGTTGAAAGTACCGGTTATAGAGTTCATGCAAGTGAAATCGATAAACTATTACATCGATATGTCCGGCTAATAGTAACAATAAATTAGGCCTCATTGGGTACCGAATTCATACCCTTAATGCCCAGAAGATGAGGGCTCTGGGCACTGTGGCATAATTAGGGACGATTGCCTAAACTAGACTTCATGCTTGTGCTGTGGCAATGAAATGTTATTTAGTCATAGAATATGATCCTAAACACCAATAAATAAAATAAGGGGCCCCAACGGGCCTGAAGCGCTTACTGGACAAATGCCCATTGATTCTTCACAAAATAATTTAAGAATTTTGAAAACAATAATTTGTCAGTTATTATTTACTTTTGCCTTTTTTCCACTGATTGGGGCAGTGGCTCGAGAGAACAAGCTCTGCCAAATATCTCAGAGTTCCCACAAAGAAATTGCATTATTACAAATATTTCATGGAAACAAGAATTTCCTCAAATTACAGAGTAATAAAGTTTAAAGGGTTAATGTGACTTAGGGCCTGATTAATAATCACTTGATTTAATCCTTTGACACCATAGGCCGCTTTACCAGCCCAGGGACATGGCACGTCATACTTTCATTAAGTAGGATGCCTGCTAAGTTAAGGGTGGGGTAGACCAATCAATATTTTCAACGTGCAGCCCTTAGGCTGCACATTGAAAATATTGATTGGTCTACCCCCCCCCCCCCAAATAATGAATATGGACTCTTCTAATTGCTGCATATGAACTGACATGAAAGATACCACCAGAGTTCAAAGGGGGTTTTAAGCAAACTTGAATCTGAGTTATCTGACTTCACTTAGGGTATCATATACCAAATATTAAAAAAGTCTGACTGGTGAGTCTGAATGAAAAGACTTTTAAGTTAAAATTCGGGCCCCCAAAGGGAGCGTCAATATAAATCCAGAGACTTGATTTGAACAAACTTGAATAACACACTCATAAGGATGTTGTATTCTAAATATCAAAAGATTCTGACTGGTGGATCTGAAGAATATTCAAAGAATATTCCTCTTATTGCATCAAATTAAAATTTGGGCCCATAGGGAGCCCAAATATGAAACCTAGGGACTTGATTTGAACAGATGTGAATCCGACCCCCACCTCCTCTCCAATGGGGGTGGGTGGGGGGTGTGGGGGGGGGGGGTGTTTAACGAATATCAAAACATTTTGACTAGTGAATCTGAACAAGAGGATTTTAAAAAAAATTTCCTCATGTTGTACCAAGTTAAAATTTGGGCTAGGATAAAGAGTCCAAATATGAACTCACAGACTCGATTTGAAAAACTTGACTCTGACCCCCATAAATATACTGTATACCAAATAACAAAACATTCCGAATTTTGGATCAGAAGAATATTTTCAACGAGTATTCGTCATATTGCACAAAGTGTTTAAATTCGGGCTCCCACGAGCCGAAATATCAACGCAGACACTTGATTTGAGCAGACATGATTCTAATCCCACAAGGATACTGAATACTGAATATCCAAAGATTATAACCTGTTGATGAGAAAAAGATTTTCAAAGAGTATTCCTCATATTACACCAAGTTAAAATTTAGACACAGAAGTTAAAACTGAGACTCCAAATATGAACCAGGGAACTTGAATTAAACAAACTTGAATCTGAGCCCCCCCCCCCCCCCACCCCTCGCCACCCTAAGGGTCCCGTATAACAAATATAAAGACATTTTCACTGGTGGATCTGAAGAATATTATCAAACTAAGTTAATATTCGGGCTCTCCCGGGGGGGGGGGGGGGGGGGCAAAAATGTACACGAGAACTTGATTAGAACATACTTGCATCTGACCCCCATAAGAATGCTGAATACTAAATATCAAAATATTCTCACACTGGTTGCTCAGAAGAAGATTTTCCAAGGATTTTGCTCATATTACACTAATTTAAAAATTGGGCTCGATAAGGAGCCCTAATTTGAATCCAGGGACTCAATTTGAACAAACTTGGATCTTAACTCCATAAAGGTGCTATACTAAATATCGAAAGATTTTAACAGGCTTATCAGAAGATTTTCAAGCAATATTCCTCATATGGAACTACGTTAAAATTCGGGCTCCAACAGGGAACGCAAATGTGAACCTGAGACTTGATTTAAAAAACTTGAATCTGACCCTTCTACGCATGTTGTATAACAAATATCAAAACATTCTGGCTGGTGCTTCTGAAGACGAAGATTCTTTTAAAGTTTTGAAAAAATGGTAACTCAGGATTTTTTTTCGATTAGCCATAGGGTAACCTACGGTACAACCGATTGCATTTTTTTGGCTCATTCGACTCTATTGGTCCTAAGGAAGCTTCATAACAAATAACAGTTCTCTCTGTTCCGTGTGGTTTTGGATATATGGACGTTTGAAACTTTTATATTTTTGGTTGCCAGGGTTTCTACGGCGATGCGGGGAAATTTTGTTTGCAGGAATCAAGTATTTATGACCCAATATTGTAACATACCAATTTTGGTTTAAATCGGCCTCTCGGTGCTGAATTAGACATTTCAGGCGGAGCCAAAAACCTTTCCCTTCCAAGAACAACTGAAAATATTGCTCCACAAACTTCCCTCGAACAAACGTTAATGTAGGCCTACATCTCAGAAGGAAGCTGAATACCATATATCAAGCAATTCTATCCATCAGATCATGTGAAAAAGATTTTTTTTTTTAAATGGGAGAAATTTTCCTCACCCCTCCCCCACGGGGGCAACATATCAATTTTAACAAAACTGAATTGCATCCCCCCCCCCTCCCCCAGACATCATTCACATTAAATTTTATTGAAATCGGTTCAGGAGTTTGAGAGGAGAAGACCCAAACACCACCTTTTCGAGGGACGACGACGGACGAAGCGTGATCACTATAGCTCACTTTGACTTTCAGTAAACTACGCTGTTTTGTATTATGTATGTTCTGTGAAGCTTCGAAATTAAATTAGATTCGATTCGAAATTGACTCAAGGATTCAATTCTGGTCACGGTCTTCCGGAAATTTTCGAATCGTAGAAAACCGCCTCGTCTTGAACACTTCTCCTATGAAGAGGACTCCTGTACAGGAGAGATGACGACAGAAGTAAAGTTCCAAAAGGTTCCGCTTCCGAAACTACTTTAATTCCGCCCAAGAATATTTAGAGTTTTTGGTTGACTTGCTCATACAGATGATTCAACGTTGATTATAATACTTACAGTGAAGACAGGGTTGGGTCTTCGGACACCCCCTTCAGGGGCGGCCTTTGCAAAAAAATGTTCCCGGGAAATGTACCACAGGGGCCCAGAACCGGACAAAATTTCGATATTTAGAACAGAAAGAACGCTGCTTCCTTACAAATGAGCGACCAATGGCAGTCCACAAGAGGGCATTTCGATTTTTGTATCATCTTTGTCGCTCATTTGGCAAGAATGGTTGCACCAAAGAGGGCACACGGCACCGGACTCATCGCGCCGATCATAGTTCGACCCATTGGAATAAAATCTTGATATTTTGGCTGGTATATCGAAATGCACAGAGGACATTTCGATAAACCGACAGTATATGCAATCAGAGCCACTACGCCTTTTGGTCATTTTCACGAAATTTATGCACCAATTATGCATCAATTTTGGGGGCCCTGGGACTCCCAATGGGGGTGGGGAGGGGGGCTGGGAAATTTCCCTATGGACCACACGACCAGTCCGCCTCTGACCCCCTTTCTAGCAAATACAAAAGTGAAGTAGTGAATTCTACGCAATTCTTCCATGTATTATGAATCCTGTACATTACGGATGTTGTGTAATTCTGCACTGTGAGTGACACTTTTGGAAGCTAAATGTTGAGTGAATAATTGTTTGTATTTTGTCAATTCAGATAGATGCAACAATGTTCGATTCATTCATGGCGACTGTAACAAAATAAATGATTCCAACTATCCCTGGCACACCCATGTTTTTACCATCACAATATGATTGTAAGAGCTGGGAGGTTTTCCGGTTCGGCTCAGAAAACCGAGTCGCCAGAACCAGTAAAAACCGGTCGAACGGTTTTACTGTGTTTGCGCATAAACTGATAAAACTATCTTACCGGGAGATGTTTCTTTTGGACCCTTGTCACTTAGTCTATCCAGCAATGGGTGGAATATGTAGTGTCATATCATTGTTACATTTACTCCACTCGTCCGGTTTAACCCTTTGAACTCTAGTGGTATCTTCCATATAAGTACAATGGCAGCAATTAGAAGAGTCCATATTCATTATTTAGGGTAGACCAATCAGTATTTTCAACATGCAGCCTCGGGGCTGCACGTTGAAAATATTGATTGGTCTACACCGTACATTTACTGAACAGCCATCCTGTTTAATAACTGTATGACGTATCTTGGTCCTGTCCGGAAAAGCGGCCACACCTGTTCAAAGGGTTAAATGTGACAATGAGAACAAAACATAGATTAGACGAACTTCACATTCATTTATTACCCTAATTGATATGGGGTTTTTTCTGAGTGAGTAGGCTCAGTAACAGACCCCCTGAGAATGAACAAAATGATGTTAGACTGAATACAAAGGACATACTGAAAGACGTGGCTTTCTGTGGTGAGCAGTGTCGCAAAGTATTTTTTAAGCAATTTCCACTGGGCGACATACATCTCTAATAGGGACCCACCCGTTACATTATGGTTTCTCAAAAATAGTAAGTTCTCAACTGATTCAAAATTGGTCATGCATTTCAGTCTCAATACAACATTTAATATTACCAATATCTTTAAAAAGAAATAATACTGATAGTTGCTTAAATGTCATTACAAATAACAAAATGAAATCACACACTCTTACATGTACAAAAACATCACCCATGTTTGAGTTTGAATTTGAAACACTGGTTGTTGAATTTTTAAATTCAAACCCAAACATGGATGATGTGAGTGTAGTACTGTCGCCCAGTACCTTGAAAACTACTGTTACTGGGAGACAAATATTCATCACTGGGCGGCACTTTGTCACCCAGTGATACTGTTAAAAAATACTCTGCAGTGTCGTACAAATTACTGCGGATTTTTTTCCAAGTGTTATCTATTATATGTTACACATACAACAAACCGAACGAAACCGAACGAAACCGAGTTATTTTTTTCCTGCAACCGAACCGAAACCGAATCTGAAAAAGCAAAATCTCCCAGCTCTAATGATTGCTGTTGCAAAAGTCGAGAAAACAACCGTTTGCCAAAATATTTGTGGGGTTAACAAGTTAATTAATCAATTTAATCAATTAATAAAACAGAATCAATGCCGAGATAGCATATAAACAGTCCAGACCACCAATGCTGTGTGGTCAAAGCAATTGATGCAAAGGATCAACCCATTGTTCAGCACATTTATTACACCTTATTTATTAGATATGATCTTCTTTCCCAGAAGTGCCCTCGTCAGATATGACTTCAAACTCGGCTGATATGATCTCGGTCGATATGAACCTAGCCAGAGTTGTCCTCCTTGCTGCGTTACTAGGCGCAACCAAATTGATCACTTCGAAATTTTTCACCGTCACTCGCCGAACGCAACCAGGGAAATTGGAGTTACCAGGGCATACTGGAGTGTTTTGAAGCTGAGTTTTTGAATGACGAGGAATAAATTATAGCAGAAAGTACAGATTGGGTGGAAGAAGAAAAGAAAGAAGAGAGTTGTGCAGAAAATGCAACGTAACTGCGATTAAACGTCGTAAGCGGAGACGAGGAAATATAAGATTTTGTGAAAAGAATGAGACCCAATAACACGGTTAGAATAACTGCTACAGCTCGGAGAATATTTTGTAATTATTTGTAGGAGTTATAAATAAAGAGGTTATGACTTCGTTAGTTTCATATCGGCCGAGATATCATATCCCTCGTTAACTTCATATCAGCCTGAGATCGAAGGTCGAAGCTGACATGAAGTTAACCTATAGAGTTCTACATTTTTCTTGACCACAGATTTCCTTTCACCATGTATTGCTCCGTTACATTTGATTGGATAGTGCCTAGTAGCACTATCCAATCAAATGTAACTGAGCAAGGTGTCAACAACAAAATTTGATTCTTACCAGGGTCAATATGAAACCATCATCAGTAGAGTGTGGATGTTGTAGTCACAGCCTGTGGTATTCAGTAAAGCCCAAATATGGGCTTTAGGCACTCTGCCAGTTAAGGAAGGCTGATATCTCGGCCGATATGACACTAACCAAGTAATAATCTCTAAATATCAAACTAGGAGGTGGGGGATGGATCAGACTGACTGGTTTGATTGAGCATGGTTTAGATTGGCTTCATTAGACAGTTGTTCAGACAGCATTCTGTGATGCCCATCGGATATTTATTTATTTGTTGGTGTTTAATGTTAATTACAATATCTTATTTTATTGTTATAACATGTTCTGGAATTCTGTGTCAGTTTAATTTTATCAATTATGATCAAATTCTTTTCATCAAAACTCGCACTTCATTTATAATGTTGAAGAGAAGTCATACATTTTCTGAGTTATAAATTCAGCAATGGAGTCTATGTCTCTAAAAATCTAAAATTTTAGGATGGGTCATGGTTGTATTCTCAAGCCAAAACCCATTTTAAAGATTTTAAAGGACACTGCATCCTATTTTCGTTGTTTAATAGTATTTCTAATTTAATTGGATGACAAATCTTAAGAAATTTGGCTCGAGGAAAAAAGTATAACTTGCGGAAAAAAAAACTCTTTTTGAGCTGCGAACTACCCCCATCCCAAGCCTCCGTTCCTGAATATGTCCCACCCCTTTCCCAACCCGCCGTTGAGACTGCATCTGCTGATGGTTTTCATGAAAGAATTCCGATCTTTTTGCGCAGTAATGATCTTCGTGTCTCCTTGTACATACGATCTTGAATACATCTTGGTACAATATCTGCAAGAGAACCTTCTCTTTTTTGGAGATAACATGGTCACAATGGCACTTTTGATGTCTTTGGGTATTATCAGGACCGAAAATACCGTCAGATTCAGATTCTTTATTCACGGTACACATACCTGTAAAATGGTTAAAATAAACATATTGCAGAACTGTAATAAGTAGAATACCGTGGGAAGTGGCGTAGCCAGATTGACTGTCTATCTGCCACCCCCTAGGAGATGGGGTGATTGCAAACAGACTGTGACCAAACGAGTGAACTTAGAACCAGTTATGTGACACATGATGAGGGATGGAGATCGAACCATTTCATTTCCAGGGTCAGAGATATGGTAAATCATATACGCCAGCGGAAAGTTGGTGCTTGGTAGAACAGTATCTGCAACGAAACGGGAGCATGTCTTTTCACGAGTATGGTCAGAAAACGATCGATAAGTCGAGATCACCACTTTTATACATTTTCCCAACAGAAGTACCCGGACGAAGAAGCCATCTCCAGATAGATATCCTCCAACAGGTATCATCCACAAGGTATTCTCAAAAGATATCCTCATGTTGTACATCACCATGTCATAAGTATCCTGAAATACCGAGATGAGACATAGAGTCGTACGTGGATTCACTCGTTCCAGTCAGTACTCGAGAGCTCACATGGGGAAACTTAGAAAAGGTATGAAAGGCTCGTTAGAGCAAGCAGACTGTATTCGACTGCTAGTAGTACATGTACTAGAAAACATGTATTCATTCATTTATTCATTTATTGTGTATAAAGTTACATATTTCTGCACAATGGCTAATCACGACCAAGACAGTTTTACGAGTGGAGGAAGCTGGAGTACCCGGAGAAAACCACCGAGCAAGGGCGAGCAACTGTAAGCTCCCCAACATACTAACTCCACACAAGCAGAGTTAGCATTGGTTGAAGACAGATGCACCATCCACGTCCAGTACGCCTTAGTACACAGCGTTCCCCCACGTGGGCAATGGGGGTGAAGTGTCTTGCCCAAGGACACAACGCGATTGCCGCAGGTGGGGTTCGAACCGAGGACCTCTCTGCTTGCAGCCTGCACCTCTACCTACTGAGCCACCGCCTCCCCCCCCCCCCCCCCAGAAACCATGTATAATAGTGATATAAACTGGGATCCGTAGCGGTAGTAGTGTCATGCTAGGTACTGAGAGCCCTAGTGCCACAAGTCAATAGTAATGATACAAGTCTGCAAAAATGCTAGAACACTATGGTAATGGTGAATACAATAGAGGCCACTCAAAGGATAGACAGCTGTGTTAGAAGCCAGTGGTAGGACTACTAGGAGCCGTGGAGGTGCTTGGAATCGCACTTACGGAATCCACTTATGGAATTCCTTTTAGGGAATTCCACTGAGAGCATCCCTTATTGGGAAACGTCTGTGATTGTAGAATCCATTTTTTACGAAATGAGAATAAGAGTCGTATGTGGAGACACTAGGTCGAGCAATTGTTCGATGACTGTTTTTCCCGATGAGATTCTAGTCGTCCTAGAGATGCCTGTTCCAGTCATTACTCGAGACCTCGTTTGCTCGACAAGATTCGAATCGTAGAACAATGCGTATTCCAGTCACTACTCTATTGACGCTTGAATTTATTCGTAATGATGTGATAGTGACCGTGGCTTAGTTGAATGGAGTGCTCTGATTCATTGATTGATTAGTTAGTTGCAGTAAAGTGATCTGATTGATTGGTTAGTTACTTGGTTGCAGTAAAGTGATCCGATTGGAT
Source organism: Pictodentalium vernedei (assembly GCA_031216915.1). Classification (NCBI taxonomy): domain Eukaryota; kingdom Metazoa; phylum Mollusca; class Scaphopoda; order Dentaliida; family Dentaliidae; genus Pictodentalium; species Pictodentalium vernedei. The sequence goes on from CM062293.1 coordinate 229,913,905, forward strand.
GATACGGATGAACGAAACATGACTTTTTCGTCCTAAGTACCCGGAATGTGGTTAGAACTGGTCAGCACTGATCAGGAAAGGTGAAAATAAGCTAATACCCTTCTAACTGATAGGCTCTTCTACTTCTACTCTATTGGTGTATACTCCGGAACAATGGAATAGGGTTAGGTTAAGAGAAACAATAACATTGCTTATAGATACATAAATAGAAGCAGGGGATCCTGAAGCAATCCAAACTATTAAAAATAGGTATCGGGTGCATTTGAGTAATTAGATTTACATCCCTTTGGATTGAACCCCCCCCCCCCCCCCGAACACACCCCGTCCTATTAGAGGCCACCGAGGCTCATAGCAACCACGTGCCATCATAAAAAACAAAATGGCGGTCTCCAGCATACAAAATGGACGATGGAAACGCGTATCACCCTAACAACATGCTCTGCGCATGCGAACTAACGCCACGTCTCACTATGGTAATGATGTCACTACATGACCGCTCACACAGGCTACCATGACACCACCACACGACATAACTGGTCACGTGACTAGGACATCACTTCTGGGGTCCTTCACAGGGGTCATCCATCCAGCCCCTACTACTCACACGCAAAGTCGACTGCCAGAAGACGTGACGTTATGATCGTATGTTGGCCAAAACAATGAATGGGACATGGGTATTTCTTACGTCAGTCCGGGAATCTGCAAGGTGAGATTGTCATTGTATATTTCAATTGCCTTCAGGGGTTTCTCTTTCTACACTAACATCGTGTTCTCCAGACCAAAGCAGCTGATAAGGATTGATGATTTTCCTGGAAAGCATGTGATTTCACAATGCACCCTCAAAACTCGAAACGACAGTATGGAATTTCTTCTAATCACAGAAACTAAAACCTAATCAATCATCGTGTCTCGAAATAACGCACGATTTAAACTGACAAGCATATGGTTCGAATAAGCTGAACTGGGTCAGAGCTTTTTGACTATATGAGTCGCTTGTTAGTTTTCAACGCCTTTCTGTGCAGCCATGTTGCTGAAAAATGTAGCACTGGAATTACGATCGGTACCCAGTAATGAAATCAAATGTCAGCATAATGGTGTAATACCGGTATACCTAATAATTCCTCAAGGACAGTTTCGTTCAAAAATTATATATTTTTCCAAGAGTTTTAAGTCCTAGATCAAACACAGCAGTTACAGTACAGTCGCCGTGAACTGGTCGTAATCCACGCTTCGGCAGTGATGTCCACGCATGTGTTTACCAGGTAATAAAATTCATTATCACCAAATTTTTTATTAATGAAGCACCGGGTTGTACCCGGTGCTTCATTAATTAAAGTTTTGGTTATTATTCCTATAATTAGTGTTTGGAAACTGATACCATTGCGTCCGTGGAAATATTGCCCACCCGAGGAAAGTGACCAGTCCACGGAGGCTGTACTGTATAATGATTATAAAAAGACGACCCTGAGTTCATATTGGGAGGAAACAACTCGTCGGCCGCCACTCATCAATATAGTCATTTGGAAGGTCGGAAGAAATTGTGAGATCGGAAGACGGGTTCAATGGATACAGTTAAAGAAAAGCCGTTTGGGGGTTGTACTCGTTAGGGCTCTCGTACCGAAGGTAGGGTTTGTCGTGAAGAAGCAGTGTATAGCCGATAGAACCCAAAGAGCTCGATAATTTTTATTCTTGGCTGATTCTTGTATACTAAATGCGAACAGACGAATTGGTAATCGGATGTATAAACGTCACATATGAATGGTGCACTCAAGGCGAGTGGAAGCAGAATTAGGCCTAAGGTGGAACTGCACTCTGATGTGAAAAACATTGCGGTGACAGCGGAATGAACTCTTTGATGAAAGCGCCAGTGTAACATGTAGAGAAACTTTGAAGTACGCCAAGAGAACCCCGAATGAAACTATTGCGTCTGTGAGACATTAAACACACTTTGGGGGGTTCTCCACGTGAAAAAGAATGGAAAATTACTCCCACCCCTCCAAACAAAAAAGGAAAGCAGAATGCTTAAACGAAGGCTACAGAAATATCGTGAATTGGGGGAAAATATTCTCGCAGACATCTCATCTAATATAATCGATGATGCATGTATCATGACAAAAAATGGTTTTAAAAAGTATTTCGAATGCGGAAATACTTAATTTGAAATTTGCAATCATCTCATTCGTTGCCTTGGCCACCGGAATTTTCATTCAACGTTTGGAGTTTGCATAACCGTATGATAACACAACACGAATACTGCACACTAAAAACTAAAGTGTTAAAACTGACACTTTCAAGGTGTTAAACCCATTCTAACTCTTAGGGTTTGATTTTAACACTCAAAGTACAATGCTTTAAGCACTTAGACATTACAATTGTCAGACATCTGAAACTTGAATGGATGGCACTTCCCATGTGTCTAGCATTGGTCTAGCATTGGTGGTTCTTCAAGAATCGTCCATAATTTGATTTCCGCTTGGTGGGTACATAATTAAAAGGAAAAAACGCAGATGACGCGGATCAGGCTCGAGAGTTCGAGCCTGATCCGCGTCATCTGCGTTGTTTCCTTTTAAGTGTCTCGACATTACACTTGTCAAGTGGTATTATTGTAACACCTGTCAAGTTCTGGGATATCTACACTTGAACAAAGTGCTAGTTCAGCACTTAGTAAGTGTTAAATACAGCACTCCAAGCGTAGTTTTTAACACTTTAGTTTTTAGCGTGTGATAACATTGAATGCGGCGAATCCCTGTTTTAACTATTTTTTTATTTAGCAACGCGAGCAACTGTCAGACTCCCCCACGTCAGATTCAGATTCAGATTCTTTATTCACGGTACACATACATGTAAACTGGTTACAAATAAACATATTGCACAAATGTAATGAGAAGTATACAGTGGGAAGTGGCATAGCCAGATTGGCTGTCTACCTGCCACCCCCTGGAAGAAGATGGGGTGATTGCAAACAGACTGTGACTGAAAGAATGAACTAAGAGCCAATTATGTGACACATGATGGAGAATGACGATCGAATCATTACTTTTCTGAGATTAGAGTATTAGTGTTTCATTTTCGTCAGCGGAAAGACGGTGATTCAAGGTAGGCAAGAGGCAACCTGCCTATAGGACTCCCTCCACTACTTATCATAACACATGAGGGCGGCAACAAGTCCCATCGTGAAGTTCGTATCGTTTAGACTGCGACAAGGGGTTTGGACATGATGTTTGGGCGTGGTGTCTACGTTAGCTGCATCATCATCGTAGGGTGACGAATGTTATGATTTATTTGTTTAGACTTTTATTTGCAAGCTCTTAATTGTATCCATATAGTATTTTACATAGCAGCACTGTAAGGAGGAAGCGCGACAGGTTGCACAAGACGAGGATTCCAGATTTCGACGCGGATCACGACTTTGACAATTTACGAAGTTCACTAAGTGCAATCAGGGCAGTAGGGATTGTTGCAGTTGACATAACTGGAATATGAGGAAATGAATGTGGAAGTTATCTTGTTCTTAAGCATGCTTCTGTCGCTAATATTTCGAGTTGTGTCGTCCAGAGCATTCCATAGTTTCGGGAAGGAGTATAAAGGAAATTTATCCAGAGTTTGGGTTCGTGTTTTTTCTATGTATAGGAGGCCTGACTGTCTAGTTCTCCAACCAGATGGATTGTCAGTAATTTTAAATATATCATTGAAAGACACCGGTAATCTGCCGTTCTGCCAGTCAAACATGAACAGTAGTGCATGTAGCCTAAACAAATCATCAACCTTGAGTATTTGGTTTTCTTTAAACAGGGGATCTGTATGAGAATTGTACTTTTTGTTATTAATTATTCGTATTGAACGTTTTTGCAGGACAGCTAGTTTTTTGATAGCTCTTGAGTTGCCCCATGCCTGGATTCCGTATACCAAAATGGCTATGTATGAGGGCGTAATACAATGTTTTCACGTACTATTCCTCACAAGCAGAGTTAGCATGTGGTTAAAGACAAGTGCACACCATAGGTGTAGAGTACGCCCCAGTAAACAACGCCATCGTGTCCCAACGTGGGCAGCCGGGATTAAGTGTCTTGCCCAAGGGGATCGAACCATAGACCTTTCGGTTCGAAGTCCAATGCTGTAACCACTGAGCCGCCGCGCTCCCTGGTGAATCCCAATTAAAAGTCCTCATCCGAACAGAGCCGATAAAATATGTAACGGAGTCAAATAGATTTTTTCCAATGGAGTGTCTATCAACCTATTGTCAACTACGATTTCATTTCTTGGCATAATCAAGGAAAATGTTTTCAAATTATGAAAATTGGATTTTCGTAGTCAAAGTTCCTCCGAGGTTATATTTGCTTTCTAATTAATCAGTGAAGTTCCAAGTCTCATTCCCGAAACTTGATTATGATTCCTCGTCAACGTTATTTAGAGATAGCGGTATAAAAGTAAAAATGGGTTGCAAATTGAAATCATATGTTCAATCATGAAAAAAAACTGAAAACTATACACTGCCAACCGGAACAACGGAGGTTACATCGCAGAACACGTCAACATGAAATTTTGGCGGACGGGCAGAGTTATTGCACCAAACAGATTGTTTTTACCTGTACTTCTTCTGAATCCTCAATCCTGCATTTTTGCGAGAGTATCGTGACTTGGTAAAAGGAATCAACCAAAATAACACTGCCTTTTTTTCTTAAAATGTCGATGTGATTTCTGGGTGAAATGTATTGCAGACATGGTTTCAGAATACTTATGTACACTATAAATTCAGAAAAGTTTACGCCAGCTTGTTATGCTTGCACAATATGTGCTTGTACAATATAGAAACAGTTATGTAAAGGGAATATAATAGAAAAAATGAAACGAGAAGTAATAACGCATATTAGTGGATTCAGTATAGATACGGTTTCACTTTTTGGTTGCCCAGGTCATTTGAATCGACCTGAGAATTCAGTACCGCATGATGTGGTTCAATTATAACCCCCAATATATAGGCGCGCACACGCGCTAAATAAAGACAATGCCGAAATCCAACCGAACGATGGTAATCCTGGTATAGGACCAAATGCTGCGGCATTAACAAATGGCACAAAGAATAACAATGGGATGACGGGTATCAGAGGAATTACGAACTGCTGGCACAAAAATTTGTCAAAACTGCTCTACACGGGCATATGCTGGCTGTGCCTATATGTGCTTGTTTGCTAGTGCACAGTCTGCGCACAACACATAAAGCACATATCACATACGGGTATTTGAGGATACATTTGACACGGTGATGTCAATTTGAGTATACCTTTTGAGGATACTTCTTGAGGATACCTTTTGGGGGGATACCTTTTCAAGGTAAACGGGAATATCTATCTGAAGATAATTATGGTCCTTAGCCCTGCTAAGCACCTGGCTTCTAGACCTTCCCACACCCTTCACGGCTCCTGACTTGTCTATAGTCACCATCATCTGTCGTCTGATCCAACACTATTGTATTTACCCAATACTATAGCCTTCTATCACCCTTGCAGTCTTGTGACATCACTGCCGTGTACCATTACTATGGGCGGCTACTATTCTGTCCAGTGTTAGAGTGTCCCACCATTGCTGACTTGTAGCACTAATGCTACCCCCCCGATTCTGTCTCGACATCTGCCCTTGGCCAAATCGTTAATAGGCTCAATCAGATCGCCAAGATTGTTTCTCTAAGCCTGTATCAATCTTTTCATGTCTATACCTAGGGTACCTTACATATAAGAAGCTGTGTGTTGATCGTACAGATATGTACTTATGCGTGTGTCGACGATGAAAAAGGTATTCTAGAAGCATAGTCGAAAACTAGAAAATGCTTCCATGGAACGTGGAGCGGGTAGTCGATGGAATGTGCTTGTGTGCTAGTGCACATCATGTAACAATGTGTACACGTCGCATGCACCACACTGGTACATACTTGGTGTGCCAATATGTGCTTGTGTGCTATTGCACAATGTGAGCACAATCCATGCAGCACGTAGGCAGATCTTGGGTGTGCTCATATGTGTATGTATGCTAGGCCACATCGTGCGCACAACGCAAGCAGGACATAGGCATATATGGGTATTTGGGGATACTTATGGCATGGTTTTGTATCATTTGATTTCTTTTAGAGGATACTTAACTGAGAATATCTGGTCAAACAATGAGTCAAAGTGTTCAGTTACTTAGTAAATTAGCTTGCGATAAAAAGCCAAGTTTCCTTTTGTAACTTTCAATACACGAAAACAACGGATAGCCCCGAGAGAGTAACAAAAGGAAACTTCGCTTTATTTTCTACTGATATCGTTTGTGTTTTCTCAACATTTGCATACTTCTAAATTGAACCACCGTCGTCCGCCTCATAATTTCAGGGGAGATAACTTTATCGAAAGTCGATTTTCATGACGAGATGCGTCGGGGATGTTATACTCATTCTCAAATTAGGCCTACCGTTTCCGGCATTTCTGACAGGAACAGTGGCGTAACCGAGGGTGATGAGTTGGGGGCACATCCCCCCCCCCCTCCAATTTCAGTCATGCCCTCTCCTCCACCCAACGCCCCATGTATTGGTGGTACTATGGCCTAATTATTGATGCCTTTCACAACTTATAAATTATGGACACAAACGGATTCAGAGTCAAGGAAATTGCGGTTTTTTTTTGTCTCGAATTTAAAAAAAAATTCCTTGGGGATACCTCCAGCCCGGACCCCCTCTAAGTTTAGTACAATGTACATTGCAGAACCTCTCAGTCTTCATCCACCAGAAAATTTTCGAAGCCAAAAATGATCATTTAGCTTTCGTTATTTTAATAGTTCCATACGCTCACTTATAAAAAGTTGAACTTTTCAGAGATTTGCCTTCCAGACTGGACACCAGTGGTCCAAGGGAGATAACCATCCTGTTCAAAAGAGAAACAGTTTACTTTCGTGTGATTGACAAGTCAACAACCAGATTTTCTTCTGGGACCAGTTTACATGACACCACTAAATACCAACGTTGGCCAATTTAACCACGCTGGTAAATTTAATTCACGTCTTGTACCCCTATAATTTATAATTTATACCCACGTGGAAAAAACTCACCTCCGAACCAGACGCAAATTATTTTACCAAAGTGCATGGGTAAATCACTCGGGGTATTTTTCGTCATAAAGCGCAAATTTCTTTTCGATTTTTCCCCGCTGGTGTTTCTGCGGCGAGCGCGAGGATCTCACTTGGTTAGTTTCATACCGGCCAAGTTCTCAAGATGATATGATTTATGGCTGTTTAAGTTATCCCATCAGAGATCCAGATCCAGCAAACCTGGCCTCACCAAGAGATGGTGATCACAACTGCGTTGCCCAGAGAGTGGTCAGTCACTTTGAGGGCGCACTCAGAGGACAAGGCCTGGCATCCACTAGGAGTAATAAAATTCAGGAGAGGGAAGGAAGATTCCATAGAACCGCCGCCACAGTAGGAGACGTGGCTAAACTTGAGAAGATCCTGCAAATAGCCTCTCCAATTAATGGACGATATAGCCCAAAGCTTTAGAACGCAGCCTGCCGATTATACAGCTTCTTTGTTTGGTAATTGTCGACCAAACTGTGCCAATATACTGATGAATGATATGTGGGGGGGGGGGGGGGGGGGGGGGGGTATACCTAATTTGTCCCGACTGTGAGGACTCGAGTTACGATTGAGTAACTATTCCAACTGCATCATCAACTCTTCCAAGGTATGTCTTTGTCAGGGCAAAGCCAGCCTAAATATAGGGGCAAGGGGCCTCATATTTAAAGATATTGTAAGTTCAAAATATATTCCGCATCAAGGCGAAAACCCTACTTGAATTTCACCTCTCTGCAAAGCTGGACATGGAAAAACACATGTGGTGTATATCCAGCTTCAGGGCAGGGACCCAGGGGAGAAACGGTATGTTAGATAAGGTCTAATCTCATTTAATTTATACAGTAGTCGCGAGTCTTACGAGACGTAATCGGTTGGTGGCAAAATATCGTCACGGCCAATTGAGAAACGAGATTCTAAAAGGATAGAAATGTCTATCGTATCGTCACCTGATCATTAGGTAGCAATAATGGCAAGAACGAATCGGTTTTCTCGACAAGTGAAATCACCGTTAAGTCACGCGCGAGATGACTTGTATTGATTCTGTCTCGATATATGTCATCTCCCACCGTTTTGACAGGTGGACAGTTGAGCGTCGGTCCACCTGACAGTTTAGGGTAAAAAGTATATATACCTTGAAGAGCAGAGCATTAGACACACACTTGGGGGTCACACACACGTTGGTGAAGTCCAGGACAGGCGGACTGTTTCCTGGCATAGGGGTACCTTCGATCACAGGACCCTGAAACGGCTGGAATCGCCAGAGAGGGCATTCCACGATTGATTTAGCGTAAGGTTGATAGGCGGCAAAGTCGTTGAGAAGAAATGCCCCAGGTGGAACGTTAGAGTTTAGATTGTCGAGTAGCAGGTATCAGCCTGCAATAGTCAGAAGTGTAGGTTAATTGTATTGTGCGTATTAACCCTTTGAAGCGTCAGACTGATTGCGTTTTGAGTAGTTTGTTTTGCTGTCGAAGCATCGTAATACCGACTGGAGATCGGTGTGAGTGACAATTTCGCCCTAGCACAAAAAGGGGCATTTGTGAATTGGAATTCAACCAGGAACGGTGAATATTTCAATAGGACTTTCACGGAGGACTTTCAAAAGGCACATAAGGTATGAGTAGACAATATCTGACCCAAATCAGAAGTACGGTGGCTTTATAGATGACGAACATTGCTGGTCGGAACCCTCCGACAGCCAGAGGTACAGTTACGCGCAGACGTTGACATTTGAGCCTAAGCGGGTGAAGCTCTTATGGCGAGCTCACAGTAATAACATTTCAGATTTGTGAAGCTCTTATGGCGAGCTCACGGTAGTAACATTTCCAGTGTGTAGACTATAGTGCCAGTACAGGGCTATAGAACTACTATTTGATTGTTGAGAATTGTTTAACCCTAGCAACCCATTTTCTGTGAAAAGAATCGAATTGTTGATTGTTGAAATATTGAAACGGATTTATTTTTATGTGTAAATAAAAGAATTGTTGTTACTTTAAATCATTCTTTCCATTATACAGCCTGAAGTGATTAGGAATCACACCTAACGGAAATCGAACCTATTTCAGGCCAATTTGGCAGAGAAGGAATCACGGCGTCGGTCTAACTCAGCTCCCTGCGCCGAGTTCGCGACACTTGGATTTTGACCCTCCACGTTGGTCTAATTTTCCCGCAACTTCATCAGCGGGACTAAATAACCCCACGTCAGCCCAGGCCTTACGGGGCCTCAGGTGTTCCTGACAGTCTTGATGAGGTAGTTGGAATAATGGTCAGTCGGGATTATAGTTCATAAACAAAAGACTTCTTTGAAATTTATTTTTAGGTAAAATGTACAAATATGCTAGTTTTGACGAAACACCTCATTTAATTACTACGAACCGTACCAGTACTCCAAATGCTGGGCCACAACAACATGAATCGGGTACTATATACCTCTATTTGTATGGCTGACTGTGCATATGAGTTAATGTATCAAATCTAGTTTAGTATGAAAATACATGATTCCAAGCAAGAGGGAAAGACATCTAAGACTCCAATCTAGATGAAAATGTCCCGGCTGGAAGAAATTACTGGGAAGGGGGGATTAATGTTTCGTTTTTATTTTGTTTTTTCTTCCTTGGGGGGGGGGGTGCCCACCCCTAAACCATTACCACCCCCCCCCCCCCCCACACACACACACCTTTCCGACGCCTGTGGGTCAAACCATGGTTGGGGTACGGTGTCCACTTTCATAGAGCTTACGCCGTCTGTAAAGTTAATGGTTTCTCGAAAATCCCAGAAATGAAAATAGTGAACAAGGAAGTTTTTTTGAAAATGTACTCATATTAATGTTCAAGTGAAGTCCGCGATGAAGGGCTTCATGCGGGCAAAAAAAACTCCCTAGTAGTGTTTACCTCAACGTTTAATGGAGCATAAAACATACGAGATTAGCTGATTGGGGCAATTTCCCATCCCCCAAAAAATCCCGAATTCTACGATCCATATGGAACGTCAACTAATGAAAGTATGGATGCCATACCATGCTTGGAGAAAATGATGTTCTTTCGAAACTTAAAATGTCTCATAATAGCGCCCTTTGGCCTATTTTTTTTAAACATTTTCCAGGGGTGGCCCAGATCTGGGCTTCACACAGAGAAATTTAGTGAAGAATATTTCACTCCCCCGGCCATACCAATGCGAGTGGTCACCACCTCCATACCTTTCCCCAACTCAAGATCAGAGGCGGTGTGGCCTCGTATGGTGGGCCCCCCCCCCCTATTGGGTTCTCCCTGGGGCCTCAAAATTGATGCCGCCCAACACCTGTTGGGGCGTGAAATTTCGTGAAATTGCCCAAAAGGCGAAATGGATCTGATTGCACAGACTGCCGGTATATCGAAGTGTTCTCTATATCTGCACGGACGGGCTGGCACTGGCAGGCCACATAGAGGACATTTCGATATACCAGCAGTCTAGCCATTGATCGCTCAAATGAAAATAAACAGCGTTTCTTCAATTTCAAAAATCTATATTTTCTCCGATTGGGCCGAACTTGAGTCTTCCCGATGGGTCCTCGACCCCCCCCCCCCCCCCCCCCCCAGGTAGAACACTTTTTTGCTGAATGCACGGCGAAGATGGTACAAACTGCCATCGAAATGTCCTCCAGGTGGACTCCAATTGATCACCCAGACGCAAGGAAGCCGCGTTCGTCCAGATCGAAAAATCAAAATTTTCTCTGGGTCTGGGGCCCCCGTGGTGCATTTCTCGGTAACTTTTCTTGGCCCCAGCCCTGCCCTGCTCAAGATCCCTTCTCCTGATTATAAATGCTTCGACCCACGCCCCCAAAATACCACACCAATACAGATACCTGACCACGCGCTTGGTTAAAATGTCTGTTTAGGAAAATACTTGAAATATTTTGATCTGGCTGTCCTTTCAAAAGTGTGAGAGCTGAAAACAAAGTAAAACTATGTCCTTTCAAATGAGTGCGAAACTAGACGTTAGCAAGGAAATGTCCAAATTTGAATACAGACAGCGCACAGGGCAACATATATTTTTCCAGGTCATTGTTTTAATGAGATGATATACTAAAGGGACGATGTTTTCCCTCGGATGAGCTTGACGAGTTAAGACAGGGAAATGTAAACACTGTCGCCAATGCAAATCATTTAGTCCACGGAAACCGTAACACGCTTCATATCGACACAGGATATCTTCCCTTTAGATCGTGTCACGCGAATACGCCCACTAAAATGGATGGCGACGCGAATGCAGAAAACATTAACGAAACGCTGGTCAGTGGAGAAGCTTCCGAATCCGACGAAGAAATAAATGTTCAGCAAAAGAATGTTGGGAATACTGGAGAGAGAAAAGATGTTGTCGTGTCTGGCGAGGCTCCAGAATCGGATGAAGAGGAGATGAACACAACGGAACTGAATGTTTTCCAGGACATGCAGAAAAGTCGAGATGAAAGTTCAGTGAAAGGGATATTTCAATCATCTGAAAATGATTTGAGTGCTGGTGACAAATCCACGACTCCCGCGCAACCCTTATATAATTCACTACTTCATAGAAAACTGAGAAAATCGAATGTGCATTTTAGAAAGCATATTGTTAACTATAGTGACGTTTTCACAACGGCGTCTAAAAACATGCGTGACGTCTCCGCACGACTGTCAAAAACACATGCGACCATACAAGATGTCAATCACAATACGAGGCTTTTAACGAATGACCTGTTCCATTTAGAGGACAAGATCGATATAGTTTCTTCGTGTAACTTATTACCACAAATCAGTTTAAATATTGACCAGTGAACTAAAACCATTTGTGCAATCAAAAAGACGATAATCTCTTCTCAATACCAGCGAACCATTTTTGAAACCATTCCCCTGATAGTCAGATAACAGTATTAGAATAAATATTGACCCATTCATGATTCATCAATGTGTACATTGTAAGTAAAGAAATAAATACGGCAGTTTTCACCGTAAGGGTAAAAAGTCCACTCAGGGGCGGTGGAAGTGCTTCTGGGCAGGGGGGGGGGGGTCAGACCCCGGGGAAAAGGGCATTTACTCGCACTATCAGCCCAGGCATGACATGCCGAAGCATACATGTCTGCCTTCGAAGGCCCGAGGTAGAGGTGGGGGTGGGGGGTGAGCGGAGGTGTCTCCTCCCACTTCCACCCCATTAAATTTTGAAAGCTCTCGGAACGGATTTGAGGTTAATTTAAGCTTTACTTCGAGAATAAATCATTGAAAAAAATTGAGTGACGAATCTGGGAAGGGCATTGTCTGGCCCTGTGGCCCGAAGGCAGGGAGGAGACTGGGGGGATCAGCATTTTAGAAAGAGTACTGGGTGAAAATTCCAATTGCTTACACCGATTCACGTAAGTCATTATTAATTTATTAATGTTTAAGATCAATTTCAGCATCTATGGCTACATAAAAACTGTAACAAGTATAAAGCCAAGTTTATCCCATCGCTGACACCCAAGGGATTGGTTACAGGCCCTATTTTACCAGTAAAACAGAATAGAATTTGTTGCCCAACTTCCCGGATTTCCCTCTGGGTGAGGACCGCGGGTACCTGCGTGTGGAATATAGAGCTCGGTTCCGGTTTTTGTGATAAATCGGGAAATCGAACTGAAAGACCCAGCAAAAAACGGCCAAATGGTTTTACTTTGTTCATTGATCTGAACGTAGTGGCTACCCCTCTAGAGGGATAGCCACTACGTTCAGATCGCTGAACTTGATTTTACAGTGTTTGTGCATAGACTGATCAAACAACCTCGCCGAGAGTATTGACTCAGTGCCAATTCAAGCACAATTATGTTGAAAACGGCAATTCTGCAAACACTGCTATGAACCAAGGAGTGTGGTCTGAATAAACTTGATTTGGCAAGCAGAATGGTCGAGGCATATCCATAATTACCATTTGAATGTTTCAGTTGCATGGAAGGGGAAATGATTCTTAACCTTTACCTAACAGAGTATTTTTAAAAAATAAATTAAATTTCATATTTTTTAAAAATAAATTTCACTTTTTAAATAAAACCATATAAATATGGATATCATTAGAACCAGCTCGACAAGCTGGTTCTAATGATATCCATATTAGTATGGTTTTGTTGAGAAACTTCCGAGATATTTTGGGCTATGGTAGGCTTTTTTGCATTAATCAGGAATATTTTGAGGCCGTTTTTGGTTGCTATGTTAGGTAGAGGATTAATATTTTAATATTTGTAGCTCATCAGAGTAAACATGATGAATATGGCTGCTTCATCTTTTTACCCTATCAGTTGCATTATGTCCGGTCAAGAAGAATGTTGTCTGAAAACAGTCGCTGAGGTTTCTCGAACAAAACAGTTTCTGAAGTTGTTTTGTCTGGGTATCTGGGCCAAACACACTCTGGATATCATCATTGACAGGTATATTAAAAAAAATCCATTCATCTCAACCTGCATCAAGATGGCTATTTATTTATATCAGCTTCATTAACATATTTATTAAACTTTTTATCTTTGTCCTTTTGTGACACAATATATCAAAATAGAAGGCCTCAGCTCCTATATACCACAAAAAACGAGAACAGTTAACACTTGTTTTATCGAGGTTTGACCTCAAAACGCTGAGAATAAGCAGCTAGAAAAAATATTCTTTAAAAGTGGGTTTATTAAATATTTAACCCTTTACCCAATGTAATGGCCAAAACCGGCCAGTGCTATTCTAAAAAATCGCCAGTTAATGTTCATTATTTTTTTTCCATTTTTTGTCTCAAAAACATATGTTTTGACCCCTCATTGGAATGAGCTCATTCCAATGAGGGGTCATAACCTATGTTTTTGAGACAGTAAAAGAAAAAAATTAGTCGTTCAAGAATTATTTTTTGCAAGTGTCGTCTGCTTTTCATGTTAGGTAAAGGGTTAAATTATAAAATAATTGTTTGGAAACCTCAGCATATCTCATTTATGGTATAGAATGCAAGGGCAACAAGAAAATACCATAAACTGTGAAAACAAAGTTTAACGATTTCAGCCACATTGTTTCTGTTTACATTCCCTCAGCAGCTGCCACTTAATAACCTACATGTATATATTTTTGATGCTGCCATTTTCTTTGCATCAACAGGAAGATTACAAAACATTGTGGTTAGAAAAGACGGTTTGAGAAATACTATCATAATTTACCTACAGATTTCCTTTGCTAGGCATGTACTAATGCAACAAGAGGTTTACCACAAAACACCCAAAGAGAGCATTTTCCACACAAACAATAACTCTCAAATCCTGCAAAATACACAAGAAGCACAAGTACAGGTTTTCAGTTAAGTATGACCGCCAGGAACAAACTATTTAGTCATCACAAAGATGTTATATATCCAGCACTGAAGAACCATTTGGATTAATGCTTTAGGAAAGTTTATTTTTATATCGCTCTTTTATTACCCAGGGCCAAATTATTCAAATTTGTGGGCCCATGGCTATAGTAAGGCTAATGAAGTGTGTGTGTGTGTGTGTGTGTGTGGTGCAGAGTGGACAAAATATTTTGTTTCTGCTAATACCAGCAGAAACATATTTTAACCCCCCCCCCCCCCCCCCCCCCCCCAATTCATAATAGTCTCCATTCCATGGAGAGTAGGGTTACGCGTGTGAATCCCCCATAGGTGAATGCCCAGGGGAAAGATTAACGTTTCATGGCAATTGGAACACAGAGTACATTTTGAAGGTTTAATTGTACAGAAAGTGAAGGAATAACTATGACAAAACACCAAAGAAATATAGGAGTGCGAGGACATGAACCAATTTTATGGATTTCAGGCTTGTGATTCTGACACAGATTTTATAATTCAAGCCTGGAAGAAATTGGACCTGAGTTTCCTATGTAGAGATTTCAACTATTTTCTTTTATTATTCAAGGAGTTAAAATGAGTGACCCCTTATTAAAACCAGTCAGAATTTCTTACATCAGTTTGATTACTTTCCTCTTTCCTCCTGAGGATACTCCATAGCCAATGTCAAATACTTACACTGTGTGGTAGAGTAGAAAGTGGCACATCCAACTTTGGGACGACTAACTTTCTTTTGAACATTAATTTATTTATTGGGGTTTGACACTTTTGAGTCAGGGTTACCTCCTGCTGGACAGTTTTACAGGTGGAGGAAGCCTGGGTACCTGGATAGAACTATCAAGCAACTGCCAGACTTCACAATGTACTAACTCCACACAAGCTGGTTTAGCATTGGGTTGAAGAAAAGTGCACCATTGATGTGCAGTACGTCTTAATACACAGCGCCACTGTGCCCCCATGTGGGCAATCGATTTGAAGTACCTTGCCCAAGGACACAATGCAGTTACCCCTGGCAGAGATCAAACCATGGACCTTTTGGTTTGAAGTCCAATTCCGTAACCACTGAGCCACCATGATCCATTTTTTTGTGTGCATAAATCAAGAATATGTCACCCACTCAGGAGCATAATTAAGGTGTGTGACATTCCACCAATAATCTTCCAGTCAGGACATTTTTTTTAGGATCGGAGCCTCTCTTTTGCTACAGTAATCATGTACTTTCTAAAAAGACTAGATTTGATTCTTTGATTTGTCATAGACAAAGTCGATCATACACATGGAGATCTGTAGTACTCAATTCAGGATGTTGGGAGCCTGGCATAACCAATTTGAAGTACCAATATGGTACATGTTAATTGAACAAAGTCTAAGTATGGTACATGTTAAATGAACAAAGTCTAAGAAATGTGTGGGCCACTGCTACTGATCTGTAGGCATGTTCAGAGTAGCCTTAATTAAGGTATTGTGGGACAGAAATATTTTCTCAAGTCAAAAGAGTGAAAAGAGACAAATTTTCTAAGTCCAAAAAGTGAAAAAGGGCCATAGCTCTGTGAAAAAATATTGGACGGGACTCATTCCTTGTGCATATCCGTTCCCCAATTCAGGTCTATCAGCATTCCACAGGAGATCCAAATCTGACCAGTGACTTTGAAATTACAATGCAAAACATTTGTACGGACAGAGAGCCAAACGGGCAACTAGATACCCCCCGAATCCTCCTTCAGAGGTCGATGGCATAATAAGTAGCAGCATCATGATTACTACATATAAATTTTATTTATTCGCTAATAAATTTTCAAGTCTTGAGTTTTGACGAAGGCATGCCTTGATGATGTTGTTGGAATATTAGTCATTTGGTACTTGAGGAGCCATCGTAGTTGGGTCAAATCAGATTTATACCCCCCCCCTCCCCCCCCCCCCCCCCCCCCCCAATCGGTCATATTTATAACATGCCTGCAGCCACTCATATTATGTGTGCAAAATTCTGTTCAAATCAGCACAAGGGTTCCCAAAATGCAAAATTAGGGATTATTTATTTTTTTGTGTTGAAGGTTGCATTTTTCTGCACAATAGCTAATCATGACCTCAGCATGGTCATAAAGTTAAGTCCAGCCAATCGTTTTTACCCATGTTGCCCATTTTAGAGGGCTTCCACCCAGGCATTGGTTACTGGCTCGTATTTTACCAGTAAAACAGGAGCTTGTTTACCTCAATAAACAAGCACTGCTTCAATTCCCGGGGTTTCCACTGGAAACACCTGGGGTGGAAGTCCTCAAAGTGGGCAACATAGGTATCAATGATTGGCTGAACTTGACTTCATATCTATGTTGAGGTCATGATGTAGTCAGATATGCTGAAAGTGACCTTAAAAAACCAACAACTTACAGAACAGATGGTTTACAATTTGTAACCAGTTTATGGTGGAATTTACGAAGGTTCAGTAAATTAGGTGTAGACCGAGCTGTTGGCAAGGTCCAGGCCTCAAGTGCTCGACGTGTTCAGTAAATTAAATTTCACTTTCAGAAGATGAACTGAAGATTCTATTTATCACTCGACTCAAAATCTGATAAAAGGTTACCAAATGGATCCTGAAACAAAGAGAGCTTCCTATAAGGCTGAGAAGTACATTTATTTATTTATTTATTGGGTTTTAATGACACTTTTTACAGCCAGGGTCACCTCCTGCTGGACAATTTTAAGGGTGGAGAAAGCTGGAGTAAACATATAAAACCACTGAGCAATGGCAAGCAACTGTCAGATTACCCAACATACGAGAAGTACATTAACTGGTAGAGTGCTGGAAGACCATATTTGGGCTTTATTCAGAAGTGCAGGTACCACAACTTCAGTGCTTCATTTTCTGTGTTTGTGCTTCATATTGTCTTTGAAGTGAAATTATTTAGTCTGTACGGATTTGCATTGTTACAATTTAAGGTAGAGTGCCTTAACCTTTGAACTCTAGTGGTATCTTCCATGCCAGTTGAATGACTGCAATTAGAAGAGTCCATATTCATTATTTGGGGTAGACCAATTAATATTTTCAACGTGCAGCCTCAGGGCTGCACATTGAAAATATTGATTGGTCTACCCCACACATTTACTGAACAGCCATCCTATTTAATTACGTAATGATGTATCATGTTCCTGGCCGGAAAAGCAGCCACGGGGGTTCAAAGTTTTAAGGCACTCTCCCATAAATTATAACAAGGCAAAGACATGGGAACACAGTTTGATGACCAAAACTAATTTAGAACTCTACCACTTAAAAGCAAATGCTTTGTTTGGCAGAGTGCCAGTAAAAAAAACAGTATTTGATGAAGTGTATCTCCTGAAGCATCTGGTATAAAATCTCGAACAATGTCAATATTCTCAAGCATTCAGTGTTGAATTTAACTGAAATTATTGTTTAAAACTCATTAATGTTTTACCAAACATAAACAGCCAAAACAGGTTAATGCTATACACAAAAGTTACCATTCAAATTATACTATTTTCCAGTTTTTGCCTCAAAAGCAGTTTATGACCCCTCACTGAAACAAGCTCATTTTACTGAGGGTTCATAAGCTCTGTTTTTGAGACCAAAAATGAACATTTTTAGTTATTCAAGAATTTAAGAAAAATTTTTCATCTGTTACCTTCAATTTAAGTTTGTTGATTGGGATTTGATGACACTTTCAAGAGATAGGGTCACATCATACCACTCCGGTTTACAGATGGAAATAGCGGGATTACCCGGAGAGAACTCAGCAGTGGGCAACTGGTAGACTATCAAACTTACTAACCCCGGCACAAGCAGAGTTAGCAGATGTTGAAGGCAAGTGCCATATCAATGTGCGTTAATCCTTAGTACACAGCACAACTGTGCCCCTATGTGGGCACTTGGGAATAGGTGTCATGCCCCAAGGACACAGTGTTGATGGTATGGGTCAGGATTGAACCATTGATATTTTGGTTTGAAGTCCAATGCTCTAACCAATGGTCCACCACACTCTCACAACTTCATTTGGGAAAAGGGTTATTTTATTATTGGTGTTTAAGGTCACATATTTTTGCACAATGGATGTTTGTTTGTTTGTTTGTTGGTGGTTGACGTCACATATTTATGCACCATGGCTAATCGTGACACAACATGGAGATGAAGTCAAGTTTAGTCAATTGGTGATCTACATGTTGCCCATTTTAGAGGACTTTCACCCCAAGCATTGGTGACTGGGTCCTATTTTACTAGTAAAGCGGAACTGGTTTACCACAGTAAACAAGTGCTGCTTACTTCCCGGGGTTCCCACGGGAAACGCACAATGGATAATCATGACCAAAACATGAGTATCAACTCAAGACCAGGGGTGAGTGTTAATAAGTTATGTTGACCATTTTAGAGAGGATTTGAACCTCCCAAGCATTGGTGACTGGGTCCTATTTTACCAGTAAAACAGAGCCTAATTACCGCAGTGAACAGGGGGAAAAGGGTCAAATTATGTCTATGGATACAGTGTACAAAAAGTAAACAAATGAGCCGAGGTTCGTTTTGAATCAAAATACAAAGAGTACACCTGATTACTTCTGAAACCTCGCCTGGAAATAAGCTGACTCATCTGCAGAATGAGAGCCTCAGAGGGTGAATTTGGTGATGATATCCTGCACAGCAGGGTAGAATTACCAAAATCACCCTTGTGAACCTCAATCTGAATCAAGGTCTCTGGCCTTAGCTGCAAGAGATACCCGAAGGATAAATTGGTGGATTCTAGCCCACTATATGGGAAAGCATCAGCAAATTCACCCTCTGGGGACCTCATTTTGCAAGAGACAGATCGCTTATTTCCAGGATTGTCTGTAACACTATTTAATGATGATCCT
The DNA here is from genome assembly GCA_031216915.1 of Pictodentalium vernedei. Lineage (NCBI taxonomy): Eukaryota > Metazoa > Mollusca > Scaphopoda > Dentaliida > Dentaliidae > Pictodentalium > Pictodentalium vernedei. Next base: position 229,933,174 of record CM062293.1, read on the forward strand.
TTATGTTTGAAGGGTGAGTTTATTGGTAGGGCCCTGCGAATCACACATTTTTGATTCAAATCAAATCTCAAGTCGAATCTGGTATATTATTATCCCCCCCCCCCCCCCCCCCCCCCCCACAAGGGAGGGATATAGTGAAGAGCTCCGTCCGTCTGTCCAAACTTTGTTTGGGCATAACTTGAACAATAGTTAACAGATTTTAATTCTTTTTGTTATATGTCTCTATAGCTACAATGTCTATGACAAGTTCGATGACCAGCATATCCGATGAAAATTATGGGAGTTACTGCCCTTTGTTTAATCAAAAATATCTTGTAATCCTTGTTTAGGGCACAATTTGAACAATAGTTAACAAATTTCGATTCTGTTTGATATATGTTTCTATAGCAACAATGTTTCCGTCAAGTTCAATAAACAGCAATATCCGATGAAAATTACGGGAGTTATTGCCCTTTGTTTAATAAAAAATATTGTGTAATGCTTGTTTATGGTATAACTTTAACAATAAAAACCAGATTTCAATTCTTTTCAGGATATGTCTCTATTGCAACAATGTCTACGTCAAGTTCGATGATCAGCAATATCTGATGAAACAGCGCTCGCTTGGCAATGTAGGCCTCTTGTTTAAAATTGAAACAGACCCCAAATCGAATTGGGTGCATCTTGAAGATGAGCGATTGGGGGAAAGGCAGGTTGGTGGGGAGCTGTAAACCTGATTTTTTTGTGACTGTGATGGCTCAAGTCCCAACTGATAAAATATTCCAACTACATCAACTTTCAACATATGACTCGTCGCAGGCATGCCTTGATGAGGCTGGAATATTAACCAGTATGGGTTACAGTTCAAACACAGAAACGAATATGAGTATTGCCTGTACTTGGTGCTGCACAGGACTAGCCGAGCAACAGTTCATCATCAAAATTACTTGGAAAATTTGGTGAGACTGGAATTAGCATGGATGGTGGATTGGGTGCAGATTCTATTTATGCTAATATAGCAGAAATTACACTCTATCTCTATTTTCAACATTACTTATGTATAATTTCGATCTGAACTATGAGACAATCTGACAATGAATATGACTGATACCAAGCTATACTTCAGTGAAAGGATTCAAAGGGAAACAAATCGGGAAGCCGATTTCGAATCAAACTTTATGCCAACTTGATATTCGAATGAAGTTTAATCTCAAAGCTTCACAGGCAGGCCTGAAAATAAGCAGTCTGACATTTGCAGAATGAGGTCCCCAGAGGGTGAATTTGATGATGATATCCCATACAGTGGGCCAGTTTATCCTCTGATGTTGGCGCCATTTCCGGTCACTTCCTGACGTCTGCGCATGCGTGGAGAGTAAATGTATGGAGGGCCAGATAGGACTAATAATGTTCAGTTTTGCAAGCAAATTTTGGGATTGGGGGGTTCAAAATTTGTGTTTGGCCCTTAATAACTTTGAGTTAAGTACCAGCAAGCCTGGGCCATTGGTTTACAGTGTAAAAATCAAAGCTGTCTGACATTTGCAGAATGAGGGCCCCAGAGGTTGAATTTGATGATGCTATCCCATACAGTGGTCCAATTTATTCTCTGGGTACCTCTTTCTGTTTAGTTTTGAGACCCTGATTCAGATTGAGGTTCATGGAGGGCAAATTTAGTGATGCTACCCTGCTGTGCAGAGTAGCATCACTAAATTCACCGTCTGGGGACCTCATTTTGCAGATGACAGTCTGCTTATTTTCTGGCTTGTTCACAGGGCCCTATTTAATGGTTAGTAAAAGATTCAGATCATGTGGTGACAAACAATCCACAACATTATAAAAAACCCTAAAGCAGGGTTTCTACTGGGGGTAAAATATTTGTGCTGTTTGGTACCAAGGGGAAAATGCAAGTATGGATGATGTTATGGGATTGTCGGCCCCAGCCAACAAAATTTTGAAAATTTAAACTGTAAAACTCTAATTTTCTGATACCCTTCCATGCAGCAATCAAACTGCTTCAGTTGAATAAATGTTTTGGGATCAAATGCTATCAGTTATTGTTGGTGTGGTAGATCATTAGCAGATGTGACAGTTTACCTACAATCAATAACAACTATCTTTGGTCTCCCGTCAATAACAGACATCAGTAACCAAATCTGCCCCTTGCCACGCCCCCACCCAAATAACTGAAAGCCACAAGAGTTGGCCCATGTTTTCATAAACTATGAATAATGCCAAAATAAATGACTGTATGGCTTTGAGCAGAAGGATCACAACCGCAAAAAATTTGCATCTTGGCATATACCATTTTTATGTTAATGCCTTTGACCTTGTATTATCTAATGATGTTGGCCAATAAAGAATACCAGATCAAAGAGTTATGTGACACTGTTGCAGACAACATCAATGCCATTCACAAGATGAAATCAGCAATGTAATCAACATCAGATTGGTCACGGCAGATGCATTCTGTCTTTTAACCCTACTCATGTGCATGTCCAATTTAAATAGGAACATTCTATGAGGGTAATATATGGTTTGGGGGAAAATTGGCCATGGACATGGGACCCTCCTGCCATCTAATAACAAATTATGATCCTGATCATGAAGACCGATTGCTACACTAGCAGTCCATCATTACGTTTTTGAAGTAGGCAAGACAAAATGCTATAGTATGTACACATACCATGACGCAGCTATATGTCAAAGCCTATTCATAAATATACTGTTTGGGTGCACCAATTTTATCAAATTTAACGGCCAAAACCGGCTAGTGCTATACACAAATAATTATTTATTTATTGGTGTTTAAGGTCACATTTTAATGCACAATGACTAATCGTGATTGCAACATGGATAGAAAGTCAAGTCCAGCCAGTCGTTTATACATGTATCTATGGTGTCCATTTTTAGAGGACTTTCGCCTCAGGCAGTGGTGACCGGGTCCTATTTTACCAGTAAAACAGAGCTAGTTTACCACCAAAAACAAGCAATGCTTCATTTCCCGGGGTTTCCACAAGAAACACCTGGGGTGGAAGTCCTCAAATAACATGAACAGACAACAATCATCTGGTTGAAACAATTTTAATTCAACTTGTAAATAAGTGAAGATGCGTAGCAAAAAATATGAAACATTCTTTATAACAATATGTAAATATATAACAATACTCAGAAAATTATTTTATTTTTGTAATTATTTCTTTGTAATCAAAAAAGTTCATGTTCTTGCTCTGTTTTATGTTTCAGGCCTCATAATCTACAGAATAGCATGGGTGGTGGTGTATTTCGTCCCTTCACTGCAAGAATGCTTTGGCATTGCAAAGCCTTGTTGCACTCAAGGGACAAATTTATCAATTTTATTAACTTGGGTAAAATATAAGACATAAACCATTTAATTTTTTTTTGGTAAGTTTGCATTGGTTATAAAAAGAGAGCATGTGGCAGCCAAAAGGACCATACGGGAGGGCCTGAGAAACAGATTTTTTAACTTTTTTAGGCTGAATAAAGTTGTTCACAGGAGAAGAAAGTTATGAGATCAATATTGATGAGAAAGATCTGAAAAGTCTCTTTCCTTACAAATTTATTCTGATAATACAGTGAAACAATGCTAACTGAATAAACACTTTGCCAGGGAGAATTATTCAATCAACAGGATTATTTAATCAACAGGGATTTTGCCCCTTTCCTGTACTCAAGTGATGATCTGAGCATTTGTTCTATTGCATTTTGTTTGACAGAGCTCATGAGCTCTGTCAAACAAGATGTAATAGATTAAATGCCTGTGTTGGATGTTCTGAGGCCAAATAGGAATTCGGATTAGGATTATCCGAGTAATTTCTCGACATATAAGATTTTTTTATTGAATTAATAGAGAGTTTACTCTATAACCTATATGTAATTAATACATCAAATTTTCACTGAAGGTATGGTAAATGGTTTGGCCCTTGAAAACTGTATTCAATTAAGAGGGTTATTCAATTAAGAGATATCCTGTTAAGTGGGCTCAACTGTACACATACAGATGTAAAAATAAAATTCAAGCACTTAATTTTCCTGTTTTGCAACTTGGAATTTAACCCTTCATCCAACGAAACTGACAAAACTGGCCAGTGCTATCTACAAAAATCACAATTCAATTTTCATTATTTTAAAAAAATTTTGTCTAAAAAATATAGCTTTTGACCCCTCATTGCAACAAGCTCAGCGAGCTCGTTCCAATGAGGGGTCACAAGCTACGTTTTTGAGACAAAAAATGAAAATATTTAGTTATTCAAGTGTCGTCTGCCTTTCATGTTAGGTAAAGGGTTAACCAATTCAGACTTGTTTGACAGAGCTCTGTCTAACAAAATTGAATTGGTTAAATTCCTCATTCCAGTGATCACAAAAGCAAACAGAGAATTTTGAGTGGATTGATTTCCTCCCCGCAACACTTGGCAGTCTCACCCGTCAAAAAGAGAGGATGAGAACACTGAATCACAGACGCTATATTTTTGTTATTTACTTATTGATATTTATTTATTGGTGTTTAACCCTTTACCAAATGTAACGGCCAAAATCGGCCAGCACTATTCGCAAAAATTGTCAATTTTCATTATTTTTTGTCTCAAAAACATATGTTATGACCCCTCTTTGGAACGAGCTCAGCGAGCTTGTTCCAATGAGGGGTCATAACCTATGTTTTTGAGACAAAAAATGAAAAGATTAGTTATTCAAGAATTTTGTTTGCAAGTGTCGTTTGCTTTTCATGTTAGGTAAAGGGTTAAGGTTGCATATTTCTGCACAATTGTTTACTGTGACCACAACATGGAGATAAAGTCAAGTTTGGTCAATTGTTTATACCCATGTTTCCCACTTTAAATGACTTCCACCCCAAGCAGTGGTGACTGGGTCCTATTTTACCAGTAATACAGTTTGTTTACCAAAGTACACAGCAGTGTTCCACTTCCCAGGGTTCCCACAGGGGTAATTTTTTGTTCACGATAGGATCAGAATCTGATCACGAAAAAGGGTGCTAGTGTAAACACAGACATTAAATGTGTCATAACTCAATCACCATCCACTTTTGTGATAAGAATACTGCATACAGTATGATAGCTGTGGACTGGTTGTATTCCATGCTTGGGCAGTGGTGTCCACACGTGTTTACTAGGTAATAAAAATCATCAGCAGCAAAATTTGCACCCAATAACTTCATTAATTAAATTTTTTATGATTGTTCCTATAATTAGTGTTTGTAATCTAATATTATTAGTTACACAGTTTGTTGGTGGCCTAATATGTATATATGGTGTCAGTTAATATCATATTTGCTCTCGTCCAATATGAAATTAACTGACACCATATATACCATATTAGGCCACCGACAAACTGTAACAAATATATCTTACCGACTGCTGCATCGATGCACAGAAGTAATAACAACAGCGATCAAAATTAAAAGAGAGAATTCTCACAATGTGTTCATGTGTCTTTGCCTTGTAACAAGGCAAATTCATACATACCAAACAGTTTCATTTCAAAGGTAACATGACACACATCCACAGAATATGAAGCCTTTTAAGTTGCCTAACCTGCACTTCAGACCAAATATGGTCTTCCAACACTCAATCTTTCAACTTGAAGCATTTATCGGCTGCCGCCATTTTGAATAATCAAAGAACAAAGGGGAGATTACCCATAGCTGTCAGCATATATTGATGTTGTCAGGCAGTATATGGTTTTATAAGCAGTCTACATGTAACATCTTTGAACCAATGAAATTCCCAGATACTTGTAGAAGGTAAGATATTATTGCATCCATGGAAATACTGTCCACCCATGGAAAGTGACCAATCCACGGCGACCATACTCTATATCATTTTAGGAAGCTGTGAATTGATGCTTTAGCAACTAAGTCTCATTGCCTCAAAAAACTTGCCCACTATAGTTTATAGTTTATTGATAACAAGCTATTAATTTAAAACAGAATATGTTTTTATTTTTGGAATTCACTAAAAAAAACTTTTTCACAATCCATTCCAATGAGGGGGTCATAAGCGGAGTTTAAATGCTTTTTTGAGAATAGTACTGGCTGGTTTGGGCCATTACATTGGGAGAAAGAATTGATATACATGTAGATGAGATTTACACAAAGGCTGTTGAGTGCACAAAATTAGTTACATATGTACTCGGTTAACTGTTGAAGCACTAAAATATATTTGGTCATCAAAATTTGTTGGCAGGCTTTTGGTTTGTTACAATGTATGGGAGAATGTGGACACTCTTGCCTAAAAATTATAACAAGAGGCCTGCATTCAAAGCGCTGCTAATGCTCCCCCCCCCCCCCCCCCCCCCCCCCCAACTGCAAAATATTTTCTAAGTCAAAAGAGTGAATCAGGGCCATAATTCTGGAAAAGTGTGGAAGAAACTCAAACTACACAGGTATCGTTCCCCCATGATGCTCTATCACAACATTAAATATTATTCAAATTGGAGTAGCAGTGGCTGAGATAAAAGGGAAAATGTTGGTACAGATAGACAAAGGGATGGAAGGACAGAGGTCTCCACTAGATACCCCTTCGACTTTTCAAGTCAAGGGCATAACAAGGCAAATCCTTGCAAACTAAATAATTTCACTTCAAAGATAATATGAAACTTGTCCACTGAATACAAAGCCTTTTATTTGGGAATGCCGTGGTTTGGATTAAAGACCAAATATGGGCATCTAGCACTCTATCAGTTAATAGTAAATTTTTTTTATAACCAGAAAGTGTGACTAAACCTGTGCAATGCACAGGGTTAGTGACACTTTCTGGTTATAAAAAATTGGTAACTGCAACATCATGCACTGCATGAAAATGCACAATCTCTAAGGCTGTGCAATGCACAGGGCTAGTCGCATAATTGAGATGATCTTATTTACAACCAGAAAGAAAAGAGTGACTAACCTTGTGCTTTGCAGGCCTGAAAATAAGCTGTCTGACATTTGCAGAATGAGGTCCCCAGAGGGTGAATTTGATGATGATATCCCACACAGTGGGCCAATTTATCCTCTGGGTACCTCTTTCTGTTTAGTTTTGAGACCATGATTCAGATTGAGGTTCACAGAGGGTAGATTTAGTGATGCTACCCTGCTATGCAGGGCAGCATCACTAAATTCACCCACTGGGGACCTCATTTTGCAGATGTCAGTCTGCTTATTTTCTGGCTTGGTTAGTTGGTAAGCTAACGTGCACCAACCAACCATAGGCATTGCACAGGATTAGTTGATAGGCTGCATAAACACATTGCATAAAAATATACACCGACAGAGGCTGTACAAATCCACAGGGTTAGTTGGTTACATGTTATATATGGTGCAGGATTAACTCCTTGCAAGCTTCCGACAGATATTCCTGCACAGGAAATCTCTTGCCATTGAAATAAGTAAAATTTGAAGATATTTAAACAAATTTCCCTCTGTGAATTGCATGGACTGTTTGATCAATGTTCTCTCGAGTAAAATTGTCACAAATTTTTCAGCAAATCTAGTCATGGCTGCTTCGTTGCAGCCATGACTAGATTTGATGAAAAATAGTTTAAAACTACTCAGCAGGATTAAGAATTAAAGGAAATAATAGAAAAACTTATCCTGAATTGTGGAATCTTTTTAAAGTGAATTCCAAAAATGAAAACATATTCTATTTTCAATTAATATCTTGTTTGATGTCACTTTCAATATCTAAGGCTACATTACCACGGCACTTAAGTACAAAGCAAAGTTTAGCCAATCATTTATCAGCATGTTTCCCAGTTTAGAGGATTCGTATCCATATCCCAGGCACTGGTTACTGTGTCCTGTTACACCAGTAAACACTAATTTTTCAGCAAGATTGAAGTGAATCTCACATTCCTGGGGATGCACTTCTGGAAGTGTAATTTCACATCCAGCATCCATGGTTATCTGCTAGAGTGCTAAATTTTATGGGTCATCAAAATTTGTTCAAACGTCTGGGTTGTTAACAGGCTGCGAAAATTATAAATTTAGGGTAATTTGTATATTTTTATACTTACCAATGGCCCAGACTTAGTTAGTACTTAACTCAAAGTTATTAAGGGCCAAACACAAATTTTGAAACCCCCAATCCCCCAAATTTGCTTGCAAAACCGAAAATTAAAAGCCCTATCTGGCCCTCCACACATTTACTCTCCGAAGACATCATGAAGTGACCGGAATTGGCGCCAAGATCATTCTTTGTAGAAGAGAGTACTACATAAAAATTCAGTGGGGAGGTATGAGTGCCCACTCATGGGAGGGCCATTTCCGTCTGGGCCATTGGTAAGTATAAAAATATACAAATTACCTTAAATTTATAATATTTTTACACTGTAAACCAATGGCCCAGACTAGCTGAATCGTAAAAAGGTGGAGGGCCTCGGACTTCGGAATTAGTAGATCAACATAGTTCCAATCCTGTAATCCAAGGTGAAAGGAAATTAAAATTATTAGGAATTACATGTATGTCTCTCTATACAGTAATAGAGAAGACATATCATACAAAAGGAGCCCAGTTCCAAGTAATTCTGTGTACTTAGCATGAAGACTATGCTAAACGGATGTAACGAGTTCCCAATTTTTAAGGCTAGCCTGGACTATTTATTTATTCATTTATTGGGGTTTAAGGTCACACATTTCTGCACAATGGCTAGTCGGGACCATGACAGTTTTACGGGTGGAGGAAGCCAGAGTACCCGGAGAGAACCACCGAGCAACTGTCAGCTCCCCAACAGAGTAACTCCACACAAGCAGGGTTAGCATTGGTTGAAGACAAGTGCATCGACGTGCAGTACGCCTTAGTCCACGACGTCGCCGTGCCCCCAGATGGGCAATGGGGGTGAAGTGTCTTGCCCAAGGACACAACGCGGTTGCTGCAGGTGGGATTCGAACTGAGGATATCTCGGCTTGCTGCCTGTACCTCTACCTACTGAGCCCCAGCACCCCCAGCCCAGACTAAGCCCCCAAAATTAGGATGGCGTATTTGAGAATGAGAGAATATCCCCCACAAACATATGTCATATACAATAAAACTCCAGCTGTATGCAGGATATAATTACAGACAAAACAGCTCACTCATAGTTACATACTTATTAAGCAGGAGGAGAGGTAAAAAAAATCCCCCCCCCCCCCTTTTTCTTTTGAAGGAATCTTCAAAAAGAAAGAGGGGAGCGCTCTGGAATCAGTAAAAGTGGTACCAAAAAACTATTAATATTCGTCGAACAGGCATTCGGGTATTAATTTATTATTAATAAATGGTGCTTAACGCAACTTCAGAAGTTAAGGCAAAAGCGAGGATCCCGGTAATTAATATTGCCCACTATATAGCATACACTGGAGACAGCATACGCATATAGGTCGAAAACCGGTGATATAATATATAACATACACATGTCCAATCGAACCACAATGAACAATCTCTGGAGAGTAAACACACTTTCGAGGTATCCCACAGGCGACCCCATTCAGGTGTACAATAAATTCCAGTAACAACACTCCCCTACGTGTACTATCCGATATCTGACACTTTAAACGTGCGAATATACAAGATCAGTACCGAATATTAATAGAAACCTGGATCTAGAAATGGAAATAGATATGATTAACAGGCTCCGACACGGACCGCCCCCAAAATAATTAATAAGTTCTAAGGTCCATAAAATACAATAAAGCGTCAGCCTAATAATTATTATGCGCGTGAGCATTAAAATCCCGCATGTAATCATCTGAATACCAGCTAACAGGTTATGCAGCCTTTGAGGTACCCAAAGACTAGCAATTATGATAAGAGAGCTTATACCTCCGGTAGGAGAAACTCTCTTATGCAAGAATTTGATGGAAGATTTGTCCAAAGCGGACAACTTGTTAGTGGGATTTTTGCTCGGAATGATAGCTGTAAGCCATCCGAGACTACACTTCTCACCTCACTGCAGACGACCCGGTATATGACGGATAGAAAGATGAACATGATGCTTCATGACGTAAAGGAAAATCTTCTCCATTAGTTGGCATAATGGAAATGAATGGGTGCCGCCCTGGTTCCCGATGTATGCTACTACTGTCGAGTTGTCCGACCAAATTTGAACATGGATGTCCGTTATTATGTGAATCCAATGTTGTAGCACTATCTATATTGTCATCATCTCTTGATGTTTATGTGATTATCCTAGAACCGAGGGTCCCAAAGAACCTGACACTTCAAGACTGCGGACTTAGGGTCGCGCCCCAACCCGTCTGACTCACATCCGTCATAATCGTAAAAGCCGGATCTGGCCATTGCAGTGGAACTCCCTGAGTTAACCACTGAATATCTGCCCAAATCTGAATAAAGAAAATCTGGAGGGGACGTGCGTTCAGCCCATCAGAATGAGATCCACAGCCGCTCCAACAGTCGCATGAATTCCCTCACTATTAATGCTTCTGAGTGTAGACAAAAGCGACTGACTAATTTTGCTCTGGGTAATGGCAGACGAACCAGATTGTTGTCAGTCTCAAAGCTCATCCCCAAGTGAATAGACATGTACGGAGCTAGATCCGACTTTTTCTCATTTACGATGAAATCGAGACGGAGTAATAGAAGGAGACACTGAACATCGTTCTGAAGAATAATTCTGTTGCTGTATCCCTGTAGAAGGTCATCCAAGCAAGCCGACGTTACTGCAGACGAATGAGCTCATAAGTATGACCTTTCCGAGTTCATTGTTATTCGAGTGAATGCCCAGGGGGCCAGATTCAGACCAAAGCATATTGCTCTGAACTGATACACCTTCCCTTGTACTGCGAACCGCAGGTACTTTTATAATGCCGAATGTACCAGGACATGAAAGTACGCATCCTTAGATCTATGCTTGCCATATAGTCTATCACTCGAACGCTCGCTTTCACCGACCGAATGGTCTCCATAAATAAATTTTTGGAGCCATGATAAGCTTGTTATCCAGCTCAAGTCTATTACTGGTCGGAGCGAGCCTTCTGGATTCAGTACGAGGAACAGGTGACTGTAAAAATCTTGAGAATCCTGATTCTCGACGCCTGTATTGCTTCCTTGATAAGAGAGCTTATACCTCCAGTAGGAGAAACTCTCTTATGCAAGAATTTGATGGACGATTTGTCCAATGCGGACAACTTGTTAATGGGGTTTTTGCTCGGAATGATAGCTGTAAGCCGTCCGAGACTACACTTCTCACCCACCGATCTTCCGTGATTATTATCCAGTTTTTTGTGAAGCTTGACAACCTTCCACCAACTGGCCAGCAATTGAGGTCTAAAGCATCACCTGTATGACCTGCGAGGCTTACAGGAGGAGGAACCACATCCTTCCCGTGAAAAACCTCGTCAAGTCGGCCTAGGGGCTTCTGACCTATAGTCCCGATCAGATCTACACCCCTTTCCCAAGTCACTATTCTGATTAAATAAGAGTAATTATAAAAGTTTTTTTTGTACTCTCATGAGGAGTTTCCTTTTGACGATTTTTTGTCTGGAACGCCCTCCTTACTCTTGTCTGCTGAAGTGGGTCATTGATACGCTGACTTCAAAAGCAGAGTACTAGACGCTTTCTTAGTAGCCTGTTCATAGACTAACGAAAGTTAGTCATCGAATATAAAATATCCAGAAACCGAAGCAACTCAGAGAGAGCTTTTCACCTTGTCATCTTATCAGTGATGACGACGCAAGGGCAGCATCACATCTGATTAACTACAGGTTAGCCACTGTTAGGGCGGAGTTTCCCTGGAAAGAACTCGAAGAGAGGTACGAAAGTCCTCAAATTCCTTGGCCTTGAGACATTGCGCCATAGCTCTTGTAAGGTGATCTGCATAAGACATAACGTCCAAATTTGCTCTATTTGAAGAAATTGCCATCACAATTGTGTCTGAACAAATAGTGAATGATACAGGTAAGGATACCTCTAGATCCCCGGCCTGCTCATCCAAACGCAGAAGAACTCTCTGAACACCGACCGTTTTTAAATAAACGTGGTCCAAAAAATGATATGTATACGGAAGATGAAGATAAGAAACCGCCTTCTTCCTTGCACTCAAGAGGATAAATACGGCGTCATCTATATGGCCGAAAGCCTGTGACACCTGCATAAACTGAACCGGAAAAGAAAGGACTTCCTTTTTTGTCCGGATAAAGTCTGCCTTGTTCTCCCTTGTCGTCGCAGCATTCTGATTCAGCGGAACAAAATCAGGGTAGTATTGATGGATGAAAGCCATCGCAACCATGTACTGTTCCAAAAGGGAAGGGTAATCCTCTTCCTTATCCCTTTCACCATCCGAGAGAATCAGTTGCGAATCTCGGTCCATTGCATCTGCGTGAACAGACGACTGGACCGACCCATCACCGTCCAACAGCTCATATTCTGAGTCTGAGGGAGGCTGCATCTGCACTTGCTGGGATGCTGCGATCAGCTGCGCAATCTGCAACAGCAAGTCCGTCATCGAGGCCTGAAGAGCAGCAGTCTTCCATTCCTTAGCCGCATGCTGCTCCTGGGATGGTGTGTCAGAAACAGATCCTTTCTCCGAACGTCCCGAAGATTATAGGCCTCATCTCCCTAGCTACCGGATGGTCCGACTTCACAGGCGAAGAGTGGTTCCTTCTTCGTGCAACAGGCTGGATATCCGAAGTTGGGTAGCTAGGATGCGGTCGTGTGCTCTTAAATAACGTAGCAGAGGAATCCATGACTGAAGCTGACCCCGGCTGCAGACTAGACGGAGCGTTTGGAGCGGCGTGCGGACATATGCTCCTCTCTTGTGCAAGTTTCCAACCAGAAAATGTCATTTCGGCCTTGTGAAATGTAGCGGAGGAAGCCTTAACTGAAGCCAACCCCGGCTGCAGACTAACAGAGCGTCCCGAGTGGATGGCGGACATATGCTCCGCCTTGTGCAAGTTTCTCAAAACAACATCTGATCCCAGACGTTGCTAGATTAGAGAGGGGGGCCTCTCCCGCTCGCGGTTTATCAGACCTCGCCGAGTACAAGAACTTGCTGACTTCCTTCCTATTTCCGTCGTCGCTGGGTGAGCTATTTACATTCTAGTGCTCGCTCTACCCAATCCACTTCCTAGACCGCAATGGACTTACCCGGCCCCACGTATTGAGTACTGCTTCACCGGTCGAGCTGGCTGCTTGCAAAAGATTAAAACCTTTAACCAAAGGCCTTAACTCTTGCAATAATGAGCACTTCAGCTAGCTCTATATGCTCCATGGAGCGTGAAGACGGTAGCACACTTGGATGGGTGTCAGAATATCATCACCATGTTCATGTTCCTCTGAAATAGAAACTGACAGAATGAATTAAAACGTGGTTAGAGGTCCTGATCTTCTGAACCTTACTGCCAACAACGTACTGTGACACCCGACTCCAACATCAGTCATCCCAGTGCAACATAAGAATGACAGGAGTCCACAGGAGTGTTTCAGCTAAAGTCAATATCAGTCCTCCAAACTCCACAACAATATATATATATAACTGAGATACATGAATAATGGCAGTCACAATAAAATTCAAAATATTTTTTGTAAACAAAATTTTTTGAAAAAATGCCCAAGTTCCCAAAGGGAACATTAAGAGGCCAAAGGCATCCCGATAGAGCCTAAGTGTGGACAACATCCAAAATTTTTGAGCTACACTACTGGAATAATAATCCTACAGTATACTACCTTAATAGAATATAAAAAACTACCTATATATGAGGATGTTGACAATGTAAACAATGTCAATGTAAACAAAACATCAGGCACACAAAAAGGCCCAAAGTCAGAATCAATAGAAATGCTATCAGATGCAAAGCTAGATCTTCTACACGAAGAAAAAAAGATACATCGCATAGAAGATGCAAGACTAAATGGCCTAACACCCCTAGGGTGAGGACGTAACCCTGGGGAAGAAACATAATAATATTCTGTAACAAATGTTAAACTCCCAAGAAATTTAATAAAAAATTTCAATAAAAAATAGCCAAAAAGCTTAAGAGTTTAACAGGAAGGGTTCATGGAAGGATAGGGAAGGAATACTTAACAAACAGTGGAATAATCATTTTCAAAAATGATGATGTCAGGCATATGTCCCGAAATTGGGAAACATAAAATAATTTTACAAATATTATGAAGTTACAGCCCTGAACGTTCAGTCCAAAACCACTGTTGAACACTTCCTTTATCCAATAACAGCCTTGTATCCACCAATTCTTGCATTGATTTGTGTCTGGCATCCTCAAAAAAGGAGATTTTAAAGCACAGATGTCATTTCATTGTTGATGACTTTAGGGCCAAACAAAGAATGATGTTGGCGCCATTTCCGGTGACTTCCTGACGTCTGCGCATGCGTGGAGAGTAAATGTATGGAGGGCCAGATAGGACTAATAATGTTCAGTTTTGCAAGCAAATTTTGGGGATTGGGGGTTCAAAATTTGTGTTTGGCCCTTAATAACTTTGAGTTAAGTACCAGCAAGCCTGGGCCATTGGTTTACAGTGTAAAAATCAAAGCTGTCTGACATTTGCAGAATGAGGGCCCCAGAGGTTGAATTTGATGATGCTATCCCATACAGTGGTCCAATTTATTCTCTGGGTACCTCTTTCTGTTTAGTTTTGAGACCCTGATTCAGATTGAGGTTCACAGAGGGTAAATTTAGTGATGGTACCCTGCTGTGCAGGGTATCATCACTAAATTCACACTCTGGGGACCTCATTTTGCAGATGACAGTCTGCTTATTTTCTGACTTGGTTGTTAAAATTTAAGGAAGACTGCTGAATTATTACAAGGCAAATTTATAGAAACAGGATAATTTTACTTCAAAAATAACACGAAGGACATCCACAGAATATGAAGTCTTCAAGCTGTGGTACCTGCACCTTACAGTGGAGGTCACATATGGGTTTCTAGCATTCAACCGGTCATATACAGAGAGAGTCAAGTCAAGATCAACCAACATTTATGTCATTTTTATTTATTGGCATTCATGGTCATTTTAAGCATACTATTTATATTGCAGCAAGAGCATATTTCTGCCAATACAAGTACAGTGGAGCCCACGTAATTGGATATCTCTTAACTGAATAACTCTGTTAATTGAATATAATTTCCCAACAAAAAACATTTACCATACCTCTAGTGCAAATTTGACCTGTTAATTGAATATATGTTAAGAGTAAACTCCTGTAATTGAAAAAAAAATCTTGTAACCTGTCGAGAAATTACTGTGATTCTCTCCAGTTTTCCTTTGTTAACAGACCTATTTGGCCTCAGTACATCCAAGACAGGCATTTCAGGCTCAAAGAGCTCTGTCAAACAAGGTATAATAGAATAAATGCTATGTTTATCTCTGGAATACAGAAAAGTGACGCAATCCCTATTAATTGAATAACCCTGTTAATTGAATAATTTTCATTGGCAAAGTGACTATTTAATTAACAGGGTTCTACTGTAAAAGCCTCTAGATGAAAAAAAAATCTGCATTGAATATAGCAACTGCCATGTGCGATCATTCGATTAAGAAATGTTTTACCTGCACTCAATTGGCATCGTGTTCTTATACATGCCAAGGTGACCAATTTTGGTAACAGTAATTAAATGGTAAACAAATCAACAGCTCAACAAATTAAATTAGACTAGATCCTTTTTTGCCATGATGATATTTTTATATAGGCCTACCATGTGT
Source organism: Pictodentalium vernedei (assembly GCA_031216915.1). Classification (NCBI taxonomy): domain Eukaryota; kingdom Metazoa; phylum Mollusca; class Scaphopoda; order Dentaliida; family Dentaliidae; genus Pictodentalium; species Pictodentalium vernedei. Next base: position 229,948,817 of record CM062293.1, read on the forward strand.
TAAACATTAAAAATAAAACAAAGAATCACACAGATGAAACACTACTATAAACTTCAGCAATTACAGTACATGCAGAATGAATGGGGATTACATCATGCATAACGCAATACCATGACATCATGGTCTTCATTCATAGAATTTGAATGACTGTCTAAACAGGTGCCATTAAAATCTGACCCAAACCCTTCATTATGTGAACAAGTCGAGAAAGGGAGGAAGAGGAATACTGTAAGATAAATTGATTCCCGGTATTAGCACACTGCTAATTTTTGAGATGGTATATTGAAGTCTTGAATTCGTCTCTGGGTCAAACAACCAACAAGTCCTAACGGACTTGCCAATATATGCCCAGAGAAGAGGGCTCGACTTCAATATGCTATCTCACAAACTGCTAGAGGGGTGATAACCTATATAATATATATCATACCTGCAAAACAATTGTAAAGTGAAGTCTAGTCTATCATTTATATTTATGTTGCCCACTTTTGGGAACTCACACATTGGGCATTGGTTACCAGGTCCTATTATACCAGTAGAACAGACCTTGTTTACCAAGGTAATTTGCTTACTTAGAAGGGCCCATACTCCAAGCATTCATCATTGGGTTCTACTGACTGGTCTGCATATTCTGAAACATGCCAAATGGGATTGACATTACCCTTCACAATGAGATATCAAAATTATTTTGGAAGTGAAAAAATGTAATTATTTATAAGGATTTTCCAAGTGATCTACAGGGGACCTGCTTGGAAGTGAACAAGTTATTGATAATGAAGTATTAGAGTGATCCCCACCCCCAACTGTACAACATCACTCAGTTTCTGAAATGAAAGTCACACTCCCCACTACCAGATTTGTAAGCTTGTCAAATTTGCTAATCAAAGCCATGCAGTAAAGGAATAGAGATCAGTATTTACCATACTGGATCACATGAGCTGGGGTGGGGCACATGTCACCTTTGTTTCCAGAACAAATCACAGGCACAATCCTAGTCAGAAAATGGTGGACGTGACCTTGACTCAATGTCAAATAAATAGGTATATTGGTGTGTTACACTCTTGTTCATTTGTGTTAAAATTGACTTTTATAGTAAGTATCAATTGTAATATTATTAAGAATTTAATAAATCTGAATTGAAAACAAAACTTTAGGTTAAGAACACATAGAAATATGACTGCACACAAACTGAATCTAGTTGCTTATCTTCGTTGCTTTGCGAAGCAAAACTGAGCTACCATTGTGAAAGTTCAGCATTGGAAATGCATTCATATAAATAAAGTATGGTAATGTCATAACATGTGACATAGGAGTTTGCATAGGTGAGTTACGTGAAAAGAAATACGTGAAAAATAAAGCGATTGACGGTAACCACTATTGTTGGCTCCCAATTTTGCTCCACACGTTTACTGTTTTGGAAACATATGTGACATATGCCTGCCCTCATATAACCCAGCATATTGCAATAAATGAAAGTGTCAATGACACTGTAGCTCAACTTGTCAAGACAAAGACATGTACATGTATAGTATGTGACACAGCAATGACAAACATCTAGGTAATGACCTGATAACAAAGGTACATATAAAGTATTCTAACGGTCTGTACATAAATACTGACTGTTGCCTGTAACAAATGTATAGGTAAAGTATTGTAAAGGTGGGTGACAGTCAGATGCTAAACTAGAAAAAAATCTTTGAGTCCCAGAGTGGGTCTGACTGAACCCCAAAATATTTGTTCTCATAGCACAGTGATAACAAAGGCACCCCAAAACACACTCATTCCTGTCCCAAGGTGAAAACAAAGGTACACAAGAAGTTTCGTGAACATCAGTTCAAAAATATGAGCTGTGTATATGTTGTGACAAAAAACTGATTGGACCTAATTTCGGTACAAAATGGCCACTGGCAGCCATCTTGAATTTTGGACCGCACCCAGAAACACTCATTCTCGTCCCAAGGTGTTAACAAAGGTACCCAAGAAGTTTTGTGAAGATCGGTTCATAAATACAGCCTCTAGCTCAAGCCATATTGACATGTGCACTTCCACTGTATAAGTAGCACTGAATAAATCAAAGTTCATCTAATTTGCATAATTTCTGCACGAGAAAAAAACCCATACTATATGTGATGTATTCCATGTTACTAAACATTCATACAAAAATTTATTCAAATCAGAACTTTCATACAAAAGTTCTGTACAAAAGACTGATTGCACTAATTTTGGTACAAAATGGCTGCTGGTGGCCATCCTGAATTTCGGACCACACCCCAAAACACTCGTTCTCATCCCACGGTGATAACAAAGGTACTCAAGAAGTTTCGTAAAGATCGGTTCATAAATATGGCCTCTAGCCTGAGCCGTATAGAAGTTGTGTACAAAAAACTGATTAGACATAATTTCGGTACAAAATGGCCACTGGCAGCCATCTTGAATTTTGGACCACACTCAGAAACTCGTTCTCGTCCCAAGGTGATAACAAAGGTACCCAAGAAGTTTTGGGAAGATCGGTTCATAAATACAGCCCGAGCCTTATTGACAGGTGCACTTACAGTGTATAAGTAGCACTGAATAAATCAAAGTTCATCTAATTTGCATAATTTCTGAACGAGAAAAAAACCCGTATTATATGTGATGTATCCCATGGTACTAAACATTCACACAAAAAATTATTCAAATCAGCGCTTTCATATGAAAGTTCTGTGCAAAAATCTGATTGCACCAAATTTTGTACAAAATGGCTGCCATTGGCCATCTTGAATTTCGGACCGGACCCCAAAACACTCGTTCTTGTCCCACGGTGATAACAAAGGAACCCAAGGAGTTTCGTAAAGATCGGTTCATAAATACGGCCTCTAGCCAGAGCCGTATTGGCATTTGCACTTACAGTGCTGAAAGTGACACCAAAAAACATCAAAGTTAGTCTAATTTGCATAATTTACACACGAGAAAAAAACCCGTATTATATGTGATGACTCCCATGGTACTAAACATTCATACACAAAATTATTCAAATCAGAGCTTTCATATGGAAGTTCTGTACAAAAAACAGATTTCTGCATCGTCGGTACAAAATGGCGGCTGGAAGGACGACGGGCCATGGCATAAGCTCAAATTTGGCTTCGCCAAAGTTGGGCTAATAAAAATGGAAAATGGCATAAAGTGAAATGTTTTCGCATTTCTTTTTCAACAGGTGAGATTCTACAATAGTGCCGCAGACCGACTTTTGACAACACATGGACAAGAGGACCTAACCCTTAGCCAAAAAGAACAGGAATTATGGGTGAGAGTTGTTTTCGGGATCGATGGACATGATACATGGACATAGATCCAGATCTTAAGTGGCCCACTCACAGTTGGTGTATATATACATAAAAATCAAACCAACAAATAATTAGAATGCAAGGGACTGCATCTTTCCATGTTGGGTACAGGTACACCCTCTCATAATATGGGGGGGGGGGAGGTGTCAATGCCATCAGATTTTGTTAGCATGAGGCGATGCTGTGAATTGTTAATTGTTGTTGTGAAAATTTTATGGTCTTCTCCCACCACCAGAACTTATTTTTGCACTGTGTTCTTGCAAGTAAAAATGTTTAAAGTCAGGGCTGTGAGATATTTTTGTCGGAATAGGCTGGTAAAATCTTAACAGAAAAACACTGGAATTCCACCATTTGGTGTAAAAGTTTCTTGGCCTTTTCTCACATTTTTTAATTTTATCACACTGGTGCCAGCATTTGAAGTATTGAAAATTTTCATGCCAGTATTATCTTATTTATGGCCTCTGCAAGTTTTCCACGCTCTGATATTATTATTGTATCATGATTTCCACCAAAGAACTGAACATTTGTTTTTCCATCACACAAATTTGCTGTACCATAGTCAGTGCTGACTGGTAAGGAATACTCAGGATCGTTCTTGACACGAAGCAAGTGAATGTCACCTGAAAAAAAGAACAATAGGAGCAGAAGATCATTGCCCTGTTTTCTATATTATGACAAGACCCCAAAATGTTCTCATTAACCCTTTACCCAACATAATGGCCAAAACCAGCTAGCGCTATTCTCAAAAAATCGCCAATTAATTTTCATTATTTTTTGTCTAAAAAACATAGGTTATGACGAGAGGTCATAACCTATGTTTTTTGAGACAAAAAATGAATAAAATTAGTTATTCAAGAATTTTTTTTTGCAAGTGTCGTCAGCTTTTCATGTTAGGTAAAGGGTTAATTCAATATCAAGGTTTAATGTAACTGAACACAAGCTGCAATTTTGTAATAGCAAAAATTGGTGTAGAGGACTTGTGCTAATTGAATAGCCATTGGTAAACCATCTCATGAGCATTAAACATCTACTCAGTCATACAAAAAGTATGTAAATTGCCTATATTCAGTTACCAAATTATGAATTTGATACATTTAATAATCGAGAGAGCTCTGTTAGACAAAAGTAACGAATTAACCCTTAAATGCTCATTAATTTTTACAATAAACAGTGTGTATACCTGTACACAACTGCAGAGGACTTAACAGTAATTTTACATCATTGTTGGCTGCCTGCACATGCAGCCAACAATAATGTAAAAAAAACAAGAGGCCCCAGGGGGTCTGAGGGCGCTCACCTGACAAAGTAGCCTAAATATAAAAACCCAGGGAATTGATTTCAACAAGTTGCATCTGACCCTCCTTAGAAAAGCTTATACCAAATATCCAAAGATTCAGACCAGTGGATCTAAAAAAAAAAAATAATTTTAAAGAATATTTTTCATATTGAAATAAGTTAGAATTCTGGCTCCCATAGGAAGGCCAAATATGAACACAGGGACTTGGCTTGAACAAACTTGAATCTCACCTCCAGAGGGATGCCGTTTTCCAAATATCAAAAGATTTTGACTGGTGGATGTGAAGAAGAAGATTTTTGAAGAATATTCCTCATTTTGAACTAAGTTATAATTTAAGCTCCCACAGGGAGCCCAAATATCGACCCAGGGACTTGGCTTGGACAAACTTGAATCTCTCCCCCCCAAGGATGCTGCATGCCAAATGTCAAAACATTCCGACAGCTGAATCTGAAGAAGATGATTTTTAAAGAAAAATTCCTCATATCGAACTAAATTATAATTCGGGCTCCCACAGGGAGCCCAAATATAAACCCAGGGACTTGGCTTCAACAAACTTGAATCTCACCCCCTTAGGATGCTGCATACCGAATATCAAAATATTGCAACTGCTGGATCTGAAGAAGATGATTTTTAAAGAAAATTCCTCATTTTAAACCAAGTTACAATTCGAGGTCTCACAGTGAGTCCAAATATGAACCTAGGGACATGGCTTAAACAAACTTGAATCTCACCCCCCTAAGGATGCTACATACCAAATATGAAAACATTCCGACTGCTGGATCTGAAGAAGAAGATTTTTAAAGAAAATTCCTCATTTTGAACTAAGTTATAATTCAGGCTCCCACAGTGAGCCCAAATATGAACCCAGAGACTTGGCTTGAACAAACTTGAATCTCCCCCCCCCCCCCCCTAAGGTTGCTGCATACCAAATATCAAAAGATTCTTATTGGTAGATCTGAAGAAGATTTTTAAAGATTCCTCATATTGCACTAATTTAAACATTTGGGCCCCCAAAGAGAGCCCAAATATGGACCCAGGGAATTGATTTCAATAAACATATGAAACAATCTTCCAAAGATGTTATATGTGAAATTTGAAAGCTTTTGGAGCAGTGGTTTGGGAGAAAAGTAGTGATAAATGTTTTTCCCATTACCCACAGTGTTAAAAAATGCTGACTCCGCACTTTTTCAAAGTCCCAAAAAGTACCCCATGATAAAACCGATAGCAATTTTTTTTAACCATTCCTTTCTGTTGGTCTTAAGGAAGCTTCACCCCAAATAAGAATTCTCAGTGCTGTGTGGTTTTGGAGATATGGGCGTGCTCTGTGGTTTTGGAGATAGAACTTCTCTTGAACAATTTGAGTCTACACCTCAAAAGGAAGCTGCACACCTAATATCAAGTCTCTGCTACTGCTGGTTCATGAGAAGAGATTTTTTAAGATTTAGGCTCACTTTTTGGGCATGTCCCTACCAAGGGGCGGGTCAGCTTGATTTGAACAAACTTGAATTGACATATGATAGAGAACATGCACAGCAAATTTTGTTGAATTTGATCCAGCAGTTCGTGAGAAGAAGTCGATAATGTAAAGTTAATGCTGGACGACGTTGGATGGAATGTGATCAGTAAAGCTCCCATTGAGCTTTGCTCAGGTGAGCTAAATAACTAGACTGAAGCATGCCCCCACACAGCATATGGACACAGGAGATTGAAGAGCAAACTGATTTGTTCCTCGTACATGAGCTGTGTCTGTAAGACACATATGATGTCCCCGCAAAGTCTACCACATCATATTGGTGAAATTCAACAAATAAGAGGGGTGTGTCCATCCACATTAACTCACAAACGCATGGCATGCAATAAACCTAGGCTTATTACAAATCTGCAAAAAAATGTCCGGTCATGTACATGCATAGCAAAACAGGTCAGAAATTTGGAAAAGTCCACAGTGACAAAAAATCTAACATTGCATTAAAAAAGTCCAAAATCTCCAAAAAATGTCCATAAGGGTTAATGTAATCGTATATTGAGCATTTAACATATATATGAAATATACTGAGTCAAAAAAGAAAGTATAATTAACTTTCAGGAGCAATTTTTTTTAGTATTCTTCACTTCAATCCCAAACAAATTATTGTAAATGCATATTTCGAGTCTAGCTGTATGAATTTGCATAATTCCATATTCTTACTGTTGCCAGCATCACGTCAGGGCGTCGCAATTCAGACATGGGGTGAAATGAAAAATTCACACATCCAGTCAATAGCGTATATGTCCACCATTTGCCTCTTGGATGGAAAGACATTGATGGCGCATGGACCTGATAAGTCTCTGGATGTCACTCTGTGTTATTGCATTCCACTCCTGCCTTAGAACATTACGTAAATCGCCTAACGTCTGAGGTCATGAAGTCGTACCCGACGGTGCAGTTGATCCCAAAGATGCTCGATTGGTGACATATCTGACAAAAGTGGGGGCAGGGAAGAAGTTCGATGCTTTGCTCCTCAAGAAAGTCACGACAGATACGCGCCACGTGACATTGGGCATTGTCTTGCTGGAATAATTGCAATCTGATGTTAGCATTGAACAGCGGGACAACAACAGCGTTAAGAATTTCGTCCCTATATCGCTGTCCATTCAGATTATCATCGATGAAGATCAACTGCATTCGATGGTGGAAGGAAATTCCTGCCCAAACCATTACACTACCCCCGGTGAAACGGTCGCATTCCCGCAAGCAAGCATCAGAAAAAACGTTCTCCTCGTCAGCGATAAACTCTTGCCCTACCATCATCGCACCGTAGACAAAATCGTGATTCATCACTAAAAAGAACGGTCCTGCTCCAATGCTGCTGTGTCCAGCGAACAAGCTGATGTACCCATTCCATTCTGACGTTACGATGATGTTGGGTAAGGATTGGTCCATGGTATGGATGCCTACATCGGATGCCATGTTCAGTGAGTCTATTGCGGACAGTTTGTGCACTGATTCTATTGTTAGTTCTAGCAGGAGCAATTGCTGCTGTCGTCACCGGAAGGAAGCGATCCTGCAAGTGAGACGTCCTGATGTGTCGGTCTTGTGCAGGAGCCATAACTCTTGGTCGACCTGAATGCGGTCGGTCGGCTGTAGATCCAGTGGTTCTGTACCTTCCAATGAGACGGTAAATAGTGGCCACAGTGACTCCGAACTCAGCAGCGAGCTCATCTGGAGGTATCCCAGCCTCATGCACACCAATAGCATGCAACCTCTGATTTTCGGTTAACCTTGGCATTTTTTCAAAATGTTGGAAGACAAAAACTAGTGTGTTTTCTCAATAACCCAGGCTCTCTAGCACAACATAACACAAAGAAAATCGTCAGTCACCCATTCAATTTGACATTCTCGGGTAGCATGTGCTATTTTGAAATCCGTAGCAAAATTGTATACGGTTGGGTGAACAACAACAACATGTCATTAAAGTCTTTGCACGACTTCTTGTCCACAAACATGCAACATTAGAACTATTATATTTCATCCTTTATGCTATTTTTTCACATTTGTTTCTATTATACTTTCTTTTTTGACCCAGTATATAAAAGCCACAGCATACTGGTAGTAGCCTCCACTCATGTACAGCAAAACACACTGATAAAAAAGTCTAACATTGCAAAACAGGTCAGAAATATCCTAAGTCCACACTGCCAAAAAAGTCTAACATTGCATTAGAAAAGTCCAAAATCTCTGAAAAATGTCTGGCCAAGGGTTAATACCATCTTATATCAATGCATTTAACATATATATGGAATATAAAAGCCACAGCATACTGGTGGTAGCTCCCACTCATGTATAGCAAAACAGGTCAGACATTTTTGAAGTCCACACTAACAAAAAAGTCTAACATCGCAAAAACACAAAAAATCGATAAAATATCACTGGGTAAGGGTCTGTGGGTAAAATGTAAGCAATAACAAGAGGGATGTTACATCCCAACGCTCACCTACATTCATGCTTGATAATGTCGTTCCAATGTAACATGCCTAATATTTAGTTAATATAAATCATTAACTAGGCATCAAATGATTAATGTGGTTTATGTGATGGCTTTGGAAAGTCTATATTTCTGCATTTATTATATATCAATTCAACATAGAATCATTGGATATAAAAGCATTTTTTTCTTTTAGAAATGTTTATAATTAAGAATATGAATCGTGAGGCCAGATATTAAATCATAAATAAGAATTAGGAAAGGCTTTCATAAATCACTGAAATTGTAATTGAAGTACAATCATTGGTTGAAGAGGAGTTGCGGAAAAACATTCATTCAAGAAAGTGACTATAAGTCCCAACAAAAATACATCACATCAACAACTAAAATAAGCCTTCATGTTACTAGTAACAAGTATGAGAAAGTATTAAATAAAAAAAAAAGTTAAAAATTTTTTTTTTTAAAGAAAGTGAATATAAGTCCCAAAAATCCCCCTCAAATTCCTCAAATATGCATGTAATAAGGGTGCAACGTTACCACAATGTAGTTCAGTAACCCATGCATACAATATCAATTGCCTGGAAAGACACATAGAAACAGAACTCACCTTAATACCTCACCTTAACACAAACTTTTAGAACTTAAAATTGAGTAAGTCAGAGAAAAACGTGAACATTGTAACGGAAAAAAGAAAAGAAATCAGTTAAATTTCTGCATACAGTAGGGTTAATACCTACAGTTGTTATTGAAATGAGAAAATAAACAGTAATGAGAGGTGAAGGCACCACAATCTGCACAAAAGCTGACTTTAACGCAAATTCTTACAACACCTAAACGCTAATTCTTACAAGTTTTGGCAGAAAATCAGCCTCAAATTCCTCAAATATGCATGTAATGAGGGTTAAATATTACTGCAATGGAGTTCAGTAACCCAAGCATAGAATATTAATCGCCTGGAAAGACACATAGAAACACAACTCACCTAAACACAAAGTTTACAAAGTTTTACAACTTAAAATTTACTAAGTCCGAGAAAAACATGAAAATTTTGACTGAAAAAAAAGAAAATTTCCGTTCAATTTCTGCATACAGTAGGGTTAATACCTACAGTTGTTATTGAAATATGAAAATCAACAGTAATGAGAAGTTAAAGCAGCACAATCTGCACAAAAGCTCACTTTAACACAAATTCTTACAACACCTAAACGCAAATTCTTAGAACAACTTTTGGCAGAAAATTTTAGGTGACATTTGGAAAAAAGTCGTAGTATCAGGGTTAAATACTGTTCTGATAGTCCCCTACAACCTACATATGCAATATCAAAGGCCTGAGCCCACTGATGTTTGAGAAATTAACCTTAACATTAAATCTTACAATATTGGACACGCCGGACGCTGACGCCCGAGGTTATGACAATAGCTCACCACATCTTACAGATGTAGGTGAGCTAAAAACACAGTATGAGATGCATAGCAACAGGGCTGAAAGTCAAAGTGGACTCGTACAATAACTTTAACACAAGTGTTGATGCCGACATGCCTCGAGTCATGACATAAGCTCACACAACTTTGTTGGCGAGCTAAAAATTTACCAAGTTCAATAACCTGTAATTTTGTGAAATATTCAAGCAAATCCAAATACTGACAATATGCACACCCCTGGTATATGTACAAACATGATGTGAAATAAAAAACTCCAAGCTTGAAAATTGTGACAGGAGATAGCCGGACAAACAAAGTACCCTAGATGCGAACAGAGGATGGACAGATGGCAGACAGGAGGATGGAGAAGGGTAGAACAATATGCCCTCTAACTCTTTGTTGAGGGGGCCAAAAAAACCCACTACCATCATAATGGCAGCCTAATGATAAAGTTCTCAAGGAAGAATACAATTTTGGGCAACTTTTTCAAGGCAATGTAAGAGGGGCAGTTTGGATCTGTCTGAGGACTGAAGGTAGTGTTGAAACATTTAATCAACATTGAGTAGATTTACATTATTAATCGATATTAAAATCACCTATTGACTAATCACCCCCTTCTACCAACCACAACATATCATTGCCCAAAGTTGTGTCGTTACCAGCATGCAAGCATTAGACAATCATAATTTACCTTGTAAAAGGATGTTCACACTGTAACATGTGTTTTGGATGATTGAAATTCGTGGTGATATTCTGTGCAAAAAACCAAAGAATCGTCCTATTTTCAACAGCCTCAACTTATTTCCGAACACAGTTTATTAAACCATGAATAGGCTATGATTACCTATCACATTTATGACGTGTCTTTCCATGTCATTTGATTAGTTCAGGTTGATGATAATCGGCAGATACAGTGGGAACATCTCTAGTTTCAAAATTTTACAACACAGACACTGGTTCAGTTGGAAGCAAGTAATGCTTCCTGGTCGCAATGAGATTCTCAAATTATTTCGGTGTATTATGTCAGCGAATGGCTGTTCAACGATGTGTGTTGAAAATATGGAAGAGGACATTTTGGAGTTAATTCCCATGTATTGCACCAATTATAAACCACAAGTTAAAAGTGGAAAATTGATGTTATTTTAATGTCAGGTTGGGTGTAACGACAGGTGCTGCCTGCCTTTGTACTAGTGTTGTGGCGATGGGTGTCAAATAGTTGGATAGTCATCGACTAATGGCTGATGACTGGTTGGCTACAAAATTCTCCAATCGTTTCAACACTAAGACCACACAAAATAAAATGATTCTCAGACATTTTTTTTTTTCAAATCAGTGAAGGAGGGAGGGCTTATTTTTAAAAAAAATTTCTTGCATATAATGACTATGGATTGAGAGGCTTCCTGCTGTTTTTTCAGGCACAGAATGTACACAAAGTGCATAAGTATACAAATTGTCTCATCTAATATTTAATCCTCAAGGTCTAATTCCAAATTTGATAATTTTTTCCACACAAGGTGACCCTGGCTGTAAAAAGTGTCATTTAACCCTATAAATTAATAAATAAATTGATCACTTAGCTGCAACAGAGCAGGTGTCCCAACATGCTATCTTTGGGGAAACTTACAAGCTACATTCTAAGTGCCTTGCAGTCGTTTCTAGGAAAGTCATGGCTGAAGACTTACCTAGAAACAACTGCAAAGCCACAAAATGCAGACTGTCTTTAGTTATGCTCTTCAGATTTCAGCTGCATACATCAATAAAAAAATCTAAAAAAAAAGTTTTGAGTCGTCCAATTTTGTAGTAATACTGAAAGACAATAAAAACTTTCCAATGTGATCGTTCCATTTCAGTGAGGGATTGTCTGAGAATCAAAACATTGAAAACCCTCCTTCCCTAACCAATTTAAAAAAAAAAATGGTCTTAGAATGAATTTATTTTGAATGGCATATGGGTTAAAAGACCATGCCAATAATGTCTTATATCACCATTTCTTTGGTAAACTCAAAGAATCTATCATTCTATAAAGCTGATCAAGGTTCTGGAAAAGTTAACAAATGAATATCAAAGATAATTTAACCCTCTTCACACTGATGTCAAAATACAGAAATTTCAAGTTACACAATACAACTGGGAATAATGATCAATTCAATCTTGTTTGACATAGCTCATTGATTGGATTGGTTACATCCCTAGTTGCAATATGGGGAGAACAATGTAATTTGACATTTTGCACAGAGGGTTATTCCTTTACCTAACATGAAAGGAAAACGACACTTGCAAATAAAATTCTTGAAAAACTAATTTTTTTCATTTCTTTGCATCAAAAACATAGCTTATGAGCCCTCATTGGAATGAGCTCAGTGAGCTCATTCCAATGAGGGGTCATAAGCTATGTTTTTTGAGAAAAATAATGAAAATTGAATGCTGATTTTTGTGAAAAACGCTGGCCAGTTTTGTTTGGCCATTACATTGGATAAAGGGTTAAGGAAACTCTCTTGCTACTTAAATTGTCTCAAGTTCAGTAAATCAAAAAATCAGTTATTCACTTTTTTGAGCCAGCGAGAAGCAAACAAAATGATCGTTTGCCCAATTTGTACAGTTTTGCAAAAGAAATACTTATTTACCTATGTTGTGTAATCCAGTATATATATGTACAAGCCGCGAAATAAGCAGTCGGACAACGGTCATTGACCAACGCGAATAGGGCTTCGACTGATCCGAATAAATTATTGCCCGACATTTTGTCCGGCAGGAGTATCTTTGCGCCACCATTACTTGCAAATGACACATCTGCACTCAGTCTCAATGCAAAGTTCAAACTTTACAACAGCTCATACTTTTGATAATTCGCGTTCAAAAACATGCTTCGTTTGATTAATTTTCTAATCTACACGTTTAATTTAACACAGTCGTGGCGAAATTCATTAAAACATTTCCAAATCAATGTAAGGATTTTGACTTGAGATTCGTGTTCGAACAGTGTCAAGGTCACTCATCTCCGTCATCTGAAACAAATAATGAAAAGGGGAATTTTAAGTTATTTTTCTGCAATATCAAATGCAAAAAAGCAGAAACAAAATGAAAACAACGAACTCCGCAACGAGAGTGATTCTTCTGTGCCTACTATGCCTGGAACAAAAATAATCAAATGAGCATCGGTTAAAACCACACACTGTTGAATTTTTTTTTTTTTTTATCAAACCTGTTTCCACAATTCCACCTTTACAGAACGTCTATTTTTTCTCTTAATTTTTCTCTCATTTTCACTCCAAATTAAAACCATCTACCCATGAGTGCCATGAGAGACATCATTATCATTTATCAAAGCATGTTCCTTTCTCTCCTCCCCTATCCACTTTTTCCTCCACCATCCAATCATGTTACAAGTCAGTTGACCAGCACACATGTACAGTGTACAGGAACTGCTACTGGCTACAGGCTACATCAACCTATCTAGCGGTCTCCATCTGCTCTAGTGCAGCTAAAATAATAGGTAACAGCACTAACGTTCTGTGGTAAGTCTTTATTACAATAGTATACATGTACAGGGTAAAACATACACAGCAGCCTACATACCAAAAACAAAATTATTCTACAATATAGCAAAAATTCATCTCATGATTCTCATCATAAGGAGTCTTCAATATTTCTTGATCATATGACCATTTCATTGTTTTAATTTACAATTTTTTGAGCAAGAAAGATGAGAAAAACCTAAATAAAAATTTTGTCAGACACACTTTTAAAATGACCTACACCAATCCATCAGTGCCTGTCATTTTGACAGGCACACAAAAAAAAAATTATTTCGGGGCTTGTATATGTACTCTGAAGGTAAGTTATGTCTAATATAACTGCATCACACCTACCATTATATTTACTGAGTGGATTAACATAGTCTCGTAGCATTTTTGTGTGAATGACAAAACTCTGGGCTTTTTGTTTTCTTGCTATTTTGATCACTTCTTGAGCTGTATTATACATTCCATCCTGTAATTTTGGTTTTGGAGCTGGTGACTTTGCCATTATTTTGTCTTTAGCAAGAAACCATTTTGTCTTCTTCTGATTGGAGCTACAAGTATAAAAATAGGCCGATGAAATCGTCAGATGTGTACCCATACGCGCAACTAGTAGAAAGCTGTATGAAGGAGGGCCACACCGGATGCTGACATTATGTACACCATACATGGTATGGGTACATACAGAAATGGGTTGGAGGAGTGCCTAATTTGATGGATAAAGGGTTAATATCTTCGGATCAAATTATTAGATTTACATAAAAAACTACACAGCACAGCACATCAGTAACCTGAATACATATATAAAGTAACCTGATAATCAGATTAATATTTTTTGAGTTTTTGCATGCTGAAGAAATGGATTGGAGGAGTTCACAATTTGAAGGATAAAGGGTTAATACCATAGGATCAAATTATCAGATTTACACCAAAAACGATACAGCTTGGCACATCAGTAACCTGAACACACATAAGAAGTAACACGACAATCTGATTGATATTTTTTGAGGTATCTCATGCCAAAGGGATTGGAGGAATTTTCAATTTGCAGGATAAAGGGTTAATATCTCAGGATCAAATTATCAGATTTACACCAAAAACAATACAGCTCGGCACATTAGTAACCTGAACACAAATATAAAGTAACTTGACAATCCAAGCAATATTTTTCAAGTTATTGAATGCCAAAGGGATTGGAGGAATTTTCAATTTGAAGGATAAAGGGTTAATATCTCAGGATCAAATTATCAGATTTACACCAAAAAACTATACAGCTTGGCACATCAGTAACCCGAACACAAATATAAAGTAACTTGACAATCCAAGCCATATTTTTCAAGTTATCGAATGCCAAAGGAATTGGAGGAATTTTCAATTTGAAGGATAAAGGGTTAATATCTCAGGATCAAAATAACAGATTTACACCAAAAACTATACAGCTTGGAACATCAGTAACCTGAAGATATATATAAAGTAACATGACAATTGGATTGATATGTTTTGAGTTATCTCATGCCAAAGGGATTGGAAGAATTCTCAATTTGAAGGATAAAGAGTTAATATCTCAGGATTAAATTATCAGATTTACACCAAAAACTATACAGCTTGGCACATCAGTAACCTGAACACAAATATAAAGTAACTTGACAATCCAAGCAATATTTTTCAAGTTACGAATACCAAAGAAATGGATACGAACGCTGGACGTAGAGATGGATGGATGGATGGATGGATGGATGGATGGACAAACAGACAGACAGACAAAGGATGGACGAACAACGGATGGCCACCCTGGATGCCAGCATTATGTGTACCATACAGTTAAAACTAGAAGTCCTGTCACGAACTGTGCGCTTATCTTGGCGTAATTGCGCGTTGGAATTGCACGCAATTGCCATATCGAATAGCATCCAAAGCACGGCAGGTTCTCCTGGTAACTCATAGCAAACACAGGCAATGTTTCTGCCAATGGACCTCTGGGTTACCCGGAGGTCCATTGGCTGAAACATTGCTTATGCACAGGCAATGTGTACAGAATTTGATAGCCTTACTATGGTCATAACGCGTAGATTAACATGCAGATCGACGTGCTATTTGTGCGCATTTCATGACAGGACTTCTAGTTTTAACTGTACATAGTATGGGTACACATAAAATGCCCTCCGTCATCCACAAGACTTAAGCAGATATAATAATTAAGGCCATCATTGGTAGAAAAAAATCAACTTAAGGCCATCATTGGTGGAAAAAATCAACTTATCATAACCTGGGCTCTGCATGCAGATACATAAGCTGTATGCAAGTACTTATTATTATATAATGATATGTTGCATTTGTAAATGACTGAAAAACACTAAGAACAATCATATGCGGTGACATAGTTTCAATATCAAAGGTACAGAACTCTGATCTCAATTTGGACAAAGTATTTGGATAGATTGCAAAATGGCCGAAATTCACTGTCTGCAACATAATAGAATCTTTCCTATCCTACAAGATATACACAGAATGTATTTATTGGTATTTTTAAGGTCACATGTTTCTGCACAATGGCTAATCATGATCACGACAGTTTATGGGTGGAGGAAGCCGGAGTACCCGGAGAGAACCACCGAGCAACAGTGAGCAACTATCAGCTCCCCTACATACCAACTCCACACAAGCAGGGTTAGCACTGATTGAAGACAGGTGTGCCATCGACGTGCAGTACGCCTTAGTACACAACATGGGCAATGGGGGTGAAGTGTCTTGCCCAAGGACGCAACGCGGTTGCCGCAGGTGGGATTCAAACCGAGGACCTCTCGGCTTGCAGCCTGCATCTCTACCAACTGAGCCAATGCACCCTCAATACACAGAATGACACACACATGTTGTTCTGTGTTTATTACATGTCTTCACATCTATAAAAATAATTATTAGGACAGCAATTCATTTGACAACTATCAACAAGTTATTTTGTAATTGGTTCAGTTTCAGGGTGATCAATCATCTGCAAATGTTTACAAACACATGTGCGATTTTGGGGGAATTCCCGTGGGCAGATTTATAAATAGGCCAAACATGTGGTATACGTATGTTTGTACTATCATAGTACATGCTTATTTGAGCTAGTTCTATTTAATTTGTTATCATTAGACAGCTAATAATGATTGGTTTGAACTCTCCCTTCTAAACTTTAGAAGTAATTCTTTACACAATGATGCTTATATTTAGTCTATTGTCTTTGTGATAGCTTATTAGAATGCAATCACTTCATTAAACTGCACAGCTTCCATGATTGTGGGTCAAACAGAAATTCCAAGTAGGCAGGGTTATGTTAAGTTTTGACAATTGACGTGATCGTACAAAAATTTAAATTTTATATTAAATTTCCTTTCTTATTAGACCTACCACAATTGTTTACTACAGGCTTGCACTACTGTGGAAGTCCCTAACTCGGAAAATATACTGTCTATTTTGATCTTTCCCAAGTGATTTGGGAAAGAAAAAGTGGTGCAAAAGCACCAAGAAATGAAAGTGTCAATGACACTGTAGCTCAACTTGTCAAGACAAAGACACGTACATGTATAGTATATGACACAGCAATGACAAACATCTAGGTAATGACCTGATAACAAAGGTACATATAAAGTATTGTAACGGTCTGTACATAAATACTGACCGTTGCCTGTAACAAATGTATAGGTAAAGTATTGTAAAGGTGGGTGACAGTCAGATGCTAAACTGAAAAGAAATCTTTGAGTCCCAGAGTGGGTCTGACTCAACCCCAAAATATTTGTTCTCATAGCACAGTGATAACAAAGGCATCCCAAAACACACTCGTTCCTGTCCCAAGGTGAAAACAAAGGTACCCAAGAAGTTTTGTGAAGATCAGTTCATAAATACGAGCTGTATCGAACTTGTGACAAAAAACTGATTGGACCAAATTTTGGTACAAAATGGCCACTGGCAGCCATCTTGAATTTTGGACCGCAACCAGAAACACTCATTCTCTTCCCAAGGTGATAACAAAGGTACCCAAGAAGTTTTGTGAAGATCGGTTCATAAATACAGCCTCTACCCTGAGCCGTATTGACATGTGTGCTTACATTGTGTAAGTAGCACTGAATAAATCAAAGTTCATCTAATTTGCATAATTTCTGCACGAAAAAAAACCCCTTACAATATGTGATGTATTCCATGTTACTAAACATTCTTACAAAAACTTATGAAAATCAGAACTTTCATACAGAAGTTCTGTGCAAAAGACTGATTGCACTAATTTTGGTACAAAATGGCTGCTGGTGGCCATCTTGAATTTCGGACCACACCCAAAAACACTCGCTCTCATCCCACGGTGATAACAAAGGTACCCAAGAAGTTTCGTAAAGATTGGTTCATAAATATGGCCTCTAGTCTGAGCCGTATAGAAGTTGTGTACAAAAAACTGATTAGACCTAATTTCGGTACAAAATGGCCACTGGCAGCCATCTTGAATTTTAGACCGCACCCAGAAACACTCGTTCTCGTCCCAAGGTGATAACAAAGGTACCCAAGACATTTCGTGAAGATCAGTTCATAAATACAGACTCTAGCCCGAGACGTATTGACATGTGTACTTACTGTGTGTAAGTCACAATGAAAAAATCAAAGTTCATCTAATTTGCATAATTTCTGCACGAGAAAAAAACCTGTATTATATGTGATGTATCCCATGGTACTAAACATTCACACAAAAAATTATTCAAATCAGCGCTTTCATATGGAAGTTCGGTGCAAAAATCTGATTGCACCTAATTTTGTACAAAATGGCTGCCATCGGCCATCTTGAATTTTGGACCGGACCCAAAAACACTCGTTCTCGTCCCACGGTGATACCAAAGGTACCCAAGAAGTTTCGTAAAGATCGGTTCATAAATATGGCCTCTAGCCCGAGCCGTATTGGCATTTGCACTTACAGTGCTGAAAGTAACACCAAAAAACATCAAAATTAGTCTAATTTGCACAATTTACGCACAAGAAAAAAACCCGTATTATATGTGATGTATCCCATGGTACTAAACATTCATACAAAAAATTATTCAAATCAGAGCTTTCATATGGAAGTTCTGTACAAAAAGTTAAAAAATTTATAGTAATTTATATATTTTTTATACTTACCAATGACCCAGACTTAGCTGGTGCTAACTCCACAAAAACCAGGGCCAAACACAAATTTTGCCCCCCAATCCCCAAAATTTGCATCCAAAACAAAAAGAAATAATGTCCTAAAGGACCTCCATAATACGACTCTACTGCGCATGCGCAGTGACGCAGTCGTCCCGAAATTGGCGCCAAATATCATTCTTACTGGCAGTGCCTGGTCAGCGCTATGTACTCAGCGGGGAGGCAAGAGTTCCCAACTCAGGGAGGGCCATCCCCGTCTGGGTCATTGGTAAGTATAAAAAATATATAAATTACTATAAATTTTTTAACATTTTTATACTGTACCAATGACCCAGACTTAGCTGAATAGTAAACAGGCTGGAGGGCCTAGGACATAGAGGAAAATCCAATAAGCTCAATTATAAAATAAAGAGATAACCCCTTAAGGAGAAAAGGAGTATTAGGCTTTACATGTATCTTTCTTATTTAATATTTAAATTAGAAAGATACACTACCCTTAATAATTGAGCACAATAACATTCATGTTCTCTATTAATATCCAGTATAACCTTTATACTAATTATTATTAAAACAAGCCAATAAATAAAGTAGTCCAGAGAATTGAGACTCTTTATAATCATTTAAAAGTGTCCGAGTATTGTATATTAAAGCCCGTTTGACACTTGACATATACAAATGCTTCACACCGAGCTACACTTTAAAAATAAGACATGAATGAAATTAAACATTAATATTACACTTTAAAACCATCCCGGAAGCGACTCAGAAATACTGTCTTGGAGGAGGCATTCCCTTGCTTTTCACTATAAAGCAGGTGACCTAAGGGAACACCCGCCCCCCCCCTTCCCCTTGCCCTGGGTCAAATAGCCCAGAGCGAAGAGGGCAGCCGGACGGAGTCACTGCCGGAACAGAAAGCCTGCATAACTATAGTTGCAACTGTTTAGTGGACGACATTCTGAGCAACAGATAACGGACCTAAACAATGCAGGTCTCCAGAAATGGACTCAATATTTCTGAGATAAAAATTAGTAAATGTGGATGGCTGAGACCAATAAGCAGCCTTCATTAAATCTGTAATAGCAACACTATTAGCATAAGCCCAGGAAGTAGAAAGAGCTCTTACTTCATGAGCAGAAATCTTAAGCACAGACTGCTGAGAAGAAGATAAATCTTCATACGCAGTACGGATAGTTAACTGAATCCATCTAGCAATAGAATGGACTGAAATGTCCTTTCTATTAGGCATCAAAGACAGAAAGAAACGTTTCCGTCCCTTTCTGATGAACTGAGATCTCTGTTTATAGATACGTAGTGCTCTAACAGGACAGAGTAAAGGCCTACGCCCGTCTGAAGACGGAAGAGCCTTAATAACAATAGGTTCCGGATATTTATTAGGAGCCTGATTCTTAGCTAAAAAACCGACGTTAGTAGTGAAGGTGATAGTGTTCCCAACACTACGATAATGAGAATCATCCACCGATAGTGCATGAAGCTCACTGACTCTTCTGGCAGAAGAGAAAGCTAAGAGAAAAGCTGTCTTATAAGATAAGAATTTGAAATCTACTGTCCCAAGAGGTTCAAATGGCTTTTCCTTCAATTTAAGGAGAACCCAAGCTAAATTCCACTTAGGAATTAATCTAAGAGTTCTGGGTCTATTTATCGAAAAGTTTCTAACCAATTTCGATAAAGAGACATTAGATCCAATTTGTAAACTATCATGATGTGCATAGGTATCAGATAACATAGATCTATAACCCTTTATAGTAACCGGTTGCAGTTTGATTTCGTCAAACAAGTATACTAGAAAGTTAGCAATGTCTGGTATAGAGGGATCAAATATATCAACAGAATGATCCCTACACCAACGACGGAAAACCTTCCACTTAGCCGCATAGTTTAGCGAAGAGGAGGTCCTCCTACAGTTAGAAATCGCGTCCACTGCTCGTCCTGTAAAGTGCTTGCCATGCAAGAAGGACCGCACAACGGAAAAACGTGAAGGTTGAGACCTTGCGGGTTGTGATGCAGTTGGCGCGACTTCCCCTGCCAAAGAAGATCCTCTCGTGGAGGGAGCTTCCGCGGTAGGTCCCACAACAGACACCTGAGTAGATTTATCCACGGTCTCTGTGGCGACAGAGATGCTACCAACAGAATCTTGCATTGAGATTGTTTTATCTTTAGCAATACTTGTTGAATTAACGGCGCTGGAGGATACGCATATCCTATCATTCCGTCCCAAGGGATCGATAGAGCGTCTACAGCAAATGCTCTTGGATCCGGACACGGGGACACATACGTTTGCAATTGATTGTTGAGATGTGTCGCAAATAAGTCTATCATTGGCCGTTCCCATTGGTAGCAAATCTGATTGAATACTTGTTTGTTGAGAGTCCACTCCGACGGCAACAAGCGACCCTTTCGAGAAAGGGAGTCTGCTAGCACATTCAGACGACCCGGTATGTGACGGACCGAAAGAAGAACGTGATGTTCCAACGCAAACAGAAGGATTCTTTCCGTTAGATTGAACAACGGAACTGAATGAGTGCCTCCCTGATTCCGTATATACGCCACTACTGTCGTATTGTCGGATAGGATTTGGACATGAGCATCGTGAATAATGTCCATCCAGTGACGTAACGCAAGCCAAATTGACATCATTTCCTTGATGTTTATGTGCTTGCTCAGGAATTGCGGATCCCAAAGACCCTGGCATCTCGAATCCGTTGGGATTAATGATGCACCCCAACCTGTTTGACTGGCATCCGTCATAATGGTAAAACTCGGATCCGGCAACTGCAGCGGAACTCCTTGAGTTAACCACTGAATGTTTGCCCAAGTCTGAATCTCTTGTTTCACTTGATCTGACAAGAGAACGTCTACATCGAGCGAATGAATTTTCACACTCCAATTCTGAGTCAAGAAAATTTGAAGAGGCCGTGTGCGTAGCCGTCCCATCGGAATGAGATCCGCAGCGGCTCCGCACAGACCTATCAGTCTCATAAATTCTCTCGCTGTGACTTTGTCTGTATTTAGACAATAGCGAGCGTAACAACTGACTAATTTCGCTCTGGTTAACGGCAGACGAACGAGATTGTTGTGCGTCTCGAAGCTCATTCCCAGATGAGTGAATGACTTGGACGGCACCAGATCCGACTTCTCCTCGTTTACTATGAAACCGAGACGTCGGAGCAATAGAAGAAGATTCTGAACATCGTTCTGAAGCGTTAACTCGTTGCCGTATCTCTGAAGAATGTCGTCCAGGTAGGCCGACGTTACCGCAGACGAATGAGCTCGGAAGTAAATCATTACCGAGTTCATTACTCGAGTGAAAGCCCAGGGTGCTAGATTCAATCCGAAGCACATGGCCCGGAACTGATACACCACTCCTAGGACTGCGAAGCGTAGATACTTTCGGAATGTCGGATGTACCATGACGTGAAAGTACGCATCTTTGAGATCTATGCTCGTTGCATAATCGTTCACCCGAATACTCGCTCTGACCGATCGAATCGTCTCCATATAAAACTTCGGAGCGATGATCAGCTTGTTTATCCAGCTCAAATCTATTACTGGACGGAACGAGCCGTCTGGTTTCGGAACCAGAAACAGATGGCTGTAGAATCCCAGCGATTCCTGGTTTTCTACGACCTCTACCGCGTTCTTCATTAAAAGAGACTGCACCTCTGATAGCAGAGCGTCTCTTTTCTGAGGGTTTGACGGAAGATGAGTCCACTTTGGACTTCGAGTTAATGGAGGCTTTCGTTTGAAGGATATCTTTAGACCTTCCGAAGTCACTCCTCTCACCCAAGGGTCGTCCGTAATCGACGCCCACTCTTGAGAAAAACTCGACAACCTTCCGCCAACCGGAACGCGATAGAGGTTTGAGCCATCACCTCCTGGATCTGCGAGGCCTGCGGTAGGAGAAACCACGTCTTCCACGACCCGCACCTCGCCTCGTCGACCTCGGGGCGTCCGACCGATTGTCCCGGCCTGAAGGACGTCCCGAACGAGAGTCGCTATCCTGACGGTCTCTCGAATAAGAGCTAGAGGACGCACCGGAACCTCTATAGGAACCTCTCTTGGGCGGATAAGACCCAGAAGTGCCCGCCTTATTCGTGTCTGCTGAATCCGACCTTTTAGGAGCGGATCTAAACAACAGAGAATCACTAGCTTTCTTTTTAATATTATCATAAATAGCGGAAAGCTTGCCGTCAAAGAGAAGATCTCCTGAGACCGAAGCGACTCTAAGAGAGTTCTTCACCTTAGAATCCACTAGTGTGGATGTAGACAGGGCTGCGTCACGTCTAACCAACTCCAGATTAGCCACTGAAAGGGCGGAGTTACACGTGGAATAAGCTACTGCCCTTGAAAGAAGTCTTAAGGAGGATTGTATATCCTGAAACTCTTCCCCTTGAAGACGCAGTGATAACGCCTTCGTAAGGTGATCTGCGTAAGATAAGGCATCTAAATTGGCTCTGTTAGACGCAATAGCTGTTTCCAACACTGCGGTTGGAATAGAAGCTGACGACGGTAATGATAGCTCTAAGTCTTCCGCCTCGTCGTCCATACGCAGAGGAACTCTCGGTATACCCTGACCTGCCGTGTCGAATTTATTCCTTGCATTAATGAAAGGCAGGTTGAGAGTATTTGCGGACAAGAAGCCTGCTTTCCCTGTCCTGGAAGCAAGTTTAAAAATAGCGTCGTTCAATAATTCAAATGTTCTTGCAACATTATTGGACTGCGACGGAAACTCGGGAGCGATGTCCCTGAACCGCTCGAAAAAATCAGAGTCCAATGACGCTATAATTCTCCTGTCCGGAAGCGCAGCAGTCTGGCCCGACGGAACAACTTGAGGAAGAAAGTGCCGGATGAAGTCTACGGCAGCTTTGTGTTGTTCCGAAAGGGATAGCTCCAATTCATCCGTATCCCTTTCACCATCCGGTCGGACCTCCCGATGTTCCCGGTCGTCCGCCCCCGATGCTTCGGCGGAGCGTACCGACCCAGCGCCGTCGGATAATTCTCGATCCGACACCGTTTCTGTCGGCTGCTGGGATGCTGCGATAAGCTGTGCTATCTGCACTAGAATGTCCGACGTCGAGACCTGCGGAGGAGCGGTCTTTCGCTGCTTTGCCGAGGGCAGCTCCGCATCGGATGGCTCCCGCATACTTTTCCTATGCGAACGTCCGGAGTCCATCGGTCTCGAGTCCCTGGCTGCCGGATGGTGTGACCTGGTCGCCGAATAATCCTTCCTCGGCGAAGCTGGCAAGATATCGGAGGTCACGCAGCCAAGGTGCGGTCGTGTGCGCCGGCGAGAAGAGGAAGCCTTAACAGTCTCTGCGGACTGCTTATACAACGGAGCGTCCCGAGCGACGGACGTATGCTCCGCTAAAGACACATTTTGTACCACAACATCTGGTCCCAGATGTTGTTGTACGAGAGAGGGGCCTCTCTCGCTCGCGGCCCGGCTGGACCTGGACGAGCTAGGAACCGGACTAAAAGGCTTCCTCCGTTCTCGTTCACTATCCGCCGTCACTGGGTGTGCATCTATTATTTTTATAGTGCTCGCATCACCCAAAATTTCCTCTTGGACCGCATCGGACGAACCCGGCTGCCGAACCATTCGGTGAATGGACGCTACACCGGGCGAGCTAGCGGACGACATTTGTCTAATCTCCATGAGCACTTTTGCCGCTAGCTCTGTATTTAATTGTGACGACGGACGCACACTTGAAGAGGATAACATGGAAACATCACCCTGTTCTGGTTCCTCTGAAATAGAAACTGAGAGAGTAGAGTGACCTTGTGGAGAAAGAGCCGGCATCGCTCTTTCTCCAGAAACAACATATCGTGACACACGTTTCCAATGTTTCTCATCCCAATGTTCACATACAGGACAGGGATTAATGCGAGAACACTGACTACAATTTATGCAATAATCATGAAAGTCAGAGGAAGATTTCTTCCTATTACAATTTGAACAAGTTCCTTTCATTGTGAAGGAACAACAATAAGTCCTAGTTACTCGCAAAAACCCCTGACACAAAGATACATAATAACATGATCCATTAATAAATGAAAAAACAATTGCAAAACAAAATAATTTTGAAAAAATATTTTTTCAGAGAAGCCCAAGTTGCTGAAAAGTAACGTTGAGCCCCGATGGATCCGATGGCAAAGTGTGGTCAAAAATTTTAAAATTATATAAAATAATTAATGAGACACTTTCGGATAATATAAATGTATCTTATAATGAGATAAACTACCTCAAAGACAAACAGCCCCCCTCAAAAAAGGCTGTTGCCAATGAAAACAAACAGTGTAAACACAGAAGAAAACATGACTCCAGGCACTGAAAAAACTGGCCCGGAATCAGTCCTCAATTACACTCTATCTGATGCAAAACAGAGACTCCCAGGGGAGAATCTGCAGAACATCAGATGGAAGATGCAGAACACAAACGTTATACACCCATGGGTGAAAACGTAACTATGGGGAAAATAACAGAAAACATTCTGTAACCAAGCAACTCTCCCAGGGAAATTTTAGAAATGAAACTTCTCAAAAATATGCCAAAAGCATGGGAGAATTGCAAGGGGGGACTTTAGAAGGTTAGGGGAGAGGAAACACTGAATAAGCAGTGCAACAATTAGCAAGAATGACAACAAGAGGCGTTTGCCTCGAAAATAGGCAACTTAACATAATTTTAACAAAAAATTTTAAGTACAGCCCTGATTATTTTTTGCCACTTCTTTTTTCCTCTCCTCCTTCTATCCTCCTTAGAATCACATTTTCTCCAAGAATTACGTGTCTGGCATCCTTTAAACTGAGATTTACAAGCACAAAGATCAGTGAGATGTTGACTGATGAAGGGCCAAACAGAGAATGATATTTGGCGCCAATTTCGGGACGACTGCGTCACTGCGCATGCGCAGTAGAGTCGTATTATGGAGGTCCTTTAGGACATTATTTCTTTTTGTTTTGGATGCAAATTTTGGGGATTGGGGGGCAAAATTTGTGTTTGGCCCTGGTTTTTGTGGAGTTAGCACCAGCTAAGTCTGGGTCATTGGTACAGTATAAAAATACAGATTTCTGCATCGTCGGTACAAAATGGCTGCTGGTGGCCATCTTGAATTTCGGACTGCACCCAAAAACACTCGTTCTCGTCCCACGGTCATAACAAAGGTACCCAAGAAGTTTCGTAAAGATCGGTTCATAAATACGGCCTCTAGCCCGAGCCATAGCAGCTTGGCACTTACAGCTCTGAAAGTAACACTAAATAAATCAAAGTCAGTCTAATTTGCATAATTTACGCACAAGAAAAAAACCCGTATTATATGTGATGTATCCCATGGTACTAAACATTTATACAAAACTTTATTCAAATCAGAACTTTCATACAGAAGTTCTGTACAAAAAACTGATTTTTGCATCATCGGTACAAAATGGCCGCTGCAGCCATCTTGAATTTCGGACCACACCTAAAAACACTCGTTCCCGTCCCAGGGTCATAACAAAGGTACACAAGAAGTTTCGTAAAGATCGGTTCATAAATACGACCTCTAGCCCGAGCCATAGCCAATTGTTGACGTACGGACAGATGGACAGACGGACGGACGGACGGACAGGCGGACGATGGGCCATGACAATCAGGGGTCAGCCTGGCAGCTGATTTTAGGGAGAAGTGACTCCTCCCTTCAGAGACTTTAGGGAGAAGTCAGGACCCAGGAGGGAGAAGTCAGTGGACATGAAGGAGAAATCAGAAAAAAAACATAAAACGTATACGACGTCGTGACAAAATAAATGAACATAGAGGACACCATAACAGAATGTAGGTTAAAATCCCCCCCCCCCCCCCCCCCCCCCCACAAAAAACTGTGTCGTTCATGGTTTCTGAATACCCCTAACTCTTTGCCTTACAGTGATGACTAAGGTTCCCATGCAGTTGATTTTGTATTTGCCTCAACGTAGTGGATTTGAAATTTAGTATGACCCATGGTGAGAGTGTTCTTCTCTGTAATAGAAGGTATATTCTTTTTAAAAAAAATTTCAAGTTCATATAAGAAGCTGGGTCATTCATGGTTTCTGAATGCCCTAACTGAGTTGAAAAGCGTAGTTAAAAAAGTTTTCGATATCCTTCGTAAATTAAGCGTTATTAACAATTTGAGTTAATTTATTTCTTAGGTAAATGACAAAATATTTCAGTTGTCTCCCTTTCCGGCTGCGCTGGGTAATAATACACTGTTCAGAAAACTGACAAATTCTGTCAACCATCTTACACTGACACACGTGTGCGATTGGTGCTTTGAAGGTCTGCCATTCTTATCCATCCGAATACCTGTGATTTCTATTGTAGCCTTATTACATTTAACACCCCCCTTCCAACACAACTTCACAAGTTTTCAAATTCAAAGAAAAATATTCAATGCAAATTGCGGGGCGAATTTCATTTTCAATGCAACCAATTTTTCAGTGGAACAGAGCGTAACCGCAAGCAATTTCGATATGGACGAACTGTCTCCAATACATTTTTTTTGTTTTGAAACGGTGGTTAACTTTAATAAATTCTAATTAACTCGATGCGTGTCTTGTGTGATTCGTTGTTTTGGCTGGCACTTTGTTTTTAAATAGCCATTTTGTGCTGGTTGCTATCAGTTGGGGCGAATTGTTCGAACGACTACGCCATTACAATTCTTTTCAGAAATATAAAATTGGGCTAGTTTAGGCTATTTTCATAGCCGTGTGACGGACTTTAACAGCAGCCGTGTTTACTTTTTTGCGAATGCGGAAGCGGGTGTTTTTTAAAAAATAAAACATAAGAAAATACAGTAAACTGCCATGTCTCCCAAGGAAGTTTTGGAGGGCGACTTGAATTTCGCCCCCAATGAAAGCCAAGGCGACTTGAGGAATGACAAGGCGACTTCTTCGCCCAAGTCGCCCACTCGGCTGACCCCTGATGACAATAGCTCAAATTTGACTTCGTCAAAGTTGAGCTAAAAATAAGCCAAAACTGGGTCAAGTGCTACCGTCGCACACCCAGTAGGGGACGCTCTTCTCGTAGTACAGATCCACGGCTTCCAGTACCAGTGCGCAGTCATGTAACTAATGAATCATTCTTTTGAATCCACCAACATTGGAGTTATGTGATCCGCGGAGAAGAAGGATTCTTACCTGAATAAGACAGGAGGGCCTCCAGGTAAACAACTGTGGTAGGTATAATAAGAGAGAAAATTTACTATAAAATTTACATTTCTTATCAACCTACCCTACAATTGTTTACTACAGGCTGAAGAGACAATAGGAGGAGGGCATCACATAATCAACCCCACATAACCCGACTGCACTGGAACATGGACAGAAGAAGAGTTCCCTAGGCCTATCAAACCATAGCATCACAATCATTAGTAAAAGACAATGAGATGAGGTGTATGGCTCTGTGTGTCACACAGACAGAAAGGACAGTAACACAGCGCAGGGCTGGAGCTGACCTTGAAGAAGCCGAATGGCTAGGGTAGACAACAGCCTGAGCAGAAGAAAGGCCCAAAGAAAAAAGGTCCTCAGACTGCTCCTGCAACTGACGCATATAGAAAGTGGAGAAAGAAGGCATTTCTCCAGTAGGCTGCCTGCATTAGATCCAACAACTTGACCTAGTTAGCATAAGCCCAGGAGGTAGACAAGGCATGCACCTCCCGAGCAGAAATTCGACTGGTAATACAATTGACAGTCGCAAGTCGGGCGTAGGCCGCGCAAATAGCAAGACAAATCCATCGAGAAATGGACTGAGGAGAGATCTTCTGCCGACCAGGAATAAGAGACAGAAAGAATTGTTTCCTGCCTTTCCTAATGAACTGCGTCCGGTTGTGATAAATGCGAAGTGCACAAACCGGACAGAGCAGAGGGCGACTACACTCAGAAGGAAGAGCCCTGATTACAGATAGGAGGTGGAGCCATTTCTGGTATCTGATTCTTGGCCAGAAAGGAGCAATCAGTGGTAAAAAGTAACACTGTTGGTGGAGCTCCTGAAAAAGGTTGGATCAACCGAGAGGGCGTGAAGCTCACTAACCCATCTGGCAGAGGCAAAAGCCATCAGAAAAGCCATCTTGTATGTGAGAAAACGCATATCCACCTGGGATAAAGATTCAAACGACACCCCCCCCCCCTCCTACTCAAGCAAATCAGCATCCAAGAAAGAGTCCATTTTGGGGTAAGCTGCAAAATCCTAGGCCTTTTCAAAGAAAAGTGCCGAATAAGCTTGGAGAGGTATTGATTAGTGCCGATATGACACTTTCCCACATATGAAAAGGTCTCCGAAAACATGGACCTGTACTCTTCGATGGTAACAGGCTGGAGACCCTGAGAATCAAACAGATATGCCAGAAACTACAATCTGTGTTATAGAAGGATTGGCATAATCAACAGAGTGATCAGCACACCATCGACAGAAGACCTTCCACTTAGCCACATAGGCTAAACCAGTGGAGTGCCGCTTTGAAGAAGAAACACACTCCACTGCTCGTCTCAAAAAAACGCGTGAAAGCACAATGAAGTCGGATCGACAAGAAACCTCCTTGGGTGACCTTGGCAAAGAAGGTCATGACATCGAAGGAGACGTGCCAGAACCGTCACCAACAGAGAACGGAGCTGATTGATCCACACTCGTTGAGGCGACAGGGGAGCGATCAGCATGATTCGACAACTACTGGTTCTGATCTGGACCAGACCCTGAGGCAGAATCGGAACCGGCGGGAAGGCGTAGCCGACTAGACCGTTCCAATCGAGTGGCAGAGTGTCCACGGTGAAAGCCAAAGGATCTGGACATGGGGACATGAAAGTGTTCACCTGATGGTTCCAACAGGTCACAAAGAGATCAATGTGGGGATGAACCCAGTGATCGCAAAGCGACTGAACACTGCCCTGTGAAGCATCCACTTGATAGAAATGACCCTGCCTCGTCGGGACAGGGAGTCGGCTAGGACGTTCAGACGACCAGGAATGTGACGAACCACCACTCCGGTGTTGACATCCTGAGTTAGCGGTATAAGATTTTGAGCCAAATCGTACATGGGATCCGAGTGCGTGCCACCCTGAATGTAAGTGACCACTGTTGAATTGTTGGACAACAGAAGGACCTGACGATGTGAAAGGTGGGGGATTCACTGCCGAAAACTTAGAAGAACAAGAAGCTCCTTCTGGTTGATGTGAAGAGCTGATTGATCCTGGTCCCATACCCCGTGAAGGGAAAGACCTAGAGGATCAAATGTCACACCCCATCTAAGATTGCTGGCATCTGTCATCAGAACATGATCGGATGTGGGCAAGTCCAATGGAACTCCCTGCATAATCCATTGAACATCCGTCCAGGGGAGAAGGTTTCGATGAAGAGAGTCTGGTAACTGAAGCACCATATCCAGAGGATCGACATTCGGCCTCCAACGACTGAGCAGAAAGTGATGGAGAGGTCTGACATGCAGTCGACCTAGAGGAATGAGATCCGTCACCGAACCGCAGAGACCGAGCAGCTGGAGAATACTCTGAGGTGTCGCAGACATGGACTGGGACCGAGGCAGGTTGAAAGTTGAGAGAATCACAGGGCTTGCACGGAGAACCGCTACCATATTCAGCTGAGTACGGAAGTCCATCTCCAGATAACAAAACGAACGAGAAGGGAACAGGTCCGACTTCTCCTCGTTGACTCTGAACCCTAGCGACGGGAGCAGTCTCAACAGAGTGTCGTCATCTGACTCCAGAAGAGCAGCATTGGAGTGCCCCTGGAGGATATCGTCCAGATATGCCGAAGTAGTAACCCTGGACTGTGTGCAATGAAAGTCTATCACATACGACATCAGGCCCAAGGAGCCAGGTTGAGGCCAAAAGGCATGACCTTGAATTGGTAAACTCGCCCCAGAAAAGTGAACCTTAGAAACTTTCGCAATGTCCGATGAATCGGAACCTGAACGTAAGTATCTTGCAGGTCAAGGCTGGAAGCGAAATCTCCCTGGTGAATGGAGCAGCGAACTGACCTGAAAGCCTCCATGCTGAACTTGGGAGCAATGATAGACTGGTTCAGGATATTCGGATTAATAACCGGTCGGAGTTGGCCATCTTTCTTCAGCACCAAGAACAGGCAGGAATAAAATCTCACTGACTGAATTGACAGGAGATTGTCTATGTCCATAACCAAAAGTTCCCAATGCGAAATGTCTGAAGGAACTTGTGTTAGAAGAGGCACTCTCGCCAGAGTGGGGTGCCTCCGGAAGGATATTCGCAACCCGGACCGAACATCATCTAACACCCAAGGATCAGATGTGATTGTGGCCCAATGGTCTGCAAACTCTGATATCCTTCCCCCAACCTGGGACGAATCGAGGTGAGGACCTTCATTTCGAGCCCCGGCAAGGCCCGCGAGAGGAGAAACCACCTCCTCTACTAGATGAAGGATCCTGAGTCCTCCCTCTGGTCTGCTTACCACGTGAGTAAGAAGTAGGAGCAGCCGCAGGAGGATCAGCCCTTAGCTTCGCAGAGGAAGCAGAAGGCGATTGTTAGGCTTAGAATGGCCCCTGCCTTCAACAGTAGGCTGATCAAGCTGGCAAAGCAGCAGCTGACCTTTGGAATAATGCAGGACATCATCCCAGACCGTCACAACAGAAACATGGAATAGTCGCGGACCCACCAAAGAAGCGGATCGAAGAGCAGCGTGCTGCCCCTCAGGAAGGGAACGGCTTGTGTCCAACATATTCCAAGTTAGCCGTGTTACAGGTATGCGAGTGAGTAAGATGCATGAGCATCTTAGAAATTACATGCAAGAGAGCCTTACGTCGTCAAACTTATCTGGAGGCAGATAAGCAGCCGAAGCAGAGACGCCGTGATCCGAGAGAGAAAGCATGCCCAGCATCTCTCTCTTATTAATAAGCCCAACGGGGACTCCAGAGTCGCCATAGAAATAACGGCTGACTTGGACTTGGAAAGCACGAGGGAGGAGAAGTCCTGATCCAAGACCGTCAAAGTCTGGCAGACTGATGGAGTGGTGGAATCATAGGAAAGATAATTCACTGGAGGCAAAAAAGTATCAGCTCTGGTGAAGAATGCTGTCTTCATAGCCTTGGAACTCAGCTTAGAGTCCAAAGCTGCAAACGCTTCAACCACCTGTACTGACTGGCACGGTCGAAGGTGCCCAGAAGCGGGTGGCTCCACAGGCTGTAGGTGCGTGACTGATGATCGCGGGCTGGCTGACACCGTCCAGAAGGAACTCAACACAAAGTCACGAGCTGCCCCCAAGTCAGAAGACTGTTGGCTCTCGGGGTCAGGTATGTCTGACCCATCCTCTGAGTTGGAAGACACATAGCCCGTCACGGGCAAACCAGCCGATGCCTCCCATGGTGTAGGCACACCAAGGGGATCAGAAATCAGCCTGCTTCCAATCCCAGAAGGTGGTGCGGGGAACCTGGAACCACTAGTAGCCTCACCAGAGGCAATGGGAAGACTCTACGAAAAAACCTGAGTAGGCAAGGAGAGGGCCTCCCTAAGCTTACGGCCCGTTCAGCTGGGAACGAACCGGCAAAGTGGCTTCACTCCTGACCCTTTTAAACAGCGAAGGGTCACGATCCTCTATTACACCCGATGCAGGGTGATGGGTGGCAGCCAAAATATCTGAGGGACAGAGGGTCCAGGCTGCATAAAAAGCGTCGGTCCAGCAAAACTGGCTGTGGGACCAGAGTGCATGAAAAGAAATGCAACAGAGTCCATGGTGACCCCACCATGAACATCCGAAGCCAATGAAAAAGCTGCTGGACTCGATGGCGGAGAGACCACAGCAGAAAGTTCGGCCGGCAACTCCTTCCGACTTTGCCGAGTTGAAGTCAGGGAAGGCCGAGGCCAACATCCCACGTCCACACTACCCGACATCTCTGCAGACCCCTGCAGGGATAAGTCGAGGCCGTCTGAAACGGTGACCGATGACGTTGCAGACAGAACAGCAGTAACAGCAGATACGTCAAGAGCTGTTGAAACTGATGGAAAAGTGGAAAGAGCAATCTAGCTTGGCTACAAAGGAGGAGTCACAACCCTAGTGACAGCCTCAGATGTCGACTGGAGAGGGACCACAGTCCCGGAACCAGCCATCTCTTCACAGGACAACTCAACAGCTCCTGCAGTATCCACCACAGGAAAAGACTGCACAATCCCCACGGAGGGGGTAGAACTCTCACCAGACGTGGTCGTGTCGGGAGTTCCCGAATGACAGCGTTCCCCTTTCCCACGGGTGTAGGAGGAACAGCCATGAGAATGCACCACATGGTTCACAGAAGCCCAAAAAGTGGATGACCAAGACCCACAGATCCCACAGAGTCAATCAGAAGAACACCCATTACAAGTGGAACAAGAAGCATGGGAATCGTCCACATGCTTGGGCAAAAGGCATTGCCCTCAAGGAACAATCCTGGGAATAACAGAGGTGAGAGCAGTAAAAGAAAAGGTGAACTTAACAGATGTAGAAAGTAGAAGAACACCCCCAACTACGAGAGAAATTCAAGGACCGGTGGGAACACAACTGAACCCAGATGGTCGACAGTGACCCCAAAAAACAGAAAGTCTGCCCTCAACAGAGGAGAAATCCATACAGCCCCCCACTGACACCTAACCCCAATAATAATAGTAATAATAATATCCAAAAGGATAACAAATTTAGCAACCAAAACATTATATGTCCGAACTGCACGGTACGCGACAGTCGCGCTTGAAAATGGAGTACATATAAAATACAATGAAAATATGGTTGAAATTAATAACGAGAATATATAAAACACAGTCCTGTTATTATACGATCCTCAGATCCATAATTCTAGTCAAGGGTAACCATAATCAACGAGTTGAATTATCACTGTTTCTTAATGCAAATGGAAGCCGTTTCGCCATGCCGGTGGAAGAAATAAGAATGATTCATTAGTTACATGATTGCGCACTGGTACCGGAAGCCGTGGATCTGTACTATGAGAAGAGCGTCCCCTACTGGGTGTGCACCGGTAGCACTCGACCCAGTTTTGGCTTATTTTTTCTTGGTGCTTTTGCACCACTTTTCTTTCACAAATCACTTAGGAAAGATCAAAATAGAGAGTATATTTTTTGAGTTTGGGACTTCCACAGTAGTGCAAGCCTGTAGTAAACAATTGTAGGGGAGGTTGATAAGAAATAGTCCATCAATGAATTCCATTCAGCATATGTACGTGGAATGGTTTTTCATTTTCCGCATGGTTTAGTGTTGCTGTAGATGGGGATTTCATAGAACAGGCATGTAATAAAAACAATCATATGATTTATAAGTTATTGTGATGAATTGACAATAACATGCTCTGAGGTTTGCATATTATTGTCATGTGTGGGATAATCAGGGAGGCAGGCCAGTCATTTTAAGGTCTGAAGGAGGGTGACTGCTCCAGGGTTCCCACACCTAACAAAAAAAAAAATCCATACCTTTTCAAGATTTTTTCCAGACCCTCCTCTATTTTTTCTATACCCTTCGCAGTGTTATTTTTTTAACCTCTAGGGTGACCAGATAAATCAAAAATATATCTCACAAAACACTCACTTGTACATGCAATGTGTTGGCGTTTAACCTTACTGCCAGATCTCTTGAGTTTTGCCACCAATCATCACAACTAATGTCATGAACCAAAACTATTAAAATTCTATAGTAGCAAGTCAATCAACAACTGTTGGCTGTGCTGCATTTTTTTTTTTTTTGTGTGTTTTCTCAAGCGTTTTTGATCCTAAATAGTATGTTTTCTGGAGGCCTTATGTCTTGTTAATGCCACTTCCCCTGTATTTGAGACATCAAAAGACTTGTCACAGACAAGACATTTTGCCTCTGACTTTGTTTGAATTTTGTGTTCCTGCTAATCCAGTGTGTGTATTTGGGATTTTCCAACCACGTTTCTGAGAACAAACATTTCCACATTTCCTTTCACGTTAATTTGTTGACAGTATTACACAATACCTCAACTTTGCAGATTAAACTTTGATATCTGTGTGTTGTTTTTCTTGACGTTCACAACATAAACACGTTATCACTGGGCACAGCCATTTTGATCACGGAAATTTATGGCCGTTAATGTTCGTGTCTGACCGGTTATTTCTGAGTTGGGTTACAAAGGCCTAAATGTTACGAGTTTCGAAATTCGATTCAAAATGAAATAAAAACTAAAATAAAAAGAAATTTAGTACGAAATATGAATTTCATGGACAGCAGAAGTGATTCTAAATATATTTAATTAAATTTCCATACTTTTTCCATACCATTTATATGAAAACGTAATTTTCCATACTTTTTCCAGGCCTGAAAAACGTTTTTAAAAATTCCATACTTTTTCCAGAATTGCGTATGAACCCTGCTGCTCTTGACCTCGATGGCTCTCCTAAACTAAAATTTGAGAGGGCGGTAAATGCCCACCTTCCTACATACAAGGAGAGCCACAAAAGTGAAGTTTGTTCAGTAGCGGTGATCAGCATCACTTATCTTAATATGGAATCATGCACTTCAGTAAAGCTTACTTATCGGATACTGAATATAATTGTCTGACTACATGGATAATTCAGGTAGAAATCCTGACATGTTCTGCAAGAAATGATTGCATTTTTCAAACCTACATTCGATACTATATGCACAACCCGATATGCCGAAGTAGTAACCCTGGACTGTGTGCAATGAAAGTCTATCACATACGACATCAGGCCCAAGGAGCCAGGTTGAGGCCAAAAGGCATGACCTTGAATTGGTAAACTCGCCCCAGAAAAGTGAACCTTAGAAACTTTCGCAATGTCCGATGAATCGGAACCTGAACGTAAGTATCTTGCAGGTCAAGGCTGGAAGCGAAATCTCCCTGGTGAATGGAGCAGCGAACTGACCTGAAAGCCTCCATGCTGAACTTGGGAGCAATGATAGACTGGTTCAGGATATTCGGATTAATAACCGGTCGGAGTTGGCCATCTTTCTTCAGCACCAAGAACAGGCAGGAATAAAATCTCACTGACTGAATTGACAGGAGATTGTCTATGTCCATAACCAAAAGTTCCCAATGCGAAATGTCTGAAGGAACTTGTGTTAGAAGAGGCACTCTCGCCAGAGTGGGGTGCCTCCGGAAGGATATTCGCAACCCGGACCGAACATCATCTAACACCCAAGGATCAGATGTGATTGTGGCCCAATGGTCTGCAAACTCTGATATCCTTCCCCCAACCTGGGACGAATCGAGGTGAGGACCTTCATTTCGAGCCCCGGCAAGGCCCGCGAGAGGAGAAACCACCTCCTCTACTAGATGAAGGATCCTGAGTCCTCCCTCTGGTCTGCTTACCACGTGAGTAAGAAGTAGGAGCAGCCGCAGGAGGATCAGCCCTTAGCTTCGCAGAGGAAGCAGAAGGCGATTGTTAGGCTTAGAATGGCCCCTGCCTTCAACAGTAGGCTGATCAAGCTGGCAAAGCAGCAGCTGACCTTTGGAATAATGCAGGACATCATCCCAGACCGTCACAACAGAAACATGGAATAGTCGCGGACCCACCAAAGAAGCGGATCGAAGAGCAGCGTGCTGCCCCTCAGGAAGGGAACGGCTTGTGTCCAACATATTCCAAGTTAGCCGTGTTACAGGTATGCGAGTGAGTAAGATGCATGAGCATCTTAGAAATTACATGCAAGAGAGCCTTACGTCGTCAAACTTATCTGGAGGCAGATAAGCAGCCGAAGCAGAGACGCCGTGATCCGAGAGAGAAAGCATGCCCAGCATCTCTCTCTTATTAATAAGCCCAACGGGGACTCCAGAGTCGCCATAGAAATAACGGCTGACTTGGACTTGGAAAGCACGAGGGAGGAGAAGTCCTGATCCAAGACCGTCAAAGTCTGGCAGACTGATGGAGTGGTGGAATCATAGGAAAGATAATTCACTGGAGGCAAAAAAGTATCAGCTCTGGTGAAGAATGCTGTCTTCATAGCCTTGGAACTCAGCTTAGAGTCCAAAGCTGCAAACGCTTCAACCACCTGTACTGACTGGCACGGTCGAAGGTGCCCAGAAGCGGGTGGCTCCACAGGCTGTAGGTGCGTGACTGATGATCGCGGGCTGGCTGACACCGTCCAGAAGGAACTCAACACAAAGTCACGAGCTGCCCCCAAGTCAGAAGACTGTTGGCTCTCGGGGTCAGGTATGTCTGACCCATCCTCTGAGTTGGAAGACACATAGCCCGTCACGGGCAAACCAGCCGATGCCTCCCATGGTGTAGGCACACCAAGGGGATCAGAAATCAGCCTGCTTCCAATCCCAGAAGGTGGTGCGGGGAACCTGGAACCACTAGTAGCCTCACCAGAGGCAATGGGAAGACTCTACGAAAAAACCTGAGTAGGCAAGGAGAGGGCCTCCCTAAGCTTACGGCCCGTTCAGCTGGGAACGAACCGGCAAAGTGGCTTCACTCCTGACCCTTTTAAACAGCGAAGGGTCACGATCCTCTATTACACCCGATGCAGGGTGATGGGTGGCAGCCAAAATATCTGAGGGACAGAGGGTCCAGGCTGCATAAAAAGCGTCGGTCCAGCAAAACTGGCTGTGGGACCAGAGTGCATGAAAAGAAATGCAACAGAGTCCATGGTGACCCCACCATGAACATCCGAAGCCAATGAAAAAGCTGCTGGACTCGATGGCGGAGAGACCACAGCAGAAAGTTCGGCCGGCAACTCCTTCCGACTTTGCCGAGTTGAAGTCAGGGAAGGCCGAGGCCAACATCCCACGTCCACACTACCCGACATCTCTGCAGACCCCTGCAGGGATAAGTCGAGGCCGTCTGAAACGGTGACCGATGACGTTGCAGACAGAACAGCAGTAACAGCAGATACGTCAAGAGCTGTTG
Organism: Pictodentalium vernedei; assembly: GCA_031216915.1. Classification (NCBI taxonomy): domain Eukaryota; kingdom Metazoa; phylum Mollusca; class Scaphopoda; order Dentaliida; family Dentaliidae; genus Pictodentalium; species Pictodentalium vernedei. The sequence continues at coordinate 229,986,357 of CM062293.1, forward strand.
AAACTGATGGAAAAGTGGAAAGAGCAATCTAGCTTGGCTACAAAGGAGGAGTCACAACCCTAGTGACAGCCTCAGATGTCGACTGGAGAGGGACCACAGTCCCGGAACCAGCCATCTCTTCACAGGACAACTCAACAGCTCCTGCAGTATCCACCACAGGAAAAGACTGCACAATCCCCACGGAGGGGGTAGAACTCTCACCAGACGTGGTCGTGTCGGGAGTTCCCGAATGACAGCGTTCCCCTTTCCCACGGGTGTGGGAGGAACAGCCATGAGAATGCACCACATGGTTCACAGAAGCCCAAAAAGTGGATGACCAAGACCCACAGATCCCACAGAGTCAATCAGAAGAACACCCATTACAAGTGGAACAAGAAGCATGGGAATCGTCCACATGCTTGGGCAAAAGGCATTGCCCTCAAGGAACAATCCTGGGAATAACAGAGGTGAGAGCAGTAAAAGAAAAGGTGAACTTAACAGATGTAGAAAGTAGAAGAACACCCCCAACTACGAGAGAAATTCAAGGACCGGTGGGAACACAACTGAACCCAGATGGTCGACAGTGACCCCAAAAAACAGAAAGTCTGCCCTCAACAGAGGAGAAATCCATACAGCCCCCCACTGACACCTAACCCCAATAATAATAGTAATAATAATATCCAAAAGGATAACAAATTTAGCAACCAAAACATTATATGTCCGAACTGCACGGTACGCGACAGTCGCGCTTGAAAATGGAGTACATATAAAATACAATGAAAATATGGTTGAAATTAATAACGAGAATATATAAAACACAGTCCTGTTATTATACGATCCTCAGATCCATAATTCTAGTCAAGGGTAACCATAATCAACGAGTTGAATTATCACTGTTTCTTAATGCAAATGGAAGCCGTTTCGCCATGCCGGTGGAAGAAATAAGAATGATTCATTAGTTACATGATTGCGCACTGGTACCGGAAGCCGTGGATCTGTACTATGAGAAGAGCGTCCCCTACTGGGTGTGCACCGGTAGCACTCGACCCAGTTTTGGCTTATTTTTTCTTGGTGCTTTTGCACCACTTTTCTTTCACAAATCACTTAGGAAAGATCAAAATAGAGAGTATATTTTTTGAGTTTGGGACTTCCACAGTAGTGCAAGCCTGTAGTAAACAATTGTAGGGGAGGTTGATAAGAAATAGTCCATCAATGAATTCCATTCAGCATATGTACGTGGAATGGTTTTTCATTTTCCGCATGGTTTAGTGTTGCTGTAGATGGGGATTTCATAGAACAGGCATGTAATAAAAACAATCATATGATTTATAAGTTATTGTGATGAATTGACAATAACATGCTCTGAGGTTTGCATATTATTGTCATGTGTGGGATAATCAGGGAGGCAGGCCAGTCATTTTAAGGTCTGAAGGAGGGTGACTGCTCCAGGGTTCCCACACCTAACAAAAAAAAAAATCCATACCTTTTCAAGATTTTTTCCAGACCCTCCTCTATTTTTTCTATACCCTTCGCAGTGTTATTTTTTTAACCTCTAGGGTGACCAGATAAATCAAAAATATATCTCACAAAACACTCACTTGTACATGCAATGTGTTGGCGTTTAACCTTACTGCCAGATCTCTTGAGTTTTGCCACCAATCATCACAACTAATGTCATGAACCAAAACTATTAAAATTCTATAGTAGCAAGTCAATCAACAACTGTTGGCTGTGCTGCATTTTTTTTTTTTTTGTGTGTTTTCTCAAGCGTTTTTGATCCTAAATAGTATGTTTTCTGGAGGCCTTATGTCTTGTTAATGCCACTTCCCCTGTATTTGAGACATCAAAAGACTTGTCACAGACAAGACATTTTGCCTCTGACTTTGTTTGAATTTTGTGTTCCTGCTAATCCAGTGTGTGTATTTGGGATTTTCCAACCACGTTTCTGAGAACAAACATTTCCACATTTCCTTTCACGTTAATTTGTTGACAGTATTACACAATACCTCAACTTTGCAGATTAAACTTTGATATCTGTGTGTTGTTTTTCTTGACGTTCACAACATAAACACGTTATCACTGGGCACAGCCATTTTGATCACGGAAATTTATGGCCGTTAATGTTCGTGTCTGACCGGTTATTTCTGAGTTGGGTTACAAAGGCCTAAATGTTACGAGTTTCGAAATTCGATTCAAAATGAAATAAAAACTAAAATAAAAAGAAATTTAGTACGAAATATGAATTTCATGGACAGCAGAAGTGATTCTAAATATATTTAATTAAATTTCCATACTTTTTCCATACCATTTATATGAAAACGTAATTTTCCATACTTTTTCCAGGCCTGAAAAACGTTTTTAAAAATTCCATACTTTTTCCAGAATTGCGTATGAACCCTGCTGCTCTTGACCTCGATGGCTCTCCTAAACTAAAATTTGAGAGGGCGGTAAATGCCCACCTTCCTACATACAAGGAGAGCCACAAAAGTGAAGTTTGTTCAGTAGCGGTGATCAGCATCACTTATCTTAATATGGAATCATGCACTTCAGTAAAGCTTACTTATCGGATACTGAATATAATTGTCTGACTACATGGATAATTCAGGTAGAAATCCTGACATGTTCTGCAAGAAATGATTGCATTTTTCAAACCTACATTCGATACTATATGCACAACCCAAGATGGAAAAACATGATAAAATTGCCATCCTCAAAAACAGACCCCAGTGGCTCTCCATGTGTGCCAAATTAAGGTGGGCAAAAATGGCCCTCCTAAGTTCATTGAAGGAGGGCCACCATTGCACTCCTCCCATTTTGAAAATGCCAGGCCTGGGGAGTCAAAATAAACTGTTACACAAGCACCTGGTAAACAAACTTTTTGGACAATAGTGGGACATCCCTAGGTTGGAAAGCTCACCTCACCTTGAATCAACTTTGCACCCAAACAGACTAAACCTCTTGAAAATAAGTTAACTCATATAGTTTTCCCCTCTTTTCATTTTTACGCAATCTCTGTGCTAATATTCCCAATTTAGAAACCTATTATTTGTGCACATTTGGTCATTATATCCAAAGATTGTGATTGGTGGATCTTTGCCTTGATTGTGTGATCCTAAAACTATAAAATTTCATGTCAATCTGTTGAAGGAAAGTCAAGTTACCATGTAGGGACCCCAAAAAAGGTTTCTGCACTATTCAAGGGCCATAACTAAGGCTTTAACAGCAGAAAAAATCTAAAAATTGGACTTGAGGCCTCACAAAGTAGATCTTTTGTTTCTTAGGCCATTTTTTGTAAAAATGCATGTCGGCAGGCAGGTTTTTTATTATATTTATGTAATTATTTCTTTGCCATCAAAAGTTCATGTTCTTGGTTCGTTTTGTTTTAGACCTCATAATCTACAGAATAGCATGGGTGGTGATGTATTTCATATCTTGAGTGCAAGAAGGCTTTGCAATGCTAAGGCAAAAAGGCTTTGCAACTCAAGGGACAAATTTCAAAATTTTCATAACTTGGGTAAAATGTCCGACATATTTAAACCATTTTTTTTTTTTTTTTTTTAAGTTTGCATTATTTATAAAAAGAGAGCAAGTGGCAGCCAAAGGGATGCTGCGGGAGGGCCTGAGAAACGGATTTTTAACTTTTTAAGGCTTCAACTTCATTTTGTAATAAGAAAAATTGTCAATTTCAAATTGTTCCTTCAAAGTAAAGATATGTACAGAAACAAAAAAACAGCAAAGGTTTTGCACAAGCAAGGACCATAACTCTAAAAATACTTGTGCACAAATTCTGAAACTCAAACTTGACTTTTGACTATGACCATAAGTACAGTTGTTGTAAATTTAAAAACGTTACGTCAAAAGAAACTAAAGTTATTGTGCACAATGAATATGGATGCATGCAGAGACAAATATACAGAAAATGGATATGGGGAGCACTTAATGTTCTCTTCCCACAAAGGTGCAGGGGAATTAAAATTTTAAAAATTTGATTGTGAACAGCACTGACGGGATATGGCCGCTACCCAAGGCCAATAAAAACTTACTTGTTTCTCTTATCATAAAATTGAGAAAATTGAATGACAAACTATTTCATTAATAGGCCTTAGGGAAATGGTTGTCTGAAGTAAGTTAAGCTTAAGGGCCTAATTCCATCTTTAGTCACTTTTTTGACAACAAAACAGGTGCCCCAACAAGCAGAAAAAAGGGTAAATTTGAAAAAAACATGCTAACAAATATACTACTCAAAGTTTGCTAAGCACCACATATTTGACACATCATTGTGAAATTTGCTTGTGGCATATTTGCAATATTTTTGGTGGATATGATTGAGGAATGTATTGAGATGGTCCCCAGTGTTTACATTAGATCTCTTGATAGGCAGACTTTTTGTGACAGTCTTGGAAAGCATGTACCCCTTGATTTCCATGATGTTTTCGTGTACTGTCTACATGTATATGAGATGTGTAGGGTATTCAGTCTTCATTTCAACACAAATGTTTCTTGTGATTCAATGATTGAACAAGGCGAATGCAAATGTAAGAAGACATTTGTCTGAAGCAGAAATGTGGTGGGCTGTAGGGATGGTGGAACAAGGGTTACCCATTGTCAGGCTGGTGAAGCCCTTGGTGTGCACCATACGGTGATCACCAGAGCCTGGGCAAGATTTCAGCAGTATGGCACACCAGTCAGACGAAATGGTGGTGACAGAGACAGGGCAACATCTGCAGCTGAAGACCGGTTTTTGATCATGCAGGCCCATAGGAACTGCTTTGACACACCAATCCAGCTTCGCAGTGACCTTCAGAATGCATCCGGGGTAAATGTTTCGATGCAGACTATCCGGGCAAGGTTGCACGAAGGTGGTCTCCGATTGACAAGACCATGTATTCGCATTCAACTGTCCCAGAACCACTGCCAGGCACGATATGAATGGGCCATGGATCACGTTGGATGGACCAGAGAAGATTGACGATCTGTCCTTTTTACAGATGAGTCAAGGTACTGCCTAGACAACACAGATAGGCGTTCTTAGGTATAGAGAAGACCAGGAGAGCGATTCCATGCAGCCAACATTGCTGGGCATGACCGCTATGGTTGAGGGTCAATAATGGTCTGTGGTGGCATCAGCTGGGATGGACAGGCAGAGCTCTGTGTCCTTGACCGTGGTACATTGACTGCACAGCAGTATATTGATGAGATCCTGGATGCCCACGTCAGATTGTATGCAGCTGCAATGGGTGATAGATTCATTCTATCACCCACTGTACCTGCATACAATCTGATGTGGGCATGTTGCCCATGCTGTCCGGGAGTACCGACAGAGGGAGGGGATTGAGCGTATGGACTAGGCAGCAAGATCCCAACCTCAATCCAATCGAACATGTCTGGAATGAGTTGCAGGTTGCAATTTCAGTCTGTCCAGTCCAACCAAGCAGTGTCCAGGAGCTTGGTGCCATGCTGGTCCAAGAATGGAACAACATCCCACAATGGACCATCTGGAACATGATTGGGAGCATGAGAAGGTGTTGTCAAGCTGTAATTAACAATAATGGGTCTCATATTCGATATTGAACCCATATCAGTTCGCTCCGTCAACTTTTTGGAAAATTTGAAAAATTTCCTCTTTTACCAATAATATCCATTTTCCATGGTTATCATATTCATAAGCTAAAAAATAACGTCAAACACAAACAAAATCTCAATTTCTGTGCTTAAATCATTAAAGATATAATTAAATATAAAATATATACACTTTTCATAACAATATTTCAACTAAAACTTAAAACAGGTAGTTGGTTAAACTTTGTGCTTAGCAAACTTTGAGTAATATATATTGCCATGCACTGAAAAATACTTCCAGCAAAGGTCGATTGTATGGCGCACACATAAACAGAACATTTTCCAAAAGTTGAAAAAAACCCACAAAACCTACTTGAGTATAATATTTCCTAAGGATATATTCACAGCAAGCTCTATTCGACTCTCAACATCAGGCAATGATTGTAAGGCCATCTGCGTCAATTTCTCATCTTTAAACCCTGGAAACATCTTCATAAATGATAGCAAACAAACAGTCTCCAGGTATTCCTCTGTCTAATATAAAAACAAAGACTATTAAACACACTCTCTTGGACAAAGCTCTGTTTACCAATTTATTAACACTCAATTAATTATTTAACCTTTTACCAAACCTAACAAGAAAAGCATTGTAATGTGATTCCAAAGCCCCCGCAAACAAATACATTCGAAACAAATCAAATTCAGGCCTCATTAAAATTTACATGGATTATTTTTTATCACAGAAAATTTGACACTCCCATAATTTTCATCAGATAGCAGTTGTTACTGAGCTTGACGTAGATATTGTTGCTATAGAGACATATGCTATAAAGCATTGAAATTAGCTTACTATTGCTGAAATTATGCCATAAACATAAACAAACTTAACACAAAATGTTTTTAACAAAGGGCAATAACTCCCATAATTTTCATCTGATAGCAGTGGTTACTCTTATTTATGTATTTATTTATTGGTGTTTAAGGTCACATACTTATGCACAATGGCTAATCGTGACCGTGACAGTTTTACGGGTAGAGGAAGCCGGAGTACCTGGAGAGAACCACCGAGCAACGATGAGCAGCTGTCAGCTCTCCAACATCGTAACTCTGAACTCTGCACCGCAGCACAGGCAGGGTTAGATTGGTTAAGACATGCGTACCATCGACGTGCAGTACGCCTCAGTACACAGCGTCATCGTGCCCCCATTTAGGCAATCGGGGTGAAGTGTCTTGCCCAAGGACACAACGCGGTTGCCGCAGGTGGGATTCGAACCCAGGACCTCTCTGCTTGCAGCCTGCACCTCTAACAACTGAGCCACCGCGCCCCCTCAGTGGTTACTGAACTTGACATCATGAGATATAGGTGCATCAAACTTGACGTAGACCTTGTTGCTATAGAGATATATACCAAAAAGAATTGAAATCTGTTAACTATTATTCAAGTTCTGCCATAAACAATGCTTGAATAGACAGATGGATGGATGGATGGATGGACAGACGGACATGCTCACACGTTTTTACTTGTGGGGTTTTTCCCCATGTTAAACCATAATCCCACAAGGGCAAAAAATTAACCCCACAGTGCAAACAATAACCCCACAAGTGGCCACTGTACTAACCCAACCCCACACCTACCACTGACCCTAAATTGTACACACCACAACATACCTCTGCTCAGCCTGGACGGATGGATGAATGGACAGATGGACATATGCCTAGATGGACAGGCAGATACATGGCCAGACAGACATACAGATGCAGGTCTTCACTATATCCCTCCCTTGTGGGCGGATAACAACCACAATTGTCTAGTGCAAGCTCTCAGGCAACCAGTCTAATTCTGTTCAGAAGTTGTTGCTGCTATGGGCCATTTGTTTACACACTTTATGTAGAAATTTGTTCCTTAACTTACAAAGAAATATGGGTATTCTTTCCTGTCCCAGTTGTAAGATATTCCAATCAGTAAGTATTTAATTTCACTTGAAAATATCAAGATATCAACATAATTTGTGGAAGTATATGTGGTGCAATTATAAAACTGAGTCTTCATTTCTGATTGTAATTTCACCAAAATGTCAATCAAGTCAAGTGAGCAACCTTTCTAGTTTCACAAAAAATGAATCTTTTTGAAATTTTTCAGATTCAGTTGTCTGGAATGTATTAATTGGTTGTAAAAACAAACCGCAGGTTCTCTTTTCCAACCAACTGAAATACTCCAGATGAGTGAATCTTAACATAGGTGATCTGTTTGAGGGCTAGACTGGTTGCAGGCCATAACAGCATCAAATTTCTTAGAGAATTTCACTGGTGGTTTGAGAACTTGAATCCGCTAGTGTTATTCAGTAGCATCTCTTGGGGCTGCAAAATATGTCAATAATGCCATGAAATCCAAATATCCACACGAAATCAGTCACAATAAAATATTTTGTGATGCGAGTGTATATGGTGGCTCGTAAGGCTGATCTTGAACTGCAAGCAGCGCTTATCTGCCATTAGTGCTATTCAGAAGAGACCAATGGCAAGAGACCCCACGGAGCCTCAATTGCTTGGTCTGGTTCTGGAGAATTTTAATTTTGTGAAAATAATTTTCAGAGTGCTTTCAGATATTTGTACCAAGTGGTGTCCTGTGTGGGTGTGTCTGTTTCATCTGACCTGATGACAGGATTTCACAGATGGTGTCTGTCCAAAGGGGGTGAACCTCACTTTTTGATTATTTATATATTGGGGTTTAATGACATTTTCAACAGTCAAAGTCCCCATGAGTCCGACAGTTTTATGGGTGGAGGAAGCCGGAGTATACAGAGAAAACCACCAAGCAGTGGTGAGCAAATGCCAGACTCTCCAATGTACTAACTACACACACGCAGGGTTAGCATTGGTTGAAGACCAGAGCACCATCAATGTGCAGTGCGCCTTAGTACACTGCACCCCCACATGGGCAATCAGGATTGTATGCCTTTCCCAAAGACACATCACAGTTACACCGGTGGGGATCAAATCATGGACCTTTTGGTCTGAAGTCCAATGCCATAACCACTGACCCACCATGCTCCCAACTTTTTGACTGAAATATTACATTCTTGCTATGACATAAACAGACAAGGTGAAGAAAGTGTCCAAACTAATTTCACTGCAAGAAGCTGAAAATTAGGAGCCTAACAGCATTTGTGGTCTCAAACAAGAACTTGAGAAAATTTAAATGCAAGTGTCAAAGACACTGTAGCTCAACTTGTGTAAGACATGTACATGTATAGTATGTGACACAGCAATGACACACATCCAGGTAATGACCTGATAACAAAGGTACATGTAAAGTATTGTAACAGTCTGTATATAAATACTGACCGTAGCCTGTAACAAATGTACAGGTAAAGTATTGTAAAGGTGGGTGACAGTTAGTTGCTGAACTAGAAAAGAAATCTTCATGGGGTTAATGTCACAATGGGGATCCTTGTATGGTGCACCATAAGCCAAATGTTAGCAATTGTTTTGGTATGTTTGATTCAAACCCTTCTAAGGTTGATTCATACTAATTAATAAATATTTGTCCAGTCCTTCTTAAAATATAGGTATTTGAATTTTTTATCTTTAGCTCATAAGGTTCCCACGGGTGAGGAGGTTTTATTTTTCTAATTGGAAATAGAAAATCGGGTTGTGCTAATGTTTACCCTCCCCAAACAACACCAAATATTAACACAGGAACTTGGCTTCAACACATTTGAATATACACATCCTAGGGATGCTGAATTCAAGGAACATTATTTTGTCTGGTGTTTTTGGAAAAGATTTTTAATTATCTCCCTTTTTGAGTCCCCGAGTGGGTCTGACTGAACCCAAAAATATTTGTTCTCATAGCACAGTGATAACAAAGGCACCCAATAAATTTACAGCAAACATTACTGACATAAAAAATCTTCTTCACAGGTTCTGTACAAAAAATAAAATACACAGAATTCCCATAAATATGATTGCCAACATGCATTTTGAATTTTTGGCTGAGCCCCAAAGCACTCATTACCATCCCATGATGATAACAAATGTAGTCCTAGATGTTCTGTACAAAAAACTGATTGCACGTAATTTCAGTATAAAATGGCTGTCGGCAGCCATCTTGCATTTTGAACCGCACCCCAAAACACTCGTTCCTGTCACAAGGTGATAACAAAGGTACCCAAGAAGTTTCGTGAAGATCGCTTCATAAATACAGCCTCTAGCTCGAGCCGTATTGACATGTGCACTTACTGTGTATAAGTAGCACAGAATAAATCAAAATTCATCTAATTTGCGTAATTTCTGCTCAAGAAAAAACCCCATATTATATGTGATGTATTCCATTTTACTAAACATTCATACAAAAATTTATTCAAATCAGAACTTTCATACAGAAGTTCTGTACAAAAAACTGATTGTACCTAATTTCGGTACAAAATGGCTGATGGTGGCCATCTTGAATTTCGGACCACAGCCAAAAACACTTGTTCTTGTCCCAAGGTGATAACAAAGGTACCCAAGAAGTTTCGTAAAGATCGGTTTATAAATACGGCCTCTAGCCTGAGCCATATTGAATTGCTGACGGACAGACGGACGATGGATGACGGGCCATGGTATAACCTCAAATTTGACTACATCAAAGTTGAGCTAAAAATCAGACCACAACCTCTGGAAATATGACATAACTGATGAAAAGGGGTTATTATACCCACCTTTTTTTGTCATGTGCATTCCAGCTTATCTAAGACTAAAGTTTCATAAGTAGTGCAGTATCCAAATGGGTGCACCCAGACATGTTAACTCTCCCGGAATGCCCGGAAAAATCCCAAAATTTCAGTGTAGTTCCCAGCCTCCCGGACAGAAATCAGTTTTGGACCCAAAATCCTGGAAAACAACAGTCGAATATTTCTTTCCCGTTGTAACTTATATAAAGATCGCTTTAACACGTGAACTTGGCTTCAACACATTTATTAACACAGGAACTTGGCTTCAACACATTTGAATATACACATCCTAGGGATGCTGAATTCAAGAAACATTATTTTGTCTGGTGTTTTTTGGAAAAGATTTTTAATTATCTCCCTTTTTGAGTCCCTGAGTGGGTCTGACTGAACCCCAAAAATACGGCCTCTAGCCCGAGCCATATTGAATTGTTGACGGACAGACGGACGATGGACGACGGGCCATGGCATAACCTCAAATTGCGTTCGGAGCCCAAGGTTTGCGAGTTCGAACCCCAGCCGGGGAAACATAACGTAATGCAATACCGGCGTGGATTCAAAACCACACTGCTCCTCCATAGTGCCATGTACGGGGATGGTGCTATGCTCGTCCTATCGGGTGGGGATGTAAATGGCTGTCCCGTGTGCAGTAATTACTGTGCACATTAAAGAACCCTACTGTGGCAAAAGAGGTGCAGCTCGGCAAAATTCCCCACTTGTATATAGTGAATATAGTGTACTTCATTACCTGTATAAAGAACCCCTGCAATGAATCAATCAGGGTCCTCCGAAAAATCAACGGAGCAGTGACTGTACAAGCGCACTGAATTGTGAAACTACTGGAATAAAACGGATGTAAGACGCGAACTGCAGCTTCAGTCCAACAAAATATACCTGAGATGATTCTGGTGATGTGGGGTTCTCACAGGGTGCAGCGAAAAATTAACACTGGGATTTCATAAGAAGAAGAAGAAGAAGAAGAAGTAGTAAAACGTTCGGCATCAAATCACATGTATTTCAAACTCTGGAAAAAAGTCACAAAGCAGCAAAATATGGATTTAAGTTAAATTTATTTAACCCTTTACCCAATGCAGACGATATCAAAATTTATTATTTTAAATACCATTTTTTCAAATGTTTCCAAAAATTTCAACAAAACCATATCATGTGACCCCTCGTTGGACCGAGCTTGACAAGCTCGTTCCAACGAGGGGTCACCTGTTATGGTTTTGTTGAAATTTTTTGAAAAATAATATTTTTTCAACTGCTGAATTTGCATATTACGCATGCAGATGCAGGCTATTCGTTAGGTAAAGGGTTAAGAAAAGGGTATTTTATGATATATATTTCAACTGTGTTCATCTTTATTTCTGTTTTTTTCTTCTTAATCGGAGATTTGTGATCAATCCAATGTGCGAGTGTTGAAGTGAAAATAGGTGACTTACTTTCAAGAAATTGAAAATTCCGCCTTCATTTAAATGCAATTTTTTGGTAAATAAAATATATGAAAAGAAATTAAATAATATATATTTACATATTCATAGAATAGCTTTAATTCTCATCCTTTTTCCAAATCAAAACGTAAACAACACCTTGACCTCAACTGTTTAACACAATTTAAAAATAGGTTCAAGTCGCTTAGGATGCCGAAAAATTATGACTGCATATTTATACACAATGGACTTATTTTCTAACACTATATTTATTCCATTGTGCTGACTACAGTACTCTTAACAGTTGGCAGTCTATACCCCACAAAATTTTGAATGGAATTGAACAAAAAAAAAAAATGCTTCAATGATGAAAAGAAAATTTTTGTGCAGGGCACAAACATCCACACATGCATGAAGGATTTTGATAAAGATACTTTCCAAGTAATAATCTTCTTGAAGTAACTGAACATAAGGACATCTTTTTCTGTTAACATTTCCAGACTTGGGAAATTATTAGCTTAGTGGACTTTGATAAAAGCAAACCACAGGTGGTGGTGCTCTGTAGGTGGGGGGTCATGAAAAAGAGGATTGGGGGGGGGGGGGGGGAGGGGTCAAATCAACAATTATTTTATGATTTTTAAATAAATGTTTTTTCATAAATACATCAGCATAAATGACAACAAGATCTGGATATAACCTGGTGTTAATGGTGCTCCATGAGCTGAAAATTCGCAAGTTTTTGTCCCTGCGTGAACTTTTCCCTGAAATCCATCCCATTTCCTTGAAAATCACCCTCAGGTTCCCTGAAAAATTATTCTGGAGGTTAACATGTCTGGGTGCACCTCATTTTTTAATTGAGATAGGTTATGGAACATTCAGGCTGTGAGGCCAAAAATGGACATGCTACAGAAAATGTCAAAATTCCATTTCACCACATGAAACAGGAAAACTGGAACCCTGAAGGGCATTTTATCACATAATCACCATCAAATAGCTCATTACTGAAAATATCGTTCCCAACTCGTCTAATACCAGAATGATGTCAGAAGACGTCGATGTTGTAACTTTGTGAGTTGATTTTCCGAAGTAGAATTGAATTAATTTTTTCTTATTTTTCATTAACTGTCTACCTAATACAAATAGCAGACGTTTGCAGAACACATTTCATGAATAACTCATTTTTTGTCTCGAAAACATAGGTTATAACCCCTAATTGGAATGAGGTCATTGGGCTCATTCCAATTAGGTGCCATAAGTTATGTTTTCGAGGCAAAAGCTAAAGAAAAAAACAATTGTTTGGGTGCCGTTTATTGTGAACAGGGTTGGGTCAGTTTTAGTTGTTAGGTTACGTAAAAGGTTAAATTACATATTATGTAATAAAAAGAAATTTGCAACAATCTGACATGAAATTTCCAAACCTTGTTCACTAAAATTGATCCGAGCCTTGGTAACCTTGGCTCAGATCGGTTTTAGTAAACTTGGTACAGAAATTTTATATCAATTCACGACTCATTAGAGATCCTCTATTTCAAAATGCGACAACCTCCAGACAAAAGAAGTTATTGCATTAAGGAGTTATCCCAACATTTTGTGAAATGCCTTCCAGTAAAATGATAGATCGTTCAAAAATAAAACTCCACATACAGTTGTTATAATCTCACCTGTCTAATAATGGTGATGGCTGAATAATAGTTATGTCCTGCATTTTTAGTTAAAATTAGTAACACTGGCGGCATTTTTACTCTTGGTCACATTTCCAAATAATAGTGATGGTTAAAATTTTATTTTCTTCGCACTTAATAATAGTAACATTATTATCAAGCAGGTTAGAGTCATTACGTGTATGCTCCATTTAAAACCCCTTTTCGTCACACCTGGTGAACACATTTCACGGGCCCACAACCCCCTTTGCGAGGCTAATTAAAGACGACGGGAAAATCCAGACATCAAAGGCGGTTTGTTTCTTGATGAAACTGAATTACTGATATCCAGTCGCATATGAAAAACATTGTGTGTTTATGCAATTAATACATCGATTCGTTTTCAAACATAATAAAAATGAATGTAGACTAATTCATTATTTGTTCCCCAGTAGGAATCAACTATTTATTTAAACAAAAATACAGCAGAAATGATGGACAACAAGTTTGTTGTGAATGCGAATTAATTTCAAGCACATTGATAACAAGAACGCCCTCATCTTAGCATTACGTGTGCATTGCATACAAAATCGCACTTGTTAATTACCCCGTCGTTTGTGTAGAAACGACTGGGTATATGAAAAGCTGTTTTAGTGCGGTCATGTAAGAAGAAGGATTACATAACCAATTAATGTTTGGCGAAAAAAATCTTTCAGAGACTGCCCCTGTTTAGCAATTATATTGTTCAGTCAGAAAATTTCTAAACCCTACATTTAATAAAATATTCAGATACAAATGCAATTTCTTTCATTTCCAGAACTCTGTACTGCAGTTTAATATAGGAATTGAAAAAATTTGTTCGTTATTTCGTGAGATTTTCGATTTGTTTTCATTTTAAAATAAAATTTTCGCCGATATATGATTTGGATTCCCTGGAATAGAACGAGTATTTCAGTGAATAAAATGTGTTCTTGGTGTACGGTGTTTTTTAAACAACAATGTGACAGTCTTGGCGAAACATCCTGGTGTTTCGCTGCGGCAATAGCTTTTCCGATACGAGATTATGGTTTCTATACTGTGCCGAGTGCCCAAACATTTCAAAATTAAAACCCAGTGATTTAATATTTATTTATTTATTTATTTATTGATGTTTAAGGTCACATATTTATGCACAATGGCTAATCATGACCGTGACAGTTTTACGGGTGGAGGAAGCCGGAGTACCCGAAGAGAACCACCGAGCAACGACGAGCAGCTGCCAGCTCCCCGACATCGTAACTCCGCACTGCAGCACAGGCAGGGTTAGATTGGTTGAAGACATGCGTACCATCGACGTGCGGTACGCCTTAGTACACGGCGTCATCGTGCCCCCACACGGGCAGTGGAGATGAAGTGTCTTGCCCAAGGACACAACGCGGTTGCCGCAGGTGGGATTCGAACCGAGGACCTCTCGGCTTGCAGCCTGCACCTCTACCTACTGAGCCACCGCGCTCCCCAATTTAATATTTATTATAGCATAAGCATTTTACCAAAATAGTTTAGATGAACTAAAATGAGAATGTATTATTCATTAAAAAAAAATAATCGTCCAATATGCGGGAAAAAGCATGAAAACCGCTAGCAAGCTTTCTGTTTTTACCCAACGTCAACAGCCAAATTCGGCCAGCACTATACACAAAAATCTCCATTCAAATTTTATTATGTTTTAAATTTAAAAAAAAAAACATAGCTTATGACCTCTCATTGGAATGATCTCGATGATCGGGGTAAGGGAATGTCAACCAAGGTTTATGTTGTTTTGACCAGCGATGGAGCACTGAAAGGGAAAAAGATTCCCATTCCGATAAGGCAAACACTTCAAAGGGGTTTCCACGTCATGTCCTTCCATCACATCGTGGACTGCATTGACAGTAAAACTTGTTTACCAACAGAAAATTATCAGTTAAATTTACTGAAAAATGTGTGCATTTTAAAAGATACCACCCTTGAAAAAAAATATTTTGGCAGGACACGTAACATGGTCAGTGACATGAAAAAAAAAATGAAGAAGAAAAAAATAAAAACACCGGTCAAACTTATCTCCCCTGGTCGAAACAGTTCTTTGTTTTAAAAAAAAAGAAGTGAAATTCTAAAAAAGGACCCCGATTAAATTTTAAAGAGACTCGTGAGTATAACCAAATCACGTCTCCCAACCACAAAAAATTGTTAAATTATACTTGTGTGTTTAAACAAACACGTTGAATGGATCACTACCTCGCTCAAGAGGTGTGCTGTCTGAAATATTTGGGGGGGGGGGGGGGGGGGGGGGGGTCATTGCATTTCCACAGAATTTCTTAGACAATAAGGTACACTGTGATAATATTTAATAGTGCTTCTTTCCCCGTGGCAACGGGAAGTGAAGCACTGCTTATTTACTATGGTGAGAAAGTTCTGCTTCACTGGTGAAATAGGACCCAGTCACCAGTGCCTGGGATGGATGTCCACTAAAATGGGCACCAAAGGGGTAAACGATTGGCTAAACTTGACTTTGGACATTTGTTGTGGTCACAATTTATTTATTTATTGGTGTTTAATATCACTTTTCTGCAACTATTGCCAATTGCGACCGATGGGCACAATTAGCCATAGCTGATGAAAAGTGACCTCAAACACCAATAAATAGATAAATAAATAGCTAATGCTTCTTGCAAAGTGTCTAGTTTGTTCACACAATTTATTTCGTGTGTGGATAAGTGCAGGGTGGATTACAACTAAATCACACACAGAGTGAATTATCCACTCAACTTCAACTTACAGGCGCCGATAAACAGCAGACAAGCAAGCAAATTGTCTCTTGATGGATGTGTAGATAAATCTGGTGGCCCTTAAAAAATCAGTTTGAGTAAAAAATATGAGTTCTGAAAAACATTCACTTGACAAGTGATTTGGTAGTAGTCCACCTGTCACGTACTGTGTATTTTTACCCATTAGTAGTTAGTGCTAACTCCATGGAATATTAGTAGAGATTTTCTATTCAAAAGTGCAAACAAAACCCGATTGATATTATAGTGCTTTGAAAGAGTGCTTGTGTATATATTTTTTTTAAAAGTTAATATATTCTGTCATTCATGTGTGCAAATGTTTATAGATACTTGTAAAGAATTAAAGTCAGATATCATTAATCACAAAACCCGATCGATATTATAGTGCTTTGAAAGAATGCTTGCGTATATATTTTTTTAAAATATAATATATTGTTATTCGTGTGAGCAAATGTTTGTAGATAAAGCATTAAAGTCAGCTATCATGAATAAGAAAAATTGCTTAATAAAGTATTGTTTGTTAAAATCATTTGTCCCATATAATCAGTCAACACAGATGACTGTCCATAAGATCATCAATGACAACTGCACTTGTTATTGTTGAAGTAATTACCATGGATACTAAAAAGTTCCCCTCAAAGCCAATTAGCTTATCCTATTTTTAGACACCCTATTATGCAATCGACTAGTGGAGAGGAGAGAATATTTTAAATGGACTGTACACGTAATGTAGTGCTGAAAGGGTTGCACAACACTTTTTTGACTGAAAAAAGTAACAAAACTTTAACTGGTCAAGTTGAAGTAATGTCAAAATTAAAAATCATTGCCCTAAGCTGAAAACTGGCACCCTGATAGCATTTGATAACCAAAATAAGGACCTGAAAACCTTTACAAAATGTCACTAACTTCAGATGTGATACAACTGACATCAAGTAGATTTCCAACATCTTTATGTTAAACATTCCCTTAACCCTTTACCCAACGCAGACAATATCAAAATTTATGATTTTAAATATTATTTTTTCAAAATTTTCAATATATTTCAACAAAACCATATCATGCAACCCCTCAATGGAACGAGTTCGTTCCAGTGAGGGGGTCAAATGATATAGTTTTGTTGTAATTTTCTGAAAATTAATATTTTTTCAACTGCTGAACTTGCAAATTATGCGGGCAGATGCAGCCGATTCATTAGGTAAAGGGTACGCCTCGATGGCCCATAAACAACATTTCACAGAAAATTGTTGTGTCCAAACTGGAGCACTAAACTGTTTGAAGTGAAAAAAGGAACTAAACTTTAGTGCTATGATGACAAATGTCCAAAGTGTAGACAACAACAAAGTTAAATATCACCAAATGAAGATGAAAAGTAACACTGTAACAAAATATGATGACACAAACCAGACAGAGTGATTCTGTAGAATCACAGGCTTTCCCTGGTGTACAAAACATTTAGCCCTTTGAAGGAATTATTGGAATTCTAGTGTACCGCTTTAAAACTCGCCAACGTGAAATTTGCCCAAAGTGTGTATGACAGGATCAAGAACACTTTTAGAGAAGCTTTTGTGACAATGCTCAGAGAAACTTTGTTAGTCAAGAAAATGCATCACTAATGGACTGTGCTCGCATATCTGCACTCCAACTGCTGGAAACTACCATGGGGGCAATGGGAGGAGAATGTTTGTGTGGAAGAATCACTACAAGCTGGTGTGTGCTCTCTTGTACTCCTGATGGAGCTCTCCTTGGCAATAGCCATACAGCAGCAAAGGGATAACAAAACAAATTCACAATTTGGAGGTTGTCTATCAACTGGCTATAATCCAATTACAGTTATATTCAAATTAAAAAATTGATTTTCTGGAGAAATTGGTGTGAAGGTCCCCAAACAATATGAAGAAAACTTATGACAAACGCACACTTATTTACAACAAGAGCTCACGTATCGCTGAAGCAATACAATGTCCCCTACTGGACTAATGAGCTTTAATAATTATACGATTGTTATAACCTAGATGTGATCAGCATGAATTCCATTGAAGCGTTTCCAAAAAAAGTCTGTAAAACTGATATTTTGGCGCTTTTCCATATTTCCAAGGGCCATAACACACACAAGAATAATGAAATCAGCATGAAACCCAAACTTGATCTGTAAGTCATCGTTCTATAGTAGGTTACCAAGAATGAAATCATTCGGTTGAAGCATTTCCAAAAAAAAGTCTGGAGAACTAGTGTGACTGACAGACTGAGTGACAGACTGACTGACGGATGGACAGAGTGCACATGAAACTTGATCTGTAAGTCATTGTTCTATAGTAGGTTACCAAAAATGAAATCATTCCGTTAAGCGTTTCCAAAACAAGTCTGGAAAACTGTCGCTTTTCCATATTTCCAATGGCCATAACTCACACAAGAATAATGCAATTTGCATGAAACTCAAACTTGATCTGTAAGTCATCGTTCTATAGTAGGTTACCAAAAATGAAATCATTCTGTTGAAGTGTTTCCAAAAAAAGTCTGGAAAACTGATATTTTGGCACTTTTCCATATTTCCAAGGGCCATAACTCACACATGATACTCAAACTTGATCTGTAAGTCATCGTTCTATAGTAGTTTAGCAAAAATGAAATCATTCTGTTGAAGCGTTTCAAAAAAAAGTCTGGAAAACTAAAGTGTGACTGACAGACTGACAGATGGACAGAGTGCAAACCTATAGTCCCCTCCGGCGATGCCGGTAGGGGACTAATTAACCGAGGTCCCAGTCCACTATTATTCCATTAGCTCTCTGGGGTCCCAGAGTTGCTGTAGTTAGTTTGACCATTATGGCAACATCAAATGCAATCGGGACCCATCCCATGTCTCATTTCTGATAAAATTATCTCAGGTGACAAATTTCAGCTTTAAAACATTTTAAAGCAGAAAAATAATACTCAAAAAGACACTTACACTAACCTGGGTTCAAAGGGTCATAATGGTCAGATGGTGATTTTCTCTTATTGTCATAAAATCACTCAAAATCCTTCAAAACACATTTTATAGCAAAAAAAAAACACTACCCAAATTGACCCACACTCTAACTGGGGTCAAGATGTCATGAGTCATGGTGAATTTTTTTTTCTCTTTTTTTTTTTGTTGTTAAAAAACATCACTTGAAATCCTTCCATGAACATAAAGTAAAAAAAAAATCATCCAAATAGACCTTCCGCAATCTGGGGTCTATGGGTCATGTTGTGATTTTTCTTTTTTTGTTCGTATAAAATCCTTCAAAACACACATTAAGGCTGAAAAAAAAGATCACCCAAATTGACCCCGTCTGATGGGGTCAAGGGATCATAATGGTGATGGTGACATTTTTTTTTCTCATAAACCCCTTGAAATCCATTAAAACTCATTTTAAAGCAGAAAAACATGATTCAAATAGACCCTCCCCATAATCCGGGGTCATACAGGCCAAATGGAGATTATCTTATTTTTTGGAAAAAAATCGCTTAAAATCCTTCACAACTTATTTTAAAGCAGAAAAAACATCACCAATATTGACCCTTGCTCTAACTGGTGTCAAGTGGTCATGGTGAAATTCTTTATTTTTTGGCATAAAATCACTTGAAATATGTCAAAACCCATTTCAAAGCAGGAAAACATCATCCAAAAAGCCCTCCCCCCTGACTGGGGGGGTCAAGGGGTCTTAAAGGTCATGTTGTGATATTTTTCTTTTTTTTTGGCAAAAAAATCCCTAAAAATTCTTCAAAAGTCATTTTAAAACAGAAAAAATATCATCCAAATCAACCTATTTCCTAATTCGGGATCAAGGGATCATGTGGTGATTTTCTTCCCTTTTTGCATACAATCCCTCAAAATCCTACACATGTATGCCGACAGACGAGAAGTGACAGCAATAGTTCAGGTTGACTTCGTCAAGTTGAGCTAAAAAAAAAAAAATCCAGTGCTATTCACAAAAACTGCCATTCAAGTTCATTATTTTTTTTCTAATTTTTGGCCTCAAAAACATAGCTTATTTCCCTTCATAGGAAGAGTTCATTCCAATGAGGGTCATAAACTAGGTTTTTGACGAAAAAAATGAAAAAAAATAGGCTATTCAATAATTTTGTATGCAAGTGTCGACTGCTTTTCATGTTAGGTAAATGGTTGAGCATTCTCATGAGTAGAGTGCCAGCATGTCTGGGGCAATGGTATGATGGATAAAGGTTAAAATCAGTGGTAGAAATAGTCATTATCATATTACCTCGACTTGATTGAGATCAGGAGGTGCTTGATTTAATGCATACTGTACCAGTGCTTTACTGTATTCAGGTGCTCCTTCAATGAATATTAAACATTCTACCTGTAAGAGATTAGCATTGTACAGATTGAATAACAAATATAACAAAAATTATGAAACGAGAGACAAGTAAACATAAAACAAAGAACATCACTGCAGCGGGAAGTGACAACAGATATCGCAAAATCAGCCATCTTTATTTATTTATTTATTTATTTTATTTATTTATTTATTTATTTATTTATTGGGCTTTTAAGGTCACATATTTCTGCACAAAAGTTGATCATGACCACAACAGTTTTACTGGTGGAGAAGCTGGAGTACCCAGAGAGAACCACTGAGCAACTGTCAGCTCCCCAACATACTAACTCCATACAAGCAGGGTTAGCATTGGTTGAACACAGGTGTACCATCGATGTGCAGTACACAACGTCACCGTGCCCCATGTGGGCAATGGAGGTGAAGTGTCTTGCCCAAGGACACAACACGGTTGCCGCAGGTTGGATTCAAACCGCGGACCTCTTGGCTTTCAGTCTGCACCTCCACCTACTGAGCCCCGGCCGACGCTATTCATTTATTTATTTTTATACCATGCTCACCTATGTTACTATCTGTGAAAAGCCTGTATGTTAAATTTTAGCTTTTAACCCCATTACCTGTGTAAAATGTCTACTGCAGTTAAACATTTTCAATGGGAATTCCATTACAAAAATTTACACCTATAGTAGGAACTAGATCCAACTTGACCTTTGACATGACCCAATTAGCCGACTACAATAGATTCACACTTTGCGATGTTTCATTCAAACATCTGATGTTTTGAGGTACTATCTACTACATGTAATAAGTTTAAAATACTACAATTAAATATTTAAAATAAAATTTAAGAATTGTTAATAATAATTTTACTGAAAAAGCAAGGTAAATTCAATTTTGACGATGTATCTAGCTGACAATCAAGCATTCACGTGCAGCCAGAAGTTCTGACCATTGGCGCAGATGTAAACAAAACAAACTCATGTGTTTGCAATATAAAGTATCATTTTTCTCCATTTTAAGTGACAAAGTCGATTATTGAGAGCATGGTAAAAATAAAACAAAGAGGTACTAGAGTCGGTAATCATATTTAAACTACTCATAGAATAAGGGTTTTAACCACTCGGCTCTTAAAATCCTTATCCTACTTGTGGTTTAAATCTGATTACCAGCCCTAGTACCTATCTATTCTTTATATTTTTTGGTGTTAAAGGTCACTTTCAGCATGGCTATATCATGACTGCAGTGCAAGTATAAAGTCAAGTTTATCCAGTGTTTATACTTTAAACTTGTGATTTCCACTTTTGAGGATTTTCACTCCTGGTGTTGGCTACCAGGCCCTATTTTACCAGTAAAACAACTTGTTTACCACAGGTGGCCTTAAAATTTGACCAGCTTTTGGGCTCGGAAATTTCGATTTTTCAGATTCTGTTTTTGAGGAAAACCTCTGTTTTCTTTCAGTTTTTCTATGTGTTAAGATATACATCAGGTCACTTGAGTATGTTGAAGATAACTGTACTTAAAAAGTTAGAAGGAATTTTCCAGTGCCAGACCCTGAAAAAGTGTGACGAAGAGTCAACTTGTGCCACTGAATAAACTGATAAAACAGTTGACATTGGGCTTCCATGTATGAAACAGGTAAATCAATACAAAGCGTTTATGTGGACAAAATAAGGTCAGTCAGTAAAGAGTAATGGCGAATGAGATGGAAGACATATCTTAGATGTGACGCTTGTCGCTTTGGAAAGTATATTGCAAAAGCACTGAGAAAACTTGGCTCTTGCTAACTGGAGACACTATGTTTCAACCAAGTGAGAATATTTGTCATTAAGTCAATGAACTTAGTAAGGACCATCTTCTCAGATTCAGATGAAAGCCTAGTAACTCCAAAGATACAAGAATAGACAGGTATTGTACTCCAGATTATTCAACAGTATGTCACTGGAGAATGGAGTCAAAACAGACCGAAGACATTAACTGATGAATGCATCACATGATAATAATTACTCAATTCATCAGAGAACGCCCAAGAAGCATGAAAAGAAATGAGAACAAAACTCAACTTTGAAGGAGAATTGACATTACTTCTGCTGCACTTTCGTGAAGCCAAAACTGGAAGTAAATATTGTATAAAAAGATGCTAGAAAAGCATTATTCTCATTAATATACCTCCTTACAGACCTGAATGTTCCGATATTGAATATAAGTTGCTTTTATGGAAAGATTCAGAAATTTCAAGTCTTCGGATAGATGACCTGTCCATTTTCCTTTGGCAGTAAGAGGAGACAGCTATAAAGCCCTGACAACTTTTGATTGAAAACCCAAAACACTTCCCTATAAGAAGGTATAGTTATCTTTGTATCAAACAGAGAAGCCCAAAGAAATTCTGCGGTAAAAAAAAGACAATATTGGATTGCAAGTAAAAGGTGGACTGCCAAACTCGAGTCCATTCAAGATAAAAACTGCACAATCCAACATCCCGCAGGAAGCAAAGTCAAGGTAAAATCAATCAAATGGTCCCTAGACAAGGCTTATTTAACCCTTTACTCAACGTAACTGCTAAAACCGGCCAGTGCTATTCACAAAAATTGCTAATTTTCATTATTTTTTCATTTTTTGTCTCAAAAACATAGGTTATAACCCCTCTTTGGAACGAGCTCATCGAGCTTGTTCCAATGAGGGGTCATAAGTTATATTTCAGACACAAAACTGAAAAAAAATTAGTTCTTCAATAATTTTGTTTGCAAGTGTCGACTGCTTTTCATGTTAGGTAAAGGGGTAAGGATAAAACTTCCCCTTCCTTCCTTGAGTCTGAGAAAAGATTAACCAGATGGTCTAGGAAGTAGTCTTGTCTGAGATCTAATTCAGTTGGGGGAACATCTATTAGTATAGCAACAACAATATCCCCTAACACTGGAGGTCTGTATGTCTAAATAACCCTTTACCTAACATGAAAAGCAGGCAACACTTGCAAGCAAAATTCCTGAATAACTAAATATTTTCATTTTTGTCTCAAAAACTTAGCTTATACCCCTCATTGGATGGAGCTCAACAAGCTTGTTCCAATGAATCCATTGAGGGGTCATAAGCTATGTTTTTGAGACAAAAAATGAAAAAAAATAACAAAAATTGAATGGTGATTTTTGTAAATAGCACTAGCCGGTTTTGGGCGTTATGTTGGGTAAAGGGTTAAGGGTCAAAATGTCTATGTCTTAGTAAAAGTAGATCATGAGACTGATTGAGAATACCTTCTGTGGCCAAATTATGAGTAAATCCATTGAGCAGCAGGTTTCTTATAGAAGGTAGTGTAAAAGAACATTTCTGATAGAAAGAAGTGTAAGACGATGTGAGAGCTATAAGTATCGGATCGCTGATAAAAAAAAAAAGAATTGAGCATAATCTTCAGATAGGTGATGTTATAAGCTGAATAATGAAATCTATTCCTGTACTTTTAGAAAGAGTACAAAAAGGAGTTGCCGCATCATCCACAAATTTCATATGCAAGACTCTTGATCTTGAAGCAATAGCTGTTACCAGATGGTCTGATAACGAAAGGATCAAAAGTAATTTCCCACTAAGAGACATCATACAGTCTCTCATGTCTTTAAAGGTACATAAAATGACTTTAGGATAGACAGAGAGGTGTTGCAGCACCAGCGACGACAACAAGAGGCATATTATAAACAAGATGCCCCAAGGGGCCTTAATCGCTCACGGCTCACCTGCCAAAGTGGTTCAACGAAGTATTTAGGGTCACATTCAGTTAGACATGGTTCATCAACACTACAAAGGAATGAAGTCATGAGAGGCAAATTTTATGGAAAAACACTAAGGAATGCATTTGAACAAACCTGAACCTAAAATGCTCCCCCTGCCACCCCTACCCCACCTCCGCTCATACAGAGCCCAAATATTAAGCCAGGAACTCAAATTGAACAAAGTTGAATCTCATCCCCCTTGAGATGTCATATACCAAATATGAAAGAATTCTGACTGGTGGATCTGAAGAAGATTTTTAAAGAATATTCCACATATTGCACTAAGTTAAAATTCGGGCTCCATTAGAGAGCCCAAATCTTAACCCAGCAGCTCGATTTGAACAAACTTGAATCTAATAATATCAGAATAATCTACAGATGATAACAGCTTAACTCATAGTTACACACTTATTAAAAGGCCAGAAGAGGTAAGGAGAAAAACATCCTCCCACACCCCCTTTTTTTGAAGGAATAATCTTCAAAACAAAGAGGGGAGCAGTCTGGAAACTGTGAAAAAGCAGTACCGAATAATATATATATTCGTCTAAAAGGCACCCGGCTATTAATTATTATTAATATATTATTAATTTATTGGTGCTCAATGCCACATCAGCAGCTAAGGCTATATTGTGGCTATCCCGGTTATTAAAAATGTATGCCGCATCCAAAATACGTAGATAGGTCGAAAAACGGTGATATAAATATGAAAAAAATTTATAGTAATTTATATATTTTTTTTCTTACCAATGACCCAGACTTAGCTGGTGCTAACACTAAAATATTCAGGGCCAAACACAAATTCCCCCCCCCCCCCCAATCCCCAAAATTTGCATCAAAATCAAAAAATCTAATGTCCTATATGGTCCTCCATACTTTTGCCCACTGCGCATGCGCATTGTCAAGGAAGTACCGAAATTGGCACCAAATCCTCATTCTTACAACCAGTGCCTGGTAAATGTTATATAATCAGCGGGGAGGTATGAGTTTCCAACTCATGGGAGGGCCATCCCCATCTGGGTCATTGGTAAGTATAAAAAATATATAAATTACTATAAATTTTTTCATATTTTTATACTGTAACCAATGACCCAGACTTAGCTGAAAAGAAAAATGGCTGGAGGGCCTAAGGCATAAGGGAAAATCCAATAGGCTCAATTACATATAAAGAATTATCCCCTCAAGGAGAAAAGGAGAAACAGGATTTACATATATCTTTCTTGTTTATTAATAACAAGAAAGACACATTATAATAAAACCTGTCTTGAGAGACCACTGTCTTGAGAGACCACCTGTCTTGAGAAACCACATCAACCAGACACCGATTGGTTTTACTCTATAATGGACCTGCTATGGGAGACCACCTGTCTTGAGAGACCACTGTGACCTGGTACCAACTTGTATTTTTATGCCATAGTGGACCTGTCTTGAGAGACCACCCCTTTGAAGACTGAAACCATGGCAAAAAGTTTTTTCATCTGTTCTGGAATTGGAAAATCCATTGTGGTTACACTAACATAATTAAAAGTATTAAAAGCTCTTAATTGGGTTTCAATTGCTAACTCATTACAGACTGAGATGTTTTTATAAGACCCATGTGAAAAGATTAGGATTATTGCTGAATAAACAATTTCATACATACCTGAAATGTGACAGATAAGAATAAAAAAAATTTGTGTTGAAAATCTTTTTGTAACAAATTGAAATGGACTGTTATAAAATTATAAAAATAAATTAGTGTTGAAAATCTTCAATTTATTTTTTATAATTTTTATAACAGGCCATTTCAATTTGTTACAAAAACTTCATAAAAAAGAACAACTACAAAGTAATTACAAAAATCCATTCTTCTCCATTTCTGAATTTTGTGGTTGGTTATTAACTGACTTGAGAAAACCTGAAACCTGTTATGAGAGACCACCTGTCTTGAGAGACCACTTTTGTGTGGCCCAAAGGGAGGTCTCTCAAGACAGGTTCTACTGTACCAGTTCGTAATTGAGCACGATAACATCAATGATCTCTATTAACATCCAGTATAACCCATTTTACTAATTTCTTGAAGGAAAGCCAATAAATAAAGGTAGTCCAGAGAATGAGACTCTTTATACTCATTTAAAAGTGTCCGAGGATTGTATATTAACGCTCGTATGACACGTGACATATACAAATGCTTCACACCAAGCTACACTTTAAAAATATTACATAAATGAGAAAAACATTAGCTTTACACTTTAAAACCATCCCAGCACCGACTCGGAATTACTTACTCAGGAGGAGGTATTCCCTTGCTTTTCACTATAAAGCTGGTGATATAAGGGAACACCCCCCCCCCCCCTTCCCCTTGCTCTGGGTCAATCACCAACAGAATGAAGAGGGCAGCAGGACAGTGTTACTGCTGGAACAGAAAGCCTACATAACTATAGTTGCAACCGTTTAGTGGACGACATTCTGAGCAACAGATAACGGACCTAAACAAATAAGGTCGCCAGAAATAGACTCAATATTTCTAAGGTAAAAATTAGTGAACGCAGAAGGCGGAGACCAGTATGCAGCCTTCATCAGATCTGTAATAGCAATACTATTAGAATAAGCCCAAGATGTAGACAGCGCTCTAACTTCATGCACTGAAATCTTAAGCACAGACTGCTGAGTTGAAAATAAACTTTCATAAGCAGTACAAATAGCCAACTGAATCCACCTAGAAATAGAATGGACCATAATGTCCTTTCTATTAGGAAGCAGAGACACAAAGAAACGTTTTCGTCCCTTTCTGATAAACTCAGATCTGTGTTTGTAAATACGCATAGCTCTAACTGGACACAGCAAAGGCCTATGGCCATCTGAGGACGGAAGAGCCCTAATAATAATAGGCTCAGGGTACTTATTAGGAGGCTGATTCTTAGACAGAAATCCCACATTGGTAGTTAAAGTAATAGTATTACCAACACTATGATGGTGAGAATCATCAACAGATAGAGCATGAAGTTTGCTAACTCTTCTGGCAGAAGCGATAGCTAAGAGAAAAGCTGTCTTATAAGATAAGTATTTGAAGTCTACCGTGTTAACGGGTTCAAAAGGAGCTTGTTTGAGCTTCACAAGAACCCAAGCTAAATTTCGCTTAGGAATTAACCTAAGGGGTCTAGGTCTATTTATCGAAAAGTTTTTAACTAATTTTGATAAAGAGACATTAGATCCAATTTGTAAGCTATCATGATGAGCATATGTATCCGATAGCATAGACCTATAAGACAGAGATGCTACCAATAGAATCTTGCAGTGAGATTGCTTGATTTTTAGCAATATCTGTTGAATCAACGGAGCTGGAGGAAACGCGTATCCTATCAGTCCGTCCCAAGAGATCGAGAGAGCGTCTACTGCGAATGCTCAAGGATCTGGGCATGGCGACACATACATCTGCAACTGATTGTTGAGATGCGTCGCAAACAAGTCTACCATTGGGGGATCCCACTGGTAGCAGATCTGATTGAATACTCGCTTGTTGAGAGTCAATTCTGACAGCAACATGCAACCTTTTCGAGAAAGCGAGACCGCTAGAACGTTGAGACAACCCAGAATATGACGGACCAACAGAAGAACATGATGCTGTAGAACAAACAGAAGGATTCTTTCCGGTAAGTTGAATAACGGAATGGAATGAGTGCCTCCCTGGTTCCGAATGTACGCTACTAATGTCGAATTGTCGGACAGTATTTGAACATGTGAATTCTGAATTATGTTCATCCAATGACGTAGCGCAAGCCAAATTGACATCATCTCCTTGATGTTTATGTGCTTGTTCAGGAACTGCGGATCCCAAAGACCCTGGCACCTCAAATCTGTTGGGCTCAGAGTAGCGCCCCAACCTGTTTGACTCGCATCTGTCATAATCGTAAAAAACGGATCCGGAGTTGCAGTGGAACTCCCTGAGTCAACCACTGAATATCTGCCCAAGTCTGATCTCTTGTTTTACTTGATTCAATAAGACGATGTTCGTTTCGAGCTAATGAATCTTCACACTCCAAGTCTTGAGTGAAAAACATCTGGAATGGACTTGTGCGTAAGCGCCCCACCGGAATAAGGTCCGCGGCGGCTGCGCACAAACCCATCAGTCGCATGAAGTCTCTCGCTGTTACTATGTCAGAGTGTAGACAAAAGCGAGCATAACAACTGACTAATTTCGCTCTGGGTAACGGAAGACGAACCAGATTGTTGTGCGACTCGAAGCTCATTCCCAAGTGAATGAATGACTTGGACGGAACTAGATCCGACTTCCTTTTGTTTACGATGAAACCGAGACGTTGGAGCAATTGAAGCAGACTCTGAACATCGTTCTGAAGAGTTAATATGTCGCCGTATCTCTGAAGAATGTCGTCCAAGTAGGCTGACGTTACAGCTCAGAAATGTGTCATTACCGAGTTCATTATTTGAGTGAAAGCCCAGGGCACTAGATTGAGTCCGAAGCACATTGCTCGGAACTGATAAATGACTCCTAGGACAGCGAAGCAAAGGTACTTTCTGAATATCAGATGTACCATGACATGAAAATACGCATACTTGAGATCTTTGCTCGCAGCATAATCGTTCACTCAAATGCTCGCTCTCACCGATCGAATGGTCT
Source organism: Pictodentalium vernedei (assembly GCA_031216915.1). Classification (NCBI taxonomy): domain Eukaryota; kingdom Metazoa; phylum Mollusca; class Scaphopoda; order Dentaliida; family Dentaliidae; genus Pictodentalium; species Pictodentalium vernedei. Next base: position 230,015,167 of record CM062293.1, read on the forward strand.
CCATATAAAAAATTTGGAGCCACGATCAGCTTGTTTATCCAGCTGAGATCTATAACTGGATGGTACGAGCCGTCTGGTTTTGGTACCAGGACAGGTGACTGTAAAAACCGGGAGATTCCTGGTTTTCTATGACTTCTGTTGCGTTCTTCTCCAGAAGAGATTGCACCTCTGATAGAAGCTAATCTCTCTTCTATAGGTTGGACGGAAGCCGAGTCCATCGTGGACTTTGCGTTAACGGAGGTTTTTCTCTGAAGGACAGTTTTAGACCTTCCAAAATAACCTCCTGTACCCGTCGGTTGTCCGTAATTGACAACCAATTGGTTAAGAATCTTGACAGTCTTCCGCCCACTGGAGTGCAATAGAGGTCCTGACCTTCACCTCCTGGACCTGCGAGGCTTGCGGAAAAAGAAACTATGTCCTCCTCATCCAGCGCCTCAACCAGTCGACCTAGGGGCATCTGACCAGCTGTCTCGGCCAGCATTACGTCCCCTACCTGAGTCGGTACTCTGACGGTCTCTGGAGTAAGAGCTGGAGGATTTTTTAGATCCTCTATAGGAGCTTTCCTTGGACGTACTCGCACCAGAAGCGCCTGACTTAACTCCTCTCTGATGAGTCTGGTTTCTTAGAAACAGACTTAAAGAGCAGAGAATCTGAAGCTTTCTTGGTAATCTGATCATAGATTAATGAAAGCTTACCATCAAAGAGAAATTCTCCTGAGACCAGAGCAACTCGAAGAGAGTTTTTCACCTTAGAATCCACCCTAGTGGATGAAGCCAGGGCAGCATCAGTCTGACTAACTCCAAATTTGCCACAGAAAGGGCAGAGTTATACGTGGAAAATGCGATTGCCCTAGAAAGAACTCTCAAGGAAGTTTGAACATCCTGGAATTCTTTACCATCGAGACGTTGCGCTAACGCTCTAGTAAGGTGATCTGCATATGATAATGTGTCTAAACTGGCTCTTTTAGACGAGATTGTCGTCTCCAATGTACTGGAGGGAATCAACATAGACGCCGGCAATGACAATTCCAAGTCTTCGGCCTGGTTGTCTCAACGCAGAGGAACTCTCGGCACGCCCTTTCCTGCCGTAGCAAATTTATTGCTATTGTTGATGAACGGCAGATGTAGAGCATGTTGTGATAAGAAACTGGTTCTGCCTGTCTTAGAGGCTAACTTCAAAATAGCGTCATTCAGCAATTCAAACGTCCGTGAGACATTGCTGGACTGGACTGGATACTCAGGAACATCATCCTTAGTCCTGCCGAAAAAGTCTGTATCCAGTGACGCTATCAGTCTCTTATCCGGTATCGCAGCCCTCTGGTCCAATGGAACAACCTCTGGAAGGTGTTGACGGATAAAATCCACCGCCACCTTATGCTGTTCCAGAAAAGAAAAATCCAGCTCCGCAGTTTCCCTTTCACCATCCGACTGGACCCGATGCAAATCTCGTTCGTCCCTGTCTGACACTGCAGAGGAACAGACCGACCCAGCTTCCTCTGACAGTTCCTGATCTGAAACCATTTCCGAAGGTTGCTGAGACGCTGCGATGAGTTGCGCTATCTGTGATTGCAAGTCCGTCATGGAGGCCTGTGGAGCTGCGGTCTTACGTTGCTTAGCCGCTGGAAGCTCCTGGGATGGTACATCCTGCATAATCCTTTTATGCGTACGTCCCGACTGGTGAGGCCTCTTGTCCTTGGCTACTGGATGGAGTGACCTAGACGACAAAGAAAACATTAGATTTGATAAAAATGAAAGTGGGAGAATAAAACTATGTTCCGGCACCCGATCATAAGAAACCTCAATGAACTTCTTGCGCCTCGTACCGATTATAGCAGGAATATAATCCTGAAAAGGAGTTAACTATAGGCATTCGAAAGAACACTCATTATTCACACTAGGTTAATATGGCATTATCAATAGGGCTAAAAGCCTCAGACAACTAACATAAAAACAATACCGCTAAGGAGAGAACAACCTCTTCTCATGTAATAGTACCTTGTCTGATAGGATAGTGGTCTCAGCCTGGCTGAAGCAGCTAAAGGTCTTTCAATTGCGGCCCTAGAAGCTCACTAAAGGAGACTTACAACGATGGCTGCTAATGACAGGGATAAAAACACAGCTCAAACTTCTAGCTAGGCTACTGAGGTGTCAACAATAAGATTAAAGTCTATGAAACTTAAGAAAACAACACTGAGAAGGAAAAGATCACTCTTTTCCTTTAGTGGTTCTATTCCCAAAAGACAGCGGTCTCAGCCTAACTAATGGAGCTTAGAAGACTTCATCTCCGTGAAGACAGATATCTCAGTGTAAATTTTTGCGACTTTAGACAGCTCACTATAAGGAGACTTACAACGTTAGCCACGCAAGGGAAAAAAGGGCCGCACTTGATTCTTATAAGACATCAACAAAAGGACTAAAAGCCCCTAATGCCTAAGAATACAATACCGAGAAGGAAACAACATACTCTTTCCTTTCAATGGTCCTAATTCGATAGAGACAGCTGTCTCCTATTAGATAGTGTAGCTATATTAAGTCTTCATCCTGTGAAGACAGATATCTGGGTGAAACTGCGACCTTGAAAGCTCAATAAGCGACTTACAGCATTAGTTGCTCAAGGTAAGGAATTATAAAGGACGGCTCTAATGACCGAAATTCCAAAGAGACAGTAGTCTCAGGTAGCTAACACAGTTATTAGTCTTCATCTCCATGAATACAAATACTGGTATTTGTTTCACCTGCAGCCTTGGAAAGCTCATTAAACGGAGAATTACAACATTAGCCACAATGTATAAGAAAAATACTGCTGTAACAATATATATACGCCACTATGACATTAGCAGCTAATGATTTTGACACAGACCGCTCTTAATTCACGACAACAATAGGACTAATTGCCTGTGACGCCTAGGAATATCAAACCGAGAAGGAATACGTAATTCTTTCCTTCTAACAGTTTATTCCAAAAAGCTAGCGGTCTCAGCGTAGCTAACAGAGCCTAAAAGTCATATATAGGCGAAAAACAGATGTCTGTGTGTAACCCTGCGGCCTTAGACAGCTCACTAAATGGAGACTTACGACGTTAGCCACTAATGGATAAGAAAAGACCACTCTAACTGTACATAAGGATACTATGGCATCCACAATAGCACTAAATGCCTCTGATGCCTAGGAATACAACACCGAGAAGGGAAAGACATACTTTCTCCTTCTAATGGCTCTATTCCCAACAAGACAGCTGTCTCAGCCTATCTATGAGCAGCTATCGATCTTCTATTCGTAAGGAATAGATCATTGCCTTTCTTATACTATTGCTAAGCCAAGGGAGGCATTGTTAATCAGACCAAAAGCCTTCAACACCTGAGCCAAAAGATCCGGGAAGAAGATCTCCGTCTTTCCTTCGCCTGATACCTTAAGCTGTTTTATGCCTAGCAAACGCAGACTTTTGTTCAGATGGAACACGATTCAAAGAGCTTATGAATACAAATTCAAAATCTTCATGTGTCATTCCGTGAGGGTTGGAGAATCAACCTCTGTAGCCTTCTCACCATCTGAATGTTCCATCTGAAATATGGTCAGCAACATCCGAATATACAGATGACTGGACCAACCTAGCACCGTCCGACAGCTCACTACCAAAGACTGTTGATGGCAGAACCTGCGACTACTGGGATGCTGCGATACACTGCACAATCTGCGGCAGCAGGTCCGTGGACGAGACTTGCAGAGCAGAGATTATCCACTTCTTCACCATATGCTGCTCACGGGACGGAGATATGTCCCTACATCTTTGATGCATGTCCCGTATAAAAATGCCTCAAATGACTAGCTACAGGTTAATCCAACTTCGGTGAAGACTGGGAACATCTCCGTGGAACAGCATGAACATGCGAAGTCGGATAACTAGTCTGCGGTCTAACGTGCTTCATCGATGAAGCAGAGGAAGAAGCCATAGCTGCAACTGGCCCTGGCTGCAGTGTGGAAGTAGCATCCCGAACCACAAGCGTGAACGGGCGTCCCAACTCACAAAAGTTTCTCGAAGCGAAAAAAGTCGGCCCTGACTGCTGATGGAACAGAGAGGGGTCTCCCACTCGTGGTCTGGCTCCAGACCTCACCGAGCATTCCGTTTAGAAACTTGAAGGCTTCTACCCCTTAATATGCTTTTTCATGGAAGAAGCGGAAGCCGTAACAACAGCTGACTCTGGCTAAAGTGTGGAAGGAGCATTGCTCCGACTCATAAAAGTTTCTCACAATGGACAAACAGTCGACCCTGACTGCTAACTGCACAGAGAACGCTCTCCAACTCACGAACTAGCTCTAGATCTCGCCGAGTATCCCGTTGAGAAACTTGTCAGGTAATCCCCTTTGTGTGCACTTCCATGTAAGAAGAAGAAGCCATAACCGCAACCGACGCCAGCTGCATTGTGGAAGGATCATCTGACGTGTGTTCCGACTCATTATAGTTTCTCGCAACGGACACAGTCGACTCCGACTGCCAACGGGATGGAGAAGGTTCTCCAACTCGCAATCTGACCCCAGATCTCGCTGAGCGTCCCGTAGAGAAACTTAGCCCGAATGAGAAAGATTATTGAAAATATATACACTTTTAAACAAGAAAATCGCAACTTTTGGCTATCACCTTGACAAACATGAACTATTGATGGCAAAGAAATAATTACAAAAATCAAATAACCACAAGCAATTTTATAACAAGAGGGATGTTACATCCCAACGCTCACCTACATTCGCGCTTGATAATGTCGTTCCAATGTAACATGCCTAATATTTAGTTAATATAAATCATTAACTAGGCATCAAATGATTAATGTGGTTTATGTGATGGCTTTGGAAAGTTAAAAAATTTATAGTAATTTATATATTTTTTATACTTACCAATGACCCAGACTTAGCTGGTGCTAACTCTAACAAAACCAGGGCCAAACACAAATTTTGCCCCCCAATCCCCAAAATTTGCATCCAAAACAAAAAGAAATCATGTCCTAAAGGACCTCCATACTACGCCTCTACTGCGCATGCGCAGTGACGCAGTCGTCCTGAAATTGGCGCCAATTATCATTCTTACTGGCAGTGCCTGGTCAGCGCTATGTACTCAGCGGAGAGGCAAGAGTTCCCAACTCCAGGGAGGGCCATCCCCGTCTGGGTCATTGGTAAGTATAAAAAATATATAAATTACTATAAATTTTTTAACATTTTTATACTGTACCAATGACCCAGACTTAGCTGAATAGTAAACAGGCTGGAGGGCCTAGGACATAGAGGAAAATCCAATAAGCTCAACTATATAGTAAAGAGGTAACCCCTTAAGGAGAAAAGGAGTATTAGGCTTTACATGTATCTTTCTTATTTAATATTAAATTAGAAAGATACACTACCCTTAATAATTGAGCACAATAACATTCATGTTCTCTATTAACATCCAGTATAACCCTTATACTAATTATTTTTAAAGCAAGCCAATAAATAAAGTAGTCCAGAGAATTGAGACTCTTTATAATCATTTAAAAGTGTCCGAGTATTGTATATTAAAGCCCGTTTGACACTTGACATATACAAATGCTTCACACCGAGCTACACTTTAAAAATAAGACATGAATGAATTTAAACATTAATATTACACTTTAAAACCATCCCGGAAGCGACTCAGAAATACTGACTTGGAGGAGGCATTCCCTTGCTTTTCACTATAAAGCAGGTGACCTAAGGGAACACCCGCCCCCCCCCCCCCCTCCCCTTGCCCTGGGTCAAATAGCCCAGAGCGAAGAGGGCAGCCGGACGGAGTCACTGCCGGAACAGAAAGCCTGCATAACTATAGTTGCAACTGTTTAGTGGACGACATTCTGAGCAACAGATAACGGACCTAAACAATGCAGGTCTCCAGAAATGGACTCAATATTTCTGAGATAAAAATTTGTAAATGTGGATGGCTGAGACCAATAAGCAGCCTTCATTAAATCTGTAATAGCAACACTATTAGCATAAGCCCAGGAAGTAGAAAGAGCTCTTACTTCATGAGCAGAAATCTTAAGCACAGACTGCTGAGAAGAAGATAAATCTTCATAAGCAGTACGGATAGTTAACTGAATCCATCTAGCAATAGAATGGACTGAAATGTCCTTTCTATTAGGCATCAAAGACAGAAAGAAACGTTTCCGTCCCTTTCTGATAAACTGAGATCTCTGTTTATAGATACGTAGTGCTCTAACAGGACAGAGTAAAGGCCTACGCCCGTCTGAAGACGGAAGAGCCTTAATAACAATAGGTTCCGGATATTTATTAGGAGCCTGATTCTTAGCTAAAAAACCCACATTAGTAGTGAAGGTGATAGTGTTCCCAACACTACGATAATGAGAATCATCCACCGATAGTGCATGAAGCTCACTGACTCTTCTGGCAGAAGAGAAAGCTAAGAGAAAAGCTGTCTTATAAGATAAGAATTTGAAATCTACTGTCCCAAGAGGTTCAAATGGCTTTTCCTTCAATTTAAGGAGAACCCAAGCTAAATTCCACTTAGGAATTAATCTAAGAGTTCTGGGTCTATTTATCGAAAAGTTTCTAACCAACTTCGATAAAGAGACATTAGATCCAATTTGTAAACTATCATGATGTGCATAGGTATCAGATAACATAGATCTATAACCCTTTATAGTAACAGGCTGCAGTTTGATTTCGTCAAACAAGTATACTAGAAAGTTTGCAATGTCTGGTATAGAGGGATCAAATATATCTACAGAATGATCCCTACACCAACGACGAAAAACCTTCCACTTAGCCGCATAGTTTAGCGAAGAGGAGGTCCTCCTACAGTTAGAAATCGCGTCCACTGCTCGTCCTGTAAAGTGCTTGCCATGCAAGAAGGACCGCACAACGGAAAAACGTGAAGGTTGAGACCTTGCGGGTTGTGATGGAGTTGGCGCGATTTCCCCTGCGAAAGAAGATCCTCTCGTGGAGGAAGCTTCCGCGGTAGGTCCCACAACAGACACCTGAGTAGATTTATCCACGGTCTCTGTGGCGACAGAGATGCTACCAACAGAATCTTGCATTGAGATTGTTTTATCTTTAGCAATACTTGTTGAATTAACGGCGCTGGAGGATACGCATATCCTATCATTCTGTCCCAAGGGATCGACAGAGCGTCTACTGCAAATGCTCTTGGATCCGGACACGGAGACACATACGTCTGCAACTGATTGTTGAGATGTGTCGCAAATAAGTCTATCATTGGCCGTTCCCATTGGTAGCAAATCTGATTGAATACTTGTTTGTTGAGAGTCCACTCCGACGGCAACAAGCGACCCTTTCGTGAAAGGGAGTCTGCTAGCACATTCAGACGACCCGGTATGTGACGGACCGAAAGAAGAACGTGATGTTCTAACGCAAACAGAAGGATTCTTTCCGTTAGATTGAACAACGGAACTGAATGAGTGCCTCCCTGATTCCGTATATACGCCAATACTGTCGTATTGTCGGATAGGATTTGGACATGAGCATCGTGAATAATGTCCATCCAGTGACGTAACGCAAGCCAAATTGACATCATTTCCTTGATGTTTATGTGCTTGCACAGGAATTGCGGATCCCAAAGACCCTGGCATCTCGAATCCGTTGGGATTAATGATGCACCCCAACCTGTTTGACTGGCATCCGTCATAACGGTAAAACTCGGATCCGGCAACTGCAGCGGAACTCCTTGAGTTAACCACTGAATGTTTGCCCAAGTCTGAATCTCTTGTTTCACTTGATCTGACAAGAGAACGTCTACATCGAGTGAATGAATTTTCACACTCCAATTCTGAGTCAGGAAAATTTGAAGAGGACGTGTGCGTAGCCGCCCCATCGGAATGAGATCCACAGCGGCTCCGCACAGACCTATCAGTCTCATAAATTCTCTCGCCGTGACTTTGTCTGTGTGCAGACAATAGCGAGCATAACAACTGACTAATTTCGCTCTGGTTAAGGGCAGACGAACGAGATTGTTGTGCGTCTCGAAGCTCATTCCCAGATGAGTGAATGACTTGGACGGCACCAGATCCGACTTCTCCTCGTTTACTATAAAACCGAGACGTCGGAGCAATAGAAGAAGATTCTGAACATCGTTCTGAAGCGTTAACTCGTTGCCGTACCTCTGAAGAATGTCGTCCAGGTAGGCCGACGTTACCGCAGACGAATGAGCTCGGAAGTAGATCATTACCGAGTTCATTACCCGAGTGAAAGCCCAGGGTGCTAGATTCAATCCGAAGCACATCGCCCGGAATTGATACACCACTCCCAGGACTGCAAAGCGTAGATACTTTCGGAATGTCGGATGTACCATGACGTGAAAGTACGCATCTTTGAGATCTATGCTCGTTGCATAATCGTTCACCCGAATACTCGCTCTGACCGATCGAATCGTCTCCATATAAAACTTCGGAGCGACGATCAGCTTGTTTATCCAGCTCAAATCTATGACTGGACGGAACGAGCCGTCTGGTTTCGGAACCAGAAACAGATGGCTGTAGAATCCCAGAGATTCCTGGTTTTCTACGACCTCTACCGCGTTCTTCATTAAAAGAGACTGCACCTCTGATAACAGAGCGTCTCTTTTCTGTGGATTTGACGGAAGATGAGTCCACTTTGGACTTCGAGTTAATGGAGGCTTTCGTTTGAAGGATATCTTTAGACCTTCCGAAGTCACTCCTCTCACCCAAGGGTCGTCTGTAATCGACGCCCACTCTTGTGAAAAACTTGACAACCTTCCGCCAACCGGAACGCGATAGAGGTTTAAGCCATCACCTCCTGGACCTGCGAGGCCTGCGGTAGGAGAAACCACGTCTTCCACGACCCGCACCTCGCCTCGTCGACCTCGGGGCGTCCGACCGATTGTCCCGGCCTGAAGGACGTCCCGAACGAGAGTCGCTATCCTGACGGTCTCTCGAATAAGACCAAGAGGACGCACCGGAACCTCTATAGGAACCTCTCTTGGGCGCATTAGACCCAGAAGTGCCTGTCTTATTCGTGTCTGCTGTATCCGACTTCTTAGGAGCCGATCTGAACAACAGAGAATCATTAGCTTTCTTTTTAATTTTATCATAAATAGCGGAAAGCTTGCCGTCAAAGAGAAGTTCTCCTGAGACCGAAGCGACTCTAAGAGAGTTCTTCACCTTAGAATCCACTAGTGTGGATATAGCTAGGGCTGCGTCACGTCTAACCAACTCCAGATTTGCCACTGAAAGGGCGGAGTTACACGTGGAATAAGCTACTGCCCTTGAAAGAAGTCTTAAAGAGGATTGTATATCCGGAAACTCTTCCCCTTGAAGGCGCAGTGATAACGCCTTAGTAAGGTGATCTGCGTAAGATAAGGCATCTAAATTGGCTCTGTTAGACGCAATAGCTGTTTCCAACACCGCGGTTGGAATAGAAGCTGACGACGGTAATGATAGCTCTAAGTCTTCCGCCTCGTCGTCCATACGCAGAGGAACTCTCGGTATACCCTGTCCTGCCGTATCGAATTTATTCCTTGCATTAATGAAAGGCAGGTTGAGAGTATTAGCAGACAAGAAGCATGCTTCTGTCCTGGAAGCAAGTTTAAATATAGCGTCGTTCAATAATTCAAATGTTCTAGCAACATTATTGGACTGCGACGGAAACTCGGGAGCGATGTCCCTGAACCGCTCAAAAAATTCAGAGTCCAATGACGCTATAATTCTCTTGTCCGGAAGCGCAGCAGTCTGGCCCGACGGAACAACTTGAGGGAGAAAGTGCCGGATGAAGTCCTCGGCAGCTTTATGTTGTTCCGAAAGGGATAGCTCCAAGTCATCCGTATCCCTTTCACCATCCGGTCGGACCTCACGATGTTCCCGGTCGTCCGCCCCCGATGCTTCGGCGGAGCGTACCGACCCAGCGCCGTCGGATAATTCTCGATCCGACACCGTTTCTGTCGGCTGCTGGGATGCTGCGATAAGCTGTGCTATCTGCACAAGAATGTCCGGCGTCGAGACCTGCGGAGGCGCAGTCTTTCGCTGCTTCGCCGAGGGCAGCTCCGCATCAGATGGCTCCCGCATACTTTTCCTATGCGAACGTCCGGAGTCCATCGGTCTCGAATCCCTGGCTGCCGGATGGAGTGACCTGGTCGCCGAAGAATCCTTCATCGGCGAAGCTGGTAATATATCGGCGGTCACGCAGCCAAGGTGCGGTCGTGTGCGCTGACGAGAAGAGGAAGCCTTAACAGTCTCTGCGGACTGCTTATACAACGGAGCGTCCCGAGCGACGGACGTATGCTCCGCTAAAGACACATTTTGTACCACAACATCTGGTCCCAGATGTTGTTGTACGAGAGAGGGACCTCTCTCGCTCGCGGCCCGGCTGGACCTGGACGAGCTATGAACCGGACTAAAAGGCTTCCTCCGTTCTCGCTTACTATCCGCCGTCACTGGGTGTGCATCTATTATGTTTATAGTGCTCGCATCACCCAAAATTTCCTCTTGGACCGCATCGGACGAACCCGGCTGCCGAACCATTCGGTGAATGGACGCTACACCGGGCGAGCTAGCGGACGACATTTGTCTAATCTCCATGAGCACTTTTGCCGCTAGCTCTGAATTCATTTGTGACGACGGACGCACACTTGAAGAAGATAACATGGAAACATCACCCTGTTCTGGTTCCTCTGAAATAGAAACTGAGAGAGTAGAGTGACCTTGCGGAGAAAGAGCCGGCATCGCTCTTTCTCCAGAAACAACATATCGTGACACACGTTTCCAATGTTTCTCATCCCAATGTTCACATATAGGACAGGGATTAATGCGAGAACACTGACTACAATTAATACAATGATCATGAAAGTCAGAGGAAGATTTCTTCCTATTACAATTTGAACAACGTCCCTTCATTGTGAAAGAACAACAATAAGTCCTAGTTACTCGCAAAAACCCCTGACACAAAGATACATAATAACATGATCCATTAATAAATGAAAAAACAATTGCAAAACAAAATAATTTTGAAAAAATATTTTTTTCAGAGAAGCCCAAGTTGCTGAAAAGTAACGTTGAGCCCCAATGGATCCGATGGCAAAGTGTGGTCAAAAATTTTAAATTTATATAAAATAATTAATGAGACACTTTCGGATAATATAAATGTATCTTATAATGAGATAAACTACCACAAAGGCAAACAGCCCCCCTCAAAAAAGGCTGTTGCCAATGAAAACAAACAGTGTAAACACACTAGAAAACATGACTCCAGGCACTGAAAAAACTGGCCCGGAATCAGTCATCAATTACACTCTATCTGATGCAAAACAGAGACTCCCAGGGGAGAATCTGTAGAACATCAGATGGAAGATGCAGAACACAAACGTTATACACCCATGGGTGAAAACGTAACTATGGGGAAAATAACAGAAAACATTCTGTAACCAAGCAACTCTCCCAGGAAATTTTAGAAATGAAATTTCTCAAAAATATGCCAAAAGCATGGGAGAATTGCCAGGGGGGACTTTAGAAGGCTAGGGGAGAGGAAACACTGAATAAGCAGTGCAACAATTAGCAAGAATGACAACAAGAGGCCCATGCCTCGAAAATAGGCAACTTAACATAATTTCATCAAAAAATTTTAAGTACAGCCCTGATTATTTTTTGCCACTTCTTTTTCCTCTCCTCCTTCTATCCTCCTTAGAATCACATTTTCTCCAAAAATTACGTGTCTGGCATCCTTTAAACTGAGATTTACAAGCACAAAGATCAGTGAGATGTTGACTGATGAAGGGCCAAACAGAGAATGATAATTGGCGCCAATTTCGGGACGACTGCGTCACTGCGCATGCGCAGTAGAGGCGTAGTATGGAGGTCCTTTAGGACATGATTTCTTTTTGTTTTGGATGCAAATTTTGGGGATTGGGGGGCAAAATTTGTGTTTGACCCTGGTTTTGTTAGAGTTAGCACCAGCTAAGTCTGGGTCATTGGTACAGTATAAAAATGTCTATATTTCTGCATTTAATATATATCAATTCAATATAGAATCATTGGGTATAAAAGCATTTTTTTCTTTTAGAAATGTTTATGATTAAGAATATGAATCGTGAGATATTAAATCATAAATAAGAATTAGGAAAGGCTTTCATAAATTTATTTTTTACAAAATAAAAATACATCAGATCAAAAAAAAAATAAAATAGGAGGTGCAAAATGGCATTATGTAATGAAGAATCACTGAAATTGTAATTGAAGTACATTCATTGGTTAAAGAGGAGTTGTGGAAAAACATTCATTCAAGAAAGTGACTATAAGTCCCAACAAAAATACATCACATCAACAACTAAAATAAGCCTTAATGTTACTAGTAACAAGTATGAGAAAGTATTAAATTAAAAAAAAAGGTTAAAAAAAATTTTTTTTAAAGAAAGTGAATATAAGTCCCCAAAATCCCACTCAAATTCCTCAAATATGCATGTAATGAGGGCGCAACATTACCGCAATGTAGTTCAGTAACCCATGTGTACAATATCAATTGCCTGGAAAGACACATAGAAACAGAACTCACTTTAACACAAACTTTTAGAACTTGAAATTGAGTAAGTCAGAGAAAAACGTGAACATTGTGACTGAAAAAAAGAGACAAAATTAGTTACATTTCTGCATACAGTAGGGTTAATACCTAAAGTAGTTATTGAAATGAGAAAATAAACAGTAATGAGAGGTGAAGGCACCACAATCTGCACAAAAGCTGACTTTAACGCAAATTCTTACAACACCTAAACGCTAATTCTTACAAGTTTTGGCAGAAAATCAGCCTCAAATTCCTCAAATATGCATGTAATGAGGGTTAAATATTACTGCAATGGAGTTCAGTAATCCAAGCATAGAATATTAATCGCCTGGAAAGACACATAGAAACACAACTCACCTAAACACAAAGTTTACAAAGTTTTACAACTTAAAATTTACTAAGTCCGAGAAAAACATGAAAATTTTGACTGAAAAAAAAGAAAATTTCCGTTAAATTTCTGCATACAGTAGGGTTAATACCTACAGTTGTTATTGAAATATGAAAATCAACAGTAATGAGAAGTTAAAGCAGCACAATCTGCACAAAAGCTGACTTTAACGCAAATTCTTACAACACCTAAACGCAAATTCTTACAAGTTTTGGCAGAAAATTTTAGGTGAAATTTGGAAAAAAAGTCGTAGTATCAGGGTTAAATACTGTTCTGATAGTCCCCTACAACCTACATATGCAATATCAAAGGCCTGAGTCCACTGATCTTTGAGAAATTAACCTTAACATTAAATCTTACAATATTGGACACACCGACGCTGACGCCCGAGGTCATGACAATAGCTCACCACTTCAGTAGAAGTAGGTGAGCTAAAAAATGGCCTGAGAAACAGAAGATCTATGGGGCCTTAGCGATGTATTTTATCTCAATTAATTGCATTCTGCGAATCGTATATTTCTCTTAATTATAGTATCAGAGGTTACGCCAAATAAACAGGCATTATTCAAATATAGATTATTCCTGATGTTTCAATCAGAATTGACCAGAACTAATTAAAAGCAGTTATATTCTAACCTCGTCACCTCTGTTGGAAGCCTGCAAATAATCTCTCTTAATATTCACAAATATTAAAATTTCAAACAAAGTCAATCTCTGTCTGTAACTGTTATGTTATGCAACAGGTTCAGTGCTTTTAGTAACATTCATCTGAAGCAGAGTTTCCGCCAGGAAAAAATAAATGAGGCTGTTATAGGGCACCAAAGGGTTGTTGCAGGGGCCCAATGAATCACACATTTTTGATTTGAATCAAATCTTGAAGCAAATCATGTCTCTTATTTGAAATCAAACTGACCTCAAATCGAATCAGTGGCATTTTGAAGATGGCTGATGGGGGTTGGGGTTCTATAAACCTGATTTGTCCCAACTGATAAATAATCCAACTAATTCATCAAGGCGTTCCTTAGGCGAGGACGTGCCTTGATAATGTAGCTAATCCTGTAAGGATTATAGATCGACATTGCTTGGAAATGAAAAAATTTATAGTAATTTATATATTTTTTATATTTACCAATGCCCCAGACTTAGGTAGTGCTAACGCAAAAATATCTAGGGCCAAACACAAATTTTGCCCCCAATCTCCAAAATTTGCATGCAAAACTGAAAATTAGAAGTCCTATCTGGCCCTCCATACATTTTACCCTCCGCGCATGCGCAGACGCCAGGAAGACACCGAACCTGGCGCCAATAAATCATTCTTTGTAAAAATGAAAGTGTCAATGACACTGTAGCTCAACTTGTCAAGACAAAGACATGTTCATGTATAGTATGTGACACAGCAATGACAAATATCTAGGTAATGACCTGATAACAAAGGTACATATAAAGTATTGTAACGGTCTGTACATAAATACTGACCGTTGCCTGTAACAAATGTATAGGTAAAGTATTGTAAAGGTGGGTGACAGTCAGATGCTGAACTAGAAAAAATCTTTGAGTCCCAGAGTGGGTCTGACTGAACCCCAAAATATTTGATCTCATAGCACAGTGATAACAAAGGCACCCCAAAACACACTCGTTCCTGTCCCAAGGTGAAAACAAAAGTACTCAAGAAGTTTTGTGAAGATCAGTTCATAAATACGAGCTGTATAGAACTTGTGACAAAAAACTGATTGGACCTAATTTCGGTACAAAATGGCCACTGGCAGCCATCTTGAATTTTGGACCATACCCAGAATAACTCATTCTCATCCCAAGGAGATAACAAAGGTACCCAAGAAGTTTTGTGAAGATCGGTTCATAAATACAGCCTCTACCCTGAGCCGTATTGACATGTGTGCTTACATTGTGTAAGTTGTACTGAATAAATCAAAGTTCATCTAATTTGCATAATTTCTGCACGAAAAAAAACCCCTTACAATATGTGATGTATTCCATGTTACTAAAAATTCATACAAAAATTTATTAAAATCAGAACTTTCATACAGAAGTTCTATACAAAAGACTGATTGCACTAATTTTGGTACAAAATGGCTGCTGGTGGCCATCTTGAATTTTGGACCACACCCAAAAACACTCGCTCTCATCCCACGGTGATAACAAAGGTACCCAAGAAGTTTCGTAAAGATTGGTTCATAAATATGGCCTCTAGTCTGAGCTGTATAGAAGTTGTGTACAAAAAACTGATTAGACCTAATTTCGGTACAAAATGGCCACTAGCAGCCATCTTGAATTTTAGACCGCACCCAGAAACACTCGTTCTCGTCCCAAGGTGATAACAAAGGTACCCAAGACATTTCGTGAAGATCAGTATTATATGTGATGTATCCCATGGTACTAAACATTCATACAAAAAATTATTCAAATCAGAGCTTTCATATGGAAGTTCTGTACAAAAAACAGATTTCTGCATCGTTGGTACAAAATGGCAGCTGGCAGCCATCTTGAATTTTGGACCGCACCCAAAAACACTCGTTCTCGTCCCACGGTCATAACAAAGGTACCCAAGAAGTTTTGTAAAGATCGGTTCATAAATACGGCCTCTAGCCCGAGCCATAGCAGCTTGGCACTTACAGCTCTGAAAGTAACACTAAATAAATCAAAGTCAGTCTAATTTGCATAATTTACGCACGAGAAAAAAACCCGTATTATATGTGATGTATCCCATGGTACTAAACATTTATACAAAACTTTATTCAAATCAGAACTTTCATACAGAAGTTCTGTATAAAAAACTGATTTTTGCATCATCGGTACAAAATGGCCACTGGCAGCCATCTTGAATTTTGGACCACACCTAAAAACACTCGTTCCCGTCCCAGGGTCATAACAAAGGTACACAAGAAGTTTCGTAAAGATCGGTTCATAAATACGACCTCTAGCCCGAGCCATAGCCAATTGTTGACGTACGGACAGACGGACAGACACCCAGACGGACAGACGGACGGACGGACAGACGGACGACGGGCCATGACAATAGCTCAAATTTGACTTCGTCAAAGTTGAGCTAAAAAAATAATTCAGCGGGGAGGTATGAGTGCCCAGTACTGCCCACTCATGGGAGGGCCATTCCCGTTTGGGTCATTGGTAAGTATAAAAAATATATAAATTACTATAAATTTTTTCATATTTTTATACTGAAACCAATGACCCAGACTTAGCTGAATCGTAAAAAGGTGGAGGGCCTAGAACTTCCGAAATAGTAGATCAACATAGATCAAATCCTTCAATCCATGATGAAGAAATTAGAATTTACATGTATGTCTCTTAATACCATAATAGAAGAGACATATCCTAATATGGATCCCAATTATGTAAATCCTAAATCTAAGCATGAAATCATGTTAATTAGGATGTAAAAAATAAACAATTTTTAAGACTAGTCCGAACTAGGCCCTAAAAATTAGAATGGCATAAATAGAATGAGAGAAAATTGCCCGTAAACCTACGCCACACAATAATACTGTAGCTGATCGCCCAACATAGTACGGACAAAACAGCTTCCTTAATAGTTACATACCCCATAAGACAGATAAGTGGACAAAATGACGCCCCCCCCCCCCCTTTTTTTGAACATATCTTCAAAAGAAAGAGGGGAGAGCTCTGGAATCAATAAGCAGAACCCGGAAACGATATGAATAAATATCAATCAGGCACTTCAAAAATTAATTCATGAATAATAAATGGTGCTTAACGCCACTTCACAAGCCAAGCAGGCCTGAAAATAAGCTGTCTGACATTTGCAGAATGAGGTCCCCAGAGGGTGAATTTGAAGATTATATCCCATAGAGTGGACCAATTTATCCACTGGGTACCTCTTTTTGTTTAGTTTTGAGACCCTGATTCAGACTGAGGTTCACAGAGGGTAAATTTAGTGATGCTACCCTGCTATGCAGGGTAGCATCACTAAATTCACCTACTGGGGACCTCATTTTGCAGATGTCAGTCTGCTTATTTTCTGGCTTGAAGCCAAGGCTATAGCAATGATTTTGGTAAATAACATTATCCGCTACAAAATATGCACTGCAGACACCATATACAGGTACGACGAAATCAGTGAAAAATAAAATATAACATATACATACAAAAGCGGGATAAAATGAATAATCTCTGCAGAGAAAATACGCTTCAAGATCATTCACAGGAGGCCTCTGTAATACTAAATCCGATAAAAACACTCTCCAATGTGTACTATTTGGTGTCTACAACTATAAACACAGGAGAATATGCGATTTGAGAACCGACAAAATAGGGACCAGGATCTAGAAATGGAGGTAGGTATGATTAACCAGCTCCAACACAGACCACCCTTGAAATATAAAATAATTTCAAGGTCCACCAAAGAGATAGCGTAATCACACATTGCGCGAGTGCATAAAAATCCAGCCTGTAATCATCTAAAAACCACTAAATGGCTATGCCGTAACCTACGAGCTCAAATAGCGGCCATTATGATGATAAAATAAGTGCCTGTATATTAGAAATCAGAAAATAAACACCGGAAACAAAAGCAACAGACCTGCACATATGTCTATGAGAGCACCATCCAACACGCCCCAAACGCAAAGCATGTATGTATTAAAATATGAAAAAATTTATAGTAATTTATATATTTTTTATACTTACCAATGATACAGACTTAGCTGGTGCTAACTCTAAATTATTCAGGGCCAAACACAAATTCCCCCCCCCCCCCCCCCCAATCCCCAAAATTTGCAACCAAATACAAAAATCCAATGTCCTATATGGTCCTCCATACTTTTGTCCAATGCACATGCGCAGTGTCAAGGAAGTACCGAAACTGGCGCCAAATCCTCATTCTTACAACCAGTGCCTGGTAAATGTTATATGATCAGCGGGGAGGTATGAGTTCCCAACTCATGGGAGGGCCATCCCCGTATGGTTCATTGTAAGTATAAAAAATATATAAATTACTATAAATTTTTTCATATTTTTATACTGTACCAATGACCCAGACTTAGCTGAATAGAAAAAGGCTGGAGGGCCTAGGACATAAAGGAAAATCCAATAGGCTCAATTACATATACAGAATTATCCCCTCAAGGAGAAAAGGAGAAACAGGATTTACATATATCTTTCTTGTTTATACAAAAAAAGAAAGACATATTACCAATCCGTAATCGAGCACAATAACATCAATGATCTCTATTAAAATCCAGTATAACCCATTATACTAATTTCTTAAAGGAAAGCCAATAAATAAAGATAGTCCAGAGAATGAGATTCTTTATACTCATTTAAAAGTGTCCGAGGATTGTATATTAATGCTCGTATGTCATGTGACATATACAAATGCTTCACACCAAGCTACACTTTAAAAATATTACATAGATGAGAAAAACATTAGCTTTACACTTTAAAACCATCCCAGCACCGACTCGGAATTACTGATTCAGGAGGTATTCCCTTGCTTTTCACTAAAAAGCCGGTGATATAAAGGAACAACATCATACACCCCCCCCCCCCCCCCCCCCCCCCCATTCCCCTTGCTCTTGGTCAATCACCCCAGAGCAAAGATGGCAGCAGGACAGAGTCACTGCTGGAACAGAAAGCCTGCATAACTATAGTTGCAACTGTTTAGTGGACGACATTCTGAGCAACAGATAATGGACCCAAACATCTAAGGTCGCCAGAAATAGACTCAATATTTCTAAGGTAAAAATTTGTGAACATAGAAGGCTGAGATGCAGCCTTCATCAGATCCGTAATAGCAATACCATTAGAATAAGCCCAAGGTGTAGATAGTGCTCTAACTTCGTGCGCTGAAATCTTAAGCACAGACTGCTGAGTTGAAGATTATCTTTCGTAAGCAGTACGAATAGTCAACTGAATCCACCTAGAAATAGAATGGACCGTGATGTCCCTTCTATTTGGAAGCAGAGACAGAAAGAAACATTTGCATCCCTTTCTGATAAACTCAGATCTACGTTTGTAAATACGCATAGCTCTAATTGGACACAGCAAAGGCCACCTGAGGATGGAAAGGCCCTAATAATAATTGGCTCAGGGTACTTATTAGGAGCCTGATTCTTAGCCAAAAATTCCACATTGGTAGTTACAGTAATAGTATTACCAACACTACAGTAGTGAGAATCATCAACAGATAGAGCATGAAGCTCACTAACTCTTCTTGCGGAAGTGAAGGCTAAGAGAAAAGCTGTCTTATAAGATAAGTATTTGAAGTCTACCGTGTCAAGGGGTTCAAATGGCACTTCTTTTAGCTTCAGAAGAACCCAAGTTAAATTCCACTTAGGAATTAACCTAAGGGTTCTAGGTCTATTTATTGAAAAGTTTTTAACTAACTTTGATAAAGAAACATTAGATCCAATTTGTAAGCTATCATGATGAGCATAAGTATCCGATAGCATAGACCTATAACCCTTAATAGTTACTGGCTGCAGTTTGATCTCGTCAAAGAAGTAGACCAAAAAATTAGTAATGTCTGGAATGTTAAAAAATTTATAGTAATTTATATATTTTTTATACTTACCAATGACCCAGACATAGCTGGTGCTAACTCTTAAAATATAGGGCCAAACACAAATTTTGCCCCCCAATCCCCAAAATTTGCATCTAAAACTAAAGAAAACATGTCCAGAGAGGCCCTCCACACCTCGCCCCCACTGCGCATGCGCAGTGTCAAGGACGTTCCGAAATTGGCGCCATTTATCATTCTAATAACCAGTGCCTGGTAAGCGCTATGTACTCAGCGGGGAGGCAAGAGTTCCCAACTCCTGGGAGGGCCATCCCCGTCTGGGTCATTGGTAAGTATAAAAAATATATAAATTACTATAAATTTTTTAACATTTTTATACTGTACCAATGACCCAGACATAGCTGAATAGTAAAAAGGCTGGAGGGCCAAGGACATAGAGCAAAATGGAATACGCTCAATAAAATAAAATAGAGTCATCCCCTGTAGGGAAAAGAAGTAATAGGCCTTACATGTATCTTTCTTATTTATGATAAATTAGAAAGATACAACACCTTCCAAAAATTGAGCTTCATACATCCATGTACTCTATTAATATCCAATAATCCTTATACTAATAATTTTTAAAGTAAGCCAATAATAAAGTAAGTCTAGAGAATAGAGACTCTTATACTCCTAAAAGTGTGTGAGAATTGCATAATCATGTCCGTTGACATATGCAATATTCAAAAGCTATACTTTAAAAACTAAGACTTGAATGAATTTTATAAACTTAAACTTCTCACTAAACAACCATCCTAAAAACAGCTCAGAATTACTAACTCCGGAGGAGGTATCCCCTTGTTTTCATAGTAAAAACAGGTGACCCAAGGGAACACCCTCCCCCCCCCCTTTTTCTTGCCCTGGGTCAAATAGCCCAGAGCGAAGAGGGCAGCCGAACGGAGACACTGCCGAAACAGACAGCCTACCTAGCTATAGTAGCAACTGTTAAGTGAATGACATTCTGAGCAGTAGATAATAGACCTAACAATAGAGGCCTCCAGAAATGGACTCGATATTTCTGAGATAAAATTCATGAATGGATGGCTGAGCGCAATGAGCAGCCTTCAAAAATCTATAATAGAACACTATTAATGTAAGCCCAAGAAGTAGAAGAACTCTTACTTCATGAGCCGAAATCTTAAGCACAACTGCTAAGCCAATGATATACCATAAGCAGTACGCTAGTTAATAGAATCCATTAACAATAAAATGGAGCGTAACGTCCTTCTACTAGACATCAAAGACAGAAGAAGCTTACGCCCTTGTAATAAACAGATATCTGTTTATAAATACATAAACTGTACCCGGAAAGAGTAAAGGCCTATGCCCATACGAAGACGGAAGGACCTTAAAATAATAGGTTCCGGATAATAGGAGCCTAACTCTTATGCAACAATCCAACCTAAATAGTAACGGAAGTATTGATTCCGAAACTATGAAAGTGAAAATCATCCATCGATAGTGCATGAAACTCACTGACTCTACAGTAAAAGAGAAACCAACAGAATTACTGTCTAAAAGGTCAGAATTTGAAAACTACTGTTTCCAGAGGCTCAAATGATTACTTAGCTAAATAAGAACCTGAAGTTAAAATCCGTATAGGAATTTAATCTAAAGATTCTAAGTCTATTTATCAAAAAGTTACTAACTGACTTAGATAAAGAGACAAAAGACTCAATTGTAAACTATCGTAGAGTGCATAGGTATGAGGTAACATAAACCTATAACCTAAATAACAACAGGCTGCAGTAGATCTTGTGAAACAAGTATACTAAAAAATAGCAATGAGTAGTATGGAGGGATCAACCATATGAACATAATGATCCCTACACCACGACGGAAGAGCCTCCACTTTAGTCGCATAGAATAGCGAAGAAGAGGATCTCCTATAGTAAGAAATCGCGTCCAAAGCTCGTCCAGTACAGTGCTTACAATGCAATATGGACCACACAACGGAAAACATGAAGGTTGCGACCTTGCTGGTTGTGATAAAAATGACACGATTTACCCAGTGAAAAAAGATCCTCACATAGAGGAAGATTTCACGTTAAGATCCACAGTAGACAAGAGAGTAAATTACTCATGATCTCTGTGAAGATAGAGATGCTATCAACAGAAATATATTGTGGTTGTTTATCTTAGCAATACCTGCTAAAAACAACAGCGCCGGAGGATACGCGTATCCTATCATTCTGTCCTATAGATCAATAGAGCGTTAACAGTATTAGCTCAGAGATCTGGACAAGCCAACACATACGTCTGCAATTGATTAGCCAACTGTGTCATAAATAAAACATCATTGGGCGCTCCCATAGATAGCAAATCTGATTGAATACTTGTTTGTTGAGAGTCCATTCTGACAGCAACAAGCGACCCGTAAGAGAACGGGAGTGCGATAAAACAATCAGACGACCCAGAATATGACGGACCAAAACTGAACTTGGTGTACTATAACCAACAGACGGATTCTTTCCATTAAATTGAATAACGGAAACGAAAGAGTGCCTCCCTGGTTCCGGAGATACGCCACTACTGTCGAATTAAAGGACAGGAATTTGGGCATGCGTTTCTGAATAATGTTCATGCAATGACATAAAGCAAGCCTAAAAAACATTATTCCGCGGAAGTTAACTGATAGCTAAAAGACTGCGGAACCCAAAGACCCTGGCACTTCGAATCCGTAGGGATCAGTATATATCCCAATCTGTTTGACTGGCAACCGTCATAACAGCCACACTCGGGTCCGGCAACTGCGGCGGCACTCTCTGAGTCAACCACCGAATGTTTGCCCCAGTCTGAATCTCTTGTAACACTAGATAGACAAGAGAATGTAAAAATCAAGCAATTCATGGATTGCCGGAAAGTTGCCGTCGAAGAGAAGCTCCTCCGAGAACGAAGCGACTCTGAGAGAGTTCTTAACCTACTATCCACGCGTGGATGTAGCTAGGGCTGCCTCACGTCTAACCAACTCCAATCAGCCACTGAAGGGCGGAGTTATACGTGAACAAACTACTGCCCTCAAAAGAAATTACATTGAGAATAATATCCCGTAAATCTTTTCTTGAAGACGTAATGATAACGCCTCAGTAAGGCGGATTACGTATAATAAAGCGTCTAAGTTAAGTCTAATATACATAATGTCGTTCCCAACATTGAAATTGGAAAAGACATAAACGGTGAAAAAGAATATATGCAGTCTTTAATCACACCGTCTAGACGCATATGAACTCTCGGTATGCCCTGCTCTGCCAAAATAAACTATATGTAAAAAAGATAAAATGGCAGAAATGAGCCACGCGGACAAGAAACTAAACTATCATGCTTAGTAGCCGTCTTGTATATATATATAAATATATAGCGTCGAAAAATAAAACACATGTTGTAATGACAATATTGGACTGCGTCGGTAAGTCAGGGACAAAGTCCCTGTACCGATCGAAAAATCCGAGTCCAATGACGCTATAAGTCTCTTATCCAAGATCGCAGCAATGAAGTCCGAAAAATAATCACTGGAAGAAATGCCAGAAGATATGAAAGGCATCTTCCGATACTACTAAAGGGAAAACTCGAAATCTTTCGAATCCCTTTCGCCATCCTGTCGGACCCTATAAAGCGTTCGGTCGTCCGTAGCTTGATGCAACCGCGGAGCGCACCGACCCAGCGCCGTCGGATAATTCCTGATTCGACCGAGAAACCGTCAATTGCTGGGATGCTGCGAAACAACTGTGCTAACTCGGATAGCACGTCCGTCACTGAGGCCTGAGGAGCAGCGGTCTTACGATGCATTGCCGCAGGAAGCTCCGAGATCGTTACCCCGTGCATACTTCCAATATGCGAGCGAACGGAGTGTATAGGCCTCGTGTCCCTTGGCTACCGGATGGCGCGACCTATTCGCTGTGGAATCACTGAATGCCGAAACTGATCGGATACTCGAGGTCACGTAGCCAATGTGCGGTCGTGTGCCCTGCTGTGAGGATGAGGAAGCATTAAAGACAGTCTCTCGGACTGTCAATATAACGGAGCGTCCCGTGCAACGGACAAATGCTCCGAATGTAAAATATCTGAACCACAACATGCGGTCCCCTATGTTGTTGGCTTCCTCCGATCTGTCCTCAATCTGCCGTCACTGGGTGAGTACTAAAATAATTAAAGTGCTCGCATCACCCAAATCTCCTTCCTAGACCGCAACGGACGAACCCGGCAGCCGAACCATTCGATGAATGTACGCTACACCGGGTGAGCTAGCGAATGTCGCTCCGTAAGCGATAGACATATTCCATGAGCACTTATTGCCGCTAACTCTTCATTAACTATGACGACAGAGGCACACTTTTGAAAGACATCTCCATAACTCTTCGAACAAGAAACCAGAAATGCTTGGATAGCAAGCATAAAATAATAATATATATAGCGTCGTTCAATAATTCGAAAGTTTGTGTGACATTATTGGACTATGTCGGAACTGAGGGACGATGTCCCTGAACCGAACCAAAAATTTCTAAGTCCACCGACGCTATCAGTTTCTTATCCGGCATCGCAGCATATGTTGTTCCGAAAGGGAAAGCTTGAAATCTACCGAATCCCTTTCGGTATCCCGTCGGACCGGATGAAACTTTCGGACGTCCGTACCCGCTTCCGCGGAGCGTCCCGACCCAGCATCGTCGGATAAAATATATGCGACAGAATCAGTTGATGCTGGGATGCTGCGATAAACTGTGCTATTAAGGAAAGCACGTTCGTTCCCGAGGCCTGTGCAGTAGCGGACTTACGATGCATTGCCGCTGGAAGCTCCGTGTACGCTGACTCCCGCATACTTCCTATGCGAACGTCCGGAGTCTGCAGGCCTCGAGTCCCCGGCTACCGACCCAGCGCTGTCGGATAATTCTCGATCCGACACCGTTTCTGTCGGCTGCTGGGATGCTGCGATAAGCTGTGCTATGTGCACAAGAATGTCCGGCGTCGAGACCTGCGGAGGCGCAGTCTATCGCTGCTTCGCCGAGGGCAGCTCCGCATCAGATGGCTCCCGCATACTTTTCCTATGCGAACATCCGGAGTCCATCGGTCTCGAATCCCTGGCTGCCGGATGGTGTGACCTGGTCGCCGAAGAATCCTTGATCGGCGAAGCTGGTAATATATCGGCGGTCACGCAGCCAAGGTGCGGTCGTGTGCGCTGACGAGAAGAGGAAGCCTTAGCAGTCTCAGCGGACTGCCTATACAACGGAGCGTCCCGAGCGACGGACGTATGCTCCGCTAACGACACATTTGTACCACAACATCTGGGGCCAGATGTTGTTGAACGAGAGAGGGGCCTCTCTCGCTTGCCGTCCGGATGGACCGGAACGAGCTATGAACCGGACTAAAAGGCTTCCTCCGTTCTCCCTCCGATCCGCCGTCACTGGGTGTGCATTAAGTTAATTTTATAGTGCTCGCATCACCCCAAAATTCCTTCTAGACCGCAACGGACGAACCCGGCTGCCGAACCATTCGGTGAATGGACGCTACACCGGGCGAGCTAGCGGACGTCAAAGGCCGTCGAACCTACTAGGGTCCTCTTAGGCAATTGGCGTATTACATGAGCACTTTTCCGCTAGCCCTTCATTAATTGTGACGACGGAGGCACACTGTTGGAAGACATCACAGATACATCACCCTAATCTTGAACGTCTGAAATAGAAATTGATAAAGTAGAGTGACCCTGCAGGGAAAGGACCGGAGTGTCCAAATCCCCAACAACATACCGTGACATACGCTTCCCATATTGTCATCGAAATCATACGAAACAGAACCGGAGTTAATGCGAGTACACTGACCACATATAGAATGATAATAAGGTCAGAGGAAGACTTCCTCTTAAAACAATTGATCAATATCCTTTCAATGTGAAAAGAAAACAAGTCCTGGTACTCGCACTAACCCCTGGCAATCAAAATACATAATAATAATATGATCCATTAATATAGAAAAAATAATTGAAATCAAAATATTTTGAAAAAATATTTTTTCAGAACAGCCCAAGTTTCTGAAAAGTAACGTTGAGCCCCAATGGATCCCAAGCCTAAGTGTGGACAAAAATTTTAAAAATATTTTAAACAATTTATTCAACACTTACGAACAATAATAATGTATCTAGTTATGATTGAAATAACATAAAGATATTATTATTTAGAAATCCCCCCCTCACACAGAGGGCTGTTGTAAATGTAAACAATGAGTGTAAAAACACTAAAATAAGACTCCAGGCACCCAGGCCCGAAATCAGTTACCAAAAATACACCATCTGATGCAAAACAGAGACTTCCAGGGAAGAAACTGCAGAACATCAGATGGTAGATGCAGAACACAACGCCTAACCACCCGTAGGTGAAGACGTAAACATGGGGAAAGAACAGAATTCATTCTGTTATTCAGCTAAACTCCCAAGAAATTTTAGTAATAATAATTACAGAAATTATGCCAAAAGCATGGGAGAATAGCAAGGGGGAACTTAAAGGACAGGGAGAGAGGAAAAACACTTGTAAAAACAGTGTAACTAAATAATCAGAATGACAACAAAATGGCTGCTGCCTTGAAAATAGGTAACTTAACATAATTTCATTAAAAAATTTTAAGTTACAGCCCTGATAATATTCTGTCACACATTCTTTTCCTCTCCTCCTTTTCTATCCTCCTTAGAATCACCATTTCACTAATATTTATTTGTCTGGCATCATTTAAACTGAGATTTAAAAGCACAAAGATCAGTCAGATGTTAACTGATGAAGGGCCAAACTTAGAATGATAAATGGCGCCAATTTCGGAACGTCCTTGACACTGCGCATGCGCAGTGGGGGCGAGGTGTGGAGGGCCTCTCTGGACATGTTTTCTTTAGTTTTAGATGCAAATTTTGGGGATTGGGGGGCAAAATTTGTGTTTGGCCCTATATTTTAAGAGTTAGCACCAGCTATGTCTGGGTCATTGGTACAGTATAAAAATGGAGGGATCATAAATATCAATTGAATGATCCCTACACCGAGAGAAAACCTTCCACTTTGCAGCATAATTTAGCAACGAGGAGGTCCTCCTACAGTTAGAAATTGCGTCCACTGCTCGTCCTGTAAATTGCTTGCCGTGCAAGAAGGACCGCACAATGGAAATATGTGAAGGTTGAGACCTTGCGGGTTGTGATGCAGTGTGCGCGATTTCCCCTGAGAAAGAAGGTCCTCCCATGGAGGAAGCTTCCGAGGAATGTCCCATAACAGACACCTGAGTAGATTTATCCATGGTCTCTGGGGATGCGACCAACAGAATCTTGCAGTGAGATTGCCTGATTTTTAGCAATATCTGGAGGATACACGGATCCTATCATTCCGTCCCAAGAGAGCGTCTACTGTGAACGCTCGAGGATCTGGGCATAGCGACACATATGTCTGCAACTGATTGTTGCAATGCGTCGCAAACAAGTCTATCATTGGACGATCCCATTGGTAGCAAATCTGATTGAATACTCGTTTGTTGAGAGTCCATTCTGACGGCAACATGCAACCTTTCCGAGAAAGCGAGCCCGCTAGAATGTTCAGACAACCCAGAATATGATGGACCGACAGAAGAACATGATGCTCTAGCACAAACAGAAGGATTCTTTCCGTTAAGTTAAATAACGGAATGGAATGAGTGTCTCCCTGATTCCGAATGTACGCTACTACTGTTGAATTGTCAGACAGTATTTGAACATGCAAGCCAAATTGACATCATCTCCTTGATGTTTATGTGCTTGTTCAGAAACCGCGGATCCCAAAGACCCTGGCACCTCGAATCTGTTGGGCTCAATGTCGCGCCCCAACCTGTTTGACTCGCATCCGTCATAATCATAAAAACCAGATCCGGCAATTGCAGTGGAATTCCCTGAGTTAACCACTGAATATCTGCCCAAGTCTGAATCTCTTGTTTTACTTGGTTCGACAAGACGATGTTCGTTTCGAGCGAATGAATCTTCACACTCCAATTCTGAGTGAAAAATATCTGGAGTGGACGAGTGCAGAATAAGGTCTGCAGTGGCTCCACACAAACCTATCAGTCGCATAAATTCTCTCGCTGTTACTACATCTGAGTGTAGACAAACGTGAGCATAACAACTGACTAATTTCGCTCTGGGTAACGGAAGACGAACCAGATTGTTGTGCGTCTCGAAGCTCATTCCCAAGTGAATGAACGACTTGGACGGAACTAGATCCGACTTCTTTTTGTTTACTATGAAACCGAGACGTCGGAGCAATTGAAGCAGACTCTGAACATCGTTCTGAAGAGTTAATCTGTCGCCGTACCTCTGAAGAATGTCGTCCAAGTAGGCCGATGTTACCGCAGACGAATGAGCTCTGAAATGAGTCATTACCGAGTTCATTATTCGAGTGGAGGCCCAGGGCGTTGGATTCAGTCCGAAGCACATTGCTCGGAACCGATAAACGACTCCTAGGACAGCGAAGCGAAGGTACTTTCTTAACTTCGGATGTACCACGACGTCAAAGTATGCATCCTTGAGATCTATGCTCGCAGTATAATCATTCACTCGAATGCTTGGTCTCAACGATCGAATGGTTTCCACAAAAAATTTCAGAGCCACGATCAGCTTGTTTATCCAGCTTAGATCTATAACTGGATGGAATGAGCCATCTGGTTTTGGTACCAGGAACAGGTGACTGTAAAAACTGGGAGATTCCTGGTTTTGTACTACCTCTATTGCGTTCTTCTCCAGAAGAGATTGCACCTCTGATAGAAGCTAATCTCCCTTCTATAGGTTGGACGTAAGCTGAGTCCATCGTGGACTTCGTGTTAACAGAGGTTTTTCTCTGAAGGACAGTTTTAGACCTTCTGAAATAACCTCCTGTACCCATCGGTCGTTCGTAATTGACAACCAGTCGGTTAAGAATCCTGACAGCCTTCCGCCCACTGGAGCACAATAGAGGTTCTGACCTTCACCTCCTGGACCTGCGAGGCTTGCGGGAGGAGAAACTACGTCCTCCCCGACCCGCACCTCGACCAGTCGACCTAGGGGCATCTGACCGGCTGTCTCGGCCAGCATTACGTCCCCTACCTGAGTCGCTACTCTGACGGTCTCTGGAGTAAGAGCTAGAGGATTTTTTAGATCCTCTATAGGAGCTTTCCTTGGAAGTACTCGCCTCAGAAGTTCCTGACTTACTCCTTTCTGCCAAGTCCGGTTTCTTAGAAACAGACTTAAAGCGCAGAGAATCTGAAGCTTTCTTGGTAATCTGATCATAGATTAATGAAAGCTTACCATCAAAGAGAAGTTCTCCTGAAACCGGAGCGACTCGAAGAGAGTTTTTCACCTTAGAATCCACCCTAGTGGATGAAGCCAGGGGAGTATCACGTCTAACTCCAAATTTACCACTGAAAGGGCAGAGTTACACGTGGAGAATGCAATTGCCCTAGAAAGAACTCTCAAGGAAGTTTGAACATCCTGGAATTCTTTACCATCGAGACGTTGCGCTAACGCTCTGGTAAGGTGATCTGCGTATGATACAGCGTCTGAACTGGCTCTGTTAGACAAGATTGTCATTTCCAACGGACTGGAGGGAATTGACATAGACGCTGGCAAAGACAACTCCAAGTCTTTGGCCTGGTCGTCTAAACGCAGAGGAACTCTCGGAACACCCTTTCCTGCCATTTCAAATTTATTCCTACTGTTGATGAACGGCAGATGTAGAGCATGTTGCAATAAGAAACTGGTTATGCCTGTCTTAGAGGCTAACCTAAAAATAGCGTCATTCAGCAATTCAAACGTCCGTGAGACATTGCTGGACTGGACCGGAAACTCAGGAACAATATCCATAGTCCGGCCAAAAAAGTCTGTATTCAGTGACGCTATCAGTCTCTTATCTGGTATCGCAGCTCTCTGGTCCGATGGAACAACCTCTGGAAGGTGTTGACGTATAAAATTTACTGCCACCTTATGTTGTTCCAGAAGGGAAAAATCCAACTCCGCAGATTCCCTTTCACCATCCGACTGAACCAGATGCGAATCTTGGTCGTCCCTGTCTGACAATGCAGAGGAACGTACCGATTCAGCTTCCTCGGACAGTTCCTGATCTGAAACCATTTCCAAAGTATGCAGCGATGAGTTGCGCTATCTGTGCAAGCAAGTCCATCACGGAGGCCTGTGGAGCTGCGGTCTTACGTTGTCTAGCCGCTGGAAGCTCCTGGGACGGTACCTCTTGCCTAATCCTTTTATGCGTACGTCCCGACTGGTGAGGCCTCATGTCCTTGGCTACCGGATGGAGTGACCTAGACGACATGGAGTAAAGCAGGCTGGATATCTGAGGTCACGAAGCCAAGGTGCGGTCGTGTGTGCTGGCCAATAGAGGAAGCCAATAGACTAGCCGACCCTGGCTGTCTATGCGACGGAGCATCCCAAGCAGGAGGAGTGGACGTATGCTCCGGCTGACGAAAGTTATGCACAACAACATCTGGCCCCAGATGTTGTTGTAAGAGAGAGGGGCCTCTCTTGCTCATGGTCCCGGTAGACCTGAACGAGCTAGCTACCAGACTGACTGGCTTCCTCTGATCCAGCCTCCGATCCGTCGTTGCAGGGTGTGCGTGATCCGAGATTATAGTGCTTGCAACACCCTTTCTCCTCTCCTGGACCGCAATGGATGTACTCGGCGCGTTACATCACCCACATTACGAGTGATAGATCCACCAGTCGAGCTAGCTGGCAACAAGGTCGTCAATCCTACTAAGGATCTAGGCACTTGTCTGATTTCCTTGAGCACTTTTGCCGCTAGTTCTTCATTGATTTGCGACGACGACGGCAGCACACTTCCGGAAGACATCACGGAAACATCACCCTGTTCTTGTTCCTCTGAAAAAGAGACTGAAGTGACCCTGTGGTGAGAGGACCGGCATCGACCTCTCACCACTAACAATATACAGTCACACACGTCTCCAACGTTTGCCATCCCAACTGGCACAAACTGAACAAGAATTAGTGCGAGTACAGTGACTACAGCAAATACAATGAGCATGAGAATCGGAGGAAGACTTCCTCGATTTACAATTTGGACATTATTCTTTCATAATTGAAAAATATTATACAGCTGTAGTACTTGCACTAACCCTTGTAAATACAAAGATACATAATAATAATACAATCCATAACAAATTTCGAAAAATAATTCAAAAGAAAATTTTCGAAAAAATTTTGACATGAGCAAAAGTTCCCAAAGGGAATGATGAGCCCAAATGGATCCCCCAAAAAGCCTAAGAGTGCATAAAAATTTTAAAACATTTCTGAAAATTAATGTTACACTTACGGACAATATTAATGTATCTGACTAAAAAATAAACCTTACAGAAGACAAGGAATCACTAACAGAAAGTAACCGCTGTCAACGTAAACAAAAGACAATAAAAACCGGAAACAAGACTCCAGGCACTGAAAAAAATGGACCGAAATCAGTAACCAATTTAAAACACTATCCAATGTAAAACAGAATCTTCCACAGAAGAAGCTGCAATACATCAGATGGTAGATGCATGACCAAACGCCTAAACACCCCAAGGGTGAGGACGTAACCATGGGGATAACAGAATAAACATTCTGTAACTATGCTAAAACTCCCAAGAAATTTCAATAAAAAAATTTCAAAAATTATACCAATAGCATGGGAGATTAGCAAGGGGGGTTTCAAGGAAAGGGAGAGAGGAAACACTGAACAAACAGTGGAGATTTCATAACAAGAATGAAAACATCAGGCCCATGCCCCGAAATTAGGGAACATAAATAATTTTACATAAAAATTATAAGTTACAGCCCTGAACATATCCTTCCACTGTTCCTTCCTCTCATCCTCTTATTTCATCGTTGGATCCACCATTTCCATCATGATTTTGTATCTGGCATCATTTTAACTGAGATTATAAGCATACATATCACTGAGATGTTTCTGATAGAAGGGCCAAACAAAGAATGAGGATTTTGTGCCAATTTCAGTACTTCCTTGACACTGCACATGCGCAGTGGACAAAAATATGGAGGACCATATAGGGCATTGGATTTTTTTATTTGAATGCAAATTTTGGGGATTGGGGGGGGGGGGGGGCAAAATTTGTGTTTGGTCCTGAATAATTTGGAGTTAGCACCAGCTAAGTCTGGGTCATTGGTACAGTATAAAAATATATATATGCGACAGTGAGAGTGTGTGTGCTCGTGGGGAAGCTTCTGGCGAATGCTCAATAACAGACCCCATAACCTCAATGAAATCAATAGAAACAAATGAATTGAAGGATACACATATCCTATCATTCATTCCCATGAAAACAGCTGAGCGTCAAATGTACGTGCTCAAATGGCTTATACTAGCGACACAAATAATGGAAACTATTATTCCCGTGCGCCGTAAACTTAACTATCCTGAAGTGATCCCATATAAGATCATGTAATAGCCATACAGTTAGAACAAGTGTTTGACCACCGAGGTGGTATTAGTCCCCTACAGCGCTTTTGTGACATACGGTGTTTTTGTCACATAAGACATGACCACAGTCAGCAGGAGTATCAGACCTGGGGGGGGGGGGGGGGGGGGCAGTTTTGGTAAAATAATTGGGGATGGTTCGGCCTGGGGACGGTTCGGCTTGGGGACAATTCGGGTTTCATGACAACAGTCAACAGGAGTGTCAGACCTGGGGGGTGGTTTGGGTAAAATACAGGTTATCAGACATCTAAAAATTGAGAATTGAGAGAAGTGTAGCTTGAACCATGTTGGTGGGAGGGGTGGTAACATAAAAATAGAGAAAAAAAAGCTTAAAAAACACAGCAAAAATGGCTGCCATTCTGCCATCTTAGATTTTTAAAAAAAAATATTAAGCGTGCATCATCCCTTCAGAACCATTTATCCACGTACCAAATATGAAAGGTGTAGCTTAAAGCATGTTGGAGGGAGAGGTGGTAACATAAAAACAGACAGACAGACAGATCTTGAGATTTTGAAAAAAAAATATTGAGCGTGCATAATCCCCTCACAACCCTTTATCCATGTACCATATATGAAAGGTGTAGCTTGAACCATGTTGGAGGGAGGGGTGGTAACATAAAATAGAGAAAAAAGCTTAAAAAACACAAAAATGGCTGCCATGGCGCCATTTTGAATTTTGAAAACAAAATATTGAACGTGCATCATCCCATCACAACCCTGTATCTATGTGCCAAATATGAAAAGTGTAGCTTGAACCATGTTGGAGTGAGGGGTGGTAACATAAAATAGAGAAAAAAGCTTAAAAAAACACAACAAAAATGACCGTCATGCCGCCATCTTGGATTTTGAAAAAAAAAAAATTGAACGTGCATCATCCCCTCCCAATCCTCTATCCATGTGCCAAATATGCAAAGTGTAGCTTGAACCATGTTGGAGGGAAGGGTGGTAACATGAAAATAGAGAAGAAAGCTTAAAGAAACACAACAAAAATGGCCACCATTCCACCATCTTGGATTTGGAAACAAAGATTTTGAGCGTGCATTATCCCCTCAGAACCATTTATCCATGTATCAAATATGAAAGGTGTAGCTTAAAGCATGTTGGAGGGAGAGATGGTAACATAAAAACAGACAGATGGACAGACGGACGGACAGACAGACGGACGGAGGGCAATCCTATAGTCCCATTACGGTTCCCGTAGGGGACTAATAAGCGCAAGATGTAGCCAGCACTTATTTCATGCACTGAAATCTTAAGCACTGACTGCTGATTGGAAGATAAAACAACCAAAGCAGTACGAATAGCTAACTGACTTATTTAACAATAGAATGAACATAACATATTGGAAATTCATGACTGTCACAAAAGAAGCGTTTCTTCTCTTTTGATATGTAAACAATGAGACATCATTTCTGAAAATGTGGACTCTAAGAACCGAGAATCCCAAGATCCCTGCATAGAGAGACCCTCGGACTCCGGATTGTAATGCAATATATGAACACATGTCAGAAATAATTGAGAAAACCGTTAATATATGCCCAAACTTGACCTTATGTTAAAAGATTCTCTAAAACAAAACAGATCTAGAGGGAAAACGGACATGTGTGTAAATGACCCATCGAAATAACATTCAAAGCCACTGCGCACAATTCCATCCGGCGCATAAAACATTTGCTGTTAATGCATCAGATAACAGATAAAAGTGAGCCACACAGCTGGCTAAATCGCTCTGTGAAACAACAGATGAACCAGCCATATGAAAATGAATTGTGGGATACGTGTATCCTATCATTAATCCCATGAGACATTATCTAGTTCACAATACAAGTGATCTAAAGAACTATACTCGCTACAATTGCCGAACGTTCACTTTTCGACTGAAAGATAATCATAAATAACCTAATTATCCACTTCCAGTCAAAATCGATCGGACCGAGCTCTATAAGAGACTTGAGCCACCAGCTCAGGGGAGTCTGATGAGTAACTCAAACAGACGAAAACCCCCTATCCAAGTGGCTGGAAAGACAATCCTAAAGAAATATATAGGAGAGATACCTATACCTTCGCTATGAGCCATTATAGGCGAACTGAGTCTAGGACAACCTCTCCTACTCTTTCTGTTGGTGTGGTCGATTAGACCCCAACTTGAAGAGTCGAGTATTGATGCTTTCTTGTAGCTTAATCCTACATAATGAAAGCTTACCATCAAAGACTACAGTTTGGAAAACTGAAGCGACCTGTAGCAAGTTTTCCACCTAGTCAAATGTTAAAGATGAAGACACAAGGCTTCGTCACATCAGAATAACTCCAACTTAACATTTGTTAAGACAGAGATATATATATAAAAGGTCTGGAAAGAATTTTTTAAAAAGTACAAACAACCACAAAATTCCTTTCCATATAGACATTACGTCACAGTACTTAAAATTGAAGTACATAAGACAATGAGACTAAATTCACTCTGAAAAAGAAATTATCTTCTCAATTGTGTCCGAGCGAACAGCTAAATGATGAAGGTAAGGCTACAACTCAGATCTTAGCCTGCTCATTCAACGCCGAGAACTCTCAACACATCTACCCCTGATGTTTTTAAAAGTATGTGAACAAACACAAACAATTAAAAATGCCGCTCAGGATCACAGATCCAATGTCGAGTTGTGACCTTGACCTTTGACCTGGCGAGTCCAAGGTCAATAGGGTTCTTCCTCGCACCAAGGCCAACACACCTATGAAGTTTCATGACTCTAGGTTGAACCACTATCAAGTTCTCATCCGGAAACCAATTGTTGCGATATGCTATGTTCAAGGTCACTGTGACCTTGACCTTTGACCTGGTGAGTCCAACATCAATAGGGTTCTTCCTCGCACCAAGGCCAACACGCCTGTAAAGTTTCATGGCTCTAGGTTGAACCACTATCAAGTTATCATCCGGAAACCAATTGTTGCGATATACTATGTTCAAGGTCACTGTGACCTTGACCTTTGACCTGGTGAGTCCAAGATCAATAGGGTTCTTCCTCGCACCAAGGCCAACATACCTATGAAGTTTCATGACTCTAGGTTGAACCACTATCAAGTTATCATCTGGAAACCAATTGTTGCGATATACTATGTTCAAGGTCACTGTGACCTTGACCTTTGACCTGGTGAGTCCAAGATCAATAGGGTTCTTCCTCGCACCAAGGCCAACACACCTATAAAGTTTCATGACTCTAGGTTGAACCACTATCAAGTTCTCATCCGGAAACCAATTGTTGCGATATACTATGTTCAAGGTCACTGTGACCTTGACCTTTGACCTGGTGAGTCCAAGATCAATAGGGTTCTTCCTCGCACCAAGGCCAACACACCTATGAAGTTTCATGACTCTAGGTTGAACCACTATCAAGTTATCATCCGGAAACCAATTGTTGCGATATACTATGTTAAAGGTCACTGTGACCTTGACCTTTGACGTAGCGAGTCCAAAATCAATAGGGTTCTTCCCCTCACCAAGGCCAATCTACCTATGAAGATTCATGAATGTGAGTTGAACCATTATCAAGTTATCATCCGGAAACCAATTGTTTAAGATTTACTATGTTCAAGGTCACTGTGACCTTGACCTTCGACGTAGCATGTCCAAAATCAATAGGGTTCTTCCTCCCACCAAGACCAACCTATGTATGAAGTTTAATGAATGTGAGTTGAACCACTATCAAGTTATCATCCGGAAACCAATTGTTTACGCCCGCCCGCCCGCCCGCCCGCCCGCCCGCCCGCCCGCCCGCCCGCCCATCCGCCCGCCCGCCCGCCCGCCCGCCCGCCCGCCCGCCATTCACCAAACTATAAGTCGAGTTTGACTTCGTCACAACTCGACTAAAAATACAGAGGAAGAAGATAAGAAACCAAATTACTTTTTCCCGCAGGAAGTTAAATATGGTGTCGTCTACACAATCGAAGACCTGTGACACCTGTGTAGACTTAACCGGAAAGAGATCTTATTACCCTGCTCTTATCCGGATTGAAGTCAGCGTCAAACTGTGCTAGCAGTTTCTCATAATTGCTCGCAGCATTGTGATTCACTGGAACAAGTTCAAGGAAACGATAATGTATGGTATCTATATCATCCAAGAGTTGTTCCGGAAGGGAAAGTTATCTTTTCCATCATTCGTCTAAATCAGTTAGAATCACAGTCACCAGCATCTGAACAGGCAGGTGACTGGACCAATTAAGCACCATTCAACAGTTCAAGTTTTGAGACTGATGTTGAGTGCTTCTGCCTTAGCAGGAATACTGTGATTAGCTGCGCAATTGCGACAGCAAGTCCGTTATGGAGGCCTGAGGAGCAGCGGTCATGAATAGCCTGTCCACCGGTTGCTCCTAGAGCAGGGTGTCTAATATAGTTATTACTGCGGATGACTCGATAAATGAAGCCTCATCTCCTTGTCTACTAGATAGTGCAACTTTCTTCACAAAAGATGGACCTTTTGACGATGCAGACTGGAAATCCTGAGTCACTTAGCCAAGGTGCGGTCGGGAGTGCTTGGTAGACGGTAAAGAAGCAAAACTGCAGCCGTCCCCGGCTAAGAATTGAACTATGCGTACCGGACAATAGCTATGTACGTAAGCTCTGACTGATGCAAGGTCCTGCCAACAACACCTGGCTCCAGATGTTGTTAAAAGAGAGAGAGAGGGGTCTCCCTCTTGCTCGTGGTCCAGGGAGACATGGACGAGCGTACCTCAGAACATGCCGTCTTCTTCCTTCCATCAACACTGGGTGAGCATGATTTGATTAAACAGTGCTTGCTACACCCTTATTCTCTCTCGACTGCTATGGACATACCCGGCGTCACACCATGAGTCTACGTGATGAGCTAGCTGGAGACAAGGGACATAAACCTCTTTTGAAGCCTAGCCCTTGTCTAATATCATTGAGCACTTTTCCACTAGTTCTGAATACAATGCATATGCGACACATCCAGAGTCACGGTCCTCATATTCAATCTTAACCATTTCATTGGCGTCAGGGAACTGAAAACACTCATCGGGTTTATAGCCCTATGCAATATAAAGATCACTTTGTCCGTTATGTAGAGGAAACCATTAAGACTAGCCGACCCCAGCTGCCTATTAGACGGGACGTCCCGGACAGGAGGCATGGACGTATACTCCGACTGACGCAAGTTCCTACCAACAACATCTGTCCCCAGATGATGCTGTAAGAGAGAGAGGCCTCTCTCCTGCTCATGGTCCTGGGTGACCTGGACGAGCGTACCTCAGAACTTGGAGGTTTCCTCCTTCCATCGCATCACACCACCCATATTTTATGTCATGATAGATCTGCCGGTTGAGCTAGCTGAAGACAAGGGACGTAAACCTCTTTTGAAGCCTAGCCCTTGTCTAATATCATTGAGCACTTTTCAGCTAGCTCTTATAGTATAATGCGACGACGGAAGCACACGCCCTGACGGCGTCACAAAACCACACCATGTTCTTGTTCCTCTGTAAATAGAAACTAAAAAACTATAGTGACATTTTGACGAGAGGACCAGTAGTGTCCCCGCACCGCGATAGGACCGATAGCATCCAATCGCCTAACACAAATCCAATCGCCTAACACAAACCATGACACCCATCATCCAGATTATCAAATCTGACACATGGAGTAGAATTAGTGGTAGTACATCAAGTAAACTCATTACAATGACCAAGTAAATAAAGGAAAGGTTTCCTCTATTTGCCATACTATTAGATAAATATTATTACCTAAATTCTAATATATGTCATTGTACCACCACCAAATCCAATTATAAAATAAGATAACATTAAAATATAATCGATGAAATAAATATATCCAAAAGAAAAACTCTTTCAAAAATAAAATAAAAATTTTTGAAAAAATTTTTCTTATATAAGAGCCCAAGCCAAAGGGAACGATGAGCCCAAAAAAGTCTTAGTGTGGACAAAATTATAAAAATCTGTTGTAAAATTAACTACCACGCTATCAGAATATTTAATGTTACTTACAACTGTCGTTCCTAAACAAACTAGGAAACTACCTAGAGCATTGTAAATGTAAACAAAAAACCAGAATCAAGACCCCAAGCAACACAGCCCGAAGTCAGTAACAGAAACAAGTCTATCCGATGTAAAGCAAGATCTTCCTCAGAAGAAAAAACGATACATTGGATGTAAGATGCATGACCAAAATGCACAAACACCCTAAGGGTGAGGACGTAACCCTGGGGATGTACAGAATAATCTTCTGTATAATACGTTAAACTCCCAAGAAAATTTCTAAAAAAATTTCATTAAAACAAGCCACAAAGCTTGGGAGCTTAACTGGGGGGGATCAAGGGAAGGTAGGGAAGGAATACTAAATAAACAGTGGATAGATCATAATCAATCAGTGATAACGACAGACTCATGTCCCGAAATTAGGGAACATGAACTAATTTTTATAATTATTATAAAATTACAGCCCTGAACGTTTCAAACCACCGTTTCTTCCTTCCTTCATCCAGTTCTGTCCTTGGATCCACCAATTTAACCATTGATTTGTGTCTGGCATCATCATTAATTGAGATTTAAAAGCACTAATGTCAGTTTGTTGTTATCTGACAAGGGCCAAACAAAGAATGACTTATTGGCGCCAGATTCGGTGTCTTCCTGGCGTCTGCGCATGCACGGAGGGTAAAATGTATGGAGGGCCAGATAGGACTTCTAATTTTCGGTTTTGCATGCAAATTTTTGGGATTGGGGGGCAAAAAGTCTGGGTCATTGGTTATAGTATAAAATTACCTTAAATTTGCATTTAACAGTGGAAGGAACTAGTGATATAGGAATTAGCAAAGCTGGTGGCATTAGTACATATGTTATTTATGTTAATGTAGCAGAAATTTAAATTTTATAGTAAATTTCCTTTCTTAAAAGGAAAAAAAAAATAAGCCAAAACTGGGTCGAGTGTGGCTGGCGCACACCCAGTAGGGGACACACTTCTCAATACTAATCCACGGCTTTCTGGTACCAGTGCGCAGACCTATAACCAACATGTCATTCTATTTGAATCTGCCAAAACTGGAGTTATGTGATCAGTGGGAAGGAAGGATTCTAACCCGAATAAGAAGATGGGAGGGCCTCCAGGTAAACAATTGTGGTAGCTATAATAAGACAGGACATTTACTATAAAATTTAAAATTCTTACCAACCTTCCTCGCTATTGTTTACAACAGGCTGATAGACAATAGAAGGAGGGAATCACATAATCAACCCCCACATAATTCGACTGCGCTGGAACCATGGATAGAAGATGAGTACCCGGGGCCTATAAAACCATCGCATACACTGAAATGAACAATTAGAGATGAAGCGTATGGCCATGTGTGATACACAGACAGAAAGGACAGTAACCAAGCACAGGGCTAGCACTGATCCTGAAAGAATAGCCTAATGGCTGGGGTTGATAACAGCCTGAGCAGAAGAAAGAAGTCCTAAAGAAAAAAGGTCCTCAGACCGCTCCTGCAACTGATGCAGGTAGAAGGTGGATAAAGTAGATGACTTTCTCTAGTCGGCTGCCTGCATAATGTCCGACAACTTGATGTAGTTAGCATAAGCCCAGGAGGTAGACAGTGCATGCACCTCGTGGGCAGAAATGCAATTGGTAATACAATCATGACTCGAATAGCAAGACAAATTCACCTAGAAATGGACTGAGAAGAGATCTTCTGTCGACCAAGGATAAGAGACAGAAAGAATCACTTCCTGCCTTTCCTAATAAACTGCATCTGGTAGGGGTAAATGCGAACTGCATGAACCAGACGGAGCAAAATGCGATTACCATCAACAGAAGAAAGAACCTGTATACAGATAGGAGGCAGGTGTTGTTTCTGATATCTGATACTTGGCCTGAATTTATTTATTTATTTATTGGTGTTTAAGGTGACATACTTATGCACAATGGCTAATCGTGACCGTGACAGTTTTACGGGTGGAGGAAGCCGGAGTACCCGGAGAGAACCACCGAGCAACGACGAGCAGCTGTCAGCTCTCCAACATCGTAACTCTGAACTCTGCACCGCAGCACAGGCAGGGTTAGATTGGTTGAAGACATGGGCACCATCGACGTGCAGTACGCCTCAGTACACAGCACTTGGCCAGAAAGGAGCAATCAGTGGTAACACTGTTGGTGGAGCTCCTGAAAAAGGCCGGATCAACCGAGAGGGTGTGAAGCTCACTCACTCTCCTGGCTGAGGCAAAAGCCATCAGAAAAGCTGTCTTGTATGTGAGAAAACTCATATCCACCTGGGATAATGGTTCGAATGCTCCCCCCACCTCCACCCAAGCAAAGCAGCACCCAAGAAAGATCCATCTTGGGGTCAGCTGCAAAAACCTAGTCCTTTTCAAATAAAAGGGCCGAAAGAAGCTTGTAGAGGTACTGATCAGTGCCGATGAGATGCTTTCCCACATATGAAAAGGTCTCCAAAAGCATAGACCTGTATCCCTTGATGGTAACAGATTGGAGACCCCGAGAATCAAACAGAGATACCAGAAACTTCGCAATTTGTGTAATCGAAGGGTTGGCAGAATCAACAGTGAGATCAACACACCATCGACAGAAGACCTTCCACATAGCCGCATAGGCTAAACCAGGGGAGTGCCACCTTGACTACAAATGCACTCCACTGCTCATCTCGAAAAACATCTACAGAGACAGTACCGGACAAAAGAGATGCGTGAAGGCACAATGATGTCGGGTCGACGTGAAACTTCCTTGGATGACCTTGACAGAGAAGTTTGCAATGCAGAGGGAGACGTACCAGACACCACCACCAATGGAGGGCAGAACTGACTGATCCACACCCGCTGAGACGACAGGGGAGTGATCAGAATGATTTGACAACTGCGGGTTCATATCTTGGCTAGAACCTGAGGCAGAATCGGAACCGACAGGAAGGCGTAGCCGACTAGTCTATTCCAATCAAGTGACAGAGCGTCCATGGCGAAAGTCAGATCTGGACACAGGGACACAAAAGGGTCCACCTGATGGTTCCAATGGGTCGCAAACAGATCAAGGTTTGGACGACCCCAGAGATAGCAAAGTGACTGGAACACTGCTCTGTGAAGCATCCACTCAGTGGAAATAATCCTGCCTCATCGGGACAGGAAGTCAGCTAGGACGTTTAGACGAACAGGAATGTGATGAACAACCACACCGGAGTTGACGTCTTAAGCAAGCAGTAGAAGATCCTGAGCCAATTCATACATGAGAACAAAGTGCGTGCCACCCTGGTTCTGAATGTAAGCTACCACTGTCGAATTGTACAACAGAAGGACAATATGATTCGAAAGGTGGGGAATCCACTGCCGGAAACTCAGCAAGAAGCTCCTTCTGGTTGATGTGAAGAGCTGCCTGATCCTGGTCCCAAACACCATGAAGGGAAAGACCTAGAAGATCCAAATTTGCGCCCCATCCAAGATCGCTGGCATCTGCCGTCAGAACATGATCTGACGTGGGGAAGTCCAATGGAACTCCGTCCAGGGAAGAAGGTGACAACTGAGAGATGCTGGTAACTGAAGCATCAGATCCAGAGGATCGACATTTGGATTCCAACAACTGAGCAGAAAGGAATGAGATTCGTCACCGAACCGCAGAGACCGAGCAGCCGGAGAATACTCCGAACTGCCGCAGACATGGTCTGGGTCAGAGTCAGGGCAAAAGCCGAGAGAATCACTACCCTCGCCCGGGAAACTGCCACCATATTCAGCTGAGTATGGTAGTCCATCCCCAGATGACAAAACAACTGAGAAGGGACCAGGTCCAACTTCTTGTTGACTTTGAACCCTAGTGATGAAAGCAGCTTCAACAGTGTGTCGACATCGGACTCCAGAAGAGCAGCATTGGAGTGCCTCTGGAGGATGTCATCCAGGTGAGCCGAAGTAATCACCCTGAACTGTGTGCGATGGAATGCTAGCACCTGCGACATCAGTCGGGTGAAGGCCCAAGGAGCCAGGATGAGGCTGAAAGTCATGGCCTTGAACTGGTAAACTAGCCCTAGAAAAGCGAACTGGATATTTCCGCAATGTCTGATGAATTGGAATGTAAAAGTAAGTGTCTCGCAGGTTGATGTTGGAAGTGGCGAACTGACCTGAAAGTCTCTGAAGTCATGCTGAACTGGGGAGCAATGATAGACTGGTTCAGTATACTCAGATCGATAACCGGTCGGAGTTGGCAGTCCTTCTTCGACACCAAGTAACAGGCGGGAATAAAATCCCACTGCATCAATGTTCTTGATGACCTTGATTGCCCCCTTTGACAGGAGATTGTCTATCTCCATGATCAAAAGTTCCTAACGCGAACTGTCTGAAGGAACTGGGGTTGGACGTGGCACCTGTGATGAGTTGGGTGCCTCTGAAAGGATATCTGCAGACCAGACCAAACAACATCTAACACCCAAGGATTGGATGTGATCATGGCCCAACGGCCTGCAAACTCTGATATCATTCCTCCAACCTGGGATGAATCAAGGTGAGGACCTTCATTTCGCGTCTAGCTAGGCCTGTGAGAGGAGAAACCACCTCTTCTGCTACTAGAAGGTCCTGAGATTTCCCTCTGTTCCGCCGATGCTTACCATGTAAGAGGAAGACGAGGTATGAGGATCAGCCCTTGTTTTCACAGATGAAGCAGAAGGGCACTTGTTAGGCTTGGAGTGGCCCCAACCTCCAACAGAAGGCGGATCAAGCTGGAGCTGATCTTTGGAATGATGCAAGGTGTCATAAAGGACCGTCATAAAGGAATCATGGAATAGATGTGGACCCACCAAAGAAGTGGATCGAAGAGTATCACGCTGCACTTCAGGAAGGGAATGGCTCGTGTCCAACACTGCGTCCCAGTGAACTAAGTCCCGATTAGCCGTGTTACAGACATGCGTGTGAGTAAGATGCATGAGCACCTTAGAAATCACACACAAGGGAGCCTGTATGTTGTAAAACTTATCTGCAGGCAGATAAGCAGCCATGGCAGAGATGACATGATCCAAGAGAGAAAGCATACCCAGCATCTCTCTGGATAAGCCCAACAGGGACTCAAAAGTCGCCATAGGAATAATGGCCGACTTGGGCTTGGAAAGCCCATGGGAGGAGGAGTCCTGATCCAAGACTGTCAATGTCAGGCAGACTGATGTATTGGCGGAAAAAAGGTATCAGCCCTAGTGGAGAACAAAGTCTTCATAGACTTGGAACTCAACTTAGAGTCCAATGCTGCAAAAGTCTCGAACACCTGTACCGAATGGTACAGTAGAAGGCACCCAGAAGCAGGTTCCTCCACAGGCTGTAGGCGTGCGATCAATGATCGCAGCCTGGCTGAAACCTCCGGCTGGTCTGATGGTTTAAGCTCTGGAAGGAACTCAAACACAAAGTCAAGAGCCGCCTCCAAGTCAAAAGACTGATGGCTCAGATGTAGTAACACCAGGGGGTCAGAAAGCGACCTGCTTCCAATCCTGGAAGGTGGTGCCGCCGAAGGTGCCTGGAAACCACCAGTAGCCTCACTGGAGGCAATGGGAAGACTCTTGGAAAGAACTTCTGTGAGCTAGGAGAGGGCCTCCCTAAGCTCATGGCCTGAATCTGCCAGTCCGACAAGAGGACCAGGCAAAGTGGCTTCACATCTGACCCTCTCAACCAGCAGAGGGTCACGATCCTCAAGAACACCTGACTTGTAACGACAGGTGGCAGCTGAAACATCCAAAGGCAGATACTGATAGGGGTATGAATACCCCGAGGATCTTAAGTATGGGAACTCAGGAGAGTCGCCTCGGACATCTGAAAGACAGAAGGTCCAGACTGCACAAAATGTGCTGGCCCCACAAAACTGGCCAAAGGGCCAGGGTGCATGGACAGAAGCAAAACAGAGTCTATGGCGACCCCACCATGGACATCTGAAATCAAAGCAAAACCTGTTTGGTCTGACGGCTGGGAGACTAAAGCAGAGGAACTAGCCGGCAACCCTGTCGGACTTCGCCGAGTTGAAGTCAGGGAAGGTTGAGGCCAAGAACCCACGTCTAATGAAGCAGAAATCCCTGCAGACCTCTGCAGGGATAAGCCGAGGCCGGCTGAAATGGAGACCGATGACGTCACAGATGAAGCAGGAGTGGATACATCAGTAACTGTTGACAAAGGT
This sequence comes from Pictodentalium vernedei, assembly GCA_031216915.1. Taxonomy (NCBI): domain Eukaryota; kingdom Metazoa; phylum Mollusca; class Scaphopoda; order Dentaliida; family Dentaliidae; genus Pictodentalium; species Pictodentalium vernedei. The sequence continues at coordinate 230,059,268 of CM062293.1, forward strand.
GGTAAAGTGGAGAGAGCAACCAAGCTCGGCTCCAAAGGAGGAGTCACAACCCTAGTGACAGCCTCAGATGTCGACCAGAGGGGGACAGCAGACCCAGAACCAGGCATCTCTTCACCAGAAAGTCAGCAGCTACCACGGTATCTACTGCCAGAAAGGACTGCAAAACCCCCAACAAGGGGGTAGAACTCTTTCCAGACAGAGTCGGTTCAGGAGGCCCCGAACAACTACGTTACCCTTCCGAGTGCGGGAGGAACAGACACGTGCATGAACTACATGATAGACTGAAGCCCAAAAGGTGGAAAATCAAGAAACACACCACCCGCATGGTCTTTCAATGGAACACCCATATCAAATGGAGCATGAATCATGGGAATCTTCAACATGCTAAGGCAACAAACATCACTGTCAATTTATCATCCTAGGCATATCTGGTAAAAGGAATGGAGATGGGAAGATGAACCCAAAGAAAAATAAAATCAGGGCACCACCAGTTATCAGAGTATGGTGGCAGGAAACAAAGGACTGACGGGAACAAAAAGTATCCCAACAGCCAAAAGAAATTCAACCCTCAATAGAGGGGAGAAAAGCTGCCACAACAGTCCCCAGCTGACACCTAAATCAAAAAAAAACCAGAACCAAAATGGTTAGCATTAATGAACAAGAGACCCGAAACAGCACAGTATGCAAAAATCCTGCGCAAAATTGGTATGGAGATATATTACGAAAGATATGGTGAATAATCAAGAGAATATACAAAAACACAGCCCCATATGTCTGGATGGTGAAGCAACAGCTATGAGTCCACAATTCAGAACAGGAAGATTGTCAACATCGAGTCGAAAGGTATTCTTGGGCCATCTTGTGAAGAATCTGCGTCAACATCGAATCAAAATGAGCAAAAAGAAATGCAGATTCTTCACAAGATGGCCCAAGAAAAAAGAACAACACGTTGGTTATACATCTGCACACTGGTACCGGAAAGCTGTGGCTTAGTTCTGAGAAGAGTTTCCCCTACTGGGTATCTGCCGGCTGCACTCGACCCAATTTTTACTTATTTTTTCTTGGTGCTTTTGCACCACTTTTTCGTTCCCAAATCGCTTGGGAAACAACAAAATGGAGAGTATACTTCCGAGTTAGGGACTTCCACTGTACTACAAGCCTTTTGTAAACAACTGTGAGGTAGGTTCATAAGAAATTACATTGCTTTTTATTTGAACATTATTTATGTTTGATTTCCATCTGAACTACACGTTTTGCGAGACAATGAAGAGGACTGACACCAAGATCTATTCATTTGAAAAAGATTCGAGTGGACACGAATGGGGTAGCAGATTTCAAATCGAACCGAATATCTACTTACGATTCAAAAATCGAATTGACTCACGATGCTTTGCAGGGCCCCAGTTGTCACTACCAGTAGCAGATCATGGTTAGCCCTTAGTAGAAAAATTTTGAATGACAGGGTCCAAAAGCTCCCCATTTAATTGCTTCTGTGTGGATATTTTGAGGTTTTTACGGCGATAGATTTCACACTTTGAGCGACGGTAATTTTTTGTAAACATGCTCAGTGTTACTTAACTGATAGAGTGCTGGAAGCCCATTTCTGGGTTTTATCCAGATGTGCAGGTACCGCAGATTGAAGGCTTCATATTCTGTTGATGGGCTTCAGTCAATTCTTGATGTGATATTGATTAGTCTGGGTGGATTTGCCCTGCTACAATTTATGGGTGAGTGCCAGTAGGCACTCTCCCATCAATTGTAACAAGACAATAACATGTGAACAAAATTTTGACCACCAAAAAACTTAGCATTCTACCAGTTAAGAATTCTGATTTAAAATCGAAAGATATGGGCAGATAATACACAATTTGTCACTATAGTATTTAGTTAGTCTGTGTGAAACACACAGACTATTGTTTTTGTATGGTTTCTTTTTCTTTTTCTTTTTTATTATTTTTCTTCTTCTTCTTTTTCTTAATCTCCTGTCTTCTGTCTTCTATGCGCTTCCTTGTCCGCACGATAACTCGAAAATGAATCGTTCCGTCTCGCTGATTTTCGACATACTGATAGGCTGTCACAAGTTCCCAGCCACCTATGTTTTTCACATTCCTGGGGCATTAGTGGTGTCCGCTGGGGTGTTTTGAAAGTGGGTCACGCCCATATCTCAGGTGTGGTATGACATATGGACCTGGGACCAACACCAAATGAGTCGACACTCGATGGAGATTCAAAATATGGGTCAAGGTCACGGAGGTCACCTAGGGGGTCATTAAGTGCAATTTTCATAATTGCTGGAAATCACATTTTTTGACCCACTAAAGCAATCCTGACGTCCATACATTCATTTTGCCGTAAAAAAGTGGGCATGGCCAAAATTTTTGAAAGTGGGTCACGCTCATAACTCAAGAACGATATGATGCAAGGACTTGCGACTAACACAAAATGAGTCGACACTCGATGGAGGTTCAAAATATGGGTCAAGGTCACGGAGGTCACCTAGGGGTCAATGAGTGCATTTTTCAGAATCGCTGGAAATCACATTTTTTGACCTCCTAAAGCATTCCCAAAGCCCATACATGAATTTTTTTTATGTAAAAAAGTGGGTGTGGCCCAAATTTTTGAAAGTGGGTCATGCTCATAACTCAAGAATGATATGATGCATGGACTTGGGATTAACACCAAATGAGTCAACACTCGATGGAGGTTCAAAATATGGGTCAAGGTCACAGAGGTCACCTAGGGGTCAATGAGTGCATTTTTCAAAATCGTTGGAAATCACATTTTTTGACCTCCTAAAGCATTCCCAAAGTCAGTACATGAATTTTTTATGTAAAAAAGTGTGTGTGGCCAAACGTTTTAAAAGTGGGTCACGCTCATATCTCAAGCATGGTGTGATGAATGGACCTGGAACTAACTCAAAATGAGTCGAAACTCGATAGAGGTTCAAAATATGTGTCAAGGTCATGGAGGTCACCTAGGGGTCATTGAGTGTAATTTTCAGAATTGCTGCAAATCACATTTTTTGACCACCTAAAGCATTCCGAAGTCCATACATGAATTTTTACGTAAAAAAGTGGGCATGGCCAAAATTTTTGAAAGTGGGTCATGCTCGTATCTCAAGCAAGGTATGACAAATGGACCTAGAACTAACACCAAATGAGTCGAAACTCGATAGAGGTTCAAAATATGTGTCAAGGTCATGGAGGTCACCTAGGGGTCATTGAGTGCAATTTTTCGGAATTGCTGCAAATCACTTTTTTTGACCCCTAAAGCATTCCCGAAGTCCATACATGAATTTGTACGTAAAAAAGTGGGCATGGCCAAAATTTTTGAAAGTGGGTCATGCTCCTATCTCAAGCATGGTATGACAAATGGACCTAGAACTAACACCAAATGAGTCAACACTCAATAGAGGTTCAAAATATAGATCAAGGTCATGGAGGTCACTTAAGGGTCATTGAGTGCATTTTTCAGAATTGATGAAAATCACATTTTCTGACCCTCCAAATGCATTCCTGAAGTTCATACATGCATTTTTACACAAAAAAAGTGGGTGTGGGCAAAATTCTTGAGAGTGGGTCACACTCATATCTCAAGCATGGAATGACACATAGACATGGGACCAACACCAAATGAGTCAACACTCCACAGAGGTTCACAATATGGTCAAGGTCACTGAGGTCGCCCAGGGATAACTGAGAGCATTTTTTTAATATTGCTGGAAATCACATTTTTTGGACCCCTAATGCATTCTATTGACCAAACCTTTTGAATGCTGTGCACTTGTATGCCTTTTCTGGTTTCTTAGAAAAATTGTTCTGATTCCTTTATGAATATCTGTAAATACTGTTTACAAAAATCCCTTGCTGATTTGTTTAAAAATATGTTACTCCCGAAATAACCCTCCATAAATTCTCTTTCGATATAGTTTTTTCCCCCGATAGATTTTTTAACTCTTTTCTTACAAGCTTGAATTTACTGGATGCAGTGATTTCTATTTCTCTAGGATTATTAACATCATTTTTTATTTCAATGATTTTTGTCTGATTGATTCCATACTATTGTACTGAAATTTGGCACATATATGGAGCGTCATTGGAAGTTTCTCACCTGGATCATGGCATTTCTGAAGTTTTTTGTTTTCTGCCAAAACCGTGCTAAATGTTATCACAATGTTATGTTTTGCCACAATTCTCAAACAAGACCCTGGACGATTTGGCTGGAGCTTTCGTAATATTTGTAGCATGACTTACTACATCTGACTACATAAGCTGTATTACCCACATTGCTCCCTTTTGACCTCAAAATTCTGAGCAAAGTGCAATTTTGGCAAAACTGGCCAATTTTCACATGTGATTTCTCAGCACTGCGGCCACATTTTTTCAAAATGTTTTCCATGAGAAGTTTGGGCATCCATCCAAGCATAACTTGGCTGTTATATATTTTATTCAAAGTTTTACCCATCATTCCGTTTTTGGGCCTTGAATTCGAGTACCCTAAACTTCTTCATAAAACTGGCTCATTTTGAGTTCATTTTTCTTTCATTTATGAATGAAATATCGAAAAATGATTTACATGTTTCTATTCACAATTACCTACCGAGCACATTGGCTGTGGTACGTTTGGTTGTAAAGTTTAACCCTATGCCCATTCTGTTTGCATAAAGATAGGTGCAGTCCAAAAAAACTCTTGTTTTTTCAGAATTTGGTATGATTAAGTGACAATTTACTCCATTCCCAATTGTTTGAGTGCTGAATGTTTTCCATGGCTGCATGCAGCAGTCATAGTGTGATAACTTTTGTTTTATATGTTAGTATTAAAAGTTTAACCCTTGCCAGATTTCAGACTTCCATATGGGTACTATCGGAATAATTGTTATTTTCTTAAAATCACTGAATATTTGTAAGCGTTCAGTGGTAGTTTGGAATAGAATATCTGAAAATGCTTTTCGATATTCAGATTCAAAATTCAATTCCAAGACTAGACTTTATGATTCTGGAGAATCATGGCTTTTCCCGATGAGATTCCATGATGTTTCATGACCCCACAGTGTCTGATGAATTGTTTTTAACTATCTCACTGAAGTCCCTTCATTGATGTTATGAGAAAGGTGATGATAGTAATCTCAAATGACAGAGTTTGATAAAAAAATTGTTTAGATAAAAACCATCATTAATGGTGGAGTGGTTTAATGTCAATATCGTCGTCCAACAAGTCAATGACCGACAAAAGGAGTTATGTTTGTTTGACACATACCCACTGAGAGCTGTGTCAATTTAAAAATGGTTCATTTTATCTCAAATGTATCCCAAATATTGATGTCTGGCAGCTTGTAGAGGGTTAACAAGTGCTACCAGGAATATTTATTCATGCAACTTGTAATGTCACACCAAGAACTGTGAATGGCCATTTTTTTCTTTAAAATCTACAAGATGTTTTCAGAGAAAGACAGGGAGAACATGAATTTTAAGCTTTTGATGGGTATCATTCTTTATCCAGCCCAAAACGGGTTAAGTGTTGTTTTTTGAATACTCTTATTACTTCCAAAAATAATTCTCAGTGAATTCTACTTCCACTTATTTTTATCTCTTCTCCCAACTTTGGGTGCTGTGGGTACGCAAACACAGCCCATTTTATCAACATTTTGATGTTTGAGAACCTGCATAGGGTTAACAAATGCTTACAGGAATATTTTGTATATGCAACTTGTAATGTCACACTAAGATCTGAGAATGGCCATTTTTTCTTGAAAAACTACGGGATGTTTTTAAAGAAATCCTCAGATAACACAAATTTTTAACCTTTTGAGGGGTATCTCTCTGTAACCAGCTCTAAAGGGTTAATGCTTGGTTTTGTGAATACCTTCATTACTTACAAAAATGATCGATGGTGAATTCCACTTCCAATGAAGGAGGTTATGTTTATTTCGTAGGTACACATTTGGTGTTACGGTTGCCCAAGAACAGCCCATTTTCTCCAAATGTCTCTGCTTGGCAGCCTCTGGAGGGTTAACAAATGTTTACCGAAACATTTTGTTCATGCTTGTAATGTCACTCAAAGACCTGTGAATGGTCAATTGTTCTTGAAATTTTTTTTTCAGAAATCCACAGAAAACTGGAATTTTAAGCTTTTAAGGGGTATATCTCCTTAACCAGTCAAAAAAGGGTTAAGACCTCGATTTTTTAATACATTTACTACTTACAAAAATGTTTACCTGTCAGTTTTGCATCTGGTAAAAGAAGTTACGTTTCTCTGTTGCATTCCCTTTTGATGTTGTTGTTGTTCAAAAACAGACTATTTTTTTTTAAATTTTGACATTTAGCATCTCATGGAGGGTTAACAAATGCTTACCGGAATAATTTATCCAATCAACTGGTAATGTGACACCAAGACCTATCAATGGCCATTTTCTCTTGAAAACGCTACCAGATGTTTGTAAAGAAATCCAGGGAAAACATAAATTTTTAAGCCTTTGATGGGTATCACTATTAACAACCACAAAAGGGGTTAACGCTTTGTTTTTTGAATACCCTTATTACTTACAAAAATGGTCCTCGGTGAATTCCACTTCCAACAAAGGAGATTATGTGTATTTCTCTGAAAACAGCGCATTTCAACAAAATTATGATGCTTGGCAATCTGTAGAGGGTTAATAAACGCTCACCGGAATATTTTGTCCATGCAACTTATAATGTCACACAAAGACCTGCGAGTAGTCAATTTTTCTTGAGAACCTACAGGATGTATTTAGAGAAATCCAAAGAAAATGGGAATTTTAAGATTTTAAGGGGTCTCTCTCTTTAGCCTGCCCAAAATGGGTTAAGACTTCGACTTTTTAATAACCTTACTACTTACAAAAATGTTTCCATATAGATTGTGTGCTCGATAAAAGAGGGCACTTTTCTTTGTGGCGTACCCATTGGGTGCTGTTGGCGTCCAAAAACAGCCCATTTTATCACAATTTTGACGTTTAGCAGCCCGTGGAGGGTTAACAAATGCTCACTGCAGTATTTTGTCCACGCAACTTCTATTGTCACACCAAGGCCTGGGAGTGACAAATTTTTCTTGAAAATCTACAAGACTCGTTTAGAGAAATCCACAGAAAACACGAATTTTTAAGCTTTATGGGGGTATTGCTGTTTAACCAGCTCAAAATGGGTTAACGCTTGGTTTTCTGAACACCCTTATTACTGACAAAAATGATCCTCGGTGAATTCCACTCCCAATAAAGGAAGTTATGTTTATCACTCGTGTATTATTTGGGTGCAGTGGGGGCCTGAAACCGGCCTATTTCATCAAAATTTTGATGTTTGGCCGCCTGTGGAGGGTTACCATATGCATCGCCTGATATGTCGTGTGTATCAAAGGGTGTGTCACAGACAGGTCTAGCAATGACGAATGTATAAAAAAAATCTACAAGATGTGTTTCGAGAAAGTGCCGATAAACCCCAATTTTGGCAGATTTTTGCCAATTCTGACGAAATAAGAGTTAAATAAAAAAATTCCGCTTTGGTACATTTTTAGATTTTGTACCCCTCTATGTGTGTGCAAAATTTCGTGAAAATCGGTTTGAAAATGGCTTCTGAATTGTACGGACAAAATGTGTGGAAAAAAAAAAATAATAATAATCCGTAGAAAAACAATAGTCTTTTCCAGAGGGAAAAGCCTAAATATTTTCTGTTATATGGTTGCTGTAAATTTTACCCAATCCCTGTTTCAGTTGCATAGAGATAGGTGCCACCGAAAAAAAAACCTTTCATTTTTTCAGAATCTCGTAGGTTTAAGTGACAATTTACACCATTCATAACTGATTGAGTGCTGAATGTTGTCTGTGGATGCATCCAGCAGGCAAAGTATGACAACGTTTGTTTTATATGTTATTATTAAAAGTTTAACCATTGGCAGATTTGACAGTTCCCATGGGGGTACTGTCAGAATAATTGTTATTTTCGTAAAATCAATCCCTGAATATTGGTGAGCATGCGGTGATCTTTCGGTCCTATATAAAGGTGGAAATAGTTAAGGTTGAACAGTTCATCAAATAGATAGAAATAATGCCAAACTCGGCCGTTGACAGGTAAATAATGAATAGAAAGGTCATTGCATTGAGATTCCACGCGATCAACAGTGTTTCCACCCATTCGCAGCACTCGACAGAGATACTAAACTGTCAAGCAGGGATAGTAGAACACATTATAAGAATTTCAAGTAGCTGCCTTGGGTGGTCTGGATTCAATTGGCGTATATCCGACACTGGTGTCTGTTGAATTTAGCCAAATGATGTTTTTTTTTTTTCGTCACTGGGTCGAGTTGTCAGTTTTTGTTGGGACGGTCTACAAATAAACAGTTTAACTCCAAACTTTCAGTCCTATTTAAAGGTGCGTATAGTTAAAGTTGAGCCGTTCATCAAATAGACAGAAATAATGCCAAACTCGGCCGTTGACAGGTAAATAATGAATGGAAATTTCATTGCATTGAGAATAGAGAAGGGGTAAATCATCCCCTCGGTTTTCACGCGATCCACGATGCTCCTCCCGGGCCCCGGCACTCGACAAAGATACTGAAGTGTTAGGCGGGGATAATAGAAGGAATTCTGAAAATTTTATGGAGCTACCTTCGGCGGTCTGGACGCAACGGACGTATGACCGACAGTGGTGGTATATTTAGTCTGTGTGAAACACACAGACTATTGTTTTTGTATGGTTTCTTTTTCATTTTTTTTTTATTAGTCTGTGTGAAACACACAGACTATTGTTTTTGTACGGTTTCTTTTTCTTTTCTTTTTTCTTCTTTTTCTTCTTCTTCCTCTTCTTCTTCTTATTCTCCTGTCTTCTATGCACTTCCTTGTCCTCACGATAACTCAAAAACAAATCGTCCTATCACGCTGATTTTTGGCATACTGGTGGACAATCAAAAGTTCTCGGCCACCTATGTTTTTCAGGTCGGTAGGGCCACTGAGTATGGCCCAGTCGGCCACAAGGTTTTCATAGTCTCCAGTTTCCTGATACAGTAAATTCTCCCCAAGCAATAGGAAGCTATGTTATTCACACTGGAGATAAAGTAAACATCAGTGGAGTCAGCTGTCAAAAAATGAAATGTAATCTTGTCAAGACAATGGGATGTAAGTTCCTGGAACTAAGTTGAGAGAAACCCTTTGCCTTGCAAGGAAATAAAATATAAATTATTCAGATCAATGCTTTTAACCCTCTCAAGACTTCAATGTGGATTGCACATATTTTATTTCAGACAGAATAAAGTTAACCCTTCTCATAAAACTGCACTGAATAATTGTTGAAACCTATCACAAAACTGTCAGGATGCCGGTAACAATGCAATACTGACATGGTCGACTGTACTGTTAACTGTGTTAGTGCTATGACTGTTTATTTATTTTATTGGTGTTTAAGGTCACATATTTCTGCACAATGGCTAACCATGACCGTGACAGTTTTACGGGTGGAGGAAGCCGGAGTACCCGGAGAGAACCACCGAGCAACGGCGAGCAACTATCAGCTCCCCAACATACCAACTCCACATGAGCAGGGTTAGCATTGGTTGAAGACAGATGCACCATCGACGCGCAGTACGCCTTAGTACACAACGTCACCGTGCCCCCACATGGGCAATGGGGGTGAAGTGTCTTGCCCAAGGACACAACGCGGTTGCCGCAAGTGGGATTCAAACCGAGGACCTCTCGGCTTGCAGCCTGCACCTCTACCAACTGAGCCACCGCGCCCCCGCTATGACTGTTTAAAACTCATTTATTAGAGGAGTTGTATAGTCTTTCACTGTGCTCAGCTCGGTCTCACCAAGAGGGCAGAAAACCTTGGTGCCAAAGTGCCATTAAGCGAATTCTCTGGTTTGTACTGTTTCATCCCTCTGGAGTGCAAAAGCAGGTACTGTCAGCCGAGAAACTTAATGTTTTTCGCTTTATTTTCTGTAACATTTAATTCTATGTGGAATTTTCAGCGGCCATCCAAAGTAAGGGATTCTCTTAACCCTTTAGCCAACATAACGGCAAAAACCGGTCAACATTATTCACAGAAATGTCTATTCGGTTTTAATTACTTTTTCATTTTTGCTTGAAAAACATTGCTTATGACCCTTCATTGGAATGAGCTAATTTTTTAAAGGATTATTTATTTATTGGTGTTTAATGTCACATATTTCTGCACAGTGGTTAATCATGACCATGACAGTTTTTCAGGTTGAGGAAGCCGGAGTACCCGGGAAGAACCACCAGGCAGCAACGAGCAACTGTCAGATCAACCACATACTAACTCCACACAAGCAGGGTTAGCATTGGTTGAAGACAGGTGCACCATCAATGTGCTGTACGCTTTAGTACACAGAGCCACCACACACCCATGTTGGCAATGGGGTGAAGTGTCTTGCCCATAGGCAGAGTGCGGACCTCTGGCCTTGCAGCCTGCACTTCCGCCAACTGAGCCACTGTGCCCCCATTTAAAGGATTAAAATGGAGTATTTAGAGGGAGTATTTAAACCCTCTGAAGATCTTAATATGGGGGCATTATTCAGAAAGACTGGGAAATGAATTTCATTGCACCTTAATGCATTTCTAAAGTTTATGAATGTATTTCATCACTCAAATTAGTGGGCAGAGCCAAAAATGTCCATTTCTGATTCGAACCCTTTGAATGCTGGTCGCATATATGCCGTTTCTGGTTTCTTATAAAAATGTTCTGATTCCTGTATGAATATCTGTAAATACTACCAACGAAAACCCATTTCTGATTTGTTAAATAATATTTTACTCCAGAAAGTTAAAAAATTTATAGTAATTTATATATTTTTTATACTTACCAATGACCCAGACTTAGCTGGTGCCAACTCCAACAAAACCAGGGCCAAACACAAATTTTGCCCCCCAATCCCCAAAATTTGCATCCAAAACAAAAAGAAATCATGTCCTAAAGGACCTCCATACTACGCCTCTACTGCGCATGCGCAGTGATGCAGTCGTCCCGAAATTGGCGCCAATTATCATTCTTACTGGCAGTGCCTGGTCAGCGCTATGTACTCAGCGGGGAGGCAAGAGTTCCCAACTCCAGGGAGGGCCATCCCCGTCTGGGTCATTGGTAAGTATAAAAAATATATAAATTACTATAAATTTTTTAACATTTTTATACTGTACCAATGACCCAGACTTAGCTGAATAGTAAACAGAGTGGAGGGCCTAGGACATAGAGGAAAATCCAATAAGCTCAACTATATAGTAAAGAGGTAACCCCTTAAGGAGAAAAGGAGTATTAGGCTTTACATGTATCTTTCTTATTTAATATTAAATTAGAAAGATACACTACCCTTAATAATTGAGCACAATAACATTCATGTTCTCTATTAACATCCAGTATAACCCTTATACTAATTATTTTTAAAGCAAGCCAATAAATAAAGTAGTCTAGAGAATTGAGACTCTTTATAGTCATTTAAAAGTGTCCGAGTATTGTATATTAAAGCCCGTTTGACACTTGACATATACAAATGCTTCACACCGAGCTACACTTTAAAAATAAGACATGAATGAATTTAAACATTAATATTACACTTTAAAACCATCCCGGAAGCGACTCAGAAATACTGACTTGGAGGAGGCATTCCCTTGCTTTTCACTATAAAGCAGGTGACCTAAGGGAACACCCGCCCCCCCCACCCCCTTCCCCTGGGTCAAATAGCCCAGAGCGAAGAGGGCAGCCGGACGGAGTCACTGCCGGAACAGAAAGCCTGCATAACTATAGTTGCAACTGTTTAGTGGACGACATTCTGAGCAACAGATAACGGACCTAAACAATGCAGGTCTCCAGAAATGGACTCAATATTTCTGAGATAAAAATTTGTAAATGTGGATGGCTGAGACCAATAAGCAGCCTTCATTAAATCTGTAATAGCAACACTATTAGCATAAGCCCAGGAAGTAGAAAGAGCTCTTACTTCATGAGCAGAAATCTTAAGCACAGACTGCTGAGAAGATAAATCTTCATAAGCAGTACGGATAGTTAACTGAATCCATCTAGCAATAGAAAGGACTGAAATGTCCTTTCTATTAGGCATCAAAGACAGAAAGAAACGTTTCCGTCCCTTTCTGATAAACTGAGATCTCTGTTTATAGATACGTAGTGCTCTAACAGGACAGAGTAAAGGCCTATGCCCGTCTGAAGACGGAAGAGCCTTAATAACAATAGGTTCCGGATATTTATTAGGAGCCTGATTCTTAGCTAAAAAACCCACATTAGTAGTGAAGGTGATAGTGTTCCCAACACTACGATAATGAGAATCATCCACCGATAGTGTATGAAGCTCACTGACTCTTCTGGCAAAAGAGAAAGCTAAGAGAAAAGCTGTCTTATAAGATAAGAATTTGAAATCTACTGTCCCAAGAGGTTCAAATGGCTTTTCCTTCAATTTAAGGAGAACCCAAGCTAAATTCCACTTAGGAATTAATCTAAGAGTTCTGGGTCTATTTATCGAAAAGTTTCTAACCAACTTCGATAAAGAGACATTAGATCCAATTTGTAAACTATCATGATGTGCATAGGTATCAGATAACATAGATCTATAACCCTTTATAGTAACAGGCTGCAGTTTGATTTCATCAAACAAGTATACTAGAAAGTTTGCAATGTCTGGTATAGAGGGATCAAATATATCTACAGAATGATCCCTACACCAACGACGAAAAACCTTCCACTTAGCCGCATAGTTTAGCGAAGAGGAGGTCCTCCTACAGTTAGAAATCGCGTCCACTGCTCGTCCTGTAAAGTGCTTGCCATGCAAGAAGGACCGCACAACGGAAAAACGTGAAGGTTGAGACCTTGCGGGTTGTGATGGAGTTGGCGCGATTTCCCCTGCGAAAGAAGATCCTCTCGTGGAGGAAGCTTCCGCGGTAGGTCCCACAACAGACACCTGAGTAGATTTATCCACGGTCTCTGTGGTGACAGAGATGCTACCAACAGAATCTTGCATTGAGATTGTTTTATCTTTAGCAATACTTGTTGAATTAACGGCGCTGGAGGATACGCATATCCTATCATTCCGTCCCAAGGGATCGACAGAGCGTCTACTGCAAATGCTCTTGGATCCGGACACGGAGACACATACGTCTGCAACTGATTGTGTTGAGATGTGTCGCAAATAAGTCTATCATTGGCCGTTCCCATTGGTAGCAAATCTGATTGAATACTTGTTTGTTGAGAGTCCACTCCGACGGCAACAAACGACCCTTTCGTGAAAGGGAGACTGCTAGCACATTCAGACGACCCGGTATGTGACGGACCGAAAGAAGAACGTGATGTTCTAACGCAAACAGAAGGATTCTTTCCGTTAGATTGAACAACGGAACTGAATAAGTGCCTCCCTGATTCCGTATATACGCCACTACTGTCGTATTGTCGGATAGGATTTGGACATGAGCATTGTGAATAATGTCCATCCAGTGACGTAACGCAAGCCAAATTGACATCATTTCCTTGATGTTTATGTGCTTGCACAGGAATTGCGGATCCCAAAGACCCTGGCATCTCGAATCCGTTGGGATTAATGATGCACCCCAACCTGTTTGACTGGTATCCGTCATAACGGTAAAACTCGGATCCGGCAACTGCAGCAGAACTCCTTGAGTTAACCACTGAATGTTTGCCCAAGTCTGAATCTCTTGTTTCACTTGATCTGACAAGAGAACGTCTACATCGAGCGAATGAATTTTCACACTCCAATTCTGAGTCAGGAAAATTTGAAGAGGACGTGTGCGTAACCGCCCCATCGGAATGAGATCCGCGGCGGCTCCGCACAGACCTATCAGTCTCATAAATTCTCTCGCCGTGACTTTGTCTGCGTGCAGACAATAGCGAGCGTAACAACTGACTAATTTCGCTCTGGTTAACGGCAGACGAACGAGATTGTTGTGCGTCTCGAAGCTCATTCCCAGATGAGTGAATGACTTGGACGGCACCAGATCCGACTTCTCCTCGTTTACTATAAAACCGAGACATCGGAGCAATAGAAGAAGATTCTGAACATCGTTCTGAAGCGTTAACTCGTTGCCGTACCTCTGAAGAATGTCGTCCAGGTAGGCCGACGTTACCGCAGACGAATGAGCTCGGAAGTAGATCATTACCGAGTTCATTACCCGAGTGAAAGCCCAGGGTGCTAGATTCAATCCGAAGCACATCGCCCGGAATTGATACACCACTCCAAGGACTGCGAAGCGTAGATACTTTCGGAATGTCGGATGTACCATGACGTGAAAGTACGCATCTTTGAGATCTATGCTCGTTGCATAATCGTTCACCCGAATACTCGCTCTGACCGATCGAATCGTCTCCATATAAAACTTCAGAGCGACGATCAGCTTGTTTATCCAGCTCAAATCTATGACTGGACGGAACGAGCCGTCTGGTTTCGGAACCAGAAATAGATGGCTGTAGAATCCCAGAGATTCCTGGTTTTCTACGACCTCTACCGCGTTCTTCATTAAAAGAGACTGCACCTCTGATAACAGAGCGTCTCTTTTCTGTGGATTTGACGGAAGATGAGTCCACTTTGGACTTCGAGTTAATGGAGGCTTTCGTTTGAAGGATATCTTCAGACCTTCCGAAGTCACTCCTCTCACCCAAGGGTCGTCCGTAATCGACGCCCACTCTTGTGAAAAACTCGACAACCTTCCGCCAACCGGAACGCGATAGAGGTTTAAGCCATCACCTCCTGGACCTGCGAGGCCTGCGGTAGGAGAAACCACGTCTTCCACGACCCGCACCTCGCCTCGTCGACCTCGGGGCGTCCGACCGATTGTCCCGGCCTGAAGGACGTCCCGAACGAGAGTCGCTATCCTGACGGTCTCTCGAATAAGACCAAGAGGACGCACCGGAACCTCTATAGGAACCTCTCTTGGGCGCATTAGACCCAGAAGTGCCTGTCTTATTCGTGTCTGCTGTATCCGACTTCTTAGGAGCCGATCTGAACAACAGAGAATCATTAGCTTTCTTTTTAATTTTATCATAAATAGCGGAAAGCTTGCCGTCAAAGAGAAGTTCTCCTGAGACCGAAGCGACTCTAAGAGAGTTCTTCACCTTAGAATCCACTAGTGTGGATGTAGCTAGGGCTGCGTCACGTCTAACCAACTCCAGATTTGCCACTGAAAGGGCGGAGTTACACGTGGAATAAGCTACTGCCCTTGAAAGAAGTCTTAAAGAGGATTGTATATCCTGAAACTCTTCCCCTTGAAGGCGCAGTGATAACGCCTTAGTAAGGTGATCTGCGTAAGATAAGGCATCTAAATTGGCTCTGTTAGACGCAATAGCTGTTTCCAACACCGCGGTTGGAATAGAAGCTGACGACGGTAATGATAGCTCTAAGTCTTCCGCCTCGTCGTCCATACGCAGAGGAACTCTCGGTATACCCTGTCCTGCCGTATCGAATTTATTCCTTGCATTAATGAAAGACAGGTTGAGAGTATTAGCGGACAAGAAACCTGCTTTCCCCGTCCTGGAAGCAAGTTTAAATATAGCGTCGTTCAATAATTCAAATGTTCTTGCAACATTATTGGACTGCGACGGAAACTCGGGAGCGATGTCCCTGAACCGCTCAAAAAATTCAGAGTCCAATGACGCTATAATTCTTTTGTCCGGAAGCGCAGCAGTCTGGCCCGACGGAACAACTTGAGGGAGAAAGTGCCGGATGAAGTCCACGGCAGCTTTATGTTGTTCCGAAAGGGATAACTCCAAGTCATCCGTATCCCTTTCACCATCCGGTCGGACCTCATGATGTTCCCGGTCGTCCGCCCCCGATGCTTCGGCGGAGCGTACCGACCCAGCGCCGTCGGATAATTCTCGATCCGACACCATTTCTGTCGGCTGCTGGGATGCTGCGATAAGCTGTGCCATCTGCACAAGAATGTCCGGCGTCGAGACCTGCGGAGGCGCAGTCTTTCGCTGCTTCGCTGAGGGCAGCTCCGCATCAGATGGCTCCCGCATACTTTTCCTATGCGAACGTCCAGAGTCCAACGGTCTCGAATCCCTGGCTGCCGGATGGTGTGACCTGGTCGCCGAAGAATCCTTCATCGGCGAAGCTGGTAATATATCGGCGGTCACGCAACCAAGGTGCGGTCGTGTGCGCTGACGAGAAGAGGAAGCCTTAACAGTCTCTGCGGACTGCTTATACAATGGAGCGTCCCGAGCGATGGACGTATGCTCCGCTAAAGACACATTTTGTACCACAACATCTGGTCCCAGATGTTGTTGTACGAGAGAGGGACCTCTCTCGCTCGCGGTCCGGCTGGACCTGGACGAGCTAGTAACCGGACTAAAAGGCTTCCTCCGTTCTCGCTTACTATCCGCCGTCACTGGGTGTGCATCTATTATGTTTATAGTGCTCGCATCACCCAAAATTTCCTCTTGGACCGCATCGGACGAACCCGGCTGCTGAACCATTCGGTGAATGGACGCTACACCGGGCGAGCTAGCGGACGACATTTGTCTAATCTCCATGAGCACTTTTGCCGCTAGCTCTGAATTCATTTGTGACGACGGACGCACACTTGAAGAAGATAACATGGAAACATCACCCTGTTCTGGTTCCTCTGAAATAGAAACTGAGAGAGTAGAGTGACCTTGCGGAGAAAGAGTTGGCATCGCTCTTTCTCCAGAAACAACATATCGTGACACACGTTTCCAATGTTTCTCATCCCAATGTTCACATATAGGACAGGGATTAATGCGAGAACACTGACTACAATTAATACAATGATCATGAAAGTCAGAGGAAGATTTCTTCCTATTACAATTTGAACAACGTCCCTTCATTGTGAAAGAACAACAATAAGTCCTAGTTACTCGCAAAAACCCCTGACACAAAGATACATAATAACATGATCCATTAATAAATGAAAAAACAATTGCAAAACAAAATAATTTTGAAAAAATATTTTTTCAGCGAAGCCCAAGTTGCTGAAAAGTAACGTTGAGCCCCGATGGATCCGATGGCAAAGTGTGGTCAAAAATTTTAAATTTATATAAAATAATTAATGAGACACTTTCGGATAATATAAATGTATCTTATAATGAGATAAACTACAGCAAAAGCAAACAGCCCCCCTCAAAAAAGGCTGTTGCCAATGAAAACAAACAGTGTAAAAACACCAGAAAACATGACTCCAGGCACTGAAAAAACTGGCCCGGAATCAGTCATCAATTACACTCTATCTGATGCAAAACAGAGACTCCCAGGGGAGAATCTGTAGAACATCAGATGGAAGATGCAGAACACAAACGTTATACACCCATGGGTGAAAACGTAACTATGGGGAAAATAACAGAAAACATTCTGTAACCAAGCAACTCTCCCAGGAAATTTTAGAAATGAAATTTCTCAAAAATATGCCAAAAGCATGGGAGAATTGCAAGGGGGGACTTTAGAAGGCTAGGGGAGAGGAAACACTGAATAAGCAGTGCAACAATTAGCAAGAATGACAACAAGAGGCCCATGCCTCGAAAATAGGCAACTTAACATAATTTCATCAAAAAATTTTAAGTACAGCCCTGATTATTTTTTGTCACTTCGTTTTCCTCTCCTCCTTCTATCCTCCTTAGAATCACATTTTCTCCAAAAAGTTAAAAAATTTAAAGTAATTTATATATTTTTTATACTTACCAATGACCCAGACTTAGCTGGTGCTAACTCTAACAAAACCAGGGCCAAACACAAATTTTGCCCCCCAATCCCCAAAATTTGCATCCAAAACAAAAAGAAATCATGTCCTAAAGGACCTCCATACTACGCCTCTACTGCGCATGCGCAGTGACGAAGACGTCCCGAAATTGGCGCCAATTATCATTCTTACTGGCAGTGCCTGGTCAGCGCTATGTACTCAGCGGGGAGGCAAGAGTTCCCAATTCCAGGGAGGGCCATCCCCGTCTGGGTCATTGGTAAGTATAAAAAATATATAAATTACTATAAAATTTTTAACATTTTTGTACTGTACCAATGACCCAGACTTAGCTGAATAGTAAACAGGCTGGAGGGCCTAGGACATAGAGGAAAATCCAATAAGCTCAACTATATAGTAAAGAGGTAACCCCTTAAGGAGAAAAGGAGTATTAGGCTTTACATGTATCTTTCTTATTTAATATTAAATTAGAAAGATACACTACCCTTAATAATTGAGCACAATAACATTCATGTTCTCTATTAACATCCAGTATATCCCTTATACTAATTATTTTTAAAGCAAGCCAATAAATAAAGTAGTCCGGAGAATTGAGACTCTTTATAGTCATTTAAAAGTGTCCGAGTATTGTATATTAAAGCCCGTTTGACACTTGACATATACAAATGCTTCACACCTAGCTACACTTTAAAAATAAGACATGAATGAATTTTAACATTAATATTACACTTTAAAACCATCCCGGAAGCGACTCAGAAATACTGACTTGGAGGAGGCATTCCCTTGCTTTTCACTATAAAGCAGGTGACCTAAGGGAACACCCGCCCCCCCCCCCTTCCCCTTGCCCTGGGTCAAATAGCCCAGAGCAAAGAGGGCAGCCGGACGGAGTCACTGCCGGAACAGAAAGCCTGCATAACTATAGTTGCAACTGTTTAGTGGACGACATTCTGAGCAACAGATAACGGACCTAAACAATGCAGGTCTCCAGAAATGGACTCAATATTTCTGAGATAAAAATTTGTAAATGTGGATGGCTGAGACCAATAAGCAGCCTTCATTAAATCTGTAATAGCAACACTATTAGCATAAGCCCAGGAAGTAGAAAGAGCTCTTACTTCATGAGCAGAAATCTTAAGCACAGACTGCTGAGAAGATAAATCTTCATAAGCAGTACGGATAGTTAACTGAATCCATCTAGCAATAGAAAGGACTGAAATGTCCTTTCTATTAGGCATCAAAGACAGAAAGAAACGTTTCCGTCCCTTTCTGATAAACTGAGATCTCTGTTTATAGATACGTAGTGCTCTAACAGGGCAGAGTAAAGGCCTATGCCCGTCTGAAGACGGAAGAGCCTTAATAACAATAGGTTCCGGATATTTATTAGGAGCCTGATTCTTAGCTAAAAAACCCACATTAGTAGTGAAGGTGATAGTGTTCCCAACACTACGATAATGAGAATCATCCACCGATAGTGTATGAAGCTCACTGACTCTTCTGGCAAAAGAGAAAGCTAAGAGAAAAGCTGTCTTATAAGATAAGAATTTGAAATCTACTGTCCCAAGAGGTTCAAATGGCTTTTCCTTCAATTTAAGGAGAACCCAAGCTAAATTCCACTTAGGAATTAATCTAAGAGTTCTGGGTCTATTTATCGAAAAGTTTCTAACCAACTTCGATAAAGAGACATTAGATCCAATTTGTAAACTATCATGATGTGCATAGGTATCAGATAACATAGATCTATAACCCTTTATAGTAACAGGCTGCAGTTTGATTTCATCAAACAAGTATACTAGAAAGTTTGCAATGTCTGGTATAGAGGGATCAAATATAT
This sequence comes from Pictodentalium vernedei, assembly GCA_031216915.1. Lineage (NCBI taxonomy): Eukaryota > Metazoa > Mollusca > Scaphopoda > Dentaliida > Dentaliidae > Pictodentalium > Pictodentalium vernedei. The sequence continues at coordinate 230,078,779 of CM062293.1, forward strand.
CTACAGAATGATCCCTACACCAACGACGAAAAACCTTCCACTTAGCCGCATAGTTTAGCGAAGAGGAGGTCCTCCTACAGTTAGAAATCGCGTCCACTGCTCGTCCTGTAAAGTGCTTGCCATGCAAGAAGGACCGCACAACGGAAAAACGTGAAGGTTGAGACCTTGCGGGTTGTGATGGAGTTGGCGCGATTTCCCCTGCGAAAGAAGATCCTCTCGTGGAGGAAGCTTCCGCGGTAGGTCCCACAACAGACACCTGAGTAGATTTATCCACGGTCTCTGTGGTGACAGAGATGCTACCAACAGAATCTTGCATTGAGATTGTTTTATCTTTAGCAATACTTGTTGAATTAACGGCGCTGGAGGATACGCATATCCTATCATTCCGTCCCAAGGGATCGACAGAGCGTCTACTGCAAATGCTCTTGGATCCGGACACGGAGACACATACGTCTGCAACTGATTGTGTTGAGATGTGTCGCAAATAAGTCTATCATTGGCCGTTCCCATTGGTAGCAAATCTGATTGAATACTTGTTTGTTGAGAGTCCACTCCGACGGCAACAAACGACCCTTTCGTGAAAGGGAGACTGCTAGCACATTCAGACGACCCGGTATGTGACGGACCGAAAGAAGAACGTGATGTTCTAACGCAAACAGAAGGATTCTTTCCGTTAGATTGAACAACGGAACTGAATAAGTGCCTCCCTGATTCCGTATATACGCCACTACTGTCGTATTGTCGGATAGGATTTGGACATGAGCATTGTGAATAATGTCCATCCAGTGACGTAACGCAAGCCAAATTGACATCATTTCCTTGATGTTTATGTGCTTGCACAGGAATTGCGGATCCCAAAGACCCTGGCATCTCGAATCCGTTGGGATTAATGATGCACCCCAACCTGTTTGACTGGCATCCGTCATAACGGTAAAACTCGGATCCGGCAACTGCAGCAGAACTCCTTGAGTTAACCACTGAATGTTTGCCCAAGTCTGAATCTCTTGTTTCACTTGATCTGACAAGAGAACGTCTACATCGAGCGAATGAATTTTCACACTCCAATTCTGAGTCAGGAAAATTTGAAGAGGACGTGTGCGTAACCGCCCCATCGGAATGAGATCCGCGGCGGCTCCGCACAGACCTATCAGTCTCATAAATTCTCTCGCCGTGACTTTGTCTGCGTGCAGACAATAGCGAGCGTAACAACTGACTAATTTCGCTCTGGTTAACGGCAGACGAACGAGATTGTTGTGCGTCTCGAAGCTCATTCCCAGATGAGTGAATGACTTGGACGGCACCAGATCCGACTTCTCCTCGTTTACTATAAAACCGAGACATCGGAGCAATAGAAGAAGATTCTGAACATCGTTCTGAAGCGTTAACTCGTTGCCGTACCTCTGAAGAATGTCGTCCAGGTAGGCCGACGTTACCGCAGACGAATGAGCTCGGAAGTAGATCATTACCGAGTTCATTACCCGAGTGAAAGCCCAGGGTGCTAGATTCAATCCGAAGCACATCGCCCGGAATTGATACACCACTCCAAGGACTGCGAAGCGTAGATACTTTCGGAATGTCGGATGTACCATGACGTGAAAGTACGCATCTTTGAGATCTATGCTCGTTGCATAATCGTTCACCCGAATACTCGCTCTGACCGATCGAATCGTCTCCATATAAAACTTCAGAGCGACGATCAGCTTGTTTATCCAGCTCAAATCTATGACTGGACGGAACGAGCCGTCTGGTTTCGGAACCAGAAATAGATGGCTGTAGAATCCCAGAGATTCCTGGTTTTCTACGACCTCTACCGCGTTCTTCATTAAAAGAGACTGCACCTCTGATAACAGAGCGTCTCTTTTCTGTGGATTTGACGGAAGATGAGTCCACTTTGGACTTCGAGTTAATGGAGGCTTTCGTTTGAAGGATATCTTCAGACCTTCCGAAGTCACTCCTCTCACCCAAGGGTCGTCCGTAATCGACGCCCACTCTTGTGAAAAACTCGACAACCTTCCGCCAACCGGAACGCGATAGAGGTTTAAGCCATCACCTCCTGGACCTGCGAGGCCTGCGGTAGGAGAAACCACGTCTTCCACGACCCGCACCTCGCCTCGTCGACCTCGGGGCGTCCGACCGATTGTCCCGGCCTGAAGGACGTCCCGAACGAGAGTCGCTATCCTGACGGTCTCTCGAATAAGACCAAGAGGACGCACCGGAACCTCTATAGGAACCTCTCTTGGGCGCATTAGACCCAGAAGTGCCTGTCTTATTCGTGTCTGCTGTATCCGACTTCTTAGGAGCCGATCTGAACAACAGAGAATCATTAGCTTTCTTTTTAATTTTATCATAAATAGCGGAAAGCTTGCCGTCAAAGAGAAGTTCTCCTGAGACCGAAGCGACTCTAAGAGAGTTCTTCACCTTAGAATCCACTAGTGTGGATGTAGCTAGGGCTGCGTCACGTCTAACCAACTCCAGATTTGCCACTGAAAGGGCGGAGTTACACGTGGAATAAGCTACTGCCCTTGAAAGAAGTCTTAAAGAGGATTGTATATCCTGAAACTCTTCCCCTTGAAGGCGCAGTGATAACGCCTTAGTAAGGTGATCTGCGTAAGATAAGGCATCTAAATTGGCTCTGTTAGACGCAATAGCTGTTTCCAACACCGCGGTTGGAATAGAAGCTGACGACGGTAATGATAGCTCTAAGTCTTCCGCCTCGTCGTCCATACGCAGAGGAACTCTCGGTATACCCTGTCCTGCCGTATCGAATTTATTCCTTGCATTAATGAAAGACAGGTTGAGAGTATTAGCGGACAAGAAACCTGCTTTCCCCGTCCTGGAAGCAAGTTTAAATATAGCGTCGTTCAATAATTCAAATGTTCTTGCAACATTATTGGACTGCGACGGAAACTCGGGAGCGATGTCCCTGAACCGCTCAAAAAATTCAGAGTCCAATGACGCTATAATTCTTTTGTCCGGAAGCGCAGCAGTCTGGCCCGACGGAACAACTTGAGGGAGAAAGTGCCGGATGAAGTCCACGGCAGCTTTATGTTGTTCCGAAAGGGATAACTCCAAGTCATCCGTATCCCTTTCACCATCCGGTGATGTTCCCGGTCGTCCGCCCCCGATGCTTCGGCGGAGCGTACCGACCCAGCGCCGTCGGATAATTCTCGATCCGACACCATTTCTGTCGGCTGCTGGGATGCTGCGATAAGCTGTGCCATCTGCACAAGAATGTCCGGCGTCGAGACCTGCGGAGGCGCAGTCTTTCGCTGCTTCGCTGAGGGCAGCTCCGCATCAGATGGCTCCCGCATACTTTTCCTATGCGAACGTCCAGAGTCCAACGGTCTCGAATCCCTGGCTGCCGGATGGTGTGACCTGGTCGCCGAAGAATCCTTCATCGGCGAAGCTGGTAATATATCGGCGGTCACGCAACCAAGGTGCGGTCGTGTGCGCTGACGAGAAGAGGAAGCCTTAACAGTCTCTGCGGACTGCTTATACAATGGAGCGTCCCGAGCGATGGACGTATGCTCCGCTAAAGACACATTTTGTACCACAACATCTGGTCCCAGATGTTGTTGTACGAGAGAGGGACCTCTCTCGCTCGCGGTCCGGCTGGACCTGGACGAGCTAGTAACCGGACTAAAAGGCTTCCTCCGTTCTCGCTTACTATCCGCCGTCACTGGGTGTGCATCTATTATGTTTATAGTGCTCGCATCACCCAAAATTTCCTCTTGGACCGCATCGGACGAACCCGGCTGCTGAACCATTCGGTGAATGGACGCTACACCGGGCGAGCTAGCGGACGACATTTGTCTAATCTCCATGAGCACTTTTGCCGCTAGCTCTGAATTCATTTGTGACGACGGACGCACACTTGAAGAAGATAACATGGAAACATCACCCTGTTCTGGTTCCTCTGAAATAGAAACTGAGAGAGTAGAGTGACCTTGCGGAGAAAGAGTTGGCATCGCTCTTTCTCCAGAAACAACATATCGTGACACACGTTTCCAATGTTTCTCATCCCAATGTTCACATATAGGACAGGGATTAATGCGAGAACACTGACTACAATTAATACAATGATCATGAAAGTCAGAGGAAGATTTCTTCCTATTACAATTTGAACAACGTCCCTTCATTGTGAAAGAACAACAATAAGTCCTAGTTACTCGCAAAAACCCCTGACACAAAGATACATAATAACATGATCCATTAATAAATGAAAAAACAATTGCAAAACAAAATAGCCCTGATTATTTTTTGTCACTTCGTTTTCCTCTCCTCCTTCTATCCTCCTTAGAATCACATTTTCTCCAAAAAGTTAAAAAATTTATAGTAATTTATATATTTTTTATACTTACCAATGACCCAGACTTAGCTGGTGCTAACTCTAACAAAACCAGGGCCAAACACAAATTTTGCCCCCCAATCCCCAAAATTTGCATCCAAAACAAAAAGAAATCATGTCCTAAAGGACCTCCATACTACGCCTCTACTGCGCATGCGCAGTGACGAAGACGTCCCGAAATTGGCGCCAATTATCATTCTTACTGGCAGTGCCTGGTCAGCGCTATGTACTCAGCGGGGAGGCAAGAGTTCCCAATTCCAGGGAGGGCCATCCCCGTCTGGGTCATTGGTAAGTATAAAAAATATATAAATTACTATAAAATTTTTAACATTTTTATACTGTACCAATGACCCAGACTTAGCTGAATAGTAAACAGGCTGGAGGGCCTAGGACATAGAGGAAAATCCAATAAGCTCAACTATATAGTAAAGAGGTAACCCCTTAAGGAGAAAAGGAGTATTAGGCTTTACATGTATCTTTCTTATTTAATATTAAATTAGAAAGATACACTACCCTTAATAATTGAGCACAATAACATTCATGTTCTCTATTAACATCCAGTATATCCCTTATACTAATTATTTTTAAAGCAAGCCAATAAATAAAGTAGTCCGGAGAATTGAGACTCTTTATAGTCATTTAAAAGTGTCCGAGTATTGTATATTAAAGCCCATTTGACACTTGACATATACAAATGCTTCACACCTAGCTACACTTTAAAAATAAGACATGAATGAATTTTAACATTAATATTACACTTTAAAACCATCCCGGAAGCGACTCAGAAATACTGACTTGGAGGAGGCATTCCCTTGCTTTTCACTATAAAGCAGGTGACCTAAGGGAACACCCGCCCCCCCCCCCCCCCCTTCCCCTTGCCCTGGGTCAAATAGCCCAGAGCAAAGAGGGCAGCCGGACGGAGTCACTGCCGGAACAGAAAGCCTGCATAACTATAGTTGCAACTGTTTAGTGGACGACATTCTGAGCAACAGATAACGGACCTAAACAATGCAGGTCTCCAGAAATGGACTCAATATTTCTGAGATAAAAATTTGTAAATGTGGATGGCTGAGACCAATAAGCAGCCTTCATTAAATCTGTAATAGCAACACTATTAGCATAAGCCCAGGAAGTAGAAAGAGCTCTTACTTCATGAGCAGAAATCTTAAGCACAGATTGCTGAGAAGAAGATAAATCTTCATAAGCAGTACGGATAGTTAATTGAATCCATCTAGCAATAGAATGGACCGAAATGTCCTTTCTATTAGGCATCAAAGACAGAAAGAAACGTTTCCGTCCCTTTCTGATAAACTGATATCTCTGTTTATAGATATGTAACGCTCTAACAGGACAGAGTAAAGGCCTACGCCCGTCTGAAGACGGAAGAGCCTTAATAACAATAGGTTCCGGATATTTATTAGGAGCCTGATTCTTAGCTAAAAAACCCACATTAGTAGTGAAGGTGATAGTGTTCCCAACACTACGATAGTGAGAATCATCCACCGACAGTGCATGAAGCTCACTGACTCTTCTAGCAGAAGAGAAAGCTAAGAGAAAAGCTGTCTTATAAGATAAGAATTTGAAATCTACTGTCCCAAGAGGTTCAAATGGCTTTTCCTTCAATTTAAGAAGAACCCAAGCTAAATTCCACTTAGGAATTAATCTAAGAGTTCTGGGTCTATTTATCGAAAAGTTTCTAACCAACTTAGATAAAGAGACATTAGATCCAATTTGTAAACTATCATGATGTGCATAGGTATCAAATAACATAGATCTATAACCCTTTATAGTAACAGGCTGCAGTTTGATTTCGTCAAACAAGTATACTAGAAAGTTTGCAATGTCTGGTATAGAGGGATCGAATATATCTACAGAATGATCCCTACACCAACGACGAAAAACCTTCCACTTAGCCGCATAGTTTAGCGAAGAGGAGATCCTCCTACAGTTAGAAATCGCGTCCACTGCTCGTCCTGTAAAGTGTTTGCCATGCAAGAAGGACCGCACAACGGAAAAACGTGAAGGTTGAGACCTTGCGGGTTGTGATGGAGTTGGCGCGATTTCCCCTGCGAAAGAAGATCCTCCCGTGGAGGAAGCTTTCGCGGTAGGTCCCACAAGACACCTGAGTAGATTTATCCACGGTCTCTGTGGCGACAGAGATGCTACCAACAGAATCTTGCATTGAGATTGTTTTATCTTTGGCAATACTTGTTGAATTAACGGCGCTGGAGGATACGCATATCCTATCATTCCGTCCCAAGGGATCGACAGAGCGTCTACTGCAAATGCTCTTGGATCCGGACACGGAGACACATACGTCTGCAACTGATTGTTGAGATGTGTCGCAAATAAGTCTATCATTGGCCGTTCCCATTGGTAGCAAATCTGATTGAATACTTGTTTGTTGAGAGTCCACTCCGACGGCAACAAGCGACCCTTTCGTGAAAGGGAGTCTGCAGGCACATTCAGACGACCCGGTATGTGATGGACCGAAAGAAGAACGTGATGTTCTAGCGCAAACAGAAGGATTCTTTCCGTTAGATTGAACAACGGAACTGAATGAGTGCCTCCCTGATTCCGTATATACGCCACTACTGTCGTATTGTCGGATAGGATTTGGACATGAGCATTGTGAATAATGTCCATCCAGTGACGTAACGCAAGCCAAATTGACATCATTTCCTTGATGTTTATGTGCTTGCACAGGAATTGCGGATCCCAAAGACCCTGGCATCTCGAATCCGTTGGGATTAATGATGCACCCCAACCTGTTTGACTGGCATCCGTCATAATGGTAAAACTCGGATCCGGCAACTGCAGCGGAACTCCCTGAGTTAACCACTGAATGTTTGCCCAAGTCTGAATCTCTTGTTTCACTTGATCTGACAAGAGAACGTCTACATCGAGCGAATGAATTTTCACACTCCAATTCTGAGTCAAGAAAATTTGAAGAGGACGTGTGCGTAACCGCCCCATCGGAATGAGATCCGCGGCGGCTCCGCACAGACCTATCAGTCTCATAAATTCTCTCGCCGTGACTTTGTCTGCGTGCAGACAATAGCGAGCGTAACAACTGACTAATTTCGCTCTGGTTAACGGCAGACGAACGAGATTGTTGTGCGTCTCGAAGCTCATTCCCAGATGAGTGAATGACTTGGACGGCACCAGATCCGACTTCTCCTCGTTTACTATAAAACCGAGACGTCGGAGCAATAGAAGAAGATTCTGAACATCGTTCTGAAGCGTTAACTCATTGCCGTACCTCTGAAGAATGTCGTCCAGGTAGGCCGACATTACCGCAGACGAATGAGCTCGGAAATAGATCATTACCGAGTTCATTACCCGAGTGAAAGCCCAGGGTGCTAGATTCAATCCGAAGCACATCGCCCGGAATTGATACACCACTCCTAGGACTGCGAAGCATAGGTACTTTCGGAATGTCGGATGTACTATGACGTGAAAGCACGCATCTTTGAGATCTATGCTCGTTGCATAATCGTTCACCCGAATACTCGCTCTGACCGATCAAATCGTCTCCATATAAAATTTCGGAGCGACGATCAGCTTGTTTATCCAGCTCAAATCTATGACTGGACGGAACGAGCCGTCTGGTTTCGGAACCAGAAACAGATGGCTGTAGAATCCCGGAGATTCCTGGTTTTCTACGACCTCTACCGCGTTCTTCATTAAAAGAGACTGCACCTCTGATAACAGAGCGTCTCTTTTCTGCGGATTTGACGGAAGATGAGTCCACTTTGGACTTCGAGTTAATGGAGGCTTTCGTTTGAAGGATATCTTTAGACCTTCCGAAGTCACTCCTCTCACCCAAAGGTCGTCCGTAATCGACGCCCATTCTTGTGAAAAGCTCGACAACCTTCCGCCAACCGGAACGCGATAGAGGTTTAAGCCATCACCTCCTGGACCTGCGAGACCTGCGGTAGGAGAAACCACGTCCTCCACGGCCCGCACCTCGCCCCGTCGACCTCGGGGCGTCCGACCGATTGTCCCGGCCTGAAGGACGTCCCGAACGAGAGTCGCTACCCTGACGGTCTCTCGAATAAGATCAAGAGGATGCACCGGAACCTCTCTTGGGCGCATTAGACCCAGAAGTGCCTGTCTTATTCGTGTCTGCTGTATCCGACTTCTTAGGAGCAGATTTGAACAACAGAGAATCCTTAGCTTTCTTTGTAATTTTATCATAAATAGCAGAAAGCTTGCCGTCAAAGAGAAGTTCTCCTGAGACCGAAGCGACTCTAAGAGAGTTCTTCACCTTAGTATCCACTAGTGTGGATGTAGCTAGGGCTGCGTCACGTCTAACCAACTCCAGATTTGCCACTGAAAGGGCGGAGTTACACGTGGAATAAGCTACTGCCCTTGAAAGAAGTCTTAAAGAGGATTGTATATCCTGAAACTCTTTCCCCTGAAGGCGCAGTGATAATGCCTTAGTAAGGTGATCTGCGTAAGATAAGGCATCTAAATTGGCTCTGTTAGATGCAATAGCTGTTTCCAACACCGCGGTTGGAATAGAAGCCGACGACGGTAATGATAGCTCTAAGTCTTCCGCCTCGTCGTCCATACGCAGAGGAACTCTCGGTATACCCTGTCCTGCCGTATCGAATTTATTCCTTGCATTAATGAAAGGCAGGTTGAGAGTATTAGCGGACAAGAAACCTGCTTTCCCTGTCCTGGAAGCAAGTTTAAATATAGCGTCGTTCAATAATTCAAATGTTCTTGCAACATTATTGGACTGCGACGGAAACTTAGGAGCGATGTCCCTGAACCGCTCAAAAAAATCAGAGTCCAATGACGCTATAATTCTCTTGTCTGGAACCGCAGCAGTCTGGCCCGATGGAACAACTTGAGGGAGAAAGTGCCAGATGAAGTCCACGGCAGCTTTATGTTGTTCCGAAAGGGATAGCTCCAAGTCATCCGTATCCCTTTCACCATCCGGTCGGACCTCATGATGTTCCCGGTCGTCCGCCCCCGATGCTTCGGCGGAGCGTACCGACCCAGCGCCGTCGGATAATTCTCGATCCGACACCGTTTCTGTCGGCTGCTGGGATGCTGCGATAAGCTGTGCTATCTGCACAAGAATGTCCGGCGTCGAGACCTGCGGAGGCGCAGTCTTTCGCTGCTTCGCCGAGGGCAGCTCCGCATCAGATGGCTCCCGCATACTTTTCCTATGCGAACGTCCGGAGTCCATCGGTCTCGAATCCCTGGCTGCCGGATGGTGTGACCTGGTCGCCGAAGAATCCTTGATCGGCGAAGCTGGTAATATATCGGCGGTCACGCAGCCAAGGTGCGGTCGTGTGCGCTGACGAGAAGAGGAAGCCTTAACAGTCTCCGCGGACTGCTTATACAACGGAGCGTCCCGAGCGACGGACGTATGCTCCGCTAAAGACACATTTTGTACCACAACATCTGGTCCCAGATGTTGTTGTACGAGAGAGGGGCCTCTCTCGCTCGCGGCCCGGCTGGACCTGGACGAGCTAGGAACCGGACTCAAAGGCTTCCTCCGTTCTCACTTACTATCCGCCGTCACTGGGTGTGCATCTATTATGTTTATAGTGCTCGCATCACCCAAAATTTCCTCCTGGACCGCATCGGACGAACCCGGCTGCCGAACCATTTGGTGAATGGACGCTACACCGGGCGAGCTAGCGGACGACATTTGTCTAATCTCCATGAGCACTTTTGCCGCTAGCTCTGAATTCATTTGTGACGACGGACGCACACTGGTAGAAGATAACATGGAAACATCACCCTGTTCTGGTTCCTCTGAAATAGAAACTGAGAGAGTAGAGTGACCTTGCGGAGAAAGAGCCGGCATAGCCCTTTCTCCAGAAACAACATATCGTGACACACGTTTCCAATGTTTCTCATCCCAATATTCACATATAGGACAGGGATTAATGCGAGAACACTGACTACAATTAATACAATGATCATGAAAGTCAGAGGAAGATTTCTTCCTATTACAATTTGAACAATGTCCCTTCATTGTGAAAGAACAACAATAAGTCCTAGTTACTCGCAAAAACCCCTGACACAAAGATACATAATAACATGATCCATTAATAAATGAAAAAACAATTGCAAATCAAAATAATTTTGAAAAAATATTTTTTCAGCGAAGCCCAAGTTGCTGAAAAGTAACGTTGAGCCCCGATGGGTCCGATGGCAAAGTGTGGTCAAAAATTTTAAATTTATATTAAATAATTAATGAGACACTTACGGATAATATCAATGTATCTTATAGTGAGATAAACTACAGCAAAGGGAAACAGCCCCCCTCAAAAAAGGCTGTTGCCAATGTAAACAAACAGTGTAAAAACACCAGAAAACATGACTCCAGGCACTGAAAAAACTGGCCCGGAATCAGTCATCAAATTACACTCTATCTGATGCAAAACAGAGACTCCCAGGGGAGAATCTGCAAAACATCAGATGGAAGATGCAGAACACAAACGTTATACACCCATGGGTGAAAACGTAACTATGGGGAAAATAACAGAAAACATTCTGTAACAAAGCAACTCTCCCAGGAAAATTTTAGAAATGAAATTTCTCAAAAATATGCCAAAAGCATGGGAGAATTGCAAGGGGGGACTTTAGAAGGCTAGGGGAGAGGAAACACTGAATAAGCAGTGCAACATTTAGCAAGAATGACAACAAGAGGCACATGCCTCGAAAATAGGCAACTTAACATAATTTTATCAAAAAATTTTAAGTACAGCCCTGATTATTTTCTGTCACTTCTTTTTCCTCTCCTCCTTCTATCCTCCTTAGAATCACATTTTCTCCAAAAATTACGTGTCTGGCATCCTTTAAACTGAGATTTACAAGCACAAAGATCAGTGAGATGTTGAATGATGAAGGGCCAAACAGAGAATGATAATTGGCGCCAATTTCGGGACGTCTGCGTCACTGCGCATGCGCAGTAGAGGCGTAGTATGGAGGTCCTTTAGGACATGATTTCTTTTTGTTTTGGATGCAAATTTTGGGGATTGGGGGGCAAAATTTGTGTTTGGCCCTGGTTTTGTTAGAGTTAGCACCAGCTAAGTCTGGGTCATTGGTACAGTATAAAAATTTACGTGTCTGGCATCCTTTAAACTGAGATTTACAAGCACAAAGATCAGTGAGATGTTGACTGATGAAGGGCCAAACAGAGAATGATAATTGGCGCCAATTTTGGGACGACTGCGTCACTGCGCATGCGCAGTAGAGGCGTAGTATGGAGGTCCTTTAGGACATGATTTCTTTTTGTTTTGGATGCAAATTTTGGGGATTGGGGGGCAAAATTTGTGTTTGGCCCTGGTTTTGTTGGAGTTGGCACCAGCTAAGTCTGGGTCATTGGTACAGTATAAAAATATAAGCCTTCATGAATTCTCTTTCAATACAGTTTATTCCTGATACCATACTTTAACCCTTTTCACACAGACTTGAATTTACTGGCAGTAAATTCTGTTTCTCTAGTTTTGTTTGTTTTTGAATATTAATTGATACAGGTGTTATGGAGGGTGGTCCAGTTTTTTGTTCTCCTCTGTTCGGTTTTTCTTATGAGCTATTGTATTTTTAGTGTTAATAGATAGGCTCAATGGTATGTTTGTGTTAATTATTAAAGTTCATATAAGTGGTCATTATTAATGTCTGAATGGATTATACAGGTTTCTCTTTCTCTTTGTTTCTCCATCATGTGTAAGGGTTGGATCTAGAACTTCACTTGAGGGGGGGGGGGAGGCATGGAGAAAAGGCCACCCACATATTGAGGGTCTCATACAGATGGGGACTATCTTTATACTGATAAGGAATAGAGACAGCCCCTTTCTGCATGGGACTTTCTGTATATCCTAAAGCAAGTTGTGGAAGCCTGCAAAGCACTGGAGAAGGGATTGCTCACAGAGGGCCCACTCCCCCCCCCCCCCCCCTCTCCCCCATCTGCTATGACAAGAATTGTGAGTCTGGAAAACTCTTCCCTAGATGTTTTGATGCATCATAGGAGGAAAATTCACAGACAGAAAATAAATGTAACGAGAGCCATGTCAAGAGTGGCATATACCCCCGCCTGCAATACCATGGACATCATTACAGAGACGAAACATCTATTACTGGGTGACACTGAAGGATGACAGATGACAAACCTGTGACAGATTATAGACCACTGGGGCATTATCATATGAACTATTAAGTAGTATCACCATATGGTGACACAAAAAGGTACCCCCACCTTGTTACCAAATGTGAGAGTGACTTCATTTGATTTGATAATTCTGTGAAAAAAATATTTTTCTGCAAACTTTATATATGTTGTGCATTTGCGCATTTACAAGACATGTGTAACCATATCCTAAAGTTTCAACTTTCTACATTAGAAATTGTGGGAGGAGTTGATTACACCATGAAGGTACCCTTAATTAAACAAGTTATTCATGATTGAATTTTGGGATGGACAAAATCAAATTCCATAAAATGTAATAACTCCTACAATGATACACTGCATAACATCTGTCTTGTACTGTGGGTAGACATCAATAGTGTAGACCTGTACACTAAACAAGAAGTCATTCCATCGCATACTCTGCAAGTTATTCGTGAATTATTTTCAAGGAGGACAAAGTCCATAAAGGGCAATGATAAAATCTGGCACAACACCTGCATTTCACTATGGGTCTACAGCCATAGGATACACTTGCACACCAAATATCAAGTCACTCAACCAAGTACTTTACATGTTATTCATGATTGAATTTTAGGATGGATGGATGGACAGATGGACAAGAGGAATCCCACTGGGGGCGGGGGTATAACAATGGGACAGTTTTATTACAAGAATAGTCACTGCATAAACTAAATAGTATTTAATTTTCAGCATTTCTGACTAACTGTTCAACTGAGAAAAATAATACTGAATCAGTGATGCTTGGAATTTAAGTAGTAGGAAACATAGCTTGAAAATATGCAACTCGTTATTTTCAATGTCGCCAAAAATCTAAAAATTGTAAAGAAAAGGTTCATGTTTTTGTTGCCCAAAGTTGTGAGGAATTGTTCATATATAGGTCTAGACAACAAAATAGTAACAAATTATCACACTGTTCAGATTTTTGACTTTGAAAGTCACCTGTCACCTATTTATTTATTAAGGTTTAACAACACTTTAACCCTTTACCTAACATAAAAAGCAGACGACACTTGCAAACAAAATTCTTGAATAAGTAATTTTTTTCATTTTTTGTCTAAAGAACATAGGTTATGACCCCTCATTGGAACGAGCCCAACGAGGTCATTCCAAAGAGGGGCCATAATCTATGTTTTTGAGACAAAAAATGAAAAAAATAATGAAACTTAAAAAATTTATAGTAATTTATATATTTTTTATACTTACCAATGACCCAGACATAGCTGGTGCTAACTCTTAAAAATATAGAGCCAAACACAAATTTAGCCCCCCCCAATCCCCAAAATTTGCATCTAAAGCCAAAGAAAACATGTCCTGAATGGCCCTCCATACTTCACCTCTACTGCGCATACGCAGTGTCAAGGACGTCCCGAAATTGGCGCCATTAATCATTCTTACCAACAGTGCCTGGTAAGCGCTATGTCCTCAGCGGGGAGGTATGAATTCCCAACTCCTGGGAGGGCCATCCCCATCTGGGTCATTGGTAAGTATAAAAAATATATAAATTACTATAAATTTTTTCAGATTTTTATACTGTACCAATGACCCAGACATAGCTGAATAGTAAAAAGGCTGGAGGGCCCAGGACATAGAGGAAAATCCAATAAGCTCAACTATATAAAATAGAGTCATCTCCTGGAGGAGAAAAGGAGAAATAGGCTTCACGTGTATCTTTCTTATTTATGACAAATTAGAAAGACACAATACCTTCTATAATTGAGCATCATAACATCCATGTTCTCTATTAATATCCAGTATAATTCTTATACTAATTATTTTTAAAGTAAGCCAATAAATAAAGTTAGTCCAAAGAATTGAGACTCTTTATACTCTTTTAAAAGTGTCCGAGGATAGTATAATAACATCCGTTTGACACATGACATATTTAAATTCTATACTTTAAAACTATGACATGAATGAATTTAAAAACATAACTTTCACTTAAGAAACCATCCCAGTAACAGCTCAGAATACTAACTCCGGAGGAGGTATCCCCTTGTTTTCATAATAAAACAGGTGACCCAAGGGAACACCCTCCCCCTCCCCTTTTCCTTGCCCTGGGTCAAATAGCCCAGAGCGAAGAGGGCAGCAGGACGGAGTCACTGCCGGAACATAAAGCCTACATAGCTATAGTTGCAAATGTTAAGTGATCGACTTTCTGAGCAGCTGATAATGGACCTAAGTAATGCAGGTCTCCAGAAATGGATACAATATTTCTGAGATAAAAATTCGTGAATGTGGATGGCTGAGACCAATATGCAGCCTACTTAATCTATAATAGCAATACTATTTATGTCAGCCCAAGATGTAGAAGAGCTCTTACTTCATGAGCCGAAATCTTAAGCACAGACTGCTGAGTTAAGGATAGATTATCCTAAGCAGTACCGATAGTTAACTGATTGCATTAAGTAATAGAATGGACTGTAATGACCCTTCTATTAGGCATCAGAGCCAGAAGAAGCTTTACGTCCTACTGATAAACTGAGATCTGTTAATAAGTACATAAAGGTCTATCCGGACAGAGTAAAGGCCTGTGCCTGCTCGAAGACGGAAGGACCTTAAAAACAATAGGTTCCGGATATCATTAGGAGCCTGATTCTTAACCAAAAATACAACATTAGTAGTAAAGGTAATAGAGTTCCCGATACTACGAAAGTGAGAATCGTCCACCGATAGTGCATGAAGCTCACTGACTCTTCAGCAGAAGAGAAGACTAAGAGAATCGCTGCCTTAAAAGGCCAGAATTTGAAACTGCTGTCTCAAGGGGTTCAAATGGTTGCTTTAATTAATAAGAACCCAAGCTAAATTCCGAATAGGAATTAATGTAACGATTCAAGGTCTCTTATCGCAAAGTTTCAAACTAACTTAGATAAAGAGACATTAGGCTCCATTGTAAACTATCATGGTGTGCATAGGTATCAGATAACATAGACCTATAACCTTAAAAGTAACTGGCTGCAGATGATCTCGTTAAACAAGTATACAAGTCCCTACACCAACGACGGAAGACCCTCCACTTTAGCCGCATAGTATAGCGAAGAGGAGGTCCTTCTACAGTTAGGAATCGCGTCCACTGCTCGTCCTGTACAATGCTTGCCATGCAAGAAGGACCGCACAACGGAATACGTGAAGGTTGAGACCTTGCGGGTTGTGATAGAGTTGACACGATTTCCCCAGCGAAACAAAGATCCTCTCGTGGAGGAAGTTTCCGCGGTAAGTCCCACAGTAGACATCTAAGTAAATTTATCCACCGTCTCTGTGGAGACAGAGATGCTACCAACAGAATTGTATTGTGAATGAATAATCCTAGCAATACTTGCTGAATCAACAGCGCTGGAGGATACGCATACCCTATCATCGCGTCCTACTAGATCGATAGAGCGTTAACTACATATGCTCAGGGATCCGGACACGGTGACACATACGTCTACAATTGATTGGAGAGTTGAGTCGCAAATAAATTTATCACTGGGCGCTCCCATTGATAGCAAATCTGATTGAATACTTGTTTGTTGATAGTCCATTCCGACGGTAACAAACGACCCTTACGTGAAAGGGAGTCTGCTAATACGATCCGACAACCGAGAATATGACGAACCGAAACAGAACTTGGTGTTCTATAACAAACAGAAGGATTCTTTCCGTTAAATCAACAACGGAACCGAATGAGTGCCTCCCTGGTTCCGGATATACGCAACTACTGTCGTATTATCGGACAGGATTTGGACATGCGTTTCTGAACAAGGTTCATCCAATGACGTAGTGCAAGCCAAAATAATATCATTTCTTGGAAGTTAAGTGCTTGCCTAAAAACTGCGGAACCCAAAGACCCTGGCACTTTGAATCCGTTGGGATCAAAATTGTGTCCCAACCTGTTTGACTGGCATCCATCATAATCGAAAAACTCGGATCCGGCAACTACAGTGGAACTCTTGTGAGTCAACCACCGAATGTTTGCCCACGTCTGAATCTCTTGTTACACTTGATAGACAAGAGAACATGTATATCGAGCAATTCAAGATTGCTGAAAGGTTGCCGTCGAAGAGAAGCTTCTCGGAGACCGAAGCGACTCTGAGAGAGTTCTTCACCTTACTATCCATGCGCGTGGATGTAGCTAGGGCTGTGTCACGTCTAACGAACTCCAGGTTGCCACTGAAGGGCGGAGTTATACATGGAAAAACTACTTCCCCTGAAAGAAATCTCATTGAGGATCATATCCTGGAATTCTTTCTCTTGAAGACGTAATGATAAACGTCTCAGTAAGGTGGTGTATGTATGATAAAGCGTCTAAGTTAAGTCTATTATACATCATTGTCGTTTCCAGCATTGTGGTTGGAATTGACATAGACGGCGAAAAAGATAATTTGCTGTCTTCAGTCTCGCCGTCTTAGATGCAAAGGAACTCTCGGTAAGTCCAGTTCTGCCAATAAACAATTATTTCCTAGAATTCACGAAAGGCAGAATAGAGCATTGCGGACAAGAAACTAGACTAGCATGTTGATAGCAAGCTTATATATATATAGCGTCGTTCAATAATTCGAATGTTCTAAGACATTATTGGACTGCGTTGGCAACTCAGGGACAATGTCCCTGAACCGATCCAAAACTCTGTGTCCAATGACGCTATTAGTCTCTTATCCAGCATCGCAGCAATGTAGTCCGACGGAACAACCTCTGGAAGATAATGCTGGAAGAAATGTATGGCAGCTTCTGTTGTTCCGAAAGGGAAAGCTCGAAATCATCCGAATCCCTTTCGCCATCCTGTCGGACCCTATGAAATATTCGGTCGTCCGTACCTGATGCAACAGCGGAGCGCACCGACCAAGCTGTCGGATTATGTCTGATCCGACCGAGAATCTGTTGTTTGCTGGGATGCTATGATAAGCTGTGCTATTTTGGATAGCACGTCCGTCACTGAGGCCTGTGGAGAAGCGGTCTTACGATGCATTGCCGCTGGAAGCTCCGTGTTCGTTACCCCGTGCATACTTCTATTATGCGAGCGACCGGGGTGTGCAGGCCTCGTGTCCCTTGGCTACCGGATGGCGTGACCTGTTCGCCATGGAATCACTGAATGCCGAAGCTGGACGGATATTCAAGGTCACGTAGCCAATGTGCGGTCGTGTGCGCTGCTGTGAGGATGAGGAAGCATTATCGACAGTCACTCGGACTGTCTATATAACGGACCGTCCCGAGTGGCAGACATACGCTCCGAAGGTGAAATGTCTGTACCACAACATCCGGTCCCATATGTTGTTGCACGAGAGAGGGACCTCTCTCGCTCGCCGCCCGGACGGACTGGACGAGCTAGGAACCGGACTAACAGGCTTCCTTCGATCTCTCCTCTAATCCTTCGTCACTGGGTGTGTACTAAAGTCTATTATAGTGCTCGCATCACCCAAATCTCCTTCCTAGACCGCAACGGACGAACCCGACTGCCGAACCATTCGATGAATGGACGCTACACCAGGTGAGCTAGCGAATGTCAACTCCGTCGATCCTACTAGGGACCTCTTAGGCGATTGACGTAATCCATGAGCACTAATTGCCGCTAGCTCTTCATTAACTATGATGACAGAGGCACACTTTTGAAAGACATCTCAGTAATTTTGCAAACAAGAAACCAGATATGCTTGTACATAGCAAGCATATAAAAAAAAATATATAGCGTCGTTCAATAAATCGAATGTATCTGAGACATTATTGCACTGTGTCGGAACTGAGGGACGATGTCCCTGAACCGAACCAAAAATTTCTAAGTCCACCGACGCTATCAGTTTCTTATCCGGTATCGCACCATTCTGGTCCGACGAAGAACCTCTAGAAGATGAAGTCGGATGACATATACAGCAGCTTATGTTGTTCCGAAAGGGAAAGCTCGAAAACCTCCGAATCCCTTTCGGCATCCCGTCGGACCTTATGAAATTTTCGGACGTCCGCACCTGATGCTTCCGCGGAGCGTCCAGACCCAGCGTCATCGGATATTATATTATGCGACAGAGATTCTGTCATTGCTGGGATGCTGCGATAAGTTGTGCTATTTGGGATAGCACGTCCGTCACCGAGGCCTGTGCAGAAGCAGTCTTACGATGCTTTGCCGCTGGAAGCTCCGTGTACGTTGACTCCCGCATACTTTCTTATGCGAACATCCGGAGTCTCCAGGCCTCGTGTCCCTGGCTATCGGATGGCGTGACCTGGTCGCCGAGGATTCTCTCATTGGCGAAGTTGACTGGATATCGGAGGTCACGTAGCCAAGGTGCGGTCGTGTGCGCTGCCATGAGAATGAGGAAGCCTTATTGACTGTCTCTCTGGACTGTCTAGATAACGGAGCGTCCCGAGCGGCAGACGTATGCTCCGAATGCGAGACATTTTGTACCACAACATCTGGGGGCGGATGTTGATGTACGAGAGAGGGGCCTCTCTCGCTCGCAGCCCGGATGGGCCTGGACGAGCTATGAACCGGACTAAAAGGCTTCCTCCATTCTCCCCTCTAATCCGCCGTCACTGGGTGTGCACATGGATATTTTATAGTGCTCGCATCACCCAAAACTCCTTTCTAGACCGCAACGGACGAACCTGGCTGCCGAACCATTCGATGAATGGACGCTACACCGGGCGAGCTAGCGGACGTCAAAGGCCGTCGAACCTACTAGGGTCCTCTTAGGCAATTGACATATTACATGAGCACTTTTCCGCTAGCTCTTCATTAATTGTGACGACGGAGGCACACTTTTTGGAAGACATCACGGATACATCACTCTGATCATGATCGTCTGAAATAGAGATTGATAAAGTAGAGTGACCCAGCGGGGAAAGGACCGGAATGGCCAATTCCCCACTAACATACCGTGACACACGCTTCCCATGTTGTCATCGTAATCAACACATACAGAACAGGAGTTAGTGCGAGTACACTGACTACATTATACAATGATTATGAAAGTCAGAGGAAGATTTCCTCTTATTACAATTGAACAATATCCTTTCATTGTGAAAAGAAAACAAAGTCCTAGTACTCGCACCAACCCCTGACAATCAAAATACATAATAACAAGATCCATTAACATAGAAAAAATAATTGAATCAAAAACTTTTGAAAAAAATATTTTTTCAGAACAGTCCAAGTTTCTGAAAAGTAACCTTGAGCCCCAATGGATCCCAAGCCTAAGTGTGGACAAAAATTCTAAAAATATTTTAAACAATTTATGCAACACTTATGAACAATAATAATGTATCTAGTTGTGATTAAATTAACCTCAAGATATTATTTTCAAGAAATCCCCCCTCACACAGAGGGCTGTTGGAAATGTAAACAATAAGTGTAAAAACACTAGATCAAGACTCCAGGCACCCTGGCCTGAAATCAGTTACCAATAATACACTATCTGATGCAAAACAGAGACTTCCAGGGAAGAAACTGCAGAACATCAGATGGCAGATGCAGAACACTACGCCTAACCACCCGTAGGTGAAGACGTAAACAAGGGGAAAAGAACAGAATTCATTCTGTTATCCAGCTAAAACTCCCAAGAAAATTTAGTAATAATAATTACAGAAAACATGCCAAAAGTATGGGAGAATAGCAAGAGGGGACTTAAAGGAAAGGGAGAGGGTAAAACACTGAACAAGCAGTGTAACTTAATAACAAGAATGACCACAACAGGCTGTTGCCTCGAAAATAGGTAACTTAACATAATTTCATCAAAAAATTTTAAGTTACAGCCCTGATTATTTTCTGTCACTCCTTTTTCCTCTCCTCCTTCTAAATCCTCCTTAGAATCACCATTTCACTAATATTTATGTGTCTGGCATCATTTAAACTGAGATTTACAAGCACAAAGATCAGTCAGATGTTAACTGATGAAGGGCCAAACAAAGAATGATTAATGGCACCAGTTTCGGGACGTCCTTGACACTGCGCATGCGCAGTAGAGGAGAAGTATGGAGGGCCATTCAGGACATGTTTTCTTTGGTTTTAGATGCAAATTTTGGGGGTTGGGGGGCAAAATTTGTGTTTGGCCCTATATTTTTAAGAGTTAGCACCAGCTATGTCTGGGTCATTGGTACAGTATAAAAATATTAATTAGCAAGTTTTTTGAATAGCGCTGGTCGGTTTTGGCCATTATGTTGGGTAAAGGGTTAACAGCCAAGGCCATATCATGTCTGTGACAGTTTTACGGGTGGAGGAAACCGCCATACCCAGAGAGAACCACCAAGCAGCTGCCAGCTCCCCAACATTGTAACTACACCCAGGCAGGGTTAGATTGGTTGAAAACATGCGCATCATTGACGTGCAGTATGCCTTAGTGCACGGCGTCATCATGCCCCCATGTGGACAATCGGGTTAAATGTCTTGCCCAAGGACATAACGCAGGAGTCAAAATCGATCACTCAGAGGGTCACCAATCCAAGGACTAACCGAGCTCAACATTGCTTAACTTCGGCTGTTACCTATTTTGAAGCTAAGTTTCCCACTATATGTACAGCACCTTAAAATAAATGAAAATGGTTCACAACATATATACAGCTAAAAACATAAATGGTAGCTGAAAAAACAATACCATAACAACATAATCACAGGTCCATATAATTACAGAAACCCAAATTTACAATATTCATGTGTTTGGCCTACTTAGTCAAAAAGTTAAAAAATTTATAGTAATTTATATATTTTTTATACTTACCAATGACCCAGACATAGCTGGTGCTAACTCTTAAAATATAGGGCCAAACACAAATTTTGCCCCCCAATCCCCAAAATTTGCATCTAAAACTAAAGAAAACATGTCCTGAAAGGCCCTCCACACTTCGCCCCTACTGCGCATGCGCAGTGTCAAGGACGTTCTGAAATTGGCGCCATTTATCATTCTAATAACCAGTGCCTGGTAAGCGCTATGTACTCAGCGGGGAGGCAAGAGTTCCCAACTCCTGGGAGGGCCATCCCCGTCTGGGTCATTGGTAAGTATAAAAAATATATAAATTACTATAAATTTTTTAACATTTTTATACTGTACCAATGACCCAGACATAGCTGAATAGTAAAAAGGCTGGAGGGCCAAGGACATAGAGCAAAATGGAATACGCTCAATAAAATAAAATAGAGTCATCCCCTGTAGGGAAAAGAAGTAATAGGCCTTACTTGTATCTTTCTTATTTATGATAAATTAGAAAGATACAACACCTTCCAAAAATTGAGCTTCATACATCCATGTACTCTATTAATATCCAATAAACCTTATACTAATAATTTTTAAAGTAAGCCAATAATAAAGTAAGTCTAGAGAATAGAGACTCTTATACTCCTAAAAGTGTGTGAGAATTGCATAATCATGTCCGTTGACATATGCAATATTCAAAAGCTATACTTTAAAAACTAAGACTTGAATGAATTTTATAAACTTAAACTTCTCACTAAACAACCATCCCAATAACAGCTCAGAATTACTAACTCCGGAGGAGGTATCCCCTTGTTTTCATAGTAAAAACAGGTGACCCAAGGGAACACCCTCCCCCCCCTTTTTTCTTGCCCTGGGTCAAATAGCCCAGAGCGAAGAGGGCAGCCGAATGGAGACACTGCCGAAACAGACAGCCTACCTAGCTATAGTAGCAACTGTTAAGTGAATGACATTCTGAGCAGTAGATAATAGACCTAACAATAGAGGCCTCCAGAAATGGACTCGATATTTCTGAGATAAAATTCATGAATGTGGATGGCTGAGCGCAATGAGCAGCCTTCAAAAATCTATAATAGCAACACTATTAATGTAAGCCCAAGAAGTAGAAGAACTCTTACTTCATGAGCCGAAATTTTAAGCACAACTGCTAAGCCAATGATATACCATAAGCAGCACGCTAGTAATAGAATCCATTAACAATAAAATGGAGCGTAACGTCCTTCTACTAGACATCAAAGACAGAAGAAGCTTACGCCCTTGTAATAAACAGATATCTGTTTATAAATACATAAACTGTACCCGGAAAGAGTAAAGGCCTATGCCCATACGAAGACGGAAGGACCTTAAAATAATAGGTTCCGGATAATAGGAGCCTAACTCTTATGCAACAATCCAACCTAAATAGTAACGGAAGTATTGATTCCGAAACTATGAAAGTGAAAATCATCCATCGATAGTGCATGAAACTCACTGACTCTACAGTAAAAGAGAAACCAACAGAATTACTGTCTAAAAGGTCAGAATTTGAAAACTACTGTTTCCAGAGGCTCAAATGATTACTTAGCTAAATAAGAACCGAAGTTAAAATCCGTATAGGAATTTAATCTAAAGATTCTAAGTCTATTTATCAAAAAGTTACTAACTGACTTAGATAAAGAGACAAAAGACTCAATTGTAAACTATCGTAGAGTGCATAGGTATGAGGTAACATAAACCTATAACCTAAATAACAACAGGCTGCAGTAGATCTTGTGAAACAAGTATACTAAAAAATAGCAATGAGTAGTATGGAGGGATCAACAATATGAACATAATGATCCCTACACCACGACGGAAGAGCCTCCACTTTAGTCGCATAGAATAGCGAAGAAGAGGATCTCCTATAGTAAGAAATCGCGTCCAAAGCTCGTCCAGTACAGTGCTTACAATGCAATACGGACCACACAACGGAATACATGAAGGTTGCGACCTTGCTGGTTGTGATAAAGATGACACGATTTACCCAGTGAAAAAAGATCCTCACATAGAGGAAGATTTCACGTTAAGATCCACAGTAGACAAGAGAGTAAATTACTCATGATCTCTGTGAAGATAGAGATGCTATCAACAGAAATGTATTGTGGTTGTTTATCTTAGCAATACCTGCTAAAACAACAGCGCCGGAGGATACGCGTATCCTATCATTCCATCCTATAGATCAATAGAGCGTTAACAGTATTAGCTCAGAGATCTGGACAAGCCAACACATACGTCTGCAATTGATTAGCAAGCTGTGTCATAAATAAAACATCATTGGGCGCTCCCATAGATAGCAAATCTGATTGAATACTTGTTTGTTGAGAGTCCATTCTGACAGCAACAAGCGACCCGTAAGAGAACGGGAGTGCGATAAAACAATCAGATGACCCAGAATATGACGGACCAAAACTGAACTTGGTGTACTATAACCAACAGACGGATTCTTTCCATTAAATTGAATAACGGAAACGAAAGAGTGCCTCCCTGGTTCCGGAGATACGCCACTACTGTCGAATTAAAGGACAGGAATTTGGGCATGCGTTTCTGAATAATGTTCACGCAATGACATAAAGCAAGCCTAAAAAACATTATTCCGCGGAAGTTAAACTGACAGCTAAAAGACTGCGGAACCCAAAGACCCTGGCACTTCGAATCCGTAGGGATCAGTATATATCCCAATCTGTTTGACTGGCAACCGTCATAACAGCCACACTCGGGTCCGGCAACTGCGGCGGCACTCTCTGAGTCAACCACCGAATGTTTGCCACAGTCTGAATCTCTTGTAACACTAGATAGACAAGAGAATGTATAAATCGAGCAATTCATGGATTGCCGGAAAGTTGCCGTCGAAGAGAAGCTCCTCCGAGAACGAAGCGACTCTGAGAGAGTTCTTAACCTACTATCCACGCGTGGATGTAGCTAGGGCTGCGTCACGTCTAACCAACTCCAATCAGCCACTGAAGGGTGGAGTTATACGTGAACAAACTACTGCCCTCAAAAGAAATTACATTGAGAATAATATCCTGTAAATCTTTTCTTGAAGACGTAATGATAACGCCTCAGTAAGGCGGATTACGTATAATAAAGCGTCTAAGTTAAGTCTACTATACATAATGTCGTTCCCAACATTGAAATTGGAAAAGACATAAACGGCGAAAAAGAATATATGCAGTCTTTAATCACACCGTCTAGACGCATATGAACTCTCGGTATGCCCTGCTCTGCCAAAATAAACTATTTGTAAAAAAGATAAAATGGCAGAAATGAGCCACGCGGACAAGAAACTAAACTATCATGCTTAGTAGCAGGCTTGTATATATATATAAATATATAGCGTCGAAAAATAAAACACATGTTGTAATGACAATATTGGACTGCGTCGGTAAGTCAGGGACAAAGTCCCTATACCGATCGAAAATTCCGAGTCCAATGACGCTATAAGTCTCTTATCCAAGATCGCAGCAATGAAGTCCGAAAAATAATCACTGGAAGAAATGCCAGAAGATATGAAAGGCATCTTCCGATACTACTAAAGGGAAAACTCGAAATCTTTCGAATCCCTTTCGCCATCCTGTCGGACCCTATAAAGCGTTCGGTCGTCCGTAGCTTGATGCAACCGCGGACCGCACCGACCCAGCGCCGTCGGATAATTCCTGATTCGACCGAGAAACTGTCAATTGCTGGGATGCTGCGAAACAACTGTGCTAACTCGGATAGCACGTCCGTCACTGAGGCCTGAGGAGAAGCGGTCTTACGATGCATTGCCGCAGGAAGCTCCGAGATCGTTACCCCGTGCATACTTCCAATATGCGAGCGAACGGAGTGTATAGGCCTCGTGTCCCTTGGCTACCGGATGGCGTGACCTATTCACTGTGGAATCACTGAATGCCGAAACTGATCGGATACTCGAGGTCACGTAGCCAATGTGCGGTCGTGTGCCCTGCTGTGAGGATGAGGAAGCATTAAAGACAGTCTCTCGGACTGTCAATATAACGGAGCGTCCCGAGCAACGGACATATGCTCCGAATGTAAAATATCTGAACCACAACATGCGGTCCCCTATGTTGTTGGCTTCCTCCGATCTGTCCTCAATCTGCCGTCACTGGGTGAGTACTAAAGTAATTAAAGTGCTCGCATCACCCAAATCTCCTTCCTAGACCGCAACGGACGAACCCGGCAGCCGAACCATTCGATGAATGTACGCTACACCGGGTGAGCTAGCGAATGTCACTCCGTAAGCGATAGACATATTCCATAAGCACTTATTGCCGCTAACTCTTCATTAACTATGACGACAGAGGCACACTTCTGAAAGACATCTCCATAACTCTTCGAACAAGAAACCAGAAATGCTTGGATAGCAAGCATAAAATAATAATATATATAGCGTCGTTCAATAATTCGAAAGTTTGTGTGACATTATTGGACTATGTCGGAACTGAGGGACGATGTCCCTGAACCGAACCAAAAATTTCTAAGTCCACCGACGCTATCAGTTTCTTATCCGGCATCGCAGCATATGTTGTTCCGAAAGGGAAAGCTTGAAATCCTCCGAATCCCTTTCGGTATCCCGTCGGACCGGATGAAACTTTCGGACGTCCGTACCCGCTTCCGCGGAGCGTCCCGACCCAGCATCGTCGGATAAAATATATGCGACAGATTCAGTTGATGCTGGGATGCTGCGATAAACTGTGCTATTAAGGAAAGCACGTCCGTTCCCGAGGCCTGTGCAGTAGCGGACTTACGATGCATTGCCGCTGGAAGCTCCGTGTACGTTGACTCCCGCACACTTCCTATGCGAACGTCCGGAGTCTGCAGGCCTCGAGTCCCCGGCTACCGACCCAGCGCTGTCGGATAATTCTCGATCCGACACCGATTCTGTCGGCTGCTGGGATGCTGCGATAAGCTGTGCTATGTGCACAAGAATGTCCGGCGTCGAGACCTGCGGAGGTGCAGTCTATCGCTGCTTCGCCGAGGGCAGCTCCGCATCAGATGGCTCCCGCATACTTTTCCTATGCGAACGTCCGGAGTCCATCGGTCTCGAATCCCTGGCTGCCGGATGGTGTGACCTGGTCGCCGAAGAATCCTTGATCGGCGAAGCTGGTAATATATCGGCGGTCACGCAGCCAAGGTGCGGTCGTGTGCACTGACGAGAAAAGGAAGCCTTAGCAGTCTCAGCGGACTGCCTATACAACGGAGCGTCCCGAGCGACGGACGTATGCTCCGCTAGCGACACATTTGTACCACAACATCTGGGGCCAGATGTTGTTGAACGAGAGAGGGGCCTCTCTCGCTTGCCATCCGGATGGACCGGAACGAGCTATGAACCGGACTAAAAGGCTTCCTCCGTTCTCCCTCCGATCCGCCGTCACTGGGTGTGCATTAAGTTAATTTTATAGTGCTCGCATCACCCCAAAATTCCTTCTAGACCGCAACGGACGAACCCGGCTGCCGAACCATTCGGTGAATGGACGCTACACCGGGCGAGCTAGCGGACGTCAAAGGCCGTCGAACCTACTAGGGTCCTCTTAGGCAATTGGCGTATTACATGAGCACTTTTCCGCTAGCCCTTCATTAATTGTGACGACGGAGGCACACTGTTGGAAGACATCACAGATACATCACCCTAATCTTGATCGTCTGAAATAGAAATTGATAAAGTAGAGTGACCCTGCGGGGAAAGGACCGGAGTGTCCAAATCCCCAACAACATACCGTGACATACGCTTCCCATATTGTCATCGAAATCATACGATACAGAACAGGAGTTAATGCGAGTACACTGACCACATATAGAATGATAATAAGGTCAGAGGAAGACTTCCTCTTAAAACAATTGATCAATATCCTTTCAATGTGAAAAGAAAACAAGTCCTGGTACTCGCACTAACCCCTGGCAATCAAAATACATAATAATAATATGATCCATTAATATAGAAAAAATAATTGAAATCAAAATATTTTGAAAAAATATTTTTTCAGAACAGCCCAAGTTTCTGAAAAGTAACGTTGAGCCCCAATGGATCCCAAGCCTAAGTGTGGACAAAAATTTTAAAAATATTTTAAACAATTTATTCAACACTTACGAACAATAATAATGTATCTAGTTATGATTAAAATAACATAAAGATATTATTATTTAGAAATCCCCCCCTCACACCGAGGGCTGTTGTAAATGTAAACAATGAGTGTAAAAACACTAAAATAAGACTCCAGGCACCCAGGCCCGAAATCAGTTACCAAAAATACACCATCTGATGCAAAACAGAGATTTCCAGGGAAGAAACTGCAGAACGTCAGATGGTAGATGCAGAACACAACGCCTAACCACCCGTAGGTGAAGACGTAAACATGGGGAAAGAACAGAATTCATTCTGTTATTCAGCTAAAACTCCCAAGAAATTTTAGTAATAATAATTACAGAAACTATGCCAAAAGCATGGGAGAATAGCAAGGGGGAACTTAAAGGACAGGGAGAGAGGAAAACACTTGAAAAAACAGTGTAACTAAATAATCAGAATGACAACAAAATGGCTGCTGCCTTGAAAATAGGTAACTTAACATAATTTCATTAAAAAATTTTAAGTTACAGCCCTGATAATATTCTGTCACACATTCTTTTCCTCTCCTCCTTTTCTATCCTCCTTAGAATCACCATTTCACTAATATTTATGTGTCTGGCATCATTTAAACTGAGATTTAAAAGCACAAAGATCAGTCAGATGTTAACTGATGAAGGGCCAAACTTAGAATGATAAATGGCGCCAATTTCGGAACGTCCTTGACACTGCGCATGCGCAGTAGGGGCGAAGTGTGGAGGGCCTTTCAGGACATGTTTTCTTTAGTTTTAGATGCAAATTTTGGGGATTGGGGGGCAAAATTTGTGTTTGGCCCTATATTTTAAGAGTTAGCACCAGCTATGTCTGGGTCATTGGTACAGTATAAAAATACACATTTTCTAAGAATAGTCTTCGATTGTTTATTCCGATGAATAATTTGGCAATAGCCTGAATATCAATGTCAACCGAATGATGGATATGCATCAAAACTAATTCCGCTAACCGTTCAGGCATCATTCGGCTTCTCGGGTAACTTTTTATTCTGAGTTGCCCATAAAATGAATGTTCAGCCTCCCAACTGCCTACAGGTGACACACAATTGATGCACAATAACACATAGATATTAGGGAAAACATCATGTTTGCACAGTCGTAGACATTCAATAAGATTTGTGGGAATATCCTGTTCATTGCGAGAATGGTATGTCTTCCAGTATTTCAATTCACTTGACAGTGACAATGGTGTAGGCAAGTCATTTTGTCAAAACTTTAACTTCTCGCTTAGATTTGTTTTTAAAAATCAGATTTGAAATCAATTAAAAAATAACTACACATGTTCTTGAATCTTTATCAAAAAGTGTGTCCATCTGATTCCGAAGGTGGACAAAGAAAATTATAGCCACATTCTTGTGGTAATATTCCTCTGGAGTTTCAGCAGGAGCATTGTTTCTATGGACCTGTCTTACGGATATGGCTTTGATACAATGCCACCAACACTATGCAGAATCTCCCTTCCTTCTTCATGCCACTGACTAAATTCTATTTCATTATTGCTTTGCACTTCCTTGATTCTCCTGATAGTTGAATCAATCACTTCATATGCCTCGAATGAATCCAGAAAGCTTCACTGCAATTTTGTAGCTATTGGGTGGCTTGGCTCCAAAGATTTTTTGGCAACAACAACTGATATCAAAAATTCAAACAACAAAAGAGTGGTATACAGTACTTGGGCTTTCATCGGGGAATCTGAATCCCAATTCTCTACATCGTACATATCTAAATAAACGTGAGGATAGCATCTAAAGTGTTAGCAACATGGGTGTATAGTTCGTGGAAGGTTTCATAACTGTTGTGTCTTTCCACCCTTGTTTTAGAGAGACCCTTAAGCTTCTTCTTGGCACTGTCATTCTGAGAGAAGAATTGACGCTTGAAGAGAATTTGAAAAAATATACATACCTCCTTCAGTGAACCAATCATTTTCTGATATTAACTTATTGACATGATGCTGCTTTACTTAGATTAAGAATGTGGCTATTGCAGTGTGAATACAGTGCATAAGGAGCTACCACTTTAATTCTACCATGAACTCCCTGCACGGATGAGGACACTGACGAGGCTCTATCATGACCTTGTCCTCTCAGATTTTGGAATACAAAGCCTTTTTCATGCAATGATTGCAAGATACCGTCTGCTACAACTGTGTCTGCGGTACACTCAAAACTCACAAACTCGACAAATTTTTCAACAATTTCAGCTTTCTTGACAGTGCCCGAAAGGAATCTTAGACGTACTGAAAGCACTACGTGATTTGTAGTTGTATCAGTTATTTCATCTACTATCACAGAGAAATATTTAGAACATTTTACTTGTGTCAAACCACTGCTGATTTTCTTTTGCCGATACATTGTAATCGTGCTTATTAGCTCATTTTGAATAGTCTTTGAAATACAGCAAACTAGCATTCCACATTCAAGGTGATCTTTCAATGTTGGGTCACATGCAGCCGTAAGATCAATAATGGCACAGAAACTTTCCTTGTTGCTCGGTTTACTTATACTGTCATTTCTGAGTTTACAGAGTGCAAGATTTTGTTTGCCACATGTCATGATGCCTCAATAATAGAATGTGGAATATGGATGTTTTTTGTGTATTGTTCTCTTCGCTTTGCATTTAGCAGTGCATCTACATGGTGTTCAGGATTCTTCACTGACTGCATCAATGCTGATAATAGCTTGTTTTTAGTACAGTGGAGCCCACTTAATTGGATATCTCTTTAATGAATAACCCTGTTAATTGAATATAATTTCCCAATACAAAATCATTTACCATACCTTCAGTACAAATTTGACCTGTTAATTGAATATAGGTTATAGGGTAAACTCCTGTTAATTGAATAAAAAATCTTGTAACCAGTCAAGAAATTACCCTGACTCTCCCCAGTTTTCCTTTGTTTTTGACCCATTTGGCCTCAGTACATCCAATACAGGCATTTAATCTATTATATCTTGTTCAATAGAGCTCATGGAGCTCTGTCAAACAAGATATAATGGAATAAATACTAAGTTTATCTCTAGAATACAGGAAAGTGACATAATCCCTGTTAATTGCATACTCCTGTCAACTGATTAATTTTCATTGGCAAAGTGGCTATTCAATTAACAGGGTACCACTGTACTCAAATGTTCCAGGGGTATCTAAAATGCCAACTTTTCCCTTTGCCTTTCTGTTGGTTGGTAAAAGGCAGATTGACAAGAACAGCATTAACTAATCTAGAATTGTTGGGAGGGAAAACTTACACGAGAACTTACAATAACCTCAATTGTCGGATGGTCTATAAACAAGCCAGCTGTATTGATCTAACCAAGATGACCGAAAGGTCAGTGTTTTGAGGTTATTGGTCCCCTTACATACTACTTGCGTGCAGAAATGCTGATAATAATTTGTCCGAATAAAGTGGTTCTCAATGTAACAGCCTTTTTCTTTTGAACTCAAATCCGAAAGGTGCACTCGTTTTTGTACAATATCTCCGACATCAAATGTAGTGGATACAAATACATCTGCAATAAGACAAAACAAACATCTGCTTAAAATAAACAGCTACCAAATATCGGCTAGGAATTGTTTCCATATAAATATGGATGTTATTGGGAGAAGCTCACTGAGCTTATTAAGTCATGCAATGAAAGTTTCCTATTCTATGCCTTTAATTTAAGTTAATTTCAACTCGCATATTAAACCTTCGTTCTCAAACTTTTTGAAAGATATTCTCCAACAAAGCTTATCTAAAACTTAATGAGATATCAGTGGCGAAATACAGGGTGAATCCAGGATTTGTGTTTGGAGTAGGGACGCCATTTTTCATTCATGGGTCATAATACAAAGCATCATCCGATGCACGTAGCAGAGAGTTCGGTAAACAATTTCTGTTTTGGATATTTAACCCTTTAACCAATGTAACAGCCAAAACAGGCCAGTGCTATTCACAAAAATTGCCAATTAATTTTCATAATTTATTTCATTTTTTGTCTCAAAAACATAGGTTATAACCCCTCTTTGGAATGAGCTCATCGAGCTCATTCTAATGAGGGGTCATAACCTATGTTTTTGACACAAAAAAAAATGAAAAAAATGAGTTATTCAAGAATTTTGTTTGCAAGTGTCATTTGCTTTTCATGTTAAGTAAAGGGTTAACAACCAAAGAAATGTAAAGTAAGTAAATAACATTATATTTAAAGATTCCTACCTGTAGTATTGTTTGCTTGGCCACCATAGTGTGATTGTAATATGAATTTGCTTCAAAATCAACATGTTGGTGATCATTCTACACTATTTCATCTTCTGTCAAATCGTTTGATGGTTCATTGACAGGGGCACAAGCAGTTGCACGTGTTGTTTGTCAGCGATATCGATTGTTTTGCTTTCATCAGAGACTTGTCTATCTTCCACAGTAACGACCAGTGATATAGCACTGAAAGTGAACAAAAAACAAGATATGTAAAGTTATTTATTGTGTTAATTTGACATCCTCATATGTACATAGTTGTGTATTTATTGGAGACATTTGTGTAGTGCATTGATACAGGTTTTATAATAAAGAGGAACCACTGAATGATGCATGTCTTCAGATATAAAAAAAAAAAGAGTTTTATTTTGGAAACTGCTTTTTGATTTCAAAAGGGCATCTTGAAGGCCCTGATAGATATTTTCATAATGAAAAAGACGTTTGAGGCTCCACCGTAAGATATATAAATAGAATTATTGAATATATATTTTGTAATTTGCAACAGTACCCCAATTATTTTAACGAGGGCACCACAAAGGCCCTGATATTGAGTTTGAAGATACAAAAAGGCATATTCAGGATGACCTTGAATGAAGGGTTGTCCATGTCTGAAATTCCAACTCCATCCCCAGGTAGTAACCAAATTTCCATCTTCAAGTAAGACTGTGTGCACCATCTCCCACCCCCGCTTCACCCACCCCTGGAAATTTCCTGGCTATTAACTCAGAATTTCTAAATTTTACGATTAGGGACTGCAAAATTCTTCAAGTTTATTGAAATTTAGCTCCGACAGCCTCTCCTACCCCCATACACACTGGCGTCACATGTCTGGGCACAACGTCCTTCAATTTTAAAAGGGCACTTCATATAAAAACAAATTAATATAATATCCTTAATCTATGACAAGAGTAATTAATAACACATTTAACTTACCTAAACTAAGAATGAAGCTTTATTCTGCAGCACTTTCCTTTCTACTCTAATGCTTCTTTTTATATCCTTTGGCGATGTTCTCTTTGTGGCATTTTAGAAAATAAATTCAGTGAATTCCCTTAATTTCCTGCCATTCACATACACACTAAGCCTACTATGCAGGTTTGAGATCTTGGATGCTTGAAGAAAAATTACCACTCTTTATATACGTTTACTAGATATCTCAACGTAAATCCTTTTTTCTCACATTGCTCTAATTGATAAGACATAATAATAACAATGTTAATTATTTGTATTCAAGGCAAAATGATATTTATACAAGCTTCTGTTCTTACAGAATACTTTGGTTTCACATTACAACCGAGTCTGGAGTTTAATAAATTGGTTACCTTATAAAAACTGACCATAAACTGCCTGAAAACAAATAAGCACATTGCAGTGTCACACTCTGAACCCACAGAGCGTATGCAAGATTACTAGTCTAAATACTGAAGTTGTGCTTCTCAATTATCAGCATAAAATTTATTTTGGGGGGTTTAACAACACTTTTGACAGCCAGGGTCACCACATGTTGGACAGTTTTATGGGTGGAGAAAGCCAGAGTACCCAGAGAGAAACACCGAGCAATGGCGAGCAACTGTCAGGCTCCACACAAGCAGGGTTAGCATTGGTTGAAGACAAGTGAACCATCGACGTGCAGTATGCCTTGGTACACAATGCCACTGGGCCCCCAAGTGGGCAATGAGGGTGAAGTGCCTTGCCCAAGGACACAGCATGGTTGCTGTAGGTGGGATTCGAACAGAGGAGCTCTCGGCTTGCAGCCTGCACCTCTACCGAGCCACCACACCCCCTTCATGTAAAATAAACACTTCATTAAAGTTGGTTCTGATGTATCACCAAATTTTGAAAGGGCACTTGGAAAAAATTAAGTGTGTGGGGGGGGGGGGGGGGGGAGGGGGCAGATGCTGCCCCCACCACCCCTGTAGATCCGCCCTTGATACCCCACAACTGCACCTCTTGTGATGCGTGGTTAACACAGATCTTAGAGTATTAAGATATAAATATCATGTTTATTTGAATCCATTCTTTATTTTTGGGATAATATTTGAAAAAAAAAAATATAGTTTGAGATCGCAACTTTTTTAAAACTGGTACCAAAGGTGACAGGGACATCTTACCCACATCTTCATTGCCATTGAACAGCTCATGAATATTCATAAGTTCACAATGACAAGTGTTTATGGAAACATTGATCAACATGGCTCCTGGTTTTATTTCTTTCTTGGATGGTGAGAATAAATAAAACAAACACTCTGTAAAATAATTTTGTGAGTAATTTTATTTTCTACACACATTGTTACTGCGAATTTGGTTATAAAAGGCTGCAGGAAGTGGGTCACCGACAGGAACATTTAACCTTTTTGTTGCCAAGATTCTAGTTTTTTGGGGGAGAGGGGAAGCATCCAGTCAACAGCCGCTCAGCTGGCCTAGCAGAAACCCTGTCTGAAGTCATCACTATTACTGAAGTTACACTCCTTAAGTTTGTGCTTGCCTCAATATATAAGACAATACTGTCATGCCACCCTCATCATAGTCTTCAATTTAATTTTTAAGTTTAACCCTTTACCTAATGAAATGGAACACACACTGAACCTACAAATTCTGTAGTTGTAAAAAAAAAATCTTTCAAAATATTTCCACAAAACCATATCATGTGACCCCTCATTGGAACGCGCTTGTCAAGCAAGTTCCAATGAATGGGCACATATGGTTTTGTTGACATTTTTTGGAAAATTTGAAAAAAAATATTTGAAATAATAAATTTGGATACCATCTGCATTGGGTACAGTATTTATTTATTGGTGTTTAAGGTCACATATTTCTGCACAATATCTATAATCATGACCATATATTGCATTGGGTAAAGAGTTAACTGGTGGAATACTTGAATCCATTATCATGACTATTTACAAGTGCTAAAGCCACTTGAGTGATTCTGCACTGCATGCATTACTTTATGGTTTGTTTGGCAGTAGAAAATAAAAGTTGATACACAGTTATTTTTGTCACATTTTATTTGAGAATGCCAACAGGTACTCTTGAACAAAAATAAAAACAAAACATTTCTTTTGAAGAAAATAAATTTAACTGAGGCCAATGAAAAAAAAATTTCTTGTCTCTCTGGCAATTTTGCTTCAGTTTTGTGAAAAGGGAGGGAGTTTTATTTTTGAATGCACAACAGTCCTGTGCTATTTGGAATTAATTTTACGAATTGCACTATCATGTGGAAAAAACAGAATGTTTTCAGTTGTGGAAATTTTCCATAATGCAGTTGCAAATTTAACCAACTGAGCTCTGTCAAACAAGATACAGTTGGTTAAATTTTCCATCCAAGTGCAAAATAGTATCATCAAAGTGATTTCCAGTTAATAAAATAAAGTGATGAGGCGGGTTTTCATTGATGAAGGAGGTGGCTGAGAAACAAGATGTTTATTTTAATAGCCTACGATGCCCCATGCTGGTAGCATTGATGACTTTGAAAATAAATCATGTACTGAAATCAGCTTTGAAAAAAACCATTAATCTATACCAATTAAACAGTTGTCTGCTTGCATCACATTAAGAATGGATTGGCAATGTATCCGATATCTATCACCTAAAAACAAATACACAGATCTATATCAGCGGCAATAACAAATTTTACTTTTTTAATTGAAGTTTTTCAATGCCAGTAATACTGAAGAGAAACAAGGTTTTAGGTTCCATCTATTCTTGAATAATGCTGAGATATCAATCTTCCCTTCTAAATAGTAATTTATTGTAAGAAAAGATCATTTTCGGGTGAAGAAGTATAGATATTGACAAAATGCCATTACAAGTCTGATTTGCTTTGACAATCTGCAGGCATATCAAGGTATCATCCAATTTCCAAATCTAATATTTAAAGAAATTGTAAAGTGAGAAAAAATAAAATATTAATGAATTTTCAAAAATGACTACTCTAACTGGGTTTTCACAGAAAAATTATTTTAGTGATTCAAGTGTGAGGTTTTTCTTGGGTTTCCGATTCAGTTCATTTGAAAAAGTCTGCGATCAGACAGACTTTTACTAGATTAAACAGACAATTTACCTGTTTTGAAGCTGACTGTAGTTGCAGAGCCATTTCCAAAGCAACCATTGCACCAAAGGAATAACCACCAAGTCTATATGAGCTAGAAGGGTAGGACATTTCTAGAGCATTCCTGTAATAACTATAATAACAAAAAAGTTGACATGAAAAATAAAATGCCTTGATACTAAATACACAAATCCATGTAAACTGAAGGGTGTACAAAAATTTACACTGGGTTAAAAAATAATGCACCCAAGGAGCAGCATATTTGTGATCAAACCAGTGTAAAATTTTGAACACCCTGCAATATGCCGAATAAATATATTTCCTACTTGCTCATTTACTTCTTTCACTTTGAAGGCAAATTTCTGTTCAGTGGAATGGGAGTAAAATCTATATTTTGAGGGGTTAATTAAGGCAGAAAAAATGAGTTTCGATTCTCAGAGAATTTTTTAAATCAGTTGGGAGGGAAGATTTTATTTTTATCTTTTATTGCCATCGGAACTATGAATAAGGAACATAGCCATGGTGATCCAGCCTGGAGTGTCATATGTTATATCTTGTTAAGCAATCTGAAAGTAGCAACTACACCACGTAGCTCATATAGAGTTGGTGGGGTAGACGCTACAACCAGATCACTGAACTAATGTTATGTAGAGACGCAATTTTAAAAAAAAATTTCGATACAAAAATGTAAAGCAGGAGACGTATAATACCGTATAAATGTTGAACTAGCTGACAAAATCTCGTGAATGAGGACCTAATTCAATACAAGTATACTCATACAAGCCTCTATTTGTTTGGTTTCATATCGCAAAATGCAAAGCAAAAATTGCGAACCGTGATGCAATAGCCGAAATTGATTAGCATTTTTTACTTCAGGATAAAATCTACGAATGCAAAAAGTATTCTCACAAACACCAAGTTGGATGGTACAATTTATATCATCAAGTACCATGCGTAGCTTATAGAGCATATATTGCTATTGATTGGAGAGAGAGGAAATTATGATGACTTCGAACCAGGATGTTAGGGACATGCATTTACAGGGAGACATGCCGGAACCGCCGCTAACAGAGAGCGGAGCAGATTGATCCACACCCACCGAGGCGATGGGTGTGATCAAAAGGATTCGACGACTGCAGGTTCATATCTGGGTGAGAACCTGAGGCGGAATCAGAACCTGCAGGAAGGCATAGCCGACAAGACCATCCCAAAGGAGGCCCAGAGCGACCACGGCGAAAACCAGAGCATCTGGACACGGGGACACGAAAGTGTCCATCTGATGGTTCCAATGAGTCGCAAGAGATCGATGGAACCCGCCATGTGGAGCATCCACCCGGTGGAAATGACCCTGCCCCGGTGGGACAGGGAGTCGGCTAGGATGCTCAGACGACTGGGAATGTGACAAACAACCACCCCGGCGTGGACATCCTGAGCGAGCAGTAGCAGATCCCGAGCCAATTCGTACATTGGAACAGAGTGTCAACCCAGGTGAAGAACTGAGCCTCATAGCCTTGGAACTCAGCTTAGTGTCCAAGGCTGAAAATGCTTCAACCACTTGTACCGACTGGCACGGTCGAAGATGTCCAGAAGCAGGTTGCTCCATAGGCTGTTGGCGCGCGACCGATGATCGTGGCCTGGCTGACACTGTCGGCTAGTTTGATGGTTTGAAATCCGGAAGGAACCCAAGCACAAAATCAAGAGCTGCCCCCAAGTCCGAAGACTGCTGGCTCTCGACATCAAGCATGTCTGACTCTTCCCCTGAGTTGGAAGACACATAGCCCATCGTGGGCAAACCAGCCGATGCCTCCCATGGTATCGGAACACCAGGGGGATCAGAAAGCGGCCTGTTTCCAATCCCGGGAGGTGGTGCCATAGAGGGAGCCTGGAAACCACTCGCTGCCTCGCTGGAAGCAACGGGAAGGCTCTTTGACAGAATCTGAGTGTGTAAGGAGAGGGCCTCCCTAAGCTCACTGCCCATACTGGTCGGTTCGACAGGGGAACGAACCAGCAAAGTTGCTTCACCTCTGACCCTCTTAACCAGCGAAGGGTCACGATCCTCCAAAACACCTGACGCGGGACAATGGGCGGCAGCCGAAACGTCTGAAGGCAGACGTGTATAGGGGTACGACACACCCCGAGGATCAACATAGCGGAAACTCATGAGAGTCACCGCAGACCTCTGTGGGGGCAGAAGGTCCAGGCTGCACAAAAGACGTTGGTCCCCCAAAACGGGTTGTGTGGCCAGAATGAGTGGACGGAAATGCCACGGAGTTCAGAGTGTCCCCACTAAGAACATCCGAATACAATGAAATGACAGTGCCTCTCCCCCCTCCCACGTGGGGGTGGGAGGAGTTGCACATCCCCCACAGAGGGGGTAAACTCACACCAGACGTGGTCGAGTCGGGAGGCTCCCGAAACGACAGTGTTCCACACCACCCGCGAGTGCAGAGGAAAGGCCACGAGAACGCACCCAGGCGAGGGCAAAAGGAATTGCCCTAAAGGAACCGAACTGGAAATAACAAAAGGTGAGAGCAGTAGAAGAAAAAGGTGAACTCAACAGAAACAGAAAGTAGAAGAACACCCTCAACTACGAGAGAAGGTGGCAGAAAAAAAACGGTGGGTACACGACAGAACACAGACGGTCGACAGGGACCGAAAAAACAGAAATTCAGCCCTCAACAGAGTGAAGAAATCCTGTCCAGACAGTCCCTGATTGACACTTAACTCCAATAACAATTAAATTCATCAACCAAAAAATTCATTGTCGAATCGCATTGACACGATGTCGAAAACAAAACATTCGCGAAAACGGAATAGTAAATAATATACAATGAGAATGTGGTTGAAAATATAAACGAGAATATATAAAACACCGTCCTGTTATTATACGATCTTCAGATCCATAATTCCAGTCACAGGAAAACCATTATCGACGAGTTAAAATATCACTGTTACGGAGCAAAATGGCACACATCCACCACGTGTGCGGATAATCAAAAGAATGACGAATTGACACACTGCACACTGTTTTACGGTAGTTGTGGATTTGTACTATGGAAGAGCATCCCATACTGGATGTGCGCCGATGGCGCTCGACCCACTTTTGGCTTATTTTTTCGTGGTGTTTTTACACCACTTTTCTTTCCCAAATCTCTTGGGAAAGATTAAAATAGAGAGTATTTTATCCGAATTAGGTTCTTCCACTGTAGTGCAAGCCCATAGTAAACAATTGAGGTTGGCTGATAAGAAATAAACACTGAGAGTACAATATGTCCCAAGATAAACTTTATATGTGTTCTGGAACTGAGCAGGATATACCTAGTGAGCATTTAGGATAAAATTTGATGAATTTGTTGATATATTAAAGATGGGATCAACCTATATTATAGCAATGTATTTTCTTACCTGGACTCATCAAGCACATGAAAACTAGTAAGTTACAGGATAATAAAATTTCTCTTCATACACTTGGAAAAATGAGTTTGAAAGTAAGGCTCAGCTACATTCCCATCTGCAAGGAAATTGAGTCTTTCAGACCAAACAGAGATGAAAGTGGCAGATGTCCAAAATGCCGAAAAGTGTAAACCGCCGAGCAAAGTGAGACAAGCACAATTAATACAGGCTGGGGTCCAGGGGCCACTCTTGGGTTGTAGATGCTCCAAGACTGATTCATACATTTATTTACCTGGAACTGAAAAATGTTGATGGCAGTGTTTGATTTGAATTTATGTCTGAACGTTTTCTGATATGTACTTTTGTTTTCGCATGTTGTTTTAATGCTTTTTTTGCAATCATTTCCAGTCAATTTCGTTTTCACACCAAATACACTTCACTTTTCCAGAGCACTGAAAAGCTTGGTCTTCACTGAATTCCGAATACACTCAAGAAACAAGAAATTCAACTGGTTGAACTCTCACACTTGAATATGACTGTCTAATCAGCATTTAATACACAAACTTGTTTTGACTTACAACAATTGCTAAAATATGAAAAAGGGAACTACAAGTGGAACGGAAGAGTTGATTACTGGGAAAAAGCAGACTTTTGGTTGCATAAAAAAGTAAAATTTTGAACATAAAAAATGGACCTGGAAATTCCAGAATTCGGTCAAATTCCAGAAAACTTTTATGTCTGAGGCCAATTTTTTCAAAATTTCTCATTCCAGGCTAAACCATGGTCGATCCAGAAGATACTTGGACCCACAATCTGGGCTAAAAAAGTTGCTAATCAATTTTCTGTGAACAAATCGAGGCCTGCTCATAGTTAGAAATATATCCAAAACTGTGACATTTTCATTCGGAGGCTTGTATACACAAATGCACATGTTTGTTTCTTCAATACAATGACTTGGTATTTTCAAAAACTGTAGAATTTTTTACTGAAACTTTTCAATAAAAGTCAATCCCACTGTATCTGCTGATAATGTTCATAGTTATTTTACAAGATAAACCATTATTGAAACAGACTCCCAACTAAATAGATTTATGTTTCTTAGCTCTAGATCCTGTTGAAATCGATCCAGGAATTTGTGGCTTTACGTGTTTGTTTCCTATTTTTGTGGCACAACCAATGGTAATATTTAGAATGAAAAGTAATTTTTTTTTGCCACTTTTGTGGGGGGGGGGGGGGGTGTATAAAGGGACAGTCATTCATTCACTTTACCCCACACATTTACCTTTCCA
The DNA here is from genome assembly GCA_031216915.1 of Pictodentalium vernedei. NCBI lineage: Eukaryota > Metazoa > Mollusca > Scaphopoda > Dentaliida > Dentaliidae > Pictodentalium > Pictodentalium vernedei. The sequence continues at coordinate 230,119,065 of CM062293.1, forward strand.
GGTAATGATTAGCAGTATTGTGTGGAGAATTATAGTCATGATGATCCAGGCGAAATTCTCCTTCAACTGTCTTTCCTATAACACTGTAGAATCTTAACTGTCGAATATCAGATTCTATTTTTGTTTATTAATTTATTGTTCAGGTCACATATTTCTGCTCAATGGCACACCTCGACAGCAACATGGCGATAAGGTTAAGTTCAGCCAATCGTTTATACCCATTTTAGAGAACTTCCACCACAGACATTGAAGACTGGGTCATATTTTACCAGTAAAACTGAGATTTTTACCTCTGTGAGCAACCACTGCTTCACTTCCCTGTGTTTCCATTTGGAGCAAATTTTGTTTGTTTTCCTTCCTCTGAGCTTGAATTTGCGATATTCTGTTCCTAAAAACTTGGGCCACTTTTGTAAGCGTGTCACAATAGATCACGATCTGATTGGGAAAAAGATGACCTTTCTTATCACAGTACTCTATCAACCTTCAACCATTTACCCAACACACGATATCAAATTTTATTGTAAATTTCAGCAAAACCATATCAGGTGACCCCTCACTGGAATGAGCTCAATAAGCACGTTCAATGAAGGGGTCAATTTTCAACTGCTTAATTTGCAAATTATGTAATACTGATCGGTGAAAATATATACCATGTTGGCAGTTCCTTATTTTTTAACAATCCAGTGTTATTGGTACTGATATTGACTATAGTCAGTGTATCTTTACCTGCACACAGCAGTATTGATTCACTTATTGGTGTTCAAGTTAACTTCCAGCATCTATCACAAAACGATGACTGCAAGAAAGTATAAAGTCAAGTTCAGCCAATTGTTTAACTGGTAGAGTGCTAAATTATTTTTGGTAGTCAAAAATTATTCATGTCTTTCACTTGTAAGAATTTATTGGAGAGTGCCTTTGTGACAAGGCGAATCCATACGGGCAAAGTAATTTCACTTCAAAGATAATATGAAGCACATTTACAAAAGATGAAGCTTTTATGTTGCAGAACCTGCACTTGAGAACGAAGCCCAAATATGAGCTTCCAGCACTCTACTGGTTAAAATTATACTATCCACATTAAAGAACTTCCATTCCAGGCATTGGTGACTCTTGGGACCCATCCAGCACAACTAAGATGTACAGCAAAGTTTACCCAAATGAAATGTCTTACAAGTTGAAATTAAGTTCAAACATTTGTCATAGACTTTATAAAATACAAGAGCAAAGCCAGGTCATTGTGGTCTTTTAACAATCTCTAACAATATAACAGGCCTTTGGTTATAGGCTTCAACAAAACCAACTTAAATACAAACTCTTACAAAACTGACCATGTACAGTGGAACCCTGTTCATTTGAAAAGCCACTTTAGTAGTGAAAATTATTCAATTCACAGGGGTACTCAAATTAACAGAGATTTGGTTAGGCCTAAAAAAAAGTTAAAAATCTGTTTCTCAGGACCCCCTGCATGGTCCTTTTGGCTGCCATGTGCTCTCTTTTTATAACCAATACAAACTTTAAAACTAAAGCATTGCAAAGCCTTCTTGCACACAGGGGATGAAATACACCACCATCCATGCTATTCTGTAGATTATAAGGCCTAAAACATAAAACAAACCAAGAACATGAAGTTTTGCTTAGAGATGAGCAGTTTTCAAATTTCATGTTGGTTCTGGTTTCGTATTTTTTAAAAGAGGAGGGTTTTCGGTTTCGGTTTTCATTGTACAAACATAACAATGCATACATTGCATTTGCATATAGGAAGATGTATTTTGTAGCACATGTATTTGCATCAAACAGATAACTTCAAATCGACCCATTTATAAAATAAAGCATGACACTTTGTTGTGGTATCCAAGTCAAATTTAATCTTTTAGAGCCACATTCTCTGAATCTGTAATTTATTCAACTGTCAGAACTGGATACTGGATGGTGAATTACTACTAATTTACAGCCGGATACATTTTCCGCTGGTGATTATTCAAAATTTCTGAGAACAAAACACAAATGATTTTAAACTGGCATCTAGCGGGTCACCAGGTACAATCCATTGTCGACAGGGACTCCCTTTCCAGAGCAACGCACCTGTGTAATATACCAGTACTCTGATTTCCTGAGCAAAATGTATTTGCATAAATTAACTCAAGAGTTTCAAGTTTGAGAAAAATGATTTTTGCTGTGAGTCTGTTGCAAAATTAGTCTCCACACCCCCTCAAAAAATTACTTGTTTAGGGTAAACAGACCGACTCTAAAAATTATGCCGACCCTAAAAATTTTATGAATAAAAGTCGCTCGTTTAATTCATTGCAACCATAAATTTCCATCCGGCTTCAAATGTGATTTTGAAGCCAGTTTTGGAGTTCAAGCTTTCCAAATTACATGTAGAAATGAATATATGAATTATATACATGGAACGAGTGGCAAGTTCAAGTTCTGAAAAGGACACTGCATTTGATAAGCAAATGAACACTGAAAACATGATGCATAAGAAGTAATTTTGTCACCTATTTTCACAGTAAATGCCATGCTTGAACACCATACGAATCAGTGTAGCTGTTCTGAAAAAGGGGTATCGCGACTCTCAAGTTTGAAAACAAAATTAACTTTAGGTTGTTTCTCTCTTTATTCTGAGAAGTGAAGACCTGATTAGAGATTTCAACATTGGAGTTGGAAACCCCGATAATGGGTTTTCTGTAATTGTTTTGGTTTCAGTCTTGATAACAAAACCAAAACCGAACCAAATTTTCATGTAACCACACTTCTCTACTTTTGATGGCAAAGAAATTATTACAAAAATAAAAAACTGCCTGCCTACATGCAATTTTACAAAAAATGGCCTGAGAAACAGAAGAATGACTTTGTGGGGCCTTATTTTCCTGTATTCTGGAGACAAAGTGAGCATTTATTTATTATATTTTGTTTGACAGATCTCATTGAGATCTGTCGAACAGGATATAACAGATTAAATACTTGTATTGGATGGGATGTTCTGAACCCAAATTGGTATATAAACAAGGGGAATTTGGTAATTGTCAGGGTAATTTCTTGACATATTGCAAGATTTTTTATTCAGTTAACAGGAGTTTACTTTATAACATAGATTAAGGTTAAATTTGTACTTGTGTTTGGAAGTTATAGTATATTCACAGGGGTTCTTCAATCATGAGAGACTTTTTGATTTTGAAAAATGCAGACGCATAATAAACTAGAGAAACAGAATTTACTGCACCCAGTAAATTCAAGTCTGTGTGAAAAGGGTTAAAGTATCAGGAATAAACTATACAGAAAGAGAATTTATGGCGGCTTATTTTCAGAAGTAAAATATTTTTAAACAAATCAGAAATGGGTTTTCGTTAACAGTATTTACAGATATTCATACTGGAATCAGAACAATTATTTATAAGAAACCAGAAAAGGCATACATGTGACCAGCATTCAAAGGGTTCGATACTCGAATCAGAAATGAACATTTTTGGCTCTGCCCACTAATTTGAGTGATGAAATACGTTCATAAACTTTAGAAATGCATTAAGGTGTAATAAAATTCATTTCCCAGTATTTCTGAATAATACGCACTTGATGACTTTGGTGACCTCTTTCAGGCAGACACCTAGGTGACCTCCATGACCTTGACCCATATTTTGAATATCCATCAAGTGTCGACTCATTTGATATTAGTTCCAGGTTCATTCATCATACCACGATTGAGATATGAGCATGACCCACTTTCAAAAATGTTGGCTACACACACTTTTTTAACATAAAAATGCATGTATGGACCTCAGGAATGCTTTGGGGAAGGGGTAAAAAAATGTGATTTCCAGCAATTATGAAAAATACACTTAATGACCCCTAGGTGACCTCCTTGACCTGACCCATATTTTGAATCTCCATCAAGTGTCGACTCATTTGGTGTTGGTCCCAGGTCCGTAGGCCATACCATGCTTGAGATATGGGCGTGACCCACTTTCAAAAATATTGGCCACGCCCACTTTTTTTACGTCAAAATGCATGTGTGTATGTATGTCAGGAATACTTTAGGGATCAAAAAATGTGATTTCCAGCAATTCTGAAAAAATGCACTCAATGACCCCAGGTGTCCTCCGTGACCTTGACCCATATTTTGAATCTCCCTCAAGTGTCGACTGATTTGATGTTGGTCCCAGATCCATACGTCATACCATGCCTGAGATATGGGTGTGACCCACTTTCAAAAATTTTGGCCACGCCCACTTTTTTACTTCAAAATGCATGTGTGTACGTCAGGAATACCTTAGGGGATCAAAAAATGTGATTTCCAGCAATTCTGAAAAATGCACTCAATGACCCCTAGTTGACCTCCGTGACTTTGACCCATATTTTGAACCTCCATTGAGTATCGACTCATTTGGTGTTGGTTCCAGGTCTGTAGGTCATACCACGCCTGAGATATGGGCGTGACCCACTTTCAAAAATTTTGGCCACGCCCACTTTCTTTTACATAAAAATGCATGTGTGTACGTCAGGAATACTTTAGGGGGTCAAAAAATGTGATTTCCAGCAATTCTGAAAAATGCACTCAATGACCCCTAGGGGACCTCTGTGACCTTGACCCATATTTTGAACCTCCATTAAGTGTCAACTCATTTGGTGTTGGTCCCAGGTCCATACGTCATACCACGCCTGAGATATGGGTGTGACCCAGTTTCCAAAATTTTGGCCACGCCTACATTTTTTTACGTCAAAATGCATGTGTGTACGTCAGGAATACTTTAGGGGGTCAAAAAATGTGATTTCCAGCAATTCTGAAAAGTTAAAAAATTTATAGTAATTTATATATTTTTTATACTTACCAATGATCCAGACTTAGCTGGTGCTAACTCTAACAAAACCAGGGCCAAACACAAATTTTGCCCCCCAATCCCCAAAATTTGCATCCAAAACAAAAAGAAATCATGTCCTAAAGGACCTCCATACTACGCCTCTACTGCGCATGCGCAGTGACGCAGACGTCCCGAAATTGGTGCCAATTATCATTCTTACTGACAGTGCCTGGTCAGCGCTATGTACTCAGCGGGGAGGCAAGAGTTCCCAACTCCAGGGAGGGCCATCCCCGTCTGGGTCATTGGTAAGTATAAAAAATATATAAATTACTATAAATTTTTTAACATTTTTATACTGTACCAATGACCCAGACTTAGCTGAATAGTAAACTGGCTGGAGGGCCTAGGACATAGAGGAAAATCCAATAAGCTCAACTATATAGTAAAGAGGTAACCCCTTAAGGAGAAAAGGAGTATTAGGCTTTACATGTATCTTTCTTATTTAATATTAAATTAGAAAGATACACTACCCTAAATAATTGAGCACAATAACATTCATGTTCTCTATTAACATCCAGTATATCCCTTATACTAATTATTTTTAAAGTAAGCCAATAAATAAAGTAGTCCAGAGAATTGAGACTCTTTATAGTCAATTAAAAGTGTCCGAGTATTGTATATTAAAGCCCGTTTGACACTTGACATATACAAATGCTTCACACCGAGCTACACTTTAAAAATAAGACATGAATGAATTTAAACATTAATATTACACTTTAAAACCATCCCGGAAGCGACTCAGAAATACTGACTTGGAGGAGGCATTCTCTTGCTTTTCACTATAAAGCAGGTGACCTAAGGGAACACCCCCCCACCCCCCTTCCCCTTGCCCTGGGTCAAATAGCCCAGAGCGAAGAGGGCAGCCGGATGGAGTCACTGCCAGAACAGAAAGCCTGCATAACTATAGTTGCAACTGTTTATTGGACGACATTCTGAGCAACAGATAACGGACCTAAACAATGCAGGTCTCCAGAAATGGACTCAATATTTCTGAGATAAAAATTCGTAAATGTGGATGGCTGAGACCAATAAGCAGCCTTCATTAAATCTGTAATAGCAACACTATTAGCATAAGCCCAGGAAGTAGAAAGAGCTCTTACTTCATGAGCGGAAATCTTAAGCACAGACTGCTGAGAAGAAGATAAACTCTCATAAGCAGTACGGATAGCTAATTGAATCCATCTAGCAATAGAATGGACCGAAATGTCCCTTCTATTAGGCATCAAAGACAGAAAGAAACGTTTCCGTCCCTTTCTGATAAACTGAGATCTCTGTTTATAGATACGTAACGCTCTAACAGGACAGAGTAAAGGCCTACGCCCGTCTGAAGACGGAAGAGCCTTAATAACAATAGGTTCCGGATATTTATTAGGAGCCTGATTCTTAGCTAAAAAACCCACATTAGTAGTGAAGGTGATAGTGTTCCCGACACTACGATAGTGAGAATCATCCACCGACAGTGCATGAAGCTCACTGACTCTTCTAGCAGAAGAGAAAGCCAAGAGAAAAGCTGTCTTATAAGATAAGAATTTGAAATCTACTGTCCCAAGAGGTTCAAATGGCTTTTCCTTCAATTTAAGAAGAACCCAAGCTAAATTCCACTTAGGAATTAATCTAAGAGTTCTGGGTCTATTTATCGAAAAGTTTCTAACCAACTTAGATCAAGAGACATTACATCCAATTTGTAAACTATCATGATGTGCATAGGTATCAGAAAACATAGACCTATAACCCTTTATAGTAACAGGCTGCAGTTTGATTTCGTCAAACAAGTATACTAGAAAGTTTGCAATGTCTGGTATAGAGGGATCGAATATATCTACAGAATGATCCCTACACCAACGACGAAAAACCTTCCACTTAGCCGCATAGTTTAGCGAAGAGGAGGTCCTCCTACAGTTAGAAATCGCGTCCACTGCTCGTCCTGTAAAGTGTTTGCCATGCAAGAAGGACCGCACAACGGAAAAACGTGGAGGTTGAGACCTTGCGGGTTGTGATGGAGTTGGCGCGATTTCCCCTGCGAAAGAAGATCCTCCCGTGGAGGAAGCTTTCGCGGTAGGTCCCACAACAGACACCTGAGTAGATTTATCCACGGTCTCTGTGGCGACAGAGATGCTACCAACAGAATCTTGCATTGAGATTGTTTTATCTATACAATACTTGTTGAATTAACGGCGCTGGAGGATACACATATCCTATCATTCCGTCCCAAGGGATCGACAGAGCGTCTACTGCAAATGCTCTTGGATCCGGACACGGAGACACATACGTCTGCAACTGATTGTTGAGATGTGTCGCAAATAAGTCTATCATTGGCCGTTCCCATTGGTAGCAAATCTGATTGAATACTTGTTTGTTGATAGTCCATTCCGACGGCAATAAGCGACCCTTTCGTGAAAGGGAGTCTGCTAGCACATTCAGACGACCCGGTATGTGATGGACCGAAAGAAGAACGTAATGTTCTAGCGCAAACAGAAGGATTCTTTCCGTTAGATTGAACAACGGAACTGAATGAGTGCCTCCCTGATTCCGTATATACGCCACTACTGTCGTATTGTCGGATAGGATTTGGACATGAGCATCGTGAATAATGTCCATCCAGTGATGTAACGCAAGCCAAATTGACATCATTTCCTTGATGTTTATGTGCTTGCACAGGAATTGCGGATCCCAAAGACCCTGGCATCTCGAATCTGTTGGGATTAACGATGCACCCCAACCTGTTTGACTGGCATCCGTCATAATGGTAAAACTCGGATCCGGCAACTGCAGCGGAACTCCCTGAGTTAACCACTGAATGTTTGCCCAAGTCTGAATCTCTTGTTTCACTTGATCTGACAAGAGAACGTCTACATCGAGCGAATGAATTTTCACACTCCAATTCTGAGTCAAGAAAATTTGAAGAGGACGTGTGTGTAACCGCCCCATCGGAATGAGATCCGCAGCGGCTCCGCACAGACCTATCAGTCTCATAAATTCTCTCACTGTGACTTTGTCTGCGTGCAGACAATAGCGAGCGTAACAACTGACTAATTTCGCTCTGGTTAACGGCAGACGAACGAGATTGTTGTGCATCTCGAAGCTCATTCCCAGATGAGTGAATGACTTGGACGGCACCAGATCCGACTTCTCCTCGTTTACTATAAAACTGAGACGTCGGAGCAAAAGAAGAAGATTCTGAACATCGTTCTGAAGCGTTAACTCGTTGCCGTACCTCTGAAGAATGTCGTCCAGGTAGGCCGGCGTTACCGCAGACGAATGAGCTCGGAAATAGATCATTACCGAGTTCATTACCCGAGTGAAAGCCCAGGGTGCTAGATTCAATCCGAAGCACATCGCCCGGAATTGATACACCACTCCTAGGACTGCGAAGCATAGGTACTTTCGGAATGTCGGATGTACCATGACGTGAAAGTACGCATCTTTGAGATCTATGCTTGATGCATAATCGTTCACCCGAATACTCGCTCTGACCGACCGAATCGTCTCCATATAAAACTTCGGAGCGACGATCAGCTTGTTTATCCAGCTCAAATCTATGACTGGACGGAACGAGCCGTCTGGTTTCGGAACCAGAAACAGATGGCTGTAGAATCCCGGAGATTCCTGGTTTTCTACGACCTCTACCGCGTTCTTCATTAAAAGAGACTGCACCTCTGATAACAGAGCGTCTCTTTTCTGCGGATTTGACGGAAGATGAGTCCACTTTGGACTTCGAGATAATGGAGGCTTTCGTTTGAAGGATATCTTTAGACCTTCCGAAGTCACTCCTCTCACCCAAGGGTCGTCCGTAATCGACGCCCATTCTTGTGAAAAGCTCGACAACCTTCCGCCAACCGGTACGCGATAGAGGTTTAAGCCATCACCTCCTGGACCTGCGAGGCCTGCAGTAGGAGAAACCACGTCCTCCACGACCCGCACCTCGCCCCGTCGACCTCGGGGCGTCCGACCGATTGTCCCGGCCTGAAGGACGTCCCGAACGAGAGTCGCTACCCTGACGGTCTCTCGAATAAGACCAAGAGGACGCACCGGAACCTCAAGAGGAACCTCTCTTGGGCGCATTAGACCCAGAAGTGCCTGTCTTATTCTTGTCTGCTGTATCCGACTTCTTAGAAGCAGATTTGAACAACAGAGAATCCGAAGCTTTCTTTGTAATTTTATCATAAATAGCAGAAAGCTTGCCGTCAAAGAGAAGCTCTCCGGAGACCGAAGCGACTCTAAGAGAGTTCTTCACCTTAGTATCCACTAGTGTGGATGTAGCTAGGGCTGCGTCACGTCTAACAAACTCCAGATTTGCCACTGAAAGGGCGGAGTTACACGTGGAATAAGCTACTGCCCTTGAAAGAAGTCTTAAAGAGGATTGTATATCCTGAAACTCTTTCCCTTGAAGGCGCAGTGATAACGCCTTAGTAAGGTGATCTGCGTACGATAAGGCATCTAAATAGGCTCTGTTAGACGCAATAGCTGTTTCCAACACCGCGGTTGGAATAGAAGCCGACGACGGTAATGATAGCTCCAAGTCTTCCGCCTCGTCGTCCATACGCAGAGGAACTCTCGGGATACCCTGTCCTGCCGTATCGAATTTATTCCTTGCATTAATGAAAGGCAGGTTGAGAGTATTAGCGGACAAGAAACCTGCTTTCCCCGTCTTGGAAGCAAGTTTGAAAATAGCGTCGTCCAATAATTCAAATGTTCTTGCAACATTATTGGACTGCGACGGAAACTCGGGAGCGATGTCCCTGAACCGCTCAAAAAATTCAGAGTCCAATGACGCTATAATCCTCTTGTCCGGAACCGCAGCAGTCTGGCCCGACGGAACAACTTGAGGGAGAAAGTGCCGGATGAAGTCCACGGCAGCTTTATGTTGTTCCAAAAGGGATAGCTCCAAATCATCCGTATCCTTTTCACCATCCGGTCGGACCACATGATGTTCCCGGTCGTCCGCCACCGATGCTTCGGCGGAGCGTACCGACCCAGCGCCGTCGGATAATTCTCGATCCGACACCGTTTCTGTCGGCTGCTGGGATGCTGCGATAAGCTGTGCTATCTGCACAAGAATGTCCGGCGTCGAGACCTGCGGAGGCGCAGTCTTTCGCTGCTTCGCCGAGGGCAGCTCCGCATCAGATGGCTCCCGCATACTTTTCCTATGTGAACGTCCGGAGTCCATCGGTCTCGAATCCCTGGCAGCCGGATGGTGTGACCTGGTTGCCGAAGAATCCTTGATCGGCGAAGCTGGTAATATATCGGCGGTCACGCAGCGGTCGTGTGCGCTGACGAGAAGAGGAAGCCTTTGCAGTCTCCGCGGACTGCCTATACAATGGAGCGTCCCGAGCGACGGACGTATGCTCCGCTAACGACACATTTTGTACCACAACATCTGGTCCCAGATGTTGTTGTACGAGAGAGGGGCCTCTCTCGCTCGCGGCCCGGCTGGACCTGGACGAGCTAGGAACCGGACTCAAAGGCTTCCCCCGTTCTCGCTTACTATCCGCCGTCACTGGGTGTGCATCTATTATGTTTATAGTGCTCGCATCACCCAAAATTTCCTCCTGGACCACATCGGACGAACCCGGCTGCCGAACCATTCGGTGAATGGACGCTACACCGGGCGAGCTAGCGGACGACATTTGTCTAATCTCCATGAGCACTTTTGCCGCTAGCTCTGAACTTATTTGTGACGATGGACGCACACTTGTAGAAGATAACATGGAAACATCACCCTGTTCTTGTTCCTCTGAAATAGAAACTGAGAGAGTAGAGTGACCTTGCGGAGAATGAGCCGGCATAGCCCTTTCTCCAGAAACAACATATCGTGACACACGTTTCCAATGTTTCTCATCCCAATATTCACATATAGGACAGGGATTAATGCGAGAACACTGACTACAATTAATACAATGATCATGAAAGTCAGAGGAAGATTTCTTCATATTACAATTTGAACAATGTCCCTTCATTGTGAAAGAACAACAACAAGTCCTAGTTACTCGCAAAAACCCCTGACACAAAGATACATAATAACATGATCCATTAATAAATGAAACAAGAGGCCCCACGTGGCCTTAATCGCTCACCTGACAAAGTGACTCTAAGAAGTATTTTAGGTCACCTTCACCATGTCATGCCTCATCAACATTAACTGGTTGAGTGATAGATTTTGTTTGAAGTTCAACATTTGTTACCTAAAATTAGTTTTATTTAAAATCATTGGTGTGTGGCCAATCTCCAATGATTTTTAATAAAGCAAATTTATCTCTGCAGAGAAACTGGTTTAGCATGAAGCACAAACAAGGAATGTGAAGAGATAGCCTTGGACATCTCTCCCCAACTGTGGATATCTTCCATGTGCTACATGTACATATTTGCATGCAAGAAAACAAAAATTTTCACAAATTTTCCAAAATATTAGTTTTTTTTATCATCATTGGAACAAGCTCAAACAGCTTATTCCAATAGGGGTATGGGAAGATCAGGTATATTTTTGAGACAGAAATGTGAATATATAAATAATGGTGTTTTTTTGTGAATGATGCTGGAGAATTTTGCGTAAAGATATGGTAAATGGTTTGTTCTAGATACAGAATGATGCAAAAGTATTTAAATTTGATTAGGCAAGTTGTTCCTATAATGCATTTAAAAATTGAAGTAACTGTTTTTTTGCTGACGAACTTTTAGATGTGTGTGTCTGTGTTTGTGTGTGTGTTTGTGTGTGTGTGTGTGTGTGTGTGTGTGTGTGTGGGGGGGGGGGGGGGGGTAAGAGTGTTCTTGCAAACAAAATTCCTGAATAAATGGAAAATTTTATTTTTTGTGTGAAAGACATAGTGCGTGAATGTTGATTGGAACAAGCTTAGAGAGCTCATTTTAATGTGAAGTCATAAAGCTGTGTTTTACGTACGAAATTCTGGAATAACTAAAAAAATTGCTTTTTTGACTCAAAAAGCATGGTGTGCGACCTCTCATTGGAATGAGCTCAAAAAGCTCATTCCAATGGGGTATTTACAAGTGATAAGTACATGTATGTTTAAGAGACAAAAATTAAAATTTGAATAGCGATTTTTGCGAAGAATGCTGACAAGTTTTGGCAGTTATGCTGGTAAAAAGGTAAGATATGCAAAGTGGTTGTTTTTTAGAGGCGACATTTAATTAAGGGGAATTAACCCTTGATTACTGAGGTAACTTCTAAAAGTACTGAAATTTCATGAAGCAATGTGAATAACAGACAACAGTTGCCTAAAAATTTCATGAATAACTAAAATTTTTATTCCTTTGTCTCGAAAACATGGCATATGACCTTTGTTGGAATGAGCTGAATGCGTGTGTTCCAATGAGGTGTCATAAAATTTGAACGGAGATTTGTGTGAATAATGCATTAGTACTGCTAGATTTGGGTAAACGGTTCACCCTGGATACCACCCCTTCTCTAGTAGATCTTTTCTGCAAATTTTGTCTAAGATTCTATCAACTTTACAAATAAATACGTTCATGAATCACAATCAGATCCACCCCACAATGTTGCATACCAAATATCAAAAGATTCTGCCTGCTGGATCTGGAGAAGAAGATTTTTTAAGAAATATGCCTGAAATGCACTAAGTTAAAATTTGGGCTCCTATACGGAGCCCAAATATAAACCCAGGGGGCCGATTTGAACAAACTTGAATCAGATCCACCCCACAATGTTGCTTACCAAATATGAAAAGATTCTGAAGCTGGATCTGGAGAAGAAGATTTTTTAAGAAATTTGCCTGAAATGCACTAAGTTCGAATTCGAGCTTCTATAGTGAGCCCAAATATGAAACTAGGAAGCCGATTTGAACAAACTTGAATCAGATCTACCCCACAATGTTGCATACCAAATATCAAAAGATTCTGCCTGCTGGATCTGGAGAAGAAGATTTTTTAATAAATTTGCCCGAAATGCACTAAGTGCGAATTCGGGCTTCTATATTAAGCCCAAATATGAATCCAGGGGGCCGATTTGAACAAACTTGAATCAGATCCACCCCGCAATGTTGCATACCAAATATCAAAAGATTCTGCCTGCTGGATCTGGAGAAGAAGATTTTTGAAGAAATTTGCCCGAAATGCACTAAGTTTGAATTCGAGCTTCTATAGTGAGCCCAAATATGAATCCAGGGGGCCGATTTGAACAAACTTGAATCAGATCCACCCCGCAATGTTGCATACCAAATATCAAAAGATTCTGCCTGCTGGATCTGGAGAAGATGATTTTTTAAGAAATTTGCATGAAATGCACTAAGTTCGAATTCGAGCTTCTATAGTGAGCCCAAATATGAATCTAGGAAGCCGATTTGAACAAACTTGAATCAGATCCACCCCACAATGTTGCATACCAAATATCAAAAGATTCTGCCTGCTGGATCTGGAGAAGAAGATTTTTTAATAAATTTGCCCGAAATGCACTAAGTCCGAATTCGGGCTTCTATATTAATCCCAAATATGAATCCAGGGGGCCGATTTGAACAAACTTGAATCAGATCCACCCCACAATGTTGCATACCAAATATCAAAAGATTCTGCCTGCTGGATCTGGAGAAGAAGATTTTTGAAGAAATTTGCCCGAAATGCACTAAGTTTGAATTCGAGCTTCTATAGTGAGCCCAAATATGAATCCAGGGGGCCGATTTGAACAAACTTGAATCAGATCCACCCCGCAATGTTGCATACCAAATATCAAAAGATTCTGCCTGCTGGATCTGGAGAAGATGATTTTTTAAGAAATTTGCCTGAAATGCACTAAGTTCGAATTCGACCTTCTATAGTAAGCTCAAATATGAATCTAGGGAGCCGATTTAAACAAATTTGCATCAGATCCATCCCACAATGTTGCATACCAAATATCAAAAGATTCAGCCTGCTGGATCTGGAGAAGAAAATTTTTTAAGAAATTTGCCTGAAATGCACTAAGTTCGAATTCGAGCTTCTATAGTGAGCCCAAATATGAATCTAGGAAGCCGATTTGAACAAACTTGAATCAGATCCACCCCACAATGTTGCATACCAAATATCAAAAGATTCTGCCTGCTGGATCTGGAGAAGATTTTTTAATAAATTTGCTTGAAATGCACTAAGTTCAAATTTGGGCTCCTATACGGAGCCCAAATATAAACCCAGGGGGCCGATTTGAACAAACTTGAATCAGATCTACCCCACAATGTTGCTTACCAAATATGAAAAGATTCTGCCTGCTGGATCTGGAGAAGAAGATTTTTTAAGAAATTTGCATGAAATGCACTAAGTTCAAATTCGAGCTTCTATAGTGAGCCCAAATATGAATCTAGGAAGCCGATTTGAACAAACTTGAATCAGATGATCACCCCACAATGTTGCATACCAAATATCAAAAGATTCTGCCTCCTGGATCTGGAGAAGAAGATTTTTTAAGAAATTTGCCTAAATGCACTAAGTTCGAAATCGGGCTCCTATACTGAGCCCAAATATGAACCCAGGGGGCCCATTTGAACAAACTTGAATCAGATCCACCCTACAATGTTGCATACCAAATATCAAAAGATTCTGCCTGCTGGATCTGGAGAAGAAGATTTTCAAAGAAATTTGCCTGAAATGCAGTAAGTTCAAATTCGGGCTTCTATAGTAAGCCCAAATATGTATCCAGGGGGCCGATTTGAACAAACTTGAATCAGATCTACCCCGCAACGTTGCATACCAAATATCAAAAGATTCTGCCTGCTGGATCTGGAGAAGAAGATTTTTGAAGAAATTTGCCTGAAATGCACTAAATTCGAATTCGAGCTCCTATAGTGAGCCCAAATATGAATCTAGGGAGCCGATTTGAACAAACTTGAATCAGATCCACCCTACAATGTTGCATACCAAATATCAAAAGATTCTGCCAGCTGGATCTGGAGAAGAAGATTTTCAAAGAAATTTGCCTGAAATGCAGTAAGTTCAAATTTGGGCTCCTATACTGAGCCCAAATATAAACCCAGGGGGCTGATTTGAACAAACTTGAATCAGATCCACCCCACAATGTTGCATACCAAATATGAAAAGATTCTGCCTGCTGGATCTGGAGAAGAAGATTTTTTAAGAAATTTGCATGAAATGCACTAAGTTCAAATTCGAGCTTCTATAGTGAGCCCAAATATGAATCTAGGAAGCCGATTTGAACAAACTTGAATCAGATCCACCCCACAATGTTGCATACCAAATATCAAAAGATTCTGCCTTCTGGATCTGGAGAAGAAGATTTTTTAAGAAATTTGCCTAAATGCACTAAGTTCGAAATCGGGCTCCTATACTGAGCCCAAATATGAACCCAGGGGGCCGATTTGAACAAACTTGAATCAGATCCACCCTACAATGTTGCATACCAAATATCAAAAGATTCTGCCTGCTGGATCTGGAGAAGAAGATTTTTTAAGAAATTTGCCTGAAATGCACTAAGTTCGAAATCGGGCTCCTATACTGAGCCCAAATATTAACCCAGGGGGCCGATTTGAACAATCTTGAATCAGATCCACCCCACAATGTTGCTTACCAAATATGAAAAGATTCTGCCTGCTGGATCTGGAGAAGAAGATTTTTTAAGAAATTTGTCTGAAATGCACTAAGTTCGAATTCGGGCTTCTATAGTAAGCCCAAATATGTATCCAGGGGGCCGATTTGAACAAACTTGAATCAGATCTACCCCGCAACATTGCATACCAAATATCAAAAGATTCTGCCTGCTGGATCTGGAGAAGAAGATTTTTGAAGAAATTTGCCTGAAATGCACTAAATTCGAATTCGAGCTCCTATAGTGAGCCCAAATATGAATCTAGGGAGCCGATTTGAACAAACTTGAATCAGATCCACCCTACAATGTTGCATACCAAATATCAAAAGATTCTGCCTGCTGGATCTGGAGAAGAAGATTTTTTAAGAAATTTGCCTGAAATGCACTAAGTTCGAAATCGGGCTCCTATACTGAGCCCAAATATGAACCCAGGGGGCCGATTTGAACAAACTTGAATCAGATCCACCCTACAATGTTGCATACTAAATATCAAAAGATTCTGCCTGCTGGATCTGGAGAAGAAGATTTTTTAATGTTTTTCCCATTGCCTACAGTGTTAAAAAGTGCTGACTCAGCACTTTTTCAAAGTCCCGAAACTGTACCCTATGATAAAACCGATGGCAATTTTTTTTTACCAATCCTTTCTGTTGGTCCTAAGGAAGCTGCACACCAAATAAAAATTCTCAGTGCCGTGCAGTTTTGGAGATATGGGCGTTTTAAATTTTTTCTATTTTTAGCTCCTGCGGTTCCCACGGGGCTGCGGGAAAATTTTTTTTTGCATAAATCAAGTACTCATGACCCAATAAGCCCTCACATAAAATTTGGTTCAAATCAGCCTCTCGGTTTGGAAAATAGAAATTTTGGGCGGGGCAAAAAATTTTGCCCCTCTCATAACAACGCCAAGTATAGCCCCACAAACTTCTCTTGAACAAATCTGAGTCTACACCTCAAAAGAAAGCTGCACACCAAATATCAAGTCTCTGCTACTGCTGGTTCATGAGAAGAAGATTTACAAAGATTTTGGTGCCCCTTGGGGGCGTGGCACCACCCAGGAGGAGGGGCAACTTCATTTGAACAAATCTGAATTGGCATTAGGTAATAAACATTTAGCCAACATTTGAATAAAATTGGGCTAGTGGTTTAGGAGGAGAAGTCGATAATGTAAAGTTAACGCCGGACGACGACGACGACGGACGACGGACGGAAAGTGATTAGTAAAGCTCCCCTTGAGCTTCGCTCAGGTGAGCTAAAAACAATTGCAAATCAAAATAATTTTGAAAAAATATTTTTTCAGCGAAGCCCAAATTGCTGAAAAGTAACGTTGAGCCCCGATGGATCCGATGGCAAAGTGTGGTCAAAAATTTTAAATTTATATTAAATAATTAATGAGACACTTACGGATAATATAAATGTATCTTATAGTGAGATAAACTACAGCAAAGGCAAACAGCCCCCCAAAAAAGGCTGTTGCCACCAGAAAACATGACTCCAGGCACTTAAAAAACTGGCCCGGAATCAGTCATCAAAATTACACTCTATCTGATGCAAAACAGAGACTCCCAGGGGAGAATCTGCAGAACATCAGATGGAAGATGCAGAACACAAACGTTATACACCCATGGGTGAAAACGTAACTATGGGGAAAATAACAGAAAACATTCTGTAACCAAGCAACTCTCCCAGGAAATTTTAGAAATGAACTTTCTCAAAAATATGCCAAAAGCATGGGAGAATTGCAAGGGGGGACTTTAGAAGGCTAGGGGAGAGGAAACACTGAATAAGCAGTGCAACATTTAGCAAGAATGACAACAAGAGGCTCATGCCTCGAAAATAGGCAACTTAACATAATTTCATCAAAAAATTTTAAGTACAGCCCTGATTATTTTTTGTCACTTCTTTTTCCTCTCCTCCTTCTATCCTCCTTAGAATCACATTTTCTCCAAAAATTACGTGTCTGGCATCCTTTAAACTGAGATTTACAAGCACAAAGATCAGTGAGATGTTGACTGATGAAGGGCCAAACAGAGAATGATAATTGGCGCCAATTACGGGATGTCTGCGTCACTGCGCATGCGCAGTAGAGGCATAGTATGGAGGTCCTTTAGGACATGATTTCTTTTTGTTTTGGATGCAAATTTTGGGGATTGGGGGGCAAAATTTGTGTTTGGCCCTGGTTTTGTTAGAGTTAGCACCAGCTAAGTCTGGGTCATTGGTACAGTATAAAAATATGCACTCAATGACCCCTAGGTGACCTCTGTGACCTTGACCCATATTTTGAATCTCCATCAAGTGTCGACTCATTTCGTGTTGGTCCCAGGTCCATACGTCATTCCACTCCTGAGATATGGGCGTGACCCACTTTCAAAAATTTTGGCCACGCCCACTTTTTTTTACGTCAAAACGCATGTGTGCACATCAGAAATAATTTAGGGGGTCAAAAAATGTGATTTCCAGCAATTATGAAAAATGCACTCAATGACCCCTAGTTGACCTCCGTGACCTTGACCCATATTTTGAATCTCCATCAAGTGTTGCCTCATTTGGTGTTGATCCCAGGTCATTACGCCAAACCACACCTGAGATATGGGTGTGACACACTTTCAAAATTTTTGGCCACGCCCACTTTTTTTTTACATCAAAATGCATGTGTGTATGTCAGGAATACTTTAGGGGATCAAAAAACGTGATTTCCAGCAATTTGGAAAAAATGCACTCAATGACCCCTAGCTGACCTCCGTGACCTTGACCCATATTTTGAATCTCCATCAAGTGTCGACTCATTTCGTGTTGGTCCCAGGTCCATACGTCATACCACGCCTGAGATATGGGCATGACCCACTTTCAAAAATTTTGGCCACGCCCACTTTTTTTACATCAAAATGCATGTGTGTATGTCAGGAATACTTTAGGGGGTCAAAAAATGTGATTTCCAGCAATTCTGAAAAATGCACTCAATGACCCCTAGATGACCTCCGTGACCTTGACCCATATTTTGAACCTCCATCGAGTGTCGACTCATTTGGTGTTGGTCCCAGGTCTGCAGGTCATACCACACCTGAGATATGGGCGTGACCCACTTTCAAAACACCCCTTCAGACACCCCTGATACCCCAGGAATCTGAAAAACATAGGTGGCCAAGCTCTTGTGGCTGTCTATCAGCATGCCAGAAATCAACAAGATAGGGCAATTCGTTTTCGAGTTATCTTGCGGACAAAAAAGTGATGAGTTACAGAAGACAGGAGAAGAAGAAGAAAAAAAAAAGAAGAAAAAAAGAAAAAGAAACCGTGCAAAAACAATAGTCTGTGTGTTTCACACAGACTAAAAAAGAAGAAGAAGAAGAAGAAAAAAAAAAAGAAAAAAAAAAAAAGAAAAAGAAACTGTGCAAAAAGAATAGTCTGTGTTTCACACAGACTAAATATACTACCACTATCGGTCATACGCTCACTGTGTCCAGACCGCTGAAGGCAGCGACTTGCAATTTTCAGAACTTGTTCTACGTAGCCTGGCCGACATTTGGGCATAAAATTGAGTGTTCTGACCGTGTGGAAAACACCACGCCTCGCGTGGAAACCGTGGGGACGGTTCGTTGCCACTTTATTTTCAATGCAATGAAATTTCCATTCATTATTTACCTGTCAACCATAGAGTTTGGCATTATTTGTCTGATGAACTGTTCAACTTTAACAATTTGCACCTTTATATAGGACCGAAAGATCACTGCATGCTTACCAATATTCAGGTACTGATTTTACGAAAATAACAATTATTTCAACAGTACCCACTTGGGAACTCTCAAATCTGCCAAGGATTAAACTTTTAATAATAACATGTAAAACAAAAGTTGTCATACTTTGCTAGCCGCATGTACCCATAGACAACATTCAGCACTCAATCAATTAGGGATGGAGTAAATTCCGACTTAAACTTACCAAATTTTGAAAAATGGAGTTATTTTCGACGGCACCTATCTTTATGCATCCGAAAAAAGGATTGGGTTAAACTTTACAGCTACCTTATCAAGGAAAATCTTCTTGGACTTGAACTGTAAATCTGAATGTCAACAGAATTTTCAGATATTACGAAACTGAAAAAATTTATAGTAATTTATATATTTTTTATACCTACCAATGACCCAGACATAGCTGGTGCTAACTCTTAAAAATATAGGGCCAAACACAAATTTTGCCCCCCAATCCACAAAATTTGCATCTAAAACCAAAGAAAACATGTCCTGAATGGCCCTCCATACTTCACCTCTACTGCGTATGCGCAGTGTCAAGGACGTCCCGAAATTGGCGCCATTAATCATTCTTACCATCAGTGCCTGGTAAGTGCTATGTCCTCAGCGGGGAGGTATGAGTTCCCAACTCCTGGGAGGGCCATCCCCGTCTGGGTCATTGGTAAGTATAAAAAATATATAAATTACTATAAATTTTTTCAGATTTTTATACTGTACCAATGACCCAGACATAGCTGAATAGTAAAAAGGCTGGAGGGCCCAGGACATAGAGGAAAATCCAATAAGCTCAACTATATAAAACAGAGTCATCTCCTGGAGGAGAAAAGGAGAAATAGGCTTCACGTGTATCTTTCTTATTTATGACAAATTAGAAAGACACAATACCTTCTATAATTGAGCATCTTAACATCCATGTTCTCTATTAATATCCAGTATAATTCTTATACTAATTATTTTTAAAGTAAGCCAATAAATAAAGTTAGTCCAAAGAATTGAGACTCTTTATACTCTTTTAAAAGTGTCCAAGGATAGTATAATAACATCCGTTTGACACATGACATATTCAAATGCTATACTTTAAAACTATGACATGAATGAATTTAAAAACATAACTTTCACTTAAAACCATCCCAGTAACGGCTCAGAATTACTAACTCTGGTGGAGGTATCCCCTTGTTTTCATAATAAAACAGGTGACCCAAGGGAACACCCTCCCACCCCTCCCCCCCCCACCCCCCTTTTTCTTGCCCTGGGTCAAATAGCCCAGAGCGAAGAGGGCAGCAGGACGGAGTCACTGCCGGAACATAAAGCCTACATAGCTATAGTTGCAATTGTTAAGTAATCGACTTTCTGAGCAGCTGATAATGGACCTAAATAATGCAGGTCTCCAGAAATGGATACAAAATTTCTGAGATAAAAATTTGTGAATGTGGATGGCTGAGACCAATATGCAGCCAACTTAATCTATAATAGCAATACTATTTATGTCAGCCCAAGATGTAGAAGAGCTCTTACTTCATGAGCCGAAATCTTAAGCACAGACTGCTGAGTTAAGGATAGATTATCCTAAGCAGTACCGATAGTTAACTGAATGCATTAAGTAATAGAATGGACCGTAATGACCCTTCTATTAGGCATCAGAGCCAGAAGAAGCTTTACGTCCTACTGATAAACTGAGATCTGTTAATAAATACATAAAGGTCTATCCGGACAGAGTAAAGGCCTATGCCCGCTCGAAGACGGAAGGACCTTAAAAACAATAGGTTCCGGATATCATTAGGAGCCTGATTCTTAACCAAAAATACAACATTAGTAGTAAAGGTAATAGAGTTCCCGATACTACGAAAGTGAGAATCGTCCACCGATAGTGCATGAAGCTCACTGACTCTTCAGCAGAAGAGAAGACTAAGAGAATCGCTGCCTTAAAAGACCAGAATTTGAAACTGCTGTCTCAAGGGTTCAAATGGTTGCTTTAGTTAATAAGAACCCAAGCTAAATTCCGAATAGGAATTAATCTAACGATTCTAGGTCTCTTATCGAAAAGTTTCAAACTAACTTAGATAAAGAGACATTAGGCTCCATTGTAAACTATCATGGTGTGCATAGGTATCAGATAACATAGACCTATAACCTTTAAAAGTTACTGGCTGCAGATGATCTCGTTAAACAAGTATACTAGAAAGTTTGCAATGTCTGGTATGGAGGGATCAAAAATATCAACATAAAGATCCCTACACCAACGACGGAAGACCCTCCACTTTAGCCGCATAGTATAGCGAAGAGGAGGTCCTTCTACAGTTAGGAATCGCGTCCACTGCTGGTCCTATACAATGCTTGCCATGCAAGAAGGACCACACAACAGAATACGTGAAGGTTGAGACCTTGCGGGTTGTGATAGAGTTGACACGATTTCCCCAGCAAAAAAAAGATCCTCTCGTGGAGGAAGTTTCTGCGGTAAGTCCCACAGTAGACATCTAAGTAAATTTATCCACCGTCTCTGTGGAGACAGAGATGCTACCAACAGAATTGTATTGTGAATGAATAATCCTAGCAATACTTGCTGAATCAACAGCGCTGGAGGATACGCATATCCTATCATCGCGTCCTACTAGATCGATAGAGCGTTAACTACATATGCTCAGGGATCCGGACACGGTGACACATACGTCTACAATTGATTGGAGAGTTGTGTCGCAAATAAATATATCACTGGGCACTCCCATTGATAGCAAATCTGATTGAATACTTGTTTGTTGATAGTCCATTCCGACGGCAACAAACGACCCTTACGTGAAAGGGAGTCTGCTAATACGATCCGACGACCAAGAATATGATGAACCGAAACAGAACTTGGTGTTCTAAAACAAACAGAAGGATTCCTTCCTTTAAAATCAATAACCGAACCGAATGAGTGCCTCCGTGGTTCCAGATATACGCAACTACTGTCGTATTATCGGACAGGATTGAACATGCGTTTCTGAATAAAATTCATCCAATGACGTAGTGCAAGCCAACATAATATTCTTCCTTGGAAGTAAAGAGCTTGCCTAAAAACTACGGAACCCAAAGACCTTGGCACTTCGAACCCGTTGGGATCAAAATGTGTCCCAACCTGTTTGACTGGCATCCGTCATAATCGAAAAACTCGGATCCGGCAACTACAGTGGAACTCTCTGAGTCAACCACCGAATGTTTGCCCACGTCTGAATCTCTTGTTACACTTGATAGACAAGAGAACGTGTATATCGAGCAATTCAAGATTGCTGAAAGGTTGCCGTCGAAGAGAAGCTTCTTGAGACCGAAGCGACTCTGAGAGAGTTCTTCACCTTACTATCCACGCGCGTGGATGTAGCTAGGGCTGCGTCACGTCTAACCAACTCCAGGTTGCCACTGAAGGGCGGAGTTATACGTGGAAAAACTACTGCCCCTGAAAGAAATCTCATTGAGGATCATATCCTGGAATTCTTTCTCTTGAAGACGTAATGATAACGTCTCAGTAAGGTGGTGTATGTATGATAAAGCGTCTAAGTTAAGTCTATTATACATCATTGTCGTTTCCAACATCGTGGTTGGAATTGACATAGATGGCGAAAAAGATAATTGCAGTCTTCAGTCTCGCCGTCTTAGATGCAAAGGAACTCTCGGTAAGCCCAGTTCTGCCAATAAACAATTATTTCCTAGAATTCACGAAAGGCAGAATAGAGCATTGCGGACAAGAAACTAGACTAGCATGTTGATAGCAAGCTTATATATATAGCGTCGTTCAATAATTCGAATGTTCTAAAGACATTATTGGACTGCGTCGGCAACTCAGGGACAATGTCCCTGAACCGATCCAAAACTCCATGTCCAATGACGCTATTAGTCTCTTATCCAGCATCGCAGTAATGTAGTCCGACGGAACAACCTCTGGGAGATAATGCCGGAAGAAATGTATGGCAGCTTCTGTTGTTCCGAAAGGGAAAGCTCGAAATCATCCGAATCTCTTTCGCCATCCTGTCGGACCCTATGAAATATTCGGTCGTCCGTACCTGATGCAACAGCGGCGCGCACCGACCCAGCGCCGTCGGATTATTCCTGATCCGACCGAGAATCTGTCGTTTGCTGGGATGCTACGATAAGCTGTGCTATTTTGGATAGCACGTCCGTCACTGAGGCCTGTGGAGAAGCGGTCTTACGATGCATTGCCGCTGGAAGCTCCGTGTTCGTTACCCCGTGCATACTTCTATTATGCGAGCGACCGGAGTGTGTAGGCCTCATGTCCCTTGGCTACCGGATGGCATGACCTGTTCGCCATGGAATCACTGAATGATGAAGCTGGCCGAATATTCAAGGTCACGTAGCCAGTGTGCGGTCGTGTACGCTGCTGTGAGGATGAGGAAGCATTATCGACAGTCACTCGGACTGTCTATATAACGGAGCGTCCCGAGTGGCGGACATACGCTCCGAAGGTGAAATGTCTGCACCACAACATCCGGTCCCATATGTTGTTGCACGAGAGAGGGACCTCTCTCGCTCGCTGCCCGGACGGACCGGACGAGCTAGGAACCAGACTAACAGGCTTCCTTCGATCTCTCCTCTAATCCGTCGTCACTGGGTGTGTACTAAAGTCTATTATAGTGCTCGCATCACCCAAATCTCCTTCCTAGACCGCAACGGACGAACCCGACTGCCGAACCATTCGATGAATGGACGCTACACCGGGTGAGCTAGCGAATGTCAACTCCGTCGATCCTACTAGGGACCTCTTAGGTGATTGACGTAATCCATGAGCACTAATTGCCGCTAGCTCTTCATTAATTATGACGACAGAGGCACACTTTTGAAAGACATCTCAGTAATTTTGCGAACAAGAAACCAGACATGCTTGTACATAGCAAGCATATAAAAAATATATATAGCGTCGTTCAATAAATCGAACATATCTGAGACATTATTGGACTGTGTAGGAACTGAGGGACGATGTCCCTGAACCGAATCAAAAATTTCTAAGTCCACCGACGCTATCAGTTTCCTATCTGGTATCGCAGCATTCTGGTCCGACGAAGAACCTCTAGAAGATGAAGTCGGATGACATATACAGCAGCTTATGTTGTTCCGAAAGGGAAAGCTCGAAAACCTCCGAATCCCTTTCGGCATCCCGTCAGACCGTATGAAATTTTCGGACGTCCGCACCTGATGCTTCCGCGGAGCGTCCCAACCCAGCATCGTCGGATAATACATTATGCGACAGAGATTCTGTCGTTGCTGGGATGCTGCGATAAGTTGTGCTATTTGGGATAGCACGTCCGTCACCGAGGCCTGTGCAGAAGCGGTCTTACGATGCTTTGCCGCTGGAAGCTCCGTGTACCAGGCCTCGTGTCCCTGGCTATCGGATGGCGTGACCTGGTCGCCCAGGATTCTCTGATTGGCGAAGTTGACTGGATATCGGAGGTCACGTAGCCAAGGTGCGGTTGTGTGCGCTGCCATGAGAATGAGGAAGCCTTATTGACAGTCTCTCCGGACTGTCTATATAACGGAGCGTCCCGAGCGGTGGACGTATGCTCCGAATGTGAGACATTTTGTACCACAACATCTGGGGCCAGATGTTGATGTACGAGAGAGGGGCCTCTCTCGCTCGCAGCCCGGATGGACAGGGACGAGCTATGAACCGGACTAAAAGGCTTCCTCCGTTCTCCCGTCTAATCCGCCGTCACAGGGTGTGCACTTGGTTATTTTATAGTGCTCGCATCACCCAAAACTCCTTTCTAGACCGCAACGGATGAACCCGGCTGCCGAACCATTCGATGAATGGACGCTACACCGGGCGAGCTAGCGGACGTCAAAGGCCGTCGAACCTACTAGGGTCCTCTTAGGCAATTGACGTATTACATGAGCACTTTTCCGCTAGCTCTTCATTAATTGTGACGACGGAGGCACACTTTTTTGGAAGACATCACGGATACATCACCCTGATCATGATCGTCTGAAATAGAGATTGATAAAGTAGAGTGACCCTGCGGGGAAAGGACCGGAATGGCCAATTCCCCACTAACATACCGTGACACACGCTTCCCATGTTGTCATCGAAATCAATATATACAGAACAGGAGTTAGTGCGAGTACACTGACTACATTATACAATGATTATGAAAGTCAGAGGAAGATATCCTCTTATTTCAATTGAACAATATCCTTTCATTGTGAAAAGAAAACAAAGTCCTAGTACTCGCACCAACCCCTGACAATCAAAATACATAATAACCAAGATCCATTAACATAGAAAAAATAATTGAATCAAAAACTTTTGAAAAAATATTTTTTCAGAACAGCCCAAGTTTCTGAAAAGTAACGTTGAGCCCCAATGGATCCCAAGTCTAAGTGTGGACAAAAATTCTAAAAATATTTTAAACAATTTATGCAACACTTACGAACAATAATAATGTATCTAGTTATGATTAAATTAACATCAAGATATTATTTTCAAGAAATCCCCCCTCACACAGAGGGCTGTTGGAAATGTAAACAATAAGTGTAAAAACACTAGATCAAGACTCCAGGCACCCTGACCCGAAATCAGTCACCAATAATACACTATCTGATGCAAAACAGAGACTTCCAGGGAAGAAACTGCAGAACATCAGATGGTAGATGCAGAACACTATGCCTAACCACCCACAGGTGAAGACGTAAACATGGGGAAAAGAACAGAATTCATTCTGTTATCCAGCTAAAACTCCCAAGAAATTTTAGTAATAATATTACAGAAAATATGCCAAAAGCATGGGAGAATAGCAAGAGGGGACTTAAAGGAAAGGGAGAGAGGAAAACACTGAATAAGCAGTGTAATCTAGATAACAAGAATGACCACAACAGGCTGTTGCCTCGAAAATAGGTAACTTAACATAATTTCATCAAAAAATTTTAAGTTACAGCCCTGATTATTTTCTGTCACTCATTTTTCCTCTCCTCCTTCTATATCCTCCTTAGAATCACCATTTCACTAATATTTATGTGTCTGGCATCATTTAAACTGAGATTTACAAGCACAAAGATCAGTCAGATGTTAACTGATGAAGGGCCAAACAAAGAATGATTAATGGCGCCAATTTCGGGACGTCCTTGACACTGCACATGCGCAGTAGAGGTGAAGTATGGAGGGTCATTCAGGACATGTTTTCTTTGGTTTTAGATGCAAATTTTGGGGATTGGGGGGCAAAATTTGTGTTTGGCCCTATATTTTTAAGAGTTAGCACCAGCTATGTCTGGGTCATTGGTACAGTATAAAAATATCACAATTATTCAGACAGTACCCATATGGGAGTCTCAAATCTGCTAAAGGTTAAACTTTTAATACTCACATATAAAACAAAAGTTTTCATGCTATGACTGCTGCATGCAGCTATTGAAAACATTCAGCACTCAATCAATTAGGAATGGAGTAAATTGTCACTTAATCGTACCAAATTCTGAAAAAAGCGTGAGTTTTTTGGACAGCATCTATCTTTATGCAAACAAAATGGGCATATGGTTAAACTTTACAACCAAACGTACAACAGAAAATATGCTTGATAGGTAATTGTGAATACGAACATGTGCATCACTTTTCGATATACCATTCGTAAATGGAAGAAAAATGAACTCAAAATGAGCCATTTTTATGAACGAGTTAAGGGTACTCAAATTCAAAGCTCGAAAATGAGTTTAAGGTTAAAACATTGAATAGAATATATAACAGCCAAATTATTCTTGGATAAATGCTCAAACTTCTCATAGGAAACGCTTTGAAAAAATGTGGCCGCAGAGCTGAGAAACTGCATGTGAAAATTGACCAGTTTTTCCAAAATTGCACTTTGCTCGGAATTTTGAGGTCAAAAGGGAGCAACGTGGGTAATACAGCTTATGTAGTCAGGGGTAGTAAGACATGCTACAAATATAGTGAAAGCTCCAGCCAAATCATCCTGGGTCTTGTTTGAGAATTGTGGCAAAACGTAACATTGTGACAACATTTTGCACGGTTTTGGCAGAAAAAGAAAAACTTCAGAAATGCCATGATCCAGGTGAGAAACTTCCAATGACGCTCCATATATGTGTCAAATTTCAGTAGAATAGTAAAGAATCCATCAGACAAAAATCATTGAAATAGAAAATAATGTTAATACTAGAGAAATAGAACTTACTGCATTCTTCTAAGAAACCAGAAAAGGCATATATGTGCATAGCATTCAAAAGGTTTGTCAAGAGAATGCATTAGGTGTCCAAAAATGTGATTCCCAGCAATACTAAAAAATGCATTCAGTTATCCCTGGGCGACCTCAGTGACCTTGTTCATATTGTGAACCTCTATGGAGTGTTGACTCATTTGGTGTTGGTCCCCATGTCTGTGTGTCATACCATCCTTGAGATATGAGCGTGACCCACTTTCAAAAAATTTGGCCACGCCCACTTTTTTACGTCAATATGCATGTGTGTATGCCAATAATGCTTCAGGGGGTCAAAAATGTGATTTCCAGCCATTCTGAAAAATGCACTCAATGACCCCAGGTGACCTCCGTGACCTTGACCCATATTTTTGAACCTCCATCGAGTGTTGACTCATTTAGTGTTGGCTCCAGGTCCATGCGTCACACCATTCTTGAGATATGAGCGTGACCCACTTTCAAAAATGTTGGCCATGCCCACTTTTTCATGAAAAAATGCACGTCTGAATTTTGGGGAAGCATTTGGAGGTCAAAAAATGTGATTTCCAGCAATTATGAAAAATGCACTCAATGACCCCTAGGTGACCTCCGTGACCTTGACCCATATTTTGAGTCTCCATCAAGTGTCGACTCATTTGGTGTTGGTCCCAGGTCCATACATCATACCATGCCTGAGGTATGGGCGTGATCCAATTTCAAAAAATGTTTGGCCACGCCCACTTTTTTATGTCAAAATGCATGTGTGTACGTCAGGAATACTTTAGGGGGCAAAAAATGTGATTTCCAGCAATTCTGAAAAAATGCACTCAATGACCCCTAGGTGACCTCTGTGACCTTGACCCATATTTTGAATCTCCATCAAGTGTCGACTCATTTGGTGTTGGTCCCAGGTCCATACATCATACCATGCCTGAGGTATGGGCGTGATCCAATTTCAAAAAATGTTTGGCCACGCCCACTTTTTTTACATCAAAATGCATGTGTGTACGTCAGAAATAGTTTAGGGGGTCAAAAAATGTGATTTCCAGCAATTCTGAAAAATGCACTCAATGACCCCCCCCCCCAGGTGACCTCCGTGACCTTGACCCATATTCTGAATCTCCATCGAGTATCGACTCATTTGGTGTTGATCCCAGGTCCATATGTCATACCACGCCTGAGGTATGGGCGTGACCCACTTTCAAAAATTTTTTGGCCACACCCACTTTTTTACATCACAATGCATGTGTGTACGTCAAATAGTTTAGGGGTAAAAAAATGTGATTTCCAGCAATTATGAAAAATGCACTCAATGACCCCTAGGTGACCTCTGTGACCTTGACCCATATTTTGAACCTCCATCGGGTGTCGACTCATTTGGTGTTGGTCCCAGGTCCATACATCATACCACGCTTGAGATATGAGCGTGACCCACTTTAAAAATTTTTGGCCACGCCCACTTTTTTTACGTCAAATTGCATGTGTGTACGTCAGGAATACTTTAGGGGGTCAAAAAATGTGATTTCCTGCAATTCTGAAAAATGCACTCAATGATCCCTAGGTGACCTTCGTGACCTTGACCCATATTTTGAATCTCCATCAAGTGTCACCTCATTTCGTGTTGGTCCCAGGTCCATACGTCATAGCATGCCTGAGATATGGGCATGACCCACCTTCAAAAATTTTGGCCACGCCCACTTTTTTTTACGTCAAAATGCATGTGTGTACGTCAGGAAAACTTTAGGGGGTCAAAAAATGTGATTTCCAGCAATTCTGAAAAATGCACTCAATGACCCCTAGATGATCTCCGTGACATTGACCCATATTTTGAACGTCCATCGAGTGTGTTTGGTGTTGGTCCCAGGTCCCTAAGTCATTCCACGCCTGAGATATGGGCGTGACCCACTTTCAAAACACCCCTACGGAGAACCCAAATGCCCCAGTAATCTGAAAAATATTCAGTGCCAAAAACTTGTGGCTGTCTATCAGCATGCCAAAAATCAACAAGATAGGGCAATTCGTTTTCGAGTTATCTTGCGGACAAAAAAGTGATGAGAAGACAGAAGACAGGAGAAGAAGAAGAAGAAAAAGAAGAAGAAGAAGAAAAAAAGAAGAAAAAAAGAAGAAAAAAAAAGAAAAAGAAAAAGAAACTGTGCAAAAACAATAGTCTGTGTGTTTCACACAGACTAAATATGCACCTGGTTTCAAATCCTGGCAGGCCATTTTGTTCTTGTGCACCTACTCAGATTTGATTGAATTCATATCATATCTGTATGTATGGGTATATAATAATAAATCATGTTGCTTATGGAATTGACTAACAGTTTTAGCTTCTCTGGTTTCTCAGCCTTCAACGATAATTTTCTACTCACAAATTTTCCAGCTGTATTCCAGAATCCAGCCACAAAGGCGACACTTTCGATAGCAAGCGCAATATAGATATCACATTAATAATAATCACAAACAAGGATTACACATCACTGATATGGGGGGGGGGGGGGGGGGATTTTTGGCACCTGTAAAGCTTGTCATTTTAAGAAAATCAAATCCATTGATATTTGTTAAGAGATAAAAATAGGTAAAAATTAAGTTAATTAAGGGCCATAACTCCAATCAGTGTGGCCAAACCACACTAGTTTTCAAACTCATTCAAGTTCAATCACCCACCCAGCTGCCAGCTTCATAATACTGCAGGTAGAGTTTCTGAAAAAAAAATCAGAAAGATTTGGCTCAAATGGTTTGCTACATGCCGCACATGTACGATGCTTGATGACGCAATTATATAACAAAACTGGCTTCCAACGACACAGTAGGGGGGCTATCTTTCATGTAGTTCATGGTAGTGCTAAGCTGCATTTCTTTCTGCCACATTAAAATGAAATCTACAAGTGAAACATCACAAGACATACACATTTTTGTTCACTGTTTTTCAATTGCAGGCAATGTTATTATGCCCGAGTGCAACTGTGTGTCTCAAAATCAAAACTCTGTCCTGAGATATCCAGATAAGTCGACACAACTGTACAACAATGCCAACACAGGGTTCATGGCACTACCTCGGCCCTTCTTCAAAGTAGGTGAACAAAAAGAATGCAAAAAATATCCAATCTGCTCAATCTACACTTCAACTATAACTGAATAAAAAACTAGAAAAACTGAAAGCACTGCTCACAAAATGATACCACCCACTCCCACCAAGAAACATTTTACAACAGTAAAAGTGTGTTTAATGTAGAGAGCACAAACACTGACACCAATGTTTGAAGGTTTCATTGAAATCCATTCACTAGTTTAAAAGAGGTCGTGGATAGCAAATGTCAACAATCCCTCCCCCCTCCCCCCCTCCCCACGCAAGCTTGAGTTGACAAAGCCCATTTTTAAATATGGGAAACCCTAAAAATGAAAATATCTGAAAACAAAACAGGAGGTGCACATCTTCAATATACCGGTATGTAAAAGAATGTCTGAAAGTTTCAATGAAATCTGTTCAATGGTTTAAGAGGAGTTGTGGATAGCAGATCTGTACAGAATGTCAATTGAATTTGACAAAGTTCATTTTTCAATATGGGAAACTGTAAAAAGGAAAATATCTGAAAACAAAATAGGAGGTGCACATCTTCAGTGTATGTAAAAGAATGTCAGAGTTTCAATGAAATCTGTTCACTGGTTTTAGAGGAGGTGCGGATAGCAGATGTGTACCCCCCCCCCCCCCCCCCCCCCCCAAAGCGTAACACCCCTATAGCATAATGGGCAGACGGACGTATGTCGGAATATGAAAATACCTGAAAGAAAAGTTTATAGTAATTTATATATTTTTATACTTACCAATGACCCAGACTTAGCTGGTGCTAACTCCTTAAAATCAAGGGCCAAACACAAATTTTGCCCCCCAATCCCCAAAATTTGCATCAAAAACCGAAATTTCAATATCCTATGTGGTCCTCCATACCTTTTATCCACTGCACATACGCAGTGTCAATGAGGTCTCAAAATTGGTGCCAATTGTCATTCTAACAACCAGTGCCTGGTAAGCATTGTGTAATCAGTGGGGAGGTAAGAGTTCCCAACTCATGGGAGGGCCATCCCCGTCTGGGTCATTGGTAAGTAGAAAAAATATATAAATTACTATAAATTTTTTAACATTTTTATACTGTACCAATGACCCAGACTTAGCTAAATAGAAAAAAGGCTGGAGGGCCTAGGACATAAAGGAAAATCCAATAGACTCAATTACTTGTAAGCAGAATTATCCCCTCAAGGAGAAGAGGAGAACAGGTCTTACATGTATCTTTCTTATTTGCATCAAACAAGAAAGACACAATACCCATCTGTAATTGAGCACAATAACATCAATGATCTCTATTAACATCCACTATAACCCGTTATACTAATATTTTAAAAAGAAAGCCAATAAATAAAGGAAGTCCAGAGAAATGAGACTCTTTATACTCATTAATAGTGTCCAAGGATTGTATATTAACGCCCGTATGACACGTGACATATACAATTGCTTCACACCGAGCTACACTTTATAAAAATATTACATGAATGAGTTAAACATTAGCTTTACACTTTAAAACCATCCCGGTACCGACTCGGAAATACTGATTCCAGAGGAGATATTCCCTTGCTTTTCACTATAAAGCAGGTGACCTAAGGGAACACCATCCCCCCCCCCCCCTTCCTCTTGCCCTGGGTCAAATACCCCAGAGCGAAGAGGGCAACAGGACAGAGTCGCTGCCGAAACAGAAAGCCTGCATAACTATAGTTGCAACTGTTTAATGGACGACATTCTGAGCAACCGATAACGGATCTAAACAACGCAGGTTGCCAGAAATGGACTCAATATTTCTAAGATAAAAACTGGTGAATGTTGAAGGCTGAGACAAATATGTAGCCTTCATCAAATCGGTAATAGCAACACTATTAGCATAAGCCCAAGATGTAGACAGCGCTCTTACTTCATGCGCCGAAATCTTAAGTACAGACTGCTGAGTTGAAGATATTTTTTCATAAGCAGTCGGATAGTTAATTAAATCCACCTTGCAATAGAATGGACCATAACGTCCCTTTAATTAGGCAGCAGAGACAGAAAGAAACGTTTCTGTCCCTTTCTGATAAACTCAGATCTACGTTTGTAAATGCGCACAGCTCTAACAAGACAGAGTAAAGGCCAATGCCCCATCTGAAGACAGAAGGGCCTTAATAACAATAGGTTCCGGATACTTATTAGGAGCCTGATTCTTAGCCCAAAATCCGACATTAGTAGTCAAGGTAATAGTATTACCTATACTACGATAGTGAGAATCATCAACAGATAGTGCCTGAAGCTTACTAACTCTTCTAGCCGAAGAGAAGGCTAAGAGAAAAGCTGTCTAATAAGATAAGAATTTGAAGTCCACCGTGTCAAGAGGCTCAAATGGGGCTTCTTTTAGCTTAAGAAGAACCCAAGCTAAATTCCACTTAGGAATTAATCTAAGGGTTCTAGGTCTATTTATCGAAAAGTTTTTCACTAACTTAGATGAAGAGACATTAGATCCAATCTGTAAGCTATCATGATGTGCATAGGTATCAGATAGCATAGACCTATAACCCTTAATGGTAACAGGCTGCAGTTTGATCTCATCAAACAGGTAGACTAGAAAATTAGCAATGTCTGGAATGTAGGGATCATACATATCAACAGAATGATTCCTATACCACCGATAGAAAACCTTCCACTTAGCAGCATAATTTAGCGAAGAGGAGGACCTCCTACAGTTAGAAATCGCGACCACTGCTCGTCCTGTAAATTGCTTGCCGTGCAAGAAGGACCGCACAACGGAAATATGTGAAGGTTGAGACCTTGCGGGTTGTGATGCAGTGTGCGCGATTTCCCCAGCGAAAGAAGATCCTTTCGTGGAGGAAGTTTCCGTGGCATGTCCCACAGCAGACACCTGAGTAGATTTATCCATGGTCTCTGGGGTGACAGAGATGCTACCAACAGAATTTTGCAGTGAGATTGCTTCATCTTGAGCAATATCTGCTGAATCAATGGCACTGCAGGATACGCATATCCTATCATTCCGTCCCAAGAGATCGAGAGAGCGTCTACTGCAAACGCTCGAGGATCTGGACACGGCGACACATACGTCTGCAACTGATTGTTGAGATGAGTCGCAAATAAGTCTATCATCGGACGCTCCCATTGGTAGCAAATCTGTCTGAATACTCGCTTGTTGAGAGTCCATTCTGACGGCAACATGCGACCCCTCTGAGAAAGGGAATCTGCCAACACGTTCAGACGACCCAGAATATGACGGACCGATAAAAGAACTTGATGCTCTAGGACAAACAGAAGGATTCTTTCCGTTAAGCTGAATAACGGAATGGAATGAGTGCCTCCCTGGTTCCGAATATACGCTACTACCGTCAAATTGTCGGAAAGAATTTGCACATGTGCATTCTGAATTATGTTTATCCAATGACATAGCGCAAGCCAAATTGACATCATTTCTTTGATGTTTATGTGCTTGTTTAGGAACTGCGGATCCCAGAGACCCTGGCACTTCGAATCCGTTGGGCTCAAGGTTGCGCCCCAACCTGTTTGACTGGCATCCGTCATAATCGTAAAACTCGGATCCGGCGATTGCAGTGGAACTCCCCGAGTTAACCACTGAATATCTACCCAAGTCTGAATCTCTTGTTTGACTTGATTCGAGCATCGGAATAAGGGGCGGCTACATGCTCGGCCACTCCAAATCTTTCTGACTCAGAATTGGAGTGTCAAGATTCATTCGCTCGATACGAACATCGTCTTGTCAAATCAAGTCAAACAAGAGATTCAGACGCATATCAGTCGCATGAATTCTCTCACTGTGACTTCGTTGGAGTGAAGACAAAAGTGAGCGCAACAACTGATTAATTTCGCTCTGGTTAACGGCAGACGAACTAGATTGTTGTGCGTCTCGAAGCTCATTCCCAGGTGGGTGAATGACTTAGACGGCACCAGATCTGACTTCTTCTCGTTTATTATAAAACCAAGACGTCGGAGCAATTGAAGCAGATTCTGCACATCCATCTAAAGCGTTAACTTGTTGCCAAACCGTTGAAGAATGTCGTCCAGGTAGGCTGACGTTACCGCAGATGAATGAGGTCGGAAAAGAGTCATTACTGAGTTCATTATTCGAGTGGAAGCCCAGGGCCCTAGGTTCAGACCGAAGCGCATCGCTCGGAACTGATAAACGACTCCTAGGACAGCAAAGCGGAGGTACTTTCTGAATGCCGGAAGTACCATGACGTGAAATATGCATCCTTGAGATCTATGCTCAAAGCATAGTCGTTCACTCGAATGCTCGCTCTGACCGATCGAATGGTCTCCATATAAAATTTTGGAGCCATGATCAGCTTGTTTATCCAGCTCAGATCTATGACTGGACGAAACGGGACCAGAAACAGATGGCTGTAGAAACCTGGAGATTCCTGGTTTTCTATGACCTCTATTGCGTTCTTCTCCAGAAAAGATTGGACTTCTAACAGAAGCGAACTTCTCTTCTGAGGATTTGACTGAAGCCGAATCCATCTTGGACTTCGAGTTAATGGAGGCTTTCTTTTGAAGGACAGTGTTAGTCCTTCTGAAATCACTCCTCGAACCCAAGGGTCATCCGTAATCGACAACCAACTGGTTAAGCAACTCGATAACCTTCCGCCCACTGGAACACGATAGAGGTTGCACCATCACTTTCTGGACTTGGGAGGCTTGTGGGAGGAGAAACCACGTCCTCCATGACCCACACCTCACCCGTCGACCTAAGGGCATCTGACCAGTTGTCTCAGCCAGTATTACGGCCCCTACCTGAGTCGCTACTTTGATGGTCTCTCGAGTAAGACCTAGAGGCTTGCTTAGATCCTCTATAGGAACTTCCCTTGGACATATTCGAGTCGCTACCTTGATGGTCTCTGGAGTA
This sequence comes from Pictodentalium vernedei, assembly GCA_031216915.1. Taxonomy (NCBI): domain Eukaryota; kingdom Metazoa; phylum Mollusca; class Scaphopoda; order Dentaliida; family Dentaliidae; genus Pictodentalium; species Pictodentalium vernedei. The sequence continues at coordinate 230,154,309 of CM062293.1, forward strand.
AGACCTAGAGGCTTGCTTAGATCCTCTATAGGAACTTCCCTTAGACGAATTCGTCCCAGAAGTGCCTGTCTTACTCTTCTCCGCTGAATCCGACTTTTTAGCAGTGGACTTGAACAGCAGAGAGTCTGAGGCTTTCTTAGTAATTTGATCATAGATCAAGGAAAGCTTGCCGTCGAAGAGAAGCTCTCCACAGACCGGAGCGACTCGAAGAGAGTTTTTCACCTTACGATCCATGCGAGTGGATGTACCCAGGGCAGCATCACGTTTAACTAACTCCAGATTTGCCAATGAAAGGGTGGAGTTATATGTAGAGTATTCTATGGCTCTCGAAAGAACTCTTAAGGATGTCCGAACATCCTGGAATTCTTTTCCTTCAAGACATAATGATAACGCTCTGGTAAGGTGATCTGCATACGATAATGCATCTAAGCTGGTCCTGTTAGACGAGATTGTCGTATCCAACGTCGTGGATGGAATAGACATAGACAATGGCAAAGACAATTCTAGGTCTTCAGCCTGGTCGTCTAGACACACAGGAACTCTCGGAATGCCACGTCCTGCCGTTTCAAATTTATTCCTTGAATTGATGAAAGGCAGCTGTATAGCATTTGCCAATAAGAAACCGGACTTTCCCGTCTTGGTGGCAAGTTTGAATATAGCGTCATTCAAAAGATCAAATGTCCGCGAGACATTTCTGGACTGGGTCGGAAACTCAGGGACGGTGTCCCTAATCCGGCCGAAAAAGTCTGTGTCCATTGACGCTATCAGTCTCTTATCTGGCACTGCAGCATTTTGGTCCGGAGGAACAACATCAGGAAGGTATTGCCGGATGAAATCTACAGCTACCTTATGTTGCTCCGAAAGGGAAAATTCCAACTCCTCTGAATCCTTTTCTTCATCCGGCTGGACCACTTGAGAATCTCGGTCGTCCCTTGCTGACTCTGCAGTGGAACGAACCGACCCAGCTTCCTCAGACAATTCCTGATCGGAAAAGGTTTCTGATGAGCTATCTGTGATAGCAAGTCCGTTACGGAGGCCTGTGGAGCTGCGGTCTTACATGATTTAGCCGCTGGAACGCTGAATCTCGCATACTTGTCTTATGCGCTCATCCCGATTGTAAAGGCCTCATATCCCTGGCTACCGGATGGCATGACCTGGTTGACGTGGAATCCCTGATCGGCGAAGTTGGCTGGATATCAACAGTCACGTAGCCAAGGTGTGGTCGTGTGTGCTGCCGTGAGGATGAGGAAGCCGATAGACTAGTCACTGCGGACTGTCTATGTAATGGAGCATCCCGAGCAGATGGAGTGGACGTATGCTCCGCTTGATTAGCGTCATGTACAACAACATCTGGTCCCAGATGTTGCTCAGGGTTCATACAAAAATTTGCTCACAAAGTTCAAGGGTTTTTCAAGGGTTTTTCAAGGGCTTCTTTCTTTTTTTTCAAGGGCTACATATACTATTCAGCTTGTTGAGCTCTAAAAATCTAAGATTCATGTGACACGGATATGACTATGGAAGTCAGGAAGTACTGGTACCCAAAGTGTGATCTGCGTTACAGTAATCTTGGTAAAACATTCCATACTTTTTTATGTTTTTGTTTAACTGAGCGACACGAGTGCAACAAACAAGTAAAAGGCGAGTACACATATATTTACAATGTCCAGGAAATAGCTTGGTATTCAAGGGTTTTTCAAGAGATTTCTGAAAGTTCAAGGGTTTCTCAAGGGCTAATTTCAAATTCCAGGGTTTTTCAAGAAAAAACTCATTTTCAAGGGTTTTTCAAGAGCTGTATGAACCCTGTTGCTGTAAGAGAGAGGGGGCTCTCTCGTTCGCGGTCCGTGTGGACCAGGACGAGCTAGGTACCAGACTGACAGGCTTCCTCCCTACTATCCTCGGATCCGTCATTGCTGGGTGTGCACGTTTGATGTTTATAGTGCTCGCATCACCCAAACTGCTTCCCTGGACCGCAACGGATGAACCCGGCTGCCGAGCAATTCGATGAATTGTCGCTACACCGGGCGAGCTAGCGGACAACAACGCCATCAATCCTACTAGGGACCTCTTAGGCAATTCTTGTATCTCCATGAGCACTTTTGCCGCTAGCTCTTCGTTAGAATGCAACAACGGAGGCACACTTCTTGAAGACATCACGGAAACATCACCCTGTTCTTGTTCCTCTGAAAAAGAGACTGATAAACTAGAGTGACCCTGCGGAGAGAGGACCGGCATGGACCCCTCACCGCTAACAATATACCGTGACACACGTCTCCAACGTTTGTCACTCCAATTGGCACACATAAAAAAATATCTGAAAAGAAAATAGGAGGTGCACATCTGCAATGTATGTAAAAGAATGTCTGAAAGTTTCAATGAAATCTGTTCAATGGTTTAAGAGGAGTTGTGGATAGCAGATCTGAACAGAATGTCAATTAAATTTGACAACGTTCATTTTTCAATATGGGAAACTGTAAAAAAGAAAATATCTGAAAACAAAATACCTTGCAACATTCTGTAATGAATCTGAAGGTGTTGATGCTGTTCTCTCTATACCATAACAAGGAATGTTGAGTTCATTTGCCAAACGTTTCAAAGGACAAATTGTTCCTGTAAATACAAAGTGTGTGATGTCAATATCAAACATCTGACAAAATGATAGTCAAGCATCATCAAGTGCATCACAAACCTATAATGAAAGTGTCAATGACACTGCAGTGCAACTTGACCAAGAAGAGACTGAACTAAATAGCAAGTTCCAGTAATGCCAAGTTATTTACTCAAGTTTCTACAGAAAAGACACCACATCAAAGCTACATATGAAAACAGAAAAAGATCAGATGAGGAATGCGGCCTGTAGAGTGTGCTAATGGAATTGTTGACAATTTATATGCCAAATCCAAGATGGTCAGAGGTGGCCATGTTTTTTAACAAAATTCAGAAAAATTTGATAGCTCTTATCTAGACAACATACATATAAAATTTGAAAAAGATCAAGTGAAAGGTGCAGCCTGTAGGATGTGCTAATGGAATTGTTGACAATTTATATGCCAAATCCAAGATGGCCATGTTTTGCAAATTCAGAACAAGAAAATCAGTAAAACTGATGCATGCTCCCAGACAGTCGACTTAGTTAACAAGCAGATTCATAAAATTGTGGTCCCCTGTTATGGAAAATAATTTGGTTCATGTCTTTAAAATGCAAGTACTGTAACTCTGGTGAAAAATATATGGACGACTTTTTTATAACACGAGCAAGAGCGGCTTGTCACAAGGATCCCTCAAACCAAATTTCATTAAGATCCATCCATTCACAGCTGAGATATCGCTGCAGAAGAATGGATGGACAGATGGATGGATGGACAAATGGACAAAGTAGCCTTTTTTATAACATGTTCAGGAGTGGCTTGTCCTAAGGATCCCTTTTACTAAATCTCATTGATTTCCATCCACTCATTGGTAAGATATTGCGGCATACAGAAAAAAAAACATGAAAAATTGACAAAGTAAGGACCATAACTCAGGTGAAAAATATGCAGGCAATTTTTTTATAACATATGCAAGAGCAGTTTGTCACAAGAATCCCTCATACTAAATTTCACTGAAATCGATCCACTCATTGCTGAGATATTGGTGTGGGTGGATGGAAATACAAATGGATGGATGGACAGATAGACAAAGCGGCAACTATATGCTCCCCTTAAATTTTTTCTGAAAGCATAAAAATTTGATAGCTCCCATCTACACTTCACACCAAAGCCATGTTTGAAATTAGAAACTGATCAGGTGAGAGATGCAGTCTGTAGGGTGTGCTTATGGAATTGTTGACAATTTATATGCCAAATCCCAAGATGGCCACCGGCAGAAGTGTTTTTCCACAAAATTCAGCACAATTCAATAGCTCCCATCTAGATATCACAGCAAAGCTATGTACGCAATGTAAAAAAGATCGGGTAAGAGATGCGACCTGTAGGGTGTGCTAATGGAATTTTGGACAATTTATATGTCAAATCCAAGATGACTGCCCGCGACCATGTTTTTCAAGAAAATTCAGAAAAATTTGATAGCTCCCATCTAGACATTACTCCAAAGCCACGGATGAAAGTTGAAACTGATCGGGTGAGAGATACAGCCTGTAGGGTATGCTAAATGAATTGTGCAAGGACAGGGGGATCTGCAGGATGGACATACATACGGATGGACGACAGATTGCAACCCGTCCCAATAGCTCATACTTGATGTTGTCACGTTGAGCTAAAAATGAACAAGCATCATTCAAAACTGTACAGCTGCACCATCTTCTGTATTTATATAAGTTACGATCAAAACTGTTGTGGACCTGGCAATAATCTGGACATGTTTACAATATTTCTAAGTATTAATTTCAACTCTTTGCACTGTGTGATAAAGAAATCAATTTCATAAAGGGAAGAGAGACAATAATGGGATGACTGGCATTGGGCATTTGGGGGGGGGGGGGGGGGGAATTCCTGTTTCGGTTCTGTTTTTTGCATCAAACCAGAAAACCAAACCACAGAACCCAGCGAAAACAAGAGGCCTCTCAGCCTACACAGCTCGGCCTTGGTCACTGCTTTTGGGGGAGCTAAACACATGACAAGAATAAACACATGACAAGAATCCAAGTTTTACTGCTTGTGACCTTAAGTTTGCTGCCTGTGACCTTGACCTTGATGATATGACCTTGAATCAAGATCGCAACACACCTCTGAGTCATAAGCAGTAATTGTACCAAGTATAAGTAAGATCTGTCAATCATACCAAGTTATGTGGAGTGGACAAGGGCTGTATAACAATTTCAAAGTTTTGATGTCTGTGACCTTGGCCTTGATGATATGGCCTTGGGTCAAAGTCATGACACACTATTCAATCATGGGCAATATTTGTTTGAAGGATGAACAAGATCTGCCAATTAGATCAAATTATATGGACCGGATAAAAATTATAGTAAAATGTTGAAGTTTTCTTGAATGTGACATTGACCATGAGTAATATGACCTTGGGTAAAGATCATGACACAACCTTTAGTTATGTTCAGCAACTTTGTCAAGAATAAACAAGATCAATCATATGGATCAGATAATAGAGACCTGACAAGGGCAATATTGCAATATCCAAATATTATTTTTTGGGACCTTGACTCTGACCTTCACCTTGAGGGTAGAGACCTCATTATGGCACACTGTCTAGTGACAATACATACGGTTACAAAGTTTTGTTAAAAAGTACTCAGTGGTTAAGAAATTATACCCCAGACTTGCCAGGACAAACAAAATGTTGACAACAGACATACAGATGCACAGACGATGGATGACAGACGACTTAGCATTAGAAAAGCTCTGCTGACATTTTGTCAGGTGGAGCTAAACACAGCTGAACAGTTTTGTTGTGTTTGGGCATAAACTGATCAAACTATCTCACTGGAAGAGAACTCGACTAGTGACCCCTATGGACTCTTGCTGCTCAGTCTATCCGGTAAAGAGATGAATGCAACATGTTCTCATTGTCACATTTTCTCACTTATCGACATGTTCACCAGACGAGTCAACAAGGAGGAATATGTGACAATGAGGACACAACATAAATCAGATGAACTTTATTCATTTGTTTGCTTAATTTATGCTTTTTTTCTGACTCAACAGACTTAGTACTTAATCCCCTCGAACGACCGGAGGGAAGTTACAGGTTCTGAAACTAGATGGAGTTCCAGCAAAAAAGACACGGGGATGATTAAAAAAAAAAAAAAGAACCATCAGACTTGATAAGATAGCTTTTGGAGGGCAGTAAAAGATGTGCTGATGTAGAGTCCATTCTCAAGTTTTGTAGTTGAAGAAAAAAATGATCTTACATCTTATTCATTTCTGTCACTATGGTAAAAATATAAATTTTATAGTAAATTTCCTTTCTTATTATACCTACCGCAATTGTTTACTACAGGCTTGCACTACAGTGGAAGAACCTAACTCGGATAAAATACTCTCTATTTTAATCTTTCCCAAGAGATTTGGGAAAGAAAAGTGGTGTAAAAACACCACGAAAAAATAAGCCAAAACTGGGTCGAGCGCCACCGGCGCACACCCAGTAAGGGATGCTTTTCTCTTAGTACAATTCCACAACTTCCGTTAAACAGTGCGCAAGCAGTAATCAAAACCATTGTTCTGAGTCCGCCAACATAGGAGGTATGTGATCAATGGGGAGGAAGGATTCTTACCCGATTAAGAAGACGGGAGGGTCTCCATGTAAACAACTGCGGTAGGTATAATAAGAAAGGAAATTTACTATAAAATTTATATTTCTTATCAACCTACCTTACAATTATTTACTACAGGCTGAATAGACAATAGGATGAGGGAATCAGATAACCAACCCACACAATTGCACTGGAACCGTGGACAGAGGAAGAGATCCCTAGGCCTATCAAACCATAGCATCACAAACATTAGTAAAAGACAATGAAAGATGAGGCGTATGGTGAAGTGCGACACACAGACAGAAAGGGCAGTAACAGCACAGAGCTGGAACTGACCCTGTAAAAAGCTGAATGGATGGGACAGACAACAGCCTGAGCCGAAGAAAGAGGGCCCGTAGGACAAAGTTCCTCTGTCAGCTCGTGCAACTGTTGGAGATAAATGGAGAAGGTAGCATTTCTCCAGTAGGCTGCCAGTATAACATCCGACAACATGACAGAGTTAGTAAAAGCCCCGAGAGGAAGACAATGCACGCACTTCGTGGCAGAAAAAACAATTGGTAATATAATCACCAGTAGCTAGACGAGCAGAAGCTGCACGAATAGCAAGACGAATCCATCGAGAAATGGATGCAGGAGAGATCTGGCATGTGAGAAAACGCATATCCATCCAGGATAAAGGCACGAACGCCCCCTCCCCCCCCCCCCCAAGCAGAGCAGCGCCCAAGAAAGTGTCCATCTTGGAGTAAACTGCAAAGTCCTAGGCCTTTTCAAGGAAAAGAGCTGAAAAGCTTGGAGAGGCAAGGATATGTGTCGAAACAATGTGGTACCACATATGAAAAAGGTCTCCGAAGCATGGACTTGTACCCATTGCTGGAGACCCCCAGAAACAAACATACCAGAAACTCTGCAAGCGGTGTGATCGAAGGAGTGTCAGAAGCAACAGAGTGATCGCACACCATCGACAGAAGAACCTTCTATTTAGCCACAAAGGCTAAACCAGTGGAGTGAGTGCCTCCTTGAAGAAAAGCAACTCCACTGCTTGTCTCTAAAAATCACTACAGAGGAGATAGGACCCGATAAAAGACATGCGCGAAGGCACAATGAAATCGGGTCAATCTGAAACCTCGGGCGACTTTGCCAAAGAAAGTCGCGACGAAGAGGGAGACATGCCGGAACCGCCGCTAACAGATAGCGGAGCAGATTGATCCACTCCCACCAGGGGTGTGATCGAAAGGATCCGACTGCAGGTTCATATCTGGGCTAGAACCTGAGACGAAATCAGAACCTGCAGGAAGGCGTAGCCGACAAGACCGTCCCAAAGGAGGGCCAGAGTGTCCATGGTGAAAGCCAGAGTATCTGGACACAGGGACACAAAAGTGTCCACCTGATGGTTCCAACAAGTAGCAAAGAGATCGATGGAACACCGCCATGTGGAGCATCCACTCGGTGAAAAAGAACCTGCCCCGTGGGGGCAGGGAGTCGGCTAGGACGTTCAGACGACCGGAAATGTGACGAACAACCACCCCGGCGTTGACATCCTGAGCGAGCAGTAGAAGATCCCGAGCCAATTTGTACATTAGAACAGAGTGCGTGCAGCCCTGGTTCCGAATATAAGCAAACACTGTCAAATTGTTGAACAACACAAGGACCCGACGATTCGACAGGTGAGGGATCCACTGCCTGAAACTCAGAAGAAGATCAGGAAGCTCCTCCTGGTTGATGTGTACAGATGCCTGATCCTGGTCCCACATCCCGTGAAGGGAAAGACCTAGAGGATCCATCGTCGCACCCCATCCGAGATCGCTGACATCTGCCGTCAGAACGCGATAGGACGTGGGTAAGTCCAACGGGACACCCTGCGTGATCAACTGAACATTCGTCCAGTGGAGAAGGTGAGGATAAGAGATTCTGGTAACTGAAGCACCAGATCCAGAGAATCGACATTTGGCCTCCAACAACTGAGCAGAAAGTGTTGGAGAGGTCTGACATGCAGCCGACCTGGAAGAATGAGATCCGTCACCGAACCGCAGAGACCGAGCAGCCGGAGAATACCACATGCTGTCATGGATGTGGACTGGGAACAGAGTCAGAGCAAAAGCTGAGAGAATCACAGCCCTGACCTGGGGAACCACCACCGTATTGAACTGAGTGCAGAAAGCCATCCCCAGATGACAAAACGACTGAGAAGGGACCAGATCTGACTTCTCCTCGTTGACTCTGAATCCTAGCGACGTGAGCAAGCTCAACAGAGTGTCGACATCCAACTCCAGTAAGGCAGCATTGGAATGCCTCTGGAGGATATTGTCTAGATATGCCGAAGTAGTCACCCGAGACTGTGTGTGATGGAAGGCTATCACATGTGACATCAGTCAGGTGAAGGCCCAAGGAGCCAGGTTGAGGAACTCGCCCCAGAAAAGCAGCGAACCTGAGATAGTTCCGTGACACCCGATGAATCGGAACGTGAAAGTAAGTATCTCGCAGGTCGATGCGGGAAGCAAAAACTCCCTGGCGAATGGAACGGCGAACCGACCTAAAAGTCTCCATGCTGAACTTGGGAGCAATGATAGACTGGTTCAGGATACTCAGATCGATAACCGGTCGGAGTCAGCCGCCTTTCTTTGGCACCAAGAACAGGCGGGAAAAAAACCCCACTGACTGAATGTTCTTGAAGACCTTGATCACCCCCTTGGCTTGGAGATTGTCTGTCTCTGTGGACAAAAGCTTCCGCCGTAAAACATCTGAAGGAAACTGTGGTTGGAAGAGGCACTCTGGACAGAGTGGGGTGCCTTTGGAAGGATATTCGCAGCCCGGACCGAACAACATCTAACACCCAAGGATCGGATGTGATGGTGGCCCAACGGTCTGCGAACTCTGCTATCCTTCCTCCAACCTGAATGAATCGAGGAGAGGACCTTCAGTTTGAGCCCCGAAGAGGCCCGCGAGAGGAGAAACCACCTCCTCTACTGAATGAAGAATCCTGAGACTTCCCTCTAGCCTGCCGACGCTTACCCTTACCCCTTGAGAAAGAAGTAGAAGCGGTGGCAGAAGGATCAGCCTTTTGCTTGACTGAGAAAGCAGAAGGGTATTTGTTAGGCTTTGAACGGTCCCTGACTCCCCAAGAAGGCTGATCAAGCTGACGAAGCAGCAGCTGATCTTTGGAATGACGTAGGACGTCATCCCGGACCGTCGACACGGACGGAACCCATGGAACAGTAGCGGACCTGCCACAGAAGCAGATCAAAGAGCAGCGCGCTGCCCCCAGGAAGGGATTGGCCTGTGTCCAGCACAGAGTCCCTTCGAACTAGTTCCAAAATAGCCGTGTCACAGGCATGCACGTGAGTAGGATGCATGAGCGCCTTGGACAGCACACGCAAAGAGCCTGTACATCGTCAATAGGCAGCTAAGTCAGAGACAACGTGCTCGGAGAGAGAAAGCATACCCAGCATTCCTCCCGATCAGCCCAACATGGACTCCAGAGTCATCATAGGAATGACGGCAGACTTGGGCTTGGAAAGCCCGAGGGAATTGGAGTCCTGATCCAAAACCGTCAAAGTCTGGCAGACTGACGGATTGGCGAAATCGTAGTAACGATAATGCACCGGAGGCAAAATGGTGTCAACCCTGGTGAAGAACGGATCCTTCATAGCCTAGAAACTCAGTTTAGAGTCCAAGGCTGAAAATGCTTCAACCACCTGTACTGACTGGGATGGTTGAAGACGCCCAGAAGCAGGTTGCTCCACAGGCTGTAGGCGCGCGACCGATGATCGCGGCCTGGCTGACACTGTCGGCTGGTTTGCTGATTTGAGATCCGGAAGGAACTCAAACACAAAGTCAAGAGCTGCCCCCATGTCAGAAGACTGCTGGCTCTCAACATCAAGGATGTCTGACTCCTTCCCAGAGTCGGAAGACACATAGCCCATCATGGACAAACCAGCCGACGCCTCCCATGGTGTAGGAACACCAGGGGGATCAGAAAGCGGCCTGTTTCCAATCCCGGGAGGCAGCGCCATAGGGGGTGCCTGGAAACCACTCGCTGCCTCACTGGAAGCAACAGGAAGGCTCTTGGGCAGAACCCGAGTGAGTAAGGCGAGGGCCTCCCTAAGCTCACTGCCCGTACCAGCCAGTTCGACATGGGGACGAACCAGCAAAGTGGCTTCACACCTGACCCTCTTAACCACCAAAGGGTCACGATCCTCCAATACACCCGAAGCGAGGCGACGGGCGGCAGCCGAAACATCTGAGGGCAGACGTGTATAAGGGTATGACACACCCCGAGGATCAACATAGCGGGAACTCAGGAGAGTTGCCGTGGACCTCTGCGGGGCAGAAGGTCCAGGCTGCACAAAAGTCGTTGGTCCCACAAAACTGGTCGTGTGACCCGAATGAGTGGACGGAAAACGCCAATGACAAAACTGTGGTACTCGACGGCGCAGAGACCACAGTAGAGGGTCCGGCCGGCAGCCACTTCCAACTTTGCCGAGTTGAAGTCAGGGAAGGCTGAGGCCGATACCCCCACATCTACACTACCAGACACTGCAGCAGACCAGTGCAGGTATAAAACTGCTATGCTCGATGGCTGAGAGGGCACAGCAGGGGGTTCAGTCGGCATCCACTTCCGACTTTGCCAGGTTGAAGTCGGGGAAGGCTGAGGCCAATACCCCACAACCACACTACAGACATCCCTGCAGACCCTTGCAGGGATAAGCCGAGGCTGGCTAAAAATGGTGCCCGATGACATTGTAGAAGGAACAGCAGTAGCAGCAGATACAACGGGAGCTGTTGGAAATGACGGAAATGGGGAGAGAGCCACCTAGCTCGGCCTCCAAAGGAGGAGTCACAACCCTAGTGACAGCTTCAGATGTTGACTGGAGAGGGCGCATAGTCCTGGGACCAGGCACCTCTTCACCAGAAATCCAACAGCTCCCACAGTATTCACCACGGTAAAAAAAAAAATGCACATCCCCCACGGAAGGGGAATAACTCTCACCAGATGTGGTCGAGTCGGGAGGCCCCGAAACGTCAGCGTCCCCTCCCCCACGCAGATGTGGGAGGAGCTGCACATCCCCCATGAAGGGGGTATAACTCACACCAGACGTGGTCAAGTCGGGAGGCCCCAAAATGACAGCGTTCCACACCACCTGCAGGTGCGGAAGAAACGGCCACGAAAACGCACCAGCATTCCCCACCCCCCACTGGTGCGAGAGGAGCTGCACATCCCCCGTGGAGGGGGTATAACTCACACCAGACGTGGTCGAGTCGGGGGCCCCGAAACGACAGCGTCCCCTCCCCCACGCAGGTTCGGGAGGAGCTGCACATCTCCCATGAAGGGGGTATAACTCACACCAGACGTGGTCAAGTCGGGGGGCCCCAAAATGACAGCGTTCCACACCACCTGCGGGTGCGGAAGAAACGGCCACGAAAACGCACCAAGGCGAGGGCAAAAGGAATTGCCCTAAAGGAACCGAACTGGAAATAACAGAGGTGAGAGCAGAAGAAAAAGGTGAACTCAATAGATACAGAAAGTAGAAGAACACCCTCAACTACGAGAGAAGGTGGCAGAAAAAATAACCAGTGGGTACACGACAGAACCCAGACGGCCGACACGGACCGAAAAAATAGAAATTCAGCCCTCAACAGAGTGAAGAAATCCTGCCCAGACAGTCCCTAATTGACACCTAACTCCAATAACAATTTAAATTTATCAACCGAAAATTTCATTCATTGTCGAACCGCATTGACATGATGTCGAAAAATCATTCGCGAAAACGGAATAATAAATAATATAATGAGAATGTGGTTGAAAATATTAACGAGAATATAGAAAACACAGTCCTGTTATTATACGATCTTCAGATCCATAATCCAGTCACAGGAAAACCATTATCAATGAGTTGAATTATCACTGTATCATAATGCAAAGATGGCGCAACACGTCCACCACGTTGCACGGACAAAAGAAGAATGGTTTTGATTACTGGTTGCGCACTGTTTAACGGAAATTGTGGAATTGTACTAAGGGAAGAGCGTCCCTTACTTGGTGTGCACCGGTGGCGCTCGACCCAGTTTTGGCTTATTTTTTCGTGGTGTTTTTACGCCACTTTTCTTTCCCAAATCTCTTGGGAAAGATTCAAATAGAGAGTATTTTATCTGAGTTAGGTTCTTCCACTGTAGTGCAAGCCTGTAGTAAACAAGGTAGGTTGATAAGAAATAGTGTAATTTATATATTGTCCCATTTAACTGGTTGAGTGTTAACATTATTTTTCAAAGGTGATTTGTTGTAACATGATTATTGTTTTTAAAGATACAATGCTACCAGATTCATAGTTTAGCAAGACTTTGTTCATAAATGTTTTGTTTAAATTTATTGGAGAGTACAATTTTAGGCACAAAGTAGATCTTCTGTTTCTCAGGCCATTTTTTGGTAAAACTGCATGAGGGCAGGTGTTTTTTTATTTTATTTTTTATTTTTGTAATTATTTCTTTGCAGTTAAAATCATTCTTGGTTTGTTTTATGTTTTAGATCTCATAATCTACAGAATAGAATAGGTGGTGGTGTATTTCGTCCCATGAGTGCAACAAGGCTTTGCAGTGCTAAAGCACTGCAAAGCCTTGTTGCATTCAAGGGACAAATTAATCAATTTTATTAACTTGGGTAAAATATCAAGACATAAACCACTTAATTTTCATTTTTTTAAGTTTGCATTGGTTATAAAAAGAGGGCATGCGGCAGCCAAAAGGACCATGTGGGAGGGCCTGAGAAACAGATTTTTAACTTTTTTGGCCTTATAGAAACATTTTTCTTGCTATTGCTTTGCAAGCTAATTCATACATTGTGAAGCCACTAAAGTGGCTTTCAGCACTTTTCAAGAGAGCTTCCAGTATTCAGTTACAGGTTTTAATGGTTTCATATTTGCTTTGATAAGTTATAGCATTAAAAAAATTATCAGTGTGTCAAAAATAGAAGTGTCATTGACTACTAATGAAACAATTTTGATTGGGCCCCACAAAGTAGATCTTCGGTTTCTCAGGTCTTTTTTTGTAAAATTGCATGTGAGCGAGTGATTTTTTATTTTATTTTTATAATGTTCTTGGTTATTTTTATGTTTTAAGCCTCATAATCTACAGAATAGCATGGGTGGTGGTATATTTCGTCTCTTGAGTGCAAGAAGGGACAAATTTATCAATTTTATTAACTTAGTAAACAATTGATAAATTTGTGTCTTCTTGCACTCAAGGGACAAGTTTATCAAATTTATTAATTTGGGTAAAAATATCAACACATAAACCATTGAATTTTGAATTTTTAAGTTTACATTGGTTATAAAAGGTGAGCATGTGGCAGCCAAAAGGACATGCGGGAGGACACGAGAAACCTTTTTAGGCCTAGGCGAAGCATGAAAAAATCATCTTTAACCATTTCGCGGGTCCAAATATGTTACAGATTTATAAAAAAAATTTATTTATTCAAAAAAAGTAGGGGATATTTGATAAAAGTGAGATATATGAAGAAATATATTTATATTTTCATCAGAAAGACAGTTGAGGCATTGCACTGTGACATCTGGCGAATGATTTCAGTGATAGTAGGGTATCTGACAAGCACACATTCCATGCGCTGTGGTGTAGAAGACATGGACGGTCTGTCAGAGAATTTACCACATTCAGTCCAAGACCTCAATACCTTGTAAATCCTCCTTGGTTCGCGAGACTAGTGCAGATCCGACATGGCATACTCCTCACCAAACGTCCAACATCAGCTTGACTGGTGTTATTCCATTCTTTCTGCAGTGCAGCGGCGAGTTCCTGGACATTGGTAGGGGGCTGTTGGTGTTGCCGTAGGCACCTGCCAAGCATATCCCAAATGTGCTGGATTGGTGAAAAGTATGGACTTAGTGCTGGCCAAGGCAGTGTAGTGATGTTCTGCTCCTGGAGGAACTCTGTAGTGATACAGACCCTGTGTGCTCTTGCAATGTCATCTTGGAAAATGAATTGATGGCCATGACATCACGTAAGTTAAAAAATTTATAGTAATTTATATATTTTTTATACTTACCAATGACCCAGACTTAGCTGGTGCTAACTCTAACAAAACCAGGGCCAAACACAAATTTTGCCCCCCAATCCCCAAAATTTGCATCCAAAACAAAAAGAAATCATGTCCTAAAGGACCTCCATACTACGCCTCTACTGCGCAAGCGCAGTGACGCAGTCGTCCCGAAATTGGCGCAAATTATCATTCTTACTGGCAGTGCCTGGTCAGCGCTATGTACTCAGCGGGGAGGCAAGAGTTCCCAACTCCAGGGAGGGCCATCCCCGTCTGGGTCATTGGTAAGTATAAAAAATATATAAATTACTATAAATTTTTTAACATTTTTATACTGTACCAATGACCCAGACTTAGCTGAATAGTAAACAGGCTGGAGGGCCTAGGACATAGAGGAAAATCCAATAAGCTCAACTATATAGTGAAGAGGTAACCCCTTAAGGAGAAAAGGAGTATTAGGCTTTACATGTATCTTTCTTATTTAATATTAAATTAGAAAGATACACTACCCTTAATAATTGAGCACAATAACATTCATGCTCTCTATTAACATCCAGTATAACCCTTATACTAATTATTTTTAAAGCAAGCCAATAAATAAAGTAGTCCAGAGAATTGAGACTCTTTATAATCATTTAAAAGTGTCCGAGTATTGTATATTAAAGCCCGTTTGACACTTGACATATACAAATGCTTCACACCGAGCTACACTTTAAAAATAAGACATGAATGAATTTAAACATTAATATTACACTTTAAAACCATCCCGGAAGCGACTCAGAAATACTGACTTGGAGGAGGCATTCCCTTGCTTTTCACTATAAAGCAGGTGACCTAAGGGAACACCCGCCCCCCCCCCTTCCCCTTGCCCTGGGTCAAACAGCCCAGAGCGAAGAGGGCAGCCGGACGGAGTCACTGCCGGAACAGAAAGCCTGCATAACTATAGTTGCAACTGTTTAGTGGACGACATTCTGAGCAACAGATAACGGATCTAAACAATGCAGGTCTCCAGAAATGGACTCAATATTTCTGAGATAAAAATTCGTAAATGTGGATGGCTGAGACCAATAAGCAGCCTTCATTAAATCTGTAATAGCAACACTATTAGCATAAGCCCAGGAAGTAGAAAGAGCTCTTACTTCATGAGCAGAAATCTTAAGCACAGACTGCTGAGAAGAAGATAAATCTTCATGAGCAGTACGGATAGTTAACTGAATCCATCTAGCAATAGAATGGACTGAAATGTCCTTTCTATTAGGCATCAAAGACAGAAAGAAACGTTTCCGTCCCTTTCTGATAAACTGAGATCTCTGTTTATAGATACGTAGTGCTCTAACAGGACAGAGTAAAGGCCTACGCCCGTCTGAAGACGGAAGAGCCTTAATAACAATAGGTTCCGGATATTTATTAGGAGCCTGATTCTTAGCTAAAAAACCAACATTAGTAGTGAAGGTGATAGTGTTCCCAACACTACGATAATGAGAATCATCCACCGATAGTGCATGAAGCTCACTGACTCTTCTGGCAGAAGAGAAAGCTAAGAGAAAAGCTGTCTTATAAGATAAGAATTTGAAATCTACTGTCCCAAGAGGTTCAAATGGCTTTTCCTTCAATTTAAGGAGAACCCAAGCTAAATTCCACTTAGGAATTAATCTAAGAGTTCTGGGTCTATTTATCGAAAAGTTTCTAACCAACTTCGATAAAGAGACATTAGATCCAATTTGTAAACTATCATGATGTGCATAGGTATCAGATAACATAGATCTATAACCCTTTATAGTAACAGGCTGCAGTTTGATTTCGTCAAACAAGTATACTAGAAAGTTTGCAATGTCTGGTATAGAGGGATCAAATATATCTACAGAATGATCCCTACACCAACGACGAAAAACCTTCCACTTAGCCGCATAGTTTAGCGAAGAGGAGGTCCTCCTACAGTTAGAAATCGCGTCCACTGCTCGTCCTGTAAAGTGCTTGCCATGCAAGAAGGACCGCACAACGGAAAAACGTGAAGGTTGAGACCTTGCGGGTTGTGATGGAGTTGGCGCGATTTCCCCTGCGAAAGAAGATCCTCTCGTGGAGGAAGCTTCCGCGGTAGGTCCCACAACAGACACCTGAGTAGATTTATCCACGATCTCTGTGGCGACAGAGATGCTACCAACAGAATCTTGCATTGAGATTGTTTTATCTTTAGCAATACTTGTTGAATTAACGGCGCTGGAGGATACGCATATCCTATCATTCCGTCCCAAGGGATCGACAGAGCATCTACTGCAAATGCTCTTGGATCCGGACATGGAGACACATACGTCTGCAACTGATTGTTGAGATGTGTCGCAAATAAGTCTATCATTGGCCGTTCCCATTGGTAGCAAATCTGATTGAATACTTGTTTGTTGAGAGTCCACTCCGACGGCAACAAGCGACCCTTTCGTGAAAGGGAGTCTGCTAGCACATTCAGACGACCCGGTATGTGACGGACCGAAAGAAGAACGTGATGTTCTAACGCAAACAGAAGGATTCTTTCCGTTAGATTGAACAACGGAACTGAATGAGTGCCTCCCTGATTCCGTATATACGCCACTACTGTCGTATTGTCGGATAGGATTTGGACATGAGCATCGTGAATAATGTCCATCCAGTGACGTAACGCAAGCCAAATTGACATCATTTCCTTGATGTTTCTGTGCTTGCACAGGAATTGCGGATCCCAAAGACCCTGGCATCTCGAATCCGTTGGGATTAATGATGCACCCCAACCTGTTTCACTGGCATCCGTCATAACGGTAAAACTCGGATCCGGCAACTGCAGTGGAACTCCTTGAGTTAACCACTGAATGTTTGCCCAAGTCTGAATCTCTTGTTTCACTTGATCTGACAAGAGAACGTCTACATCGAGCGAATGAATTTTCACACTCCAATTCTGAGTCAGGAAAATTCGAAGAGGACGTGTGCGTAGCCTCCCCATCGGAATGAGATCCGCGGCGGCTCCGCACAGACCTATCAGTCTCATAAATTCTCTCGCCGTGACTTTGTCTGCGTGCAGACAATAGCGAGCGTAACAACTGACTAATTTCGCTCTGGTTAACGGCAGACGAACGAGATTGTTGTGCGTCTCGAAGCTCATTCCCAGATGAGTGAATGACTTGGACGGCACCAGATCCGACTTCTCCTCGTTTACTATAAAACCGAGACGTCGGAGCAATAGAAGAAGATTCTGAACATCGTTCTGAAGCGTTAACTCGTTGCCGTACCTCTGAAGAATGTCGTCCAGGTAGGCCGACGTTACCGCAGACGAATGAGCTCGGAAGTAGATCATTACCGAGTTCATTACCCGAGTGAAAGCCCAGGGTGCTAGATTCAATCCGAAGCACATCGCCCGGAATTGATACACCACTCCCAGGACTGCAAAGCGTAGATACTTTTGGAATGTCGGATGTACCATGACGTGAAAGTATGCATCTTTGAGATCTATGCTCGTTGCATAATCGTTCACCCGAATACTCGCTCTGACCGATCGAATCGTCTCCATATAAAACTTCAGAGCGACGATCAGCTTGTTTATCCAGCTCCAATCTATGACTGGACGGAACGAGCCGTCTGGTTTCGGAACCAGAAACAGATGGCTGTAGAATCCCGGAGATTCCTGGTTTTCTACGACCTCTACCGCATTCTTCATTAAAAGAGACTGCACCTCTGATAACAGAGCGTCTCTTTTCTGTGGATTTGACGGAAGATGAGTCCACTTTGGACTTCGAGTTAATGGAGGCTTTCGTTTGAAGGATATCTTTAGACCTTCCGAAGTCACTCCTCTCACCCAAGGGTCGTCCGTAATCGACGCCCACTCTTGTGAAAAACTCGACAACCTTCCGCCAACCGGAACGCGATAGAGGTTTAAGCCATCACCTCCTGGACCTGCGAGGCCTGCGGTAGGAGAAACCACGTCTTCCACGACCTGCACCTCGCCTCGTCGACCTCGGGGCGTCCGACCGATTGTCCCGGCCTGAAGGACGTCCCGAACGAGAGTCGCTATCCTGACGGTCTCTCGAATAAGACCAAGAGGACGCACCGGAACCTCTATAGGAACCTCTCTTGGGCGCATTAGACCCAGATGTGCCTGTCTTATTCGTGTCTGCTGTATCCGACTTTTTAGGAGCCGATCTGAACAACAGAGAATCATTAGCTTTCTTTTTAATTTTATCATAAATAGCGGAAAGCTTGCCGTCAAAGAGAAGTTCTCCTGAGACCGAAGCGACTCTAAGAGAGTTCTTCACCTTAGAATCCACTAGTGTGGATGTAGCTAGGGCTGCGTCACGTCTAACCAACTCCAGATTTGCCACTGAAAGGGCGGAGTTACACGTGGAATAAGCTACTGCCCTTGAAAGAAGTCTTAAAGAGGATTGTATATCCTGAAACTCTTCCCCTTGAAGGCGCAGTGATAACGCCTTAGTAAGGTGATCTGCGTAAGATAAGGCATCTAAATTGGCTCTGTTAGACGCAATAGCTGTTTCCAACACCGCGGTTGGAACAGAAGCTGACGACGGTAATGATAGCTCTAAGTCTTCCGCCTCGTCGTCCATACGCAGAGGAACTCTCGGTATACCCTGTCCTGCCGTATCGAATTTATTCCTTGCATTAATGAAAGGCAGGTTGAGAGTATTAGCGGACAAGAAACCTGCTTTCCCCGTCCTGGAAGCAAGTTTAAATATAGCGTCGTTCAATAATTCAAATGTTCTAGCAACATTATTGGACTGCGACGGAAACTCGGGAGCGATGTCCCTGAACCGCTCAAAAAATTCAGAGTCCAATGACGCTATAATTCTCTTGTCCGGAAGCGCAGCAGTCTGGCCCGGAACAACTTGAGGGAGAAAGTGCCGGATGAAGTCCACGGCAGCTTTATGTTGTTCCGAAAGGGATAGCTCCAAGTCATCCGTATCCCTTTCACCATCCGGTCGGACCTCACGATGTTCCCGGTCGTCCGCCCCCGATGCTCCGGCGGAGCGTACCGACCCAGCGCCGTCGGATAATTCTCGATCCGACACCGTTTCTGTCGGCTGCTGGGATGCTGCGATAAGCTGTGCTATCTGCACAAGAATGTCCGGCGTCGAGACCTACGGAGGCACTGCTTCGCCGAGGGCAGCTCCGCATCAGATGGCTCCCGCATACTTTTCCTATGCGAACGTCCGGAGTCCATCGGTCTCGAATCCCTGGCTGCCGGATGGTGTGACCTGGTCGCCGAAGAATCCTTCATCGGCGAAGCTGGTAATATATCGGCGGTCACGCAGCCAATGTGCGGTTGTGTGCGCTGACGAGAAGAGGAAGCCTTAACAGTCTCTGCGGACTGCTTATACAATGGAGCGTCCCGAGCGACGGACGTATGCTCCGCTAAAGACACATTTTGTACCACAACATCTGGTCCCAGATGTTGTTGTACGAGAGAGGGACCTCTCTCGCTCGCGGCCCGGCTGGACCTGGACGAGCTAGGAACCGGACTAAAAGGCTTCCTCCGTTCTCGCTTACTATCCGCCGTCACTGGGTGTGCATCTATTATGTTTATAGTGCTCGCATCACCCAAAATTTCCTCTTGGACCGCATCGGGCAAACCCGGCTGCCGAACCATTCGGTGAATGGACGCTACACCGGGCGAGCTAGCGGACGACATTTGTCTAATCTCCATGAGCACTTTTGCCGCTAGCTCTGAATTCATTTGTGACGACGGACGCACACTTGAAGAAGATAACATGGAAACATCACCCTGTTCTGGTTCCTCTGAAATAGAAACTGAGAGAGTAGAGTGACCTTGTGGAGAAAGAGCCGGCATCGCTCTTTCTCCAGAAACAACATATCGTGACACACGTTTCCAATGTTTCTCATCCCAATGTTCACATATAGGACAGGGATTAATGCGAGAACACTGACTACAATTAATACAATGATCATGAAAGTCAGAGGAAGATTTCTTCCTATTACAATTTGAACAACGTCCCTTCATTGTGAAAGAACAACAATAAGTCCTAGTTACTCGCAAAAACCCCTGACACAAAGATACATAATAACATGATCCATTAATAAATGAAAAAACAATTGCAAAACAAAATAATTTTGAAAAAATATTTTTTCAGAGAAGCCCAAGTTGCTGAAAAGTAACGTTGAGCCCTGATGGATCCGATGGCAAAGTGTGTTCATAAATTTTTAATTTATATAAAATAATTAATGAGACACTTTCGGATAATATAAATGTATCTTATAATGAGATAAACTACCACAAAGGCAAACAGCCCCCCTCAAAAAAGGCTGTTGCCAATGAAAACAAACAGTGTAAACACACTAGAAAACATGACTCCAGGCACTGAAAAAACTGGCCCGGAATCAGTCATCAATTACACTCTATCTGATGCAAAACAGAGACTCCCAGGGGAGAATCTGTAGAACATCAGATGGAAGATGCAGAACACAAACGTTATACTCCCATGGGTGAAAACGTAACTATGGGGAAAATAACAGAAAACATTCTGTAACCAAGCAACTCTCCCAGGAAATTTTAGAAATGAAATTTCTCAAAAATATGCCAAAAGCATGGGAGAATTGCCAGGGGGGACTTTAGAAGGCTAGGGGAGAGGAAACACTGAATAAGCAGTGCAACAATTAGCAAGAATGACAACAAGAGGCCCATGCCTCGAAAATAGGCAACTTAACATAATTTCATCAAAAAATTTTAAGTACAGCCCTGATTATTTTTTGCCACTTCTTTTTCCTCTCCTCCTTCTATCCTCCTTAGAATCACATTTTCTCCAAAAATTACGTGTCTGGCATCCTTTAAACTGAGATTTACAAGCACAAAGATCAGTGAGATGTTGACTGATGAAGGGCCAAACAGAGAATGATAATTGGCGCCAATTTCGGGACGACTGCGTCACTGCGCATGCGCAGTAGAGGCATAGTATGGAGGTCCTTTAGGACATGATTTCTTTTTGTTTTGGATGCAAATTTTGGGGATTGGGGGGCAAAATTTGTGTTTGGCCCTGGTTTTGTTAGAGTTAGCACCAGCCAACTAAGTCTGGGTCATTGGTACAGTATAAAAATATTCCTCATTTTGAACTAAGTTATAATTCGGGCTACCACAGTGAGCCCAATTATGAACCCGGGGACTTGGCTTGAACAAACTTTAATGAATTTCAAAAATGAAAACATTCTATTTCCAATTATTTATTAGATATGATTTTCTTTCCCAGAATTGCCCATTATCAAATACAGCTGATATGGCTTCAAACTTGGCTAATGTGATGCCAATTTCGGCTGATATGATGCCAATCTCGGCTGATATGATGCCAATCCCGGCCGATATGAGCCAAGTTAGAGTTGTTCCAATTGATCCATTACTGTAGGTGCAACCAATTTTTTGCATCAAATTTTCAGTTATTCATTAAACGCATTCAGGAAAATTGGAATTACTAGGCATGGCAGAATGATTTGAAGAGGAGTTTTGTATGATAAGGAATTAATGATGGCAATAAGTAATGATATTGTGGGTGAAAAGAAAGAATAGAGTTGTGCAGAAAGTTCATTGCAAACTAAAACTCAGAGTCATAAGCAGAGATTAGTCAAAGTGGGATAAGAGGTAGTGCAACTATCCAAATATCGTGGTTTCCCAGTAGGGAAGCCGGGACATCAGATAGCTGAACTAGGAGAAAAGGAAACTTTGGTCTTTGTGAAAAGAATGAGAAACAATAACATTCTCAGAAAACCTACAGATCTGAGATGTTTTGTAATTATTTGTTTTTATTTAATAAATAAATCGGTTATTACTTGGTTAGCTTCATATCAGCCGAGATATCAGCCCTCAGTAACTTCACATGAGCCCTCGACCTTTGTAACTTCATATCCGTCCTCAACCTTCATTCTCAGGCTGATATGAAGTTACCTCAGGCTGATATATCAGCCAATATAAAACTAATCAAGTAATAACCTCCAATTAACCCTGTGCACACTGATGTCAAAATATCAAAAGTTTAAGCTGTAAATGTTTTCCCGTAACGCAACTAGGAATTTAATTTAAGCTCTTTCAAACAAGATAGAATTATGGGTTAAAGTTGTTGCTTGAAATTTAAGTAGTTTGACATCAGTGTGCACGGGTTTAATAGCTTGTTATAAACTTCTGGCCCTAATGTTAGGTAATATAGTATCGTTTTCAGGACACTTTCCACTTCTGGGCAATTAGGAATAAATTGTAAAGTCAAATGTTACATGGATTTGTATCATTTTGAATTCTGAAATAACAAGAGAAATGTTGAAAATATACCCTTCAGCAGCCTTTCATACATAGTCCATTCACCAATGGAACTCACCGGAAGTGGAACAGTTCTGTTTTATATATGATGGGCCATTACAGTCTGTGGTGAGACAATACTTGATTTTAAGCTTGTGCATGCTGCTGGCAGATGTTTTTGCCCAGCACTAGGATTCTTTTGTCACTGAAATAAGTATAATTTGGGCACATTTGATAAATTGAATGGACTTTTTCACCATGGATTTATTTTACATTTGGATTATTTTTCATCAAATCTAGTCATGGCTGCTGCACTTGTTATCTGATTTGATGAAAAATATCTTCCAATAGAGAGGGGAATATTGTGTTACAGGTGGACAGCAATAAATGTATGACAGCAATAAACAAACATGTGCCAGTTTTCATCTGAAGCTAAATACATCACTTTTGCTGTACTGTAGTCAGTGCGTTTCACACTGTCATGTACAAGCTGCAAGGAAAGTGAACAAAGTAATCTTAAGAACTGTATCTAAAAAGCCAGATTCCAGCCATCATTTTTGACATGTGAAATAGTCTAGTGGTTTTTGTGTTAAGATTCCCAACTACCAGTTGGTATTGCAGAGGTTTCGATTCCTAGCACGAGATCAAAAAACAAAAATTCTGAATCCTTCCAACACATGACCGTATCCTTCAACACACACACACACACAGACCCATGCTAGTCTCCGTCTGAAGCCCACCAAAGCCCTTTAGCTGGTGTAAGGAAAGTGAACAAAATAATCATGAAAACTTCCATCTAAAAGGTTGGATTCCAGCCATTGTTACTGATGGTGTGCAATGGTCTTGGGGTTTAGGTGCAATGGTCTTGGGGTTTAGGTGCAATGGTCTAGAGGTTTAGATGTTGGACTCCTGATTGCTAGATATGATTGCCAAGGGTTTGATTCCTGACAGGGGATCAGAAACTAAACTTTCTAAATTCTTCCAAAACATGACTGTGTCCTTAAAAATACACACACAAGACCATGCCAGTCTTCATTTGAGGCCAACCACAGAACTTTTGTCACACTGCATTCAGTGTGTTTCATGCTTTCAGGTACCTGACAGAAGGAAAGTACACCAAGTAACTTCATCTAGAAAGCTAGATTCCAGCCATGGTTTTTGACGGTGTGCAGTGGTCTAGTGGTTTGGGTGTTGGACACCTGATTGCAGGCAGAGTTGCCAAAGGTTCAATTCCCAGGGGGTGGGGATCAGAAACCAACTTCTAAATTCTTCCAAAACATGATATTGTCCTTGAAAATAATCTTTTGTTCTCGCTGGAGCTTCTTATGTTTTCTTCTCAGTTAACTATATATTTATTTATTTATTTATTGTTGTTTAAGGTCACATACTTTTGCACAATGGCTAATCATGACCACAACATGAAGATAAATTCAAGGTCAGTCAATCGTTCATACCCCATGTTGCCTATTTTAGAGGACTTTCACCCCAAGCATTAGTGACTGGGTCCTATTTTACCAGTGAAACAGAGCTTGTTTACCACAGTAAACAAGCACTGCTTCACTTCCCGGGCATCCCACGGGGGTCTCAGTTAACTGGCAGAGCACTAAATTATTTCTGATCAGCAAAATTTGTTTACATGTCTTTGCCTGGTCACAATTTATGGACAAGTGCCTTTGGGCACTCTCCCATAAATTGTAACAAAGCAAATCCTTGCAAATTAAATAATTTCACTTTAAAGATGACATGAATCATATCCACAGAATATTGAGCCTTTAAGTTGTGAAATCCGCACTTCAGAGCAAAGCCCAAATATGGGCTTCCAGCACTCGGCCAGTAAATACTCGGAAAATGCAGTAAAATGATCAAAGTCAGAATTTATTCATATTTATTATTTATTTATTTGGGTTTAATGTCACTTTCGACAGACAGGGTCACCTCGTGTCACACAGTTTTATGGGTGGAGAGTACCTGGAGAGAACAACTGAGCAACGACGAGTAAATGCCAGACTCTACAATGTACTAACTGTGCAAACAGGGTTAGCATTGGTTGAAGAAAAGTGCATCATCAATGTGCAGTATGCCTTAGTACACAGCACTACTGTGCCCCCAAGTGGGCAATCAGGATGAAGTGCCTTGCCCAAGAACACAATGCTGTTACCCCTGGCAGGGCTTGAACAGTGGACCTTTAGTAACAACTGAGCCACCATGCTCCCAAAATCAGAATTAGGCCTTAGGCTAATTGAGATTGTTGATAGGCATGCAAATAAAATTACAATGACAAAATTACTGAAAAATATTTTGTTGATTGAGAAAGAAAAATACCCAATACCAGAGATGGGCAGTATTGGAATTTGAGGTTTGGTATTGGTTACAATATATTTAGAGAGGGGGGGGGGGGGATACTGCAAGTATCAGTTCAGTATTCGCTATCTGACTTGACACATTTGCAAACAGTGCCAAAGGGGAATTTGCACAAGGAAAATACAGAATACGTTCTTATTGTATCATTCTACCACGATGCTACAAATTCACCCTTCAACTGTTATCCAGTCTCAACAATGTCTTATAAGTATCAAATGTATGAAAATGTGAAAAAAATTCAGACAATTTTGACATTCAATGATGGGTTCTATTTTTCGGTATCTCCATGATATTGGTATTGGTTTGGTTTTTCAGTATATTGCCTATCTCTACCCAATACAAAGAAATCTATTATACGACATGCCATTAGTTATGTTTTATGCATATCAGTAAATGCAGAGGAGAAACAAAAAAATTGGGGGGGGGGGGGGAGGGGGGGAGGGGAAAATAATTGATTAACAAGAAGGACGCCAACGCCCTATAGCTCACCAACATTCCTCTTTGATAGTAACTTTGGCAAACACAAGAACTGTATCAAACAGGCTCATAACATGCGACAAAGCTTACCTAAACACAACCTCTTAAAAGTAAAACACAGAAACTGACATAAACACTAAGTTAAGCATGAAATTCTGAGCTAAACAGAAAACTAAACGCAACTAAAAATGTCAAGAAAAATGTTTAAAATGCAGGGTATGAGGAGTTAATCATGGAACAATGATACTGAGGAACATGTATGATGAATATAAGTGCCATTGGAAGAGAAGGAGCACAGCAGCTGACCTAAACACTTAGTTAAACATGAAATTCCGAGCTAAACAGAAAACTAAACGCAACTAAAAATGTGATGAAAAACATTTAAAATGCAGGGTATAAGGGGTTAATCATGGAACAATGATACTGAGAAACAAGTATAATGAATATAAGTGCCATGGGAAGAGAAGGAGCACAGCAGCTGACCTAAACACTAAGTTAAACATGAAATTCTGAGCTAAACAGAAAACTAAACGCAACTAAAAATGTCAAGAAAAATGTTTAAAATGCAGGGTATGAGGGGTTAATCATGGAACAATGATACTGAGGAACATGTATGAGGAATATAAGTGCCATGGGAAGAAAAGGAGCACAGCAGCTGACCTAAACACTTAGTTAAACATGAAATTCCGAGCCAAACAGAAAACTAAACGCAACTAAAAATGTGATGAAAAACGTTTAAAATGCAGGGTAAGAGGGGTTAATCATGGAACAATGATACTGAGAAACATGTACAATGAATATAAGTGCCATGGGAAGAGAAGGAGCACAGCAGCTGACCAAAACACTAAGTTAAACATGAAATTCTGAGCTAAACAGAAAACTAAACGCAACTAAAAAATGTCAAGAAAAATGTTTGAAATGCAGGGTATGGGGGGTTAAACATGGAACAATGATACTGAGGAACATGTATGAGGAATATAAGTGCCATGGGAAGAAAAGGAGCACAGCAGCTGACCTAAACACTTAGTTAAACATGAAATTCTGAGCTAAACAGAAAACTAAACGCAACTAAAAATGTCAAGAAAAATGTTTAAAATACAGGGTATGAGGGGTTAATCATGGAACAATGATACTAAGGAACATGTATGATGAAAATAATTGCCATGGGAAGAGAAGGAGCACAGCAGCTGACCTAAACACTAAGTTAAACATGAAATTCCGAGCTAAACAGAAAACTAAACGCAACTAAAAATGTCAAGAAAAATGTTTAAAATGCAGGGTATGGGGGTTAATCATGGAACAATGATACTGAGGAACATGTATGATGAATATAAGTGCCATTGGAAGAGAAGGAGCACAGCAGCTGACCTAAACACTAAGTTAAACATGAAATTCCGAGCTAAACAGAAAACTAAATGCAACTAAAAATGTCAAGAAAAATGATTAAAATGCAGGGTATGAGGGGTTAATCATGGAAAAATGATACTGAGGAACATGTATGATGAATATAAGTGCCATTGGAAGAGAAGGAGCACAGCAGCTGACCTAAACACTTAGTTAAACATGAAATTCTGAGCTAAACAGAAAACTAAACGCAACTAAAAATGTCAAGAAAAATGTCTAAAATGTAGGGTATGAGGGGTTAAATCATGGTAAAATGATAATAATCATCATATAGCAGCATTATAAAAGCCATGATATGGAAATAGGGCAAATAAGTGACCTAAACAGAAACTTTAACATTATTGGACACGTACGCTGACGCCGACGCCGACGCCGACGATCGAGCCATTCCATAAGCTCACACAACTAAAGTTGGTGAGCTAAAAACAGATCTTACCTGTAATTGGATGGACAAGGAACAATGGTTTCTCTCCTGACTTTCCTTTGTTTAATGGCTTGATCAGCTTCTCAGAGTCAGTGAACAGCGATTTACTTGGAGAAAAAAATGATTTATTCCCAACATACAGAACATCCACCTGTTTCAATGGTGTTTTACTGATACTTGAACAACTCTGTCTAAAGCTTTGTCTTGGTCCAGTATGACTGAATGGATTCAGCCTAGATCCAAGTTTACCTTTCTGCAATGATAAACAAAAATGTTGTGCTTCAAAGTGTGAATATTAACCCTTCCAATACAGGTTGATGTCCAAGATGGTAAGGTTACATTCACCATCTATGACTAAATTGTGACCACAACAAACGTTTGAAATCATGTTTATCCAATTTTTTTAGAATCAGGTGCCTACTTTGATCCTCAACCTAGGGAGCATGGTGGTTCAGTGGTTATGGCACTGAACTTCAAACCGAAAGGTTCACAGTTCGATCCCAGCTGGAGTAACTATGTTGTGTCCTTGCGCAAAGCACTTAATCCTGATTACCCACATAGGGGCATGGTGGTGCTGTGTAAGGCATATCGCACTTCAATGGTGCGCTTGTTTTCAACAAATTCTACCCTGATTGTGTGGAGTTAGTATGCTGGTGAGTCTGACAGTTATCTGCCACTGCTCAGTGGTTCTCACCAGGTACTCCTAACTTTCTCCACCCATAAAACTGTCTGACACGAGGTGACTCTAGCTGTTGAAAGTGTTATTAAACACCAATAAATAAATAAATACTATACTAAGTGAATTAAGGGTATATGCCCATACAGTTTACAAACTGAGCAGTTGAAAAAAAGTTAGGCTTCAAAACATTTCAACCAAACCATACCATGTGACCCCTCATTAGAATGAGCTCGATGAGCCGGTCAGATGTTATGGTCTTGTGAAATGTTTTATCAAAATTTAAAAAAATATAATTAAAATAAATTTTGATATTGTGTGAGTTCACCAAGCATGACTAGAAGATGACACTTGGAAATATGGAGCACAAAATGCTTGGGTTGTGTTGTATATGATGACAGCTGTCACCATCTATGTCAAGTAAGTTAGGTGCAACATCTCTATGTCGTTTCTTAACATCTGATTTTGAACCCCTCATGATATTGCAAGAAACCATTTAAACCGAAATGAGATTGTTGTGTGGCATTTGTTTTTATTCCAAAAGACTGAGCAGTTTCTCAATCAAATAGAGTCTGACTGTCGACTCTAATGGTACAAACAGAAGAGAAATGTTCAACAACTTTTTTTCAAGAGGAGCAAAAATAGCTGACAAGAATAGCCAACACTTTTCTGTGATTTGAACTGCTTGTCTCATCAAAATTGAGGGAGAAAATATTGTGTCTAAATATTTTGTGTGGTCTCATTTTCAAAACTTTTTACTAAACCGTGTTTCATTTTATATGAGGTGGAAGTCCTGTTCATACTTAGCTCCACTTAGAGCCTGCTTACCTTTTGCTAAGGTGTATGTGACATCAGTTAGTACCGGAGCCATTGTAAAGGGCAAGTTGTGCTCTGCAATTGTTCCCAAAATTAAATTCTCTAACTTCACCTGACAATAATTAACAGGCACTGCTGGTCAAATTGCTAATTGGTCTGAATATGAGGTGGACAAAACCGTATCCACAGTTGAACTTGTTGCTACAGTAATCTTCCCTCCATATGATATTTCTCATTCCACATTCCGGCTTGTCATTTTGAAAACTGCAGGAGGGCCATTATGGTTCACCTCAAATTACCCCAAGAGGGCCATTTTGGGTTCGCCTAAAATGATCCCAGGAGGGCCATTTGTGGTTTGTGGGGGCAAGTTTGTTTCAGCCTGCTAGGTAGACAACTAATATCATTTTAAGGTACATGGTTTGTGTAATTATGATGTATGTCATCATGTAATGTATAGATGCAGGCTTGAATATTTGGATGCAAGGTACCAGGTTACCCATGACACTCACTAACAGTGTTATAGTTATATTGCATCCATATAACCAAGCCCGTATCTATACATTACATGATGACTATACAAGCCAGTGCACTGTGCTCACCACCAGATACTGATAACTAGGGGCAAATCAATCAGATTTGGGGATGAATCATCCCGGCTTTGAATTTGGGACGAAACGTCCCAGGTGAATCGTCAGGGTTCGAACTGACTGGGGGATGATGCATCCTGTAATCGAGCGTGACACGAGAGTTGTCACAGTCTGATGTACAATGTAATAACTAATTACAACTTTGGAAGACCTCTCACTCGTATTTGGAAAATTACTTACTTCTCTGGGTGACTCTACAAACTTCACATATTGTGCTTTGTTACCTCCTTCAATCCGCAAAAATTGCCGTTTCAGATGGCAGATTTTAAGGTGCCTTTGACTGCATTAATGGGCCGCAGAAATCGGGGTTAGGTGGCTGTGTAACGTCCATGGAATTTTGAACTCAGGCGGGCGACTGCAGCCTGGGGCGATCACTGCCTCAAAATGACAAGCCTGCACATTCTTGTTAAACTTGAAACACCCTTCAAAGACACTTGATAATAAATAGTTAGATGACCTAACTTAAGCAGCCTTTCTGTGAATGTGGCTATCACAGTGTCATTCCAAAGATTTTCCACCATTCCCACCGTAGTCGATTTCATGGATGAACAAAACAGCCTTTGCCTGGTATATCAATTTTGCAAATAAATTCTCGAAAAAAAAGACTTTTCCCTTCTCTCACTTTTACTGGCCGGTCAAGCCAATCCCAGCTAAACTGATTCTTAACTGTCCGGCCAATATCCTTGATACGTTGTTCCTCTTTTTTGTCCAAAATTGACATCTTGTTGGCAGTAAAAACACATGGCGTTCCAGGTCACAAGATAGAGTTGCATCCCTTACTCTAGTTGAAATTTAAAGATAATAAGACAGACGACCCCACTTTATTTCACCCAATGTAAACTCGGTGCACCTTTTACGTTTTTTTTTTAATTTTCTTCGTAATTTTTCGATTTTTTTTTTTTTTTAAAGTTTCAAATGGTGGAAATCTGGCAATTGGCAGAAATTTCTCACGTCTGGTCAAGTATTGATTCAGTTGGTCATTTATTAGTAAAGTTAATACAATCATTTTGCAAGACAAAATTTACCTTGCACATTTCTATTGTATCCCAATTCACAACAAGAGTAAATGAAAGTATCAATGACACTGTAGCTTAACTTGACTGTGTGTTGTGTTTGATGAAAAGGATAATGTTCAAAGGATATGCACACCTCTGGTATATGTACAAACATCCTGTGAAATGAAAATGTCCTAGTTTGAAAACTATGAGAGGAGTTAGCTGGAAAACAATGTACCCTTTATGCAGATGGATGGACGGATTAACAACAGATGGATGGATGGACAGCACCCCAAACCCGCCCCCCAACCCCCTCAAACAAAACAGTCTGAGGCAAGTTCTGTGGAAGTAGTCCCCAGACCTTTCAAGTCTGTCATTTTGACAGAACAGAACAGAATTTTATTCGAAGACTGCAGTTATATACAAGTATAATGAATACAATAGGATACAGATAGTTATTAACATCTTCAGGAGGCGACATGGCCTATTTGGCCATTTCCAGTTGCTTCCCAGAAAAAAATAAAAATAAACAAAACAAAACAAAAAGGAGTAAAACTGGTTAGATATTGATAAATTCCTATACTTTTTTTTAGTAATATTTTGTCGATAGGATATATATAAGACACTAATGTTTATAATATGCTATTACTTTAAGCGGTCATGGTACAGTGCATACATAATTATAGAGTGGACTTGTGTTTAAAAACATACTGACATTGAGTGGATAAGACAGACATTGAGTAAATGTAACAAGTAATTTGTTTTTGAGCCATTAATTCCTCCACATGCACACACACATATATACATGGACCCATATATATATATATATATATCTATATATACAAACATATGCCCATGTATACATGCATGCATACATACACACATCACACACATGTATTATGTACGTACACATATATATACTTAATGAGCCATCTTGTTGGGCGTTATGTTTCGTGTGGAGGTACCTGGCTGCTGTAAAGGAGAATTTATTGGACAGATAGCATCATTAGCAAAACACAGGGCAATCTGCATTAGGTTAACTCCTATATATATATATCTTGTCAGTTTCTACAATCTAAGCAGCGCGGATTGCTGCATACGGCAGACGTTTGATACGCACCCACAAGTTTGTTGTAAAGAATTTTCTTGAATAAATATCTGGGTTGTACAGGTTTTAGTTGATTGTCAAGTTCGTTCCATATGGCTGGTAATTTATGCTTTGGCAGGTTTGCACTGAAATTTGTTCGAGGCTTGTCATGATGAATTTGAGTATATCTGGACTGTCGAGTATTAGTAACGCATGATTTAATCTTGAAGATGTCATTAAACGACATGGGTAGACTTCTATTTATCAAGTCAAACATAAAGAGTGTTGATCGCACTGTGTACAGATCTAAAATATTGGACTTTGGGAATAAAGGGTCAGTGTGACAGTTGTACTTGCCACGATTTATAATGTGAATTGTACGGTTTTGGAGTGTTAGTAATTTTTTGCATGCTGAGGATTGTCCCCATATTTCAATTCCGTACAGGATGTGGCTATGGATTAGAGAGAAGTAAATTTGTGTCTTGGTGGCGAGAGGCAGTATGTTTTTGACCTTCCTGATCACAAAGATGGCTCCAGATAATTTAGTACATACGTGGGCTATGTGATCTCTAAAGGTAAGCTTTTCATCCAGGAGAATACCAAGAAATTTAACATTTTTTTCTATCTCTGAATTGCTTCTTAATCTTATCATGTTTCCATTTATTTTAATATATCTATTTCCTAGTTGTACTTTTGTGTTTGTGGGGCGAATTAACATGTACTTAGTTTTATCTGCATTAACCCTTTACCCAACAAATCGCCCGCATCCGTCCGCATATGCCAATTCAGCAGTTGAAAAAATATTATTTTTCGAAAAAATTTCAACAAAACCATTTCATGTGACCCCTCGTTGGAGCGAGCTCGTTCAACAAGGGGTCACATGATATGGTTTTGTTGAAATTTTTTGAAAAAATTGAAAAAGTTAAAAAATTTATAGTAATTTATATATTTTTTATACTTACCAATGACCCAGACATAGCTGGTGCTAACTCTTAAAATATAGGGCCAAACACAAATTTTGCCCCCCAATCCCCAAAATTTGCATCTAAAACTAAAGAAAACATGTCCTGAAAGGCCCTCCACACTTCGCCCCTACTGCGCATGCGCAGTGTCAAGGACGTTCCGAAATTGGCGCCATTAATCATTCTAATAACCAGTGCCTGGTAAGCGCTATGTACTCAGCGGGGAGGCAAGAGTTCCCAACTCCTGGGAGGGCCATCCCCGTCTGGGTCATTGGTAAGTATAAAAAATATATAAATTACTATAAATTTTTTAACATTTTTATACTGTACCAATGACCCAGACATAGCTGAATAGTAAAAAGGCTGGAGGGCCAAGGACATAGAGCAAAATGGAATACGCTCAATAAAATAAAATAGAGTCATCCCCTGTAGGGAAAAGAAGTAATAGGCCTTACATGTATCTTTCTTATTTATGATAAATTAGAAAGATACAACACCTTCCAAAAATTGAGCTTCATACATCCATGTACTCTATTAATATCCAATAATCCTTATACTAATAATTTTTAAAGTAAGCCAATAATAAAGTAAGTCTAGAGAATAGAGACTCTTATACTCCTAAAAGTGTCTGAGGATTGCATAATCATGTCCGTTGACATATGCAATATTCAAAGGCTATACTTTAAAAACTAAGACTTGAATGAATTTTATTAACTTAAACTTCTCACTAAACAACCATCCCAATAACAGCTCAGAATTACTAACTCCGGAGGAGGTATCCCCTTGTTTTCATAGTAAAAACAGGTGACCCAAGGGAACACCCTCCCCCCCCCTTTTTCTTGCCCTGGGTCAAATAGCCCAGAGCGAAGAGGGCAGCCGAACGGAGACACTGCCGAAACAGACAGCCTACCTAGCTATAGTAGCAACTGTTAAGAGAATGACATTCTGAGCAGTAGATAATAGACCTAACAATAGAGGCCTCCAGAAATGGACTCGATATTTCTGAGATAAAATTCATGAATGGATGGCTGAGCGCAATGAGCAGCCTTCAAAAATCTATAATAGCAACACTATTAATGTAAGCCCAAGAAGTAGAAGAACTCTTACTTCATGAGCCGAAATCTTAAGCACAACTGCTAAGCTAATGATATACCATAAGCAGTACGCTAGTTAATAGAATCCATTAACAATAAAATGGAGCGTAACGTCCTTCTACTAGACATCAAAGACAGAAGAAGCTTACGCCCTTGTAATAAACAGATATCTGTTTATAAATACATAAACTGTACCCGGAAAGAGTAAAGGCCTATGCCCATACGAAGACGGAAGGACCTTAAAATAATAGGTTCCGGATAATAGGAGCCTAAATCTTATGCAACAATCCAACCTAAATAGTAACGGAAGTATTGATTCCGAAAATATGAAAGTGAAAATCATCCATCGATAGTGCATGAAACTCACTGACTCTACAGTAAAAGAGAAACCAACAGAATTACTGTCTAAAAGGTCAGAATTTGAAAACTACTGTTTCCAGAGGCTCAAATGATTACTTAGCTAAATAAGAACCGAAGTTAAAATCCGTATAGGAATTTAATCTAAAGATTCTAAGTCTATTTATCAAAAAGTTACTAACTGACTTAGATAAAGAGACAAAAGACTCAATTGTAAACTATAGTAGAGTGCATAGGTATGAGGTAACATAAACCTATAACCTAAATAACACAGGCTGCAGTAGATCTTGTGAAACAAGTATACTAAAAAATAGCAATGAGTAGTATGGAGGGATCAACCATATGAACATAATGATCCCTACACCACGACGGAAGAGCCTCCACTTTAGTCGCATAGAATAGCGAAGAAGAGGATCTCCTATAGTAAGAAATCGCGTCCAAAGCTCGTCCAGTACAGTGCATACAATGCAATACGGACCACACAACGGAATACATGAAGGTTGCGACCTTGCTGGTTGTGATAAAGATGACACGATTTACCCAGTGAAAAAAGATCCTCACATAGAGGAAGATTTCACGTTAAGATCCACAGTAGACAAGAGAGTAAATTACTCATGATCTCTGTGAAGATAGAGATGCTATCAACAGAAATGTATAGTGGTTGTTTATCTTAGCAATACCTGCTAAAACAACAGCGCCGGAGGATACGCGTATCCTATCATTCCGTCCTATAGATCAATAGAGCGTTAACAGTATTAGCTCAGAGATCTGGACAAGCCAACACATACGTCTGCAATTGATTAGCAAGCTGTGTCATAAATAAAACATCATTGGGCGCTCCCATAGATAGCAAATCTGATTAAATACTTGTTTGTTGAGAGTCCATTCTGACAGCAACAAGCGACCCGTAAGAGAACGGGAGTGCGATAAAACAATCAGACGACCCAGAATATGACGGACCAAAACTGAACTTGGTGTACTATAACCAACAGACGGATTCTTTCCATTAAATTGAATAACGGAAACGAAAGAGTGCCTCCCTGGTTCCGGAGATACGCCACTACTGTCGAATTAAAGGACAGGAATTTGGGCATGCGTTTCTGAATAATGTTCATGCAATGACATAAAGCAAGCCTAAAAAACATTATTCCGCGGAAGTTAAACTGATAGCTAAAAGACTGCGGAACCCAAAGACCCTGGCACTTCGAATCCGTAGGGATCAGTATATATCCCAATCTGTTTGACTGGCAACCGTCATAACAGCCACACTCGGGTCCGGCAACTGCGGCGGCACTCTCTGAGTCAACCACCGAATGTTTGCCCCAGTCTGAATCTCTTGTAACACTAGATAGACAAGAGAATGTATAATTCAAGCAATTCATGGATTGCCGGAAAGTTGCCGTCGAAGAGAAGCTCCTCCGAGAACGAAGCGACTCTGAGAGAGTTCTTAACCTTACTATCCACGCGTGTGGATGTAGCTAGGGCTGCGTCACGTCTAACCAACTCCAATCAGCCACTGAAGGGCGGAGTTATACGTGAACAAACTACTGCCCTCAAAAGAAATTACATTGAGAATAATATCCCGTAAATCTTTTCTTGAAGACGTAATGATAACGCCTCAGTAAGGCGGATTACGTATAATAAAGCGTCTAAGTTAAGTCTACTATACATAATGTCGTTCCCAACATTGAAATTGGAAAAGACATAAACGGCGAAAAAGAATATATGCAGTCTTTAATCACCGTCTAGACGCATATGAACTCTCGGTATGCCCTGCTCTGCCAAAATAAACTATATGTAAAAAAGATAAAATGGCAGAAATGAGCCACGCGGACAAGAAACTAAACTATCATGCTTAGTAGCAGGCTTGTATATATATATAAATATATAGCGTCGAAAAATAAAACACATGTTGTAATGACAATATTGGACTGCGTCGGTAAGTCAGGGACAAAGCCCCTGTACCGATCGAAAAATCCGAGTCCAATGATGCTATAAGTCTCTTATCCAAGATCGCAGCAATGAAGTCCGAAAAATAATCACTGGAAGAAATGCCAGAAGATAAGAAAGGCATCTTCCAATACTACTAAAGGGAAAACTCGAAATCTTTCGAATCCCTTTCGCCATCCTGTCGGACCCTATAAAGCGTTCGGTCGTCCGTAGCTTGATGCAACCGCGGACCGCACCGACCCAGCGCCGTCGGATAATTCCTGATTCGACCGAGAAACCGTCAATTGCTGGGATGCTGCGAAACAACTGTGCTAACTCGGATAGCACGTCCGTCACTGAGGCCTGAGGAGCAGCGGTCTTACGATGCATTGCCGCAGGATCGTTACCCCGTGCATACTTCCAATATGCGAGCGAACGGAGTGTATAGGCCTCGTGTCCCTTGGCTACCGGATGGCGCGACCTATTCGCTGTGGAATCACTGAATGCCGAAACTGATCGGATACTCGAGGTCACGTAGCCAATGTGCGGTCGTGTGCCCTGCTGTGAGGATGAGGAAGCATTAAAGACAGTCTCTCGGACTGTCAATATAACGGAGCGTCCCGAGCAACGGACATATGCTCCGAATGTAAAATATCTGAACCACAACATGCGGTCCCCTATGTTGTTGGCTTCCTCCGATCTGTCCTCAATCTGCCGTCACTGGGTGAGTACTAAAGTAATTAAAGTGCTCGCATCACCCAAATCTCCTTCCTAGACCGCAACGGACGAACCCGGCAGCCGAACCATTCGATGAATGTACGCTACACCGGGTGAGCTAGCGAATGTCACTCCGTAAGCGATAGACATATTCCATGAGCACATATTGCCGCTAACTCTTAACTATGACGACAGAGGCACACTTTTGAAAGACATCTCCATAACTCTTCGAACAAGAAACCAGAAATGCTTGGATAGCAAGCATAAAATAATAATATATATAGCGTCGTTCAATAATTCGAAAGTTTGTGTGACATTATTGGACTATGTCGGAACTGAGGGACGATGTCCCTGAACCGAACCAAAAATTTCTAAGTCCACCGACGCTATCAGTTTCTTATCCGGCATCGCAGCATATGTTGTTCCGAAAGGGAAAGCTTGAAATCCACCGAATCCCTTTCGGTATCCCGTCGGACCGGATGAAAATTTTCGGACGTCCGTACCCGCTTCCGCGGAGCGTCCCGACCCAGCATCGTCGGATAAAATATATGCGACAGATTCAGTTGATGCTGGGATGCTGCGATAAACTGTGCTATTAAGGAAAGCACGTCCGTTCCCGAGGCCTGTGCAGTAGCGGACTTACGATGCATTGCCGCTGGAAGCTCCGTGTACGTTGACTCCCGCACACTTCCTATGCGAACGTCCGGAGTCTGCAGTCCTCGAGTCCCCGGCTACCGACCCAGCGCTGTCGGATAATTCTCGATCCGACACCGTTTCTGTCGGCTGCTGGGATGCTGCGATAAGCTGTGCTATGTGCACAAGAATGTCCGGCGTCGAGACCTGCGGAGGCGCAGACTATCGCTGCTTCGCCGAGGGTAGCTCCGCATCAGATGGCTCCCGCATACTTCCTATGCAAACGTCCGGAGTCCATCGGTCTCGAATCCCTGGCTGTCGGATGGTGTGACCTGGTCGCCGAAGAATCCTTGATCGGCGAAGCTGGTAATATATCGGCGGTCACGCAGCCAAGGTGCGGTCGTGTGCGCTGACGAGAAGAGGAAGCCTTAGCAGTCTCAGCGGACTGCCTATACAACGGAGCGTCCCGAGCGACGGACGTATGCTCCGCTAACGACACATTTGTACCACAACATCTGGGGCCAGATGTTGTTGAACGAGAGAGGGGCCTCTCTCGCTTGCCGTCCGGATGGACCGGAACGAGCTATGAACCGGACTAAAAGGCTTCCTCCGTTCTCCCTCCGATCCGCCGTCACTGGGTGTGCATTAAGTTAATTTTATAGTGCTCGCATCACCCCAAAATTCCTTCTAGACCGCAACGGACGAACCCGGCTGCCGAACCATTCGGTGAATGGACGCTACACCGGGCGAGCTAGCGGACGTCAAAGGCCGTCGAACCTACTAGGGTCCTCTTAGGCAATTGGCGTATTACATGAGCACTTTTCCGCTAGCCCTTCATTAATTGTGACGACGGAGGCACACTGTTGGAAGACATCACAGATACATCACCCTAATCTTGATCGTCTGAAATAGAAATTGATAAAGTAGAGTGACCCTGCGGGGAAAGGACCGGAGTGTCCAAATCCCCAACAACATACCGTGACATACGCTTCCCATATTGTCATCGAAATCATACGATACAGAACAGGAGTTAATGCGAGTACACTGACCACATATAGAATGATAATAAGGTCAGAGGAAGACTTCCTCTTAAAACAATTGATCAATATCCTTTCAATGTGAAAAGAAAACAAGTCCTGGTACTCGCACTAACCCCTGGCAATCAAAATACATAATAATAATATGATCCATTAATATAGAAAAAATAATTGAAATCAAAATATTTTGAAAAAATATTTTTTCAGAACAGCCCAAGTTTCTGAAAAGTAACGTTGAGCCCCAATGGATCCCAAGCCTAAGTGTGGACAAAAATTTTAAAAATATTTTAAACAATTTATTCAACACTTACGAACAATAATAATGTATCTATTTATGATTAAAATAACATAAAGATATTATTATTTAGAAATCCCCCCCTCACACAGAGGGCTGTTGTAAATGTAAACAATGAGTGTAAAAACACTAAAATAAGACTCCAGGCACCCAGGCCCGAAATCAGTTACCAAAAATACACCATCTGATGCAAAACAGAGACTTCCAGGGAAGAAACTGCAGAACATCAGATGGTAGATGCAGAACACAACGCCTAACCACCCGTAGGTGAAGACGTAAACATGGGGAAAGAACAGAATTCATTCTGTTATTCAGCTAAAACTCCCAAGAAATTTTAGTAATAATAATTACAGAAACTATGCCAAAAGCATGGGAGAATAGCAAGGGGGAACTTAAAGGACAGGGAGAGAGGAAAAACACTTGAAAAAACAGTGTAACTAAATAATCAGAATGACAACAAAATGGCTGCTGCCTTGAAAATAGGTAACTTAACATAATTTCATTAAAAAATTTTAAGTTACAGCCCTGATAATATTCTGTCACACATTCTTTTCCTCTCCTCCTTTTCTATCCTCCTTAGAATCACCATTTCACTAATATTTATGTGTCTGGCATCATTTAAACTGAGATTTAAAAGCACAAAGATCAGTCAGATGTTAACTGATGAAGGGCCAAACTTAGAATGATTAATGGCGCCAATTTCGGAACGTCCTTGACACTGCGCATGCGCAGTAGGGGCGAAGTGTGGAGGGCCTTTCAGGACATGTTTTCTTTAGTTTTAGATGCAAATTTTGGGGATTGGGGGGCAAAATTTGTGTTTGGCCCTATATTTTAAGAGTTAGCACCAGCTATGTCTGGGTCATTGGTACAGTATAAAAATATGATATATAAAATAATAAATTGTGATATTGTTTGCGTTGGGAAAAGGGTTAAGGCAGAGGTTATTAGCTGAGCACCAATTGCTTATTTTGTCGATTTCCTTGTTGACTTCTAGGAAAAGAGAGTCAAGATTGTGTCCTGATTTGTATACTGTAGTGTCAGCGGCAAACAAGAAAAGTTTAAATGTTGTTGAATTTGTAATATCATTAATATATATTAGGAAAAGTATGGGACCTAAGATGGAGCCTTGGGGGACACCAGACGTAATTACCTTGGGACTTATGACCTTGAAAACTAACATACTGCCCCCGTCCGGTCAAATAACTTCTCAACCAATCATTAGCTATACCTCTGATTCCGTAATAATCCAATTTTTTGAGAAGAGTATTATGGTTGATGGTGTCGAATGCCTTACATAAATCTAGAAAAATGGGTAAAGTGCATTCTTTTGTCATTTTTTTGAAGCCACATCATGAAGGAGATGTAGTATCGGGTGCACAGAAGAATGTTTTACTCTGAAGCCGTATTGGTATTCGTAGAAAATGTTACATTGGTTCAAGAATGATGTTAACCTAATGCAGACTATCTTTTCAATGACCTTTGAGAAAACCGGAAGTAGACTAATCGGCCTGTAATTAAGAAATTCTTGGGGGTTACCGCTTTTATATACAGGTATAACCTTCACTATTTTCATTTTTGTTGGAACGATTCCCGCTTCTAGTGAGTTATTTATTATGTAACATAATGGTATTGACACTTCCTGAATGGTTTCTTTTAGAATTTTTGTTGATATATCATCACAGTCTATGCAGGCTTTAGATTTTAACTTTTTGACAACTGATTTAATTTCCTGCGGGTTAGTTGATGCCATAAAGTATTATGTTGTTTAGTTTCTTTCTATATAGTTTATTTTTATTTTTGGAAGACTGTATAGGCCATGCATCATCCACGGTTGATGTTTGATATGTTGTTTGTTAGCATTTACCAGCTTAAGAGGGAAGGTTGCTCAGCATGTGGTTGTGTAAATATCTAATAATTTATTATACCCTACATTTGGAGAGGTTGTTTAGTTTATTGTTTATTGAAAATTAACAATTTTAACAGCCAGGGTCACATTGTGTCTGATTTTGAGTTAGTGTTCCATTGTCTGAAATATTTTCTCTAAATGGCAGGAGAATTTGTAATACCACAATTTTGGTGTTTCAAGATTCCCTCAGTACAGTAAATTGGAAATGGCATGATACCAGTGATACCATGTGGTATTTAAGGTAGACCTCCCAGCTCTACCTGATAAAGCTGATTAGTCAGAGGAACGATTAACTGTTGGTAACAAATTAGTTGATTACTGTGTTTGTCAGGACAAATAGAGATAAGCAAGCATGTAAATAAACAGACTGTCATCTGCAGAATGAGGTCCCCATAGAGTGAATTAGCACAGCAGGGTAGCATCACTAAATTTACCCTCTGTGAACCTCAATCTGAATCAAGGTCTCAATCCTAAATAGAAGGAGGTACCCTGGGGGGATAAATTGGCCCACTGTATGGAGTGGCATCAGCAAATTCATCCTCTAGATCTGGAGACCTCATTCTGCAAATGACAGATTGTTTATTATTTTCAGGCTTGGACATACGACAATTGAAATTATAGGATACCTGCCGTGAATCAACTGAATTTTTAGTTATATGGCATAGAAATACAGTTCAATTAAATATCCATTAATCTGTATTCCACACCTCAAGCCTACATGGGCTATAGCCCAGATGCACCTGAGGTGTGGAAAAGAAATTATTGGATATATCCTACTTCTAATATTATAGTAAAATTAGAAAGGTATACCTCACTTGTAAATAAGGTGTCATAGGCATGCACAGGGCTTAAAATTCATGCCATAATCACAATTCCTGTAAGTGATTTTTCACAAGAAAAATGTTTGATTCTCATAAAACATTCATTTGTTTCTTGTCAGAGATTCTGCAAGTGTTCTTGAAGGCCTGGAGAATTCAACTTAGAATGCAAGTTGCCGAGTTTGAAGTCGAAGCCATAGAGGCTAAGGAGATGGGGCATGTCACACACTCACGACAAACAGAATAATTTTAATTATATTATAGATTAGGTAAGGGTATTTTTTCTCAGCATTTTCATTTCATCAAATAGATGAGAAAAAGTGCCTGTGTAATTTCTCACCTGTGCTGGAGAGTAACCACTGAAGGACAAGAGTGGTTTACGGACAGTCGTCTCATCAAATACCTCTGTAACCAATATTTGTGGTGTTGATGCCACTGGATTTTTTTTTAACCATGGTGTAGCAACATATGACGATTTCCGTGATCCTACAGTGTGTTTAATTCGAGAGAGGGGTTTTGCTGAGTCAATGTGGAAGTTAACCAGATTGAATACATGTGTTGATGGATGTGGAGTGAGCAGCATTCCTCTGTTAACATGTGCACTGTCTGTAGTGTCTGTTTCTTGGCAAAATGAATAGTCCTGAAAATATTACAAGAACGTTTTAAGTAAATGGTTGGAATCTCCATCACCAAGACACATTTATACGTAGGGTAATCCAACAGCTCTTGAAAATGAAGGACTTTTGAGGAAATTTTCAAATTGAATTTAAGGATTTACAAGCCATTAAGACTCTTGTGTTATCTTCCATGTCAGTTCAATGGCAGCAACTGGAAGAGTCCATATTCATTATTTGGGGGAAAGCCAATTAATATTTCCAATGGGCAGCTTTGAGGCTGCTGACTGAAAATATTGATTAGTCTACACCATACATACATTAAGCAGCCATCCTACTTAATGAGCTTATGGCATATGTTCCTGGGCTGGAAAAGGAGTCGCTTGGGTTCAAATGGTTGAGACCACATTCAAGAACTTTCAAAGACCTTTGCCATAGGATAGAGGATATCCAGTGTTTTTGAGTGGATACTGAAAATTATCTCATGAGTAACTGAAAGAAATGTTTATTTTTTGCAAGTAGCTTACCATGAGAAAAAAATAAACATTTGTTGTCACAAATGAGATAATGTGGACCCATATTGGAACAACCTCAACTGTTATGTTTTGGAGGCAAAATGTAGGCATTTTTAATTGTTCAAGAAATGGTTTTTCACGTATGTACTGGAAGTGTCAGGAAAAAGGTTTATTCTTTACATTCTTACAGAGTAATATTAGCATTCCATTAACCCTTTATCTAACAAATTAACAAATTTACTCTCATAATGAGTAAAATGAGCTGTTGAAATTTTTTTTTCTTTCCAAAAGTTGTCAACAGAATCATATCATCAAGTCCATACCAATGAAGAATCATATATGATTTTGCTGAATAATTAAGAAATATTTTGTAAAAAAAATAATTAAAATCACACATTTTGAGATTGTGTGAATTGGGTCAAAGTTTAACCCTTTACCAAATGTAATGGCCAAAACCAGCCAGCGTTAGCCTATTTCCAAAAATTGCCATTCAATTCTCATTATTTTATCATTTTTTGCCTCATTGGAATAAGTTCATCAAGCTCATTTCAATGAGGGTCATGAGCTGTGTTTTTGATGCAAAAAATGAAAAATTTATACCAATTTTAATATTTTTAATACTTACCAATGGCCCAGACTAGCTGGTGCAACTCAATTTATTACCAGGGCCAAACACAAATTTTGAATCCCCCAAACCCCCTAAAATTTGCCAAAAAACGCAAAAACGAGAAGACCAGTATGGTCCTCTTGTTGTCAAGGACAACAATAGGCTACCGCCATCATGTCATTCTTTATTGTTGTGCCTGTTAAATGTTATTAAGAACTGTAATATATAACTCAGCGGGGAGGAAGGAGTGTCTACTCCAATTAGGGCCATCCCCGTCTGGGCCATTAAAAATATTAAAATTGGTATAAATTTTTCATATTTTTCCACTATACCAATGGCCCAGACTAGCTGAGAATAGTAAACAGGCAGGCGGGCCCAGTACTTGATATTCATTGCTCTTATTACAGAAAAAACAATGAAAATATAGGTGTTACTCTATTTAAGGCCTAGCATAACCCATTATGCTAATTTGATAAAGGAAGCCAAAATATAAAGAAGTCCAGAGAAATGAGACTCTTTATAAATCATTAAAAGTGTCCGAGTATTGTATAGTAAAGCTCGTCTTGACACATGACATACACAATAACGCTTCACATCGAGCTACACATTAAAAGCATATAATACATTGAAAATTGCTTCAAACCAAGCTACACATTAAAACTACCACAGCACCGACCCCAGGATACCATCACTGGAGGAGGTATGTCCATACTTTTCACTATAAAGCCAGATGACTATTTGGAAATACCATCCCCCCCTTCCCCTTGTTTTGAAAGTAACTGCACATCAAAACGAAGAGGGTAGCAGACTGGAGACAGTGCTAGAGCAGAATGAAAATCCTAACTAGAATGGACGACATTCTGAGCTACCGATAACGGTCCTAAAGATCTGAGATCATCCGAAATTGATTCTAAATCTCGAAGATAAAATTTGGTAAAAGTCGTCTGTTGTGTCCAGTAAGCTGCTTGCATCAAATCCTTCAAAGAAGTACTACTAGCATAAGCCCAAGAAGAAGCTAAAGCTCTAACTTCGTGAGCTGAAATCTTATAAGCTATTCTCTGATTTACAGACAAAGCATTATAAGCCGACCGAATAGCTAATAGAATCCATCTAGAAATGGAATGAACAGAAATATCATTTCTGTTAGGAAGAAGAGAAAGAAATAACCTCTTCCTACCTCTTCTAATAAAACTAGAACGCTCCTTATAAATCCTAAGCGCTCTTACTGGACACAACAAAGGTCTCTGACCATCTGAAGATGGTAACGCTTTAATAAGAATAGGACTAGGCCGTTTGTCCGGAACCTGATTCTTAGCTAAGAATCCCACTTTCGTAGTGAGGGTAATAGAATTACCAACACTACGATAATGACAGTCTTCAACAGACAAAGCATGAAGCTCACTAACTCTTCTAGCTGACGCAAATGCTAAGAGAAAAAACGTTTTATAAGTAAGAAATTTAAACTCAACAGTATTTAACGGTTCAAAAGGTGCTTCCTGAAGTTTCAGAAGAACCCAAGCTAAATTCCACTTAGGGACTAGTCTCAAGGTGCGAGGTCTATTCACAGAGAAGTTCCTCATTAATTTATTTAAAGATATATCTGACCCAATGTTTAATTTCCCTTGGTGTGCATAGGTGTCAGAA
Organism: Pictodentalium vernedei; assembly: GCA_031216915.1. NCBI lineage: Eukaryota > Metazoa > Mollusca > Scaphopoda > Dentaliida > Dentaliidae > Pictodentalium > Pictodentalium vernedei. The sequence goes on from CM062293.1 coordinate 230,198,839, forward strand.
AGCATAGACCTACAGCCCTTAATAGTGACTGGCTGTAGCTTAACTTCATCAAAAAGATAAATAAAAAAGTTAGCTAATTGAGGAATAGTTGGGTTAAAAAAATCAATCGTGATTCACACCAACGAACAAAAACCTTCCACTTCGCTTCATTATTTAATGAAGAGGAGGTCCTCCTACAGTTAGAAATTGCATCCATTGCTCGTCTGGAAAACTGTTTTCCGTGCAAGAAGGACCGCACAACGGAAAAACGTGAAGGTTGAGGCCTTCTGGATTGTGATGAAGCCGACGGAGTTTCCCCTGCGTCAGAAGATCCCGGAGAGGTGTAACTTCCGTGGAACGTCCCAAAGAAGTTCCCGGAGAAGATTTATCCATGGTCTGTGAGCTGACAGACTTGCAACCAGAAGAATCTTGCAAGAAGACTGTTTTATCTTTAGCAAGATCTTTTGAATGAGGGGAGCTGGAGGGTAAGCATACCCTATGATCCCGTTCCAAGAAATTGACAGAGCGTCTACTGCATAAGCCTGAGGGTCCGGGCATGGAGACACAAACATCTGTAACTGTTTGTTCAGACTCGTGGCAAAAAGATCGACCATTCGACGTTCCCACTGGAAGCAAATCTTATTGAAGACAGATTTTTTTAACATCCATTCTGAAGGTAGCAGGCGATCCTTTCTGAATAGAGAGTCTGCTATTACATTGAGACGACCTGGAATGTGACGAATCGATATCAGAATCTGATTCTCTTGAGAGAAAAGAAGAATCTTTTCGGTAAGATTCATCAGCTGGACGGAATGAGTACCTCCCTGATTCCGAATATAGGCTACTACTGCTGAATTGTCTGACAGAATTTGAACATGTGAGTTTATTACTTGACTGAGCCAATGATTTAGAGCTAACCAAATTGCCCTCATTTCTTTGTAGTTTATATGGGACACAAGAAACTGACTCTCCCATAAACCGTGACACACGAGATCGCCCGGAATCAGAGAAGCACCCCAACCCTCTTGACTGGCATCCGTCATGATTATGAATGACGGCTCCTGAATCTGAAGCGGTATTCCCTGGGATAACCACTGGATATCTGCCCAAATTTGAAGATGATGTTTTACTGACTGTGTTAAAACAATCGGACTGTCCAACAACTGACGTTTTACGCTCCAATTTTGAATTAGATAAATTTGAAGTGGACGAGTGCGTAAACGACCAGGCGGAATTAACTCCGCGGCGGCGCCGCAAAATCCTAACAGACGCATAAACTCTCTTGCAGTAATGACTTGTGCGTTTATGCAGTATTTTGCGTAAAGCGAAACTAATTTTGCTCTTGCTACCGGCAAACTGACCCGATTGTTTTGAGTATCGAAACTCATTCCCAGATGAACAAACGACCTCGTCGGCATTAAATCCGACTTGTCAACATTGATTATAAAACCTAGGCATCGTAGCAGCGATAGCAGACTCTGAACGTCGCTTTGGAGAGCATGAAAATTTTCGCACCTTTGAAGTATGTCGTCCAGATATGCCGACGTCATCGAAGCCGAGTGTGCTCTGAAATGGCTCATTACCGCATTCATCACCCGAGTGAGCGCCCACGGAGCAAGGTTCAGGCCAAAACACATTGCTCTGAACTCGTATACCTTTCCTTGAACCGCGAAACGGAGGTATTTCCGAAAAGCCGGATGAATCAGGATGTGAAAATACGCGTCCTTCAAATCTATACTTGCGGCATAATCGTTCACTCGGATGCTGCCTCTCACCGATCAAATTGTCTCCATATAAAATCTTGGAGCAATTATTAGCTTGTTTATCCAACTGAGATCGATGACCGGTCTGTATGAGCCGTCTGGCTTCGGCACAAGAAAAAGATGACTGTAGAATCCCTTTGAATTGGGATTCTCTACGACCTCTACTGCCTCCTTTTGTAGGAGAGAGTCTACTGCTGAAATCAAAGCCTCTCTCTTTGTTGTATTTTGTGGAAGGCTCACAAATCACGAAATCCACGTCAATGGAGGTTTTCTCCGGAACGAAAGACATAGACCATTTTTCACAACGTCTCGAACCCAAAGATCCTGAGTTATTTTGTTCCTGTTGCTTGTGAATTTTGAAAGCCTTCTGCCAACCGGAGAACAGTAGAGGTTGAAATCTTCATTTGTAGGACTTACGAGGCTTATACGAGGAGAAACCTCGTGAAGCTCTCGCACCCCTCTGTGACGTCGGTGTGGGGTTATGCGTTTCGTTATTAACCGACTGCGCCATCCCCTTTTTGAAATCGCTCCCGTTTCGAGCCACCATGCCCACGATTAGCTTTAGAAGCAGCACAGGCTGAGCCTCTCTTGGAGAATAATTTACCTCTCCGAGGAGTACCACTTGTGGAAGGCTGAGGTTGCAAAGCTGAGCGCAACAAAAGCTGACTTGTAGCTTTCTTAGAAGCATCTTCAAATACAGCTTTTAGCTTATCATTAAATAATGAAGAGCCCGAAATGGGAGCGGCCCTTAGAGAGCTCTTAACACTGTCGTCAATAAATGACGTAGATTTAAGTGCAGCATCGCGCCTGACCAACTCTAAATTCGCTACTGAAAGAGCAGAGTGGGGTGTTGTATACATGATGGCGCGAGAGAGCACTCTCAAAGGAGATAACTCCTGTAAGCTCTCAGATTCCAGATTGCCGGCCAATGCCCTGCAAATATGATCTGCATAAGACATAGCGTCCAAAATACTTCTGCTAGATTCAATGCAAGTATCTATAACAAATGAACTGACGCTACACGATGACGGAAGAGACATACCCAAGTCCCTAGCTCCGTCATCCAATCGCAGAGGAGCTCTCGGAATCTTATTCTCGCCTACCGTATTAAAGAAGGTATTGCCTCTAAATGGTAGGTCAAGCTTCTTTTCCGAAAGGAAAGAATTTTTTCTAGCCTGAGCCAGGTCAGCAATAGCCTCGTCACAACAATCAAACGCATCTGATGCTTGGACTGATTGAGATGGATACAGAAGGATACTTTGCTTCGACTTAATGACCTCCCTGTCTAAAGAAGACAGGCGCTTGGCTCTAGAAGGTGCAGAACTCTGACCAGAAGGAATTAATTCAGGTGAAAAATCCTGCAGGAACCTCATAGTTTCCATATGCTGCTCAGCCAAAGATGTAGTGTCAGTCTCGTCTTCATCAAACTCCCTAACACTACCAGCTAGAGGTTCCTGGTCTGGTCTATTATCGGCATACTGATTATTTGAGGAAACCCTTCTTTCTGCCGATCCAGCACCGTCCGAATCATCTGAAGCGGAGATCGATGACGGCCGCATATTATGCTGCTGGGAGTCTGCAATTAGCTGGGCAATTTGCTCCAGCAATTCTGTATTCGAGGCTATGTTCACCCCGTTCTACGCCTTTTAGGAAGGTGCTCTGACACAGCGCCCTGTGTCCGTTTTTTTGAAAAAGACGTTTGCCTCGAAATGCTAGCCTTAGAGAGAGCCGTATCCTGGCTCTGACTCTCTACCTCTGGATCTTGCCGGCTAGCATGCGGTCTACTGTGCTGAGTCCTGGAAACGGACGTAGAAGAGGCTCTTATATCAAAATTATTGCCAGCCACACTGGCAGGGAAAGGTACATCAGAAACAACTGGCTCCGAAGCATTTTCTACTGGACTACCAGTGGAACTGGCAACAAAAGTCGAATCTTTCTGTTTTGTCCCCAAAACAGAAGAATGCTTCGCTACTGATGCACCTTTCAATTTGACTGGCCTCTTCCCCTTACGTGCCATCGTCTGAACAGAGGACTGTCTTCCATCCTCCATATCCTGGACCACTACGGATTTTCCTGGTATTGAAGCACTAATTAAAGGCTCCGGTACACCGGTCGAGCTAGTTGACCATCTGCTTGCCCGAGGTACCGAGTATTCTGTGATACCTCGTAAGTCAACATGCTCTGTATCTGAAGATGACGGCAGCACAGAACTTGATGTTATACCATGACCAATACCATGTTCTTGTTCCTCTGAAATGGAAACTAAATTTTGATTAGTTACCTTAGGCGAAAGCACCGAAATCGGCGCTTCACCAACACATACATAAGTAGAGAGAGAATTCCATCGCTTGGAATCCCAAGAACAGCAAGTTGCACAGGTAACATCTTTCGAGCAACGAGTGCAAGCTAAACATGAAGAATGAGAATCAAGAGAGGACTTCTTCCTCTTACATTTTGAACATGAGGACTTCATAATACCCACACACCCGAGGCAAAAATTTAAACTGAATAGGAGCCGGTAACCAAGTCCAAAACAGGCTCAACAAAGACCCAGGTCGGACAACCGGTATCCCAATAATACCCTTAACAACAGAGAAACTTCACAGAAGATTCCCCACAGAGAAGGGTAATGACAAACAGACACGACCGACTAAGTCAAAAATAACCGGTACGCGACAAAGGAGGTACGAATAATCCACATTCCGTAAATTATCTAAGATTTTTAAGAAGAATTTTAATTAATAACAAATTCGCTAACAGCAATTAGTTCTTAAAAATCTAATGAGAGGATTCAAGGGGAAAAAGGTGAACATTGAACACACACATATGATAAACAAAGAATGAACAAATCAGGTGCATATCCCGAAAACGGGAAGAACAAGAAATATACATAACTCAATGTCTATATTCAGCTGCATTCTGCTGCAATTATTCCACCATTCCACTTCAAAATCGTGTCTGGCTACATTATACTGTAGGATTTTATAGCACAAAAGTCATGTATGATACGTGTTGATCTGACATGGGCCAAACAACAGAATGACATGATGGCGGTAGCCTATTGTTGTCCTTGACAACAAGTTGCGCATTGCGCAAAAGTATGGAGGACCATACTGGTCTTCTCGTTTTTGCGTTTTTTGGCAAATTTTAGGGGGTTTGGGGGATTCAAAATTTGTGTTTGGCCCTGGTAATAAATTGGGTTGCACCAGCTAGTCTGGGCCATTGGTATAGTGGAAAAATATGCCTTTTGTGTAAAGTAATGGATTAACTGGAACTTATTTCATGGTTGGAGTTTACAATTGCAAGTCGTCCATTCAGATCCTGTTCAACAGAGCTCAATGATCTCTGCCAAACAAGTTTTAATTATTAAATTTGTTTTTGCAACATTGAAAATTCTGCCGCTGAAAACTTTAATGATATTCCAGTATTGCGATTACAAAATGAGTCAGAAATTCTGAACGGATCACAACTGGGTCGTGGTCTGGATGAAATTCCGTCCGCTTTTCTCCCTACAACCTCTATAGAGTAGAAATATAAATTTTATAGTAAATTTCCTTTCTTATTATACCTACCGCAATTGTTTACTACAGGCTTGCACTATAGTGGAAGAACCTAACTCGGATAAAATACTCTCTATTTTAATCTTTCCCAAGAGATTTGGGAAAGAAAAGTGGTGTAAAAAACCCACGAAAAAATAAGCCCAAACTGGGTCGAGCGCTATCAGCGCACACCCAGTAAGGGACACTCTTCTCTTAGTACAATTCCACGACTTCCATTAACCAGTGCGCAAGCAGTAATCAAAACCATTCTTCTGAGTCCGCCAACATAGGAGGTATGTGATCAGCAGGGAGGAAGGATTCTTACCTGATTAAAAAGACGGGAGGGCCTCCATGTAATCAATTGTGGTAGGTATAATAAGAAAGGAAATTTACTATAAAATTTATATTTCTTATCAACCTACCTTACAATTGTTTACTACAGGCTGAATAGACAATAGGATGGAAGGAATCACATAACCAACCCACACATAACTCAATTGCACTGGAACCGTGGACAGAGGAAGAGATCCCTAGGCCTATCAAACCATAGCATCACAAACATTAGTAAAAGACAATGAAAGATAAGGCGTATGGTGAAGAGCGATGCACAGACAGAAAGGGCAGTAACAGCACGGAGCTGGAACTGATCATGTAAAAAGCTGAATGGCTGGGATAGACAACAGCCTGAGCCGAAGAAAGAGGACCCGTAGGACAAAGGTCCTCTGTCGGCTCTTGCAACTGTCGCAGATAAATGGAGAAGGTAGCATTTCTCCGGTAGGCTGCCAGTATAACATCCAACAACATGCCGGAGTTAGTAAAAGCCCCGAGAGGAAGACAATGCATGCATCTCGTGGCAGAAAACACAATTCGTAATACAACCACCAGTAGCTAGCTGAGCGGAAGCTGAACGAATAGCAAGACAAATCCATCGCGAAATGGATGCAGGAGAGATCTGGCATGTGAGAAAACGTGCACCCCCCCCCCCCCCCCCCCCCCCCCCAAGCAGAGCAGTGCCCAAGAAAGTGTCCATCTTGGCGTAAACTGCAAAGTCGTAGGCCCTTTCAAGGAAAAGAGCTGAACAAGCTTGGAGAGACAAGGATGAGTGTCAAAACAATGCGGTACAACATATGAAAAAGGTTTCCGAAGCATCGACTTGTACCCATTGCTGGAGACCCCCAGAAACAAACATATACCAGAAACTCCGCAAGCGGTGTGATCGAAGGAGTGACAGAAGCAACAGAGTGATCGCACACCATCAACAGAAGAACCTTCTACTTAGCCAGAGGCTAAACCAGTGGAGTGAGTGCCTCCTGGAAGAAGAAAAGCAACTCCACTGCTTGTCTCTAAAAACCACTATGGAGGAGACAGGACCATATAAAAGACATGCGCGAAGGCACCATGAAGTCGGGTCAACTTGAAACCTCCTCGGGCGACTTTGGCAAAGAAAGTCGCGACGTAGAGGGAGACATGCCGGAACTGCCACTAACAGAGAGCGGAGCAGATTGGTCCACACCCACCGAGGCGACAGGGGTGTGATCAAAAGGATTCGACGATTGCAGGTTCATATCTGGGCTAGAACCCAAGGTGGAATCGGAACCGGCAGGAAGGTGTAGCCAACAAGACCGTCCCAAAGGAGGGCCAGAGCATCCATGGCGAAAGCCAGAGCATTTGGACACAGGGACACGAAAGTGTCCACCAGATGATTCCAACGAGTTGCAAAGAGGTCGATGGAACACTACCATGTGGAGCATCCACTCGGTGGAAAAGAACCAGCCCCGTCAGGACAGGGTGTCAGCTAGGACGTTCAGATGACCAGAAATGTGACGAACAACAACCCCGGCGTTGACATCCTGAGCGAGCAGTAGAAGATCCCGAGCCAATTCGTACATTGAAACAGAGTGCGTGCCGCCCTGGTTCCGAATGAAGCAACCACTGTCGAATTGTGGAACAACAGAAGGACCTGACGATTCGACAGGTGAGGGATCCACTACCTGAAACTCAGAAGAAGAGCAAGAAGCTCCTTCTGGTTGATGGGTAGAGATGCCCGATCCTGGTCCCACATCCCGTGGAGGAAAAGACCTAGAGGATCCAATGTCGCACCCCATCCGAGATCGCTGGCATCAGCCATCAGAATGCGATCGGACGCGGGTAAGTCCAACATGACACCCTGCGTGATCCAAGGAACATTCGTCCAGTGGAGAAGGTGAGGATGAAGAGATTCTGGTAATTGAAGCATCAGATCCAGAGAATCGACATTTGGCCTCCAACGACTGAGCAGAAAGTGTTGGGGAGGTCTGACATGCAGCCGACCTAGAGGAATGAGATCCGTCACCGAAACACAGACTGAGCAGCCGGAGAATCCCCCGTGCTGTCGAGGATGTGGACTGGGAAAGAGTCAGAGCTGAGAGAATCACAGCCCTGGCCTGGGGAACTGCCACCGTATTGAACTGAGTGCGGAAGGCCATCCCCAGATGACAAAACGATGGAGAAGGAACCAGATCCGACTTCTCCTCGTTGACTCTGAATCCTAGCGACGTGAGCAAGTTCAACAGACTGTCAACATCCAACTCCAGTAAGGCTGCAGTGGAATGCCCCTGGAGGATATCGTCTAGATATGCCAAAGTAGTCACCACCCTGGACTGTGAGTGATGGAAAGCTATCACATGCGACATCAGTCGGGTGAAGGCCCAAGGAGCCAGGTTGAGGCCGAAAGGCATGGCCCTGAACTGGTAAACGCGTCCCAGAAAAGCATACTTGAGATACTTTCACGATATCAGATGAATAGGAACGTGAAAGTAAGCGTCTCGCAGGTCGATGCTGGAAGCGAAATCTCCCTAGTGAATGGAACGGCGGACCGACCTGAAAGTCTCCATGCTGAACTTGGGAGCAATGATAGACTGGTTCAGGATATTCAGATCGATAACCGGTCGGAGTTGGCTTTCCTTCATCGGCACCAAGAACAGGCGGGAATAAAACCCCACTGACTGAATGTTCTTGACGACCTCGAACGCCCCCTTGGCCAGGAGATTGTCTATCTCCATGGACAAAAGCTCCCGATGTAAAACGTCTAAAGGAACAGTGGTTGGAAAGGCACTCTGGACAGAGTGGGGTGCCTTCGGAAGGATATTCGCAGCCCGGACCGAACAACATCGAACACCCAAAGATCGGATGTGATGGTGGCCCAACGGTCTGTGAACTCTGCTATCCTTCCTCCAACCTGGGACGAATCAAGGTGAGGACCTTCAGTTCGAGCCCCAACTAGGTCCATGAGAGGAAAAACCACCTCCTCTACTGAATGAAGAATCCTGAGACTTCCCTCTAGCCTGCCGATGCTTACCCTTACCCTGTGAGAAAGAAGTAGAAGCGTTGGCAGAAGGATCAGCCCTTTGCTTCGCACAGGAAGCAGAAGGGTACTTGTTAGGCTTTGAATGGTCCCTGCTTCCCCTAGAAGGCTGATCAAGCTGACGAAGCAGCAGCTGATCTTTGGAATGACATAGGACGTCATCCCAGACTGTCGACACAGAACCCATGGAAAAGCAGCGGTCCTGCCAAAGAAGCAGATCAAAGAGCAGCGTGCTGCCCCCAGGAAGGGATCGGCCTGTGTCCAGCAGAGTCCCTTGGAACTAGTTCCAAAATAGCATGTCACAGGCATGCATGTGAGAAGATGCATGAGCGCCTTGGACAGCACATGCAAAGGAGCCTGTAGATCGCCAAACCTATCTGGAGACAGATAGGCAGATAAGGCAGAGACGACGTGATCGGAGAGAGAAAGCAAACCCAGCATTCCTCCCGGTCAGCCCAACATGGACTCCAGAGTCGTCATAGGAATGACGGCAGACTTGGGCTTGGAAAGCCCGAGGGAATTGGAGTCCTGATCCAAAACTGTCAAAGTCTGGCAGACTGACGGATTGGCAAAATCGTAGTAACGATAACGCACCGGAAGCAAAAAGGTGTCAACCCTGGTGAAGAACGGATCCTTCATAGCCTTGGAATTCAGTTTAGAGTCCAAGGCTGAAAATGCTTCAACCACCTGTACTGACTGGCATCTTCGAAGACGCCCAGAAGCAGGTTGCTCCACAGGCTGTAGGTGCACGACCGATGATCGCAGCCTGGCTGACACTGTCGGCTGGTTTGATGGTTTGAGATCCGGAAGGAACCCAAACACAAAGTCAAGAGCTGCCCCCAAGTCAGAAGACTGCTGGCTCTCGACATCAAGGATGTCTGACTCCTCCCCGGAGTCGGAAGGCACATAGCCCATCATGGCCAAACCAGCCGACGCCTCCCATGGTGTAGGAACACCAGGGGGATCAGAAAGCGGCCTGTTTCCAATCCCGGAAGGCGGCACCATAGGGGGCGCCTGGAAACCACTCGCAGCCTTGCTGGAAACAACAGGAAGGCTCTTGGACAGACCCTGAGTGAGTAAAGAGAGGGCCTAAGCTCACTGCCCATACCAGTCGGTTCGACAATGGGGGTATAACTCACACCAGATGTGGTTGAGTCGGGGGGGGGGTGGGGTTGGGGGCCGAAACAACAGCGTTCCACACCACCAGTGGGTGCGGGAGAAACAGCCACGAGAACGCACCAAGGCGAGGGCAAAAGAAATTGCCCTAAAGGAACCAAACTGGAAATAATAGAGGTGAGAGCAGTAGAAGAAAAAGGTGAACTCAACAGATACAGAAAGTAGAACACCCTCAACTACGAGAAAAGGTGACAGAAAAAAAAACGGTGGGTACACGACAGAACCCAGATGGCTGACAGGGACCAAAAAAACAGAGCTGCACATCCCCCATGGAGGGGGTATAACTCACACCAGATGTGGTCGAGTCGGGAGGCCCCGAAATGACAGCGTTCCCCCCCCCCCCCCTGCAGGTGTCGGAGGAGCTGCACATCCCCCATGGAGGGGGTATAACTCACACCAGACGTGGTCGAGTCGGGAGGCCCCGAAATGACAGCGTTCCACACCACCCGCAGGTGCGGAAGAAACGGCCATGAGAACGCACCAAGGCGAGGGCAAAAGGAATTGCCCTAAAGGAACCGAACTGGAAATAACAGAGGTGAGAGCAGTAGAAGAAAAAGGTGAACTCAACAGAAACAGAAAGTAGAAGAACACCCTCAACTACAAGAGAAAGTGGCAGAAAAAAAAAACGGTGGGTACACGACAGAACCCAGACGGAGGAAAAAACAGAAATTCAGCCCTCAACAGAGTGAAGAAATCCTGTCCAGACAGTCCCTCATTGACACATAACTCCAATAACAATTTAAATTTATCAACCAAAAAATTGCATTGTCGAACCGCGTTGACACGATGTCGAAAAAACATTCGCGAAAACGGAATAATAAATAATATACAATGAGAATGTCGTTGAAAATATTAACGAGAATATATAAAACACAGTCCTGTTATTATACAATCTTCAGATCCATAATCCAGTCACAGGAAAACCATTATCAATGAGTTGAATTATCACTGTATCATAATGCAAAGATGGCGCAACACATCAATCACGTTGCACGGACAAAAAAAGAATGGTTTTGATTACTGCTTGAGCACTGGTTAACGGAAGTCGTGGAATTGTACTAAGAGAAGAGCGTCCCTTACTGGGTGTGCGCCGATGGCGCTCGACCCAGTTTGGGCTTATTTTTTCGTGGTGTTTTTACACAACTTTTCTTTCCCAAATCTCTTGGGAAAGATTAAAATAGAGAGTATTTTATCCGAGTTAGGTTCTTCCACTGTAGTGCAAGCCTGTAGTAAACAACTGTAAGATAGGTTGATAAGAAACAGAAATGTGACAACATTGTATAGCCGATGCTATTTGTGTTTGTTTTATTTTCTCCATGCTTGTATTCACAATATTTTATTCTTGAAGTATCAAAACCACTGATGTAAGTGTGTTGTGAATGGATCAAGATTTGATAGAGAAAGAAACCACCATTTTGATAACAGGAATGTTTCTTTCAAGGATACTTGAGATCAAGAGGATATTTGTTGAGTTCTTTCAAAAGATTCACTCTCATTTACACAAAAACACTTTGATTAGTTCAAACTACTAGGATAAATACGTATCAGACCAGTCAATTGATCTTTGTTGTATTATACCATCAAATTGATGAGACCAGCTCAGCTAGATCAAATGTGATGCCAAATGCATGACATTTGATCTGGCTGATCTGGTCTTATCAAAAAGATGGAATGTGACAACTCAGATAGATCAATTAACTGTAACAATAGTTTGTTTATTATATGACACTGGAAAGTTAAAAAATTTATAGTAATTTATATATTTTTTATACTTACCAATGACCCAGGCTTAGCTGGTGCAAACTCATTAAATTCAGGGCCAAACACAAATTTTGCCCCCAATCCCCAAAATTTGCACCAAAAACCAAAAAATAGATGTCCTGGTAGGTCCTCCATACTTTTACTGTACTGCGCATGCGCAGTGTCAAGGAGGTCTCGAAATTCCCGCCAAAATGTCATTCTTACGACCAGTGCCTGGTAAGTGTTATGTACGCAGCGGGGAAGCAAGAGTTCCCAACTCCTGGGAGGGCCATCCCCGTCTGGGTCATTGGTAAGTATAAAAAATATATAAATTACTATTTATTTATTTATTTATTTATTGGTGCTTAATGCCACATCAGCAGCTAAGGCTATATCGTGGCGAGAAAACGGTGGAAAATAAAAACTCATTTTCAGTTATGAAGTAAAAGACAAAATAAAAATAGAAAATAACTACAAGAGATCTGTCAAAGACCAAAGTAATTAAAACAACAGAGGGTAATGAAAGAAGAGAAGTGAATAACTTCAAAATCAACCTGATGAATTGAGACTTGAAGAGTCTTGATTAAAAGATTATATTTTAAAATTTATTAAAAAGGTTGATTTCCTTCAAGAACGACAAAACTTGATGAGGATTTGTTCTGTAAAATAGGTCTCGAAGAGACACTACATTAAAATACAGTCGTCTACTAAGATTAAAATCAGTACAATGTAAAAGGATGTGTTCAACTGACAACACCTGCTGACAGGGAACACATTCCGGTCGCACAGTACCCTCCAACAAGAAAGAATGTGTTAGTCGTGTATGACCAATATGACACCGCGTCAAAATTGCAAGATCCTTTCTACAAAGGTTACTAGATGGGTAGTGATCTGAAATAGTTGACCGAAAGCGATGAAGCTTGTTATCTGTCGCTCCATCCCATTCCGTTTGCCAGATAGATTTGATGTAACTACTGATATGAGGCTTGAAATCACTGAACGGAATCTTAAAATCAGTGAGAGGTTTGGATAAAACCTGTTTTGCTGCACTGTCTGCTTTGGTGTTACCAGCGATACCTACATGTCCAGGTAACCAGCAAAACACGATATCATATTGGTCAGACATGAGAGTTGATAACTTCTCACGAAGTTCCATAATGAGAGGGTTCTTCAACTTGGGGTTGAGTAAAGCAAGTAAAGTGTAAAGTGAGTCGGAAAAAATAATTGACTTCCTTTCCTGTACATTCTCAATGTGTTCAAGTGTGAGTTGTATAGCTCTGACTTCAGCTGTGAAAATAGAACTCTGATTCGGTATTCTGATTGAGGTAATATGATCACCAGTAACAGCAGCTGATGATACTTTGTCACCATCTTTAGATCCATCTGTATAGATCCTTGTACATGCACTATACCTGGACTTTATTTCGGCATATTTTTGTTTAAACTGCAAGGAATTGGTATCAGATTTTTTGGAAGAAGCAAGGTCCAAAATAACTGTAGGTTTTCTAAGATGCCAAGGAGGAATATGTGCTTTACGGTTTTCTTTTATAGAATCAGAATCAATTTTGGAAGACTCCATGTGGGGTTTAATTCTAATTCCCAATGGAGGAATATGTTTCTGGAGGCGGTTAAAAAATTCAACATTTTGAGGTTCTGAAACACAATTATAAGCAGGATTTGATTTATTAGCCAAAAGTTTAGATACATATTGAAGCGACAGTTTAATTGGACGCTTCTCAAGTGAAGGCTCCTCAGCTTCAACAAGCATTGAATCTATTGGTGATGTTCGAAATGCACCTAGACTAATTCTAATGCCACTATTATGAATCGCATCAAGTGGCTTGAGATATGACTTCCTTGCAGATCCGTAAACTACAGAACCATAATCTAATTTAGATCTAACAAGTGATCTATACAGATGAAGTAATGTTTTTTGGTCAGCACCCCAATCAGTGCTACCAACAACCTTCAGGAGGTTTAATGCTCTCTTACATTTAACTTTCAGTTGTTTTATGTGAGAAGTGAAATTCAGTTTGCTGTCAAACAACAAACCTAAGAATTTCACTTCCTTTACAACTTTAATGGTATTTCCATCCATTTTCAACTCTGAATCAAGATGATGCTTCCGGAGCTTACAGAAATAAACACAGTTAGTTTTAGTCTTTGAAAACTTAAAACCGTTTTCTGTAGCCCATTTCTGGATTCTGTTTAAACACAGCTGAAGTTTGCGCTCTATAGCATTCATTTTCTTGCTGCTATAGCAGATTAAAAAATCATCAACATACAATGAAGAATCTACCATGTTCTCAATTGCATCGATGATACTATTGATCTTTATCGAGAACAGGGTAACAGACAAAATACTACCCTGAGGAACCAATTCCTGCTCGTGAGGATCAGATAATGTTGACCCAACACGAACCTGAAATTGACGGTCCTTTAAAAAGTTTTCAATAAAAAGGGGCATACGCCCTCTCAACCCCATGTTAAAAAGATCTTTTAAAATCCCATATGTCCACGTTGTATTGTATGCCTTCTCCAGATCAAAGAAGATGGCAACCACATGTTCTTTTATTGCGAAGGCATTCCTAATAAACGTTTCAAGTCTGACCAAATGATCCACAGTACTCCTCTGGCCTCTGAAACCACATTGAACATCCGCAAGCAGATTGTTCGATTCCAGAAACCAGACAAGTTGGTCATTGATCATCCTCTCCATGGTTTTGCACAGACAACTGGTTAAGGCAATAGGCCTGTAATTGCTTGGGTTGCTGTGATCTTTATCAGGCTTAGGAATTGGAATTATTGTTACTTTACGCCAGGATGGTGGAAACTGGCCAGTCACCCAAATGCCATTAAAAATTTATAATAAAAGTTCTAGTGAAGATCGAGGCAGATGCTTTAAAATTTGGTAGTGAATTTCATCGGGACCAGTGGCAGTATCCTTTGCTCTATGCAAGGAGTTACATAACTCCTCCATAGAGAAAGGTTCATTGTAATCCTCTAAATTGTTGGAGGTAAATTTGATCTTTTGCTTTTCTTGCTGTTTTTTAATTTTGATAAATTCTGGATTACAATTTTCAGACGACGAATGTTTCGAAAATGTAGAGGCCAAAGTATTTGAAATTTCTGTTTTAGATGTAATTAAGGTGTTGTTTTCCTTCAGGTGTTGTACAGTTGATTTTGTTTCTTTTCCTTTAATCTTTTTAATCATTTTCCAAATTTTAGTGATAGGGGTGTTTTGGTTAATCTTAGAAATGTAAGATTCCCAAGAACTTTTCTTTTTTTGTTTTATATGTCGTCTTGTTTTTGCCCAATTTATACGAAGTTTGTTTAAATTATATGTAGTTGGTGACTTGTTAAATTCCCTTTCAGCTTTCTTACGATCCTTTATAGCCTGTTTACATTCATTATCAAACCATGGTTTGGTGAAACGTTTTGGATTTGCTGAGGTTTTAGGGATGACTGTGTTTGCAATGTCAAGCAACTCGTTTGTAAAATGTTCTATTTGGTCAGCACTATCTTGAAATTTCTCCCGTGAGAGGCGTTCAGAACAAAGCGATGAAAAAGTGTCCCAGTCAGCTTTTTTAAAGTTCCACTGGGGCACTCTCTCTCATTGTCCGCCGGAACTACACTCTCCAACACAATTGGAAAGTGATCACTCCCGCACAAGTCATCTTCTACCTTCCAAGAAAAATCGAGAAAGATAGAAGGGCATGCAATTGAAAGATCAGTTGATGTATACGAACCAGATGCGGGGTACAGATAAGTGTCTGAACCATCATTAAACAAACACAGATCATATTTTGTAATGAACTCTTCTACAGCTTTACCTTTTACGTCTTCTTGACTGCAGGAAGCTCCCCAAAGAGGGCTATGTGCATTAAAATCACCCAACAAAATGTATGGAGTTGGGAGCTGTTGGACCAGTAGCTCAAGATCATTCAGTTGTAGGGCTTTACTTGGTGAAACGTAAATTGAACAAAGTGTAACTGTTTTGTCTAAAGTTAGGCGTACTGCCACAGCCTACAAATTTGTATTCAAAGGTACAGAACTGTGAATGATATCATCTCTAACCAAAACAGATGATCCAAGAATATGAAGGTCATTATCATCTGCCCAGGCATTATACGGTGTATAATGTTTAAAGGCTGAATGATCTTGAGCCACGGGTTTCTTTAAAAGAGTCTCCTGCAGGCAAAAAGCAGGTGGTTTATACTTTTGGCTTAATAGACCTAGTTCATTAAAATTTGCTCTAAAACCTCGACAATTCCACTGTATAATATTTTGTTTGGGTGCATTATCCATGTTTGAGAAGTGATTTGGATGGTGGACGTATGGGCGAAATTGCCCCCGTGTTTTTCTTAGGTGATGTTTTATGTGGGGATTTATTCTGAGAGGAGTTCGAGCGTGAGTGCCCGAACGTTTCGTCGATGCACTCACCGACATCCATTTCTTCAAGACCCTCAAACCTGTTGCGGGTAATTGGGTCCTGAAGAGCTTTAGGTATTCTGCCTGATAATTGTTTCGCTTTTTCTAGTTTCTTTTTGGCTTTTTCCTGGTTTCTTCTTTGACTCTGACTAAGAGGTTGGTTGTCGGGTTTTGATTTCGGTTTACTTTGGTCATTTTTCTCTTCTGATTTTGCGTCATTCCCTTTTTTTCTCGTCTGGTTTGGATTTATTTTGTTCTTTCTTCTGATTTGTTTTCAGTTCTTCTGTTGTTGATTGAGAAGCTGATGGTGTTTGAGTCGACTTTGGTTCTCGTGGATTACTATGTTCTATTGTAAAGGCCTCAAGCAAAGATGGAATTGTGCCCTTGAGCCATGTATATTGTGTCTGGCATTCTGTAGATTTTGTTGATATTTTTTTATGTACTACTGTAGCATATGATGGAATTGCTGCATTCAAGCCAGGCATTGATGTAACAATTTCTCTGGCTTCCTGAAAACTGATTTGTTTTTCACATTTTATTTTTTGAATAGCTTTTTCTTTTTTCCAGACAGGGCAATCTTTGGAAGATGTCATGTGATTGCCCTGACAGTTCACGCATTTTATTGGATTGTTACATGGCTCTTGATGTTGCTGGCCGCACCTGAAGCATATTGTTTGTCCTCGACAATTATTTTGACCGTGTCCATATTTTTGACACTTGAAGCATCGAAGTGGATTTGGGATGTACAAATCCACTTTGATGTTCATATAACCAACTTTTATAGATTTTGGTGGCTGTGCTGTATTAAATGTGAAAATGTAAGTATTGGTTGGTATTAGATTGCCATCTTTTTTGATCTCTATTCTTTTAACTAGGTTCACTCCCTGCGATTTTAATTCAATCTGTATTTCAGTTTCAGATCTGCCAGACAGTTCCCGTGTTCTTACAACACCTTTGCTAGTGTTAAGTGTTTTATGAGCAAAGGCGTTTACTTCCATATTGACTAGTTTATTCATTTTCAGTAAATTGAGGGCCTGCATTTCCCTTCTGCATTCAACCAGTAGTGCACCCGATCTTAACTTTTTAACATTCTCAACATCACCAGCTATTCCCTTAATGGCTTTTTCTAAGGCAAACAGATTTATATCTGTTGCCTTTTTATCCCCATCTGCAGAAATAATTATTATGAATTTCGGCCAGCTTTGTGTGAGTTTCGCAGTTCTAAAATCAGAGTCAGAATCAGAGTCCGTTAAGTCAAGTTCGTAAGTTCTTTTTTTATTTTTTTTGTGGAATTTGGGTAGCCATATTAATATTATTGAAAATTCTACTGCTCATGACTTCCACCCTTACTCCGAGCCCAACCTGGGGGGTTATGTCGCGGATATCCAGCGAACAGCACCAGAAGTACATAAGCAGTATACTCCCCCAGCGTTGATGCTAACGCATACCGCTGGAGGATTGACTCGTCGAATGTAGATGGGAAGTGAGTGCCAGGTCGTGGCAGCCATTCAACCAACCATTTCATTAAAAATGAGTACATCAAGAACTACTACTGATGTTCAACGCAGACAGGCAACAAAACGAAAGCTGTTAAACAAGAATTAAGATCATTAAAAGTCTGTATAGGGTAGTAGTGATAAAATCCAAATAAAAGAAATGACTGGTAGAATGACCACCCAATGCCGCCCGACGTGACACCCGATATTTTTGGGGTTGGGGACTCCCGATTGGTCAGAGCGGGCCATCCAACCATCCGTCTACTCCCAAAATTGGGGCCAAAGCAGTGTGTTGGACATTATCTGAAAAAATGGAGACCAGGGCCAAACAGAGTTTATGAGCTGATCTCCATCCTTGGAGACTGCCCTAACCAGGGCCCAAGTCCTCAACTGCCAGGATTCCTTCTTCCGGGGCCTTCGGAATGCACCTCACGGGAGAACAAGGTGCCTGCCAGAAGGTATTAGCAGGATTGATCAATTTGGTCCGGGGCTGCATATTTGAGTATTTCGCAGCGAACCAGCCCAATTGAGCAAACCTGCCAATTAGAAATTAGCAAACCTGCCCAAATGAGCAGGCCGTCCTCTATCTGCCACCTGAGGACCCGTCTAGTAGGGGACGATCAAACCCTCCTAGGATAAATTACTATAAATTTTTTAACATTATTATACTGTACCAATGACCCAGACTTAGCTGAATAGTAAACAGGCTGGAGGGACCAGGACATAAAGGAAAATCCAATAGGCTCAATTACATATAACAGAATTATCCCCTCCAGGAGAAAAGGAGAGATAGGATTTATATGTAACTTTCTTATTTTTATCAAAAAAGAAAGACACAAAACCATTCCGTAATTGAGCACAAATACATCAATGATCTCTATTAATATCCAGTATAACCCTTTATACTAATTATTTTTAAAGGTAAGCCAATAAATAAAGACGGTCCAGAGAAATGAGACTCTTTATACTCATTGAAAGTGTCCGATGATTGTATATTAACGCCCGTTTGACACGTGACATATACAAATGCTTCACACCGAGCTACACTTTAAAAATATTACATGACATGAGTAAACATTAGCTTACACTTTAAAACCATCCCGGTACCGACTCACTATAAAGCAGGTGACCTAAGGGAACACCCCCCCCCCCCCCCTCCTCTTGCCCTGGGTCAAATACCCCAGAGCGAAGAGGGCAGCAGGACAGAGTCACTGCCGGAACAGAAAGCCTACATAACTATAGTTGCAACTGTTTAGTGGACTATATTCTGAGCAACAGATAATGGACCTAAACAATGTAGATCTCCAGAAATGGACTCAATATTTCTAAGATAAAAATTAGTGAAAGTGGAAGGCTGAGACCAATATGCAGCCTTCATTAAATCTGTAATAGCAACACTATTAGCATAAGCCCAAGATGTTGATAGAGCTCTTACTTCATGAGCAGAAATCTTGAGAGCAGACTGCTGAGAAGAAGATAACTTTTCATAAGCAGTACGTACAGTTAATTGAATCCATCTAGCAATTGAATGAACCACAATGTCCTTTCTATTAGGTATCAAAGACAAAAAGAAAAGCTTACGAGCCTTTCTAATAAACTCAGACCTACGTTTATAAATACGTATTGCTCTAACAGGACAGAGTAAAGGCCTACGCCCATCTGAAGACGGAAGGGCCCTAACAACAATAGGTTCAGGATACTTATTAGGAGCCTGATTCTTAGCCAAAAATCCAACATTAGTAGTAAAAGTAATAGTATTACCAACACTACGATAGTGAGAATCATCTACCGATAAAGCATGAAGCTCACTAACTCTTCTAGCAGAAGAGAAGGCTAAGAGAAAAGCTGTCTTATATGTTCATTAGAAATCCACTGTATCAAGAGGCTCAAAAGGTGCTTCTTTTAGCTTAAGAAGAACCCATGCTAAATTCCATTTCGGAATTAATCTAAGAGTTCTAGGTCTATTTATCGAAAAATTTCTAACTAATTTAGATAAAGAGACATTAGAACCAATCATTAATGTATCATGGTGAGCGTAGGTATCAGATAACATAGATCTATAACCCTTGATAGTAACAGGCTGCAGTTTGATCTCGTCAAACAAGTAGACCAGGAAATTAGCAATATCAGGAATGGAGGGATCATATAAATCCGAGTGATCCCTACACCACTGACGAAAGACCTTCCACTTTGCAGCATAATTTAGCGAAGAGGAGGTCCTCCTGCAGTTAGAAATTGCGTCCACTGCTCGTCCTGTAAAACGCTTACTGTGCAAGAAGGACCACACAACGGAAATACGTGAAAGTTGAGACCTTGCGGATTGTGGTGAAGCGTGCGCAATTTCCCCTGAGACAGAAAATCCTCCCGTGGAGGAAGCTTCTGCGGCATGTCCCACAACAGACACCTGAGTAGATTTATCCACGGTGTCGGTGGTGATAGAGATGCTACCAACAGAATCTTGCAGTGGGATTGCTTTATCTTGAGCAATATCTGCTGAATCAGCGGTGCTGGAGGATACGCATATCCTATTATCCCATCCCACGGATCGATAGAGCGTCTACTGCAAACGCTCGAGGATCCGGACATGGGGACACGTGAGTCTGCAACTGGTTGTTGAAGTGCGTCGCAAACAAATCTATCATTGGTCGCTCCCATTGGTAGCAAATCTGATTGAAAACCTGTTTGTCGAGAGTCCATTCCGATGACAACAGGCGACCCTTCCGTGAAAGGGAGTCTGCTAACACATTCAGACGACCCGGAATATGACGGACCGATAGTAGAACCTGATATTCCAGTACAAACAGGATTCTTTCCGTTAGCTTGAACAATGGAATGGAATGAGTGCCTCCCTGATTCCGAATATACGCTACTACCGTCGTATTGTTGGACAAAATTTGAACGTGTGTGTTCTGAATAACGTCCATCCAATGATGCAACGCAAGCCAAATTGACATCATTTCTTTGATATTTATGTGCTTGCCTAAGAATTGAGGATCCCAAAGACCCTGGCACCTCGAATCCGACGGGCATAGTGTCGTGCCCCAACCTGTTTGACTGGCATCTGTCATGATAGTAAAACTCAGATCCGGCAATTGCAGTGGAACTCCCTGAGTTAACCACTGAATGTCTGCCCAAGTCTGAATCTCTTGTTTCACTTGGTCTGACAAGAGGATGTCCGCATGGAGCGAATGAGTCTTCACTTTCCAATTCTGAGTCAGAAAGATTTGGAGAGGACGAGTGTGCAGCCACCCCATTGGAATGAGATCCGCAGCAGCTTCGCACAGACCTATCAGTCTCATGAATTCTCTCACTGTAACCTTCTCTGAGTTTAGACAATAGCGAGTATAACAACTGACTAATTTCACTCTGGTTAACGGCAGACGAACGAGATTGTTGTGCGTCTCGAAGCTCATCCCCAGGTGGGTGAATGACTTGGACGGCACCAGATCCAACTTCTGTTCGTTTACTATAAAACAGAGATGTCGGGGCAATAGTAGAAGATTCTGCACATCGTTCTGAAGCATTAACTCGTTGCCGTACCTCTGAAGAATATCGTCCAGGTAGGCCAACGTTACCGCAGATGAATGAGCTCGGAAGTAAGTCATGACCGAGTTCATTATCCGAGTGAAAGCCCAGGACACTAGATTCAGACCGAAGTACATCGCACGGAACTGATATACAACCCCTAGGACATCGAACCGAAGATACTTTCTGAACGCCAGATGTACCATGACGTGAAAGTATGCATCCTTGAGATCTATGCTCGCAGCATAGTCGTTCACTCGAATGCTCGTTCTGACCGATCGAATGGTCTCCATATAAAATTTTGGAGCCACAATCAGCTTGTTTATCCAGCTTAAATCTATTACTGGATGGAACGAGCCGTCTGGTTTGGGAACCAGAAACAGATGGCTGTAGAAACCTGGAGATTCCTGGTTTTCTACAACCTCTATTGCGTTCTTCAGTAAAAGAGACTGAACTTCTGAAAGAAGAGAGTCTCTTTTTAGAATATTCGACGGAAGTTGAGTCCATCTTGGACTTCGAGTTAACGGAGGCTTTCCTTTGAAGGACAGTTTCAGTCCTTCTGCAATTACCCTTCGAACCCAAGGGTCCTCCGTAATCAATTCCCAATTTTGTAAATAACTCGACAACCTTCCGCCCACAGGAATGCGACAGAGGTCTACACCATCACTTCCTGGACCTGCGAGGCTTGCGGAAGGAGAAACCACATCCTCCCCGACCCGCACCTCGCACCGTCGACCTAGGGGCATCTGACCAATTATTACGGCCAGCATTACGGCCCATGCTCGAGTCACTGGCTTGACAGTCTCAAGAATAAGGCCTAGAGGGTGCGTACGCACCTCTAAAGGAACTTCCCCTGGACGTGCTCGTCCCAGAAGATCCAGGCCTACTTTTTTCTGCTGGTTCCGACTTATTAGAAGCAGACTTAAAAAGCAGAGAGTCTGAAGCTTTCTTAGTTAACTTATTGTAAATAGCAGAATGCTTGCCATCAAAGAGAAGCTCTCCGGAGACCGGAGCAACTCTAAGAGAGTTTTTCACCTTACTATCCACTCTCGTGGACATAGCTAGGGTTCCGTCACATCTAACCAACTCCAGATTAGACACTGAAAGGGCGGAGTTATATGTAGAATAGGCAATAGCCCTTGACAGAACTCTCAGAGACGTTTGAACGTCCTGAAATTCTTGCCCTTCAAGTCATTAACGACAATGCTCTGGTAAGGTGATCTGCGTACGAGAGTGCGTCTAAATTTGCTCTATTCAAAGATATTGTAGTTTCCAAGGTAGAGCTATGAATAGACATAGACGACGGCATGGATAATTCAAGGTCTTCAGCCTGGTCGTCTAGACGCAGAGGAACTCTCTGAACGCCCTGTCCTGCCATTTCAAATCTATTCCTAGCATTAATGAAAGGCAGATTAAGAGCATTAGCCGATAGGAAGGCTGACTTGCCCGATTTACCAGCAAGTTTATTGATAGCGTCATTCAAAAGTTCAAATGTCCATGAGACATTCCTGGACTGAGACGGAAACTCTGGGACGGTGTCCCTAAACCGATTAAAAAATTTGGCGTCCAGTGGCACTATAAGCCTCCTATCAGGCTGAGCAGCATCCTGGTCCGCTGGAACAACATCAGGAAGAAAATGCCGGATTAACTCGACGACGATTTTGTGTTGTTCCGAAAGGGAGAACTCCAATTCATCCATATCCCTTTCGCCATTCTGACGGACCTCCTGGATATCTCGGTCGTCCACTCCCGATCCAGCTGCGGAACATACCGACCCAGCAGCATCAGATTTTTCCTGCTCTTATAGGGCTTCTGTCGGATGCTGGGATGCTGCCATGATCTGTGCTATCTGCGATAGCACATCCGTTAACAAGGCCTGCGGAGCTGCGGTCTTGCGTGATTTAGCCGCAGGAAGCTCCGTGGACGTTGTCTCTTGCATACTTCTCTTATGCAAACGTCCAGATGAAGGTGGCCTCCAATCCTTGGCTATCGGATGGCGTGACCTGGCTGTCGAGGAATCTCTGGAAGGCGATGACGGCTGGATATCGGCGGTCACGTAGCCAAGATGCGGTCGAGTGCGCTGATGTGAGGAGGAAGAAGCCCTTGATACAGCCTCTCCAGACTGTTTATACACCCGAGCGTCCCAAGGGGTGGACGTAAGCTCCGACTGAGGAACGTTTTGTACAACAACATCCAGACCGCGATGTTGTTGTACGAGAGAGACCTCTCTCGCTTGCAGCCCGTGCGGAGCTGGATGAGCTAGGGACCGAACCCAAAGGCTTCTTCCATCCTAAACCAAGATCCGTCGTCACTGGGTGTGCCTGAGGAATGTTTATAGTGCTCACAACACCCTTAATTCTTTCCTGGACCGCAACGGACGAACTCGGGTGCTGTACCATTCAGTAAATGGACGTGACACCAGGCTAGCTAGCAGACGTAGACGTTAGCGCTGTCGACCCTACTGGGGGCCTCTTAGGCAATTGCCGTATATCCATGAGCACTTTTGCCGCTAGCTCTTCTCTGGATTGTGACGACGGACGCGCACTGGAAGACGACATCACGGAAACATCACCCAATTCTTGTTCCTCTGAAAAAGAGAGTGAAAAACTTGAGTGACCTTGCGGAGAGAGGACCGGCATGTCCTGCTCCCCGCTAACAATATACCATGACACACGTGTCCAATGTTTGTCATCCTAACTGCTACATATAGAACAAGGCTTAGTGCGGGTACACTGACTACAACTAATGCAGAAATCATGAGAATCAGAGGAAGACTTCCTTCCATTACAATTTGAACAATAATCTTTCATTGTAAAATTAATCAATCATAGTACCCGCAATAAACCTTGCAAACAAAGATACATAGTATAAAAATCCATTATAATAATAAGAAAAAAACAATTCAAAAAGAAAAAAAATATTTTGAAAAAATTTTTTCAGAAGAGCCCAAGTTCCCAAAGGGAACCCAGAGCCCAAATGGATCCCAAAAAAGCCTAAGTGTGGACAAAAATTTTAAATCATTCTGAAAAAATTAATGCAACACTTACGGACAATATTAATGTATCTTATTATGAATAATCAAGGCAGAAGACAAGGAATCACTTATCAGAAGTAACCGTTGTCAACATAAACAAACAGTGTAAACATACCAGAAAACTGACTCCAGGCACTGGAAAACATGGCCCAGTAATCAGTGTCCAATTTAAACACTATATGATGCTAAACAGAGCCTTCCCAAGAAGAGACTGCAGAGCATTAGATGGTAGATGCAGACCTAAAATGCCTAAACACCCCTAGGGTGAGGACGTAAACATGGAGAGAGAACAGAAAAAATTCTGTTTACAAGCCAAAACTCCCAAGAAATTTTTAGTAATAAAAATTACAAAAATAAGCCAAAAGCATGGGAGAATGGCAAGGGGGGAATGAAGGAAAGGGAGAGAGGAAACACTGTTTACAGGGCCAAACAAAGAATGACATTTTGGCGGGAATTTCGAGACCTCCTTGACACTGCGCATGCGTAGTACAGTAAAAGTATGGAGGACCTACCAGGACATCTATTTTTTGGTTTTTGATGCAAATTTTTGGGATTGGGGGGGCAAAATTTGTGTTTGGCCCTGAATTTAATGAGTTTGCACCAACTAATTCAGGCTCATTGGTACAGTATAAAAATATTAAATTGTATGGGACACCCGCATTAATAATAACAAGATGCAATGCCATTGGTGTCCCCTGCCAAGAAGTAGTTTACTAACCAGAGAACATAAAGATAGAAACTTTCCAAGTTGAAAAAGGCCCACAACTCTAGAAACAATGATTGGACAAAACCTGTTACCTGTGAATATCATTTGCCCCATGATGGGCCATCAGCATATCAAAGATCATTCAAATCCGACATGCACTGACCAAGATACAGAGGTCAGAAGTTGTTACAGATGGACAAAAGGATGCACCCCATTGCTAGATCCCCACAAACTTCATTTTGGCAGGGGATAATAATTAATTTTCTGTCTTCTGCTGATTTGTCTAATGAGGAGGCCTACATTAACCCAGTGCCCCACCGGGTATTCCTCCCCCTGTCCCTCCTAATCTTCCAACATTCAGTTAAAAACTGTTTCAAAATTTCCTCCACTGGCACCTTCTCGATCTCCCTAACTTTAAAACTTACCATTTTCCTCATGCCATTCCTCATCCAATTATCCTTCGTGTTTCCATCCCATTTTTCCATTAGTTTCCCAAGGAGGCTTGTTCTACTAGGCAAATATTTAGGGCATTCTAAAATGAAATGTTTCGGGGTCTTTGTTAGGTGCCACCTAAGCCTAAGTTAACCACACTCTTTCCTTACCTTTCCCTATTTTCCCCATCAACTCCAGTGACTTGGATCTCACTTTGAACAACAATGGACCCCAAAACGATCCACTCAGGTACTCCTCAAAAGCTGGCATGTCCTTTTTATACTACCCATCTAAAGAACTCTTGGTCTTAATTTCAGCTCACCAGTTTCTGTTACAATCCTCAAGCACCCTTTTCCTTATAAAGCTAATCCCTGCTTCAGTCCCCATTCTAGATCTTCAGTCTCTACAGAGTAATTCTCCATTAGCTCCCTTGCCTGCCTTATCCATTCCATATGGAATTTTTGTCCAGAGTGTTCAGCAGAAAGACACTCCAAATTGTATTTTGATTTTGTAAAAATATCGCCTTGAAATTTTATGCAAGTCAGCACCATCAATGAACCTCCTTCGAGACTGGCATGATAAAGATTTGTGAAACCCATTTTTTGGTGAGCCAGAATTGATGGGCAAATTAGATTGAATTGAGCTGCTGTTTGTGGTATAATAAAACTAAAAACTATGATCTAAACAAACAATATTGTTCTCTACATCCGGTAGCATCACCCAGCAATATAATTCAGTTAACATGAAAAATAATTTCTTTCAAATTCAACATTTCCACATTTTCCCAACCACATACTTGAGCACAGAGATCACAGAATTTTTTCCCCTGTATTTCTGTTATCAAAGAAAGAAAAAATTAAAAATTTCTAAATGAAATGTGTACTTGTAAGTTTATTGTTCACTGTCTTTTGAAATTTTCATTTAATCAAGTCAGGGTATAGTTATTCTTTCCGTGAAGCAGAGCATGTCTATCACCATAAACAAGCACCACATCACTTTCTGCAGTTCTGATGCTCAGAACAAAAAGGGAAGTAAACAATGGCTCTATACCTTAGATTTCAAGTTCATTGACTCCTGCAGCTTCATCAAAACCAGCCATTCTTCTTCAGTTACATCTATATCTGACTTCTCAAGTCTCCAACTTGGATCATCCAAAAACTGGTAGAGAGTTGACGATGTTACTGGTTGCTTGAAGCCAGTTTTATATTCCATTTCATAGAGAAGTCCATGAGATTCTGGATAACCAAAGTCCTTCAACTGAAAATAATTTATTGAGGTACATTGGGAACATGTTTTGAGACCACTATGTTTGTCAAAGTCAGAAGTAGAAAATTAATTAGCTCAGCACTTGGCACTCATATTTGGGCTTTTCTGAAATATGAAGGTCCTGCAATAAATTTAACACATTCTAAATACGTTCCATTTCCAGCTTAAATTATGTTTTATTTTGTCAATTTAAGATTTGTTTTGTTAGAATTTATTGAACAGGTACATATAGGCTCTTTCCAATAAAATACAACTTAACCCTTATAATTAATAAAGCTGCAAACTTCCACTTTTATATTACTTTGAAAAAATTGCCCCGAAGTTTACTCCTCCTTGAAGACAGTACCTGTAAGTACATTTATCTTTAAAATGCTTTTACATCATCATTGGCTGCCTTACAGGCAACCAACAATGATGTAAGAACACTGTCAAGTCATCTGCAGCTGTGTTCATGTAAATAGATTTATTTATTTATTTCTGGGGGTTTAATGACACTTTCAACAGCCAGGGTCACTTTGTGTCTGACAATTTTATGGGTGGAGGAAGCTGGATTACCTGGAAAGAACCACTGTGCAGTGGCGAGCAACTGTCAGACTCCCCAATGTACTAACTCCATCACACAAGCAGGGTTAGCATTGGTTGAAGACAAGTACACCATCGATGTGAAGTATGCCTTAGTACACAGCGCCACTATGTCCCCACATGGGATGTAAATAGATTACTTATTACCATAAATATCAATCTAGGATAAAAGGGTGAACTATTATTAACAAATTTTGACTCCACAAAATAATCGGCCAGTTAAGGGTTTACTGAATGTTTACCGATGACTAAGTTGTGTTTAGTAGTCAGGGTTCTACTGTTATGGCAAATATAATTTGTTTAGGGAAGAAGACATATTAAAAGGGTTCTTACAATTAGCAGCCAAAAAACACCCATACTTTTCCCAGACTTTCCATATCGTTTTCCATATCACTAGAGTGCACAAAAATCCTGGACATATTCTATTATTAGCACTTAACCCTTTACCTAACGTAACGGCCAAAACCGGCCAGTTCTATACACGAAAATCGCCAATTTTTTTTATATTTTCATTTTTTGCTTCTAAAACATAGGTTATGACCACTAAATGGAACGAGCGTGTCACACTCATTCCAATGAGGGGTCATAACCTATGTTTTGGAAGCAGAAAATGAAAAGTTTTAGTCATACGAGGATTTTTTTTCCAAGTGTCGTCTGCAACTCTCCTTAGGTAAAGGGTTAGAGGTCTATTTCAGAATTAGATCACTTTTGAGGGAATCAACAATTGTGCCAATATGCAGTTGATGGGTAGATTTGAAAGTTACTTTCTTAAATATATAGGCTGCTGTTTCTAGGCAAGTCATGGCTGCCAAGAATTACCTAGGAACAACTGTAAAGCCACATGATTCAGACTGACAAAGTGTAGTAAAATGGTTAAAAATAGGCTTCTGAGGTTAAAGCTGGAAAGGTTCCCACCTTCATTTTTCCTCTTTTTGTAAATTCCTGAGTTTTGTTAAAGTAGACAAAGACTATTAAATTACCAAGTATTTTCCTAGTAAATTCAAATGTTTTTCAAGTTTGTTGACAAAATTCTTTTCCTTTCTTTTTCAATACCCACGTATACTTTTTTTCTATACTTTTCATTCAAGAATGTCACAAATTTTCATACTTTCAAGAATTTCCAAATAGCGCTAGAACCCTGCACGAATGAATCGATATCAAAGAGAGGTTCCTACAGTAGACCTTTACCTAACAAATCAGTCGCATCCATCCGTGTAATTTTCAAATTAAGCAGTTGTAAAAATATATATATTTTTTTTAATTTCGGCAAAACCATATCATGGGACCCTGAATAAGAATGACCTTGTTGAGCTTGTTCCAATGAGGAGTCATATGCTATGGTTTTGCTGAAATTCTTTTAGAAATTTTAAAAAATATTTAAAATAATAAATTTTGATGTGTGTGTTGGATAAAAAGTTGAGAATCCTCACCTCCACAATACAGTCATCATCCATTTGTTTAACAATACAATCTTTCTCCTGTTTATCCTTTTTTAAAAGACTGATGAAGGCATCGAGAGAATCCCTTATATACAAGTCAATGTTTCTCAAAAACACAGATGCATCCACCGGTGGTTCTTCTCCAGAAAGTAGACCTGTTTGTATAACCTTACCATCATTGGCAACTACATCTAAGGTGGGATTAACATCTGGAAAAATATGAAAAAATGAAAGTGTCAATGACACTGTAGCTCAACTTGTCAAGACAAAGACATGCACATGTATAGTATGTGACACAGCAATGACAAACATCTGGGTAATGACCTGATAACAAAGGTACATATAAAGTATTGTAACGGTCTGTACATAAATACTGACCGTTGCCTGTAACAAATGTATAGGTAAAGTATTGTAAAGGTGGGTGACAGTCAGATGCTAAACTGAAAAGAAATCTTTGAGTCCCAGAGTGGGTCTGACTGAACCCCAAAATATTTGTTCTCATAGCACAGTGATAACAAAGGCACCCCAAAACACACTCGTTCCTGTCCCAAGGTGAAAACAAAGGTACCCAAGAAGTTTTGTGAAGATCAGTTCATAAAATAGAGCTGTATAGAACTTGT
Organism: Pictodentalium vernedei; assembly: GCA_031216915.1. Classification (NCBI taxonomy): domain Eukaryota; kingdom Metazoa; phylum Mollusca; class Scaphopoda; order Dentaliida; family Dentaliidae; genus Pictodentalium; species Pictodentalium vernedei. The sequence continues at coordinate 230,227,910 of CM062293.1, forward strand.
GACAAAAAATTGATTGGACCTAATTTTGGTACAAAATGGCCACTGGCAGCCATCTTGAATTTTGGACCGTACCCAGAAACACTCATTCTCGTCCCAAGGTGATAACAAAGGTACCCAAGAAGTTTTGTGAAGATCGGTTTATAAATACAGCCTCTACCCTGAGCTGTATTGACATGTTTGTTCACATTGTGTAAGTAGCACTGAATTAATCAAAGTTCATCTAATTTGCATAATTTCTGCACGAAAAAAAAACCCCTTACAATATGTGATGTATTCCATGTTACTAAACATTCATACAAAAATTTATTCAAATCAGAACTTTCATACAGAAGTTCTGTACAAAAGACTGATTGCACTAATTTTGGTAAAAATGGCTGCTGGTGGCCATCTTGAATTTTGGACCACACCCAAAAACACTCGCTCTCATCCCACGGTGATAACAAAGGTACACATGAAGTTTCGTAAAGATTGGTTCATCAATATGGCCTCTAGTCTGAGCTGTATAGAAGTTGTGTACAAAAAACTGATTAGACCTAATTTCGGTACAAAATGGCCACTGGCAGCCATCTTGAATTTTAGACGGCACCCAGAAACACTCGTTCTTGTCCCAAGGTGATAACAAAGGTACCCAAGACATTTCGTGAAGATCAGTTCATAAATACAGACTCTAGTCTGAGCCGTATTGACATGTGTACTTACAGTGTGTAAGTCGCACTGAAAAAATCAAAGTTCATCTAATTTGCATAATTTCTGCACAAGAAAAAAACCCGTATTATATGTGATGTATCCCATGGTACTAAACATTCACACAAAAAATTATTCAAATCAGCGCTTTCATGTGGAAGTTCTGTGCAAAAATCTGATTGCACCTAATTTTGTACAAAATGGCTGCCATCGGCCATCTTGAATTTCGGACCGGACCCAAAAACACTCGTTCTCGTCCCACGGTGATACCAAAGGTACCCAAGAAGTTTCGTAAAGATCGGTTCATAAATACGGCCTCTAGCCCGAGCCATATTGGCATTTGCACTTACAGTGCTGAAAGTAACACCAAAAAACATCAAAATTAGTCTAATTTGCACAATTTACGCACGAGAAAAAACCCCGTATTATATGTGATGTATCCCATGGTACTAAACATTCATACAAAAAATTATTCAAATCAGAGCTTTCATATGGAAGTTCTGTACAAAAGACAGATTTCTGCATCATCGGTACAAAATGGCGGCTGGCAGCCATCTTGAATTTCGGACCGCACCCAAAAACACTTGTTCTCGTCCCACGGTCATAACAAAGGTACCCAAGAAGTTTCGTAAAGATCGGTTCATAAATATGGCCTCTAGCCCGAGCCGTATCCAATTGTTGATGTATGGACAGACGGACAGATGGACAGACGGACGACGGATGACGGGCCATGACAAAAGCTCAAATCTGGCTTTGCCAAAGTTGAGCTAAAAATGTGGTGTATAAAAATTGTGTCACAAATTATCGGTGGGCTTCTACAAGGTTGTATCTCAAATTTTCCAACTTTTTAGGAGAGACATAAAACTGAATAACTCCAAATATGGGGAGCACAGAACAGCAACTATGGTGATTCCTGGAGCAGAAAGATGCCTTCTTTGTTTCAAAGAACATTTAGAGTGTATTAGAGGAGTTGTCTATGAGAAAAATAAATTTTAGGTGATGATCTGACATTTTGAGCATAGTCAACTTACAGTAATGGAAATTATACGGAATTTTTGAATTCATTGTATCTCTGTCATTTTATGACCTGTGTCATTCAATCTAGAATTAGTTTGTCAGGGCTTTCCGCTCATTTCACTTCCACCTACCAGGAGATGCTTGCCTCATTTTACATATCAAGAGTTTTGAGATACAACATTTTAGAATCAGTACACCAGTTTTGGGAAAAATACTTTAACAATACAACATTTAGGAACTCTTTGTGAACATTTCGGACCAAATAACACTATTCACTCAAAGGTACAGAAAAAAACACACTATTCCACATTTTGGGGGATTTCCATGTATTTTGTTTCTCTGTAGGGACATAAAATTCAACCCCTCTACGAATATTATGAGGACCACTTACACCCGTGGGCCAAGCCAACATCAGATCATCCACTTGAAAACGTGGAACAATAAGGCATGCAAACAACCACTAAGTGAATCAAGGGAATATAACTCTGTATATATCAAAGTGAGGAGCATTTCTCTGGCAAGTGATCTTCTTCACTATAAGGCCTAAAAAAGATACAAATCTGTTTCTCAGGCACCTCCTGCATGATCATTTTGGCTGCCGCATGTTTTCTTTTTATAAACAATGCAAACATGAAACTAGCCAACACCAATACCGGGTCTGGACCTGCGTCGCTGCATGCAATTGAATCTGCAAACAGGAAGTGGCTGCACGGCAGATCAGATTGCATACACGATACAACTGATCATTACCAGGCTCCAGATAAAATATAAAATCAATCCCTTGCATAGAAGCCGAGAAAAGTTTGACGAAAAATTTCAATGTTCAGTGGGTACAGTAAAATTTCAAAGTATCGGCAAACAGGAAGTGGCTGAACAGCAGATCTGAAAAATGCCTACATAATACAACTCATCATTATGAAGCAGCAGACCAAATATAAAATCATTCCCTTTCATAGAAGCCAAGAAAACCTTGATGGAAAAAGTGTTTCGGACGGACTGACGGACGGAGTCAAGCAGTTACTAGACCTGCTCTGCCGCTGGCGACGCAGGTAAAAATAAAAATTAAATAGTTTATATCTGATATTTTACCTAACTTAATCAAATTGATAAATTTGTCTCTTGACTGCAACCAGGCTTTGCAATGATTTATACATTTATTTATTTGCCATCAAAAGTTCATATTCTTGGTTTGTTTTAGGTTTCAGGCCTGATAATCAACAGAATATAATGTGTGGTGGTGTATTTCATCCCTTGTGTGCAAGATGGCTTTTCAGTGCTAAAGCATTGCAAAGCCTTGTTGCATTAAAGGGACAAATTCATCAATTTTATTAACTTGGGTAAAATATCAGTCGTAAACCATTTAATTTTTATTTTTTCAAGTTTGCATTGGTTATAAAAAGAGAGAATGCAGCAGCCAAAAGGACAATGCAGGATGGCCCGAGAAACAGATTAACTTTTGAGACCTTAGCACAACAATTTGTCAATTCATAAACTGAAATCTGTGTTAACAAAAATTCCTGTGTAGTATTTCAGAAAAGCAAGGCCCAGAAATTGGTCTTTGATGCCATCCTCCCAAATTTATGTGGAGGTGGGGTAAGGAGTGCAAGAAGAGACATCAGTAGAAGTTTGAGAACTTGTTATCTGTATAAATTAACTAAACGTAACAGTTACTACCTCCTCCTGCTAATTTGAAGCAGACATCACAGCCTCGTCCATTTGTCTTTTCCTTCACTGCACTGTATATCTGATACCCTGAGACTATATTTGCTTCTTGAAATATTTCCTCCAGTAAACTACTCGTCTCAGAATCCCAGCTAGAACTGAATACACCACATCCATTTTTAGTAGCCATTGCCAATAGGTATATTCCAACAGAGTCTACAAAACAGAATATTTTTATTAAGAGATTCGTAGTTGATCATATAAAGTTTATCTATATACTGTTTCTTTAACCCTTTACCTAACGTAACGGCCAAAACCGGCCAGCACTATTCTCAAAAATCGCCAATTAATTTTCAAAATATTTTCATTTTTTGTCTCAAAAACATAGGTTATGACCCCTCGTTGGAACGAGCTCGCCGAGCTCGTTCCAATGAGGGGTCATAACCTATGTTTTTGAGACAAAAAATGAAAAAATTTATAGTAATTTATATATTTTTTATACTTACCAATGACCCAGACATAGCTGGTGCTAACTCTTAAAATACTAGGGCCAAACACAAATTTTGCCCCCCAATCCCCAAAATTTGCATCTAAAACCAAAGAAATCATGTCCTGAAGGTCCTCCATACTTTGCCCTTACTGCGCATGCGCAGTGTCAAGGACGTTCCGAAATTGGCGCCAATTATCATTCTTACCGGCAGTGCCTGGTCAGCGCTATGTACTCAGCGGGGAGGTATGAGTTCCCAACTCCTGGGAGGGCCATCCCCGTCTGGGTCATTGGTAAGTATAAAAAAATATATAAATTACTATAAATTTTTTAACATTTTTATACTGTACCAATGACCCAGACATAGTTGAATAGTAAAAAGGCTGGAGGGCCTAGGACATAGAGGAAAATCCAATAAGCTCAACTATATAACATAGAGTCAACTCCTCAAGGAGAAAAGGAGTATTAGGCTTTACATGTATCTTTCTTATTTTATAATAAATTAGAAAGATACAATACCCTTCATAATTGAGCACAATAACATTCATGTTCTCTATTAACATCCAGTATAACCCTTTATACTAATTATTTTTAAAGTAAGCCAATAAATAAAGTTAGTCCAGAGAATTGAGACTCTTTATATTCTTTAAAAGTGTCCGAGGATTGTATATTAACGCCCGTTTGACACTTGACATATACAAATGCTTCACACCGAGCTACACTTTAAAAATATGACATGAATGAATTTTTAACATTAATATTACACTTTAAAACCATCCCGGAAACGACTCAGAATTACTGACTCCGGAGGAGGAATTCCCTTGCTTTTCACTATAAAGCAGGTGACCTAAGGGAACACCCTCCCCCCCCCCCTTCCCCTTGCCCTGGGTCAAATAGCCCAGAGCGAAGAGGGCAGCAGGACGGAGTCACTGCCGGAACAGAAAGCCTGCATAACTATAGTTGCAACTGTTTAGCGGACGACATTCTGAGCAACAGATAACGGACCTAAACAATGCAGGTCTCCAGAAATGGACTCAATATTTCTGAGATAAAAATTCGTGAATGTGGATGGCTGAGACCAATAAGCAGCCTTCATTAAATCTGTAATAGCAACACTATTTGCGTAAGCCCAAGATGTAGAAAGAGCTCTTACTTCATGAGCCGAAATCTTAAGCACAGACTGCTGACTTGAAGATAAATTTTCATAAGCAGTACGAATAGTTAATTGAATCCACTCTAGCAATAGAATGGACCGAAATGTCCTTTCTATTAGGCATCAGAGACAGAAAGAAACGTTTTCGTCCCTTTCTGATAAACTGAGATCTTTGTCTATAAATACGTAAAGCTCTAACAGGACAGAGTAAAGGCCTACGCCTGTCTGAAGACGGCAGAGCCTTAATAACAATAGGTTCCGGATATTTATTAGGAGCCTGATTCTTAGCTAAAAAACCAACATTAGTAGTGAAGGTGATAGTGTTCCCGACACTACGATAGTGAGAATCGTCCACCGATAGTGCATGAAGCTCACTGACTCTTCTAGCAAAAGAGAAAGCTAAGAGAAAAGCTGTCTTATAAGACAAGAATTTGAAATCTACTGTCCCAAGAGGCTCAAATGGCTTTTCCTTCAGTTTAAGAAGAACCCAAGCTAAATTCCACTTAGGAATTAATCTAAGAGTTCTGGGTCTATTTATCGAGAAGTTTCTAACTAACTTAGATAAAGAGACATTAGATCCAATTTGTAAACTATCGTGCTGGGCATAGGTATCAGATAACATAGATCTATAACCCTTAATAGTAACAGGCTGCAGTTTGATTTCGTTAAACAAGTATACTAGAAAGTTTGCAATGTCTGGTATGGAGGGATCAAAAATATCCACAGAATGATCCCTACACCAACGACGAAAAACCTTCCACTTAGCCGCATAGTTTAGCGAGGAGGAGGTCCTCCTACAGTTAGAAATCGCGTCCACTGCTTGTCCTGTAAAATGCTTGCCGTGCAAGAAGGACCGCACAACGGAAAAACGTGAAGGTTGAGACCTTGCGGGTTGTGATGAAGTTGACGCGGTTTCCCCTGCGAAAGAAGATCCTCTCGTGGAGGAAGCTTTCGCGGTAGGTCCCACAGCAGACACCTGAGTGGATTTATCCACGGTCTCTGTGGAGACAGAGATGCTACCAACAGAATCTTGCATTGAGATTGTTTTATCTTCAGCAATACTTGTTGCATTAACGGCGCTGGAGGATACGCATATCCTATCATTCCGTCCCATGAGATCGATAGAGCGTCTACTGCAAATGCTCTTGGATCTGGACATGGAGACACATACGTCTGCAACTGATTGTTGAGATGTGTCGCAAATAAGTCTATCATTGGCCGTTGCCATTGGTAGCAAATCTGATTGAATACTTGTTTGTTGAGAGCCCACTCCGACGGCAACAAGCGACCCTTCCGTGAAAGGGAGTCTGCTAGTACATTCAGACGACCCGGTATATGACGGACTGACAGTAGAACTTGATGTTCTAGAGCAAACAGAAGGATTCTTTCCGTTAAATTGAATAACAGAACGGAATGAGTGCCTCCTTGGTTCCTGATATACGCCACTACTGTCGTATTGTCGGACAGAATTTGGACATGAGCTTTCTGAATAATGTCCATCCACTGATGTAACGCAAGCCAAATTGACATCATTTCCTTGATGTTTTTGTGCTTGCTTAGGAACTGTGGATCCCAAAGACCCTGGCACCTCGAATCCGTTGGGATCAATGATGCACCCCAACCTGTTTGACTGGCATCCGTCATAATGGTAAAACTCGGATCCGGCAACTGCAGCGGAACTCCCTGAGTCAACCACTGAATGTTTGCCCAAGTCTGAATCTCTTGTTTCACTTGATCTGACAAGAGAACGTCTATGTCGAGCGAATGAATCTTCACACTCCAATTCTGAGTCAAGAAAATTTGGAGAGGACGAGTGCGTAACCGCCCCATCGGAATGAGATCCGCAGCGGCTCTGCACAGACCTATCAGTCTCATGAACTCCCTCGCTGTGACTTTGTCTGCATGAAGACAATAGTGAGCGTAACAACTGACTAATTTCGCTCTGGTTAATGGCGGACGAACGAGATTGTTGTGCATCTCGAAGCTCATTCCCAGATGAGTGAATGACTTGGACGGCACCAGATCCGACTTCTCCTCGTTTATAACAAAACCGAGACGTCGGAGCAATAGAAGCAGATTCTGCACATCGTTCTGAAGCGTTAACTCGTTGCCGTACCTCTGAAGAATGTCGTCCAGGTAGGCCGACGTTACCGCAGACGAATGAGCTCGGAAATATATCATTACAGAGTTCATTACCCGAGTGAAAGCCCAGGGTGCTAGGTTCAATCCGAAGCACATCGCTCGGAATTGATACACCACTCCTAGGACTGCGAAGCGTAGATACTTTCTGAATGTCGGATTTACCATAACATGAAAGTATGCATCTTTGAGATCTATGCTTGTAGCATAATCGTTCACCCGAATACTCACTCTGACCGATCGAATCGTCTCCATATAGAACTTTGGAGCGACGATCAGCTTGTTTATCCAGCTCAAATCTATGACTGGATGGAACGAGCCATCTGGTTTCGGAACCAGAAACAGATGGCTGTAGAATCCCAGTGTTTCCTGGTCTTCTACGACCTCTACCGCGTTCTTCATTAAAAGAGACTGCACCTCCGATAACAGAGCGTCTCTTTTCAGCGGATTTGACAGAAGTTGAATCCATTTTGGACTTCGAGTTAAAGGAGGCTTTGGTTTGAAGGATATTCTAAGACCTTCCGAAATCACCCCTCTCACCCAAGGGTCGTCCGTAATCGACGCCCACTCTTCTAAAAAAACTCGACAACCTTCCGCCAACCGGAACACGATAGAGGTTGATACCATCACCTCCTGGACCTGCGAGGCCTGCGGGAGGAGAAACCACGTCCTCCACGACCCGCACCTCATCCCATCGACCTTGGGGCGTCCGACCAGTTGTCCCGGCCCGAACGTGAGTCGCTGCCTTGACGGTCTCTTGAATAAGACCAAAAGGACACACCGGAACCTCTATAGGAACCTCTCTTGGGCGCATTAGTCCCAGAAGTGCCTGTCTTACTCTTTTCTGCCGTATCCGACTTTTTGGAAGCGGATTTAAACAGCAGAGAATCCGAAGCTCTCCAGAGACCGAAGCGACTCTGAGAGAGTTCTTCACCTTACTATCCATGCGTGTGGATGTAGCTAGGGCTGCGTCATGTCTAACCAACTCCAGGTTTGCCACTGAAAGGGCAGAGTTATACGTGGAATAAGCCACTGCCCTTGAAAGAAGTCTTAAAGAGGATTGAATATCCTGGAATTCTTTCCCTTGTAGACGTAGCGATAACGCCTTAGTAAGGTGGTCTGCGTAAGATAAAGCGTCTAAACTGGCCCTGTTAGACGAAATTGTCGTATCCAACACTGCGGTTGGAATGGACGTTGACGACGGTAATGACAATTCTAAGTCTTCCGCCTCGTCGTCAAGACGCAGAGGAACTCTCGGAACACCCTGTCCTGCCGTATCGAATTTATTCCTTGAATTAATGAAAGGCAGGTTAAGAGCATTGGCGGACAAGAAACCAGCTTTGCCTGTTTTGGAAGCAAGCTTGAAGATAGCGTCGTTCAATAATTCAAATGTTCTTGTGACATTATTGGACTGAGACGGAAACTCAGGGACGATGTCTCTGAACCGCTCGAAGAAATCAGTGTCCAATGACGCTATCAGTCTCTTATCCGGTACCGCAGCAGTCTGGCCCGACGGAACAACTTGAGGAAGAAAGTGCTGGATGAAATCCACGGCAGCTTTATGTTGTTCCGAAAGGGATAGCTCCAAGTCATCAGTATCCCTTTCGCTATCTGGTCGGACCTCACGATGCTCCCGGTCGTCCGCACCCGATGCTTCGGCGGAGCGTACCGACCCAGTGCCGTCGGATAATTCCCGATCCGACACCAATTCTGTCGGTTGCTGGGATGCTGCGATAATTTGTGCTATCTAAGCTAGCACGTCTGTCATCGAGGCCTGCGGAGTAGCGGTCTTTCACTGCTTAGCCGCGGGAAGCTCCGCATCAACTGACTTCCGCATACTCTTCCGATGCGTGACCTGGTCGCCGATGAATCCCTGATCGGCAAAGCTGGTAGAATATCCGCGGTCACGTAGCCAAGGTGCGGTCGAGTGCGCTGCTGAGAGGATGAGGAAGCCTGAGCAGTCTCAGCGGACTGCCTATACAATGGAGCGCCCCAAGCGACGGACGTGTGCTCCACTTGCGACACATTTTGTACCACAACATCTGGTCCCAGATGTTGTTGCACGAGAGAGGGGCCTCTCTCGCTCGCGGCCCGGCTGGACCTGGACGAGCTAGGAACCAAACTAGAAGGCTTCCTCCGATCTCTCCTTATATTTGCCGTCACTGGGTGTGCACCTTGTATGTTTATAGTGCTCGCATCACCCAAAACTCCTTCCTGGACCGCAACGGACGAACCCGGCTGCCGAACCATTCGGTGAATGGACGCTACACCGGGCGAGCTAGCGCACGACAGCGCCGTCGATCCTACTAGGGACCTCTTAGGCAACTGTCGTATCTCCATGAGCACTTTTGCCGCTAGCTCTGCATTCAATTGTGACGACGGAAGCGCACTTTTGGAGGATAACATGGAAACATCACCCTGTTCTTGTTCCTCTGAAATAGAAACTGATAGACTACAGTGACCCTGTGGAGAAAGGGCCGGCATGGTCCTTTCCCCGCTAACAATATATCGTGACACACGTTTCCAATGTTTATCATCCCAAAAATTACATATTGAACAGGAGTTAGTGCGAGTACACCGACTACAATTAATACACTGATCATGAAAGTCAGAGGAAGATTTCTTCCTATTACAATTTGAACAATATCTTTTCATTGTGAAAAGACAACAACAAGCCCTAGTACTCGCACAAACCCCTAAAAGCAAAGATACATAATAACATGATCCATTAATATTGAAAAAACAATAGCAATCAAAAAGAATTTTTGAAAAATATTTTTTCAGCGAAGCCCAAGTTTCTGAAAAGTAACGTTGAGCCCCAATGGATCCCAAGGCTAAGTGTGGTCAAAAAATTTAAAATTATTTTAAATAATTAATGCAACACTTACGGAAAATAATAATGTATCTTATAATGAGTAAACTACTCCAAAGGCAAAAAGCCCCCCCCTCAAAAGAGACTGTTGCCAATGTAAACAAAAAGTGTATAAACACTAGAAAACATGACTCCAGGCACTGACAATCCTGGCCCGAAATCAGTTATCAAAATATACACTATCTGATGCAAAACAGAGACTTCCAGGGAAGAATCTGCAGAACATCAGATGGTAGATGCAGAACACAACGTCTAAACACCCATGGGTGAAAACGTAAACATGGGGAAAATAACAGAAATCATTCTGTTACCAAGCTAATTCTCCCAAGAAATTTTATTAGTAATCTTACTCAAAAATATGCCAAAAGCATGGGAGAATAGCAAGGGGGTACTTACAGGACAAGGGGAGAGGAAACACTGAATAAGCAGTGCAACTTCATAGCAAGAATGACAACAACAGGCCCATGCCTCGAAAATAGGCAACTTAACATAATTTCACTAGAAAATTTTAAGTTACAGCCCTGAATATTTTCTGTCACTCCTTTTTCCTCTCCTCCTTCTCTATCCTCCTTAGAATCACCATTTCTCCAATATTTATGTGTCTGGCATCATTTAAACTGAGAATTTACAAGCACAAAGATCAGTGAGATGTTAACTGATGAAGGGCCAAACAAAGAATGATAATTGGCGCCAATTTCGGAACGTCCTTGACACTGCGCATGCACAGTAAGGGCAAAGTATGGAGGACCTTCAGGACAAGATTTCGTTGGTTTTAGATGCAAATTTTGGGGATTGGGGGGCAAAATTTGTGTTTGGCCCTAGTATTTTAAGAGTTAGCACCAGCTATGTCTGGGTCATTGGTACAGTATAAAAATAATAGTTATTCAAGAATTATTTTTGCAAGTGTCGTCTGCTTTTCATATTAGGTAAAGGGTTCAAATATACAAGAATGCCAAGTAAATGAAATTAAAACAAAGTGGTGTTTATACTACAATACATCATGCATGGAATCTGAATTATGCGTAAGAAAGTTATGTAAGAATGCATCTGATTGGACATTACACATCTGCGTAACATTATGATGTGAATGAAAGAAAAGCTTCAAAACAAAACAGTGTCAAGCAAGAAAGTAAATAAAATACCAATGCACAGCAGATGGTGAATTATTCTTTGAAAATATCAGCTTCATTCATGTAATTCAAGTTTGATCAGTTTATAAATACAGAACACAACTTGGGTAGAGTGCATGGCACAGGAATCAATTATCCTTATTAGCATTTTTCCTATATTTTAAATACAGGACAAACTCCAACTCAGGTTTTTGAATCCAGCCCTCTGTACTCCACCCTTGTTGTTTTCTGTCATAGTATTAACTGATTTAGGGATTAATGTTTTACAGTAATAATGTCTGAACAACATGGATGGCAAAAGTCTATCAGTACTATGTTTACAAAAACGGACAGAATTTTAACTGAGTCACAACCAGTCGAAATTCTCTGTTCGCTTTTAGAGCCAGGAGGTTTTGGATTTTTTAGATTCAGTTTCGGTTTGGTTTAAACTCCCTAACTTTGAAAAGAATTGCAACAGTTTGCATGACACTACTCACCACAAAAAGCCCTGTTTGTATTTTCATTGGCTTCAGCCCAACTTCCCGTTGATCATTCTTAAGGGTTCTAGTGGATCAGTTTCTAATGAGCAAGAAAAATATATACATTACTGAAACAACTGAATAAAGTTCATCTAATCTATGTTGTGTTCTTATTGTCATATTTTCTCCTTCATTGACTCGTCTGGTGGACAAGTCAATAGGGAAGAAAATTTGACCTTTAGAACAACTTTATTCATCCCTTGGCCGGATAGACTAAGACCCGTGAGTCCATATGGGCCACTAGTCCAGTTCCTTTCCAGAAAGACAGTTCGTTCAGTTTATGCAGAAACACAGTAAAACCATTTGGTCATTTTTTGCTGGATTTTGTGGCTTGGTTTTCTGAGTCGAACAGGAAAACAAACAAAATAAAAAAAAAGTGATGTCACGCATGCAGCCCGACTGTCCCAGCAATTGCAATGCTTAGACACAAAATAGTCTGAGCCATTTTTGTTAACTGTTTAACTAACGAATCTGCCATATTTGCACTCATGATATACAAAAATTGCTATTCAACTTTCATTTTTTCATTTCTCTACCCCAAAACATACCTCATGACCTATTAATGGAACAAGCTTCATGAGCTTGTTCCACTAAGGACTACTGTTTGCTTCAACATGTGTTAGGTAAAGGTTTAAAGATGCAGTACATAAAACATTGTTGGTTTACAGGAGTAAATATTTTGTAGGTAAATGACACGGGGTGGGGGAAGGTGGGGGGGGGGGGGGTTGGGGGGTAGTTTTGTTTGTTTGCATTTATCAACTCCCAATCCTTCAAAATTCATTTTTGGAAAAATTGTATTACCAGCTGGAAAATGCACATATCAACTTTGGTTGAAATCAAATAATTCAATCTGGAGTTATCAGTCAGAAACCAATTGTTTACAAACATACAGATGGACAGATGGATGGACGCTAAGACAGACAGACAGGCAGACCATTTACATAATATGACCGTTGTTATAGTAGTCAATTTTTGTTTGCTTGCATTTATCAACTCCCAATCCTTCAAAATTCATTTTTGGAAAAATTGTATCACCAGCTGGAAAATGCACATATCAACTTTGGTTGAAATCAAATAATTCAATCTGGAGTTATCAGTCAGAAACCAATTGTTTACAAACAGAGAGACGGACAGATGGATGGACGCTAAAATGGACAAACAGACAGACAGACAGACAGACCATTTACATAATATGACCGTTTTTACAAATGGGCATATAAAAAAGTAATATCAAATTTGAAGAGAATCGTATAATTAGAACTGGATTTATCTTCTGGATAACATGGGGAGGAGGGAGGGGTGGATTGATTCCACCCATCTCCCCCAGAGTTTGGGAGACAGCATCAAAGTACCTCACTCCCACCTCATTCCCATTTCCTTCCAATCAGTATTACTTCTGTAAAACAACAAAGTATGCTGCAGAAGGCATTTCTTTATATTTCAAACTGTGAAGCTCAGGCAAAGAGAAAAATGAGAAAAAGAGCTGCATACAAGTAAAAGAAATCAGGTCTGTAAATGTAATTATTAAAAGTTGTATTGATCATGGAAGAACAAAAAGTGACAAAATATGTGATGGAAGCCCAATTTCAAATTTGAAGAAACTAAATTCGAAAACCATTTTGAAAAGGGTTAAATTAACACAAATATTAAATGAAACCACTGTATACAGCGTTAGTAGACCTTGCCTCAAATGAAAACCAATGATGTTGTAACACACTGTTTGTTGAATAAAAGGCACAACCTTGAAAAGCAAAACTTTAATCCGAAACTTTAAGCTGGGAATACTTAGTAAAACTGATTGCAAAATAGGGGTTAAATATTTCCTAAAACCAATAAAGGAAATCACTGATGTAAATGCAATCATTAAGTTGTATTTTCCAACACAAAGAAACTAAGTCTGAAAACATGTTTAAAAGGAGTTAAAATCCTGCCAATATTAATAAAAAAAAATCACTGTAGAAAGCTTCAGTAGACAGTGTAGACACGGTCCCAAATGAGAACAGTGACATTCCACTAAACTGTTTGGAAAATTAAAGGCGTAACTCTGTAAATAAAAAACTTTAACCAAAAACTTTAACCTGGAAGTTGTAAGTTAAATTGCCATACAAAAAAGGATTAAATATTTCCCAAAATAACATGAAACATAATGAAAATGATACAATCAATAGAAATTAATATTAATTTAAAAGAAAAAAAAATAACCTTCACTAAAAAACTTTAATCACAAACTTTAACAAAAACTCTAAATGTTAACAGATGGGCGAACTGATGAACGGACACACGGATGGACAGACGGATGGATGAAAGTCATGACTATAGCCCTGACTGTAAACAGTTGGGCTAAAAATGCCTTATTGGCACCCCAAGTGGAGGGGGGGGGGGGAGGGGAGGGGAGGTTATACAGGAGTCAAATTTTTTTCTGTATGTTGTCACTCTAAATCCTTCAAAATGGATTTTAGACCAAAGAAAAAATATTGCTTAAATGAGGAGGAGAGGGTAAGAAAGGGTGGGGGGGGGGGGAGGGGAGGGGGTGTTTTCTAAATTACATTTTGGACCAAAGAAAAAAATGCCTAATTGGCATTGGGGGGGGGGGGGGGGGGCATAGGAGTTAAAAAAAAAAAAAGTTCTTGCATTTTGAAGCAAAGAAAAAAATGCCTAAATGGTGGGGGGGGGGGGGGAGGGAGGGGGCGGGGCAGGGCAATAACTTGAACAATTTTCATTGGATAATGGTGGTCATCGGATTTGACATATACACTGCTGCTGTAGAAAGATGCATTGAAAAGAATTGAAATCTGTTAACTATTGTTCAAGTTATGCCATAAACAAAGTTTCAGAGAGACGGATGGATGGATGGATGGATGGATGGATGGATGGATGGATGGATGGATGGAGTGACAGATAGATGGATGGACAGATGGACGGACTGACAGACAGATGGATGGATAGACGGGCAGAGCTCTATGCTATATCCCTCCCTTGTGAGGGCATAAAAAGTAATGAAGTATGTGGTAGAAGCCTAATTTGAAATTCAGAGAAACTGAGTTCGAAAAACGTTGTCTGAAAACATGTTTAAAACGGGTTAAAATCATGCCAATATTGATGAAAATTACTTAGGGTTCAGTAGACAGTGGACATTGTCCCAAATGAGAAACAGTGACATTGCACTGAACTGTTTGAAGAATTAAAGGTGTAATTTTGTAGACAAAAAAAAACGTTTAACCAAAAACTTTAACCTGGAAGTTGTAAGTTAAATTGCCATACAAACCAGAGGCCCCCGAAGCGCTCATTTGAATAAAACACAATATAAACAGAGTCCAAGAATGAATCTACATTAAGCAATCCATCTCCATAGGCTACACTGTCAATCCTTGAGTCCCTTAGGAGTGACAAAAATAATCCTGGCATCATGCCTTTTCTTCAGTTGATCATAATGTAAAATGTAGAGCTCCCCTATGAAGCCACTTGATACAACCTATGTGGCTTAATCCTAGTTAAACACCTCTAGAGGGTACTGAATACAAAATTTTTAATTCTTCAGCAAAATGGCCAATTCCGGCAACCCATATGGAGCCGATATATTAACCCAGGCTCTCAATTTGAACACAGTTGAATCTGACCTCCCTAGAAATGTTGTGTACCAAATATGAAAACATACTGACTGTTGGATCTCAAGAAGAGAAATTTTGAAGAAATTTCTTCATATTGCACTAAGTAAAAATTTGGGCTAGCATAGCGAACCCAAATATTACCCTATGGATCTGATTTGAACAACCCCCCCCCCCCCCCTCCCCCAGAGGAGATGTATACCAAAATATGAGAGCATTCTGACTTGTGGATCTGAAGAAGAGGATTTTTGAAGACATTTCCTCATATTGCACTAAGTAAACATTTGTCTACCATAGCGAGCCCAAATATATACCTAGGGATCTGATTTGAACAAACTGGAATCTGACCCCCCTACAGTTGTTGCATACTAAATATGAAAGCATTCTGCCTCGTGGATCTGAAGAAGATTTTAAAAAATTATCCCCCCATATTGAATAAAGTTAAAATTTGGGCTTCTGTAGGAAGCCGAAATATTAACCTATGAACTTGGTTTGAACAATCTTGAATCTGACTCTCATACCAATGATGTATATCAAACATTAGAAGATTCTGACTGGTGGTTCTGAAGAAGAAGATTTTTAAAGGATATTCCCCTTATTACCCTATGTAAAAAATTTGGTCTCCTATATTAGGTCCAAATATGAACCAATGGGCTTTATTTCAACAAACTTGTATCTGACACCCCTATGAATGCTGTATACCGAATATCAAAAGATTCTGATGATTGGTTCTGGAGAAAAGATAGATTTTTTTAAATTTTTGCAAATATGCTAAGCATTTTTTTCGATGCCCATTACAGAACACCTTAACATAACCGCTGGCAATTTTTTTTTACCATTCAATTCTACTGGTCCTAAGGATACTGCACACCAAATAACAGCTCTCTGTTCCGGGTGGTTTTGGAAATATGGGCGTTTAAAAATATTTATATTTTTAGCTCCCAGGGTTCCCATGGAGGATGTGGGAATTTTTTTGCATGTGTCAAGTACTTATGACCCAATAACACCACATACCAAATTCGGTTCAAACTGGACCATCGGTTCAGAAAATAGAAATTTTGGGCGGGGCCAAAAATCTTACCCCTCCCATTACAAAGCCAAATATTGCTTCACAAACTTTGTTTTAACAAATTTGATTCTACACCTCAAAAGGAAGCCCCATAGCAAATATCAAGTCATTGTACACACTAGTTCATGAGAAGAAGATTTTTAAAAATATTTTTGGAGCATTTTTCCCCCACTCCCTCCCTATGGTGCTGAGCATGTTGAGTTGAACAAAAATGCAATGGCCCTTCGGACCCACCACTCACACAAACTTTCAATTGAATTGGCCCAGTGGCTTTGGAAGAGAAGACCAAAACATGGTGTGACGGATGACGGATGAGATTAGCTCAGCTTGACTTACCTATGAAGCTACCTATGAAGATTCATGAACGTGGGTCAAAACATAAGTTATCATCTGGAAACCAATTCTTTACTATGTTGAAGGTCACTGTGACCTTAACCTTTCACCTAGCGAGTCCAAAATAAATAGGGTTCTTCCTCTCACTGATGCCAACCTCTGTATGGAGTTTCATGAACATGGGTTGAACCATTATCAAGTTATCATCTGGAAACCATTTGTTTATGCATACCCACCTGCCCGCCCGCCTGCTCGACCGCCAGCCCGAAAGCCCACCCGCCCGCCCATTCATCAAACTATAAGTCGAATTTGACTTCGTCACAACTCGACTGAAAAACTTTAACCTCGACTAAAAAACTAACCACAAACTTTAACAGGACAGACAGATTGACAGACAGATGGATGAAAGTCATGACTATAGCCCTCAGGCTAATAAAAAAAATGGCCAACTCCATTCGCTTTACTCTGCAGAACATAGGAAAGTGTCACCTGTTGAAATAGAAAACGATAACACTGAAGTTTCAAATTCTCTAAGCTTGAATATGTAATATTTTATTGATAAAACATTACGACTTTGTTGTGTAAATGTGTTGTGACTGGATTGCAGTCACAGTGACAAAGAGACCACTATGAGACTGCGTGTAATGCACATCAGATGACTATTTACTTTATGACCCAAGTGGAAGCATTCTGGTTCGTTAAAGGGCAGTTTGTGGGGAAAGTACTTTGGCATCTGAACAGAACTAAGCAGTGGTAAACAGCTATTAGGCTGAAGGCACACTTCCTCAGACAATACCATTCATCTAATACAACTACAAAACGACACTTTTAAAAAAATTCTTGCACTAACAATATTTCATTTTTTTAAAAACTAACCTATGACACCTCAAATGAGGACTCATAAGCTATGTTTTGGAGGAAAAATTAAAATAAATAAAAATAAATCAAATAAAATAAAAATTGAAATGGTATGTTGTGTGAACAGCACTAGCCATGTACAGTTATGTTAAGTAAAAGTCAAGTGTCTTATGTCTTCATCTTGAGAGGGTTTATTGCCGACGGTTCGATTTCCTGCCAGGGATCAAAAATCAACATTCCAAATTCTTCGAAAACATGACTGTGTCCTTCAATATACACACATTACCACCCACATGTTGAGTTGTATTTGAACATCACCAACTTTAGTAACAGGCCAGACTAATGTTGAAGTTTCCCTGTGGGTAAAAGGGTCCTGCAAATCTCATATTTTGAGTTGAATTGTTGCCTGAACACTAGAGGTGTGAATCAGAGATGCAGGCGTCAAGCTGTGGTGGCAATCAGAGTGTTGCATATCCATAACCCGGTTACTAATCCTATGCTGGCTGTCAAATCTGGAACCTTTGTTAACTTATAATGGTAATACTGAGTTCAGAATTCCTAAAAATTAATTAATATGGCCCATAACTCTGTAAAGAAATATTGGGCCAGGCCAGTTTTCGAACCCGTTTAAGATATTATTACAAAAGGCCTTTATGGCCAATATTAGTCAAATCAGAGAACGTTTGTTCAAGTTATTGCACTAACAAGCTCAAAGTTCATAAAAATTGACTAATTTAGGCCCATAACTCAGTAACCAAAAATCGGGCCAGAACAGTTTTTGAACTTGTTTGAAATATTATTGCAAAAAACCTGCATGGCAAATATAAGTCAAATCAGAGCAGATTTGTTCAAATTATTGTGCTTACAGTGCAAGAACGTTCCGACGCCTGCCCGTTCAGATTCCAGGACACACATTGACCATCGCCAAACCATAGGTCCCAGTTGTTAACACAACCTGACCAAAAATCAAACTAAATCTCAATGCTCAAGAAATTACACCATATCATAACTGTAAATATTGTCAGTTTTCACTCAAGTGTGGTATGAAATGGCAACTCATTTGTTTGGGCAATTAATAAAAAAGTAGAATATTTCAGAATGGAATCAAAGTTGTTTCATAAGCAGAACCTAATTGACGTCGTCTTCTATGATCACAGGGCTAATATTTCTAATAAATTTGGGGGAATCCATTTGAATTCTCACTAAAATGGTTATGATAATCCATACCTGCTATGAGTGTCCCAGTATCCCATGGGGCCACCATGGTTGAACCCCTGTTGTATACTGATAACACATGTTAACCCTTTACCCAATACAGTTTTTTAATTTTAAAAACATCAACTGAATTTTAAACTAGAGTGATGTCATGCATACAGCCCAACTGACCCAGCAATGGCAATGCTTAGGGGTGGAAGGGGCAGAGCAATAACTTACAACAATTTTCATTTGATACTGGTGGTCATCGAACTTGACAGACATTGCTGCTGTAGAGACATGTACTGACAAGAATTGAAATCTGTGAACTATTGTTCAAGTTATCCCTTAAACAAAGTTCAGACAGACAGATGGATGGACTCACAGACACATGGACAGAGAGATGGATGGACGACTGGTTGGAGCTCTATGCTATATCCCTCCCTTGTGGGGGATAAAAAGTAACAATTATGTGGTAAAAGCCTAATTTCAAATTTAGAGAAACTAAGTTCGAAAAACGTTTCGAAAAGGGTTAAATTAATGCCAATATTATTTGAAACCACAGTAGACCTTGCCCCAAATGAAAATCAATGTCGCTGTAACAGAGTGTTTGAAGAATGAAAGGTACAACCTTGAAAAGCAAAACTTTAATCCAAAACTTTAAGCTGGGAATATTAAGTAAAACTGACTGCCAAAAAGAGTTGAAATATTTCCTAAAACCGATAAAAGAAATCATTGATGTAATCATCGATGTAAATGCAATCATTAAGTTGTACTGATTATGCAAGAATTAAAGTTTTTCAAGAAAGTATGTGGAAAAGCCTAATTTCAAATACAAAGAAACTGAAACATGAAAACATGTTTAAAAGGGGTTAAAATCATGCCAATATTAATGAAAGTCACTGTAGAAAGGTTCAGTAGACAGTAGACATTGTCTCAAATGAGAAACAGGGACATTGCACCGAACTGTTTGAAGAATTAAAGGTGTAACTTTGTAAACAAAAAAACTTGAACCAAAAACATTAACCTGGAAGTTGTAAGTTAAATTGCCATACAAAAAAAGGGTTAAAAATTTCACAAAATAACATGAAACACAATGAGAATGATACAATCAATAGTAATTAATATTAATTTAAAAGAAAAAAACTTTAACCTTGACAAAAAACTAAATGTTAAGACAGACTGACAGATGGACAGACAGACAGATGAAAGTCATGACTACAGCCCCAAACTGTAAACAGTCAGGCTAAAAAATAAACAATATTTACCAATAAAACCTTACAAATATGGATGTCATTGGAACCGGCTCAATGGCTCAACCCTTACAAATATGGATGTCATTGGATCCGGCTCAAATTGACTTGATGTGACAGGCCATCTAATAGTATGTACTGTAGCATGAAAAAATAGTCCTTGAAAATCATTAACAAAGTCCTTCAAAAGTGATTAAATTGATTTGTTGATATCCATATGAACCCTGTACATATTTTTGGCATTTTCAACGAAAGTCTCTAAACATTCAACACCCATGCATAAATCAGCATTTGATCAAAGTAAACATTGCCGAGTTACAAAATACAAAAATTTGCTCAAAACTACTTTGATCTGAGCAGTCTTTCAACACACATTAAATGGAAACAAAAAATTTAGAAATAAATTATAAAAAAAAATATGGTAAAAATAGTTCAAAATTGAACTTGACCTAGATATTGCTTCACCTGATTCTGAATAAAAATTAAAAGTTACTGGATGGAATACAAAAAACTGCAAAATTTATTATAAGACCATTTTTTGCCAAATAAGGCCAGAAAAAAACACAGAAAGCTGCTCAAGATCAATCTTGACCCAGATATTGTTTAGCTTTGCATGCACACCAAAAAGTAATTCATGTCAATACTCATTCAAAAGTCAAAGAAAGGCAATGAAAATTTCTTCTAAATTCAAACTCCTTTTTGGCTGAAAAATCTGAGAAAAAAGCAGTTGGAAGTTGATCAAAATCGAACCTGATCTTGATATTCTTCAGGTATAACTTCAAATCAAAAATCGATTGATTCCATAAAGTTCAAAGTGTGACTGGATGGAAACAAGTAGACAGACCAGACATGTTAACTCTCACAGAATGTCTGGGAATAGTCCATAAATTCACTGTAGTTCCCGGCCTCCACGACGGGAATTGGTTTTAGACAGAAATCCTGGAAAAAAATATTGTCATGGACTGCAACGAAAATTGTTTATAACCAGAAAATGTGACAGACCCTGTGCAGTGCACAGAGTTAGTCAGCCTTTCTGGTTATAAAAAGTGTTATATCACACGTAACATGAAAATGTACACTAAGGCTGTGCAATGCACAGTGTTAGTCACATCATAAAGATGATCTTATTCATAACTAGAAAGAAAAGAGTGACTAACCAGTGCATTGCACAGAGTTAGTTTGTAAGCTAACATTCACTGACTAACCACAGGCACTGCACAGGATTAGTTGACAGGCTGCTATATCACACACTACATGAAAATATACACTAACTAAGGATGTAAAATGAACAGTGATAGTTGGTTACATGTTATATAAGGTGCAGGATTCAAGGAACTAATAGAAATTCTGATACTGGATTCTTGAAATTTTTTAAAGTGAATTCCAAAACTGAAAATATATTCCATTTTCAATTAAAGCTTGTTTACATAGTTTATTTTTCAATTAGTTTGAAAATACTTAAATAAATGTACCCTAAACAAGAATGACCATGGCATCATTCTTCGTTTGTTTACTTCTATTTAGCACAAACTTTGGAATAACGTTGTTGTGGAACTTCCACTGTAACTCTAGTTCAAAACCATAACAGATCATCTACAGCATTTTTTGTGGTAGCTGTGAAACTCTACCCAACCAAGGCCTACCTGGACTCAAAGGAACACAGGCAAGTCTAGGTGGGGCAGTACCTCACACAGGGTTAGTACGGATATGATAGAAACAATTCCATGACCTTTTTTAGGACTTTTTCAAGCACTTTTCAAGACTTCCAACTGGAGACTTACAGACAGCTGTTCAAAAAGTAGATATTGGTATCATGTACAGATCAGACGGATCAGACCACGCACCCGTTGTAATTTCCATGAAATTTACAAATCAAACAAGAGGATGCAATTTGGAAATTTAATAAGTTTGCTAAGTGACCCCAAAATAGTTAAGGACACTATTGCAGATACTGTCCTTCAGTATTCATATAACAATAACAGTAGGAGAAGTAGTAGTAGTTAGTAGTAGTAGCAGTAGTAGTAGTGGTAGTAGTGATAATAAAATTAATAATGATAATAATAATGATGATGAAAATAATTCTAGATTTCACAATAAACTAGTTATTTTGCGAAACACTAAAGCCAATGATCAGAGGTAAAACAATTTTATATACCTCCTTCCTGAAACGAAAACTTCAGTGCACCGAATCAGCTATCAAAAAAAAAAATAAAAGTACTTACTGAAAAATTCGAAAATGGTTGTGAAAATATGTTAGAAAATATCAGCTGCCTGACTAACGAACTGCAAAATCTAAGAAATAAAAAGGTGCAAGGCATGATTATCAGATCAAAGGCCAGATGGAAAGTTGAAGGCCAGAAGCCCTCAAAATACTTCTGCAACTCAGAAAAGAGGCAGTACAAAGAAAAAATAATACCCAAATTAATAAGAGATGATGGTACAGAGTGTACAGAAATTAACGATATACTTACCGAGCAATGCAACTTTTACGAATTACTGTACAAGTCAAAAATTAATAGAAATCACAAAACAAACCTTACAGAAAGCTTGTTTTTTGACTCTGAAAATCCATACATTTGCAAACTGGATACAGAAGAAAGTTTATTACTTGATGGAAAACTAACTTTAAATGAGTGTGCTATGGCTCTAAAAGACATGGGTAACAACAAAACACCGGGTTCCGATGGAGTTACAATTGAATTTTATAAATATTTCTGGGGCGATTTGGGCAAATACATAGTTAATTCCCTAAATCTTGGCTATGACATAGGAAAATTTTCCATCACTTAGAGGCAGGGGCTTATTACATATATGCCAAAAGAAGGGAAATCAAAATAATATATAAAAAATTGGCGACCGATCTCCCTACTTAATGTTGATAAAAAAAATAGGCTCATCAGCAACTGCCAACAGCCTTAAAAAAGTTCTTCCTCAAGTAATTTCCGGAAGTCAGCTGGGATTCATGAAAGGAAGATTCATAGGTGAATCCACGCGATTGGTCTCTGACTTAATTGAAAAATGCGAGTCAATGAATATTCCAGGAACGTTAGTTCTAGTTGACTTCGAAAATGCATTTGACTCACTTGAATGGTCTTTTATCAGAAAAAACTCTTATGTTTTTAAATTTTTCCGAATCCTTAATTCAGTGGTTCAACACGTTCTACAGCGAGGTTTCTAGCTGCATAATAAACAATGGGCACTGTTCAGATTATTTTAATATTCAGAGGAGAGTACGTCAAGGGGACCTATTTATTTTGTGTGTCGAAATACTTAGCGCATTCCTTAAATTCAACCCCAAAATAAACGGAATCAAAATTAATGACACAGAGTATGTAATCAACCAATACGTTGACGAAAGTACTTTATTCCTAGATGACGACCAGCATTAACTTTGATAAAACTCATATCGTTTGGATAGGATCTTGGCGTGGCAGTGGAATTGAACTGGAAACAGAAAAACATATACAGTGGAATCATAACGGAACCTTTACCATCCTTGGAGTAAAATTTGAACTAAATTCGGACAATTACTTCTATAAACACTTTTCAGAAACAAGAGGCCCCAAGGAGCCTTAATCCCTCACCGGCCAAAGTGGTTCAAATAAGTACTTGGCGGTCACATTCAGTTAGACATGGTTCGTCAACACTACAAAGGAATGAAGTCATGAGAGACAAATTTATGGAACTAGGGCCATGGCTTGAACAAACTTGAATCTTACCCCACTAAGGATGCTGCATATCAAATATCAAAAAGCATTCGTCTGCTGGATCTGAAGAAGATTTTTAAAGAAAATTCCTCATTTTGAACTAAGTTATCATTCGGGCTCCCACAGTGAGTCCAAATATGGACCTAGGGACATGGCTTGAACAAACTTGAATCTCACCACCCTAAGGATGCTGCATACCAAATATCAAAACATTCTGACTGTTGGATCTGAAGAAGAAGATTTTTAAAGAAAATTCCTCATTTTGAACTAAATTACAATTCCAGCTCCTACAGCGAGTTCAAATATGGACCTAGGGACATGGCTTGAACAAACTTGAATCTCTCCCACCTAAGGATGCTGCATACCAAATATCAAAACATTCCGAGCCCAAATATGGACCCAGGGACTTAGCTTTAACAAACTTGAATCTCCCTCCCCCCTCCCCCTCCTCCCCACTAAGGATGCTACACACCACATATCAAAACATTCTGACTGCTGGATCTGAAGAAGGTTTTTAAAGAAAATTCCTCATTTGGAACTAAGTTATCATTCGGGCTCCCACAGTAAGCCCAAATATGGACCTAGGGACATGGCTTGAACAAACCTGAATCTCACCCCCCTAAGGATGCTGCATACCAAATTATCAAAACATTCCGACTGCTGGATCTGAAGAAGAAGATTTTTAAAGAAAATTCCTCATTTTGAACTAAGTTTATTTATTGATGTTTAAGGTCACATATTTATGCACAATGGCTAATCACGACGTGACAGTTTTACAGGTGGAGGAAGCCGGAGTACCCGGAGAGAACCACCGAGCAACGACGTGCAACTGTATCAAAACATTCCGACTGCTGGATCTGAAGAAGATTTTTAAAGAAAATTCCTCATTTTGAACTAAGTTATAATTCGGGCTACTACAGTGAGCCCAAATATGAACCCAGGGACCTGGCTTGAACAAACTTGAATCTCCCCCCCCCCCCCCTCCCTTAGCACACTGCATACCCAATATCAAAAGATTTTGCCTGCTAGATCTTAAGATTTTTTAAGAAATTTGCCCGAAATGCACCAAGTTCGAATTCGGGCTTCTATACTGAGCCCAAATATGAATCCAGGGGGTCGGTTTGAACAAATTTGAATCAGATCCACCCCACAATGTTGCATACCAAATATCAAAAGATTCTGCCTGCTGGATCTGGAGAAGAAGATTTTTTAAGAAATTTGCCTGAAATGCACTAAATTCGAATTCGGGCTTCTATACTGAGCCCAAATATGAATCCAGGGGGCCGATTTGAACAAATTTGAATCAGATCCACCCACAATGTTGCATACCAAATATCAAAAGATTATGCTTGCTGGATCTTGAGAAGAAGATTTAAGAAATTTGCCTGAAATGCACTAAATTTGAATTCGGGCTTCTATACTGAGCCCAAATATGAATCCAGGGGGCCGATTTGAACAAATTTGAATCAGATCCACCCACAATGTTGCATACCAAATATCAAAAGATTATGCTTGCTGGATCTTGAGAAGAAGATTTAAGAAATTTGCCTGAAATGCACTAAATTCGAATTCGGGCTTCTATACTGAGCCCAAATATGAATCCAGGGGGCCGATTTGAACAAATTTGAATCAGATCCACCCCACAATGTTGCATACCAAATATCACAAGATTCTGCCTGCTGGATCTGGAGAAGAAGATTTTTTAAGAAATTTGCCTGAAATGCACCAAGTTTGAATTCGTGCTTCTATACTGAGCCCAAATGTAAATCCAGGGGGCCGATTTGAACAAACTTGAATCAGATCCACCCCACAATGTTGCATACCAAATATCAAAAGATTCTGCATGCTGGATCTGGAGAAGATGATTTTTTAAGAAATTTGCCTGAAATGCACTAAGTTCGAATTTGGGCTTCTATCGTGAACCCAAATATGAATCCAGGGGGGCAATTTGAACAAACTTCCATCAGATCCACCCCACGTTACATACCAAATATCAAAAGATTCTGCCTGCTGGATCTGGAGAAGAAGATTTTTTAAGAAATTTGCCTGAAATGCACTAAGTTCGAATTCGGGCTTCTATACTGAGCCCAAATATAAATCCAGGGGGCTGATTTGAACAAATTTGAATCAGATCCACCCCACAATGTTGCATACCAAATATCAAAAGGTTCTGCCTGCTGGATCTGGAGAAGAAGATTTTTTAATCTTTTTCTCATTGCGTAGTGTTAAAAAGTGCTGACTCAGCACTTTTTCAAAGTCCTGAAAAAAGTACCTTGTGATCAAACCGATAGGGATTTTTTTTTAACCATTCTATTCTACTTTACTGGATAAAAGTAAGCTTTATACAAAATAAGAATTCTCTGTGCCGTGTAGTTTTGGAGATATGGCAGTTTTAAGGTTTTTCCAATTTTTAGCTCCCGAGGTTCCCACGGGGCAATGAGAAAAATTTTTTTTGCATCAATCAACTACTTATGACCCATTATCATCTCATATCAAATTTGGTTCAAATCGACCTCACGGTTCTGAAAACAAGTTTTAGGCGTGGCCAAAATTTTTGCCCCTCCCATAACGAAGGCAAATAATGCCCGACAAACTTCTCTTGAACAAACTTGATTCTAAACCTCAAAAGGACTTTGTATACCACATATCAAGTCTCTGCTACTGGTGGTTCATTAGAAGAAGATTTTCAAAAAGTTTGAATTTGGGCTTCAAAAGTGAACCCAAATATGAATCCAGGGGGGGTGATTTGAACAAACTTGAATAAGACCCATTCCAGGATGCTGCATACGAAGTATCAAAAGATTCTGCCCACTGGTTCTGGAGAAGAAGATTTTTTAATAATTTTTCTATAATTCATATGGTGCTATCAGAGTTATGCCCCATACAGAGCCCCCAAGGAACGTGGCCATTTCATTTGAACAAACATGAATTGCCATATAGCAATGAACATCCACATGAAGTTTCATGAAAATCGGACCAGTGGTTTCAGAGAAGTCGTTTGAAAAATGTTCACAACGCCGGACGGACGACGGATGAAGACGACGGACGGCAAGTGATAACTTTAGCTCCCTTCGTGGATCTAAAAATAAACAAAATGCAAAAACTTTTAGCAGATTGGTCCCAGAAATCTTACACTAGTCAGCACAGTCACAGTTATTAAAATGTTAGCGATCCCCATCTTAATACACTCCCTTACTGTTCTCCCTGATCTGGCTGACAGGATATTAGATGAAATTCAAAGTATAATTTTTAAATTTCTATGGTCGGACAAAATGGACAAAATTAAATGTGATGTAATAATCAATTTAATCGAAAATGGCGGGCTCAAACTACCCTACGTAAAAACACTGTGTTGCTCTTTCAAAATGATATGGATCAAAAAGTTGCTAGATTCAGAAACAATGGCCCAATGGAAAACACTCGTAGTGGATAATTTTGAAAAATTTGGGGGGAGGAAAATGCGGTCTTTGAAAAAACATGGTATACTGTGTTTCAAATTATATGGACCCTTTCTGGAAAAAGGTGCTTAATGTATGGGCTCTCTTAAAAAATACCAATCCCACAACTCCGACAGAAATTCTCTCACAACCACTATTTTATAATAATTATATAAAAATTGCGACATCGACGCCATAGCTGCGACGGGTGGTGCAATCTCACAAAATTCTAAGTTCATCAAGGGCCATAACTGCAAGAAAAATATTTGGAACAACTCATGCATTGAACAGTGGCTAGACAATCAATAAGATACACTTACATGCCAAATATAAAGTCATTCCATCAAGTATTTCAAAAGTTATTGAGTTTTGAAACTCATTGGTCACAGACAGACCGACCGACCGACAGACAGACCGACAGACAGACCGACATTGCCACTTATAGAGCTGCTAGTTGCAGCTAAAAATTAATAATGAACCGTTTCTTTACAGACGTTGGTGCACAAAGGGTGTTTTCTTTATAAACAATATACATAGCGCTTCAGGATCCACTGTTGACTTTCAAGAATTCAAGTTGAAATAGGACCTTGATATACCATTCATCAACTACCTTGGTGTGGTCAATGCAATACTAAGGTCATGGAAAAAGATAATATCTGATAGTTCAAAACTTGAATTTGTTTCAGATCCCTTGGTGAATGACATTATATCTTGCACTAAAGCAAACTGCCATTTCTATCCAATATTTCTTAATAAAGTATCAAAAAAACCTACACATACCCAAGATAAATGGAATGCCACATTGGACGAAAATCTTGACCATAATGATTGGCAATACATTTACAAACAAACTTTTTTGGAAACAGATGATATATATCTACAAAGTTTACAATATAAGATTAACCACAAAATCCTATTCACAAAATCTAGACTCTTCAAATGTGGGCTTTCGGAAACAGAACTGTGCTCATTCTGTGGAAATACGAAAGAAACGATCGCACATCTATTTTACGATTGTTCGTTCTCAAAAACAGTTTCACTTTCACTAGTGGAAAGGTTAACTTAAATCCAGATGCACAAATTCAACTAAACATTAATAAAAGAGAAATACTTTTAGGCTATACTTCCGAGCATGCCTATCCAAATGTCTGGAATACCTGTCTCCTTATCTACAAAAAGTATATTTACACCTGCAGTCAAAGTAATACCATCCCCTCTCTCTCAGATCTAGCAAGGGCTATAAAATCCTACAAAAATATTGAAACGTCTTCTCTTTCTATGTACACAATCAACAAGGATGAGCATATTTGAGAAAAATGGAGCTACCTAACTGATGCATTCTTTGAATAATTGGAGAACTGCTTTGTATATACATTATACTGTAAAATTCTTGTTGTAATCTTATATAATGTACTACTTTTCTAGTGATGCCAATAAAAAAAAAAAAAAAACTTCCAACTGGAATTATCTCTCCTTTTCACATTCACACCACACACAGCAGCATCTAAAACAAGTTGTAGAATTTCTGTCACTTTTTACCTTCGCTTTTAATTCCAACCCTTGGCATCGTTTCTTGGGAAATTTAAATTTTATAGTAAAATTCTTATACCTACCACAATTGTTTACTACAGGCTTGTACTACAGTGGAAGAACCTAAGTCGGAAAATATACTCTCTATTTTGATCTTTCCCAAGCGATTTGGGAAAGAAAAGTGGTGCAAAAGCACCAAGAAAAAATAAGCCAAAACTGGGTCGAGTGCCACCAGTGCGCAACCAGTAGGGGGATGCTCTTCTCTTAGTACAAATCCACGGCTTCTGGCAACCAGTGCGCAGGCAGTAACTAATGAATCATTCTTTTGAATCCGCCAACATTGGAGTTATGTGATCAGTGGGGAGGAAGGATTCTTACTCGAATAAGAAGACGGGAGGGCCTCCATGTAAACAATTGTGGTAGGTATGATAAAGGAAATTTACTTAATTTCTTATCAACCTACCTTAGAATTGTTTACTACAGGCTGAACAGACAATAGAATGGAGGGAATCACATAACAAACCCCCACATAACCCAACTGCACTGGAACCGTGGACAGAGGAAGAGGTCCTTAGACCTACCAAACCATATCATCACAATCATTAGTAAAAGACAATGAGAGATGAGGTGTATGGTCAAGTGCGATGCACAGACAGAAAGAACAGTAACAGCAGAGAGCTGGAACTGACCTTGTAAGAAGCCTAATGGCTCTGCAATTGATGCAGATAGAAGGTGGAGAAAGTAGAAGCATTTCTCCAGTAGGCTACCTGCAAAACATCCGACAACTTGACGGAGTTAGTATAAGCCCAAAAGGAAGACAATGCATGCACCTCGAGGACAGAAATACGATTGGTAATACATTCGTAAATCACTAAACGAGCGTAAGCCGCACGAATAGCAAGACAAATCCATCGAGAAATGGATTAAGGAGAGATCTTCTGTCGACCAGGAATAAGAGACCGAAAAAATTGTTTCCTGCCTTTCCTAATGAACTGTGTCCGTTTTGAGGTAAATGCGAATTGCACGAACCGGACAGAGCAAAAGGTGGTTACCCTCAGCAGAAGGAAGAGCCCTGATACAGATAGGATGTGGAGTCATTTCTGGTATCTGATTCTTGGCCAGAAAGGAGCAATCAGTGGTATATGTAACACTGTTGAGAGCTCTTAAAAAAAGGCTGGTCAACCGAGAGGGCGTGAAGCTCACTAACCTGTCTGGCTAAGGCAAAAGCCATCAGAAAAGCAGTCATGTATGTGAGAAAACACATATCCACCTGGGAAAAAGGTTCAAGCGGCACCCCCCCCCCCCCTCCCACATTGATTGACCCACACCTGCTGAGGCGACAGGGGAGCGAACAGAATGATTCGACAACTGCAGGTATGTATCTTGGCTAGAACCAGAGGCAGAATCGGAACCAGTGGGAAGGCGTAGCTGACAAGACCATTCCAATCGAGTGAGAGAGCGACCGCAGCAAAAGCCAGAGGATCTGGACATGAAAGTGTCCACCTGATGGTTCCAACGAGTAGCAAAGAGATCGATGTGGGGACCACCCCAGAGATCACAAAGCGACTGGAACACAGCCCTGTGGAGCATCCACTCGGTGAAAATGACCCTGCCCCGTCCGGACAGGGAGTTAGCTAGGACGTTCAGATGACTGGGAATGTGACGAACCACCACTCCGGCATTGACATCCTGAGCAAGCAGTAGAAGATCCCAAGCCAATTCGTACATGGGAACTGAGTGCGTGCCGTCCTG
This sequence comes from Pictodentalium vernedei, assembly GCA_031216915.1. Classification (NCBI taxonomy): domain Eukaryota; kingdom Metazoa; phylum Mollusca; class Scaphopoda; order Dentaliida; family Dentaliidae; genus Pictodentalium; species Pictodentalium vernedei. The sequence goes on from CM062293.1 coordinate 230,258,310, forward strand.
GTACCAAATGTAAGCAATCACTGTCGGATTGTCAGACAACAGAAGGACCTGATGATTTGAAAGGTGAGAGATCCACTGCCAGAAACTCATTAGAAAAGCAAGAAGCTCCTTCTGGTTGATGTGAAGAGCTGCTTGATCCTGGTCCCATGCCCCATGAAGGGAAAGGCCTAGAGGATCCAATGTCCCACCCCATCCGAGATCGCTGGCATCTGTGTCAGAACACGATTGGACATGGGTAAGTCCAACAGAACCCTGTGCGTAATCCACTGAACATCTGTCCTGGGGAGAAGGTGACGATGAAGAGACTCTGGTAACTGAAGCACCAGATCCCGACATTTGGCCTGCAACGACTGAGCAGAAAGTGTTGGAGAGGTCTGACATGCAGCCAACCTAGAGAAATGAGATCCGTCAGAGTCAGGACAAAAGTTGAGAGAATCACAGCCCTTGCCTGGGGAACCGCCACCGTATTCAGCTAAGTATGGAAGCCCATCCCCAGACGACAAAACAACTGAGAAGGGACTTCTCGTTGACTCTGAACCCTAACGACATGAGCAGGCTCAACAGTGTGTCCACTACTGACTCCAGAAAGGCTGCATTGGAAGGCCCCTGGAGGATATCATCTAGATATGCCGAAGTAGTCAACCGAACTGAGCGATGGAAAGCTATCACATGCGACATGAGTCGGGTGGAGGCCCAAGGAGCCAGGTTGAGGCCAAAAGGCATGGCTTTGAACTGGTAAACGCGTCCCAGAAAAGCGAACCTGAGATACTTTTGTGATGTCCGGTGAATCGGAATGCGAAAGTAAGCATCTCGCAGGTCGATGCTGGAAGCGAAATCTCCCTGGTGAATGGAGCAGCAAACCGACCTGAAAGTCTCCATGCTGAACATGGGAGCAATGATAGACTGGTTCAGGATACCCAGTTTGATAACTGGTCAGAGTCGACCATCCTTCTTCAGCATCAAGAACAGGCGGAAAAAAAAACCCCACTGAATGAATGTTCTAGATGACCTTGCCTGCCCCCTTTGACGGGAGATTGTCTATCTCCGTGATCGAAAGCTCCCGACGTGAAGGAACTTGTGTTGGAAGAGGCACTCTCGACAGAGTGGGGTGCCTCCGGAAGGATATTCGCAGCCCAGACAAAACAACATCTAACACCCAAGGATTGGATGTGATTGTGGCCCAATGGTCTGTGAATCTGATATCCTTCCTCCAACCTGGGTCGAATCGAGGTGAGGACCTTCATTTTGAGCCCCGGCGAAGCCTGCGAGAGGAGAAACCACCTCCTCCACTATATGAAAAATCCTGAGTCCTCCCTCTAGCCTGCCGATGCTTATCCTTATCCTGTGAGTAAGAAATAGAAGCGGCGACAGGAGGATCAGCCCTTGGCTTCGCAGAGGAAGCGGAAGGGTGCTTGTTAGGCATTGGACAGCACCTGCCTCCAACAGAAGGCTGTTCAAGCTGACGAAGCAGCAGCTGATCTTTGGAATGATGAAGAACGTCATCCCAGACCGTCGACTCGGAACCATGCACCTGCCAAAGAAGCAGATCAAAGAGCAGCATGCTGTCCCTCAGGAAGGGAACGGCAGCTTGTGTCCAACACAGTGTCCCGGCGAACTAATTCCAAGTTAGCAGTGTTACAGTCTCTCGTGTGAGTAAGATGTATGAGCGCCTTGGAAAACACACGCAAAGGAGCCTGTACATCGTCAAACTTACCTGGAGACAGATAAGCGGCTAAAGCAAAGACGACGTGATCTGAGAGAGAAAGCATGCCCAGCATCTCTTTCGATAAGCCCAACAGGGACTCCAGAGTTGCCATAGGAATAACGTCCAACTTGGGCTTGGAAAGCCCGAGGGAGGTGGAGTCCTGATCCAAGACCGTCAAAGTCTGGCAGACTGACTGATTGGCAGAATCGTAGGAACGATAACGCACTGGAGGCAAAACGTGTCAACCCTGCTGAAGAACGAAGTCTTCATAGCCTTGGAACTCAGCTTAGAGTCCAAAGCTGTAAATGCTTCAACCACCTGTACCAACTGGCATGGTTGAAGGCGCCCAGAAGCAGGTTGCTCCACAGGCTGTAAGCACGTGACCGATCGCGACCTGGCTGACATTGTCGGCTGGTTTGTCAGTTTGAGATCTGGAAGGAACCCAAACACAAAGTCGAGAGCTACCCCTAAGTCAAAAGACTGTTGGCTCTCGACATCAGGTATGTCGGACTCATCCTCTGAGTCGGAAGACACATAGCCCATCATGGGCAAACCAGCCAATGCCTCCCATGGTGTTGGCACACCTGAGGGATCACAAAGCAGCCTGCTTCCAGCCCCGGGAGGTGGCGACACAGGGAGCACCTGGAAACCACTAGTAGCCTCGCTGGAAGCAATGGGAAGGCTCTTGGAAAGAACCTGAGTGAGCAGGGAGAGAACCTCCCTAAGCTCACAGCCCGTGTCGGTCAGTTCGACATGGGAACGAACCGGCAAAGTGGCTTCACTCCTGACCCTTTTAACCAGCGAAGGGTCACAATCCTCAAATACACCTGACGTGGGGCGACGGATGGCAGCCAAAACATCTAAAGGCAGATGCGTATAGAGGTATGACATACCTCGAGGATCTACAGAGCAGGAACTCAGAGAGTTGCCACGGACCTCACCATGAACATCTGAATCCAATGAGAAAACTCCGGTGCTTGACGGCTGAGAGACCACAGCAGAGGGTTCGGTCAGCAGCCCCTTTCGACTTCGCCAAGTTGGAGTCAGGAAAGGCTGAGGCCGATACCCCCACGTCCACACTACCAGACACTACCAGACATCTCTGCAGACCCCTGCAGGGATAAAATTACTGTGCTCGACGGTGAGAGGTCACGGCAGAGGGTTTGGTCGGCAGCCCCTTCCGACTTCGCTGAGTTGAAGTCAGGGAAGGCTGAGGCCGATACCCCACGTCCACACTACCAGACATTGCTGCAGACCCCTGCAAGGATAAGCCGAGGCCGGCTGAAACGGTGACCGATGGCGTTGCAGACGGAACAGCAGTAGCGCAGATATGACGGCAGCTGTTGAAACTGATGGAAAAGGGGTCTGAGTGAACAACCAAGCTCAGCTCCAAAGGAGGAGTCACAACCCTAGTGACCGCTTCAGATGTCAACTGGAGAGGGACCATAGTCCTGGAACCAGGCATCTCTTCACCAGACAACTCAACAGCTCCCGCAGTATCCATCACAGAAAAGACTGCATATCCCCCACGGAGGAGGTATAGAGAGACGTGGTCGTGTTGGGCATAACAGAGGTGAAGCCATGGATTTTTACTAAGAGAATAGCGCCCCCTACTGGGTGTGTGCTGGTGGCGCTCAACCCAGTTTTGGCTTATTTTTCCTTGGTGCTTTTGCACCACTTTTCTTTCCCAAATCGCTTGGGAAAGATCAAAACAGAGAGTATATTTTACGAGTTAGGGTCTTTCACTGTAGTGCAAGCCTGTAGTAAGCAACTGGAAGGTAGGTTGATAAGAAATGAGCTAGCCACAAAATTTCCGTTACTGTTAGTAAAATCTCTACACCTTTGCCACATTTTATAAGCACACTCTGCACTCAAAACAAGCCAAGAAATATTTTTCAAGCACTATCAAGGACCTTTTTAACACTATACCAAACACAAAATGAAGATGACACTTGCAAACAAAATTCTTGAATTAGTTTTTTTCATTTTTTGTGCAAATAATCTAGCTTATAACCCTAGGGTCCTGCGAATATTTGAGATTCAATTCAAATTCAATATCACACATCTGGTTGGAGATCAATACCGAATCAGTCTCAAGATTCAATTTTTTCTAATTTCTCATGCTTAGTGCAATTTGTTACATTTCCAATGAAAATTGGATAAAATTGACATTAGACAATTGATTTAAGTAGGCTCAATTCACTTTTAATTGAGTAATTGACAATGTTTAATTGTTAGGTTAGTATAGACTATAGAACGTTCACTGGGTTGTGCACTATGTGCAATTAATTTCTCGGACCCACTTATCAATGAATAATGATCTTCGGTTAGGAAAGAGTTCAGAATATAGTTTGATAGGACTGATTGTGCATTTTGAGACTCTCTTCGTGGATGGGATTGTATAGTTTGCAGTGTTAACATGATAGTAACACGTTAACACTGCAAACTATACAATCCCATCCATGAAGAGAGACTCAAAATTGAAAGTCAGGCAAAGACATCGCAAACAATCAATGGTATTAACAAAGCAACACTTTACAAAGACCATCACCGAGTGTGACCAACTAATAAGGTGTCAGGACTTTTCATTCCTTTACCAGTTAGTCTCCCAGGTCGTTTGAGTCCTTTATCATTTCATACTGAGTCGTTTTTCACTGAGTCGTTTCGTATTCATACAAACAGACTGGAGTAAGAAAGTGATGTGGTGACCGAGTGGATTCCTGTGCTGGTCGCTCATGCCAGAGGTCACAGGTTTATCTCCGGTCGGGAGAGATTTCGAGATGACTGAACATTTTTTGATTTTCTGGCAATATCAATTGTGGTATTGATGCTGCGACAATGTAAAGCCCTATCATACTATAAATACAAATATGGATGGAATGCTGGATATAATGAAGAACAGAAGCAGAAGTGTACAATTTAATATCGTAAATATACATCCCCAAATGCACCCTCTTCCCCCGCCTGCCTCCCGCACTGTCACGTCTTGGGATATATCACTTTTCCATGCGCCGAATCGAAGGTACAATATTGATTAATGCTAAGGATGTGAAATTTTGCGAGTCTGTGTGGCTCATTGTCCCAAAGCAGTCATTGTTCTCACATATTGTGGTGAATAGTAACAACCTAAGCCTTCAAAAACTAAAACTTCGGATTACTGGCCTACATGTTTCAGCAACGGTGCTACAGAGAATATTCATTTATTGATGTTTAAGGTCACTTTCAGTGCACAACTTGTCTTAAGAATCGATTTGTGATTCAATTCGATATCAAGAGAAAAGATTTGATTCAAGACTCGATTCGAAAAAATTTGTGATTTGCAGATCCTTATATGCCCCCCCCCACCCCTCATTGGAATGAGCTTAACAATCTCATTCCAATGAGGGTCATAAGCTATGTTTTTGAGACAAAATATAATGAAAATTGAATGGCAATTATTTAGAATAGCACTGCCTGCTTTTGGCCATTATATTGTGTAAAGGTTTAAATGAAGGTTTTGATTTTCAAGCACTGTCATGGTTCAAGGATTTCAATTTGAAAATTCCAGAACTTTTCAGGACACATATGAACTTGTTACAAAGACTGTTATTATCTACTTTAAACTTCAAATATCATCTGAAATTCAGTGTTTATACATACCGAGAAGGTAATATACTAGATTGTAAAAAACCAAAAATATTGCCAATGGTTTTTATTTTTTGGCCTGACTATAGTATGAAAATCACAATATCTCCCAGATCTAGTGCTGAAACGATTAGCTATTTTCAAAAGTCGACTATTTGCCAGTAGTAACCAACTTAATCTTGCTACAAAAATAGAAGATTACTTACCAAGTGTTAAAAAAATGCATAGTTTTTCAGTGAAACACTACAACTTATTTTGACATGTACTGTAATTTGCAAATTGACAGTGATCTGATTTGAAGTTTTGTTTACATGTCATCCCCCACCCACCTCCGATCTGCGCCCATGCTTGAATGTATGATAAATGCCAGGTATATTTCTTAGTTGTGGAGAATATTTATGAGATCAAAAACTTTTAAAACAAATACAGAAGGGGATATATTGATATTCATTTCTTAGAAAATTACCCCTACTATTTTGAAATGTTTCATTCACATGGGGAAGTTCAAGAGTTATTTTTAGGCTGTATGTCATTTCGTGCAAAGCGTCACAGACCACATGGTTCACCTCTGTCTCTCTTCAGAAATGGAATCCACATTGTGCATTTGGAGTTTCCCGTCACTTCGGCCGTTTCAATTAAAAATAACTTTTCAAATACTTCACATATATGATTAAAACTTAGGCACCATATGTAGATATGTCATAAATACATATCTGTGAAATATGGTGCCAAAACGCAGTCTAGTTTTGATATACCAATTCTTCATTTAAAAAAGATTATAAATTTCAGCGGATATGACAGAGGATATAGCACATGACTGAAGACTTTCAATCAGATGATGTGGATATAAATCACTTGATGTCAGAATAAAATACACTTTTTAATTGGCTGAATTCCTGTGTTATTTTCACTCACATCGCCATATTAGGAAAGAATTATGTTAAATAGGCTTGTTTAGGTAATTCATATTCATGAAGATAGGTCAAAGATAAGTGTTTTTTTTACTTGATAGTAAGTTCTCGTAACTATAAAGGAAGCCAAATAAATCTTTGGTGATACATCGTTAATTGAATGAATTTGACAATATTTAACGTTATTCGCAAAATGATATTCCAAATTATGAATTGTGTCGCTAAATAGGCGATTTGTATCACAAAATGCGATGCAAACCTAGTTATTTTAAGGCCTGGCCAATACGGGCATATAATGTAACAAATTGGATTGAACATGATTGCGAAAGTGAAAGTAAACCTTTAAACAAATACAGAAGCAAGTGCAGGAATTGTAAATTTTTGTGAGTTGGGTTAAAATGAACAACATATTTTGCCTCAATTTTCTGAAAAATAGGGTTCTGCTGACTTTACTGTCAGTTGTGGTCAATCAGAGTATAGTATGTCTGACGCTTATACCTGACAATGATCTCCGTAATGAAGGTGCTGACTAGTTAACTGGCAAATTTCAGCGTCAACTTTTTTAATAATCGAGTCGAGGTCGACTAGTCGAACAAAAGTTTCAGCACTACCCAGATCTATTTGAAATGAACATTAAATAGCGTGGAGAACAGTTGAAAGTGCTAGAAACAGTGAGAAATAGAGAGCATTATAGCACATACCTATTGGAGGCATCACCATCACACTTTTACCTCTCCTGAGAGCTGAGGTTTCCAAGAGATATGATGCAATAACAACAGGAACAAAAGTTTCAACATCTTCGTCGGACCACTCTCTGTTTATTGCTATCTCTCCAGTTTCTTTTTCACTCTCTAAAAATCAAGAATTCACTATGATTTAGTATAATCAAATGTAGAGATGGACGGTATACTAGTACCAAAATAGTGTTCGGTATCAGTATCGAATCAATACCGATTTATCATACAGAGGGATCTGAAACTACCAAAATTTAGGTATTGAAAAATAAATAGAAAATTGATCCGAGTTTTAATAAACATCAGTATTCAGCGATTTTAGTGAACAGGGGTTTCAGAATTCCATGGGTAAGCCACTTCACAAGCCAAAGCTATAGTGACGGTTTTGGTAAATATTTTCCGCTATAAAATATGCACTACAGTCGGTGTACATGGGTACGACAAAATCAGTGATATAAAATATAACATACACATATTAAAACGAGATACACTGAACAATCTCTGCAGAGAAATCACACTTCAAAGATCATCCACAGGTGGCCTCTGTACAATAAAATCCAGTAAGAATACTCTCCAACGTGTACTATCTGATATCTACAACCATAAACACGTGAGAATATGCCGATTTGAGAACCGACAAAATAGAGACCAGGATCTAGAAATGGAGGTAGGTATGAATAACAGGCTCCAACACGGACCGCCCCGAAATATATAATGATTTCAAGGTCCACCAAAGCGATAGCCTAATAAAATATTGTGTGAGTGCATTAAAATCCAGCATGTAATCATCCAAAAACCACTAACTGGTTATGCAGTCACCTATGAGCTCAAATAGCAGCAATTATGATGATTTTAATAAGCATTTGTATATCAGAAATCAGAAAATAAACACCGGAAACTAATGCAACAAAAACTGCATATATGCCTATGAGGGCGCCATTCAACACGACCCCAAAAGCATAGTATGTATGTGTAAATATATATATATACAAGACAGAGTGTGAGTGTGGGAGGAATTCAAAGTCATGTAGAAACCTCCTCACCCACATTACTTAATCACTGCTGGTCCAGACAGCAAAAATATAGGAACCCCAAAGGCTCCCTCACGTCTAACAGACTCCCTTAACCCACTACAGGTGGAGAATGGCGTGAAGAACAAAACTTCCCCTGAAGAAGATGGTCCTCTCGTGGAGGAAGCTTCTGGCGAATGTTCAATAACAGGCACTTGAGAAAACTGATAGAAAGATATTGTGACAACAGCTATGTTATTAGTAGGAATCACACTGAGATTACTAAATCTTAACGTAATCTACTGAATCAAATAAATTGAAGGATACATGTGTGCTACCATTCATTCCAATGAATACGGCTGAACGTCAGCTGCATGCGCTCAAAAGTCTAACACTGGCGACATAAATTAAGGAAACTATTTTTCCTATGCGTCGCAAATTTAACTATCCTGGAGCGATCCCACATGCATGTTCACTAATAATATAATCCAATGATGTAGCGTAAACAATAAGACATCATTCTTGATGAATATGTGATCTCCAAGAAGTGAGGGTCCCAAGAACCCTGCATATAGAGTCCGTCTAACTCAGGGTTGTAACCCAATTTATGAACTCACATCTATCATAATTGAGAAAACCGAATCTGGCAGCTGTTAAACCACTAAATATCTGCCCAAACTTGACCTTATGTTTACCAGATCTGTTAAAACAATACAGCTCTTGAAAGAAGACAAAAGTGAGCCTAACAACTGGCTAATTCGCTCTATGAAAAAACAAACGAGCCAGCTTGTTGAAAATGAACTGTAGGATACATGTATCCTATCATTCATCCCATGAGACATTATCTATTTCATTCTTCAAGTGATCTTAAGAACTATAATTACCTCACAGTCAAACATTTGAACGCTTGCTTTTCTGACTGAATGATTATCCTAAATATCCAGTTCCAGTTAATTATCGGTCGGACCGAGCTCTAGAAGAGCCTTGAGCCACCAGCTCAGAGGTGTCTGATCAGTAAACTCAAACAGACCTAAACCCCCTATCCAAGTGGCTGTATAGTCAATCCCTAAAGTAATATATAGGAGGGATACCTATTCCTTCGCTATGAGTCCTTATAGACGATCTGCATCTAGGACAACCTCTCCTACTCTTTCTGCTGGAGTTGGTCGATTAGACCCCAACTTAAAGAGCCGAGTATTGATGCTTTCTTGTAGCTTAATCCTACATTAATGAAAGCTTACCGTCAAAGACTTAGTGTCTGGGAAAGAAAAGCAACCTGTAGCAAGATTTCCACCTAGTCGAATAATAAAGATGACGACACAAGGCTTCGTCACATCAGAGTAGCTCCCACTTAACAACTGTTAAGACAGAGATATATGTGATAAATAGGCCTGGAAAGAATTTTTAAAAAGGTACAAACGTCCACAAAATTCCTTTCCATATGGACATTGGGTCACAGTACTTAAAAGTGAAGTACATAAGACCGTGAATCTAAATTCGCTCTGAATAAGAAATTATCTCAATTGTGTCCAAACGAACAGCGAAATGATGAAGATAAGGCTACAACTGAGACCTTAGCCTGCACATTCAATGCAGAGAAACTGTCAACACATCTTTGCCAGTCGTTTTTTAAATGAATGTGATCAAAAAGCGGTTAAAAATATGGAAGATGATAAGAAACAGTATTACTTCTTCCCACAGGAAGTTGAATATGGCGTTGTCTACATAATCGAAGTCCTGTGACACCCGTGTAGACTTAACCGGAAAAGAGATCTCGCAAAGAGGAACGCAAGTTCATACCAACATCATCTGGCCCCAGATGATGTTAAAAGAGAGAGGGATCTCTCTCTTGCTCGCGGAGACCTAGCCGAGTGTACCTCAGAACTTCCCTGCTTCCTCCTTTCCATCGTCGCAGGGTGAGCATGATTGGATTTTATAGTGCTTGCTACACCCTTGTTTCTCTCCTTGACCGCTACGGACATAACCGGCGCCACACTACTCATATTCTGATTAACGATCCGCCGATTGAGCTAGCTGGAGACAAGGTCATAAACCCTATATTCTAAGGTCTAGGCCCTTGTTTTATATCATGGAGCACTTTAGCCGCTAGCTCTGATTTACTATGTAAATACGACACACCCAGTGTCAAGGTCCTCATATTCAAGAGTAACCGCTTCACCGGCGACAGGGAACTGAAACCACTCACCACGGTTTATAGCCCGGTGCAATATAAATAGCACTTTAGCCTTATGTAGAGGAAGCCTTAAAGCTAGCCGACCCTGGCTTCCTATTATACGGGACGTCCCGGACAGGAGGCATAGACGTAAACTCTGACTGACGCAAATTTCTACCAACAACATCTGGCCCCAAATGATGCTGTAAGAGAGAGAGACCTCTCTCTTGCTCGCGGTCCTGGCAGACCTGGACGAGCGTACCTCAGAATTTGCCGGCTTCCTCTTTCCGTCGTCGCTGGGTGAGCATGATTGTATATTATAGTGCTCGCTCCACCCTTGTTCTCTCGACCGCTACGGACATACCCGCGTCATAACACTCATATTTTGAGTGACAGACATGCTGGTTGAGCTAGCTGGTGACAAGAACGAAAATCACATGATCTGTGATCTGGGGCCTTGTCTTACATCATTGAGCACTTTGCCACTAGCTGTAATTATATATTGTAGTCCAGCTGCGTCAGTTCTCAGAGCCCTGAGTAACTGCTTCACCGGTCGAGGTAGCTGGTGACAGGGAACTAAAACCATATGCCGTGGTTTTTAGCCCTGTCTGAATGCCACAACAGACTTTTTGCGTGGTTGTGTGTGCTTTTCGGATGTAGAGGAAGCCGTAAGACTAGCCGACCCGGCAGCCTATTAGAAGGAGCATCCCAGACAGGAAGGCATGGACGTAAGCTCCAACTGATGCAAGTTCCTACCAACAATCTCTGACCCCAGATGTTGTTGTAAGAGAGAGGGGCCTCTCTCTTGCTCGCAGTCGTGGTAAACCTGGACGAGCATACCTCAGAACTTGTCTGCTTCCTCCTTTCCGTCGTCGCAGGGTAAGCATGTTTCGATATTATAGTGCTCACAACACCCTTTTTCCTTTCCTCGACCACTACAGACTCACCCGGCATCATAACATCCACATTCTGACTGATAGAGCACCGGTTGAGCTAGCTGGCGACAAGGACGAAAACCACATGATCTGTGATCTGGGGCCTTGTCTATTTCATCGAGTCCTTTTGCTGCTAGCTCTAATTGTATATTGCGATGATGGAAGCACACTATCTGACGGAGTCAAGAAACCTCACCATGTTCTTGTTCCTCTGAAAACAGAAACTAAAAAACTAGAGTGACTTTTTGGTGAGAGGTCCAGCAGTGTCCCCTTGCCGCGAGATGACCACTAGTGTCCACTCGCCTAACAACAAACCATGACACACGTCACCAATGTTGTCAAATTCTGACACATGGTGAAAGAATTAGTGGTAGTACATCGACTGTAAGCAAGACGACCATGTAAGTAGAGGAAAAGCTTCCTCATATTTGGGCTGCTATTTGAAAAAAATTATTCCTAAAAGCAAAAACAGGTCGATTGTACCACCACCAAATCTACATAATATAAGATAACGTTAATATATATAATCGATGCAATAAGTACACCCAAAAAAAAAAAAAATTTTCCAAAAACTAAAAAAATTTATTTTTGAAAATTTTTTTTTTATATAAGAGCCCAAGTTCCCAAAGAGAACAATGAGCCCAAAAAAGCCTAAGTGTGGACAAAATTATAATAATATCCAAAAAATTAACTGCCACACTACTGGAATATTTCATGTTACTTATAACCGTAGTTTCCCTAAAAATAATAGGAAACTACCTATACAAATAAAATAATGTCAATGGAAACAACTTCAAAATAAAAACCGGAAACAAGACCCCCGGCAACACGACCCGAAGTCAGTAACAGAAATAAAACTATCCAATGTAAAGCAAGATCTTCAGCAGAAGAAAGAACGATACATTGGATGTATGATGCATGACCAAAATGCCAAAACACCCCAAGGGTGAGGACGTAACCATGGGGGATGTACAGAATAATCTTCTGTATAATACATTACACTCCCAAGAAATTTTACAAAAAAATTTCAAATAAACAAGCCAAAAATCTTGGGAGTTTATCTGCGGGGGTAGGGGAGGGGTGGGATCAAGGGAGGGTAGAGAAGGAATACTTAACAAACAGTGGAAACATAGCTGGTGCTAACTCTTAAAAATATAGGGCCAAACACAAATTTTGCCCCCCAATCCCCAAAATTTGCATCTAAAACCAAAGAAAACATGTTCTGAATGGCCCTCCATACTTCACCTCTACTGCGCATGCGCAGTGTCAAGGACGTCCCGAAATTGGCGCCATTAATCATTCTTACCATCAGTGCCTGGTAAGCGCTATGTCCTCAGCGGGGAGGTATGAGTTTTCAACTCCTGGGAGGGCCATCCCCATCTGGGTCATTGGTAAGTATAAAAAATAAATAAATTACTATAAATTTTTTCAGATTTTATACTGTACCAATGACCCAGACATAGCTGAATAGTAAAAAGGCTGGAGGGCCCAGGACATAGAGGAAAATCCAATAAGCTCAACTATATAAAATAGAGTCATCTCCTGGAGGAGAAAAGGAGAAATAGGCTTCACGTGTATCTTTCTTATTTATGACAAATTAGAAAGACACAATACCTTCTATAATTGAGCATCATAACATCCATGTTCTCTATTAATATCCAGTATAATTCTTATACTAATTATTTTTAAAGTAAGCCAATAAATAAAGTTAGTCCAAAGAATTGAGACTCTTTATACTCTTTTAAAAATGTCCGAGGATAGTATAATAACATCCGTTTGACACATGACATATTCAAATGCTATACTTTAAAACTATGACATGAATGAATTTAAAAACATAACTTTCACTTAAAACCATCCCAGTAACAGCTCAGAATTACTGACTCCGGAGGAGGTATCCCCTTGTTTTCATAATAAAACAGGTGACCCAAGGGAACACCCTCCCCCCCCCCCCCCTTTTTCTTGCCCTGGGTCAAATAGCCCAGAGCGAAGAGGGCAGCAGGACGGAGTCACTGCCGGAACATAAAACCTACATAGCTATAGTTGCAATTGTTAAGTGATCAACTTTCTGAGCAGCTGATAATGGACCTAAATATTGCAGGTCTCCAGAAATGGATACAATATTTCTGAGATAAAAATTCGTGAATGTGGACGGCTGAGACCAATATGCAGCCTACTTAATCTATAATAGCAAAACTATACGTCAGCCCAAGATGTAGAAGAGCTCTTACTTCATGAGCCGAAATCTTAAGCACAGACTGCTGAGTTAAGGATAGATTATCCTAAGCAGTACCGATAGTTAACTGAATGCATTAGGTAATAGAATGGACCGTAATGACCCTTCTATTAGGCATCAGAGCCAGAAGAAGCTTTACGTCCAACTGATAAACTAAGATCTGTTAATAAATACATAAAGGTCTATCCGGACAGAGTAAAGGCCTATGCCCGCTCGAAGACGGAAGGACCTAAAGAACAATAGGTTCCGGATATCATTAGGAGCCTGATTCTTAACCAAAAATACAACATTAGTAGTAAAGGTAATAGAGTTCCCGATACTACGAAAGTGAGAATCGTCCACCGATAGTGCATGAAGCTCACTGACTCTTCAGCAGAAGAGAAGACTAAGAGAATCGCTGCCTTAAAAGACCAGAATTTGAAACTGCTGTCTCAAGGGTTCAAATGGTTGCTTTAGTTAATAAAAACCCAAGCTAAATTCCGAATAGGAATTAATCTAACGATTCTAGGTCTCTTATCAAAAAGTTTCAAACTAACTTAGGTAAAGAGACATTAGGCTCCATTGTAAACTATCATGGTGTGCATAGGCATCAGATAACATAGACCTATAACCTTTAAAAGTAACTGGCTGCAGATGATCTCGTTAAACAAGTATACTAGAAAGTTTGCAATGTCTGGTATGGAGGGATCAAAAATATCAACATAAAGATCCCTACACCAACGACACCACTTTAGCCACATAGTATAGCGAAGAGGAGGTCCTTCTACAGTTAGGAATCGCGTCCAATGCTGGTCCTATACAATGCTTGCCATGCAAGAAGGACCGCACAACGGAATACGTGAAGGTTGAGACCTTGCGGGTTGTGATATAGTTGACACGATTTCCCCAGCGAAAAAAGATCCTCTCGTGGAGGAAGTTTCCGCGGTAAGTCCCACAGTAGACATCTAAGTAAATTTATCCACCGTCTCTGTGGAGACAGAGATGCTACCAACAGAATTGTATTGTGAATGAATAATCCTAGCAATACTTGCTGAATCAACAGCGCTGGAGGATATGCATATCCTATCATCGCGTCCTACTAGATCGATAGAGCGTGAACTACATATGCTCAGGGATCCGGACACGGTGACACATACGTCTACAATTGATTGGAGAGTTGTGTCGCAAATAAATTTATCACTGGGCGCTCCCATTGATAGCAAATCTGATTGAATACTTGTTTGTTGATAGCCCATTCCGACGGCAACAAACGACCCTTACATGAAAGGGAGTCTGCTAATACGATCCGACGACCGAGAATATGACGAACCGAAACAGAACTTGGTGTTCTATAACAAACAGAAGGATTCTTTCCGTTAAAATCAATAACGGAACCGAATGAGTGCCTCCCTGGTTCCGGATATACGCAACTACTGTTGTATTATCGGACAGGATTGAACATGCGTTTCTGAATAAAATTCATCCAATGACGTAGTGCAAGCCAACATAATATTCTTCCTTGGAAGTAAAGAGCGTGCCTAAAAACTACGGAACCCAAAGACCCTGGCACTTCGAATCCGTTGGGATCAAAATGTGTCCCAACCTGTTTGACTGGCATCCATCATAATTGAAAAACTCGGATCCGGCAACTACAGTGGAACTCTCTGAGTCAACCACCGAATGTTTGCCCACGTCTGAATCTCTTGTTACACTTGATAGACAAGAGAACGTGTATATCGAGCAATTCAAGATTGCTGAAAGGTTGCCGTCGAAGAGAAGCTTCTCGGAGACCGAAGCGACTCTGAGAGAATTCTTCACCTTACTATCCACGCGCGTGGATGTAGCTAGGGCTGCGTCATGTCTAACCAACTCCAGGTTGCCACTGAAGGGCGGAGTTATACGTGGAAAAACTACTGCCCCTGAAAGAAATCTCATTGAGGATCATATCCTGGAATTCTTTCTCTTGAAGACGTAATGATAACGTCTCAGTAAAGTGGTGTACGTATGATAAAGCGTCTAAGTTAAGTCTATTATACATCATTGTCGTTTCCAACATCGTGGTTGGAATTGACATAGACGGCGAAAAAGATAATTGCAGTCTTCAGTCTCGCCGTTTTAGATGCAAAGGAACTCTCGGTAAGCCCAGTTCTGCCAATAAACAATTATTTCCTAGAATTCACGAAAGGCAGAATAGAGCATTGCGGACAAGAAACTAGACTAACAAGCTTATATATATAGCGTCTTCAATAATTCGAATGTTCTAAAGACATTATTGGACTGCGTCGGCAACTCAGGGACAATGTCCCTGAACCGATCCAAAACTCTGTGTCCAATGACGCTATTAGTCTCTTATCCAGCATCGCAGCAATGTAGTCCGACGGAACAACCTCTGGAAGATAATGCCGGAAGAAATGTATGGCAGCTTCTGTTGTTCCGAAAGGGAAAGCTCGAAATCATCCGAATCCCTTTCGCCATTCTGTCGCACCCTATGAAATATTCGGCCATCCGTACCTGATGCAACAGCGGAGCGAACCGACCCATCGCCGTCGGATTATTCCTGATCTGACAGAGAATCTGTCGTTTGCTGGGATGCTACGATAAGCTGTGCTATTTTGGATAGCATGTCCATCACTGAGGCCTGTGGAGAAGCGGTCTTACGATGCATTGCCGCTGGAAGCTCCGTGTTCGTTACCCCGTGCATACTTCTATCATGCGAGCGACCGGAGTGTGTAGGCCTCGTGTCCCTTGGCTACCGGATGGCGTGACCTGTTCGCCATGGAATCACTGAATGACGAAGCTGGCCAGATATTCAAGGTCACGTAGCCAATGTGCGGTCGTGTGCGCTGCTGTGAGGATGAGGAAGCATTATCGACAGTCACTCGGACTGTCTATATAACGGACCGTCCCGAGTGGCGGACATACGCTCCGAAGGTGAAATGTCTGCACCACAACATCCGGTCCCATAGGTTGTTGCACGAGAGAGGGACCTCTCTCGCTCGCCACCCGGAAGGACCGGACGAGCTAGGAACCGGACTAACAGGCTTCCTTCGATCTCTCCTCTAATCCGTTGTCACTGGGTGTGTACTAAAGTCTATTATAGTGCTCGCATCACCCAAATCTCCTTCCTAGACCGCAACAGACGAACCCAACTGCCGAACCATTCGATGAATGGACGCTACACCGGGTGAGCTAGCGAATATCAACTCCGTCGATCCTACTAGGGACCTCTTAGGCGATTGACGTAATCCATGAGCACTAATTGCCGCTATCTCTTCATTAATTATGACGACAGAGGCACACTTTTGAAAGACATCTCAGTAATTTTGCGAACAAGAAACCAGACATGCTTGTACATAGCAAGCATATAAAAAATATATATAGCGTCGTTCAATAAATCGAACGTATCTGAGACATTATTGGGCTGTGTCGGAACTGAGGGACGATGTCCCTGAACCGAATCAAAAATTTCTAAGTCCACCGACGCTATAAGTTTCTTATCCGGTATCGCAGCATTCTGGTCCGACAAAGAACCTCTAGAAGATGAAGTCGGATGACATATACAGCAGCTTATGTTGTTCCGAAAGGGAAAGCTCGAAAACCTCCGAATCACTTTCGGCATCCCGTCGGACCGTATGAAATTTTCGGACGTCCGCACCTGATGCTTCCGCAGAGCGTCCCGACCCAGCGTCGTCGGATAATACATTATGCGACAGAGATTCTGTCGTTGCTGGGATGCTGCGATAAGTTGTGCTATTTGGGATAGCACGTCCGTCACCGAGGCCTGTGCAGAAGCGGTCTTACGATGCTTTGCCGCTGGAAGCTCCGTGTACCAGGCCTCGTGTCCCTGGCTATCGGATGGCGTGACCTGGTCGCCGAGGATTCTCTGATTGGCAAAGTTGACTGGATATCGGAGGTCACGTAGCCAAGGTGCGGTCGTGTGCGCTGCCATGAGAATGAGGAAGCCTTATTGACAGTCTCTCCGGACTGTCTATATAACGGAGCGTCCCGAGCGGCGGACGTATGCTCCGAATGCGAGACATTTTGTACCACAACATCTGGGGCCAGATGTTGATGTACGAGAGAGGGGCCTCTCTCGCTCGCAGCCCGGATGGACCTGGACGAGCTAAGAACCGGACTAAAAGGCTTCCTCCGTTCTCCCGTCTAATCTGCCGTCACTGGGTGTGCACTTGGTTATTTTATAGTGCTCGCATCACCCAAAACTCCTTTCTAGACCGCAACGGACAAACCCGGCTGCCGAACCATTCGATGAATGGACGCTACACCGGGCAAGCTAGCGGACGTCAAAGGCCGTCGAACCTACTAGGGTCCTCTTAGGCAATTGACGTATTACATGAGCACTTTTCCGCTAGCTCTTCATTAATTGTGACGACGGAGGCACACTTTTTTGGAAGACATCACGGATACATCACCCTGATCATGATCGTCTGAAATAGAGATTGATAATGTAGAGTGACCCTGCGGGGAAAGGACCGGAATGGCCATTTCCCCGCTAACATACCGTGACACACGCTTCCCATGTTGTCATCAAAATCAACATATACAGAATAGGAGTTAGTGCGAGTACACTGACTACATTATACAATGATTATGAAAGTCAGAGGAAGATTTCCTCTTATTACAATTGAACAATATCCTTTCATTGTGAAAAGAAAACAAAGTCCTAGTACTCGCACCAACCCCTGACAATCAAAATACATAATAACAAGATCCATTAACATAGAAAAAATAATTGAATCAAAAACTTTTGAAAAAATATTTTTTCAGAACAGCCCAAGTTTCTGAAAAGTAACATTGAGCCCCAATGGATCCCAAGTCTAAGTGTGGACAAAAATTCTAAAAATATTTTAAACAATTTATGCAACACTTACGAACAATAATAATGTATCTAGTTATGATTAAATTAACATCAAGATATTATTTTCAAGAAATCCCCCCTCACACAGAGGGCTGTTGGAAATGTAAACAATAAGTGTAACTAGAGGGGGTGTCATTTGTGTGCAAAGCACACTATGGTGTATCCCCGCATTTGCATCCTTAAATTTGTATGAATGCTTGATACAAAGATGAAATGTATGATATCACACACAGAAATCATATTGAGTGGTACAGGTGACACAGCTTCGTGTGCTTTTATAGACTCCAGTGCAACATTTGAGCATGGTTTTAGCATTTTGAATTTCATACCCTAGCAGGCTTGGATTTTTTAAAAATCTAGAGTGGCAATAAATGGCTGACCTGGAACCTACTAAGGCGTGCAAAATGCTCTCCTGAAATCTTTGACACTTTTTTGCTTCACAAAGATCTTCTAAAGACTAAGTTAATACCAGGTTGGGTAATTTCTCCTTCGAGTGCATTCAAGCTAATCAATTTTCAATGAATTAATAAAATGTTAATGAATGAAGCTGCATTCATTTTTTAATATCCTCTCCACCCCACATAGCACCTGAAAAAATTGTGCACATCTATAGACCCTACTGTAACATGTGAGGATAGTTTTAGCGTTTCGAAGTACGTACCCCAGGAGCCTTTCGCTGGAAACGATCTAAGAAAACACGAAAGTGGCAGCGGTGGCAAAGCCACGTGGCACCCAAAAAATTTGAAACCTTCGTACGCATCTATAGACCCTACTGCAACATCTGAGCATGGTTTTAGCATTTCGAATTACATATCCTACGAGCCTTTCGCTGGAAACAGTCTAAGAAAAACATGAAAGTGGCAAAGGTGGCACCGTTTCGAATTACATACCCTAGGACCATTTCGTCGGAAATGATCTAAGAAAACACAAAAGTGGCAACGGTGGCACAGCCATGTGGCACCCAAAAAATCCGAAACCTTCGTACGCATCTATAGACCATACTGCAACATCTGAGAATTGTTTTAGCGTTTCGAATTACATATCCTACGAGCCTTTCGCTGGAAACAGTCTAAGAAAAACATGAAAGTGGCAAAGGTGGCACCGTTTCGAATTACATACCCTAGGACCATTTCGTCGGAAATGATCTAAGAAAACACAAAAGTGGCAACGGTGGCACAGCCATGTGGCACCCAAAAAATCCGAAACCTTCGTACGCATCTATAGACCATACTGCAACATCTGAGAATTGTTTTAGCGTTTCGAATTACATACACTACGAGACTTTCGCTGGAAACAGTCTAAGAAAAACATGAAAGTGGCAAAGGTGGCACCGTTTCGAATTACATACCCTAGGACCATTTCGTCGGAAATGATCTAAGAAAACACAAAAGTGGCAACGGTGGCACAGCCATGTGGCACCCAAAAAATCCGAAACCTTCGTACGCATCTATAGACCATACTGCAACATCTGAGAATTGTTTTAGCGTTTCGAATTACATACACTACGAGACTTTCGCCGGAAACAGTGTAAGAAAAACATGAAAGTGGCAATGGTGGCACAGCCACGTGGCACTCAAAAAATCCGAAACCTTTGTGCGCATCTATAGTCCCTACTGCAACATCTGAGCATGGTTTTACCGTTTCGAATTACATACCCTAGGACCATTTCACCGGAAACGATCTAAGAAAACACAAAAGTGGCTACGGTGGCACAGCCACGTGGCACCCGAAAAATCTGAAACCTTCGTACGCATCTATAGACCCTACTGCAACATATGAGCATGGATTTAGGGTTTCGAATTACATACCTTACGAGCCTTTCGCCGGAAAAGGTCTAAGAAAACACAAAAGTCGCAACGGTGGCACAGCCACGTGGCACCCAAAAAATCCAAAACCTTCGTACGCATCTATAGACCATACTGCAACATCTGAGAATAGTTTTAGCATTTCGAATTACATACCCTACGAGACTTTCGCCGAAAACAGTGTAAGAAAAACATGAAAGTGGCAGTGGTGGCACAGCCACGTGGCACTCGAAAAATCCGAAACCTTTGTGCGCATCTATAGTCCCTACTGCAACATCTGAGCATGGTTTTACCGTTTCGAATTACATACCCTAGGACCATTTCGCAGGAAACGATCTAAGAAAACACGAACGTGGCAACGGTGGCACAGCCACGTGGCACCTGAAAAATCCGAAACCTTCATACGCATCTATAGACCCTAATGCAACATATGAGCATGGTTTTAGCATTTTGAATTACATACCGCACGAGCCTTTCGCCGGAAACGGTCTAAGAAAACACAAAAGTGGCTACGGTGGCATGGCCACGTGGCACCCGGAAAATCCAAAACCTTCGTACGCATCTATAGACCGTACTGCAACATCTGAGCATCGATTTAGCATTCCGAATTACATACCCTACGAGCCTTTCGCCGGAAAAGGTCTAAGAAAACACAAAAGTGGCAACGATGGCACAGCCTGTGGCACCCAAAAAATCCAAAACCTTCGTACGCATCTATAGACCATACTGCAACATCTGAGAATAGTTTTAGCATTTCGAATTACATACCCTACGAGACTTTCGGCGGAAATGGTCTAAGAAAACATAAAAGTGGCTAAAGTGGCACAGCCACGTGGCACCCGAAAAATCCGAAACCTTTGTGCACATCTATAGTCCCTACTGCAACATATGAGCATGGTTTGAGCATTTCGAATTACATTTCCTACGAGCCTTTCGCCGGAAAGGATCTAAGAAAACACGAAAGTGGCTACGGTGGCACAGCCACGTGGCACCCGAAAAATCTGAAACCTTTGTGTGCATCTATAGGCCCTACTGCAACATATGAGCATGGTTTTAGCATTTCGAATTACATACCCTACGAGCCTTTCGCCGGAAACGGTTCAAGAAAACACAAAAGTGGCTACGGTGGCACAGCCACGTGGCACCCGAAAAATCCAAAACCTTCCTGCGCATCTATAGCCCCTACTGCAACATCTGAGCATGGATTTAGCGTTTCGAATTACATATCCTACGAGCCTTTTGCCGGAAACAGTCTAAGAAAACACAAAAGTGGCTACGGTGGCACAGCCACATGGCACCCGAAAAATCCGAAACCTTCGTGCGCATCTATAGACCCTACTGCAACATCTGAGCATGGATTTAGCATTTCGTGCGCATCTATAGACCCTACTGCAACATCTGAGCATGGATTTAGCATTTCGAATTACATATCCTACAAGCCTTTTGCCGGAAACGGTCTAAGAAAACACAAAAGTGGCTACGGTGGCACAGCCACGTGGCACCCGAAAAATCTGAAACCTTCCTACATATCTACAGATCATTTAGCAACACCCTAGTGTAATTTTAGAACTCCGCATTACATAGGTTGGGACTATTCAGCAAAAAAGTGAAAAAATA
Organism: Pictodentalium vernedei; assembly: GCA_031216915.1. Classification (NCBI taxonomy): domain Eukaryota; kingdom Metazoa; phylum Mollusca; class Scaphopoda; order Dentaliida; family Dentaliidae; genus Pictodentalium; species Pictodentalium vernedei. The sequence goes on from CM062293.1 coordinate 230,279,915, forward strand.
ACGCATTTTTTAAGTGGCTCCACAGAAGCCACCTGGTGGGACAAAAATTTAAAAGTTGTATTTTTGGGTTGCACAGACCCTATCGAACAACTGTAGAAAGTTACAGCATTTTGAATTACAAAACCGGACATACGGAAGTACGGACGTACGGACGTATGGACGTACGGACGTACGGACGTACGGACGGAGATCATGACAATATCCCCGCATTTTTTAAAATGCGGGGATAAAAACACTAGATCAAGACTCCAGGCACCCTGGCCCGAAATCAGTTACCAAAAATACACTATCTGATGCAAAACAGAGACTTCCAGGGAAGAAACTGCAGAACATCAGATGGTAGATGCAGAACACTACGCCTAACCACCCATAGGTGAAGACGTAAACATGGGGAAAAGAACAGAATTCATTCTGTTATCCAGCTAAAACTCCCAAGAAATTTTAGTAATAATATTACAGAAAATATGCCAAAAGCATGGGAGAATAGCAAGAGGGGACTTAAAGGAAAGGGAGAGAGGAAAACACTGAATAAGCAGTGTAATCTAGATAATAAGAATGACAACAGGATGCTGCCTCGAAAATAGGTAACTTAACATAATTTCATCAAAAAATTTTAAGTTACAGCCCTGATTATTTTCTGTCACTCATTTTTCCTCTCCTCCTTCTATATCCTCCTTAGAATCACCATTTCACTAATATTTATGTGTCTGGCATCATTTAAACTGAGATTTACAAGCACAAAGATCAGTCAGATGTTAACTGATGAAGGGCCAAACAAAGAATGATTAATGGCGCCAATTTCGGGACGTCCTTGACACTGCGCATGTGCAGTAGAGGTGAAGTATGGAGGGCCATTCAAGACATGTTTTCTTTGGTTTTAGATGCAAATTTTGGGGATTGGGGGGCAAAATTTGTGTTTGGCCCTATATTTTTAAGAGTTAGCACCAGCTATGTCTGTGTCATTGGTACAGTATAAAAATATTCATTATCAATGATGACTTCAGGCCCATGTCCCAAAATTTGGGAACAACTAATTTTTATATTATAAAATTACAGCCCTGAATGTTTCAAACCAGTTTCTTCCTTCATCCAGTTGTGTCCTTGGATCCACCAAATTAACCAATGATTTGTGTCTGGCATCATTGAAACTGAGATTTAAAAGCACAGTCAGTTTGATGTTATCTGACTGAAGGGCCAAACAAAGAATGACGTTGGTGCCAGTTTCAGCGACTTCTGGGCGTCTGTGCATGTACGGAGAGTAAATGTATGGAGAACCAGATGGGACTTCTAATTTTCGGTTTTGCATGCAAATTATGGGGATTTGGGGCAAAATTTGTGTTTGGCCCTAGATAATTTTGAGTTGGCACCAGCAACTAAGTCTGGGCCATTGGTTACAGTATAAAAATATTTGCAGGTTAAATATTGATATTTCAACATCAGTGTACAGTGGGTTAAACTCAGCGAATACTTTTGAGAGTATATTTCAATAAATGCGAGGATATTTGCAATGAAATGAATATTAGAGATAGTTATTCACCTGATAGTACTGATAGTCCAAGGATGTTTTTTCCTTTGTTTTCACCAACATAAACCAATAACCTATCACATGAATTAACTGTCTTAGAATTGAATTTATAAAGGTACACCTTCCTTATTTGAGTATCATTTCCAACAATAACATTTTCCATGGGAGCTTCCTTTGCCTTATAGCCCAAATTCTGGAACTGCAGCAACACTGACCCTGCCTTGCACAAACCTGAAATTGAAACATACAGTGTACAGTTTTCCTTTGCAGTGATGCAAAAGCATCTCAGGACAGGGAGGGGGAAGAGGTTGGGTATCAAAAGGGCATTTAACATCATTTATCCAGTCATATCAGAGCAGGGTACAAAACATGGTAATATGATGGAGATTCCAGATGCTAAGCACAACTAGAACTATTATTCTATTGGATTCAGTTTTAATTTACACCAGTCTTGGGAGAGGGATGAGACATCTCATAAAATAACTTCAGTTTGAAACATTAAAAAGATGGACTGCTAGCAGAACCATAGAGGATATGGAATGAGTGTTTTGGGCATACTCTATTTAAGGAACGAGTCTAAGAATTTTCCGTTTTGACAAGCCTCTCGTGAGGCAAACAGGAAGTTCATACATGAGTTTCTTAAATAGAGTATGACCAAAACACGAATTTCATATTCTGTTTATCATTTGACACCACAGTTACCAAAAACATATCGTTTACATAGAAAAGAAGGGTTAAAGAATGGAATTTCACCTTGAATATCATGCATTTGACAGTGACCCATCACAGCTGCATGCAATCATATGCCATAAGTACAAGTTTTAGCCCCACAATTTGGCTTTATAAATACTAATTTTCAAGTATTTATAAATTTCTTATCATTGGGATTTTAGTGAATGTTTATAAAAAATGAAATCAGGCATTGTGGCTTTGTTGATATTTTGAAAGATCTATTTACACACCCATTAACCCTTTGAACCCTGGTGGTATCTTCCAGGTCAATTCTATGGTAGCAATAGGAAGAGTCCATATTTATTATTTGGGGGTAGACCAATTAATATATTTAACATGCAGCCTTAGGGCTGCACGTTGAAAATATTGATTGGTCTACACCACAATTTACCTTGCAATCATCCCCCTTAATGCCATTATGTCATAGCTTGTGACATGGCCGGAAAAATGGCCTGTGGTGTTCAAAGTGCTAATTTGACACAGATCTTTTTGGTTATAACCAATCAGAAAGCATTCTTTTGAAATTGACCAATCACATCAACTGAAGGTGGTATGAAGTACCTCTCAATATTTATTGTAAAGTCCTATGATAAAAAGATTTACAAGACTATCATTCTAACTGTATTAGGAAGAGTAACTGCAATCACACTTCTCACACTTTTATGAGATTTGTTTTCAGCTATCCTCACATTTTCCAATCAATTGCACTGATCAGCACAAATTTATTATATGACCTATATGCAAAATAGAAAAACTTGCACTGAACATGTGATAAATGGTTTAGTGGTTGAAAGTTACATCAATTAACAGCGTTATTCCATCAAACAACAAGTGTAATGCTCTAGGATGCCCAATCTCCCACCACCAAAGTCAAATAAAGGCAATATCTGTGAAAGAAATACTTGGAAACAGATGGTTTGTAATCACATTCACGATATTATCACCAGAAAAAGCTATAAGCTATATATTAAATTTCTCATGATTTGAAGGTTTTTGAAAATGTGATGTCAAGAAATAGAGAAGGATGGAATATGGATGTAGGGAAAGAGAGAGGATGGAAGGATGGACATATATCTATACGTGGAATGGGATAACAATAAACAATGAAGTCAGCCCAACTGTGTTAAAGTACATCTCACCTGTAACGTGATGACAAGAAATTTTAAGTCCAGCAAAGGCAATAACTCTTGTTGAAGAAATATATGGATAGAGCTACTGTATTTTCCATAACATACTTGGAGTTAGACAATATCGCATATCTCCTGTTCTGTTTGTTATTCAACAACCATTCAAATTAAAGAATAGGTGAAGGAGCGATTTTTCGCATTACTACCTTATCGGCAGGTCTTCATTTTCCCCTGATTTCACTAAAAAGCTCACCGTTGTTGTTATTTTACGCCAGCAGCCGACATGTTTGTTTACCAATGACGTAACGGATAGCATAATTTATTTTTACCTGAGGGTTTCGAGGTTGTTGCAAGGAGTTGTGTTTTGATGGATTTGGATACAGATCAAAACATAAATCTGAACCGTTCCACAACATCGGTATGTTTGTTGCGAAATTCGGGCCCAAGTGAAACTTACAATCACAAAGTGATGACTGTTTCTATAAAATAAATAAAATACGTCGGAAAATAACTGTTGAGGCTTTCTAAATAAAATTTTGAAGTTCACACTGATAAATTTTGTAACAGCTTTAGAAACATTATGCACGAAAGCAGACTTGTGAATGATTTAAAAATGTTTTTCTGCCGAAAATTCCTTTTCGATGAAAATCTAAATTTTATAGTAAATTTCCTTTCTTATTATACCTACCACAATTGTTTACTACAGGCTTGCACTACAGTGGAAGTCCCTAACTCGGATAAAATACTCTCTATTTTTGTCTTTCCCAAGCAATTTGGGAAAGAAAAGTGGTGCAAAAGCACCAAGAAAAAATAAGCCAAAACTGGGTCGAGAGCAACCGGCGCAGACCCAGTACGGGACGCTCTCTCCCAAGTACAACTCCACAACTTCCGTTGCCAGTGCGCATACACGTCGCTAAAGACTCATTCTTTTTGAATCTGTCAACGTTAGAGTTATGTGATCAGCAGGGAGGAAGGATTCTTTACCCGTAAAGAAGACGGGAGGGCCTCCATGTAAACAATTGTGGTAGGTATAATAAGAAAGGAAATTTACTATAAAATTTAGATTTCTTATCAATCTACTCACAATTGTTTACTACAGGCTGAATAGACAATAGGCTTGAGGGAATCGCATAACCAACCCACACATAACCCCAGTGCACTGGAACCGTGAAGCAGAAGGAAGAGGTCCCGAGGCTTATCAACCATAACGTCGCAATCATTGGTAAAGGACAATGAAAGGAGACATATGGGCCTGTGTGACACACAGACAGAAAAGGGCAGTAACAGCACAAGGCTGAAACCGACAATCAAGAAGCCTAAAGGCTTGGGCAGACAACAGCCTGAGCAGAAGAAAGAGGACCCAAGGCAAAAAGGTTCTCCGACTGCTCCTGCAACTGGCGCAGATAGAAGGTGGAGAAAGTAGAGGCATTTCTCCAGTAGGCTGCCTGCATAACATCCGACAACTTGATGGAGTTAGAATAAGCCCAAGAGGTGGACAATGCCCGCACCTCGTGGGCAGAAATACGATTGGTAATACAATCGCCAGCTGCTAAACGACCGTAAGCCGTACGAATAGCAAGACAAATCCATCGAGAAATGGATTGAGGAGAGATCTTCTGTCGACCCGGAATAAGAAACAGAAATAAACGTTTCCTGCCTTTCCGTATCAAACGTATCCGATGGAGATAAATGCGAATAGCACGGACCGGACAGAGCAAAGGGATTACCCTCAACAGAAGGAAGAGCCCTGATACAGATAGGAGGAGTAGTATCTGGTAACTGATTCTTGGCCAAAAAAGAGCAATCAGTGGTAAAAGTAACACTATTGGGAGAGCTTCTAAAAAAGGCCGGGTCAACCGAGAGGGCGTGAAGCTCACTAACCCGTCTGGCCGAAGCAAACGCCATCAGAAACGCCGTCTTATATGTGAGAAAATGCATATCCACCTGGGATAAAGGTTCGAATGGTGCACCCCCCCCCCCCCCCCCCCCCACCCAAGCAAAGCAGCACCCACGAAAGATTCCATCATGGGGTAAGCTGCAAAGTCCGAGGCCTTTTCAAGAAAAGTGCCGAACAAACTTGGAGAGGTAAGGATTAGTGCTGATACGACGCTTCCCCACATAAGAAAAAGTCTCTGAAAGCATGGACCTGTAACCCTTGATGGTAATAGGATGGAGACCCAGAGAATCAAACAGATATACCAGAAACTCCGCAATCTGTGAAATCGAAGGATTGGCATAATCAACAGAGTGATCAGCACACCATCGACAGAAGACCTTCCATTTAGCTGCATAAGCTAAACCAGTGGAGTGCCTCCTTGAAGAAATGCACTCCACTGCTCGTCTTGAAAAACCTCTACGGAGGAGACAGGACCTGACAAAAGATATGCGTGAAGGCACAATGAAGTCGGGTCGACGTGAACCCTCCTCGGGCGATCTTGACAAAGAAGGTCGCGACATAGAGGGAGACGTGCCGGAACCGCCGCCATCAGCGAGCAGAGCTGATTGATCCACACCCGCTGAGGCGACAGGGGAGCGATCAGAATGATTCGACAACTGCAGGTTCGGATTTTGGCTAGAACCTGAGGCAGAATCGGAACCGGCGGGAAGGCGTAGCCGACTAGACCGTTCCAATCGAGTGACAGAGCGTCCACGGCAAAAGCCAGAGGATCTGGACACAGGGTCACGAAAGTGTCCACCTGATGGTTCCAACGAGTCGCAAAGAGATCGATGTGGGGATGTCCCCAGAGATCACAAAGCGACTGGAACACTGCCCTGTGGAGCATTCACTCGGTGGAAATAACCCTTCCCTGTCGGGACAGGGAGTCGGCTAGAAAATTCAGACGACCGGGAATGTGACGAACAACCACTACGGCGTGAACATCCTGAGCGAGCAGTAGAAGATCCCGAGCCAATTCGTACATCGGAACCGAGTGCGTGCCGCCCTGGTTCTGAATGTAAGCAACCATTGTCGAATTGTCGGACAGCAGAAGGACCTGGCGATTCGACAGGTGAGGGATCCACTACCTGAAACTCAGAAGACGAGCGAGAAGCTCCTTCTGGTTGATGTGTAGAGCTGCTTGATCCTGGTCCCACATCCCGTGTAGGGAAAGACTGAGAGGATCCGAGATCGCTGGCATCTGCCATCAGAACGCGATCGGACGTGGGTAAGTCCAATGGAACACCCTGCGTAATCCACTGAACATCTGTCCAGGGAAGAAGGTGAGGATAAAGAGATTCCGGAAATGGAAGCACCAGATCCAGAGAATCTACATTCGGTCTCCAACGACTAAGCAGAAAGTGTTGGAGAGGTCTGACACGCAGCCGACCTAGTTGAATGAGATCTGTCACCGAACCGGAGAGACCGATCAGCTGGAGAAAACTCCGAGCGGTCGCGGACGTGGACTGGGACAGAGTCAGAGCAAAAGTTGAGAGAATCACAGCCTTGGCCTCGGGAATCGCTACCAAATTGAATTGGGTTTGGAAAGCCATCCCCCAGATGACAAAACAACTGAGAAGGGACCAGGCCCGACTTCTCCTCGTTGACTCTGAATCCTAGCGACGTGAGCAAGCTCAACAGAGTGGCGACATCCGACTCCAGTAAGGCAGCATTGGAATGCCTCTGGAGGATATCATCCAGATATGTCGAAGTCGTCACCCTGGACTGTGTGCGATGGAACGCTATCACATGCGACATCAGTCTGGTGAAGGCCCAAGGAGCCAGGTTAAGGCCGAAAGGCATGGCCTTGAACTGGTAAACTCGCCCCAGAAAAGCGAACCTGAGATACTTCCGTGATGCCCGATGCATCGGAACGTGGAAGTAAGCATCTCGCAGGTCGATGCTGGCAGCGAAATATCCCTGGTGAATTGAATGGCAGACCGACCTGAAAGTCTCCATGCTGAACTTGGGAGCAATGATAGACTAGTTCAGGATACTCAGATCGATAACCGGTCGGAGTCGGCCGTCCTTCTTCGGCACCAAGAACAGGCGGGAATAGAAACCCACTGACTGAATGTTCTTGACGACCTCGATCGCTCCCTTTGCCAGGAGATTGCCAATCTCTGTGGACAAAAATTCCCGACGTAAAACGTCTGAAGGAACTGTGGTTGGAAGAGGCACCCTTGACAGAGTGGGGTGCCGTCGGAAGGATATTCGTAGGCCGGACCGAACAACATCTAACACCAACGGATCGGATGTGATGGTGCTCAATGGTCTGCGAACTCTGCTATCCTTCCTCCAACCTGGGACGAGTCAAGGTGAGGACCTTCATTTCGAGCCCCGACGAGGCCTGCGAGAGGAGAAACCACCTCCTCTACTAAATGAAGAATCCTGAGACTTCCCTCGATTCTGCTGACCTTTACCCTTACCCCTTGAGTAAGAAGTAGAAGCGGCAGCAGAAGGACCAGCCGTTTGCTTCACAGAGGAAGCAGAAGGGTACTTGTTAGGCTTGGAACGGCCCCTGCCTCCCGTACAAGGTTGATCAAGCTGACGAAACAGCAGCTGATCTTTGGAATGACATAGGACGTCATCCCGGACCGTCGACACGGAACCATGGAAAAGTTGCGGACCTGCCAAAGAAGCAGATCGAAGAGCAGCGCGCTGCTCCTCAGGAAGGGATCGTCCTGTGTCCAGCACAGCGTCCCTTCGAACTAATTCCAGATTAGCCGTGTTACAGGCATGCATGTAAGATGCATGAGTGCCTTGGACAGCACACGCAAAGGAGCCTGTACCTCGTCAAACTTATCTGGAGGCAGATAAGCAGCTAAAGCTGAGACGACGTGATCTGAGAGAGAAAGCATGACAAGCATTTCTCTAGATAAGCCCAAAGTGGACTCCAGAGTCGTCATTGGAATGATGACAGACTTGGGCTTGGAAAGCCCGAGGGAAGTGGAGTCCTGATCCAGAACCGTCAAAGTCTGGCAGACCGACGGATTGGCGGAATCGTAGGAATGATAATGCACAGGAGGCAAAAAGGTGTCAACCCTGATGAAGAACGGAGTCTTCAGAGCCTTGGAACTCAGCTTGGAGTCCAATGCTGAAAAAGCGTCAACCACCTGTACCGACTGGCATGGTCGAAGGCGCCCAGAAGCAGGTTGCTCCATAGGCTGTAGGCGCGCGACCGATGATAGCGGCCTGGCTGACTCTGTCGGCTGGTTAGCTGGTTTGAGATCAGGCAGAAACCCAAACACAAAGTCAAGAGCTGCCCCAAGTCTGAAGACTGCTTGTCTCATCAAGCATGTCGGACTCCTCCCCAGAGTCGGAAGGCACATAGCCCATCGTGGGCAAACCAGCCGCACCATGGTGTCGGGACACCATGGGGATCAGAAACCGGCCTGTTTCCAAACCCGGGAGGTGGCACCATAGGAGGCGCCTGGAAACCACTTGCTGCCTCGCTGGAAGCAACAGGAAGGCTCTTTGACAGAACCTGAATGAGTAAGGAGAGGGCCTCCCTAAGCTCACTGTCCGTACTGGCCGGTTCAACAGGGGAGCGAACCAGCAAAGTGGCTTCACCTCTGACCCTCTTAACCAGCGAAGGGTCACGATCCTCCAAAACACCCGATGCGGGACGACGGGCGGCAGCCGAAACATCTGAAGGCAGACGTGTATAGGGGTACAAGGCACCCCGAGGATCAATATAGATAGCGAGAACTCATGAGAGTCACCGCAGACCTCTGCGGGGCAGAAGGTCCAGGCTGCACAAAAGGCGTTGGTCCCCCAAAACTGGTCGTGTGGCCAGAATGAGTGAACGGAAATGCCACGGAGTTCATAGTGTCTCCACTAAGAACATCCGAATCCAAAGACACAACTGTGGTGCTCGACAGCGTAGAGACCACAGTGGTGGGTTCGGCCGGCAGCCCCTTCCAACTTCGCTGAGTTGAAGTCAGGGAAGGCTGAGGCCGATATCCCATGTCTACAGTACCAGACATTCCTGCAGTCCCCTGCAGCAAAAAGCCAAGGCCGGCTAAAACTGACGACGAAGCAGACGGACCAGCAGTAGTTATAGATACATCGGGAGTCATTGAGGCTGGAGGAATAGTGGAGAGAGCACACCTGCTCGGCTCTGAAGGACAACCCTAGTGACAGCCTCAGATGTCGACTGGAGGGGGACCGTAGTCCCAGAACCAGGCACCTCTTCACCAGAACACTCAACGGCTCCCGCAGTATCCACTGCAGAAAAAGACTGCACATCCCCCACGGAGGAGGAATAACTCTCACCAGACAAGGTCGGCTCGGGAGCCCCCGAACGACCACGTTCTCCTTTCCCGCAGGAGGCACGGACACGAGAACGAACGACACAGTTAACCGACGCCCAGAAAGTGGATGACCATGATCCACAGACACCACATGGCCGAACACCCATTAAGGAGGAACAAGAAGAATGTGAATCGTCCACATGCTTTGGCAGCAGACATTGCCCACAAGGAATTCTCCTGGGCATGATAGAGGTGAGAGGAGCAAAGAAGGTGAAATCAGAAAACAGAAGAACACCCCCAAAGAAGAGAGAAAGGTGACAGAAATTAAGACCCCAGACGGTCGACCGGGAACCACACAACAGGATGACTACTCTCAAAGGAGAGAAGAAAAACTGCAGGAGCGGTACCCCGCTGACACCCAACTCTAACACAATTAGAAAAATTAGCAAATTAAGCATTGACAATAATTGTGAAAAATAATTTAAGTCCGAACTGCATGGCACACGAAATTCGCGCGCGACTCGAGAGAGAACATATAAAATACATTTTGGATATATAATATGTAAGAGAATATAATAAAAACTGTTCCTGAGAATACAAAGGATACTCGGATACACTATGAATCAGGAAACATCAATCAACGAGTTGGATAAACACTGATAAGCGTGCAGAACATCTCGACACAAGGCGGATGACAAAAAGAATGAGTCTTTAGCGACGTATATGCGCACTGGCAATGGAAGTCGTGGAGTTGTACTTGGGAGAGAGCATCCCGTACTGGGTCTGCGCCAGTTGCTCTCGACCCAGTTTTTGTGAAAGACAAAAATAGAGAGTATTTTATCCGAGTTAGGGACTTCCACTGTAGTGCAAGCCTGTAGTAAACAATTGTGAGGAGGTTGATAAGAAATTCTTTAGTAGAGTCGAAGTTTATCGCCGATTGGGGTGGAGATAAACCCCATATTTTTCAGTATATGGGGTTTATCCCCACCCCAATCAGCGATAAAACACTGATTTCAACAGATTTCTGATTGAACACCAAAACACTGATTTCAACAGATTTCTGATTGAAGAACCAAATTATGTACCGTTTTTAGTTAGTTAGTTATTGGTGTTTAAAGCCAAATATTTATGCACAATGGCTAATCATGACCACGACAGTTTTATGGATGGGGGAAGCCAGAGTACCCGGAGAGAACCATCGAACAATGGCAAGCAACTATCAGCTCCACAACATGGTAACTCCACACAAGCAGGGTTAGCATTGGTTGAAGACAGCTGCTCCATCCACGAGGAGCAGTACGACTTAGTACACAATGCCACCATGCCCCAACGTGGGCAATGGGGTGAAGTGTCTTGCCGAAGGACACAACCCGGTTGCCGCAGGTGGGATTTGAACAGAGTACCTCTCGGCTTGCTGCCTGCACCCCTACCCCCATGTAACGTTTTTGCATCCAATGCGGATTACTTATCGAAAAATCAAGCTTTAAAGTATGTTGCTGTCAGAATCCTGGCTTTTTCTTCCATTTCGCCAAATTTACCAACCTGAGACCTAAAACAAAATTCCCCTCGAGCCAAGAACAAAAAATTCTCTCAAAAAACTGAGTGGACTTTTGGGTGATGCCCCCCCTCCCACCCCCCCACCACCACCACCTGAAGTCCACTCCGGCACTGTCCTGCCATTGAATTGCATAGAATATAATTAAGTCAAGCAAATCGCATTGAAATCAAGTTTGGGGAAATGGGCTAACCATCATTGGTTTATCGCATATATGTGTCTTGCAAGGAAACAGATTCAAGACAGTATGGGGTTGAGATAGCTGGCGGCAGATCCTTGATCTGGCATCACTGACTGTTTACACGATGCTCACAAAAAAATACACTCCACCTCTCCAAGTGACATATAGACACACGTTCCAATTTTTCTCTGCCAGTGAATTTATAGCCCATACTCTTTGAAGTCTGGGCGGAACATATCACTTGAACTAAATTTTAAAAGATTAACATGGCTATTTAGGACGTGTCATGTTTTGCCCCCCCCCCCCCCCCCCCCCCACCAGTTCAATAACATTGAACTTGGACTTCGCCAAAGTAATTTGTGTTCATTTTTGACATATGTTTTGGGTCGTCGGCCTTTAATACCATTCAAATAATTGTTAGAAAAAAAATTGTAACATACTTCGCGAGGGTAGGTTAATTTTAGGCTTGTAAAACTTACCATAAGTAGTTTTCAGTGTGCGTGGATTATCTCTCTTCCACATTCCTAAGCATTACTAAGAGGAAAAGTTACAAAGTCTCAATTATAGCTCAAAGTTTTAACTTTACAAACAAAATCTTCGAATATGAAGAAAGAAAGAATATATAAATCGAATGCAAAGTCACATAGCGGAGGCAGGGGGTGAGATATTCCATCATGGCCTGCGTGTATCTTTTCATCTTCCACCAATCTTGGGAGCCAGAAATAAGCTTTTTAAAAGCAAATGTTTTTTATATTTAGAGAGGGGAAACACACGAGATTTCATTCTATCGGGTGGGGGTGAAATGTAGGGAGAAAGTTAAACGGCTACACCATGCAGAAATAACACATATCATTAATTAACGAATTTGTTTCAAGAACCATGCGCGTATGAGAGGGGGGGGGGGGGGGTGGTTACCACCCCTGTTGGTCACAGGGAATTCAGCTATAATCATTGTTACATGTATGTCGCAAAAACGTCATGTTTCTCGATGACGTGCGCGTTCGTTGTCGCGGGAGTGGGGCTCCCCCCCTCCCCAAAAAAATAAAATCAACGTCTAGAAATTTCGAATTTCGAATCACTATTTGACATACTATGGTAGAAATCGTGAAATACTTCTTGGAATGCAACGCAAACAGACAAAATTACATCCTGTGCAGGCGGTGGTAAGTAAATTCAAGAGGGGCAAAGTTTGAATCGGAGGTAGGGTTGTTCTAAAACAATTGTTTTTTCCAGCCTAGTATCTATATTTTTTATTTGCAACCCCACCTCCTTCTCTAGTCTAAGTTGAGTTTTAAAAGTTATTTCAAATTGAGCACCAGTCTTTCTCAAATTTGTTCAATCTGCACCAAACTTCATCCACTATGCCTGAAACGAGTAGATGAGGAGGCAAATATTCTAATCTATTTCACTAGTATACCATCAACTCACAGTGGATAAGTCGTCATGAGTGGAAAATACAGAAACCGAAAGTTGGAACTCACGAGAATATTTTGCTCCACCCATTGGGAGTGGTCTGTTTGAGTGGGTTCAGGGGCATCTGGAGGCGACCCCCCCCCCCCCCACACAAAAAAAAGAGGTGAAACGGAAAAACAATTGAGAAAAGAAAAGGAAGTATGAGTAAAAAAGAAGGCAGACTATTTTTATATGGGCCTACGAGCCTCATCGTTCGGACGCCGAACACCGACATTTTCTGTCCGATGCCGATTGGATTCGCGGCAGCAAATTCAGTTTCGCACGCAACCGCACAATGTGCCAATGTCAATGAGTTCCTATATCAATTTTCTCTCTGACAAATGCTTCCGGTAATAATAACACATCGGACCCCAGATTGGTTGCCGCAACTGCAAACATGTGCGCTTAGCTTCACTTACAAGCCACACAGAACGCGCTGCGTGACGCAGACCAATATGCTCAAGTTATGAATTTGAATTCGAGAGTGAAACAAAGTTACAGGTATCACGGAACTAAGTATTTTCCCCACAGGCGACAATTGTAACGTTCAGGCGAAAAAATATGATCGCATCACTTTAATTTTGCCATTCAAATATCTTTGTCAAGTATAGCCCTTCAGACAACTTTTTCTCACCCGAGAACAGGGGTCATGCAACAAATAAGAGAGAAAAACTGACACAAAGGGAAGTACCGGTCACGTGCATTTTTCAGACAATTCCCTACAAAAACACACAAAAAGTAAATTTTATTTTTTAGGTCCACGAGTCATCATTGGGGGATGACAGGAAGACAGCCAATCTGGCTATGTCATCTCCCTACGGTATAGATATTACTTATATTCTCATATTTTACAAATGCTTTTTTGTGCAGCAAAGTTTGTATCACTCTGTATCACTCTGTATATTACTTGTTGTCTATACCGTTAAATAAAATAATCAATCAATCAATCAATCAATCAAATTACCCTCTTTTTATCAGGCATATTCAACAATAGTGCAAGATGTCAATAGAATGTTTCAAACCTTTATTGAAACAATATATTTTCCAAAGGCTGTTAATTTTTAGAGATTGTGATGCGAAGTTGTTTCACAGAAGTTTAGCAAGCTCGAAAGAAGAGCTTTTGCTCTTACATGGAAATTATAGAAATAACAGGACAGTTTTCTATTAGTTTGAATGGGGCTCATATTATTGCTGTTAATTTTCCTCAGAGCCGATATTCATAGAATTGGATAAACTAATAAGAAATACTCCAACCTACACTCGACTGACTGACCTACACTCGGTGGAAGAGCTGATCAGAGATAACGCCGGTAGTCGAGTTTTAGTTGATAAATATCACGGGCAGAAATCTCCGAATTGGTACTATTTGAACTGTCATAGCTGTCATCAACCTATAAATCACACTCCCAGAACAAACGGGCATCACATAATGCTAAAGTTGCAGAATTGTAAATTCAATCACACAATTCCTCCGGTTAACAGAACCCTGGCGGAATGTGTTTGTGGAACAACCACTCAATAGATTGCATGCAGATTGCCGACAGTCTGCATGGCAGTACAAGCATCTAACAATGGTGACTGCCACGTCACGGGAGCTTTCCCTAACTATTCCGCTGACTGGTAGTCATGTGATCAGGTTTGGCATCAAAAATCTAGTGGATATAAGCACCGAATCCTGGATGTTTGGGAAGTTGTCTCTGGGCTCCCGACGAGCAAGTACCTACCTACAAGAAGTAAGATGGATGCCGCCACTGTTGCTATAAGGCATGAACTTTGACTGAACATTGTGAATTTTACTTTATACCAGAGAAAACGATTGGTAATTGAGTTTTATTTGTTACTAAAAATCATAGATAACTGGTAAACTGGTCTTCGTTGTGCTGAACATGACAAGCTCGTGAGGTAACCAACCTGAACCTTGAATCTGGAGCCTGTGTCTGATATCGTCTGGTAAGGAATCACAAAATGCCACGGGCTGATGGGACTTCGCAGTTGATGGGGCTCCGTAGTTCTCTCAGTAATCACAACGCTTGGAGTCTTTTTACTAAATTCTGTAACAATTGCATCATTTCTGAGTGCAACCTTTCAAGGCGGGTAACTCTAATTCAAATTTTCAGTTCCCTGATACCTGTTGAGAGTATCTATATTTAATAATAGAGGTTCCTCATTCTTATAAAAACCGATGTCAGATCCACTGTGTGCCGCAACAGATTAGGCAGCCGCGTGACGACAGCTATTGAGTCATCGGGAATTAAACGAGTTGACATGGACACTGTGGACTGAAGATTTTGCAGCGCTAAAGGCAAGGAAGATTTCACACAAAAAGTCAATCATCAATGACTGATCATGTCTAGTCTTTTCGCCGCCCATCAAATCTGTCGTAATTTTTATGATACACATCACAATAATTTTGATGATACAATCAGCATGATGGTATTACAACATAAAACTCACAGTTGCGACAATTGGTTCTGTTGTATAGGCCAATATATGTTTAACAAGTATCATATGATAATAGAATTAATAGTGAAGGGTAATTTGGCATTTAGTTTGGGTTTCGGGATTTGTTGCATCACTGATGTCTGACAGGATCGTATCCAGAAAATTTACCATATTATCAGTGTGCACGCTTAAGCTTCAGGCGCACTGTGGGAAAAAAATTATCAAATTTATAATTAAGAGTTTGGAAGGTGGGGGACTGTCGTTCCACGTGTAATAGAAGTGATTGATATCTTGGGTTTTCGGTCATTTCGTCTTTATTAAAAAATATAAACTTTATCATGCAGGACACTAATGTTAACTGTATTTCTGAAAAACATTATCAGTACTAGATGTGGAGATTGTGCCACATGGGGGGGGGGGGGGGGGGGGGGGGGAGGGAAGAGTGGTGGGGGGTTAATGGGAAACCTAGGAAAGACGTCATAGTCATGTGACCCAGTTACGTCAAGTTTGGTTGATGTGCTAGCCCGCGTGAGCGGTCATCTTGTGGTGTCATTTCATAGTGACACGAGGTCTTAGTGCGCATGCGAAGCTCGTGTTGTTAGGGTGATACGCTGTTCCGTCGGGTATTTTGTATACTGGCTTTCCTCAAATACCTAAATGAGTCGAAAAAAGTATGTTCGAGTCACTCGGACAAGCAATTGTTCTACAGCTCACTTGCTCGATGGGATTCGAGTTGCTTGAGCAATGACTTTTCAGTAACTCTTTGATGGATTCGTGGCTTTAAGAATCATATAGGCTTTCGTTATACACACTGAAGATAACTCTGCATACATGTTATGGGAAACCAAGCACTGGTGATTATAAGACTTGGACGAGGGAACGAACTAGAGCTAGTCTGGGCTAGACATACTGCTAGTGTTAGAGTAGTATCTGTAAAAGGCACAAAAACAGGGTTCTTGGAAAATCTGGACCAGTACTTTAGTGTAATAAAACATACTCTCGATCCTATAGTACTTACGTGCTTCTACAAAAAAGCCTAGATGAGGAGTACAAGTCCGTTACGGTTGTTTTGGGCGCATTTTGGTGATTAGGAGGGATTGTCGGCTTGTTTGTGGTAATTCTACAAAGTAAAACTACTCTTATACAAAGGAACGTACCTGTTATTGAAAAAAGAAGGATTCGTGAGGAATCCGTATCAAATAGTCGTTTTGGGTGGTTTGGATGGATTGGTGGGTCTTTCTGGGTAATCAGATTTACTCCTATTCAAACGAACAAACCCTCAGCACACACCCCCATCTTGGTGTAGGCCATTCAGCAACCATGTGCTACCTTAGAAACCAAGATGGCGGCTTCCATCAGACAAAAATGACCGATAGAAATACTATCACCCTAACAACATGTGCTGTGCATGCGCACAAGACCACGTGTCACTATGGAGATGACGTCACAAGATGGCCGCTTCCGCAGGCTACCATGACAATCTAACATGACGTAATTGGGTCACATGACTGTGACATCACTTTTTAGGTCCCCTCACTAGGTCCCCACAATGTGGCAAATAAGGCCAAGTGGCCGAAAGCTCCACTTACTGATTGATTTTATTATATAAAATGTCACACTATCTACCTACCCACTGAAAAATGTTGGCAGGCTGAATGGGAACATAGTTTATTAAGTGGCCAAAAAGCCCTCGGGGAATGAAATCTTTTTTTCCAATTTTCCCGGGGATACTCACTGCCGCCATCTTTAATTCTATTGGCATCCCACCTTAGGTCTTGGGCATATATGATGCCCCTTGCGTAAGTATATCCAGAGGGGAGACACTTTTGAACCGCCACTGGACCCAGTGGAAGTAACGCAGGTATGTAGAAATATTAGACACTCAAGATAATAATTCATAGCTTAGGGTTTTTAAAAATTTCGTTGTAATTAACTGCAGTATAGGTAGAAGTTTGTAGGGATTTATCCAAATGATGTATCAAACTCAGAAAAAGAGACAACCAAAGGTAAAAAAAAACTAGAAAAACTGTGAGCACTGCTCACTAAATGATACCACCCACTCCCACCAAGAAACATTTTACAACAGTAAAAGTGTGTTTAATGTAGAGAGCACAAACACTGACAACCCCCCCCCCCCCCCCCCCAAAAAAAAATAAAAAATAAAAATACCTGAAAGCAGAATAGAAGGTGCACATCTATAATGTATATAAAAGAATGTCTGAGAGTTTCAATGAAATTCGCCCACTGGTATAAGAGGAGTAGCGGATAGCAGGAGAGTACCCCCCTAAAGCATCACAACAATTTGGCTACCGTATATGTCCGTGTATAAGTCGCATCTTTTTGCTTGGAAAAACGGGACCAAAATTGGGGTGCGACTTATACAAAGGTAATTATTTTTCAGCAAGTTTTCAACAGCGATATGAGGACTGAACGGACACCAGATCGGCCCATGTCGACGGTTTGTATCACGGCGATTCACCTGCTTTGAAAATTTGTTTATTTTATTTCACCTCTTTATTTCTTATTTCTGTGTTGTGCATTAACTTGATCACAAAATAAAATTTTAAAAAAAATAAATATAAAAAAAAATAAAATAAAAATAGGAGATTATACCCAATGTGTTCTTGTTGATTTTTTTTTCTCGGTGACCCAGTGAGTGGAGGGGTGGTGAAAGATCGAAAATTCGAAACCACATGCAATTAATTTCCTTCAAAATAATTACGGTACCTGTTCATGTCTTCAACATCTCTAGTAATAATTCACAATAACATATTCCATGGTTGTATATCTCAACATATTTTGGATATTGGTATGAGTTATTTACGAAATTCGCAAGGCAATCAAATTGTTTACACAGCACACCACGTGCGTTTTTAAGGGGAATTCCCTTTGAAGAAGATTAACAAGAATCATGCAGTTACTTCCCTTTCATGACCTATTTGTTCGCACGTGCAATTCGTTTAAATGGCATGGGAATAAAGCCTTTTTCTTTGTAGTTTTACATTTGGATTTACCATTTGAATTCAACTTACCTCGTTCTTACCTGAACACATGCACCGGAGCATTCCTTCTTTTACCGGCGTGAGTAATAACAAACACAGTTGACATATATCTTTTAATAAATACGATACACGAGTAATAACAAACACAGTTGACATATATCTTTTAATAAATACGACACATTGAATGTATCAATGAAGTATACAAACAAATATAATTTATAAATATACTGTAATCAGTCATCAAACCTCCCTGTTCAGTCCACAAGACTTCCAGTCCTTTAGCCAAATTTACGGAATTGTTTTAACATTTTTCACCCCAAATCGGGGGTGCGACTTATACAAGGGTTATAGGCGCAGGGGGGATATTTTGTATGAAAAGTAGGGTGCGACTTATACATGGGGGCGACTTATACACGGACATATACGGTAAGTTCATTTCGCCCTTTGGGAAAGAGTAAAAAATAAAAATACCTGAAAGCAAAATAGGAGGTGCACATCTATAATGTATAGAAAAGAATGCCTGTAAATTTCAATGAAATCCACCCACTGGTTTAAGAGGAGTAGCGGATAGCAGATGTGTACCCCCAAAGCGTCACGGACGTATGGACGTACAGAAGTACGGACGTACGCAAGTACGGAAGTACGGACACCATGAATGCTATATACCGCCCACTTTTCAAGTGGGTGGTATAAAAAGTTAGAGAAAGAGTCATGGGGATTGTAACCAAAATTGGCGAGAATAGGTCAAAAGAAAGAGGTCTTTGTGTGGCCTGCGTGACAAAGAGAAGACATGTTTTGAAGAGTACCTTGACAATGACACCATTGTAAGGGGAGCGGTGGTCACTGTTGTTCAAGCTGAGGTCGCGATCACTGGAGATTATGGGGAATTGGGAAAGATGGTGGAAAAGGAGAGCCAAATGTGTAACTTGGGCACAGTGGTGACCTTGGAATACGTTTTATTAGGAAGTCCAAAATCTCAATCTTCTGGATCAAAATTTACTGGGAGTAGTATAATGAGGACGTGGAATGGGAGAATAAAGGATGTGGTTAGTGGTTGACCCAAATGCGATGGTTAGTATGCTTATTGGAGGGATTGTGAAGAATGGGGGTACAGAGTGTCTTCAAGCGGTTCGTCTCAGTATTGGGAGGCAAGATGCGTGGGAATCGGGAGGCAGTTGGAAGCACATGAGTAACCAAAACCTTCTCAACTGCGAACCACAGCAAATCAGCGGCCAGCCTAACTGTTATTAATAGTATATCGACCCATGTATATAGTGTCAAAGCCTCGTCCATCTGTAGGGTTCGATCCTCTAATGCTATGGGCACACAGGCCTTACATTACACGTATTTACTCCAGCTGAATCCCGAGAAGCATATGTTTTATTGCAGTTGACTGATACCAGACGAGACCGCTCGAACACATTCAGCCAGGCACCTCTACAAAAGCGATTGTCTTTTCTTCCAATTACAAGGTTCGAAAGGTAGTCTGCGTTCTCTAGAAACCCTCAAGCAGATCAGATTTTTAAAAATGTTCCCGGGGAGGGTTCCCTTATTTATTTATTTATTGGTGTTTTAAGGTCACATATTTCTGCACAATTGCTAATCATGACCGCGACAGTTTTATGGGTGGAGGAAGCCGGAGTACCCGGAGAGAACCACCGAGCAATGGCGAGCAACTGTCAGCTCCCCAACATACTGACTCCACACAAGCAGGGCTAGCATTGGTTGAAGACAGGTGCACCATCAACGTGCAGTACGCCACTGTGGCCCCACGTGGGCAATGGAGGTGAAGTGTCTTGCCCAAGGACACACCGCGGATGCCGCAGGTGGGATTCGAACCGAGGGTTCCCTTAATCCCACCAGTAGGAGAAGACACACTCACGAACATCCATACCAGGGCTATCATGTAGCTACTTTTCGGGCAAAATCTTCCTTTTCATAAATTTATTTTTTACAAAATAAAAATTGAGTAAGTCAGAGAAAAACGTTAACATTGTGACTGAAAAAAAGAGAAGAAATCAGTTAAATTTCTGCATGCAGTAGGGTTAATACCTAAAGTAGTTATTGAAATGAGAAAATAAACAGTAATGAGAGGTGAAGGCACCACAATCTGCACAAAAGCTGACTTTAACGTAAATTCTTACAACACCTAAACGCTAATTCTTACAAGTTTTGGCAGAAAATCAGCCTCAAATTCCTCAAATATGCATGTAATGAGGGTTAAATATTACTGCAATGGAGTTCAGTAACCCAAGTGTAGAATATTAATCACCTGGAAAGACACATAGAAACACAACTCACCTGAACACAAAGTTTACAAAGTTTTACAACTTAAAAAAACATGAAAATTTTGACTGAAAAAAAAGAAAATTTCCGTTCAATTTCTGCATACAGTAGGGTTAATACCTACAGTTGTTATTGAAATATGAAAATAAACAGTAATGAGAGGTGAAGGCACCACAATCTGCACAAAAGCTGACTTTAACGCAAATTCTTACAACACCTAAACGCTAATTCTTACAAGTTTTGGCAGAAAATCAGCCTCAAATTCCTCAAATATGCATGTAATGAGGGTTAAATATTACTGCAATGGAGTTCAGTAACCCAAGCATAGAATATTAATCGCCTGGAAAGACACATAGAAACACAACTCACCTAAACACAAAGTTTACAAAGTTTTACAACTTAAAAAAACATGAAAATTTTGACTGAAAAAAAAGAAAATTTCCGTTACATTTCTGCATACAGTAGGGTTAATACCTACAGTTGTTATTGAAATATGAAAATCAACAGTAATGAGAAGTTAAAGCAGCACAATCTGCACAAAAGCTGACTTTAACGCAAATTCTTACAACACCTAAACGCAAATTCTTACAAGTTTTTGCAGAAAATTTTAGGTGAAATTTGGAAAAAAGTCGTAGTATGAGGGTTAAATACTGTTCTGATAGTCCCCTACAACCTACATATGCAATATCAAAGGCCTGAGCCCACTGATCTTTGAGAAATTACCCTTAACATTAAATCTTACAATATTGGACAGCCGGACGCCGACGCTGACGCCAGAGGTCATGACAATAGCTCACCAGTTCTAATAGAAGTAGGTGAGCTAAAAATTGAAACAAGGTCTTTTAGGCCATATTTGGATGGGGGCAGTCCAAACCCAAGAAATCCGGACTCCTGTGCCAAACTGAAAGTAACTGGCCCTGGATTTCACACAGTGCTGTTTTCGCCTGTATTAGTGTCACTGTCACACAAACAATCAAAGCCTAAATGGAGGTCTGTATCAACATACTACTGAGGGCAGTTGTCGGCAAGACCTGACAAATTTGGAAAACTGGTGCGGCACGTATTAATAAAATAATTTACGTAACGACTACAATACATGTATATTTTATTTATTCACTAATTCACTAAAGCGTTTTGAACAAGACTTGAGTTTTATTTTGAACCATCATCACGACTGATATTCCAACTTCATCAAAGCACGCCTTCTGCAAAGGCAAGCCGTGAAAATTCAAATTTTACCTGTTCTCAAATGGACCATCCCAGTTACGTCATTTGTGCATTGTTGCAAAATGGATGCTCTTCCGAAAATGCACACAAATTCCCATAGAGAATTAAAAAATTTGTTCATATAATTTTTGAGCGAGGTAAAATCACAGAAACGTAACGACGGCAAAGTTAAATATATTACACGTAATCGGGAGCTGAAAACTAAAAGATATTTTCTTGATTTTGTGTTATTCCAGAGTTTATTTACCATTTGGGGTTTTTGGAAAGGACAGTAGTTCACAATCCCATCCATGATATTATAACCAAAAAGCTATGTATTAACTTTGAGAAAAATATTTGGAACAATTTTCTTTTAAATTGTGATGACAAGAAATGGAGAAGGATGAACAGAAGGAAGGATTGACAAGTTAGATGAACAGAAAGGCCAGAACTTATTCCTATGTGCATGGCAGTGGATTTTAATAACCAGTGAAGTGGTCTCAACAGTTCTAAAGTGCACCTCACCTGTATGGATTTCTGAAACTGCTAGTATTTTTGCACATGTCTTAACTTCTCGCATATGACCCACAGGATCCAAGTAAACTTTTAACAAGGGACGATTGAAAAACTGTCCAGCAAATTCCACCAATTCATTCAGAAAATACAACCAACTGTCTTCCCACATAATCTCTGTTTTCTCAATGTCAATGTCACTGTAAAAAAAAATGGTTCAACATCAATATTATGAAAAGGCAAAATAATGTGAAAATAAAGAGCTCAAATCATATCTCATTAGCAGGTTAGCCAATATTTATCCCATAAATGGCCATTTATTTGAACAATAAAGGCCTTGGATAAATTTTTGCTTTATTCCCTAGTAGGGTAATAAATTTTCCCTGTAGGTTTAACACTGAAAGAATAAATTCCCCTAGTAGCGACGGACTTGTTGACCTCTGGCCTCTACCACATTTGTCTAGCACAATTAATAGTTCGATTGTTGATTTCTTTAAATCCTTTTGAAAGTATTACACAATGCCAGTAGAAAACACCACACACTGCTCATATAATAAAGTATTTTGCAAGTTTAGCTGAAGTCTGTTGGGGAATTATTTTTAGACAGAAATGTATTACTGAGGCTTGTTTATTTTTGCCAATTTTGCTGGTCAGTCGAATTGGACCAAAGTGCTCATCACTTCTTGCTGTGTTTTGTAGCGAATTATAGCACAATTTTGCCGCAACTGCCCTGCAGAAGATTTATGGGATAAACAAAATAAACGTATAGTGTTTTCAAGTGAAAAATTTATTCTACTCAAAGAATTAAGAATAAAACCCTCGTCGGTTTCATTCTTAATCCTACTGGAAGAATAAATTTTTTATTTGAAAATACTATATGTTTATTCTATATATAATACGGTGGTAATCTATGGAAAAAAACTGGGGGGGGGGGGGGGTGATTTGACACCTTCTGTTTTCCTATGTCAGCCATGCTGTTTATGCCAAAACATAATTTTCGTCAAAATAAATAGCAACATCTAATACGCGATCTCCCTTTGGGGAGAATGCCTCAGTTGTTGATATTTATTTTGGCAGAGATTCTGCTTAGATGTAAATGATATACCTTCTACTCACATGTGCAAAATGTTTTGAGTTGAGTTAGTCCCCATTGTCAATCAAGAATGACAGGAAACACATTTGGGATTAGGAATTTAATTTATGTTGTATTATTTTGTAATAACCTGTAATTCAGTCGAGTATTTTACAATTGAAGTAACTCTGTAATCTAAACATTCGTTCGTGGGTTATTTCCAGGCCTGACACACCACAAAAGACATTATTTTATAACAGTGAAGCCCACTTAATATGATATCTCTTAACTTAATAACCCTGTTAATTGAATATAATTTCCCAACACAAAACCATTTACTACACCTCCACTACAAATTTGACCTGTTAACTGAATATATATTATAGAGAAAACTCCTGTTAATTGAATAAAAAAAAATCTTGTAACCAGTTGAGAAATTACCCTGACTCTCCCCAGGTTTCCTTTGTTTATAGACTTATTCCACGCTTACAGACTATATTGACTTATTACAGGCATTTAATCTATATATCTTGTTTGACTGGGCTCATGGAGCTCTGTCAAACAAGATATAATAGAATAAATGTGAAGTTTGTCTCTAGAATGAATGCAGGAAAGTGACACAACCCCTGTTAATTGAATACTCCTGTTGAATAACTTTCATTGGCAAAGTGGCTATTCAATTAACAGGGTTCCACTGTGTGTCTGGGGTTTGTAAACAATTGTGTACTATAATATCATTCCCCTTGTTCCCTACCTAGTTCATTTTATCTCTCCAACCCACCTGAAAAATCGATGAGTCTGCACTGAACAAAAAGCCCCAGGGGACTAGAGGCACTCTCCCGAGAAAATTGTTTAAAGAAGGATTTAGAATCCTCACATTCAGTGTCTACAGCTAGTCTTTCTCAGAACCTGGAATTCTAAATCTCTAAATATTTTCCAGTTTCCAAGGTACAACTCATGTGTCTGTCATATTTTTAATCTGGTGGTAGGAGGAATGGGGACTTTTAACCTTGGGGTGGGAGGAGGAGGGTGGATTGTTGTAACTTTTGCTTTAAAATGAGTGCTGAGTGATTAAGTTTAAAATTTTTTTTTTTTTTATCTCAGCTGATCCATTGGGGGTCAGGGGGAAGGTGGGTGAATCCCAGCATCAAATTACTCAAAGGCTTTAAAGACACATTCTAAAACAAAAAAATGAAAAATCTCCCAATGGACTTTTGTTAAAAAAAAGTTTTATACTATGTACTCTCCACCAACCTCTAAGGTCTCCTGTGGCTAGGTGGGCCCCATTTTTAACAAACATTAATCTTACCCCTCCCACATTAACATTTAACCACACTTAGCCTTATCAATTGGGGACAGAATTCATTAAAATGACTAGTAAATTCTCCATGGGGCCCTATCTTTAATTTCAAACCCCTCTGCTGACCTCTGAAATCAAAAGCGGTAGCTCAATGGTTAGAGCATTGAACTTCCTACCAAAAAGTACAGAGGTCGATCCTGACCAGAAGTAACTGCATTGTGTCCTTGGATAAGGCACTTATTCCTGATTATGAGGTGGAGCCAAGGTGGCACTGTGTATTAAGGCACACTGCACATCAATGGTGCACTTGTCTTCAACCGATACTAACTCTTCTTGTGCAGAGTTAATTCATTGGGAAGTCTGACAGTTGCTTGTCACTGCTCAATACTTCTCGGAGTAATCCAGCTTTCTGGGTAACACCACCCACAAAACTGTCAGCAACAATGTGACACTGACTGTTAAACATGTCAGTCATTAAACCCCAATAAAACAAACAAATAAAATAGACCTTCAAAATCAGTCAAGCATGATGTCATGAAGAAACTTCAATTTAGTTGCAGTGATGCTATCAAGCCAAAAAAGGTTTTCATTCTCGCACAATCTCTCACACCCTTAAAGGCCTATTTCTGACTCTTACAACATCAGAACAGGTGCCCTTAAGATATCATCAAAATGAGGTCAAGTTGACTATAGATAAATCATCCAGGCAGTGGTTTCTAGTCAAGTCTTGGCTGCCTTAACTGGTAGAGTGCTAAATTATTTTTGGCCATCAAACCTTGCACACATGTCTTTGCCTTGTTACAATTTATTGGAGAGTGCCTATGGGCACTCTCCCATAAATTGGAACAAGGCATTCCCTTATAGACTAAATAATATCACTTCAATGATAATACAAAGCACATGTACTGAATATGAGCCTTCAAGCTGTGGTACCTCCACTTCAGAATAAAGCCCAAATATGGGCTTCCAGCACTCTACCAGTTAATAGAAAGCCAAGACTTTACTAGAAATCACTAAGCCATTGGATGTAAACAGACAGTGGTCAGGTGACAATTTAGGACAACTGTCCACACCCTTAAGGGTTAAACCCCCTCATTTCATTTTTTTTATTGGGATTTGAGCGTCTTTCAAAATTAGTATAAGAGCAAAATGCATTAAAATTTTACATTTTTTGATTGATGTTTATTTAGTGGCACATGTTTGTAAAAAAAAAAAGCTTGATTAACTGGTTGAGTGCTAGAAGCCTCTATCAAGGCTCTATTAAAAGTGGTTTTATTTATTATTTATTTATTGGTGTTTAAGGTCACATATTTCTGCACAATGGCTAATCATGACCATGACAGTTTTGCGGGTGGAGGAAGCCGGAGTACCCGGAGAGAACCACTGAGCAACAGCGAGCAACTGTAAGCTCCCAAACATACCAACTTAACACAAGCAGTGTTAGCACTGGTTGAAGACAGATGCACCATCGACGTGCAGTACACCTTAGTACACAGCATCACCGTGCCCCCACATGGGCAATGAGGGTGAAGTGCCTTGCCCAAGGACACAACGCGGTTGCCGCAGGTGGGATTCGAACCGAGGACCTCTCGGCTTGCAGCCTGCACCTCTACCAACTGAGCCACCGCACCCCAAAAGTGGCTTTACTCCGTTTGCTTTACTGTAGTGGCTTTACTCCGTTTGCACTAGTTTGTTGTTGGCTGAGCAGAAGAAGAAAAAAAACTAATACAAAATTGTTTTGTCACAATTTATTGGAGAGTGCTGGCACTCTCCAATAAATTGCAACAAAAAATTTATTTATGAGCCATATCTTGCTAAACTATAGCTCCTTTTACTGGTAGTGTGATATCTTTGATAAACAATAGTCATGTTACAAATGACCATTGAAAAGTAATTTAGCACTCTACAAGTTAAAAGCAGTGTCTGTTTTATTATAATTGTTTTGTAAACATCCAATTTTGGTGTTCTACAGAAAATCTCAAATATTATGGCAAACATATTACTTTTTAAAAAAAATTCATAATGTAACTAAACACAAATGAATTTGATATTTAGTTTAAACTGTATTATTTCTAAAGTATAAAAGTACAATTTGAACAATAAAAGGGAAGTGTACAACAAATACAGAAATGGATTTGAACAGTATTCTTATAAAAGATTATATTAGGCTGTGCCAGGGTTCATACAGGCAGGGCAAGATCAAATTCAAGGGCATTTCAAAGACAATTTTTCAAGTAGCTATTACCTTATATGTTTATACAGTTGTACATGCAGGTGACTTGGCAGTTGTTCTACATCATTGTTGGCTACATGCACAGGCAGCCAACAATGTAAAATCAATGCCAGGATAAATTCAGACTCCACTGACACATCAAGGATGATTACACTTTGGTGCACATGCTTCAAGGCAATATAAAAGTGGTGGTTTGGGACTACATAGGAAACTGAGTTGTAAATTCACTGGAAATTCAAGTGTTTTTCAAGGCTGATGGTCAGTTTTCAAGTACTTTTCAAGGCCAAAAAGGGATTCAAGGACTTTTCAATACAAAAGAAAAATTCGAGGAATTTCAAGGCTCTGTATGAACCCTGTGTGCCCTTTCAAATAAAACAAAAGTGGCTGTTAATTATTAATACATTACTACATTCACACGTCTGGGACCTGGCACAGGTGAATGTGTATTTTTATGTACAGTATACGCTATCTACTCTGGTTATGAGGTTGTGAGGTAAAAGTTTACTAACTCACAGGGAGTGATGGGTCCCACTCATGCATATGTTGTACTATAATAACCAGTTACAAAAAATTCAGTGTGTCCATTTAGAGAAAATAATATTATTTATTTTCTGTTGCTTGGCACACTCTTTTCTTTGTAGCTGTATAATTTTAAGATGTTCCTCTGTTTGCTCCACCTATAATCCCATCCAACTCTTTTTGATTGAAAAGAGTGTGCCCAAGCAACAGAAAATAAATAAATAATATTATTTTCTCTATGGTTATATACTTTTAAGGGACTTTGTCAATGAAAAGACAGTGACACTTTATTTAAACACATGAACAACAAAACTAGCATTTGAACAATATGGGTCTATTTGAGTAACATAAATAGTTGTTCAATTTATAACCTACAATAATAGTATCATGTACATTTTTTTCTTCATCACCATAGTTTTTCATATAGTTAGAAAAAAAATCTTTGGGGCAACACATATTTTAATCATAGTTTACAGTTCCTGCCAAGTTTGACGAGCAAACTTAAGTGCCCAAGGGGATAGTATAACCAGTTACAAAAAAATTATAAATTTTAAGTAATTTGTATATTTTTTACACTTACCAATGGCCCAGACAAGCTGGTGCTAAATCAACTTAGATGTGAGTCTTCCATGGAAGACAAGTGTCGCCTGGCATTTCAGACAGAATTCTAAGTGGAAAAGGGGCATAACTCTGGAAAAAATACAGCAGATCAAAAAATAAAATAGGAGGTGCACAATGCCATTATGTGATAAAGAATCACTGAAAGTTTCATCAAAATCCATTCATAGGTTAAAGAGGAGTGGCGGATAAGAGAAAGTGTGACGCGGACGATGACGCGGACGATGACGCGGACGACGCAAGACAACAAAAGGGGCATAACTCTGGAAAAAATACAGCGGATCAAAAAATAAAATAGGAGGTGCACAATGCCATTATGTGATAAAGAATCACTGAAAGTTTCATCAAAATCCAGTCATAGGTTAAAGAGGAGTGGCGGATAAGAGAAAGTGTGACGCGGACGATGACACGGACGATGACGCAAGACGACAAAAGGGGCATAACTCTGGAAAAAATACAGCGGATCAAAAAATAAAATAGGAGGTGCACAATGCCATTATGTGATAAAGAATCACTGAAAGTTTCATCAAAATCCATTCATAGGTTAAAGAGGAGTGGCGGATAAGAGAAAGTGTGACGCGGACAACGACGCGGACGACGCAAGACGACAAAAGTAATCCCTATATGTCGCTCCCCACTTTGTGGGGCGGCGACACAAATATTAATCCAGGGCCAAACACAAATTTTGCCCCCAATCCCCAAAATTTACATGCAAAACAGAAAAATTAATGTCCTATCTGGTCCTCCATACTTTTTGGATCTGCGCATGCGCAGTATCCAAGAAGACACCAAAATTGGTGCCAACCATCATTCTTTCTACAGATTGCCTGTTGAATGATACAAACAGTGGGGAGGTATGAGTGCCCACTCATGGGAGTGGCCATACCCGTATGGGCCATTGGTAAGTATAAAAAATATACAAAAGACTTAAAATTTTTCATATTTTTATACAACAACCAATGGCCGAATTGCTGAATCGTAAAAAAGCTGGAAGGCCTAGGGCATAAAGGAAAATCCAATCTCTCAATTACTTCAGTAAAGGATATCTCCTACAGGAGAATAGGAGAAGATAGGAATTATACATGTCTTTCTCCTTTATGAGAAAAAGAAAGGTATAACACCAACAATGTAATTGAGTATTACGTAATATATAATTTTTCATTTAATACCAGCATAACCCGTTAAGCTAATTCGGTGAAAGAAAACCAATTTATAAAGTTAGTCCAGAGAATGAGACTCTTTATACTCATTTAAAAGTGTCTGATGGATTGTATATTAACGCCCGTTTGACATGCGACATATACAAATGCTTTACAGTGAGCTACACTTTAAAAACTGTACATAAATGAGACATAGTTATTGCTTCACACTGAGCTACACATTAAAACCATCCCAGCACCGACTCAGGACTACTGACACCGGAGGAGGTCTTCCCTTGCTTTTCAGGTATAAAGCCAGATGATCATAAGGGGAAAAAAACGTCCCCCCGCCCCCTTCCCCTTGTTCTGAGGCCCATGTCCTCAGAACGAAGAGGCCAGCAGAACAGCGTCAATGATGGAACGGACTGCCTAAATAACTATAGATGTAACAATTAACGGATGACATTCTGAGCAACAGAAAGAGGACCTAAAGATTTTAGGTCACCGGAGATGGACTCTAAATTTCTAAGGTAAAACTTGGTAAATGAAGAGGGCTGTGACCAGTACACAGCCTTCATGAGATCAGTAATGGCTATACTGTTAGAATAAGCCCAAGAAGTGGACAGCGTCCTCGCACGCTGATCTCTTATTAACTGAACGTAGATCCGAAGATAGATTTTCATAGGCAATGCGTATTGCCAACTGAATCCATCTAGCAACTGAATGAACAGAAATATCATTTTTATTAGGAATCAATGAAAGAAAGCAACGTTTTCTTCCTTTTCTATTGAAATCTGATCGTTGTTTATAAATGCACATAGCCCTGACTGGACACAGCAAAGGTCTATGGTTATCTGAGGATGGCAGAGCCTTAGTGATAATAGGCTCAGGCCGCTTGTCTGAAGTCTGATTCTTAGCCAGAAATCCCACTTTCATAGTAAGGGTAATGGTATTACCCACATTACGGTCGGGAGATTCATCAACAGATAAGGCATGAAGTTCACTGACTCTTCTAGCAGATGCAAAGGGTACGAGAAATGCCGTTTTATAGGTCAAGAATTTGAACTCTACAACAGCCAACAGCTCAACGGAGCTTCTTTGAGCTTCAACAGAACCCAAGCCAAATTCCACTTAGGAATTAATCTGAGGGTTCTAGGTCTATTAATAGAGAAATTTCTAACCAGCTTGGACAATGAAGTATTTGATCTAAGAGCGTAAGTGTCTGATAACATAGACCTATAGCCCTTAATGGTGATGGGCTGCAGTTTGAGATCGTCAAACAAGTGCACCAGGAAATTGGCAATATTTGGTATGGACGGATC
This sequence comes from Pictodentalium vernedei, assembly GCA_031216915.1. Lineage (NCBI taxonomy): Eukaryota > Metazoa > Mollusca > Scaphopoda > Dentaliida > Dentaliidae > Pictodentalium > Pictodentalium vernedei. Next base: position 230,310,331 of record CM062293.1, read on the forward strand.
ATAAACGTCTATCGACTGATCCAGACACCAATGGAAGAAAACCCTCCACTTCCCTGCGTAGTTCCAAAGAGGAGGGCCTCCTGCAGTAAGACATTGCGTCCACTGCACGTCGTGTAAACTGCTTTCCAAACAAGAAGGACCGCACAACGGAAATGCGTGAAGGTTGAGACCTTCCGGGTTGTGATGCAGTGTGTGTGACTTCCCCTGATAAAGAAGATCCTCTCATGGAGGAAGCTTTCGGGGAACGTCCCATAACAGACACCTGAAAAGATTGATCCAAGGTTTCTGTGATGACAGGGGTGCTACTAGCAGGATTTTGCAACAAGACTGTTTGAACTTTAACAGAATCTATTGAATCAACAGAGTTGGAGGATACACATATCCTATCATTCCGTCCCATGAGATCAACAGAGCGTCTACTGCATATGCTCAATGATCTGGGCATGGTGACATGAACGTTGGTAATTGATTGTTTAGGTGTGTTGCAAACAGATCTATCATGGGATGATCCCACTGGTAGCAAATCTGCCTGAATATTCACTTGTTGAGAGTCCAAACCAATAGCCACAGGTGACCTTTCCGAGAGAGCGATTTTGCTAGTACATTCAGATGACCTGGTATATGATGGACAGAAAGATGAACATGATGATTCATGACGTTTTGGAGAATCTTCTCCGTTAATTCGCATAATGGAATTGAATGAGTGCCGGCTTGGTTCCTGATGAAAGCTACTACTGTCAGACAAAATCTGAACCTGTACTTCGCTATTATCAATATCTGATGTTGAAGAGCTAGCCATATTGACATCATCTCTTTGATGTTTATGTGCTTCTCTAGGAACCGAAGGTCCCAAAGACCCTGACACTTCAAGTCTGTGGGACTTAGGGTCGCGCCCCAACCCATCCGACTTGCATCCGTCATAATCGTGAAAGCTGGATCTGGCAGTTGCAGCAGAACTCCCTGAGTTAACCAATGAAGATCTGCCCAAATCTGAACCCTTTGTTTTACTAGGTCTATTAAAACAATATTGGTTTCGAGTGAATGCGTCTTCACACTCCAGTTCTGAGTAAAGAATATCTGGAGGGGACGCATGCGTAGATGGCTCATCAGAATAAGATCCGCACAACCCCATCAGTCGCATTAATTCCCCCACTGTTATTGCGTCTGAGTGCAGACAAAAGTGAGCATAACAACTGACTAATTTCGCTCTGGGTAACAGCAGATGAACCAGATTGTTGTGAGTCTCGAAGCTCGTCCCTTAGCGAGTGAACGTCTTGGACGGAGCCAGAGCCAACTTCTCGTTTACGATGAAACCGAGACGTCGGAATAATAGAAGCAGACTCTGAACATCGTTCTGAAGAATAATTCTGTTGCCGTATCCCTGTAGACGGTCATCCACGTAAGCCAACGTTACCATAGACGAATGAGCTCGGAAGAATGAGATTACTGAGTTCATTATTCGAATGGAGCCAGGTTCAGACCAAAGCACATTGCTCTGAACTGATAAACCTTCTCTTGTATGGCAAACCGTAGGTACTTTCTGAATGCCGGATGTACCAGGACATGAAAGTACACATCCTTTAGATCTATGCTTGCCAAATGGTCTCCATATAGAACTTTGGAGCCTCGATAAGCTTGTTTATCTAGCTCAAGTCTATTACTGGTAGGAATGAGCGATCTGGCTTCGGTATGAGGAACAGGTGACTGTAAAAACCCTGAGAATCTAGAGTGTCGATGACCTCTATTGCTTCCTTTAGTAAGAGAGCCTGTACCTCCGCTAAGAGAGACTCCCTTTTGAAAGGATCCGCCGAAAGACTTGTCCAACGCGGACATCTTGTAAGTGGGGGTTTCACTAGGAATGATAGGCATAGGCCGTCCAAGACTACACTTCTTACCCACTGATCTTCCGTGACTGCTATCCAGTTTCTCGCAAAGTTTGATAACCTTCCGCCAACTGGCAAGCAATAGTGGTCTTGACCATCACCTGTAGGACCTACTTACGAGAGGAGAAACTATGTCCTCCTCATGAAGAACCTCGTCCCATCGGCCTAGGGGCGTCTGACCGATAGTCCCGATCAGACCTACGCCCCTTTCCCGAGTCGCTATATTGATGACCTCCAGAGTAATTGTAAGAGGGTTTCTTGTACCCTCGTGAGGAGTTTCCTTTAGATGTTTTAGATCTGGAATGTCTCCTTTACTCTTGTCTGCTGAAGCAGGTTGTTGAGACGCCGACTTCAATAACAGAGCACTTGACGCTTTCTTAGTAGCCTGTTCATAGACTTAGACTAACAAAAGCTTGTTGTCAAAAATAGAATGTCTGGAGACCGGAGCGACCCGGAGAGATCTTTTCAACTTGTCATCTATAAGAGATGACGATGCAAGGGCAGCGTCACGTCTGATTAACTCACTGTTAGGGCGGAGTTATACGTGGTATAATAATTGCCCTGGAAAGAACTCCAAGAGAGGTACAAACGTCATCAAATTCCTTCCCATTGAGATGTTGCACCATAGCTCTGGTAAGGTGATCTGTGTAAGACATTGCATCCAAATTTGCTCTACTTGATGAAATTGCCGTTTCAATTGTGTCTGAGCGAAGAGTGAATGTTAAAAAGGATATATCTAGATCCCCGGCCTGCTCATCCAAATGCAGAGGAGCTCTCTGAACATCTTGTCCGACCGTTTTAAATGAACGTGGTCCAAGAAACGGTATGTTTATGAAAGATGTAGTTAAGAAACAGCCTTTTTTCCTCGCACTCTAGAGGTTGAATACGGCATCATCTACATGGCCAAAGGCCTGCGACACCTGCCTAGACTGAACCGGAAAAGAAAGAACTTCTTTCTTTGTCCGTTTTAAGTCAACGTCCAACGCCGCAAGCAGTTTCTCTCTTGTTGTCGCAGCATTCTGATTCGATGGAACAAATTCAGGGTAGTATTGATGGATGAAATCCATTGCAACCATGTGCTGTTCCGAAAGGGAAGGGTAATCCTCTTCCTTATCCCTTTCACCATCCGAGAGAATCAGTTGGGAGTCTCGGTCCATTGCATCTGCGTGAAGACGACTGGACAGACCCAGCACTGTCCGACAGCTCAGGTTCTGAGTCTGAGGGAGGCTGCATCTGCACTTGTTGGGATGCTGTGATCAGCTGCGCAATCTGTGACAGCAAGTCTGTCGTTGAGGCCTGAGGCACAGTGGTCTTCAGTTTCTTAGCCGCTTGCTGCTCCTGGGATGGTGTGTCAGAAATGAATCTCATCTTCAAACATCCCAATGATTGAGGCCTCATCTCTGTAGCTACTGGATGGTCCGGCTTCATGGGCGAAGAGTGGTCCCTTCTTCGCACAGCAGCTAGCTAGGATGCAGTCGTGTGTGCTTTATACTCGAAGCCGAAGAATCTGTGACTGTAGCCGAGGCCAGCTGCAATCTATACAGAGCGTCCCAAACGGCAGGTGTGGACGTCTGCTCCGGCCTGCGCAAGTTCTTCACCACAACATCTGGCCCTGTATGTTGTTGGGATAGAGAGGGACCTATCCCACTCGCAGCCCTTTCAGACCTCACCAAGCTTCCCAAAACACTTGCTGGCTTCTTCCCTAGTTCCATCGTCCCTGAGTGAGCATGTTTAGATTTTAAGATGCTCGCTCTACCCACTACACTTCTTTCGACCACAACGGACATGGCTCCCACGGACGGAGTAACTGCTTCACCGGTCGAGCTAGCTGCTGGCAAGGGATTAAAACCACCGGCCGCCAGTGGCTTTATCCCCTGCCCAATATTCAGGAGCACCTTAGCAGCTAGCTCTGTTTGCTCAACAGAGTGTGACGACGGTAGCACACTTTTGGTAGGTGTCACATAACCATCTCCATGTTCTTGTTCCTCTGAAAAAGAAACTGGGAAACTTGAATGACTCTGTGGCGAGAGGACCGGTATTGGCCTCTCACCGCTAACAACATATCAGGACACCCGTGTCCAACATTTGTCATCCCAATCAACACATTAGGACAAGAATTCGTGGGAGTACATCAACTACAAGCAAGGCAACAAGCATATAAATCTGAGGCTTTGCATTTTGAGCAATAAGATTTCATAATTAATCAAACAAAGTTCATTGAACTCCCATCAACTTCATAATAAATATATGTTAAAGATACATAATAATCAATAATCAAAATATAAATCAAAAAATTAATTTCAAAAATTCTTTCGAAAATTTTTTGACAAAAGCCCAAGTTCCCAACAGGAACATAAAGAGCCCAAGGGTATCCCGATAGAGCCTAAGTGTGGACAAAATCCCCAAATTATTGCTAAACTACCGGAATATTAAAACATTATCTTACAACAATCCTGCAGTAGTAATAAGTAGAAACTACATATATTTAAAGGACGTTGCCAATGTAAACGTCAATGAAAAAAACGGAAACAAAACCTCAGGCACTGAATAAAAAAGGCCCAAAGTCAGTAACTGATTTTAAAACTACCAGAAGTAAAGCAAGATCTTCAGAGAAAAAAAAACGATACATCAGATAGAAGATGCATGACCCAAACGATCCAACACACCTTGGGTGAGGACGTAACATAAACATTCTGTAATACACGTTAAACTCCCAAGAAATTTAATAAAAAATTTCAATAAAAATAAGCCAAAAAGCTTGGGAGTTTAACAGGAGGGCTTCAAGGAAGGATAGGGAAGGAACACTTAACAAACAATGGATAAATCATTAGCAAGAATGATGACGTCAGGTACATGTCCCGAAATTGGGAAACATGAAAAAATTTTGATAAAAATTATAAAGTTACAGCCCTGAACGTTCCTAACCACCATTGCTCACTTCCATCATCCAATTATGTCCTTGGATCCACCAATTTTACCATTGATTTGTGTCTGGCATCCTAAAAAATGAGATTTAAAAGCACAGATGTCAGTTCATTGTTGCTGACTTTAGGGCCAAACAAAGAATGATGGTTGACACCAATTTTGATGTCTTCCTGGATACTGCGCATATCCAAAAAGTATGGAGGACCAGATAGGACATCAATTTTTCGGTTTTGAATGCAAATTTTGGGAATTGGGGGGCAAAATTTGTGTTTGGCCCTGGATTAATTTTTGAGTTTGCACCAGCTAGTCTGGGCCATTGGTTGTTGTATAAAAATATTCAGTGTGCCCAGTTAGAGAAAATAATATTATTTATTTTCGGTTGCTTGGCACACTCTTTTCTTTGTAGTTGTATAATTTTAAGATGTTCCTAATGTTTGGTCCATCTGCTTCCCTCCGGGCTATTTGTATGGTAAATATCCTTTAAAACAATTTGCAACATTAATTAGGTGATTGGAAACCCACTCTGCTATGATTAGGGGTTTCATTTCCTATAAAATTGTGTAATGAGACACCTTATCTTTAACTGAACTCTTCAAGTAAAAGACAACAGCTTTTCTTTATCTAAGGTTTATCACTTAAATTGACCATAACAAACTCACAAGACGGCTGTTTTCCAGTCCAGGGTAAATCAGGGTGGAACTGACATTCTAGGCCAATCAAAACATGCTGGATGGGATTACAGGTGAAGCAAACATAGCCTGAAACTTGCAGGTAGATGAAACCTTTTTGGATATACAGCGAGATGGTCAAGCTCTTGAGCAGAAGGTGTTAAGGCAGTCAATGAGTCAACAAAAAAATAAGTTAACAAGTCCAACAGTTCAAGTTACTTTGTTATTATGTTAGGAGAGTGTTTAACATGTTGCCATTTAATCAGTTAGCAGACAACCATTTTAGTAGCACCAGTTGCTAAAGTTACCATGTTTTATCAAAGTAATCATAGACTGATCCAAGAATGCATTTTACCATGTTTGTGTTAATGCAGCCTATTATAGTGTAAATATTTGATGGACCATTAATAAATGTTCATTAACTGAACAAAGATGTAAACAAGAGCTGGACTGTCATCCGGTGCATGTCCCCGTGTGGTGTACCTCCTAGTGTGGGCATACCTATGACCAACAAATATTATAGAAAACAAGTTCCACAAGTAATAAAAAGAAAAAAAAATCTGACAAGACCGAAAATCATTCTAGTCTTGGGAAATGTTACAATTTAATTACATACCAAGTTCCATAATAATTTACTTAAGTTATGAAAGTTATGAATATTCTCGGCCGGACTCACACACGGATGGACGGATCGATGCACGGACAGACAGATGGATGCACAGACGGACGCATGCAATCCCGTATACCCCCCACCCCCTTTTTCTTCGAAAGTGGGGGTATAATAATTTACTTAAGTTATGAAAGTTATGAATATTCTCGAACGTACTCACACATGGATGGACAGATGGACGGACGGATGGACGGACAGATGGATGCATGTCGCATGTAATCCAATATACCCCCCCCCCCCACCCCATTTCTTTGAAAGTGGGGGTATAACAAATCTGGTGAAAATAAAAACTCTAATGCCAGCCCACACCATTACGACCCAACAGTTCAACTAAAACCTGTAATTATTGTAAGAAACCAGGGCATTTACTATCTGATTGTTAGCTGTTAAAAAGGAAAAATGTGTCCTCAACTTCACAGAATGCACTGGCATGTGCTCCATGCCCTGAAAATTATGTAATAAAGCAAGATGCTTTAGAAAATTATAAGCCATTTATTTCTGAAGGCTTTGTTTCCCTTGAAAGGGATAAGCACTGTTCCTTACCAATAAAATACTGAGAGACACAGGGGCTACTCAGTCTTTAATGTTAGAAGGCATTTTACCATTTTCTGAAGAAAGTGCGCTACAGGGGCACAAGTTCTAGTATCGGGTATTGAGTCAAGCTCTTTAAATGTCCCACTTCATAAAATAAATTTAAGAAGTAGTTTAATAAATGGACTGTGACAATAGGAATGAAAGTTATGAATATTCTCGGACGCACAGACGGGCGAATGCATGTAATCCAGTATACCCCCATTTTCTTCAAAATGAAGGTTGAGATGTGTAGAACACGAAAAATATATGAAATCAACTCACAGAGTTGACATCAGGCAACAATGGTTCCTGGAAGTCTCATACCATATTCGTATTATTTATTTATTAGTGTTTATGGTCACATATTTTTGCACAATGGCTGATCATGACCACAACATGAGTTTCAACTCAAGGCCAGGGGTGAGCGGTTACAAGCCATGTTGCTCATTTTAGAGAGGCTTTGCACCTCCCAAGCATTGGTGACTGGGTCCTATTTCACCAGTAAAACAGAGCCCGTTTACCGTAGTGAACAGGCACTGCTTCACTACCCGGGGTTCCTGCAGGGAACCATATTCGTACCAGAACTGATAATAAAATAATATTTCAGGTTCAGGCAAACAACTCATGGCAAAATGCGCTTCTGATATCCAAGAACAAAGTTAGGGCATCAAAGTTCTTCGAAATGCAGTGTCAGAGCTGACTGCTTTGTTTACATTGTAGGTTTATTTTGATTTCCGGTCAAGGTCATCAGACCAAAAAGGCATCAATATACAATGCTGTCTAAAAGCAAATAATGAGAAAGATCGCCTTAATATAGCATACAATTATTATATTGATACTGCACAGTTGCCATATTCTATGCAAGGTATCATGACACCTGGTGAAATTTCTCAGAATTACAATTTTGTTTTTCGATGAAAATTTGTGGTATCAAGTGATTTGTGCATGTCCATCAAACATGGAATCCATCTTCAATAAAAAATGCAGACAATGTTATCCTTTTTCCAAATGCAGTCCTATCACTGCATCATAAAGAGTTTTGAATGCCTAGCTTTGATATTGGATATCTCAAGCACATTTGGCCACAAGTTGTTCTCTGGTAATATTTTATTATAAGTTCTTGTAAAATATGCTAAGAGACATCCAGGAACCACTGGTACCTGTTGTCAATGCTATGAGTTGATTATATATATTTTTCGTGTTCAAAACCTCCAAACCTTCATTTTGATGTATAATTTGAAGTTATGGAATATCAGAGATAAAAAATTACAAAAGTGAACAAATTTTCCTTACTTATATAGCACCTTAAGCTTTAAGGAAGAATGGAATAGCTGTGGCCTCAATAGAACCAAGAGACAGTCATTGTAATGTGGAGTATGTGTACAGTGAGGGTTCGTAGATGTAGAAAAGTACCCCTTCATGGAAATCACAGGGAGAAGGATCCTAGTTTTATGTATGGATGAGTTCTGGTGTGCCACGGTATTATCCCCCCTGGAATTTCCCCCCCCCCCACCCCATGGAGAAGATGTCCTAGGATATCTCCCCCTCCCCAGCGAAGGTACCCCAGGATATCTTCACCCCCACCCCACCCAGGATATCTCCCCCCCCCCCACCAAAAAAAATAATAAATAAAACTACTTATAACATTTATTTACTGATTTTTTTTTTTTTAAGATATCCAGGTCTGCTTATCTCCCCCCCCCCCCCCATGTCAAAATATCATATAGAAAACTTGGAAGAGGGGTGGGTGGGTGTGGGTGGGGTGGGTTATCTATTATCCAGGTCTGATTATCTTCCCTTCACCCATGTCAAAATATAATATAGAAAAATTCTCCCAATCTTATACTGAGCAGTGAATTAGAAATAGACAATCTAAGAACCTTTACATAAATTTTTGGAACAAAAATGGAAGAAAGAGGGGGATGGAGGGGATGGAGGGGAAGATGTCTAGGCCTTATTATCTCCCCCTCAATTGTTTGTTTGTTCTATACAATATAACATTTTCTTGGCAAAATAGAAATACCTGATGTCAGGAAAATGGTGACAAGCAACCTTTTTTAAAACAATACATCACCACTTACTTTCTAATTAAGCAGAGAATTTGTATGAAGTAAACATCATCAATGCATTGTGTTACCCACAAAGATAAAAGAAGTAGCAAAAGAGTCATTTTATTACTTGAAAATTTAAAAAATGAAAATTTGGGAATGCTGTACTAATATTTGTGGACTAATGATTAAGAAATGGCCATTCTTAAAACTTAGAACTTTTGAATTTTTTTTTTTTTATTTTGACAGGGTGAGGGGTCAGATGTCCAGGTCAGGTCAGGTCAGGTTATTCCCCCACCCCCACACAATCAAAATATATCAAAATATATCACAGTCACCTCACTGAGAAGTGGGCGGGCACCAGGAAGTGTTCAGTCATTTCACACTCACCATACCTGTAGGAACTGGTGGCAGAAAGGTGATTTTTAAACAAGTGGTCTTTTAGGTTGCTGCATTCTAAATGGAGTCTGCTATAGAGGATTGTGCTTGACAAGATTTATAGTTCATACAGAATTTGGGAATGACTTGTTTATCACTGTTAACCCTTTACCTAACATGAAAAGCAGATGAAAAAAAAATGAAATGAGGGGTCATAACCTATGTTTTTGAGACAAAAAATTAAAAAGTTAAAAAATTTATAGTAATTTATATATTTTTTATACTTACCAATGACCCAGACATAGCTGGTGCTAACTCTTAAAATTCTAGGGCTAAACACAAATTTTGCCCCACCAATCCCCAAAATGTGCATCTAAAACCAAAAGAAATCATGTCCTGAAGGTCCTCCATACTTTTCCCTTACTGCGCATGCGCAGTGTCAAGGACGTCCCGAAATTGGCACCAATTATCATTCTTACAAGCAGTGCCTGGTCAGCACTATGTACTCAGCGGGGAGGTATGAGTTCCCAACTCCTGGGAGGGCCATCCCCGTCTGGGTCATTGGTAAGTATAAAAAATATATAAATTACTATAAATTTTTTAACATTTTTATACTGTACCAATGACCCAGACATAGCTGAATAGTAAAAAGGCTGGAGGGCCTAGGACATAGAGGAAAATCCAATAAGCTCAACTATATAAGATAGAGTGAACCCCTCAAGGAGAAAAGGAGTATTAGGCTTTACATGTATCTTTCTTATTTTATGATAAATTAGAAAGATACAACACCCTTCATAATTGAGCACAATAACATTCATGTTCTCTATTAACATCCAGTATAACCCTTTATACTAATTATTTTTAAAGTAAGCCAATAAATAAAGTTAGTCCAGAGAATTGAGACTCTTTATATTCTTTTAAAAGTGTCCGAGGATTGTATATTAACGCCCGTTTGACACTTGACATATACAAATGCTTCACACCGAGCTACACTTTAAAAATATGACATGAATGAATTTTTAACATTAATATTACACTTTAAAACCATCCTGGAAACGACTCAGAATTACTGACTCTGGAGGAGGAATCCCCTTGCTTTTCACTATAAAGCAGGTGACCTAAGGGAACACCCTCCACCCCCCCCCCCTTCCCCTTGCCCTGGGTCAAATAGCCCAGGGCGAAGAGGGCAGCAGGATGGAGTCACTGCCGGAACAGAAAGCCTGCATAACTATAGTCGCAACTGTTTAGTGGACGACATTCTGAGCAACAGATAACGGACCTAAACAATGCAGGTCTCCAGAAATGGACTCATTATTTCTGAGATAAAAATTTGTAAATGTGGATGGCTGAGACCAATAAGCAGCCTTCATTAAATCTGTAATAACAACACTATTTGCGTAAGCCCAAGATGTAGAAAGAGCTCTTACTTCATGAGCCGAGATCTTAAGCACAGACTGCTGAGTAGAAGATAAATTTTCATAAGCAGTACGGATAGTTAATTGAATCCATCTAGCAATAGAATGGACCGAAATGTCCTTTCTATTAGGCATCAGAGACAGAAAGAAGCATTTTCGTCCCTTTCTGATAAACTGAGATCTTTGTTTATAAATACGTAAAGCTCTAACAGGACAGAGTAAAGGCCTACGCCCGTCTGAAGACGGCAGAGCCTTAATAACAATAGGTTCCGGATATTTATTAGGAGCTTGATTCTTAGCTAAAAGTCCAACATTAGTAGTGAAGGTGATAGTGTTCCCAACACTACGATAGTGAGAATCGTCCACCGATAGTGCATGAAGCTCACTTACTCTTCTAGCAGAAGAGAAAGCTAAGAGAAAAGCTGTCTTGTAAGACAAGAATTTGAAATCTACTGTCCCAAGAGGCTCAAATGGCTTTTCCTTCAGTTTAAGAAGAACCCAAGCTAAATTCCACTTAGGAATTAATCTAAGAGTTCTGGGTCTATTTATCGAGAAGTTTCTAACTAACTTAGATAAAGAGACATTAGATCCAATTTGTAAACTATCATGGTGTGCATAGGTATCAGATAACATAGACCTATAACCCTTAATAGTAACAAGCTGCAGTTTGATCTCGTCAAACAAGTATACTAGAAAGTTTGCAATGTCTGGTATGGAAGGATAAAAAATATCAACAGAATGATCCCTACACCAACGACGAAAAACCTTCCACTTAGCCGCATAGTTTAGCAAAGAGGAGGTCCTCCTACAGTTAGAAATCGCGTCCACTGCTCGTCCTGTAAAGTGCTTGCCATGCAAGAAGGACCGCACAATGGAAAAATGTGAAGGTTGAGACCTTGCGGGTTGTGATGAAGTTGACGCGGTTTCCCCTGCGAAAGAAGATCCTCCCGTGGAGGAAGCTTTCGCGGTAGGTCCCACCGCAGACACCTGAGTAGATTTATCCACGGTCTCTGTGGAGACAGAGATGCTACCAACAGAATCTTGCATTGAGATTGTTTTATCTTTAGCAATACTTGCTGAATTAACGGCACTGTAGGATACGCATATCCCATCATTCCGTCCCATCAGATCGATAGAGCGTCTACTGCAAATGCTCTTGGATCCGGACATGGTGACACATACGTCTGCAACTGATTGTTGAGATGTGTCGCAAATAAGTCTATCATTGGCCATTCCCATTGGTAGCAAATCTGATTGAATACCTGTTTGTTGAGAGTCCATTCCGACGGCAACAAGCGACCCTTCCGTGAAAGGGAGTCTGCTAGTACATTCAGACGACCCGGTATATGACGGACCGAAAGTAGAACTTGATGTTCTAGAGCAAACAGAAGGATTCTTTCCATTAAATTGAATAACGGAACGGAATGAGTGCCTCCCTGGTTCCGGATATACGCCACTACTGTCGTATTGTCGGACAGGATTTGGACACGAGCTTTCTGAATATAATGTCCATCCAATGACGTAACGCAAGCCAAATTGACATCATTTCCTTGATGTTTATGTGCTTGCTTAGAAACTGTGGATCCCAAAGACCCTGGCACCTCGAATCCGTTGGGATCAATGATGCACCCCAACCTGTTTGACTGGCATCTGTCATAATCGTAAAACTCGGATCCGGCAACTGCAGCGGAACTCCCTGAGTCAACCACTGAATGTTTGCCCAAGTCTGAATCTCTTGTTTCACTTGATCTGACAAGAGAACGTCAATGTCGAGCGAATGAATCTTCACACTCCAATTCTGAGTCAAGAAGATTTGGAGAGGACGAGTGCGTAACCCCGCCCCATCGGAATGAGATCCGCAGCAGCTCCGCACAGACCTATCAGTCTCATGAACTCCCTCGCTGTGACTTTGTCTGCATGAAGACAATAGCGAGCGTAACAACTGACTAATTTCGCTCTGGTTAACGGCAGACGAACGAGATTGTTGTGCGTCTCGAAGCTCATTCCCAGATGAGTGAATGACTTGGACGGCACCAGATCCGACTTCTCCTCGTTTATAACAAAACCGAGACGTCGGAGCAATAGAAGCAGATTCTGCACATCGTTCTGAAGCGTTAACTCATTGCCATACCTCTGAAGAATGTCGTCCAGGTAGGCCGACGTTACCACAGACGAATGAGCTCGGAAATACATCATTACCGAGTTCATTACCTCAGTGAAAGCCCAGGGTGCTAGGTTCAATCCGAAGCACATCGCCCGAAATTGATATACCACTCCTAGGACTGCGAAGCGTAGATACTTTCTGAATGTCGGATGTACCATGACGTGAAAGTACACATCTTTGAGATCTATGCTTGTAGCATAATCGTTCACCCGAATACTCGCTCTGACCGATCGAATCATCTCCATATAGAACTTCGGAGCGACGATCAGCTTGTTTATCCAGCGCAAATCTATGACTGGACGGAACGAGCCGTCTGGTTTCGGAACCAGAAATAGATGGCTGTAGAATCCCAGTGTTTCCTGGTCTTCTACGACCTCTACCGCGTTCTTCATTAAAAGAGACTGCACCTCCGATAACAGAGCGTCTCTTTTCTGCGAATTTGACGGAAGTTGGGTCCATTTTGGACTTCGAGTTAATGGAGGCTTTCGTTTGAAGGATATTCTTAGACCTTCCGAAATCACCCCTCTCACCCAAGGGTTGTCCGTAATCGACGCCCACTCTTCTGAAAAACTCGACAACCTTCCGCCAACTGGAACATGGTAGAGGTTGAAACCATCACCTCCTGAACCTGCGAGGCTTGCGGGAGGAGAAACCACATGCTCCATGACCCGCACATCGTCCCGTCGACCTCGGGGCGTCCGACCGGTTGTCCCGGCCCGAAGGACGTCCCGCACGTGAGTTGCTGCCTTGACGGTCTCTAGAATAAGACCAAGAGGATGCACCGGAACCTCTATAGGAACCTCTCTTGGGCGTATTAGTCCCAGAAGTGCCCGTCTTACTCTTATCTGCCGTATCCGACTTTTTGGAAGCGGATTTAAACAGCAGAGAATCCGAAGCTTTCTTAGTAATTTTATCGTAGATTGCTGAAAGCTTGCCGTCGAAGAGAAGCTCTCCGGAGACCGAAGCGACTCTGAGAGAGTTCTTCACCTTACTATCCACGCGTGTGGATGTAGCTAGGGCTGCGTCTCGTCTAACCAACTCCAGGTTTGCCACTGAAAGGGCGGAGTTATACGTGGAATAAGCTACTGCCCTTGAAAGAAGTCTTAAAGAGGATTGTATATCCTGGAATTCTTTCCCTTGAAGACGCAGTGATAACGCCTTTGTAAGGTGGTCTGCGTAAGATAAAGCGTCTAAACTGGCTCTGTTAGACCTAATTGTCGTATCCAACACCGCGGTTGGAATGGACATAGACGACGGTAATGACAATTCTAAGTCTTCCGCCTCGTCGTCAAGACGCAGAGGAACTCTCGGAATCCACTGTCCTGCCGTATCAAATTTATTCCTTGAATTAATGAAAGGCAGGTTAAGAGCATTGGCGGACAAGAAACCAGCTTTGCCTGTTTTGGACTCAAGCTTGAAGATAGCGTCGTTCAATAATTCAAATGTTCTTGTGACATTATTGGACTGAGACGGAAAGTCAGGGACGATGTCTCTGAACCGCTCGAAGAATTCAGTGTCCAATGACGCTATCAGTCTCTTATCCGGTATCGCAGCAGTCTGGCCCGACGGAACAACTTGAGGAAGGAAGTGCCGGATGAAATCCACGGCAGCTTTATGTTGTTCCAAAAGGGATAGCTCCAAGTCCTCAGTATCCCTTTCGCCATCCGGTCGGACCTCATGATGCTCCCGGTCGTCCGCACCCGATGCATCGGCGGAACGTGTACCGACCCAGCGCGGTCAGATAATTCCCGATCCGACAACGATTCTGTCGTTTGCTGCGATAATTTGTGCTATCTGAGCTAGCACGTCCGTCATCGAGGCCTGCGGAGTAGCAGTCTTTCGCTGCTTAGCCGCCAGAAGCTCCGCATCAACTGACTCCCGCATGCTTTTCCTATGCGAACGTCCGGAGTCTACCGGCCTCGTGTCCCTGGCTACCGGATGGCGTGACCTGGTCGCCGATGAATCCCTGATCGGCGAAGCTGGCAGAATATCCGCGGTCACGTAGCCAAGGTGCGGTCGTGTGCACTGCTGAGAGGATGAGGAAGCCTGAGCAGTCTCAGCGGACTGCCTAAACAATGGAGCGTCCCGAGCGTCGGACGTGTGCTCCGCTTGCGAAACATTTTGTACCACAACATCTGGTCCCAGATGTTGTTGTACGAGAGAGGGGCCTCTCTCGCTCGCGGCCCGGCTGGACCTGGACGAGCTAGGAACCGGACTAGAAGGCTTCCTCCGATCTCTCCTTTTATCCGTCGTCACTGGGTGTGCACCTTGTATGTTTATAGTGCTCGCATCACCCAACACTCCCTCCTGGACCGCAACGGAAGAACCAGGCTGCCAAACCATTTGGTGAATCGACGCTACACCGGGCGAGCTAGCGGACGACTGGGCCGTCGATCCTACTAGGGACCTCTTAGGCAACTGTCGTATCTCCATGAGCACTTTTGCCGCTAGCTCTTCATTAGATTGTGACGATGGAAGCGCACTTTTGGAAGATAACATGGAAACATCACCCTGTTCTTGTTCCTCTGAAATAGAAACTGATAGAGTAGAGTGACCCTGAGGAGAAAGGACCGGCATAGCCCTTTCCCCGCTAACAACATACCGTGACACCCGTTTCCAATGTTTGTCATCCCAATATTCACATACTGAACAGGAGTTAGTGCGAGTACACTGACTACAATTAATACAATGATCATGAAAGTCAGAGGAAGATTTCCTCTTATTACAATTTGAACAATATCGTTTCATTGTGAAAAGAATACAAAAAGTCCTAATACTCGCACAAACCCCTGAAAACAAAGATACATAATAACATGATCCATTAACATTGAAAAAACAATTGAAATCAAAAATAATTTTTGAAAAATATTTTTTCAGCGAAGCCCAAGTTTCTGAAAAGTAACGTTGAGCCCCAATGGATCCCAAGGCTAAGTGTGGACAAAAATTTTAGAATTATTTTAAATAATTAATGCAACACTTATGGATAATAATAATGTATCTTGTAATGAGATAAACTACTACAAAGGCAAAAAGCCCCCCTCAAAAGAGACTGTTGACAATGTAAACAAGAAGTGTATAAACACCAGAAAACATGACTCCAGGCACTGACAATCCTGGCCCGAAATCAGTTATCAAAATACACACTATCTGATGCAAAACAGAGACTTCCAGGGAAGAATCTGCAGAACATCAGATGGTAGATGCAGAACACAACGTCAAAACACCCATGGGTGAGAACGTAAACATGGGGAAAATAACAGAATTCATTCCGTTACCAAGCTAATTCTCCCAAGAAATTTTAGAAGTAATCTTACTCAAAAATATGCCAAAAGCATGGGAGAATAGCAAGGGGGTACTTACAGGACAAGGCGAGAGGAAACACAGAATAAGCAGTGCAACTTCATAGCAAGAATGACAACAACAGGCCCATGCCTCGAAAATAGGCAACTTAACATAATTTCATGACAAAATTTTAAGTTACAGCCCTGAATATTTTCTGTCACTCCTTTTTCCTCTCCTCCTTCTATATCCTCCTTAGAATCACCATTTCTCCAATATTTATGTGTCTGGCATCATTTAAACTGAGATTTACAAGCACAAAGATCAGTGAGATGTTAACTGATGAAGGGCCAAACAAAGAATGATAATTGGCGCCAATTTCGGGACGTCCTTGACACTGCGCATGCGCAGTAAAGGCAAAGTATGGAGGACCTTCAGGACATGATTTCTTTTGGTTTTGGATGCAAATTTTGGGGATTGGGGGGGCAAAATTTGTGTTTGGCCCTAGAATTTTAAGAGTTAGCACCAGCTATGTCTGGGTCATTGGTACAGTATAAAAATATAATGAAAATTAATTGGCGATTTTTGAGAATAGCGCTGGCCGGTTTTGGCAGTTACATTGGGTAAAGGGTTATAGTCAGTTTTGAATTTTATGAGATTTGGGTTTTCAATAACATCATTTGGAAAATCATTCCAAAGTTTTGTTGTTGATGGAAGGAATGAGGACTGATGATGACTCATTCAACATAGTACTGAACTGACCCTGGAATAAGCCCAGGGAGTGCGTGAAGTAAAAGGAAAGAGTATATGGGTGGGCTTTTTTTCAAGAGGTCAAGTCTGTATGAGAATTAGGAAAACAATGAACAGTTTCACAACCACTTTGATTCAACTTCCCCTGAGGATGCTTCATACCAAATATCAATTGTTTGTGCTGTGGAGTCCGAGAGAAAAAAAACAGCAGTTAATTTAATAATTTTGTTTGAATTTTAGCCCCTGTAGTCCCCCTTGGTCAAGAGGAACATTACTTCACAGAAATGAAGAACATATCACTCAATGATGTTCAAAATCAAACTTGGTATTAACAAATTCCGATAGGATCACCGATCCAAAGTCGAGTTGTGACAGCACCAAAGTGGGTTCAATCATTATCAACTTATTATCTGGAAACCAGTTGTTTACAATTTACTATGTGAAGGGTCACCATGACCTTGACTTTTGACCTAGGGATTCCAAAATAAATAGGGCTCTTTCTTACACCAATGCCAACCTACCTATGAAGTTTCATGAAGGTGGGTGGAACCACTGTCAAATTACAATCTGGAAACCAATTGTGTACGATTTATTATGTTCAAGGTCACTGTGACCTTGACCTTTGACCTAGTGAGTCCAAAATATATAGGGGTCTTCCACTCACCAAGGCCAACCTACCTATTAAGTTTCATGAATGGGGGTCAAACCATTATCAAGTTATCATCCGGAAACCAATTGTTTACGATTTACTATGTTAAAGGTCACTGTGACCTTGACCTTTCATCCAGCAACTCCCAACCTAACTATGAAGTTTTCTGAAAGTGGGCCGAACCATTATAAACCATTATAAAGTTATCATCTGGAAACCATTTGTTTTGATTTACTGTGTTCGGGATCACAGTGACCTTGACCTTTGACCCAGTGAGTCCAAAATAAAGAGTTCTTCCTCTCAAGAAGGCCAACCTACATATGAAGTTTCATGAATGTGGGTTCAACCATAGTCAAGTTATCATCCGGAAACAATTGTTTACGATTTACTATGTTCAAGGTCACTGTGACCTTGACCTTTGACCTAGCTAGTCCAAAATAAATAGGGTTCTTCCTCTCACCAATACCAACATACCTATGAAGTTTCATGAATGTGGGTCGAACCATTATCAAGTTACCACCCGGAAACCAATTGTTTACGGATTTACTATGCTGAAGGCCACTGTGGCTTGACCTTTCACCTAGCGAGTCCCAAATAAATAGGCTTCTTCCCCTCACTGATGCCAACCTACCTATGAAGTTTCATGAATGTGGGTCAAACCATTATCTGGAAACCAATTGTTTTGATATACTATGTTCAGGGTCACTGTGACCTTGACCTTTGACCTTTCGCGTCCAAAATAAAAAGGCTTCTTCCTCTCATAAATGCCAACCCACATATGAAGTTTCATGAATGTGGGTTCAACCATAGCCAAGTTATCATCCGGAAACCAATTGTTTATGATTTAGTATGTTCAAGGTCACTGTGACCTTCACCGTTGACATAGCGAGTCCAAAATAAAGAGGGTTCTTCCCATCACCGAGACCAATTTACTTATGAAGTTTCATGAATGTGGGTCAAACCATTATCAAGTTACCATCTGGAAAACAATTGTTTATGCCCAACCGCCCACCTACCTGCACGCCCAACCGCCATTCACCAAACTATAAGTCAAGTTTGACTTCGTCACAACTCGACAAATACGTAAACAAGCACTGCTCTACTCCACAGGGGATGTCTTCACAGAAATCAAGAACATGTTATCCATTGCTGTTGAAAAACAAACTTGTTAATTCACTATTACTATTACTATTGTAGAAGTTACAATAAATGTAAAAACAAAGTCAACAAACTTTTTTTTTGTTGGGTGAATAATTCTCGACTCTGATCAGAAGAAAGTGTAGCGTTGAATCACATGATTTATTGAATCATATACTAGTGTTCCAGAATTTCATAAAACACATATATCTTAAATCAGTGTTGCAGATAGCTTTTATAATTGAATTGCCAATGAGATACAGCCACTCACAAATAACACAAACTATTCTCCTCCTGGTATAAAGGGAGCAGGGTATTCATTTGAAACAAGCATGCTGTTAGAAGTGCAGAATTGTTTCTCATCTGCCATCAGAAATCTGAATGCATTGTTATAACAAGCCCAGTCTGTGGATGTTTTTTGTGCCTACTTAACACAAAGATGGCAACAGAAAAATTTTGTGATCGACCACATTGGGTAAAGGGTTAACTGGGAAAATGAAAAATTTAAAGTGATTTGTATATTTTTTATACTTACCAATGGTCAAGACTGAGCTGGTGCAAACTCATAACTTTTAAGGGCCAAACACAAATTTTGAACCTCCCCCCAACCCCCAAAATTTGCATAGAAATCCAGAAATTTAAACTCCTATATGGTCTTCCATACCTTTATACACTGTGCATGCACCACAAGCAAGAAGTGATGGGAATTGGTGCTTGCCATTATTCTTACCATAATATGTGCCTGATAAAGTGGAAAAACCAGCAGGGAAAAGTGAGTGCCCACTCATGGGAGGGCCATACCCGTCTGGGCAATTGGTAAGTATAAAAAATATACAAATTACTTTAAATTTTTCACATTTTTATATTTATTTATTATTTATTTGAGTTTAAGGTCATATACTTATGCACAATGGCTAATCATGACCGTTCATATTTTTTATACTAGAACCAATGGTCCAGACTTAGATGAGTTGTAAAAAGGCTGAAGGGCCTAGGACTTAAAGGAATAGCAGACTAAATTTCAGCTCCTGAGCTTGCAGGAGGACTCCCAAAGGTGAATAGGAGATTAAAATATGAGGAATTACATTCATCCTTCTCTATACAACAATAGAGAAGGACATACCACCAAAATAAAAGGAGCAATATCCAAGTGAAGACTTATTACTTAGCATAAACGATTACAGAAATTGGGTGTAACAAGCCCCAATTTTAACTGGTAGAGTGCTGAATTATTTTTGGCCATCAAATCTTGTACACATGTCGTTGCCTTGTTACAATTTATGGGAGAGTGCCAGCTGGCACTCTCCCATAAATTGTAACAAGGCAAACCCTTACAGACTAAATAATGTCACTTCAAAGATAATACAAAGCACATCCACTGAATATGAGCCTTCAAGTTGTGGTATCTGCGCTTCAGAATAAAGCCCAAATATGGGCTTCCAGCACTCTACCAGTTAAGGCTAGTCCAGAATACGACGCTTAAAATTAGGAAAAGCGAGTCCAAGAGTTGGAAACCAATGCCCGCAGACACACGCCATATACAATGCAACAAGCTGTACATAAAAGATCTGCATTATCTATAGACAATAACAGCTTCACCTATAGTTACACTCTTTCTATAAGGCCAGAAGAGGAAGGAGAAACAACTCCCCCCCCCACCCCCTTTTTTGAAGGATATTAACCCTCAAAAGAAAGAGGAAAGTGGCATGGAATCATGATAAAGCAGTACTGAAGAATATCAGAAAAGAAACCTAATATAGGATTCCCCTCTGAGCAATAAAAGGCGGATTGAAGAAAATATAATCGCTTTAAAGGCTCCAGGTTATAAGCAAAATTTAATCTATTGTGACCAATACTGATCTAAATAGACCCAAATTCTCATAAGCTCTTATTTAAGAAAATCTATTCAAGAGATACGTCTGCCTAATGATTAATATGTATTAAGCACTCAGCTAAGAAAACCCCACATCTGCCCTCACCTGAACACAGCCTGTATCATCGGCATAACCAGAGCAAATCAAAACATAACCAGGAAACCAAAGGAATAAAACAACGTTAATGCGATTTATAACATGAGGAACAAGAGCAACGCTACCGCGTGTGCTGATGCCCCCAAAGGTAGCAAAGTCGCACTTGCATGTAAATAATCAGATCGAGCTAAAAGTATAAATGGTCTGTAATAGACTTGATACAAAGCCACAAGAAATTATAAATTCACAGTAATTTGTATATTTTTTATACTTACCAATGGCCCAGACTAGCTGGTGCTAACTTAAAAATATCTAGGGCCAAACACAAATTTTGCCCCCCAATCTGCCCCAATCCCCAAAATTTGTATGCAAAACCAAAAATTAAAAGTCCTAATAATAAATGGTGCTTAACACCACTTCAGAAGTTAAGGCTATAGCAATGATCCTGGTAATTAATATTGCCCGCTATATAATGTACACCGCAGACAGCGTACACAGATAAGTCGAAAACCAGTGATATAAAATATAACATACACATGTCCAATCGAGCCACACTGAACGATCTCTGGAGAGAAAACACACTTCCGAGGTAACCCACAGGCAACCTCATTTAGGTGTACAATAAATTCCAGTAACAACACTCTCAGTGTACTATCCGATATCTATGACCATATACACATGTGAATATGCAAATTGAGTACTGACATAATAGAAACCTGGATCTAGAAATGGAAGTAGGTATGATTAACAGGCTCTGACATAGACTGCCCCCAAAATAGTTCATAATTTCAAAGTCCATAAAATTCAATAAAGCGTCAGCCTAATAATTACAACGTGCAAAAGCATTAAAATCCAGCATGTGATCATCTGAATACCAGTAAACTGGTTATGCAGCCTCCGAGGTGTAATCATCTGAATACCAGTAAACTGGTTATGCAGCCTCCGAGGTATCCAAAGAGTAGAAATTTAATTATGATGAAATATGCGCTCATATATAACAAATCAATAAATAATCACAGGAAACTAATCCAACTATAACGCGGATGTGTCTTTGAGGTCACCAAACAACGCGACCCAAATTTATAGTATGTATTAAACTATACGAGGCTTGCGGGAAGAAAACAACGTTTTACCCGATAATTGCCTCTAAACACATTGGCAGTGTGTGTGCGGAGGGGAAGGGGATACGAAGTCAAATTGAAATCTCCTCACCCACATTACATAATAGTTCCTGTGTTAGTCATCAAATAATATAGGAACCGCAATGGTTCTCTCACATCTAACCGACTCCATTGTGCCACTATGGGTGGAGAAGGACAAAAACTTTCCCTGATAAAGAAGGTTCTCTTGTGGAGGAAGCTTCCGGGGAGCATCCCATAAGACCCTTGATCCAAGGTTTCTGTGATGACAGAGGTGCTACTATTAGGATTCACAATGAGACTGTTTGATCTCAAACAAAATCTACTGAATCAACTGAATTGGAGGATACGCGTATCCTATCATCCATCCCCATGAGATCTGCAGAGCGTCTACTGCATGTGCTCAATGGTCTGGGCATGGTGACACAAACGACGGTAACTGATTGTTCCGGTGCATCGCAAACTGATCTATCATGGGGCGATCCCACTGGTAGCAAAACTGTCCAAATAATCGCTTGTTGAGCATCCATTCCAATTGCAACAGGCGACCTTTCCGGGGAGCAAGTCTGCTAGTATGTTCAGACAATCCAGTATATGATGGTTAGAAAGATGAACATGATGATACATGATGTATTAGGAAAATCTTCTCCGTTAGTTGGCATAATGGAAATAAATGCGTGCCGCCCTGGTTCCTGATGTACGCTACTTCTGTCAAGTTGCCTGACAATATCTGCAATAATGTGAAACCATTGTTGTAGCGCTAACCAAACTGACATCATTTCTTTGATGTTTATGTGTTTCTCCAGGAACTGAGGGTCCCAAAGACCCTGGCATTTCAAGTCTGTTGGGCTCAGGGTTGTGCCCCAACCTCTTTGACTTGCATCCGTCATAATCGTGAAAGCCAGATCCGGCAGCTGCAGCAGAACTCCCTGAGTTAACCACTGAATATTTGCCCAAATTTGGACCTTTTGTTTACTAGATCCGTTAAAACAATACTGGTCTTGAGCGAATGCGTCTTCAAACTCCAGTTCTTGGTAAAAAATATCTGGAGGGGACGTGTGCGTAAGCGACCCATCGGAATAAGATCCTCAGCCGCTCCGCACATCTCCATCAGTCGCATAAATTCCCTCGCTGTTAATGCGTCTGAGTGTAGACAAAAACAAGCATAACAACTGACTAAATTCTCTCTGGGTAACGGCAGACAAACCAGATTGTTGTGAGTATAGAAGCTCATTCCGTTCTGAAGAGTAGTTGATGCCGTATCTCTGAAGAATGTCGTCCAAGTAAGCCGATGTTACCGCAGACGAATGAGCTCGGAAGTGAGACATTACTGAGTTCATTATTGAGTGAACACCTAGGGCACTAGATTCAGACTGAAGCACATCGCTCGGAACTTAAATACTATCCCTTGGACGACGAACCGTAGGTACTTTCTGAATACCGGATTTTCCAGGACATGAAAGTACAGATCCTTAGATCTATGCTTGTCGCATAGTCAATCATTCGAATGCTCGCTTTTACCGACTGAATGATTACCATAAATAAACTTTTAGAGCCATGATGAACTTGTTATCCAGCTTCAGTCTGTTACCGGTCGGAACGAGCTGTCTGGCTTCGGTACGAGGAACAGGTGACTGTAGAATCCTAAAGAATCTTGGTTCTCCACGACCTCTATTGCTTCCATTGCTAAGAGAGCCTTTACCTCCGATTGGAGAGACTCTTATGCAAGGATTTGACGGAAATTTTTTCCATCGCGGACATCATGTTAGTGGTGGTTTCTCTCGGAAAGATAGCCATAGGCCGTCAGAGACCACACTTCTCGCCTACTGGTCTTCCGTAATAGTTATCCAGTTTGATGCTAATCTTGATAACCATCTGCCTACTGCCAAGCAATAGAGGTCCTAACCATCACCTATAGTACCTGCGAAGCTTATGGGAGGAGAAACCATGTCTCCCTCACGAAGAGCCTCGACCCGCCAGCTTAGGGGCGTCTGACCAGTAGTCTCGATCAGATCTACGCCCCCTTTCCAGGTCCCTGTATTGACAATCCCTACAGTAATTATAGGAGGAGTCCCTTTTAGATGATTTCTGTTTAGGACGTCCTCCCATTTCTCTTTTCTGCTGCTGCGGGTCAATGAGACGCCGTCTTAAGGAGCAGAGTAATGATGCTTTCTTTGTACCTTGGTCATAAACCAAAGAAAGCTTATCATCAAAAACTTTGTGTCCAGAAACCAGAGCGACCCGTAGAGAGTTTTTCACCTTGTCATCTATTAAGGATGACGACGCAAGGGCTCCGTGATGCCTGATTAACTCCAAATTAGCCACTGTTAAGGCCGAGTTATTCATGATAAACATAATAGCCCTGGAAAGGAATCTTAAATAGGTACGAACGTCCTCAAATTCCTTTCCATTGAGACACTGCGCCACAGCTCTTGAAGGTGATCTGCGCAAGACACTGCGTCTAAATTGCCGTCTCAAGTGTGTCCGAGCAAATAGTGAATGACAGAGGTAAGGCCATGACTAGGTCCTCAGCCTGCTTATCCAAACACAGAGGAACTCTATACATCTTCCCTGACCTTTTTAAATGAACATAGTCCAACAAATGGTAAATTTACGGAAGACAATGACAAGAAACCGCCTTGATTCTTCCCGCTGGAAAGTTGAATATGGCATAGTCTAAATGGCTGAAGGCCTGCGACACCTGTCTAGACTGAACCGGTAAAGACATGGCCTCCTCCTTTGTCCAGATAAAGTCAGCATCCAACGACGCCAGCGGTTTCTTCCTAGTAGTCGCATCATTCTGATTCGTGTACATGTACCGTGGTACTTTTACAAAGGACAGTTTGCATTGATGTTCATGCTAATCAAGGCCTCCCTAAATGTACCATGGTGAACTATACCGGGGTGTGCCATGATACTGATACCACGATGTACCATGGTAAAGGTACCATGGTATACCATAGCACAAGTACCATGGTACCTCTTACCATGGTACATTTTACCATGATATACCACTGTACATTTTACCATGGTATACCATAGTACAATTTAGCATGGTATACCACGGTACTATTAACCATGGTACATTTTACCATGGTATACCATGGTACAATTGACCATGGTATACCATCGTACAATTTACCGTGGTACAATTTACCATGGTATACCTTGGTACAATTTACCATGGTATACCATGGTACAATTGACCACGGTATACCATGGTAAATTTACCATGGTGTAAATTGTACCATGGTATACCGTGGTCAATTGTACCATGGTATACCATGGTAAATTGTACTATGGTATATGGTGGTAAATTGTACCATGGTATACCATGGTACAATTGACCACGGTATACCATGGTACAATTTACCATGTTACAATTGACCATGGTATACCATGGTACAATTTACGATGGTATACGGTGGTAAATTGTACCATGGTATACCGTGGTCAATTGTACCATGGTATACCATGGTCAATTTTACCATGGTATACTGTGGTCAACTGTACCAGGGTATACCATGGTACTATTGACCATGTTATACCATAGTCAACTGACAATGGTATACCATGGTCAACTGACAATAGTATACCATGGTATCTTTGACCATGGTATCTTTGACCATGGTATACCAAGGTAAATAGTACCATTGTATACCATGGTATATTTAATAGGTCACACAGGTAGCATGCTATATTGTGGTGAAGTACGTGTACCACAGTATAATATTGTAAAGGTAATTCCTGAAAATCATGACAATTGATATCTCTTCATAAGAGCATGGAAATTGTTATCACTGAAACCATTACATGCATCCAAATAAGTATCATTACAAATACGAATGTGACACCGATCGCACACGTACAGAGAGGAAACACTGTGGCAATGAAATTCCAATTCTCATTGCCTCAATTGAATATCAAATCTGGTGAAAGACAAAACAAGTGTAAACACATCAAACCACTGTTTTTTCCTCTCAACCTCTTAATGCATCCTTGGATCCACCAAATTAACCAGTGATTTGTGTCTGGCATCAATAAAACAGATTTAAAAGCACAGATGTCAGTTTGTTGTTATCTGACGGAGGGCCAAACAAAGAATGATGTTGACGCCAATTCCGGTCACTTCCCGACGTCTGCGCATGTGCAGAGAGTACATGTATGGAGGGACAGATAGGACTTTTAATTTTCGGTTTTGCATGCAAATTTTGGGGGATTGGGGGGGAGGGGGAAAAATTTGTGTTTGGCCGTAGATATTTTTGAGTTAGCACCAGCTAGTCTGGGCCAATGGGTTATAGTAGAAAAATCGCGACATCGACGCCGTAGTTGAGACGAGTGGTGCAATCTCACAAAATTCTAAGTTCATCAAGGGCCATAACTCCAAGAAAAATATTTGGAACAACACATGCATTGAACAGTGGCTTACATGCCAAATATAAAGTCATTCCATCAAGTATTTCAAAAGTTGTTGAGTTTTGAAACTCGTTGGTCACAGACAAACTCGTTGGTCACAGACAGACCAACCGAGAGACTGATCGACAGACAGTCCGACAGACTGACATTGCCACTTATAGAGCTGCTAGTCGCAGCTAAAAATAATGGGTTTTATGATTGGATCATGCAAATTGCATTAAAAAACTTTGTGTAGTCAGAAACAGAGCCCAAAAACAAACACGGGCCATAACTCTACCAAACATGAATGGACGAAACGCTAGGTATGAGGGCATCCATTTCCCCCAAGCTGCCCTATTACCATACGAAAGAACATTAAAATCCGACAACTGATGCTCGAGTTATAATACAAAATGTTTGTATGGACAGACGGATGGACGGACATTCTTACAAATGGCTACTTATATGGTTATTTTATGGACATGTTAGGTGGCTAAACTAAAACACATGTCCAACATAATAAAACAAATTTTTTGTGGGGAAAACTTTTGGGGGTCAGCTAACCCGTAACCCTACCCTTTACTGACCCTAACCCTACCCACCCCTAACCCTAAGCTAATCCTAAACTAACCCTAGCCACATAACTCTAACACCCCTCCACTAAAGGGCAGAGAGGAACGTGATGAACATGGTGCTTTTTCAAGGAATATACCCAACGATATAGCGTTGCCATATCCCTTGAAATCAAGACAGTATGCAAGGGCCCTAAAGAATACACCATACAGACATAATACCCATAATCCTCCAAGTGAAATCATAATCCACGATGATAGATTGGACATAAAATAAAGCGGGCAACGAAAAACTAAGTTGCGGAAACCTGATCATAAAAACCTAGATGAACTCCTTGTGCCTCGTTCCGATTATTTGCAGGAAACATATTCCTGAAAAAAAGGAACTAACGACAGGCACAAGAAAGAACGCTCATAATTTCTCACTAGGCTAATATAGCACCATCAATAGGGCTAAATGCCTCAGACAACTAACAAAGAAAACACTGTTAAGGAAAGAACAACCTCTTTTCTTATAATGGTACCAGATCCAAGAGGACAGTGGTTTCAGCTTAGCTGAAGCAGCTTAAGGTCTTCCTATCCGTGAAGACAATTATCTGGGTGTAAACTGCAGCCACGGAAGCTCACTAAATGGAGACTTACAATGCTCGCCATTAATGAGAAAAAACACCAACCAGCCTCATCCACTTGTGTGTCTTCGTTGTTGGGTGAGCTTTATTTTCTGAGGATGCTTGCTATACCCTAACACATATCTCGACCATAGCTGACCAACTCGGTGGTACTGATTTCACTAATAGAAAACGGCCCCACCGGACGAGTTAGCCAGTGTCAGTGAAATAAGACATGAAGAGCCTATTCCCTGCTATACTATGAGCACCCTGCGATTCCACGCTATACTCACATGTGTGCAGATACGGCTGCATAGACAATATGCGTGTCAGCATGTTGTGAAAGGTCAGATATCAAGGCTTATATGAGCAGCTATCTAAGATACTATGCCGCCTGCTGCTCTCTGGACAATGACCTGACCCCAGGTCATATCGATGTGTCCCAACTGAAGATACCTCAATGCACTAACTTTCAAAATCTGACTTCAGCGGCGATGAATGGACCTGGATCCGTGGAAATGCAGAACATCAGAAGTCGGAAAGCTAGCTTGCGGTCTACTGTGCTTTGCCTGCATAGCAGAAGAGGAGGAAGTCAAACAGCTGGCCTTGGCTGCTATCGGGAAGGAGAGGGCTCTCCCGTTCATTAGGATGAATGCCCCGACTAACTACACTTGCCACAGTCGACGCCGACTGTTATAGGGATGGAAAGGGCTCTCCAACCCGACCTCGAGCATCCCGATGAATAAAGGAGAGGCTTCCACCCCTTCTGTGCAGGCATCGCTCGGTGAGCTTTATAATTTGAGATGCTCGCTTTACCCACTAATACACTCTCCTTGACCACAATGGACTAACCCGGCATCCTGGCTCCCACTAACTGGAGAATCGCTTCACCGGTTGAGCTAGCTGCTAGCAGAGCATTAGGAGCACTAACTAGAGGCCTTACATTTCTGCTAAAGAATCATGAGCACCTTACAGCTAGCTCTATTTGCTCATCAGAGCGGAGCTCATCAGAGGGTGACGAAGGCTGCACAGAATGGATAGGTGTCAATGAACCATTACCAAATTCTTGTTCCTCTGTAAAAAGAAACTAAAAAGAATTAAATAACCTGTGGCGCATGCTCCATATCAGAACCTCACCACACCCAATGAATGTAGACACCCATCTAAAACGTCTATCTAAGATTCACACCTTGCACAAGAATTTAGAGGAGGTGCAACGGCTACATACCCAGCAGGCCTGTAGATCAGAAGAGGACCTAATGGACCCATACAAAGCATGAATCTTCACTGTAGGTCACTACTGACATACACAAAAATATGATACAATATAAGCCCTCAACACTCTCTAAAATGTATAAAAAAAAACTACATTATACATTATAGGATATAACCACATAAGAGAAATAATAAAATTTTCTAAAAATGTAGATGACAGCCCAAGTACCCCAAGGGAACCTAATGAGCCCAAGAGCACCCCAATAGAGCCTAAGTGTGGATATACCACTCCACAACTAGGATAAGAACATCAGGCTAGGGCCTACCATGTAAAGTAACACACTAATATAAGAACTGTACAAAAGTAAACCATCACAGTACTTACCAAAACGTTTGAGAAAAAGTAAATATCATCAGAAAACAAACCAGAACTAACAAGACAGGTACATAAGACTGGCCTGAAGACAGTAACTGGCGTATAAAACTACCAACTGCAAAACTAAATCTTCCCAGGAAGATAAAATAACGCAACCAGAAGTCCCCAGAGGTCGACCCAACCAGGATGTAAACAAGGGGGTAAGTGGAGCTATATTCCAAGAAAAAACGTCAAATTCCAAAAGAAATTTTGAAAAATAAAACTCTTAAAAAATGCCAAAGGCCCTTGGAACTTAACAGAGAGGTTCATAGAAGGACAGGGGAGAACACTAAACAATCCTAGTGCTATCATAAGAACGTATCAGGCACGTATCCTGAAAATGGGAAACAAAATTTTTATCATTAAAAAATTAAAAGTTACAGCCCTGAACGCTCCAATATCACCACTGTTCTCCTGCAACATCCTGTAAAACCATTGAATCCACCAATATATTCAATAATCTGTGTCTGGCATCTTCAGAAAATAAGTTTTATAGCACAGAAGTCAGGTAGATGTTACTGACATAGGGCCAAACAAAAAGAATGATGGCTGGCACCAATTTCTGTTGCTTCCTGCTTGCGGTGCATATGCAGTGTATAAAGGTATGGAGGACCATATAGGAGTTTAAATTTTTGGATTTCTATGAAAATTTTAGGGGACAGGAAGTTCAAAATTTGTGTTTGGTCCTTAAAAGTTATGAGTTTGCACCAGCTAAATCTGGGCCATTGGTTCTAGTATAAAAATACAGCCATTCCATTAATAGGGTTCTACCGTATTGTTCATTCATTGTGAGTGTTATCCTCATGTCATGGTAGGAAAAGGGTTAATATTTTAGACCAGGTTTTTAATATATAACAGCGTTATTTGAGGATACATACTTTTCAAAAGTGAATATATTTTCATTTACATCAACATCATAGCCAGGTATTCTGGGAAACACATCACTGTCAGGAGAAAGTTCATATTTACCAGAAAATACAACACAATCTGAAAATGAAGAAAAACCAACTGAAATACAACTTTCGATAGAATTACTTAAAGATCGCTAAATTATTTTGTGTCAAAATTTGTTTCCATGCCTTTGCCTTGTCACAATTTATGGGAGAGTGCCTACAGCAATCTCCTATAAATTGTACCAAGGCAGACCCACGTGGAATGTGGAATTTCAAAACAAAGATTATATAAAGCACATAAAACAGGTTATTAACCCTTTACCTACATGAAAAACCGACGACACTTGCAAAAAAAAATTCTTGAATAACTAATTATTTTTAATTTTTTGTCTCAAAAACATAGGTTAATACCCCTCATTGGAATGAGCTCAACAAGCTCGTTCCAAAGAGGGGTCATAACCTATATTTTTTAGACAAAAAATTAAAAAATAATGAAAAGTTAAAAAATTTATAGTAATTTATATATTTTTTATACTTACCAATGACCCAGACATAGCTGGTGCTAACTCTTAAAATATAGGGCCAAACACAAATTTTGCCCCCCAATCCCCAAAATTTGCATCTAAAACTAAAGAAAACATGTCCTGAAAGGCCCTCCACACTTCGCCCCCACTGCGCATGCGCAGTGTCAAGGACGTTCCGAAATTGGCGCCATTAATCATTCTAATAACCAGTGCCTGGTAAGCGCTATGTACTCAGCGGGGAGGCAAGAGTTCCCAACTCCTGGGAGGGCCATCCCCGTCTGGGTCATTGGTAAGTATAAAAAATATATAAATTACTATAAATTTTTTAACATTTTTATACTGTACCAATGACCCAGACATAGCTGAATAGTAAAAAAGGCTGGAGGGCCAAGGACATAGAGCAAAATGGAATACGCTCAATAAAATAAAATAGAGTCATCCCCTGTAGGGAAAAAGAAGTAATAGGCCTTACATGTATCTTTCTTATTTATGATAAATTAGAAAGATACAACACCTTCCAAAATTGAGCTTCATACATCCATGTACTCTATTAATATCCAATATAATCCTTATACTAATAATTTTTAAAGTAAGCCAATAAATAAGTAAGTCTAGAGAATAGAGACTCTTATACTCCTAAAAGTGTCTGAGGATTGCATAATCATGTCCGTTGACATATGCAATATTCAAAAGCTATACTTTAAAAACTAAGACTTGAATGAATTTTAAAAAACCTAAACTTCTCAGTAAACAACCATCCCAATAACAGCTCAGAATTACTAACTCCGGAGGAGGTATCCCCTTGTTTTCATAGTAAAACAGGTGACCCAAGGGAACACCCTCCCCCCCCCCCCCCTTTTCTTGCCCTGGGTCAAATAGCCCAGAGCGAAGAGGGCAGCCGAACGGAGACACTGCCGAAACAGACAGCCTACCTAGCTATAGTAGCAACTGTTAAGTGAATGACATTCTGAGCAGTAGATAATAGACCTAACAATAGAGGCCTCCAGAAATGGACTCGATATTTCTGAGATAAAATTCATGAATGTGGATGGCTGAGCGCAATGAGCGGACTTCAAAAATCTATAATAGCGACACTATTAATGTAAGCCCAAGAAGAAGAAGAACTCTTACTTCATGAGCCGAAATCTTAAGCACAACTGCTAAGTCAATGATATACTATAAGCAGTACCGATAGTTAATAAAATCCATTAACAAAAAAATGGAGCGTAACGTCCTTCTACTAGACATCAAAGACAGAAGAAGCTTACGCCCATAGTAATAAACAGAAATCTGTTTATAAATACATAAACTGTACCCGGAAAGAGTAAAGGCCTATGCCCATACGAAGACGGAAGGACCTTAAAATAATAGGTTCCGGATAATAGGAGCCTAACTCTTATGCAACAATCCAACCTAAATAGTAACGGAAGTATTGATTCCGAAACTATGAAAGTGAAAATCATCCATCGATAGTGCATGAAACTCACTGACTCTACAGTAAAAGAGAAACCAACAGAATTACTGTCTAAAAGGTCAGAATTTGAAAACTACTGTTTCCAGAGGCTCAAATGATTACTTAGCTAAATAAGAACCAAAGTTAAAATCCGTATAGGAATTTAATCTAAAGATTCTAAGTCTATTTATCAAAAAGTTACTAACTGACTTAGATAAAGAGACAAAAGACTCAATTGTAAACTATCGTAGAGTGCATAGGTATGAAGTAACATAAACCTATAACCTAAATAATAACAGGCTGCAGTAGGTCTTGTGAAACAAGTATACTAAAAAATAGCAATGAGTAGTATGGAGGGATCAACAATATGAACATAATGATCCCTAAACCACGACGGAAGAGCCTCCACTTTAGCCGCATAGAATAGCGAAGAAGAGGATCTCCTATAGTAAGAAATCGCGTCCAAAGCTCGTCCAGTACAGTGCTTACAATGCAATACGGACCACACAACGGAATACATGAAGGTTGCGACCTTGCAGGTTGTGATAAAGATGACACGATTTACCCAGTGAAAAAGATCCTCACATAGAGGAAGATTTCACGTTAAGACCCACAGTAGACAAGAGAGAAAATTACTCATGATCTCTGTGAAGATAGAGATGCTATCAACAGAAATGTATTGTGGTTGTTTATCTTAGCAATACCTGCTAAAACAACAGCGCCGGAGGATACGCGTATCCTATCATTCCGTCCTATAGATCAATAGAGCGTTAAGAATATTAGCTCAGAGATCTGGACAAGCCAACACATACGTCTGCAATTGATTAGCAAGCTGTGTCATAAATAAATCATCATTGGGCGCTCCCATAGATAGCAAATCTGATTGAATACTTGTTTGTTGAGAGTCCATTCTGACAGCAACAAGCGACCCGTAAGAGAACGGGAATCCGATAAAACAATCAGACGACCCGGAATATGACGGACCAAAACTGAACTTGGTGTACTATAACCAACAGACGGATTCTTTCCATTAAATTGAATAACGGAAACGAAAGAGTGCCTCCCTGGTTCCGGAGATACGCCACTACTGTCGAATTAAAGGACAGGAATTTGGGCATGCGTTTCTGAATAATGTTCATGCAATGACATAAAGCAAGCCTAAAAAACATTATTCCGCGGAAGAAAACTGATTGCTAAAAGACTGCGGAACCCAAAGACCCTGGCACTTCGAATCCGTAGGGATCAGTATTATATCCCAATCTGTTTTGACTGGCAACCGTCATAACAGCCACACTCGGGTCCGGCAACTGCGGCGGCACTCTCTGAGTCAACCACCGAATGTTTGCCCCAGTCTGAATCTCTTGTAACACTAGATAGACAAGAGAACGTGTAAATCGAGCAATTCATGGATTGCCGAAAAGTTGCCGTCGAAGAGAAGCTCCTCCGAGAACGAAGCGACTCTGAGAGAGTTCTTAACCTTACTATCCACGCGAGTGGATGTAGCTAGGGCTGCGTCACGTCTAACTAACTCCAATCAGCCACTGAAGGGCGGAGTTATACGTGAACAAACTACTGCCCTCAAAAGAAATTACATTGAGAATAATATCACGTAAATCTTTTCTTGAAGACGTAATGATAACGCCTCAGTAAGGCGGATTACGTATAATAAAGCGTCTAAGTTAAGTCTACTATACATAATGTCGTTCCCAACATTGAAATTGGAAAAGACATAAACGGCGAAAAAGAATATATGCAGTTTTTAATCACACCGTCAAGACGCATATGAACTCTCGGTATGCCCTGCTCTGCCAAAATAAACTATTTGTATAAATGATAAAATGGCAGAAATGAGCAACGCAGACAAGAAACTAAACTATCATGCTTAGTAGCAGGCTTGTATATATATATATAGCGTCGAAAAATAAAACACATGTTGTAATGACAATATTGGACTGCGTCGGTAAGTCAGGGACAATGTCCCCAAACCGATCGAAAAATCCGAGTCCAATGACGCTATAAGTCTCTTATCCAAGATCGCAGCAATGAAGTCCGAAATAATAATCACTGGAAGATAATGCCAGAAGATATGAAAGGCATCTTCCGATACTACTAAAGGGAAAACTCGAAATCTTTCGAATCCCTTTCACCATCCTGTCGGACCCTATAAAGCGTTCGGTCGTCCGTACCTGATGCAACCGCGGACCGCACCGACCCAGCGCCGTCGGATAATTCCTGATTCGACCGAGAAACTATCAATTGCTGGGATGCTGCGAAACAACTGTGCTAACTCGGATAGCACGTCCGTCACTAAGGCCTGAGGAGAAGCTGTCTTACGATGCATTGCCGCTGGAAGCTCCGTGATCGTTACCCCGTGCATACTACCAATATGCGAGCGAACGGAGTGTATAGGCCTCGTGTCCCTTGGCTACCGGATGGCGCGACCTATTCGCCGTGGAATCACTGAATGCCGAAACTGATCGGATACTCGAGGTCACGTAGCCAATGTGCGGTCGTGTGCCCTGCTGTGAGGATGAGGAAGCATTAAAGACAGTCTCTCGGACTGTCAATATAACGGAGCGTCCCGACCAACGGACATATGCTCCGAATGTAAAATATCTGAACCACAACATGCGGTCCCCTATGTTGTCGGGCGAGAGAGGGACCTCTCTCGCTCACAGCCCGGACGGACCTGGACCAGCCAGGAACCGGACTAACAGGCTTCCTCCGATCTGTCCTCAATCTGCCGTCACTGGGTGAGTACTAAAGTAATTAAAGTGCTCGCATCACCCAAATCTCCTTCCTAGACCGCAACGGACGAACCCGGCAGCCGAACCATTCGATGAATGTACGCTACACCGGGTGAGCTAGCGAATGTCACTCCATAGGCGATAGACATATTCCATGAGCACTTATTGCCGCTAACTCTTCATTAACTATGACGACAGAGGCACACTTTTGAAAGACATCTCCATAACTCTTCGAACAAGAAACCAGAAATGCTTGGTTAGCAAGCATAAAATAATAATATATATAGCGTCGTTCAATAATTCAAAAGTTTGTGTGACATTATTGGACTATGTCGGAACTGAGGGACGATGTCCCTGAACCGAACCAAACATTTCTAAGTCCACCGACGCTATCAGTTTCTTATCCGGCATCGCAGCATTCTGGTCCGACGAAAGAAGCTGTAGAAGACCAAGTCAGATGACATACACAACAGCATATGTTGTTCCGAAAGGGAAAGCTCGAAATCCTCCGAATCCCTTTCGGTATCCCGTCGGACCGGATGAAACTTTCGGACGTCCGTACCCGCTTCCGCGGAGCGTCCCGACCCAGCTCCGTGTACGTTGACTCCCGCACACTTCCTATGCGAACGTCCGGAGTCTGCAGGCCTCGTGTCCCTGGCTACCGGATGGTGTGACCTGGTCGCCGAAGAATCCTTGATCGGCGAAGCTGGTAATATATCGGCGGTCACGCAGCCAAGGTGCGGTCGTGTGCGCTGACGAGAAGAGGAAGCCTTAGCAGTCTCAGCGGACTGCCTATACAACGGAGCGTCCCGAGCGACGGACGTATGCTCCGCTTACGACACATTTTGTACCACAACATCTGGGGCCAGATGTTGTTGAACGAGAGAGGGGCCTCTCTCGCTTGCCATCCGGATGGACCGGAACGAGCTATGAACCGGACTAAAAGGCTTCCTGCGTTCTCCCTCCGATCCGCCGTCACTGGGTGTGCATTAGGTTAGTTTATAGTGCTCGCATCACCCCAAAAATCCTTCTAGACCGCAACGGACGAACCCGGCTGCCGAACCATTCGGTGAATGGACGCTACACCGGGCGAGCTAGCGGACATCAAAGGCCGTCGAACCTACTAGGGTCCTCTTAGGCAATTGGCGTATTTACATAAGCACTTTTCCGCTAGCCCTTCATTAATTGTGACGACGGAGGCACACTGTTGGAAGGCATCACAGATACATCACCCTAATCTTGATCGTCTGAAATAGAAATTGATAAAGTAGAGTGACCCTGCGGGGAAAGGACCGGAGTGTCCAAATCCCCAACAACATACCGTGACATACACTTCCCATATTGTCATCGAAATCATACGATACAGAACAGGAGTTAATGCGAGTACACTGACCACATATAGAATGATAATAAAGTCAGAGGAAGACTTCCTCTTAAAACAATTGATCAATATCCTTTCAATGTGAAAATAAAACAAGTCCTGGTACTCGCACTAACCCCTGGCAATCAAAATACATAATAATAATATGATCCATTGATATAGAAAAAATAATTGAAATCAAAATATTTTGAAAAAATATTTTTTCAGAACAGCCCAAGTTTCTGAAAAGTAACGTTGAGCCCCAATGGATCCCAAGCCTAAGTGTGGACAAAAATTTTAAAAATATTTTAAACAATTTATTCAACACTTACGAACAATAATAATGTATCTAGTTATGATTAAAATAACATCAAGATATTATTTTTTAGAAATCCCCCCCTCACACAGAGGGCTGTTGTAAATGTAAACAATGAGTGTAAAAACACTAAAATAAGACTCCAGGCACCCAGGCCCGAAATCAGTTACCAAAAATACACCATCTGATGCAAAACAGAGACTTCCAGGGAAGAAACTGCAGAACATCAGATGGTAGATGCAGAACACAACGCCTAACCACCCCTAGGTGAAGACGTAAACATGGGGAAAGAACAGAATTCATTCTGTTATTCAGCTAAAACTCCCCAAGAAAATTTAGTAATAATAATTACAAAAACTATGCCAAAAGCATGGGAGAATAGCAAGGGGGAACTTAAAGGACAGGGAGATAGGAAAACACTTAAAAAAACAGTGTAACTAAATAATCAGAATGACAACAAAATGGCTGCTGCCTTGAAAATAGGTAACTTAACATAATTTCATTAAAAAATTTTAAGTTACAGCCCTGATAATATTCTGTCACACATTCTTTTCCTCTCCTCCTTCTCTATCCTCCTTAGAATCACCATTTCACTAATATTTATGTGTCTGGCATCATTTAAACTGAGATTTATAAGCACAAAGATCAGTCAGATGTTAACTGATGAAGGGCCAAACTTAGAATGATTAATGGCGCCAATTTCGGAACGTCCTTGACACTGCGCATGCGCAGTGGGGGCGAAGTGTGGAGGGCCTTTCAGGACATGTTTTCTTTAGTTTTAGATGCAAATTTTGGGGATTGGGGGGCAAAATTTGTGTTTGGCCCTATATTTTAAGAGTTAGCATCAGCTATGTCTGGGTCATTGGTACAGTATAAAAATTTGGAGATTTTTGTGAATAGCGCTTTCCGGTTTTGGCCGGTATGTTGGGTAAAGTGTTAATTGAAAACAGAATTTGTTTTCATTTTTGGTATTCATATTAAAAAAATTTCCACAATCCAGTATAAGTAATTGCATTAGTTCCCTGAAACCTGCACCCTATATAACATGTAGCCAACTAACTCTGTGCATAGTTACAGCCTTAGTCAATATATATTTTCACGTAGTGGCTCTCAACTAATCCGTAGTAATCTCTATGGTCGCCAGGGTATGTTAACTTGCCAACTAACTCTGTGCAATGCACAGGCTAATATCACTCCTGTTTCTGGTTATAAGATCAGTGCTATGCAACTAACCATGTGCATGCAAAGCCTTAATGAGAGTACATTTTCATGTAGCGTGTGATATGGCAGTTACCAGATTTTTATAACCAGAAAGTGTAGCTAACCATGTGCGCTGCACTGCACTGCACTGCACTGCAATGCACTGCACTACACTACACTGCACTGCACTGCTCTGCACCGCACTGCACAGGGTTGGTCGCACTTTCTGGTTACAATATAATTTTCATTATTAACTGAGTAACTAATCCTGTGCACTGTACAGTCTTAAATGTAAATCTCATTTATATCAACTCTTTACTCAATGTAATGGCCAAAAAAGCCAGTAATATTCTCAAGAAGCATTTCAACTCAGCTAATGGCGTCTCATTGGAATGGATTTCAAAAATGAAAACATATTCTATTTTCAATTAATATATTAGCTTATTATCCACTGAATATGAACTTCAAGATAGGGTGCCTGCACTTCAGAGTAAAGCCCAAACATGAGCTTCCAGCCCTTAACCAGTTAAAATTGACTAAATAAGTGACTTTGGTTATGCTATCTTCCTACAATGTGTTTTTCTTGATTGGTTATGTAATCAGCTCACAATAACTTTCTTGCAATACTTAGTCAATATTTTAATTTTGCTTTATTTCCTAAACAACAGAAAGGAGATGAATTGGTGTAATATCTACATTAACCCAATTATTGGGCTTCACAAGTCTATTGTAGAGACTGCTAGTTGTTTGCTGATCACAGAACAGTTACCAAAAATTCAAACCAGGTTGACCAAAAAAAACCGCAAAGCCATTCACCCTAGGTCTTCCACCAGTGCCATTGACTGGTTACTAATACGATGTTACCAATTTCACCTCATATAATATGGGCTAAGTCCACTTGGTGGAAAACATACGTATCCATGAAGTAGTTACTCAGGATCCACAAATCACGCTTCGTGTAGTCAAGTAACATGTGCTTCTCTTATTTAGTGTAAATCACATGCGCACTCAATGCCTATATAACAGTGAACTGACCACCATTTGTATAAAGGTCGCTGATAAATTTGAACTCATTTAGCGTATCACCAATGTCCATGAAGTAGTTACTTGGGATCCACAAATCATGCTTCGTGTAGTCGAGTAACATGTACTTGGAGACACAGTATGCAATACTCAATTTAGGCGCATACTGCATTGCCAAGCCAGTGTATAGTTTCGTACTGACATGTACAATTATAGTCTTATCTTTACGAAGCAATCAGACTGGATTTGATTCTAGCAATGGATATGAGTCAGAAACATCTGGAAATTGTCTCATCAGCCACTATCCAAACACTGACCTATCCGAAATGGCTACCTACTTACATATATTGGTCGTCTCCAAACAAACTAAATACTCAATGAGGACCATCTACATGTTTCCAGTCCTTGGGATATAATTGTAGACTGGAATGATACGGGAACTAGTCTTATGTGGATTACACTTACCATGGCCACATACTCCATGGGCTAACATAACTCCCACGGTTGCTTCCAGTGCCTGCCCTCACCTTTCCTCACAAAAAATGCTTAATTTAGAACACCCCCTCCCAACCCAAAAATTTAGCCATGACAATAAAAAAAAAATAAGAGTCCTGTATGGGCCTCCATACATGGCTTCTGCATATGCGTAGAGCTAAGGAAGAGGTTGAAGCAGAAATGCAGTCCATTGCTCTTCTGAAAAATGTTTACATCTGAGGAAGGACATGACAACAGAAAGGTGTGAAAGTTGACAATTGCCAGATTGCTGTGTAGTTTGTAGATTTTGCCTTGAAAAAGGAGGACCTTCTACATGGGTAAACAATGAAGAGTATCGAGCAACAGAGGCACAATATGACAAATGATGAGATTACTTATGGCTTGCTTGATTGACCCATGATCTCTGGGGAGAAAGAGGGGAGACCAGAAAAATTTTGCAGGTTGATTGTTTGATTTTTTGAAGCACCTGAAGTATTAACAGAGTCAGAGGAAGAGCATCGCCGATGATACCATTCCAAGAAATGGGAAGAGCGTATATTGCAAAGGGTAATGGATCTGGGCATGGAGAGACGAACATCTTGAAATGATTGCTTCATCTTGTGGCAAAAAGATCTATCACAGGATGTTCTCATAGGTTGCTGATAGCTAGAAAGACTTTCCTGTTGAGAGTCCATTCTGTTGGCAAAAATCGTCCCATGCCTAGACAGAGAGTCAGCGATATTATTTAGTCAACAGGGAATGTGGTGTACTGAAAGATGTTTTGATCAGGGGTGAACAAAAGAATCTGTTCTGACCATTGGAAAGAAGTGGGTACCACCTTGGTTTCACAGATAAGCTACAACGGCTGAGCTCTCTGAAAGAATCTGAAAATGAAAAAAATTAAAGTAATTTATATATTTTTCATACTTAGCAATGGCTCAGACTATGCTGGTGCTAACTCTTAAATATTCAGGGCCAAACACAAATTTTGCCCCCAAATCCCCAAAATTTGCATCCAAAACCAAAAAACTAATGTCCTATATGGTCCTCCATACTTTTTGTCTACTGTGCATGCGCTGTGTCAAGGAAGAACCGAAATTGGCGCCAAGCCTCATTCTTACAACCAGTGTCTGCTAAATGTATATAATCAGAGGGGAGGTATGAGTTCCCAACTCATGGGAGGGCCATCCCCGTCTGGGCCATTGGTAAGTATAAAAATATATATAAATTACTTTAAATTTTTTCATATTTTTATACTGTAAACCAATGGCTCAGACTTAGCTGAATAGTAAAAAGGCTGGAGGGCCAAGGACATAAAGGAAAATCCAATAAGCTCAATTATATATACAGGAATATCCCCTCAAGGAGAAAAGGAGAGAAAGGATTTACATATGTCTTTCTTATTTATTAGAAATAAGAAAGACACAATACCAACCAGATAATTGAGCAGTATATCATCTATAATTCTCTATTAACATCCAGTATCACTCATTATACTAAATTAATAAAGGAAGCCAATAAATAGATAGTCCAGAGAAAGAGACTCATTATACTCATTTAAAAGTGTCCGAGGATTGTATATTAATGCTCGTATGACACGTAACATATACAAATGCTTCACATCGAGCTACACTTTAAAAATATTACATAAATGAGATATATATTAGTTTTACACTTTAAAACCATTCCAGTACCGACTTGGAATTACTGACATCAGAGGAGGAAATCCCTTGCTTTTCACTATAAAGCTGGTATTATAAGGGAGAACCGCCCCCACCCCTCCTCCCCTTCCCCTTCCCCTTGCTATGGGTCAAATCACAACAGAACGAAGAAGGCAGCAGGACAGAGTCACTGCTGGAACAGAAAACCTACATAACTATAGCTGGAATCATTTAGTGGACGGCAATCTGAGCAACAGATAACGGACCTAAACATCTAAGGTCGCCTGAAATAGACTCTATATTTCTAAGATAAAACTTTGTAAGAGTAGAAGGCAGTGTCCAGTAAGCAGCCTTCATGAGATCAGTAATGGCAATACTGTTAGAATAAGCCCAAGATGTGGACAGCGCTCTAACTTCATGCACTGAAATCTTGAGCACCGACTGTAGATTAGAAGATAAACTTTCATAAGCAGTACGAATTCCTAATTGAATCCATCTAGCAATAGAATGAACAGAAATGTCCCTTTTATTGGGAATTAATGATAAAAAGAAGCATTTTCTTCCTTTTCTGATAAACTCTGATGTGCGTTTATAAATGCGCAGAGCTCTTACTGGACTCAGCAAAGGTCTATGGCTATCTGATGACGGAAGAGCATTAATGATAATAGGCTCAGGATATTTATTAGGAACCTGATTCTTAGCCAAAAATCCCACATGAGAAGTTAAAGTAATAGTATTACCAACACTACAATAATGAGAATCATCTATAGATAAAGCATGAAGCTCACTAACTCTTCTTGCAGAAGCAAAGGCTAAGAGAAAAGCTGTTTTATATGTCAAGAATTTGAAGTCTACAGCATCCAGTGGTTCAAATGGAGCTTCTTTAAACTTCAACAGAACCCAAGCTAAATTCCACTTAGGAATTAACCTAAGGGTTCTAGGCCTATTGATTGAAAATTTCTGGACTAACTTTAGATAAAGAAACATTAGATCCAATTTCTAAGCTATCATGATGAGCATAAGTGTCCGATAGCATAGACCTATAACCCTTAATAGTGAATGGCTGCAGTTTGAGAATGTCAAACAAATAGACCAGAAAGTTTGCAATGTCTAGAATGGATGGATCATAAACATCTATCGACTGATCCTTACACCAGCAAAAGAAAACCTTCCACTTTGCCGCATAATTCAGCGAAGAGGAGGCCTTCCTACAGTTAGAAATTGCATCCACTGCTTGTCCTGTAAAGCACTTCCCGTGCAAGAAGGATCGCACAATGGAAATACGTGAAGGTTGAGACCTTGCGGGTTGTGATGCAGTGTGCGTGACTTCCCCTGATAAAGAAGGTCCTTCCGTGGAGGAAGCTTCCGGGGAACGTCCCATAAAAGACACCTGAGTAGATTTATCCATGGTTTCTGAGACAACAGAGATGCTACCAGCAGTATCTTGCACTGCGATTGCTTGATCTTTAACAAGATCAGTTGAATCAATGGAGTTGGAGGATATGCATATCCTATCATTCCGCCCCAAGAAATTGAGAGAGCATCTACTGCATACGCTCGAGGATCTGGGCATGGCGACACATATGTCTGCAACTGTTTTTTGAGATGAGTCGCGAATAAGTCTATCATTGGTCGATCCCATTGGTAGCAAATCTGCCTGAGCACTTGCTTGTTGAGAGTCCATTCCAAAGGCAACATGCGACCATTCCGAGAGAGCGAGTCTGCTAGAACGTTCAGATGATGGACCGATAGATGAACGTGATGTTCCAGGACAAACAGAAGAATTCTCTCCGTTAATTCAAATAATGGAATTGAATGATTGCCTCCTTGGTTCTGAATATACGCTACTACTGTTGAGTTGTCCGACAGTATTTGAACATGTGAATTCTGAATTATGCTCATCCAGTGACGTAGTGCTAGCCATATTGACATCATTTCTTTGATGGTTATATGTTTGTCCAGGAACAGAGGGTCCCAAAGACCCTGACACTTTGAGTCTGTCGGGCTCAGTGTCGTGCCCCCACCTGCTTGACTCGCATCCATCATAATCGTAAAAGCCGGATCTTGCAGCAGAAGCAGAACACCCTGAGTTAACCACTGAATGTCTGCCCAAGTCTGAATCCTTTGTTTTACTTGGTCCGATAAAACAATATTTGTTTCGAGCGAATGCGTCTTCACACTCCATATTTGAATGAAAAAATCTGGAGTGGACGTGTGCGCAAGCGGCCCATCGGTATAAGATCTGCTGCCATTCCGCACAGCCCCATCAGTCGCATGAATTCTCTTGCTGTTACTACATCTGAGTGTAGACAAAAGCGAGCATAACAACTGACTAATTTCACTCTGGGTAACAGCAGATGAACCAGATTGTTGTGAGTCTCGAAGCACATTTCCAAGTGTCTGAACGATTTGGACGGAGCTAGATCTGACTTCTTTTCATTTACAATGAAACCGAGATGTCCCAGCAAAAGAAGCAGACTCTAAACATCATTCTGAAGAACCATTTTGTTGCCGTATCTATGAAGAATGTCGTCCAAATAGGCCGACGTTACCACAGACGAATGAGCTCGGAAATATGCCATTACCGAGTTCATTACTCGAGTGAATGCCCAGGCCCAGGGTGCTAGATTGAGTCCGAAACACATCGCTCAGAACTCATAAACGACCCCCTGGAACGGCAAACCTTAGGTACTTTCTGAATGCTGGATTTACCATGACATGAAAGTATGCATCCTTTAGATCT
This sequence comes from Pictodentalium vernedei, assembly GCA_031216915.1. Taxonomy (NCBI): domain Eukaryota; kingdom Metazoa; phylum Mollusca; class Scaphopoda; order Dentaliida; family Dentaliidae; genus Pictodentalium; species Pictodentalium vernedei. The sequence continues at coordinate 230,353,578 of CM062293.1, forward strand.
ATGCTTGATGCATAATCGTTCACCCGAATGCTCGCCCTTACTGATCGAATGGTCTCCATACAAAACCTTGGAGCCACGATCAGTTTGTTTATCCAGCTCAAATCTATTACTGGATGGAACGAGCCATCTGGATTCGGAACCAAGAACAGGTGACTGTAAAAACCGAGTGAATCCTGGTTTTCTACGATCTCTATTACGTCTTTCTCTAAAAGAGATTTTACCTCGGATATAAGAGAATCTCTTTTTAGAGGGTTGGTCGGAAGCCGAGTCCAACGTGGACTTCGTGTTAACAGAGGTTTTTCTTGGAATGATAGCCTTAGGCCTTCTGAGATAACCCCTCTGACCCAGAGGTCTTCTGTAATTGGAATCTAATTTTTCAGAAACCTTGACAGGCTTCTGCCAACAGAACCACAATACAGATCCTGACCATCAACTCCTGGACCTGCGAGAACTACAGGAAGAGAAACCCCGTGCAGCGCCTCAACCCGTCGACCTGGGAACATCCGACCGGTAGTCTCGGCCAGCCCCACGTCCCTACTTGAGTCACTACTTTGACGATCTCTAGGGTAACTACCTGAGGATTTCTTGTATCCTCTGTTGGAGCTTCCTTTGGACGTATTTTGTCCTGAAGCTCCACATTAACCCTTCTCTGCTGTACCAGTTTTACTTGAAACTGACTTCAAAAGCAGAGTTTCAGATGCTTTCTTAGTGATCTGATCATAGATCAACGAAAGCTTGCCATCAAAGAGAAGGTCACCAGATACCGGAGCGACTCAAAGAGAGTTTTTCACCTTAATATCCACTAGAGCTGCATCACGTCTAACTAACTCTAAATTAGCCACTGATAAGGCAGAGTTATACGTGGAATAAGCTATAGCCCAAGAAAGAACTCTTAATGAGGTACGAACATCCTCGAATTCTTCTCCACTGAGACGTTGTGCTAACGCTCTAGTAAGGTGATCTGCGTAAGATAAAGCATCTAGATTTGCTCTATTAGAGAATAACGTTGTATCAATAGTATCTGAGCGAATAGAAAAAGACGAGGGTAAGGACAAATCTAAGACCTCAGTCTGTTCGTCCAAACGCAGAGGAACTCTCGATATACCCTGACCTGCCGTTTTAAATTCATTCCTATTATTGATAAACGGCAGATCTAGAGCATGTGTAGATAAAAAAAAAACTGCTTTTCCTCGGTCCCAAGGATAGATTGAGTATAGCGTCATTAATCAGTTCAAAAGTCCGAGACACATTACTGGACTGAACCGGGTAAACTGGTGTATCTTCCTTAACCCGGCCCGAAAAAATCAGAGTCCAATGACGCTAGCAGTTTTTTATTCTTTGTCGGAGCATTCTGATCCAGAGGAACAAAATCTGGAAGGTATTGCTGAATAAAATTCATCGCTACCTTGTGTTGCTCTGAAAGGGAAAATTCTAATTCATTCAATTCCCTTTCACAATCCAACTGGACCAGATTTGAGTATCGGTCATCCCTATCTTAACTAGCAGAGGAATGTACCGACCCAGCTTCATTCAACACTTCAACATTGGTAACTGTCGTAGGATGTACCGTAGCTTGCTGGGATGCTGCGATGAGCTGTGCTATTTGCGACAGCAAGTCCGTACTCGAGGCCTTTGGAGCAGCGGTTCTTTGTAGCTTAGCCACTGGATGCTCCTGGGATGGCATATCCGACATACTCCTCTTATGCGGATGTCCCAATTCATATGGCCTCATTTCCTTGGCATGATTTTCTCAAATCCATCTTCGGCAATGCAGGCTGTATCTCTGTAGTCACATAGCCAAGGTGCAGTCGTGTGAGCTTTGAAGACAAACTGGAAGCCGATAGACTAGCCGACCCCGGCAGCCTATCTGATGGAGCGTCCCAGACAGGAGGCGTGGACGTATGCACCGACTGACCATCATTCTGAACAACATCTGACCCCAGATGTTGTAGTAAGAGGGAGAGACCTCTCTCGTTCGCGGTCCGGGAAGACCTGGATGAGCCAACCACAGAACTAGCTGGCTTCCTCTGTTCCGTCATCGCAGTGTGAGCATGTTCCGATATTATATTGCTCGCAACACCCTTTTTCCTTTCCTCGACCGCAACGGACTTACTCGGAGTCATAACACCCATATTCTGAGTGATAGAAGCACCAGTCGAGCTAGCTGGCGACACTGACGTAAATCCCATGATCAGTGATCTAGGCCCTTGTCTAATTTCCTTGGGCACTTTTGCCGCTAGCTCTGTGTAAGATTGCAATGACGGAAGCACAATTTCTGACGGTATCACCGATATATCACCATGTTTTTGTTCCTCTAAAAAAGAAACTGACATACTAGAGTGACCTTGAGGTGAGAGAACAAGCATGGATCTCTCACCACTAACAACATATCGTGACACACGTCTCCAACGTTTGTCATCCCAATTGGCACAAACAGAACAAGTGTTAGTGCATGAACAATGACTTCAGCAAACACAATAAACATGAGAGTCGGAGGAAGATTTCCTCGACTTACAATTTGAGCAATATTCTTTCATTATGCCAAAAATTACAAGTCCATATTTCTCGCATTAACCCTCATCATAATATGACAAAGATACATAATAACACAATCCAATTATACAAAAATTTCGAAAAATAATTCCTAAAAAAATTTTCGAAAAATTTTGATATGAGCCCAAGTTCCCAAAGGGAACGATGAGCCCAAATGGATCCCAAAAAAAGCCTAAGTGTGGACAAAAATGTTTACATGATTCTAAAAAATTAATGCTACACTTCCGGAGTATATAATGTATCTGATTAAAGACCTAACATCATAATGACTAGGAAATTACTTACAGAAAGTAACCATTGTCAATGTAAACAAAATGCTAAATAAAAAACCGGAAACAAGACTCCAGGCACTGAACAACACAGCCTGAAGTCAGTAACAGATTTTTTAAACTATCTGATGCAAGACAGAATCTTCATCAGAAGAAACACTGATACATCAGACGGTAGATGCAAGACCAAAAGCGCCTAAACACCCAAAGAGTGAGGACGTAACCATGGGGATGTTAAAAAATTTATAGTAATTTATATATTTTTTATACTTACCAATGACCCAGACATAGCTGGTGCTAACTCTTAAAAATCTAGGGCCAAACACAAATTTTGCCTCCCAATCCCCAAAATTTGCATCTAAAACCAAAGAAATCATGTCCTAAAAGGTCCTCCATACTTTGCCTCCACTGCGCATGTGCAGTGTCAAGGAGGTCTCGAAATTGGCGCCAATTATCATTCTTACAAGCAGTGCCTGGTCAGCGCTATGTACTCAGCGGGGAGGTATGAGTTCCCAACTCCTGGGAGGGCCATCCCCGCCTGGGTCATTGGTAAGTATAAAAAATATATAAATTACTATAAATTTTTTAACATTTTTATACTGTACCAATGACCCAGACATAGCTGAATAGTAAAAAGGCTGGAGGGCCTAGGACATAGAGGAAAATGCTGATAGGATCACCGATCCAATGTCAAGTTGTGACAGCACAAAAGTCAGTTTAATCATTATCAACTTATCGTCCGGAAACCAATTGTTTACAATTTACTATGTGAAGGGTCACTGTGACCTTGACCTTTGACCTAGTGATTCCAAAATAAATAGGGCTCTTTCTTGCACCAATGCTAACCTACCTATGAAGTTTCATGGACGTAGGTGGAACCATTGTCAAATTATTATCGGGAAACCAATTGTTTATGATTTATTATGTTCAAGGTCACTGTGACCTTGGCCTTTGACTTAGTGAGTCCAAAATAAATAGGGGTCTCCACTCACCTAGGCCAACCAACCTATGAAGTTTCATGAATGTGGGTCAAACCATTATCAAGTTATCGTCCGGAAACCAATTGTTTACGATTTACAATGTTGAAGGTCACTGTGACCTTGACCTTTCACCTAGCGAGTCCAAAATAAATAGGGTTCTTCTTCTCACTGATGCCAATCTAACTGTGAGGTTTCATAAACATGGGTCGAACCATTATCAAGTTACCATCCGGAAACCAATTGTTTTCATTTACTATGTTCAGGGTCACTGTGACCTTGACCTTTGACCTATTGAGTCCAAAATAAATAGGTTCTTCCTCTCATGAAGGCCAACCTACATATGAAGTTTCATGAATGTGGATTGAACCATAGTCAAGTTATCATCCGGAAACTAATTGTTTATGGTCACTGTGACCTTGACCTTTCACCTAGCAAGTCCAAAATAAATAGGGTTCTTCCTCTCACTGATGCCAACCTACCTATGAAGTTTCATGAACGTGGGTCGAAACATTATCAAGTTATCATCTGGAAACCAATTGTTTACGATTTACAATGTTGAAGGTCACGTTGACCTTGACCTTTGACGTAGCGAGTCCACAATCAATAGGGTTCTTCCCCTCACCAAGGCCAATCTACCTATGAAGTTTCATGAATGTGAGTTGAACCATTATCAAGTTACCATCTGGAAACCAATTGTTTAAGATTTACTACATTCAAGGTCACTGTGACCTTGACCTTCGACGTAGCATGTCCAAAATCAATAGGGTTCTTCCTCCCACCAAGACCAACCTACGTATGAAGTTTAATGAATGTGAGTTGAACCACTATCAAGTTATCATCCGGAAACCAATTGTTTACGCCCGCCCGCCCACGCGCCTGCCCGTCTGAAAACCCGCCCGCCCGCCTGCCCGCCCACCCAGACGCCCACCCACCCAGACACCCACCCGCCCGCCCGCCATTCACCAAACTATAAGTCGAGTTTGACTTCGTCACAACTCGACTAAAAATCCAATAAGCTCAATTATATAAAATAGAGTCATCCCCTCGAGGAGAAAAGGAGTATTAGGCTTTACATGTATCTTTCTTATTTTATGATAAATTAGAAAGACACAACACCCTCCATAATTGAGCATAATAACATTCATGTTCTCTGTTAACATCCAGTATAACTCTTTATACTAATTATTTTTAAAGTAAGCCAATAAATAAAGTTAGTCCAGAGAATTGGGACTCTTTATACTCATTAAAAGTGTCCGAGGATTGTATATTAACGCCCGTTTGACACGTGACATATACAAATGCTTCACACCGAGCTACACTTTAAAAATATGACATGAATGAATTTTTAAACATTAACTTTACACTTTAAAACCATCCCGGTAACGACTCAGAATTACTGACTCCGGAGGAGGTATCCCCTTGCTTTTCACTATAAAGCAGGTGACCTAAGGGAACACCCTCCCCCTCCCCCTCCCCTTCCCCTTGGTCAAATAGCCCAGAGCGAAGAGGGCAGCAGGACGGAGTCACTGCTGGAACAGAAAGCCTGCATAACTATAGTTGCAACTGTTTAGTGGACGACATTCTGAGCAACAGATAACGGACCTAAACAATGCAGGTCTCCAGAAATGGACTCAATATTTCTGAGATAAAAATTTGTGAATGTAGATGGCTGAGACCAATATGCAGCCTTCATTAAATCTGTAATAGCAACACTATTTGCGTAAGCCCAAGATGTAGAAAGAGCTCTTACTTCATGAGCCAAAATCTTAAGCACAGACTGCTGAGTTGAAGATAGATTATCATAAGCAGTATGGATAGTTAATTGAATCCATCTAGCAATAGAATGGACCGTAATGTCCTTTCTATTAGGCATCAGAGACAGAAAGAAGCGTTTTCGTCCCTTTCTGATAAACTGAGATCTTTGTTTATAAATACGTAAAGCTCTAACCGGACAGAGTAAAGGCCTATGCCCGTCTGAAGACGGAAGGGCCTTAATAACAAGAGGTTCCGGATATTTATTAGGAGCCTGATTCTTAGCCAAAAATCCAACATTAGTAGTAAAGGTAATAGTGTTCCCGACACTACGATAGTGAGAATCGTCCACCGATAGTGCATGAAGCTCACTGACTCTTCTAGCAGAAGAGAAAGCTAAGAGAAATGCTGTCTTATAAGACAAGAATTTGAAATCTACTGTCTCAAGAGGCTCAAATGGCTTTTCTTTTAGTTTAAGAAGAACCCAAGCTAAATTCCATTTAGGAATTAATCTAAGAGTTCTAAGTCTATTTATCGAAAAGTTTCTAACTAATTTAGATAAAGAGACATTAGATCCAATTTGTAAACTATCATGGTGTGCATAGGTATCAGATAACATACACCTATAACCTTTAATAGTAACAGGCTGCAGTTTGATCTCGTCAAACAAGTATACTAGAAAGTTTGCAATGTCTGGTATGGAGGGATCAAAAATATCAATAGAATGATTCCAACACCACCGATAGAAGACCTTCCACTTAGCTGCATAGTTTAGCGAAGAGGAGGTCCTCCTACAGTTAGAAATCGCATCCACTGCTCGTCCTGTAAAATGCTTGCCGTGCAAGAAGGACCGCACAACTGAAATACGTGAAGGTTGAGACCTTGCGGGTTGTGATGAAGTTGACGCGATTTCCCCTGCGAAAGAAGATCCTCTCGTGGAGGAAGCTTTCGCGGTAAGTCCCACAGCAGACACCTGAGTAGATTTATCCACGGTCTCTGTGGAGACAGAGATGCTACCAACAGAATTTTGCATTGAGATTGTTTTATCTTTAGCATTATTTGCTGAATCAACGGCGCTGGAGGATACGCATATCCTATCATTCCGTCCCACGAGATCGATAGAGCGTCTACTGCATATGCTCGGGGAACCGGAAATGGTGACACATACGTCTGCAACTGATTGTTGAGTTGTGTCGCAAATAAGTCTATCATTGGCCGTTCCCATTGGTAGCAAATCTGATTGAATACCTGTTTGTTGAGAGTCCATTCTGACGGCAACAAGCGACCCTTCCGTGAAAGGGAGTCTGCTAATACATTCAGACGACCCGGAATATGATGGACCGAAAGTAGAACTTGATGTTCTAGAAAAAACAGAAGGATTCTTTCCGTTAAATTGAATAACGGAACGGAATGAGTGCCTCCCTGGTTCCGAATATACGCTACTACTGTCGTATTGTCGGACAGGATTTGGACATGTGCTTTCTGAATAATGTTCATCCAATGACGTAGTGCAAGCCAAATTGACATCATTTCCTTGATGTTTATGTGCTTGCCTAGAAACTGCGGATCCCAAAGACCCTGGCACTTCGAATCCGTTGGGATCAATGTTGCACCCCAACCTGTTTGACTGGCATCCATCATAATCGTAAAACTCGGATCCGGCAACTGCAGTGGAACTCCCTGAGTCAACCACTGAATGTTTGCCCAAGTCTGAATCTCTTGTTTCACTTGATTTGACAAGAGAACGTCTATATCGAGCGAATGAATCTTTACACTCCAATTCTGAGTCAAGAAAATTTGGAGAGGACGAGTGCATAACCGCCCCATCGGAATGAGATCCGCAGCGGCTCCGCACAGACCTATCAGCCTCATGAACTCCCTCGCTGTGACTTTGTCTGAGTGAAGACAATAGCGAGTGTAACAACTGATTAATTTCGCTCTGGTTAACGGCAGACGAACGAGATTGTTGTGCGTCTCGAAGCTCATTCCCAGATGAGTGAATGACTTGGACGGCACCAGATCCGACTTCTCCTCATTTATTATAAAACTGAGACGTCGGAGTAATAGAAGCAGATTGTGCACATCGTTCTGAAGCATTAACTCGTTGCCGTACCTCTGAAGAATGTCGTCCAGGTAGGCCGACGTTACCGCAGACGAATGAGCTCGGAAATGTATCATTACCGAGTTCATTATTCAAGTGAAAGCCCAGGGCGCTAGATTCAAACCGAAGCACATCGCCCGGAACTGATATACAACTCCTAGGACTGCGAAGCGTAGATACTTTCTGAATGGATGTACATGACGTGAAAGTATGCATCTTTGAGATCTATGCTTATAGCATAGTCGTTCACCCGAATACTCACTCTGACTGATCGAATTGTCTCCATATAAAACTTCGGAGCGACGATCAGCTTGTTTATCCAGCTCAGATCTATGACTGGACGGAACGAGCCGTCTGGTTTCGGAACCAGAAACAGATGGCTGTAGAAACCCGGTGATTCCTGGTCTTCTACGACCTCTACCGCGTTCTTTGTCAGAAGAGACTGTACTTCTGATAAAAGAGCATCTCTTTTCTGCGGATTTGACGGAAGCTGAGTCCATTTTGGACTTCGAGTTAATGGAGGCTTTCGTTTGAAGGATATTCTTAGTCCTTCCGAAATTACCCCTCGGACCCAGGGGTCTTCCGTAATCGACGCCCACTCGTTCATAAAACTCGATAATCTTCCGCCTACCGGAACACGATAGAGGTTCAAACCATCACCTCCTGGACCTGCAAGGCCTGCGGAAGGAGAAACTACGTCCTCCACGACCCGCACCTCGTCCCGTCGACCTCGGGACGTCTGACCGGCTGCCTTGACGGTCTCTAGAATAAGACCTAGAGGACGTATAAGAACCTCTATAGGAACTTCTCTTGGGCGTACTTGTCCCAGAAGTGCCTGTCTTACTCTTTTCTGCTGTATCCGACTTTTTGGAAGCGGATTTGAAAAGCAGAGAATCCGAAGCTTTCTTAGTTATCTTATCATAGATTGCTGAAAGCTTGCCGTCGAAGAGAAGCTCTCCGTAGACCGAAGCAACTCTGAGAGAGTTCTTCACCTTACTATCCACGCGCGTGGATGTAGCTAGGGCTGCGTCACGCCTAACCAACTCCAGGTTTGCAATTGAAAGGGCGGAGTTATATGTGGAATAAGCTGCTGCCCTTGAAAGAAGTCTTAATGAGGATTGTATATCCTGGAATTCTTTCCCTTGAAGACGCAATGATAACGCCTTAGTAAGGTGGTCTGCGTATGATGAAGCGCCTAAGCTAACTCTGTTAGACATTATTGTCGTTTCCAACGTCGTGGTTGGAATTGACATAGACGACGGTATAGACAATTCCAAGTCTTCAGCCTCGTCGTCTAGACGCAGAGGAACTCTCGGTATGCCCTGTCCTGCCGTTTCGAATTTATTCCTTGAATTGATGAAAGGCAGATTTAGAGCATTTGCAGACAAGAAACCGGCCTTGCCTGTTTTGGTAGCTAGCTTATAAATAGCGTCGTTCAATAATTCGAATGTTCTTGTGACATTATTGGACTGTGTCGGAAACTCAGGGACGATGTCCCTGAACCGATCAAAAAATTCTGTGTCCAATGACGCTATCAGTCTCTTATCCGGCATCGCAGCATTCTGGTCCGACGGAACAACTTGTGGAAGGTAATGCCGGATGAAATCTACGGCAGCTTTATGTTATTCCAAAAGGGATAGCTCCAAATCCTCCGAATCCCTTTCGCCATCCTGTCGGACCCTATGATGTTCTCGGTCGTCCGTACCTGATGCATCAGCGGAGCGTACCGACCCAGCGTCGTCAGATAATTCTTGATCCGACAGAGTTTCTGTCGTTTGCTGGGATGCTGCGATAAGTTGTGCTATTTGGGATAGCACGTCCGTCACTGAGACCTGTGGAGTAGTGGTCTTACGTTGCTTTGCCACTGGAAGCTCCGTGTACATTGACTCCTGCATACTACAGTCTACAGGCCTTGTGTCCCTGGCTACCGGATGGCGTGACCTGGTCGCCGTGGAATCCCTGCTTGGCGAAGCTGGCTGGATATCCGTGGTCACGTAGCCAAGGTGCGGTCGTGTGCGCTGCCGTGAGGATGAGGAAGCCTTCTGGACAGTCTCTCCGGACTGTCTATATAACGGAGCGTCCCGAGCGGCGGACGTATGCTCCGAATGTGAAACGTTTTGTACCACAACATCTGGTCCAGGTGTTGTTGTACCAGAGAGGGGCCTCTCTCGCTCGCAGCCCGGATGGACCTGGACGAGCTAGGAACCGGACTAATAGGCTTCCTCCATTCTGTCCTCTGATCTGCCATCACTGGGTGTGCACTTTGTTGATTTATAGTGCTCGCATCACCCAAATCTCCTTCCTGGACCGCAACGGACGAACCCGGCTGCCGAACCATTCGATGAATGGACGCTACACCAGGCGAGCTAGCGGACGTCAACGCCGTCGATCCTACTAGGGACCTCTTAGGCAATTGACGTATTTCCATGAGCACTTTTGCCGCTAGCTCTTCATTTAATTGTGACGACGGAGGCACTCTTTTGGAAGACATCACGGAAACATCACCCTGTTCTTGTTCCTCTGAAATAGAGATTGATAAACTAGAGTGACCCTGCGGAGAAAGGACCGACATGGCCTTCTCCACGCTGACAAAATACCGTGACACACGTTTCCAATGTTTGTCATCTCAATTGACACATACTGAACAGGAGTTAGTGCGAGTACACTGACTACAATTATTACAATGATTATGAAAGTCAGAGGAAGATTTCCTCTTATTACAATTTGAACAATATCCTTTCATTGTGAAAAGAATACAAAAAGTCCTAGTACTCGCACCAACCCCTGAAAACAAAGATACCTAATAACATGATCCATTAACATAGAAAAAATAATTGAAATCAAAAAAATTTTTTGAAAAAATATTTTTTCAGAAAAGCCCAAGTTTCTGAAAAGTAACGTTGAGCCCCAATGGATCCCAAGCCTAAGTGTGGACAAAAATTTTTAAAATATTTTTAAAAAATTACTGCAACACTTACGAATAATAATAATGTATCTTGTTATGATTAAACTAACACAAAGACAAGAAATCCCCCTCCACAGAGACTGTTGTCAATATAAACAAGAAGTGTATAAACACCAGAAACATGACTCCAGGCACTGATAACCATGGCCCGAAATCAGTTACCAATAATACACTATCTGATGCAAAACAGAGACTTCCAGGGAAGAAACTGCAGAACATCAGATGGTAGATGCAGAACACTACGCCTAAACACCCATGGGTGAGGACGTAAACGTGGGGAAAAGAACAGAATTCATTCTGTTACCCAGCTAAAACTCCCAAGAAATTTTAGTAATAATATTACAGAAAATATGCCAAAAGCATGGGAGAATAGCAAGGGGGGACTTAAAGGAAAGGGAGAGAGGAAACACTAAACAAGCAGTGTAACTTTATAGCAAGAATGACAACAACAGGCCCATGCCTCGAAAATAGGCAACTTAACTTAATTTCAAACAAAAATTTTAAGTTACAGCCCTGATTATTTTCTGTCACTCATTTTTCCTCTCCTCCTTCTATTTCCTCTATAGATCCACCATTTCTCTAATGTTTATGTGTCTGGCATCATTTAAACTGAGATTTACAAGCACAAATATCAGTCAGATGTGAACTGATGAGGGGCCAAACAAAGAATGATAATTGGCGCCAATTTCGAGACCTCCTTGACACTGCGCATGCGCAGTGGAGGCAAAGTATGGAGGACCTTTTAGCACATGATTTCTTTGGTTTTAGATGCAAATTTTGGGGACTGGGGGGCAAAATTTGTGTTTGGCCCTAGATTTTTAAGAGTTAGCACCAGCTATGTCTGGGTCATTGGTACAGTATAAAAATATACAGAATAAACATTCTGTAACCAAGTTAAATCCCATGAAATTTTTAACAAAGAAATTTCAAAAAAGGTCCAAAAAGTATGAGAGCTTAACAGGGGGGTATCAATGAAGGAGAGGGAGGAAAAACTTAAACAGTGGCAATTTCATAGCAAGAATGATAACATCAGGCCCATGTCCCGAAATTAGGGAACATGAAATAATTTTCAATAAAAAGTATAAGTTACAGCCCTGAACACATCAAACCACTGTTTTCCTCTCATCCTCTTAATGCATCCTTTAATCCACCAAAATCACCATTGCTTTGTGTCTGGCATCATAAAAACTGAGATTTACAAGCACAGAAGTCAGTTGTTACTGACAGAAGGGCAAAACAAAAAATGAGGCTTGGCACCAATTTCGGTACTTCCTTGACACTGTGCATGCGCAGTAGACAAAAGTATGGAGGACCATATAGGACATTAGTTTTTTGGTTTTGGATGCAAATTTTGGGGATTTGGAGGGCAAAATTTGTGTTTGGCCCTGAATATTTAAGAGTTAGCACCAGCCAAGTCTGGGCCATTTGTTTACAGTATAAAAATATGGGAATTCGAAAGGTGACTTTTCCAATGAGTTATTTATTATTATTATTATTTATTTATTGGTGTTTAAGGTCACATACTTCTGCACAATGGCTAACCATGACCGTGACAGTTTTATGGGTGGAGGAGCCGGAGTACCCAGAGAGAACCACCGAGCAACGGCGAGCAACTGTCAGCTCCCCGACATACTAACTCCACACAAGCAGGGTTAGCATTGGTTGAAGACAGGTGCACCATCGACGTGCAGTACGCTTTAGTACACAGCGTCACCGTGCCCCCACGTGGGCAATGGGGGTGAAGTGTCTTGCCCAAGGCCACAACGCGGTTGCCGCAGGTAGGATTCGAACCGAGGACCTCTCGGCTTGCAGCCTGCACCTCTACCAACTGAGCCACCACGCCCCCTTTCCAATGAGTTAAGCTAAGGAGAATAGCAAGCATCTCACCTTCTGACTGATGTGGAGAACAGATTGCTCATAATTCCATTGGCTATGGCAATTTAGATTCCCCAGAACCAACGTGGCACCCCATTCCAGATTGCTGGCATCTGACAGAGTGAATGACAGAGGGGGTGTGAACAAAGGTAACCCTGAGTCATCCACTACAAGCTTGTTCAAATTTGAATTTTCTCCTTAATAGACAGGGAAGGGCAAACTATGTGAAACAGTTTGTTGACGGCACCTTTCCAGTTTTCTAGAAAGTGAAATTGGAGAAGCCAGGTGAAGAGATGTCAGAGTAGAATTGCAGTCACTGTGCCCACTTGAATAAAATAGAGGGAGAGTGTTCTTATGAGGCAAGCTTTCGAATTCCCATTTTCAGATTCTTTCCAAGAGCTCAACCGTTGTAGCTTATCTGTGAAACCAAGGTGGTACTCACTTCTTTCCAATGGTCAGAACAGATTCTTTTGTTCACCCCTAATCAAAACATCTTTCAGTACACCACATTCCCTGTTGGCACAATAATATCGCTGACTCTCTGTCTATATCTTGATGAGAAAGCCTAGTGACTAAGAGATTTAGGAGATTCTGAACATCCTGAAGAAGAGTTTCCTTGTGAAAATGTCTTTGAAGGATACTGTCCAGGTACCCCAAAATCAGAACTGTCAAATGAGCTCTGAAAACAGACATGACAGAGTTCATGATCTGAGTGAAAGCCCAATGGGCAAGGTTTTGTCTGAAGCACATCACCTGGAACTGGTAGACCTTGTCATTTAAGGCAAACCTCAAGTATTTCCTGGACAAAGGACAAATATTACATGAGAGTATGCATCTTTGAGGCTGGTGCTTGCTAGAAAGTCAATGGCTTGGATGCTGTTACTCACCGATAGGATGGTTCCCATATATAACTTTGGAGTGAGTATAAGCTTGTTGATCGAACTGAGATCTTTGACCCGTTGGAAGGAACCATTTGGTTTCAATACCAGGAAGATCCTTGAGTAAAAACCAAGACATGAAACTTTTTCGACTACCTCTATTGTCTTCTTCGAAATAATTAAGTTTACTCCTTCACACTTCCTTTTTGTACGGTCGGTGGGAAGATTTGTAAACAAGGGAATAATTGACCATGGAGGTTTTCTTCCCAAAGAAAGAATTAACCCCTCTTGAATAAACAGAGCCTGTTTACCGCAGTGAACAGCACTTCTTCACTTCCAGGGGTTCCCACATAGTCATGCGCCTGTGTGTAGGTAGCATATTTATTCGTGGATCAAAATCTTTGCTTTTTCCATATTTCAAGATGGTTTTCAGGAATTATTTCTACATATGACGTTCAGAATGCTACCAAGAATATCAGGAAAGAAAAACTTTGTTTATTACATTTATTTTGATTTATATGCACTCTCAATATATCTTTTTTCACCTTCAATCTATACAGAGATGCTGAGCAGCACTCACCCCATTGTTTTCAATACAAACAATATTTGCATTGTCTGCACTTGCATTGTTGCTGAACGACGAGCTTTCCGCACAACACTCAGAATGACCACTACACTCATCATCCAAAATCACATATTTTCTGAGTTCAAATACAGTTCTGTGGAAATGCGTGCATTAAAACCATCATTCGAAAACTGTGACCTAAAGACTTACAACTCCTTTCTTCTCCTCAATGATGATGTGATAAATAATATTGAATCTTTTGGCATCCTTCGCAAGAGATGAAATAAGAAATGCGGCAAACGACGACATAAAAAATTTAAATCCCAAACTGTAAATGTTCAAAATCTTATCCCTATTAACTCAGTCACGACGGATTCCAAATCATAGGATCTCAAGTTGTGCCTAGTGAATGCTCATTCGATAGTGAACAAAACTGTAATCTTACTCGACGATAACAATATTTCATCCATGATAACTGAAACATGGTGAACTCCAGACGACACATTGACTGTCGGCAAGATCATTGCCAACGGCAGGATTCTTACACACAACCTCCGGAAGTCACAGTGAGGTGGAGGTGTGGGTGTAATCTGTGATTACACTGTGAAGGTTAAGCATAAGGCATCTCAGACATGGGTTACATTTGAGTGCACTGACACCATTGTAATGATCGACACTCAGTCCGCCTCATTGTCATTTATCTACCCCCACAGAGCTCCAAAAACAAATTCACTGTCAACCAGTTCATTAGCGAATTCCAAGACTTCCTAGGAAGCATTACTGCGCTGCCAGGAAAATTCATCATTGGAGGTGATTTCAATATCCATATGGAGAAGAAAACTTCCAGTGATTCTTCTAAACTATGTGATCTTATCAATTCAATGAATTTACGCCAACATGTTCGTGGCACTACCCATAAAGATGGCCACACATTAAGTCTGCTGATCACCAGAGAATCAGAGGCTGATCTTGTTAACTTAGATGTGAGTCTTCCATGGAAGACGTGTGTCGCCTGGCGTTTCAGACAGAATTCTAAGTGGAAAAGGGGCATAACTCTGGAAAAAACACAGCGGATCAAAAAATAAAATAGGAGGTGCACAATGCCATTATGTGATAAAGAATCATTGAAAGTTTCATCAAAATCCATTCATAGGTTAAAGAGGAGTGGCGGATAAGAGAAAGTGTGATGCGGACGACGCGGACAACGCAAGACGACAAAAGTAATCCCTATATGTCGCTCCCCACTTCGTGGGGCGGCGACACAAAAGTGATCCTGCAATCGCTGACCATTTTATGATTATCTTCAATCTGGCACTTCCTCGTCCCTCCCCTGTCCAGAAGAAAGTCACATACCACAAGTTCCGAAGTACTGACTTGCAAAGTTTGCAGATGCTATTGCTTCGTCTCCCGTCGCTAAAATTAACGTGATGCAAACTGTTGACGGCATTGAATACATCCTCAGTGGCTCACTTCAAGAGGTTATTGACAAGTTTACGCCTAAGCAAACACGCACTTTTAGCATACGCTCTTGCTCACAGTGGTTCAGTGATGAGGTTAGGTGCGCAAAAGATTTACGAGACAAACTAGTGCTTCAATGGCAGCAAATGAAACTATGTGTTCAGAGATGTTTGTCAACCAGTGAAATGTTAACAAACTGGTCAAATCTGTGAAACAGAAATACTTTTCGAACTTATTGTCAGCTAATGTTAATTCCCCTAATGCGCTGTCTGTCGGTCTTGAGAAGCTTCTGTATCATCAAAAGACAACCGTACTTCCAGAGCATTCGTCATCCAAAGACCTTGCAAATAGATTTTCTTCGTTCTTTTCTGAAAAAATTGAGACTATCTGAGCTTCACTTGATACAAGCTCACAATCCAATCTTCGACAGATGGCCAACATGCCATGCACTTGTGTTAAAGCTGTTGAACAGTTGTCCCAATTCAAACCTTTGGCTACAACAGATATCCAGAGGTTAATATCCAAGGCACCATCTAAGCAATGAATGCTACATATCATTCCAACTTGGTTGTTAAAAGCATCTCTTTCGGTGTCAACTACACCGATCTTGAAACTGGTCAATGCCTCCCTCCACTCTGGCGTCTTTCCGACAAGCATGAAACACGCTTTAGTAAAACCTCTTCTCAAAAACCCAACACTTGAGACAGAGGTTCTGAAAAACTACCGTCTGGTCTCTAATTTTCTATTCCTATCAAAGATTAATGAGCATGCGGTGGCTTCTCAGCTGAATTCTCATTTGGCAGCCCATGGCCTAGCAGAAATTAACCAATCTGCATAAAGATCTAATTGCAGTACAGAAACGGCGCTTCTAAGGGTCCAAAATGATATCCTCCTATCCACGAACAGGCACAACCTAACATGTCTTGTTTTGTTGCATTTAAGCGCCGCTTTTGACACCATAGGCCATAACATACTTATTGAAAGACTGGCAGTGAGAATAGGCCTTACTGACCATGCACTTAATTGGTTTTCGCAGTAAATGTAACAAAAGGCCCCAGGGGGCCTGAGGGCACTCACTTGACATGGTAGTCTAATTATCAAACCAAGGACTTGACTTGAATAAGCTACATATGCCCCTCCTAAGAAAAGCATATACCATATATTTATTTATTGATGTTTAAGGTCACATATTTCTGCACAATGGCTAACCATGACCGTGACAGTGTTACGGGGGGAGGAAGCCGGACTACCCAGAGAGAACCACTGAGCAACAGTGAGCAACTGTCAGCTCCCCAACATACCAACTCCACACAAGCAGGGTTAGCATTGGTTGAAGATAGGTGCACCATCAATGTGCAGTATGCCTTAGTACACAGCGTCACCGTGCCCCCACGTGGGCAATGGGGGTGAAGTGTCTTGCCCAAGGACATAACACGGTTGCTGCAGGTGGGATTCGAACCGAGGACCTCTCGGCTTGCAGCCTGCACCTCTACCAACTGAGCCACCACGCCCCCAAGCATATACCAACTAGATGATGCGATTGTGCCCACACAATACACAGGATTTTCAGTTCCTGCGCTTTTATATTCCAAAATTGAGATAAACGCATAAAAAACAGAATTTTTTTTTATTTTTGTTCGGAAATTTTCAAAGTCCCAAACAAAATATTTTCAGCCTAAAATTTTTGTTTCTTCTTAAAATTGACCAAAACGCATAAAAAACAAAAAAAATAATTTCCAGATTTTGGTCCAAAATTTCTAAGTCCGACCTAGACCCCAAATTTTCAGTGTAAAAAAAAAATGTTTGTCTTAAAATTGACCAAAATGCATAAAAACAAAAAAAAACTAATTTCCAGATTTTGGTCAAAAATTTCCAAGTCCCACCCGACCCCCAAATTTTCAGTGTAAAAAAAAAAATTTTTTTGGTCTTAAAATTGACCGAAATGCATAAAAAAAAAAATAAAAAAAATTTCGGATTTTGGTCCAAAATTTCTAAGTCCAGAACGGGACCCCAAATTTTCAGCCTAAATATGAACCCAGGGACTTGGCTTGAACAAACTTACCCCCCTAAGGATGCTGCATACCAAATATCAAAAGATTCTTATTGGTAGATCTGAAGAAGAAGATTTTTAAAAAATATTCCTCATTCTGCACTAATTTAAACATTTGGGTTCCAATAGAGTCCAAATATGGAACTAGGGAACTGATTTCAATAAACATGTGAAACAATCTTCCAAATATGTTATATGTGAAATTTGAAAGCTTTTTGAGCAGTGGTTTGGGAGAAAAGTAGTCTTACATGTTTTTCCCATTACCCACAGTGTTAAAAAATGCTGACTCACCACTTTTTCAAAGTCCCCAAAAAGTACCCCATGATAAAACCTATAGCAATTTGTTTTTTACCATTCCATTCTGTTGGTCCTAAGGAAGCTTCACACCAAATAAGAATACTCAGTGCCGTGTAGTTTTGGAGATATGGGTGTTTTAATTTTTTTCTATTTTTAGCTCCTGCGGTTCCCATGGGTCGATATGGAGTTTTTCCATTATGTAAAGTTTCATGAAATATCTAAAACCTTATTTTACCCAGAACCCCACCCCCTCTACCCTAGAACTTATATTTAACCCTAACCTCACCCCTCCACCCAAAAACCACACCCTAACCCTACCCCACCCTGACCCTAAACCCTAAAAGCCCACCCCAGACCCTAACCCCCACCCACCCCTGGGACCTACCCCCCAACTTTAAGCCCTACTCTGGGGCTACCCTTAACCCTAACCCCCACCCCACCCTAGCCAAACCAATAGGATTAGGAGCTATTTTTTGGTTTAGGGGCTACTAAAACTAAAACCCCACCCCTGACACCAACCCTAACCCCCCCAGGACCTAACCCTCCCCAACCTTAAGCCCTACTCTGGGGCTACCCCTAACCCCACCCCACTCCTAACCCTAACACTACCTTAATTTGGAGGTAGCCCTTAATAATAATATCCCCTAAACCCCCAATGTTGGCCCGGACGGACGGACAGACAGGGTGATTCCTATATACCCCCCCAAACTTTCTTTGCAGGGGGTATAACTATTATCTCAAATATCAATTGGCGTTGGGCACCAATAAATGATAATAGTGATCCATGTATCAATGTATCTGTGAGAGAATGTATGTGTATGTGTGTATATGTATGTATGCAATTATTGTACAGCCATTGAGCACCGTGTGTGGATTCTAGGCTTTAAAATTATTATTATTATTATTATTATTATTATTATTAATGGAAATTAAATATTTTTGTCAGTACATGAATTTTTTATGGCTGATGTGAATGCACTGGAAGATCAAATAACCAAAAATAAGAATACCTTCAACCATTCAGAGGTGAAACCTGGTTTACAGGAATGGCAAAATATTTACAATTTGGAGTGCAGACAACAGCCTTCTCTCTGATGTTTTTTTTAATTTCAATGTTAGGGCAAAAAATATTTCAACCTAAATTTATTCATAATATAGTATTTTTTCTTGATTTTTCCTTGACTTGATTTTCATAAACTCTAGAAAAGGTATAATCCAGGAATATTACCATCCTTGCCTTGATTTGGTAACAAAATATAAAAAAAGTTATGAACCAGAGAAATTATCGGTGAAAGGGTAAACGAAAATACTAAATGGTGAATTGAATATCCTGGGGAGAGGGTAGGGGTGGCTTTTCAACAGTGGTAGAGACACAATGTGTTTCAATTTTTTGTATGTAACCTTATATGACTAAACTGAACCCTTGAACCCTTCCGTCGTCTGAATTTTTCTATAGAAGCTATGTGAAGTGAATCAAACTTCTGGAAAAGGGAATTTGACAAATCAAATATTGTTTGACAAAACTCAGAAAGCTCAGTCAAGTAATGAATGATTGATAAAATTCCAATTTGCATATGTATAATTATTTTCATTTTATTGCTTCAGAGAAAACCTCTTATTGGGCGGATAGTATCAATAAATTATGATCATTGATGTTCTTTGGACTATAACATTCTTAGAGTGTAGAGTTATAGTTCGCAGTACTTCAATGATTATCTTTAGTTAACCTTTTCTTTATTAAAGCTTTTAAATGGTTCAGGCAATGAATGAACATTATGAAAGCTAAGGGATAAGCAATATTAAATTTCAAATTCAATGCCATTACATTTGAAATTAAAACTTTCTCACCCCCTTTTCTTTCATAAGTTTTTGTCTTCTGTTATAACACAGCATGGAATACGAATTATGATGTGTAAATGCATCACTGGTACTGAAAGTTCAAAATCACAATTCCATACACAAAAATATGTTGGGACGCTTTTTTTGTGAAATAACAATGAAGATCCTTTCTTGCAATCATTATTGTCCTCATCTCTGAACTGATGAATAATAAATACTCTAAAATTATAATTAATCACTCTACGTGGATTTTCTTTGTACAAATACACTTCAAAATAAACATTAACAAAGCCCTATTGCACAATAAAAATAAAGTACATATACAAAACTAGTATGGCAACTACTTTAAATAATATTTTGACTCCATATTACCATGATATATGATGAGAAACCTACCATTTGGACATGATAAATGCTCATTTTTATTTTTGTGAAGGAAACTGTGTCACATGACGTAATTTACATTATATGACTGGCACGCATGGAGTTACAACATTGTGGTCCTTAAAAGATACTGCAGTATGGAGATAGAACAAAATATTTCTGCATTTTAAAATGGCCGAACACTGTGTTTGTGCTCATTTTTTTTTATTTTGAAATGTAGAAAAACATCCAAAGAATACAACGGAACAAAAATCTCGATTTTGACAAAAATGGAGATTGAACATTATGGTTCTCAGCCAACAATATGATTATGATGAAGGGTGATAGTTTCAGGGATTGATCCGAAATTGGGCGACACATGATTCTAATTTATACAACATTATTTAGAAAGCACAATCCTGAACGACATCACTGTCTGCCTCCTTCCTGATGATGACGTATCCTCTAAATCATGTTCCTTCTTGATCCGACATTTGAGGCCATCAAAACAGAAATTTCAAAGCTGAGAAAAGAACTGTTTACAAAGAGCCAAACAAAAGAATGGCTATTGAAAGGAATTGACAACACTTTTGCAGATGCTATGTATGGAGGGCTTTTTTTTTTTGTTTTGGCTTACATTTTGAGGTGGGAATTCTAAATTAAGCATTGGGCCTGAATTCTTATGTATAGAGTGCCAGCATGTCTGTGTCGGTGGTATGGTGCTATGGTGAATAAATATGAAAAATCACCACATTTTTTACAAAATTGAAAATAACATGTCACCAAGTTTCAAGTTAAATTTTTTTACCTATACCTGTACCTTACCTTTACTTTTACCTATACAGCACATTAACCCTTCACCTATCACAACTAGGGGGATGACATTTTCAAAATATATTCTTGAATAACTAATAAAAAATTCAGTTTATTCAACCAAAAGATAGCTTATGACCCCTCAATGGAATGATATCAAGCTAATTTCAGCGAGGGGTCATAAAGTATGTTTTGGTGAAAAAAATTGAGGAGAAAATAATATAATTTCAAGGGAACCTTTGTGTATAGTGATGGCTGGATGTGACAGTTATGCCAGTTGAAGGATTAAAAGACTAGCATTAATTGTTCTCACCTTCTTTAACCCTTTCATAATATGAAAGGCAGACGACACAAACAAAATTCTTGAATAACTATTTTTTTTCATTTTTTGTCTCAAAAACATAGGTTATGACCCATAACCTATTTTTGAGACAAAAAATAATGAAAGTTAAAAAATTTATAGTAATTTATATATTTTTTATACTTACCAATGACCCAGACTTAGCTGGTGCTAACTCCACAAAAACCAGGGCCAAACACAAATTTTGCCCCCCAATCCCCAAAATTTGCATCCAAAACAAAAAGAAATCATGTCCTAAAGGACCTCCATAGTACGACTCTACTGCGCATGCGCAGTGACGCAGTCGTCCCGAAATTGGTGCCAAATATCATTCATACTGGCAGTGCCTGGTCAGCGCTATGTACTCAGCGGGGAGGCAAGAGTTCCCAACTCAGGGAGGGCCATCCCCGTCTGGGTCATTGGTAAGTATAAAAAATATATAAATTACTATAAATTTTTTAACATTTTTATACTGTACCAATGACCCAGACTTAGCTGAATAGTAAACAGGCTGGAGGGCCTAGGACATAGAGGAAAATCCAATAAGCTCAATTATAAAATAAAGAGGTAACCCCTTAAGGAGAAAAGGAGTATTAGGCTTTACATGTATCTTTCTTATTTAATATTTAAATTAGAAAGATACACTACCCCTAATAATTGAGCACAATAACATTCATGTTCTCTATTAACATCCAGTATAACCTTTATACTAATTATTTATAAAGCAAGCCAATAAATAAAGTAGTCCAGAGAATTGAGACTCTTTATAATCATTTAAAAGTGTCCGAGTATTGTATATTAAAGCCCGTTTGACACTTGACATATACAAATGCTTCACACCGAGCTACACTTTAAAAATAAGACATGAATGAAATTAAACATTAATATTACACTTTAAAACCATCCCGGAAGCGACTCAGAAATACTGTCTTGGAGGAGGCATTCCCTTGCTTTTCACTATAAAGCAGGTGACCTAAGGGAACACCCGCCCCCCCCCCCTTCCCCTTGCCCTGGGTCAAATAGCCCAGAGCGAAGAGGGCAGCCGGACGGAGTCACTGCCGGAACAGAAAGCCTGCATAACTATAGTTGCAACTGTTTAGTGGACGACATTCTGAGCAACAGATAACGGACCTAAACAATGCAGGTCTCCAGAAATGGACTCAATATTTCTGAGCTAAAAATTAGTAAATGTGGATGGCTGAGACCAATAAGCAGCCTTCATTAAATCTGTAATAGCAACACTATTAGCATAAGCCCAGGAAGTAGAAAGAGCTCTTACTTCATGAGCAGAAATCTTAAGCACAGACTGCTGAGAAGAAGATAATTCTTCATACGCAGTACGGATAGTTAACTGAATCCATCTAGCAATAGAATGGACTGAAATGTCCTTTCTATTAGGCATCAAAGACAGAAAGAAACGTTTCCGTCCCTTTCTGATGAACTGAGATCTCTGTTTATAGATACGTAGTGCTCTAACAGGACAGAGTAAAGGCCTACGCCCGTCTGAAGACGGAAGAGCCTTAATAACAATAGGTTCCGGATATTTATTAAGAGCCTGATTCTTAGCTAAAAAACCGACATTAGTAGTGAAGGTGATAGTGTTCCCAACACTACGATAATGAGAATCATCCACCGATAGTGCATGAAGCTCACTGACTCTTCTGGCAGAAGAGAAAGCTAAGAGAAAAGCTGTCTTATAAGATAAGAATTTGAAATCTACTGTCCCAAGAGGTTCAAATGGCTTTTCCTTCAATTTAAGGAGAACCCAAGCTAAATTCCACTTAGGAATTAATCTAAGAGTTCTGGGTCTATTTATCGAAAAGTTTCTAACCAATTTCGATAAAGAGACATTAGATCCAATTTGTAAACTATCATGATGTGCATAGGTATCAGATAACATAGATCTATAACCCTTTATAGTAACAGGTTGCAGTTTGATTTCGTCAAACAAGTATACTAGAAAGTTAGCAATGTCTGGTATAGAGGGATCAAATATATCAACAGAATGATCCCTACACCAACGACGGAAAACCTTCCACTTAGCCGCATAGTTTAGCGAAGAGGAGGTCCTCCTACAGTTAGAAATCGCGTCCACTGCTCGTCCTGTAAAGTGCTTGCCATGCAAGAAGGACCGCACAACGGAAAAACGTGAAGGTTGAGACCTTGCGGGTTGTGATGTAGTTGGCGCGATTTCCCCTGCCAAAGAAGATCCTCTCGTGGAGGGAGCTTCCGCGGTAGGTCCCACAACAGACACCTGAGTAGATTTATCCACGGTCTCTGTGGCGACAGAGATGCTACCAACAGAATCTTGCATTGAGATTGTTTTATCTTTAGCAATACTTGTTGAATTAACGGCGCTGGAGGATACGCATATCCTATCATTCCGTCCCAAGGGATCGATAGAGCGTCTACTGCAATTGCTCTTGGATCCGGACACGGGGACACATACGTCTGCAACTGATTGTTGAGATGTGTCGCAAATAAGTCTATCATTGGCCGTTCCCATTGGTAGCAAATCTGATTGAATACTTGTTTGTTGAGAGTCCACTCCGACGGCAACAAGCGACCCTTTCGTGAAAGGGAGTCTGCTAGCACATTCAGACGACCCGGTATGTGACGGACCGAAAGAAGAATGTGATGTTCCAACGCAAACAGAAGGATTCTTTCCGTTAGATTGAACAACGGAACTGAATGAGTGCCTCCCTGATTCCGTATATACGCCACTACTGTCGTATTGTCGGATAGGATTTGGACATGAGCATCGTGAATAATGTCCATCCAGTGACGTAACGCAAGCCAAATTGACATCATTTCCTTGATGTTTATGTGCTTGCACAGGAATTGCGGATCCCAAAGACCCTGGCATCTCGAATCCGTTGGGATTAATGATGCACCCCAACCTGTTTGACTGGCATCCGTCATAATGGTAAAACTCGGATCCGGCAACTGCAGCGGAACTCCTTGAGTTAACCACTGAATGTTTGCCCAAGTCTGAATCTCTTGTTTCACTTGATCTGACAAGAGAACGTCTACATCGAGTGAATGAATTTTCACACTCCAATTCTGAGTCAGGAAAATTTGAAGAGGCCGTGTGCGTAGCCGTCCCATCGGAATGAGATCCGCGGCGGCTCCGCACAGACCTATCAGTCTCATAAATTCTCTCGCTGTGACTTTGTCTGTATTTAGACAATAGCGAGCGTAACAACTGACTAATTTCGCTCTGGTTAACAGCAGACGAACGAGATTGTTGTGCGTCTCGAAGCTCATTCCCAGATGAGTGAATGACTTGGACGGCACCAGATCCGACTTCTCCTCGTTTACTATGAAACCGAGACGTCGGAGCAATAGAAGAAGATTCTGAACATCGTTCTGAAGCGTTAACTCGTTGCCGTACCTCTGAAGAATGTCGTCCAGGTAGGCCGACGTTACCGCAGACGAATGAGCTCGGAAGTAGATCATTACCGAGTTCATTACCCGAGTGAAAGCCCAGGGTGCTAGATTCAATCCGAAGCACATGGCCCGGAACTGATACACCACTCCTAGGACTGCGAAGCGTAGATACTTTCGGAATGTCGGATGTACCATGACGTGAAAGTACGCATCTTTGAGATCTATGCTCGTTGCATAATCGTTCACCCGAATACTCGCTCTGACCGATCGAATCGTCTCCATATAAAACTTCGGAGCGACGATCAGCTTGTTTATCCAGCTCAAATCTATGACTGGACGGAACGAGCCGTCTGGTTTCGGAACCAGAAACAGATGGCTGTAGAATCCCAGCGATTCCTGGTTTTCTACGACCTCTACCGCGTTCTTCATTAAAAGAGACTGCACCTCTGATAGCAGAGCGTCTCTTATCTGAGGGTTTGACGGAAGATGAGTCCACTTTGGACTTCGAGTTAATGGAGGCTTTCGTTTGAAGGATATCTTTAGACCTTCCGAAGTCACTCCTCTCACCCACGGGTCGTCCGTAATCGACGCCCACTCTTGAGAAAAACTCGACAACCTTCCGCCAACCGGAACGCGATAGAGGTTTGAGCCATCACCTCCTGGATCTGCGAGGCCTGCGGTAGGAGAAACCACGTCTTCCACGACCCGCACCTCGCCTCGTCGACCTCGGGGCGTCCGACCGATTGTCCCGGCCTGAAGGACGTCCCGAACGAGAGTCGCTATCCTGACGGTCTCTCGAATAAGAGCTAGAGGACGCACCGGAACCTCTATAGGAACCTCTCTTGGGCGGATAAGACCCAGAAGTGCCCGCCTTATTCGTGTCTGCTGTATCCGACCTTTTAGGAGCGGATCTAAACAACAGAGAATCACTAGCTTTCTTTTTAATATTATCATAAATAGCGGAAAGCTTGCCGTCAAAGAGAAGATCTCCTGAGACCGAAGCGACTCTAAGAGAGTTCTTCACCTTAGAATCCACTAGTGTGGATGTAGACAGGGCTGCGTCACGTCTAACCAACTCCAGATTTGCCACTGAAAGGGCGGAGTTACACGTGGAATAAGCTACTGCCCTTGAAAGAAGTCTTAAGGAGGATTGTATATCCTGAAACTCTTCCCCTTGAAGACGCAGTGATAACGCCTTCGTAAGGTGATCTGCGTAAGATAAGGCATCTAAATTGGCTCTGTTAGACGCAATAGCTGATTCCAACACTGCGGTTGGAATAGAAGCTGACGACGGTAATGATAGCTCTAAGTCTTCCGCCTCGTCGTCCATACGCAGAGGAACTCTCGGTATACCCTGACCTGCCGTGTCGAATTTATTCCTTGCATTAATGAAAGGCAGGTTGAGAGTATTTGCGGACAAGAAGCCTGCTTTCCCCGTCCTGGAAGCAAGTTTAAAAATAGCGTCGTTCAATAATTCAAATGTTCTTGCAACATTATTGGACTGCGACGGAAACTCGGGAGCGATGTCCCTGAACCGCTCGAAAAAATCAGAGTCCAATGACGCTATAATTCTCCTGTCCGGAAGCGCAGCAGTCTGGCCCGACGGAACAACTTGAGGAAGAAAGTGCCGGATGAAGTCCACGGCAGCTTTGTGTTGTTCCGAAAGGGATAGCTCCAATTCATCCGTATCCCTTTCACCATCCGGTAGGACCTCCCGATGTTCCCGGTCGTCCGCCCCCGATGCTTCGGCGGAGCGTACCGACCCAGCGCCGTCGGATAATTCTCGATCCGACACCGTCTCTGTCGGCTGCTGGGATGCTGCGATAAGCTGTGCTATCTGCACTAGAATGTCCGACGTCGAGACCTGCGGAGGAGCGGTCTTTCGCTGCTTTGCCGAGGGCAGCTCCGCATCAGATGGCTCCCGCATACTTTTCCTATGCGAACGTCCGGAGTCCATCGGTCTCGAATCCCTGGCTGCCGGATGGTGTGACCTGGTCGCCGAAGAATCCTTCATCGGCGAAGCTGGCAAAATATCGGAGGTCACGCAGCCAAGGTGCGGTCGTGTGCGCCGGCGAGAAGAGGAAGCCTTAACAGTCTCTGCGGACTGCTTATACAACGGAGCGTCCCGAGCGACGGACGTATGCTCCGCTAAAGACACATTTTGTACCACAACATCTGGTCCCAGATGTTGTTGTACGAGAGAGGGGCCTCTCTCGCTCGCGGCCCGGCTGGACCTGGACGAGCTAGGAACCGGACTAAAAGGCTTCCTCCGTTCTCGTTCACTATCCGCCGTCACTGGGTGTGCATCTATTATTTTTATAGTGCTCGCATCACCCAAAATTTCCTCTTGGACCGCATCGGACGAACCCGGCTGCCGAACCATTCGGTGAATGGACGCTACACCGGGCGAGCTAGCGGACGACATTTGTCTAATCTCCATGAGCACTTTTGCCGCTAGCTCTGTATTTAATTGTGACGACGGACGCACACTTGAAGAAGATAACATGGAAACATCACCCTGTTCTGGTTCCTCTGAAATAGAAACTGAGAGAGTAGAGTGACCTTGTGGAGAAAGAGCCGGCATCGCTCTTTCTCCAGAAACAACATATCGTGACACACGTTTCCAATGTTTCTCATCCCAATGTTCACATACAGGACAGGGATTAATGCGAGAACACTGACTACAATTAATGCAATAATCATGAAAGTCAGAGGAAGATTTCTTCCTATTACAATTTGAACAAGTTCCCTTCATTGTGAAAGAACAACAATAAGTCCTAGTTACTCGCAAAAACCCCTGACACAAAGATACATAATAACATGATCCATTAATAAATGAAAAAACAATTGCAAAACAAAATAATTTTGAAAAAATATTTTTTCAGAGAAGCCCAAGTTGCTGAAAAGTAACGTTGAGCCCCGATGGATCCGATGGCAAAGTGTGGTCAAAAATTTTAAAATTATATAAAATAATTAATGAGACACTTTCGGATAATATAAATGTATCTTATAATGAGATAAACTACCTCAAAGGCAAACAGCCCCCCTCAAAAAAGGCTGTTGCCAATGAAAACAAACAGTGTAAACACAGAAGAAAACATGACTCCAGGCACTGAAAAAACTGGCCCGGAATCAGTCATCAATTACACTCTATCTGATGCAAAACAGAGACTCCCAGGGGAGAATCTGCAGAACATCAGATGGAAGATGCAGAACACAAACGTTATACACCCATGGGTGAAAACGTAACTATGGGGAAAATAACAGAAAACATTCTGTAACCAAGCAACTCTCCCAGGGAATTTTTAGAAATGAAACTTCTCAAAAATATGCCAAAAGCATGGGAGAATTGCAAGGGGGGACTTTAGAAGGTTAGGGGAGAGGAAACACTGAATAAGCAGTGCAACAATTAGCAAGAATGACAACAAGAGGCGTTTGCCTCGAAAATAGGCAACTTAACATAATTTCAACAAAAAATTTTAAGTACAGCCCTGATTATTTTTTGCCACTTCTTTTTTCCTCTCCTCCTTCTATCCTCCTTAGAATCACATTTTCTCCAAGAATTACGTGTCTGGCATCCTTTAAACTGAGATTTACAAGCACAAAGATCAGTGAGATGTTGACTGATGAAGGGCCAAACAGAGAATGATATTTGGCGCCAATTTCGGGACGACTGCGTCACTGCGCATGCGCAGTAGAGTCGTACTATGGAGGTCCTTTAGGACATGATTTCTTTTTGTTTTGGATGCAAATTTTGGGGATTGGGGGGCAAAATTTGTGTTTGGCCCTGGTTTTTGTGGAGTTAGCACCAGCTAAGTCTGGGTCATTGGTACAGTATAAAAATATTAATTGCCGATTTTTTAGAATAGCACTGGCTGGTTTTGGCCATTATGTTGGGTAAAGGGTTAACAGCAGAGCATATTCTGCTTACCTCAGTATACTAGCACAACTACACATGCAGAGATTTGTAATAAACACACTTATACTGTTTTATTTATCTGTGAATTACAAACCATTATTACTGACAGTAAATGTCATTTTCGCAGGTAATACTTGTATTATCGATTTCTTCATGTCTTCCATAAAAAGAGTTTCACAATGCTCTATGTTCTTCAAAATAATTCTAGGCAATTCATTACCCTAAAACAAAATGGAAGTAAAATCAACTGTTTGTTTTTTTTCCAAGCCAAAACACATGTAATTTACATTGGAGTCCACTTCAGCAGACATTTGTTAATTGAATAACCCTGATAACTGCATATAAATTTCAAACACAAAACCATTTACCATAACTTTTTCAGTAAAAATTAAATTTGTTAATTGAATATAGGGTAAATAGTAGACTCTTGTTAACCCTTTACCTACCCAATCAAGGTGCATCGACCCACCTAATATGTAAATTCAGCCATTATTTATTTATTTATTTATTGGTGGTTAACATATACTTATGCACAATGGCTAATCAAGACCATGACAGTTTTACAGGTGGAGTAAGACAGAGTACCCGGAGAGAACCATTGAGCAACGACGAGCAGCTGCCAGCTCCCCAACATCGTAACTCTGCACTGCACTAGAGACAGTGTTAGATTGGTTGAAGACATGCGGACCATCGACGTGCAGTATGCCTTAGTACACGGCATCATCGTGCCCCATACAGACAATCAGGGTTAAGTGCCTTGCCCAAGGACACAACACAGGAGTCCGAATTGATCTCTCAGATGGTCACCAATCTAATGATTAACTGGGCTCGATGTTGCTTAACTTCAGTGATCTGACAAGAACCGGTTACCGCAAAATTCAGCCATTAAAAAAAACAATTATTTTTCAAAACATTTCAACAAAACCATATCATGTGACCTCTCTTTGGAACGAGCTCTATGAATTTTTTTTTAAAAATTTGAAAAAATAATATTTGAAATAATAAATTTTGATATTGTCTGCATTGGGTAATGGGTTAACTAAATGAACAAGAGGCTCCAGGAAGCCTGACCTGGTAGCCTGAATATCAACCCAGGGAATTGATTTGAACAAGTTGCATCTGCCCCTCCTAAGAAAAGCTTATACCAAATATCAAAAGATTCTGACCGGTGGATCCGAAAAAAAGAGATTTTTAAAGAATATTCCTCATATTTTATTGGTGTTTAAGGTCACATACTTATGCACAATGGCTAATCGTGACCGTGACAGTTTTACGGGTGGAGGAAGCCGGAGTACCCGGAGAGAACCACCGAGCAACGACGAGCAGCTGTCAGCTCTCCAACATCGTAACTCTGAACTCTGCACCGCAGCACAGGCAGGGTTAGATTGGTTGAAGACATGCGCACCATCGACGTGCAGTACGCCTCAGTACACAGCGTCATCGTGCCCCCATGTAGGCAATCGGGGTGAAGTGTCTTGCCCAAGGGCACAACGCAGTTGCCGCAGGTGGGATTCGAACCGAGGACCTCTCGGCTTGCAGCCTGCACCTCTACCAACTGAGCCACCGCACCCCCATTCCTCATATTGAACTGAGGGAGCCCAAATAGTAACTCAGAGACTTGGCTTGAACAAACTTGAATCTCACCTCCCTAAGGATGCTACATACCAAATATCAAAAGATTCTGATTGGTGAATCAGAAGAAGATTTTTAAAGAATATTCCTCATATTGCACTAATCTGAACATTTGGGCTCCCATATGTCGCAGGATTACAGGGTTGAATTGATGGAGGAAAATTTATGTTCTCATCAGTGCTCAGTCGACAGCCAGTGACTGTCGTCTGAACCCCAGTTCGAACGTAAACTTTGCCACCTTATCAATGCCCTATCTGCTTGGGGCTCTTAGGATTCCTGAAGGTGCCTGTGGCTTACAACGCCAAAGGGTGATCAACGATGATTCACTGAAAAGATTATTTATTGACATGTACGAAGAAATATAATATGAAACAAATTACTCACAAAATTATCCATAAGAATACACTAATTATGCAGATAAAAGTTTATTCTTTAGGGCCCTCGACGTCTCCCACAGCTAGCTGTGTCTGCTGGATCAACCTCACATCATCTTCATCTTCTCAGAGTTTGTGATAAATACAAAATGTCTATTCACTTCTCAGGCTTAACACATATAAGGTTCTGCTTGTGTGACTATCAGCGTTTTCAAAGTTCAATCACGATTCAATCGGCGTCTACCACAGTTATTGACCACTTTGCACCTTGCCTGGCTCTCACAGGGTTAAGTTATTCTTTGCCTTCAGATACATACTTAACAAAGCTTACATAATAATATTCTGCAAAGTGTTCTCAACATCACCAATTTTTGCACCGCCTAAAACTGTCTTATCTCGCAAGCTATTCCAGCGCTTATTCGAGCTCTTAATATGGTCTCTAGACCTCAATGTTACAGCTTTTACTTCTTTGGCTACTATGCCACTACGGTTCGCAACCGTTAACAAACTACTATCAGTTCCTTACAACCCTCACAGAGTTATGATAATACATGGACTTTCAATCTGGTGCCTATGACCTCGACGGCCAAGGCTAAATTCGGACCTCCTCTGAGTGCCCTCAGGCCAACTGCCCCACAACGACCTACAGCCTCACACACCTTCCGACTGGAACTGGCTGGAATGAATTTTTACGAGAAATCCCCCGATTTTTATTTAGATAGCCAGAACATTTATTCTCAGTTAATCGCTTCTCTTGAACTTGGCTGCCTAGATCTATCTTAATTTAACACTCGCTTTAAAGCTCCTTTGAAAGACTCGCATTTTGGTATATTTTGACATTTCGGAGACAGGATAGATGCGTAATATGGGTGTGTGTCCAGAACATATGTGATGCACTGTATTCTACAATTAAATTTTGACTGGCTTTAACTGCCCAGATAATGATACAGAAGAGAATATATTGTCTCTCTTACTATTGATCTGTAACGCCATGTGACGTTCAACACGTGCGGCATAATGGACATTAAATTTCATGCCTAATTAGCAGAGTTTGAAAAATCTATTTTCAGGGTCCGTTACATACCTATCTCCACGCTTTACATCCAACCCAGGCAGAAACATTATCGAAAATATTTACACTTTTATACAACAAAATCGCAACTTTTATCTATCACCTTGACACCATAGAGAGTCCAGATATGGACCCAGTGGTTTGATTTCAACAAACATGGGAACGAATCTTCCAAAGATGTTACATGTTAAATATGAAAGCCTTTGGAGCAGTGGTGTGGGAGAAGAAGAATCTTTAATGTTCTTCACAGTACTCACAGAGTTAAAAAATGATGACTCAGCATTTTTTCAAAGTCCTGGAAAAGTACCCTATGATAAGACCAATGGCAAATTTGTTTGGACCATTCCTTTCTGCTGTTCCAAAGGAAGCTTCACACAAAATAAAAATTCTCAGTGCTGTGTAGTTTTGGAGATATGGGCGTTTTAAATTTTTTCTATTTTTAGCTCCTGCAGTTCCCATGGGGCAACAGGAAAACTTGTTTTGGCATAAATTAGGTACTTATGACCCAATAAGCCCTCATACTAAATTTGTTTCAAATCTGCCTCTCAGTTCGGAAAAAAGAAATTCTGGTACAATTTGGGCTCCCACAGGAAGCCCAAATATGAACCCAGGGACTTGGCTTTAACAAACTTGAATCTCATATCCCTAAGGATGCTGCATACCAAATATCAAACGATTCTGATTGGTGGATCTGAAGAAGAAGATTTTTAAAGAATATTCCTCATATAGCACTAATTTGAACATTTCGGCTCCCATAGAGAGGCCAAATATGGACCCAGGGAATTGATTTCAACAAATATGTGAATCAATTTTCCAAAGATGTTATATGTGAAATATGAAGCTTTTGGAACAGTGGTTTGGGAGAAGAATAGTCTTAAATGTTTTTCCCATTACCCACAGTGTTACAAAATGATGACACGGCACTTTTTCAAAGTCCCGGAAAAGTACCCTATGATAAAACCCTCCCATGATGGCAAATATAGCCCCTCGAACTTCTCTTGAACAAATCTGAGTCTACATCTCAAAAGGAAGCTGCGCACCAAATATAAAGTCTCTGCTACTGCTGGTTCATGAGAAGATTTTTTTAAGATTTAGGCACAATTTTTGGTTGTGGCCTACCCAGGGGCAGGGCAACTTGATTTGAACAAAATCAAAATGTGATGTCATAACAAACAACCATCTCAAATTTCACTTAAATCGGTTCAGCGGTTTTGGAGAAGTCGCAAACACCATGTTCACGGATGACAGACGAAGAGTGATCATTAAAGTTCACCCTGACTTTCAGTCAGGTGAGCTAAAAATTCTGTGATCTATCAAAGAATTACCAGTAGCCCATTGAAATGCCACTGGACATAGACCAGTTTGACACATAGAATAAATAAAGTTTATCACCAGAAAGTTAAAAAATTTATAGTAATTTATATATTTTTTATACTTACCAATGACCCAGACATAGCTGGTGCTAACTCTTAAAATATAGGGCCAAACACAAATTTTGCCCCCCAATCCCCAAAATTTGCATCTAAAACTAAAGAAAACATGTCCTGAAAGGCCCTCCACACTTCGCCCCTACTGCGCATGCGCAGTGTCAAGGACGTTCCGAAATTGGTGCCATTTATCATTCTAATAACCAGTGCCTGGTAAGCGCTATGTACTCAGCGTGGAGGCAAGAGTTCCCAACTCCTGGGAGGGCCATCCCCGTCTGGGTCATTGGTAAGTATAAAAAATATATAAATTACTATAAATTTTTTAACATTTTTATACTGTACCAATGACCCAGACATAGCTGAATAGTAAAAAGGCTGGAGGGCCAAGGACATAGAGCAAAATGGAATACGCTCAATAAAATAAAATAGAGTCATCCCCTGTAGGGAAAAGAAGTAATAGGCCTTACATGTATCTTTCTTATTTATGATAAATTAGAAAGATACAACACCTTCCAAAATTGAGCTTCATACATCCATGTACTCTATTAATATCCAATATAATTCTTATACTAATAATTTTTAAAGTAAGCCAATAATAAAGTAAGTCTAGAGAATAGAGACTCTTATACTCCTAAAAGTGTCTGAGAATTGCATAATCATATCCGTTGACATATGCAATATTCAAAAGCTATACTTTAAAAACTAAGACTTGAATGAATTTTATAAACTTAAACTTCTCACTAAACAACCATCCCAATAACAGCTCAGAATTACTAACTCCGGAGGAGGTATCCCCTTGTTTTCATAGTAAAACAGGTGACCCAAGGGAACACCCTCCCCCCCCCCCCCCTTTTTCTTGCCCTGGGTCAAATAGCCCAGAGCGAAGAGGGCAGCCGAACGGAGACACTGCCGAAACAGACAGCCTACCTAGCTATAGTAGCAACTGTTAAGTGAATGACATTCTGAGCAGTAGATAATAGACCTAACAAAAGAGGCCTCAAGAAATTGACTCGATATTTCTAAGATAAAATTCATGAATGTGGATGGCTGAGCGCAATGAGCGGCCTTCAAAAATCTATAATAGCGACACTATTAATGTAAGCCCAAGAAGTAGAAGAACTCTTACTTCATGAGCCGAAATCTTAAGCACAACTGCTAAGTCAATGATATACCATAAGCAGTACCGATAGTTAATAGAATCCATTAACAATAAAATGGAGCGTAACGTCCTTCTACTAGACATCAAAGACAGAAGAAGCTTACGCCCTTGTAATAAACAGATATCTGTTTATAAATACATAAACTGTACCCGGAAAGAGTAAAGGCCTATGCCCATACGAAGACGGAAGGACCTTAAAATAATAGGTTCCGGATAATAGGAGCCTAACTCTTATGCAACAATCCAACCTAAATAGTAACGGAAGTATTGATTCCGAAACTATGAAAGTGAAAATCATCCATCGATAGTGCATGAAACTCACTGACTCTACAGTAAAAGAGAAACCAACAGAATTACTGTCTAAAAGGTCAGAATTTGAAAACTACTGTTTCCAGAGGCTCAAATGATTACTTAGCTAAATAAGAACCGAAGATAAAATCCGTATAGGAATTTAATCTAAAGATTCTAAGTCTATTTATCAAAAAGTTACTAACTGACTTAGATAAAGAGACAAAAGACTCAATTGTAAACTATCGTAGAGTGCATAGGTATGAGGTAACATAAACCTATAACCTAAATAATAACAGGCTGCAGTAGATCTTGTGAAACAAGTATACTAAAAAATAGCAATGAGTAGTATGGAGGGATCAACAATATGAACATAATGATCCCAACACCACGACGGAAGAGCCTCCACTTTAGTCGCATAGAATAGCGAAGAAGAGGATCTCCTATAGTAAGAAATCGCGTCCAAAGCTCGTCCAGTACAGTGCTTACAATGCAATACGGACCACACAACGGAATACATGAAGGTTGCGACCTTGCTGGTTGTGATAAAGATGACATGATTTACCCAGTGAAAAAAAGATCCTCACATAGAGGAAGATTTCACGTTAAGACCCACAGTAGACAAGAGAGTAAATTACTCATGATCTCTGTGAAGATAGAGATGCTATCAACAGAAATGTATTGTGGTTGTTTATCTTAGCAATACCTGCTAAAACAACAGCGCCGGAGGATACGCGTATCCTATCATTCCGTCCTATAGATCAATAGAGCGTTAACACTATTAGCTCAGAGATCTGGACAAGCCAACACATACGTCTGCAATTGATTAGCAAGCTGTGTCATAAATAAATCATCATTGGGCGCTCCCATAGATAGCAAATCTGATTGAATACTTGTTTGTTGAGAGTCCATTCTGACAGCAACAAGCGACCCGTAAGAGAACGGGAGTCCGATAAAACAATCAGACGACCCGGAATATGACGGACCAAAACTGAACTTGGTGTACTATAACCAACAGACGGATTCTTTCCATTAAATTGAATAACGGAAACGAAAGAGTGCCTCCCTGGTTCCGGAGATACGCCACTACTGTCGAATTAAAGGACAGGAATTTGGGCATGCGTTTCTGAATAATGTTCATGCAATGACATAAAGCAAGCCTAAAAAACATTATTCCGCGGAAGTTAAACTGATAGCTAAAAGACTGCGGAACCCAAAGACCCCGGCACTTCGAATCCGTAGGGATCAGTATATATCCCAATCTGTTTGACTGGCAACCGTCATAACAGCCACACTCGGGTCCGGCAACTGCGGCGGCACTCTCTGAGTCAACCACCGAATGTTTGCCACAGTCTGAATCTCTTGTAACACTAGATAGACAAGAGAACGTATAAATCGAGCAATTCATGGATTGCTGGAAAGTTGCCGTCGAAGAGAAGCTCCTCCGAGAACAAAGCGACTCTGAGAGAGTTCTTAACCTTACTATCCACGCGTGGGGATGTAGCTAGGGCTGCGTCACGTCTAACCAACTCCAATCAGCCACTGAAGGGCGGAGTTATACGTGAACAAACTACTGCCCTCAAAAGAAATTACATTGAGAATAATATCCCGTAAATCTTTTCTTGAAGACGTAATGATAACGCCTCAGTAAGGCGGATTACGTATAATAAAGCGTCTAAGTTAAGTCTACTATACATAATGTCGTTCCCAACATTGAAATTGGAAAAGACATAAACGGCGAAAAAGAATATATGCAGTCTTTAATCACACTGTCTAGACGCATATGAACTCTCGGTATGCCCTGCTCTGCCAAAATAAACTATTTGTAAAAATGATAAAATGGCAGAAATGAGCAACGCGGACAAGAAACTAAACTATCATGCTTAGTAGCAGGCTTGTATATATATATATATATAGCGTCGAAAAATAAAACACATGTTGTAATGACAATATTGGACTGCGTCGGTAAGTCAGGGACAATGTCCCTGTACCGATCGAAAAATCCGAGTCCAATGACGCTATAAGTCTCTTATCCAAGATCGCAGCAATGAAGTCCGAAATAATAATCACTGGAAGAAATGCCAGAAGATATGAAAGGCATCTTCCGATACTACTAAAGGGAAAACTCGAAATCTTTCGAATCCCTTTCGCCATCCTGTCGGACTGTATAAAGCGTTCGGTCGTCCGTAGCTGATGCAACCGCGGACCGCACCGACCCAGCGCCGTCGGATAATTCCTGATTCGACCGAGAAACTGTCAATTGCTGGGATGCTGCGAAACAACTGTGCTAACTCGGATAGCACGTCCGTCACTGAGGCCTGAGGAGAAGCGGTCTTACGATGCATTGCCGCTGGAAGCTCCATGATCGTTACCCCGTGCATACTTCCAATATGCGAGCGAACAGAGTGTATAGGCCTCGTGTCCCTTGGCTACCGGATGGCGCGACCTATTCGCCGTGGAATCACTGAATGCCGAAACTGATCGGATACTCGAGGTCACGTAGCCAATGTGCGGTCGTGTACCCTGCTGTGAGGATGAGGAAGCATTAAAGACAGTCTCTCGGACTGTCAATATAACGGAGCGTCCCGAGCAACGGACATATGCTCCGAATGTAAAATATCTGAACCACAACATGCGGTCCCCTATGTTGTTGGGCGAGAGAGGAACCTCTCTCGCTCACAGCCCGGACGGACCTGGACAAGCCAGGAACCGGACTAACAGGCTTCCTCCGATCTGTCCTCAATCTGCCGTCACTGGGTGAGTACTAAAGTAATTAAAGTGCTCGCATCACCCAAATCTCCTTCCTAGACCGCAACGGACGAACCCGGCAGCCGAACCATTCGATGAATGTACGCTACACCGGGTGAGCTAGCGAATGTCACTCCGTAAGCGATAGACATATTCCATGAGCACTTATTGCCGCTAACTCTTCATTAACTATGACGACAGAGGCACACTTTTGAAAGACATCTCCATAACTCTTCGAACAAGAAACCAGAAATGCTTGGATAGCAAGCATAAAATAATAATATATATAGCGTCGTTCAATAATTCGAAAGTTTGTGTGACATTATTGGACTATGTCGGAACTGAGGGACGATGTCCCTGAACTGAACCAAAAATTTCTAAGTCCACCGACGCTATCAGTTTCTTATCCGGCATCGCAGCATATGTTGTTCCGAAAGGGAAAGCTTGAAATCCTCCGAATCCCTTTCGGTATCCCGTCGGACCGGATGAAACTTTCGGACGTCCGTACCCGCTTCCGCGGAGCGTCCCAACCCAGCATCGTCGGATAAAATATATGCGACAGATTCAGTTGATGCTGGGATGCTGCGATAAACTGTGCCATTAAGGAAAGCACGTCCGTTCCCGAGGCCTGTGCAGTAGCGGACTTACGATGCATTGCCGCCGGAAGCTCCGTGTACGTTGACTCCCGCACACTTCCTATGCGAACGTCCGGAGTCTGCAGGCCTCGAGTCCCCGGCTACCGACCCAGCGCTGTCGGATAATTCTCGATCCGACACCGTTTCTGTCGGCTGCTGGGATGCTGCGATAAGCTGTGCTATGTGCACAAGAATGTCCGGCGTCGAGACCTGCGGAGGCGCAGTCTATCGCTGCTTCGCCGAGGGCAGCTCCGCATCAGATGGCTCCCGCATACTTTTCCTATGCGAACGTCCGGAGTCCATCGGTCTCGAATCCCTGGCTGCCGGATGGTGTGACCTGGTCGCCGAAGAATCCTTGATCGGCGAAGCTGGTAATATATCGGCGGTCACGCAGCCAAGGTGCGGTCGTGTGCGCTGACGAGAAGAGGAAGCCTTAGCAGTCTCAGCGGACTGCCTATACAACGGAGCGTCCCGAGCGACGGACGTATGCTCCGCTAGCGACACATTTTGTACCACAACATCTGGGGCCAGATGTTGTTGAACGAGAGAGGGGCCTCTCTCGCTTGCCGTCCGGATGGACCGGAACGAGCTATGAACCGGACTAAAAGGCTTCCTCCGTTCTCCCTCCGATCCGCCGTCACTGGGTGTGCATTAAGTTAATTTTATAGTGCTCGCATCACCCCAAAATTCCTTCTAGACTGCAACGGACGAACCCGGCTGCCGAACCATTCGGTGAATGGACGCTACACCGGGCGAGCTAGCGGACGTCAAAGGCCGTCGAACCTACTAGGGTCCTCTTAGGCAATTGGCGTATTACATGAGCACTTTTCCGCTAGCCCTTCATTAATTGTGACTACGGAGGCACACTGTTGGAAGACATCACAGATACATCACCCTAATCTTGATCGTCTGAAATAGAAATTCATAAAGTAGAGTGACCCTGCGGGGAAAGGACCGGAGTGTCCAAATCCCCAACAACATACCGTGACATACGCTTCCCATATTGTCATCGAAATCATACGATACAGAACAGGAGTTAATGCGAGTACACTGACCACATATAGAATGATAATAAAGTCAGAGGAAGACTTCCTCTTAAAACAATTGATCAATATCCTTTCAAAGTGAAAAGAAAACAAGTCCTGGTACTCGCACTAACCCCTGGCAATCAAAATACATAATAATAATATGATCCATTAATATAGAAAAAATAATTGAAATCAAAATATTTTGAAAAAATATTTTTTCAGAACAGCCCAAGTTTCTGAAAAGTAACGTTGAGCCCCAATGGATCCCAAGCCTAAGTGTGGACAAAAATTTTAAAAATATTTTAAACAATTTATTCAACACTTACGAACAATAATAATGTATCTAGTTATGATTAAAATAACATAAAGATATTATTTTTTAGAAATCCCCCCCTCACACAGAGGGCTGTTGTAAATGTAAACAATGAGTGTAAAAACACTAAAATAAGACTCCAGGCACCCAGGCCCGAAATCAGTTACCAAAAATACACTATCTGATGCAAAACAGAGACTTCCAGGGAAGAAACTGCAGAACATCAGATGGTAGATGCAGAACACAACGCCTAACCACCCGTAGGTGAAGACGTAAACATGGGGAAAGAACAGAATTCATTCTGTTATTCAGCTAAAACTCCCAAGAAATTTTAGTAATAATAATTACAGAAACTATGCCAAAAGCATGGGAGAATAGCAAGGGGGAACTTAAAGGACAGGGAGAGAGGAAAACACTTGAAAAAACAGTGTAACTAAATAATCAGAATGACAACAAAATGGCTGCTGCCTTGAAAATAGGTAACTTAACATAATTTCATTAAAAAATTTTAAGTTACAGCCCTGATAATATTCTGTCACACATTCTTTTCCTCTCCTCCTTCTCTATCCTCCTTAGAATCACCATTTCACTAATATTTATGTGTCTGGCATCATTTAAACTGAGATTTAAAAGCACAAAGATCAGTCAGATGTTAACTGATGAAGGGCCAAACTTAGAATGATAAATGGCGCCAATTTCGGAA
This sequence comes from Pictodentalium vernedei, assembly GCA_031216915.1. Lineage (NCBI taxonomy): Eukaryota > Metazoa > Mollusca > Scaphopoda > Dentaliida > Dentaliidae > Pictodentalium > Pictodentalium vernedei. The sequence continues at coordinate 230,393,364 of CM062293.1, forward strand.
CGTCCTTGACACTGCGCATGCGCAGTAGGGGCGAAGTGTGGAGGGCCTTTCAGGACATGTTTTCTTTAGTTTTAGATGCAAATTTTGGGGATTGGGGGGCAAAATTTGTGTTTGGCCCTATATTTTAAGAGTTAGCACCAGCTATGTCTGGGTCATTGGTACAGTATAAAAATATGACAATATTCCTGCCAACCTTCCAAAACACTCACAAAAAAGTTCTTGAAAAACTGAAAATTTTCATTCTCAGCCTTAAAAAAAAATCTTCTAACCTCTCCATGGAACAAGCCAGTTCCAAAAAGTGATCATAATTTATGTTTTTGAGCCAAAATGGAACAAAAGTTACAAAATTTATAGTAATTTATATATTTTTTATACTTACCAATGACCCAGACTTAGCTGGTGCTAACTCTAAAATATCTAGGGCCAAATGCAAATTTTACCCCCCAATCCCCAAAATTTGCTTCTAAAACCGAAAATTACATGTCCTATATGGTCCTCCATACTTTTACTCCACTGCGCATGTGCAGTGTCAAGGAGGTCTCGAAATTGGCGCAATTATCATTCTTACAACCAGTGCCTGGTAAGCGTTATGTACTCAGCAGGGAGGTATGAGTTCCCAACTCATGGAAGGGCCATCCCCGTCTGGGTCATTGGTAAGTATAAAAAATATATAAATTACTATAAATTTTTTAACATTTTCATACTGTACCAATGACCCAGACTTAGCTGAATAGTAAAAAGGTTGGAGGGCCTAGGACATAAATGAAAATCCAATAAACTCAATTACATATAACAGAACTATGCCCTGAAGGAGAAAATGAGAGATAGGCTTTACATGTATCTTTCTTATTTGTATCAAAAAGAAAGACACAACACCATTCTGTAATTGGGCGCAATAACATCAATGATTTCTATTAACATTCAGTATAACCCTTTATACTAATATTTTTAAAAGAAAGCCAATAAATAAGGAAGTCCCACAAAATGTGACTCTGTGTACTCATATAAAAGTGTACGAGGATTGTATATTAATGCCCGATTGATACGTGATATATACAAATGTCTCACACCGAGCAACACTTAAAAAAATATTACATAGATGAGTAAACATTAGCTTTACTTTAAAACCATCTCGATACTGACTCGGAATTACGTTACTGACTCCAAGGGAGGTATTCCCTTGCTTAACACTATAAAGCAGGTGACCTAAGGGAAGACCCCCCCCCCCCCCCCCCCTTCCCCTTGCCCTGGATCAAATACTCCAGAGCGAAGAGGGTAGCAGGACAGAGTCACTGCCGGAACCGAAAGCATACATATATATAGTTGCCACTGTTTAGTGGACGACATTCTAAGTGAAAAATAATGGACCTAAACAATGCATATCTGCAGAAAAAGACCCAATATTTCTCAGATACAAATTTGAGAAAATGGAGGGCTAAGAACAATATGCAGCCCTCACTAGATCTGTATTAGCAACATAATTCGCGTAAGCTCATGATGTAGAAGAGCTCTTACTTCATGAGCTTAAAACTAAACCACAGACTGCTGATTGAAGATATTATCATAAGCAGTACTGATAGTAAATTGAATCCATTTGACCATAGAATGGACCGAAATGTGGAGGAAGCTTCCACGGCATATCCCACAAAAGACGTCTGAGTAGATTAAACCATGGCCTTTGTGGAGATAGAAATGCTACCAGCAGAATTTTGCATTGAGATATATAACTTGAGCAATATCTGCTGAATCAACAGCGCTGGAAGATACGCATATCCTATTATTCCGTCTCACGAGATCGATAGAGCGTCTACTGCAAACGCTCAAAGATCCAAACATTGTGACACATACTTTTGAAAATGATTGTTGAGAAGCGTCACGAAAAAGTCGATCATATGCCGCTCTCCTTGGTAGCAAATCTGATTGAATACTCGTTTGTTGAAAGTCCATTCTGGCATCAACAAGCGGCCCCTCCGTGAAGGGAGTCCGCTAATACATTCAGATGACCCAGAATATGACAGACCGATAGGAGAACTTGATGTTCTATTACAAACAGAAAGATTCCTTCCGTTAACATGAAAAACAGAATGGAATGATTGTCTCCCTAGTTCTGAAAATACGCTAATACCATCGAATTGTCGGACACAATTAGCACATGAGCATACTGAATAACATTTATCCAATAACATAGCGCAAACCAAAATGACATCATTCTTGATGTTAATGTGCTTAATTAGGAACTACGGATCCTAAAGACGCTGGCTCTTCAAATCCATTGGGCTTAATGAATGATACAACCCAACCTGTTTGACTGGCATCCGTCAAGACTGTAAAACTCGGATCCGGCAATTGCAGTGGAACTCTCCGAGTTAACCACTGAAAACCTGCCCAAGTCTGAAAATCTTATTCACTTGATTGACAAGAAGATGTCCGTATCGAGCGAGAAAAAAAAATCTTCACCCTCCAATTCTGGATCAGAAGAAATTGGAGAGGACAAGTGAGTAATCGTCCCCCTGGAATAAAATCACGGCAGCTCCGCACAAAGGTATCAGTATCATAAGATTTCTCGCTGAGACCTTGTCTGAGCGAAGACAATAGTGAGCATAACAACTGAATAATTTCACTCTGGGTAACAGCAGACGAACGAAAAAGTTGTGCGTTTCGAAGCTCATCCCTCAGTGGGTGAATGACTTGGATGATACCAGATCCGACTTCTCCTCATTTACTTATGAAACCGAGACGTCGGAGCAATAGAAGCAGACAGATTCTGCACATTGTTCTGAAGCATTAACTCATTGCCGTACCTCTAAAGAATGTTGTCCAGGTAGGCCGACGTGATCGAAGATGAATGAGGTCGGAAATGAGTCATTACCGAGTCTGTTATTCGAGTGAAAGCCCAGGGGGCTAGATTCAAATCGAAGCACATTGTTCGGAACTGATACACGACTCCTATGATGAGGAAGCGAAGATACTTTCTGAACACCTGATGTACCATGACGTGAAAGTACGTATCTTGAGATCTATGTATGTAGCATAGTCGTACACCCAAAAACTCGCTCTGACCGATCGGATGGACTCCATATATAAACTTGGAGCCACGATCAGCTTGTTTATCCAGCTCAGAATAATGAGTGAACAAAATGAGCCGTCTGATTTTTGGAACCAGAAATGGATGGTTGTAGAAACCTGGAAATTCCTGGATTTCTATGATCTCTATCGCGATCATTCCAGAAGAGACTGGACTTCTGATGGAAGCGAGCCTCTTTCCTACTGACTTGACGGAAGCTGAGACCATCTTGGACTCCGAGTTAACGGAGGATTTCGTTTGAAGGACAATTTAGTCCTTCCGAAATCACCCCTTGAATCCAAGGGACGTCCGTAATCTATTCTAAATTAATTGAGAAACTTGACAGTCTTCCGCTCACTAGTACACGATAGAGGTTAAAACCATTACCTCCTGGTCCTGCGAGGCTTGCAGAAGGAGAAGCCCTGTCCTCCTTGGCCCGCACCTCGCCCCGTCGACGTAGGGGCATCTGACCGGATGTCTCAGCCAGAATTACGCCCCTACCTGAGTCACTACCCTGACGGTCTCTAGAGTAAGACCTAGAGGACACATAGGAACCTCTATAGGAACTTCCCTTGGACATATTCGTCCCAGAAGTGACTGTCCTACTCTTCTCTGCTGAATCCGACTATATGGAAGCGAATTTGAATAGCAGAGAGTCTGAAGCTTTCTTAGTTATCTGATCATAGACTGCGGAAAGCTTGCTGTCGAAGAAAACTCTCCGGAGACCGGAGCAACTCTAAAAGAGTTTTTCACCTTACTATCCACATGCGTGGATGTAGCCTGGGCCGCGTCACGTCTAACCAACTCCATATTGCCACTAAAAGGACGGAGTTTTACGTGAGGCCCTTGAAAGAACTCTTAAGGAGGTTGTACGTCCTAGAATTCTTTTTCTTTTGAGACGTAATGATAACGTTCTGGTAAGGTGATCTGCGTACGATGATGCGTCTAAGCTGACCCTGCTAGACGATATTGTCGTTTCCAACATCGTGGTTGGAATTGACATAGACTACAGTAAAAAACAATACTAGGTCTTGACCTGTTCGTCTAGATGCAGAGAACTCTCAGAATGCTCTGTCCTGCCATTTCAAAATATTCCTTGAATTGATGAAAGGCAGATGTAGAGCATTTGCCGATAAGAAACCTGACCTGCCCATTTAGGTAGCAAGTTATATAAATATAGCGTCATTCAACAAATCAAATGTCCGTGAGACATATCTGGACTATGTCGGAAACTGAGGGATGATGTCCCTAAACCGATAAGAATTCTGTGTCCAGTGGCGCTATCAGTCTCTTATCTGGCAACGCAGCATTTTGGTCTGGAGGAACGTCAGATGATAATGCCGGATGTACTCTACGGCAAATATGTTGTTCCGAAAAGGGAAAATACAACTCATCCGTATCCCTTTCGCCATCCTGTCGGACCACTTGTAATTCTTGGTCGTCCGTGCTTGAACCTGCAGCGGAACCTACCAACCCAGCTTCCTCGGATAATTCCTGATCCGACAGAGTTACTGTCAGTTGCTGGGATGCTGCGATAATTTGTGCTATCTGCAATAGCATGTCCATAACAAAGGCCTGCGGAGCTGCAGTCTTACAGGATTTAGCCGCTGGAAGCTCCATGGACGTTAACTCCTGCATACTTCTTATATGCGAATGTCCGGAGTATGAAGGCCCTCGTATCCTTGGCTACCGGATGGCGTGATCTGGTCGCCATAGAATCCCTGGTCGGTGATGTTGGTTGAATATCACTGGTCACATAGCCAAGGTGCAGTCGCGTGTGCTGCCGTGAGGATGAGGAAGCCGAAAGAGCAGTCTCTCCGGACTGTCTATACAACAGAGTGTCCCGAGCGGTGGACGTATGCTCTGACTGAGGAACGTTTTGTGCCACAACATCTGGGCCCAGATGTTGTAGTACGAGAGAGGAACCTCTCTCGCTCGCAGCCCAGATGGACCTGGACGAAATAGGAACCGGACTAATAGGCTTCCTCCGTACCATCCTCGTATCCATTGTCACTGGGTGTGCACATTGTATTTTATAGTGCTTGCATCACCCAAATCTCCTTCTTGGACCGCAACGGACAAACCCGGCTGCTGAGCCATTCGATGAATTTCACTACACCAGGCGAGCTAGCGGACGCCAATGCCGTCGATCCTACTTGGGACCTCTTCGGCAATTGACATATCTGCATGAGCACTTTTACCGCTAACTCTTCATTTGACTGTGACGACAGAAGCACACTTTACGAAGACATCACGGTAACATCACCTTGTTATGTTACTCAATGAGACCTGTGGAGCCGCGGTCCTACGTAATTATCCGCTGGAAGCTGCAGGTACGTTCATTCCTGCATTTATATAATATGCGAACGTCCCAACTGGAAAGGCCTTGTGTCCTTGGCTAGCAGATGGAGTGACCTGGTCAACGTGTATTCTGTGGTCGGCGAAGCAGGAGCACCAGGGACGTTCAATCCTGCATTTATATAATATGCGAACGTCCCCCGGAAATCTGTGATCACATAGCCAAGGTGCGGTCGTGTGTGTTGACGTGAGGATGAGGAAGCCAATATAACAGCCGCATAGGACTGTCTATACAACGGAACGGACTAGCGGGCAACAATGTCTTCGATCGAACTAGCGAACTCCCAGCAATTGTTGTAATACCTTGAGCACTTCCCGCTAGCCCTAATATTGCAACGATGGAGACACACTTGTTGAAGACATCACGGAAACATCACTCTGAATTCTGAAAAAGAAACTGATAATATAAAGTGACCCTACGGAGAGAGGACCATAATGGACCCCTCACTGCTAACAAAATACCGTGACACACGTCTCCAACGTTGTCATATCAATCAATACACACAGAGCAAGAAATAGTGCGACTACATTGACGATAAGAAACACAATGAACCTGTGAATTAGAGGAAGATATCCTCGCATTACAATTGAAGAATAATTTTTCAACATGAAAAAATATACAGAGTCAAATTACTCGCACTAACCCTTGAAATAAATATACATAATATACTATAATCCATTATAACATTTCAAAAGAAAATAATTTAAAAAAAAAAAAATTTTTGAAAAAATTTTCAGAAGAGCCCAAGTTCCCAATGGGAACCTTGTGCCCAAATGGATCCCAAAAAAGCCTAAGTGTGGACAAAAATTTTAATTCATTTTGAAAAATTAATGTAACACTTACGGACAATATTAATGTATCTTGCTATGAACTAAATTAAGCAGAAGACAAGTAATCACTATCAGAAGTAACAGTTTTCAACATGAGAAAAAGTGTCAACAAACCGGAAACATGACTCCAGGCACTGAAACAAACATGGCCCGAAATCAGTTACCAATTTAAACACTATCTGATGCAAAACAGACTTCCAGAGAAGAAACTGCAGAACATCAGATGGTAGATGCAGACCAAAATGCCTAACCACCCAAGGGTGAGGACGTGAAGATTGGGAAAAAACAGAAAATAATTCTATTTCCAAGCCAAAACTCCCAAGAAATTTTAGTAATAAACATTACAAAAAATAAGTCAAAAGCATGGGAGAATAGCTAGGGGGGAATAAAGGAAAGGGAGAGAGGAAACACTGATTAAACAATGGAACAAGGTCATGCCTCAAAAATAGGTAACATGAATAATTTCATAAAATAATTATAAGTTACAGCCCTGAACATTTGTTTCCACTGTTTTTTCCTCTCCTCCTACTATTTCCTCCTTATATCCACCATTTCTCTCATAATTATGCATCTGGCATCCTTAAAACTGAGATTTACAAGCACAAATAACAGTGAAGTGTAACTGTATTGAGGGCCAAACAAAGAATGATAATAACGCTAATTTTGAGACCTCCTTGACACTGCGCATGTGCAGTGGAGTAAAAGTATGGAGGACCATATAGGACATGTAATTTTCGGTTTTAGATGGAAATTTTGGGGATTGGGGGGTAAAATTTGCATTTGGCCCTTGATATTTTAGAGTTAGCACCAGCTAAGTCTGGGTCATTGGTACAGTATAAAAATATTAGTGTTTGAATGGCAATTTTTGTGCACAGCACTGCCGAATAAGGCGATTTTATTAGGCCCACAAAGTAGATCTTCTGTTTCTCAGGCCATTTTTTTTTATAAATTTTCATGTGGGCGGGAATTTTTATTATTTTATTTTTGTAATTATTTCTTTGCCATCAAAAGTTCATGATCTTGGTTTGCTTTATGTTTGTGGCCTCATAATCTACAGAATATCATGAGTGGTGGTGTATTTTGTCCCCTGAGTGCAAGAAGGTATTGCAATGCTAAAGCACTGAAAGCATTGCAATGCCTTGTTGCACTCAAGGGACAAATTTATCAATTTTATTAACTTTGGTAAAATATTTCTATTTTTTTTAAGTTTGCATTGGTTATAAAAAGAGAGCATGCAGGAGGCAAAAGGACCATGCAGGAGGACTGAGAAACTTTTTTAGGCCTTAGGTAAAAAAAAAATGTTTAAATGAAACTTTTCCCCTGGCGAGTCACTATTCAATTAACAGGGTTCCACTCAGGGGGGAGGGGGGGGGGGGGACCAAAAATTTGCAAGACGTGACGTGGGGGTGGGTGGGTCTCTTGAGTGCTCCAAAAATGTGCATTTCCAACTTGTGCAATTTTTTTAATTTTTTAAAAACATATCAATATATCAGCTAATATATATCATCATTTGTGTTTCAAAGCTTAAAGATGATGTTGTACATCATACTCTTAACATAAATACAACATCAGAAGGCTTTATATGTGAGAATATTGGGCTTAATCTGGGAAAATGTCACACGTTAGTAGGGGGTGGGTGTCTTGTTCGAAATGTAGAAAATGTGCAGACAATATTTTGGGAAAATTCTTTCTGATCCACTAAATTCAACCTAAGTTATTTATTTATTAATAGAATTTGTATGGATAGAAGAGGAAAGTAGCAAACACCTGAGAATACTGACAGAACAAGTCAAATGAAAATCTGTTCCTGTATATGTACACCTGCTCCGGCCAAGCCTGATAATGAACAGCTTGTCATTTGTAGATTGGGCCCACAGCAGCCCACCGAGGTTCAAATTGGTGGTACCAGTTTAAGAACATTATGAAACCCCCTTAAAGACAGCTGTGCCTACTAAGTTTATCAGTTTATTTTGGATTTTAATGGGAGAGTGGGGGGGGGGGGGGTGTCTGAGAACGGTAGCAGAAAATTTGCACGTAGGGGTGGGTGGGTGTAAAAAGGAGTTGCATAAAAAATAGGACTTCATGTCTTGCAAATTTTTAGTGGCCCCCCATGTTCCACTGGCAAAAAAAACTGAAGTGATACCAAGATACTATTATCAGGCTTAGAATTATAAGGGAACTCAATTTCAAACAATACTATGGAATTGTTCATTTGTTTGTTGCTGTATAGTGGATGGAGGGTGGGTCATCAATAAACACGAAAGAGTGGGGGGCTTTCACGTAGTTATCACATTCATCTCAAAGCCTTGAATAGGGCAAGCAAAGTTTCAGCCAACAGGAAATCAGGTTCTATCCAGATGTCCACGTCAAAAACTTTGTGTGCTTCTTGTTCTTATTCATAACAGATGAGATTCTACTGTTTGTGGAAACTCAATTCTACTGATGTTTTAGAGGCAATCTGGTCCTCTATATATTGGTGTCTAGGTTCACTTTCAGCATCCTATGGCTGGGTTCATACAGGCCTTGTAGTAAGATTTTTCCACAGCTTTCCAAAGTTTTTCCATAGCCTGCACTACAAATATTCCATATACCCATTCAACTACAGAACGCACTTTTATAACCAATTGCAAAGAAGATCGAACAAGCTAATCTGCTATTCATGGACACGTGTATTCTATCCGATAGTCCATGATTAGCAGATTAGTTGTTAAGTCATCAGGTTTCTATAGATGCCATAGTTAAGGATACAGGTAGATTTGACCAAATGCTTTTCGAAAAATAGAACTAATTGGTCAAGAATTCTCATTATGGTCAATAACAACACAAAATTCTATAACCAATCCTTTGTACAGATGGGACCCCTCCCAGAACTTGCATGAAATGTCAGTGGTTGTAGTTGTGATTTTGGACATATACATGTAGAACTTCAACATAAAATGTGAATTTCTATAGCCTTTCCTAAACCTGTTAAAAAAAACGTTAAAAAATTTATAGTAATTTATATATTTTTTATACTTACCAATGACCCAGACTTAGCTGGTGCTAACTCTAACAAAACCAGGGCCAAACACAAATTTTGCCCCCCAATCCCCAAAATTTGCATCCAAAACAAAAAGAAATCATGTCCTAAAGGACCTCCATACTACGCCTCTACTGCGCATGCGCAGTGACGCAGTCGTCCCGAAGTTGGTGCCAATTATCATTCTTACTGGCAGTGCCTGGTCAGCGCTATGTACTCAGCGGGGAGGCAAGAGTTCCCAACTCCAGGGAGGGCCATCCCCGTCTGGGTCATTGGTAAGTATAAAAAATATATAAATTACTATAAATTTTTTAACATTTTTATACTGTACCAATGACCCAGACTTAGCTGAATAGTAAACAGGCTGGAGGGCCTAGGACATAGAGGAAAATCCAATAAGCTCAACTATATAGTAAAGAGGTAACCCCTTAAGGAGAAAAGGAGTATTAGGCTTTACATGTATCTTTCTTATTTAATATTAAATTAGAAAGATACACTACCCTTAATAATTGAGCACAATAACATTCATGTTCTCTATTAATATCCAGTATAACCCTTATACTAATTATTTTTAAAGCAAGCCAATAAATAAAGTAGTCCAGAGAATTGAAACCCTTTATAGTCATTTAAAAGTGTCCGAGTATTGTATATTAAAGCCCGTTTGACACTTGACATATACAAATGCTTCACACCGAGCTACACTTTAAAAATAAGACATGAATGAATTTAAACATTAATATTACACTTTAAAACCATCCCGGAAGTGACTCAGAAATACTGACTTGGAGGAGGCATTCCCTTGCTTTTCACTATAAAGCAGGTGACCTAAGGGAACACCCGCCCCCCCCCCCCCCCCCTTCCCCTTGCCCTGGGTCAAATAGCCCAGAGCGAAGAGGGCAGCCGGACGGAGTCACTGCCGGAACGGAAAGCCTGCATAACTATAGTTGCAACTGTTTAGTGGACGACATTCTGAGCAACAGATAACGGACCTAAACAATGCAGGTCTCCAGAAATGGACTCAATATTTCTGAGATAAAAATTCGTAAATGTGGATGGCTGAGACCAATAAGCAGCCTTCATTAAATCTGTAATAGCAACACTATTAGCATAAGCCCAGGAAGTAGAAAGAGCTCTTACTTCATGAGCAGAAATCTTAAGCACAGACTGCTGAGAAGAAGATAAATCTTCATAAGCAGTACGGATAGTTAACTGAATCCATCTAGCAATAGAATGGACTGAAATGTCCTTTCTATTAGGCATCAAAGACAGAAAGAAACGTTTCCGTCCCTTTCTGATAAACTGAGATCTCTGTTTATAGATACGTAGTGCTCTAACAGGACAGAGTAAAGGCCTACGCCCGTCTGAAGACGGAAGAGCCTTAATAACAATAGGTTCCGGATATTTATTAGGAGCCTGATTCTTAGCTAAAAAACCCACATTAGTAGTGAAGGTGATAGTGTTCCCAACACTACGATAATGAGAATCATCCACCGATAGTGCATGAAGCTCACTGACTCTTCTGGCAGAAGAGAAAGCTAAGAGAAACGCTGTCTTATAAGATAAGAATTTGAAATCTACTGTCCCAAGAGGTTCAAATGGCTTTTCCTTCAATTTAAGGAGAACCCAAGCTAAATTCCACTTAGGAATTAATCTAAGAGTTCTGGGTCTATTTATCGAAAAGTTTCTAACCAACTTCGATAAAGAGACATTAGATCCAATTTGTAAACTATCATGATGTGCATAGGTATCAGATAACATAGATCTATAACCCTTTATAGTAACAGGCTGCAGTTTGATTTCGTCAAACAAGTATACTAGAAAGTTTGCAATGTCTGGTATAGAGGGATCAAATATATCTACAGAATGATCCCTACACCAACGACGAAAAACCTTCCACTTAGCCGCATAGTTTAGCGAAGAGGAGGTCCTCCTACAGTTAGAAATCGCGTCCACTGCTCGTCCTGTAAAGTGCTTGCCATGCAAGAAGGACCGCACAACGGAAAAATGTGAAGGTTGAGACCTTGCGGGTTGTGATGGAGTTGGCGCGATTTCCCCTGCGAAAGAAGATCCTCCCGTGGAGGAAGCTTCCGCGGTAGGTCCCACAACAGACACCTGAGTAGATTTATCCACGGTCTCTGTGGCGACAGAGATGCTACCAACAGAATCTTGCATTGAGATTGTTTTATCTTTAGCAATACTTGTTGAATTAACGGCGCTGGAGGATACGCATATCCTATCATTCCGTCCCAAGGGATCGACAGAGCGTCTACTGCAAATGCTCTTGGATCCGGACACGGAGACACATACGTCTGCAACTGATTGTTGAGATGTGTCGCAAATAAGTCTATCATTGGCCGTTCCCATTGGTAGCAAATCTGATTGAATACTTGTTTGTTGAGAGTCCACTCTGACGGCAACAAACGACCCTTTCGTGAAAGGGAGTCTGCTAGCACATTCAGACGACCCGGTATGTGACGGACCGAAAGAAGAACGTGATGTTCTAACGCAAACAGAAGGATTCTTTCCGTTAGATTGAACAACGGAACTGAATGAGTGCCTCCCTGATTCCATATATACGCCACTACTGTCGTATTGTCGGATAGGATTTGGACATGAGCATCGTGAATAATGTCCATCCAGTGACGTAACGCAAGCCAAATTGATATCATTTCCTTGATGTTTATGTGCTTGCACAGGAATTGCGGATCCCAAAGACCCTGGCATCTCGAATCCATTGGGATTAATGATGAACCCCAACCTATTTGACTGGCATCCGTCATAACGGTAAAACTCGGATCCGGCAACTGCAGCGGAACTCCTTGAGTTAACCACTGAATGTTTGCCCAAGTCTGAATCTCTTGTTTCACTTGATCTGACAAGAGAACGTCTACATCGAGCGAATGAATTTTCACACTCCAATTCTGAGTCAGGAAAATTTGAAGAGGACGTGTGCGTAACCGCCCCATCGGAATGAGATCCGCAGCGGCTCCGCACAGACCTATCAGTCTCATAAATTCTCTCGCCGTGACTTTGTCTGCGTGCAGACAATAGCGAGCGTAACAACTGACTAATTTCGCTCTGGTTAACGGCAGACGAACGAGATTGTTGTGCGTCTCGAAGCTCATTCCCAGATGAGTGAATGACTTGGACGGCACCAGATCCGACTTCTCCTCGTTTACTATAAAACCGAGACGTCGGAGCAATAGAAGAAGATTCTGAACATCGTTCTGAAGCGTTAACTCGTTGCCGTACCTCTGAAGAATGTCGTCCAGGTAGGCCGACGTTACCGCAGACGAATGAGCTCGGAAGTAGTTCATTACCCGAGTGAAAGCCCAGGGTGCTAGATTCAATCCGAAGCACATCGCCCGGAATTGATACACCACTCCAAGGACTGCGAAGCGTAGATACTTTCGGAATGTCGGATGTACCATGACGTGAAAGTACGCATCTTTGAGATCTATGCTCGTTGCATAATCGTTCACTCGAATACTCACTCTGACTGATCGAATCGTCTCCATATAAAACTTCGGAGCGACGATCAGCTTGTTTATCCAGCTCAAATCTATGACTGGACGGAACGAGCCGTCTGGTTTCGGAACCAGAAACAGATGGCTGTAGAATCCCAGAGATTCCTGGTTTTCTACGACCTCTACCGCGTTCTTCATTAAAAGAGACTGCACCTCTGATAACAGAGCGTCTCTTTTCTGTGGATTTGACGGAAGATGAGTCCACTTTGGACTTCGAGTTAATGGAGGCTTTCGTTTGAAGGATATCTTCAGACCTTCCGAAGTCACTCCTCTCACCCAAGGGTCGTCCGTAATCGACGCCCACTCTTGTGAAAAGCTCGACAACCTTCCGCCAACCGGAACGCGATAGAGGTTTAAGCCATCACCTCCTGGACCTGCGAGGCCTGCGGTAGGAGAAACCACGTCTTCCACGACCCGCACCTCGCCTCGTCGACCTCGGGGCGTCCGACCGATTGTCCCGGCCTGAAGGACGTCCCGAACGAGAGTCGCTATCCTGACGGTCTCTCGAATAAGACCAAGAGGACGCACCGGAACCTCTATAGGAACCTCTCTTGGGCGCATTAGACCCAGAAGTGCCTGTCTTATTCGTGTCTGCTGTATCCGACTTCTTAGGAGCAGATCTGAACAACAGAGAATCATTAGCTTTCTTTTTAATTTTATCATAAATAGCGGAAAGCTTGCCGTCAAAGAGAAGTTCTCCTGAGACCGAAGCGACTCTAAGAGAGTTCTTCACCTTAGAATCCACTAGTGTGGATGTAGCTAGGGCTGCGTCACGTCTAACCAACTCCAGATTTGCCACTGAAAGGGCGGAGTTACACGTGGAATAAGCTACTGCCCTTGAAAGAAGTCTTAAAGAGGATTGTATATCCTGAAACTCTTCCCCTTGAAGGCGCAGTGATAACGCCTTAGTAAGGTGATCTGCGTAAGATAAGGCATCTAAATTGGCTCTGTTAGACGCAATAGCTGTTTCCAACACCGCGGTTGGAATAGAAGCTGACGACGGTAATGATAGCTCTAAGTCTTCCGCCTCGTCGTCCATACGCAGAGGAACTCTCGGTATATCCTGTCCTGCCGTATCGAATTTATTCCTTGCATTAATGAAAGGCAGGTTGAGAGTATTAGCGGACAAGAAACCTGCTTTCCCCGTCCTGGAAGCAAGTTTAAATATAGCGTCGTTCAATAATTCAAATGTTCTAGCAACATTATTGGACTGCGACGGAAACTCAGGAGCGATGTCCCTGAACCGCTCAAAAAATTCAGAGTCCAATGACGCTATAATTCTCTTGTCCGGAAGCGCAGCAGTCTGGCCCGACGGAACAACTTGAGGGAGAAAGTGCCGGATGAAGTCCACGGCAGCTTTATGTTGTTCCGAAAGGGATAGCTCCAAGTCATCCGTATCCCTTTCACCATCCCGTCGGACCTCATGATGTTCCCGGTCGTCCGCCCCCGATGCTTCGGCGGAGCGTACCGACCCAGCGCCGTCGGATAATTCTCGATCCGACACCGTTTCTGTCGGCTGCTGGGATAAGCTGTGCTATCTGCACAAGAATGTCCGGCGTCGAGACCTGCGGAGGCGCAGTCTTTCGCTGCTTCGCCGAGGGCAGCTCCGCATCAGATGGCTCCCGCATACTTTTCCTATGCGAACGTCCAGAGTCCATCGGTCTCGAATCCCTGGCTGCCAGATGGTGTGACCTGGTCGCCGAAGAATCCTTCATCGGCGAAGCTGGTAAAATATCGGCGGTCACGCAGCCAATGTGCGGTCATGTGCGCTGACGAGAAGAGGAAGCCTTAACAGTCTCTGCGGACTGCTTATACAACGGAGCGTCCCGAGCGACGGACGTATGCTCCGCTAAAGACACATTTTGTACCACAACATCTGGTCCCAGATGTTGTTGTACGAGAGAGGGACCTCTCTCGCTCGCGGCCCGGCTGGACCTGGACGAGCTAGGAACCGGACTAAAAGGCTTCCTCCGTTCTCGCTTACTATCCGCCGTCACTGGGTGTGCATCTATTATGTTTATAGTGCTCGCATCACCCAAAATTTCCTCTTGGACCGCATCGGACGAACCCGGCTGCCGAACCATTCGGTGAATGGACGCTACACCGGGCGAGCTAGCGGACGACATTTGTCTAATCTCCATGAGCACTTTTGCCGCTAGCTCTGAATTCATTTGTGACGACGGACGCACACTTGAAGAAGATAACATGGAAACATCACCCTGTTCTGGTTCCTCTGAAATAGAAACTGAGAGAGTAGAGTGACCTTGCGGAGAAAGAGCCGGCATCGCTCTTTCTCCAGAAACAACATATCGTGACACACGTTTCCAAT
The DNA here is from genome assembly GCA_031216915.1 of Pictodentalium vernedei. Taxonomy (NCBI): domain Eukaryota; kingdom Metazoa; phylum Mollusca; class Scaphopoda; order Dentaliida; family Dentaliidae; genus Pictodentalium; species Pictodentalium vernedei. The sequence goes on from CM062293.1 coordinate 230,408,492, forward strand.
GTTTCTCATCCCAATGTTCACATATAGGACAGGGATTAATGCGAGAACACTGACTACAATTAATACAATGATCATGAAAGTCAGAGGAAGATTTCTTCCTATTACAATTTGAACAACGTCCCTTCATTCTGAAAGAACAACAATAAGTCCTAGTTACTCGCAAAAACCCCTGACACAAAGATACATAATAACATGATCCATTAATAAATGAAAAAACAATTGCAAAACAAAATAATTTTGAAAAAATATTTTTTCAGCGAAGCCCAAGTTGCTGAAAAGTAACGTTGAGCCCCGATGGATCCGATGGCAAAGTGTGGTCAAAAATTTTAAATTTATATTAAATAATTAATGAGACACTTTCGGATAATATAAATGTATCTTATAGTGAGATAAACTACAGCAAAGGCAAACAGCCCCCCTCAAAAAAGGCTGTTGCCAATGAAAACAAACAGTGTAAAAACACCAGAAAACATGACTCCAGGCACTGAAAAAACTGGCCCGGAATCAGTCATCAATTACACTCTATCTGATGCAAAACAGAGACTCCCAGGGGAGAATCTGTAGAACATCAGATGGAAGATGCAGAACACAAACGTTATACACCCATGGATGAAAACGTAACTATGGGGAAAATAACAGAAAACATTCTGTAACCAAGCAACTCTCCCAGGAAATTTTAGAAATGAAATTTCTCAAAAATATGCCAAAAGCATGGGAGAATTGCAAGGGGGGACTTTAGAAGGCTAGGGGAGAGGAAACACTGAATAAGCAGTGTAACAATTAGCAAGAATGACAACAAGAGGCCCATGCCTCGAAAATAGGCAACAACATAATTTCATCAAAAAATTTTAAGTACAGCCCTGATTATTTTTGTTGTCACTTCTTTTTCCTCTCCTCCTTCTATCCTCCTTAGAAGCACATTTTCTCCAAAAATTACGTGTCTGGCATCCTTTAAACTGAGATTTACAAGCACAAAGATCAGTGAGATGTTGACTGATGAAGGGCCAAACAGAGAATGATAATTGCCGCCAATTTCGGGACGACTGCGTCACTGCGCATGCGCAGTAGAGGCGTAGTATGGAGGTCCTTTAGGACATGATTTCTTTTTGTTTTGGATGCAAATTTTGGGGATTGGGGGGCAAAATTTGTGTTTGGCCCTGGTTTTGTTAGAGTTAGCACCAGCTAAGTCTGGGTCATTGGTACAGTATAAAAATTTAGATTTTCCATAACTTTCCAGTTCCTAGAAAATAAAATTCCACTTTTCCATAACTTTCCAGGAGTTTCCATAGCCTGTAAGAACCCTGCATTGGCTATATGCTGACTGCAAAGCAAGCATAATGAGAAGTTTAACTAATTGTTTCAATTTATGGCACCCATTTACGAACATTTTCATCCTAGTGGTTGATTATCTTGTAGTATTATTTTTATTAATATATTCATAGTGGATTATATCAGGTCTGACAGTTTTATTAGGGAGGAAGCTGAGGTACAGAATAAAACCACTGAGCAGCAGTAAGTAAACTATTTATTTATTTATTGAGCTTTTCATGACATTTCCAGCAGTCTGGGTCATAATGTGTCAGGCATTTTATGAGTGGAAGAAGCCCAAGAACCTTGGGAGAACTAAGCTGCAGCGAGTAACTGCCAGGACTCTCAAACCTCCACACAAGCAGGGTTATCATTGATTAAGGACATGTGTATCATAAGTGTACAGTTTGCCTTAGCACCCTGTGTCACCACGCTCACATTTGTGCAATTGAGATTAAGTGTTCTACCAAGAACACAATACAGATCAAATGGATCAGGTTCAACCCTATGACTTTTCGATCGGATCCCTGGTATTATTTTACCAGTAAAACAAAACTTGTTGGCTGTAGTAAACAAGCACTGCTACCCTTTCCGTGGTGCCCAGAGGAAGGAATGATAATGTGCAGAGATTGTATATTACAGCATGTATACTGTTGAGCCAAATAATTAATAATATTTTAGTGACACTTAACCCTTTATTTACCGAATCGGCCACATCCGCCCATGTAATTTACGAATAAGGCATTTGAAAAAAAATGATAAATTTAAAGTAATTTGTATATTTTTTATACTTACCAATGGCCCAGACTTAGCTGGTGCAAACTCATTAATTTCCAGGGCCAAACACAAATTTTGAACCCCCCCCCCCCCCCAATCCCCCAAATTTGCATACAAAACCGAAAAAGATGAGTCCTAACTGGTCATCCATACTTTTGCGCAGTAACCAGGAAGTGACTGAAATTGGCGCTAACATCATTCTTCCTAGTTATGCCTGCTAAATGTTATACATATCTATCAGCAGGGAGGTATGAGTTCCCAACTCATGGGAGGGCCATCCCTGTCTGGGCCATAGGTAAGTATAAAAAATATACATATTACTTGAAAATTTATCATATTTTTATACTAATAACCAATGGCCCAGACTTAGCTGAATCGGAAAAATGCTGGAGGGCCTAGGACTTTAGAAGATTGTGGTATCTCAATTACTGCATAACAAAAATAGCTCCTGCAGGAAAATAGGAGAAGACATAGGAATTACTCATGTCTATATCTTTTTCCCAATAAAAAAAGAGAATGACATGATACCCAATATATTCTGGAGTAAGACATAATAATTTCTCCATTTAATGCCAGCATAATCCTTATGCTAATTCGGTGAAGGGAACCAATTATAAGGAATTCCAGAGAAAGAGATGCCTTATACTCATTAAAAGTGTCCAAAGATTGTATATGAATGCTCGTATGACACGCAACATATACAAATGCTTCCCACTGGGCTACACTTTAAAAGCAATACATGAATGAAACATAATTGTTGCTTCACAACGAGCTACACATTAAAACCACCCAGCACAGACACTGGACTACTGACACTGCTTTTCACTATAAAGCCAATTGATATAAAGGGAAAAACTGCACCCCCAACCCCCCTTCCCTCCTTCCCCTTGTTCTGAAGGAGATTCCAGAACGGAGAAGGCAGCGGAATTGTGTCAGTGCTCGAGCAGACTGCCTAAGACATCACCGAGAAGTATAATTAATGGACGACATTTTGTTCGACAGAAAGAGGACCCAAGGACCTCAGGTCACCAGAGATAGACTCTAAATTTCTGAGATAGAACTTTGTAAATGATGACAGTTGCATCCAGTAGGCTGCCTTCATTAAATCAGAAATAGCAATACTATCTGAATAAGCCCAAGAAGAAGACAGGCCCTAACCTCATGCGCTGAAATCTTATTGATAGAACGTTGATCCGCCGATAGGTTCTCTTAAGCAATTCTTACTGCCAATTAAATCCATCTGGCGACTGAATGAAAAGAAATATCTTTTCTGTTAGGTATAAGTGAAAGGAAAAACCTCTTTCTTCCTTTTCGAATTAAGCTAGATCTACGTTTAGATATGCACATCGCTCTCACTGAACACAACAGTGGTCTGCGGCTGTCCGAGGACGGTAAGGCCTTAATGACAATAGGTTCTGGCCGCTTATCTGGAATCTGAATCTTAGCCAAGAATCCCACTTCCGTAGTAAGAGTAATAGTATTACCCACACTACGGTAATGGGAATCTTCGACAGACAAAGCATGGAGTTCACTAACTCGTCTGGCAGAAGTAAAGTCTAAGAGAAAAGCCATTTTATTGTAACAGGAGTGGGGTGAACGACTCCCCAGGGGCTAGAACCCTGGCCGAAATCTCCCTGTTGTTCTACAGATTCGTGAGGAGCTGGGTCAACTAGCAAACCATGGATAAAATACAACTCAACTCCAGAGGCAGAATAATCATTAAGTTATGTGTTGTGGTCTGGATGAATTCACAATAAAATAGAAAAACAGTTTATACGTGGTTTATTAAGAAGCCAAAAAATAGTGTGATATGAAATGGACATGATTGTGAATGATGGGTCAAAAACCACGGGCCCACTACACTTTCAACCAAAAGGGGTTTAACTTCCACCCAACATGTGTTCAGTAAATGTGGATGGTTCCCATGGAACTCGGACCTGGAGAGAATCACTCTCAGAAACAGTGATTCTCACCAGGACCGAGCTGAACGGGTCCCAACATGACGGTACCCATTACGGTTAACCTTTTTTACAGGCTACAAAGTGTCCCCATAACTAACCACAACAGGCAGTTGTGCTGGCGCAGCTGAATTAGAGCTTTAATGCCAAGCTGTGGGTGGCAAATTATGAGCGAGACCGCTCTTATATAGGATAATTTCGCGGGGAAAGATTTCGAATACTGGAATCTGATTGATCCCTCGCTTTCACATCTACGAATGAAACAACAGCACAATGCACTACGGTGTGAACCAATAAGGTACATCGATTCATTTTAAACATGGAAATGACGTGAAGCCAACAAAAATAGAATTACATCTCTATTATGAACAGACGAATTATAACAGAGTAATTTAGAACTTCTATTGCATATTATATTTCAACTGCTGTTACCAAATCCGTTACATTATAAGTGAAGAATTTAAATTCTACATCATCTAACAGCTCAAAAGGAGCTTCTTGAAGCTTCAAAAGAACACAAGCCAAATTCCACTTAGGAAATATGGAACAAAATTTGTCATACTTTGACTGCTGCAAGCAGCTATAGAAAAAATTCAGAGCTCAAGCAATTAAAAATGGAGTAAATCGCCACCTTAAGTTACCAAATTCTGAAAAATTGGAGTTTTTTTGGAAGGTACCTACTTTTTATGCAACCAGAATGGGATAGAGTTAAACTTTACAACCAAACTTACAACAGCAAATATGCTTGGTAGTCAATTGTGAATACGTACATGAAAAGTTTTTGAAATTAACACTTTCCAAAATGATAGAAAAAAGCAACCAAAGATGGCTAATTTTGGCATTTTCAAACGGTACTCTTATTCTCGCCCTCATTGTGCTTGAGGGTTAAATCTGAGATTAAGAAGTAAACAGTAACTTTCTTCCACAATCATTGTTGCATCAAGCCATATCAAAATAATTGTTACAACTACTTTGTAATTAGAGAAATTTGCCCTTGAAGTTGGCGAAAATAACAATTATTCCAACAGTACCCTTATGGGAAGTCTCAAATCTGCCAAGGGTTAAACTTTTAATAATAACATATAGAACAAAATTTGTCATACTTTGACTGATGCAAGCAGCTACAGAAAACATTCAGAGCTCAAGCAATTAAAAATGGAGTAAATCGCCTCCTAAACTTACCAAATTCTGAAAAAATTGGAGTTTTTTTGGACGGTACCTACTTTTATGCAAACAGAATGGGATTGGGTTAAACTTTACAACCAAACTTACAACAGCAAATATGCTCGGTAGTCACCTGTGAATGCGTACATGAAAAGTGTTTGAAATTAACCCTTTCCAAAATGACAGTAAAAGCAACGAAAGTTGGCTAATTTTGGCATATTCAAACGGCACTCTTATCCTTGCCCTCATTATGCTTGAGGGTTAAATCTGAGATTAAAAAGTAAACAGTAACTTTATTCCGCAATCATTGTTGCATCTATCCAAACCAAAATAATTGTTACAACAACCTTGGTATTAGAGAAATTTGCCCTTGAAGTTGGTCAATTTTGAAGAAAAAGTTGAAAAAATTTATAGTAATTTATATATTTTTTATACTTACCAATGACCCAGACATAGCTGGTGCTAACTCTTAAAAATCTAGTGCCAAACACAAATTTTGCCCCCCAATCCCCAAAATTTGCATCTAAAACCAAAGAAATCATGTCCTGAATGGCCCTCCATACTTCGCCTCTACTGCACATGCGCAGTGTCAAGGAGGTCCCGAAATTGGCGCCATTTATCATTCTTACAATCAGTGCCTGGTCAGCGCTATGTACTCAGCGGGGAGGTAAGAGTTCCCAACTCCTGGGAGGGCCATCCCCATCTGGGTCATTGGTAAGTATAAAAAATATATAAATTACTATAAATTTTTTAACATTTTTATACTGTACCAATGACCCAGACATAGCTGAATAGTAAAAAGGCTGGAGGGCCTAGGACATATAGGAAAATCCAATAAGCTCAACTATATAAAACCGAGTCATCCCCTCGAGGAGAAAAGGAGTATTTGGCTTTACATGTATCTTTCTTATTTATGATAAATTAGAAAGACACAACACCCTCCATAATTGAGCATCATAACATTCATGTTCTCTATTAACATCCAGTATAATCCTTATACTAATTATTTTTAAAGTAAGCCAATAAATAAAGTTAGTCCAGAGAATTGGGACTCTTTATACTCTTTTAAAAGTGTTCAAGGATTGTATATTAACGCCCGTTTGACCCGTGACATATTCAAATGCTACACTTTAAAAATATGACATGAATGAATTTTTTAAACATTAACTTTTCACTTTAAAACCATCCCGGTAACAACTCAGAATTACTGACTCCGGAGGAGGTATCCCCTTGTTTTCACTATAAAACAGGTGACCCAAGGGAACACCCTCCCCCCCCCTCTTCCCCTTTCCCTGGGTCAAATAGCCCAGAGTGAAGAGGGCAAAAGGACGGAGTCACTGCGTGATCAGAAAGCCTACATAACTATAGTTGCAACTGTTTAGTGAACGACATTCTGGGCAGCAGATAATGGACCTAAACAATGCAGGTCTCCAGAAATGCTTCACACCGAGCTACACTTTAAAAATATGACATGAATGAATTTTTAACATTAATTTTACACTTTAAAACCATCCCGGTAACGACTCAGAATTACTGACTCCGGAGGAGGAATCCCCTTGCTTTTCACTATAAAGCAGGTGACCGAAGGGAACACCCTCCCCCCCCCCTTCCCCTTGCCCTGGGTCAAATAGCCCAGAGCGAAGAGGGCAGCAGGACGGAGTCACTGCCGGAACAGAAAGCCTGCATAACTATAGTTGCAACTGTTTAGTGGACGACATTCTGAGCAACAGATAACGGACCTAAACAATGCAGGTCTCCAGAAATGGACTCAATATTTCTGAGATAAAAATTTGTGAATGTGGATGGCTGAGACCAATATGCAGCCTTCATTAAATCTGTAATAGCAACACTATTTGCATAAGCCCAAGATGTAGAAAGAGCTCTTACTTCATGAGCCGAAATCTTAAGCACAGACTGCTGAGTTGAAGATAGATTATCATAAGCAGTACAGACAGTTAATTGAATCCATCTAGCAATAGAATGGACCGTAATGTCCTTTCTATTAGGCATCAGAGACAGAAGAAGCTTTTACGTCCCTTGCTGATAAACTGAGATCTTATTTATAAATACATAAAGCTCTAACCGGACAGAGTAAAGGCCTATGCCCGTCTGAAGACGGAGGGCCTTAATAACAATAGGTTCCAGATATTTATTAGGAGCCTGATTCTTAGACAAAAATCCAACATTAGTAGTAAAGGTAATAGTGTTCCCGACACTACGATAGTGAGAATCGTCCACCGATAGTGCATGAAGCTCACTGACTATTCAAGCAGAAGAGAAAGCTAAGAGAAATGCTGTCTCATAAGACCAGAATTTGAAATCTACTGTCTCAAGAGGCTCAAATGGTTTTCTTTTAGTTTAAGAAGAACCCAAGCTAAATTCCATTTAGGAATAAATCTAAGGGTTCTAGGTCTATTTATCGAAACGTTTCTAACCAATTTAGATAAAGAGACATTAGATCCAATTGTAAACTGTCATGGTGTGCATAGGTATCAGATAACATAGACTTATAACCTTTAATAGTAACAGGCTGCAGTTGATCTCGTCAAACAAGTATACTAGAAAGTTTGCAATGTCTGGTATGGAGGGATCAAAAATATCAACATAATTATCCCTACACCAACGACGAAAGACCTTCCACTTTAGGTGCATAGTAGAGTGAAGAGGAGGTCCTCCTACAGTTAGAAATCGCGTCCACTGCTCGTCCTGTACAATGCTTGGCGTGCAAGAAGGACTGCACAACGGAATACGTGAAGGCTGAGACCTTGCGGGTTGTGATGAAGTTGACACGATTTCCCCTGCGAAAGAAGATCCTCTCGTGGAGGAAGTTTTCGCGGTAAGTCCCACAGCAGACACCCGAGTAGATTTATCCACGGTCTCTGTGGAGACAGAGATGCTACCAACAGAATTGTATTGTGATTGTTTTATCTTTAGCAATATTTGCTGAATCAACGGCGCTGGAGGATACGCATATCCTATCATTCCGTCCCACGAGATCGATAGAACGTCTACTGCATATGCTCGGGGATCTGGACATGGTGACACATACGTCTGCAATTGATTGTTGAGTTGTGTCGCAAATAAGTCTATCATTGGCCGCTCCCATTGGTAGCAAATCTGATTGAATACCTGTTTGTTGAGAGTCCATTCTGACGGCAACAAGCGACCCTTCCATGAAAGGGAGTCTGCTAATACATTCAGACGACCCGGAATATGACGGACCGAAAGCAGAACTTGGTGTTCTAGAACAAACAAAAGGATTCTTTCCGTTAAATTGAATAACGGAACGGAATGAGTGCCTCCCTGGTTCCGGATATAAGCAACTACTGTCGTATTGTCGGACAGGATTTGGACATGCACTTTCTGAATAATGTTCATCCAATGACGTAGTGCAAGCCAAATTGACATCATTTCTTGGATGTTTATGTGCTTGCCTTGAAACTGCGGAACCCAAAGACCCTGGCACTTCGAATCCGTTGGGATCAATGTTGTACCCCAACCTGTTTGAATGGCATCCGTCATAATCGTAAAACTCGGGTCCGGCAACTGCAGTGGAACTCCCTGAGTCAACCACTGAATGTTTGCCCAAGTCTGAATCTCTTGTTACACTTGAGTGACAAGAGAACGTCTATATCGAGCAATTCATAGATTGCTGAAAGGTTGCCGTCAAAGAGAAGCTTCTCCGAGACAGAAGCGACTCTGAGAGAGTTCTTCACCTTACTATCCACGCACGTGGATGTAGCTAGGGCTGCGTCACGTCTAACCAACTCCAGGTTTGCCACTGAAGGGCGGAGTTATACGTGGAAAAGCTACTGCCCTTGAAAGAAATCTCATTGAGGATCATATCCTGGAATTCTTTCCCTTGAAGACGTAATGATAACGCCTTAGTAAGGTGGTCGGCGTATGATAAAGCGTCTAAGTTAAGTCTGTTAGACATTATAGTCATTTCCAACGTCGTGGTTGGAATTGACATAGACGGCAATATAGACAATTCCAAGTCTTCAGCCTCGTCGGCTAGATGCAGAGGAACTCTCGGTATGCCCTGTCCTGCCGTTTCGAATTTATTCCTTGAATTGATGAAAGGCAGATTTAGAGCATTTGCGGACAAGAAACCAGCCTTGCCTGTTTTGGTAGCAAGCTTATAAATAGTGTCGTTCAATAATTCGAATGTTCTTGTGACATTATTGGACTGTGTCGGAAACTCAGGGACGATGTCCCTGAACCGATCAAAAAAAAAATTCTGTGTCCAATAACGCTATTAATCTCTTATCCAGCATCGCAGCATTCTAGTCCGACAGAACAACCTCTGGAAGATAATGCCGGAACAAATCTATGGCAGCTTCTGTTGTTCCGAAAGGGAAAGCTCGAAATCCTCCAAATCCCTTTCGCCATCCTGTCGGACCCTATGAAGTGCTCGGTCGTCCGTACCTGATGCTTCAGCGGAGCGTACCGATCCAGCTTCGTCGGATTATTCCTGATCCGACAGAGATTCTGTCGTTTGCTGGGATGCTGCGATAAGTTGTGCTATTTTGGATAGCACGTCCGTCACTGAGGCTTGTGGAGAAGCGGTCTTACGTTGCTTTGCCACTGGAAGCTCCGTGTACGTTGACCCGTGCATACTTCTATTATGCGAGCGTCCGGAGTCTACAGGCCTCGTGTCCCTTGGCTACCGGATGGCGTGACCTGTTCGCCGTGGAATCCCTGATTGGCGAAGCTGGCTGGATATTCGTGGTCACGTAGCCAAGGTGCGGTCGTGTGCGCTGCCGTGAGGGTGAGGAAGCCTTATCGACAGTCTCTCGGACTGTCTATATAACGGAGCGTCCCGAGTGGCGGACATATGCTCCGAATGCGAAACGTTTGTACCACAACATCTGGTCCCAGATGTTGTTGTACGAGAGAGGGACCTCTCTCGCTCGCAGCCCGTATGGACCTGGACGAGCTAGGAACCGGACTAATAGGCTTCCTCCGATCTCTCCTCTGATCCGTCATCACTGGGTGTGCACTTTGTCTTATTATAGTGCTCGCATCACCCAAATCTCCTTCCTGGACCGCAACGGACGAACCCGGCCACCGAACCATTCGATGAATGGACGCTACACCGGGCGAGCTAGCGGATGTCAACGCCGACGATCCTACTAGGGACCTCTTGGGCGATTGACGTATTTCCATGAGCACTTATTGCCGCTAGCTCTTCATTTAACTATGACGACGGAGGCACACTTTTGGAAGACATCACGGTAACTTTTGCGAACAAGAAACCAGACTTGCTTGTTTAATAGCAAGCATATATATAACGTCATTCAATAATTCGAAAGTTCCTGTGACATTATTGGACTGTGTCGGAAACTCAGGGACGATGTCCCTGAACCGATCAAAAAATTCTTGTGTCCAAAGACGCTATCAGTCTCTTATCCGGCATCGCAGCATTCTGGTCCGACGAAACAACCTCTGGAAGATAATGCTGGATGAAATGTACGGCAGCTTATGTTGTTCCGAAAGGGAAAGCTCGAAATCCCTTTCGCCATCCTGTCGGACCCTATGAAGTTTTCGGACGTCCATACCTGATGCTTCAGCGGAGCGTACCGACCCAGCGTCGTCGGATATTACCTGATCCGACAGAGATTCTGTCGTTGCTGGGATGCTGCGATAAGTTGTGCTATTTGGGATAGCACATCCATCACTGAGGCCTGTGGAGTAGCGGTCTTACGATGCTTTGCTGCTGGAAGCTCCGTGTACGTTGACTCCTGCATACTTTTCTTATGCGAACGTCCGGAGTCTACAGGCCTCGTGTCCCTGGCTACCGGATGGCGTGACCTGGTCGCCATGGATTCTCTGATTGGCGAAGCTGGCTGGATATCCGAGGTTACGTAGCCAAGGTGTGGTCGTGTGCGCTGCCGTGAGGATGAGGAAGCCTTATTGACAGTCTCTCCGGACTGTCTATATAACGGAGCGTCCCGAGCGGCGGACGTATGCTCCGAATGCGAAACGTTTTGTACCACAACATCTGGTCCCAGATGTTGTTGTACGAGAGAGGGGCCTCTCTCGCTCGCAGCCCGGATAGACCTGGACGAGCTAGGAACCGGACTAATAGGCTTCCTCCGTTCTCTCCTCTGATCTGCAATCACTGGGTGTGCACTTAGTTGATTTATAGTGCTCGCATCACCCAAAACTCCTTTCTGGACCGCAACGGATGAACCCGGCTGCCGAACCATTCGATGAATGGATGCTACACCGGGTGAGCTAGCGGACGTCAACGCCGCCGATCCTACTAGGGACCTCTTAGGCAATTGACGTATTTCCATGAGCACTTTGCCGCTAGTTCTTCATTTAATTGTGAAGACGGAGGCACACTTTTGGAAGACATCACGGATAAATCACCCTGTTCTTGTTCGTCTGAAATAGAGATTGATAAACTAGAGTGACCCTGCGGAGAAAGGACCGGCATGGCCATTTCCCCGCTAACATACCGTGACACACGCTTCCCATGTTTGTCATCCCAATTGACACATACTGAACAGGAGTTATTGCAAGTACAGTGACTACAATTAATACAATGATTATGAAAGTCAGAGGAAGATTTCCTCTTATTACAATTGAACAATATCCTTTCATTGTGAAAAGAATACAAAAAGTCCTAGTACTCGCACCAACCCCTGAAAACAAAGATACCTAATAACATGATCCATTAACATAGAAAAAATAATTGAAATCAAAAAAAAATTTTTTTGAAAAAAGATTTTTTCAGAAAAGCCCAAGTTTCTGAAAAGTAACGTTGAGCCCCAATGGATCCCAAGCCTAAGTGTGGACAAAAATTTTAAAAATATTTTAAAAAATCAATGCAACACTTACGAATAATAATAAAGTATCTTGTTATGATTAAACTAACACAAAGACAAGAAATCCCCCCTCCACAGAGACTGTTGTCAATGTAAACAAGAAGTGTAAAAACACCAGAAACATGACTCCAGGCACTGATAACTATGGCCCGAAATCAGTTACCAATAATACACCATCTGATGCAAAACAGAGACTTCCAGGGAAGAAACTGCAGAACATCAGATGGTAGATGCAGAACACTACGCCTAAACACCCATGGGTGAGGATGTAAACATGGGGAAAAGAACAGAATTCATTCTGTTATCCAGCTACAACTCCCAAGAAATTTTAGTAATAATATTACAGAAAAATGCCAAAAGCATGGAAGAATAGCAAGGGGGGACTTAAAGGAAAGGGAGAGAGGAAACACTGAACAAGCAGTGTAACTTTATAACAAGAATGACAACAACAGGCCCATGCCTCGATAATAGGTAACTTAACATAATTTCATAAAAAAAAATTAAGTTACAGCCCTGATTATTTTCTGTCACTCATTTTTCCTCTCCTCCTTCTATTTCCTCTTTAGATCCACCATTTCTCTAATATTTATGTGTCTGGCATCATTTAAACTGAGATTTACAAGCACAAAGATCAGTCAGATGTGAACTGATGAAGGGCCAAACAAAGAATGATAAATGGCGACAATTTCGGGACCTCCTTGACACTGCGCATGCACAGTAGAGGCGAAGTATGGAGGGCCATTCAGGACATGATTTCTTTGGTTTTAGATGCAAATTTTGGGGATTGGGGGGCAAAATTTGTGTTTGGCCCTAGATTTTTAAGACTTAGCACCAGCTATGTCTGGGTCATTGGTACAGTATAAAAATATCTATATTCATGTCATTTTTGGCCAGTGGGGGTTAAAGTTGAAAGATTTGAGTGGTGATTGTGGTATGTCATAATATGCTGTAAATGTGTGGAAAATTTGAGCGAAATAACTGTAAACAATTTTGAGACATTCGAAAAATGGTGAAATTTTGAAGGTTTTGGCAGAATATTTTGAAAATACGCGTTTTCACAGATATGACGATACCGCATTTCACTAGATTTTATGCCATTACATAAGTGTGCCAAATTTGGTCAAAATCATACAACCTGTTTTCGAGCAGTTCAACAGACAAAATTCAGGGAGGAAAAAAAAAAATCAAAATCAAAAAAAAGAGAGAATTGTAATTTGTTGGACAAATTACGGGCTTTCCCAACTTTTTAATGTGAAAAGGCAAACTGTATTGTACACAAAACTATCGATCAGTTCTGAAAACAGAAAATTTAGTGGGAATCAAAGTTTTTGTGATGCTACTGGTTTTTATGCAGCCAAAACAGATATTTGAGATACAGCAGGACACCAAAATATTTAACACAAAATTTGCTCTTCAATAATTACAGACTTAACTGTATTGTACACAAAACTATCGATCAGTTCTGAAAACAGAAAATTTAGTGGAAATCAAAGTTTTTGTGATGCTACTAGTTTTTATGCAGCCAAAACAGATATTTGAGATACAGCAGGACACCAAAACATTTAACACAAAATTTGCTCTTCAATAATTACAGACTTAACTGTATTGTACACAAAACTATCGATCAGTTCTGAAAACAGAAAATTTAGTGGAAATCAAAGTTTTTGTGATGCTACTAGTTTTTATGCAGCCAAAACAGATATTTGAGATACAGCAGGACACCAAAACATTTAACACAAAATTTGCTCTTCAATAATTACAGAATATTTTCATAGAAAGCAAAACAAGCAATGTCCTTTGTGCTTTGGAAAAAATTAGTACATATGAATTATGGGCATACAGGCCGAGGTTTCATGAAGGACTGTGCCTCAACCCACCACTGAGTCAGAAAGGAGCCGATTTTTTGGCCAATATGCCAGAAAACTTCGGACAATTTAGTTGCCAGAAATGACCACAAAACATTTTGGTTTTCCACACAAAATGTTCTTTTCCTATCTCATCACTTAGAAGTAGCAAGTAAACTGACCATTATACTGTACAAGTTGATTCAGTGGAGCCATATCCGCGTTAATATTATTCATTTAAAATCACACAAGTACACATAAAGAGCTCTATTACTGCATATTACGGGAGCATGGTGGCTCACAAGGTAGAGATGATTGTTGCAATCCAAGAAGTCCTTGGTTCGAATCCCGCCTGTGGCAACCACATTGTGTCCTTGAGCAAGACACTTCATCCCAATTTAATTTCCCACGTGGGGAGGGGGGGGGGGCATGATGGCGATGTGTACTAAGGGTACTTTGAGGGTGCACTTGTCTTCAACCAATGCTAACCCTGCTTTTGTGGAGTTAGTATGTTGGGGAGTCTGAGTCGCTTGCCATTGCTCAGTGGTTCTCTCCAGGTACTCAATGGGAGGGAGACCCCCCCCCCCACATTTGGCATTTCCTCCTGAGATTCAACTTTTTTCGGGCTAAAAGGGTTCATACCCCCCCCCTGAAAAGTTAAAAAATTTATAGTAATTTATATATTTTTTATACTTACCAATGACCCAGACATAGCTGGTGCTAACTCTTAAAAATCTAGGGCCAAACACAAATTTTGCCCCCCAATCCCCAAAATTTGCATCTAAAACCAAAGAAATCATGTCCTGAAGGTCCTCCATACTTTGCCTCCACTGCGCATGCGTAGTGTCAAGGAGGTCCTGAAATTGGCGCCAATTATCATTCTTACAAGCAGTGCCTGGTCAGCGCTATGTAATCAGCGGGGAGGTATGAGTTCCCAACTCCTGGGAGGGCCATCCCCGTCTGGGTCATTGGTAAGTATAAAAAATATATAAATTACTATAAATTTTTTAACATTTTTATACTGTACCAATGACCCAGACATAGCTGAATAGTAAAACGGCTGGAGGGCCTAGGACATAGAGGAAAATCCAATAAGCTCAACTATATAAATAGAGTCATCCCCTCGAGGAGAAAAGGAGTATTAGGCTTTACATGTATCTTTCTTATTTTATGATAAATTAGAAAGACACAACACCCTCCATAATTGAGCATCATAACACTCATGTTCTCTATTGACATCCAGTATAACCCCTTATACTAATTATTTTTAAAGTAAGCCAATAAATAAAGTTAGTCCAGAGAATTGAGACTCTTTATACTCTTTTAAAAGTGTCCGAGGATTGTATATTAATGCCCGTTTGACACGTGACATATACAAATGCTTCACACCGAGCTACACTTTAAAAATATGACATGAATGAATTTTTAACATTAATTTTACACTTTAAAACCATCCCGGTAACGACTCAGAATTACTGACTCCGGAGGAGGAATCCCCTTGCTTTTCACTATAAAGCAGGTGACCGAAGGGAACACCCTCCCCACCCCCTTCCCCTTGCCCTGGGTCAAATAGCCCAGAGCGAAGAGGGCAGCAGGACGGAGTCACTGCCGGAACAGAAAGCCTGCATAACTATAGTTGCAACTGTTTAGTGGACGACATTCTGAGCAACAGATAACGGACCTAAACAATGCAGGTCTCCAGAAATGGACTCAATATTTCTGAGATAAAAATTCGTGAATGTGGATGGCTGAGACCAATATGCAGCCTTCATTAAATCTGTAATAGCAACACTATTTGCGTAAGCCCAAGATGTAGAAAGAGCTCTTACTTCATGAGCCGAAATCTTAAGCATAGACTGCTGAGTTGAAGAAAGATTATCATAAGCAGTACGGATAGTTAATTGAATCCATCTAGCAATAGAATGGACCGAAATGTCCCTTCTATTAGGCATCAGAGACAGAAAGAAGCGTTTTCGTCCCTTTCTGATAAACTGAGATCTTTGTTTATAAATACGTAAAGCTCTAACCGGACAGAGACAGGTTCCGGATATTTATTAGGAGCCTGATTCTTAGCTAAAAATCCAACATTAGTAGTAAAGGTAATAGTGTTCCCGACACTACGATAGTGAGAATCGTCCACCGATAGTGCATGAAGCCCACTGACTCTTCTAGCAGAAGAGAAAGCTAAGAGAAATGCTGTCTTATAAGACCAGAATTTGAACTCTACTGTCCCAAGAGGCTCAAATGGCTTTTTCAGTTTAAGAAGAACCCAAGCTAAATTCCATTTAGGAATTAATCTAAGAGTTCTGGGTCTATTTATCAAAAAGTTTCTAACTAATTTAGATAAGGAGACATTAGATCCAATTTGTAAACTATCATGGTGTGCATAGGTATCAGATAATATAGACCTATAACCTTTAATAGTAACAGGCTGCAGTTTGATCTCGTCAAACAAGTATACTAGAAAGTTTGCAATGTCTGGTATGGAGGGATCAAAAATATCAACAGAATGAGCCCTACACCAACGACGAAAGACCTTCCACTTAGCCGCATAGTTTAGCGAAGAGGAGGTCCTCCTACAGTTAGAAATCGCGTCCACTGCTCGTCCTGTAAAATGCTTGCCGTGCAAGAAGGACCGCACAATGGAAATACGTGAAGGTTGAGACCTTGCGGGTTGTGATGAAGTTGACGCGACTTCCCCTGCGAAAGAAGATCCTCTCGAAGAGGAAGTTTTCACGGTAAGTCCCACAGCAGACACCTGAGTAGATTTATCCACGGTCTCTGTGGAGACAGAGATGCTACCAACAGAATTTTGCATTGTGATTGTTTTATCTTTAGCAACATTTGCTGAATCAACGGCGCTGGAGGATATGCATATCCTATCATTCCATCCCACGAGATCGATAGAGCGTCTACTGCAAATGCTTGGGGATCCGGACATGGTGACACATACGTCTGCAACTGATTGTTGAGTTGTGTCGCAAATAAGTCTATCATTGGCCGTTCCCATTGGTAGCAAATCTGATTGAATACCTGTTTGTTGAGAGTCCATTCTGACGGCAACAAGCGACCCTTCCGTGAAAGGGAGTCTGCTAATACATTCAGACGACCCGGAATATGACGGACCGAAAGTAGAACTTGGTGTTCTAGAACAAACAGAAGGATTCTTTCCGTTAAATTGAATAATGGAACGGAATGAGTGCCTCCCTGGTTCCGGATATACGCTACTACTGTCGTATTGTTGGACAGGATTTGGACATGTGCTTTCTGAATAATGTTCATCCAATGACGTAATGCAAGCCAAATTGACATCATTTCCTTGATGTTTATGTGCTTGCCTAGAAACTGCGGATCCCAAAGACCCTGGCACTTCGAATCCGTTGGGATCAATGTTGCACCCCAACCTGTTTGACTGGCATCCATCATAATCGTAAAACTCGGAACCGGTAACTGCAGTGGAACTCCCGGAGTCAACCACTGAATGCTTGCCCAAGTCTGAATTTCTTGTTTCACTTGATTTGACAAGAGAATGTCTATATCGAGCGAATGAATCTTTACACTCCAATTCTGAGTCAAGAAAATTTGGAGAGGACGAGTGCGTAACCGCCCCATCGGAATGAGATCCGCAGCGGCTCCGCACAGACCTATCAGTCTCATAAACTCCCTCGCTGTGACTTTGTCTGAGTGAAGACAATAGCGAGCGTAACAACTGATTAATTTCGCTCTGGTTAACGGCAGACGAACGAGATCGTTGTGCGTCTCGAAGCTCATTCCCAGATGAACGAATGACTTGGACGGCACCAGATCCGACTTCTCCTCGTTTATTATAAAACCGAGACGTCGGAGTAATAGAAGCAGATTCTGCACATCGTTCTGAAGCGTTAACTCGTTGCCATACCTCTGAAGAATGTCGTCCAGGTAGGCCGACGTTACCGCAGACGAATGAGCTTGGAAATGTATCATTACCGAGTTCATTATTCGAGTGAAAGCCCAGGGCGCTAGGTTCAAACCGAAGCATATCGCCCGGAATTGATATACAACTCCTAGGACTGCGAAGCGTAGATACTTTCTGAATGTCGGATGTACCATCATGTGAAAGTACGCATCTTTGAGATCTATGCTTGTGGCATAGTCGTTCACCTGAATACTCGCTCTTACTGATCGAATCGTCTCCATATAGAACTTCGGAGCGATGATCAGCTTGTTTATCCAGCTCAGATCTATGACTGGACGGAACGAGCCGTCTGGTTTCGGAACCAGAAACAGATGGCTGTAGAAACCCAGTGATTCCTGGTCTTCTACGACCTCTACCGCGTTCTTCGTCAGAAGAGACTGTACTTCTGATAAAAGAGCATCTCTTTTCTGCGGATTTGACGGAAGCTGAGTCCATTTTGGACTTCGAGTTAATGGAGGCTTTCGTTTGAAGGATATTCTTAGTCCTTCCGAAATTACCCCTCGGACCCAGGGGTCGTCCGTAATCGACGCCCACTCGTTTATAAAACTTGATAATCTTCCGCCTACCGGAACACGATAGAGGTTCAAACCATCACCTCCTGGACCTGCGAGGCCTGCGGAAGGAGAAACTACATCCTCCATGACCCACACCTCGTCCTGTCGACCTCGGAACGTCTGACCGGTTGTCTCGGTCAGAATAACGTCCCGTACGTGAGTCGCTGCTTTGACGGTCTCTAGAATAAGACCTAGAGGACATATAAGAACCTCTATAGGAACCTCTCTTGGGCGTACTTGTCCCAGAAGTGCCTGTCTTACTCTTTTCTGCCGTATCCGACTTTTTGGAAGCGGATTTGAATAGCAGAGAATCCGAAGCTTTCTTTGTTATCTTATCATAGATTGCTGAAAGCTTGCCGTCGAAGAGAAGCTCTCCGGAGACCGAAGCGACTCTGAGAGAGTTCTTCACCTTACTATCCACGCGCGTGGATGTAGCTAGGGCTGCATCACGTCTGACCAACTCCAGATTAGCCACTGAAAGGGCGGAGTTATACGTGGAATAAGCTACTGCCCTTGAAAGAAGTCTTAATGAGGATTGTATATCCTGGAATTCTTTCCCTTGAAGACGCAATGATAACGCCTTAGTAAGGTGGTCTGCGTATGATAAAGCATCTAAGCTAGCTCTGTTAGACATTATTGTCGTTTCCAAGGTCGCGGTTGGAATAGACATAGACGACGGTAAAGACAATTCCAAGTCTTCCGCCTCGTCGTCTAGACGCAGAGGAACTCTCGGTATGCCCTGTCCTGCCGTTTCGAATTTATTCCTTGAATTGATGAAAGGCAGATTGAGAGCACTAGCGGACAAGAAACCAGCCTTGCCTGTTTTGGTAGCAAGCTTATAGATAGCGTCGTTCAATAATTCGAAAGTTCCTGTGACATTATTGGACTGTGTCGGAAACTCAGGGACGATGTCTCTGAACCAATCAAAAAATTCTGTGTCCAATGACGCTATCAGTCTCTTATCCGGCATCGCAGCATTCTGGCCCGACGGAACAACTTGTGGAAGGTAATGCCGGATGAAATCTACGGCAGCTTTATATTGTTCTGAAAGGGATAGCTCCAAATCCTCGGAATCCCTTTGGCCATCCTGTCGGACCCCATGATGTTCTCGGTCGTCCGTAGCTGATGCATCAGCGGAGCGTACCGACCCAGCATCGTCGGATAATTCTTGACCCGACAGAGATTCTGTCGTTTGCTGGGATGCTGCGATAATTTGTGCTATTTGGGATAGCATGTCCGTCACTGAGGCCTGTGGAGTAGCGGTCTTACGTTGCTTAGCCGCTGGAAGCTCCGTGTACACTGACTCCTGCATACTTCTCTTATGCGAACATCTGGAGTCTACAGGCCTTGTGTCCCTGGCTACCGGATGGCGTGACCTAGTCGCCGTGGAATCCCTGATTGGCAAAGCTGGCTGGATATCCGTGGTCACGTAGCCAAGGTGCGGTCGTGTGCGCTGCCGAGAGGATGAGGAAGCCTTCTGGACAGTCTCTCCAGACTGTCTATATAACGGAGCATCCCGAGCGGCAGACGTATGCTCCGAATGCGAAACATTTTGTACCACAACATCTGGTCCCAGATGTTGTTGTACGAGAGAGGGGCCTCTCTCGCTCGCAGCCCGGATGGACCTGGACGAGGTAGGAACCGGACTAATAGGCTTCCTCCGTTCTCTCCTCTGATCCGCCGTCACTGGGTGTGCACCTTGTTTATTTATAGTGCTCGCATCACCCCAATCTCCTTCCTGGACCGCAACGGACGAACCCGGCTGCCGAACCATTCGATGAATGGATGCTACACCGAGCGAGCTAGCGGACGACAATGCCGTCGATCCTACTAGGGACCTCATAGGCAATTGACGTATTTCCATGAGCACTTTTGCCGCTAGCTCTTTTGGAAGACATCACAGAAACATCACCCTGTTCTTGTTCCTCTGAAATAGAGATTGATAAACTAGAGTGACCCTGCGGAGAAAGGACCGACATGGCCTTTTCCCCGCTAACAACATACCGTGACACACGTTTCCAATGTTTGTCATCCCAATTGACACATACTGAACAGGAGGAAGTGCAAGTACACTGACTACAATTAATACAATGATCATGAAAGTCAGAGGAAGATTTCCTCTTATTACAATTTGAACAATATCCTTTCATAGTGAAAGGAATACAAAAAGTCCTAGTACTCGCACCAACCCCTGAAAACAAAGATACATAATAACATGATCCATTAACATAGAAAAAATAATTGAAATCAAAAAAATTTTTTGAAAAAATATTTTTTCACAAAAGCCCAAGTTTCTGAAAAGTAACATTGAGCCCCAATGGATCCCAAGCCTAAGTGTGGACAAAAATTTTTTAAAATATTTTAAAAAATTAATGCAACACTTACGAATAATAATAATGTATCATGTAATGATTAAACTAATTCAAAGGCAAGAAATCCCCCTCAACAGAGACTGTTGTCAATGTAAACAAGAAGTGTATAAACACCAGAAACATGACTCCAGGCACTGATAACCCTGGCCCGAAATCAGTTACCAATAATACACTATCTGATGCAAAACAGAGACTTCCAGGGAAGAAACTGCAGATCATCAGATGGTAGATGCAGAACACTACGCCTAAACATCCATGGGTGAGAACGTAAACATGGGGAAAAGAACAGAATTCATTCTGTTACCCAGCTAAAACTCCCAAGAAATTTTAGTAATAATATTACAGAAAATATGCCAAAAGCATGGGAGAATAGCAAGGGGGGACTTAAAGGAAAGGGAGAGAAGAAAACACTGAACAAGCAGTGTAACTTTATAGCAAGAATGACAACAACAGGCCCATGCCTCGAAAATAGGCAACTTAACATAATTTTATAAAAAAATTTAAAGTTACAGCCCTGATTATTTTCTGTCACTCATTTTTCCTCTCCTCCTTCTATTTCCTCTTTAGATCCACCATTTCTCTAATATTTATGTGTCTGGCATCATTTAAACTGAGATTTACAAGCACAAATATCAGTCAGATGTGAACTGATGAAGGGCCAAACAAAGAATGATAATTGGCGCCAATTTCGGGACCTCCTTGACACTGCACATGCGCAGTGGAGGCAAAGTATGGAGGACCTTCAGGACATGATTTCTTTGGTTTTAGACGCAAATTTTGGGGATTGGGGGCAAAATTTGTGTTTGGCCCTAGATTTTTAAGAGTTAGCACCAGCTATGTCTGGGTCATTGGTACAGTATAAAAATATAGACCTGTACGCCTATGCAATGAATACCTGGACTTGAATAAATACCTATATGATGGTCATGATATAGCTGTAGATGCTGAAAGTGACCTTAAATATCAATAATTAATTTATTCTCTATCATTTTGTCTGTTTGTGAATGTGTGGGATTTGTCAACAAACGAGGGTAAGCTTCCTACTCCATGATTTCACAATTTTTCCAACATATCTGTTTCGGATACAATGAAATACATGTAATATGCGTTACTGTCAAACACAAATTAGTTGTTTATTTGATATAGTTTAAACCATCTAGAGACCTAGTATACACAGTGATGGGTACAGTTCAAGTCAAAATTAGTTGATTAAAGGGATGTTGAACAGCTTGTTAATATTTCTTGCATTACATTACTACTTTGCTATTTATTGACAGAAGGAATTCACAGAGGGTTTCCCTGGCGGTATTTATTTATTGGTGTTTACAGTCACATACTTATCCACAATGGCTAATCATGACCGTGACAGTTTTATGGGTGGGGGAAGTCGGAGGACCCAGAGAGAACCACCGAGCATCGATGAGCAACTGTCAGCTCAACATTCTAATTATGTTCAAGCTCCGCTGAAGCAGGGTACCAGCGGTTGAAGACATGTGCACCATTGACATGCAGTACGCCTTAGTACATGGCATCATCGTGCCCCCATGTTGGCAACCTGGATAAAGTGCCTTGCCCAAGGACATTACGTGGGTCATCCCAGATAGGGATCATAGAAGTCAAACAGTCTACCACTGAGAAAATGTGCTTTCTTTTCTGGCGGTATTCATATTTGTATGGCCAAACTGGTGTTGGATAACACGGAACACCAAAACATATAACACAAAATTTGTTCCCCATTGATTTTTGAAAGCAGTTATGAAAAGCTCAAACAGCTCTTTCCTTTTTGTTTTTGGACAAGTGAATATTTACTCAGTCATTTTTTTGCAGACAGTGCTATTTTTAAGTGGCCAAAGCACACGTTTCATTAAGTTCCAGAACATAACTAACACCGGATTTATTGATTAAACATCTCTGCATATAGCAAAGCAAAGTGTCTCAAATTAACCCATTCCTAAATGATAGTAGAGAGTAACCAAAGTTGGATAATTTGGGTATTTCCAAATGGTACACTTATTCTCACTCTCATTGTGCTTGAGGGTTAAATCTGAGATTGAAAAGGTATACCAATCTTACTCAGGGAAGGTGAGTTCAGAAAAGTACGAAATTGATCAGAAAATGAATTTTGTCTGACGGTACTAATATTTGTATGAGCGAAACTGGTACTGGATTTATTTATTTATTTATTAGGTTTTAACGACACATTAACAGCCAAGGTCATATTATGTCGGTGGCAGTTGTATGGGTGGAGGAAGCCGGAGTATCCAGAGAGAACCACCGAGCAATGACGAGCAGCTGCCAGCTCCCCAACATAGTGCCTCATGCGATCATGCAAGGCAGCAACTTGAAATTCTCAGAATGTTTCCTACTGTCCCTGCCCGACAGTTTAGTATCTTTGTCAAGTACCGAGACCACATGGAAATAACGTGGATAAGGTGGAAACCGAGGGCACGATTCATCCCTACTTTATTCTCAACTCAACGACTTTTCCCTTCATTATTTACCTGTCACCGGCTGAGTTAGGTATTATATTTGTCTATTTGATGAACTTTTCAACCATGACTATTTGTGGCTTCATGTAGCACCACTGAAAGGCCACTGCACGGTTACCAATATATTCAGGGATTGATTTTACGAAAATAACAATTATTCCGACTATACCCACATGGGAACTCTTAAATATGCCGAGGGTTAAACTTTTGATAATGACGTATAAAACAGAAGTTGTCATGCTATGCTTGCTGCATGCAGGCATAGAAAACATTCAGCGCTCAATGAATTAGGAATGGAGTAAATTGGCACTTAAACCTACGAAATTCTGAAAAAATGAGTTTTTTTCACCGGCATCTACCATTATGCATCTGAGACAGGGATTGCGTTAAACTTTACAGCAACCTTATAACAGAAAATATTCTTGGAATTGAAATGCGAATCCGAATTTCGAAAGCATTTTCGGATATTCTATTCCAAACTACCACTGCACGCTTATCAATATTCAGTGATTTTATGAAAGTTAAAAAATTTATAGTAATTTATATATTTTTTATACTTACCAATGACCCAGACATAGCTGGTGCTAACTCTTAAAATATAGGGCCAAACACAAATTTTGCCCCCCAATCCCCAAAATTTGCATCTAAAACTAAAGAAAACATGTCCTGAAAGGCCCTCCACACCTCGCCCCCACTGCGCATGCGCAGTGACAAGGACGTTCCGAAATTGGCGCCATTTATCATTCTAATAACCAGTGCCTGGTAAGCGCTATGTACTCAGCGGGGAGGCAAGAGTTCCCAACTCCTGGGAGGGCCATCCCCGTCTGGGTCATTGGTAAGTATAAAAAATATATAAATTACTATAAATTTTTTAACATTTTTATACTGTACCAATGACCCAGACATAGCTGAATAGTAAAAAGGCTGGAGGGCCAAGGACATAGAGCAAAATGGAATACGCTCAATAAAATAAAATAGAGTCATCCCTTGTAGGGAAAAGAAGTAATAGGCCTTACATGTATCTTTCTTATTTATGATAAATTAGAAAGATACAACACCTTCCAAAAATTGAGCTTCATACATCCATGTACTCTATTAATATCCAATAATCCTTATACTAATAATTTTTAAAGTAAGCCAATAATAAAGTAAGTCTAGAGAATAGAGACTCTTATACTCCTAAAAGTGTATGAGAATTGCATAATCATGTCCGTTGACATATGCAATATTCAAAAGCTATACTTTAAAAACTAAGACTTGAATGAATTTTATAAACTTAAACTTCTCACTAAACAACCATCCCAATAACAGCTCAGAATTACTAACTCCGGAGGAGGTATCCCCTTGTTTTCATAGTAAAAACAGGTGACCCAAGGGAACACCCTCCCCCCCCCCTTTTTCTTGCCCTGGGTCAAATAGCCCAGAGCGAAGAGGGCAGCCGAACGGAGACACTGCCGAAACAGACAGCCTACCTAGCTATAGTAGCAACTGTTAAGTGAATGACATTCTGAGCAGTAGATAATAGACCTAACAATAGAGGCCTCCAGAAATGGACTCGATATTTCTGAGATAAAATTCATGAATGGATGGCTGAGCGCAATGAGCAGCCTTCAAAAATCTATAATAGCAACACTATTAATGTAAGCCCAAGAAGTAGAAGAACTCTTACTTCATGAGCCGAAATCTTAAGCACAACTGCTAAGCCAATGATATACCATAAGCAGTACGCTAGTTAATAGAATCCATTAACAATAAAATGGAGCGTAACGTCCTTCTACTAGACATCAATGACAGAAGAAGCTTACGCCCTTGTAATAAACAGATATCTGTTTATAATTACATAAACTGTACCCGGAAAGAGTAAAGGCCTATGCCCATACGAAGACGGAAGGACCTTAAAATAATAGGTTCCGGATAATAGGAGCCTAACTCTTATGCAACAATCCAACCTAAATAGTAACGGAAGTATTGATTCCGAAACTATGAAAGTGAAAATCATCCATCGATAGTGCATGAAACTCACTGACTCTACAGTAAAAGAGAAACCAACAGAATTACTGTCTAAAAGGTCAGAATTTGAAAACTACTGTTTCCAGAGGCTCAAATGATTACTTAGCTAAATAAGAACCGAAGTTAAAATCCGTATAGGAATTTAATCTAAAGATTCTAAGTCTATTTATCAAAAAGTTACTAACTGACTTAGATAAAGAGACAAAAGACTCAATTGTAAACTATCGTAGAGTGCATAGGTATGAGGTAACATAAACCTATAACCTAAAAAACAACAGGCTGCAGTAGATCTTGTGAAACAAGTATACTAAAAACTAGCAATGCGTAGTATGGAGGGATCAACCATATGAACATAATGATCCCTACACCACTACGGAAGAGCCTCCACTTTAGTCGCATAGAATAGCGAAGAAGAGGATCTCCTATAGTAAGAAATCGCGTCCAAAGCTCGTCCAGTACAGTGCTTACAATGCAATACGGACCACACAACGGAATACATGAAGGTTGCGACCTTGCTGGTTGTGATAAAGATGACACGATTTACCCAGTGAAAAAAGATCCTCACATAGAGGAAGATTTCACGTTAAGATCCACAGTAGACAAGAGAGTAAATTACTCATGATCTCTGTGAAGATAGAGATGCTATCAACAGAAATGTATTGTGGTTGTTTATCTTAGCAATACCTGCTAAAACAACAGCGCCGGAGGATACGCGTATCCTATCATTCCGTCCTATAGATCAATAGAGCGTTAACAGTATTAGCTCAGAGATCTGGACAAGCCAACACATACGTCTGCAATTGATTAGCAAGCTGTGTCATAAATAAAACATCATTGGGCGCTCCCATAGATAGCAAATCTGATTAAATACTTGTTTGTTGAAAGTCCATTCTGACAGCAACAAGCGACCCGTAAGAGAACGGGAGTGCGATAAAACAATTAGACGACCCAGAAAATGACGGACCAAAACTGAACTTGGTGTACTATAACCAACAGACGGATTCTTTCCATTAAATTGAATAACGGAAACGAAAGAGTGCCTCCCTGGTTCCGGAGATACGCCACTACTGTCGAATTAAAGGACAGGAATTTGGGCATGCGTTTCTGAATAATGTTCATGCAATGACATAAAGCAAGCCTAAAAAAACATTATTCCGCGGAAGTTAAACTGATAGCTAAAAGACTGCGGAACCCAAAGACCCTGGCACTTCGAATCCGTAGGGATCAGTATATATCCCAATCTGTTTGACTGGCAACCGTCATAACAGCCACACTAGGGTCCGGCAACTGCGGCGGCACTCTCTGAGTCAACCACCGAATGTTTGCCCCAGTCTGAATCTCTTGTAACACTAGATAGACAAGAGAATGTATAAATCAAGCAATTCATGGATTGCCGGAAAGTTGCCGTCGAAGAGAAGCTCCTCCGAGAACGAAGCGACTCTGAGAGAGTTCTTAACCTACTATCCACGCGTGGATGTAGCTAGGGCTGCATCACGTCTAACCAACTCCAATCAGCCACTGAAGGGCGGAGTTATACGTGAACAAACTACTGCCCTCAAAAGAAATTACATTGAGAATAATATCCCGTAAATCTTTTCTTGAAGACGTAATGATAACGCCTCAGTAAGGCGGATTACGTATAATAAAGCGTCTAAGTTAAGTCTACTATACATAATGTCGTTCCCAACATTGAAATTGGAAAAGACATAAACGGCGAAAAAGAATATATGCAGTCTTTAATCACACCGTCTAGACGCATATGAACTCTCGGTATGCCCTGCTCTGCCAAAATAAACTATATGTAAAAAAGATAAAATGGCAGAAATGAGCCACGCGGACAAGAAACTAAACTATCATGCTTAGTAGCAGGCTTGTATATATATATATAATATATAGCGTCGAAAAATAAAACACATGTTGTAAATGACAATATTGGACTGCGTCGGTAAGTCAGGGACAAAGTCCCTGTACCGATCGAAAAATCCGAGTCCAATGACGCTATAAGTCTCTTATCCAAGATCGCAGCAATGAAGTCCGAAAAATAATCACTGGAAGAAATGCCAGAAGATATGAAAGGCATCTTCCGCTACTACTAAAGGGAAAACTCGAAATCTTTCGAATCCCTTTCGCCATCCTGTCAGACCCTATAAAGCGTTCGGTCGTCCGTAGCTTGATGCAACCGCGGACCGCACCGACCCAGCGCCGTCGGATAATTCCTGATTCGACCGAGAAACCGTCAATTGCTGGGATGCTGCGAAACAACTGTGCTAACTCGGATAGCACGTCCGTCACTGAGGCCTGAGGAGCAGCGGTCTTACGATGCATTGCCGCAGGAAGCTCCGAGATCGTTACCCCGTGCATACTTCCAATATGCGAGCGAACGGAGTGTATAGGCCTCGTGTCCCTTGGCTACCGGATGGCGCGACCTATTCGCTGTGGAATCACTGAATGCCGAAACTGATCGGATACTCGAGGTCACGTAGCCAATGTGCGGTCGTGTGCCCTGCTGTGAGGATGAGGAAGCATTAAAGACAGTCTCTCGGACTGTCAATATAACGGAGCGTCCCGAGCAACGGACATATGCTCCGAATGTAAAATATCTGAACCACAACATGCGGTCCCCTATGTTGTTGGCTTCCTCCGATCTGTCCTCAATCTGCCGTCACTGGGTGAGTACTAAAGTAATTAAAGTGCTCGCATCACCCAAATCTCCTTCCTAGACCGCAACGGACGAACCCGGCAGCCGAACCATTCGATGAATGTACGCTACACCGGGTGAGCTAGCGAATGTCACTCCGTAAGCGATAGACATATTCCATGAGCACTTATTGCCGCTAACTCTTCATTAACTATGACGACAGAGGCACACTTTTGAAAGACATCTCCATAACTCTTCGAACAAGAAACCAGAAATGCTTGGATAGCAAGCATAAAATAATAATATATATAGCGTCGTTCAATAATTCGAAAGTTTGTGTGACATTATTGGACTATGTCGGAACTGAGGGACGATGTCCCTGAACCGAACCAAAAATTTCTAAGTCCACCGACGCTATCAGTTTCTTATCCGGCATCGCAGCATATGTTGTTCCGAAAGGGAAAGCTTGAAATCCACCGAATCCCTTTCGGTATCCCGTCGGACCGGATGAAACTTTCGGACGTCCGTACCCGCTTCCGCGGAGCGTCCCGACCCAGCATCGTCGGATAAAATATATGCGACAGATTCAGTTGATGCTGGGATGCTGCGATAAACTGTGCTATTAAGGAAAGCACGTCCGTTCCCGAGGCCTGTGCAGTAGCGGACTTACGATGCATTGCCGCTGGAAGCTCCGTGTACGTTGACTCCCGCACACTTCCTATGCGAACGTCCGGAGTCTGCAGGCCTCGAGTCCCCGGCTACCGACCCAGCGCTGTCGGATAATTCTCGATCCGACACCGTTTCTGTCGGCTGCTGGGATGCTGCGATAAGCTGTGCTATGTGCACAAGAATGTCCGGCGTCGAGACCTGCGGAGGCGCAGTCTATCGGTGCTTCGCCGAGGGCAGCTCCGCATCAGATGGCTCCCGCATACTTCCTATGCGAACGTCCGGAGTCCATCGGTCTCGAATCCCTGGCTGCCGGATGGTGTGACCTGGTCGCCGAAGAATCCTTGATCGGCGAAGCTGGTAATATATCGGCGGTCACGCAGCCAAGGTGCGGTCGTGTGCGCTGACGAGAAGAGGAAGCCTTAGCAGTCTCAGCGGACTGCCTATACAACGGAGCGTCCCGAGCGACGGACGTATGCTCCGCTAACGACACATTTGTACCACAACATCTGGGGCCAGATGTTGTTGAACGAGAGAGGGGCCTCTCTCGCTTGCCGTCCGGATGGACCGGAACGAGCTATGAACCGGACTAAAAGGCTTCCTCCGTTCTCCCTCCGATCCGCCGTCACTGGGTGTGCATTAAGTTAATTTTATAGTGCTCGCATCACCCCAAAATTCCTTCTAGACCGCAACGGACGAACCCGGCTGCCGAACCATTCGGTGAATGGACGCTACACCGGGCGAGCTAGCGGACGTCAAAGGCCGTCGAACCTACTAGGGTCCTCTTAGGCAATTGGCGTATTACATGAGCACTTTTCCGCTAGCCCTTCATTAATTGTGACGACGGAGGCACACTGTTGGAAGACATCACAGATACATCACCCTAATCTTGATCGTCTGAAATAGAAATTGATAAAGTAGAGTGACCCTGCGGGGAAAGGACCGGAGTGTCCAAATCCCCAACAACATACCGTGACATACGCTTCCCATATTGTCATCGAAATCATACGATACAGAACAGGAGTTAATGCGAGTACACTGACCACATATAGAATGATAATAAGGTCAGAGGAAGACTTCCTCTTAAAACAATTGATCAATATCCTTTCAATGTGAAAAGAAAACAAGTCCTGGTACTCGCACTAACCCCTGGCAATCAAAATACATAATAATAATATGATCCATTAATATAGAAAAAATAATTGAAATCAAAATATTTTGAAAAAATATTTTTTCAGAACAGCCCAAGTTTCTGAAAAGTAACGTTGAGCCCCAATGGATCCCAAGCCTAAGTGTGGACAAAAATTTTAAAAATATTTTAAACAATTTATTCAACACTTACGAACAATAATAATGTATCTAGTTATGATTAAAATAACATAAAGATATTATTATTTAGAAATCCCCCCCTCACACAGAGGGCTGTTGTAAATGTAAACAATGAGTGTAAAAACACTAAAATAAGACTCCAGGCACCCAGGCCCGAAATCAGTTACCAAAAATACACCATCTGATGCAAAACAGAGACTTCCAGGGAAGAAACTGCAGAACATCAGATGGTAGATGCAGAACACAACGCCTAACCACCCGTAGGTGAAGACGTAAACATGGGGAAAGAACAGAATTCATTCTGTTATTAAGCTAAAACTCCCAAGAAATTTTAGTAATAATAATTACAGAAACTATGCCAAAAGCATGGGAGAATAGCAAGGGGGAACTTAAAGGACAGGGAGAGAGGAAAAACACTTGAAAAAACAGTGTAACAAATAATCAGAATGACAACAAAATGGCTGCTGCCTTGAAAATAGGTAACTTAACATAATTTCATCAAAAAATTTTAAGTTACAGCCCTGATAATATTCTGTCACACATTCTTTTCCTCTCCTCCTTTTCTATCCTCCTTAGAATCACCATTTCACTAATATTTATGTGTCTGGCATCATTTAAACTGAGATTTAAAAGCACAAAGATCAGTCAGATGTTAACTGATGAAGGGCCAAACTTAGAATGATAAATGGCGCCAATTTCGGAACGTCCTTGACACTGCGCATGCGCAGTGGGGGCGAGGTGTGGAGGGCCTTTCAGGACATGTTTTCTTTAGTTTTAGATGCAAATTTTGGGGATTGGGGGGCAAAATTTGTGTTTGGCCCTATATTTTAAGAGTTAGCACCAGCTATGTCTGGGTCATTGGTACAGTATAAAAATATTAAAATTATTCCGACCATACCCATAAGGGCAGTCTCGAATCTGCCAACGGTCAAACTTTTAATAATGACATATAAAACAAAAGTTGTCATACTATGACTGCTGCATACAGTCATAGAAAATGTTCAGTGCTCAATCAATTAGGAATGGAGTAAATCATCACTTAAACTTACCAAATTCTGAAAACAAGAGTTTTTTTGGACTGCACCTATCTTTTTGCAAACAGAACGAGCATAGGGTTAAACTTTACAACCAAACTTACCACAGCAAATATGCTTGGTAAGCAATTGTAAATACGAACATGTAAATCATTGTTTGATATTCCTTTCGAAAATGGAAGAAAAGTGAGCTCCAAATTAGCCAATTTTATGAAGAATTTTAGGTCACTCAAAGTCAAGGCCCGAAAACTAGGTGAAGATTAAAACTTTGAATAAAATATATAACAGCAAAATTGTTCTTGGATGAAGGCCCAATCCTCTCATGGAAAAGATTTTGAGACAATAAGGCTCCAGCGCTGAGAAAGTGCATGTAAACGAAAATAACAGTTATTCTGACAGTACCCTTATGGGAAGTCTCAAATCTGCCAAGGGTTAAACTTTTAATAATAACATATAGAACAAAATTTGTCATACTTTGACTGCTGCAAGCAGCTACAGAAAACATTCAGAGCTCAAGCAACTGAAATGGAGTAAAACACCACCTAAATTTACCAAATTCTGAAAAAATTGGAAATTTTTTGGACGGTACCTACTTTTATGCAACCAGACTGGGATAGGGTTAAACTTTACAACCAAACTTACAACAGCAAATATGCTCGGTAGTCAATTGTGAATACGTACATGAAAAGTGTTTGAAATTAACCCTTTCCAAAATGATAGAAAAGGCAACCAAAAATGGCGAATTTTGGCATTTTCAAACGGTACTCTTATTCTCGGCCTCATTGTGCTAGAGGGTTAAATCTGAGATTAAGAAGTAAACAGTAACTTTCTTCCACAATCATTGTTGCATCTAGCCATACCAAAATAATTATTACAATTGCCTTGTAATTAGAAAAAATTGCTCTTGAAGTTGGCGAAGATAACAAATATTCTGACTGTACCCTTATGGGAAGTCTCAAATCTGCCAAGGGTTAAACTTTTAATAATAACATATAGAACAAAATTTGTCATACTTTGACTTCGGCAAGCAGCAATAGAAAACATTCAGAGCTCAAGCAATTGAAAATGGAGTAAATCGTCACCTAAACTTACCAAATTCTGAAAAAATTGGAGTTTTTTTGGACGGTACCTACTTTTA
Source organism: Pictodentalium vernedei (assembly GCA_031216915.1). NCBI lineage: Eukaryota > Metazoa > Mollusca > Scaphopoda > Dentaliida > Dentaliidae > Pictodentalium > Pictodentalium vernedei. The sequence goes on from CM062293.1 coordinate 230,440,564, forward strand.
TGCAACCAGAATGGGATAGGGTTAAACTTCACAACTACACTTACAACAGCAAATATGCTCAGTAGTCAATTGTGAATACGTACACGAAAAGTGTTTGAAATTAACCCCTTTCCAAAATGATGGAAAAAGCAACCAAAGTTGGCTAATTTTGGCATTTTCAAATGGTACTCTTATTCTCTAGGCCCGAAAACTGGGTGAAGGTTAAAACTTTGAATAAAAAATATAACAGCAAAATTGTTCTTGGATGAAGGCCCAATCCTCTCATGGAAAAGGTTTTGAGACAATAAGGCTCCAGTGCTGAGAAAGTACATGTAAACGTTGGCAAAAATAACAATTATTCTGACTGTACCCTTATGGGAAGTCTCAAATCTGCCAAGGGTTAAACTTTTAATAATAACATATAGAACAAAATTTGTCATACTTTGACTGCTGCAAGCAGCTGTAGAAAACATTCAGAGCTCAAGCAATTGAAAATGGAGTAAATCGTCACCTAAACTTACCAAATTCTGAAAAAATTGGAGTTTTGTTGGGCGGTACCTACTTTTATGCAACCAGAATGGGATAGGGTTAAACTTTACAACTAAACTTACAACAGCAAATATGCTCGGTAGTCAATTGTGAATACATACACGAAAAGTGTTTGAAATTAACCCCTTTCCAAAATGATTGAAAAAGCAACCAAAGTTGGCTAATTTTGGCATTTTCAAACGGCACTCCTATTCTCACCCTCATTGTGCTTGGGGGTTAAATCTGAGATTAAAAAGTAAACAGTAACTTTCTTCTGCAATCATTGTTGCATCTATCCAAACCAAAATAATTGTTACAAGAACCTTGTTATTAGAGCAATTTGCCCTTGAATTTGGTCAATTTTGAAGAAAAATTCTATATGCATGTCATTTTTGGCCAGTGGGGGTTAAAGTTGAAAGATCTGAGTGGTGATTGTGGTGTATCATATTATGCTCTAAATGGGTGTAAAATTTGAGCTAAATAACTGTAAACAATTTTGAGACAATCAAAAAATGGTGAAATTTTGAAGGTTTTGGCAGAATATTTTGAAAATACGCGTTTTCACAGATATGACGACACCGCATTTCACAAGATTTTATGACATTACATAAGTGTGCCAAAAGTGGTCAAAATCGTACAGCTTGTTTTCGAGCAGTTCAACAGACAAAATTCAGGGAGGAAAAAAAATAAAAAAACTAGGGAATTGTAATTTGTTGGACAAATTACGGGCTTTCCCAACTTTTTAATGTGAAAAGGCAAACTGTATTGTACACAAAACTATCGATCAGGTTTGAAAACAGAAAATTTAGTGGAAATCAAAGTTTTTGTGATGCTACTAGTTTTTATGCAGCCAAAACAGATATTTGAGATACAGCAGGACACCAAAACATTTAACACAAAATTTGCTCTTCAATAATTACAGAATATTTTCATACAAAGCAAAACAAGCGATGTCCTTTCTGCTTTGGAAAAAATTAGTACATATGAATTATGGGCATACGGGCCGGGGTTTCATGAAGGACTGTGCCCCAACCCACCCCTGAGTCAGGAAGGAGCCGATTTTTCAGCCGATATGCCAGAAAATTTCGGACAATTTAGTTGCCAGAAATGACAACAAAACATTTTGGTTTTCCACACAAAATGTTGTTTTCCTTTCTCATCACTTAGAAGTAGCAAGTAAACTGACCATTATACTGTACAAGTTGATTCAGTGGAGCTATATCCGCGTTAATATTATTCATTTATAATCACACAAGTACATATAAAGAGTTATATTACTGCATATTACGGGAGCACGGTGGCTCAGAAGGTAGAGATGATTGTTGCAATCCAAAAAGTCCTTGGTTCGAATCCTGCCTGTGGCAACCACATTGTGTCCTTGAGCAAGACACTTCATCCAAATTTAATTTCCCATGTGGGAGGGGGGGGGGGGGCATGATGGCGATGTGTGCTAAGGGTACCTTGAGGGTGTACTTGTCTTCAACCAATGCTAACCCTGCTTTTGTGGAGTTAGTATGTTGGGGAGTCTGAGTCGCTTGTCATTGCTCGGTGGTTCTCTCCAGGTACTCAATGAGAGGGAGACCCCCTCCCCTTCCTCCCATACCCACATTTGGCATTTCCTCCTGAGATTCAACTTTTTCGGGCTAAAAGGGTTCATCCCCCCCCCCCCCCCCCCCACCCCCCTGAAAAATAGCCCTGTACGCCTATGCAATGAATACCTGGACTGAATAAATACCTCTATTATGGTCATGATATAGCTGTAGATGCTGAAAGTGACCTTAAATATCAATAATTAATTTATTCTCTATCATTCTGTCTGTTTGTGAATGTGTGGGATTTGTCAACAAACGAGGGTAAGCTTCCTACTCCATGATTTCACAATTTTTCCAACACATCTGTTTCAGATACAAGGAAATACATGTAATATGAGTTACTATCACCCACAAATTAGTTGTTTATTTGATATGGTTTAAACCATCTAGAGAGCTAGTATACTCAGTGATGGGTACAGTTCAAGTCAAAATGAGTTGATTAAAGGGATGTTGAACAGCTTGTTAATATTTCTTGCATTACATTACTACTTTGCTATTTATTGATAGAAGGGTTTCACAGAGGGTTTCCCTGACAGTATTTATTTATTGGTGTTTGCGGTCACATACTTATCCACAATGGCTAATCGTGACCGTGACAGTTTTACGGGTGGGGGAAGTCGGAGGACCCAGAGAGAACCACTAAGCATCGACGAGCAACTGTCAGCTCAACATTCTAATTATGTTCAAGCTCCGCTGAAGCAAGGTACCAGCGGTTGAAGACATGTGCACCATTGACATGCAGTACGCCTTAGTACATGGCATCATCGTGTACGCCTTAGTACATGGCATCATCGTGCCCCCATGTTGGCAACCGGGATAAAATGCCTTGCCCAAGGACATTACGTGGGTCGTCCCAGATAGGGATCAAACTCGGGACCTCTATCATAGAAGTCAAACAGTCTACCACTGAGAAAATGTGCTTTCTTTCCTGGCGGTATTCATATTTTTACGGCCAAACTGGTGTTGGATAACACGGAACACCAAAACATATAACACAAAATTTGTTCCCCATTGATTTTTGAAAGCAGTTATGGAAATCTCAAAGAGATCTTTCCTTTTTGTTTTTGGACAAGTGAGTATTCACTCAGTCATTTTTTGCAGACAGTGCTATTTTTAAGTGGCCAAAGCACATGTTTCATTAAGCCCCAGAACATAACTAAAGCTGGATTTATTGATTAAACATCTCTGCATAAAGCAAAGCAAAGTGTCTCAAATTAACCCATTCCCAAATGATAGTAGATGGTAACCAAAGTTGGTTAATTTGGGTATTTCCAAATGCTACACTTATTCTCACTCTCATTGTGCTTGAGGGTTAAATCAGAGATTGAAAAGGTATACCAACCTTACTCAGGGAAGGTGAGTTCAGAAAAGTACGAAATTAATCCGAAAATGAATTTTATCTGACGGTACTAATATTTGTACGAGCAAAACTGGTACTGGATTTATTTATTTATTTATTTATTTATTTATTTATTTATTTATTTATTTATTTATTTATTTATTAAGTTTTAACGACACATTAACAGCCAAGGTCATATTATGTCGGTGACAGTTGTATGGGTGGAAGAAGCCAGAGTACCCAGAGAGAACCACCGAGCAATGACAAGCAGCTGCCAGCTCCCCAACATAGGCAGGGTTAGATTGTCTGAGGACATGCGCACCATCGACGTGCAGTATGCCTTAGTACACGGCATCATGGTGCCCCCATGCGGACAGTCAGGGTGAAGTGATAGGGACATAATTGGAATATATCCGACAGATACAATGTCGGATATATTCCAATTATGTCCCGATCATGCAAGACAGCAACTTGAAATTCTCAGAATGTTTCCTACTGTCCCTGCCCGACAGTTTAGTATCTTTGTCAAGTGCCGAGACCGCGTGGAAATACCATGGATCAGGTGGAAACCGAGGGCACGATTCGCCCCTACTTTATTCTCAATTCAACGACTTTTCCATTCATTATTTACCTGTCACCGGCTGAATTAGGTATTATATTTGTCTATTTGATGAACTTTTCAACCTTAACTTTTTGCGGCTTCATGTAGCACCACTGAAAGGCCACTGCGCGGTTACCAATATATTCAGGGATTGATTTTACGAAAATAACAATTATTCCGACTATACCCACATGGGAACTCCTAAATATGCTAAGGGTTAAACTTTTGATAATCAGGTATAAAACAGAAGTTGTCATGCTATGCTTGCTGCATACAGGCATAGAAAACATTCAGCGCTCAATGAATTAGGAATGGAGTAAATTGGCACTAAAACCTACGAAATTCTGAAAAAATGAGTTTTTTTCGACGGCATCTACCATTATGCATCTGAGACAGGGATTACGTTAAACTTTACAGCAACCTTATAACAGAAAATATTCTTGGAAATGAATTGTGAATCCGAATTTCGAAAGCATTTTCGGATATTCTATTCCAAACTACCACTGCACGCTTATCAATATTCAGTGATTTTATGAAAATTAAAATTATACCGACCATACCCATATGGGCAGTCTCGAATCTACCAATGGGTAAACTTTTAATAATGACATATAAAACAAAAGTTGTCATACTATGACTGCTGCATACAGCCATAGAAAACGTTCAGCACTCAATCAATTAGGAATGGAGTAAATCGTCACTTAAACTTACCAAATTCTGAAAACGAGAGTTTTTTGGACTGCACCTATCTTTATGCAAACAGAACGAGCATAGGGTTAAACTTTACAACCAAACTTACAACAGCAAATATGCTCTGTAGGCAATTGTAAATACGAACATGTAAATCATTTTTCGATATTCCTTTCGAAAATGGAAGAAAAGTGAGCTCCAAATTAGCCAATTTTATGAACAATTTTAGGGCACTCAGATTCAAGGCCCGAAAACTGGGTGAAGGTTAAAACTTTGAATAAAATATATAACAGCAAAATTGTTCTTGGATGATGGCCCAATCCTCTCAAGGAAAAGGTTTTGATACAATATGGCTCCAGTGCTGAGCAAGTGCATGCAAACGTTGGCGAAAATAACAATTATTCTGACAGTACCCTTATGGGAAGTCTCAAATCTGCCAAGGGTTAAACTTTTAATAATAACATATAGAACAAAATTTGTCATACTTTGACTGCTGCAAGCAGCTATAGAAAACATTCAGAGCTCAAGCAATTAAAAATGGAGTAAATCACCACCTAAATTTACCAAATTCTGAAAAAATTGGAATTTTTTTGGATGGTACCTACTTTTATGCAACCAGAATGGGATAGGGTTAAACTTTACAAACAAACTAACAACAGCAAATATGCCCGATAGTCAATTGTGAATACGTACATGAAAAGTGTTTGAAATTAACCCCTTCCAAAATGATAGAAAAGGCAACCAAAAATGGCTAACTTTGGCATTTTCAAACGGTACTCTTATTCTCGGCCTCATTGTGCTAGAGGGTTAAATCTGAGATTAAGAAGTAAACAGTAACTTTCTTCCACAATCATTGTTGCATCCACCCATACAAAAATAATTATTACAACTACCTTGTAATTAGAAAAAAACGTTGGCGAAAATAACAAATATTCCGACAGTACTCTTATGGGAAGTCTCAAATCTGCCAAGGGTTAAACTTTTAATAATAACATATAGAACAAAATTTATCATACTTTGACTGCTGCAAGCATCTATAGAAAACATTCAGAGCTCAAGCAATTAAAAATGGAGTAAATCGTCACCTAAACTTAACAAATTCTGAAAAAATTGAAGTTTTTTTGGACGGTACCTACTTTTATGCAACCAGAATGGGACAGGGTTAAACTTTACAACCAAACTTACAATAGCAAATATGCTCGATAGTCAATTATGAATACGTACACGAAAAGTGTTTGAAATTAACCCCTTTCCAAAATGATGGAAAAAGCAACCAAAGTTGGCTCATTTTGGCATTTTCAAATGGTACTCTTATTCTCACCCTCATTGTGCTTGGGGGTTAAATCTGAGATTAAAAAGTAAACAGTAACTTTCTTCCGCAATCATTGTTGCATCTATCCAAACCAAAATAATTGTTACAAGAACCTTGTTATTAGAGAAATTTGCCCTTGAAGTTGGTCAATTTTGAAGAAAAATTCTATATTCTGTCATTTTTGGCCAGCGGGGGGTTAAAGTTGAAAGATCTGAGTGGTGGTTGTGGTGTATCATATTATGCTCTAAATGTGTGGAAAATTTGAGCTAAATAACTGCAAACAATTTTGAGACATTCGAAAAATGGTGAAATTTTGAAGGTTTTGGCAGAATATTTTGAAAACACGCGTTTTCAGATATGACGATACCGCATTTCACTAGTTTTTATGGCATTACATAAGTATGCCAAATTTGGTCAAAATCGTACAACTTGTTTTCGAGCAGTTCAACAGACAAAATTCAGGGAGGAAAAAAAAAAAAAACTAGATTTTTCGATTTCAAGAAATCGAGAGATTCACCTATTCCGCTTGTTTTTTAGGCAGGCAGCGGCGAAATAAGATTGCATATAGAGCTGGTAGGTTTTTAGGCTATATTAAGTGCATAGCCGATAGAAGACTCCCTACAGTGTCTAACAATTCTTTCGGCAATACTCTTTCACATTGGCGTGAATGCTGTATGGTTAATGTCCAAGTTAGGGCTAAATAGCAAACCTGTTGAACAGATCGTACCCGTCCAACCCCCCACATGCAGGCAGGCAGGCAGGCACAGGCAGTCGGGCAGGCAGGCACGGGCAGGCAGGCAGGCGCACAGGAAGGCGCAGATATGCGCGCAGGACAGCTGGCGCGCAGGCATTTCTAACAACTCTTCCAACTGTTCTCTTTCTCACAGGCATGACTGTTGAATGGTTAAAATCGAATTCAGGATAGGCTTGATGTTAGGCAGGTAGATAGGCAGACAGACATGCAGACTGCAGGCAGGCAGGCAGGCATTTCTAACAACTCTCCCGAATGTACTCTTTCACACAGGCATGACAGGTGAATGGTTAAAATTGAAGTCAGGACTGGTTTGCTGTCAGGCAGGTAGGTAGACTGACAGGCGGCATTTCATAATATTCCAGCCATAATTGCTGAAAATCCATGTCTACTTCTCTGAAACCACGTTCATAGGGTTAAGTTAGAAATCAACAGTATCATAGCAATACTGCTTAGGAAATAGTGTCACCACACATTTATCTATTCCGTTGCAATTAAAAAATCAGTAACAAAAGGGTTAAAAGACTGTTCTCTTTCCCACTGCCATGACTGTTGTATGGTTAATGTCGAAGTCAGGGCAGGCAGGCAATTCTGACAACTCTTCCGACTCTACCCTTTCACAAAGACATGACTGGTGAATGGTTAAAATCGAAGTCAGGGCATGCTTGCTGTTAGGCAGGTAGGTAGGCATACACACTGATAGACTGTATTTTATATTATTCCAGCCATAATTGCTGAAAATCCATATCTACTTCTCTGTAACAGCGCATGCAGGGTTAAGTTAGAAATTAACAGCATTATAGCAATATTGCGTTGCACACATTTATGAATTCTGGTACACTAAAAACCATAAAAGAGGGTTAATGGATATTTTTACAGACAGTACTCTCTATCAAATAGAAAAAACAGCATCTGGAGAATGCTGGTCAGCTACTAATGATATACACATCAATCACAGTTTGACAGTAACTGATAACATGCTTGACCAAAATTAACTGGCATCAGCATAGTGAACAACTTTTATAAAGAATTTGAAGGTAGTCCAATTCAAGGCCCGAAAACTGTATGAAGAGTAAAACTTTGAATAAAACATATAACAGCAAAATTGTTCTAGGATGTACACTCTATCTTCTCATGGGAAAAACTTCGATAAAATATTACTGCAGTGCTGAGAAATAGCACGTGAAAGTTGGCGAAAACAACAATTATTCCGACAGTACCCTTATGGGAACTCCCAAATCTGGCAAGGGTTAAACTTTTAATAATAACATCTAAAACAAAAGTTGTCATACTTTGACTGCTGTGTGCAGCCATAGAAAACATTCAGCGCTCAATCAGAAATGGAGTAAAGTTACACTTAAACTTACCAAATTCTAAAAAAAATTGAGTTTTCTTGGACAGTACCTACTTTTAGGCAACCAGAATGGGCATAGGGTTAAACATTACAACCAAACTTACAACAGCAAATATGCTCGGTAGGCAATTGTGAATATGGACATGCGAATCTACAAACCCAACAATTATATTATGGAATTTGGGTCCATGTTTGGACTATGGTAAAATGTGTGCATGTATTCCCTTTCGAGAGTTGCACTTAATTTCGTTCCGTATTCATGACATACTTGGTGACAAAGTACCCCTCCAACCCATGCCCCACGCCCATCCTTCACATTGAGCCCCTAAAAATTTATTTTTCGTCCTATAACCCTGCGGTTACCCAGAAAAAAATTGTGCCCCCCCACTTTTTTGGAGCTTCCACCGTCTCTGACAATGGGTGATGAAAACGCCATTACAAAATTCTGACGGGGGCGCAACGGAGTGTGGTGTGGAAGGGGAAGTACTGGGGTGCTATAAAAATAGGGAAATCGCCAACCATTGGTGCCCATTCATAAACTATCTGAGGCTTGCAGTTTCCAAAAACTGAAAACTCCATAACATATTTATTATGCCAGTGCATCGAAAGAGACGCAACCATAAGTGTAATTTATGTTCGATATCGATCAACCTTCAAGTTCAATCATTCAAATCAAAACAAAATAGACGATAAAATGTACAGTATAGGGGGAGTAACTCGAAAATATTTGCATGACTTGAGAAGAGAAGATCATTCGGGTGAGGATTCCCGATTGGGTTCGCCTCAGACAGTTGGCTTCTGTACATGGCGTTTTAGTGGTTTATGGGTGTGTGAGTGTGTTGGGGGGGGCTGTGGTTAATCGCCTTGAAATATCGAAAAATCACAATGTCATAGCTGACACGTGCTCCTTGGCATAGGCAAATTCCATCAACGGTTCTCTTGCAGTGAGGTGAATGAAAAATAAGACAACAAATACGCATTTTTTGTAAACAATTACTTTTTGAATAGCTGTATCCGTAGTCACATAAAATACTATTATCTTTGCACACCACTAGAACGTTGTCAATGGCAACCCCATTCCTGGCGAAATTGCTTATATTGGTATTGCACATTTGGCAATATTCTGTGGTTTTATGAAAATAACCAGATTACGACAGTACCTATATCGGAACTTTCATATCGTCAAAAGGTTAAATGTTTCATAATAAAATATAGAACATATATTGACTTCTGCATGTAGCCACATGTAAGATATTCAGTGCTCAAATAGTTAGGATTGGAGAAAATTGTCACTTAAACTTACGAAATTCCCCGAAAATGAGAATTTTTCTCACGGGACATATCATAATTAAACCAGGACGGGCATAGGTTTGAACTTTACAACCAAACTTATGACAGCAAATATGCTTGAAAGTCACTTATAAATACAGACAAGCAAATTGTTTCCAACATCTCATTCGAAAGTGGTAAAAAAAGTGAGCTTGAAGTTGACAAATTTTGCCAAAAATTTCAGGATCCTTCACTTCAAGGCTCCAAAACTGACTGAGAGTTAAAGGTATGAACATTATATATAACAGAAAAAATTATTCTCCTCGTCAATGTTTGTAGAAAATATGGTACCAGCGCTGAGGAATTGCCTCTGAAAGCTGGTCAATTGTGCCTAGAGTGCACTTTGTTTTGGACGTTTGTGTTTAAATGGGGTTAACGCATGGGATATGTTACCAGCTGCATTACATCATACTTCAGATAGTAGAAAAGTTTCGGCCCAATCCTTGTGAGGGTTTACCCGAATTTTGCTGGAATGACCCATTTTGAATAGATTTTGACACTTCCATGCTACCTATATGAGAACTATCAAATTTGCAAAGGTTTAAAGTTTTCATAATAATATATAGAACAAAAGTTGTCATACTTTCATTACTGCATCCAACTGTACAAAACATTCAACGCTCAGTAAATTGGAATTGAAGAAAACTGGTAGAAACGTGAACACGAAATTAGCGAATTCTGCAACAAAAATAAGGGGACTCCACTTCAAAGGCCCAAAGCTGCATGAAGGTTAAAACTTTGAACAAGACATATAACAGCAAAATTGTTCCAGGATCAATGCCCTCTCTTATCAATGTCCTCTTTTTGAGAAAATATGGCTCCAGTGCTGAAGAGGTATATGTGAACATTGGCTAATCTTTGGCCAAAATTGTACTTTATTTAAACTTTTGTGGGAAAAGAGGGTTAACGCGGAGGAAACCACGTATGTGGCCAGATGCACTACCTTATTCCTCAGATATTAGAATAGTTTCAGGCCAATCCTTCATGGGGTTTATGATAATTATGCAAAAAAGCTCTCATTTTAGAAAGATTTTGGTGTTCTGATGGTACCTATATGGGAACACTCATATTTTCAAAGGGTTAAATTTTTTATGATTAGATACAGAACAAAAATTGTCCCACTTGAACTGCTGCATACAACTGTATGAAACATTTAGCGTTCAATGAATTAGGTGTAAAGCAAATTTTCACTTAAACTTACCAAATTCTCTAAAAATGAGAGTTTTTCGTACGGTACCTATATTTATGCCACCGGGGCGGACATTGGATCAAACATTACAATATGACTTGTAACGGAAAATATGCTCGGGAGACAATTATAAAGAGATACAAGCAATTCGTTTCTCAATATCTCATTCGAAAGTGGTATTAATGTGAACTTGAATTCGGCGAATTTTACCAAAAAAAATAGGGTACTTCACTTCAGAGCCTTCAAACTAGGTGAGGGTTAAAACTTTGAACATAACATATAGCAGCAAAATCGTTCTAGGATGAATACTCAATCTTCTCATGGTAATTGTTTTTAGAAAATTCTATCATAACGCTAGGAAATCGTGATTGAATATTGGCCAATTTTGCCAAAAATGCACTTTGTTCGGAATATTGCGGCAAAAAGGGGTCAACGTGGGTGATACCGCCTAGGCGGTCTGATGCATAGCATTACGCTTCAGATATTATGAAAGTTTCAGCAAAATCGTACATGGGATTTTTTAGAAATTTGCCAATATGTTACATTTGCACTACATTTAGTGGGGCTTTGGCAGAAAATGAAAAACTTCGGAAATCTCGTTACCCAGGTGAGTAAGAACCGGTTGATATCTAGGATTGTTGCAAATTTCAGCGAAATCGTACATGCCGTTTTCAAGAAATCGCGCGAACAAAAATCGGTGCAAGAAAAAAAAAAAAAAAAAAAATAGAGAAGAAAAATTTTGAAAAAGAAGAATAACAATAGTCTTTCCCAAACTGCGTTTGGGAAAGCCTAATAAAAAAAAAAAAAAAACAGAGAAGAAAAATTTTGAAAAAGAAGAATAACAAGAGTCTTTCCTAAACTGAGTTTGAGAAAGTCTAATTAATCTAAGGGTTCTAGGTCTATTGATTGAGAAATTTCTAATTAGCTTGGATAAAGAAGAATCTGATCCAATACTCAAGTTATCATGATGAGAATATGTGTCTGATAACACAGACCTATAGCCCTTAATGGTGACGGGCTGCAGTTTGGGTACGTCAAACAAGTAGACCAGAAAATTGGCAATCTGAGAAATAGAAGATGGATTATAGATATCCACCAACGATAGAAAACCCTCCACTTCACTGCATAATTCAATGAAGAGAAGGTCCTCCTACAGTTAGAAGTTAAAAAATTTATAGTAATTTATATATTTTTTACACTTACCAACGACCCAGACTTAGCTGGTGCTAACTCTTTAAATTTCAGGGCCAAACACAAATTTTGCCCCCCCCCCCCCCACCCAATCCCCAAAATTTGCATCAAAATCAAAAAAATCCATGTCCTATGTGGTCCTCTACACTTTTGTCCACTGCGCATGCGCAGTGTCAAGGAAGTACCAAAATTGGCACCAAATCTTCATTCTTACAACCAGAGCCTGGGATGTGTTATGTAATCAGCGGGGAGGTATGAGTTCCCAACTCATGGGAGGGCCATCCCCGTCTGGGTCATTGGTAAGTATAAAAAATATATAAATTACTATAAATTTTTTAACATTTTTATACTGTACCAATGACCCAGACTTAGCTGAATAGAAAAAAGGCTGGAGGACCTAAGACATAAAGGAAATCCAATAGGCTCAATTACATGTAAACAGAATTATCCCCTCAAGGAGAAAAGGAGAAACAGGATTTACATGTATCTTTCTTGTTTACGCAAAATAAGAAACACAATACCATTCCGTAATTGAGCACAAAAACATCAATGATCTCCATTAATATCCAGAATAACCCATTATACTAATTTTTTTAAAGGAAAGCCAATAAATAAAGATAGTCCAGAGAATGAGACTCTTTAAAAGTGTCCGAGGATTGTATATTAATGCTCATATGACACGTGACACATACAAATGCTTCACACCGAGTTATACTTTAAAAATATTACATAAAAGAGAAAAAACATTAGCTTTACACTTTAAAACCATCGCAGCACCGACTCGGAATTACTGACTCCAGAGGAGGTATTCCCTTGCTTTTCACTATAAAGCAGGTGATATAAGGGAACACCATCCCGCCACCCCCCCTTCCCCTTGCTCTGGGTCAATCACCCTAGAACGAAGAGGGCAGCAGGACAGAGTCACTGCTGGAACAGAAAGCCTGCATAACTATAGTTGCAACTGTTTAGTGGACGACATTGTGAGAAACAGATAACGGACCTAAACAACGCAGGTCGCCAGAAATAGACTCAATATTTCTAAGGTAAAAATTTGTGAATGTAGAAGGCTGAGACCAGAATGCAGCCTTCATCAAATCGATAATAGCAATACTATTAGCATAAGCCCAAGATGTAGACAGTGCCCTCACTTCATGCGCCAAAATCTTAAGCACAGACTGCTGTGTAGAAGATAATTTTTCATAAGCAGTACGAATAGTCAATTGAATCCATCTTGAAATAGATTGGACCGTAATGTCCCTTCTATTAGGCAGCAGAGACAGAAAGAAACATTTTCGTCCCTTTCTGATAAACTCGGATCTACGTTTGTAAATATGCATAGCTCTAACTGGACATAGCAAAGGCCTATGGCTGTCTGAGGACGGAAGAGCCTTAATAACAATAGGTTCAGGGTACTTATTAGGAGCCTGATTCTTAGCCAAAAATCCAAAATTAGTAGTCAAAGTAATGTTATTACCAACACTACGATAGTGAGAATCATCAACAGATAGTGCATGAAGCTCACTAACTCTTCTAGCAGAAGAAAAGGCTAAGAGAAAAGCTGTCTTATAAGATATGTATTTGAAGTCTACCGTGTCAAGGGGTTCAAATGGCGCTTCTTTTAGCTTCAGAAGAACCCAAACTAAATTCCACTTAGGAATTAACCTAAGGGTTCTAGGTCTATTTATCGAAAAGTTTTTAACTAACTTAGATAAAGAGACATTAGATCCATTTTGTAAGCTATCATGATGAGCATAAGTATCAGATAGCATAGACCTATTAGACCCTTAATAGTTATTGGCTGCAGTTTGATCTCGTCAAACAGGTAGACCAAAAAATTAGCAATGTCTGGAATGGAGGGATCATAAATATCAACAGAATGATCCCTACACCACCGAGAGAAAACCTTCCACTTAGCAGCATAATTTGCGAAGAGGAGGTCCTCCTACAGTTAGAAGTTGCGTCCACTGCTCGTCCTGTAAAATGCTTGCCGTGCAAGAAGGACCGCACAACGGAAATACGTTAAGGTTGAGACCTTGCGGGTTGTGATGCAGTGTGCACGATTTCCCCTGTGAAAGAAGTTCCTCCTATGGAGGAAGCTTCCGAGGAATGTCCCACAACAGACACCTGAGTTGATTCATCCATGGTCTCTGGGGTGACAGAGATGCTACCAACAGAATTTTGCAGTGCGATTGCTTTATCTTGAGCAATATCTGCTGAATCAATGGTGCTGGAGGATACGCGTATCCTATCATTCCGTCCCAAGAGTTCGAGAGAGCGTCTACTGCAAACACTCGAGGATCTGGGCATGGCGACACATACGTCTGCAACTGATTGTTGAGATGCGTCGCAAACAAGTCTATCATAGGACGATCCCATTAGTAGCAAATCTGATTGAATACTCGTTTGTTGAGAGTCCATTCTGACGGCAACATACAACCTTTCCGAGAAAGGGAGTCCGCTAGAACGTTCAGACGACCCGGAATATGACAGACCGACAGAAGAACCTGATGCTCTAGGACAAACAGCAGGATTCTCTCTATTAAGTTGAACAACGGAATGGAATGAGTGCCTCCCTGGTTCCGAATATACGCTACTACTGTCGAATTGTCGGACAGAATTTGAACATGTGAATTCGGAAGAATGTTCATCCAATGACGTAGCGCAAGCCAAATTGACATCATCTCTTTGATGTTTATGTGCTTGTTTAGGAACTGTGGATCCCAAAGACCCTGGCACCTCGAATCTGTTGGGCTCAAAGTAGCACCCCAACCTGTTTGACTCGCCTTCGTCATAATAGTAAAAAACGGATCCGGCAGTTGCAGTGGAACTCCCTGAGTCAACCACTGAACATCTGCCCAAGTCTGAATCTCTTGTTTTACTTGTTTTGACAAGACGATGTTCGTTTCAAGCGAATGAATCTTCACACTCCAATTCTGAGTAAAAAATATCTGGAGTGGACGAGTGCGTAGTCGCCCCATTGGAAGAAGATCTGCGGCGGCTCCGCACAAACCTATCAGTCGCATGAATTCTCTCACTGCTACTACATCTGATTGAAGACAAAAGCGAGCGTAACAATTGACTAATTTTGCTCTGGGTAACAGCAGACAAACCAGATTGTTGTGCATCTCGAAGCTCATTCCCAAGTGGGCGAATGACTTGGATGGAACTAGATCCGACTTCTTTTCATTTACTATGAAACCGAGACGTCGGAGCAATTGAAGTAGACTCTGAACATCGTTCTGAAGCGTTAATCTGTTGCTGTACCTCTGAAGAATGTCGTCCAAGTAGGCCGACGTTACCGCAGACGAATAAGCTCGGAAATGAGTCATTACTGAGTTCATTATTCGAGTGAAGGCCCAGGGCGCTAGATTCAGACCGAAGCACATTGCTTGGAACTGATAAACTACCCCTAGGACAGCAAAGCGAAGGTACTTTCTGTACGCCGGATGTACCATGACGTGAAAGTACGCATCTTTGAGATCTATGCTCGCAGCGTAATCGTTCACTCGAATGCTCACTCTTACCGATCGAATGGTCTCCATATAAAATTTTGGAGCCACAATCAGCTTGTTTATCCAGCTTAAATCTATAACTGGACGAAACGAGCCAGGTGACTGTAGAAACCGGGAGATTCCTGGTTTTCTACGACCTCTATTGTGTTCTTCTCCAGAAGAGATTGGACTTCTGATAGAAGCGAATCTCTCTTCTGGAGGTTTGACGGAAGCAGAGTCCAAGATGGACTTCGTGTTAACGGTGGTTTTTCCCTGAAGGACAGTTTTAGACCTTCCGAAATAACCCTCTGAACCCAGGGGCCATCCATAATTGACAACCAATTGGTTAAGAATCTCGACAGCCTTCCGCCCACTGGAGTGCAACAGAGGTTTTGACCATCACCTCCTGGACAAGCGAGGCTTGCGGGAGGAGAAACTACATCCTCCGCGACCCGCACCTCGACCAGTCGACCTAGGGGCATCTGACCGGTTGTCTCAGCCAGCATTACGACCCCTACCTGAGTCGCTACTCTGACAGTCTCTAGAGTAAGACGTAGAGGCTTTCTTAGATCCTCTATAGGAACTTCCCTTGGGCATACTCACCCCAGAAGTCCCTGACTTACTCCTCTCTACTGAGTCCGTTTTTTTCGAAACGGACTTAAAAAGCAGAGAGTCCGAAGCTTTCTTAGTAATCTGATCTTAGATTAGCGAAAGCTTACCATCGAAGAGAAGCTCTCCTGAAACCGGAGCGACTCGGAGAGTTTTTCACCTTAGTATCCACTCTTGTGGATGAAGCCAGGGCAGCATCATGTCTAACTCCAAATTTGCCACTGAAAGGGCGGAGTTATACGGGGAAAATGCTATGGCCCTCAAATGAACTCTCAAGGAGGTTTGAACATCCTGGAATTCTTTTCCATCGAGACGTTGTGATAACACTCTGGTAAGGTGATCTGCATAAGATAAGGCGTCTAAACTGGCTCTGTTAGACGAGATTGTCGTCTCCAATGTACTGGAGAGAATCGACATAGACTCTCTGCTTAACTGGTAGAGTGCTAAATTATTTTTGTTCATCCAAATTTTTCCACGTCTCTTTGTCTTGTTACAATTTATGGGAGAGTGCCTATTGGCACTCTCCCATAAATTGTAACAAGGCAAATCTCCACAGATTAAATAATTTTACTTCGAAAATAATGTGAAGCACATTCACAGAATGCGAAGCCATTAAGTTGTGGCACCTACACTTCATAATAAAGCCCAAATATGGGCTTCCAGCACTCTACCAGTTAAAGAGCAGAGAGTCCGAAGCTTTCTTAGTAATCTGATCTTAGATTAGCGAAAGCTTACCATTGAAGAGAAGCTCTCCTGAAACCGGAACGACTCAGAGAGAGTTTTTCACCTTACTATCCACTCTTGTGGATGAAGCCAGGGCAGCATCATGTCTAACTCCAAATTTGCCACTGAAGGGGTGGAGTTATAAAGGGAAAATGCTATGGCCCTCAAATGAACTCTCAAGGAGGTTTGAACATCCTGGAATTCTTTTCCATTGAGACGTTGTGATAATGCTCTGGTAAGGTGATCTGTGTAAGATAAGGCATCTAAACTGGCTCTGTTAGACGAGATTGTCGTCGTCAACGTACTGGAGAGAATCGACATAGACAACTCCAAGTCTTCTGCCTGGTCGTCTAAACGCAGAGGAACTCCCGGCACGCCCTGTCCTGCCATTTCAAATCTATTTCTACTGTTGATGAACGGCAGATGTGGAGCATGAGGCGATAAGAAACTGGATTTGCCAGTCTTAGAGGCTAGCCTGAATATAGCGTCATTCAGAAGTTCAAATGTCCGTGTGACATTTTTGGACTGGGTCGAAAACTCAGGCGCAACAGCCTATATTCCGGCCGAAAAAGTCTGTGTCCAGTGACGCTATCAGTCTCTTATCTGGTATCGTAGCACTCTGGTCCGGAGGAACAACTTTTGGAAGGTGTTGCCGGATGAAATCTACGGCCACCTTATGTTGTTCAGAAAGGGAAAATTCCAGCTCCGCTGATTCCCTTTCACCATCCGACTGGACCACATGTGAATCTCGGTCGTCCCTTTCCGACTCTGCAGAGGAGCATACCGACCCAGCTTCCTCAGACAGTTCCTGATCTGAAAGAGTTTCTGAAGGTTGCTGGGATGCTGCGATCAGTTGTGCTATCTGTGATAGCAAGTCCGTCACGGAGGCCTGTGGAGCGGCGGTCTTATGCAGTTTAGCCGCTGGAAGCTCCTGGGACAGTAACCCTTGTATACTTCTCGTATGCGAACGTCCCGACTGGTAAGGCCTTGTGTCCTTGGCTACCGGATGGCGTGACCTGGTCGACGTGGAATCCCTGGTCGGTGAAGCAGGCTGGATATCTGCTTTCACGTAGCCAAGTTGCGGTCGTGTGTGCTGACGTGTGGATGAGGAAGCCAGCAGACTAGCCGCGCCGGACTGTCTATGCGACGGAGCGTCCTGAGCAGGAGTGGACGTATGGTCCGAGTGATGAATGTTACGTACAACATCTGGGCCCAGATGTTGCTGTAAGAGAGAGGGACCTCTCTCGCTCGTGGTCCAGGTAGACCTGGACGAGATAGCTACCGGACTGTCTGGCTTCCTCCGTTCCATCCTCCGACCCGTCATCGCCAGGTGTGCATGATCCGAGTTTATAGTGCTCGCAACACCTGATCTCCTCTCCTGGACCGCAACGGACGAACCCGGCGTCACAACACCCATGTCTCGAGTGATTGCTTCACCGGACGAGCTAGCTGGCGACAAGGTCGTCAATCCTACTAAGGATCTTGGCACTTGTCGAATTTCGTTGAGCACTTTGGACGCTAGCTCTTCATTTAATTGTGATGATGGAAGCACACTTCCTGAAGACATCATGGAAACATCACCCTGTTCTTGTTCCTCTGAAAAAGAGACTGAAAAACTAGAGTGACCCTAGGGCGAGAGGACCGGCATGGACCTCTCACCGCTAACAATATACCGTGACACACGTCTCCAACGTTTGTCATCCCAATTGGCACACACTGAGCAAGAATTAGTGCAAGTACACTGACTACAGCAAATACAACGAACATGAGAATCAGAGGAAGACTTCCTCGATTTTCAATTTGAACAATATTCTTTCATAATTAAAAAATATTGTACAGCCATAGTACTCACACTAACCCTTGAAAATACAAAGATACATAATAATAATACAATCCATAACAAAATTTTGAAAAATAATTCAAGAGAAAAAATTTTTCGAAAAAATTTCAAGATGAGCCCAAGTTCCCAAAGGGAACGATGAGCCCAAATGGATCCCAAAAAAGCCTAAGAGTGGACAAAAATTTTAAAACATATCTAAAAATTAATGCTACACTTACGGACAATATTAATGTGTCTGGCTATGAACAGAACCTAATAGAAGACAAGGAATCACTGTAAGAAGTAACCGTTGTCAATGTAAACAAAAGTGAATAAAAACCGGAAACAAGACTCCAGGCACTGAAAATATGGCCCGAAATCAGTAACCAATTTTAAACACTATCCGATGTAAAACAGAAACTTCCACAGAAGAAACTGCAGTACATTGGATGGTAGATGCATGACCAAAACGCCTAAACATCTGTAGGGTGAGGACGTAACCATGGGGAAAAACAGAATAAACATTCTGATACTAAGCCAAAAACTCCCAAGAAATTTCAGTAAAAAAAAAATTACAAAAATTATGCCAAAAGCATGGGAGAATAGCCAGGGGGGTATCAAGGGAAGGGAGAGAGGAAACACTGAACAAACAGTGGAAATTTCATAGCAAGAATGAAAACATCAGGCCCATGCCCCGAAATTAGGGAACATGAAATAATTTTGCATAAAAATTATAAGTTACAGCCCTGAACACATCCTTCCACTGTTTCTTCCTCTTCCTGAGATTATAAGCACAGATGTCAGTGAGATGTTACTGATTGAAGGGCCAAACAAAGAATGAAGATTTTGCGCTAATTTCGGTACTTCCTTGACACTGCACATACGCAGTGGACAAAAGTATGTAGGACCACATAGGACATGGATTTTTTGGATTTTGATGCAAATTTTGGGGATTGGGGGGGTCAAAATTTGTGTTTGGCCCTGAAATTTAAAGAGTTAGCACCAGCTAAGTCTGGGTCATTGGTACAGTATAAAAATATTACGTTTCCCGTGCAAGAAGGACCACACAACGGAAATACGTGAAGGTTGAGACCTTCCGGGTTGTGATGCAGTGGGTGGGACTTCCCCTGATACAGGAGGTCCTTGAGAGGAGAAAGCTTCTGGTGAATGTCCCATAACAGACACCTGATCAGGATGATCCAGGGTTTCTGAGACAGAGGTGCTACAAGCAAGATTTTGCAGTGAGACTGTTTGATTTTTAACAGAATCTGCTGAATCAGAGGAGTTGGAGGATATGCATATCCTATTATTCTATTCCATGAGATTGACAAAGCATCTACTGCGTACTCGCTCGATGATCCGGGGAAGGTGACATGAACGTTGGTAGCTGATTGTTTAGGTTCGTGGCAAAAAGATCTATCACAGGATGATCCCACTGGTAGCAAATCTGCTGGAATATTCGTTTGTTGAGAGTCCACTCCGATGGCAACAGGCGACCTTTCCTTGAGAGGCAATCTGCTACTACGTTCAGATGACCCGGATGTGACGAACTGAGTGATGAACACGATGAGTCAGAGAAAATAGGAGAATTTTCTCCGTCAATTCGCATAGAGGAATTGAATGAGTGCAGCCCTGGTTCCCGAGATACGCCACTACTGTCCAATTGTCTGACAGAATCTGCACATGGACGTTGGCTATGTGAGTAATCCAGTGTTTCAGTGCAAGCCAAATAGACATCATCTCTTTGATGTTTATGTGCTTTTCCAGGAACAAAGAGTCCCAAAGAGCCTGGCACTTCAGGCCTGAAGGAATCAGGGACGCAACCCAACCTGTCAGACTCGCATCCATCATAATAGTAAAGACTGGATTCAGTACTTGAAGTGGAACTCCTTGAGTTAACCACTCGAGATCCGCCCAAATCTGAACCTTTTGTTTTATCAGATCTTTTAAAACAATCTGGAGTTCTAATGAATGTGTCTTGACACTCTCGTTCTGAGTAAAGAATATCTGGAGAGGACGCGTGTGCAAGCGCCCCAGTGGAATCAAGTGTACCGCTGCTCCGTGCAGACTCATTATGAATTAACTCTCATGCTGATACTGTTAGAGAGTTTTGACAAAAGCGATCATAGCAACTGACCAATTTCGCTCGGGTTATGGGAAGGCGAACCAGATTGCAACGAGTCTCGAAGTTCATTCCCAAGTGAATGAATGACTTGGACGGAGCTAAATCTGACTTCTTTTCATTTATTATGAAACTGAGATGTCAGAATAAGTGAAGCAGACTCTGAACATCCTTCTGAAGTGCATCTTTGTCGCCGTATCTCTGAAGAATGTCGTCCAGATAAGCCGACATAAGCTCGGAAGTACGACATTACCGAGTTCATTATCTGAGTGAACGCCCAAAGAGCCAGGTTCAGACCGAAACACATCGCTCTGAAATGATACACCTTCCCTTGGACGGCAAAGCGCAGGTACTTTCTGAAAGCCGGATGAACCATGACATGAAAGTATGTGTTCTTTAGAACTATGCTTGCTGCAAAGTCGTTCACACGAATGCTCGCTCTTGCTGACCGAATGGTTTCCATATAGAACTTTGGAGCGATAATCAGTTTGTTTATCCAGCTCAAATCTATGATCGTCGAAACGAGCTGTCTGGTTTCGGAACAAGGAACAGGTGACTGTAAAATCCCAGTGAGTTGGGATTTTCTACAACCTCTATTGCATCTTTCAGCAGGAGAGACTGAGCTTCTGCAAGAAGAGACTCCTTTTTTGAAGGATTTGCCAGAACAACTGTCCAACGTGGACTTCTTGTAAATGGAGCTTTGATCTGAATGATAGTCGGAGTCCCATTCTGACTACATTTCTGACCCACTGATCTTCCGATATATCCGTCCAGTTTTTCGAAGTTTGACAATCTTCTGCCAACAGGAGCGCAATAGAGGTTTTGAACATCACCTATAAGACCTGTGAGGCCTTCGGGAGGAGAAGCCACATACTCCCCGAGAACCACCTTCTGCCGTTGGCCTAGGGGCATCTGACTTAGTCTCTGTAAGATTTGCACCCCTTTCCCGAGTCGCTGTGCTGCCGGTTCCCAGAATAATTGTACGAGGGTTTATTGGAACCCTGAAAGGAGCTTTTTTTTTCGCTGGCTGTGAACTGGAGTCTCCTCGCCTACCAAATCCACCATATGACTGATGCTGGGTAGCTAACCTCGGCAGACGTTTGCTGGTAGCTTTCTTGGTAGCTTCATCGTACACCAAGGACAACTTGTCATCAAACAACGGATGTCCTGAAACCGGAGCAATTCTAAGAGAGCTCTTCACAAGTTCACCCAATTGTCAATCAAGGAAGATGATGCCAAGGCTCCATCACGTCTTAATAATAGCCACTGTAAGGGTGGAATGATGTGTGGCATACATAACTGCCCTTGAAAGAACTCTGAGAGATGCATTAATATCATCAAATCCTTTCCCCACAAGGCGATGGTCCAAAGGCCTGGTGATATGATCTGCGTAAGACATAGCATCCTGAATTGCCCAACTAGAATCAATTGTAGATTCGATCACATCTGAGCGGACATTAAATGATGCGGGTAATGATGTCCATATCCGTAGCCCAATCATCCAATCACAGTGGAGCTCTCTATACATCTTCTCCAATCATTTTTAATTTGCTAGGTCTAGGTAATGGTATGCGAATGGAAGATGCTGACAAGAAAGGATATTTCTTTCTCGAACTAGCTTGGTTAAATAATGCGTCGTCAACAAGGCTGAAAGCCTCCGACACATGAACCGACTGACCCAGGAAGGAAAGGACGTCCTCTTTCCTCTACAGGGTATCCCTATTTAGGGATGAAAGTGATCTCTGCCTAGCAGATGTAGCTTGTTGACCAGAGGGAACTAATTCAGGAAAAAACTGATGAATAAAATTTATCGTTTCCATATGTTGTTACATCTAGGTAGGAGAATCTTCCTCCACCTCCCTATCATCATCCGCTTGGTCAGGCTGTGATGTTCGGTCGGCTCCCTCCAAGTGAACGGATGACTGTACCGACCCAGCACCATCTGACAGCTCATACCCAGAATTTGTTGACGGCCGTTGGCTGGGAAGCTGCGATAAGCTGTGCTATCTGTGACAGCAAGTCTGTAACTGAGGCTTGCAGAGCAGTGGTCTTATGTTTCTTTGCCACATGATGTTCATGGGATGGCGATTTGTCCCCAGATCTTTTCACTGGACGTCCCGAATGCTCCGCATATACATGTACTAGCTACCGGAAGACCCGACTTTGGAGGGGAAGACTGGGAGTGTCTTTGCAGAACAGCTTGAATGTCCGAAGTCAGATAGCTAGTGAGCGGTCTAATGAGCTTGGTACTAGATGTGGAAGAAGCCATAACTGTCGGTTTTAATGGAATAAGAGGCCTTATTCCTTGTTTTATATTCATGAGCACCTTTGCAGCTAGCTCCGTTTGCTCATCTGAGCATGACGACGGTAGCACATTTTGGATGTGTGTCACTGAACCATCCCCATATTCTTGTTCCTCTGAAAAAGAAACTGACAAACTTGAATTAGCCTGTGGCGACAGCTCCGGCATGGAACTTCACTGCACACATAACTTGACACCCGCCTCAAACATTGGCATCCAAAAAGACACAAGTAGAACACGTAGCAGAAGGAGTGCAGTGACTACAAGCAAGACAGCACATGTGTAAATCCGAGGCAGATTTCCTTGCCTTACACTTAGTGCAAAAGGATTTCATAATAATATTAAGCCAAAGAGCAAGTCCACTGCACTCCTAAACAATCAAATAAATTACACATATTAAGGATACTGAAAATATATACGGCAATCAAAATCGTTTCGAAAAAGAAATCAAAATTGAAAAAAAAAAAAACAATTTCGAAAAAAGTTTGAAAATGCCTAAGTTCCCAAAGGGAACCTCATGAGCCCAAGGGTGCCCGATAGCCTAAGTGTGGACAAACACCAACAAATTTAAGCTACACTATCGCCATAATAAATACATGTATCCTAATACAATATGATAACTGTGCTACACTACAAACTAATAATCCAATAATTTAAAGCTTTGTCCAACTGATAAACAATATCAACAGGAAAAACCAGAAACTAAACAACAGGCTATACAATAAGCCCAAAGTCAGAAACCGGTCAATTACTACCTGATGCAAAGCTAGATCTTCCTGGGAAGAAAAAACAATACATCTGGTAGAAGATGCAAGACAACATACATCCTAACACCCCCAGGATGAGGACGTAACCTTGGGAATAAATGGAATAAACATTCTGCAGATCTTGTTAAACTCCCAAGAATTTTTTTTTTTTAAATTTCAATAAAAAAGCCAATAAGCATGGGAGCTTAACAGAAGGGTTCATGGGAAGAGAGGGAAGGAACATTTAACAAACAGTAGGTTCTTCATTTAGTAAGAATGATGACGTTCAGGCCCATGTCCCAATAATGGGAAACATGAATAATTTTATAAAATTATTAATAAGTTACAGCCCCGAATGTCCAAAACCTCCTTAGTTCACTTCCAGCATCCTTTCATATCCTTGAATCCACCATAATCATGATTGATTTGTGTCTGGCATCTTCAGAAAAGAGTATTTGAAGCACAGATGTCAGTTCAGATGTTGCTGACTTTGGGCCAAACAGAAGAATGATGTTAGTGCCAGTTTCGCTCACTTCCTTGTTACTGCAAATGCAAATTAAGCAAAAGTATGGAGGACCAGTTAGGACTTTTCTTTTTCAGTTCTGTATGGCAGTTTTAGGGATTGGGGGTTCAAAATTTGTGTTTGGCCCAGAAAATTAATGAATTTGCACAAGCTAAGTCTGGGCCATTGGTTATTAGTATAAAAGTTAAAAAATTTATAGTAATTTATATATTTTTTATACTTACCAATGACCCAGACTTAGCTGGTGCTAACTCTTATATTCTAGGGCCAAACACAAATTTTGCCCCCCAATCCCCAAAATTTGCATCTAAAACCAAAGAAATCATGTCCTGAAGGTCCTCCATACTTTGCCTCCACTGCGCATACGCAGTGTCAAGGAAGTCCGAAATTGGAGCCAAATCCTCATTCTTACAACCAATGCCTGGTAAGTGTTATGTAATCAGCGGGGAGGTATGAGTTCCCAACTCATGGGAGGGCCATCCCCGTCTGGGTCATTGGTAAGTATAAAAAATATATAAATTACTATAAACTTTTTAACATTTTTATACTGTACCAATGACCCAGACTTAGCTGAATAGAAAAAGGGCTGGAGGGCCTAGGACATAAAGGAAATCCAATAGGCTCAATTACATGTAAACAGAATTATCCCCTCAAGGAGAAGAGGAGAACAGGTTTTACATGTATCTTTCTTGTTTATACCAAAAAAGAAAGACACAATACCATTCCGTAATTGAGCACAATAACATCAATGATCTCTATTAACATCAAGTATAACCCATTATACTAATCTTTTTAAAGGAAAGCCAATAAATAAAGATAGTCCAGAGAATGAGACTCTTTATACTCATTTAAAAGTGTCTGAGGGTTGTATATTAGCGCTCGTATGACACGTGACATATACAAATGCTTCACACCGAGCTACACTTTAAAAATATTACATAAATGAGATAGACATTAGCTCTTCACTTTAAAACCATCCCGGCACCGACTCAGAATTACTGACTCCAGAGGAGGTATTCCCTTGCTTTTCACTATAAAGCAGGTGATATAAGGGAACACCATCACCCCCCCCCCCCTCCTTCCCCTTGCTCTGGGTCAAATACCCCAGAACGAAGAGGGCAGCAGGACAGAGTCACTACCAGAACAGAAAGCCTGCATAACTATAGTTGCAACTGTTTAGTGGACGGCATTCTGAGCAACAGAAAACGGACCTAAACAATGCAGGCCGCCAGAAATGGACTCAATATTTCTAAGATAAAAATTTGTGAACGTGGAAGGCTGAGACCAATATGCAGCCTTCATCAAATCGGTAATAGCAACACTATTAGCATAAGCCCAAGATGTAGAAAGCGCTCTTACTTCATGCGCCGAAATCTTAAGCACAGACTGATGAGAAGAAGATAATTTTTCATAAGCAGTACGGATAGTTAATTGAATCCACCTTGCAATAGAATGGACAGTAATGTCCTTTCTATAAGGCAGCAGAGACAGAAAGAAATGCTTACGTCCCTTTCTGATAAACTCAAATCTATGTTTGTAAATACGCATGGCTCTAACTGGACAGAGCAAAGGCCTATGACCGTCTGAGGACGTACGAGCCTTAATAACAATAACAATAGGTTCAGGATACTTATTAGGAGCCTGATTCTTAGCCAAAAATCCAACATTAGTAGTTAAAGTAATAGTATTACCAACACTACGATAGTGAGAATCATCAACAGATAGTGCATGAAGCTCACTAACTCTTCTGGAAGAAGAGAAGGCTAATAGAAAAGCTGTCTTATAAGATAAGAATTTGAAGTCCACTGTATCAAGAGGCTCAAATGGCGCTTCTTTTAGCTTTAGAAGAACCCAAGCTAAATTCCACTTAGGAATTAACCTAAGGGTTCTAGGTCTATTTATCGAAAGTTTTTCACTAACTTAGATAAAGAGACATTAGATCCAATCTGCAAGCTATCATGATGAGCATAGGTATCCGATAGCATAGACCTATAACCCTTAATGGTTATTGGCTGCAGTTTGATCTCGTCAAACAAGTATACCAGAAACTTAAAAGATTTATAGTAATTTATATATTTTTTATACTTACCAATGACCCAGACATAGCTGGTGCTAACTCTTAAAATATAGGGCCAAACACAAATTTTGCCCCCCAATCCTCAAAATTTGCATCTAAAACCAAAGAAAACAGGTCCTGAATGGCCCTCCATACTTCACCTCTACTGCGCATGCGCAGTGTCAAGGACGTCCCGAAATTGGCGCCATTAATCATTCTTACCAACAGTGCCTGGTAAGCGCTATGTCCTCAGCGGGGAGGTATGAGTTCCCAACTCCTGGGAGGGCCATCCCCATCTGGGTCATTGGTAAGTATAAAAAATATATAAATTACTATAAATTTTTAAAGATTTTTATACTGTACCAATGACCCAGACATAGCTGAATAGTAAAAAGGCTGGAGGGCCCAGGACATAGAGGAAAATCCAATAAGCTCAACTATATAAAATAGAGTCATCTCCTGGAGGAGAAAAGGAGAAATAGGCTTCACGTGTATCTTTCTTATTTATGATAAATTAGAAAGACACAATACCTTCTATAATTGAGCATCATAACATCCATGTTCTCTATTAATATGCAGTATAATTCTTATACTAATTATTTTAAAGTAAGCCAATAAATAAAGTTAGTCCAAAGAATTGAGACTCTTTATACTCTTTTAAAAGTGTCCAAGGATAGTATAATAACATCCGTTTGACACATGACATATTCAAATGCTATACTTTAAAACTATGACATGAATGAATTTAAAAACATAACTTTCACTTAAGCAACCATCCCAGTAACAGCTCAGAATTACTAACTCCGGAGGAGGTATCCCCTTGTTTTCATAATAAAACAGGTGACCCAAGGGAACACCCTCCCCCCCCCCCCCCTTTTTCTTGCCCTGGCTCAAATAGCCCAGAGCGAAGAGGGCAGCAGGACGGAGTCACTGCCGGAACATAAAGCCTACATAGCTATAGTTGCAATTGTTAAGTGATCGACTTTCTGAACAGCTGATAATGGACCTAAATAATGCAGGTCTCCAGAAATGGATACAATATTTCTGAGATAAAAATTCGTGAATGTGGATGGCTGAGACCAATATGCAGCCTACTTAATCTATAATAGCAAAACTATACGTCAGCCCAAGATGTAGAAGAGATCTTACTTCATGAGCCGAAATCTTAAGCACAGACTGCTGAGTTAAGGATAGATTATCCTAAGCAGTACCGATAGTTAACTGAATGCATTAAGTAATAGAATGGACCGTAATGACCCTTCTGTTAGGCATCAGAGCCAGAAGAAGCTTTACGTCCAACTGATAAACTGAGATCTGTTAATGAATACATAAAGATCTATCCGGACAGAGTAAAGGCCTATGCCCGCTCGAAGACGGAAGGACCTTAAGAACAATAGGTTCCGGATATCATTAGGAGCCTGATTCTTAACCAAAAATACAACATTAGTAGTAAAGGTAATAGAGTTCCCGATACTACAAAAGTGAGAATCGTCCACCGATAGTGCATGAAGCTCACTGACTCTTCAGCAGAAGAGAAGACTAAGAGAATCGCTGCCTTAAAAGGCCAGAATTTGAAACTGCTGTCTCAAGGGGTTCAAATGGTTGCTTAATTAATAAGAACCCAAGCTAAATTCCGAATAGGAATTAATCTAACGATTCTAGGTCTCTTATCGAAAAGTTTCAAACTTACTTAGATAAAGAGACATTAGGCTCCATTGTAAACTATCATGGTGTGCATAGGTATCAGATAACATAGACCTATAACCTTTAAAAGCAACTGGCTGCAGATGATCTCGTTAAACAAGTATACTAGAAAGTTTGCAGTGTCTGGTATGGAGGGATCAAAAATATCATCATAAAGATCCCTACACCAATGACGGAAGACCTTCCACTTTAGCTGCATAGTATAGCGAAGAGGAGGTCCTTCTACAGTTAGAAATCGCGTCCACTGCTCGTCCTGTACAATGCTTGCCATGCAAGAAGGACCGCACAATGGAATACGTGAAGGTTGAGACCTTGCGGGTTGTGATAGAGTTGACACGATTTCCCCAGCGAAAAAAAGATCCTCTCGTGGAGGAAGTTTCCGCGGTAAGTCCCACAGTAGACATCTAAGTAAATATATCCACCGTCTCTGTGGAGACAGAGATGCTACCAACAGAATTGTATTGTGAATGAATAATCCTAGCAATACTTGCCGAATCAACAGCGCTGGAGGATACGCATATCCTATCATCGTGTCCTACTAGATCTATAGAGCGTTAACTACATATGCTCAGGGATCCGGACACGGTGACTCATACATCTACAATTGATTGGAGAGTTGTGTCGCAAATAAATTATCACTGGGTGCTCCCATTGATAGCAAATCTGATTGAATACTTGTTTGTTAATAGTCCATTCCGACGGCAACAAACGACCCTTACGTGAAAGGGAGTCTGCTAATACGATCCGACGACCGAGAATATGACTAACTGAAACAGAACTTGGTGTTCTATAACAAACAGAAGGATTCTTTCCGTTAAAATCAATAACGGAACCGAATGAGTGCCTCCCTGGTTCCGGATATACGCAACTACTGTCGTATTATCGGACAGGATTGAACATGCGTTTCTGAATAAAATTCATCCAATGATGTAGTGCAAGCCAACATAATATTCTTCCTTGGAAGTAAGGAGCTTGCCTAAAAACTGCGGAACCCAAAGACCCTGGCACTTCGAATCCGTTGGGATCAAAATTGTGTCCCAACCTGTTTGACTGATATCCGTCATAATCGAAAAACTCGGATCCGGCAACTACAGTGGAACTCTCAGTCAACCACCGAATGTTTGCCCATGTCTGAATCTCTTGTTACACTTGATAGACAAGAGAACGTGTATATCGAGCAATTCAAAATTGCTGAAAGGTTGCCGTCGAAGAGAAGCTTCTCGGAGACCGAAGTGACTCTGAGAGAGTTCTTCACCTTACTATCCATGCGCGTGGATGAAGATAGGGCTGCGTCACGTCTAACCAACTCCAGGTTGCCACTGAAGGGCGGAGTTATACGTGGAAAAACTACTGCCCCTGAAAGAAATCTCATTGAGGATAATATCCTGGAATTCTTTCTCTTGAAGACGTAATGATAAACGTCTCAGTAAGGTGGTGTACGTATGATAAAGCGTCTAAGTTAAGTCTATTATACATCATTGTCGTTTCCAACATCGTGGTTGGAATTGACAGAGACGGCGAAAAAGATAATTTGCAGTCTTCAGTTTCGCCGTCTTAGACGCAAAGGAACTCTCGGTAAGCCCAGTTCTGCCAATAAACAATTATTTCCTAGAATTCACGAAAGGCAGAATAGAGCATTGCGGACAAGAAACTATACTAGCATGTTGATAGCAAGCTTATATATATATAGCATCGTTCAATAATTCGAATGTTCTAAAGACATTATTGGACTGCGTCGGCAACTCAGGGACAATGTCCCTGAACCGATCCAAAACTCCGTGTCCAATGACGCTATTAGTCTCTTATCCAGCATCGCAGCAATGTAGTCCGACGGAACAACCTCTGGAAGATAATGCCGGAAGAAATGTATGGCAGCTTCTGTTGTTCCGAAAGGGAAAGCTCGAAATCATCCGAATCCCTTTTGCCATCCTGTTGGTCCCTATGAAATATTCGGTCGTCCGTACCTGATGCAACAGCGGAGCGTACCGACCCAGCGCTGTCGGATTATTCCTGATCCGACCGAGAATCTGTCGTTTGCTGGGATGCTACGATAAGCTGTGCTATTTTGGATAGCACGTCCGTCACTGAGGCCTGTGGAGAAGCGGTCTTACGATGCATTGCCGCTGGAAGCTCCGTGTTCGTTACCCCGTGCATACTTCTATTATGCAAGCGACCGGAGTGTGCAGGCCTCGTGTCCCTTGGCTACCGGATGGCGTGACCTGTTCGCCATGGAATCACTGAATGCCGAAGCTGGCCGGATATTCAAGGTCACGTAGCCAATGTGCGGTCGTGTGCGCTGCTGTGAGGATGAGGAAGCATTATTGACAGTCACTCAGACTGTCTATATAACAGAGCGTCCCGAGTGGCGGACATACGCTCCGAAGGTGAAATGTCTGTACCACAACATCTGGTCCCATATGTTGTTGCACGAGAGAGGGACCTCTCTCGCTCGCCGCCCGGACAGACTGGACGAGCTAGGAACCGGACTAACAGGCTTCCTCCGATCTCTCCTCTAATCCGTCGTCACTGGGTGTGTACTAAAGTCTATTATAGTGCTCGCATCACCCAAATCTCCATCCTAGACCGCAACGGACGAACCCGACTGCCGAACCATTCGATGAATGGACGCTACACCGGGTGAGCTAGCGAATGTCAACTCCGTCGATCCTACTAGGGACCTCTTAGGGGATTGACGTAATCCATGAGCACTAATTGCCGCTAGCTCTTCATTAACTATGACGACAGAGGCACACTTTTGAAAGACACCTCAGTAATTTTGCGAACAAGAAACCAGATATGCTTGTACATAGCAAGCATATAAAAAATATATATAGTGTCGTTCAATAAATCGAACGTATCTGAGACATTATTGGACTGTGTCGGAACTGAGGGACGATGTCCCTGAACCGAACCAAAAATTTCTAAGTCCACCAACGCTATCAGTTTCTTATCCGGTATCGCAGCATGCTGGTCCGACGAAGAACCTCTAGAAGATGAAGTCGGATGACATATACAGCAGCTTATGTTGTTCCGAAAGGGAAAGCTCGAAAACCTCCGAATCCCTTTCGGCATCCCGTCGGACCGTATGAAATTTTCAGACGTCCGCACCTGATGCTTCCGCGGAGCGTCCAGACCCAGCGTCGTCGGATATTATATTATGCGACAGAGATTCTGTCGTTGCTGGGATGCTGCGATAAGTTGTGCTATTTGGGATAGCACGTCCGTCACCGAGGCCTGTGCAGAAGCGGTCTTACGATGCTTTGCCGCTGGAAGCTCCGAGTACGTTGACTCCCGCATACTTTCTTATGCGAACGACCGGAGTCTCCAGGCCTCGTGTCCCTGGCTATCGGATGGCGTGACCTGGTCACCAAGGATTCTCTAATTGGCGAAGTTGACTGGATATCGAAGGTCACATAGCCAAGGTGCGGTCGTGTGCGCTGCCATGAGAATGAGGAAGCCTTATTGACAGTCTCTCCAGACTGTCTATATAACGGAGCGTCCCGAGCGGCGGACATATGCTCCGAATGCGAGACATTTTGTACCACAACATCTGGGGCCAGATGTTGATGTACGAGAGAGGGGCCTCTCTCGCTCGCAGCCCGGATGGGCCTGGACGAGCTATGAACCGGACTAAAAGGCTTCCTCCGTTCTCCCCTCTAATCCGCCGTCACTGGGTGTGCACATGGATATTTTATAGTGCTCGCATCACCCAAAACTCCTTTCTAGACCGCAACGGACGAACCCGGCTGCCGAACCATTCGATGAATAGACGCTACACCGGGCGAGCTAGCGGACGTCAAAGGCCGTCGAACCTACGAGGGTCCTCTTAGGCAATTGACGTATTACCTGAGCACTTTTCCGCTAGCTCTTCATTAATTGTGATGACGGAGGCACACTTTTTGGAAGACATCACGGATACATCACCCTGATCATGATCGTCTGAAATAGAGATTGATAAAGTAGAGTGACCCTGCGGGGAAAGGACCGGAATGGCCAATTCCCCACTAACATACCGTGACACACGCTTCCCATGTTGTCATCGTAATCAACACATACAGAACAGGAGTTAGTGCGAGTACACTGACTACAT
Source organism: Pictodentalium vernedei (assembly GCA_031216915.1). Classification (NCBI taxonomy): domain Eukaryota; kingdom Metazoa; phylum Mollusca; class Scaphopoda; order Dentaliida; family Dentaliidae; genus Pictodentalium; species Pictodentalium vernedei. Next base: position 230,472,604 of record CM062293.1, read on the forward strand.
TATACAATGATTATGAAAGTCAGAGGAAGATTTCCTCTTATTACAATTGAACAATATCCTTTCAATGTGAAAAGAAAACAAAGTCCTAGTACTCGCACCAACCCCTGACAATCAAAATACATAATAACAAGATCCATTAACATAGAAAAAATAATTGAATCAAAAACTTTTGAAAAAATATTTTTTCAGAACAGCCCAAGTTTCTGAAAAGTAACGTTGAGCCCCAATGGATCCCAAGTCTAAGTGTGAACAAAAATTCTAAAAATATTTTAAACAATTTATGCAACACTTACGAACAATAATAATGTGTCTAGTTATGATTAAATTAACATCAAGATATTATTTTCAAGAAATCCCCCCTCACACAGTGGGCTGTTGGAAATGTAAACAATTAGTGTAAAAACACTAGATCAAGACTCCAGGCACCCTGGCCCAAAATTAGTTACCAATAATACACTATCTGATGCAAAACAGAGACTTCCAGGGAAGAAACTGCAGAACATCAGATGGTAGATGCAGAACACTACGCCTAACCACCCATAGGTGAAGACGTAAACATGGGGAAAAGAACAGAATACATTCTGTTATCCAGCTAAAACTCCCAAGAAAGTTTAGTAATAATATTACAGAAAATATGCCAAAAGCATGGGAGAATAGCAAGAGGGGACTTAAAGGAAAGGGAGAGAGGAAAACACTGAATAAGCAGTGTAATCTTGATAACAAGAATGACCACAACAGGCTGTTGCCTTGAAAATAGGTAACTTAACATAATTTCATCAAAAAATTTTAAGTTACAGCCCTGATTATTTTCTGTCACACATTTTTCCTCTCCTCCTTCTATATCCTCCTTAGAATCACCATTTCACTAATATTTATGTGTCTGGCATCATTTAAACTGAGATTTACAAGCACAAAGATCAGTCAGATGTTAACTGATGAAGGGCCAAACAAAGAATGATTAATGGCGCCAATTTCGGGACGTCCTTGACACTGCACATGCGCAGTAGAGGTGAAGTATGGAGGGCCATTCAGGACATGTTTTCTTTGGTTTTAGATGCAAATTTTGGGGATTGGGGGGCAAAATTTGTGTTTGGCCCTATATTTTTAAGAGTTAGCACCAGCTATGTCTGGGTCATTGGTACAGTATAAAAATATTAGCAATGTCTGGAATGGAGGGATCATAAAGTAAATATCAATAGAATGATTCCAACACCACCGATAGAAAACCTTCCACTTAGCAGCATAATTTAGCGAAGAGGAGGTCCTCCTACAGTTAAAAATTGCGTCCACTGCTCGTCCTGTAAAATGCTTGCCGTGCAAGAAGGACCGCACAATGGAAATACGTGAAGGTTGAGAACTTGCGGGTTGTGATGCAGTGTGCACGATTTCCCCTGCGAAAGAATGTCCTCCTGTGGAGGAAGCTTCCGTGGAATGTCCCTCAACAGACACCTGAGTAGATTTATCCATGGTCTCTGGGGTGACAGAGATGCTACCAACAGGATCTTGCAGTGAGATTGCTTGATCTTTAGCAATATCTGCTCAATCAACGGAGCTGGAGGTACACGTATCCTATCATTCCATCCCAAGAGATCGAGAGGGCGTCTACTGCAAACGCTCGAGGGTCTGGGCATGGCGACACATGCATCTGCAACTGATTGTTGAGATGCGTCGCAAATAAGTCTATAATTGGACGATCCCATTGGTAGCAAATCTGATTGAATACTCGTTTGTTGAGAGTCCATTCTGATGGCAACATGCGACCTTTCCGAGAAAGGGAGTCTGCTAGAATGTTCAGACGACCCGGAATATGACGAACCAATAGGAGAACTTGATGCTCTAGGACAAACAGATGGATCCTTTCCGTTAAATTGAACAACGGAATGGAATGAGTGCCTCCTTGGTTCCGAATATACGCGGTCTTACGATGCTTTGCCGCTGGAAGCTCCGAGTACGTTGACTCCCGCATACTTTCTTATGCGAACGACCGGAGTCTCCAGGCCTCGTGTCCCTGGCTATCGGATGGCGTGACCTGGTCACCAAGGATTCTCTAATTGGCGAAGTTGACTGGATATCGAAGGTCACATAGCCAAGGTGCGGTCGTGTGCGCTGCCATGAGAATGAGGAAGCCTTATTGACAGTCTCTCCAGACTGTCTATATAACGGAGCGTCCCGAGCGGCGGACATATGCTCCGAATGCGAGACATTTTGTACCACAACATCTGGGGCCAGATGTTGATGTACGAGAGAGGGGCCTCTCTCGCTCGCAGCCCGGATGGGCCTGGACGAGCTATGAACCGGACTAAAAGGCTTCCTCCGTTCTCCCCTCTAATCCGCCGTCACTGGGTGTGCACATGGATATTTTATAGTGCTCGCATCACCCAAAACTCCTTTCTAGACCGCAACGGACGAACCCGGCTGCCGAACCATTCGATGAATAGACGCTACACCGGGCGAGCTAGCGGACGTCAAAGGCCGTCGAACCTACGAGGGTCCTCTTAGGCAATTGACGTATTACCTGAGCACTTTTCCGCTAGCTCTTCATTAATTGTGATGACGGAGGCACACTTTTTGGAAGACATCACGGATACATCACCCTGATCATGATCGTCTGAAATAGAGATTGATAAAGTAGAGTGACCCTGCGGGGAAAGGACCGGAATGGCCAATTCCCCACTAACATACCGTGACACACGCTTCCCATGTTGTCATCGTAATCAACACATACAGAACAGGAGTTAGTGCGAGTACACTGACTACATTATACAATGATTATGAAAGTCAGAGGAAGATTTCCTCTTATTACAATTGAACAATATCCTTTCAATGTGAAAAGAAAACAAAGTCCTAGTACTCGCACCAACCCCTGACAATCAAAATACATAATAACAAGATCCATTAACATAGAAAAAATAATTGAATCAAAAACTTTTGAAAAAATATTTTTTCAGAACAGCCCAAGTTTCTGAAAAGTAACGTTGAGCCCCAATGGATCCCAAGTCTAAGTGTGAACAAAAATTCTAAAAATATTTTAAACAATTTATGCAACACTTACGAACAATAATAATGTGTCTAGTTATGATTAAATTAACATCAAGATATTATTTTCAAGAAATCCCCCCTCACACAGTGGGCTGTTGGAAATGTAAACAATTAGTGTAAAAACACTAGATCACGACTCCAGGCACCCTGGCCCAAAATTAGTTACCAATAATACACTATCTGATGCAAAACAGAGACTTCCAGGGAAGAAACTGCAGAACATCAGATGGTAGATGCAGAACACTACGCCTAACCACCCATAGGTGAAGACGTAAACATGGGGAAAAGAACAGAATACATTCTGTTATCCAGCTAAAACTCCCAAGAAAGTTTAGTAATAATATTACAGAAAATATGCCAAAAGCATGGGAGAATAGCAAGAGGGGACTTAAAGGAAAGGGAGAGAGGAAAACACTGAATAAGCAGTGTAATCTTGATAACAAGAATGACCACAACAGGCTGTTGCCTTGAAAATAGGTAACTTAACATAATTTCATCAAAAAATTTTAAGTTACAGCCCTGATTATTTTCTGTCACACATTTTTCCTCTCCTCCTTCTATATCCTCCTTAGAATCACCATTTCACTAATATTTATGTGTCTGGCATCATTTAAACTGAGATTTACAAGCACAAAGATCAGTCAGATGTTAACTGATGAAGGGCCAAACAAAGAATGATTAATGGCGCCAATTTCGGGACGTCCTTGACACTGCACATGCGCAGTAGAGGTGAAGTATGGAGGGCCATGCAGGACATGTTTTCTTTGGTTTTAGATGCAAATTTTGGGGATTGGGGGGCAAAATTTGTGTTTGGCCCTATATTTTTAAGAGTTAGCACCAGCTATGTCTGGGTCATTGGTACAGTATAAAAATATTAGCAATGTCTGGAATGGAGGGATCATAAAGTAAATATCAATAGAATGATTCCAACACCACCGATAGAAAACCTTCCACTTAGCAGCATAATTTAGCGAAGAGGAGGTCCTCCTACAGTTAAAAATTGCGTCCACTGCTCGTCCTGTAAAATGCTTGCCGTGCAAGAAGGACCGCACAATGGAAATACGTGAAGGTTGAGAACTTGCGGGTTGTGATGCAGTGTGCACGATTTCCCCTGCGAAAGAATGTCCTCCTGTGGAGGAAGCTTCCGTGGAATGTCCCTCAACAGACACCTGAGTAGATTTATCCATGGTCTCTGGGGTGACAGAGATGCTACCAACAGGATCCTGCAGTGAGATTGCTTGATCTTTAGCAATATCTGCTCAATCAACGGAGCTGGAGGTACACGTATCCTATCATTCCATCCCAAGAGATCGAGAGGGCGTCTACTGCAAACGCTCGAGGATCTGGGCATGGCGACACATGCATCTGCAACTGATTGTTGAGATGCGTCGCAAATAAGTCTATAATTGGACGATCCCATTGGTAGCAAATCTGATTGAATACTCGTTTGTTGAGAGTCCATTCTGATGGCAACATGCGACCTTTCCGAGAAAGGGAGTCTGCTAGAATGTTCAGACGACCCGGAATATGACGAACCAATAGGAGAACTTGATGCTCTAGGACAAACAGAAGGATCCTTTCCGTTAAATTGAACAACGGAATGGAATGAGTGCCTCCTTGGTTCCGAATATACGCTACTACTGTCGAATTGTCAGACAGAATTTGAACATGTGAATTCTGAAGAATGTTCATCCACTGACATAGCGCAAGCCAAACTGACATCACCTCTTTGATGTTTATGTGCTTGTTTAGGAACTGAGGATCCCAAAGACCCTAGCACCTCGAATCTGTTGTGCTCAGAGTTGTGCCCCAACCTGTTTGACTCGCATCCGTCATTATCGTAAAACTCGGATCTGGCAGTTGCAGTGGTACTCCTTGAGTTAACTACTGAATATTTGCCCAAGTCTGAATCTCTTGTTTCACTTGATTCGACAAGACAATGTTCATTTCGAGCGAATGAGTCTTCACACTCCAATTCTGAGTAAAAAATATCTGGAGTTGACGAGTGCGTAGCCGCCCCATCGGAAAAAGATTCGCAGCGGCTCGGCACAAACCTGTCAGTCTCAAGAATTCTCTCACTGTTACTACATCTGAGTGAAGACAAAAGCGAGCATGACAACTGACTAATTTCGCTCTGGTTAATGGCAGACGAACAAGATTGTTGTGCATCTCGAAGCTCATTCCCAGGTGGGTGAATGATTTGGACGGCACTAGATCCGATTTCTTATCGTTTACTATGAAACCGAGACGTCAGAACAGCTGAAGCAGACTCTGAACATCGTTCTGAAGTGTTAACTCGTTGCCATATCTCTGAAGAATGTCGTCCAAGTAGGCCGACGTTACTACACACGAATGAGCTCGGAAATGAGTCATTACCGAGTTCATTATTCGAGTGAATGCCCAGGGCGCTAGATTCAGACTGAAGCACATCGCTCGGAACTGATAAACGACTCCTAGGACAGCGACGCGGAGATACTTTCTGAACGCTGGATGTACCATGACATGAAAGTACGCATCTTTGAGATCTATGCTCACAGCATAATCGTTAAATCGAATGCTCGCTCTGACCGATCGGATGGTCTCCATATAAAATTTCGGAGCCACGATCAGCTTGTTTATCCAGCTCAGATCTATGACTGGACGAAATGAGCCATCTGGTTTTGGAACCAGAAATAGGTGACTGTAGAAACCTGGAGATTCCTGGTTTTCTACGACCTCTATAGCATTCTTGTCCTTTGAGATTGAACTTCTGATAGAAGCGATTCTCTCTTCTGAACATTTGACGGAAGCTGAGTCCAACATGGACTTCGAGTTAACAGAGGTTTTTCCTTGAAGGACAGTTTTAGACCTTCGGAAATCACCCCTTGCACCCATGGGGTCGTCCGTAATTGACAACCAATTGGTTAAGAATCTCGACAGCCTTCTGCCGACAGGAATGCAATAGAGGTTTACACCATCACCTCCTGGCCCTGCGAGGCTTGCGGGAGGAGAAACCACGTCCTCCACGACTCGCACCTCGTCCAGTCGACCTAGGGGCGTCTGACCGGTTATCTCGGCCAGCATAACGGCCCCTACTTGAGTCGCTACTCTACTGTCTCTGGAGTAAGACGTAGAGGCTTTCTTAGATCCTCTATAGGAACTTCCTTTGGACGTATTCGTCCCGAAATGCCTGCCTTACTCCTCTCTGCTGAGTCCGACTTTTTTGAAGCGGATTTAAAAAGCAGAGAATCCGAAGCTTTCTTAGTAATTTGATCACAGATAATAGAAAGCTTTCCATCGAAGAGAAGATCTCCGGAGACAGGAGCGACTAGAAGAGAGTTTTTCACCTTACTATTCACTCTAGTGGATGCAGACAGGGCAGCATCACGTCTGACTAACTCCAGATTTGCCACTGAAAGGGCAGAGTAAAACGTAGAATATGCCATAGCCCACGAAAGAACTCTTAAGGAAGTTTGAACATCCTGGAATTCTTTCCCTTCGAGACGTAATGATAACGCTCTGGTAAGGTGATCTGCGTAAGATAATGCATCTAAATTAATTCTATTAGAAGAGATTGTCGTCTCCAGTATACTGGAGTTAATAGACATGGATGCCGGCAATGACAACTCCAAGTCTTCTGCCTGGTCGTCCAAATGCAGAGGAATTCTCGACACGCCATGTCCTGCCGTTTCAAATCTATTTCTTGAATTGATGAAAGGCAGCTGTATAGCGCTAGGCGATAAGAAACCAGATTTGCCAGTCTTAGAGGCTAGCTTGAATATAGCGTCATTCAAAAGTTCAAATGTCTGTGTGACATTTCTGGACTGGGTTGGAAACTTAGGGACAGTGTCCCTATTCCAGCTGAAAAAGTCTGTGTCCAGTGATGCTATCAGTCTCCTATCCGGTAGTGCAGCATTTTGGTCTGGAGGAACAACTTCTGGAAGGTGTTGCCAGATGAAGTCTACGGCCACCTTATGTTGTTCGGAAAGGGAAAATTCCAGCTCCGCTGATTCCCTTTCGCCTTCTGACTGGACCATATGAGATTCTCGGTCGTCCCTTTCTGACTCTGCAGGGGAGCGAACTGACCCAGCTTCCTCAGACAGTTCCTGTGCCGAAAAAGTTTCTGATAGCTGCTGGGATGCTGCAATGAGTTGAGCTATCTGTGATAGCAAGTCCATCATGGAGGCCTGTGGAGCCAGGGTCTTAGTGATTTAGCCACTGGGAGCTCCTGGGATGTTGATTCCTGCATACTTCTTTTATGCAAACGTCCCGACTGGTAAGGCCTCATGTCCTTGGCTACCAGATGGCGTGACCTGATCGACTTGGAATCCCTGGTCGGTGAAGCAGGCTGTATATCAGAAGTCACGTAGCCAAGTTGCGGTCGTGTGTGCTGCCGTGAGGATGAGGAAGCCAATAGACTAGTCGCGCCGCACTGTCTAGACGACGGAGTGTCCCGAGGGGTGGACGTATGCTCCGACTGACGAACATTATGTACAACAACATCTGGTCCCAGATGTTGTTGTAAGAGAGAGGAGCCTCTCTCGCTCGCGGTCCGGGCAGACCTGGACTAATTGGCTTCCTCCTATCCATCCTCGGATCCGTCGTCGCCAGGTGTGCACAATCCATGTTTATAGTGCTCGCAACACCTGATCTCCTATCCTTGACCGCAACGGACGAACCCGAATGATTGCTTCACCGGGCGAGCTAGCGGACGACAATGCCATTAATCCTACATGGGACCTCTTAGGCATTTGCCGAATTTCATTGAGCACTTTAGCCGCTAGCTCTTCATTTGTCTGCGACAACAGAGGCACACTTCGTGAAGAAATCATGGAAACATCACCCTGTTCTTGTTCCTCTGAAAAAGAGACTGAAAAACTGGAGTGACCCTGTGGTGGGATGACCGGCATGGACCTCTCACCACTAACAATATACTGTGAGACACGTCTCCAACGTTTGTCACTCCAATTGGCACACACAGAGCAAGAATTAGTGTGAGTACACTGACTACAAATAATACACTGAGCATGAGAATCAGAGGAAGACTTCCTCGAATTACAATTTGAACAAACTTCTTTCATTTTGAAAAAAGTTAAACAGTCATCGTACTCGCACTAACCCTTGAAAACAAGATACATGATAATAATATAATCCATTACAAACATTTCGAAAAATAAATCGAAAGAAAAAAGTTCCAAAAAATTTTTCAAGTTGAGCCCAAGTTCCCAATGGGAACGATGAGCCCAAATGGATCCCAAAAAAGCCTAAGTGTGGACAAAAATTTTAAATCATGTCTAAAAATTATTGTTACACTTACAGACAAGGAATCACTGTTTGAAGAAACTGTTGTCAATGTAAACAAAAGTGAATAAAACTGGAAACAAGACTCCAGGCACTGAAAATATGGCCTGAAATCAGTAACCAATTTTAACACTATCCGATGTAAAACAGATGTAAAACAGAGGCTTCCTGAGAAGAAACTGCAGTACATCGGATGGTAGATGCATGACTGAAATGCCTAACCAACCTAGGGTGAGGACATAACCATGGGGAAAAACAGAATAAACATTCTGTTACCAAGCCAAAACTCCCAAGAAATTTCAGAAAAAATAATTACAAAAATTATGCCAAAAGCATGGGAGAATAGCCAGGGGGGTATTAAGGAAAAGAAGAGAGGAAACATTGAAAAAACAATGGAAATTTCATAGTAAGAATGAAAATATCAGGCCCATGCCCCAAAATTGGGGAACATGAAATAATTTTGCATAAAAGTTAAAAAATTTATAGTAATTTCTATATTTTTTATACTTACCAATGACCCAGACTTAGCTGCTGGTACTAACTCTTAAAATATAGGGCCAAACACAAATTTTGCCCCCCAATCCCCAAAATTTGCATCTAAAACCAAAGAAAACATGTCCTGAAAGGCCCTCCACACTTAGCCTCCACTGCGCATGCGCAGTGTCAAGGACGTTCCGAAATTGGCGCCATTAATCATTCTAAAAACCAGTGCCTGGTAAGCGCTATGTACTCAGCGGGGAGGCAAGAGTTCCCAACTCCTGGGAGGGCCATCCCCGTCTGGGTCATTGGTAAGTATAAAAAATATAGAAATTACTATAAATTTTTTAACATTTTTATACTGTACCAATGACCCAGACATAGCTGAATAGTAAAAAGGCTGGAGGGCCTAGGACATAGAGCAAGTTGGAATACGCTCAATTATATAAAATAGAGTCATCCCCTCTAGGGAAAAAGAAGTATTAGGCCTTACATGTATCTTTCTTATTTATGTTAAATTAGAAAGATACAACACCCTGCAAAATTGAGCATCATACATCCATGTACTCTATTAATATCTAGTATAATCCTTATACTAATAATTTTTAAAGTAAGCCAATAAATAAAGTAAGTCTAAAGAATAGAGACTCTTATACTCCTAAAAGTGTCTGAGGATTGCATAATCATGTCCGTTGACATATGCAATAATCAAAAGCTATACTTTAAAAACTAAGACTTGAATGAATTTTAAAAACCTAAACTTCTCACTAAACAACCATCCCAATAACAGCTCAGAATTACTAACTCCGGAGGAGGTATCCCCTTGTTTTCATAGTAAAACAGGTGACCCAAGGGAACACCCTCCCCCCCCCCCCCTTTTTCTTGCCCTGGGTCAAATAGCCCAGAGCGAAGAGGGCAGCCGAACGGAGACACTGCCGAAACAGACAGCCAACCTAGCTATAGTAGCAACTGTTAAGTGAATGACATTCTGAGCAGTAGATAATAGACCTAACAAAAGAGGCCTCCAGAAATGGACTCGATATTTCTGAGATAAAAATTCATGAATGTGGATGGCTGAGTGCAATGAGCAGCCTTCAAAAATCTATAATAGCGACACTATTAATGTAAGCCCAAGATGTAGAAGAACTCTTACTTCATGAGCCGAAATCTAAAGCACAACTGCTAAGTCAATGATATACCATAAGCAGTACCGATAGTTAATAGAATCCATTAACAATAGAATGGAGCGTAACGTCCTTCTACTAGGCATCAAAGACAGAAGAAGCTTACGCCCATAGTAATAAACAGATATCTGTTTATAAATACATAAACTCTACCCGGAAAGAGTAAAGGCCTATGCCCGTACGTTGACGGAAGGACCTTAATAACAATAGGTTCCGGATATTAGGAGCCTAACTCTTATGCAAAAATCCAACCTAAATAGTAACGGAATAGTGATTCCGAAACTACGAAAGTGAAAATCATCCATCGATAGTGCATGAAACTCACTGACTCTACAGTAAAAGAGAAACCAACAGAATTACTGTCTAAAAGGTCAGAATTTGAAAACTACTGTTTCCAGAGGCTCAAATGATTACTTAGCTAAATAAGAACCGAAGTTAAAATCCATATAGGAATTTAATCTAAAGATTCTAAGTCTATTTATCAAAAAGTTACCAACTGACTTAGATAAAGAGACATAAGACTCAATTGTAAACTACCGTAGAGTGCATAGGTATGAGGTAACATAAACCTATAACCTTAATAATAACAGGCTGCAGTAGATCTTGTGAAACAAGTATACTAAAAAATTGCAATGAGTAGTATGGAGGGATCAACAATATGAACATAATGATCCCTACACCAACGACGGAAGAGCCTCCACTTTAGCCGCATAGAATAGCGAAGAAGAGGATCTCCTATAGTAAGAAATCGCTTCCAAAGCTCGTCCAGTACAGTGCTTACAATGCAATACGGACCACACAACGGAATACACGAAGGTTGCGACCTTGCGGGTTGTGATAAAGATGACACGATTTACCCAGTGAAAAAAGATCCTCACATAGAGGAAGATTTCACGTTAAGACCCACAGTAGACAAGAGGGTAAATTACCCATGATCTGTGTGAAGATAGAGATGCTATCAACAGAAATGTATTGTGGTTGTTTATCTTAGCAATACCTGCTGAAACAACAGCGCCGGAGGATACGCGTATCCTATCATTCCGTCCTATAGATCAATAGAGCGTTAACAACATTAGCTCAGAGATCTGGACAAGCCAACACATACGTCTGCAATTGATTAGCAAGCTGTGTCGTAAATAAATCATCATTGGGCGCTCCCATAGATAGCAAATCTGATTGAATACTTGTTTGTTGAGAGACCATTCTGACAGCAACAAGCGACCCGTAAGAGAACGGGAGACCGGTAAAACAATCAGACGACCCGGAATATGACGGACCAAAACAGAACTTGGTGTACTATAACCAACAGACGGATTCTTTCCATTAAATTGAATAACGGAAACGAAAGAGTGCCTCCCTGGTTCCGGAGATACGCCACTACTGTCGAATTAAAGGACAGGATTTGGGCATGCGTTTCTGAATAATGTTCATGCAATGACATAAAGCAAGCCTAAAAAAACATTATTCCGCGGAAGAAAACTGGTTGCTAAGAGACTGCGGAACCCAAAGACCCTGGCACTTCGAATCCGTAGGGATCAGTATTATATCCCAATCTGTTTGACTGGCAACCATCATAACAGCCACACTCGGGTCCGGCAACTGCGGTGGCACTCTCTGAGTCAACCACCGAATGTTTGCCCCAGTCTGAATCTCTTGTAACACTAGATAGACAAGAGAACGTGTAAATCGAGCAATTCATGGATTGCCGAAAAGTTGCCGTCGAAGAGAAGCTCTTCCGAGAACGAAGCGACTCTGAGAGAGTTCTTAACCTTACTATCCACGCGTGTGGATGTAGCTAGGGCTGCGTCACGTCTAACCAACTCCAATCAGCCACTGAAGGGCGGAGTTATACGTGAACAAAATACTGTCCTCAAAAGAAATTACATTGAGAATAATATCCCGTAAATCTTTTCTTGAAGACGTAATGATAACGCCTCAGTAAGGCGGATTACGTATGATAAAGCGTCTAAGCTAAGTCTACTCTACATCATGTCGTTTCCAACATTGAAGTTGGAAAAGACATAAACGGCGAAAAAGAATATATCCAGTCTTTAACCACACCGTCTAGACGCATATGAACTCTCGGTATGCCCTGCTCTGCCAAAATAAACTATTCGTATAAATGATAAAATGGCAGAAATGAGCAACGCGGACAAGAAACTAAACTATCATGCTTGGTAGCAGGCTTGTATATATATATATATAGCGTCGAAAAATAAAACACATGTTGTAATGACAATATTGGACTGCGTCGGTAAGTCAGGGACAATGTCCCTGAACCGATCGAAAAATCCGAGTCCAATGACGCTATAAGTCTCTTATCCAAGATCGCAGCAATGAAGTCCGAAATAACAATCACTGGAAGATAATGCCAGAAGATATGAAAGGCAGCTTCCGATACTACTAAAGGGAAAATTCGAAATCTTTCGAATCCCTTTCGCCATCCTGTCGGACCCTATAAAGCGTTCGGTCGTCCGTACCTGATGCAACCGCGGACCGCACCGACCCAGCGCCGTCGGATAATTCCTGATTCGACCGAGAAACTGTCAATTGCTGGGATGCTGCGAAACAACTGTGCTAACTCGGATAGCACGTCCGTCACTGAGGCCTGAGGAGAAGCGGTCTTACGATGCATTGCCGCTGGAAGCTCCGTGATCGTTACCCCGTGCATACTACCAATATGCGAGCGAACAGAGTGTATAGGCCTCATGTTCCTTGACTACCGGATGGCGCGACCTATTCGCCGTGGAATCACTGAATGACGAAACTGATCGGATACTCGAGGTCACGTAGCCAATGTGCGGTCGTGTGCCCTGCTGTGAGGATGAGGAAGCATTAAGGACAGTCTCTCGGACTGTCAATATAACGGAGCGTCCCGACCGACGGACATATGCTCCGAATGTAAAATATCTGAACCACAACATTCCCCCATGTTGTTGGACGAGAGAGGGACCTCTCCCGCTCACAGCCCGGATGGACCTGGACAAGCCAGGAACCGGACTAACAGGCTTCCTCCGATCTGTCCTCAATCTGCCGTCACTGGGTGAGTACTAAAGTAATTAAAGTGCTCGCATCACCCAAATCTCCTTCCTAGACCGCAACGGACGAACCCGGCAGCCGAACCATTCGATGAATGTACGCTACACCGGGTGAGCTAGCGAATGTCACTCCGTAGGCGATAGACATATTCCATGAGCACTTATTGCCGCTAGCTCTTCATTAACTATGACGACAGAGGCACACTTTGAAAGACATCTCCGTAACTTTGCGAACAAGAAACCAGAAATGCTTGGTTATAGCAAGCATAAAATAATAATATATATAGCATCGTTCAATAATTCGAAAGTTTGTGTGACATTATTGGACTATGTCGGAACTGAGGGACGATGTCCCTGAACCGAACCAAAAATTTCTAAGTCCACCGACGCTATCAGTTTCTTATCCGGCATCGCAGCATTCTGGTCCGACGAAAGAAGCTGTAGAAGACAGCATATGTTGTTCCGAAAAGGAAAGCACGAAATCCTCCAAATCCCTTTCGGTATCCCGTCGGACCGGATGAAACTTTCGGACGTCCGTACCCGCTTCCGCGGAGCGTCCCGACCCAGCATCGTCGGATAAAAAATATGCGACAGATTCAGTTGATGCTGGGATGCTGCGATAAACTGTGCTATTTAGGAAAGCACGTCCGTTCCCGAGGCCTGTGCAGTAGCGGTCTTACGATGCATTGCCACCGGAAGCTCCGTGTACGTTGACTCCCGCACACTTCCTATGTGAACGTCCAGAGTCTGCAGGCCTCGTGTCCCTGGCTACCGGATGGTGTGACCTGGTCGCCGAAGAATCCTTGATAGGCGAAACTGGTAATATATCGGCGGTCACGCAGCCAAGGTGCGGTCGTGTGCCCTGACGAGAAGAGGAAGCCTTAGCAGTCTCCGCGGACTGCCTATACAACGGAGCGTCCCGAGCGACGGACGTATGCTCCGCTTGCGACACATTTTGTACCACAACATCTGGGGCCAGATGTTGTTGAACGAGAGAGGGGCCTCTCTAGCTTGCCGTCCGGATGTACCGGAACGGGCTATGAACCGGACTAAAAGGCTTCCTCCGTTCTCCCTCCGATCCGCCGTCACTGGGTGTGCATTAGGTTAATTTATAGTGCTCGCATCACCCCAAAATTCCTTCTAGACCGCAACGGACGAACCCGGCTGCCGAACCATTCGGTGAATGGATGCTACACCGGGCGAGCTAGCGGACGTCAAAGGCTGTCGAACCTACTAGGGTCCTCTTAGGCAATTGGCGTATTTACATGAGCACTTTTCCGCTAGCCCTTCATTAATTGTGACGACGGAGGCACACTGTTGGAAGACATCACAGATACATCACCCTAATCTTGATCGTCTGAAATAGAAATTGATAAAGTAGAGTGACCCTGCGGGGAAAGGACCGGAGTGTCCAATTCCCCAATAACATACCGTGACAAACGCTTCCCATATTGTCATCAAAATCATACGATACAGAACAGGAGTTAATGCGAGTACACTGACCACATATAGAATGATTATAAAGTCAGAGGAAGACTTCCTCTTAATACAATTGATCAATATCCTTTCAATGTGAAAAGAAAACAAGTCCTGGTACTCGCACTAACCCCTGGCAATCAAAATACATAATAATAATATGATCCATTAATATAGAAAAAATAATTGAAATCAAAATATTTTGAAAAAATATTTTTTCAGAACAGCCCAAGTTTCTGAAAAGTAACGTTGAGCCCCAATGGATCCCAAGCCTAAGTGTGGACAAAAATTTTAAAAATATTTTAAACAATTTATTCAACACTTACGAACAATAATAATGTATCTAGTTATGATTAAAATAACATCAAGATATTATTTCCAAAAATCCCCCCCTCACACAGAGGGCTGTTGTAAATGTAAACAATGAGTGTAAAAACACTAAAATAAGACTCCAGGCACCCAGGCCTGAAATCAGTTACCAAAAATACACTATCTGATGCAAAACAGAGACTTCCAGGGAAGAAACTGCAGAACATCAGATGGTAGATGCAGAACACAACGCCTAACCACCCGTAGGTGAAGACGTAAACATGGGGAAAAGAACAGAATTCATTCTGTTATTCAGCTAAAACTCCCAAGAAAATTTAGTAATAATAATTACAAAAACTATGCCAAAAGCATGGGAGAATAGCAAGGGGGGACTTAAAGGACAGGGAGAGAGGAAAACACTTAAAAAACAGTGTAACTAAATAATCAGAATGACAACAAAATGGCTGCTGCCTCGAAAATAGGTAACTTAACATAATTTCATTAAAAAATTTTAAGTTACAGCCCTGATAATATTCTGTCACACATTTTTTCCTCTCCTCCTTCTCTATCCTCCTTAGAATCACCATTTCTCTAATATTTATGTGTCTGGCATCATTTAAACTGAGATTTACAAGCACAAAGATCAGTCAGATGTTAACTGATGAAGGGCCAAACTTAGAATGATTAATGGCGCCAATTTCGGAACGTCCTTGACACTGCGCATGCGCAGTGGAGGCTAAGTGTGGAGGGCCTTTCAGGACATGTTTTCTTTGGTTTTAGATGCAAATTTTGGGGATTGGGGGGCAAAATTTGTGTTTGGCCCTATATTTTAAGAGTTAGCACCAGCAGCTATGTCTGGGTCATTGGTACAGTATAAAAATATTATAAGTTACAGCCCTGCACACATCCTTCCACTGTTCCTTCCTCTCATCCTTTTATTTCATCCTTAGATCCACCATTTCTCTCATGATTATGTGTCTGGCATCATTTAAACAGAGATTTTAAGCACAGATATCAGTGTGATGTTACTGATTGAAGGGCCAAACAAAGAATGAGTATTTGGCTCCAATTTTGGACTTCCTTGACACTGCGCATGTGGATAAAAGTATGGAGGACCTCATAGGACATCTAATTTGGGGATTTTGATTCAAATTTTGGGGATTGGGGGGGGGGGGGGGCAAAATTTATGTTTGGCCCTAGAATATAAGAGATAGCACCAGCTAAGTCTGGGTCATTGGTACAGTATAAATATATATATATTTTTCAAAAATTTAAACAAAACCATATCATGTGACACCCTCATTGGAATGGGCAAGTCAAGCTTGTTTCAATGAGGGATCACATGATATGGTTTTGATGAAATTTGTTTTTAAAATGGTAAACAATTAAAATAAATTTTGATATCCTGTGCATTGTGTCTTGAACATTACATATTTATATGGGACTTTTATCCCCAAGAAATAAAATACAGTAAATTTTAGCATATTTTATATTCTGGTATGACAGCTCCATGAATAATGGCCTATTGGTGGGTTGTCAATACAGACAAAGGGTTCAACATTTTCATGTATTGACACCCAAAAGTGTATTTTACATCCTGAGCTGAGAATGACTCCTTTTGTAACACTGTACAAAGGAATACTGGAGTGCATGTACTATTCTAGATTCCACCATAACTTCCAACAACTTGCACTAGACTTACATGTATTCAATTATGAAGACAAAACACACACATGTAGAAATAAAAAATTTCAAACTAAACCTTTTGAATTCTTCCAGATATGGCCTTCCAAACATGATAAACAAAACAAGCAAGAGGATCCAGTTTGAAAGAGACGTCTTCTCTTGAGTTATCAATGGTGTAAGCCCAGTTGATGTCCTGTTTCACTATAATGAAATCAATTATTCTTTATATTGATACAATAAAAATTTGTTCAGATAATAATAAAATAACATGATTTTGAAGGGCATGTCCATCCAATCGTTTATACCCATGTTGCCCATTTTAGAGGACTTTCACCTCAAGCATTGGTGACTGGGTCCTATTTATTTATTGGTCACATACTTCTGCACTACAGCTAATCATGACTGCAACATGGAGATGAAGTCAAATTTAATCAATCGTTCATACCCATGTTGCCCATTTTAGACGACTTTCACCCCAAGCATTACTGACTGGGTCCTATTTTACCAGTAAAAGAGACATTGTCTACCACAGTAAACAAGCACTGCTTCACTTTCTGATTTTTAAGGACATTACAGTTCATTAGTGGTCTGACAGTAATGATCAGCAGCAAAGCATGTTTTTAGAGACAAAAGACTTCATCTTGGACTGCTAATAAGAAGCTATTAATTGAAAATACAATATATTTTTCGTTAGTTCCTTGACTCCTGTACCCTATGTTACACGTAACCACCTAACCCTGTGCATTTTTGCAACCTTAGTCAGTGTATATTTTCATGTAGTGTGTGAAATGGCAGCCTATCAACTTATCCTGTGCAATGCTTATGGTTAGTCGGTGTTTGTTAGCTTACCAACATTGTGCAATGCACAGGGTTGGTCACTCTTTCCTTTCTGGTTATAAATAAGATCATCTCTATTATGATTCTTACCCTGTTCATTGCACAGCTTAACCCTTTACCCAACGCAGACGATATCAAAATTTATTATTTTAAATATCATTTTTTTTAATTTTTCAAAAAATTTCAACAAAACCATATCATGTGACCCGCCATTCGTTCCAATGAGGGGTCACATGATACGGTTTTGTTGAAATATTTTGAAAAATTTAATTTTTTCAACTTCTCAATTTGCATATTACGCGGACGGATGCGGGCGATTCGTTAGGTAAAGGGTTAACTGAGTGTACATTTTCATGTCATTATCACTTTTTTGTAACCAGAAAGTGTGACTAACCCTGCGCATTGCATTGCATTGTACATGGTTAGTTGCACTTTCTGGTTATAAAAAAAACATTTTCATTATTAACTGAGTAACTAATCCTGTACACTGTACATCTTAGTGTAAATTTCATCTGTATCAACTCTTTATCCAACGTAAGTCCAGCTAATTGTTTATACCCATGTTGCCCATTTTAGAGGACTTTCACCCCAGGTATTAGTTACCAGGGCTACATTACCAGTAAAACAGATCTTGCTTCAGGAGAGTGTCTGCCCTAATAATTCAGAGATCATATCTCTATGAGAGGGAAGACTGTACCATAGACCTTTCTTTTACCTTTTACTCAACGCAAGTGATATAAAAGTTTGGTATTTGAACCCTTTACCCAACATGAAAAGCAGACGACACTTGCAAAAAAAATTCTTGAATAACTAATTTTTTTCATTTTTTGTCTCAAAAACATAGGTTATGACCCCTCATTGGAACGAGCTCGACGAGCTCATTCCAATGAGGGGTCATAACCTATGTTTTTGAGACAAAAAATGAAAAAAATAATGAAAATTGGCGATTTTTGAGAATAGCGCTGGCCGGTTTTGGCCGTTACGTTGGGTAAAGGGTTAAGAGTACAATATGTTATATGAAAGATACAATAAGCAAATTTGAAAAAAAATAATTCAGATTTTGCTTTGTATGTTAAAGAGCATATACAAAATACTGCTCCAAACAAAAGTGTAAGATATCTGAAGCAAAGCAACACAAAATTACCTAAATCTGTTATTAAACAAGAGGCCCCAAGTGGTCTTAACCGCTCACCTGCCAAAGTGGTTCAAAGAAGTATTCGGGGTCACATTCAGTTAGACATGGTTCATCAACACTACGAAGGAATGAAGTCATGAAAGGCAAATTTTATGGAAAAACACTAAGGAATGGATTTGAACAAACCTGAACCTAACATGCACCCCCCTAACCCACCCATACAAAGCACCAATATTAAGCTGGGGACTCAAATTGAACAAACTTGAATCTCACCCCCTTATGGATGCTGCATACCAAATATCAAAAGCTTCTGATTGGTGGATTGGAAGAAGATTTTTAACGAATATTCCTCATATTGCACTAAACTGAACATTTGGGCTCCCACAGAGAGCCCAAATATGGACCCAGGGATTTGATTTCAACAAACATGTGAATGAATCTTCCAAAGATGTTATATGTGAAATATAAAAGCCTTTGGAGCAGTGGTATCTCTTCCCATCTTTAATGTTTTTCCAATTAATCACTGTGTTAAAATATGATGACTCAGCATTTTTTCAAAGTCCTGGAAAAGTACCCTCTGAAAACAAGAGCAACGCTAACATGTGTGCTGATGCCCCCGAAGGGAGAAAGTCGGACTTGCATGTAAATAAATAGCTTCTGAATGTTTGAAGAGAATTGGTTCATCCAAACAACTTTGAATGAACGGAATTAAAAAACACTATGATTCTTGTGTCATCCATATTTATATATATCGATATGTAGTAGGTTAAAATGACATGCAAACCTGCCTTGTAAAACACTGGGCAGTACAGAAATAGTGGACTAGAAAAAATTGGGATAGTGGTCAAAAAAAAAAATTGGGCAGCACTTCCCCTATAAAACACTGACCAGTAAGAATAAAGCTGAAATTGGCATCCATATTTATATGGTTACATCGATATGTAGTTGGTTAAAATGACAAGCATCCTCCCCACCAAGCACTGCGTAGCACAGAAATAGTGGACTACAAAAAACTGGGCAGCACTTCCCCCATTGGCACTGGCCAGTAAGAATAAAGCTGAAATTGGCATCCATATTTATATGGTTATATTGATATGTAGTTTAAAATGACATGCAACCTCCCCTGCAAGCACTGGGCAGAACAGAAATAGTGGACTAAAAAAAAATTGGGCAGCACTTCTATAGGCACTGGACAGTAAGAATAAAGCTGAAATTGGGAAATTTGTGATTTAATTCAAAAAGAGGCATAACTCTTGCAAGAATGGTCGGAGTGAACCTTCAAATCGAACTTGACCTGTATTTTGACATTAGTAATAAGCAAATAAAATTTGAAATCGATTGGTGCAGTGATACAATTTTAAATGGTCTGGAACCGAAATCACTATAATTCTTGTGTCATCCATATCCATATGGATATATTGATATGCAGAGGTTAAAATGTCTGCAAGCATTGGGCTGCAGAAAAATAATGAACTAAAAAAAAAATTGGGCTGCACTTTGCCCTATAGGCTATGGTATAATTTACCTCAGTCAGAAACAGAGGCTAAAAACAAACAGGGGCCATAACTCTACCAAACATGAATGGACGAAATGCTAGGTACAAGGGCATCTGTTCCCCCAAGTTGCCCTATCACCATACCAAAGAACAGTAAAATCCAACAACTGATACTCGCGTTATAATACAAAATGTTCATACGGACGGATGGATGGATGGACAAATGGGTGGACAGGCAGACGGATAGACGGGCGGATGGACAGAGACCTCAACTATATACCCCCTCGAAAATCTTTCGGGGGCATAAAAAACGATGGCAGTTTTGGCTGTTACGTTGGGTAAGTGGTTAAAATCAGAACTGATATCCAAGACCAGATGGTAGTAAAGGTATTTTCCAAACATGGTACAGAACTGTTTACAACTGTTGTGTATATAACATGAACAGCGTCAATGTCAACAAGATGTTTGGCCTTCTCACTCTAAACACGTTGTTCAAAAACTGACTTTGAACCATACATAACATTGTAGGAATCAAGAAGTATGAACACACAGTTGTTGCAAAAATGTTTTGCTTTTCAAATAGTTCACATACAGCAGTAAGCATTGGAACATCAACTTTTATCACCTCCAGGGAACAAAGAAGCTCAACTCTATCTTCAGCATCAATGAAACATGAAGCCAATATGGACAGCATTCATTTCAAATTCTTTTCAGCAGCCTCGTCAATGAGTGAGAAGGAATTTTTCTGCAAATTGTAGACTGTCTCTTCTGTGAAGCTTTTCCCAAGACCATATGTAATCTTGTATGATGCTATTGTTCGATCAAGTGACAGCCTACTTAAGGATGGTTTGTCCTTTGAAGCTGACAGCCAAAGCTTCAGAAGTGTGGATGCCAGTGCCAATGGCAAAGAGTTCTCAGCAATCACACTCAGGATTTGAGCCTCTTGTGTAGCAATTCTGTCACACATTCAAACACAGGTTACATCAATTTTTGGATTTACCCAAATCAGATTGCACAGTCCCAAACATATCATTCAATTTTCTAGACTGAAATCCTTGGGAACCATAGTTTGTGTTCATAAGTTTGTTGCACGCTAAAACATTTTTGAAGAAGTCTCAGATTTTAAGGTCTTTAAAACTTTCATCTTTCATTTTCAATTTCACCTGCTTCTGATACCAAGCAAAGATGAACTTATTTTTAACATCACCGACGTCAAACCGATCGCCTTCTTTGATAATTGTGTACAATTCAATGCTCTGTAAATATGCTAAATAGAATCGTGAAGTGTGAAAATCTTTTCTTTATTCACCACGTAAACATGTTAATGGTTTTCATTGGTTTCACCTCTATGAACCACTGAGAGCATCGTGAATCAACCAAACAGAGAGCAAGTTGCAGATGCTTTTTGGATGAACCGGGGCTCTAAAGAATATACTTCATTTCAATTAGTTTTGACCAGATGTTTGAAAATCTTACAACTATCGCAGTCGTTACAATCTATGACCTCCCCAACTTTTCTCAATGGATTTACAAATGTCTCAAAAATGACCAAATCGCCTCTGAAAAAACAGAAATTCATCAAAAAGTGGAAAATTCTCGTGCCTGATCACTGTATCGTGAAAATGGATCACCTAAATTAAAAAGGTTAACTTAAAAAGATATTTACTATACATGGGTTGCCTTGAATTTCAATTTCTACAGGCCTGGCTTCTGACCCCTCCTTGGTACAGTGCAATGAAGGGTCATTAGTCCTGTTTTTCAAGCAAACTATGAACAATTTTTGTAATTCATATGCCAATCTCGGTTAATTATAGGATTATTAATAATAATAATAATAGTATACAGTAGAGCCCACTAATTGTTTGTTTGTTTGTTGGTGGTTAACGTCACATATTTATGCACAATGGCTAATCGTGACACAACATGGCGATGAAGTCAAGGATAGTCAATCGTTGATCAACATGTTGCCCATTTTAGAGGACTTTCACCCCAAGCATTGGTGACTGGGTCCTATTTTACTAGTAAAGCGGAACTGGTTTACCGCAGTAAACAAGTGCTGCTTACTTCCCGGGGTTCCCACGGGGAAGCCCACTAATTAAATATCCCTTGTCACCATGTTAATTGCATATAACTTTATGAAGACAAATCATTTACCATACCTACCATTACAAATTTGACTGCATAACTGCATATAATTTACTGAGAATAAAGAATTTTGTAATATGTCAACATATTTCCCTGACAATTATGTAAATACCCTTATGTATTTATTTATTGGGGTTTAACGACACTTTTGACAACAAGGGTCACCTCGTGTTGGACAGTTTTATGGGTGGAGTGAGCTGGGGTACCCAGAGAGAACAAGTAAGCAACAAGTAACTATCAGACTCCCCAACAAACTACTTCCACACAAGCTTAAGCCAGGTTAGCATTGGTTGAAGAAAAGTAAGTACACCATTAACGTGCAGTATGCCTTAGTACAGTGCCACTGTGCCCCCACATTTGGCAATCAGGATAAATTGCCTTGATCAAGGACATAACGCAGTTAGCCCTGGCGGGATCGAACCATGGACCTTCTGGTTAGGAGTCCAATGCCATATCCAAGGAGTCACTGCGCTCCCACCAATTACATTTATTTACAGGCCTATTTGGCTTCAGTATAGCCAATACAGGCATTTAGTTACCATGAGCTCTGTGAAATAAGACATAATAGAATGAATGCTTACTTTCTCTGTAGAACACAAGTTAATGGAATAATTGCTATTCAATTAATTGAGTTTCACCATATCTGGTGGGTAAGGTTAGAATGATGGAAATATTTTATCAAGTGGACAGTTTGAAAAAGTATTGAGTAGATGAAGTAGCCCACAATAGTTCTGTATTTTTCTCCAATAGTCCTCCAAAACAAAATATTTCTGGCCTTCAAACCTTATCCATCTAATACACTGATTGAGACAGGACAACCAACTACATCCACCATTTACTCAGACAGGAAAAATAAATGTCCAACACAAGAGCATTTTGAACCAGTTGTTCTATTGCAGTGCTGTTGACAGGAGTTGATAGGAGTGGGATCACACACTTATTAGCAGAAAGGAATTATGATTACAAATCAAAAGCACAGACTTTTTGATATTTCATTTAACATATATCAATAGAGCAAACTTAAAAATGGAAAATTTCATCCACAACTGTTGATAA
This sequence comes from Pictodentalium vernedei, assembly GCA_031216915.1. Taxonomy (NCBI): domain Eukaryota; kingdom Metazoa; phylum Mollusca; class Scaphopoda; order Dentaliida; family Dentaliidae; genus Pictodentalium; species Pictodentalium vernedei. The sequence goes on from CM062293.1 coordinate 230,495,761, forward strand.
AAAAGCTATGTTTTGGAGGCAAATATTGCAAAATACCCTAGAATAAAGTCAAGGATTGCTATGCCCTGAGCCCCATCATCACTGATGCCCCCACAACTCAATCTCACCAAATGTGTCCTGCGGACACTAATGCCTTTGCTTCACTATAAACCTTTATGATGGCAAACCTTGTCTCAAAACCATAAAATTTACAAGTTTGTACACATACAAGGAACATAATTCTAGAACATTCCACACAAATTATTGTCAAAAAGTGAACAAAGGCTTTGTTTATGTCATGGTAAACAAACTTTTAGAGTTTAAAACATGACTAAAGGTAAACTCAACATCTGGAAACCATAAAAATATTATATTTCATTAAGGCCTCACAAAGTAGATCTTCTGTTTCTCAAGACATTTGTAAAATTGCATGTGGGCAGCCGTTTTTTTTCATTTATTTTTGTAATTATTTCTGTGCCATCAAAAGTTCATCTTCTTTTGTTTCAGGCCTCATAATCTAAAGAATAGCATGGATGGTGGTGAAATTCGTCCCTTGAGTGCAAGAAGGCTTTGCAATGCTAAAGTATTGCAAAGACATGTTGCTTGCATTCAAGGGACAAATTTATCAGTTTTATTACCTTTGGTAAAATATATACAAAAATTATATAATTTTTATTTTTTTTTAAGTTTGCACTGGTTTTAAAAAGAGAGAAGGTGGCAGCCAAAAGGACCATGCAGGAGAGCCTGAGAACAGATTTTTAACTTTTTTAGGCCTAATTCATGGGGAATAACTCTAAAATAGAGAAAGTGAATATGGCCAAATGAGAACTTTATTAATAACCAACTCGAAAAAGTTCGAGGGGACCTGTGAATGATTATCTCGTTTTAGTCGGTGTAGTATGCCTGACCGGTTTTGTTATATGATAACTTTATCAGAGGCAGAGTGGCTACTTGTGGCTGAGCTTTACATACTTTGTCAAAAGTAAGTGGCGGATGCAGAGTGATGATGTAATTTTGGCAGATGCATGGTATGGTTCTATGAAACTGAATGTAGGTTCGGTGAGAGGCAAATGTATCTATTTATTTAGTGATGTAATCTCATTGTTTCCATTATCTCGGAATTTTGAGAGGTAATAAAAACTCATTCTGAACAATTTATAAATCTTTTTAAATTTTAAAGGAAATGAAAAGTGAAGGTAAAGCTCAAGTAGTGGGAGCCTAGAGGGCTGGTGATCTACACAAGGGAGAGGAGTAGATAAATTTAGACCTGTGTTACGATTATGGCAAACAATATTACGGCCACAGATTCCATTAGCACTATCAGCCTCACCTCCAGCCTTAGCAATACTACTGTTAACATGTCGGATACAGAAGAACGCCAAACAAAAAGATGGTGCACTATTTATTTATATTTATTTATTGATTGATGTTTAAGGTCACATATTTATGCACAATGGCTAATCATGACCGTGACAGTTTTACGGGTGGAGGAAGCCGGAGTACCCGGAGAGAACCACCGAGCAACGACAAGTAGCTGCCAGCTCCCCAACATCGTAACTCCGCACTGCAGCACAGGCAGGGTTAGATTGGTTGAAGACATGCGTACCATCGACGTGCAGTACACCTTAGTACACGGCATCATCGTGCCCCCACATGGGCAATGGGGGTGAAGTGTCTTGCCCAAGGACACAACACGGTTGCCGCAGGTGGGATTCGAACCGAGGACCTCTCGGCTTGCAGCCTGCACCTCTACCTACTGAGCCAGCACGCCCCAGATGGTGCACTAATTTCACAAACACAATCAACAAGAATAACAAACCTATGTGTAGAACAATCAGAAATTTGTGCATCCAACAGCTCAAGCTTGAGCATCAAATACTACTCCTTGAAAAATGCATCTCTCTCAATCTAACACCGACGGGCCTCAGACCCACAATACCTAAAATCCACACAACCCTTGCAAGACAAAAAATTGCAACATCTGCCTCCAATTACCCAAAACATTATGGTTTCAGAGCACAATTACGAAAAAGCGCTTTAAAGGTCCACACAACACAAATTGCACAACCAGAAACTGCATTTATCTTTTGCACTGTCACCACTGTGACAAACAGTACGTTGGTTAAACTAAAAGACATTTCCACATTCGCATCCGAGAACACCTGACGGACATCAAACACACATGAGACAATCCTATTGCCATCCATTTCAACAGCAACAATCACTCGATATCTGACATTCGCTACCGTATTATACAGGTATTATACTCCGATACAGAGCTACCTACCACTGCAGAACAGCACCACCTGAGAGAAGTCTATTGGATCTTCACCCTCAAAACGCTACAACCATTTGGCTTCAACAGAAAGGACTTTTAATTAAGATGATTACATTTCAAAAGAGAACTTGATCTGTATATCCTTATTCTATACAATAGGTGAAAGTTTAAAAAAAAATTCTGAATGCATACTCAAATCGACATCTGAAAACAAAAAAAAAGTTGTACGGATGGATGTACAGACATATGGATGGACACATGGTCAGATGGACATGGGTAACACTCAATACACCCTTGCCTATCGATAGGGTACAACACCCATAGAAATGCTCTATAGGCAATCTTATTTGATAATCAACGTATATTCACACCTAACTAGGAAACTAATGACGTGATAAAAAGAAGCAAGAGACAGAATAGATTACCTGAAGCAGAATATGATGTCCATTCTACAAATGGTAATTCCTTGGAATGGTCCCATCCAGCTAGAGGACTTAGTGGTGGTGCTCTGCAATCAACTGGGAACTGATTTGAATGAAGGTAACTAACATCAATATCATGACCTGAAAAGACACAGATTTAGATAATGACACCAAGTGTGACATTTATTGTTTTACTGTATAAGGCAATTTAGGAAGAAACAAGGCCACTCATCCTCTGCTCAGGGCTCTACAGATGCAATGTAGCCAATTCAGCGATAAAAATAATGATTGAACTCTTGACCTTTCTTCATGGTTACTTGATCTTGAGCATATGCTCGAGTATATGGTCTCTAGTGTGAAAAACTACTTAGTTTTGTCACAATAAACGTGTACACATATATGTATACTGTTTTGATGAAAGTTTCAATTTTTACCATCTGCCGCAGATAAGTTAAAAACTTGCAGTTTTTGAGTTTCGAAACCTCAAAAACTGCAAATTTGTAACTAACCTGCAATGGATGGCAAATATGAATGTTCCAAGCCCGTAAGAGGCAATAATTCGGACAAACATACTTTAAATAACATCTGTATTTAACATGGGGCAAGACATCATTAAGATGCATTTGAAGGCCATGTTATAAGTTACATGGTGGGTAGCTGGCTGATACATTTCCATACAAGGTGATGAGTGTTCATATCGGGTGCAAGGAGTTAAATGACCAAAATTGCAATGACATCATTCTCTTTTTCGAGTACTGTCATTTGGACAAGGATGTGGAATAATTCTGTATGGTAAAATAAATACACAAATATAACATGCAATGTTCAACATTTCTATTAGTAACTTAAGATCTTGTCCAATCTAGGTCAATATGGCCTCAGAAGAGCACAGGTAGGCCTGGGGTGGACCAAGTCCAACAGAGACTGTGTTATCCATGTTAAATCCTCGACCTGTAAAATTTTCCAACAAGGTATGACACCGGCTATTGAACGTGTCATTAAAATCCAATAAACAAACAAACAATAAAACATCTCACTGGCACTTCAAAGCTTATAGCATATATTCATTCAGCTTTCTGCATTTCCGTTGAATGCATACTCAAGTTATCATCTAGAAATCAAAACAAAAGGTCATACATATCGACAAACATACATCCAGATGGACATATGGATGGATAGCAGAGATTCTTTTGAGTGTCTACAGGGACTGAATATGAGGCCCTTTCCCAATGGAAGTTACGAATGATTTTTCCCAATTCCCAACACCAAACTCCTCAGTCCCCACTCAAACAAAATTTAAAAGCACAATTGGTGTCCTGTGAAGCAGCCATGACAAGATTTGATGAAAAAATCATCAAAATTTAACTCAAATTCATCTAAATTTAACTCAAGGAAACATTGGTGAAAAAATCAATTCAATTTAAAGGTGGAAAATTGGATTAAATGTGCTCAAATTATACTTATTTCAGTGGTAAGAGAAATCCTGTACTGGGCAGAAAAATCTGCCAGCAGCAAAGAAGGAGTTAAAACACCCTCGCCTATCAGTAGGAGCATGAAAAACGAGCTATTGCTGAAGGTAATTATACCCCCACTGCAGTGCTGGACCGATGAAGCATAAATAAATTAGCAAAGAAAGGGCAAAACAAAAAAATCCTAAAAAATTGACAGTAACTCTAATGAAAAGTATGCAGACAACTTTTTTATAACATATTCAGGAGTGGCATGTCAAAAGGATCCTTAATCCCAAATTTAACTAAAATCTGAATGGATGGATGGGATAGACAGGATGAATGGACCTACACATGTAATCCAATATTTTTGTGAAAATAGCGACAACAGTTATGCCCATTACTTTAGGTAAAGGGAAAGGTTAATACCTGTCAGTGTTTCTGCTATGGAGGTAGGAGGACCCTCCAAGGGTCCCTTTCCCTGCGGAATTGTTCCCCCAATGATATAATGTTCCCGTTTAAGTTGTACATGCACAGCAAAGAGGGTTAAAAGAAAGAAAGCCCCTGATTATAACCACTTGTTTACATTGTTGGATTCATCATGTGTAAACGTCTTTGTTTTTGTTAGTTGCAATGTCACATCAAATCTCTGATCTAGTAGAGTTTGGCAGCCAACATCATCTATGTGTTTGTGTTCTCCCCAGGCAACAAACAGCCCAAACACTTTTTCCCCCATGCTGAATGCGTGTAGAAACCCTGCATAAACCTTGTATCTGTGTGTGTATTTTGAGAATATACCGAGTCAAAATGGACATAAATCAGAAAAAAATAACAAACAAGAAAAAGACAGTCTGGATATTAACTCAACATTGAGTGAGCCTTGATATTTTCATCATAATATTAAAATACCAAATCTCTGTAACTTCAATCATTCATTTGTTGAGATTCCTAAGTGTCATAACAAATTATGATATTGTGCTGAAAGAATTCAATACCACACTAGTTAAAGAGTAAAAGTTAAGAATTTTAATTTAATATTACCCATCATATGTAATGCACCTAGAGACTGCAAAAATGACCTCATATCACAAGAGCAGTCCACTATATTCTCCCCGACAAGGGATGCTTTTTTCTGTAAAGATGATGCTTGATTGACAGAGAGTCTTAACAGAGCTCTCCCACTTGGAATCAAATCTGTAAGTTTTGGAATGGATACTGTTCGGCACAGTAGGCTGGCAATATACTGTGCACTAAACTGCTTGGGTTCTGATGTTCCATTGACTTTGGAGTAGATGATTGCACTAGATGACCTGTGGAATATACAAAATGAAACACTAGCTAGAGAAAATACAGATCTAAAAACCGAAGATGAAATAATACTCAACCTATTTTTGACTAAATCTGAAACTTGTTGTCATAAGCTTCAGCTGCTACTCAGAGCTTCTCAATCATACTCAACCATTTATTTTATTCAGGCAGCTGTGATAAATTTTTGAGATGCAGAACAATCTTGCCTACTGTCCAACAATCTTTTAATTGTGGAGCTTGTTTGCCAGTCCTTGTAAAATCAACAAGCTCAAATTAAACAAGATAATTAGTGACATCCAAATATCACATCAATTTTTTATTCATCATGAATTTATTACAATCTGATAAAAATGAAGAAATTGTGTTCCAGACTTGTATCTTAAAAATGTACAAACTAATACTTCACACCAAGTTTCATAACAAACCAATCAAATATGTTGACATTAAGCACGAGAACTCTTGTGATGGAACTGTAACAATTAGCATGGGCGATATGGGAGAAAGGGACAAATAAAACTTTCCTCTCAGCATGCATATAACTATACTCCATACACATTCTTTACACTAATTTTTGTGTGAAAATCTCTTGCAAAATGGAGAATTAAGTGGACAAACTTTGGTGATAAAAGCCTCGCCATTACCAAGGACCATAACCAAGAAAATCTGTTCAATTAAAAATTCTGTAGTTAACAATGAAGACAGACATGTGTTCAAACCTTTACCTTACACAACTGGTGAGACACTTAAAACAATAGAGATATTACATCCCAGACACACACCAACATCAGTGCTTGAAACAGTTGATCCAATGTTAATAATACACCTTGAAGCAGCATTTTTAGCTGAATTTTTACTGTTTATATAAACCCAAATAACATAATATTTATTTGTTAATCGAACATATCATAGTTATCATAAAGTTGATATAAATGCAATGGTTTTCAGTAACCTTGTCAACAATATCAATGAGAAGGATAAACTCACAGAAACAATCTCACCTAAGTGCAAACTTTTACATCCTACAATTGACTAGATCCCCCTCCCCCCCACCAAAAAAAAAGAAGAAAATATGACTCAAAAGAAATAAAAATTCTGTAAAATTTATATATGCTGAAGAGTTAATACCCAAAGATATTATTCAAATAGAAAAAAATACACAATAATGAGAAGTAAAAGCATCACAATCTGCATTAAATTTACTTAAATACTCATTCTTGCAACCAGAAAAAAGTTTGGGCTGAAAGTCTCAATCAGATTCCTCAAATATACTTGGGGAAAAAAGGTTAAATACTGTAATTGTCTTCCGCAACAATATCAAACACCTAAAAGACCCACAGAAAGAAAACTTGCCTTCACAAAAACATTTAGAACCTAAACTTAAGAATGTTCGGAAAAATATAAGTATTTTGATGAAAAAAAAAAAACACTTTCATTAAAATTTGTGCCGACAGTAGCATTAACATGGCCTATAATAAAATAGAAGGGTTAGGCTCCAAAAATTAGATCTTCTGTTTTTCAGGCCATTTTCTGTAAAATTGCATGCAGACAGGTAGTTTTTTATTTTATTTTTTATTTTTGTACTTCTTAGCCATCAAAAGTTCATATTCTTCATTTGTTTTATGTTTTAGGCCTCATAATCTAGAGATTAACATGGGCGGTCAATTATTTTGTCCCTTAAGTGTAAGAAGGTTTTGCAATGCTAAGCATTGCAAAGCCTTGTTGCACTCAAGGGACAAATTCATGAATTTGATTAACCTGGGTAAAATATCAGACATAAACCATTTAATTTTTTCAAGTTCACAATGGTTATAAAAAGAAAGCAAGCAGCAGCAAAAATGACCATGCAGATGGACTTCACAAACAGATTTTTAACTTTTTAGGCCTTATGATCCATAATCAACAATGAAAGATTTTGCCCTTACAATCATAAATCATCCATGTTGATGATTTGATTCTAAAATCACAGACCTGCATTATCTAGAATTTTGTCAACTCTTAACATATTGATTATTAGAGTTTAAGGTCACGTTCAACATCTACGGCCTTATCATGACTGCAAAAGAAATAGAAAGACAAATTAAGCTAATTGTTTATAAATAGGCTATCCACTGTGGATAACTCACACCCAAGCAATGGTTACCAGGTCCTACATGCTGAGGTGATCCAAAACATGCCTATTGCAGAAACAAAAAGTACTGCTCTACTTCAAAGACTTGCCCTTGGTATTTTAAACTACTGCTTAACTTGTCGAGTTCCAAGTTATTTCTCGATGATGACATACAACAAAAGGATTTTTTCCAAAGATACCATGTTATCAGCAAGGGGCATCTCACTGTCAGGGACACCTGAGGCCCCGTAAGGCCTGGGCTGACGTGGGGTTATTTAGTCCCGCTGATGAAGTTGCGGGAAAATTAGACCAACGTGGAGGGTCGGAATCCAAGTGTTGCAAACTCGGCACAGGGAGCTGAGTTAGACCGACGCCATGATTCCTGCTCTGCCAAATTGGCCTGAAATAGGTTCGATTTCCGTTAGGTGTGATTCCTAATCACTTCAGGCTGCGTAATGGAAAGCATGATTTAAAGTAACAACGATTCTTTTATTTACACATAAAAATAAAGCCGTTTCAATATTTCAACAATCAACAATTCGATTCTTTTCACAGAAATTTGGTTGCTAGGGTTAAATAATTCTCAACAATCATATAGTCATTCTATAGCCCTGTACAGGCACTATAGTCTACACACTGGAAATGTTAATACCGTGAGCTCGCCATAAGAGCTTCACAAATCACAAATTCCCAACGAATTTGACGCCTATCAACCTTACGCTAAATCAATCGTGGAATGCCCTCTCTGGCGATTCCAGCTGTTTCAGGGTCCTGTGATCGAAGGTACCCCTATGCCAGGAAACAGAGTCCGCCTGTAATGGACTTCACCAACGTGTGTGTGACCCCAAGTGTGTGTCTAATGCTCTGCTCTTTAAGGTATATATACTTTTTACCCTAAACTGTCAGGTGGACTCATCTGTCCACCTGTCAAAACGGTAGGAGATGACGTATATCGAGGCAGAATCAATACAAGTCATCTCACGTGTGACTTAACGGTGATTTCACTTGTCGAGAAAACCGATTCGTTCCTGCCATTCATTGCTACCTAATGATCAGGTGACGATACGATAGACATTTCTATCATTTAGAATCTCGTTTCTCAATTGGCCGTGACGATATCCTGCCACCAACCGATTACGTCTCGTAAGACTCGCGACTACTGTATAAACTACTGTATAAATTAAATGAGATTAGACCTTATCTAACATACCGTTTCTCCCCTGGGTCCCTGCGCTGAAGCTGGATATACACCACGTGTGTTTTTTCCATGTCCAGCTTCACAGAGAAGTGAAATTCACGTAGGTTTTTCGCCTTGATGCGGAATATCTTTTGAACTTACAATATTATTATGAGGACCCTTGCATCTATATTTAGGCTGGCTTTGCCCTGACACTCACATTAGCCAGATTTTATTCATTTTTTAAAAGATGCTTTGTAAGAATTTTCTAGAAGGTGCTGTAGGCACTCTCCAATAAAAACAGTTTCAAATATACCATTTTTCTTACTACTGAGCAAGCTTGTAATGCATACAATGTGAAGCCATTAAAGTGGCTTTCAACACTTTTTGAAAGAGCCCTGGTAGTGGCTTCCAGTATTCAACCAGTTAACCCATTACCTAATGAATCGGTCGCACCCACCCATGTAATTTACAAATTGAGCAGTTGAAAAAAGATTGTTTCAAACAATTTCAACAAAACTAGATCATGTGACTCATCACTGGAATGAGCTTGTCAAGCTTGTTCCAATGAGGGGCCACATGATATGGGTTTTTTTAAATGTTTTGAAAATTGTGAAAAAGTAATACAGTGGATCCCGCTTAACTGAATATGGCTTTTGTCATAAGAAAATATACAAATAACCGAAGTATACAAATAAGCGGGATCCAGAAAGGGGAAGGAAGGGGCAGGTAATTCTGGTCAGACTGAGCATGAAATCTGAATACATGATGCATCTTTCATTCAGTGGTTGACCTGAATGAAGTGTCGATCTTATCAAAATGTGTGCATTATGGATCACTTATAGATTATAGTAATAAAATGAGAAAAAAAATATTCCACACGTGCATTGATGTTTGTGTTTTTATTACTCCATGTACCACAGTAAAGTAAAAAGGACAATTGTAATGTTGACATACCCAAACTGTGTAGTGTTATGATAATTCGCCATGTTTCAAACACGTTTCCATTGCAACACGTTCACATTCAATACCACATGTACACGATAGGGCTGTACAAATCACACATATGGCCAGGCCTGCAACCAATCTTTTGGGTGAATTCACAAAGAAGGACAACTTCAATGCTTCTCATCTTACTTATTTTATTCATTTCCTTCACATAAAAATATTAGAATCCAAACAGCGTGCCAACATTGCAGAAATGAGAGCTTCATAAATATTCATACATAAATTAGCAGTTACACCATTTTCAGCTGTTCCAGAGAGACTTCCTCAATAACATTATCAGTTGAAAAACTTGCTTGAAAACCCAGTTTGTGTGTACACTTACTGATGTAAGCGATTCGGGCATTTTGTTCCATGGAACGTTTTTGTTGAAAACTGACCAACAAATGATGCCGACTTCATTTGTTGGTCAGTTTTTAATAAGAACCTTTCATGAAATAAGAACGCTAGAGTGTGGGGAGGGGTGGGAGTGGGGTGGAGTGGTAGGTAGGATCATCTTTCAGCCCCCCCCCCCTCCGTCCCACACTTAATTTATATTCATGTTGGGCTTCATATTCATCGGACCTCAGTGTGTATACGCCTACGAAGCACGAAGCAAATCTGTCATTTTTGTTCCATGGAACGTTTTTATTAAAACTGACCAACAAATGATGCCGACTTCAATTGTTGATCAATTTTTAACAAAAACCATTCATGAAATAAGAATGCTAGAGTGGGGTGGGTGAAAGGTAGGGGGTATCATCTTTCAGAAAATATTCAAGGAATTTTCCACAAAATGTCGAAGGCATCCATCCATCTTCCCCCCCCCCCCCCCCCCCAACCCCCACTTAATTTATAATTCATGTTGGGCTTCATATTTATTGGACCTCAGTGTGTATATGCCTACTCATCACTAAGCGACTCTGGCGTTTTTGTTCCATGGAACGTTTTTATTAAAAACTGAGCAACAAATGATGACGACCTCATTTGTTGGTCAGTTTTTAATAAAAACCTTTCATGAAAAAAGAATGCTAGAATGGGGGTGGGAGGTCATCTTTCAAAAAGTTAAAAAATTTATAGTAATTTATATATTTTTTATACTTACCAATGACCCAGACTTAGCTGGTGCTAACTCTTAAAAATATAGGGCCAAACACAAATTTTGTCCCCCAATCCCCAAAATTTGCATCTAAAACCAAAGAAAACATGTCCTGAATGGCCCTCCACACTTCACCTCTACTGCGCATGTGCAGTGTCAAGGACATCCCGAAATTGGCGCCATTAATCATTCTTGTAACCAGTGCCTGGTAAGCGCTATGTACTCAGCGGGGAGGTATGAGTTCCCAACTCCTGGAAGGGTCATCCCCGTCTGGGTCATTGGTAAGTATAAAAAATATATAAATTACTATAAATTTTTTAACATTTTTATACTGTACCAATGACCCAGACTTAGCTGAATAGTAAAAAGGCAGGAGGGCCTAGGACATAGAGCAAGTTGAAATACGCTCAATTATATAAAACAGAGTCATCCCCTCAAGGGGAAAAGGAGTATTAGGCCTTACATGTATCTTTCTTATTTATGATAAATTAGAAAGACACAACACCTTCCAAAATTGAGCATCATAACATCCATGTACTCTATTAATATCCAGTATAATCCTTATACTAATAATTTTTTAAAGTAAGCCAATAAATAAAGTTAGTCTAGAGAATAGAGACTCTTTATACTCCTTAAAAGTGTCTGAGGATTGTATAATAACGCCCGTTTGACACGTGATATATATTCAAAAGCTATACTTTAAAAACTATGACCTGAATGAATTTTTAAAACATAAACTTCTCACTTAAAAGCCATCCCAGCAACAGCTCAGAATTACTAACTCCAGAGGAGGTATCCCCTTGTTTTCATAATAAAACAGGTGACCCAAGGGAACACCCTCCCCCCCCCCCCCCCCCCCTTCTCCTTGCCCTGGGACAAATAGCCCAGAGCGAAGAGGGCAGCAGGACGGAGTCACTGCCGGAACAGAACGCCTACCTAGCTATAGTAGCAACTGTTAAGTGAATGACATTCTGAGCAGTAGATAATAGACCTAACAATGGAGGCCTCCAGAAATGGACTCAATATTTCTGAGATAAAAATTCATGAATGTGGATGGCTGAGCGCAATGAGCAGCCTTCAAAAATCTATAATAGCGACACTATTAGTGTAAGCCCAAGATGTAGAAAGAGCTTCATGAGCCGAAATCTCAAGCACAAACTGCTGAGGCAATGATATACCATAAGCAGTACCGATAGTTAATTGAATCCATTAGCAATGGAATGGAGCGTAATGTCCTTCTATTAGGCATCAAAGACAGAAGAAGCTTACGTCCGTACTAATAAACTGATATCTGTTTATAAATAGGTAAACTCTAACCGGACAAAGTAAAGGCCTATGCCCGTACGAAGATGGAAGGACCTTAATAACAATAGGTTCCGGATATTATTAGGAGCCTGACTCTTAACCAAAAATCCAACCTAAGTAGTAAAGGAAGTAGTGTTTCCGTCACTACAAAAGTGAGAATCGTCCACCGATAGTACATGAAGCTCACTGACTCCTCAGTAAAAGAGAAGACTAACAGAATTACTGTCTTAAAAGGTCAGAATTTGAAAACTACTGTTTCAAGAGGCTCAAATGATTACTTAGCTAAATAAGAACCGAAGCTAAATTCCGTATAGGAATTTAATCTAATGATTCTAGGTCTATTTATCGAAAAGTTTCTAACTGACTTAGATAAAGAGACATAAGACTCAATTGTAAACTATCATAGAGTGCATAGGTATGAGATAACATAGACCTGTAACCTTAATAGTAACAGGCTGCAGTAGATCTTGTCAAACAAGTATACTAGAAAGTTGTAATGTCTAGTATGGAGGGATCAAAAATATCAACATAATGATCCCTACACCAACGACGGAAGAGCCTCCACTTTAGCCGCATAGTATAGCGAAGAAGAGGTTCTCCTACAGTAAGAAATCGCGTCCAAAGCTCATCCTGTACAATGCTTGCCATGCAAGAAGGACCACACAACGGAATACGTGAAGGTTGATACCTTGTGGGTTGTGATGAAGTTGACACGATTTCCCCAGCGAAAGAAGATCCTCTCATGGAGGAAGTTTTCGCGGTAAGTCCCACAGTAGACACCTGAGTAAATTTACCCACGGTCTCTGTGAAGACAGAGATGCTATCAACAGAATTGTATTATGGATGTTTATCTTAGCAATACTTGCTGAATCAACAGCGCTGGAGGATACGCATATCCTATCATTCCGTCCTATTAGATCAATAGAGCGTTAACAACATAAGCTCAGGGATCCGGACATGCAAACACATACGTCTGCAAATGAATAGTGAGTTGTGTCGCAAATAAATTATCATTGGGCGTTCCCATTGATAGCAAATCTGATTGAATACTTGTTTGTTGAGAGTCCATTCTGACGGCAACAAGCGACCCTTACGTGAAAGGGAGTCTGCTAATACAATCAGACGACCCGGAATATGATGGACCGAAGCAGAACTTGGTGTACTATAACAAACAGAAGGATTCTTTCCATTAAATTGAATAACGGAATCGAATGAGTGCCTCCCTGGTTCCGGAGATACGCAACTACTGTCGTATTATCGGACAGGATTTGGACATGCGTTTCTGAATAATGTTCATCCAATGACATAGGGCAAGCCTAAAGAACATTATTCCCTGGAAGATAAGTGCTTGCCTAGAAACTGCGGAACCCAAAGACCCTGGCACTTCGAATCCGTTGGGATTAATATTGTACCCCAACCTGTTTGACTGGCATCCGTCATAATCATAAAACTCGGATCCGGCAACTGCAGTGGCACTCTCTGAGTCAACCACCGAATGTTGCCCCAGTCTGAATCTCTTACTACACTTGATAGACAAGAGAACGTGTATATCGAGCAATTCATAGATTGCTGAAGAGTTGCCGTCAAAGAGAAGCTTCTCCGAGACCGAAGCGACTCTGAGAGAGTTCTTCACCTTACTATCCACGCGCGTGGATGTAGCTAAGGCTGCGTCACATCTAACCAACTCCAGGTTGCCACTGAAGGGCAGAGTTATACGTGGAAAAACTACTGCCCTTGAAAGAAATCACATTGTGGATCATATCCTGGAATTCTTTCTCTTGAAGACGTAATGATAACGCCTCAGTAAGGTGGTCTACGTATGATAAAGCGTCTAAGTTAAGTCTATTAGACATCATTGTCGTTTCCAACATCGTGGTTGGAATTGACATAGACGGCGAAAAAGATAATTCCCAGTCTTCAACCCCGCCGTCTAGACGCAAATGAACTCTCAGTATGCCCTGTTCTGCCAAAATAAATTATTTCCTAGAATTGATAAAAGGCAGAAGAGCACTGCGTACAAAAAACTAGACTATCATGCTTGGTAGCAAGCTTATATATAGCGTCGTTAAATAATTTGAATGTTCTAATGACATTATTGGACTGTGTCGGTAAGTCAGGGACAATGTCCCTGAACCGATCCAAAACTCCGTGTCCAATGACGCTATTAGTCTCTTATCCAGCATCGCAGCAATGTAGTCCGACGGAACAACCTCTGGAAGATAATGCCGGAAGAAATGTATGGCAGCTTCCGTTGTTCTGAAAGGGAAAGCTCGAAATCGTCCGAATCCCTTTCGCCATCCTGTCGGACCCTATAAAGTGTTCGGTCGTCCGAACCTGATGCAACAGCGGAGCGCACCGACCCAGCGCCATTGGATAATTCCTGATCCGACCAAGAATCTGTCGACTGCTGGGATGCTGCGATAAACTGTGCAAACTTGGATAGCACGCCCGTCACTGAGGCCTGTGGAGAAGCGGTCTTACGATGCATTGCCGCTGGAAGCTCCGGGTTCGTTACCCCGTGCATACTTCTATTATGCAAACGAACGGAGTGTATAGGCCTCGTGTTCCTTGGCTACCGGATGGCATGACCTGTTCGCCGTGGAATCACTGAATGACGAAGCTGGCCGGATACTCGAGGTCACGTAGCCAATGTGCGGTCGTGTGCGCTGCTGTGAGGATGAGGAAGCATTATCGACAGTCTCTCGGACAGTCAATATAACTGAACGTCCCAAGCGGCGGACATATGCTCCGAATGCGAAATATCTGTACCACAACATCCGGTCCCATATGTTGTTGTACGAGAGAGGGACCTCTCTCGCTCACAGCCAGGACGGACCTGGACGAGCTAGGAACCGGACTAACAGGCTTCCTCCGATCTGTCCTCTAATCCGTCGTCACTGGGTGTGTACTAAAATTTATTATAGTGCTCGCATCACCCAAATCTCCTTCCTAGACCGCAACGGACGAACCCGGCTGCCGAACCATTCGATGAATGGACGCTACACCGGGTGAGCTAGCGAATGTCAACTCCGTCGATCCTACTAGGGACCTCTTAGGCGATTGACATATTCCATGAGCACTTATTGCCGCTAGCTCTTCATTAACTATGACGACAGAGGCACACTTTTGAAAGACATCTCCGTAACTTTGCGAATAAGAAACCAGACATGCTTGTTAATAGCAAGCAAATAATAATATATATACCGTCGTTCAATAATTCGAAAGTTGTGTGACATTATTGGACTATGTCAGAACTGAGGGACGATGTCCCTGAACCGAACCAAAAATTTCTGTGTCCACCGACGCTATCAGTTTCTTATCCGGCATCGCAGCATTCTGGCAGACGAAAGAACCCCTAGGAGATAAAGTCAGATGACATACACAACAGCTTATGTTGTTCCGAAAGGGAAAGCTCGAAATCCTCCAAATCCCTTTCGGCATCCCGTCGGACCGGATGAAATTTTTGGACGTCCGTACCTGCTTCCGCGGAGCGTCCCGACCCAGCGTCGTCGGATAATACATGATGCGACAGATTCTGTCGTTGCTGGGATGCTGCGATAAGCTGTGCTATTTGGGATAGCACGCCCGTCACCGAGGCCTGTGCAGAAGCGGTCTTACGATGCATTGCCGCCGGAAGCTCCGTATACGTTGACTCCTGCACACTTTCTTATGCGAACATCCGGAGTCTGCAGGCCTCGTGTCCCTGGCTACCGGATGGTGTGACCTGGTCGCCGATGATTCTCTGATTGGCGAAGCTGACTGGATATCCGAGGTCACGTAGCCAAGAGCGGTCGTGTGCGCTAGCATGAGAATGAGGAAGCCTTATTGACAGTCTCTCCGGACTGACTATATATCGGAGCGTCCCGAGCGGCGGACGTATGCTCCGAATGCGAAACATTTTGTACCACAACATCTGGGGCCAGATGTTGCTGTATGAGAGAGGGGCCTCTCTCGCTCGCAGTCCGGATGGACCTGGATGAGCTAGGAACCGGACTAAAAGGCTTCCTCCATTCTCCCTCTAATCTGCCGTCACTGGGTGTGCATTTGGTTGATTTATAGTGCTCGCATCACCTCAAAACTCCTTCTAGACCGCAACGGACGAACCCGGCTGCCGAACCATTCGATGAATGGACGCTACACCGGGCGAGCTAGCGGACGTCAAAGACCGTCGAACCTGTCCTCTTAGGCAATTGACGTATTTACATGAGCACTTTTCCGCTAGCTCTTCATTAATTGTGACGACAGAGGCACACTTTTGGAAGACATCACGGATACATCACCCTATTCTTGATGGTCTGAAATAGAGATTGATAAAGTAGAGTGACCCTGCGGGGAAAGGACCGGAATGGCCAATTCCCCACTAACATACCGTGACATGCGCTTCCCATGTTGTCATCGAAATTAACACATACAGAACAGGAGTTAGTGCGAGTACACTGACTACATATACAATGATTATGAAAGTCAGATGAAGATTTCCTATTATTACAATTGAACAATATCCTTTCATTGTGAAAAGAAAACAAAGTCCTAGTACTCACACCAACCCCTGACAAACAAAATACATAATAATATGATCCATTAACATAGAAAAAATAATTGCAATCAAAAAATTTTTCAAAAAATATTTTTTCAGAACAGCCCAAGTTTCTGAAAAGTAACGTTGAGCCCCAATGGATCCCAAGCATAAGTGTGGACAAAAATTCTAAAAATATTTTAAACAATTTATGCAACACTTACGAACAATAATAATGTATCTAGTTATGATTAAATTAACATCCAGATATTATTTTCAAGAAATCCCCCCTCACACAGAGGGCTGTTGTAAATGTAAACAATAAGTGTAAAAACACCAAATCAAGACTCCAGGCACCCTGGCCCGAAATCAGTTACCAATAATACACTATCTGATGCAAAACAGAGACTTCCAGGGAAGAAACTGCAGAACATCAGATGGTAGATGCAGAACACTACGCCTAACCACCCATAGGTGAAGACGTAAACATGGGGAAAAGAACAGAATTCATTCTGTTATCCAGCTAAAACTCCCAAGAAATTTTAGTAATAAAATTACAGAAAATATGCCAAAAGCATGGGAGAATAGCAAGAGGGGACTTAAAGGAAAGGGAGAGAGGAAAACACTGAACAAGCAGTGTAATTTGATAACAAGAATGACCACAACAGGCTGTTGCCTCGAAAATAGGTAACTTAACATAATTTCATTAAAAAATTTTAAGTTACAGCCCTGATAATGTTCTGTCACTCATTTTTCCTTTCCTCCTTCTATATCCTCCTTAGAATCACCATTTCTCTAATATTTATGTGTCTGGCATCATTTAAACTGAGATTTACAAGCACAAAGATCAGTCAGATGTTAACTGATGAAGGGCCAAACAAAGAATGATTAATGGCGCCAATTTCGGGACGTCCTTGACACTGCGCATGCGCAGTAGAGGTGAAGTGTGGAGGGCCATTCATGACATGTTTTCTTTGGTTTTAGATGCAAATTTTGGGGATTGGGGGGCAAAATTTGTGTTTGGCCCTATATTTTTAAGAGTTAGCACCAGCTAAGTCTGGGTCATTGGTACAGTATAAAAATATATTCAATTTTGTACATGTACTCCATACTGGGAATTCAGCCTCAACATTATGGGATCCAGTCAATGTATTCCGTAATAACAGACTGTCTTACAAGATGTTTTAAAACACCCTCAGTCATTTTTTCAAGGCTGTCAAATGTCTCAAAATCGTCTTTTCCAACAATATTTTGCTCCATAAATTTTCGTATTGGCCTTAATGCATTTCCACTCATATTTGTTGAAACTAATGCAGTAATTCTGTCCTTTGCTTTTTACTTCCAGCTAAAACTTCACTTTTTTTTGTTAAAGTCCCTTCAGGTGATGCCCGATAATAAATTGCAGTCTCATCTGCATTGTAAATGTCATTGGTATCATATTTTTTCAATAAATCTGGAAGAACTGATTGAATCCTATTTTCTGCTGCTAGTTGATCAGCGCCTTTCTTTTCGCCATGCATTTTCTTGTAAACTATGGCATTCCTGTTTTTCCATCTGCATAGCCAGCCATTAGTTGGTGTGAAGTCTTTTTCTTTTAATTCCTTTGCCAAATCCAGTGCTTTTTCTGACAAAAGTGGCTCTTACATGGGAATGTCCCAATTTCTGGCCTATGTGAACCACTTTGAAAGGGATGACTCCACATTTGAAGCCTTTCCAGTGCGCTGTCTCTTCTGCTCAGTGTTGGCATTAGAATGATTTTCCTCCTTTGCAAAGAAAATGGGCTGTTCGCATGCATAGATTTCGAGAATAAGGGGAAAGAAAGACAAAATAAAGGATGCTATTTCTGCCTGGGTGACTTTTGTTCCAATAATTTGACAACCTCATACTTATCAGCAAGTGACAAATCATTTCTTTTGCTTTGTAGCCATGTCAGATTTTTTCTGTACTGACCACTCGAACGAAATGGTTTGACACGCGGAAGGTGCGCAGGGACAATTTGGGGGACAAGCCACTTTCGACCCTCGGTGACTGTAGATGGTTGGTTTCATATGTCTAGGTGTGTCAAAGGAGAAGGTTCAGGTACTCGGCAGGTGTCTGTGATGGCACCTGTGATGGTTTTAGCGACGTCTATGCCGTTTTTTCTTCTTTTTGGGTGGAGGTGGCTGGGAAGGAGAGACTGTGGTAGTTGTTGGTGTAGTTGGGCTGTTGATAATGGAGGACTGACTGGGGTGGAATGGTCGAGTCCTTGCTGCTTCAGGAGTGTTGGTGCTGTGGCTGTTGCGTTGTTCTATGAGTGCCGTCGCGGTCTTGTTGTGGTCTTTAGTTTCTTCTATTGTTGCCCTGATGTCTTCTCTTAGGCTGCGAATTTGCTCAAAGAGTATCCGTGCCTGTTCCTGATCCAGAGAGGGGGATGAAATTGGAGAGGGAGACATCAGAGAACCAGTTTCCGATTCCGTCTCCGACTCGCTGGTGACATCGTCATCCTCCAGGTTGCCCCTCAAAGGAGAGGCAGCTGGGGAGTGGATGGGAGTCACAGGAGTTGGAGGGGAGGAAATGGTAGTGGTCTCCTCCATCTTCTCTTCCACTTTCTCTTCCTTCTTCTTTTTCAGGAACGTCTCCAGCTGCCGGGCATCCCGGCGCCTGGTGGATGGGCTCTTTTTCTTCTTGCTCTTCTTCTTTTCCTTTTCAGGGCCAGGTCCAGGCTTCTTCGGATGAGGACCAGTGTGAGAGGGGTTCCTCTCACAAAAGGTGCTACCTCTCCCCGAAGAAGGTGTGGTGGTGTTGTGCTCTTCAATGATGAACTCAAAGTTCAGATGGACTCTCTTGCTTGTCTCCTGGACAGTCCAGGTGACAGGGCAAGAGATGCCCAGAGCTGCTATTGTTCTCTTCAGTCGCGCTGGTAGTTCCAGTGTTTCCATAATTAAGGTGATAATTAGGATGTTCGCACTCTGAAACTGACCACTCGTTGCTGCACTGACAAGTTATATGCAAAAATTAAACAGTTGTTAACACAACTTTCCCTAAGCCCCAGTGATAAAGAGAACATTTGAAGAAATGACCATTTTGACAGTTATTTACTTTGGAGTGAAAAAACAATACAGGTCCTAAAAGGTGGTGGTTTGATTAAATGAAGAACAAAACGCATGTCAATAATGATGTTTTAATAATTACGGATGAATGAGTGAAATGTATCCATTCCTTTAACCCCCCCCCCTCCCCAATAATTTCCCAAATCTCAGCATGCATGTAATCAAAACATACACCCATCTTCACATGTGCTACAAAAACAATCCAGAGATGATTTCACTTTTGTCAGTTCACAAAAATAAAGAATTAATGATAATAATATACAAATTTATATAGCACCAAAATTATAGTTCAGAAGATATAGAACCATATTCTAAGGCGCTGTACATGTTACTGAGCCTGTGCAAATATACAAACGGAATATATACAGTATCTTACAGTCCAGAACATCACTTATAGGCTTTTTGAAACAGGTATGTTTTGAGATCTTTCTTGAAAAGGTTGACATCTGACAGTCTTTATAGGTGTTCTGGTAATTATTCCACAAGTGAGGGCCAGCAAAGGAGAATGACCTATCTCCAAATGTCTTACACCTATGTTTGGAACATGTAGCAGCATTTTACCATCGGACCTCAGGTTGTATTGACACACATTCTTGGTATTAAGGAGTTCTTCTAAGTAGGCTGGTGACATGTTGTTTTGTGTCTTAAAAACTAATAATAAAGTTTTGAAAATTATTCTGTACTTAACTGGCAGCCAGTGCATATCCCTCAGAACAGGAGTGATGTGTTGAGATTGTGATACCCTACATACCACTTGGACTGATGCATTTAGTACCATCTGCAGGCGAGAGTACTGATATTGTGGAATGTTGAACAGTAAGGCATTACAATAATCCAAATGTGAAATTACAAAGGCATGAACTAGGGTTTTTGTTGAGTCTTTGGTGAGGAACTGTCTTATCTGTTTAACTTTGTATAGGCCTCTGAAAGCCTTATTGCACATATTTGTAACATGTCTGTCCATAGACATGGTACAGTCGAAGAAGGCACCAAGATTACGTACACTGTTACTTGCACTGATGGCGGAATCTCCTACCTTCACTGAATTGATGTCAACTATAGTGAGTTGCTGTCATGAACCAATTATTAAGAATTCAGTCTTATCATCATTTATCATTAATTTGTTTGAAACCTTTCAAGTGCGAATGTCCAAAATACATGATTCAATTGTTTCTAGAACTTTAGTTTGATCCTTGATTGATGGTCGAAAAGAAAAATAGACCTGTGTGTCATCAGCATAACCACGGATGTCAGGCAGGTGAGATTCAATGATGGTGAACATTTTTGAAATATAGAATAGAAACAGGACAGGACCAAGGCAACTTCCCTGTGGGACTCCACATTCAAGATGGAAGTCTTTTGACAGATTACCTTTTATTGATACATGCTGCTGTCTATTCTTGAGGTATGATGATGGCCAGCTAGCAGCAACACCATTAAGTCCAAAATCAGAATTCATTGTCTCTAGCAGTTTTATGACAAACAGTGTCAAGAGCAGCACTGAGGTCTAAAAGAACAAGCAATGTTACCCTTCCAGACTCCATATTAAGGATGATGTCATTCTGAAGCTTGAGTAATGATTATCAGTCTGTGATTTTTAAGTACATATGTGATGTTATTCACAGTATGTTATTCATAAGTAAAGCAGAATCAAATGTCACGTTATTCTTTGTTAATAATCGAAGACAATCGCACGTGGTATGTGAATGTCCATGTAATCAATATTAAATTTGATGATGATGATTTTCAAAGTAAAGCTGAATAAAGTTAAATTAGTTCAATAAAATATTTCTGAAAATTTTTTCATCCATCGCCTTGAATGAAAATATTCATATACATGATTTTGCTGTTAAAATTCCTGTCAAATTTGTATACAATTAAGCAGGATATACAATTATGCGAGATACAATTAACCGATCAATTTTGTGTTGCGTGAATGATAAATAGATCAGTGCAGCAGAATAATATACAAGTGACCGGGACATACAATTATCCGATATACAATTAAGTGGGCTCCAGTGTATTTGAAATAATAAAATTTGATATTGTCTGCATTGTGCATTGGATAAAGGGTTAAGTACAAGTTCATCTTGTAAAACCTTCAACATACATGAAACATTAGTAAATGCATCCAGAGAATTGTGTTACTTGAAGTTGAAACACAAGAGGTGCGCATCAGAGATGCAGGAATTGTTGTGGTAACAAACAGTGAGTGTTGCATGTCCATAACCCGGTCGTCAATCATATGCCAGTTGTCAAATGTAACAAGTTCAGAATTTATAAAATATTATTTAAGGACCATAACTCTGACAAAAAGCTGAGCCAGGCCAGTTTTCGAACTTGTTTCAGATATTACTGCAAAAGACTCATATGGCAAATATTAGTCAAATAGAAGAATGTTTGATCAAGTTATTGCACTTACAAGATCAAAATTCATAAAAAATTGACCAATTAACCCACATGACTCTGTAACAAAAAATTGAGCCAAGCCAGTTTTCAAACTCTTGACATATCATTGCAAAAGACCTTATGGCAAATATTAGTCAAATCAGAAAACGTTTGATCAAGTTATTGTGCTAACAGTGAGGATGCCCAGATACACACCAACTAACACCAAACCATAGGACTCGGTTGTTAACACAACTCAAACAAAAATTCTCATATTTGGAAAAAATATTCTTAAAACTGTTGGCAAAATCTCAAAGTTCTGAATGGAAACTCACAAATATTTTGGCTGACCAACCAGTGGCTTCAAGTCACGAATAATTCTTTCTTGATAGTTCTCCATAATTTCACTGTACAACAATACAGGATACTCCACATTATTGAAGAAACCTCCTGAAAGAAAGATCAGAAAATTTGGTGATATTATTACATTAAATGTGTTTACATTTTTATCCTGTTGAATTATTTACCTATTAACCCTCAAATGTTCGTAGTAATTTTACGATAATAAATACCATATATACATCTACACAGCTGCATTTGTGTAACCCTTAAGGACCTAATTCTGACTTGGATAACTTTTACTAGCAACATAAACTGTGCCCCAATATGCAGTCTCTGGGTTTACTTACAAGCTACATTCTAAATATCATGGCAGTTGTTTTAAGGTTAGTCTTGACTGCTTGAAAATGCAGCCAATACATGCCTAACAACAACTGTAAAGTTACAAGATGTCAACTCTCAAAGTGTAGCAAAAATGTATAAAAATCTACTGGGCCCAAAATGTTTTTCTTTTTAAATTACCATTAGGTGTCTGTACAGGTAGCCAACAATGAGGAAATACATTGTCAAGATGAATGCAGCCTACCTGTCGAGTTCTCAAGGAAGAATACAATTGGGGGCAACTTTTTCAAAGCAATAAAAAGTGACAGTGTATGGCTGTGTTAGGAAAATGTAGGACAAATAATCTGGCAAGTTCGGGGTTAACAGTTTAAGTTATGTGTACTGTTCATTTCTTTGTTTTATTGGGATTTAATGACACTTTAAACAGACAGGGTCACATCAGGTCTGACGGTTTGGAGAATGCTGGAATACCTGGAATGAACCACTGAGCCAAGATGAGTAGAAGCTGATGAAGGCAAATGCACCATCAATGCACAGTATGCCTCGGTTCATCATGTCACCATGCCCCCACAGGGACAATCAGGATTAAGTGTCTTGCCTGAAGATTGAACAGTCAACCTTTAAGTTTAACCCTTAAGAGCCTGGAGATATTTATAAACATTTTGCTACACTCTGAAGTCTACATCATGTGACTTTGCAGTTATTTTAGGCAGGTCTTGGCTGCCTATATAGGCAGCCAAGACTTGCCAAAAAACAACTGCCAAAACATTTAGAGTTTAACTTGTGAGTTCTATTGCAGTAAAGTGATCAAAGTTGGAATTAGGCCCTTAAGGGTTAAGGCCCAATGATCTAACCATTGACCCATTGCACTCCCTATTGTTGTGTTGTGTCCTATGCTTTGGTACTCTGCATCACCATGCTTCCACATAGATAATTGGTATGAAGTGTCCTGCTCAGGGACACACAAAAGATGATGCAGATCAGGATTAAACCATCAGCCTTTCAATCTCAAGCTCAGTACTTTTATCCATGAGCCATTACACCTCTCTCCCCTACGACATGTAATCGAATGTTTATGATTACCCCAGTGTGGTCAATTGTTGTGACTTTTTAACATTCAATCAATTTGGCCTAAAAGTTAGAAATCTGTTTCTAAAACCCTCCCACATGATCATTTTGGTTGCTGCATGCTTTCTTTTTATAACCAATGCAAACTTTAAAAAATTAAAATTAAATGGTTTGTTTCTGACATTTTACCCAAGTTAATAAAATTGATAAATTTGTTCCTTGAGTGCAAGAAGGCTTTGCAATGCTTTAGCAATGCTAATGCTAAAACAAATGTAAACTAGATGAAGTGATTGTGCCCGCACAATACACAGGATTTTCCTCGTATTTTCAGTTCCTGAGCGTTTTCGTCTCAAAATTGAGAAGAACGCAGAAAAACGGATTTTTGATGAGCCTATCAACATACTGACGGTAGAAGATATAATTGCAAGACCTCTATGCAGTATGCCAGCTCCCAGAGGTCACATCTAATGATATTCTGTACTGACCGCCAAGGCTCCATACATTGGAACAACCATAGCCATTCCAAACTGCGCATTATTACTATGTCGACCTCATTAAATGTGAACGAGTGGACGACATTTGCCAGTAAATCCATGTCAGTTGTAATTCCCATTCAGAAGTCCAAAACAACTGCTACCATAAGTGTTTCAATGAAGGTTACTTTTGAAGATTTCCAAATGCTTTTGCATCCGATTCTTATGCGTGGAGGCGGAAACACTACATGATGGGCAGTGATGTCGTGGTTCCTCACGATTGCAGAAGAAATATCTAGAGTTCAGAAATAAAAAACGAGCGCGTAATTGGGTGGGAGTGGGGGGGGGGGGGGGGGGGGGGTGGTTTGGGTGGCAGCTGACAAATCAGTATGGGGAGTGTTAGTTTATGTCATTTCTTAATAAGTTCTACTTCTCCTTCAATAAACCTGATGGATTTGATTGTACGACCACAACAAGTACAGGCCGAAAGTCAAGATTAAACACTTATGTATACTGTTATCCGCTTTAGAGGAATTCCACCAGGTATTGGTCATATTGCCACAACCCTTCCTGTTGCTTCTTATCTACATGTACGTTGCAGGGTCTTCGGGTAGATGAATAATTCTCAGATATTTATCTATGCCATGAGCTCTTATGGTGAAAGCCTGAAATTGAAACGCGGGTACCAGAAGGCAACTTCCCAGGCTCGAAGTCAGCAGTATTTAAAAATTTGACATGTGTGTGGGGTGAGGGGGGGGGGGGGGGCATATGTATACCTAAAGCTAATTCAAACTTGGACCCAAAGTCCGTAACATATTAGGCATATCCAAAGTGCATAGCCCCGAGATGTGGTAGGGTATTTGAAGGGGGGGGGGGGGGAGGCTCCCCTTCCCGACTTTTTTTTAAATAAGAGGCACTGATAACAATTCTCATTTGAGGCTTGTCATGGCTCTGCGTAATGGCGTGTGACATTTCTAAATCCCGCACTTTCCGGTCTCGGTTCTGGTCTGGTGTTAGGAAATCTCCTTGCCGACATGAATAATGAGTTCTTTGACAATCATGATATTCTAAAAGTTTTATAGGAGGTCATTGGACAATTGTTAGCTTCGTCGGCTGCTGGCTCTGAGTCTATGCCACACTGGTCAGAAATTATTTTCCGACAGAATGTGTAAATTTTCGACAGAGATGTCTATTGGGGTCGCGGTTCGCCACCGTCGCACACCCACCATTTTTTTTGGGGGGGGGGGGGGGGGGGGGGCAGAGTTTCCCAGTCCTCAATTTGGCTACAGCAACTAATTCCAGGCCTTCGTGGTGCTCTATTACTTTTGGCTTCCATGTCAGAATGTTAGGAAGCAAATGGATAGTTCCAGGTAGGTAATTGTCGGGTTATTTCTTATAATTAGACACCCTTAATGTTTCAATGATTTTTCACTCAAAACGTAAAATGACACTTAACGCCTACACTATACAATCTAAAAGCGCATATTTTTTTGAATATATTACAAATTACAACAAATCATTTGAATTGGTGTTCTATCAGCAAGGACTGATTAAGTAATACTAAATATTTAAAAGAAACGCGAATACCAATGTTTGCGGGTTTTACTGAAAATTTTGATTTCAAATTATGTACAGCGTTCACTGAAGTTGAGGTCGCCGGGTGCAAAATGATCAATGATTTTCAGACGTGTTTCCTGACATGGACGCCCGAGATGTAGAGTCCAACTAATGGGTGTTTGTGTTGGGTGGGGGTTGGGCAGTCGCGTCTGATAGTTTTACAGGTGGAGGAAGAGCCTCAACATCCAAATTCTGAATTACGGCCACTTTAACCCGTCTCGTAGTACAGTTTCGTCAGATCAAAGTGGCGATCGAAAGAAGTTTGGTTTTTGATCAAACATTTTCAGTCCCAACCGGCCCAAAAAATTTCCAGGTAACAAAAAATATTTTTTTGTCTCAAAATTTACCAAAACGCATAGAAAACCGAAAAAAAAAAATCCGATTTTTGTTCAAAAGTTTCCAAGTCCGAACCGGAGTGGTAGTTCTCCAGCCATCAGAAGCCAAGTGGAATAAAACCCTATTCGCATGGGATGGGGAAAGGTTTAAAGAGACCGTGAATGTTGCCATTTCAACCACGGAAGCCTTATACGATTCAAGAACGTCGATTATTCTCATGCCAAAATGAGGGTGTACGGACCGTTGGGAGGCCGAGAGTGTACATTTGGCGACCACCCGAAGCCAATGCAACAGGATTGTGCTTCCACACTCCGGGGAATCTTTTTATCTATATGCGGGCTACAGATTTTCAATCACCACCGCTTTTAACCCTCTCCGGTAGCAAAGTATAATGAGGTCATAGTACCTGTCCGAAGACCCGACCAAAAACTTCCAGGTAAAAAAACAATTTTTTTCGTCTCAAACTTGACCAAAACGCGTAGAAAACCCCCCCAAAAAATCCCATTTTTGTTGAAAATTTTCCAAGTCCGAACCGGAGTGGTAGTTTTCCAGCCATCAGAACCCAAGTGAAATAAAATCCTATTCCCGTGGGGTGGGGGAACGGTTTAAAGAGGCGGTGAATGTTGCCATTTCAACCACGGAAGCCTTATATGATTTAAGAACGTCGAGTATTTTCATGCCAAAAAGAGGGTGTTCGCATGGTTGAGAGGCCGAGAGTGTACATTTGGTGACCGCCCGAATCCAAATGCAACAAGGTTGTGCTTCCACACTATGCGGAATCTTCTTGTCTATATACGGGCTACACATGTTTCAATCACCACCACTTTTAACCCACTCCGGTAGTAAAGTATAATCAGGTCGTAGTAGCTGACCGAAGACCAGACCAAAAACTCCCAGGTAAAGAATTTTTTTTCGTTTCAAAATTGACCAAAACGCATAGAAAGCCGAAAAAAGAATCCGATTTTTGTTCAAAAGTTTCCAAGTCCGAACCAGAGTGGTAGTTCTCCAGCCATCAGAAGCCAAGTGGAATGAAACCCTATTCCCATGGGATGGGGAAAGGTTTAAAGAGACCGTGAATGTTGCCATTTCAATCACAGAAACCTTATACGATACAAGAACGCCGAGTATTCTCATGCCGAAAGGAGGGTGTACGGACCGTTGAGAGGCCGAGAGTGTATTTTGGCGACCTCCCTAAGCCAAACTCAACAAAATTGTGCT
This sequence comes from Pictodentalium vernedei, assembly GCA_031216915.1. Lineage (NCBI taxonomy): Eukaryota > Metazoa > Mollusca > Scaphopoda > Dentaliida > Dentaliidae > Pictodentalium > Pictodentalium vernedei. The sequence continues at coordinate 230,523,254 of CM062293.1, forward strand.
TCCAAACTACGGGGAATCTTTTTACCTATATATGGGCTACACATTCTCAATCACCGCCGCTTTTAACCCACTCCGGTAGTACAGTATAATTAGGTCAAAGTACCAGTCTGAAGACCGATTTTTCGTTTTTTTGGTGTAGTGTAAAAAAAAAAAAAAAAAAATTTTTTCGTCTCAAAATTGAACAAAACACATAAAAAATAAAGACAAACATTTCCGGATTTTGGTCGAAAAGTCCGAACCGGAGTGGTAGTTCTCCAGCCATCAGAAGCCAAGTGAAATAAAACCTTATTCCCATGGGGTGGGGAAAGGTTAAAGGAGACCGTGAATGTTGCCATTTGAATCACGGAAGCCTTCTACGAGTCAAGAACGCCGAGTATTCTCATGCCAAAAAGAGGGTATACGGACCGTTGAGAGGCCGAGAGTGTACTTTTGGCGACCGCCCGAAGGCAAACGCAACAAAATTGTGCTTCCAAACTATGGGGAATCTTTTTACCTATATATGCGCTACACATTCGCAATCATCACCGCTTTTAACCCACTCCGGTAGTACAGTATAATTAGGTCAAAGTACCAGTCAGAAGACCAATTTTCTTTTTTTTTGGTGGTGTAGTGTAAAAAAAAAAAAAAAATTTTTTCGTCTCAAAATTGAACAAAACACATAAAAAACAAAAACAAAAATTTCCGAATTTTGGTCGAAAATTTCGGAAGTCCGAACCGGACCGAAAATTTTCAGTGTAAAAAAAAAGTGTTTTTTCGTCTCAAAATTGAACAAAACGCATAAAAAACGAAAAAAAAAATTTTGATTTTTTGGCCGCCATTTTGGATTGACGAAAAATCGAAACGAAATTCTTTCGATTTTTTTTATAAAGCGGTATTACTGCCTTCAATTTGGAACTCTTTTAGAGGGCTCATTATATTTAAATCTCGATATTTCAATCCAAAATGGCCGATTTTAGAGATAACTTTCCGTTTTGTGAAAAATTTTGGCAGAAAACATAAAAAATGGAAAAAAATACCGATTATATTTGTTTTAGACAAGAGTAATTCTGACAAGTCTGTCAAAAAATTAAGTCGATAGCTTTTTTCTTTCATGAGGTATTGGCCTACGAAGCTTTGGGCGTTTTGGGGCGTTTTTGCCCACCAAGAAACATTTTCCCCCAAATACTGATGGTTTTATTTATTAGGACTCATGGCCGTCATTGATAGTTTTTATTTATGAGAAATAATGAATCTAGACATAATAAAGTAAAAAAAAAACAAGAAATTTTTTTTCAATTTTTGGTCACAGTGTCCCGAAGCCATGTTTGACTGCTAGCGGAAGCCAAATTAAGAACAACTCCATTTCCAAAAGATGATAACTGTTCATGTACACTGTGACTTCAACATTTCTACCCTTAGAAGCTTTTAAATCGTCCCACTTGTTGAGTACTGTGACGGCAAAGTAGCCCGGTGGAAACAAAAAATTCCGACTTTTGGTCGAAAATTTCTAAGTCCAAACCGAAAATTTTTCTGGTGCAAAAATTTTTTTTTTTTCGTCTCCAAATGGCCTGAAACACATAAATAACCGAAAATAAAAATTCGATTTTTCGGCCGCCATTTTGGATTACCGAAAAATCGAAACGAAATTCTTTCGATTTTTTTTATAAAGCGGTATTACTTCCTTCAATTTGGAACCCTTTTAGAGGGCTCGTTATATTTAAATCTCGATATTTCAATCCAAAATGGCCGATTTTTGAGATAACTTTCCGTTTTGTGAAAAATTTTGGCAGAAAACATAAAAAATGGAAAAAAATACCGATTATACTTGTTTTAGACAAGAGTAATTCTGACAAGTCTGTCAAAACATTAATTCAATAGCTTTTTTCTTTCATGAGATATTGGCCTACGAAGCTTTGGGCGTTTTGGGGCGTTTTTGCCCACCAAGAAACATTTTCCCCCAAATACTGATGGTTTTATTTATTAGAACTCATGGCCGTCATTGATCGTGCAAAGTTTGAAAAAAATCTTAAAGACCGTTTTCGAGAAAACTCTTTCCCCGATGTGTTGGAAAAACAAAAAAAAACAAAAAAAAAAAAAAAAAAAAAAAGAATAACTAGATGAAGTGATTGTGCCCGCACAATACACAGGATTTTCCTCCTATTTTGCGTCTCAAAATTGAGAAGAACGCAGAAAAACGGTTTTTTGATGAGCCTATTAACATATTGACGGTAGACGATATAATGTCAAGATTTTTTTTACAGAAACCCTGTTGTTTGATGTAAATGACTGGGGTCTTCTCGTTTGACCAGCAGCTATTGTTCAGGAGAGAAGTGTGGTAGCTACCATGAAATTTGGAAGGTTGTTGTCGGGTTTCGGGATTAGTACAGAGAAATTTGCAGAGGGGGTAATGTCCAGAGGGTCATAGACTCCTAGTAAGGACAAAGTCTACCCGAGAATATTTTGCAAAGTTCAGTACTCTTAAGATTCAATCTGAGCAGTTGTAGCATGTGCTGCCCTATATTGGAGGGCATTTGTGGGGGCTCTAAGTTGTATGAAATTGCACTGGGACAATTTTTTTTCTTTTTTTTTGGGGGGGGGGGGGGGGGAACATTTGGGGGACTTGGCCCCCTCGCCCCCCCCCCCCCTTAATTCCGTAGCTATACTACTGAATCAAAACAGCAGCAATGTCGGCAGGATCTCTATGCAGTCTGCCAGCTCCCAGAGGTCGCATCTAATGAAATTCTGTACTGACCGCCAAGGCTCCATACATTGGAACAACCATAGACATTTCAAACTGCGCGTTATTACTATGTCGACCTCATTAAATGTCAACGAGTGGACGACATTTGACAGTAAGTCCATGTCACTTGTAATTCCCATTCAGAAGTATAATTCCAGGCCTTCGTGGTGCTGTATTACTTTTGGCTTCCATGTCAGAATGTTAGGAAGCAAATGGGTTTTTGCAGGTAGGTAACTGTCCGGATATTTCCTGTAATCAAAGTTTCAATGATTTTTCACTCAAAACGAAAAATGACACTGAACGCCTACCCTGTATAATCTAAAAGCGCATATTTTTCTGAATATAACTGTTCTCTGTCATAAATTTATTTAGATCCGAGTGCCAGCATGTCTCAATGTGACAGAGACAAATTGTCATAACGCCGTGTTGAGCAGTGCAGAGGCTTCTAACCACGTGAAGTGAATGACAATGCGTTTTCGAAACAGATGGCCTTGGTAAGAGAATTGTGATGAGTACTCTCCCTTGATGTGCAGAGCTTTGTTTTCAGCATCGGATTCCAAGTTTCCTTTCTTGCTTTCACAATTCCGTTTTTTGAAACGTTTTGTTTTCGAAATAACAGCATATCAAAATATTTCTTTATTGAGTAAAAATTCTTCCAATATATTTACCACTATGTATTGTTCTTTGGGGGGGGGGGGGTCACCAAATTTCTTGCCGGTACCCAAGGTAAACTATTTGATATTTGTGGGACACCACGATTCACTGGATTGGCAATGCTCAACTAACTTCGTGTCAACTCAAGAAAGTTGCCCGCCTTTAATGAATAAAGGTGGACCAAAAATGGCCCACCTGGACTCATTTTAGGCGGAACATTATGGCCCTCCTGCCATTCTGACAATGACAAACATGGATTTGTATGAGTACAACATGTGTAGGCCTAAAATCAAGATTAACCAATCATGTATTCTGTTGTCACTTCAGGGGAATTCCACCAGACATTGGTCATATTTCCCCAACCCTTCCTGTTGCTTCTTATCTACATGTACGTCGCAGGGTAGATGAATAATTCTCAGTTAATTATCTATGCCGTGAGCTCTTATGGTGAAAGCCTGAAATTGAAACGCGGGTACCAGAAGGCAACTTCCCCGGCCCGAAGTCAGCATTATTTAAAAATTCGACATGGGTGTGGGGAGAGGGGGGGGGGGGGGACAATTCTGTACCTAAGGCTAATTCGAACTTGGACCCAAAGTCCGTAATATATAAGGCATACCCAAAATGCACAGCCCCGCCGAGGTGAGGGAGGGTATTGGAGGGGGTCCCCCCTTCCCGTTTGTTTTTAATAAGAGTCTCTGATAACTATTCTAGAGCCTCATAATGCCTCATTTGAGGATTGTCATGGCTCTGCATTTAGTCAATGGTTAACACAGTAGGCCTGCTTTTTAAGCGAACGATCTTTTGGTTCACCTGGAGGTCGCCTGAATTGAAAAATACGCGAACGAAAAATGGGTTGCTTCGAAATCCCTGACGGTTCGCGCAAAGTTTTTGATGGTTCGCGTAAATATTGTTTGTAACGATGAGCCGTAAACGTGTGAGAATTGTTCCAAATCGCTTCGTGGTTTGCCGCAAAAATTTGATACAGTCCGATTCGGTAATGGCAGCCAGGCTAATTAGGGATGTGTCGCTATGTAATGTCTACACAGTTAGTAACAATCTGGCAATACCGTCGGAATTGCCACCGTCACCAAATTCAATGAGGACGGGGGAGAGGATGAGTAGCTGGAGTCATATTCCCATAAAAAATAACAGACTCTCAGTGTTCTACTTTCGATTTCAGTTTAGGACACAAAATACCTTGTAACATTATGAACAACGTTCACTGAAATTGAGGTCGCCGGGTGCAAAATGATCAAGGTTTTTCAGACGTGTTTCCTGGCTTGGACGCCAGAGTCTGTAGAGTCTAATCTAATGCGTGTTTGCCTTGGGTGGGGGGTTGGGCAGTCGTGTCGGATAGTTTTACTGGTGGAGGAAGAGCCTCAACATCCAAATTCTGAATAACGGCTACTTTAACCCGCCTCGTAGTACAGTTTTGTCAGGTCAAAGTGGTGATCTAAAAAAAAAAGTTTGTTTTTTGATCAAAAATTTTCAGTCCAAACCGGACCAAAAAGTTTCCAGGTAAAAAAAAAATTGTTTTCGTCTCAAAATTGAACAAAACACATAAAAAAAACAGAAACAACAATTTCCGAATTTTGGTCTAAAAGTCCGAACCGGAGTGGTAGTTCTCCAGCCATCAGAAGCCAAGTGAAATAAAACCCTATTCCCATTTGGTGAGGAAAGGTTTAAAGATACCGTGAATGTTGCCATTTCAATCACGGAAGCCTTATACGATTCAAGAACGCCCAGTATTCTCATGCCGAAAAGAGGGTGTACGGACCGTTGAGAGGCCGAGAATGTATTTTGGCGACCGCCCGAAGCCAAACTCAACAAAATTGTACTTCCAAACTACGGGGAATCTTTTTACTTGTATACGGGCTACACATTCTCAATCACCACCGCTTTTAACCCACTCCGGTAGAACAGTATAATTAGGTCAAAGTACCAGTCTGAAGACCGATTTTTCGTTTTTTGGTGTAGTGCAAAAAAAAAAAAAAATTTTTTTTCGTCTCAAAAGTGAACAAAACACATAAAAAACAAAAACAAAAATTTCCGGATTTTGGTCGAAAAGTCCGAACCGGAGTGGTAGTTCGCCAGCCATCAGAAGCCAAGTGAAATAAAACCTTATTCCCATGGGGTGGGGAAAGGTTTAAACAGACCGTGAATGATACCATATGAATCACGAAATCCTTATACGAGTCAAGAACGCCGAGTATTCGCATGCCAAAAAGAGGGTGTACGGACCGTTGAGAGGCCGAGAGTGTACTTTTGGCGACCGTCTGAAGGCAAACGCAACAAAATTGTGCTTCCAAAACTACGGGGAATCTTTTTACCTATATATGCGCTACACATTCGCAATCACCGCCGCTTTTTACCCACTCCGGTAGTACAGTATAATTAGGTCAAAGTACCAGTCTGAAGACCAATTTTCGTTTCTTGGTGGTGTGTAAAAAAAAAAAAAAATTTTTTTTTTCGTCTCAAAATTGAACAAAACACATAAAAAACAAAAATAAAAATTTCCGAATTTTGGTCGAAAATTTCGGAAGTCCGAACCGGACCGAAAATTTTCAGTGGAAAAACTTTTTTTTTTTTTCGTCTCAAAATTGAACAAAACACATAAAAAACGAAAAAAAAAAAATTCGCCGCCATTTTGGATTAACGAAAAATCGAAACGAAATTCTTTCGATTTTTTTTATAAAGCGGTATTACTTCCTTCAATTTGGAACCCTTTTAGAGGGCTCGTTATATTTAAATCTCGATATTTCAATCCAAAATGGCCGATTTTTGAGATAACTTTCCGTTTTGTGAAAAATTTTGGCAGAAAACATAAAAAATGGAAAAAAATACCGATTATATTTGTTTTAGACAAGAGTAATTCTGACAAGTCTGTCAAAAAATTAAGTCGATAGCTTTTTTCTTTCATGAGATATTGGCCTACGAAGCTTTGGGCGTTTTTGGGCGTTTTTGCCCACCAAGAAACATTTCCCCCCAAATACTGATGGTTTTATTTATTAGGACTCATGGCTGTCATTGATAGTTTTTATTTATGAGAAATAATGAATCTAGACATAATAAAGTAAAAAAAAAACAAGAAATTTTTTTTCAATTTTTGGTCACAGTGTCCCGAAGCCATGTTTGACTGCTAGCGGAAGCCAAATTAAGAACAACTCCATTTCCAAAAGATGATAACTGTTCATGTACACTGTGACTTCAACATTTCTACCCTTAGAAGCTTTCAAATCGTCCCACTTGTTGAGTACTGTGACGGCAAAGTAGTCCGGTGGAAACAAAAAATTCCGACTTTTGGTCGAAAATTTCAAAGTCCAAACCGAAAATTTTTCTGGTGCAAAAAATTTTTTTTTTTCGTCTCCAAATGGCCTGAAACACATAAATAACCGAAAATAAAAATTCGATTTTTCGGCCGCCATTTTGGATTACCGAAAAATCGAAACAAAATTCTTTCGATTTTTTTTATAAAGCGGTATTACTTCCTTCAATTTAGAACCCTTTTAGAGGGCTCGTTATATTTAAATCTCGATATTTCAATCCAAAATGGCCGATTTTTGAGATAACTTTCCCTTTTGTGAAAAATTTTGGCAGAAAACATAAAAAATGGAAAAAAATACCGATTATATTTGTTTTAGACAAGAGTAATTCTGACAAGTCTGTCAAAAAATTAAGTCGATAGCTTTTTTCTTTCATGAGATATTGGCCTACGAAGCTTTGGGCGTTTTTGCCCACCAAGAAACATTTTCCCCCAAATACTGATGGTTTTATTTATTAGAACTCATGGCCGTCATTGATCGTGCAAAGTTTGAAAAAAATCTTAAAGACCGTTTTCGAGAAAACTCTTTCCCCGATGTGTTGGAAAAACAAAAAGAATAATAATCTTGGCAATAACAAATAGATTTTCCTTTCAGGAAAATCCAAATAATCTTGGCAATAACAAATAGATTTTCCTTTCAGAAAAATCCAAACAAGAAATTTTTTTTCAATTTTTGGTCACAGTGTTCCGAAGCCATGTTTGACTGCTAGCAGAAGCCAAATTAAGAAGAACTCCATTTCCAAAAGATGATAACTGTTCATGTACACTGTGACTTCAACATTTCTACCCTTAGAAGCTTTCAAATCGTCCCCCTTGTTGAGTACTGTGACGGCAAAGTAGCCCGGTCGAAACAAAAATTTCCAACTTTTGGTCGAAAATTTCTAAGTCCAAACCGAAAATTTTTCTGGTGCAAAAAAAAATTTTTTTTTCGTCTCCAAATGGCCTGAAACGCATAAATAACCGAAAATAAAAATACGATTTTTCGGCGGCCATTTTGGATTGTCGGAAATTCGAATCGAAATTTTTTCGATGGTTTTTTCAATTCGGTGATACAGTCTTCATTTCCAACCCATTTTGGATGGTTCAGCATATCCATGTCCCGAGATTGAGTTAAAAAATGGTCAAATTTTGAAAAAAATTTTCGTTAAGAAAAATGTTTTGGCAGAAAGGTGTTAACTACATACATTTTTGTACGATATGCTGATAGAGGGGTGTATTGGTGACATGTCTGCGAAAATTTCAAGTCAATCGCCCTTTCCAGTCCAAAGATATGAGCTGCCGACTATTTTTGTTAAAGGGTTAACAAAAACATTTTCAGAAAAATGGGAATATGACGAGGGCTTACAACTTATGACCCTTTATGAGTACAGAAACTTTAAAAAACATCGTCAAGAGCGTTTTCGAGAAATAGTGAAAATAAAAGTGTGGAAGAATAATAAAAAAAAAAAAAAAATAATCAATGCAATAACAAATAGATTTTCCCTTTAGGAAAATCCAAACAAAACAAAATATTATTTGCATTCAACTGAATGCAAGACATGTGCAAAGAAAACATCTGCTTTTGCTCTGGTACCCTCATTTTTTTTGATAGCCCAGATAGTGGCTTCTAGTACTCAACCAATTAACCAATATAGTATATAAATGGGATGTGTGGGGTTCCATGACTCAGTGACCCTGTGCCTTAGTCTGTGTCCAGCAAGAAATTCAAGCTTTGATTATTCCATTTGATATGCAATGCAGCTAGAAATTTTCCGTTGCATGAGTGAGCCTAGTTGTTCATACATGTAACTGTTCACTAACGTTGTGCAGTGATGGAAATAACTTTTTGAGAGACCAGTTTTGACTGGCCAGAAGGGTGGTTTCTCAATTCAGGTTCTACTGTTTTCCTACCTTTCTTCACTTGTTTGCACAAAGAGATTGGGTACAGCTTTTAACACCATCTGTCTAGACAATCATTCAGCACAAATGAATTTCTTTTTTTATGAATGAAGATGACATCATTGTGTCTGACATGATCTCCATTCACTGTTCTACTTGTACTAAAATCGTTGTAGTTTATAGTTAAGATTCAGCTGTGTTTTTCTTTCTCTTATTTTTCATTTTTTAACGCATGGCAGACCTATATTGAATCATGGCAAATAATGATCTAGTCTAATTAAATTTTCATTCAGCTGCTGATTTATCATTTAATTAATGTTATCAAAAGAAGTGGCCTCAGATGTGAACTCGATACCAATTCAGTGCAAGTAAAAAACATTCTCTTTCTTAATCAAAGGAGTCAACATGATGTTGCTTTAATATCTAGTTTATTTATAATTTGGCAAAAAGTTTTTACTTGTATTGCGGGGAATATATTCTTGTTGTAAGATAAAATATACATACAAATAAATATAGAACAGTATAGATACATTGTAGTGCATGGCAGAAACACCATAATGTATGGCAGAAATGCCCAATCAGAAACAACAGTATATTTAGGCTTTATCAGGAGTCATATACCTGCTATCCTCGTGTGTTTTTTTTTCTTCATATTGCCGATGTCATCCTGATTTTCAGAAAAGTGCTATGAGTTAACTAAGGTGCCAGTTGTCATCTAAATTAACTGACACCTTTCAGAAGTCAGTAAAGTGTTGCAAAGTGTTACTCAACATTTAGAATCTGTTGAGACAGGGTTCCCACCAATATCAGATAATCAAATTCAAGCAATTTGATATTGAGAAACCATATCATGTGACAACAAAACCATATCATGTGACCCTGCTTTGGAACGAACTCAACGAGCTCGTTCCAAAGAGGGGTCACATGATATGGTTTTGTTGAAATTTTTCCAAAAATAATATTTTTTCAGCTGCTGAATTTGCATATTACGCGGGCAGATGCAGGCAATTTGTTGGGTAAAGGGTTAAACATTTTTCAAGGACTCAGACCAGGAGTTTCAAGGACTACTGTAATTTTCATGTGAACTTACAATACCATGAACAACACAAAAGAAATTCTGATTTCTGGAAAACCAACTTGTTGCACTCAAGGGTCAGAGATGTGGTTTATGACCAATTTTGTGACATCAAATGCATGTGGGGTGGGTTGTCATGAAGCTTTTCATCTCTTGAGTTAAAGAATTTAGTTAAACTGAATTTACGGAGTGGAAAATTAAGTACTTTTCAAGGATAGAAATAAATTCAGCACTTTTCAAGGAAGTATCCAAAATTCAAGGATTCTTCATTTGAGTGAGAACCCTTTGAGATCTGTGATGTAATGCAGCCTTGAGTAAGCGAATTGGTGGTGACATGTGACCATTTTAAGCCTTGATATGACAAGATGAACACATGTTACCCTGTCATGTCGACAGAGGTTACAAAATTATCTGCCAAAGTATGGAAAACAGAACTTGACCTGGATTTCAAGTAGCTTCAATAAAGGGCTTACATTTCATCTAATCCATTTGGATCCTCGCAAAAATGGTTGCGAGAATCCATACCCACTAATGAGTGTACCAGGATCTCATTAGGCCACCATGGTTGAACCCCTGTTGTACACTGATAACATGTTAACCATTTACCCAACACAACTTTTTAATTTTTAAAACAAAAAGTGAATTTGAAAATTTAAAAATAAACAGTATTTACCAATAAAATCTTACAAATATGGATGTCATTGGAACTGGCTCATTGAGCCAGTTCCTATGGCAGCCATATTTGTATAATTTTGTAAACAAAGTTTCAGGATATTTCAGGACATGCCAGCCCTGTGTTGGTTAATTTGCTGCCGCTACGTTAGGTGAAGGTTTAAACTGACTCAATTTTTTTCACGCAAATCCTAGCAGAGGTGCAACGAGCATCTACATGGAATCCCACTGACTTTGTTATGAAAATCTTTGTGTGAATTGATTCTCAGATTTTTGGAGAATACATTTTACTCAAGATAGAAAAAAAAATGTTAATCAAAATTTTCTGAATATAATTCACCTAAATAGTGTTTTGGAGAAGGAATCTGAACAGAGAATTTTTACCAATTGCGATTCAGTCAAAATTTTGTGTGCTTATGTGATCACACTATTGCAAAGTCCTTTTTTTTTACCAGAACAATGGGACAGGTTTACCACTGTAAACAAGCACTATGACACTTCTCCAAATGGATTCCAGAGGGAATCGCAAAAATAAAAATCACAAGAAAACATACTAACCTTTCCGATGAATTATCTGCAGAACTTTTTCCAGGCACTGCCGAGGAATGGAGATGAGGAAACTATTGCCTGGCAACATCTGATGAACAGTTATTTGTGGCCCAAGTTCATATACACTGGATGATGGAAGTGTAACTAGGCATGTATGTATATCCTTATCTGTACCTTAAAAATACAAAATTATTTTTGCACAAACATGTTTCAGCTTTCAAAATGGAAAAAGATTTCAAAATTAAAACTGGATAATTTTGATGACGACATTTTTGTAGAGTAAACTGATCATGTAAATTACATTCCACAATATCACCCTGAGAGAAACTCAGGGAAACATTCAAATAAACTACTGAAGTGGAGCGAGTAAAAAAAAATTCACAAAACAAGGCTCACAAACTGAGTGCAAAGTAAATCTAATTACAAATTCATATATAATTTATTCTCAATTAGAATGTTTTTAACTCATAACTGGTAGCGTGCTGAATTATTTTTGGTTGTCAAATCTTGTACACATGTCTTTGCCTTGTTACAATTTATGGGAGAGTGCCTATGGGCACTCTCCCATAAATTATAACAAGGCACACCCTTACAGACTAAATAATATCACTTCAAAGATACAAAGTGCATCCACTAAATATGAGCCTTCAAGTTGTGATACCTGCACTTAAGAATAAAGCCCAAATATGGGCTTCCAGCACTCTACCAGTTAACCAGCAGAGTATTTTCATGAATGTTTCATAAAATCAAGTCATGGCTCCTGCAAAAGGTCAAGCTGAAGAATAGGGGACTCCAGAAATTTATTTTAAAAATGCATGGGGTCTTCAAATTTTTTGTTCTTATCAAATAACTGTTTCAGGTTCTACAAAATCATATTTAGGCCCATTAGAGCATTTGTTTGTCTATTAAATTTAAGGCTGTAAAAACCGAAACAACATTTTATATTATAATTAGTTATTTTTAATCCTCTTCATGATGTAAACTTAACATGCCGAGAAACAAAATCGCCATCTTGACGTGCAATAAAATGGTAGATATCCATGATGATTTAAGGTCAGTATAGTGAGGGTAAGGATTAGCAGTGGCCTGCTAACCTTTACACTTACAACACTGACCCTAATGATTTCTCCCAAAGTTTTAAATTTTCTTTTCTTGCAGCAGGTGCTACTTTATAATACACCAGTAGAACACATATAGAAAGAATGTGTGTACCATTGTCAATGTCATACAGCCCTCAAAAAATGACACAAGGGGTTGAGTCTATTTTTTCTTCAGTACATACATTGAAAATATGATGGAAAGTAGTGAACAATGAAAAATGTTTATACGAAAACCCGGTATTTTTAAAATAGCCATGGTTTGATTCAATGAACAAGGGGTCGTATTGCCAATGCAGGGTCGAGTTTTTGTGGTTAACCCATCAGTTGCAATGAACTAAAAAGCATCAGAGTGCCTTTTCTAAATAACTAATTTGCAAAAAATGACTAAGTCAGCCCAATAATTCTACTGTCGTATATCCACCCGAGACCATTTTAACACAACTTCTTACAACAGAAAATTAAGTTTTCATGTAAAAACAAATTTAAAAAAATAAGGCTTAAGTACTGTTGTCATGGTCTAAAATAACTCCAAGTTGCAAGTTGAAGGCCACTGGGCTTGAAGAAACAAACTGAAACTCTAATAATTCAGACATTGGAGCCGACAGAAACATTAATTGTTATACAAACAAGTTCATAGATTTTTTGCTGAAGAAAAGGAAAAAAACAAAATAACAGAACATATACTAAGCAGAAGGGTTAAGAGAAACAACTCTTACAATAAAACACACCTATAAGCAATATAGATCACGGTAATGTGCAATAAAATTTACTTTCATGCAACTTATTGCAACAGAAATTTGATTACATTTTCACCCCCCAAAAAACAAAATGAAGAAACATTTCTATGAAATAGGGGTTCAGTGATGTAGTCATGGTCCTAAATGACCCACAACTGCAATTTGAAAGGCCTGGGGCCACTGGGTTTACAGATATTTACTTAAACCTCAAACTCTTGCAAAATTGGACATTGATGCCAATGCCGCCAGGATCATAACATTATCTCACCTGTACTTCATACTAGGTGAGCTAAAACAATTTACATTAAAAAGGTTGATTTCTTGTGAGGAAACATTCGTTTCTGAAATTTGCGCATCACCGAGTGATTGCTGCAACTCCAGCAACAACTGTACCAATAACTGCAGGGCAGTACTAACCACATATCACTGACCAGTAGAACCAATTCAACAGGTGGTCTGCATATGGCACTTGCAAGACAACTTCTCAGTCTCTTTGTCTTCCCCAAAATTCCAGGAATTAACCCATTAGTTTTTGGTACAACTGTACCGCCCTGCACACGAACCTCAAGATTTCTGCACAGCACCAATCAAACACTTCACCTGCCCACAAGTTTACGACCTGTGACGCTCTAGACCAGCCATTACTGTGCAGTGCAAATTTTGTTCATAACTTGTTCTTTCCACGTATCATCTTCTATTTTCATTCGGATTTCAAACCACATGATAGCCATTTTTCTGTGGACATGTTAAAGTTTCTAGGACCCAACGGACTCGTCTTTTGTTTCACATGGAGCCAGATTCGCAATCACCCAATTTCATAGGATGGCATATTCTCGTGCAGACATTAAATCCATTTTTTGGCATACCCACTGGATATAACATGTCAGCGAATGAATTCCAAAGACTACTTTGTTTTATGATGAATGAGCCATATCCCCAGCTCAGCAGATCGCACGATTGCGACACTCACTGCCAGTGTGCTTGTTTTTTTGTCAGTGACTACATTCCAGCAGTTTCTTTTTTTGCATCCGTGGACTATTCTCATTTCATGATGGCTGCTCCCACACACCTCTCGGAGCTCCAGGATGTCCCAGGCAACAATGTGCGACAGTGATGCTACACAAGTTTGGGACAACTCGTCCCCAAGTTCGCTCTTTCGTTTTCTACCATGTCAGGGGCAGGTCTCCTTTCCAGAGATTCAGGCCGTTCGTCACTGCCTCACATAGTGCGATGTGACCTGGTACCCACTGTCGTTCATCAGTCCGAGCCTTCTGCAGTTCATTCGCGCAATCCACCAGTGAGACTTTCAATTCGATCTACTGCTCTCAATTCGGCCTCTTCTTTAGGCTCAGACCAGCTTTCTCACAGAATTCTGCCTGTTTCAGCACAATCAAACACTGGTTCCCAGTCTCGCCACTCGATCACATGGGATCAGGCAAACCCCAAAAACTGGACTGTTCATAGACTTCGCCAGGAACTTTTAACCATTGGGATACCGGCCCAGCCATTCACCAAGAAGACACTGCTGCTCCAGCTCTTCTTGGATAAACGGGACACCACGTGGACTGCACACATTCCATGCATCATGGACTCGACATCTCCACTGCCACCCAATGTCACTTCAGGCAGTACACACATACCTGGAACAATTTCCCACCCCCCAGACCGGACTGGTGACACCACAAGCACTATAACTCCCCATGCCTTCCCAGACCAGGACACACATTCTGACCTGCCACAAACTGGCCATCCACACCATTATTGGATGAGGGCTCTGCCCCCCCCCATGAAGACTATCAAAGACCATCCAACTCTCAGTCTAATCCTAACAATGTTCCACCGGGCAGTGATACTGCGTTGCCCCCCTCCCCCCCCCCCCCCCATGAAGACTATCAAAGACCATCCAACTCTCAGTCTAATCCTAACAATGTTCCACCGGGCAGTGATACTGCGTTGGGGAATAACAGTTCCTCCCAACCAATTTCCTATGTACATATTCTTGAACAATTACAGGCACAGTAAAATCAGATTTCGCTGCTACAGCAAACTCTCGCCTTGCTCCAGCCAAATGCTTTTCCCAGGCAGTCTTCCCAACAGTTCATCAGCCCACTGCCTGTTGCTCTGGGCTTGGTGCCCAATCTTCAATCCAATTTCACAAGTATGGGTACCACTTCATTAAAGAGTCTGCTCTGCTCCCCTGGAACCTCCATCTCTGACCTCCCGGACATCGACACCAATGTATGGGCCACCTTCAGGACTGACATTATGGCTGGCAAAGATATCAATCTGGCTAAACTCCTGATACCTCCTTTAAAAAATGCTACCAGGCAACTTGATACCAAGCACGACTCTCGCTTGTCACTGCCTCTATCATTATCTGAATTTATTCAGGCTTTTAGCAAACACAAAAACATCATGTGCGAGGCTCATCCCCATCATCATCTTGTGCTGGACACCTACCAGGCTGACATCACTGATATTGCAGCTCAATATGGGAATACTTTTTACAACTACCACCTCGCCTTTTCAGCCAAAGCAGCTGCTTGGCTGCAAAGAGGAGTGAAAGTTGACTGGTCTATACAGGACAACAAATTATTTTGCGCCATCTTTGCTGGCCACAAGGCTCAGTCCTATTTCCTCTGTCACAGCCCTGACCACCAGTCTAAATTCTGTCCACTGGTTCTGGAGAAACCCTCCTTGGCAAACACACACTCTTCTTCCTCATTCTCTGATAGAAAACCGCGACGTCCACTTTCTCCACCTTGGAAACGTGCCTCAAATTTAATTCCCTAAAAGGGTGTAACTTTGGCGCTTCATGCAAATTCTGCCACATATGTCTTAATTGAAGCAACCCACACCCTAGGGCTCTCTGCGCCAAAACCTCTTACCATTCTAACGACTACTCACATCCATACAAGTGATGACAGCTGCCACCTTCGCCAGCGCCCAGCACTTTCACAGCCTCGACACCCATCCATATTCGTAACCTCAGCTGGTTCTTACTACCCACCAGGACTGGTCATTCATCACCAGCCTTCTCGAGGGTCTCATCCAGGAGTTCCATGCAGGGGTCTCCGCCCCTCCACTTGACTCCTTGGAATTGAAAAATCTCAACTCATTTGCTGTTTCTACCCTGTTGAACTCGGTAGTATCTAATGGTTTCCTCATTGGCCCATTTGCTACGCCACCATTTCTGTCCTTTCATATCAGCCCCCTCATTCTGGTCACAAAGAAATTTTTGGCCAAGCAGCGGCTCATCATGGAACTTTTGGCTCCCCACTCCTCCAAGACACATTCCTCCATTAATTCTCTCATTGACAAAAATGATTTTTCTCTTTGTTGCATCACTATTGATCATGCCGCTCAGGACATCCAACGCCTTGGCCGTAAAGTCTGGTTGTGCAAGACTGACATCAAAAATGCTTTCAAACTGATCCTGATCCATCCCAGTCGATGGCATCTCTATGGAATAAAGTAGGAGATCGAGTCTTTACTATTTCCACTCTTGGCTTCCTTTTGGCTGTCGATCTAGTCCAAGCTTTTCGACCAATTGTCTGTTGCCATTTGCTGAATAGCTCAGAATCTTTACGGTATTCACAACATTTTCCATCTTTTGGATGACTTCCTGACCGTTAGCCCTGCCAATTGGGATCCGGAACACATTTATTTATCCATGTATTTGACAGGATATCTGCGCCCCTGTTGACAGAGAAGACAGAGGGAACCACCCACTGCCTCAAATACCTCAGCATCACGCTCGAAACAGAAAGGATGGAAATTCGCCTCCCCGATGACAAAAGTCTTAATCATTCAACAATCAGAAAAATTCCTCCACAAAAAGACTGCCACCAAATGTCAGCTTCTGAGTCCATTAGGTTACTTGAGTTTTGCCTGCTGCATGGTAGTTCCAGGTCGCTCTTTCATTTCACATATTTCCCTCTCCTGTTCCATCACCGAACTTTGGCACCATCTTACTATCTTGGGAGCTTGTCGGAGGGACCTTAAAAGGTGGCAGCTTTTCTTGTCTGAATGGAATGGCGTGTCCCTTTTTCTCTAGCCCTTCACGACTTCTTTGACCAACCTAGAACTGTTTACAGACGCAAGCTCCACCTTGGGCTTTGGGTGCTACTTTCAAGGTGAATGGTTCCAGAGCACCTGGCCCCCAGAACTACTCCCTGGCTCTCAGCGCATCTGGTCCATGGCTCTTTTAGAACTCTACCCTATCGCAGTGGCATCCTTGCTCTGGGGCTGGTTGTGGGCTAAGAAACGAATCATTTTTCCTGCGACGAGGCAACTGTTAGCATCATTCGTGAGGGTTGATCCCCTGTCCAGGCCATAATGGACCTCATGTGCCGTTTAACCTTTTAAGCATTATGCCATAATTTCACTTTCTCCACACAGCGCAATGCAGGCAAAACCAATCTAATTGCTGATTCTATCTCTCACTTTCAGGACTTCTGGCAGTGGGTGCCAGATGCAGATCTTCAGCCAAACCCCTGTCCCCCAGCAGCGGACGACTTCATGGATTAAATGCTACAGTGCATTCACTTTGGTTCAATTCCATCAGTGCCTCCACACGACGGACTTACCAGACAACCTTTTCCTGCTTGCAAAGATTTCTTTTGCTACACCACCCAACAGTTTATCGCTTACAGCTTTAGCATGTTGCATCCGAACCACTCATAAAACTGTATTTGTCAGGTATTCGTTTCCATTACTTGGCATCTGGTATGCCTAATTCTCTCATGTTACCCTATGGCATTGCTTGACCTCTGCTCCAGCCAATTCTCAAAGCAATCAAAAAACAGCAACCTCCCTCATATGCAACATGCATTTCGATCACCATTGACATCTTAACGCTTCTCTCCTCAGCACTACTCCAGCCATAGTTTCCACATCGGTCTGGCAACTGCCACATGTGAGGCTCGTCTTGAGGACCACCTCATTCGCACACTCAGGAGGTGGTCATCTGACTGCTACAATCCCTACATTCAAAAGCCAGATTGGTTTTTCAGCAGGCCCAGGCTTCGTTATGTCGCCCTAGTCCACCTACTCCTCCCCAATCTTCTCCCTCAGTACTCATGTACTCATGTACATGGAAGCCCAATGGTTCAGTTGCAACATGCCTCCAACTCCCCCCACCCTCACACACACACATACTCCTGCAAAGATCTGACCAGCATCAGCACACCTAGCAGCACTCGGACTGGCATCTGAATCCCTTCATTCTTTCGCTTCAGTCACTGCTACATGTATATAGTTCACATTTCATCCAGCAAAAGATCTGACTAGCCTCAGCACCCTGTCCCTTGACTTCCCTGGTTGGCATCATTTTCCGTGGTTTTGTTCATCAGACTTTCCTACTCCATGTATATTGTTATTGCATACTGCCAAACCAACCTGACCAGCGTCTGCTTATCCTGTATCATTTGATCTGCCCGGCATCAGCATATCCTATAGCAAAAGATCAGACCAGAACCAGTACAACATCTCATTAATCCTCTGTTCCTCACATCCGGTCCAACAGACTATCGGTGCTGCCCTACTCTTGTCGGTCACGATGGGATGAGCGCTTTGCTTATGTCGTACCCCTCTTGGCTAGCATAAATACCAGCTTATATCTTTTTCACTGTTTTATGTTACATTCTATTTTCTTTCCTTTGTGGCTTCCGGTGGTGCTCTCGACTTCATGGGGGCTCTCAGCTGGTTAATAACATAACCAGCTTCGCTTGGGCCTAACTTTTCACTGTTCTCCCCCATTCAGTCTCAACCATGTCCTGGGCAGAACAGACGTTTGCCTGGGCAAATAAAGTCATGCTGCATCCCAGGGGCACGGTATGGCGTGCATGTGCTGAGGCTTGCTTCTTGACAGCCAGGGACAGGACAGATCAGAGAGGGTCATTTTGGACAGGTCTCGTTGCTGCGCATGTCAAACTACAGTTTAACATGCGCAGCGGTGGAAGCCTGCCAGGATGCCTGCTTGGGAAGCCCCATGGTTTCGTCCAAATAATCATAAATATTTTAGTAAATTCGCATGTGAACCATGCATTCAGCCCCATGTGGCAGCATCATGGGCCTAGTGGCCATGCTTGTAGTTATTGTCTTAATAAACTCTCTATCAGCTCATTAAGTTCTTTCTGTTCTCTTTGTGGGGAGTAAACTTGCAAAGTGATAGAATTTTATCAGGGTTTGTGACGTAACACAAATCTCTAAGAGGCCTGACATCTGACAAGATTAAAATCTATACAGTTTAAAAGAATGTGCTCCACTGTCAACACTTGCTGGCAAGGAAAACATTCTGGTTGCATATTACCCTCTAATAAAAACAAATACATATGTCTTATATGACCAATACATCATTGTGTCAAAATAAGTCTTTTCTATAGAGGTTACAAGACGAGTAATTATTATCACTAATATTAGGTCGGGAGTTATGGAGCTTATTATTTGTTGCTCCATCCCATTCCGCCTGCCGCACAGATTTGATGTACTTATTGATATGTGGTTTAAAATCACTGAAAGGAATCTTAAAATCAGTGAGAGGCTTGTTTAAGGCACTGAGTAATAGAAGAATCCCATTACTGGCATATAGATGATAAACACCAAAACATTAACAATACTTTCAGTTAGTGCTGTGCAGTATACATACTTTTCGGTAGGTTTCGGCATGACAGTGATACTGAAAACCGTACAGAAACAAATCAAAATATTGGTTATTTCAGTATTTATATTCTTCTGCGAAACTGACAGAAAGTCAACTCATCAAGATAGATCATAAAGCTAAAAGCCTGGGACAGCATATTTTGATCGACTTGATAAGAAAATGAGCAAATGTAAATTTTGGAAGTGATGGGTAGCAGCAGACACTATGAATACATAAGAAAGATATAAAAAAGCGACGACAGAAAAACTAAAAATGGCAAGTTGTTAACTCGGTAGACTTCCGTTTCTAAAGAAATATATCTCAAGCAGGATAAAATAGATTTAATGATCATATCAGACGGGATGGGTCCTCACTGGAGTATAAACCATAAGACACAGTTATGCAGAGTGCATTTTTTGCCTCACCACTTCCCACACTATAAATTGAGATATAAACCAAAATACTAGCTACCGATTGAAACTATACACAAAGAACTTAATCAAGCACCACCCAGCATTTTTTATTGCATCATGATTCATAATCGAAATTTGGAAATGGTAGATGTAAATTGGAATCGAACTGCATTCCCTCGCAATATTGGTGGGGTTTGTTGTTTGGTCAGTCGCACAAACACACCACTACATGCACGTGCAACACACCACCCATGATTTTCTCAAATAGCACTTTCAAATCGTTCTGGATTCTGTATAAAAGTGTGACAGTTTCAATGATTGAGGCATTTACTTTCGAGATGGCTCGAAGGAGATACACTGAGGCTACCAGATGGCAGATTATTGGCATGAAGTCAACGGGAATGTCTTGTAGAGCAATTGGACGGCAACTGGACATTAACCACACTGTAGTAAGCCATTTTATTCAAAAACATCGCCAAACTGACCATGTAAAGGACAGACCGAGACCAGGTCAACCACGTAAGACTAGTCGAGTTGAGGATCGTTACCTTGCACGTCTTGTTCAACGTCAGCCGTTCTCCAGTAGTGGTGTTCTGAAGCAGCTATGGCTCCCCAACAGACCCCTTTGCAAGAGAACAGTGAGAAACAGATTGAAGGCAATAGGTCTCAAGGCAAGGCGAGTGATTAAGCGGCCAGCGTTGACCAACCGACATAAAAGAGCTCGTTTGGAATGGTGTCTAGCCCGACGTCACTGGAATCTTACGTCATGGAGGAAGGTCCACTGGTCGGACGAAAGTCGGTTTTTGCTCAATGTTACTGACGGACGTCAGCGTGTTTGGAGAACCAAAAATACTGCATATGTGCCAAAGAACGTCCAAGCGTCAGTCCCATTCGGTGGCGGATCAGTTATGGTCTGGGGATGCGTGTCCCATGATTGTAAGCTTGATTTGGTAACTGTGCAAGGCAATCTCAATGGCGATCGTTACATCCTGGACATTCTGCAACCTGTTCTTGTTCCCCGTTTTGACAAAAACCATCCATTGGCCACTCGCCCTGTGTTCATGGACGACAATGCTCGACCCCACCGTTCTCGACTTGTGAAAACTTTTCTTGACAACAACGCGATTACTAAACTACCATGGCCTGCAATGAGTCCTGATCTCAATCCACTGGAGCACATTTGGGATATGATTGGACGCAGAGTGCAAGCACTGGACCCACCTCCATGACATTTGGCCGGTTTGGAAGCAGCTATACACCATGAGTGGCAGCAGTTACCTCTTCAGCGAATCAGGAGACTCACCTCACGCATGAGGAGGAGGGTAGATGCAGTCATCCGTGCACATGGCGGATACACACGCTACTGACAATATTGTTGCTAATTGTTGGCTTACAATGCTACTGAACATTTAGCAATCGCTAATCAATCATTATCTCCATTTTGGTACTTTGTAGCACAAAACTTACAACAGGGTGGAATTTCCTGCAAAACCAATGTTCATGTTTGTCTGCCAAAATTACAGTAAAGTGTTACACATTGCAATCATTGTTGTGTTTTATGTTTAGCTAGGATTATGAACTACCAGAATATCATACCATTTGTTGCCATACAAACGTCATGATGTTATAATGACCGGGTTTTGTCACAACAATCAGGAAAAATGGGGCGGTGCTTGATTAAGTTCTTTGTGTATATTTGAATTGTTGACTTTGTAGCTTCGAAACTGCAGCAATAAACATTTTTAAATGAACCTAGCTGACAGGGCCGATACCTCATTTCTATCACATGTTTTCTTGGAAAAAAAACTTTTTTCAAATCGGATCAACTCCTTTTGGTCGTGAACTTGAGGTGAAGCCATTTGTTTTAAATAAAAATACTGAATGACTAAAACAAAATGATAATTCAATGCTGAATGGCATCAATCCACTGCTAAATTAAAGCTTGCTTTACTCTGTTTATATAATGATCAGGAGTATTCTTTGAAAAACCCATTGCTTTTGATGAACAGAACAATACTGCATATAAAAAAATGTGATCATGTTGTGGAACACATCATTTATTGAAGTTGAGAAACGTTTTATAAATGGTCGCAGGTCATAATGCCAAATAAGTTGACATGAACAGTTGTAGCAGTAATAGTGTTTGTACAGTTACAGCTACATCATTACAAACACTGTTACCGCTACAAGTCAGTTAGGCCAAAAAAAAAGGGTTTTGGTTCTCAGGCAATTGGTTTTCCAAATTCAGTGAGAGAGGGTGGTTTTTACCACACCAAGTATACCCTATATTCATTGTTTTTTTCAAGGATTTCACTACAGATCAATATAGCAGTTCATAGCCGGCCAGAAGAAATGCACCAAACCAGTTAGAGATGTCATCTCTCATTTGTAGGGCATGTACCAGTACTACTGTATATCAGCAGAAGTATCAAATACTGAAATATATATATTCTTTATAGTAGCTATTGTGTTTTATTTGTTGGTTTTTTGTGGTTACATTTCTAATAAAAAAAAACAAATATTTTTTATTACATATATTTAATATCTTGTTGTTGTGTGTTTGCCCCTCTCTGAATTGAAAAAGCAAATGAGCATGGATTCAAGAGATTGGGAATTCGGTATTGTTCACAGATAAAGCAAATAAATAGTTTCCACCTTCTGTGGTAGCTTATTAGAAATCTCCCCTGTTCATCCTTTTCCCAACAAAACTGCAATAAAACACCTGGAAAGAATATCTTAAAAAAAGTCTCCCTCAGACTTCAATTTCTAATACAGGTTTCTCAATAAAACCATACAAATATGGATATTATTGAAACCATCTGATTACACCAGTTTCAATGATATCCATATTTGGATGGTTCCACTGAGATATATCCATCAAAATTGTTCTAAAATAAAACATTTGAGTTTTTTATACCAAGAAGTTGCATTGGGTAAAGAGTCAAAAATATAAAGTAAATATACATTTACATATGCAACCTTTAATATGAAGGAATGAAATCACTACCAATGATTTGGAATTTTTATTTATTATTTTATTTTTGAAATAATAATAAAAACACCAAATCGTTGGTAGTGATTTGATTCCTTACACAGGGAGGTTACTGGGATGTGATCAATTTAGAAAGAACAGAAAGACTCAGTGTGAAGTGTATCTACCCATGCTCTTTCACCAGGGCACCTGATTTGGGCCCAGTGTTTTTAGCAGTTACGCTATATGTTCACAACTTGCCTCAAACATTCAGCAAGCAACCCAAAAGCATATTAAAAGCCACTACAAAAACCACCATTGTGGTTAACTTTTTAATACCCAACAAAACAGCGGATCACACTCAGAAAATTAACTTAAATTTACTGCTCCTACAGACAAATATCTTAAAGGTTTTTCAGCAAAACCATGCGAATATTGATATCATTGGAACTGGCTTGTCAAGTTGGTTCCAATGATATCCATATTTGCAGGGTTTCATTGAGAAAAATTATCAAAATCTTCCTATTTAATTTTTTGGCACATGATTAGAACTCATTGTTGGAATATCATCAACTCGGTGTGAAAAAAAAACAAATATTTCAGAGTCAGTCAAAAATACCCGCACAACTGCCAACTTGACATTTCTTAAAAACAGTTTGCAATGATTTGGTCATTTTACTTATGCATCATGAGTTTTCAGTCATTTTTTCTTTTTTTTGGCTGCAAACTTTGATTGTTTCTCGGCCATCAGATTCCTCTTACGTGAGAGAACTGTCTGAAATTTCAGAACACATCCATTGCATCGCGGATAGCATCCATCTGTCCAGTTTATCTTCGCCTCCACATTTTATGCAACTATCCTGGAAGCTTTTACAACTGAAGCGTGGGATTTCAATATCATCAAGACATCTTACATTTTGACGAACAAATACTCTGTCCAAAATAGCACTAATAGATGGTGCTTCTAGGTGTTTTAAATCGTGCAGTATCACACCACATGTATATGTATACAGCTCGAGCACTCGGTCAAGGATATCCAGGTCCCTGCCACTGATCTTCCTCTCAGAATAGATGACTCTTGGTTTATCACACTGTGTGCACTCAACAAACCTTTTGACAGTATTAGCAGTTTGAGCCAATGGACTGAAATGTATTCCATGAGAATTCTTAACTTTCGTCATAAGTAAAGGTCTGTATTTCTCTGAAGTGTCATTGCCATAGACTTCCTCAAACGGCTTGTAGTGTTCATCATTTTGAGGTTCAGGATCAGGGAGTCTGTGAAGTTTTGACAATTCATCATGTTGCAAGCGAGGCAGTTTACAGATGGCACAGTCTTTTTCTCCACACTTCTTGATTGTGAAAGAATAATGCCTCAATGTACAACAGTGATCAATAAAGGCTATCAGCTTCAATTTATCTTTCAGCTCTGCAGATTTGAGTTCATTACCAGATATTGTATGGTCAATTTGTTTAAGTGCATCCCATAACTTGTCAATATCAGTATCCGATGCTGCATTGAAGGTTTGAAATGGCTGGTTCTTCAAAGACAGTTTTTGGAAAAGAGTAGTCAGAAGTGTCTTCACTGGGGTTAAGCTGTTCACAAATGCTTCTTTAAGACCTGGACTTTTTCCTGCTTTTCCCCTTATATCAGTCATTGAATTGCACAATTTGATAGCTGCTTCGTATTTTTCCTCCATTTCAGCCCTCATTAAACCAACAGCGTTGAGTGCAAGGTTTAATATACTCATTATCTTTTCCATGGGATTTCTCCAAGAAGCGTTTGGGGCAGTTCTTGCGGCTATGAACAAATCTAAGTTCAAAGATCTAAAAAGCGCTATCAGTGAGGCTTGAACTGTTAAATATGTAACTCTATGGTTGGGTCACCCATCACTGTATAATAGAAGAACTGGTTTTCTGCTGTCACTCAAAATTTGTGAGAGAACAGTCATGTGTCGCATTGGCAAGGATGGTTCAAACACGTGGTCTTTCACTCCAACATAAATGTTTCCCTGATAAAAAGATCCGAGGATATCATCTGGTATGTCAATTCTGAACACAACACTAGGAATAATAGTAGATTTTGTAAAGTCATGGTCAGCTACCACAAACTTCTTATCAGCACTAACGATTACCCACCTTCCATGTTCCACAGCAGCAACTGGGAGACCGGGTTCGCCGACTTTACAACAATGCTTATCATCAAAATAGGGAGGAACCGTAATGATCATCTTCGTGCTGTCTGCGGAATGTTCTAGACTGTATCATAAACTTCACATTTAGTCTCCCTGTGTACTGAAGCGATGATTCATTATAAGGGTTCTTGGGGGAAAACTGTAAGCGAAGCCACTGCTCGCTGGGGATCGGCACGTCCGGATCGCACATCGAGGCAACTTCCTTCAACAAAGTCGGAATTGAAATTGCCGAGGCAACGTACTTCAACTCTTGACTATCACGCCTTTCATGGCACACTTCTTCTACCACATTTTCCAAATATTTTGCGCACTTATCAAAGAAGATGTCATATTTTGGTGCTCGGCCCTCGTTGTGGTGACACAAATCAGTTATTATATTTGGGTCCTCCATACTGAACGTTAAAGAAACTCTCTTGTCTGTTAACTTAGTTGGAGCACTTTCAGCACTGCTCGCATCACCTGTTAAGGTTTTGTATATGTAACGCAAAGATGCTGTTTTAGTTCTCAGCATAATGCCACATTTCTGTATAAACTTTCGGCGCATCCTACGAGTATGAAACTTCTTGTCTCAAACTGTGACATATTTTGTTGTTCTCATTAACAACATTTTCATCTGAATCAAATGGAGAAGTTCTCCACAGAAAATGATACGTCCCAAGGTTGTTCCCGAATGAGTAACAGAATAAAACACATTTGAATGGAAGTGCGTGTTTGAGATTATCCAGGTAAAATCTCCTCTTCCTAGTGTCATCACTAGGGGTGAAGTCATCTACAGGTATTGCATGGTAAGGTGCAGAAGCTTCCAGGGTATCAACCAATGGTTTGTACTTTGCAAATAAAGTAGGTTTCACACAACCCCGTTGATTTATGACTGTCAATAGTTCGCAGGCACTTTCACATCGGATAGGTTCCAAACTATCATGATTTTCAGCAACATTTTTACACTTACTCTCCAAGTAAGCCGCATACTTGTGAAAACCATCAGACAAAGTACCAATTGCATGTCTCATGACAGCCCACATTTCTGACAGGATCCATGGGGCCTCAGCTAATTTATCTAAAGCCGAAGCATGGTGCAAAAGATCCTGGGAATTTGCCGTTGGCATTTTATGTTTATGGGCAGTAGGGTCATTAAAACCACAAAACTTTTGAAATATATCAGGCAAAACAACTCCGCAATCACTTAGTTGCTTTCTCAATGGAGCAACATACCAGATGGCTTGCGTAACAGTCTTGCAAAATTCAAGGCCGACAGTATCAACATGGGCTGGCATAAAGCCTAATTTTTGGTCCTCCAGCCATGAAATAAAGACTTTAAAAAGTTCATGATTCTTTTTAAGAGAAGGATTTGGATATTTTTTAGGCCACACCAGTCGTTTGGAGTTTTCCATCAGTATATTGAATGCATTCAACCTTGGGGCACCTGCTGCACTTGCCCTGCTTACAACACTTTCAGATTGATCTTGGAGGGCAGTCTTTTTTCTAATTTCAATCTTGATGTATCTTCCATAACAGTCAACAGTCTCGCCAACATTTGCACACAGAACAATACGTTCGAACTCTCCCCTTTTCGAATTCCCCACGTACACAACAACATACATCGTATTTGGACTGTCAGTGTCATAGTGGCAAAAGGATTAATTTCGTCTGCTACTGGATTTTCCATGTGTTGTTTATTTTGTTTATTTTTATGACAAATTTGCACAGAGACTAACATTTTCTTCTATTAATATTTTTGATAATTCATCAGAAGGTCAGTACAACAACTCAATAGTTTTGAACAGAACTCGGAAGTGGAAGTCTTGCATTCTCCAAATTCGGTGAATCGTTTCATTGGTGATCAATACATATTAAAAATTATCGTCAATAGGCTACCATGCTACTTTCAAAGTTGCGGCCAGAGACCCGCCCGTGGAATAACAAAGATGGGGACCAGTCTAGGGGCCTATTAATAAATTTGGGAAATCAAATGGCAGAAATCAGGAGTCAAATTTCATATGATTTAATGAAAAAGAAAAAATGTCAGGAAAAAAGTAAACAACAATAGTTTGCTGTTCACATAGCCTCACAATACCCACAATGGACCTTTGGAATTTTATTTTATTATAAAGATACTAGACAAGATACATTTCTGTTTGAAAAAGAATAAACTGAGTCACGGTTAAGTGACGGTGCGGGGGATGTTTTAAGGCTGGAACCACAAACCAGCAATCCACCAGAGGTACTGCAATACTGGCGTCTTAAACTTCGCTTGAGGTGAAAAGGTTTGTTCTGTTGTTGTGACTTGTCAGCTTTTAATGATATTGAAATGGTGGCCAGTGTGATCTTTTTGAAGACTTTAAAAAAAAGTTCATTATATCAAAGTCTGAGATCACTAAAAATTATTCAAAATCAGCCATGGAACAAAGCAAATTAAATTTGGCGAGACATGTGGGGTGGGGGGGGGGGGGGGGGGGTCACATTAGGCGTAAAGCACTGTCAGCAGTTTCCGCTGCATGAAAAAAGAGAGTTCTTCGATAGTTAATTTGATTACCTCCCTTACATTAGTTACCTTTCAACAGTACAGAAATACATTTTTTAATATGCTTCTGGTGAGCTGTTTTATACGTCCCAATGCCACTTCAAACCATGTTGGTTCAGTGTCGGATGAAGGACTTTACTAAAAGCTGTGAGGGTTGGGCCAGGGGGAGGGGGTGCTGCACCAAGTTTGCCAGAGTGTACTATTGTCAACCAAATTTTGAAATTTAATCCTATTTAATAGATGTGATTGTAATGTTATTGATAGACCATTTAATAGATGTTTCAATGCATAAGGCAACTATTTAATGCATGTCAATTGCAGTGGTGGCTCACCCGTTAGGAGTACAATGGACAAGTCCAGGGGCCCCCGGTCCAGGGTGGGGGAAAATGTGGAAAGCTACAGATCAAGTTCAGCTGTGCATCAACATATTAATGTAATCGAAACTGGCGTGTTAATATAGCAAGTCGAGAGGGTTTTTACTGTTCGTTTTACCTTAGTTTCAATATCACCAACAATATGTAGGACAACAATTTGTGCTGTAACCTGCGCAGTTGTTGTATTTATATTGGTTTTTCCTGTCACGTTTTGGAAAACCCAGCATAAAACACAACAACTGCGCAGGTTATGGCACAAATGGTGCTCTGATTCTGAAGCTATGAAGTCTCAGGCACAAACGAGTGTTGGTTTTTCTCGACAGTGATGAAGACATTCATGGGGTGATAAACAAACAACGAAAAACAAATAAGTCTTTTTTAAATCTTTAATAATAATTTTCCTTTTAATATTCTTTTATCTTATTCAGCATGTGGTAACTCGTAAAAACTTACCTATTTCCGTTGCATCCCAAATTGGCAAAACGTAAAACTTGCAACTAATTCTTATTGACTGCATATACCTGAAAATGGGTGTACGACCTATACATGAGCTTTAGGCAAAAGGGAGGAATTCCAAGTGTGAGTTGGGGGTGTGACTTATACACGGGGGCGACGTATACAAGGACATATATGGTATTTTTGTTATACTACAATGAACGTCTAATCTCGAACCTCCATAAAAATTCAATGCGGGGGGGGGGGGTATTTTTCCAACGCAGCGGTGCCTGAGAACCAAAACCCTTTTTTTTTGGCCTTACGTTTCTACTCAGAGCAATACTCAATATAAAATGTGATCAATTACAATCTGTAAATATTCACGGTTACAGTCAATGTATATTCGAAAATATGTGAATTTCCAATTTTGAATGTAATCATATCAAATATTGACTTTCAAATCGAATTTCCAATTTTTGCAGGAGCCTAATTCATTGGCACAGTTCATTTAAACAAAAAGAAATTCTCCATCAGGTTCTGTGTTCAATTTCAAATCCATCTGGTGCCCATCAAAATGAAAAATTTTAATTTGTATATTTTTTATACTTACCAATGGCCCAGACTAGCTGGTGCTAACTCAAAAATTAATCCAGGGCCAAACACAAATTTTGCCTCCCAATCCCCAAAATGTGCATGCAAAACCGAAAAAATCAAGTCCTCTCTGGGCCTCCATACTTTTTTAGATCTGCCCATGTGCACTAGCCAGGAAGGAACCGAAATTGGCGCCAACCATCATTCTTTCTATGAATTGCATGTTGAATGTTATAAACAGTGGGGAGGTATGAGTGCCCACTCATGGGAGGGCATACCCATCTGGGCCATTGGTAAGTATAAAAAAATATACAAATTACTTAAAAGTTTTCATATTTTTATACAACAACCAATGGCTCAGACTAGCTGAATAGCAAAAAGTCTGGAGGGCCCAGGACTTAAAGGAAAATCCACTCTCTCAATTACTTCAGTAAAGGATAGCTCCTACAGGAGAATAGAAGATAGGAATGATATATATCTTTTGCCTTTACGAGAAAAGAGAAAGGCTTAACACCAACAATGTAATTGAGTATTACATAATATATAATTCTCCATTTAATGTCAGCATAACCCATTATGCTAATTCGGTGAAGGAAAACCAATATATGAAGATAGTCCAGAGAATGAGACTCTTTATACTAATTTAAAAGTGTCCAACGATTGCATATTAATGCACGTTTGACACGTGACATATACAAATGCTTCACATTGAGCTACACTTTAAAAACAATACATAAATGAGACATAGTTAATGCTTCATACCGAGCTACACATTAAAACTATCCCAGCACTGACTCACGACTACTGACACAGGAGGATATCTTCCCTTGCTTTTCACTATAAAGCCAGATGTAATAAGGAAAAAACCATCCCCCCCACCCCTTCCCCTCATTCTGAGATAAATATGCTCCGAACGAAGAGGGCAGCAGAACAGCGTCAAAGCTGGAACAGGCAGCTTAAATACCTGTAGATGTAACCATTAATGAACGACATTCTGGGCAATAGAAAGAGGACCTAAAGATCTAAGGTCACCGGAGATGGACTCTAAATTTCTCAGGTAAAACTTGGTAAATGAAGACGACTGTGTCCAGTATACAGCCTTCATGAGATCAGTAATGGCTAAACTGTTGGAATATGCCTACGAAGTGGACAGCGTTTTAACCTCGTGTGCTGATATCTTATTAACAGAACGTGGATCCGAAGATAGATTTTCATAGGCAATACATATTGCAAACTGAATCCATCTAGCATCAGAATGGACTGAAATATCTTTTCTGTTAGGAATCAAAGAAAGAAAGAAATGTTTTCTTCCCTTTCTAATAAAAACTGATTGACATTTATAAATACGCATAGCCCTGACTGGACACAGCAAAGGTCTACTGTTATTGGAGGATGGTAACGCCTTAATGATAAGAGGCTACGGCCGCTTGTCTGGAGTCTGATTCTTAGCCAAAAAGCCCACTTGCGTAGTGAGAATAATGCTATTATCCACACTACGACAGAGAGATTCATCAACAGATAAGGCATGAAGTTCACTAACTCTTCAAGCGGATGCAAAGGGTAAGAAAAACGCTGCTTTATAGGTCAAGAATTTGAACTCTACGACGTCCAACAGCTCAAAAGGAGCTTATTTGAGTATCAACAGAACCCAAGCCAAATTCCACTTAGGAATTAATCTGAGGGTTCTAGGTCTATTAATAGAGAAATTTCTAACTAGCTTGGATAAAGATGCATTTGATCCAATAGCCAAGTTATCACAATGAGCGTAAGTATCTTCAACATAGACCAATATCCCTTAATAGTGATGGGCTGCAATTTGAGATCGTCAAACAGGTAGACAAAGAAATTGTCAATATTTGGTATGGACGCATCGTATATGTCTATCAACCAATCCTTACACCAAGGGAAGAAAAGCTTCCACTTCGCTGCATAATTCAACAAAGAGGAGGACCTCCTGCATTTAGAAATTGCGTCTGCTGCAAGAAGGACCGCACAATGGAAATACGTGAAGGTTTAGACCTTTCAGGTTGTGATGCAGTGTGTGCGACTTCCCTTGATACAGAAGGTTCTCCCGCGGAGGCAGCTTCTGGGGAACATCCCATAACAGAGACCTGAGAAGATTGATCCAAGGTTTCTGTGATGACAGAGATGCTACTAGTAGAATTTTGCAGCAGGACTGCTGAATCGATGGTGTCGGAGGATATGCATATCCTATCATTCCGTCCATTGAGATCGATAGAGCGTCTACTGAGTACGCTCGATGATCTCGGCATGGAAAAACAAACGTTTGTAACTGATTGTTTAGGTGAGTCGCAAAAAGATCTATTATGAGGCGATCCCACTGGTAGCAAATCTGTCTGAATATTCGCATGTTGAGAGTCAATTCTGATGGTAACAGGCGACCTTTCCGAGAGAGCGAGTCTGCTAGTACGTTCAGACGGCCCGGTATATGATGGACAGAAAGCTCAACGCCATGATTCATGACGTATAAGAGAATCTTCTCTGTTAATTCGCATAACGGAATCGAATGAGTGCCACCCTGGTTCCTGATGTAAGCAACTACTGTCGAATTGTCCGACAGTATTTGAACATGAATGTTCGCTATTTGTTGAAAGCAATGTTGAAGCACTAACCATATTGACATCATCTCTTTGATGTTTATGTGCTTCTCTAGAAACCGAGGGTCCCAAAGACCCCGACACTTCAAGTCTGCGGGACTTAGGGTCACGCCCCAGCCCGTTTGACTTGCATCCATCATAATCATGAGAGCCGGATCGGGCAGTTGCAGCGGAACTCCCTGAAGCACTGAAGATCTGCCCAAATCTGAATCTTTTGTTTTACTAGATCCGTTAAAACAATACTGGTTTTGAGCGAATGAATCTTCACACTCCAGTTTTGAGCAAAGAATATCTGGATGGGACATGTGCGCAGACGGCCCATCGGAATAAGATCCGCAGCCGTTCTGCACAACCCCATCAGTCGCATGAATTCCCTTGCTGTTAATGCATCTGAGTGTAGACAAAACCAAGAATAACAACTGACTAATTTCGCTCTGGGTAACGGCAGACAAACCAGATTGTTGTGAGTCTCGAAGCTCATTCCCAAGTGAGTGAATGACTTGGACGGAGCCAGAGCCAACTTCTCGTTTACGATGAAACTGAGATATCGGAGTAATAGAAGTAGACTCTGAACATTGTTCTGAAGTATAATTCTGTTGCTGTATCTCTGTAGAATGTCGTCCAAGTAAGCCGATGTTACCGCAGATAAATGAGCTCAGAAGTCTGATAATACCGAGTTCATTATTCAAGTGAATGCCCAGGTTCCCAGGTTCAGACCAAAGCACATTGCTCTGAACTCATAAACCTTCCTCTGTACAGCGAACCGCAGGTACTTTCTGAATGCCAGATGTACCATGACATGAAAGTAAGCATCCTTGAGATCTAAGCTAGCCGCATAGTCATTCTTTCGAATGCTCGCTCTTACCGATCGAATGGTCTCCATATAGAACTTTGGAGCCACGATAAGTTTGTTTATCCAGCTCAAGTCTATTACCGGTCGGAACGAGCCGTCTGGCTTCAGTACGAGGAACAGGTGACTAAAATCCTGGAGCATCTTGATTCTCAATGACCTCTATTGCTTCCTTTGCCAAGAAAGCCTGCACCTCCACCAGCAGAGACTAACTTTTGGCAGAATCCGCTGGAAGATTTGTCCAATGCGGACATCTTGTTAGTGGGGGTTTTGCTTGGAAAGTTAGCCATAGGCCGTCCGAGACTACATTTCTTACCTACTGATCTTTCATGACTGCTATCCAGTTTCTCGCGAAGTTTGATAAGCTTCCACCAAGTGGCAAGCAACAGAGGTCTTGACCATCACCTGTAGGACCTGCAAGGCTTACGGGAGGAGAAACTATGTCCTCCACGTGAAGAACCCTGCCCAGTCGGCTTAGGGGCATCTGACCGATAGTGCCGATCAGACCTACGCCCCTTTCTCGAGTCGCTATATTGACGACCTCCAGTGTAACTGTACGTGGATTTCTTATACCCATGCAAGGAGTTCCCATTGGAAGATTTTGACTTGGAACGTCCTCCTTTTCTCCGGCCTGCTGAAGCGGGTTGTTGGGATGCAGACTTCAAAAGCAGAGCATTGGACACTTTCTTCGTAGCTTGTTCATAAACTAACGAAAGCTTGTCATCAAAAATAGTATATCCAGAGACCAGAGCGACCCGGAGAAAGCTTTTCACCTTGTCATCGATAAGTGATGACTACGCAAGGGCAGCATCACGTCCGATTAATTCCAGATTTGCCACTGTCAGGATGGAGTTATACGTGGTATACATGATTGCCCTGGAAAGAACTTTATGAGAGGTATGCACATCCTCAAATTCCTTCCCATTGAGACATTGCGCTGCAGCCCTGGAAAGGTCATCTACGGAGGACATTGCGTCCAAATTCGCTCTATTGGATCAAATTGTCGTCTCCAATACATCCAAGCGAATACTAAATGAAGCAGGTAGAGATATATCTAAATCTCCGGCGTGCTCATCTAAACGCTTTTAAATTCTCCAACCATTTTAAATGAACGTGGTCCAAGGAACGGTATATTTATGGAAGATGCAGATAAGAAATCGCCTTTTTTCCTCGCACTAGAGAGGTTAAATACTAGAGAGGTCTACATGGCCGAAGGCCTGCGACATCTGCCTAGACTGAACTGGGACAGAACTTCTTCCTTCCTCCGTATAAAGTCTGTGCTAAAGATGCCAGTGGTTTCTCCCTTGTTGTCGCAGCACTTTGATTCAATGGAACAAATTCAGGGGTAGTATTGATGGATGAAATCCATCGCAACAATGTGTTGTTCCGAAAGGGAAGGGTAATCCTCTTCCTTATCCCTTTCACCATCCGAGTGAATCAATTGCAAATCTCGGTCCATTTCATCTGAGTGAACAGACGACTGGACCAACCCAGCACC
Organism: Pictodentalium vernedei; assembly: GCA_031216915.1. NCBI lineage: Eukaryota > Metazoa > Mollusca > Scaphopoda > Dentaliida > Dentaliidae > Pictodentalium > Pictodentalium vernedei. Next base: position 230,557,066 of record CM062293.1, read on the forward strand.
ATCCGACAGCTCAGGTTCTGAGTCTGAGGGAGGCTGCTCCTGCACTTGCTGGAAGGCTGCTATCAGCTGCGCAATCTGTGACAGCAAGTCTGTCATCGAGGCCTGAGGAGCAGCAGCCTTCTGTTTCTTGGCAGCTTGCTGCTCCTGGGACAGCGCTCCGGAGATGGATCTCTTCTCCAAACATCCCGATGATCGAGGCCTCATCTCCCTAGCTACCAGATGGATTGACTTCACGGGCGAAGAGTGGTCCCTTCTTCGCACAGCAGGCTGGATATCCAAAGTCAAATAGCTAGGACGCAGTCGCATGTGCGTAATACTCGAAGCAGAAGAAGCCATGACTGTAGTCAAGGCCGGCTGCAATCTAGACGGAACGGCCCGAGTGGCAGGTATGGACGTATGCTCCGGCCCATTCAAGTTTTTCATCACAACATCTGGCCCCAGATGTTGTTGGAATAAAGAAGGACCTCTCCCGCTCACGGTCCTTTCAGACCTCGCTGAGCTTCCCAACACAGAACTTGCTGGCTTCTTCCCTAGTTCCATTGTCGCTGGGTGAGAATGTTTAGATTTTAAGGTGCTCGCTCTACCCGCTACACTTCCTTTGAGCACAAGGGACATACCTGGCATCATGACTCCCACAGACGGAGAAACCGCTTCACCGGCCGAGCTAGCTGCCGGCAAAGGATTAAAACCACCGCCCAGTGGCTTTATCCCTTGCTTCATATTCAGGAGTACCTTAGCAGCTAGCTCTGTTGGCTCATCAGAGCGTGACGACAGTAGCACACTTTTGGAAGGTGTCACATAACCATCACCATGTTCTTGTCCCTCTGAAAAAGAAACTGAGAAACTTGAATGACCCTATGGAGAGAGGACCGACATGGGCCTCTCACTGCTAACAATATACCGTGACACCCGCGTCCAACGTTTGTCATCCCAATCAACACATGTAGGACAAGGGAGTACGTCGACTACAGGCAAGGCAACACGCATGTAAATCAGAGGAAGACTTCCTCGCCTTGCATTTAGAGCAATAAGTTTTCATAATCAATCAAAACAAGTCGATCAACTCCCACAAACTACAACATAAATACATATAACAAAGATACATAATAATCAATAATCAAAATCGAAAAATTTAAGTATCAAAAAGATTTTCGAAAAAATTTTGACAAAAGCCCAAGTTCCCAAAGGGAACAAGTGAGCCCAAGGGTATCCTGACAGAGCCTCAGTGTGGACAAAATTCCAAAAATTATTGCTACACTACTGGAATACTAAAATATTATCTTACTACAATCCTACATTAACAAGAGCAACGCTAATGCGTGTGCTGATGCCCCCGAAGGTAGCAAAGTCGGACTTGCATGTAAATAAATAACTTCTGAATGTTTCAAGAGAATTGGTTCATCCAAACAATCCTATATGTTATGGTACAATTTACCTTAGTCACAAACAGAGGCCAAAAACAAACAGGGGCCATAACTCTACCAAACATGAATGGACAAAATGCTAGGTACTAGGGCATCCGTTCCCCCGAGCTGCCCTATCACCGGACCAAAAAACATTAAAATCTGACAAGTGATGCTCGAGTTTTTATAAAACTGTTCGTACGGACGGATGGATGGACAGATGGATGGACAGACAGATGGATGGACGTATGGACAGACGGACACCTCGACTATATACCCCCAAAAGAAGAGAATTGGTTCATCCAAACAACCCTATAGGCTATGGTACAATTTACCTAAGTCAGAAACAGAGGCCAAAAACAAACAGGGGCCATAACTCTAACAAACCTGAATGGACGAAACGCTAGGTATGCGGGCATCCAATCCTCCAAGCTGCCCTATCTCCATGCCAAAGAACATTAAAATCCGACAACTGATGCTCGAGTTATAATACAAAATGTTCGTACGGACGGATGGACAGAAAGACGTACGGATGGACGAAGACCTTGACTATATACCCCCGAAAAATTTTTTTCGAGGGCATAATAACTACCAAGAACTACATAAATTTAAAGACGTTGCCAATGTAAACAACGTCAGGGAAAAAAGCGGAAACAAGGCAACAGGCACAAACAAAAAAGGTTCAATGTCAGCAAGGGATAAAAAATCTATGCGACGTAAAGCAAGATCTTAACGAAGAACAAACGATGCATCGGATTGAAAATGCATGACCCAACGACCCAACACCCCTAGGGTGTGGATGTGAATGATTGTTTTTTAAAGAATAGTCCTTACATTGCACTGTGTTCAAAGTTGGGATCCCACACAGGGCCCAAATATGAACCAATGGACTTGATTGAACAAACTGAAAACTGAACCACCTAAGGTTGCTGCATCTCAAATATAAAACAATTCTGACTGATGGATCTGAAGGAGGAGATTTTTGAAGAATTTCCCCATATTGCCAGGTTGCCACCGGGAGCTCAAATATGAGTCCATGGACTTGAATGGGAAGAAACTGGAATCAGACCCCAATGAGGATGCTGCAAACCAAATATCAAAAGATTTTGATTGGGAGATCTGAAAAATGGTAGATCAGTAGAAAATGATTTTTAAATACATTTCCTCACACTGCAAATTAAAATCTGGGTTCCCATAGGGAGCCCAAATATACAGCTAGAGACTTGATTCAAACAAATTTGAATCTAAACCTCATAAAATTGCTACACATCAAATATCAAAAGATTTTTATTGGTACATCAAAGAAGAAGATTTTTAAAGAATATTCCTTATATTGCACTAAGTTAAAAGTTCAGAGTTTCCACAGAGCCTAAATATGACTCCAGGGACTTGATTTGAACACATTTGAATCTAAGGATGCTCTATACCAATCATCAAAAGATTCTGACTGATGGATCTGAAGATGTTAAAAACTTTTTTCTCATATTACACTTTTAATTCAGGCACCAAGTAATTTGATTTGAACAAACTTCAAGTTGACCCCTTTCCCCCCTCCCAAGATGCAGCATACCAAATATCAAGAGATTTTGACTACTAGATCTGAAAAAAAGGATTTTTAAATAAATTACCACATATTCCTCAAAGTTATTTATTTATTTATTTATTGATGTTTAAGGTTACATATTTATGCACAATGGCTAATCATGACCGTGACAGTTTTACGGGTGGAGGAAGCCGGAGTACCCGGAGAGAACCACCGAGCAACGACAAGCAGCTGCCAGCTCCCTAACATCGTAACTCCACACTGCAACACAGGCAGGGTTAGATTGGTTGAAGACATGCGTACCATCGACGTGCAGTATGACTTAGTACACAGCGTCATCGTGCCCCCACGCGGGCAATGGAGATGAAGTGTCTTGCCCAACGACACAAAGCGGTTGCCGCAGGTGGGATTCGAACCAAGGACCTCTTGGCTTGCAGCCTGCACCTCTACCTACTGCGCCACCGCACTCCCATTCCTCAAAGTTAAAATCCAGGTCCCATTATGAGCCCAAATATGAAACCAGGGACTTGATTTGAACAACTTGAATCAGAACCTCCTGAGGATGCTGCATATCAAATATGAAATAATTCTGACTGGTAGATCTGAAGATTTGTAAATAATATTCCTCAAATTGCTCTATGTTAAAGTTAGAGTTCCCATGGGTAGACCAAATATGGCCCAAAGGACTTGATTTGAACAAACGTGACTCTGACCCACTTAAGGATCAATCATCAAAAGATTCTGACAGATGTATACGAAGAAGATTTTTAAAAAAACAAAATTGTCATATTGGACCGAGTTTAAGTTTGGGTTCCCATAGGGAGTGCAAATATGAATCCAGGGACTTGTATCATACAAACCTGTATCTGACCCCTCTTCAGATGCTGTGTACCAAGTTTCAAAAGATTGTGATTTGTTATTCTGAAGAAAATTTTGTAATTTTAAAAAAACATTTTGTAGGGTACAAACAGAATTACGTCCCTTTTGGGTGTGGCAACTTTATTTGGACAAACTTGAGTTGCCATATGATACAGAACATGCATATCAAATTTAGTTCAATTTGGCCCAGTGGTTTATCGGGACGGACAGAAAGTGATCACATAAGCTCCTCTTGACTTTCAGTCAGGTGAGATAAAAAAATACTTAGTGGAGTAATTAATTTACTTTGGAGTGCAGTGGATCAGTGGTTCCTGCACTGGACTTCAAACTGAAAGGTCCACGGTTTGATTTCTGCCAGTGGCAACTGCATGGTTTTCATGGGTAAGACACTTAAACCCTATTGCCCACATTGGGGCACAGTGACTGGGGTCAATGGTGCACTTGTCTTCAACCAACGCTAACCCTGCTTGTGTGGAGTTAGTTGCTCATTGCTGCTTAGTGGATCCTCCACCCATAAAACTGTCAGACACAAGGTGACTCTGGCTATCAAAAGAGTCATTAAAACACTAATAAAGAAATTACTTTACTTACATTTGATTTCACTTGTTTCTTCAAAAAATTCCTCAAGCTTCAGACAGATCTGCAGACAGGTTTTTTTGCTGAAACAACCATTTTGGTAAGCAAGGGCAATTTCTGAAAGACCGTATGCTACAAACCCCTCTATCTGAACGTCACTAGCCTTTAACACATCTATCATTCCTGGATAAAAGAAAATTAGGATTAACAAAATGCTTTTAATCTTTCTTATTAAAAGTGCCTTCAATTTTGAGAAGCAGGTTATGTGGTTTCTGGGGAGTAGGTTATGTGGTTTCTGTGGAGCAGGTTGTCTGGGGAGCAGGTTGTGAGATTTCTGTGGAGCAGGTTATGCAGTTTCCTGGGAGCAGGTTATGTCTGAGTGGTTGCATAAAATCACTCAAAATCCTCCAAAACTATTTTAACGCAAAAAAGAAAACACCTAATGGACCCCCACCTTCACCCCCATCCTCTGAATCAAATAGGGGAATTTTCTTTTTCTTTGCTTAAATTCACCCATAATCCTTCAAAACTAATTTTAGGGTTAAACAAATCCCCCAAAACAAGAGGCGCCCAAGGGGCCAAAAAGAGCACATCTGTCAAAGATCAATTGATTCATCATGAAGAGATTTAAGAATATTTTAAAAATTATTAAGCACTAAAATGACTGAAGCCTAATTGGTAGAAACTTCATCTGAACAAACTTGTGACTCAAATAAGAATGGTTGATACGAAATATCAAAAGGTTTTTGAGTGGTAGATCTGATTAAGATTCTTAAAGAATCTTCCTCATATTACACAAAGTTAAAATTTGGGCTCTGATAAGGAGCCCAAGCATGAACTCAGGTACCTGACTGAACAAATTTGAATCTGCTCCCATGAGGATGCTGTATACTAAATAGTAAAAGATTATGACTGGCATAATTTTCCTCATATTGTTCCCAAGTTAAAAATAGGAACCCAGGGAGTTGATTTGAACAGGTTTGAATCTGACCTCCATTAGGATGCTCTCTACCAAATATCAAAAGATTATGATATGACCAGTGAATCAGAAGAAAATTTTTAAATAATTTTCCTCATTTAGCAAAAAAGTAAATTCAGGCTCACATAGGGAGCCCAAATATGAGCGCAGAGACTTCATTCGAACAAAGTGGAATCTGACACCATTAAAATGTTGTAAATCAAATAGAAAAAGAATCTGACTGGTGGCGCTGAAAAAGTTTTTAAAGAATATTCCTCATATTGAATCTAGTTAAAATTTGGGTTCCTCTTTGGAACCCAAACATGAACCAGTAACTTGATTTGAACAAACTTGAATCTGATCATCCCAAGGATGTTATGTATCATATATAAAAAGGTTCTGTCTGGTGTTTGAAAACCGCTGACTCAGCATTTTCCCTTTCCAAACATGTTAAAATATGCATCCCCATACGGTACCCTTGGACACCAAGCAATTACATTTTTTTTTTGTGACTGTGATTCAATTGTACTGACAATTCTGTTCCATGTAGTTTCAGAAATGTTGGCTATTAAAAATTTTTTCTGTTTTAAGCTCCCAAGGATCCCGCAGGGATGCAGGAAATCTATTTTTTGCATGAATTAAGTACCCATGACTCAATAATTCTGCATACTATATTTAGTTAAAATTGGCTCATCGGTTCAGAAAATGAAAAATTTAAAGTAATTTGTATATTTTTTATACTTACCAATGGCCCAGACTGAGCTGGTGCAAACTTAATAATATCCAGGGCCAAACACAAATTTTGACCCCCCCCCTCCCCCCAACCCCCAAAATTTAAAAACAAATCCGATAATTGAAAGTCCTATATGGTCCTCCATACTTTAGTACTGCGCATGCACGGTAACTAACCAGGAAGGTACCAAAATTGGTGCAAAGCATCATTCTTTCTAGTTGTGCCTGCTAAATGTTATAAATCAGCAGGGAGGTATGAGTGCCCACTCACTCAAAGGAGGGCCATCCTCATCTGGGCCATTGTTAAGCATAAAAAAATATACAAATTACTTTACATTTTTCATATTTTTATACTAAAACCAATGACCCAGACTTAGCTGAATAGTAAAAAGGGTGGAGGGCCTAGGACGTTAAAGGAAACAACAATTACGTATGTCTTTAAAAGAAAAAAAGAAAGACACAACACCAACAATTTAAAGGAGTAATATATAATATATTCTCCATTTAATGCCAGCATAACCCTATGCTAATTTGGTGAAGGAAACCAATTATAAAGCTAGTCCAGAGAATGAGATGCTTTATACTTAGTTAAAAGTGTCCAAGGGTTGTATATAAATGCTCGTATGATACATGACATATACATAATGCTTCACATCGAGCTACACTTTAAAAGAACATACATAATGAGACAGTATTGTTGCTTCACACTGAGCTACACATTAAAACCACCCATCATCAATGCCTGACCATGGTCCTTGGGGGAGGCATTCCCTTGCTTTTCACGATAAAGCCAAATGATACAAAGGGAAAAACCGTCACTCCCTCCCCTTGTTCTGAAGGAAGAATCCTCAGAACGAAGAGGGCAGCGGACCGGCATCGGTACTCGGGCAGGCTGCCTAAGACATCTAAAATTATATTAATGGATGACATTCTGTGCAACAGAAAGAGGACCTATAGTCAGCAGAGATAGACTCTAAGTTTCTAAGATAAAACTTAGTGAAAGTAGAAGGTTGCGCCTAGTAAGCTGCTTTCATTAAATCAATAATGGCAATACTATTGGAATAAGCCCAAGACGAAGACACCGCTCTAACTTCATGCGCTGAAATCTTATTTACAGAATGCTGATCTGAAGAACGATTCTCACAGGCAATACGTATTGCCCATTGAATCCACCTGGCAACCGAATGTACAGAAATATCTTTTCTGTTAGGAATAAGAGAAAGAAAAAATCTCTTCTTCCTTTTCTAACAAAGCTAGAACAATGTTTCTAAATATATATGCTCTTACTGGATACAACACTGGTCTAAACTTGTCCAAAGACGGTATAGCCTTAATAACAATAGGCTCCAACTGACTATCTTAGCCAAGACTCCCACCTCCGTAGTAAAAGTAATAGTATTACCCACACTACGGAAATGAGAATCTTCTATTGATAAAACATGAAGTTCACTAACTCTTCTAGCAGAGGCAAAGGCTAAGAGAAAGGCCATTTTATAAATAAAATATTTACATTCCACCTCATCTAACGACTCAAAAGGAGCGTCCTGCAATTTCAGGAGAACCCAAGCTAAATTCCATTTAGGAATTAATCTTAGGGTTCTAGATCTATTGATAGAGAAATTTCTAACTAGCTTGGATAAAGAAAAATCTGATCCAATAGCCAAATGATAATGATGAGCATATGTGTCTGATAGCATAGACCTACAGTCCTTAATAGTAATGACTATCTTAGCCAAGACAGTTAGAAATTGCGTCCACTGATCGTCCTAAAAACTGCTTCCCATGCAAGAAGGACCTCAAAATGGTTGAGACCTTCCGGATTGTGATGCAGTTTGTGGGACTTCCCATGAAACAGAAGATCCGTGATTGGAGGAAGCTTCCGCAGGATGTCCCACAACAGACACCTGACGACAAAGATCCAAGGTTTCTGTGTTGACAGAGATACTACCAGTAGAATCTTGCAATGAGACTGTTTGATTTTCAAAAGGATCTGCTGAATAAGAGGAGTTGGAGGAAATGCATATTCTACTATTCTGTTCCATGAAATTGATAGAGCATCCACCGCATACGCCAGAGGATCCAGACACGGCGACACGAACGTCGGAAGTTGATTGTTCAGGTTCCAGGCAAACATATCTATCATGGGACGATCCCACTGGTAGCAAATCTGGCTGAAGACACATCTGTTGAGAGTCCACTCTGATGGTAACAGGCGACCTTTCCTTAAGAGCAAGTCTACAACTACATTCAGCTCACCCGGAATATGACGGACCAAGAAAAGAACGTGATGATCCATAGCAAATTGTATTTTCTCTGTCAATTCGAATAGAGGAATAGAATGAGATCCACCCCAATTCCTGAGTAAGTCACTACTGAGGAATTGTCTGAAAAATCTGAACATGGACGTTCGCTACGTGAACAATCCAATATTTTAGGGCTAGCTAAATGGACATTATCTCTTTGATGTTTATGTGATTTTCCAAGAACCAAGAGTCCAAGAGACCCTGACACTTTGGAATCAGGGAGGCACCCCAACCCATCTGACTGGTATCCATCATAATAGTGAAGATGTGAGGGTTGTGAATTTTGATAACCTTCTGCCAACTGGAGAGCAATAGAGATCTAGAACATCATTTGTAGGACTTACGAGGCTTCCGGGAACAGAAACTACGTCATCCCCAAGAACCTCCTTGTGCTGTCGGCTTAGAGGCATCAGACTTAAAGTCCTTATAAGACTTACGTCCCTTACCAGAGTCGCTAGATTCATGGTTTTCCAAATTAGCATACAAGGGTGTCTTAGAACCATGCAAGGAGCCCCTCTTTAATGACTGCGAAAAGGAGTCTCCTCGCCTACCCGTCCAGCAGTCGACTGCTGCTGCAAATTTATTTATTGATGTTTAAGGTCACATATTTATGCACAATGGCTAACCATGACCGTGACAGTTTTACGGATGGAGGAAGCTGGAGTACCCGGAGAGAACCACCATGCAACGACTAGCAGCTGCCAGCTCCCCAACATCGTAACTCCGCACTGCAGCACATGCAGGGTTAGATTGGTTGAAGACATGCGTACCATCGACATGCAGTACGCCTTAGTACACGGCGTCATCGTGCCCCCACGCGGGCAATGGAGATGAAGTGTCTTGCTGCTGCTGCAAAACTGACCTTAACATCCAAGTGCTAGTGACCTTTTTGGTAGCTTATTAGTACACAAACGATAACTTGTCATTGACCAAGATATGACCAGAAACCAGCTTTAGACATATTTTTATTTGCCATAACTATTAAGCAAAAAGGGATAGGACGACAAGTGCTTTCCACTTCGTAAAAACCTCTGCTCCCAGAAACCAGCGCAACTCTGAGAGAGCTTTTCACCTGATCGTCAATCAAGGTAGAAGATGCCAAGGTTCCATCACATCTAACCAACTCCAAATTAACCACTAAAAGGGCAGAGTGATACATGGCATACATGACTGCTCTAGAAAGGACTCTGAGCGACTGAGTAATGTCATCAAAATCCTTTCTGCTGAGACGCTGAGCAAGAGCCCTAGTGATATGATCTGCATAAGACATTGCATCCTGAACCATATGACTGGAATCAATAGAAGATTCCAGAACGTCTGAACGGATACTGAATGAAGCGGGGAATGAAATATGTAAATCCGATGCCCACTCATCCAAGTGCAGAGGAGCTCCCTGAACATCGTCTCCTGCTGTTTTCAAATAACGTGGTCAAAAAAGTTAAAAAATTTATAGTAATTTATATATTTTTTATACTTACCAATGACCCAGACTTAGCTGCTGGTGCTAACTCCAACAAAACCAGGGCCAAACACAAATTTTGCCCCCCAATCCCCAAAATTTGCATCCAAAACAAAAAGAAATCATGTCCTAAAGGACCTCCATACTACGCCTCTACTGCGCATGCGCAGTGACGCAGTCGTCCCGAAATTGGCGCCAATTATCATTCTTACTGGCAGTGCCTGGTCAGCGCTATGTACTCAGCGGGGAGGCAAGAGTTCCCAACTCCAGGGAGGGCCATCCCCGTCTGGGTCATTGGTAAGTATAAAAAATATATAAATTACTATAAATTTTTTAACATTTTTATACTGTACCAATGACCCAGACTTAGCTGAATAGTAAACAGGCTGGAGGGCCTAGGACATAGAGGAAAATCCAATAAGCTCAACTATATAGTAAAGAGGTAACCCCTTAAGGAGAAAAGGAGTATTAGGCTTTACATGTACCTTTCTTATTTAATATTAAATTAGAAAGATACACTACCCTTAATAATTGAGCACAATAACATTCATGTTCTCTATTAACATCCAGTATAACCCTTATACTAATTATTTTTAAAGCAAGCCAATAAATAAAGTAGTCCAGAGAATTGAGACTCTTTATAATCATTTAAAAGTGTCCGAGTATTGTATATTAAAGCCCGTTTGACACTTGACATATACAAATGCTTCACACCGAGCTACACTTTAAAAATAAGACATGAATGAATTTAAACATTAATATTACACTTTAAAACCATCCCGGAAGCGACTCAGAAATACTGACTTGGAGGAGGCATTCCCTTGCTTTTCACTATAAAGCAGGTGACCTAAGGGAACACCCGCCCCTCCCCCCCCCTTCCCCTTGCCCTGGGTCAAATAGCCCAGAGCGAAGAGGGCAGCCGGACGGAGTCACTGCCGGAACAGAAAGCCTGCATAACTATAGTTGCAACTGTTTAGTGGACGACATTCTGAGCAACAGATAACGGACCTAAACAATGCAGGTCTCCAGAAATGGACTCATTATTTCTGAGATAAAAATTCGTAAATGTGGATGGCTGAGACCAATAAGCAGCCTTCATTAAATCTGTAATAGCAACACTATTAGCATAAGCCCAGGAAGTAGAAAGAGCTCTTACTTCATGAGCAGAAATCTTAAGCACAGACTGCTGAGAAGAAGATAAATCTTCATAAGCAGTACGGATAGTTAACTGAATCCATCTAGCAATAGAATGGACTGAAATGTCCTTTCTATTAGGCATCAAAGACAGAAAGAAACGTTTCCGTCCCTTTCTGATAAACTGAGATCTCTGTTTATAGATATGTAGTGCTCTAACAGGACAGAGTAAAGGCCTACGCCCGTCTGAAGACGGAAGAGCCTTAATAACAATAGGTTCCGGATATTTATTAGGAGCCTGATTCTTAGCTAAAAAACCCACATTAGTAGTGAAGGTGATAGTGTTCCCAACACTACGATAATGAGAATCATCCACCTATAGTGCATGAAGCTCACTGACTCTTCTGGCAGAAGAGAAAGCTAAGAGAAAAGCTGTCTTATAAGATAAGAATTTGAAATCTACTGTCCCAAGAGGTTCAAATGGCTTTTCCTTCAATTTAAGGAGAACCCAAGCTAAATTCCACTTAGGAATTAATCTAAGAGTTCTGGGTCTATTTATCGAAAAGTTTCTAACCAACTTCGATAAAGAGACATTAGATCCAATTTGTAAACTATCATGATGTGCATAGGTATCAGATAACATAGATCTATAACCCTTTATAGTAACAGGCTGCAGTTTGATTTCGTCAAACAAGCATACTAGAAAGTTTGCAATGTCTGGTATAGAGGGATCAAATATATCTACAGAATGATCCCTACACCAACGACGAAAAACCTTCCACTTAGCCGCATAGTTTAGCGAAGAGGAGGTCCTCCTACAGTTAGAAATCGCGTCCACTGCTCGTCCTGTAAAGTGCTTACCATGCAAGAAGGACCGCACAACGGAAAAACGTGAAGGTTGAGACCTTGCGGGTTGTGATGGAGTTGGCGCGATTTCCCCTGCGAAAGAAGATCCTCTCGTGGAGGAAGCTTCCGCGGTAGGTCCCACAACAGACACCTGAGTAGATTTATCCATGGTCTCTGTGGCGACAGAGATGCTACCAACAGAATCTTGCATTGAGATTGTTTTATCTTTAGCAATACTTGTTGAATTAACGGCGCTGGAGGATACGCATATCCTATCATTCCGTCCCAAGGGATCGACAGAGCGTCTACTGCAAATGCTCTTGGATCCGGACACGGAGACACATATGTCTGCAACTGATTGTTGAGATGTGTCGCAAAAAAGTCTATCATTGGCCGTTCCCATTGGTAGCAAATCTGATTGAATACTTGTTTGTTGAGAGTCCACTCCGACGGCAACAAGCGACCCTTTCGTGAAACGGAGTCTGCTAGCACATTCAGACGACCCGGTATGTGACGGACCGAAAGAAGAACGTGATGTTCTAACGCAAACAGAAGGATTCTTTCCGTTAGATTGAACAACGGAACTGAATGAGTGCCTCCCTGATTCCGTATATACGCCACTACTGTCGAATTGTCGGATAGGATTTGGACATGAGCATCGTGAATAATGTCCATCCAGTGACGTAACGCAAGCCAAATTGACATCATTTCCTTGATGTTTATGTGCTTGCACAGGAATTGCGGATCCCAAAGACCCTGGCATCTCGAATCCGTTGGGATTAATGATGCACCCCAACCTGTTTGACTGGCATCCGTCATAACGGTAAAACTCGGATCCGGCAACTGCAGCGGAACTCCTTGAGTTAACCACTGAATGTTTGCCCAAGTCTGAATCTCTTGTTTCACTTGATCTGACAAGAGAACGTCTACATCGAGCGAATGAATTTTCACACTCCAATTCTGAGTCAAGAAAATTTGAAGAGGACGTGTGCGTAACCGCCCCATCGGAATGAGATCCGCGGCGGCTCCGCACAGACCTATCAGTCTCATAAATTCTCTCGCCGTGACTTTGTCTGCGTGCAGACAATAGCGAGCGTAACAACTGACTAATTTCGCTCTGGTTAACGGCAGACGAACGAGATTGTTGTGCATCTCGAACCTCATTCCCAGATGAGTGAATGACTTGGACGGCACCAGATCCGACTTCTCCTCGTTTACTATAAAACCGAGACGTCGGAGCAATAGAAGAAGATTCTGAACATCGTTCTGAAGCGTTAACTCATTGCCGTACCTCTGAAGAATGTCGTCCAGGTAGGCCGACGTTACCGCAGATGAATGAGCTCGGAAGTAGATCATTACCGAGTTCATTACCCGAGTGAAAGCCCAGGGTGCTAGATTCAATCCGAAGCACATCGCCCGGAATTGATACACCACACCTAGGACTGCGAAGCGTAGATACTTTCGGAATGTCGGATGTACCATGACGTGAAAGTACGCATCTTTGAGATCTATGCTCGTTGCATAATCGTTCACCCGAATACTCGCTCTGACCGATCGAATCGTCTCCATATAAAACTTCGGAGCGACGATCAGCTTGTTTATCCAGCTCAAATCTTGACTGGACGGAACGAGCCGTCTGGTTTCGGAACCAGAAACAGATGGCTGTAGAATCCCAGAGATTCCTGGTTTTCTTCGACCTCTACCGCGTTCTTCATTAAAAGAGACTGCACCTCTGATAACAGAGCGTCTCTTTTCTGTGGATTTGACGGAAGATGAGTCCACTTTGGACTTCGAGTTAATGGAGGCTTTCGTTTGAAGGATATCTTTAGACCATCCGAAGTCACTCCCCTCACCCAAGGGTCGTCCGTAATCGACGCCCACTCTTGTGAAAAACTCGACAACCTTCCGCCAACCGGAACGCGATAGAGGTTTAAGCCATCCCCTCCTGGACCTGCGAGGCCTGCGGTAGGAGAAACCACGTCTTCCACGACCCGCACCTCGCCTCGTCGACCTCGGGGCGTCCGACCGATTGTCCCGGCCTGAAGGACGTCCCGAACGAGAGTCGCTATCCTGACGGTCTCTCGAATAAGACCAAGAGGACGCACCGGAACCTCTATAGGAACCTCTCTTGGGCGCATTAGACCCAGAAGTGCCTGTCTTATTCGTGTCTGCTGTATCCGACTTTTTAGGAGCCGATCTGAACAACAGAGAATCATTAGCTTTCTTTTTAATTTTATCATAAATAGCGGAAAGCTTGCCGTCAAAGAGAAGTTCTCCTGAGACCGAAGCGACTCTAAGAGAGTTCTTCACCTTAGAATCCACTAGTGTGGATGTAGCTAGGGCTGCGTCACGTCTAACCAACTCCAGATTTGCCACTGAAAGGGCGGAGTTACACGTGAAATAAGCTACTGCCCTTGAAAGAAGTCTTAAAGAGGATTGTATATCCTGAAACTCTTCCCCTTGAAGGCGCAGTGATAACGCCTTAGTAAGGTGATCTGCGTAAGATAAGGCATCTAAATTGGCTCTGTTAGACGCAATAGCTGTTTCCAACACCGCGGTTGGAATAGAAGCTGACGACGGTAATGATAGCTCTAAGTCTTCCGCCTCGTCGTCCATACGCAGAGGAACTCTCGGTATACCCTGTCCTGCCGTATCGAATTTATTCCTTGCATTAATGAAAGGCAGGTTGAGAGTATTAGCGGACAAGAAACCTGCTTTCCCCATCCTGGAAGCAAGTTTAAATATAGCGTCGTTCAATAATTCAAATGTTCTTGCAACATTATTGGACTGCGACGGAAACTCGGGAGCGATGTCCCTGAACCGCTCAAAAAATTCAGAGTCCAATGACGCTATAATTCTCTTGTCCGGAAGCGCAGCAGTCTGGCCCGATGGAACAACTTGAGGGAGAAAGTGCCGGATGAAGTCCACGGCAGCTTTATGTTGTTCCGAAAGGGTTAGCTCCAAGTCATCCGTATCCCTTTCACCATCCGGTCGGACCTCCCGATGTTCCCGGTCGTCCGCCCCCGATGCTTCGGCGAAGCGTACCGACCCAGCGCCGTCGGATAATTCTCGATCCGACACCGTTTCTGTCAGCTGCTGGGATGCTGCGATAAGCTGTGCTATCTGCACAAGAATGTCCGACGTCGAGACCTGTGGAGGCGCAGTCTTTCGCTGCTTCGCTGAGGGCAGCTCCGCATCAGATGGCTCCCGCATACTTTTCCTATGCGAACGTCCGGAGTCCATCGGTCTCGAATCCCTGGCTGCCGGATGGTGTGACCTGGTCGCCGAAGAATCCTTCATCGGCGAAGCTGGTAAAATATCGGCGGTCACGCAGCCAAGGTGCGGTCGTGTGCGCTGACGAGAAGAGGAAGCCTTAACAGTCTCTGCGGACTGCTTATACAACGGAGCGTCCCGAGCGACGGACGTATACTCCGCTAAAGACACATTTTGTACCACAACATCTGGTCCCAGATGTTGTTGTACGAGAGAGGGACCTCTCTCGCTCGCGGCCCGGCTGGACCTGGACGAGCTATGAACCGGACTAAAAGGCTTCCTCTGTTCTCGCTTACTATCCGCCGTCACTGGGTGTGCATCTATTATGTTTATAGTGCTCGCATCACCCAAAATTTCCTCTTGGACCGCATCGGACGAACCCGGCTGCCGAACCATTCGGTGAATGGACGCTACACCGGGCGAGCTAGCGGACGACATTTGTCTAATCTCCATGAGCACTTTTGCCGCTAGCTCTGAATTCATTTGTGACGACGGACGCATACTTGAAGAAGATAACATGGAAACATCACCCTGTTCTGGTTCCTCTGAAATAGAAACTGAGAGAGTAGAGTGACCTTGCGGAGAAAGAGCCGGCATCGCTCTTTCTCCAGAAACAACATATCGTGACACACGTTTCCAATGTTTCTCATCCCAATGTTCACATATAGGACAGGGATTAATGCGAGAACACTGACTACAATTAATACGATGATCATGAAAGTCAGAGGAAGATTTCTTCCTATTACAATTTGAACAATGTCCCTTCATTGTGAAAGAACAACAATAAGTCCTAGTTACTCGCAAAAACCCCTGACACAAAGATACATAATAACATGATCCATTAATAAATGAAAAAACAATTGCAAAACAAAATAATTTTGAAAAAATATTTTTTCAGAGAAGCCCAAGTTGCTGAAAAGTAACATTGAGCCACGATGGATCCGATGGCAAAGTGTGGTCAAAAATTTTAAATTTATATAAAATAATTAATGAGACACTTTCGGATAATATAAATGTATCTTATAATGAGATAAACTACTACAAAGGCAAACAGCCCCCCTCAAAAAAGGCTGTTGCCAATGAAAACAAACAGTGTAAACACACTAGAAAACATGACTCCAGGCACTGAAAAAACTGGCCCGGAATCAGTCATCAATTACACTCTATCTGATGCAAAACAGAGACTCCCAGGGGAGAATCTGTAGAACATCAGATGGAAGATGCAGAACACAAACGTTATACACCCATGGGTGAAAACGTAACTATGGGGAAAATAACAGAAAACATTCTGTAACCAAGCAACTCTCCCAGGAAATTTTAGAAATGAAATTTCTCAAAAATATGCCAAAAGCATGGGAGAATTGCAAGGGGGGACTTTAGAAGGCTAGGGGAGAGGAAACACTGAATAAGCAGTGCAACAATTAGCAAGAATGACAACAAGAGGCCCATGCCTCGAAAATAGGCAACTTAACATAATTTCATCAAAAAAATTTTAAGTACAGCCCTGATTATTTTTTGCCACTTCTTTTTCCTCTCCTCCTTCTATCCTCCTTAGAATCACATTTTCTCCAAAAATTACGTGTCTGGCATCCTTTAAACTGAGATTTACAAGCACAAAGATCAGTGAGATGTTGACTGATGAAGGGCCAAACAGAGAATGATAATTGGCGCCAATTTCGGGACGACTGCGTCACTGCGCATGCGCAGTAGAGGCGTAGTATGGAGGTCCTTTAGGACATGATTTCTTTTTGTTTTGGATGCAAATTTTGGGGATTGGGGGGCAAAATTTGTGTTTGGCCCTGGTTTTGTTGGAGTTAGCACCAGCAGCTAAGTCTGGGTCATTGGTATAGTATAAAAATATGGTAATTACAGAGAGGCCGAGGATAAGAAACAGCCATTCTTTTTAATATTTGCTAGGCCAAAGATGCCGTCGTCAAGTAGATCGAAAGCTTCCCACACCTGGGCAGATTGACCCAGAAAGGAAAGAACCTCCTCTTTCCTCCATAAGGTACCTCTATCCAGGGAAGAAAGAGGTTTCCGCCTAGTTGTCGCAGACTGTTGATTAGATGGAACAAAATCCGGGAAGAACGGATGAACGAAATTCATAGTCTCCAAGTGCTGTTCCACGAAAGATGGAGAATCATCCTCCGTAGCCCTCTTGACTCCATCTGAGAATTGTGGTTAACACCATCTGAATGAACAGTTGACTGAACCGACCCAGCACCGTCCGACAGCTCACTACCAGAGTCTGTTGATGGCTGAACCTGTGACTGCTGGAATGCTGTGATAAGCTGCAGAATCTGTGACAACAGGTCCGTAACCAAGGCTTGCTGATCAGCGGTCTTCAGCTTTTTTCGCTGCATGCTGCTCGCGGGACGGAGATGTGACCCCAGATCTTTTCGATGCATGTTCAAGCCTTGGACCACTAACTACAGGTTGATCCGACTTCAGTGGCATAGACTGGGAACGTGAAGCAGCAGGAACATCCAATGTCAGACAGCTAGTCTGCGGTCTAACATGCTTTGCCAATGAAGAGGAAAAAGCCAAAACTGCTGCAGTGTGGAAGGGGCATCCTGAACCGCAAGCAAGGATGGGTGCTCCAACTCACTAAAGTTTCTCACGACAGAAAGTCAACAACCCTGACTGCTGACGGGATGGAGAGGGTTCTCCAGCTCACAATCTGACTCCATATCTCGCCGAGTGTACGGTTGAGAAACTTTCAGGTTTCTTCCCCTTTCCCGTCATCACTGGGTGAGCTTTTGTTTTTGAGGTGCTCGCTCAACCCATGTCTACACTCTCCTCGACTGTTAGACATACCCAGCATCCCAACTCCCACTAACTAAGGAACCGCTTCACCAGTCGAGCTAGCTGCCTGCAAGGGATTAAGAGCACTAACTAGAGGCCTTATCCCTTGCTTAATATTCATGAGCATCTTGGCAGTTAGCTATGTTTGCTCATCAGAGCACGACAACGGCAGAACAGTATGGACGGGTGTCGAATTACCATCACCATGTTCTTGTTCCTCTGAAAAAGAAACTGAAAGACTAGAATTAGCCTTTGGTGAAAGTTCCAGTGTGCTGTTTTTTGATAAATGGAGTCGGGGGTTTGTCGTCCAACAGGGGTTAATTCCATATTACTTATTTGCTCTCTCTGTGGTGGTTGTCTCCACCAGTGATTAGAGTGTCAGGTAGCACGAGATCTAGTAACGGTTGATTGAATTGTTGTCAAGTTTCACTGAGGGAAATGCACACACCAGCGATTTCCTGAATCGATACAAGATTTCAGAGGTTGCATGATTTTTTCGTGTTGTGTATGAATTGAAGTGGGTGATCTGGACCGTCGAAAAAGTCAGTTCGAGATAGGATTTCACTGGGGTAGGTTGTTTAGCTTTTCTCTGGAAGGTTTGGGAAGAGCCGGCTGGTCATGAGTTTAAATAGTAATTCCTTGGAGTTCCGGAATGAGAAACTAAACACCGAATTCTCTGTGCCATTGGTGAGACTGGGATAGTTATTTAGGAATTTATTTGGTATTCTTTTTTCTCCGTTTGTCGGATCAATGGAATCAGAGTTAAGTAAGTTTTAGAGTAGTTTTTTTTCTCTGGAACTCCGGGAATATTTTTTTTGAAGAATTTCGCCTTCGACAAACTTTTGTCGAGTGTGAGTTCTTCTTGTTGGGTAGTCACCGAGTGTGCGGGGTGTCAGAGATGGCAGCGCGGAGGTGACTCCTTAGTTATATGTGGAAGACTTCACACTCGACGAACTTTGGTTCTTCGAGGGTGAAAGCTTCTTACTTGATTGAGGCCTGATTATTGATATTTGGTATGACATCTATGGAGGAGCAGCGGTAACTCCTCATTTATATTGGAAGACTTCACACTCGACGAACTCTGGTTCTTCGAGGGTGAAAGCTTCTTACTTGATTGAGGCCTGATTATTGATATATGGTATGACACCTATGGAGGAGCAGCGGTGACTCCTCATTTATATTTGGAAGACTTCACACTCGACGAACTCTGGTTCTTCGAGGGTGAAAGCTTCTTACTTGATTGAGGCCTGATTATTAATATTTGGTATGACACCTATGGAGGAGCAGCGGTGACTCCTCATTTATATTTGGAAGACTTCACACTCGACGAACTCTGGTTCTTCGAGGGTGAAAGCTTCTTACTTGATTGAGGCCTGATTATTAATATTTGGTATGACACCTATGGAGGAGCAGCGGTAACTCCTCTTTTATATTGGAAGACTTCACACTCGACGAACTCTGGTTCTTCGAGGGTGAAAGCTTCTTACTTGATTGAGGCCTGATTATTGATATTTGGTATGACACCTATGGAGGAGCAGCGGTAACTCCTCATTTATATTGGAAGACTTCACACTCGACGAACTCTGGTTCTTCGAGGGTGAAAGCTTCTTACTTGATTGAGGCCTGATTATTGATATTTGGTATGACACCTATGGAGGAGCAGCGGTGACTCCTCATTTATATTTGGAAGACTTCACACTCGACGAACTCTGGTTCTTCGAGGGTGAAAGCTTCTTACTTGATTGAGGCCTGATTATTAATATTTGGTATGACACCTATGGAGGAGCAGAGGTGACTCCTTATTTATATGTGGAAGACTTCACACTCGACGAACTTTGGCTCTTCGAGGGTGAAAGCTTCTTACCTGTGTAGTCCTGACCATTACTATTGGGAGATGACATCTATGGAGGAATGTAGGTGATTCCTCATTTATATTTGGAAGACTTCACACTCGACGAACTCTGGTTCTTCGAGGGTGAAAGCTTCTTACTTGATTGAGGCCTGATTATTGATATTTGGTATGACACCTATGGAGGAGCAGCGGTAACTCCTCATTTATATTGGAAGACTTCACACTCGACGAACTTTGGTTCTTCGAGGGTGAAAGCTTCTTACTTGATTGAGGCCTGATTATTGATATTTGGTATGACACCTATGGAGGAGCAGAGGTGACTCCTTATTTATATGTGGAAGACTTCACACTCGACGAACTTTGGCTCTTCGAGGGTGAAAGCTTCTTACCTGTGTAGTCCTGACCATTACTATTGGGAGATGACATCTATGGAGGAATGTAGGTGATTCCTCATTTATATTTGGAAGACTTCACACTCGACGAACTCTGGTTCTTCGAGGGTGGAAGCTTCTTATGACAGTTCCCTTTGGTCATTGGTACGTCCTCTATGGGAGAATAGTAGTCTCCTAATATTATATTAGAAAATCTGGGTGGCCTGGATATAATAAAAAGGGCCTTGTTTATCGGATTCTTGATATTTTTTTTTTCTCTAGCCTCCGAATTTCAGCCCAATTTAAGATAGTGAAACAAACGCTTTTTGGATATGTAATAATGTTTAATTTCATTCAATAAATTATACCATAACATTTCTTAGTGTTGAATTATTGTTACCTTGCTACATCTTGATGGTTTGTAGTTTTTAATTTCAGTCTAAAGGTGGGTCATCTACCCGAGAACTTTATGTGGGGCTCCGACCTACCCATTATAACTGCGATCCCTTTTCCTTATTTTAAAGCCCGGTCGGAAACGCAAATGTTAAATATCTCTTATAAAATAGTTCGACCATCTGGGGTGATGTGGTTTTAGAAACCGCACCGCCTCGGCTGATCGAACTGTTTTTGGGAGGGAGAAATTGAATCTAGACTCGTGTTGGGTTGGGGATAGTGGATTCGTCACACCAGCATCGGAACTTCACCACCCACCATGTAGGCCGACACCTGCTTCCAACGTTTTGCATCCCAATCTTCACAAGTAGTAAAAGGAGTGCGGCGACTACAGGCAAGACAACCAGCATGTAAATCCACGGAAGACTTCATGGACTTTCACTTGAAACAAAATTGTTCATTTTACAAGCCAAAAATCCTAAGTCTGCTACACTAAAACCATGCTGAGATGTTGCAGTAGGGTCTGTAATAACATATAAATTATACATAGCAAGGATACATAACATAGACAATCCAAAACATTTTCAAAAGAAATAAAAAAAAATTTTGAATGAAGCCAAAGAACCTCAAGGGAACCTCATGAGCCCAAGGGCATCCCGATAGAGCCTAAGTGTGGACAAGCACTACATAATTGAAGCTAAACTACCGGAATAAGTAATAATATGTATCCTAATAAAAAAAACAATAACTGTACTATACTAAATACTGATATAATACATATGGAAACATTGTTAGACAGAAAACGTCAAGAGAAAAAAACGGAAACTTAATAAACAAATTAGCACAAAAGAGGCACGAAGTCAGTAACCGATCAGCAACCACCTGATGTAAAGCTAGATCTTCATAGGAAGAAAAAACAATGCATCTGGTAGAAGATGCAAGACTACAAAATGTCCTAAACACCCAAAGATGAGGTCATAAACACATGGATAAATGGAATATCCATTCCGTACTACGTTAAACTCCCAAGAAATTTAATAAAAAATTTGAATAAACAAGAGGCCCCAGGGTAGCCTAAATATCAACCCAGGGAATTGATTTGAACAAGTTGCATTTGCGCCTCCTAAGAAAAGCTTATACCAAATATCCAAAGATTCTGACCAGTAGATCTAAAAAAAAAGATTTTTAAAGAATATTCCTCATGTTGAACTAAGTAATAACTCGGGCTCCCACAGGGAGCCCAAATATGAACCCAGGGACTTAGCTTGAATAAACTTGAATCTCACCTCTGTAAGGAGCTGTATACCAAATATCAAAAGATTCTGACTGGTGGATGTGAAGAAAAAGATTTTTGAAGAATATTCCTGATATTGAACTAAGTTATAATTTGGGCTCCCACAGGGAGCCCAAATATGAATCCAGGGATTTGGCTTGAACACATTTAAATCTCACCCCCCAAGGATGCTGCATACCAAATATCAAAACATTCCGACTGTTGTATCTGAAGAAGATTTTTAAAGAAAATTCCTCATATTGAACTAAGTTATAATTTGGGCTCCCATAGTGAGCTCAAATATGAACCCAGGGACTTGGCTTGAACAAACTTGAATCCCCCCCCCTCCCC
The DNA here is from genome assembly GCA_031216915.1 of Pictodentalium vernedei. NCBI lineage: Eukaryota > Metazoa > Mollusca > Scaphopoda > Dentaliida > Dentaliidae > Pictodentalium > Pictodentalium vernedei. Next base: position 230,579,217 of record CM062293.1, read on the forward strand.
CCAAGCATGCTGCATACTAAAAATCAAAAGATTCTGATTAAAAATCTTCTTCAGATCCACCAAAGAATATTCCTCATACTGCACTAATTTAAAGATTTGGGCTCCCATAGCCCAAATATGAACCCAAGGATTTTGATTTCAAAAAACATGTGAAACAATCTTCCAAAGATGTAATATGTGAAATTTGAAAGCTTTTGGAACAGTGGTTTGGGAGAAGAGTCTTAAATGTTTTTCCCATTACCCACTATAATGTTTTCCACAGTGTTAAAAAATGCTGACTCAGCACTTTTGCAAAGTCCTAGAAAAGTACCCTATGATAAAACCAATGGCAAATTTTTTTGGACTATTCCTTTTTGCTCTTCCTCAGGAAACTTAAAAAAAAGTTAAAAAATTTATAGTAATTTATATATTTTTTATACTTACCAATGACCCAGACTTAGCTGGTGCTAACTCTAACAAAACCAGGGCCAAACACAAATTTTGCCCCCCAATCCCCAAAATTTGCATCCAAAACAAAAATAAATCATGTCCTAAAGGACCTCCATACTACGCCTCTACTGCGCATGCGCAGTGACGCAGTCGTCCCGAAATTGGCGCCAATTATCATTCTTACTGGCAGTGCCTGGTCAGCGCTATGTACTCAGCGGGGAGGCAAGAGTTCCCAACTCCAGGGAGGGCCATCCCCGTCTGGGTCATTGGTAAGTATAAAAAATATATAAATTACTATAAATTTTTTAACATTTTTATACTGTACCAATGACCCAGACTTAGCTGAATAGTAAACAGGCTGGAGGGCCTAGGACATAGAGGAAAATCCAATAAGCTCAACTATATAGTAAAGAGGTAACCCCTTAAGGAGAAAAGGAGTATTAGGCTTTACATGTATCTTTCTTATTTAATATTAAATTAGAAAGATACACTACCCTTAATAATTGAGCACAATAACATTCATGTTCTCTATTAACATCCAGTATAACCCTTATACTAATTATTTTTAAAGCAAGCCAATAAATAAAGTAGTCCAGAGAATTGAGACTCTTTATAATCATTTAAAAGTGTCCGAGTATTGTATATTAAAGCCCGTTTGACACTTGACATATACAAATGCTTCACACCGAGCTACACTTTAAAAATAAGACATGAATGAATTTAAACATTAATATTACACTTTAAAACCATCCCGGAAGCGACTCAGAAATACTGACTTGGAGGAGGCATTCCCTTGCTTTTCACTATAAAGCAGGTGACCTAAGGGAACACCCGCCCCCCCCCCCCCCCTTCCCCTTGCCCTGGGTCAAATAGCCCAGAGCGAAGAGGGCAGCCGGACGGAGTCACTGCCGGAACAGAAAGCCTGCATAACTATAGTTGCAACTGTTTAGTGGACGACATTCTGAGCAACAGATAACGGACCTAAACAATGCAGGTCTCCAGAAATGGACTCAATATTTCTGAGATAAAAATTCGTAAATGTGGATGGCTGAGACCAATAAGCAGCCTTCATTAAATCTGTAATAGCAACACTATTAGCATAAGCCCAGGAAGTAGAAAGAACTCTTACTTCATGAGCAGAAATCTTAAGCACAGACTGCGGAGAAGAAGATAAATCTTCATAAGCAGTACGGATAGTTAACTGAATCCATCTAGCAATAGAATGGACTGAAATGTCCTTTCTATTAGGCATCAAAGACAGAAAGAAACGTTTCCGTCCCTTTCTGATAAACTGAGATCTCTGTTTATAGATACGCAACGCTCTAACAGGACAGAGTAAAGGCCTACGCCCGTCTGAAGACGGAAGAGCCTTAATAACAATAGGTTCCGGATATTTATTAGGAGCCTGATTCTTAGCTAAAAAACCCACATTAGTAGTGAAGGTGATAGTGTTCCCAACACTACGATAGTGAGAATCATCCACCGACAGTGCATGAAGCTCACTGACTCTTCTAGCAGAAGAGAAAGCTAAGAGAAAAGCTGTCTTATAAGATAAGAATTTGAAATCTCCTGTCCCAAGAGGTTCAAATGGCTTTTCCTTCAATTTAAGAAGAACCCAAGCTAAATTCCACTTAGGAATTAATCTAAGAGTTTTGGGTCTATTTATCGAAAAGTTTCTAACCAACTTACATAAAGAGACATTAGATCCAATTTGTAAACTATCATGATGTGCATAGGTATCAGATAACATAGATCTATAACCCTTTATAGTAACAGGCTGCAGTTTGATTTCGTCAAACAAGTATACTAGAAAGTTTGCAATGTCTGGTATAGAGGGATCGAATATATCTACAGAATGATCCCTACACCAACGACGAAAAACCTTCCACTCAGCCGCATAGTTTAGCGAAGAGGAGGTCCTCCTACAGTTAGAAATCGCGTCCACTGCTCGTCCTGTAAAGTGTTTGCCATGCAAGAAGGACCGCACAACGGAAAAACGTGAAGGTTGAGACCTTGCGGGTTGTGATGGAGTTGACGCGATTTCCCCTGCGAAAGAAGATCCTCCCGTGGAGGAAGCTTTCGCGGTAGGTCCCACAACAGACACCTGAGTAGATTTATCCACAGTCTCTGTGGTGACAGAGATGCTACCAACAGAATCTTGCATTGAGATTGTTTTATCTTTAGCAATACTTGTTGAATTAACGGCGCTGGAGGATACGCATATCCTATCATTCCGTCCCAAGGGATCGACAGAGCGTCTACTGCAAATGCTCTTGGATCCAGACACGGTGACACATACGTATGCAACTGATTGTTGAGATGTGTCGCAAATAAGTCTATCATTGGCCGTTCCCATTGGTAGCAAATCTGATTGAATACTTGTTTGTTGAGAGTCCACTCCGACGGCAACAAGCGACCCTTTCATGAAAGGGAGTCTGCTAGCACATTCAGACGACCCGGTATGTGACGGACCGAAAGAAGAACGTGATGTTCTAGCGCAAACAGAAGGATTCTTTCCGTTAGATTGAACAACGGAACTGAATGAGTGCCTCCCTGATTCCGTATATACGCCACTACTGTTGTATTGTCGGATAGGATTTGGACATGAGCATTGTGAATAATGTCCATCCAGTGACGTAACGCAAGCCAAATTGACATCATTTCCTTGATGTTTATGTGCTTGCACAGGAATTGTGGATCCCAAAGACCCTGGCATCTCGAATCCGTTGGGATTAATGATGCACCCCAACCTGTTTGACTGGCATCCGTCATAATGGTAAAACTCGGATCCGGCAACTGCAGCGGAACTCCCTGAGTTAACCACTGAATGTTTGCCCAAGTCTGAATCTCTTGTTTCACTTGATCTGACAAGAGAACGTCTACATCGAGCGAATGAATTTTCACACTCCAATTCTGAGTCAAGAAAATTTGAAGAGGACGTGTGCGTAACCGCCCCATCGGAATGAGATCCGCGGCGGCTCCGCACAGACCTATCAGTCTCATAAATTCTCTTGCCGTGACTTTGTCTGCGTGCAGACAATAGCGAGCGTAACAACTGACTAATTTCGCTCTGGTTAACGGCAGACGAACGAGATTGTTGTGCGTCTCGAAGTTCATTCCCAGATGAGTGAATGACTTGGACGGCACCAGATCCGACTTCTCCTCGTTTACTATAAAACCGAGACGTCGGAGCAATAGAAGAAGATTCTGAACATCGTTCTGAAGCGTTAACTCGTTGCCATACCTCTGAAGAATGTCGTCCAGGTAGGCCGACGTTACCGCAGACGAATGAGCTCGGAAATAGATCATTACCGAGTTCATTACCCGAGTGAAAGCCCAGGGTGCTAGATTCAATCCGAAGCACATCGCCCGGAATTGATACACCACTCCTAGGACTGCGAAGCGTAAGTACTTTCGGAATGTCGGATGTACCATGACGTGAAAGTACGCATCTTTGAGATCTATGCTCGTTGCATAATCGTTCACCCGAATACTCGCTCTGACCGATCGAATCGTCTCCATATAAAACTTCGGAGCGACAATCAGCTTGTTTATCCAGCTCAAATCTATGACTGGACGGAACGAGCCGTCTGGTTTCGGAACCAGAAACAGATGGCTGTAGAATCCCGGAGATCCCTGGTTTTCTACGACCTCCACCGCATTCTTCATTAAAAGAGACTGCACCTCTGATAACAGAGCGTCTCTTTTCTGCGGATTTGACGGAAGATGAGTCCACTTTGGACTTCGAGTTAATGGAGGCTTTCATTTGAAGGATATCTTTAGACCTTCCGAAGTCACTCCTCTCACCCAAGGGTCGTCCGTAATCGACGCCCATTCTTGTGAAAAGCTCGACAACCTTCCGCCAACCGGTACGCGATAGAGGTTTAAGCCATCACCTCCTGGACCTGCGAGGCCTGCGGTAGGAGAAACCACGTCCTCCACGGCCCGCACCTCGCCCCGTCGACCTCGGGGCGTCCGACCGATTATCCCGGCCAGAAGGACGTCCCGAACGAGAGTCGCTACCCTGACGGTCTCTCGAATAAGACCAAGAGGACGCACCGGAACCTCTATAGGAACCTCTCTTGGGCGCATTAGACCCAGAAGTGCCTGTCTTATTCGTGTCTGCTGTATCCGACTTCTTAGGAGCAGATTTGAACAACAGAGAATCCTTAGCTTTCTTTGTAATTTTATCATAAATAGCAGAAACCTTGCCGTCAAAGAGAAGTTCTCCTGAGACCGAAGCAACTCTAAGAGAGTTCTTCACCTTAGTATCCACTAGTGTGGATGTAGCTAGGGCTGCGTCACGTCTAACCAACTCCAGATTTGCCACTGAAAGGGCGGAGTTACACGTGGAATAAGCTACTGCCCTTGAAAGAAGTCTTAAAGAGGATTGTATATCCTGAAACTCTTTCCCCTGAAGGCGCAGTGATAACGCCTTAGTAAGGTGATCTGCGTAAGATAAGGCATCTAAATTGGCTCTGTTAGACGCAATAGCTGTTTCCAACACCGCGGTTGGAATAGAAGCCGACGACGGTAATGATAGCTCTAAGTCTTCCGCCTCGTCGTCCATACGCAGAGGAACTCTCGGTATACCCTGTCCTGCCGTATCGAATTTATTCCTTGCATTAATGAAAGGCAGGTTGAGAGTATTAGCGGACAAGAAACCTGCTTTCCCTGTCCTGGAAGCAAGTTTAAATATAACGTCGTTCAATAATTCAAATGTTCTTGCAACATTATTGGACTGCGACGGAAACTCGGGAGCGATGTCCCTGAAGCGCTCAAAAAATTCAGAGTCCAATGACGCTATAATTCTCTTGTCCGGAAGCACAGCAGTCTGGCCCGACGGAACAACTTGAGGGAGAAAGTGCCGGATGAAGTCCACGGCAGCTTTATGTTGTTCCGAAAGGGATAGCTCCAAGTCATCCGTATCCCTTTCACCATCCGGTCGGACCTCATGATGTTCCCGGTCGTCCGCCCCCGATGCTTCGGCGGAGCGTACCGACCCAGCGCCGTCGGATAATTCTCGATCCGACACCGTTTCTGTCGGCTGCTGGGATGCTGCGATAAGCAGTGCTATCTGCACAAGAATGTCCGGCATCGAGACCTGCAGAGGCGCAGTCTTTCGCTGCTTCGCCGAGGGCAGCTCCGCATCAGATGGCTCCCGCATACTTTTCCTATGCGAACGTCCGGAGTCCATCGGTCTCGAATCCCTGGCTGCCGGATGGTGTGACCTGGTCGCCGAAGAATCCTTGATCGGCGAAGCTGGTAATATATCGGCGGTCACGCAGCCAAGGTGCGGTCGTGTGCGCTGACGAGAAGAGGAAGCCTTAACAGTCTCCGCGGACTGCTTATACAACAGAGCGTCCCGAGTGACGGACGTATGCTCCGCTAAAGACACATTTTGTACCACAACATCTGGTCCCAGATGTTGTTGCACGAGAGAGGGGCCTCTCTCGCTCGCGGCCCGGCTGGACCTGGACGAGCTAGGAACCGGACTCAAAGGCTTCCTCCGTTCTCGCTTACTATCCGCCGTCACTGGGTGTGCATCTATTATGTTTATAGTGCTCGCATCACCCAAAATTTCCTCCTGGACCGCATCGGACGAACCCGGCTGCCGAACCATTCGGTGAATGGACGCTACACCGGGCGAGCTAGCGGACGACATTTGTCTAATCTCCATGAGCACTTTTGCCGCTAGCTCTGAATTCATTTGTGACGACGGACGCACACTTGTAGAAGATAACATGGAAACATCACCCTGTTCTGGTTCCTCTGAAATAGAAACTGAGAGAGTAGAGTGACCTTGCGGAGAAAGAGCCGGCATAGCCCTTTCTCCAGAAACAACATATCGTGACACACGTTTCCAATGTTTCTCATCCCAATATTCACATATAGGACAGGGATTAATGTGAGAACACTGACTACAATTAATACAATGATCATGAAAGTCAGAGGAAGATTTCTTCCTATTACAATTTGAACAATGTCCCTTCATTGTGAAAGAACAACAATAAGTCCTAGTTACTCGCAAAAACCCCTGACACAAAGATACATAATAACATGATCCATTAATAAATGAAAAAACAATTGCAAATCAAAATAATTTTGAAAAAGTATTTTTTCAGCGAAGCCCAAGTTGCTGAAAAGTAACGGTGAGCCCCGATGGATCCGATGGCAAAGTGTGGTCAAAAATTTTAAATTTATATTAAATAATTAATGAGACACTTACGGATAATATAAATGTATCTTATAGTGAGGTAAACTACAGCAAAGGCAAACAGCCCCCCTCAAAAAAGGCTGTTGCCAATGTAAACAAACAGTGTAAAAACACCAGAAAACATGACTCCAGGCACTGAAAAAACTGGCCCGGAATCAGTCATCAAATTACACTCTATCTGATGCAAAACAGAGACTCCCAGGGGAGAATCTGCAGAACATCAGATGGAAGATGCAGAACACAAACGTTATACACCCATGGGTGAAAACGTAACTATGGGGAAAAAAATGCCGCTCAGGATCACCGATCCAATGTCGAGTTGTGACAACAGTTCCTCGCACCAAGGCCAACACACCTACGAAGTTTCATGACTCTAGGTTGAACCACTATCAAGTTCTCATCCGGAAACCAATTGTTGCGATATACTATGTTCAAGGTCACTGTGACCTTGACCTTTGACCTGGTGAGTCCAACATCAATAGGGTTCTTCCTCGCACCAAGGCCAACACGCCTGTAAAGTTTCATGACTCTAGGTTGAACCACTATCAAGTTATCATCCGGAAACCAATTGTTGTGCTATACTATGTTCAAGGTCACTGTGACCTTGACCTTTGACCTGGTGAGTCCAAGATCAATAGGGTTCTTCCTCGCACCAAGGCCAACACACCTATGAAGTTTCATGACTCTAGGTTGAACCACTATCAAGTTATCATCCGGAAACCAATTGTTGCGATATACTATGTTAAAGGTCACTGTGACCTTGACCTTTGATCTGGTGAGTCCAAGATCAATAGAGTTCTTCCTCGCACCAAGGCCAACCCACCTATGAAGTTTCATGAATGTAGGTTGAACTACTATCAAGTTATCATCCGGAAAGGAATTGTTGCGATTTACTATGTTCAAGGTCATGTTGACCTTGACCTTTGACGTAGCGAGTCCAAAATCAATAGGGTTCTTCCCCTCACCAAGGCCAATCTACCTATGACGTTTCATGAATGTGAGTTGAACCATTATCAAGTTATCATCCGGAAACCAATTGTTTAAGATTTACTATGTTCAAGGTCACTGTGACCTTGACCTTCGACGTAGCATGTCCAAAATCAATAGGGTTCTTCCTCCCCCCAAGACCAACCTACGTATGAAGTTTAATGAATGTGAGTTGAACCACTATCAAGTTATCATCCGGAAACCAATTGTTTACGCCCGCCCGCCCGCCCGCCCAAAGCCCGCCCGACCGCCCAAAGACCGCCCGCCCGCCCACCTGCCCGCCCGCCATTCACCAAACTATAAGTCGAGTTTGACTTCGTCACAACTCGACTAATAACAGAAAACATTCTGTAACCAAGCAACTCTCCCAGGAAATTTTAGAAATGAAATTTCTCAAAAATATGCCAAAAGCATGGGAGAATTGCAAGGGGGGACTTTAGAAGGCTAGGGGAGAGGAAACACTGAATAAGCAGTGCAACATTTAGCAAGAATGACAACAAGAGGCCCATGCCTCGAAAATAGGCAACTTAACATAATTTCATCAAAAAATTTTAAGTACAGCCCTGATTATTTTTTGTCACTTCTTTTTCCTCTCCTCCTTCTATCCTCCTTAGAATCACATTTTCTCCAAAAATTACGTGTCTGGCATCCTTTAAACTGAGATTTACAAGCACAAAGATCAGTGAGATGTTGACTGATGAAGGGCCAAACAGAGAATGATAATTGGCTCCAATTTCGGGACGTCTGCGTCACTGCGCATGCGCAGTAGAGGCGTAGTATGGAGGTCCTTTAGGACATGTTTTCTTTTTGTTTTGGATGCAAATTTTGGGGATTGGGGGGCAAAATTTGTGTTTGGCCCTGGTTTTGTTAGAGTTAGCACCAGCTAAGTCTGGGTCATTGGTACAGTATAAAAATATGAGCTAATTTTTCACTTTTCTTTCAAATAATCCCAACCTATGTAATTCAGAGTTCTATAACTGAACTAGGGTGTTGCTAAATGATCTGCAGATGTGCACGAAGGTTTCAAATTTTTCAGGTGCCACATGGCTGTGCCACCGTTGCCACTTTCGTGTTTTCTTAGACCGTTTCTGGCAAAAGGCTCCTAGGGTATGTAATTCGAAACGCTAAAACCATGCTCAAATGTTTAAGTGGGGTCTGTAGATGCGTACAAAGGTTTCAGATTTTTCAGCTGCCAAGTGGCTGTGCCACTGTTGCCACTTTCATGTTTTCTTAGACCGTTTCCGACGAAAGGCTCCTAGAGTATGTAATTCGAAATATTAAAAGCATGCTCAGATGTTGCAGTAGGGTCTGTAGATGCGCACAAAGGTTTCAGATTTTTTGGGTGCCACGTGGCTGTGCTACTGTTGCCACTTTTGTGTTTTCTTAGACCTGTTCCAGCGAAAGGCTCCTAGGGTATGTAATTCAAAAGGCTAAAACCATGCTCAAATGTTGCAGTGGGGTCTGTAGATGTGCACGAAGGTTTCAGATTTTTCAGCTGCCAAGTGGCTGTGCCACCGTTGCCACTTTCGTGTTTTCTTTGACCGTTTCAGGCAAAAGGCTCCTAGGGTATGTAGTTCGAAATCCTAAAACCATGCTCAAATGTTGCAGTAGGATCTGTAGATACGCACAAAGGTTTCGGATTTTTGGGGTGTCACGTGGCTGTGCCACCGTTGCCACTTTCGTGTTTTCTTAGACCGTTTCCAGCAAAAGGCTCCTAGGGTATGTAATTCGAAATGCTAAAACCATGCTCAAATCTTGCAGTAGGGTCTGTAGATGCGTACGAAGGTTTTGGATTTTTCAGGTGCCACGTGGCTGTGCCACTGTTGCAACTTTCATGTTTTCTTAGACCGTTTCTGATGAAAGGCTCCTAAAGTATGTAATTCGAAATGCTAAAAGCATGCTCAGGTGTTGCAGTAGGGTCTGTAGATGTGCACGAAGGTTTCGGATTTTTCAGCTGCCATGTGGCTGTGCCACCGTTGCCACTTTCGTGTTTTCTTAGACCCTTTCCGGCAAAAGGCTCCTAGGGTATGTAATTCGAAACGCTAAAACCATGCTTAAAGGTTGCAATGGGGTCTGTAGATGCTCATGAAGGTTTCGGATTTTTCAGCTGCTACGTGGCTGTGCCACCGTTGCCACTTTCGTGTTTTCTTAGACCGTTCCCGGCGAAAGGCTCCGAGAGTGTGTAATTCGAAATGCTAAAACCATGCTGAGATGTTGCAGTAGGGTCTGTAAATGCGCAGGAAGGTTTCAGAATTTTTGGGTGCTACGTGGCTGTGCCACCATTGCTACTTTCGTGTTTTCTTAGACCATTTCTATCAAAAGGTTCCTAGGGTATGCAATTCGAAACGCTAAATCATGCTCAAATGTTGAGTAGGGTCTGTAGATGCGCACAAAGGTTTAAGATTTTTCAGGTGCCACGTAGCAGTGCCACCGTTGCCACTTTTGTGTTTTCTTAGACCGTTTCCGCTGAAAGGCTCCTAGAGTGTGTAATTCGAAATGCTAAAACCATGCTCAGATGTTGCAGTAGGGTCTGTAGATACACACAAAGGTTTCGGGTGCCACGTAGCTGTGCCACCGTTGCCACTTTTGTGTTTTCTTAGACCGTTTCCGGCGAAAGGCTCCTAGGGTATGTAATTCGAAATACTAAAACTATGCTCAAATCTTGCAGTAGGGTCTGTAGATGCGCACAAAGGTTTAGGATTTTTCAGGTGCCATGTGGCTGTGCCTCCATAGCCACTTTCATGTTTTCTTAGATCGTTTCCGGAGAAAAGCTCCTAGAGTATGTAATTCGAAACGCTAAAACCATGCTCAGATGTTGCAGTAGGGTCTGTAGATGGGCACAAAGGTTTCGGATTTTTCACCTGCCACATGGCTGTGCCACTGTTGCCACTTTCATGTTTTCTTAGACAGTTTCCGGTGAAAGGCTCCTAAGGTATGTAATTCGAAATGCTAAATGCATGCTCAAATTTTGCAGTAGGGTCTGTGGATGCATACAAAGGTTTCAGATTTTTTAGGTGCCATGTGGTGGTGCCACCGTTTCGCTTTTGTGTTTTCTTAGACCGTTTCCGGCAAAAAAGCTCCTAGAGTATGCAATTTGAAATGTTAAAACTATGCTCAGATGTTGAAGTAGGGTCTGTAGATGTGCTCGAAGGTTTCGGATTTTTCGGGTGCCACTCGGCTGTGCCACTGTTGCCACTTTCGAGTTTTCTTAGACCGTTTCCGGCGAAAGGCTCCCAGGGTACATGTATGTAATTCGAAATCTAAAACCATGCTCAAATGTTGCAGTGGAGTCTGTAAATGTGCACGAAGCTGTGTCACCTGTGCCACTCAATATGATTTTTGTGTTGCATATAATACATTTCATCTTTGTATCAAGCATTCATACAAAGTCAAGGAAGCAAATGCGAGGATACACCATAGTGTGCTTTGCATACAAATGACACCATCTAGTTTTCTATTTTTAGCTCCTGTGGTTCCCATTTTGGCATAAATTAAGTACTGATGATTCAGAAAGCCTTCATGTCAAATTTGGTTCAAATCAGCCTCTCGGTTTGGAAAATAGAAATTTTGGGCGGGGCAAAAATTCTTGCCCCTCCAATAACAAAAACAAAAAAAGCTCCTCAAACTTCTCTTGAACAAATCTGAGTCTACACATCAAAAGGAAGCTGCACACCAAATATCAAGTCTCTGCTACTGCTGGTTCATGAGAAGAAGATTTTTTAAGATTTAAGCACACTTTTTGGGCATGGCCCTACAGAGGGGTGAGACAATTTGATTTGAGCAAAATCAAAATGCGATGCCATAACATTATCTCAAATTTCACTTGAATTGATTCAGCGGTTTTGGAGAAGACGCGAACACCATGTTCACGGACGACGGACTGTGAGTGATCACTATAGCTCACCTGACTGAAAGTCAGGCGAGCGAAAATGCCAAAAGAGCTTGGGCGTCTTACAGGAGTGTTCAGGAAAGGATATGGAAGGAACATTTAACAAACAATAATGTAATCATTAGCAAGAATGACGACGTTCAGGCGCATATTCCGAAAATGTGAAACATGAAAAATTTTATAGAAATATTTCAAATTTACAGAACTAAATGTCAAAAACCACCATTGTTCTCTTCCAACATTCTGTTATAGTCTTGAGTCCACCTTAACCATCATTGATTTGTGTCTGGCATCTTCAATGAAAGTGTCAATGTTTGATGAAAAGGATAATGTTCAATGTTTATTAAAGGATTACGAAATAAGACAAGAATTGTGATAATTGGGAATATGTTCTTTTCTGTTCCCTGTATACTATGTTTTTGATAAAAATAATATGAGGTGTACACTGTACTAAAGAGCTGAGGGGTGGGTTAATATGACCTCACAGTTAATGTATGTGGCCCTCACAGTTAATGTATATCAACGAAAGTTACCAAGCTACAGTGAAATTATTCCAAAATGAGTCATCCTATCAAGTTATATTGAAATCCCTTCATAAATATGGCCTGTAGACTGTGCTAAAGGTTTTCAGGTTTCATGTCTTTGCAGCCATCAGTTTCTCAATTGCATCCAAAGGGGACGTTCTCATCTGGACATTATATGAAGTCAACCTACCAAGTTACAATGAAATCCCTTCATAAATATGACCTGTAGACTGTGCTAAAGGTTTTTGGGCTTTGGGCTCTGTCAGCCATCATGGTTGAATGATCGCAACCAAAAGGGGACATTCTCATCTGGGCACCATCTGGAGTGATCCTACGAAGTTACAATGAAATCCCTTCATAAATATGACCTGTAGACTGTGCTCAAGGTTTTCGGCTGTCACAGTTGACCAATCACGACCAAAAGGGGATGTCATCATCTAGGCATTATATGGAGTCAAACTAACAGGTTACAATGAAATCCTTCCATAAATATGACCTACAGAAGTCACAGACTGTCAAGTTAAGCTAAAAAGAGATTTAAAGCACAGATGTCAGTTGAGATGTTCACTGACTTGGGCCAAACAAAAGAATGATGCTTTGCGCCAATTTCGGTACCTTCCTGGTTACCGTGTTACCAGTACTAAAGTATGGAGGACCAGATAGGACTTTTAATTTTTGGATATGTATGCAAATTTTGAGGTTGGGGGTTCAAAATTTGTATTTGGCCCTGGAGATTATGGAGTTTGCACAAGTCTGGGCCACTGGTTCTAGTATAAAAATATACAAGTTTTGTGTGGGCTAAAAATATTGCCCCTCTTAAAATGAAAAGATCACCCCTCAAACTTACTGTGAACAATTTTAATCTATATTTCTAAAGGAAGCTGAATACCAAATATCAACTTATTCCATCCATCGGATCATGAGATTTTTTTTTAAATTTGGAGTAATTTTCACCCTCCCCTCCCTATGTGTGACGGCAGCACACCGATCTCAACAAAATTCAAATGGCTCACCCCAACATCAAGAACATTTCATTCATTCATTTATTGGTGTTTATGGTCACATACTTCTGCTCACGCAGACTTTCAGGTGAGGACCCCTCACCCACCCCACACACACACAGGTCAACTGGGTGAAATTTTGTTTTTTGCATAAAATCATGCAGAATCCTTCGAGAGTTAATTTTAAGACAAAAGAAAAAAACCCAACGAACCCCAGCTTGCATTTTGTCATACTAGACAAGATATCAAAGTTTCCAAATATTATCTAAATGTGCAAAACCTAGCATACAGAAATACGAAATGTATTATTTTTCACTATGTCAAGAAGAATAACTCTAGAACAGAGAACATGAATATGGCCAAATTCAAACTTGACATGTATAGTTATTTGAGAAATATGCGAAATTTTAAAAACATATCTTGATGCATACTCAAGTTATCATCTGGAAAAAGTTATCATCTGGAAAAAGAAGATTAGGACATACAGATGGCAAGTCAAGGAAAATAACTCTAGAATGTAGAATGCGAATACTTGACCTGTATTTTGTCATTCTAGTGAAAATTTGAGTCAAAATTTGAAAGTTTAAAAAAAATATCTGAATACATACTCAAATTATCATTGGGAAACCATAAAATGTAGGAGTTTTCACTTAGTCAAGGGGAATAACTAAAACCTCAAGAATGGAGAACATGAATATGGTCAAATGCGAACTTGATCTGTATCTTGTCCTTCTAGATAACATGTGAAAGTTTGAAATATATAACACAGAATGACACAATTGTGACTGGATTAATCAATATGGCAAGAGAGCCAGTGCGGAAGGATAAAACGAGAGGCTGCAGGCCTCAAGTTTCAACCTTCCATGGAGACACAAGTGCCATATTGATTAACCCATTCACACGTGTGTGCCATTCTGTGTTTATTACATGTCTTCACATCTATAAAAACAATTATTAGGAGGACATACAGCAATTCATTTGATAACTATCAACAAAAAGAAAACATTTTATTGCCAACCAAATTTGTGAGGGGAACCCTCTGTTACTATTTCATCCCCTAAGTTCCAATAAGGCGTGGGAGGAGGGGGAGGGGTCCATAAACAAAGTTTTCACACTTTCAAGGGAAATTACATGCCCTAAAATCTTAAAATCAATCAGAGCTTTCAGTTGTTTGTAATAATAAAAACTGCAAAGTTTCAAATCAATCTGCTAAAGGATTATAAAGTTAAGCGAAAACCAAAAAAACTAAATTATTGCACAATTAAGTGCCATAACTTTGAAATGTGTGGATCATCTGAAAATAGAAACTGGTCTTTATTTTATGATAATAAAAAAAACTCAAATTTCACATCAATCCAAAGGATATTAAACATTTGGAATCCTAAAAATATTATTTTTGCAGTCAAGGGTGATAACTGTGGAATTACAACTGCTAGTAATCTGATTATTGAACTTCACCATTATTTTAAGATCACGAACAACAGAAATTTTAAATCAATCTGACAAAGAAAAAAAGATACCATGGCAAAGCCAAAAATTAATTAAGTTTTTTGTACATGATACACAGCATATTACATAAGTTTCACTGTGATATCTCTTGCCAGTAAAATGCTGATGTGCATTCCATCTCGTTGACCTTGAAGGGTCACCCTTGAATTCTGAATACCATCAGGGTTCTGCACACAGTAGCGGGTGGAGATCAGATATTCCTGGCACTAAAATTCAGGCTCTCAAAAAGAGCCTAAAATTAACCCAGCGACTCTATTTGAACAAACTTGAATCTGAACCCCCTATAGATGTTGTATACCAAACATAAAAGGATTCTGACTGGTGGATCTGAAGAAGATTTTTAAGAAATTTCTTCATATTTCACCAAGTTAAAATTTGGGCTCCCGTGGGGAGCCCAATTATTAACCCAGGGACTTGATTTGAACAAACTTGAATCTGCAGATGTTGTATACCAAACATGAAAAAATTCTGACTAGTGGATCTGAAGAAGATTTTTAAAGAAATTTCCTCAAATTGCACCAAGTTAAACTTTGGGCTCCAGTGGAGAGCCCAAATACTACTTCAGGGACCCTATTTGAACAAACTTGAATTTGACCCCCCTAGATGTGTTGCATACCAAATATCAAAAGATTTCAACTGGTGGATCTGAAGAAGATCCCAAATATTAACGTATATATTTTTTATACTTACCAATGACCCAGACATAGCTGGTGCTAATTCTCAAAAATCTAGGACCAAACACAAATTTTCCCCCCCAATCCCCAAAATTTGCATCTAAAACCGAAAAAATCATGTCCCAAATGGTCCTCCATACTTTTCCTCCACTGCGCATGCGCATGCGCAGTGTCAAGGAGGTCTCGAAATTGGCACCAATTATCATTCTTACAAGCAGTGCCTGGTAAGCGTTATGTACTCAGCAGGGAGGTATGAGTTCCCAACTCCTGGGAGGGCCATACCCGTCTGGGTCATTGGTAAATATAAAAAATATATAAATTACTATAAATTTTTTAACATTTTTATACTGTACCAATGACCCAGACATAGCTGAATAGTAAAAAGGCTGGAGGGCCTAGGACATAGAGGAAAATCCAATAAGCTCAACTATTTAATATAGAGTGAACCCCTCAAGGAGAAAAGGAGTATTAGGCTTTACATGTATCTTTCTTATTTATGATAAATTAGAAAGACACAACACCCTCCATAATTGAGCATAATAACATTCATGTTCTCTATTAACATCCAGTATAACCCTTTATACTAATTATTTTTAAAGTAAGCCAATAAATAAAGTTAGTCCAGAGAATTGAGACTCTTTATACTCTTTGAAAGTGTCCGAGGATTGTATATTAACGCCTGTTTGACACGTGACATATACAAATGCTTCACACCGAGCTACACTTTAAAAATATGACATGAATGAATTTTAAACATTAACTTTACACTTTAAAACCATCCTGGTAACGACTCAGAATTACTGACTCCCTTGCTTTTCACTATAAAGCAGGTGACCTAAGGGAACACCCTCCCCCCCCCCCCCCCCCCTTTCCCCTTGCCCTGGGTCAAATAGCCCAGAGCGAAGAGGGCAGCAGGACAGAGTCACTGCCGGAACAGAAAGCCTGCATAACTATAGTTGCAACTGTTTAGTGGACGACATTCTGAGCAACAGATAACAGACCTAAACAATGCAGGTCTCCAGAAATGGACTCAATATTTCTGAGATAAAAATTCGTGAATGTGGATGGCTGAGACCAATATGCAGCCTTCATTAAATCTGTAATGGCAACACTATTTGCGTAAGCCCAAGATGTAGAAAGAGCTCTTACTTCATGAGCCGAAATCTTAAGCACAGACTGCTGAGTTGAAGATAGATTATCATAAGCAGTACGGATAGTTAATTGAATCCATCTAGCAACAGAATGGACCGTAATGTCCTTTCTATTAGGCATCAGAGACAAAAAGAAGCGTTTTCGTCCCTTTCTGATAAACTGAGATCTTCGTTTATAAATACGTAAAGCTCTAACCGGACAGAGTAAAGGCCTATGCCCGTCTGAAGACGGAAGGGCCTTAATAACAATAGGTTCCAGATATTTATTAGGAGCCTGATTCTTAGCCAAAAATCCAACATTAGTAGTAAAGGTAATAGTGTTCCCGACACTACGATAGTGAGAATCGTCCACAGATAGTGCATGAAGCTCACTGACTCTTCTAGCAGAAGAGAAAGCTAAGGGAAATGCTGTCTTATAAGACAAGAATTTGAAATCTACTATCTCAAAAGGCTCAAATGGCTTTTCTTTTAGTTTAAGAAGAACCCAAGCTAAATTCCATTTAGGAATTAATCTAAGGGTTCTAGGTCTATTTATCGAGAAGTTTCTAACTAATTTAGATAAAGAGACATTAGATCCAATTTGTAAACTATCATGGTGTGCATAGGTATCAGATAACATAGACCTATAACCTTTAATAGTAACAGGCTGCAGTTTGATCTCGTCAAACAAGTATACTAGAAAGTTTGCAATGTCTGGAATGGAGGGATCAAAAATATCAACAGAATGCTCCCTACACCAACGACAAAAGACCTTCCACTTAGCCACATAGTTTAGCGAAGAGGAGGTCCTCCTACAGTTAGAAATCGCGTCCACTGCTTGTCCTGTAAAATGCTTGCCGTGCAAGAAGGACCGCACAACGGAAGTACGTGAAGGTTGAGACCTTGCGGGTTGTGATGTAGTTGACGCGATTTCCCCTGCGAAAGAAGATCCTCTCGTGGAAGAAGTTTTCGTGGTAAGTCCCACAGCAGACACCTGAGTAGATTTATCCATGGTCTCTGTGGAGACAGAGATGCTACCAACAGAATTTTGCATTGAGATTGTTTTATCTTTAGCAATATCTGCTGAATCAACGGCGCTGAAGGAAACGCATATCCTATCATTCCGTCCCACGAGATCGATAGAGCATCTACTGCATATGCTCGGGGATCTGGACATGGAGACACATACGTCTGCAACTGATTGTTGAGTTGTGTTGCAAATAAGTCTATCATTGGCCGCTCCCATTGGTAGCAAATCTGATTGAATACCTGTTTGTTGAGAGTCCACTCTGACGGCAACAAGCAACCCTTCCGTGAAAGGGAATCAGCTAATACATTCAGACCACCCGGAATATGAAGGACCGAAAGTAGAACTTGGTGTTCTAGAACAAACAGAGGGATTCTTTCCGTTAAATTGAATAACGGAATGGAATGAGTGCCTCCCTGGTTCCAAATATAGGCTACTACTGTCGTATTGTCGGACAGGATTTGGACATGTGCTTTCTGAATAATGTTCATCCAATGACGTAGTGCAAGCCAAATTGACATCATTTCCTTGATGTTTATGTGCTTGCCTAGAAACTGCGGATCCCAAAGACCCTGGCACTTCGAATCCGTTGGGATCAATGTTGCACCCCAACCTGTTTGACTGGCATCCGTCATAATCGTAAAACTCGGATCCGGCAACTGCAGTGGGACTCCGTGAGTCAACCACTGAATGTTTGCCCAAGTCTGAATCTCTTATTTCACTTGATTTGACAAGAGAACGTCTATATCGAGCGAATGAATCTTTACACTCCAATTCTGAGTCAAGAAAATTTGGAGAGGACGAGTGCGTAACCGCCCCATCGGAAGGAGATCTGCAGCGGCTCCACACAGACCTATCAGTCTCATGAACTCTCTCGCTGTGACTTTGTCTGAGTGAAGACAATAGCGAGCGTAACAACTGATTAATTTCGCTCTGGTTAACGGCAGACGAACGAGATTGTTGTGCGTCTCGAAGCTCATTCCCAGATGAGTGAATGACTTGGACGGCACCAGACCCGACTTCTCCTCATTTATTATAAAATCGAGACGTCGGAGTAATAGAAGCAGATTCTGCACATCGTTCTGAAGCGTTAACTCACTGCCGTACCTCTGAAGAATGTCGTCCAGGTAGGCCGACGTTACCGCAGACGAATGAGCTTGGAAATATATCATTACCGAGTTCATTATTCGAGTGAAAGCCCAGGGCGCTAGGTTCAAACCAAAGCACATCACTCGGAACTGATATACAACTCCTAGGACTGCGAAGCGTAGATACTTTCTGAATGTCGGATGTACCATGACGTGAAAGTACGCATCCTTGAGATCTATGCTTGGAGCATAGTCGTTCACCCAAATACTCACTCTGACTGATCGAATTGTCTCCATATAGAACTTCGGAGCGACGATCAGCTTGTTTATCCAGCTCAGATCTATGTCTGGACGGAACATGTCGTCTGGTTTCGGAACCAGAAACAGATGGCTGTAGAAACCCGGTGATTCCTGGTCTTCTACGACCTCTACCGCGTTCTTCTTCAGAAGAGACTGTACTTCTGATAAAAGAGCGTCTCTTTTCTGCGGATTTGACGGAAGCCGAGTCCATTTTGGACTTCAAGTTAATGGAGGCTTTCGTTTGAAGGATATTCTTAGTCCTTCCGAAATTACCCCTCGAACCCAGGGGTCGTCCGTAATTGACGCCCACTCGTGTATAAAACTCGATAATCTTCCGCCTACCTGAACACGATAGAGGTTCAAACCATCACCTCCTGGACCTGCGAGGCTTGCGGAAGGAGAAACTACGTCCTCCATGACTCGCACCTCGCCCCGTCGACCTAGGGACGTCTGACCGGTAATCTCGGCCAGAAGAATGTCCCCCACAAGAGTCGCTGCCTTGACGGTCTCTAGAATAAGACCTAGAGGACACATAGGAACCTCTATAGGAACTTCTCTTGGGCGTACCTGTCCCAGAAGTGCCTGTCTTACTCTTTTCTGCTGTATCCGGCTTTTTGGAAGCGGATTTGAAAAGCAGAGAATCCGAAGCTTTCTTAGTTATCTTATCATAGATTGCTGAAAGCTTGCCGTCGAAGAGAAGCTCTCCAGAGACCGAAGCGACTCTGAGACAGTTCTTCACCTTACCATACACACGCGTGGATGTAGCTAGGGCTGCGTCACGTCTAACCAACTCCAGGTTTGCCACTGAAAGGGCGGAGTTATACGTGGAATAAGCTACTGCCCTTGAAAGAAGTCTTAATGAGGATTGTATATCCTGAAATTCTTTCCCTTGAAGATGTAATGATAACACCTTAGTAAGGTGATCTGCATATGATAAGGCGTCTAAGTTAACTCTGTTAGACATTATTGTCGTTTCCAACGTTGTGGTTGGAATTGACATAGACGACGGTATAGACAATTCCAAGTCTTCAGCCTCGTCGTCTAGACGCAGAGGAACTCTCGGTATGCCCTGTCCTGCCGTTTCGAATTTATTCCTTGAATTGATGAAAGGCAGATTTAGGGCATTTGCGGATAAGAAACCAGACTTGCCCGTTTTGGTAGCAAGCTTATAAATAGCGTCGTTCAATAATTCAAATGTTCTTGTGACCTTATTGGACTGTGTCGGAAACTCAGGGATGATGTCCCTGAACCGATCAAAAAATTCTGTGTCCAATGATGCTATCAGTCTCTTATCCGGCATCGCAGCATTCTGGTCCGACGGAACAACCTCTGGAAGGTAATGCTGGATAAAATCTACAGCAGCTTTATGTTGTTCCGAAAGGGAAAGCTCCAAATCCCTTTCGCCATCCTGTCGGACCCTATGAAGTTCTCGGTCGTCCGTACCCGATGCTTCGGCGGAGCATACCGACCCAGCGTCGTCGGATAATTCCTGATCCGACAGAGATTCTGTCGTTTGCTGGGATGCTGCGATAAATTGTGCTATTTGGGATAGCACGTCCGTCACTGAGGCCTGTGGAGTAGCGGTCTTACGTTGCTTTGCCGCTGGAAGCTCCGTGTACGTTGACTCCTGCATACTTCTTTTATGCGAACATCCGGAGTCTACAGGCCTCGTGTCCCTGGCTACCGGATGGCGTGACCTGGTTGCCGTGGAATCCCTGATCGGCGAAGATGGCTGGATATCCGTGGTCACGTAGCCAAGGTGCGGTCGTGTGCGCTGCCGTGAGGATGAGGAAGCCTTATCGACAGTCTCTCCGGACTGTCTATATAACGGAGCGTCCCGAGTGGCGGACGTATGCTCCAAATGCGAAACGTTTTGTACCACAACATCTGGTCCCAGATGTTGTTGTACGAGAGAGGGACCTCTCTCGCTCGCAGCCCGGATGGACCTGGACGAGCTAGGAACCGGACTAATAGGCTTCCTCCGTTCTCTCCTCTGATCCGTCGTCACTGGGTGTGCACTTTGTCTTATTATAGTGCTCGCATCACCCAAATCTCCTTCCTGGATGGCAACGGACGAACCCGGCTGCCGAGCCATTCGATGAATGGTCGCTACACCGGGCGAGCTAGCGGATGCCAATGCCGTCGATCCTACTAGGGACCTCTTAGGCAACTGACGTATTTCTATGAGCACTTTTGCCGCTAGCTCTTCATTTAACTGTGACGACGGAGGCAAACTTTTGGAAGACATCACGGAAACATCACCCTGTTCTTGTTCCTCCGAAATAGAGATTGATAAACTAGAGTGACCCTGCGGAGAAAGGACCGGCATGGCCTTTTCCCCGCTAACAACATACCGTGACACACGTTTCCAATGTTTGTCATCCCAACTGACACATACTGAACAGGAGTTAGTGCAAGTACATGGACTACAATTAATACAATGATTATGAAAGTCAGAGGAAGATTTCCTCTTATTACAATTTGAACAATATCCTTTCATTGTGAAAAGAACACAAAAAGTCCTAGTACTCGCACCAACCCCTGAAAACAAAGATACATAATAACACGATCCATTAACATAGAAAAAATAATTGAAATCAAAAAAATGTTTTTAAAAAATATTTTTTCAGAAAAGCCCAAGTTTCTGAAAGTAACGTTGAGCCCCAATGGATCCCAAAAAGCCTAAGTGTGGACAAAATTTTTTAAAATATTACAAAAAAAATTAATGCAACACTTACGTATAATAATAATGTATCTTGTTATGATTAAGCTAATAAGAAACATGACTCCAGGCACTGATAACCATGGCCCGAAATCAGTTACCAATAACACACTATCTGATGCAAAACAGAGACTTCCAGGGAAGAAACTGCAGAACATCAGATGGTAGATGCAGAACACTATGCCTAAACACTCATGGGTGAGGACGTAAACATGGGGAAAAGAACGGAATTCATTCTGTTACCCAGCTAAAACTCCCAAGAAATTTTAGTAATAATATTACAGAAAATATGCCAAAAGCATGGGAGAATAGCAAAGGGGGACTTAAAGGAAAGGGAGAGAGGAAACACTGAACAATCAGTGTAACTTTATCGCAAGAATGACAACAATAGGCTCATGCCTCGAAATTAGGCAACATAACATAATTTCGTAAAAAAAAAATTTAAGTTACAGCCCTGATTATTTCCTGCCACTCATTTTTCCTCTCCTCCTTTTATTTCCTCTTTAGATCCACCATTTCTCTAATATTTATGTGTCTGGCATCATTTAAACTGAGATTTACAAGCACAAATATCAGTCAGATGTGAACTGATGAAGGGCCAAACAAAGAATGATAATTGGCGCCAATTTCGAGACCTCCTTGACACTGCACATGTGCAGTGGAGAAAAAGTATGGAGGACCATTTAGGACATGATTTTTTCGGTGTTAGATGCAAATTTTGGGGATTGGGGGGCAAAATTTGTGTTTGGCCCTAGATTTTTGAGAATTAGCACCAGCTATGTCTGGGTCATTGGTACAGTATAAATATATTGTATATCAAATATGAAAAGATTCTGACTGGTGGATCTGAAGAAGATTTTTTTTTAATTTTGGAAAGAAATTTACGGGGGCTATCAGAGTTATGTCCCCTGTGGTGCCCCCTTGTAGGTGTGGCCACTTTATTTGAAGAAATTGAATTGACATATGACAAGGAACATGCACAACAAATTTTGTTGAATTTGATCCAGTAGTTTGCTAGAAGTCGATAAAGTAAAGTTAATGCCGGACGACGGGAGGACAACGGATGGAAAGTGATTAGTAAAGCTCCCCTTGAACTTTGCTCAGGTGCGATAAAAAAGCCTCACTCCACATCATTAAATTGAGAAAAAATTGCCTGAGAAACCAGGAGAACATAATTTTTGGGAAGAGCCTAATACTGGGTTTTATTTGATTAGCAATTTTTCTTGACCATTAACTTAACAGAAGTGCTCATCAAAACCAGCAAGTGGTATCTGCAAAATTCTACCTCCAAATATTATTTTTTTCTTAAAAAAAAAAACAAAAAAAACAAAGCTTATGACCCCACTGCTGGACTGGAACAAACTTGTTCCACCTAGCCTTCATAAGCTATGTTTTTGAGAGTAAAAATGAAAATTTAAACTCAATGCATGCTGCAGGCGGATATTCCTGCCCAGGAACGAAATATCTTGCCACTGAAATAATAGCTGGGCACCTTTTAACAAATTTTTCTCCTGCAAATTGAATGTACTTATTCACCAATGGATTCTTTAGTTAAGTTTTGAGAAATTTTTCAAAAAATCTAGTCATGGCTGCTTCACAGAAGCCATGATAAGATTTAATGAAAAATATTTTGAGAATATTCAGCAGGTTAACGCTTTAGTTATATCAAGAAATTTCAAGTGTCACATTTATTTGTGATGGATGAGGGGTTAGCGCAATACTCAGTTCATTAGCAGTGATATTAGGCCACACTAAGTAGATCTTGTTTCTTAGGCCATTTTTTTGGTAAAATTATTTGTGGGTGGACTGGTTTTTTATTTTATTATTTTTTTTTCTGTAATTATTTCTTTGCCATTGAAAGTTCATATTCTTGGTTTGTTTTATGTTTTAGGCCTCCTAATCTACAGAATTGCATGAGTGGTGGTTTATTTCATATTGCACTCAAGCAGGGTTTTGCATCAGGCAAAGGAAATTTTAGAATTGAACACGGCACAAAGGCCATTTTGTTGCATCTAAGATGGCGATTCCTCATGTTTAAAAGTGAACAATTTTAAGAGAATAATTATGTCCAATCTTTGGGGAAACTCCCAAAGCTATTGCCATTTCTTCGCAACAATCAGCATGAAACATCTGAATTGGCAAATGGCAGAAAATAGAAATAGTTTCCAAATGACACTCGACAATCTTAAGTTGCAGAATGTTAATCCAGAAACAATGCTCCTAAAATGTGTCAACTTTGTTGGGAGAATGACTGCATCTTGACTAGAATTTTACGGAGTCATGTCATTTGTTTTTTCGACTGGATTTTATGCTTTTTGAATCTGTAAATGATCGGCGGGGGGAATGGGTCCAGTTGATGGACCCTGAGCCATGGTAGCGGAAACCTCGACTTCAGGGAAAAAATTATCAATTTTGTTAACTTTGGTAAAATATCAGATACAAACCATTTAATTTTGATTTTTTTTTAAGTTTGCATTGGTTATAAAAAGAGAGCATGTGGCAGATAAAAAGACCATGTGGGAGAGCCTGAGAAACAGACTTTTTTAGGCCTTATCTACATTACCTATGAGCAGTGTAATAGCTTTTACAACAGATAATTTTATATTCTTGGAATCCTTCTTGACAGTATCTTCCAATTCATTATATTTTCCATCAGTCAGCTCTTTCATAATCTAAAATGAAAGAAAAGAAGAGATATATAAAATAACTATTATCATTTATTATATTTAATTTGTGGAGATTCTTCTGCCGTTTTGGGGAAAGTGTCAGGGCCCCATACAATTGGGAAATTCTCATCATGAAGTGCTCAAATTGGGAATTTGTTTTGGAGAAGAAACACACAAAGAATAAGAAATATTACCTTCACAATGAACTGAGAACACTGCCAGCCCACATTCTTTAGCTTTGCAGGTGTGTCTAGGCAAGTCATGGCTGCCAAAATTGGCAGTCAAGACATGCCTAGAAACAACTGACAAGGTTCTTAGATTGTAACTTACATCTAATAACTGCCAGCTGGAGCACCTGTTTTGTTTCAGTACAATAGGAGCAAAATCAGAATTAGTCTTTTAACTGGTAAAGTGCTGAGTTTTTTCTGACAACAAATCAAAGCTCATCATATACTGCTCTATTACATTTAATTGGATAGTGCCTTATAGGCACTATCCAATTAAATGTCAGAGAGCAAGGTATTGTATAAAAAATCTGATTCATATCAGGGACAATAAGGGCTTCCTCAGGCAGAATGTAGCTACAGACAGTTATTGCCTGTCACTTTTAGTAATTCCAGCACTCTACCAGTTAAGAGTTAAGAAAAACCTGTTGTTTACCCTTGAATTCAGACACTTTTTATGCTCGGTAGGTTTCTAAATATTGGTTCTCGGAGAGCTTATGACCACTCAGCTCAGGATACAAATTAAAAGTTTTGTTTAAAAGGGGAATGAGATTGATAACTTTTGGTTTAAAAGAGAAAAATCATGGCCTAATACCATGGGGAAAGAGGGCCCAAATTCTGCCCCTGTAGACACCAGAAAGAATCCTTGGTCTGTATTTATTCACTAAACTTCTACCATGTTTGTACACCTGAGAGACTGATATCCAGTGCTTTTAAGAACTTATCTTGGACATTTTCAAACACTCTCCAAGAAATTCACCTGAATTCCACTGGTCGAATGCTGAAAGCCACCATAATGGTTCTATTGAAAATGATTGTGGGCAACTTTAATGACTTGACACAGTAAGCATAAGCTTGTTGTTTGCTCAGAAACAGACAAAACTGTTTATAGAAATTGTTTTATTAAGGACCCAAAAAGTAGATTTTCTGTTTGTCAGAACATTTTATGAAAAATTGCATGTGAGCGAGTGGTTTTTTTATTTTATTTTTTATTTCTGTAATTATTTCTTTGCCGTCAAAAGTTCATGTTCTTAGTTTGTTTTTATGTTTTAGGCCTTATTATCTGCAGATTTTTATTTTTTAAGTTTGTATTAGTTATAAAAATATCACTTTTTGTTTGGGTTTCCAATATTGGGCATCACTAAACTCAAATGTAAGTGTCAATGACACTGTAGCTCAACTTGTGTAAGACATCTACATGTATAGTATGTGACACAGCAATGACACACATCTGGGTAATGACCTGATAACAAAGGTACATATAAAGTATTTTAACGGTCTGTTCATAAATGCTGACTGTAGCCTGTAACAAATGTATAGGTAAAGAATTGTAAAGGTGAGCGACAGTTAGATGCTAACCTCGAAAAGAAATCTGAGTCCCAGAGAGGGTGTGACTGAACCCAAAAATATTTGTTCTCATAGCACAGTGATAACAAAGGCACCCAAAAGCACTCATTCCTGTCCCAAGTTCATAACAAAGGTACCCAAAAAGTTTTGTGAAGATCGGTTCATAAATACAGCCTCTAGCCAGAGCCATATTGACATGGGGCACTTACTGTGCACAAGATGCACTGATTAAATCAAAGTTCATCTAATTTCCGCACAAGAAAAGAACCTGTTTTATATGTGGTGTATTCGATGTTACTAAACAGTCATACAAAAATTTATTCAAATCAGAACTTTCATACAGAAGTTCTGTACAAAAAACTGCTGGTGGCCAACCTGAATTTCAGACCGCACCCAAAAGTTAAAAAATTTATAGAAATTTATATATTTTTTATACTTACCAATGACCCAGACTTAGCTGGTGCTAACTCTAAAAAATCCAGGGCCAAACACAAATTTTGCCCCCCCAATCCCCAAAATTTGCATCTAAAACCAAAAGAAATCATGTCCTATAGGACCTCCATACTTTGCCCTTACTGCGCATGCGCAGTGTCAAGGACGTTCCGAAATTGGCGCCAATTATCATTCTCTGTTTGGCCCTTCATCAGTCAACATCTCACTGATCTTTGTGCTTGTAAATCTCAGTTTAAAGGATGCCAGACACGTAATTATTGGAGAAATGGTGATTCTAAGGAGGATATAGAAGGAGGAGAGGAAAAAGGAGTGACAAAAAATAATCAGGGCTGTACTTAAAATTTTTTATGAAATTATGTTAAGTTGCCTATTTTCGAGGCATGGGCCTCTTGTTGTCATTCTTGCTAAAAAGTTGCACTGCTTATTCAGTGTTTCCTCTCCCCTGGTCTTCTAAGTCCCCCCTTGCAATTCTCCCATGCTTTTGGCATATTTTTGAGAAAGATCATTTCTAAATTCTCTTGGGAGAGTTGCTTGGTTACAGAATGTTTTCTGTTATTTTCCCCATAGTTACGTTTTCACCCATGGGTGTATAAACGTTGTGTTCTGCATCTTCCATCTGATGTTCTGCAGATTCTCCCCTGTCTTGCATCAGATAGAGTGTAATTTTGATGACTGATTTCGGGCCAGTTTTGTCAGTGCCTGGAGTCATGTTTTCTGGTGTTTTTACACTTTTCATTTACATTGGCAACAGTCTCTTTTGAGGGGGGCTGTTTGCCTTTGGAGTAGTTTATCTCACTATAAGATACATTTTTATTATCCGTAAGTGTTGCATTAATTATTTAATATAAATTTAAAATTTTTGACCACACTTAGCCATCGGATCCATTGTGGCTCAACGTTACTTTTCAGAAACTTGGGCTTCTCTGAAAAAATATTTTTCAAAAATTTTGATTTTCAATTGTTTTTTCATTATTAATGGATCATGTTATTATGTATCTTTGTGTCAGGGGTTTGTGCGAGTAACTAGACTTGTTGACTTTTCACAATGAAAGGATATTGTTCAAATTGTAATAGGAAGAAATCTTCCTCTGACTTTCATGATCATTGCATTAATTGTAGTCAGTGTTCTCGCACTAATCCCTGTTCTATATGTCAATATTGGGATGACAAACATTGGAAACGTGTGTCACGATATGTTGTTAGTGGAGAAAGGTGCCTGGTCAGCGCTATGTACTCAGCGGGGAGGTAAGAGTTCCCAACTCCTGGGAGGGTCATCCCCATCTGGGTCATTGGTAAGTATAAAAAATATATAAATTACTATAAATTTTTTAACATTTTTATACTGTACCAATGACCCAGACTTAGCTGAATAGTAAAAAGGCTGGAGGGCCTAGGACATAGAGGAAAATCCAATAAGCTCAACTATATAATATAGAGGCAACCCCTCAAGGAGAAAAGGAGTATTAGGCTTTACATGTATCTTTCTTATTTTATGTTAAATTAGAAAGATACAATACCCTTCATAATTGAGCACAATAACATTCATGTTCTCTATTAACATCCAGTATAACCCTTTATACTAATTATTTTTAAAGTTAGCCAATAAATAAAGTTAGTC
Organism: Pictodentalium vernedei; assembly: GCA_031216915.1. Taxonomy (NCBI): domain Eukaryota; kingdom Metazoa; phylum Mollusca; class Scaphopoda; order Dentaliida; family Dentaliidae; genus Pictodentalium; species Pictodentalium vernedei. Next base: position 230,607,022 of record CM062293.1, read on the forward strand.
CAGAGAATTGAGACTCTTTATATTCTTTAAAAGTGTCCGAGGATTGTATATTAACGCCCATTTGACACTATACATATACAAATGCTTCACACCGAGCTACACTTTAAAAATATGACATGAATGAATTTTAACATTAATATTACACTTTAAAACCATCTCGGAAACGACTCAGAAATACTGACTTCGGAGGAGGCATTCCCTTGCTTTTCACTATAAATCAGGTGACCTAAGGGAACACCCTCCCCCCCCCCCTTCCCCTTGCCCTGGGTCAAATAGCCCAGAGCGAAGAGGGCAGCCGGACGGAGTCACTGCCGGAACAGAAAGCCTGCATAACTATAGTTGTAACAGTTTAGTGGACAACATTCTGAGCAACAGATAACGGACCTAAACAATGCAGGTCTCCAGAAATGGACTCAATATTTCTGAGATAAAAATTCGTGAATGTGGATGGCTGAGACCAATAAGCAGCCTTCATTAAATCTGTAATAGCAATACTATTAGCGTAAGCCCAAGAAGTAGCAAGAGCTCTTACTTCATGAGCCGAAATCTCAAGCACAGACTGCTGAGAAGAAGATAAATTCTCATAAGCAGTACGGATAGTTAATTGAATCCATCTAGCAATAGAATGGACCGAAATGTCCTTTCTATTAGGCATCAGAGACAGAAAGAAACGTTTTCGTCCCTTTCTGATAAACTGAGATCTCTGTTTATAGATACGTAACGCTCTAACAGGACAGAGTAAAGGCCTACGCCCATCTGAAGACGGAAGAGCCTTAATAACAATAGGTTCGGGATATTTATTAGGAGCCTGATTCTTAGCTAAAAAACCCACATTAGTAGTGAAGGTGATAGTGTTCCCGACACTACGATAGTAAGAATCATCCACCGACAGTGCATGAAGCTCACTGACTCTTCTAGCAGAAGAGAAAGCTAAGAGAAAAGCTGTCTTATAAGATAAGAATTTGAAATCTACTGTCCCAAGAGGTTCAAATGGCTTTTCCTTCAGTTTAAGAAGAACCCAAGCTAAATTCCATTTAGGAATTAACCTAAGAGTTCTGGGTCTATTTATCGAGAAGTTTCTTACCAACTTAGATAAAGAGACATTAGATCCAATTTGTAAACTATCATGATGTGCATAGGTATCAGATAACATAGACCTACAACCCTTAATAGTAACAGGCTGCAGTTTGATTTCGTCAAACAAGTATACTAGAAAGTTTGCAATGTATGGTATAGAGGGATCAAAAATATCCACAGAATGATCCCTACACCAACGACGAAAAACCTTCCACTTAGCCGCATAGTTTAGCGAAGAGGAGGTCCTCCTACAGTTAGAAATCGCGTCCACTGCTCGTCCTGTAAAGTGCTTGCCATGCAAGAAGGACCGCACAACGGAAAAACGTGAAGGTTGAGACCTTGCGGGTTGTGATGTAGTTGACGCAATTTCCCCTGCGAAAGAAGATCCTCCCGTGGAGGAAGCTTTCGCGGTAGGTCCCACAACAGACACCTGAGTAGATTTATCCACGGTCTCTGTGGAGACAGAGATGCTACCAACAGAATCTTGCATTGAGATTGTTTTATCTTTAGCAATACTTGCTGAATTAACGGCGCTGGAGGATACGCATATCCTATCATTCCGTCCCAAGGGATCGACAGAGCGTCTACTGCAAATGCTCTTGGATCCGGACACGGAGACACATACGTCTGCAACTGATTGTTGAGATGTGTCGCAAATAAGTCTATCATTGGCCGTTCCCATTGGTAGCAAATCTGATTGAATACTTGTTTGTTGAGAGTCCACTCTGACGGCAACAAGCGACCCTTTCGTGAAAGGGAGTCTGCTAGTACATTCAGACGACCCGGTATATGACGGACCGAAAGAAGAACCTGATATTCTAGAGCAAACAGAAGGATTCTTTCCGTTAGATTGAACAACGGAACTGAATGAGTGCCTCCCTGATTCCGTATATACACCACTACTGTCGTATTGTCGGACAGGATTTGGACATGAGCATTGTGAATAATGTCCATCCAATGACGTAACGCAAGCCAAATTGACATCATTTCCTTGATGTTTATGTGCTTGCCCAGGAATTGCGGATCCCAAAGACCCTGGCATCTCGAATCCATTGGGATCAATGATGCACCCCAACCTGTTTGACTGGCATCCGTAATAATGGTAAAACTCGGATCCGGCAACTGCAGCGGAACTCCCTGAGTTAACCACTGAATGTTTGCCCAAGTCTGAATCTCTCGTTTCACTTGATCTGACAAGAGAACGTCTATGTCGAGCGAATGAATTTTCACTCTCCAATTCTGAGTCAAGAAAATTTGGAGAGGACGCGTGCGTAACCGCCCCATCGGAATGAGATCCGCAGCGGCTCCGCACAGACCTATCAGTCTCATAAATTCTCTCGCTGTGACTTTGTCTGCGTGCAGACAATAGCGAGTGTAACAACTGACTAATTTCGCTCTGGTTAACGGCAGACGAACGAGATTGTTGTGCGTCTCGAAGCTCATTCCCAGATGTGTGAATGACTTGGACGGCACCAGATCCGACTTCACCTCGTTTATTATAAAACCGAGATGTCGGAGCAATAGAAGTAGATTCTGCACATCGTTCTGAAGCGTTAACTCGTTGCCGTACCTCTGAAGAATGTCGTCCAGGTAGGCTGACGTTACCGCAGACGAATGAGCTTGGAAATACATCATTACCGAGTTCATTACCCGAGTGAAAGCCCAGGGTGCTAGATTCAATCCGAAGCACATCGCCCGGAATTGATACACCACTCCTAGGACTGAAAAGCGTAGATACTTTTTGAATGTCGGATGTGCCGTGACGTGAAAGTACGCATCCTTGAGATCTATGCTCGTTGCATAATCGTTCACCCGAATACTCGCTCTGACCGACCGAATCGTCTCCATATAAAACTTTGGAGCGACGATCAGCTTGTTTATCCAGCTCAAATCTATGACTGGACGGAACGAGCCGTCTGGTTTCGGAACCAGAAACAGATGGCTGTAGAATCCCGGAGTCTCCTGGTTTTCTACGACCTCTACCGCGTTCTTCATTAAAAGAGACTGCACCTCTGATAATAGAGCGTCTCTTTTCTGCGGATTTGACGGAAGTTGAGTCCATTTTGGACTTCGAGTTAATGGAGGCTTTCGTTTGAAGGATATCTTTAGACCTTCCGAAATCACCCCTCTCACCCAAGGGTCGTCCGTAATCGACGCCCACTCTTGTGAAAAACTCGACAACCTTCCACCAACCGGTACGCGATAGAGGTTGAAACCATCACCTCCTGGACCTGCGAGGCCTGCGGTAGGAGAAACCACGTCCTCCACGACCCGCACCTCGTCCCGTCGACCTCGGGGCGTCTGACCGGTTGTCCCGGCCTGAAGGACGTCCCGAACGTGAGTCGCTACCTTGACGGTCTCTTGAATAAGACCAAGAGGACGCACCGGAACCTCTATAGGAACCTCTCTTGGGCGCATTAGACCCAGAAGTGCCTGTCTTACTCTTATCTGCCGTGTCCGACTTCTTAGAAGCAGATTTGAACAGCAGAGAATCCGAAGCTTTCTTTGTAATTTTATCGTAAATCGCAGAAAGCTTGCCGTCAGAGAGAAGTTCTCCGGAGACCGAAGCGACTCTGAGAGAGTTCTTCACCTTAGTATCCACGAGTGTGGATGTAGCTAGGGCTGCGTCACGTCTAACCAACTCCAGGTTTGCCACTGAAAGGGCGGAGTTACACGTGGAATAAGCTACTGCCCTTGAAAGAAGTCTTAAAGAGGATTGTATATCCTGAAATTCTTTCCCTTGAAGGCGCAGTGATAACGCCTTAGTAAGGTGATCTGCGTAAGATAAGGCATCTAAACTGGCTCTGTTAGACGAAATAGTTGTTTCCAACACCGCGGTTGGAATAGATGCCGACGACGGTAATGATAGTTCTAAGTCTTCCGCCTCGTCGTCCATACGCAGAGGAACTCTCGGGATACCCTGTCCTGCCGTGTCTAATTTATTCCTTGCATTAATGAAAGGCAGGTTGAGAGTATTGGCGGACAAGAAACCTGCTTTTCCCGTTTTGGAAGCAAGTTTGAATATAGCGTCGTTCAATAATTCAAATGTTCTTGCAACATTATTGGACTGAGACGGAAACTCGGGAGCGATGACCCTGAACCGCTCAAAGAAATCAGAGTCCAATGACGCTATAATTCTCTTGTCCGGAACAGCAGCAGACTGGCCCGACGGAACAACTTGAGGGAGAAAGTGCCGGATGAAGTCCACGGCAGCTTTATGTTGTTCCGAAAGGGATAGCTCCAAGTCATCCGTATCCCTTTCACCATCCGGTCGGACCTCATGATGCTCCCGGTCGTCTGCCCCCGATGCTTCGGCGGAGCGTACCGACCCAGCGCCGTCGGATAATTCCCGATCCGACACCGTTTCTGTCGGTTGCTGGGATGCTGCGATAAGTTGTGCTATCTGCACAAGTACGTCCGACATCGAGGCCTGCGGAGGCGCAGTCTTTCGCTGCTTCGCCGAGGACAGCTCTGCATCTGATGACTCCCGCATACTCTTCCTATGCGAACGTCCGGAGTCCATCAGCCTCATGTCCCTGGCTACCGGATGGTGTGACCTGGTCGCCGAAGAATCCCTGATCGGCAAAGCTGGTAAAATATCGGCGGTCACGTAGCCAAGGTGCGGTCGTGTGCGCTGACGAGAGGAAGAAGCCTGAGCAGTCTCCGCGGACTGCCTATACAACGGAGCGTCCCGAGCGACGGACGTGTGCTCCGCTTGCGACACATTTTGTACCACAACATCTGGTCCCAGATGTTGTTGTACGAGAGAGGGGCCTCTCTCGCTCGCGGCCCGGCTGGACCTGGACGAGCTAGGAACCGGACTCAAAGGCTTCCTCCGATCTCGCCTACTATCCGCCGTCACTGGGTGTGCACGTTGAATGTTTATAGTGCTCGCATCACCCAACATTTCCTCCTGGACCGCATCGGACGAACCCGGCTGCCAAACCATTCGGTGAATGGATGCTACACCGGGCGAGCTAGCGGACGACATTTGTTTAATCTCCATGACCACTTTTGCCGCTAGCTCTGTATTCATTTGTGACGACGGAAGCGCACTTGCGGAAGATAACATGGAAACATCACCCTGTTCTTGTTCCTCTGAAATAGAAACTGATAGAGTAGAGTGACCCTGCGGAGAAAGAGCCGGCATAGCCCTTTCTCCACTAACAACATATCGTGACACACGTTTCCAATGTTTGTCATCCCAATATTGACATATAGAACAGGGATTAGTGCGAGAACACTGACTACAATTAATGCAATGATCATGAAAGTCAGAGGAAGATTTCTTCCTATTACAATTTGAACAATATCCTTTCATTGTGAAAAGTCAACAAGTCTAGTTACTCGCACAAACCCCTGACACAAAGATACATAATAACATGATCCATTAATAATGAAAAAACAATTGAAAATCAAAATTTTTGAAAAATATTTTTTCAGAGAAGCCCAAGTTTCTGAAAAGTAACGTTGAGCCACAATGGATCCGATGGCTAAGTGTGGTCAAAAATTTTAAATTTATATTAAATAATTAATGCAACACTTACGGATAATAAAAATGTATCTTATAGTGAGATAAACTACTCCAAAGGCAAACAGCCCCCCTCAAAAGAGACTGTTGCCAATGTAAATGAACAGTGTAAAAACACCAGAAAACATGACTCCAGGCACTGACAAAACTGGCCCAAAATCAGTCATCAAAATTACACTCTATCTGATGCAAGACAGAGACTCCCAGGGGAGAATCTGCAGAACATCAGATGGAAGATGCAGAACACAACATTTATACACCCATGGGTGAAAACGTAACTATGGGGAAAATAACAGAAAACATTCTGTAACCAAGCAACTCTCCCAAGAGAATTTAGAAATGATCTTTCTCAAAAATATGCCAAAAGCATGGGAGAATTGCAAGGGGGGACTTAGAAGACCAGGGGAGAGGAAACACTGAATAAGCAGTGCAACTTTTTAGCAAGAATGACAACAAGAGGCCCATGCCTCGAAAATAGGCAACTTAACATAATTTCATAAAAAAATTTAAGTACAGCCCTGATTATTTTTTGTCACTCCTTTTTCCTCTCCTCCTTCTATATCCTCCTTAGAATCACCATTTCTCCAATAATTACGTGTCTGGCATCCTTTAAACTGAGATTTACAAGCACAAAGATCAGTGAGATGTTGACTGATGAAGGGCCAAACAGAGAATGATAATTGGCGCCAATTTCGGAACGTCCTTGACACTGCGCATGCGCAGTAAGGGCAAAGTATGGAGGTCCTATAGGACATGATTTCTTTTGGTTTTAGATGCAAATTTTGGGGATTGGGGGCAAAATTTGTGTTTGGCCCTGGATTTTTTAGAGTTAGCACCAGCTAAGTCTGGGTCATTGGTACAGTATAAAAATACACTTGTTCTTGTCCCACGGTGATAACAAAGGTACCCAAGAAGTTTTGTAAAGATTGATTCATAAATACAGCCTCAGTCTGAGCCGTATAGAAGTTGTGTACAAAAAACTGATTGGACCTAATTTCGGTACAAAATGGCCACTGGCAGCCATCTGGAATTTTGGACCGCAACCAGAAACACTTGTTCTCATCCCAAGATGATAACAAAGGTACCTAAGAAGTTTCGTGAAGATCGGTTCATAAATACAGCCCCTTGCCCAAGCCGTATTGACATGTGTACTTACTGTGTGTAAGTAGCACTAAAAAAATCAAAGTTCATCTAATTTGCAGAATTTTTGCACGAGAAAAAAACCTTATACTATATGTGATGCATTCCCTGTTACCAAACATTCATACAAAAATTTATTTGAATCAGAACTTTCAAACAGAAGTTCTGTACAAACAAAAAACTGATGGCACTAAGGTACAAAATGGCTGCTGGTGGCCATCTTGAATTTCTGACCGCACCCAAAAACACTCGTTCTCGTCCCACGGTGATAACAAAGGTACTCAAGACGTTTCATAAAGATCAGTTCATAAATACGGCCTCTAGACCGAACCATATTGAATTGTTGACAGACAGATGGATAGATGGACGGTCGGACGGATGGACAGACAGACAGACGACGGGCCATGGCATAACCACAAATTTGACTTACGTCAAAGTTGAGCTAAAAATGCGCACTCAATGAACCCTAGGTAATTTCAGTGACACTGACCCATATTTTTAACCTCCATTGAGTTTTGACGCATTTGGTGTTGGTCCCATGTCCACAGGTAACAGCACGCACGAGTTATGAGCATGACACACTTTCAAAATGTTTTTCACCACCCACTTTTTGAAATACAGCCCACACACTTTTCAAGTGCCAAAATAGTTGTATGAACTTTGGGAATTCATTTGGTGATGAAATGCAGAATATAGCAATTTTGAAATATACACTCAATGGACACTGGGTTGCCTCAGTGACTTTGATCCTCCATCAACTTTTGACTCATTTGGTGTTGTTCCAAGTCCATAAGTCATACCATGCTTGAGATATGAGCCTGACCCACTTTCAATATACACCGTGGGACATCTTCAATCCTCTAGAAAGCTAAAAAATATACATGGCTAAATGCAAGTGACCGTCCATAAGTTTCCAAAAAAGCAATGATGTAGTTAGATTTGTATTTGAGTTATAGAGTGGACAAGGAAATGAAGAGAAAACACAAGACCAGAGGAACAAGAGGGGCAAAGCAAAGCATGGGCCCATGCCCCCCAACCTGCAAAAAATGTTCTAAGTCGAAAGTGAAAAAGGGCCAAAACTCTGGAAAAATGTGTGGAAGAAACTTACTCTACACAGGTATCGTTTCCCCATGATGCTCTATCACAACACCAAATATCATTCAAATCAGAGTAGCAGTGGCTGAGATACAAGGGAAAATGTTGGTATGGACAGACAGAGGTCTCCACCAGATAGACCTTCAACTTTTCAAGTCTGAGGCATAAGAAAAATAAGAAAAAAAAAGATACCAAACAAAAACAATAGTTTGTGTATTTCAGACAAACTAATTAAGTGGGTGGAAATGTCTACTGTAAATAACACCTAGAGATGGTCTGTCACTCGGTATATGCCCACCCTGGCATACCGCCTAGTGTGAGAGAATGAAAAGGGACATTCAATTTTTCTATGTTGGTCATCAAACAGAGCAGGAAAAAAATGATGTCAAGCACTTTCCCTCATCATGTTGATCATTTTTGTGAAGTTTCATGAAAACGGCTAAAACTGTGGAAGTAGTTCGCTCCACAAGTTTAGTAAAAAAAAATCCAATATGGCCACCAGCCGGCCATTTTGAAACAGAGTGGGAAAAAAATTATGTCACACATTTCCCCTCATCAACTTGATCATTTTTGTAAAGTTTCATGAAAATGCAGCTAAAATTGTGGAAGTAGTTTGCTGCACAAGTTTACATGTGCAACAGACTGACGACGACGACAGACAGACCGACCAACGGACAAGTTGACTCCTAATTCCCCCTCCCAACTTCGTTTTGTGGGGATATAACTATTCTCAATCAGAAAACTTGTAAATGAGACTTTCCCTCATGACAAGCCAGCCCAAGACCCTTTATGAACAAGTTTAGGAAAATCTGTGAAAACATACACTTCATGAAATGGAGAACTTATTAACTGTTCATTATTGTAGAAGCAATGATACCTCCATTGATTTGTTGACAGATTCTTGAAAAGTTTTAATCTGGAACATATTTTTAGCACCATACACAGGAGACACTGATACATCTTCTAACATTACCCAGAGCTCAGACTTTCGCTTTTGTTCAATACAGTTGCTTTCAAATTCATCTGGAAAGAAAAATATGTATAATAGTTCAAGGTAAACAAGGACTCTATGCATATTGTTTTGAAGTAGCATGTAGTTTAATGTAACTTACTGCTTTACTCCAAGATTCCCTCTTACCTTACCTCATCCAAACAATAAAGCCTCACCCTCAAAAACAAAATTCCCAAAAGCAACAATGCTTTGGGTATTTCAAGTCGCTGAGCACAATATGTATTGCAATGATAAAAACAGTCTCTTTTGTGATCAAATCACGATTTAACTGTGACACACTAGCACCAGTAAGGCCTAAAAAAAGTTAAAAATCTGTTTCTCAGGCCCTTTTGGGTGCCGCACACTCTCTTTTTATAATGAATGCGAATGTAAAATGAAAGTGTCAGACACTGCAGCTTAACTAGACTGTGCGTAGTGTTAGATGAAAAGTATTCAGTTCAAAATTTATGAATGGAATATGAAAAAAGACAAGAACTGTGATAAGTGAGAATATGTTAAGTTCTGTACTCTACATGCTTTGTTTTCAACAAGACTAATTTGCGGTGTAGACTATACTAAAGAATTGAGGCCTGGGTTGATATGGCCCTCACAGTTAACGTACGTCAACCACAGTTATCAAGCTACAGTAAATCATTTCAAAATGAGTCATCCTATCAATTTACAATGAAATCCCTCCATAAATATGACTCGTAGACTTTGCTAAAGGAATCTAGGCCGCATGCAAGTCCAAGTAGTCACATTAAATGGTCACAACCAAATTAGGACTGCTTCTCTAGATATCATACTGTGTCATCCTACCAAGTTACAATGAAATCTCTTCATAAAAACGACCTGTAGACAGTGTTAAAGGAACCTATGTCACATGCCCAAGCGCCGATAACGGCTGATCAATCGTGACCAAAATAGGATAGTCTCATTTAGACGTCATACCAAGTTATCCTACCGAGTTACTATGAAATTGCTTCATAAATATGAACTGTAGACTGTGCTAAACAAATCTAGGTCACGTACCTGTGTGGTCATCATGGTTGACCAATCATGACCAAAATAGGACATTCTAATCTAGACATTATACCAAGTTATCCTACCAGTTTACAATGAAATCCTTTTCTAAATGCAACCTGTAGACTGTGCTGAAGGAATCTTGGTTAACGTGCCCTTGCGGCTACCATGTTTCACTAAACCCAACCAAAATAGGACGTTCTCATCAAGACATTATACAAAGTCATCCTCCAAAGTTACAAATATAATATGACCTGTAGGCTGTGCTAAAGGTTTTTAGGTTTCGAGTTTCGGGCCTGTGCAGCCGTCAAGGCTGACAATTCATGACCAAAATGGGACATCGTTATTTAAACATGACCTTAAACCTGCATCTGAAATATAGTGATGATCGAACAAGAATTATGGGTGTAGCCTGTGCTAAAGAAAATGTGAACTTCCATATGCGTGATGGCAATAGCTTATCTTCACTTTGTCAAGTAAAGCTAAAAATAATGAAAGTGTCAATGACACTGTAGCTTAAATTGACTGTGTGTAGTGTTTGATGAAATAGGATAATGTTCAATGTTTATGAAAGGATTTATGAAATAAGACAATTGTGATAAATGAGAATATGTTAATTTCTGTTCCCTATATTTATTTATTTATTGGTGTTTAAGGTCACATACTTATGCACAATGGCTAATCCTGACTGTGACAGTTTTATGGGTGGAGGAAGCCGAAGTACCCAGAGAGAACCACTGAATATCGACGAGCAAAAATATCAGCTCCTCAACATTCTAACTCTGTTGAAGCAGGGTTACAGCGGTTGAAGACATGTGCACCATCGACGTGCAGCACGCCTTAGTACATGCTGTCATCATGCCCCCATGTAGGCAACCAGTAGATTGCCTTGCCCAAGGACACAACGCAGGTCATCCCAGATGGGGATCGAACTCGGGACCTCTAGCACAGAAGTCCAATAGTCTACCACTGAGCCACCACACTCCCTGTTCCCTACATGCTATGTTTTCAATAAGAATAATTTCAGGTGTAGACTGTACTAAAGAACTGAGGCCTGGGTTAATGTGGGGCCCTTACAGTTAATGTATGTCAACCAAAGCTACCAAGTTATAGAAAAATCATTCCAAAATGAGTCATCCAACCAAGTTACAATGAAATTCCTTCATAAAAATGACCTTTAGAGTTTGGTAAAGGAATCTAGGTCACATGCCAGTCCAGCAGTTACGGTTGATCGATCATGACCAAAATAGGACAATCTCATCTGGATATCATACCAAGTTACAGTTAATGTATGTCAACCACATTAAAGATAGGATACTCACCTTCAGTTTATTCCAGAAGATATCTGGCAAGTATGTATCATTTTTAACTTCTGGTGCCTCAGATTAATTTTATGATAATAGCTACCATATATACATGTGTGCAGCTGCAGATTACATAACAATTTTTCTACATCATTGTTGGCTGCCTGCACTGGCAGCCAACAATGATGTAAAAACATTGCGAAGATAACTTCAGTCAATAGGAACAAAGAATACACTTGGGAGAAACTTTTTCAAAGCAAACAAGGTTGCATCGGAGATGTGGGTATCAAGTTTTGGTGGCAATCAGAGTGTTGCATGTCCAAAACCCGGTTATCAATCATATGCCAGCTGTCAAATCAAGAACCTTTGTTCAAGTTGTAATGCTAATAAGTTCTGAAGTTGTAAAAATTAATTAAATCCCATAACTCTAGTGAAAAATTGTGCCAGGCCAGTTTTCAAACTCGCTTGAGATATTATTTCAAAAGACCTGTATGGCAAATATTAGTCAAACTGGAGAATATTTGTTCAAGTTATTGCGCTATCCATGCCAGGACACCTGGATGCACACTGACCAATGTCAAACCATAGGTCTCGGTTGTTAACACAACTCGAACAAAAAAGTGGCAGTGTGTAGCTGCATGAGGCATTACGTGTACAGTCCATTAAAGACCTGTTTGCCATCATTTCTAGTGCTAAACTAGGGGTGACAAACCTGGTTTGTGTTACTATCTATAGCACTGGGAAAATACCAAGTGTAACCATTTAACGCTATCAGTACAGTACGACAAAAAAATGAAAAAAATTTCAAGTAATTTATATATTTTTTATACTTACCAATGGCCCAGACTTAGCAGGTGCTAACTCAAATATATCTAGAGGCAAACACAAATTTTGCCCCCTAATCCTCAAAATTTGCATGCAAAACCAAAAATTTGAAGTCCTATCTGGCCCTCCATACATTTACTCTCCGTGCATGCACAGACACCAGGAAATCACCGAAACTGGAGCCAACATCCTTCTTTGTAAAAAAGATTATAATATAATAATTCAGCGGGGAGGTATGAGTGCCCAGTACTGCCCACTCATGGGAGGGTCATTCCCATCTGGGCCATTGGTAAGTATAAAAAATATATAAATTACTTTAAATTTTTTCGTATTTTTATACTGTATACCAATGGCCCAGACTTAGCTAAATCGTAAAAAGGTGGAGGGTCAAGAACTTCCAAAATAGTAGATCGACATAGATCAAATCCTTCAATCCATGATGAAGAAAATTAGAACAATTAGAATTTACATGTATGTCTCTTCATACCATAATAGAAGAGACATATCCTAATATGGATCCCAATTATGTAAATCCTAAATCTGAGCATGAAATCATGCTAATTAGGATGTAACGAGTTGACAATTTTTAAGGCTAGTCTGGACTAAGCCATAAAAATTAGGATGGCATATTTGAGAACAAAAGAAAATTGCCCATAAACCTACGCCATACAATAATACTACAGCTGAACACTGAATATGGTATGGACAAAACAGCTTCCTTCATAGTTACATACCCAATAAGCCAGAGAAGTGGAGAAAATGCCCCCTCCCCCCACTTTTTTGAACATACCTTCAAAAGAAAGAGGGGAGAGCTCTGGAATCAATAAGCGGTACCAGGAAACAATATAAATAAATATCGATCAGGCACGCAGGAATTAATTCATGAATAATAAATGGTGCTTAATGCCACTTCACAAGCCAAGGCTATAGCGACAATTTTGGTAAATAACCTTATCTGCTACAAAATATGCACTGCAGATGGCATATACAGGTACGACGAAATCAGTGAAATAATAATATAACATACACATATTAAAGTAAGATATGATGAACAATCTCTGCAGAGAAAACACGCTTCAAAGATCATTCACAGGTGGCCTCTGTACAATTAAATCCAGTAAGAACACTCTCCAACGTGTACTATTTGGTATCAACAACTATAAACACGTGAGAATATGCGATTTGAGAACCGACAAAATAGAGACCAGGATCTAGAAATGGAGGTAGGTATGATTAACCGGCTCCAACACAGACCGGCCCCGAAATATATAATAATCATCTAAAAAACCACTAAGTGGTTATGCAGTCACCTATGAATTCAAATAGCAGCAATTATGATGATTTAATAAGTGCTTGTATATCAGAAATCAGAAAATGAACACCGGAAACTAATGTAACAAAACTGCAAATATGCCTATAAAAGTGCCATGCAACACAACCCAAATGCATAGTATGTATGTATTAAAATATATATAAGCGACAGTGTGTGAGTGTTGGGGGGGGGGGGGGGGGGAGTGGCAAATTTGAATTCATGTTGAAACCTCCTCTCCCACATTACTTAATCATTGTTGGTCCAGACAGCAAAAATATAGTAACCGCAAAGCTCACTTACGTCTGACATACTCCATTATGCCACTGAGAGCGGAGAATGACGTGAAGAACAAACCTTCCCTTGAAGAAGAAGACCCTCTTGTTGGGGAAGCTGCTGGCAAATGTTCAATAACAGACACAATAACCTCAATGTAATCAATAGAAACAAATGAATTGAAGGATACACATATCCTATCATTCATTCCCATGAAAACGGCTGAGCGTCAAATGTATGCACTCAAATGCCTAATACTGACGACACAAATAATGGAAACTAATATTCCAGTGCGCCGCAAACTTAACTATCCAGAAGTGATCCTATATAAGATCATGTAATAGCCATACAGTTAGAATAAGCCCAAGATGCTGCCAGCGCTTTACTTCATGCATTGAAATCTTGAGCACTGACTGCTGATTGGAAGATAAATTTTCCTAAGCAGTATGAATAGCTAATTGAATCCATCTAGCAATAGAATGAACCAAAATGTCCCCTCTATTGGAAATTAATGACAAAAGACGTGTTTCTTCTCTTCTAATAAACTCTGATCTGCATCTATAAATACATGATGATCGCTAATAATATAAATTCAATGATGTAGCGTAAACAATAAGACATCATTTCTGAATATGTGGCCTCCAAGAACCGAGGGTCCCAAGAGCCCTGCATAGAGAGACCATCGGACTCAGGATTGTAACCCAATATATGAACTCACGTCCGTCATAATTGAGAAAACTGTTAAATATATGCCCAAACTTATGACCTTATGTTAAAAGATTTGCTAAAACAAAACAGGTCCAGAGCGAAAAACGTCTACCACTTCAGTTAAGAATAACTGGAGGGGACGTGTGCGTAAGCAACCCATTGAAATAACATTCATAGCCGCTCCGCACAACCCCATCCGATGTATAAAATTTTCCGCTGTTAATGCATCAGATAAAAGATAAAAGCAAGCCAAACAACTGGCTAATTCGCTATGTGAAACAACAGACAAATCAGCCTGTTGAAAATGAATTGTAGGATACGTGTATCCTATCATTCATCTCATGAGACATTATCTAGTTTATTATTCAAGTGATCTAAAGAACTATACTCGCTGCATCGCCGAATGCTGGCTTTTCGATTGAAAGATTATCATAACCTAATTATCCCGTTGCAGTCAAAATTGGTCCGACCGAGCTCAGGGGAGTCTGATCAGTAAACTCAAACAGACCTAAACCCCCTATCCAAATGGCTGTATAGTCAATCCCTAAAGTAATATATTGGAGGGATACCTATACCTTTGCTATGAGTCCTTATTGACGATCTGAGTCTAGGACAACCTCTTCTACTCTTTGTTTGTCGATTAGACCCCAACTTAAAGAGCAGAGTATTGATGCTTTCTTGTAGCTTAATTAAGCCTACATTAATGAAAGCTTACCATCAAAGACTTAGTGTCTGGAAAACTAAAGTTTTCCGCCCAGTCAAATGTTAAAGATGACGACGTGAGGCTTTGTCACATCAGAAAAGCTCCCACTTAACATCTGTTAAGACAGAGATATATATGATAAATAGGCCTGGAAAGAATTTTTTTAATAGGTATAAACGTCCACAAAATTCCTTTCCATATAGACATTGCGTCACAGTACTTGAAAGTGAAGTACATAAGACCGTGAGTCTAAATTTCCTCTGAATAAGAAATTATCTCCTCAATTGTGTCCGAGTGAACAGCGAAATGATGAAGGTAAGGGTATAACTAAGATCTTAGCCTGCTCATTCAACGCAGAGAAACTCTCAACACATCTTCTCTGGTCGTTTTTTAAATGTATGTGATCAAAAAACGGTTAAAAATACAGAAGATAAGAAACCGTATTACTTCTTCCCACAGGAAGTTAAATATGGCGTCGTCTGCATAATCGAAGACCTGTGACACCCATGTAGACTTAACCGGAAAGAGATCTTATTATCCTGCTCTTTGTCCAGATGAAGTCAGCGTCTAGCAACGCTTGCAGTTTCTCACAATTACTCGCTACATTGTGATTCACTGGAACAAGTTCAAGGAAAGGATAATGTATAGTATCCATATCATCCATGAGTTGTTCCGATAGGGAAGGTTATTCTCATCTGTATCCCTTTCATTATTCGTCTAAATCAGTTCAGAATCACGGTCACTGCCATCTGAACAGGCAGATGACTGGACCAATCATGCATCATTCAACAGCTCAAGTTTGAGATTGACGTTGAGTGCTTCTGCCTTAGCAGGAATACTGCGATGAGCTGCGCAATTTGCAACAGCAAGTCCATTATGGAGGCCTGAGGAGCAGCGGTCATGTGTTGCTTGTCTGCCAGCTGCTCCTGGGACAGTGTATCTGAGATGGCTCTTTACTGCGGACATCCCAATGAATGAAGCCTCATCTCCTTGGCTACTAGATGGTGAGACTTTCTTCACAAAAAGTGGACCTCTTGACGATGCAGACTAGATATCCTAAGTCACTTAGCCAAGGTGTGGGCGAGAGTGCTCGGTAGACGCTGAAGAAGCCAAACTGTAGCTGCCCCGGTTTATTTATTTATTTATTGATGTTTAAGGTCACATATTTATGCACAATGGCTAATCATGACCGTGACAGTTTTACAGGTGGAGGAAGCCGGAGTACCCGGAGAGAACCACCGAGCAACGACGAGCAGCTGCCAGCTCCCCAACATTGTAACTCCACACTGCAGCACAGGCAGGGTTAGATTGGTTGAAGACATGCGTACCATCGACGTGCAGTATGCCTTAGTACACGGCGTCATCGTGCCCCCACGCGGGCAATGGAGATGAAGTGTCTTGCCCAAGGACACAACGCGGTTGCCGCAGGTGGGATTCGAACCGAGGACCTCTCGGCTTGCAGTCTGCACCTCTACCTACTGAGCCACCGTGCTCCCAGCTGCCCCGGTTAAGAATTGAACTGAGCATACCGGACAATAGGTATGAACGTAAGCTCCGACTGACACAAGTTCATACCAACAACACCGGCCCCAGATGTTGTTAAGAGAGAGGGGTCTCCCTCTTGCTCGCGGTCCTGGGAGACCTAGCCAAGCGTACCTCAGAACTTGCCGGCTTCTTCCTTACATTGACGCAGGGTGAGCAAGATTGGATTTTATAGTGCTCGCTACACCCTTGTTTCTCTCGACTGCTATGGACATACCCGGTGTCACACTACACATATTCTGAGTAACAATCCGTCGGTTGAGCTAGCTAGAGACAAGGTCGTAAACCCTATATTCTAAGGTTTAGGAACTTGTCTTGTATCATTGAGCACTTATGCTCTGAATACAATGCACATGCGACACATCCGGTGTCATGGTTCTCATATTCAATATTACCCGCTTCACCCACGACAGGGAACTGAAACCACTCACCGCAGTTTATAGCCCTGTGCAATATTAAGAGCACTTTAGCCATTATGTCGAGGAAGCCGTAAGACTAGCCGACCCCAGCTGCCTATTAGACGGGACAACCCGGACAGAAGGCATGGACGTAAACTCGACTGACGCAAGTTCCTACCAACAACATCTGTCCCCAGATGACACTGTAAGAGATAGAGACCTCTCTCCTGCACGCAGTCCTGGCTGATCTGGACGAGCATATCTCAGAACTTGCCGGCTTCCTCCTTCCGTCGTCGCTGGGTGAGCACGTTAGTATATTACAGTGCTTGCTCCACCCTATATCATCTCCTAGCCTGTAGCCGACAACCTGGCGTCACAGTTCTCAGAGGCCTGAGTAACCGCTTCCCCGGTCGAGCTAACTGGCGACAGGGAACTAAAACCATGTGCCATGGTTTTTAGCCCTGTCTTTGTGCGGTCGTGTGTGCTTTTCAAACGTAGAGGAAGCTATAAGACTAGCCGATCCCAGCAGCCTATTGGAAGGAGCGTCCTGGACAGGAAGACATGGACGTAAGCTCCAACTAACGCAAGTTCCTACCAACAACCTCTGACCCCAGATGTTGTTATAAGAGAGAGGGGCCTCTCTCTTGCTCACGATTATGGTAGACCTGGACGAGCATAGCTCAGAACTTGTTTGCTTCCTCCTTTCTGTCGTCGCAGGATGAGCATGTTCGGATTTTTATCCTGGGAGACCTAGCCGAGCATACCTCAGAACTTGCCGGCTTCTTCCTTACATTGACGCAGGGTGAGCATGATTGGATTTTTATAGTGCTCGCTACACCCTTGTTCCTCTTCTTGACTGTTACAGACATACTCGGCGTCACACCACCCATATTCTATTATAGATCTGCCGGTTGAGCTAGCTGAAGACAAGGATGTAAACCCTATATTCTAAGGCCTAGACCCTTGTCTTATATCATTGAGCACTTTTCCACTAGCTCTAATAGTATAATACGACGCTGGAAGCACACTCTCAGACGGCGTTACAAAACACACCATGTTCTTGTTCTTCTGTAAATAGAAACTAAAAAACTATAGTGACATTTTGATGAGAGGACCAGCAGTGTCCCCTCACTGCGAGAGGACCGGTAGTGTCCACTCGCCTAACAACAAACCATGACACCAGTCATCAACACTGTCAAAATCTGACACATGGTGCAAGAATTAGTCGTAGTACATCGACTAAAGCAAGACATGACCATGCGAATAGAGGAAAGGCTTCCTCTTATTTGCCCTGCTATTAGAGAAATATTACCTAAAATCTAACATAGGTCAATTGTACCACCATAAAATCCACATAAATATAAGATAACATTAAAATATGATCGATGAAATAAATACATTCAAAAGAAAAATTCCTTCAAAAAATAAAAAAAAAAAAATTTTTGAAAATTTTTTTCTTATATAAGAGGCTAAGTTCCCAAAGGGAACGATGAGCCCAATAGAGCTTAAGTGTGGACAAAATTATAATAATATGCCATAAAATGAACTACCACACTATCAGAATATTTAATGTTACTTACAGTATATGTCCGTGTATAAGTCACACTTTTTTACCTGAAATGTTATGTCAAAATCAGGGGTGCGTCTTATACATGGGTACGACTTGTTTCAGAGAATTTTCAGTCGACTGACTTCTTCAGACAAACGTTGTTCCTACCTTTTGTCAATTGTGTAACAGACAGTACAATCGTGTGGTTTTGACTGAGTGCAGATTCACCAAAATTATTTTCATTTTATTTCAGTTTAAATTCTTCAGAAAATAAATTGTCAATAAAATATGTGTGTTTTCTGTTACTTTTATCCATAAATAATAATAAAGAAGTATTCTATTTAGTCGTTGTTGTTCAATCGGCCCATGTGTTTACATCAGCGTGTGTTCCGGAAATCAACAGGTTTGTGGGGCCGATATGGATGAAACCATAAAAAGTTAAAAAATTTATAGTAATTTATATATTTTTTATACTTACCAATGACCCAGACATAGCTGGTGCTAAACTCCTTAATTCAGGGCCAAACACAAATTTTGCCCCCCCAATCCCCAAAATTTGCATCAAAAACCGAAAAATACATGTCCTATATGGTCCTCCATACATTTACTCCTCCGCACATGCGCAGTGTCAAGGAGGTCCCAAAATTGGCGCCAATTATCATTCTTACAACCAGTGCCTGGTAAGCATTATGTACTCAGGGGGGAGGTATGAGTTCCCAACTCCTGGGAGGGCCATCCCCGTCTGGGTCAATGATAAGTATCAAAAATATATAAATTACTATAAATTTTTTAACATTTTTATACTGTACCAATGACCCAGACTTAGCTGAATAGTAAATAGGCTGGAGGGCCTTGGACATAAAGGAAAATCCAATAAGTTCAATTATGTATAATAGAATATCCTCTCCAGGAGAAAAGAAGAGAAAGGCTTTACATGTATCTTTCCTATTTATAATAAAGAAGAAAGACACAATACCGATCAGTAATTGAGCATAATAATCAATGATCTCTATTAACATCCAGTATAACCCTTTATACTAATATTTTTAAAGGTAAGCCAATAAATAAAGGAAGTCCAGAGAAATGAGACTCTTTATATTCATTAAAAGTGTCCGAGGATTGTATATTAACGCTCGTTTGACAGATGACATATACAAATGCTTCACACCGAGCTACACTTTGAAAATATTACATGGATGATTAAACATTAGCTTTACACTTTAAAACCATCCCGGTACCGACTCGGAATTACTGACTCTGGGGGAGGTATTCCCTTGCTTTTCACTATAAGGCAGGTGACCTTAGGGAACACCCGCCCCCCCTTCCCCTTGCCCTGGGTCAAATACCCCAGAGCGATGAGGGCAGCAGGACAGAGTCACTGCCGGAACAGAAAGCCTACATAACTATAGTTGCAACTGTTTAGTGGACGATATTCTGAGCAACTGATAACGGACCTAAACAATGGAGGTCTCCAGAAATGGACTCAATATTTCTGAGATAAAAATTAGTGAATGTGGAAGGTTGAAACCAATATGCAGCCTTCATTAAATCAGTAATAGCAATACAATTAGCATAGGCCCAAGAAGTAGAAAGAGCTCTTACTTCATGAGCTGAGATCTTGAGTGCCGACTACTGAGAAGAAGATAATTTTTCATAAGCAGTACGAATAGTCAATTGAATCCATCTAGCAATAGAATGAACCATAATATCCTTTCTATTAGGCATCAAGGACAGAAAGAAATGCTTACGTCCCTTTCTGATGAACTCAGATCTACGTTTGTAAATACGTATTGCTCTAACAGGACACAGTAGAGGCCTACGCCCATCAGTTGATGGAAGGGCCTTAATAATAATAGGTTCAGGATACTTATTAGGAGCCTGATTCTTAGCCAAAAATCCAACATTGGTGGTAAAGGTAATAGTATTACCGACACTACGGTAGTGAGAATCCTCCACAGATAGTGCATGAAGCTCACTAACTCTTCTAGCAGAAGAGAAAGCTAAGAGAAAAGCTGTCTTATATGTTAAGAATTTGAAGTCCACTGTGTCAAGAGGCTCAAAAGGCGCTTCTTTTAGCTTAAGAATTCCACTTCGGAATTAATCTAAGGGTTCTAGGTCTATTTATCGAAAAAATTCTAACTTAGAAAAAGAGACATTAGTTCTAATCATCAAGCTATCATGATGTGCATAGGTATCGGATAGCATAGACCTATAACCCTTAATGGCGATAGGCTGCAGATTAATCTCATCAAACAATTATACTAGAAAGTTTGCTATGTCTGGAATGGAAGGATCATAAATATCTACGGAATGATCCCCACACCACTGACAAAAAACCCCTCCACCTAGCAGCATAGTTTAGCAAAGAGGAGGTCCTCCTACAGTTAGAAATTGCGTCCACTGCTCGTCCTGTAAAATGTTTTCCGTGCAAGAAGGACCGCACAACGGAAATACGTGAAGGTTTAGACCTTGCGGATTGTGATGGAGGATGCGCGATTTCCCTTGCAAAAGAAGATCTTCCCGTTGAGGAAGCTTTCTCGGCATGTCCCACAACAGACACCTGAGTAGATTTATCCACGGTCTCTGTAGAGACAGAGATGCTACCAACAGAATCTTGCATTGCGATTGTTTGTATCTTGAGCAATATCTGCTGAATAAACGGAGCTGGAGGATACGCATATCCTATCATTCCATCCCAAGAGATCTCGAGAGCGTCTACTGCAAATGCTCGAGGATCCGGTCAAAGTGACACATACACCTGCAACTGATTGTTGAGATGTGTCGCAAATAAATCTATCATTGGCCGTTCCCATTGGTAGCAGATCTGATTGAATACTTGCTTGTTGAGAGTCCATTCTGATGGCAACAGGCGACCCCTCCGTGAAAGGGAGTCTGCTAAGATGCTCAGATGACCCAGAATATGATGGACAGAGAGAAGAATCTGATGTTCTAGTACAAACAGAAGAATTCTTTCCATTAGATTGAGCAACGGAATGGAATGAGTGCCACCCTGGTTCCGAATATATGCAACTACTGTCGTACTGTCGGACATAATTTGCATGTGTGCATTCTGAATAACGTCTATCCAATAACGTAGAGCAAGCCAAATCGACATCATCTCTCTGATGTTGATGTGCTTGCTCAGAAACTGCGGATCCCAAAGACCCTGGCACTTCAAATCCGATGGGCTCAGTGTCGTGCCCCAGCCTGTTTGACTGGCATCCGTCATAATCGTAAAACTCGGATCTGGCAACTGCAGTGAAACTCCCTGAGTTAACCACTGTATGTCTGCCCAAGTCTGAATCTCTTGTTTCACTTGGCTTGACAAGAGGATGTCCGTCTCGAGCGAATGAATCTTCACTCTCCAATTCTGAGTCAGATAGACCTGGAGAGGACGAGTGCGTAGCCGCCCCATCGGAATGAGATCCACGGCCGCTCCGCACAGACCTATTAGTCTCATGAATTCCCTCGCTGACACTTTGTCTGAGTGAAGACAATAGCGAGCGTAACAACTGACTAATTTCGCTCTGGTTAACGGCAGATGAACGAGATTGTTGTGCATCTCGAAGCTCATTCCCAGGTGGGTGAATGACTTGGATGGCACCAGATCCGACTTCTCTTCGTTTACTATGAAACCGAGACGTCGGAGCAATAGAAGCAGATTGTGCATGTCGTTCTGAAGCGTTAACTCGTTGCCGTATGTCTGAAGAATATCATCCAGGTAAGCTGATGTTACTGCAGACGAATGAGCTCGGAAATGAGTCATTACCGAGTTCATTACTCGAGTGAATGCCCAGGGTCCTAGATTCAGACCAAAGCATATCGCTCGGAACTGATAAACAACACCTAGGACAGCGAAGCAAAGATACTTCTGAACGCCAGATGTACCATGACGTGAAAGTACGCATTCTTGAGGTCTATGCTCGCAGCATAGTCGTTCACTCGAATGCTCGCTCTGACTGATCGAATGGTCGCCATATAAAACTTTGGAGCCACGATCAGCTTGTTTATCCAGCTTAAGTCGATCACTGGACGGAACGAGCCGTCTGGCTTCGGAACCAGAAAAAGATGGCTGTACAAACCTGGAGATTCCTGGTTTTCTACGACCTCTATCGCGTTCTTCGTTAAAAGAGGCTGGACTTCTGATAAAAGTGCCGTTCTTTTCTGACAATTTGACGGAAGCCGAGTCCATCTTGGACTTCGAGTTAATGAAGGTTTGCCTTTGAAGGACAGTTTTAGTCCTTCCGAAATAACCCCTCGAACCCAAGGGTCCTCCGTAATTGATTCCCACCTGCTTGAAAAACTTGACAGTCTTCTGCCCACCGGAACGCGACAGAGGTCCAGACCATCACCTCCTGGATCCGCGAGGCTTGCAGAAGGAGAAACGTCCTCCGCGACCCGAACCTCGCCCCGTCGGCCTAGGGGCGTCTGACCGGTTATTTCGGCCAGAGTAACGGCCCCTAGTCGAATCGCTACTTTGACGGTCTCTAGAGTAAGACCTAGAGGATGCATAGGAACCTCTATAGGAACTTCCCCTGGACGAACTCGTCCTGGAAGTGCCTGGCCTACTCCTGTCTGCTGGTTCCGATTTCTTGGAAGCAGACTTAAACAGCAGAGAGTCCGAAGCTTTCTTTGTTAATTTATCATATATATCAGAAAGCTTGCCACTGACGAGAATCTCTCCAGAGACCGGAGCGACTCTTAAGAGTTTTTCACCTTACTGTCCACGCGTGTGGAAGTAGCCAGGGCCGCATCACATCTAGCTAACTCCAAATTTGCCACTGAAAGGGCGGAGTTATAAGTGGAAAAAGCTATGGCCCTGGACAGAACTCT
The DNA here is from genome assembly GCA_031216915.1 of Pictodentalium vernedei. Taxonomy (NCBI): domain Eukaryota; kingdom Metazoa; phylum Mollusca; class Scaphopoda; order Dentaliida; family Dentaliidae; genus Pictodentalium; species Pictodentalium vernedei. The sequence continues at coordinate 230,630,326 of CM062293.1, forward strand.
TAATGAAGTTTGTACGTCTTGAAATTCTGGTCCTTCAAAGTGTAATGACAACGCTCTAGTAAGGAAAGAGCGTCTAAACTAGCTCTGTTAGACGATATCGTCGTTTCCATCGTAGACGACGGAAGTGACACAGACAACAGCATGGATATATCAAGGTCTTCAGCCTGGTCGTCTAAACGCAGAGGAACTCTCTGGATGCCCAGACCTGCCGTATCAAACTTGTTCCTCTGATTAATAAACGGCAGTTGCAGAGCAGATGCCGGTAGGAAGGCTGACCTGCCCATCTTGTTGGCAAGTTTATCTATAACGTCATTCAATAATTCAAAAATCCGAGAGACATTCTTGGATTGTGACGCAAATTCCGGGACAATGTCCCTAAACCGATTAAAAAATCGGTGTCCAGTGGCGCTATTACTCTCCTATCCGGCTGCGCAGCATTTTGGTCCGGCGGAACAACTTCTGGAAGGTAATGCCGGATGAATTCTACGGCTATTTTATGTTGTTCCGAAAGGGAAATATCTAATTCATCCGAATCCCTTTCGCCATCCTGCCTGACCTCATGTAAATCATGTAAATCTCGGTCATCCGCACCCGATCCAGTGGCGGAACCTACCGACCCAGCATCTTCTGACATTTCATGTTCCGACAGAGGCTCTGCCAGTTGCTGGGATGCTGCGATTAACTTTGCTATCTGTGATAGCACATCCATTACGGAGACCTGGGGAGCCGCGGTCTTACTGGATTTAGCCGCCGGAAGCTCCCTGGACGTTTCATCCTGCATACATCTTTTATGCGAACGTCCGGATGAAGAAGGCCTCATATCCCTGGCTACCGGATGGCGTGACCTGGTCGCCGTGGAATCCCTGGTCGGCGAAGCTGACTTTAATTCACTGGTCACGTAGCCAAGGTGCGGTTGAGTGTGCTGCTGTGAGGATACGGAAGCCTTGTAGGTAGCCTCGCCGGACTGTCTATATACCGGAGCATCCCGAGCGGCGGACGTATGCTCCGACTGCGTAATGCTACGGACTACAACATCTGGTCCCAGATGCTGCTGTATGAGAGAGGGACCTCTCTCGCTTGCAGCCCGTGCCAAGCTGGACAAGCTAAACACCGGACTGTCAGGCTTCCTCCGATCCATCCTCCTTTCCGTCTTCACTGGGTGTGCACGTGGATGTTTTATAGTGCTTGCAACACCCGACTCTCTCTGCTGGACCGCAACGGATGAACCCGGGTGCTGCCCCATTCGGTGAATGGATGCAACCCCGGTTGAGCTAGCGGACGTCAACCCCTTCAGGTTCCTTTCGGGTAACTGACGAATCTCCATGAGCACTTTTGGCGCTAGCTCCTCGCTTGTATGTGATGACGGGGGCACACTTCTGGACGACATCACAGAAATATCACCCTGTTCTTGTTCCTCTGAAAAAGAGAGTGAAATACTAGAGTGACTCTGAGGAGAAAGAACCGGAATGGACCTTTCTCCAGGAACAACATACCGTGACACACATTTCCAACGTTTGTCATCCCATTTGAAACACACAGAACAAAGATCAGTGCGAGTACAGAGAGAACAATTAATACAGAGATGAGATCATGAGAATCATAGGAAGATTTCCTCCTATTACAATTTGAACAATAATCATTGTGAAATGTAAACAATCATAGTACTCACACTAATCCTTGAAAATAAAGATACATAATACAACAATCCATTATATTCATTAATAAATAATGATTTGAAAAGAAAAAATTTAAAAAAAAAAAAAATTTTTTCAGAAGAGCCCAAGTTCCCAAAGGGAACCCTGAGCCCAATAGATCCCAAAAAAGCCTAAGTGTGGACAAAAATTTAAATGCATTTTGAAAAAACTAATGAGACACTTACGGACAATAATAATGCATCTTACTATGAATAAGAGATGCAGAAGACAAATAATCACTATCAGCAGTAACTGTTGTCAACCTAAGCAAAAGTGTCAACAAACCAGAAACATGACTCCAGGCACTGAAACAAACATGGCCCGAAATCAGTCACCAATTAAAACACTATCTGATGCAAAACAGAGGCTTCCAGAGAAGAAACTGTAGAACATCAGATGGCAGATGCAGACCAAAACGCTTAAACACCCCTAGGGTGAGGACGTAAACATGGGGAAAAAACAGAAATAATTCTGTTACCAAGTCAAAACTCCCAAGAAATTTTAGTAATAAACATTACAAAAAAATAAGCCAAAACATGGGAGAATAGCTAGGGGGGAATAAGGAAGGTAGAGAGGAAACACTGATCAAGCAATGGTACTTCATAGCAAGAATGACAACATCAGGGCTATGCCTTGAAAAAAGGCAACTAGAAATAATTTCATAAAATAATTATAAGTTAAAGCCCTGAACATTTTCTTGCACTAAATTTTTTCCTCTCCTCCTTATATATTCTCTTTATTTCCACCATTTCTCTCATCAAAATGTGTCTGGCATCATGAAAACTGAGATTTGGAAGCACAAATAACAGAGAAGTGTGACTGTTTTGAGGGCCAAACAAAGAATGATAATTGGCGCCAATTTTGGGACCTCCTTGACACTGCGCATGCGCAGAGGAGTAAATGTATGGAGGACCATATAGAACATGTATTTTTCGGTTTTTGATGCAAATTTTGGGGATTGGGGGGGGGGGGGGGGGGGCAAAATTTGTGTTTGGTCTTGAATTAAGGAGTTTAGCATCAGCTAAGTCTGGGTCATTGGTACAGTATAAAAATATACAAAATCATCAAAATAACAACGAAAAAATAAATAATAACACATTAACTGTATGCCAGCAATACCTGGAGAGAAGTATTTATTTATTCCATGAACCCCAATTCACTGATGTGTAATGTCCAGTTATAAATTACGCACACGTGCACCAGGTAAAGTTAGTTTCAATAGCACCAACAATGCTTAAGTGGGACAACAATTTGAAAACAATTTGCACTGTAACCTGTGCATTTGTTTTATTTTATTGGTTTTTCCGGAACGTTCTGGAAAAAACAACTTAATCACAACAACTGCGCAGGTTATGGCGCAAATGATGCTCTGATTCTGAAACTATGAAGTTTCAGTCACAAATGAGCATTGGATTTTCTTGACAGGGATGAAGACATTAGGGTGATAAACAACGAAAAACAAATAAATGCGAGTATTTTTTAAATCTTTAATAATAATTTTCCTTTATTCTTTTATCTTATTCACCACGTGGTAACTCGTGAAAACTTACCTATTTCTGTTGCATCCCAAATTGGCAAAACGTAACTTGCAACTAATTCTTTTTGACTGCATATATTTAAAAATGGGAGGGGGGGACTTATACATGGGCTATAGGCAAAAGGGAGGAATTCAAAGTGTGAGTTTGGGGTGCGACTTATACACAGAGGGCGACTTATACACGGACATATACAGTACAACCGTCGTTCCTTAAATAATAGGAAACTACCTAGAGCATTGTCAAAGTAAACAACTTCAAACCGAAAACTAGACCCCAGGCAACACGGCCCGAAATCAGCAGTAACAGAAACAAGACTATCAGATGTAAAGCAAGCTCTTCATCAGAAGAAAAAACTTTACATCGGATGTATGATGCATGACCAAAATGCCTAAACACCCCAAGGGTGAAGACGTAACCATGAGGATGTACAGAATACTCTACTGTATAATACGTTAAACTCCCAAGAAATTTTATAAAAAAAATTTCAATAGAACAAGCCAAAAAGCTTGGGAGCTTAACTGGGGGGGATCAAGGGAAGGTAGGGAAGGAATACTGAACAAACAGTAGACAGATCATTATCAATCAATGATGACAACGTGAACTAATTTTTATAATTATTATAAAATTACAGCCCTGAACGTTTTAAACCACCGTTTCTTCCTTCTTTCATCCAGTTGTGTCCTTGGATCCACCAAAATAACCATTGATTTGTGTTTGGCATCATTAAAACTGAGATTTTTAAATTTGTTCTTATCTGACTGAAGGACCAAACAAAGAATGATGTTGGCGCCAGTTTTGGTGACTTCCTGGCATCTGCACATGCGCGGAGAGTAAATGTATGGAGGGCCAGATAGGACTTCAAATTTTCGGTTTTGCATGCAAATTTGGGGGATTGGGGGGCAAAATTTGTGTTTGGCCCTAGATATTTTTGAGTTAGCATCAGCTAAGTCTGGGCCATTGGTATACAGTATAAAAATATCACACCCAGCAAACTAAAAATCAAACAGGCAAGATTTGAATCAATCCCCAAAAAAATTTTGTTTGATAATGCATAACAAAAAAAAAATTATTAATTAGGCAGGCCTGTGTGTAGAAAAAGTGTCAATAATATGACATGTTAGTCCATGGAGGTCTATTCTGTTATTGACACGCAGATATGACCATAATCCTGCCCATTAATTATTACCAACCAATGAGGCACCGGCACAAATATGTGTGACATCCCACCAATGGTCACTGCATATTGTTAGAAAATAAATTCTTAAAACATCTCAGTGCAGATCCATGGTGGTTTGCATTTGCAGCACAAATGTGTATCTTTAAAAACATTAAATTGCTTGTGTTTGTGTTCAATGCCGTTTATTTAAATTCATTCACCCTTCTGTTTTTATTAAACCTGTAGAAAAATAAGCACATGCAAACGGTAAACTTTATCGAGGGGTCGGCAGCACTCATTACAATTTAGGCCCACCAGGAGAAAATTTGATAAACTTCATTGTAAATGACAGATTCACATAAATAAATACAGGAATACTGGTACTCTAAGTGTGCTCTAAGAGTATAACGGGAAGCTAAAATTTTATAGAAATAAGTTTTAAAAATAAAAGGTAAGTCCTGTTATTGGTACACATTATGGACTACATAAACCAGGGAAGGTCAATGAATAAACAGGTTGGGTATATCTCTACTTACTGGCCGTTGGCAACATCCAACCCACAAATCCCCCTCCCCCCCCCCCCACCCAAAAACTGGCTCTCCCACCAATCTTTAATACCATCGTAAACCCTACCTATTTCCCCAAAGTGAGCTATCACTTGCCAGAGAACCAATGAAATAAGGCTTGAATTTAATCACCCAGGTTTTGGACCCCTCATTATAATTTGTATGGATTTGTGTTTGTGATAAATTGACATCCTGTTCGCTTTCATTATCTGGAATCGAATAATTAGTTTCCAATGATAATCCCCACACCAACCTACCCCACCCACAAAAAGAAAGACCACCAGCCATTTTAATTATTCATTCGCCATAATATTGTTGAATACGACAATTGTTTTAACTTAATTTAAAGTCCAAACAAAGCCTGCAAGATCATCACGTAGACATGTATCAAATTCGCTGCTCATCACATGCATTTAGTTTGATTACCACTGAATCACAGTTTGTGTGTTTGTAGGGGAGCGGGCAAAAATTATTTATAACTTTAATAGATTTGCAAAATGGCTAGCTGTTTTTTAATGGTTGTGGGTGGCTCCTAAGGTTTTATCCCGAAATTTTAAGAATTAGTCACCACAACCAGTAACATGGAAATCCCCCCCCCCCTCACCCTGCCCTGCCCTCAAAAAATAAGAAATTACCACAGTCTCGTGACTTTCATCGCCCCATCCCCAACTCCATTGTTGATTTTTTCTGGAGTTTATCCCAAGCTTATAAAATGAGAGAGAGAGGTCTAAAAACTAATTTTCACTGTTAAATGAATGTAGAGTTAGGTTATTCACATTGCCAAGTGATCCTGTTCGACTATTAATTTGAAGTTAAGATGTACAAAACAATAGGCTGCTGAGAGTTGAACAAAAGAAGCTTTAAACAACAAGTTTGAACTTGTATATACCTGTCATGTTTCTGAAGTCTATATTTGATAATGTACATAGTTGTTTTAAATACCGTAATAAAAGATAAATTAATGTAAATTACTAGTTTGTGTTATAATACGTTCAACAATCCCAGTTTTCTCTCTGGTATAAATAATTAACATTTCATCACTCATCTCAACATGGACAGCCAGCCTGTTTATTTCCATGGAGACTGAAATAGGTTCATTGCAGTTAATGGTTGACAGAATATATTTATAGCTGACTGATCTCAATTACCCTCAATTAACAGGACTCAGATTTTTAATGCACTGTGCACATAGTGCTTACCTGTATTCTTCACATTGAAAAGGCAATACCCTCTAAAGTACTGCATGTTGTCCTTGGTCAGTAAAGAGTGGTTTATTAAACTTAGCACTGATGGGCTAGTAATATTGTTATATACAAACTTCTGTATACAAGAGAAACTGTCCAGGTTTCTTGCCTTTATTGGGAGTAAACAATAATCTGGAACTGAAACAAAGAAAAATTACATGAAGAAATTCTGAAACATAAAACTGGTTTTGAAACATTGAAACATTTTCCCAACCAATTTATTTAATTAACAGCTTTTTCCTGTAACATTAAGAACAACTATATTTTTAAAAGCATCTGCAACAAATTTAGATTTACAGCGTAGAATATTATATCAAGGATTCCCCATAATCTGAATGCCAACTTAGGCAGAATATATTAAATTAATATATTATTAGCAAAGTAGAAAGTGACCAATTTTGTGGTGATAATCTTGTTTGAGCTCATAGGGCTTAAAAAAATTGAAAGTGTTGAAGTTTTCCTCTCATTCCATTCCTTTGTATAAAGGTGCAGAACATCTAACAAAGAAAAAATAGAGTGAATATAGCTTCATATTTTCTTGACTGTGGCAACACCAGCAACAAACCTCTTATCATTTGTTCCTGAGAATGAATAATTATAGACTGTAGCACTTATCCATACACAGTTTGACAAGCTCTCAGTCCACCTGTCTAAGTCTAAAAAGTTAAAAAATTTATAGTAATTTATATATTTTTTATACTTACCAATGACCCAGACTTAGCTGGTGCTAACTCCAACAAAACCAGGGCCAAACACAAATTTTGCCCCCCAATCCCCAAAATTTGCATCCAAAACAAAAAGAAATCATGTCCTAAAGGACCTCCATACTACGCCTCTACTGCGCATGCGCAGTGACGCAGTCGTCCCGAAATTGGCGCCAATTATCATTCTTACTGGCAGTGCCTGGTCAGCGCTATGTACTCAGCGGGGAGGCAAGAGTTCCCAACTCCAGGGAGGGCCATCCCCGTCTGGGTCATTGGTAAGTATAAAAAATATATAAATTACTATAAATTTTTTAACATTTTTATACTGTACCAATGACCCAGACTTAGCTGAATAGTAAACAGGCTGGAGGGCCTAGGACATAGAGGAAAATCCAATAAGCTCAACTATATAGTAAAGAGGTAACCCCTTAAGGAGAAAAGGAGTATTAGGCTTTACATGTATCTTTCTTATTTAATATTAAATTAGAAAGATACACTACCCTTAATAATTGAGCACAATAACATTCATGTTCTCTATTAACATCCAGTATAACCCTTATACTAATTATTTTTAAAGCAAGCCAATAAATAAAGTAGTCCAGAGAATTGAGACTCTTTATAATCATTTAAAAGTGTCCGAGTATTGTATATTAAAGCCCGTTTGACACTTGACATATACAAATGCTTCACACCGAGCTACACTTTAAAAATAAGACATGAATGAATTTAAACATTAATATTACACTTTAAAACCATCCCGGAAGCGACTCAGAAATACTGACTTGGAGGAGGCATTCCCTTGCTTTTCACTATAAAGCAGGTGACCTAAGGGAACACCTGCCCCCCCCCCCCCCTTCCCCTTGCCCTGGGTCAAATAGCCCAGAGCGAAGAGGGCAGCCGGAGGGAGTCACTGCCGGAACAGAAAGCCTGCATAACTATAGTTGCAACTGTTTAGTGGACGACATTCTGAGCAACAGATAACGGACCTAAACAATGCAGGTCTCCAGAAATGGACTCAATATTTCTGAGATAAAAATTCGTAAATGTGGATGGCTGAGACCAATAAGCAGCCTTCATTAAATCTGTAATAGCAACACTATTAGCATAAGCCCAGGAAGTAGAAAGAGCTCTTACTTCATGAGCAGAAATCTTAAGCACAGACTGCTGAGAAGAAGATAAATCTTCATAAGCAGTACGGATAGTTAACTGAATCCATCTAGCAATAGAATGGACTGAAATGTCCTTTCTATTAGGCATCAAAGACAGAAAGAAACGTTTCCGTCCCTTTCTGATAAACTGAGATCTCTGTTTATAGATACGTAGTGCTCTAACAGGACAGAGTAAAGGCCTACGCCCGTCTGAAGACAGAAGAGCCTTAATAACAATAGGTTCCGGATATTTATTAGGAGCCTGATTCTTAGCTAAAAAACCCACATTAGTAGTGAAGGTGATAGTGTTCCCAACACTACGATAATGAGAATCATCCACCGATAGTGCATGAAGCTCACTGACTCTTCTGGCAGAAGAGAAAGCTAAGAGAAAAGCTGTCTTATAAGATAAGAATTTGAAATCTACTGTCCCAAGAGGTTCAAATGGCTTTTTCTTCAATTTAAGGAGAACCCAAGCTAAATTCCACTTAGGAATTAATCTAAGAGTTCTGGGTCTATTTATCGAAAAGTTTCTAACCAACTTCGATAAAGAGACATTAGATCCAATTTGTAAACTATCATGATGTGCATAGGTATCAGATAACATAGATCTATAACCCTTTATAGTAACAGGCTGCAGTTTGATTTCGTCAAACAAGTATACTAGAAAGTTTGCAATGTCTGGTATAGAGGGATCAAATATATCTACAGAATGATCCCTACACCAACGACGAAAAACCTTCCACTTAGCCGCATAGTTTAGCGAAGAGGAGGTCCTCCTACAGTTAGAAATCGCGTCCACTGCTCGTCCTGTAAAGTGCTTGCCATGCAAGAAGGACCACACAACGGAAAAACATGAAGGTTGAGACCTTGCGGGTTGTGATGGAGTTGGCGCGATTTCCCCTGCAAAAGAAGATCCTCTCGTGGAGGAAGCTTCCGCGGTAGGTCCCACAACAGACACCTGAGTAGATTTATCCACGGTCTCTGTGGCGACAGAGATGCTACCAACAGAATCTTGCATTGAGATTGTTTTATCTTTAGCAATACTTGTTGAATTAACGGCGCTGGAGGATACGCATATCCTATCATTCCGTCCCAAGGGATCGACAGAGCGTCTACTGCAAATGCTCTTGGATCCGGACACGGAGACACATACGTCTGCAACTGATTGTTGAGATGTGTCACAAATAAGTCTATCATTGGCCGTTCCCATTGGTAGCAAATCTGATTGAATACTTGTTTGTTGAGAGTCCACTCCGACGGCAACAAGCGACCCTTTCGTGAAAGGGAGTCTGCTAGCACATTCAGACGACCCGGTATGTGACGGACCGAAAGAAGAACGTGATGTTCTAATGCAAACAGAAGGATTCATTCCGTTAGATTGAACAACGGAACTGAATGAGTGCCTCCCTGATTCCGTATATACGCCACTACTGTCGTATTGTCGGATAGGATTTGGACATGAGCATCGTGAATAATGTCCATCCAGTGACGTAACGCAAGCCAAATTGACATCATTTCCTTGATGTTTATGTGCTTGCACAGGAATTGCGGATCCCAAAGACCCTGGCATCTCGAATCTGTTGGGATTAATGATGCACCCCAACCTGTTTGACTGGCATCCGTCATAACGGTAAAACTCGGATCCGGCAACTGCAGCGGAACTTCTTGAGTTAACCACTGAATGTTTGCCCAAGTCTGAATCTCTTGTTTTACTTGATCTGACAAGAGAACGTCTACATCGAGCGAATGAATTTTCACACTCCAATTCTGAGTCAGGAAAATTTGAAGAGGACGTGTGCATAGCCGCCCCATCGGAATGAGATCCGCGGCGGCTCCGCACAGACCTATCAGTCTCATAAATTCTCTCGCCGTGACTTTGTCTGCGTGCAGACAATAGCGAGCGTAACAACTGACTAATTTCGCTCTGGTTAACGGCAGACGAACGAGATTGTTGTGCGTCTCGAAGCTCATTCCCAGATGAGTGAATGACTTGGACGGCACCAGATCCGACTTCTCCTCGTTTACTATAAAACCGAGACGTCGGAGCAATAGAAGAAGATTCTGAACATCGTTCTGAAGCGTTAACTCGTTGCCGTACCTCTGAAGAATGTCGTCCAGGTAGGCCGACGTTACCGCAGACGAATGAGCTCGGAAGTAGATCATTACCGAGTTCATTACCCGAGTGAAAGTCCAGGGTGCTAGATTCAATCCGAAGCACATCGCCCGGAATTGATACACCACTCCCAGGACTGCAAAGCGTAGATACTTTCGGAATGTCGGATGTACCATGACGTGAAAGTACGCATCTTTGAGATCTATGCTCGTAGCATAATCGTTCACCCGAATACTCGCTCTGACCGATCGAATCGTCTCCATATAAAACTTCGGAGCGACGATCAGCTTGTTTATCCAGCTCAAATCTATGACTGGACGGAACGAGCCGTCTGGTTTCGGAACCAGAAACAGATGGCTGTAGAATCCCGGAGATTCCTGGTTTTCTACGACCTCTACCGCGTTCTTCATTAAAAGAGACTGCACCTCTGATAACAGAGCGTCTCTTTTCTGCGGATTTGACGGAAGATGAGTCCACTTTGGACTTCGAGTTAATGGAGGCTTTCGTTTGAAGGATATCTTTAGACCTTCCGAAGTCACTCCTCTCACCCAAGGGTCGTCCGTAATCGACGCCCACTCTTGTGAAAAACTCGACAACCTTCCGCCAACCGGAACGCGATAGAGGTTTAAGCCATCACCTCCTGGACCTGTGAGGCCTGCGGTAGGAGAAACCACGTCTTCCACGACCCGCACCTCGCCTCGTCGACCTCAGGGCGTCCGACCGATTGTCCCGGCCTGAAGGACGTCCCGAACGAGAGTCGCTATCCTGACGGTCTCTCGAATAAGACCAAGAGGATGCACCGGAACCTCTCTTGGGCGCATTAGACCCAGAAGTGCCTGTCTTATTCGTGTCTGCTGTATCCGACTTTTTAGGAGCCGATCTGAACAACAGAGAATCATTAGCTTTCTTTTTAATTTCATCATAAATAGCGGAAAGCTTGCCGTCAAAGAGAAGTTCTCCTGAGACCGAAGCGACTCTAAGAGAGTTCTTCACCTTAGAATCCACTAGTGTGGATGTAGCTAGGGCTGCATCACGTCTAACCAACTCCAGATTTGCCACTGAAAGGGCGGAGTTACACGTGGAATAAGCTACTGCCCTTGAAAGAAGTCTTAAAGAGGATTGTATATCCTGAAACTCTTCCCCTTGAAGGCGCAGTGATAACGCCTTAGTAAGGTGATCTGCGTAAGATAAGGCATCTAAATTGGCTCTGTTAGACGCAATAGCTGTTTCCAACACCGCGGTTGGAATAGAAGCTGACGACGGTAATGATAGCTCTAAGTCTTCCGCCTCGTCGTCCATACGCAGAGGAACTCTCGGTATACCCTGTCCTGCCGTATCGAATTTATTCCTTGCATTAATGAAAGGCAGGTTGAGAGTATTAGCGGACAAGAAACCTGCTTTCCCCGTCCTGGAAGCAAGTTTAAATATAGCGTCGTTCAATAATTCAAATGTTCTAGCAACATTATTGGACTGCGACGGAAACTCGGGAGCGATGTCCCTGAACCGCTCAAAAAATTCAGAGTCCAATGACGCTATAATTCTCTTGTCCGGAAGCGCAGCAGTCTGGCCCGACGGAACAACTTGAGGGAGAAAGTGCCGGATGAAGTCCACGGCAGCTTTATGTTGTTCCGAAAGGGATAGCTCCAAGTCATCCGTATCCCTTTCACCATCCGGTCGGACCTCACGATGTTCCCGGTCGTCCGCCCCCGATGCTTCGGCGGAGCGTACCGACCCAGCGCCTTCGGATAATTCTCGATCCGACACCGTTTCTGTCGGCTGCTGGGATGCTGCGATAAGCTGTGCTATCTGCACAAGAATGTCCGGCGTCGAGACCTGCGGAGGCGCAGTCTTTCGCTGCTTCGCCGAGGGCAGCTCCGCATCAGATGGCTCCCGCATACTTTTCCTATGCGAACGTCCGGAGTCCATCGGTCTCGAATCCCTGGCTGCCGGATGGTGTGACCTGGTCGCCGAAGAATCCTTCATCGGCGAAGCTGGTAATATATCAGCGGTCACGCAGCCAAGGTGCGGTCGTGTGCGCTGACGAGAAAAGGAAGCCTTAACAGTCTCTGCGGACTGCTTATACAACGGAGCGTCCCGAGCGACGGACATATGCTCCGCTAAAGACACATTTTGTACCACAACATCTGGTCCCAGATGTTGTTGTACGAGAGAGGGACCTCTCTCTCTCGCTCGCGGCCCGGCTGGACCTGGACGAGCTAGGAACCGGACTAAAAGGCTTCCTCCGTTCTCGCTTACTATCCGCCGTCACTGGGTGTGCATCTATTATGTTTATAGTGCTCGCATCACCCAAAACTTCCTCTTGGACCACATCGGACGAACCCGGCTGCCGAACCATTCGGTGAATGGACGCTACACCGGGCGAGCTAGCGGACGACATTTGTCTAATCTCCATGAGCACTTTTGCCGCTAGCTCTGAATTCATTTGTGACGACGGACGCACACTTGAAGAAGATAACATGGAAACATCACCCTGTTCTGGTTCCTCTGAAATAGAAACTGAGAGAGTAGAGTGACCTTGTGGAGAAAGAGCCGGCATCGCTCTTTCTCCAGAAACAACATATCGTGACACACGTTTCCAATGTTTCTCATCCCAATGTTCACATATAGGACAGGGATTAATGCGAGAACACTGACTACAATTAATACAATGATCATGAAAGTCAGAGGAAGATTTCTTCCTATTACAATTTGAACAACGTCCCTTCATTGTGAAAGAACAACAATAAGTCCTAGTTACTCGCAAAAACCCCTGACACAAAGATACATAATAACATGATCCATTAATAAATGAAAAAACAATTGCAAAACAAAATAATTTTGAAAAAATATTTTTTCAGAGAAGCCCAAGTTGCTGAAACGTTGAGCCCCGATGGATCCGATGGCAAAGTGTGGTCAAAAATTTTAAATTTATATAAAATAATTAATGAGACACTTTCGGATAATATAAATGTATCTTATAATGAGATAAACTACCACAAAGGCAAACAGCCCCCTCAAAAAAGGCTGTTGCCAATGAAAACAAACAGTGTGAACACACTAGAAAACATGACTCCAGGCACTGAAAAAACTGGCCCGGAATCAGTCATCAATTACACTCTATCTGATGCAAAACAGAGACTCCCAGGGGAGAATCTGTAGAACATCAGATGGAAGATGCAGAACACAAACGTTATACACCCATGGGTGAAAACGTAACTATGGGGAAAATAACAGAAAACATTCTGTAACCAAGCAACTCTCCCAGGAAATTTTAGAAATGAAATTTCTCAAAAATATGCCAAAAGCATGGGAGAATTGCCAGGGGGGACTTTAGAAGGCTAGGGGAGAGGAAACACTGAATAAGCAGTGCAACAATTAGCAAGAATGACAACAAGAGGCCCATGCCTCGAAAATAGGCAACTTAACATAATTTCATCAAAAAATTTTAAGTACAGCCCTGATTATTTTTTGCCACTTCTTTTTCCTCTCCTCCTTCTATCCTCCTTAGAATCACATTTTCTCCAAAAATTACGTGTCTGGCATCCTTTAAACTGAGATTTACAAGCACAAAGATCAGTGAGATGTTGACTGATGAAGGGCCAAACAGAGAATGATAATTGGCGCCAATTTCGGGACGACTGCGTCACTGCGCATGCGCAGTAGAGGCGTAGTATGGAGGTCCTTTAGGACATGATTTCTTTTTGTTTTGGATGCAAATTTTGGGGATTGGGGGGCAAAATTTGTGTTTGGCCCTGGTTTTGTTGGAGTTAGCACCAGCTAAGTCTGGGTCATTGGTACAGTATAAAAATATTCAACATTGTTACGACTAGGAAGCAGTCTGTCCCTCAAATAGGTCATCGACTATATTTAGATTCACTACTGTAGAATATAGTATGTGGAGAGTGGATTGTAACTAAATCACTTGCAGAGTGGAGTTATCACCCAAGCTATAACTTTCACATTTTGTACATATAGACAAAAAACACAAGCAATGTTTCAGCCAATGGATCTCCGGGTTTAATCCGGAGGTCCATTGGCTGAAACTCTGCTTGTGCTGGTTATGCTTTGCAACAAATTTGCAATTATTGCTTGGGTGGATTCTCCACTCTGCAGGTGATTTAGTGATAATAAACTCTTCATGTATTGTATTTCAGTTGGCTGAAAAAGTGAATCTTTGTTTCGTTTTTCTGGCCAACTGATATATTCTGAATGAATGGACCTGAAAAATTTCATAAAGATTCATTTTCTGTGAAATAAATCCTGAGATGTTCCTTAATCGAGGCTTGATTTGATCAACATTTTGATGACATTACAATCAGAAAAGAACAGCCAGTTTTATGATTATGCCAGGTTGTGCTGCAAATTATGTTAATATCTTGATGTTTTCAAAGGTAATTAAATGCTTATTGATTGGAACATCTGTAACTGGGGCATGAAAGAATACCTGTATATCTTTGAAAGTAAAGGCACATAACATTACATCAACAGAAGCCTTGATACAAATTTCCACAAAACGTGGATAAACAAACAGCCTATAACAGCATCAAATTCCAAACAGAATTAGATTGGTGGTCTGAAAGCTTGACAGTTTGAGTCATTTTTGCATTACAGATTGTGGCATTCACCCCGGCATTGAAATATCCTCAGATATATAAATGGGCAATTCACGTAAAAATGTCCTCAGCTGTGTTACCTGAGAATACAAGCAATCATTTCACCTGTAATTTTCTCTTCACTGCTTCTACTGTAAGCTTTTAGTATTACATGTCCATTAGCACCTCCAAATCCAAAGGAATTCAAACCAATGAGCTGGTCTGTAAAAATAAAATACAGGAAAAAAATGAATAGATTACTTTCATGGCCACAGTACAGGAACTTTATCAGATCCAAAAATAAGCTATTGATTTTAAAACAATAAATGTTTTTTTCGGATAATGCAGTGACATCTGGATTAGGGGTTTCAGGCCTGACATTTTCAAGGTGTGCATGCTGAATGATACAGTTACATCAATCTTTTACATTAAGACAAAACGAAAAACAAAATATACAAGTTCAGAGTTCATGATCATGAAAATGCATTTCTCATTTCATACATGTGCAACAAACTAAACAATGAGTGTCAAGCCTGACAATAACTGACAGTCTTCAATGTTTTTTGAGAAGCCACAGGTGAATGCCTTGACAGAGAATTTGTCGATTTGAAATCAGTAACTTGATTATTGTATGAGCACATATTGGTTAGCGATTATTAGGCATTTGTGCTCCCCCACATTACAGAGTCTGTTACAACATATAGAGATAGTCCTAAAAAGAACCTTCTTGTCATTATACCAACGTATGAGAAGTGTAAAGACTGGAGGACCATTTTAGTACAAGTGTAGAGTCAGGTTCCTTAAAGCAGGAAGCCCAAATGCTCGACAGGCCAAAAAAAAGTTAAAAATCTGTTTCTCAGACCCTCCTGCAAGGTCCTCTTGGTTGACGCATACTTTCTTTTTTTAACCAATGCAAACTTAAAAAAATAAAACTTAAATGGCTGATGTCTGATATTTTACCCAAGTTAATGAAAATTAATAAATTTGTCCCTTGAGTGGAACAAGGCCTTGCGATGCTTTTGCATTGCAAAACCTTCTAGCACTCAAGGGACGAAATACACCACCACCCATGCCCTTCTGTAGATTATGAGGCCTAAATCATAAAACAAACCAAGAACATGGACTTTTAATGGCATAGAAATAATTACAAAAATAAGAGAGAACCACTATCAAGTTGTCATCCGGAAACCAACTGTTGCAATATACTATGTTCAAGGTCACTGTGACCTTGACCTTTGACCTGGTGAGTCCAACATCAATAGGGTTCTTCCTCGCACCAAGTCCAACACGCCTGTAAAGTTTCATGACTCTAGGTTGAACCACTATCAAGTTATCATCCGGAAACCAATTGTTGCGATATACTATGTTAAAGGTCACTGTGACCTTGACCTTTGATCTGGTGAGTCCAAGATCAATAGAGTTCTTCCTCGCACCAAGGCCAACCCACCTATGAAGTTTCATGAATGTAGGTTGAACTACTATCAAGTTATCATCCGGAAAGGAATTGTTGCGATTTACTATGTTCAAGGTCACGTTGACCTTGACCTTTGACGTAGCGAGTCCATAATCAATAGGGTTCTTCCCCTCACCAAGGCCAATCTACCTATGAAGTTTCATGAATGTGAGTTGAACCATTATCAAGTTATCATCCGGAAACCAATTGTTTAAGATTTACTACGTGCAAGGTCACTGTGACCTTGACCTTCGACGTAGCATGTCCAAAATCAATAGGGTTTTTCCTCCCACCAAGACCAACCTACGTATGAAGTTTAATGAATGTGAGTTGAACCACTATCAAGTTATCATCCGGAAACCAATTGTTTACGCCCGCCCGCCTGCCCGCCCATCCGCCCGCCCGCCAGCCCGCCCGCCCGCCCGCCCGCCTGCCATTCACCAAACTATAAGTCGAGTTTGACTTCGTCACAACTCGACTAAAAAATGCCGCTCAGGATCACCGATCCAATGTCGAGTTGTGACAACAGTTCCTCGCACCAAGGCCAACACACCTATGAAGTTTCATGACTCTAGGTTGAACCACTATCAAGTTGTCATCCGGAAACCAACTGTTGCGATATACTATGTTCAAGGTCACTGTGACCTTGACCTTTGACCTGGTGAGTCCAACATCAATAGGGTTCTTCCTCGCACCAAGTCCAACATGCCTGTAAAGTTTCATGACTCTAGGTTGAACCACTATCAAGTTATCATCCGGAAACCAATTGTTGCGATATACTATGTTAAAGGTCACTGTGACCTTGACCTTTGACCTGGTGAGTCCAACATCAATAGGGTTCTTCCTCGCACCAAGGCCAACACACCTATGAAGTTTCATGACTCTAGGTTGAACCACTATCAAGTTATCATCCGGAAACCAATTGTTGCGATATACTATGTTAAAGGTCACTGTGACCTTGACCTTTGATCTGGTGAGTCCAAGATCAATAGAGTTCTTCCTCGCACCAAGGCCAACCCACCTATGAAGTTTCATGAATGTAGGTTGAACTACTATCAAGTTATCATCCGGAAAGGAATTGTTGCGATTTACTATGTTCAAGGTCACGTTGACCTTGACCTTTGACGTAGCGAGTCCAAAATCAATAGGGTTCTTCCCCTCACCAAGGCCAATCTACCTATGAAGTTTCATGAATGTGAGTTGAACCATTATCAAGTTATCATCCGGAAACCAATTGTTTACGCCCGCCCGCCCGCCATTCACCAAACTATAAGTCGAGTTTGACTTCGTCACAACTCGACTAAAAATGCCCGCCCATATGCAATTTTACAAAGAATGGCCTGAGAAACAGAAGATCTACTTTGTATGGACATATTATAGGTTACTCATCTGCTAGGCTTGTTTAATTCTTGCAATAAAATATTTGAATGTCTTTACTTTCCCCACATCTCCACCCCCCCCCCCCCCCCCCCAACACCACCAAACAAAAGGCCCCAAGAGGCTTAATTGCTCACATGCAGCCACCATGTGTTAATCTTGTCAATATAATTTAGCCAGAAGATGGGGGGGGGGCCTCCATGGGAAAATTGTTTTTTGTGACCAATCACTCAAAACCCTTCAAAATGCATTTTGATAAAAAGAAAACAAATCATTCAATTCTCTCTCTCTCTCAACCCAATCACTCACATGAGCCTAACAGGGTGAAATGGTTTTGTTGGGGAAAGAGAATGGGGAGGGGGAGGAGGCAGCATAAAGTCATTCAAAATCCTCCATACCTTGTTTTAAAGCAGAACTTAAAAGTTTTGCCCAAGGGACTTCCCTCATGCACCCATATCCTCAAGTGGCCTGGTGAGCATCATCTAAATGAAAGTGTCAATGACATTGTACCTTGTCTGTGTGTTGTGTTTGATGAAAAGGATAAGGTTCAATGTTTATGAAAGGATTATGAAATAAGACAAGAATTGTGATAATTGAGAATATGTTAGTTTCTGTTCCCTGTATGCTATGTTTTCAATAAAAATAATTTGAGGTGGAGACTGTACTAAAGAACTGAGGGTGGGTTAATGTGGCCTTCACAGTTAATGCATGTGGCCCACACAGTTAAAGTATGTCAACGAAAGTTATCAAGTTACAGTGAACTTATTCCAAAATGACTATCAAGTTATAATAAAATCCCTTCATAAATATGGCCTGTAGACTGTGCTAAAGGTTTCCGGGCTTTGGGCCTGTGTAGCTATCACAGTTGACGGATCGCAACCAAAAGGGGATGTCCTCATCCAGACATTATACTGAGTCATTCTATCAAGTTACAATGAAATCCCTTCATAAATACGACCTGTAGTCTGTGCTAAAGTTTTTCTGGTTTTGGGTTCGGGCAGCCATCGTGGATGAATGATCGCGACCAAACAGTGACGTTCTCATCTGGACATTATCTGGAGTCATCCTACCAATTTACAATGAAATCCCTTCATAAATGTGACCTGTAGACTGTGCTAAAGGTTTTCGGGCCCCTGTAGCCATCACAGTTGACCAATGGTGACCAAAAGTGGAAGTTCTCATCTAGACATTATATGAAGTCAACCTTCCAAGTTACAATGAAATTCCTCCATAAATATGACATATAGACTCTGCAAAAGGTTTTTGGGTTGACCGATCGCGACCAAAAGAGGACTTTCTCATCTAGACATGACCCCAAACCTGAATATAAAATTTCGTGACGATCAGACAAGAACTACAGGGTGTAGCCTGTGCTAAAGGAAAAATGTGAACCGACTCACAGACTAACAGACTCACAGACTAACAGACTTCCGCATGTGTGATGGCAATAGCTTATCCTGACTTTGTCAAGTTAAGCTAAAAATCAATCAATCTTACCCACCCATAGTTACATCTAACTAAAGTTGAATACAATCATACACAGTCAGATTTTATTTAAACAAATAGCAAAATCTTCATTGGGTTCTGTGTTAAATATCAAACCCCTCTGGTGCCAACCAAAATCAGTCAAGCATAAAACTTGGACCAAACTTTATTCTAGGAGTCATAGTAATGATATATACCAAAAATCAAAAGATTCAGCCAGGTGGATCTGAAGAAGATTTTTTAAAGAATAGGCTTCACTTTGCACCAAATGAAAATTTGAGTTCCAACAGGGAGCTCAAATATAACCAAAGGGACATGACAACTTTCTTTGATCCTCCTGAGGATGCTGCATATCAAATATCAAAAGATTCAGAGTGGGCAAAGAAAAAGAAATTTGGAAAACATTTCCTCATATTGCACCAAATTAAAATTTGGTGGCTATTGGAAGCCCAAGTAAGAACCCAGCACTTTGATTTTAAGAAACTTGAACCTAACCCCATAAAGGATGCTGAAAACCAAATATCAAAAAATTCTGACTACTGAAGATTTTCAAAACACTTTTTTCATATTGCACTGAGCTCAAATTTGGCTACCCAAATAAGAAACCAAGGATTTAATTTACTCTACTGCGCATGCTGCACACTAAGTATCAAAAGAATCTGACTGGTGGATTTGAAGAAGATTTTTCAAAGAATGATCCTCATATTCCACTACATTAAAATTCAGGCTCCCACAGCCAAATAAGACCCCAGGGACTTGATTTGAACAAACTTAACTTGAACTTCCTAACCTAAGGATGCTGCATATGAAATATCAAAAGAGTCTGAAGGTTGAATCTCAGGAGGATTTTTTAAGAAATTTCCCTCATATTGCGTGAAGTTAAAATTCAAGCACTTATAGAGAACCGTGTAGGGTAGGTTGCAATACCTAGTGAAACAAACAGATCATTCTTCTATGCTATTTATTTTCAGCAGAAAGATCCAACGTTATTGTTCAGTGTACCCAATTGTGAAAGTGAGTGTACTTTCTCATCTATCTTGTCACAGGCATCTTCCCAGCTGTACAGTATTTGCAAGAGCAATTTGTACCCCTCCCCCAGTTGAGGGTGAAATTCTATTATCCTTGTGATATATACTCACAATATAAGTCATCATGGGTCTGTGCCCTTGTGAAATATACTCACAATATAAGTTATCTCTGGCAACACCCAGGGTGCATGAAGATTTAATACCTACATGTTGGTTTTAAACCCTGAGGGTAAAGCCGAAGGTTCTAAAAAAGAGACGTTAAGACATTAAATCTCTATGTTTTCTGGATTTTGCAAGAGATAACGATTTAGTCCTGCCTTCTGCCATAGAATAAAATCATTGAAGTTATATGCAAGTTTCATTAAATATGATAAATTTTTACCAAATGAATATAATTAAATATCCTGAATTGCGGGTACCATACTTGAAGGCTTCATATTCTGTGGAGCGCTTCAATTAATTTTTGAGGAGATATTATTTAGTCTTGGTGTATTTGACCTGTTACAATTTATGGGAGAGTGCCAAAAGGCAATAACATGTGAACAAAATTCTGACAACCAAAAAAACTTAGCACTCCACCAGTTTTGCCTAAAATAGATAGCACTTCCATGAGGTGAGGCATTGTTCAATTGATTCTCTCATGGAATGCACTCACGCTAAAAAGGACCCAAAATTGATTAAAACTTTGATAACTCAGAAATGAATATTTTGTTGATGATAATTCAAGCCAGTCACATATATGCTGACTCATACACAAGTAAGTGAGTAGATTATCTAGGCTCCTGAAAATATTCGAATATGACCAAATCAAATACTAGCACAGTATTTACAAATTGAACGGAATATCCAATCAAGTGCTTAACAATCATTAGCCGGAGCATTTTGACATAAAGATTATATTTATTTATATTTATTTTTTTATTCTGCCTAATGGGATTTGTACATTTTAGTTGATGCTGCTAACAAGGTAGTCTATGTGAGATGGCTACACTGCCCTGCCACACCTTTGTGCCTCAGCAAGGCCCAGAGGTGTAGGAGAGGCAGTGTGGTCAGCTTGCAGAGACCACTAACATAGCCGAGATCTGAAAACATGTGGGTTTTAGGAAAAGGCTGTTGTGGTAGGCCTAATAATTTTTTTCTAAGGCTAGTTTTTTAACACGAGCAGTAAGTGAGCGAATAAATCACTTTTCTGAAAATGCCAGGCCTGATGAGGGAAGGAGGCTTTTATTTTTACATTTTTCGTTAACGGGTTGAGTGCTGGAATTTGAGCTCCATTCTAAAATGCAGGTACTACAACTTAAAGTTTACCACATCCCCAGAATATGAAACCTTTATCTTTGAAGAGAATTTATTACATTTGTAGGAATAATTTACCTTATGACAATTGATTGAAAAGTGTCATAATTTGTAACAAGGCAAAGATAAAACATGTGAAAACATTTTAGAAACCAAGAAACATTTGGCACTCTACCAATTAATATAGAAATATCAAATCCATTTTTGTTCAGTTATATTCATGGCGCTTTTTTGATAAACATATACCGTCCACATAATGTTTGAGTTATTTTCTGCATAACACACCAAACTGTATCTTCACAAAACCATTTAAAATAGACACTATTTGAATCATGCTTGGTTACAAACAAGTGCAAATTAAAGAACCTCAGTGAGCACGCTCACATACCCCACGCGCCCCGATATTTCAAGCTCTAATCATTTTTTAAAAATAAACATAGATTCTAGGAATACTGCAGAA
This sequence comes from Pictodentalium vernedei, assembly GCA_031216915.1. NCBI lineage: Eukaryota > Metazoa > Mollusca > Scaphopoda > Dentaliida > Dentaliidae > Pictodentalium > Pictodentalium vernedei. Next base: position 230,652,183 of record CM062293.1, read on the forward strand.
AACAGTGTTCTGTACTTTCAACGGTACTGAAAGAATTCAAGCAGAGAAAAAGCCCGGAAAACTGTAATTTTGATGAACTTTTCAAATTCTATGGGGCCGTAATTTTGGTAAAAATCAGTGGAGCGGAACAAAACCCAAACTTGTTCTATAGGCTACCATGTTAGACTAACATATCAAAAATCAGCTCAATATCTGGAAGCGGGTAGGAAAAAAGTCTGGAAAACTGTAATTTTGATGAACTTTTCAAAGTTCAAGGGTCGTCATTTTGGTAAAAATCAGTGGAGCGGAACAAAATGCAAACTTGATCTGTAGGCCACCATGTCAGACTAACATACCAAACATCAGCTCAATATCTGGAAGCGTGTAGAAAAAAAGTCCGGAAAACTGTAATTTTAATGCATTTTTCAGAGTCCAAGAGTCGTAATTTCGGTAAAAATCAGTGGAGCGGAACAAAACGCAAACTGGTTCTGTAGGCCACCATGTTAGACTAACATACCAAAAATCATCTCAATATCTGGAAGCGTGTAGGAAAAAAGTCTGCAAAACTGTAATTTTGATAAACTTTTCAAAGTTCAAGGGCCGTAATTTCGGTAAAAATCAGTGGAGCGGAACAAAATGCAAACTTGATCTGTAGGCCACCATGTTAGACTAACATACCCAAAAACAGCTCAATATCTGGAAGCGTGTACAAAAAAAGTCCGGAAAACTGTAATTTTGATGAACTTTTCAAAGTTCAAGGGCCGTAATTTCGGTAAAAATCAGTGGAGAGGAACAAAATGCAAACTTGATCTGTAGGCCACAATGTTAGACTAACATACCAAAAATCAGCTCAATATCTGGAAGCGTGTAGAAAAAAAGTCCGAAAACTGTAATTTTGATGAATTTTTCAAAGTCCAAGGGCCGTAATTTCGGTAAAAATCAGTGGAGCAGAAAAAAATGCAAACTTAATCTGTAGGCCAGCATGTTAGACTCACATACCAAAAATCAGCTCAATATCTGGAAGCGTGTAGAAAAAAAAGTCCAGAAAACAAGTAGGACTGACTGATGGACTGACGGACGGACCAGTCAAAAACATTATACCCCAGCAACTTCGTTGCGTGGGGTATAATAAGTATGCATCAATTAAAACAGTTGGGAATGCGTTGGCTCAGTGGTTATGACATTGAACATCAAACTGAAAGGTTCACAGTTCGATCCCTGCCAGGGGAAACTGGATTGTGTCCTTGGGCAAGGTACTTAATCCCAATTGCCCATTTGAGGGCACTGTGGCACTCTGTACTAAGGCATACTACACACTGATGGTGCACTTGCCTTCAACCAATGCTAACCCTGCTTGTGTGGAGTTGGTACACTGAAGAGTCTAACATTACTCGCCACTACTTGGAGGTTCTCTCTGGGTACTCCAGCTTCCTCCATCCGTAAAACTGTCCGGCATGAGGCGACCCTGGCTGTCATGTGTCATTAAACACAAATAAATGAATAAAATATATGAATTAAAAACAGGTAAAATTTTAAACCTCACAATTCCATACTATTTTTGGAAGACACTACAAGCCAATAAAACATTCAGCAGGGGGGTGGGGGGAAACCCAAAACATTTTTTTTTGCCAAATTTACCTTTAATATCTGTAGGTTTATTTACAACTGTAACTTTGCCTTCTACAATAGGTAGAATAGTTGGATTTGTTGTATTATAGTTCAGATTTGTTGGAATAATACCATGATGCATTGAAAGTACACACTTTAACAACCCTGCTAGGCCTAAAATGAAAATATAAAAATACAAATTCAAATTACCTACATTATCAAACAAAAGAATAAAATTCAGCAGATAGTACAGTACCGTGATTGAAAAAGCAGACAGACAGAATATCGATCGGATCTCGATTGCTTCATGATCGGGTCCACAAAATCAAAATAAAACAAAAAAACCCCAAATTTATTATAAAAAAACAACAAAAAATTGTTTTGCTTTTTTTAAATGTGTCCCTTCCTCGCCCCTTCCTGTAGGAAATAGCTTTCACAAATCTCAAAGCCCTTACTCTATCACACAGCATAATGACAGTTCCAGGGATGTAGTTTGGTTTTTCAACATTTTTGCGATGCAATTCTCCTTTGCAGATGTTATATTGTTATTTATTTATTGGTGCTTAAGATCACTTTCACAATTCTTGGCTACATCATGACTGCAACACATGGGTATGGAGTCAAGTTTAGCCAATCGTTTAAACATGCTGCCCACTTTAGAGGACTTTCACTCCATGCATTGGGTCCTATTTCACAAGAAAAGCAAAACCTCTTTTCTGCTGTAAACAAGCACTGCTCCACTTCCTGAAGTTCCCACTGGGAAATGTTATATTGTTAATTGACACACTGTTTGTAAGTCTCAGAGCCCTCATCAATAGTATGTCACTTCAAAGTAAAACCCAGCGAAGCCCCACAATTTTATTCAGCTAGAAATCATTTCAATGATTCAATTCAATTTGAGTCACCCAAATTCAGAAATTTTCGAAACTGTCAAGATGTTCTTAAAATCCTTCGAAGTGAATTTTTCTGTCATCAGGTCTCCTATTCAAGCGGGATCCACTTCTTATCCTACTTTAATTCTCTTCCAAAATATTCCGCTTTTTTGATTGCTTTACCCAAAGTCGCAGTTGCATACAATACTTAACCCTTTGCCTAACATGAAAGGCAGATGACACTTGCAAACAAAATTCTTGAATAACTAATTTTTTCATTTTTTTGCATCAAAAACATAGCATATTACCACCCTCATTTGAATGAGCTCATTGAGCTCTTTCCAACAAGGGTTCATAATTTTTTTTATTGCTTTGCCCAAACAGATGAGTCGCAGTTGCATACAATACTTAACCCTTTACCTAATATGAAAGGCAGATGACACGTGCAAACAAAATTCTTGAATAACTAATTTTTTCATTTTTTGCATCAAAAGCATAGCATAATATCCCTCAATGGAATGAGCTCAATGAGCTTGTTCCAACGAGGGCCCATAAGCTATGTTTTTGAGACAAAAAATGAAAAAAATAATGAAAATTGAATGGTAATTTTTGTGAAAAGCACTGACCGATTTTGGCTGTTATGTTGGGTAAAGGGTTAAGTGGAGACCAATAATATTTGCCATTGTAAGAAGGTGCAATATATACAACTTAAAGAGCATTTAGATTCGATTTGAAATTTGATTTGATTCAAAACAAGCTATAAATTGAAAATGGAATATGTTTTCATTTTAGGAATTCACCCCCCAAAAAAAAGCTATCCACAATCCATTCCAATGACGGGGTCATCAGCGGAGTTTAAAAGCTTTTTGAGAATATTACTGGCTAGTTTTGGCCATAACTTTGGGTAAAGAGTTTCTATAGATGAGATCTGTTGAAAGTGTCATTAAACTAAAAAAAAAACACACACATAAAAATGTATCCTTTTACCATTTACATACAAAAATATCAATATTATCAAAGTAGGGGTGATCCTTTGCAAGTAAAACGTGGGTAGCATATTTTAAATACAAAAGCAACACATTTTCTTTTATAAAATTTGCAGAGACATACATTCGATCCATAATGTATTAAATTTGAAAAAAATTCCCTACCTGCTGCTGACTCACAGTGTCCCATGTTACTCTTAACAGAACCAATCAACAAAGGTCTCTCTCTACCATCACATAACACATCAGATAAAGCAGTCACTTCCACAAAATCTCCTTTCTAAAATTAAAAGTTAGTACAGTGGAAGAAGAACACTGTTATTTGGTTGGTTACTTTGCTAGTTACAAATATTCAGTTAAGACCAGAAAACCAGTTTTGATTCTCAGGCAATCCCTCACTGAAATTGAAGCCCTCATCAGACATATTTATTGCCTTGCTATGTCTTCCAAAATTGTGACTCTAATAAACTTTTTACGTTTTTTGATTGACTAAAAAACTGAAATCTGAAGAATATAACTAAAGACAATCTCTATCCTGTGGCTTTGCAGTTATTTCTAGGCAAGTCTTTGCTCTGCAGACAGGCCTGAAAATAAGCAGTCTGACATTTGAAGATTGAGGTCCTCAGAGGGTGAATTTGATGATGCTATCCCATACAGTGAGCCAATTTATCCCCAGGGTACCTCTTTCTGTTGAGTTTTGAGACCCTGATTTAGATTGAGGTTCACAGGGGGTAAATTTAGTGATGCTACCTTGCTATGCAGGGTAGCATCACTAAATTCACCCTCTGGGGATCTCATTTTGCAGATGACAGTCTGCTTATTGTCTGGCTTGTATACAGGCAGCCAAAATGACTGCCAAAGCATTTAGAATGTAATTTGCAAGTTTCCCTAGAGGCATCTGTTCTTTTGCAGGAAAAGAGTGAACAACGTTGGAATCAGGTCCTAGTATTTATTTAATTATTAGTGCTTAGGGTCACATATTTTGGCACAATATCCAATTGTGACCGCAACATGGATATGAAGTCAAGTCCAGCCCCAATTGTTAAAACTCATGTTGCCCATTTTAGAGGACTTTCACCCCAGGCATTGGTAACCAGGTACTATTTTACCAGTAAAACAGGGCTTGTTTACCACAGTAAACAAGCACTGCTTCACTACTTGGGGTTCCCACAGGAAATTAGGTCCTTGAGTTAATTTGTGTAATTATGCATTTTCTGATATATTCTGTGTGCAAGGACAGAGGAAAGCCTCTCAATCTATACTCATTACATGCATGCAAAAATTTAAATTAAAAATAAAACCCTTCCTCACCGATTTGAAAAACAAAATTGCTAAAGAATCAATAAATTTATTTTGTGTGGGCTTTTAGGAATATTCAATCAACAAACATTCGGTCATTATCTTTTAGTTGTGTGATAAACTGAACATTTATTCTTTTCTATCTTGTTTGACAAAGCTCATGGGGCTTTGCCAAACAAGGCAAAATAGATTAAATGCTTATAAATGAAAGTTCTGAGGCCAGATAGATCTATAAATGTTGAAAATTCCGTTTTGAGCTGTTATGACTATCAATCAATTTTAAAAGTTGATTATTTATTAACTGGTAGAGTGCTGGAAGCCAATATTTGGGCTTTATTCTGAAGTGTTGGTACCACAATTTAAAGGCATCATATTCTGTAGATGTGCTTTATATTATCTTTGAAGTGATATTATTTTATCTGTTAGGATTTGCCTTGTTACAATTTATGGAAGAGTGCCTTCTGGCACTCCCCCATAAATTGTATCAAGCCAAAGATGCACAAAAACATTTTAAGGACCAAAAATAATTTAGCACTCTACCAGTTAAATATGATTTTCTTTCCTAGAATAGACCATAATCAAGCTTGGCAGATATGAATTTAAACTCAACTGATATGACCTGGATCTTGGATAGAGTTATCCTTAATGCATTAGTGGGAGCAAGCAATTTGTTTAAATCAAAATCATTCACCTCTATTTGTCCAACGCAATCAGGTCAATTGGGGAAACCAGACATAATGGAGTAGTTTGAAGCAGAATTTTTTTACAGTGAGGAATTTATAATGTCAATAAATAAGGACTGAGTGGATGAAGACAAGAAATAAACAAGTTGTATATTAAGTTCAATGCAAACTAAGATTTAGAGCAGAGTTTGTTTGTTTGTTGGTGGCTAACGTCACATATTTATGCACCATGGCTAATCGTGACACAACATGGGGATGAAGTCAAGTTTAGTCAATCGTTGATCAACATGTTGCCCATTTTAGAGGACTTTCACCCCAAGCATTGGTGACTGGGTCCTATTTTACTAGTAAAGCGGAACTGGTTTACCACAGTAAACAAGTGCTGCTTACTTCCCGGGGTTCCCACGGGGAAATTCAGAGCAGAGATTTGTCAAAGTGGGAGAAGAGATAGTTCAGGTATCCAAGTGTTGAGGCTTCCCCAACTGAACTAGGAGAAAGGGAAGCTTCAGACTTTGTGAAAATAATAAGAAACAATAATATTGTCAGAAAACTGTAAAAGATCTGAGAACATTTTTTTATCTTATAATCAACATGTATTTTGTCTGTATTAACTCCGCAACTGTCGTGTATCCGACCCCCTGATACAGATGTTTGTATCAGGGGGTCGGATACAAGCACGTTCCTTTCACGTGAGTTCCATTTTTTTTCTTTTTTTCATCTGTACGAATAAATAGTTTGTTATATATTCGTCTACATTCTTGACTTATCCCCAATATATTGTAAGATAAAATGATTATTACTATTATGTCGATGTACAAAATATGTATCCGAGTCTCACTCCAGGTTCTAAAGGTAGATCACGAATCGTTGTGATCTGCCCTTAGAACCCGGAGTGAGACTCGGATACATATCTTGTACATCCACATAATGGTAATAATCTCGATGTAATTATTTATTTTGGTTAACCCTTTACCTAACATGAAAAGCAGACGACACTTGCAAAAAATATTCTTGAAAAACTAATTTTTTTCATTTTTTGACTCAAAAACATAGGTTATGATCCCTCATTGGAACGAGCACGATGAGCTCGTTCCAACGAGGGGTCATAACCTACGTTTTTGAGACAAAAAATAAAAAATAATGAAAATTGGCAAATTTTGAGAATAGCGTTGGCCGGTTTTGGCCAGTACTTTTGGGTAAAGGGTTACTAAAGAGGTTATTGCTTCGTTAGTTTAATATCGGTGGATATATCAGCCTGACACAACTTCATATCAGTCTGACACTGAGCTATTAAAATGCTGTATTAATCAAAAGTTAGTCGATTAATGGAAGTTTCCCATAAACCTTGTCATATTTATAAATTTAAAACTGATGATGTATGAATTAGTACACTATTTATTGAGGTAATATGGAAACACCAAAATATCTCAGATTGTTGTTAATTGAATGATAGTTTTGTCTGAATCTGTCAGTGTAAAAGTCGCACCAATGTGTAAGTTGCACTCCCAATTCTCAAACAAATCAACTTTCCTGTTACTATAACCATGTTGATAGATTACTACACCAATTCAGGATTGAAAAATTATGAATGGTGCTAGAATAATTTGACAAGAACCAGGTGAGTACATGTCATTGGAGTTTTTTTGTTTTGTTTTTTTTTATAGCTTTTTATTCAATTCAAAATTATAATTATCAAAGCATGTTTTATCTGACAATATGACTTGATCAAAGTAAATGTCGGATCATCAGGCTGATGTTAACATCATTTAATCTTTTGAGCTGATCACTGGCCAAAACAATTTACCTTCATATAAGTTGCACTCCCATTCTGGTACCATGTTTTCAAAGAGAAACATGTGATTTTCATACAGGAGATATATGCCAACAATGGTTAATAATTTACCTGTTTATTCTCAGCACTAAACAGTACAATACCAAACACAACTTGTACACATTTTTAAAAGAAACAATGAATGACTAAAAAAGTCCGACTGCCAAGATAGCAAACTGTGGAAAATGCATACCAAATTTGGTTCAATTGGTCTCAGTAGTTTGAGAAGTCAATACTGTAAGGTTCATATTGAATGGAAAGTTATCTGTAAAGCTCCCAACGGGCTTCACTAAGGGTCGCTAAAACTTTAACAAAATAAGTCCACATGTAATTATTTATTTGCATTTAAGGCCACTTTTAGCATTATAAGACTCATCAATTCAAATTTAGCCAGTTGTTTATGCCTATTCTGCCCACTTTAGAGCCCCCTCCCCCACCCCCAGGCTTTGGTAACTGGTCCTATATTTTTACCAGTTAACCTTTAAGGGCCTAATTCTGTCTTTAAACCCATTTCTCTACAACAAAGCAGGTGCCCCAACATGTAGTTTTGGGGTTAGCTTGCAAGTTACATTCAAAGTGTCGTGCCAGTTGTTTCTAAGCAAGTCTTGGCTACCTACATAGGTAGCCAACCAAGACTTGCCAAGAAACAACTGCAAAGTCACAGGATGTAGATAAAATTGGTAACTGCAATATCACACACTACATGAAAATTAAAATTTTATACCATAATCCTAATACACCAGTTTTTTCGATAACATCAGCAGATCATTCCAGTACACAACTTGTTGAGTGTACTGGAAAAGAGGAAATTGACTTGCACATGTTTTTAGTGGGAATTGGACAATAGGTGACAGACTAATCAGGATACAGGTCACCAGGGTTTTTATTCCATACACCAATTGGCCTCTGGTGAACCAGGTTTGGCTATCTCTTGGTTTTTTTTATTTTTGACATTTTAAAGTTTCCTGAGGGACTTTCTTAGGATCCTAAATCTCCCCACTGTTCCAACCGAAAGAAAAGAAGAGGATAAGGCCCTTGTATTACTTTGTAAGGATGAAACAAAATGTAAACTTACTAAGGCTGTAAACATGCACAGGGTTTGTTGGTTACATGTTATATAGGGTGCAGGATTCAAGGAACTAATGGAAAAACTTATGCTGGATTGAGGAAATTTTTTTTAAAGTGAATTCCAAAAATGAAAACATATTCTATTTTCAATTAATAGCTTGTTACTGATCTCTATACAACTGATCTATGTACGAATGGAATGCTCATTGTTTATAAACAGAAAGTGTCAAACCAGTCACCATCTTGGGTTGGGACAGAGGGGAAACTATTGCTATAAATGAACAATACTCAACAAACAAAAAATTATTGAAGTTTTTTCAATTATTCCATTTTCATTTTAAAGAAATTATCTTTGATGTCTGTGAAAACTTAATATGTTGATGATGCATTCATTTTTGGGGGTAATCCAAACAGAATATTTTAATAATAATAATAAATAATAATTTTATATAGTGTGAAACCATCAAAGGTGCTCTAAAATGCTCTACAGGTTGTAGAACACAAGCTGTGAAATAAATGTTTTGAGTAAATGAGTTTTAAGCTGTTTCTTGAAAGCAAGTAAACTTGGTTGTGACCAAAGATGCAGGAGCAATGCATTCCAGAGTCTCAGACCAGCAACCAAGAAAGCCCACTCACTCACCAACACAGAAGGTACAGTGACAAATGGTCAGAAGAATGAGGACTATATGTGGGTAAGTGCCAAAAGAGAAGCTCACACAGGTATGCAGGCACAAGACCATGGACACATTTAAATACCAGCAAGAGAATTTTAAAATGCTCATCGACATTGGACTGGAAGCCAATGTAGATTCTTCAAAATGGGATTGATATGGTCAAAGCCTTTAGCAACACTGATAATTCAAGCAGCAATATTCTAGATCCTTTGCAGTTGTTGCAGCAATGTACGTGGCAGACCAAGGAAAAGATAACTGCAATAATTCAAATGAGATGGTATGAAGAAGTGAACCAGTTGCTCCAAAGCTCTACCACTGAGGAATGGACATAGTTTGCTTTTTTAATTTTTTTTAATATGAGGTTCAAGGGTGAGATTAGCATCAAAAAGCTTCCCAATATTTCTAGCACTGTTAGTGGCCAAAGTAGTAGAATCACCAACATCAAATGACTGAATAGGAGAGGGGAAATATGTTCTATTCCTTGCCATGACCAATACCTCTGTTTTTAATCATTCATTTTGAGCCAGTGACTGGACATCCACTGCCTGATGGAGTTAATACATCTTTCCATTTCAGACATGGTGCCAGGCCTGCCGGCTGTTTCAGAAGCATCGGCTAGATTGAATGTCAAGTAGAACTGTGTATCATCAGCATAAAGATAATATAGCACACCAAGATCTCTCAGCATTCATTCAAGTGATACTGTGTATTTGATAAATTGTATGGGACCAAGAACCAAACCCTATGGCATACCGCAATTTAATGATTCACTTTCAGATCTAGTGTTTTCAATATAGATTTGTTGAGAATCAATATAACCATGAAACCATTTCAGAACAGTCCCAATAACCCCATGCTGATTCAGAACATTGAGTAGAAAGCGTGATCTACTGTATCAAGTGCAAAGATCCAAAAGTACGAGAGAAGCTTTTCTATCAGATAAGGCACAAATGAAGTCGTTGTGCACCTGTAATAAGGCAGTTTCTGTACAATGATTTGCACGCCGATTGAAAGGGTTCTACTAGACCTTTAACAGATAGATGCCTGTTAAGTTGACTGACAACTATCTTTTCAATGACATTAGAAGCAAATGCCAGGCTTGAGACAGGCCTGATGTTCTTCAAGTTACTGGGGTCAAGTAATGTTTTTTTATTGAGTGGTGACATTAAGGCTAGTTTCATAGCATCAGAAATATGTCCTTCAGAAAGTGAAGCCTGCACAATGTTAGTGACTATCGAAACATGGGAATTGGATGAAGGTTATTCGATTTGTTGGGTGATGAGAGAATTAATTTTGACACCTCGGCCTCAGATCCTGGAGAAAATTCTGAAAAATAAAATTTATCATCAGATTCGTTGGTCAAGGTGGATCTGTTTCACCAATACTTTCCTGAATAAGCCTGACTTAGGAAATAAAATAATCACTGAATCTGGACACCAGAGATCAGCAACAGTTGAGGGTTCAGGAAGTAATACATTTTCTGAGTCCCCAAGTAACTGGTTTATGATGTTTAATAAAGTTTTACTTTCAGACGTGTCTGCAATTAAGCTGTTGTAGTTAGTTACGTTTTAACATTTTTTATCAATTTATTTGTCATGTTCCTTTGTTGTTGCAGCATTTGATGGTGTATTTCATCAATTTACTTGTCATGTTCCTTTGTTGTTGCAGCATTTGATGGTGTATTTCAAGTTTAGTTCTATTGTAGAGTCGCTCCAACCTTTGTCACTTCTGTTTGGCATCACAGATGTCTTCAGTGAACCAGGGTGCATGTTGTCTAGGCACAATTGGCCTTGATTTTAAAGGGGCATGCTTGTTTCGAATGGCTGAAAAGGTATTATTGTACAGTGGAACCGATGCATCAGATGATCATTTTCACTCCAAGTAGTCAAAAGTGAGAATTTGTTAGAGAATGAAGATCTAATTTTAATTAATATAGATTTAATTTTTCGCAAAGTAATCAACTTTTTCCAGTCACTCTGTTTAGTCAATGGAATGAATGGGGACACTGTTAAATGGTTAGATAAAGCTGGATCATGCACAGAAATGTTTCTCAGCAATGGCATATTTTCAACATATGAGAGTTTTTATTGACAATCAAAAAATGTCTGGAGTAACACATGCCCACCACCCCACACCACTTCACAAACCACTAAATGGAACTTATCTAAATGATTGTGTGAAAGTTTGATGACAGATTGGGTAAAACCTTTATATTTTTAGAGGACATCCAACAGAAGCACTAGATCCAATTTTGCAAGTAAAATGGAGCTTGTTTACCATAGTAAACAAGCATTACTTCACTTCCCAGAGTCCCCGGGCAGGGATGGGGAGTGGGGGCGGAGTTTGATGATGGTAGCTCTAATAGTTTCTGCGTTGTGACAAAGACATTCTTTGTGACCTTGAACATACAAGTCATGTGACCTTGACAATGAACATGCAACTATTATACGTGGCACACTTTTTGACTGTCCTTAACATTTGAATGAAGTAGTTTGATAATTGCAGATTGATTTGTTTCTGAGTTATAGCTGAAATGTTAAAAAATTTATAGTAATTTATATATTTTTTATACTTACCAATGACCCAGACTTAGCTGGTGCTATCTCCTTAAATTATAGGGCCAAACACAAATTTTGCCCCCCAATCCCCAAAATTTGCATCAAAAACCCAAATTCAATGTCCTATATGGTCCTCCATACTTTCTATCCATTGCGCATGCGCAGTGTCAAGGAGCTCTCGAAATTGGAGCAAATGTCATTCTTACAACCAGTGCCTGGTAAGCATTATGTAATCAGCGGGGCGGAATGAGTTTCCCAACTCATGGGAGGGCCATCCCCGTCTGGGTCATTGGTAAGTATAAAAAATACATAAATTACTATAAATGTTTTAACATTTTTATATTGTACCAATGACCCAGACTTAGCTGAATAGAAAAAAGGCTGGAGGGCCTAGGACGTAAAGGATAATCCAATAGACTCAATTACATTTAAACAGAATTATCCCCTCAAGGAGAAGAGGAGAACAGGTTTTACATGTATCTTTCTTGTTTGTATCAAAAAAGAAAGACACAATACCATTCCGTAATTGAGCACAATAATCATCAATGATCTCTATTAACATCCAGTATAATCCCTTATACTAATCTTATTAAAGGAAAGCCAATAATTAAAGATAGACCAGATAATGAGACTCTTTATACTCATTAAAAAGTGTTCAAGGATTGTATATTAGCGCTCGTATGATCTGTGACATACACAAATGTTTCACACCGAGCTACACTTTTAAAAATATGAATTAGCTTTACACTTTAAAACCATCCTGGCACCGACTCGGAATTACGGACTCCAGAGGAGGTATTCCCTTGCTTTTCACTATAAAGCAGGTGATATAAGGGAACACCATCCCCCCCTCCCCCCACCGTCCCTAGCCCTGGGTCAAATACCCCAAAGCGAAGAGGGCAGCAGGACAGATACGCTGCCAGAACAGATACTTCATTCGTCGAAATCTTAAGCACAGACTACTGAGTTGAAGATAATTTTTCATAAGCAGTACGGATAGTTAATTGAATCCACCTTGCAATAGAATGGACCATAATGTCCCTACTATTAGGCAGCAGAGACAGAAAGAGACGTTTACGTCCCTTTCTGATAAACTCAGATCTACGTTTGTAAAAAAAAACGTATAGCTCTAACAGGACAGATTAAAGGCCTATGCCCGTCTGAAGACGGAAGAGCCTTAATAATAATAGGTTCCGGATACATATAGGAGCCTGATTCTAGTCAAAAATCCAATAGTATTACCTAGACTACGAAAGTGAGAATCATCAAAAGATAGTGCCTGAAGCTCACTAACTCTTCGAGCTGAAGAGAAGGCTAAGAGAAAGCTGTCTTATAACATAAGAATTTGAAGTCCATTGTATCAAGAGGCTCAAATGGCACTTCTTCAAGCTTAAGAAGAACCCAAGCTAAATTCCACTTAGGAATTAATCTAAGGGTTCTAAGTCTATTTATCGAAAAGTTTTCCGTAACTTAGATAAAGAGACATTAGATCCAATCTGTAAACTATCATGATGTGCATAGGTATCAACAGAATGATCCCTACCTCACCGTGAGAAAACCTTCCACTTAGCAGCATAATTTATCGAAGAGGAGGTCCTCCTATAGTTAGAAATTGTGTCCACTGCTCATCCTGTAAATTGCTAGCCGTGAAAAAGGACCGCACAACGAAAATACATGAAGGTTGAGACCTTGCGGGTTGTGATGCAGTGTAAGCGATTTCCCCTGCGAAAGAAGATCCTCTCGTGGAGGAAGCATCCGCAGCATGTCCCACAGCAGACACCTGAAAAGATTTATCCATGGTCTCTGGGGTGACAGAGATGCTACCAACAGAATTTGCAGTGAGACTGCTTTATCTTGAGCAATATCTGCAGAATCAATGGTGCTGGAGGATACGTGTATCCAATCATTCCGTTCCAAGAGATCGAGAGAGCGTCAACAGCAGACGCTGGATCTGGACATGGCGACACATACGTCTGCAACTGATAGTTGAGATGCATCGCAAAAAAGTCTACCCTTGGACGATCCCATTAGTAGCAAATCTGATTGAAAAATCATTGTTGAGAGTCCATTCTGATGACAACATACGACCTATCCGAGAAAGGGAATCCGCTAGAATGTTCAGACGACCCGGAATATGACGGACCGATAGAAGAACTTGATGCTCTAGGACAAACAGAAGGATCCTTTCCGTTAAATTGAATAACAGAATGGAATGAGTGCCTCCCAGGTTCTGAATATACGCTACTACTGTCGAATTGTCGGACAGAATTTGAACATGCGAATTCTGAAGAATGTTCATTCATTGACGTAGCGTAAGCCATATTGACATCATTTCTTGATGTTTATGTACTTGTTAGGAACTGCGGATCCTAAAGACCCTGTCACCCTGAATCTGTTGGGCTCAGAGTTGCGCCGCAACCTGTTTGACTCGCATCCGTCATTATCGTTAAACTCGGATCCGGCAGTTGCAGTGGTACTCCTTGAGTTAACCACTGAAAATCTACCCAAGTCTGAAACCCTTGTTCACTTGATTCGACAAGACAATGTTCAATTCGAGCGAATGAGTCTTCACACTCCAATTCTGAGATAAAATATCTGTGGAGTGGATGAGTGAGTATCCGCTTCAACGGAATAATATTTGCAGCGGGTACGCACAAACCTGTCAGTCTGATGAATTCTCTCGCTGTTACATCTGAGTGAAGGCAAAAGCGAGCGTAACAACCGACTAATATCGCTCTGGTTAACGGCAGACGAATGAGATTGTTGTGCGTCTCTAAGCTCATTCCCAGGTGGGAGAATGAATAGGACAGCACTAGATCCGACTTCTTTTCGTTTACTAACCGAGATGTCGGAGCAATTGAAGCAGACTCTGAACATCGTTCTGAAGCGTTAACTTGCTGCTGTAACCCTGAAGAATGCCGTCCAAGTTCTTCTTGGTAAGGTGATCTGCGTGAGATAATGCATCTAAATTCTATTAGACAATATTGTCATCTCCAGTATACTGGAATAACAGACATGGACGCCAGCAATGACAATTCCAGGTCTTCAGCCTAGTCATCCAAATGCAGAGGAACTCTCGGCACGCCTAGTCCTGCCATTTCAAAATTATGTCTTGCATTGATGAAAGGCCGCTGAATAGTGCTAGGCGATAAGAAACCTAACTTGCCAGTCTTTGAGGCTAGCTTGAATATAGCGTCATTCAAAAGTTCAAATGTCCATGACATTTCTGGACTGGGTCGGAAACCAGGGACGGTGTCCCTAATCCGGCCAAAAAAGTCTGTGTCCAGTGATGCTTACAGTTTCTTATCAGGTAACGCAGCATTTTTGTCCAGAGAAACAACTTCTAAAGGTGATGCCAGATGAAATCTATGGCACCTTAAGTTGTTCGGAAAGGGAAAATTTCAGCCGTGCCGATTCCCTTTTACCATCCGCCTGGACCACATAATAATCTCGGTCGTCCCTACTGACTCTGCAGGGGAGTGAACCAACCCAGCTTTTTCTTTATTGAAAAAGTTTCCGATAGCTGCTGGGATGCTGCGATGAATTGAGCTATCTGCGATAGCTAGTCTGTCATGGAGGCCTGTGGAGCCACGGTCTTACGTAATTAGCCGCTAGAAGCTCCAGGGACGTTCATTCCTGCATTTATATAATATGCGAACATCCCAACTGGAAAGGCCTCGTGTCCTTGGCTAGCGGATAGCGTGACCTGGTCGTCGTTGATTCCCTGGTCGGCAAAGCAGGAGCTCCAGGGACGTTCATTCCAGCATTTATATAATATACGAACGTCCCCTGGAAATCTGTGGTCACATAGCCAAGGTGTGGTCATGTGTGCTGATGTGAGGATGAGGAAGCCAACAGAACAGCCGCGTTGGACTGTCTATGTGGCGGAGCGTCCCAAGCAAGAGGAGTGGACGTGTGCTCCGACTAACGAACGAACATACAACATCGCGGACCAGATGTTGCTGTAAGACGGAGGGGGCCTCTCTTGCACGCGGTCTGGATAGACCTGGACGAGCTAGCTACCGGACTGACAGGCTTCCTCCGTACTATCCTCGGATCCGTCATCGCTGGGTGTGCACATTCAATGTTTATAGTGCTCGCATCACACAAACTGCTTCCCTGGACCGCAACGGACGAACCCGGCTGCCAAGCCATTCGATGAATGGTCGCTACACCGGGCGAGCTAGCGGACGATCAATGCCGTCGATCCTACTAGGGACCTCTTAGGCAATTGTCGTATTTCCATGAGCACTTAGCCGCTAGCCCTAAAATACTGCAACGACGGAGACACACTTGAAGACATCATGGAAACATCACCCTGTTCTTGTTCTTCTGAAAAAGAGACTGATAAACTAGAGTGACCTTGTGGAGAGAGGACCGGCATGGACCCCTCACCGCTAACAATATACCGTGACACACGTCTCCAACGTTGTCATTCCAATTAGCACACACTGAGCAAGAATTAGTGCGAGTACATTGACTACAAGAAACACAATGAACATGAGAATCAGAGGAAGATTTCCTCACATTACAATTTGAACAATATTTTTTCATAATGAAAAAATATAAACAGTCATAGTACTCGCACTAACCCTTGAAACAAAGATACATAATTTAATATAATACATTAAAACATTTCTAAAAAATAATTTCAAAAAAATAAATTTTTTGTGAAAAATTTTCAGAGGAGCCCAAGTTCCCAATGGAAACAATGAGCCCAAATGGATCCCAAAAAAGCGTAAGTGTGGACAAAATATTTTAAAACATTTTTAAAAATTAATGCAACACTTCCGGACAATATTAATGTATCTGGCTATGAGCAGAACTAATAGAAGACAAGTAATTACTATCAGAAGTAACCGTTGTCAACATAAACAAAAGTGTACAAAAAACCGGAAACATGACTCCAGGCACTGTGACCATGGCCCAAAATCAGTCACCAATTTAAACACTATTCAATGTAAAACAGAGGCTTCCTGAGAAGAAACTGCAGTACATCAGATGGTAGATGCAGATAACAATGCCTAATCACCCAAGGGTGAGGACGTAAACAGAGAAAAAAACAGAATAACCATTCTGTTACCAAAACAAAACTCCTAAGAAATTTTAGTAAAAAAAAAATTCCAAAATTATTCCCAAAGCATGGGAGAATAGCAAGGGGGGCATTAAGGAAAGGGAGAGAGGAAACACTGAACAAACAATGGTAAGTTCATAGCCAGAATGACAACATAAGGCTCATGCCCCGAAAATAGGGAACATGAAATAATTTCGTAAAAAAATTATAAGTTACAGCCCTGAACACAGTCTGCCACTGTTTCTTCCTCTCATCCTTTATTTCATCCTTAGATCCACCATTTCTTTCATAATTATGTGTCTGGCATCATTTAACCTGAGATTTACAAGCATAAATATCAGTGACATGTTACTGATTTTAGGGCCAAACAAAGAATGACATCTGCGCCAATTTCGAGAGCTCCTTGACACTGCACATGCGCAGTGGATAGAAAGTATGGAGGACCATATAGGACTTTGAATTTCGGTTTTTGATGCAAATTTTGGGGATTGGGGGGCAAAATTTGTGTTTGGCCCTAAAATTTAAGGAGTAAGCATCAGCTAAGTCTGGGTCATTGGTACAGTATAAAAATATGAATTTGACTAATTTTAAGTATGACCTTGAAATATGACCCTGAAGTTACAGGCCCAGCTATGGTGTAACGCATCCTCCCATTATCCAGTGTAATTGTGTGAAGTTTGATGATTGTATCCCCAATATTTTCGGAGTTATACCGAAGACATGATCTGTGACCTTGAATATATGGAAGTCACATGTGACCTTGACTGTGAACGTACAACTATTATATGCGACACACCTTCTGACTGTTCTTAACATTTGTATGAAGTTTGATAACAGAAAGATTGATTCTTTTCCGAGTTGTGGTGGAGACACAATTACTCGCTGATTTTAAATGAGACCTTGAAATGTGACTCTGACATATAAGTTTACTGACCCAGCAATGATTAGTGACAGATCCTCCAATATTCTTTTATAATTCTGTATATTTAATGATTGCCCTAATAGTTTTTGAGTTATTAGCTCACACTCTTACTGGTAACGCGTTTTGACAGGGCTCATTAGCCTCAAACAGACAATGGGTTCTATGCTTTCTATAGTCTCTACATGAATGAAATTTAGTAAATGACAAAAGATTACAGGCCAAAATCACTTTCCATTGTTTGCAACATTCAATGAGTGTGTGTATACGTGTGTGTGGGGTGGGGGGGGGGAGGTGTTAGTAAACATTGACGATTGGGTACACACAAAATTAACCAGGCTTGTTCTTGACAAAGGGGGTGGTGCATTCTTAATGACCATACACAATACACTAAGTTTTGAAAAAGCCAAGGTCCTCTTATTCTATGATAATTCAATCAGGGAGACCGGTTCTGGTGGTTGTTAGGAATGGGGTTACCCATTTGTCACCCTGTGCCAGATTAGAAGATTGAGATACATTATCATGACCATGTACATGTCCTGTAATTTGTATCAGATTTGAGGACGTGTTTACAATCAGATCGCAATGAGCACATCAGGGTGAATTGTAATCCAATTGTAAATACGACCTAGAATCTGATACAAATTACATGACATACACATGGTCATGATAATACATTTATCTAACAATCCCGTTACATAAAGCCTGTTTCCCCCATTTTTCAGTTTAAATTGGTTTAAATTTTGAATTTCAGGAATTATACTTTAATGCGTAATAACAATGCATATATGTGATAGTGCAGTGTTCACCGGAAACTGAATCTGTCTGATAGAGAATCAGAATGGAGGGAGGGGGTGCTGATACAAATGTTTTTTCCTTGAGTTTTGGGTTGCAAATTAAGTTGATTGTTAGATAAAATGTCTGAAATGTTTCCAGTTGTCAGTATTTACTAACCCAAACACCCATCCCACACACTTCAAACACACCTAGGTTGCAGGGGGGTGGGGTGGGAGGGGTGTTAAAAACAAGTGCCAAGATAGCAAATTTGATACCATGTTACTAGTTTTCTTGCTAGGCTTTCCTTTGATGTTTTATGTAACAACTTTCACATCATCAAATGTCATCGATGGGAGGAGTGGATTTACTTGACACCATCTTGAGCGGGCAGATTGGGTTGCAAAATTTTAGCTGACCCTTCATCAATCCAGTAGGTTTCAGTTCAGTTTTTCTATGTGTTAAGAACATATAGTAAACAACACTTCAGGCTCCGTAGCTTGGAAAAAGTCCATATAGTTTATATGACACCACTCATCACTACAAAAGGCCCTGTCTATAAGCATCTTCATTTGGTTCAGCCTAACTTCCCTTTGATCAGGCTTGGGGTTCTAGGGGAACAGTTGCTGAGCCTAGTGAGTCAGAAAAAAACATAAATTAGGGTAACGAATGGATAAAGTTCATCTATTCTATGCTGTGTCCTCAGTGTCATATCTGGTGGATGAGTCAATAAGAGAGAAAATATGACAATGGGAATATGACATATTTGCCAATTTGGCCACTAGACTACGTGTCTAAAGCCCATATGTGCGACAAGTCTAATCACCCCCCTCCACCCTATATATAGAAAATCCATGTACTACTAATCCAATCCCCCCCCCATATGTACCCCCCCCCCCCCCCCCCCCCCCCCCCCCCCCCCCCCCAGTTTATGTACAAACACAGTAAAACCGTTCGGACATTTTTTTGCTGGGTCTTGGGGTTTGTGTTTTCTGTTTGCCACAAAAACCGGAACTGAACCGGAAAACCAGCACACCTCCCAGCTCTACAATCCAGGTCAAAAGAGAGAAGTGGCTGTGACTAGTACTATTTATATCTCTATCAACAGAACCAATTAATCCAAATATATGAACAAGAGGCCCCAAGGGGCCTTAATCGCTCACCTGACAAAGTGGTTCAAAGAACTATTTTGGATCACATTCAGTTAGTCATGGTTCATCAACACTACAGAGGAATGAAGCCATGAAATTACAACTCCACTGTCCATGTCAGAGGATTATTATCCTGGGTCTTCCAGACTGCTTCCAATTCTATCAGCTGTAGACTGGCACTGCCAAATTTCCAAGGGTTGTTATGTCAAATAGAGCATGAATATTAACCCAGGGACTCAATTTGAACAAACTGAAATCTTACATACACACCCTAACACCCCCCCCCCCCCCCCCAAGATGCTGTATACCAAATATGAAAGCATTCGGATGGTGGATCTGAAGATTTTCAATAAAATTTCATCATATTGCACTAAGTTAATATTCAGGCTCCCATAGGGAGCCCAAATATTAGCCCAGGGACGCAATTCGAACGAACTTGAATCTGACCCCCCCCCCCCCCAACCCCCCTATAGAGATATTGTATACCAAATAACAAAAGAGTCTAACTGATGGTTTTAATTAAAGAAATTTCTCCATATTGCATTTTTTTTCTCTGCTTAATTGACCATAGGGTGGGGAGTGGGGTTGGTGGTCATAGGGGTATTATTTTTTTTGGGGGGGTTGCATAAAATCACTCAATTTTTCAAAATATATTTTGCTGCCAAACATTTTGTTACATCTAACTGCCCCCCTCCCCCCCACCCCCAACAAGGAAGGGAGGGGAGGACATAGGGTAAAAACATTTTCGCATAAAACCACTCTAATTCATATAGGAACTCGATTTTGAAAACAATCGAAAAATAATTCTGAATTTTGGTCCAAAATTTCCAAATCGGAACCAGACCGAAAATTTTCAGTCTATAAAAAAAAAATATTTGTCTCCAAATTGAAAATGCATAAAAAATTTCCCAAAATCTTTCCGAATTGTGGTCCAAAATTTCGGAGTCTGAACAGGACACAAAGTTTTCAGGCAAAATTTTTTTTTTTTCGTCCAAAAATTGAACAAAATGCATAAAAATAGAATTTTTTTTTCTAAATTTTGCTCCAAAATTTCTGTCAGAACCGGTGTAAAAGTTTATCTCCCACCCCCCCTGTATATCTTTCCTCCCCCCCCCCCCCGGAGGGAAGGTAAACTATTTTAACTCAACCCCCACCCCCACCCCCCCACCCCACCCCCCCCCCCCCCACCCCGGTTCAACGTCCCTCCCCAACCTGTATTTTTTTTTATCTTTTAATTTAATCACATAACTTTATAAAGAATTTGCTTTAGTACTAGTACCCCTCTGTAATATTAAAGAGCATGAAGGGCAATTTGAAAACTTGTCAGTCTGGCCTTGAGAGTGCAGCAACAAACCCTATATTTTGATCTAGTTATTTATTTGAAAATATCAATAAAATTCTCATCAGTATGGTTGTATGAGCCCAAAAAATGATTTGCAACTTTCAATGTCAGTTGGGGGGAAGGGGGAGTCATAACCTAACCGTGATCCCCCTCCCTCTCCCAACCCCATCTGAATATATTTGTCACATTTTACAACTTAAGCACAGGAATCTTGAGAATGGAAAATATAGCAAAATATCAGAAGAAAACCAACCTTTTTTGACTCAGGTGTGGGGTGGGTAAGATCATTTCTGAGTGAATAAAGAAATAACATCTTTTGGTTGAGAACTTTTATTACCATAACAATACAATGACATTCTCTTCAAAATTGTGGTTTGAGGTAAAAAAAAAAAAGAATTTTTATGTAACTTCAAGTTCAGGTGGGGGGGTAAGATAAACTGGTCATATTATCTCCCCCCCCCCCCCCCCCCCCCCACCTGAAAAATTATCTGTAAACAATTTCTGCAAAAGAATCTTGAAAATGGAAAATATTGATGAAATTCTCTTCAAAATTGTGGATCGACGTAGAAGCTTAATGTTCAGGTGGGGGTAATATAAACTGGTCCCAATATCCCCCACCCCCACACCCCTCCCCCAATCTGATTTTTTTTTCTTCTTCCAACTTATTCTTAAGATCTTCAAAATATTAAAATAATGATGATTTTTTCTTCAAAATAGCAGCTAAAGCAAAAAAAAAATAATAAAAAATTGGCAACATGTTTTTTAAAAAATTCTTTTTTTATATGATAACCCATTGGTAATTTGAGGAAAAAATACGAGTTCTCTAAAAACATTTCTTCTGTTAACAGCTTGTGCGTATGAGTCTTGAAAATGGCAAAAATGTATAAAATTCTACTCACAATACAACTTTGAGCTAAATTTGTTTTTTTCCCTTTTGGGTATCAAGCTCTCTCTCACACTGCCTGATGAGTTTTCCAATGTGCTCTTAATTACTTTTTCTATGTCACACACAGGTAAGGACGCGAAATTGAGAAAAAAAATGGTAAAAAAATTCAGGCGAGGGGGGGTGGGGTGGGGGGGCAGGGGGGGGGCAGAGGGGAAGATAAACCAGGTGGGGGAAGATAAACCAGTTTATCTTCCTGGGGGAGGGGGATATACAGGGGGGGAAGATATCATACAACGCTGGACCCAAAATTTTCATGGTAAATTGTTTTTCTTTTGTCTCAAAATTGAATAAAACTCGCAAAAAAATCAATAATTTTTTTTTCACATTTTGGTCCAAAATTTCCAAGTCTGAACAAGACCCAAAATTTTCAACCCAGGGACCCGATTTGAACAAACTTGAATTCTGTCCCCCCTAGAGATGATATAAACCAAATGTTAAAGGATTCTGACTGGTGGATCTAAAGAAGATTTTTAGAGAAATTTCCTCATATTGCAGCTAGTAAAAATTCAGGCTCCCATAGGAAGCCCAACTATTAACCAAGGGACTCGATTTGAACAAATTTGAATCTGACCCCCCAAGAGATGTTGTACACCAAATATGAAAAGATTCTGACCACTGGATCTGAAGATGATTTTTGGGGTATTTTATGGGTGCCATCAGAGTTATGCCCCTTGTGGTGCCCCCTGTGGGCATGGAAACTTTATTTGAACATACTTGAATTGACATATGATAAGGGAGATGCACACCAGATTTGGTTCAATTTGGTCCAGGAGTTTGTGAGGAGTAGTCGATAATGTAAAGTTTACACTGGTCGGACGACGATGGACGACTGATGGACGATGGACAGAAAGTGATTAGTAAAGCTCCCCTTGAGCTTTGCTCAGGTGAGCTAAAAACAAAAGGCCCCAAAGGGCCTGAGAGCACTAAACTGACACTGACAACTATCAACTGAGGGTCCTGATTTGAACAAACTTGCATTTGCCCCATTGAGAAAACCATATACCAAATATTTGACCAGTGGATCTGAAAAAAATTTGAACCCAAAGACTTGGCTTTAACAAATTTGAATCTGAACCTCCCTAATAATACAGTATACCAAATATCAAAACATTCTTACTGGTGGATGTGTAGAAGAAGATTTTTAAAGAAAGTTTGACATATTGAACTAAGTTACAATTCGGTCTCCCACAGGGAGCCCAAATATGAGCACAGAGACTTGGCTTGAACAAACGTGAATCACACCTCCCTAAGGATGCTGTATACCAAATATCAAAATATTTTCCTCATATTGAACTAAGTTATAATTCAGGCTCCCACAGGGAGCCCAAATATGAACCCAGAAACTTGGTTTGAACACACATGAATCTCAATCCCCTAAGCATGGTGCATACCAAATATGAAAAGATTCTGATTGGTGGATCTGAAGAAGATTTTTAAAGAATATTCCTCATACTGCACAAATCCCTGAGTCCAAATATGGACCCAGGGATTTGATTTCAACAAACATGTGAAACAATCTTCCAAAGATGTTATATGTGAAATTTGAAAGCTTTTGGAGTAGTGGTTTGGGAGAAGAAGAGTCTTAAAATTCTTGCCCTTCCCATAGCAATAACAAATATTGCCCCTCGAACTTCTCTTGAACAAACTTTAGTCTACACCTCAAAAGGAAGCTGTATACCAAATATCAAGTCTATGCTATAGCTGATTCATGAGAAGATGATTTTTTTTAAAATTGAGGCATTTTGGCCCCACCCCTCCTCAATGAGCAGAAACCCAATTTGAAGAAAAACCCAAATGCCCCTATATAACCACTACTCATGTGAAATTTCATTAAAATGTGGCCAGTGGTTTGGGAGAAAAAGACCCAAACATCACCTTCACGGCGGACGACGGACAACAGGCGACGGATGACAGACGATGGACAAAAAGAGATCAGAATAACTCACCCTGACTTTCAGTCAGGTGAGCTAAAAAGATTTAATTGCTAAAATATTGTCAACAACCATGACTGGATGGATGCTGTGATTTTATTTATGAAAAATAAAATTTGATATTTATATATATAAGGAAACATTCAACCAAGATACACAAATACTTTTGTTTAGAAATTTGACAAAAAGACAATTCCATATTCTTGTATCATTCGTAATTACTGAACCCGTAAATGCTCAATTCCAATTTTGATGAATTTTGAGGTCTCAGAACAAGTGCTCTAACAAACATTAGGAATTTTGACAATAATTATATTGCTCTGGCAGTGTTTTCTTTGCATGGTCCACACACCCTGATTGGGAAAGGTTCTGGATCCCTTCGAATTGTGAATTTTTGTGTCGTCAGGACAAAAATTGGGAAATTTTATGAAGTACTTTTATGAAGAGTTTTCGTGAAAAAAAATTTACCCTCAAATAATAGTTTACTGAACATGTTTAATTAATCTCTTATCAGAACTAATCCATTGCAACAATTAACATTTAAGAGCAAGTTGCCCAAAAAATTGAAATATCACCATGTAGTGAAATCATTCCCTATATCCCACCTGGAATGACAAAAACATACCACTGCTCAGAGAATGCAGTTCCTGTCCATTCCAGAAGTGCTTGGAAAACCTGGAGTTAATACTAACGGACTCTAGGAAGAGTTAACTAGGCCCAATTAACACAATAATTGTGCTGCTTTTGTGTTTGAAAGTGGCCGGTATGACTCTCGGCTGTCTGAAGTCATGGGAAGATTCTCCATCACGCAATGTTACCATGAGTACATAACATTAAAATATAAATACAATGTGTTCAACCAGTAGTCTGCAGTATTATTTCATGATACAGATATCAGAACACAAAAGGAGAATAAAATGGAGAAAAAGACCAATATGAAATCTATTTTTCACTGGCAGATGATTATTTTGCAAGAAGTATGTCATATTGTTGTCAAAGAAAGACACATTTTCAGTATGCAAAGTTCATGTTCAATTTTGTTACCTCCCTGAATGTGTCGCATCAATGTTGACTGCATTCCAGTAAACACTGGAGAAACACATCAAGGGAGGTAGAAAATTGAAAAATGAACATTACATTCTGATACATCCTGTGGCTTCTATCTGTGGATCTTGCATGGACACAAATTCAAAACACACGTTCTAAATGAAAGTTATTATTAAACCTAGGCACAAAGTATATGTGATCAGTATAATTCTGGTTAATACAGCAGAGTCTGTGGCATTTATACACTAAACCGTATTAACACTATTTACCAGAATAAACACAACCTTCACAAAAGAACAATATCATGATTATATCATTGATCATGATTTACTTTATTCAAAACTGCCTAGCACTACTTTTAACTGGTGGAGTGCTGGAAGCCCATATTTGGGCTTTATTCTAAAGGGCATGTCCTGTATGATAAAAGCTTTTTATGCTATGGATGTGCTCTATAATATCTTGTAAGTAGAATTATTTAGTCTGTGTGGATTTGCCTTGTCACAATTTATGGGAGAGTGCCCACTGGCACTCTTCCATAAATTGTAACAAGGCAAAAACATGTGAACAAATTCTAACGACTAAAAATAACTTAGCACTCTACCAGGTTAAACACTTTTTATGCAATATTCTTCCATTAACTCCTCAGATTTAATCCTAACTGACAAAATGAATAATAACAACTGCTGTTTATGACTGTATAATATAGGATTACAATTGAAAAATTTGGACACCAAATTGGGAAAAAACTTACCTTTTTCCCGAAAGGGCCCAAATATGGTACCCTCTAGTGGACCCCTGCTTGACATATCTTGACTCTCTATATTGGGAGCCAAGCTCCAAATGGAAATCACTAAAAATCCACATGACCTACAAGCTGATGGCCAAAAGAAATCCTTGAAAACTGACAAAGTCTTCAAGGGTTAAAAGCTGCAGTAACTTTCGATACTTGAAAAATGGATATTAAAGAAAATCTAGTGAAAATCTGATCAAATTTTTTCAAGCTATCACATTCACAAAGTCATTATCAAACACCAAATTTTAAACACAAAGATCCATAATTCCTATGAACACTTAGGACATTTGGTGAATATCCAACCTGACCAAGATCTCAAAGTGTATGGCTGTAGAAAATTTTGCAAAAACACAAGTATGTGTGTTCAAGTTATCACTTTCTCAACATCATAAGATAAACACAGAGTTTCCAACAATAGGGGCATAACTCAAACAAAAGCGGAGAAAATATGGTGAATATCGAATCTGACAGATTGCATTGTTTGCCAACTGAAAGTTTTGTGAAAATCTGATTACATTTGTTTAACCCTTTACCCAACGTAACGGCCAAAACCGGCCAGCGCTATTCTCAAAAATCGCCTATTAATTTTAATTTTTTTTTCATTTTTTGTCTCAAAAACATAGGTTATGACCCCTCATTGGAACGAGCTCATCGAGCTCGTTCCAATGAGGGGTCATAACCTATGTTTTTGAGACAAAAAATGAAAAAAATAGTTATTCAAGAATTTTTTTTGCAAGTGTCGTCTGCTTTTCATGTTAGGTATAGGGTTAAGTTATTGCATTCACAAAGATATTGATATTTTCTACATGCAGTCTAAAGATAACTCTTCTAATTGCAGTTTTTGAACCGACCTGGAGCCAATACTATAAAACTTTTACAATTCTATTTTCTAGAATTGTATTTTCTACTTATTAATATAACTGATTAAAATGAATCATTAGCATTTTAAAAGATATGGCAAGTTGCCAACTGGCAAATTGCCACATCTTTGAAAATGCTAATGGTTCATTTCAATTCATTTCAAGACAAAACAACAAAAATGTTACTAAGGTAACACATGCTCCCCCACCCCACCCACCTTGTGACCTTCATCTTGCAGCGGAAACTATTATATGCGACACACCTTCTGACTGTCCTTAACATTTGTAAAAAGTTTAACAGTTGTACTAGGATTTGTTTCTGAGTTATGGCTGAGACACGAATATTGATCGATTTTTAGTGTGACCTTGAAATGTGACCTTGACGGTACGAACCCGGCTATGGGGTGTGACACATCCTCCCATGGTCCTTTATAATTGTATGAAGTTTGATGACTGTGGCCCTAACCGTTTTCGAGTTATTGGCTCTGACACACACACAGTCTTGTCTACTCTACATACCGAGGTACCCCATTGTTTGTCCTTTGTGTGGACTAACGGTTTCTACCTTGTTTTGCCAGTACAGTTCTGGGAAAACAACCGAGGTAAAGGGTTTCTTTTGTACCTCGGTATGGCGAAACATGCAAACTTTTTTGTCTACTTACCTCATCCAATCGGTAAGACGAAAAAAAAAAAACCCAAACCCTGAAAAAGCTCGAAAGTCCAGCTGAAACTACCGATTTCGAACCACTGAAGATTGAACACAACAGACCGTTGCAAAATGGTAGTGGCGTGGTATTTAATTGCAAAAAGCCTCGTTGTAGACTGCATACCTTTATGCCTGATCAGAAAGAGGAATTTTCCTCCGAACAAACGAAAAATCATTATCAGATCCGTAACCCCCTCCATTGTGATTCACCAAACATTATTTACCTTATCACTTGTAAGTGATGTCGGAAACAGTATGTTGGTCAAAGTCAAAATCCTTTTCGAGAACATGCTACTAGACACAAACAGGATATAAAACATAATGCTGATGCCCCAGTAGCACAGCATTTTAACCTTCCTGGCCATTCTTTGGACGATTTCGAAATCCATCCTATTGAACAACCACCAATTAAAGACACATTAGAAGAAACGGATGAATTTAGAAAAAAACGTGAAGCTTTTTGGATCAATACGCTTCAAACCCTCTGGCCATTTGGTATGAACATATCAGAGGGCGAATGCGAAAGGAGGTCCATCATTCCTTTCACTTTAACGTACAACAGAATGAATATCGAAATAGCAAAAATGTTAAAAGATGAATTCAATTTTACCAATGCTAAATTAAATGAACCTTTGAATCTTCGACCTGTCATCGCCTATAAGAAAAACAAAAGCTTGCGTAACATCCTTGTAAGGACTAAATTAGATCCCATCAATGAATAACATCAATTATTGCCAGTCAGTTTAACCAGATCCTAAGCTCATCACTTAGTTTAAATCAATTTTATGTAATTTTTTGTCATGTTTGAAACACATCAGGGTTCAGTAAATGAAAACAATTTTTCGGCGGCATATTAAAAGAAAAAAACGTTTCAGTAGGAAATGTCTGTGCCAGTGCGATTTTTTAACCTCAAACACACACAGGCGAGTGCCAGAGTTCATATATGCCCCAAAACAAAATAGGTTCCAATTTCAATCATGTGTATGTACTTCCTAAATAAAATTATTATTTATTTATTTATATATTTATTTTTAATTTTTTATTAATTTTTATTTATTTATTTATTTATTTATTTATTTATTTATTTGGTTGATTCATTTATTTAAATTATTTTTATTATTTTTATTTTTAATTTTTCATACCTTTCACACAATGTAGAGGTTCAGAAGGTAAAACACACAATTTCTACGTGGTGTAAAATATTTTCCGTCATAAACCTCCGTCGGGGGATATTCATTCCAACTGATAACATTCGTGTGGCATCATGATCTTTGGCGTTATTTTTTCATTTATTTCTTTAGTCTCAATATATTTTATCAAACCATTTTTTCATATTATTTTCACATACTTCTGAAGCCAGTAAAGCAAACCGCTCCCTATTGGTTTTACTTAAATCAAAGCCAACCAATAGGGCTTCATGGGGTCAGTAAAGCAAACCACTCACTGACTGATTAAAATTCAATGGAAGCCAATCAATAGGGCTTCATCTAATTTGTTTGGACGACACAAACTGAGTTGTGAAAAACAAACTTGGGACATCTCAGATTGAAAAGAATTAATTAGATGAGTGACATTTGTCAGCTTGTTACCGAGTTTAATTATGTACTGAGCTGTGAAAAACACCCCCAGCCCACATATGGATATATACCATGCATGCCCTCCCAAAGTTGGAATCATTTTCCTCAAAGTCTCTTTGAAAAAGCCAAACCAAGCGAAACGCGTCGAGACAGGCGGATTATTTTCAACCTTTGCTGAAGACTGCAACCAGTCTAGGTATCTTCTTTAATAGGTAATATCTAATTTTCCAATTTTATTTATTTCATCACTTTTATATTTTATTTATACTTAATTCAGCTACTTTCTTTAACAATGGCAAGAAAGGGGCAGAGGCATCAGAGACAGAGAGTTGCCCAGTCTGGAACTGGCCAGGAACTATCGTTCCAGGCTTATTCTAGGCTGGTCAAGGCTTTGTTTCAGGTGCTTCAATGTTTGTACCACATTGGGCTATTAGAGCACCATTTGGCAAATCGGGATTTCCCGAAACAGCTGGAGAAGAAAGTAGATGAGTTAGGTGGCTTTCTAATGCCGGCTCTTCCCACCCCACACATTTTTTCTGTTTTTCGATAGATTAGTGTGGGATGGGCCAATCAAACGTTAAATGCTTTAGTTGAGCATTATAAAATAAACTTAAACCAGTTGAAGTCTAAGATAACTTTGGCTATGCGACCACCTCCTGGACTCGAAAAAATAGACTTCAACAGCGCTTCGGCGCGTGCCTTGATCTGGGCCAAAAAGAACTTTAAAAATAAGTTGACAGATAAGACGATTTCGGCCTATGAGTCTTACATTTCGGAACTTCGCCCAGCGTCTGGAGTAAGGAACAATACGGGAGGGAGCAAGCAAACTCCGGCCCATGTTGTCCCTCTACCCCAACGCGAAAAGCAAAATAAGAAAAGATCAAGCCAAAGCACTTCTCCCTCTTCTTTTCCTTCTACTTCTTTCTCTCAGAGTAAGCACCTCAATTTGCAAATATCTCCGGTCCATATTGTGACTGAAGATGCTCGCAAATTGAGTAACGCTGTCTCGCCTCGTCTTGCTCCTCTACCTCCTACTCCTCCTCAGCCTTTCATCTCTGGTTCTCCTAGTGCTCTCACTAGAACTCCTCCTCCTCCTTCTGTTTCTTCTCCTGCTTCTGTTTCTTCTGCCCCTTCTCCTGCCTCTAGTGTGGTTCAACCAGGTTTATCGTACTCAGAGAAAGTCAAATCACCGAACCGCAACTCGGGTCGCTCATTTGATTCTAAATTCTCCCAGTTTCGGCATAAAAGCGGAGTTAATTTTGACAAAAGGAATTGGCGCCTCCCCGATGTTAGTAAAAACATCCTTACGATTGGAAGTTCAAATTTAGGACGCATTGATCGAAATCCCCACCCGGACATCCAGGTGGAGTGTTACCCCGGCGCCAAATTCAATCATCTGCGCTCTATGTTTAAAGGGCACAGGGGCCAGTCCAGTCCTCAAAAAATATTATTAAATATTGGCGTGAATTCTCGAAACGATAATTCTGATCTCATAGTTAAGCAGTTGCGGAATATGCTTAGCGATATCAGGGTCAAGTTTAGATCAGCAACAATTTATTTCGCGGAACTAAACTTTTCACAAAAACTCCCTCAGGCTGAGAGGAGAACCCTGAGCATCATCAACGAAACCATTCGGAAAGTGAAGGACGTTAACGTGATACCAAAAATTGATGACGCAAAGTTTGATGTTGCTCAGGATTTAATCCACTGGACCACGAGAACCGCCAATATTATGTACGATCACTGGTTGAACCACCTAAATTTAAACTAAGTAAAGGCAAAGGAAACAGCCGCCTAACAGATGTGGGATTAGGAACTAATGTGGTTAACCTGTCTGGCACCAAAGATCTAACAACCCAAGAGAAATCTCTTTTAGATCGCGGTTTAACTTTTGTACCAGCACCAAAGCCTAAAACTGATAACCAAACAAATTTACCATCATACAACTGTAATTTTCTTAGGCAAATGAAATTAGCCGACCACTTTAGAAACTCCAGCGGCCAGAAACTTCCTTTTACAGAATCATCTGGTTGGTCACCTCCAGATAGTGAAGTAGATCCCGAAATTATTGAGGCTAGCAAACGAATCATCAAAAAGGTGTTCAGCATGAACATACTCTCCGATAAAGACAATTTAACAGCTGGTGAACGGAGAGCCCTCACGAAACTTTGAAAAAATAAGAAATTAGTAATTAAACCAGCCAACAAAGGTGGGTCGGTAGTTGTTCTATCTCGGGATAATTATATAAAGGAAGCCATGAGACAACTCAGCAATACTAAACATTATAAGAAAATAGATTCACTTATTTGGCCTAGTAATATCGAAAAATTCAATAAGATCTTAAAATTTCTCCTCGACGAAGGTCACATTACCAAAAAACAATTGAAATATTTAATAGCTAAGCTCAGTGCTCAAACAAGACAATTTTATATCCTACCAAAGATCCACAAGGACCGTTCTTAATGGACAGATGACTTAACTCCACCCGGGAGGCCAATTGTATCAGATTGTAATTCGGAATCTTATGCGATCTCGGAATTAATTGATTATCATCTTAAACCTATAGCAAATAGACATCCAAGCTATCTAAAAAACACACAGGATTTCCTGTCACAAATTTCGAACTTGAAAATATCAAAAAATGCAATTCTGGCTACTTTGGATATCGACAGTATGTATACGAACACTGATATTGATAAAGGTGTTAAATCAGTTAAAAATGCATTTGAAAAATATCCGGATGCGAAATGCCCGGATGAACAAATTTTGGATCTTTTAGAGCTGAGCTTAAAAGGTAATGACTTTCAATTCAATGGAGAATATCCCCCCCCCCCCACCCACACACCCACCCACCCACCCACCCATGCAAGCACGCACGCACATACACACGCACGCATGGACACACGCACACTTCTATCACTATATGCCACCTGACTTAAGTCGGGGGGCATAAAAAGAAATATAATTTGAGAAAATACAATTGAAAATGTTTTACAGTATTGGCCCCTGGAA
Source organism: Pictodentalium vernedei (assembly GCA_031216915.1). Classification (NCBI taxonomy): domain Eukaryota; kingdom Metazoa; phylum Mollusca; class Scaphopoda; order Dentaliida; family Dentaliidae; genus Pictodentalium; species Pictodentalium vernedei. The sequence goes on from CM062293.1 coordinate 230,683,873, forward strand.
GATACCACTAGGGTTTAAGGGGTTAAGAACAAAGGGTTAAATACTAATTATTTTACCTGTGTTCCAGTGCCATGTGCCTCTACATAAAACAGTTCTTTTACATCAATCTTGTTCTTTGTGTATATGTCTCTCAAAAGACATGATTGAACAGTTTTAGATGGAAATATAACAGCTGGAAAACAAAAATTCAAGATTAATGTCTTACCCAATTTTTGATTTCGAGACACATATCCCAGTTGGCATATCATGGTGTGCTTGGATTCAAAAAGCAGTGCACAAGAAAGTGTATGCAACACAATTTTTCACAGGCAGATTTCATTTAATGTGGTAGACAATCTGACAGCAGCTAGCAGTGAAGGATACCATAACATCAAAACCAATTGTGGCCTAGCAACTTAATTTCGACTTGTCAGTAAACACAGTGTTGCAGACAGCATGAAAGATATTATGTCATTAAAGGCGGCTTTGTAATTTAGTTGCAATGTCATCACTCACCGTGCATAGTCAACTCTCAGAGAAGAGTTTTATCAGGGCCTGAGGGGTACCATTAAGGCCAAATCTTCCTAATTTTTTGTGATTATGATTAATGTGATATCAAGTCACCAAGGCTATGCTTTCTATCACAAGCATAACAGAGCCTAGCTTTAGTGGCTAGATTCTTTAGTATAATCAAAAAATTCAGATGTAAAAAATTATCGCTGAAGGCTGAAAAACACAAGAAGACAGAAGTGTTAGCAGATGCAAAACTCGATTCCATACGAGACATGATTTATTCTTATCACATACTCATACATGCAGATAAGAGGTCAGTCAAATCCCTGTATGTGAACAAAAGCAAAAAAGCATGTCTGGATACAAAACCTGGCACACATTTCATTGTGCACTTGCATTTTTCAAAATCAAATATATGCTTTATCTAAACAAATAGAGCAAATCAGTCCACTGTAATACACAAAAATCACAATCCTTTTTTTTGTTTAATTTTTCACAATTTTTTTTCAAATTTTCATTTTAAAATTTCGCTTTGGACACCCCAATGAAATGGTTTTATCAAAATCTCAAGATAATGTAACAAATTTGGGGGCTTGCACTATTGCATGTTGCCATTTAACCAGCCCAAACCTGTCAGATAATAACATTGACTGGGAATACTAGTATCTGCAAAAACTGGCATACAGGTGTAACTACTTTCCTTTGCAACTTTAAAGAAATAAGGTAAGAAAATGGTGAAGTTGCTGACCAGAGGCATATATGATCCTTTTTCTATACAAAGAGGTAGTTACCTTCTTCCTTGAACCCATCACAGTTGGTTGCCACATCAACAATAGAAGAGTATATTCTTGGACAACTAATATCTGATCTGAAAAATATGAATCCAAGAGAAAAGTGAAGTATTAAAAACACTTATGATGCATCACATGTTAAATGAATGAGTACTTAGCAGCCACTCTCATGGCTCAAGTCGAAAGTGCCGAGTGTCACTTCATTGGCATTACACTGTATGCATTAGCTAGTCTTCACAGTGGTACAAAATATTTTCATTTCAGGCCCCACAAAGTAGATCTTGTTTCTGAGGCCATTTTTTGTAAAATTGCATGCGGGCAAGTGGTTTTTATTTTATGTTTTTATTTCTGTAATTATTCCTTTGCCATCAAAAAAGTTTATGTTCTTGGTTTGTTTTATGCCTCATAATCTACAGAATAGCATGGATGGTGGTGCATTTAGTCCCTTGAGTTCAAGAAGGTTTTGCAATGCATTGCAAAGTCCTGTTGCACTCACAGGACAAATTTAATAATTTTATTAACTTGGGTAAAATATCAAAAATAAACCATTTAATTTTGATTTTTTTAAAGTTTGCATTGGTTATAAGCAGAGAGCATGCAGCAGCCGAAAAGGAACATGGAGAGCCTGAAAAACAAATTTTTTACTTTTTTTTTAGGCCTTACCAGTAGATCCAATTTTTTTCTAATGCATTGCTGTGAACCTTAGAAAGACTATTGAAAAATTGATAAATTTGTCCCTTGAGAGCAAAATGGCTTTGCAATGCTAAAGCCTTCTTGCACTCAAGGGACGAAATACACCACCTCCCATGCTATTCTGTAGATTATGAGGCCTAAAACATAAAACCAACAAGAACATGAACTTTTGATGGCAAAGAAATAATTACAAAAATAAAATAAAAAACTGCCCAGCCACATGCAATTTTACCCAAAAAATCACCTGAGAAACAGAAGATCTACTTTGTGAGGCCTAATTATTTTCAAGTTATTGCTCAGACAAGTAAAGAGAAAGAATATTTTTTTTTTAAATTCTGTCATGGTGGCCCAAATGGATATGCTAAAATAAAGGTTATCGAAAGGACCCTTCCAATAGGTGACAGTAATGCATGAGAAAAAATACTGCGACCATTGATCATGTGTTTTTAAACTTACTGCTTGGACAAACAAAAGTCACAAAAAATCAAAGATAACCATGTTGGATATGCAAAAATTTGAGTAATTGAAAGGAACCTTTCTATAGTCAACAGTAAATGCACCAGAAAACAAGAGGCCCAGAGGGCCTGAATCGCTCACCTTGAACAGAACCCGATATAAACAGAGGCCAAAAATGAATCTACATTAAGCAATCAATCTCCAAAGATCCATTGTAAATCCTTGAGCCACTCAGAAGTGACTAAAATAGTCCAAGCATCATGCCTTTTCTTCAGTTAATCATAAAGTAAAATGTGGAGCTCCAATATGGAGCCCCTTCATACAACCTATGTGGATTAATCTCAGTTACACACCTCAAGAGGGTACTTAACTGGTAGAGTGCTGGAAGCCCATATTTGGGCTTTATTCTGAAGTGCCGGTACTGCAATTTAAAGGCTCCATATTCTGTGGTTGTGCTTCATATAATCTTTGAAGTGATATTATTTTATCTGTTAGGATTTGCCTTGTTACAATTTATGGGAGAGTGCCTACTGGCACTCTCCCATAAATTGTTACAAGGCAAAAACGCACAAACAAATTTTAAGGACCAAAAATAATTTAGCACTCTACCAGTTAATAAAAAAATTCTAATGCTTCAGCTGCATGACTCCTTATAAAATTACCTTGGAATTATGTTTCTATTTTGAGCACACTGCGAGTCCAACAATAGCTAGGGTCAATTTTTTTCATATAAATCAAATACCTGTTTCCCACTTATGCTGCATATTGAATTTTGTTAAAATCAGACTAACAGTTCCGAATAATGAACTAGAGATGTTGTATACCACATGTGAAAGGATTCTGACTGGTGGAACTGAAGAAGATTTTTAAAGAAATTATCTCATATTGCACTAAGTTAAAATACAGGCTACTATAGAGAGCACAAATACTAACCCAGGGACCCGATTTGAACAAACTTGAATCTGACATCCCTAGAGATGTTGTAGACCAAATATGAAAGGATTCTGACTGGTGAATCTGAAGATTTTTTAAGAAATTACCTAGTATTTCATTGAGTTAAAATTTGGGCTCCACCCAGGCACACAATGAGAACAAATTTGATTCTGACCCCCTTAGAAATGTCATATTTCAAATATGAAAGCATTCTGATCGACGGATCTGAAGAAAGCATTCTGACCGACGGATCTGAAGAAGATTTTTGAAGAAATGTCCTCATATTGCATTAGTTAAAATTTGGGCTAGCATAGGGATACCTAATTTTAACATACTTGAATCTGCCCCCTTCCCTCCCCTCCCCCGAGATGCTGTACACCAAATGTGAAAGCATTCTGACGGGTGGGTCTGAAGAGGATTTTTAAAGATTAGCCCTCACATTGCACTAAGTTAAAATTTGATCCCTCAAGAGATGTTGCACATCAAATATGAAACCATTTGGATTGGTGAATCTGAAGAAAATTTTTAAAGAAATTTCCTCACATTGCACTAAGTTCAAATTCGAACTACCACAAGGAGCACAAATATTAACCCAGGGAACCGATTTGAACAAATTTGAATCTGATTCCCCTAGAGATGTTATATACTACATATGAAAAGATTCTGACTGGTGAATCTCAAGAAGATTTTTAAATAAATTCCTTAATATTGCACTAAGTTAAAATTCGGGCTACCATAGGGAGCACAAATATTAACCCAGGAAAACGATCTGAACAAACTTGAATCTGAACCACTACAGATGTTGTATACCAAAAATGAAAGGATTCTGACTGGTGAATCTGAAGATTTTTAAATAAATTCCCTCATACTGCAATAAGTTAAAATTAGGGCTACCATAGGGAGCCCAAATATTAACCCAGGCACACGATTTGAACACACTTGAATATGACCCACCTAAAGATGTTGTATATCAAATATTAAAGGATTCTAATTGGTGAATCTGAAGATTTTTGAAGAATTTCCTTATATTGCCCAATTGAAATTTGGGCTCCCATAGGGAGCCCAAATATTAACCCAGGCTATCAATTTGAACTAATTTGAATCTCACCCCCCTAGAAATGCTGTATACCAAATATGAAAGGATTCTGACTGGTGAATCTGAAGAAGATTTTTGAAGAAATTCTCTCATATTTCATCAAGTTAAAATTCAGGCTCCGATAGGGAGCTCAAATATCAACCCAGGCACTTGTTTTGAACAAATTTGAATCTGATTCCTCTAGAGATGTTGTATACCAAATATGAAAGCATTCTGACTGGTCGATCTAAAGAAGATGTTTAATGATTATCCCCCATATTGCACTAAGTTAAAATCCGGGTGTTCATAGGAGCCCATATATTAACCGAGGGACTTGATTTGAACAATTTTGATCTGACCCTCATAACAATGATGTATGCTAAACATTAATGGATTTTGACTGGTGGTTCTGAAGAAGTAGATTTTTAAAGATCATTCCTAATATTGCCCTAAGTTAAAAATTTGGGCTCCTGAATTGGGCCCAACTATGAACCAAGGGGCTTCATTTTAACAAACTTGTATCTGACCCCGATTCATGCATCTCCCATTACAAAGGTAAATATTGCTCTGCAAACTTTGTTTGAACCAACTTGATTCTACACCTCAAAAGGAAGCTCCAAACCAAATATCAAGTCATTGTACCCAATGGTTCATGAGAAGTTTTTTCTTATTATTTTGAAGCATTTTTTCCCATCCCCTCCCTATGGAGCTGGGCATGCTGAGTTGAACAAAAACACAATGCCCCTTGGGACTATCACTCACACAAACTTTCAGCTGAATTGGCCCAGTGGTTTTGGAGAAGTCTAAAACATGGTGTTGACAGACGGATGACATTTGGACATCGGATGGAAAGCGATTAGATAAGCTCAGCTCGACTACGTAAAGGTGAGCTAAAAAGATTGGATCCATTATTCATTCCTTTTTCAAGTTATTGCTTGGACAAGCAAAATTCACCAAGATGGTTGCCATGCCGGATATGCCAAAATGCTGGTTATCGAAATGGACCTTCCAATAGTCTTCAGTAATGTACCAGCAAAAAATTGGATTCACTGGCAATTCCTTTTTCAAGTTATTGTATGGCATGAAAAAATCACACATTCCAAGATGACTGGTGTGTTGTGTCAAGCCGTCAGGCCATCAGTCTAATTCTGTTCAGATTTGATGTTCTGAGCTGTCTGTTTACCTACTTTTCATGGAGTTTTCATGCAAACGACAGTTGATACAATGTGATGCCCTTTCACTCACACTGATATACTGATATTCTTTATTGCTCCAGTTATAAATATTCCAATTAAGTATTTAATTCATATTGAAACAGGTCTGGTAGTCAGGAAAATCAAGGAGTGCAAAACAATTGCCCTCCTGAGATTGCTTGGGGGTGCAATTACACCTGGAATTTACAATGCATATATCGTATGCTATGTTGGTTACAGTACGTGGAGGATGGATTGTCACCCAGTCAGCCATGGAGTGGGGGTATCACCCAAGGTTCTACTCTCACATTTCATACAGAAACACAAGAAGCACAAGCCAAATTTCCACCAATGGTCACCATTGGCTGAAACTTTGCTCATGTTAATTACACTTTGAATGAAATTAGTATTTATTGCATGAGAGAAATGATCACTCCACATGGTTATTTATTGACAATACACTCTCTATGTACTGTATATTCATTTCAAGGTCTTACTATTGTGACTGAAAAATTGCACTACATCCAGCTGCATAGTGGAAAAATCAGCACACACATATTCTCATAATTCAAAATGTTGCATTCAATTCTTTTGTGACTGTCTTCTGCACTCAAAATGTATTGAAATGCGGTGCAGAAAGTATCATGAATTATTGCGAATCAATGCAACATTGACAAATGATAACAGACTTTAAAGGCAGTCCAAATCAGGACTGGCATTCCAGAAAATCTAGGAGTGCAAAAAATTGCCCTCAATTTTTTCTAGGCGTGCAACACTCCTGCACTCCTAAAGAATGCCAGGCCTGTTGAAAACATTAAGATATTAACACAATTAGTGGAACTATGCAGCATAAACATAAAACTTCAGCTGGGGTGATCCTTCATTAATAATGATATAATCAAACATTAGGTTAAATCAAATCTCAAACATTTCTTGCATTGCATTGTCTGGAATATTTTAGTTGCACGGAAAATTATTTTTCAACTGGCCATATGCATATTTTTACACTATAACCCAATGGCCCAGACTAGCTGGTGCTAACTCAAAGTTATCAAGGGCCAAACACAAATTTTGAACCCTTCAATCCCCCAGATTTGCTTGCAAAACCAAAAATTGAAAGTCCTGTCTGGCCCTCCATACATTTACTCTCTGCACATGCGCAGCCGCCAGGAAGTGACCGGAATTAGCACCAACATCATTCTTTGTTTGGCCCTAAAGTCAGCAATAATGACCTGACATCTGTGCTTTTGTTGAGGATGCCAGACACAAATGAATGCAAGAATTGGTGGATACAAGGCTGTTATTGGATGAAGGAAGTGTTCAATGGTGGTTTTAGACATTCAGGGCTATAACTTTATAATTATTATAAAATTATTTTATGTTTCCCAATTTCGGGACATACGCCTGACATCATCATTTTTGTTAATGATTATTCTACTGTTTGTTAAGTATTCCTTCCCTATCCTTCCATGAACCCTTCTTGCCTGTTAAACTCTAAAGCTTTTTGATTATTTTTTATTGAAATTTTTTATTAAATTTCTTGGGAGTGTAACATGTATTACAGAATATTTATTCTGTATTTTCCCACAGTTACATCCTCATCTAGTGGTGTTAGGTCGTTTAGTCTTGTATCTTCTATCCGATGTATCATGTTTTCTTCGTATGAAGATCTAGCTTTGCATCTGGTAGCATTTAAATTGGTTCTGATTTTGGGCTTTTTTTGTGTGCCTGATGTCTTGTTTGCATTGACATTGTTTACATTGACATCGTCCTCATATATAGGTAGTTTTTTATATTCTGTTAATGTAGAATTACTGTAGGATATATGGATTATTATTCTGGTAGTGTAGCTCAAAAAATTTGGATTTTGTCCACACTTAGGCTCTATCGGGATGCCCTTGGGCTCTTAATGTTCCCTGTGGAAACTTAGGCGTTTTTTAAAAAAAAATTTTTGTTTACAAACAATATTTTGAATTTAAGTTTGATTGCTATTATTCATGTATCTTAATTATATATATATTTTGTTGTGGAGTTGGAGGACTGATATCGACTGTAGTCATACACTCCTGCGGACTCTTGTCATTCTTGTGTTCACTGGGATGACTATGTTGGAGTCGGGTGTTGCGGTACATTGTTGACGTTGAGGTTCGGAGGCCAGGCCTCTCACCTCATTATAATTCATTTTGTCAGTTTCTATTTCACAGGAACATGAATATGGTGATGATATTCTGACACCCATCCAAGTGTGCTACTGTCGTTGCGCTCCACGGAGCATATAGAGCTAGCTGCAGTACTCATTATTGCAAGAGTTAGGGCCTTTTGTTAAGGGTTTTAATCTCTTGCAAGCAGCTAGCTCGATCGGTGAAGCGGTACTCCGTCTGTGGGTCCCGTGACGCCGGGTAAGTCCATAAGTAGAAGGAAATGTAGATGTGGGTTGAGCGAGCACTTTAATATAAATAGCTCACCCAGCGATGATGGAAATAGGGAGGAAATAGGGAGGAAGTCAGCCAGTTCTTGTACTCAGAGAGGTCTGATAGACCGCTAGCGGGCGAGGCCCCTCTGTAATCTAACAACATCTGGGGCCAGATGTTGTTTTTGAGAAACTTGCACAAGCTGGAGCATATGTCCGCCCTCCACTCGGGACGTTCTGTTTAGTCTGCAGCCGGTGTCTCCTTCAGTCAAGGCTTCCTCTGCTACGTTTCACAAGCTGAAATGAAGTTTTCTGGTTGGAAACTTGCATGAGATGGAGCATATGTCCACCCGCCGCTCGGGGCGCTCCGTCTAGTCTGCAGCCGGGGTCGGCTTCAGTCACGGCCTCCTCTGCTATGTTATTTAAGCACACACAACCGCATTCCTAGCTACCCGATTTCGGATACCCAGCCTGCTGCACGAAGAAGGAACCACTCTTTGCCCGGAAGTCGGACCATCTGGTAGGTAGGAAGACGAGGCCTCGATCATGGGGACGTTCGGAGAAGGGAACTGTCTCTGACACACTGTCCCAAGAGCAGCAAACGGCTAAGAAATGGAAGACTGCTGCTCCTCAGGCCTTGATAATAGACTTGCTGTCGCAATTGCTTAGCTGGTCGCAGCATCCCAGCAAGTACAGGTGCAGCCTCCCTCAGACTCAGAATCTGAGCTGTCAGACGGTGGTGGGTCGGTCCCGTCATCTGTTCACGCAGATGCAATGGACCAAGATTTGCAACTGATTCTCTCGGATGGTGAAAGGGATAAGGAAGAGGATTGCCCTTCCCTTTCAGAACAGCACAGGGTTGCAATGGTTTTCATCCATCAACACTACCCTGATTTTGTTCCGCCGAATCAGAATGCTGTGACGACAAGAGAGAAACCGCTGACGTCGTTGGGCAGACTTTATCTGGACAAAGGAGGTAGTCCCTTCTTTTCCGGTTCAGTCTAGGCAGGTGTCGCAGGCCATATAGACGTTGCCGCATTTATCCTCTCGAGTGCAAGGAAGAAGGCGGTTTCTTATCTTCATCTTCCAGAAAAATACCGTTTTTTGGACCACATTCATTTAAAAATTAGGCCGATGAAATCGTCAGATGTGTACCCATATGCGCAACTAGTAGAAAGCTGTATGATGGAGGGCCACCACAGATGCCGACATTATGTACATCATACATGGTATGGGTACATACAGAAATGGATTGGAGGAGTGTCTAATTTGATGGATAAAGGGTTAATATCTCTAGATCAAATTATCAGATTTACATAAAAAACTATACAGCACAGCACATCAGCAACCTGAATAAATATATAAAGTAACATGACAATCGGATTGTTATCTCATGCCAAAGGGATTGGAGGAATTTTCAATTTGAAGGTTAAAGGGTTAATATCGCAGGATCAAATTATCAGATTTACACCAAAAACTATACAGCTTAGCACATCAGTACCCTGAACACAAACATAAAGTAACTTGACAATCCAAGCAATATTTTTCAAGTTATTGAATGCCAAAGGGATTGGAGGAATTTTCAATTTGAAGCATAAAGGGTTAATATCTCAGGATCAAATTATCAGATTTACACCAAAAACTGCACAGCTCGGCACATCAGTAACCTGAACACAAATATAAAGTAACTTGACAATCCAAGCAATATTTTTCAAGTTATCGAATGCCAAAGAAATGGATACAGACTCCGGATGGACAGATGGATGGACAAAGGATGGACGAACGACGGATAGCCACCCCGGATGCCGGCATTATGTGTACCATACATAGTATGGGTACACATAAAAAGGTTGGCGAAGATGTCTAGAGAGTTCCTCTGCATTTGGATGAGCAGGCCGGGGATCTAGAGGTATCCTTACCTATCATTCACTATTCGCTCAGACACAATTGAGATGGCAATTTCTTCAAACAGAGCGAATTTGGCTGCTATGTCTTATGCAGATCACCTTACAAGAGATATGGCACAATGTCTCAATGGAATGGAATTTGAGGATGTTCATACCTCTCTTAGAGTTCTTTCCAGGGCAATTATGTATACCACGTATAACTCGGCCCTAACAGTGGCTAATCTGGAGTTAATCAGACGTGATGCTGCCCTTGCGTCGTCATCACTGATAGATGACAAGGTGAAAAGCTCTCTCTGAGTCACTCTGGTCTCCGGACATATTATTTTCAATGATTAGCTTTCGTTAGTCTATGAACAGGCTACTAAGAAAGCGTCTAGTGCTCTGCTTTTGAAGTCGGTGTATCAAAGACACGCTTCAGCTGACAAGAGTAGTGAGAGGGCATTCCAGACAAAAATCGTCAAAAGGAAACTCCTCACATGGGTACAAGAAACCCTCTTATAATTACTTTGGAGGTTGTCAGTATAGTGACTCGGGAAAGGGGCGTAGGTCTGATCGGGACCATCGGTCAGACACTCCAAGGCCGACGAGATAAGGTTCTTCGTGGGGAGGACGTGGTTTCTCCTTTCTCCTCCCGTAAGCCTCGCAGGTCATACAGGTAATGGTTAAGACCTCTATTGCTAGCCAGTTGGCCGAAGGTTATCAAGCTCCGCAAAAAACTGGATAACAATCACAGAAGATCAGTGGGTGAGAAGTGTAGTGTCGGACGGCTTACAGCTATCTTACTGAGTGAAACCCCACTAACAAGTTGTCCGCATTGGACAAAATCTTCCATCAGATCTTTGCAAAAGAGAGTTTCTCCTAGCAGAGGTACAGGCTCTCTTATCAAAGGAAGCAATAGAGGTCATCGAGAATCAGAATTCTCAAGGTTTTGACTGTCACCCGTTCCTCGTACCGAAGCCAGACGGCTCGTTCTGACCGGTAATAGACTTGAGCTGGATAAACAAGCTTATCGTGGCTCCAAAATTCTATATGGAGACCATTCGGTCAGTAAGGGCGAGCATTCGAGTGAACGACTATGTGGCAAGCATAGATATACTCTCCCAAAAAAGAAAGTGTGCATGATAAAAAATAACACTAAAAAAAGATATATATCATTTTCATTCATGGAAATTTTATTCAATCACAGATGAATCAATGTGTGATCAACACGAGAAATTTCATTACGCTACGACGAATACTCTTGGTGCCATGGAGAGTCAAAGACACTAAGGGTCAAACACAAAAGTCACACACTCAATATCTGGTATGACCTCCGTCTGCATCGACTACTGCTGTGCATCTACGCCTCATGGAAGCGAACAAGTTAGCATGGAAGTGTTGTGGGATGTTGTTCCATATTCTGATAAGCTGTCTTTGGAGTTCCACAAGCTTTGACGGTGCATGGGGAAGCCGGCGTAGCTGACGTTTCATTTCGTCCCATACATGCTCAGTGGGTGAGATATCGGGCGAATTTGCCATCCAGGGAAGAACATCCATTTGTTGTTGCTGCAGATACTGTTGAACAACACGAGCTGCGTGGGGTCGGGCGTTGTCCTGCTGTAGAATGATGCCGGGGCCGTGACGTTGCAGAAATGGGACAACAGGTGTAAGCACTTCATCACGATATCTGGCTGCATTGAGATTGCCATCAATAATGACCAGCTCAGTTCTGTTTCGGGCAGTGATGCAACCCCACACTATGAGAGACCCTCCCCATAACGGTTTCGCTCCACGACACATGGATCTGCGTAGCGTTCGTTTCGACGTCTGTACACTCTCTGGCGGCCATCTGATGAGGAAAGATGGAAACGACATTCATCTGTGAATAAAACACATCGCCACCAGTGTAAGGGATGCCTGAGATGTTGTCTACACCACTGCAGTCGAGCACGATGACGTAACGTCAAAATCGGACGAATTGCAGGTCTTCGAGGATGTAAGCCGTATTCTCTCAGCCAGTTGATTACTGTTTGAGGATGTATCCGTCTCAAGTTAGGGATGTTCCTGGCTGTCGTCATTGCCGTTTGTTGCCGTTTCCGGAGATGGACGACACGGATATACCGATCTTGTGCAGGGGTGGTAACTCGGGGCCCCCCGGAGCGGGGTCGTTCTCGAACGTCATCATGTTGTGCATGTCGACGGACTAGCCTGTCTACAGTGTTACGGTGGCAGTTTAAATGCTGGTTAACCTCTCTGTGTGTTCTGCCAGCTCTAATCATACCCAGGGCAAGGAGACGTTGATTCATTGTCAATCTTGGCATGCTAATGTGGAGTCGTTTTAACAGCAGCGCAAGTTTGAATGTGAACGATAGGAAGGCCTTACTTTAGTGTTTAAATACCCAAGGATTCACACTGCTGCATGAATTTTCAGACTCTCCACGTGCAAAACATGCCTTTTCACAAACGTGCAGCACGTCATTTAACGTTAATGCAATTTTAACCGGGAAAGCTGTTTTTGTGTTCAATATAACTTAGTCATGAACAGGTTAACACTCTTTACACGTACAAAATTATTTTTTTGGAGTTTGATCAATTTCTGCAATGCACACTTTCTTTTTTGGGCGAGTATATAAAGAATTCGTACTTTCATGTCCCGATACATCCGGCATTCAAAAAGTACCTGCGGTTCACCATACAAGGGAAGGTGTATCAGTTCAGAGCAATGTGCTATGGTCTGAACCTGGCTCCCTGGGCATTCACTCGAATTATGATCTTGGTAATGTCATACTTCCGAGCTCATTCATCTACGGTAACGTCGGCTTACTTGGACGACATTCTACAGAGATACGGTAACAGAATTATTCTTCAGAACGATGTTCAGAGTCTGCTTCTATTACTCCGACGTCTCGGTTTCATCGAGAAAAAATCAGATTTAGCTCCGTCCACGTCGTCTATTCACTTGGGAATGAGCTTTGAGACACACAACAATCTGGCTTGTCTGGCATTACCCAGAGCGAAACTGGCCAATTGTTATGCTCGCTTTTGTCAACACCCAGACACATTAACAGTGAGGGAATTCATGCGACTGTTGGAACTGTGGGGAGCGGCTGTGGATCTTATTCCGATGGGCCGCCTACATGCATGTCCCCTCCAGATATTCTTTACTCAGAACTGGAGTGTGAAGACACTTTCGCTCGAACCAGTATTGTTTTAACGGACCTAGTAAAACAAAGGGTTCAGATTTGGACAGATATTCAGTGGTTAACTCAGGGAGTTCTGATGCAACTGCCAGATCCGGCTTTCACGATTATGACCGATGCGAGACAGATGGGTTGGGGTGCGACCCTAAGTCCTGCAGACTTGAAGTGTCAGGGTCTTTGGTTCGGTTCCAGGAGAAACACATAAACATCAAAGAGAAGATGTCAATATGGCTAGCACTACAACATTGGATCCACATAATAGCGGACGTCCATGTTCAGATTTTGTCGGACAACTCGACAGTAGTAGCTTACATCAGGAACCAGGGCAGCACCCATTCATTTCCGTGATGTGAACTAATGGAGAAGATTCTCCTATAGGTCATAAATCATCATGTCCAGCTTTCTGTCCATCATATACCGGGTCGTCTGAACGTACTTGCAGACTCGCTCTTTCGGAAAGGTCGCCTGTTGCAATCGGAGTGGACGCTCAACAAACGAGTATTCGGACAGATTTGCTACCAGTAGGATCGCCCCATGATAGATCTGTTTGCAATGCACCGGAACAATCAGTTACCGGCGTTCGTGCCGCCATGCCCAGACCATCGAACGTATGAAGTAGACGCTCTGTCGATCCCATGGAAATGAATGATAGGATATGCGTATCCTCCAACTCCGTTCATTCAGTAGATTTTGTTAAAGATCAAACAGTCTCGTTGCGAATCCTACTAGTTGCACCTCTGTTATCACAGAAACCTTGGATCAGTCTTCTCAGGTGTCTGTTATGGGACGTTCCCTGGAAGCTTTCGCCATGAGAGGACCTTCTTTATCAGAGGAAGTTTTTGTTCTTCACGTCCTTCTTCATCCTTAGTGGAGTCGGTTAGACGTGAGGGAACCATTTTGCGGCTCCTATATTATTTGATGACTAACACAAGAACAATTAAAGTAATGCGGGTGAGGAGGGTTCGATATTACTTGGAATCCCACCCCCCTCCTCCCCCCACCCCCACTGCCAATGTGTTAAGAGACGATTACTGGGCAAGATGTAGTTTTCTTCCCGTAAGCCTCGTATGAGTTTAAGTACATACATGCATTTCATGACTTCTTGATTGGCGGCTGGGTCATGTTCTATGGCGACCTCAAGGGCACAACCACTTTTTAGTTGGTTGGTTTCCTGTGGTTGTTCGTCTATATGTCATATACAAGTGCATAATTCATCATCAATAAATTGCTAGTCTTTGGGTACCTCAGAAGCTGTCTAGTCAGTTAACTGGTATTCAGATGATTGCATGCGGTATTTCAATGCTCACATGCATAATAAATGAATTATTAGGCAGACGCATTATTGTATGTTATCAACCTTAGAAATAATGAATTATTTTGGGGGGTGGTCCGTATAGAGTCTGTTAATCATAGCTCAATCCATTTCTAGATCCAGATTTCTATTAATGTCGATACCCAATTGAATACACCTTGTCTTACACTCTCGTATATATTCGCACATTTCTAGATTCATAGATATCGGATAGTACATGTCAGGGAGTGTTATTACTGGAATTTATTGTACACCTGAATGGGATCACCTGTGGGTTACCTCAGAAGTGTATTTTCTTTCCAGAGATCGTCCATTGTGATTCTATTGGACATGTGTGTGTTATATATTATCTCACCGGTTTTTGACCTATCTGTGTATGCCAACTCCGGTATACGTTACAAGCGTGCGATATTTATTACGCTGCTATAACCTTAGCTTCTGAAGTGGCGTTAAGCACCAATTTATTAATAATAATTAATACCTGGGTGTCTGTTCATTGAATATTTATATTGTTTTTTGGTACTGCTTTTACTGATTCCAGAGCGCTCCCCTCTTTCGTTTTGAAGAAGATTCCTTCAAAAAAAAAAGGGGGGGGGGGTGATTTTTTACCTCTCCTCTGGTTTGATAAGTATGTAACTATGAGTGGAGCTGTTTGGTCTGTAATTATATCCTGCATACAGCTTGGGTTTCATTGTATATGGTGTATGTTTGTGGGGGATATCCTCTCATTCTCAAACATGCCACCCTAATTTTAGGGGCTTAGTCTGGGCTAGCCTTAAAAATTACGAACTCGTTACATCCAAATTAGCACAGTCTTCATACTAAGAATACGGAATTACTTGTATTGGGCTCCTTATTTATGATATGTCTTCTCTATTACTGTATAGAGAGACATACATGTAATTCTTAATAACTGTAATTTCCTTTCACCTTGGATTACAGGATTGGAACTATGTTGGTCTACTAATTCTGAAGTCCAAGGCCCTCCGCCTTTTTATGATTCAGCTAGTCTGGGCCATTGGTTTACAGTGTAAAAATATTATAAATTTAAAGTAATTTGTATATTTTTATACTTACCAATGGCCCAGATGGAGAAGGCCCTCCAATGTTTGGGCACTCATACCTCCCTACTGAATTCTTATGTAGTACTCTCCTCTACAAAGAATGATATTGGCGCCAATTACGGTCACTTCCTGACGGCTGCGCATGCGCGGAGAGTAAATATATGGAGGGCCAGATAGGACTTTTAATTTTTGGTTTTGCAAGCAAATTTGGGGGATTAGGGGGGGGGGGAAGTTCTAAATTTGTGTTTGGCCCTTGATAACTTTGAGTTTGCATCAGCTAGTCTGGGTCATTGGTAAGTATAAAAGTTAAAAAATTTATAGTAATTTATATATTTTTTATACTTACCAATGACCCAGACATAGCTGGTGCTAACTCTTAAAATATAGGGCCAAACACAAATTTTGCCCCCCAATCCCCAAAATTTGCATCTAAAACTAAAGAAAACATGTCCTGAAAGGCCCTCCACACTTCGCCCCCACTGCGCATGCGCAGTGTCAAGGACGTTCCAAAATTGGCGCCATTAATCATTCTAATAACCAGTGCCTGGTAAGCGCTATGTACTCAGCGGGGAGGCAAGAGTTCCCAACTCCTGGGAGGGCCATCCCCGTCTGGGTCATTGGTAAGTATAAAAAATATATAAATTACTATAAATTTTTTAACATTTTTATACTGTACCAATGACCCAGACATAGCTGAATAGTAAAAAGGCTGGAGGGCCAAGGACATAGAGCAAAATGGAATACGCTCAATAAAATAAAATAGAGTCATCCCCTGTAGGGAAAAAGAAGTAATAGGCCTTACATGTATCTTTCTTATTTATGATAAATTAGAAAGATACAACACCTTCCAAAATTGAGCTTCATACATCCATGTACTCTATTAATATCCAATATAATCCTTATACTAATAATTTTTAAAGTAAGCCAATAAATAAAGTAAGTCTAGAGAATAGAGACTCTTATACTCCTAAAAGTGTCTGAGGATTGCATAATCATGTCCGTTGACATATGCAATATTCAAAAGCTATACTTTAAAAACTAAGACTTGAATGAATTTTAAAAACCTAAACTTCTCACTAAACAACCATCCCAATAACAGCTCAGAATTACTAACTCCGGAGGAGGTATCCCCTTGTTTTCATAGTAAAACAGGTGACCCAAGGAAACACCCTCCCCCCCCCCCCCCCCCCCCCCCTTTTTCTTGCCCTGGGTCAAATAGCCCAGAGCGAAGAGGGCAGCCGAACGGAGACTGCCGAAACAGACAGCCTACCTAGCTATAGTAGCAACTGTTAAGTGAATGACATTCTGAGCAGTAGATAATAGACCTAACAATAAAGGCCTCCAGAAATGGACTCGATATTTCTAAGATAAAATTCATGAATGTGGATGGCTGAGCGCAATGAGCGGCCTTCAAAAATCTATAATTGCGACACTATTAATGTAAGCCCAAGAAGTAGAAGAACTCTTACTTCATGAGCCGAAATCTTAAGCACAACTGCTAAGTCAATGATATACCATAAGCAGTACCGATAGTTAATAGAATCCATTAACAATAAAATGGAGCGTAACGTCCTTCTACTAGACATCAAAGACAGAAGAAGCTTACGCCCTTTGTAATAAACAGATATCTGTTTATAAATACATAAACTGTACCCGGAAAGAGTAAAGGCCTATGCCCATACGAAGACGGAAGGACCTTAAAATAATAGGTTCCGGATAATAGGAGCCTAACTCTTATGCAACAATCCAACCTAAATAGTAACGGAAGTATTGATTCCGAAACTATGAAAGTGAAAATCATCCATCGATAGTGCATGAAACTCACTGACTCTACAGTAAAAGAGAAACCAACAGAATTACTGTCTAAAAGGTCAGAATTTGAAAACTACTGTTTCCAGAGGCTCAAATGATTACTTAGCTAAATAAGAACCGAAGTTAAAATCCGTATAGGAATTTAATCTAAAGATTCTAAGTCTATTTATCAAAAAGTTACTAACTGACTTAGATAAAGAGACAAAAGACTCAATTGTAAACTATCGTAGAGTGCATAGGTATGAGGTAACATAAACCTATAACCTAAATAATAACAGGCTGCAGTAGATCTTGTGAAACAAGTATACTAAAAAATAGCAATGAGTAGTATGGAGGGATCAACAATATGAACATAATGATCCCTACACCACGACGGAAGAGCCTCCACTTTAGCCGCATAGAATAGCGAAGAAGAGGATCTCCTATAGTAAGAAATCGCATCCAAAGCTCATCCAGTACAGTGCTTACAATGCAATACGGACCACACAACGGAATACATGAAGGTTGCGACCTTGCTGGTTGTGATAAAGATGACACGATTTACCCAGTGAAAAAGATCCTCACATAGAGGAAGATTTCACGTTAAGACCCACAGTAGACAAGAGAGTAAATTACTCATGATCTCTGTGAAGATAGAGATGCTATCAACAGAAATGTATTGTGGTTGTTTATCTTAGCAATACCTGCTAAAACAACAGCGCCAGAGGATACGCGTATCCTATCATTCCGTCCTATAGATCAATAGAGCGTTAACAATATTAGCTCAGAGATCTGGACAAGCCAACACATACGTCTGCAATTGATTAGCAAGCTGTGTCATAAATAAATCATCATTGGGCGCTCCCATAGATAGCAAATCTGATTGAATACTTGTTTGTTGAGAGTCCATTCTGACAGCAACAAGCGACCCGTAAGAGAACGGGAGTCCGATAAAACAATCAGACGACCCGGAATATGACGGACCAAAACTGAACTTGGTGTACTATAACCAACAGACGGATTCTTTCCATTAAATTGAATAACGGAAACGAAAGAGTGCCTCCCTGGTTCCGGAGATACGCCACTACTGTCGAATTAAAGGACAGGAATTTGGGCATGCGTTTCTGAATAATGTTCATGCAATGACATAAAGCAAGCCTAAAAAACATTATTCCGCGGAAGTTAAACTGATTGCTAAAAGACTGCGGAACCCAAAGACCCTGGCACTTCGAATCCGTAGGGATCAGTATTATATCCCAATCTGTTTGACTGGCAACCGTCATAACAGCCACACTCGGGTCCGGCAACTGCGGCGGCACTCTCTGAGTCAACCACCGAATGTTTGCCCCAGTCTGAATCTCTTGTAACACTAGATAGACAAGAGAACGTGTAAATCAAGCAATTCATGGATTGCCGAAAAGTTGCCGTCGAAGAGAAGCTCCTCCGAGAACGAAGCGACTCTGAGAGAGTTCTTAACCTTTCTATCCACGCGTGTGGATGTAGCTAGGGCTGCGTCACGTCTAACTAACTCCAATCAGCCACTGAAGGGCGGAGTTATACGTGAACAAACTACTGCCCTCAAAAGAAATTACATTGAGAATAATATCCCGTAAATCTTTTCTTGAAGACGTAATGATAACGCCTCAGTAAGGCGGATTACGTATAATAAAGCGTCTAAATTAAGTCTACTATACATAATGTCGTTCCCAACATTGAAATTGGAAAAGACATAAACGGCGAAAAAGAATATATGCAGTCTTTAATCACACCGTCTAGACGCATATGAACTCTCGGTATGCCCTGCTCTGCCAAAATAAACTATTTGTATAAATGATTAAATGGCAGAAATGAGCAACGCGGACAAGAAACTAAACTATCATGCTTAGTAGCAGGCTTGTATATATATATATATAGCGTCGAAAACTAAAACACATGTTGTAATGACAATATTGGACTGCGTCGGTAAGTCAGGGACAATGTCCCTGAACCGATCGAAAAATCCGAGTCCAATGACGCTATAAGTCTCTTATCCAAGATCGCAGCAATGAAGTCCGAAATAATAATCACTGGAAGATAATGCCAGAAGATATGAAAGGCATCTTCCGATACTACTAAAGGGAAAACTCGAAATCTTTCGAATCCCTTTCGCCATCCTGTCGGACCCTATAAAGCGTTCGGTCGTCCGTAGCTGATGCAACCGAGGACCGCACCGACCAGCGCCGTCGGATAATTCCTGATTCGACCGAGAAACTGTCAATTGCTGGGATGCTGCGAAACAACTGTGCTAACGCGGATAGCACGTCCGTCACTGAGGCCTGAGGAGAAGCGGTCTTACGATGCATTGCCGCTGGAAGCTCCGTGATCGTTACCCCGTGCATACTACCAATATGCGAGCGAACGGAGTGTATAGGCCTCGTGTCCCTTGGCTACCGGATGGTGCGACCTATTCACCGTGGAATCACTGAATGCCGAAACTGATCGGATACTCGAGGTCACGTAGCCAATGTGCGGTCGTGTGCCCTGCTGTGAGGATGAGGAAGCATTAAAGACAGTCTCTCGGACTGTCAATATAACGGAGCGTCCCGACCAACAGACATATGCTCCGAATGTAAAATATCTGAACCACAACATGCGGTCCCCTATGTTGTTGGGCGAGAGAGGGACCTCTCTCGCTCACAGCCCGGACGGACCTGGACAAGCCAGGAACCGGACTAACAGGCTTCCTCCGATCTGTCCTCAATCTGCCGTCACTGGGTGAGTACTAAAGTAATTAAAGTGCTCGCATCACACAAATCTCCTTCCTAGACCGCAACGGACGAACCCGGCAGCCGAACCATTCGATGAATGTACGCTACACCGGGTGAGCTAGCGAATGTCACTCCGTAGGCGATAGACATATTCCATGAGCACTTATTGCCGCTAACTCTTCATTAACTATGACGACAGAGGCACACTTTTGAAAGACATCTCCATAACTCTTCGAACAAGAAACCAGAAATGCTTGGTTAGCAAGCATAAAATAATAATATATATAGCGTCGTTCAATAATTCGAAAGTTTGTGTGACATTATTGGACTATGTCGGAACTGAGGGACGATGTCCCTGAACCGAACCAAAAATTTCTAAGTCCACCGACGCTATCAGTTTCTTATCCGGCATCGCAGCATTCTGGTCCGACGAAAGAAGCTGTAGAAGACCAAGTCAGATGACATACACAACAGCATATGTTGTTCCGAAAGGGAAAGCTCGAAATCCTCCGAATCCCTTTCGGTATCCCGTCGGACCGGATGAAACTTTCGGACGTCTGTACCCGCTTCCGCGGAGCGTCCCGACCCAGCATCGTCGGATAAAATATATGCGACAGATTCAGTTGATGCTGGGATGCTGCGATAAACTGTGCTATTAAGGAAAGCACGTCCGTTCCCGAGGCCTGTGCAGTAGCGGTCTTACGATGCATTGCCGCCGGAAGCTCCGTGTACGTTGACTCCCGCACACTTCCTATGCGAACGTCCGGAGTCTGCAGGCCTCGTGTCCCTGGCTACCGGATGGTGTGACCTGGTCGCCGAAGAATCCTTGATCGGCGAAGCTGGTAATATATCGGCGGTCACGCAGCCAAGGTGCGGTCGTGTGCGCTGATGAGAAGAGGAAGCCTTAGCAGTCTCAGCGGACTGCCTATACAACGGAGCGTCCCGAGCGACGGACGTATGCTCCGCTTGCGACACATTTTGTACCACAACATCTGGGGCCAGATGTTGTTGAACGAGAGAGGGGCCTCTCTCGCTTGCCGTCCGGATGGACCGGAACGAGCTATGAACCGGACTAAAAGGCTTCCTGCGTTCTCCCTCCGATCCGCCGTCACTGGGTGTGCATTAGGTTAATTTATAGTGCTCGCATCACCCCAAACCTCCTTCTAGACTGCAACGGACGAACCCGGCTGCCGAACCATTCGGTGAATGGACGCTACACTGGGCGAGCTAGCGGACGTCAAAGGCCGTCGAACCTACTAGGGTCCTCTTAGGCAATTGGCGTATTTACATGAGCACTTTTCCGCTAGCCCTTCATTAATTGTGACGACGGAGGCACACTGTTGGAAGACATCACAGATACATCACCCTAATCTTGATCGTCTGAAATAGAAATTGATAAAGTAGAGTGACCCTGCGGGGAAAGGACCGGAGTGTCCAAATCCCCAACAACATACCGTGACATACGCTTCCCATATTGTCATCGAAATCATACGATACAGAACAGGAGTTAATGCGAGTACACTGACCACATATAGAATGATAATAAAGTCAGAGGAAGACTTCCTCTTAAAACAATTGATCAATATCCTTTCAAAGTGAAAAGAAAACAAGTCCTGGTACTCGCACTAACTCCTGGCAATCAAAATACATAATAATAATATGATCCATTAATATAGAAAAAATAATTGAAATCAAAATATTTTGAAAAAATATTTTTTCAGAACAGCCCAAGTTTCTGAAAAGTAACGTTGAGCCCCAATGGATCCCAAGCCTAAGTGTGGACAAAAATTTTAAAAATATTTTAAACAATTTATTCAACACTTACGAACAATAACAATGTATCTAGTTATGATTAAAATAACATCAAGATATTATTTTTTAGAAATCCCCCCCTCACACAGAGGGCTGTTGTAAATGTAAACAATGAGTGTAAAAACACTAAAATAAGACTCCAGGCACCCAGGCCCGAAATCAGTTACCAAAAATACACTATCTGATGCAAAACAGAGACTTCCAGGGAAGAAACTGCAGAACATCAGATGGTAGATGCAGAACACAACGCCTAACCACCCGTAGGTGAAGACGTAAACATGGGGAAAGAACAGAATTCATTCTGTTATTCAGCTAAAACTCCCAAGAAAATTTAGTAATAATAATTACAAAAACTATGCCAAAAGCATGGGAGAATAGCAAGGGGGAACTTAAAGGACAGGGAGAGAGGAAAACACTTAAAAAAACAGTGTAACTAAATAATCAGAATGACAACAAAATGGCTGCTGCCTTGAAAATAGGTAACTTAACATAATTTCATTAAAAAAAATTTCAAGTTACAGCCCTGATAATATTCTGTCACACATTCTTTTCCTCTCCTCCTTTTCTATCCTCCTTAGAATCACCATTTCACTAATATTTATGTGTCTGGCATCATTTAAACTGAGATTTATAAGCACAAAGATCAGTCAGATGTTAACTGATGAAGGGCCAAACTTAGAATGATTAATGGCGCCAATTTCGGAACGTCCTTGACACTGCGCATGCGCAGTGGGGGCGAAGTGTGGAGGGCCTTTCAGGACATGTTTTCTTTAGTTTTAGATGCAAATTTTGGGGATTGGGGGGCAAAATTTGTGTTTGGCCCTATATTTTAAGAGTTAGCACCAGCTATGTCTGGGTCATTGGTACAGTATAAAAATATATACATATTACTTTAAATTTAATATTTAAAATAATGTCAAACACTTTTATAGAAAAGAAAGTACTCTGAAAGTGAAACAAACTGTCATAATACATACCTTGAAATCAACATGACAACAATACCATCTGCTCGCACATATCCATTAGCAGATATATCAAAGGCACTACTGGTACCTGTAGGACTCAACATTTGTAGCTTATGAAACTGAAGGGACATGTTAGGATTCAAGATCAAGTTCGCACCTGAAAATAAAAAACTAGATGGTGTCACTTGTGTGCAAAGCACACTATAGTGTATCCCCGCATTTGCATCCTTGACTTTGTATGAATGCTTGATCCAAAGATGAAATGTATTATATGACACACTAAAATCATATTGAGTGGCACAGGTGACACAGCTTCGTGGGCACCTACAGACTCCACTGCAACATTTGAGCATGGTTTTAGCGTTACGAATTACATACATGTACACTGGGAGCCTTTCGCCAGAAACGGTCTAAGAAAACAAGAAAGTGGCAACGGTGGCACAGCCACATGGCACCCCAAAAATCTGAAACCTTTGTGCACATCTACAGACCCTACTGCAACATTTGAGCATAGTTTTAGCATTTCAAATTACATTCTCTGGGAGCTTTTCGCCGGAAATGATCTAAGAAAACATGAAAGAAAAACGGTGGCACCGCCACGTGGCATCTGAAAAATCTGAAACCTTTGTACGCATCTACAGACCTTACTGCAACATTTGAGCATGCGTTTAGCATTTCCAATTACATACCCTAGGAGCCTTTCGCCGGAAACGGTCTAAGAAACACAAAAGTGGCAACGGTGACACAGCCACGTAGCACCCAAACAACCCAAAACCTTCCTGTGCATTTACAGACTCTACTGCAACATCTCAGCATGGTTTTAGCATTTCGAATTACATACTCTAGGAGCCCTTTGCCGGAAACGGTCTAAGAAAACACGAAAGTGGCAATGGTGGCACAGCCACATGGCACCTGAAAAATCCGAAATCTTTGTGCACATCTACAGACCCTACTGCAACATTTGAGCATGGTTTTACCATTTCAAAAAAATACATACTGTAGGAGCCTTTCGCCGGAAATGGTCTAAGAGAACATGGAAGAGGCAACGGTGGCACAGCCACGTGGCACCCCAAAAATCCCAAACCTTCGTGTGCATCTACAGACCCTACTGCAACATTTGAGCATGGTTTTAGAATTTCGAATTACATACCCTAGGAGCCTTTTGCCACAAACGGTCTAAGAAAACACAAAAGTGGAAACGGTGGCACAGCCACGTGGCAGCTGAAAAATCCGAAACCTTTGTGCGCATCTACAGACCCCACTGCAACATTTGAGCATGGATTTAGCATTTCAAATTACATACCCTAGGAGCATACATACTGTAGGAGCCTTTCGCCGGAAACGGTCTAAGAAAACGTGAAAGTGGCAACAGCACAGCCACTAGGCAGCTGAAAAATCTGAAACCTTCGTGCGCATCTACAGACCCCACTGAAACATTTGAGCATGGTTTTAGCGTTTTGAGTTACATACCCTAGGAGCCTTTCACCGGAAAGGGTCTCAGAAAACACGAAAGTGGCAACGGTGGCACAGCTGAAAAATCTTAAACCTTCGTGCGCATCTACAGACCCCACTGCGACATTTGAGCATGGTTTTAGCATTTCGAATTACATACACCAGGAGCCTTTCGCTGGAAACGGTCTAAGAAAACACGAAAGTGGCAACAGTGGTACAGCCACATGGCACCCAAAAAATCCGAACCTTCCTGCAATCCACAGACCCTACTGCAACATCTGAGCATGCTTTTAGCATTTCGAATTACATACTCTAGGAGCCTTTCGTCAGAAACGGTCTAAGAAAACATGAAAGTGGCAATAGTGGCACAGCCATGTGGCACCTGAAAAATCCGAAACCTTCGTGCGCATCTACAGACCCTACTGCAACATTTGAGCATGGATTTAGCATTTCAAATTACATACCCTAGGAGCCTTTCCCTGGAAACGGTCTAAGAAAACACGAAAGTGGCAACGGTGGCACAGCCACGTGGCAGCTGAAAAATCCAAAACCTTCGTGCGCATCTACAGACCCCACTGCAACATTTGAGCATGGTTTTAGCGTTTCGAATTACATACCCTAGGAGCCTTTCAGCGGAAACGGTCTCAGAAAACACGAAAGTGGCAACGGTGGCACAGCCACGTGGCACCTGAAAAATCCGAAACCTTCGTGTGCTTCTACAGACCCCACTGCAACATTTGAGCATGGTTTTAGCGTTTCGAATTACATACCCTAGGAGCCTTTCGCCGGAAACGATCTAAGAAAACATAAAAGTGGCAACGGTGGCACAGCCACGTGGCACCTGAAAAATCCAAAACCTTTGTGCGCATCTACAGACCCCACTGCAACATTTGAGCATGGTTTTAGCGTTTCGAATTACATACCCTAGGAGCCTTTCAGCGGAAACGGTCTCAGAAAACACAAAAGTGGCAACGGTGGCACAGCCACGTGGCACCTGAAAAATCCGAAACCTTCGTGTGCTTCTACAGACCCCACTGCAACATTTGAGCATGGTTTTAGCATTTCGAATTACATACCCTAGGAGCCTTTCGCCGGAAACGATCTAAGAAAACATAAAAGTGGCAACGGTGGTACAGCCACGTGGCACCTGAAAAATCCGAAACATTCGTGCGCATCTACAGACCCTACTGCAACATTTGAGCATGGTTTTAGCATCTCGAATTACATACCCTAGGAGCCTTTCGCCACAAACGGTCTGAGAAAACACAAAAGTGGCAACGGTGGCACAGCCACGTGGCACCTGAAAAATCTGAAACCTTCGTGCACATCTACAGACCCTACTGCAACATTTGAGCATGGTTTTAGTGTTTCGAATTACATACCCTAGGAGCCTTTCCCTGGAAACGGTCTAGAAAACACGAAAGTGGCAACTGTGGCACAGCCACGTGGCAGCTGAAAAATCCAAAACCTTCGTGCGCATCTACAAACCCCACTGCAACATTTGAGCATGGTTTTAGCGTTTCGAATTACAAACCCTAGGAGCCTTTCAGCGGAAACGGTCTCAGAAAACACAAAAGTGGCAACGGTGGCACAGCCACGTGGCACCTGAAAAATCCAAAACCTTCGTGTGCTTCTACAGACCCCACTGCAACATTTGAGCATGGTTTTAGCATTTCGAATTACATACCCTAGGAGCCTTTCGCCGGAAACGATCTAAGAAAACATAAAAGTGGCAACGGTGGCACAGCCACGTGGCACCTGAAAAATCCGAAACATTCGTGTGCATCTACAGACCCTACTGCAACATTTGAGCATGGTTTTAGCATTTCGAATTACATACCCTAGGAGCCTTTCGCCACAAACGGTCTAAGAAAACACAAAAGTGGCAACGGTGGCACAGCCACGTGGCACCTGAAAAATCTGAAACCTTCGTGCACATCTACAGACCCTACTGCAACATTTGAGCATGGTTTTAGTGTTTCGAATTACATACCCTAGGAGCCTTTCACCGGAAACGGTCTAAGAAAACACGAAAGTGGCAACGGTGGCACAGCCACGTGGCAGCTGAAAAATCCAAAACCTTTGTGCGCATCTACAGACCCCACTGCAACATTTGAGCATGGTTTTAGCGTTTCGAATTACATACCCTAGGAGCCTTTCAGCGGAAACGGTCTCAGAAAACACAAAAGTGGCAACGGTGGCACAGCCACGTGGCACCTGAAAAATCCGAAACCTTCGTGTGCTTCTACAGACCCCACTGCAACATTTGAGCATGGTTTTAGCATTTCGAATTACATAACCTAGGAGCCTTTCGCCGGAAACTATCTAAGAAAACATAAAAGTGGCAACGGTGGTACAGCCACGTGGCACCTGAAAAATCCGAAACATTCGTGCGCATCTACAGACCCTACTGCAACATTTGAGCATGGTTTTAGCATTTCGAATTACATACCCTAGGAGCCTTTCGCCACAAACGGTCTAAGAAAACACAAAAGTGGCAACGGTGGCACAGCCACGTGGCACCTGAAAAATCTGAAACCTTCGTGCACATCTACAGACCCTACTGCAACATTTGAGCATGGTTTTAGTGTTTCGAATTACATACCCTAGGAGCCTTTCACCGGAAACGGTCTAAGAAAACACGAAAGTGGCAACGGTGGCACAGCCACGTGGCAGCTGAAAAATCCAAAACCTTCGTGCGCATCTACAGACCCTACTGCAACATTTGAGCATGGTTTTAGCGTTTCAAATTACATACCCTAGGAGCCTTTCAGCGGAAACGGTCTCAGAAAACACAAAAGTGGCACTGGTGGCACAGCCACGTGGCACCTGAAAAATCCGAAACCTTCGTGTGCTTCTACAGACCCCACTGCAACATTTGAGCATGGTTTTAGCATTTCGAATTACATACCCTAGGAGCCTTTCGCCGGAAACGATCTAAGAAAACATAAAAGTGGCAACGGTGGTACAGCCATGTGGCACCTGAAAAATCCGAAACATTCGTGCGCATCTACAGACCCTACTGCAACATTTGAGCATGGTTTTAGCATTTCGAATTACATACCCTAGGAGCCTTTCGCCACAAACGGTCTAAGAAAACACAAAAGTGGCAACGGTGGCACAGCCACGTGGCACCTGAAAAATCTGAAACCTTCGTGCACATCTACAGACCCTACTGCAACATTTGAGCATGGTTTTAGTGTTTCGAATTACATACCCTAGGAGCCTTTCACCGGAAACGGTCTAAGAAAACACGGAAGTGGCAACGGTGGCACAGCCACGTAGCAGCTGAAAAATCCAAAACCTTCGTGCGCATCTACAGACCCCACTGCAACATTTGAGCATGGTTTTAGCGTTTCGAATTACATACCCTAGGAGCCTTTCAGTGGAAACGGTCTCAGAAAACACAAAAGTGGCAACGGAGGCACAGCCACGTGGCACCTGAAAAATCTGAAACCTTTGTGTGCTTCTACAGACCCCACTGCAACATTTGAGCATGGTTTTAGCGTTTCAAATTACATACCCTAGGAGCCTTTTGCCGGAAACGATCTAAGAAAACATAAAAGTGGCAACGGTGGCACAGCCACGTGGCACCTGAAAAATCCGAAACATTCGTGCACATCTACAGACCCTACTGCAACATTTGAGCATGGTTTTAGCATTTCGAATTACATACCCTAGGAGCCTTTCGCCACAAACGGTCTAAGAAAACACAAAAGTGGAAACGGTGGCACAGCCATGTGGCACCTGAAAAATCTGAAACCTTCGTGCACATCTACAGACCCTACTGCAACATTTGAGCATGGTTTTAGTGTTTCAAATTACATACCCTAGGAGCCTTTCACCGGAAACGGTCTAAGAAAACACGAAAGTGGCAATGGTGGCACAGCCACGTGGCAGCTGAAAAATCTGAAACCTTCAGGCACATCTGCAGACCCCACTGCAACATTTGAGCATGGTTTTAGCATTTCGAATTACATACCCTAGGAGACTTTTGCCGGAAACGGTTCAAGAAAACACAAAAGTGGCTACGGTGGCACAGCCACGTGGCACCCGAAAAATCCGAAACCTTCCTGCGCATCTATAGCCCCTACTGCAACTTCTGAGCATGGATTTAGCATTTCGAATTACATATCCTACGAGCCTTTTGCCAGAAACGGTCTAAGAAAACACAAAAGTGGCTACAGTGGCACAGCCACGTGGCACCCGAAAAATCCGAAACCTTCGTGTGCATCTATAGACCCTACTGCAACATCTGAGCATGGATTTAGCATTTCGAATTACATATCCTACGAGACTTTTGCCAGAAACGGTCTAAGAAAACACAAAAGTGGCTACGGTGGCACAGCCACGTGGCACCCGAAAAATCCTAAACCTTCCTACATATCTACAGGTCATTTAGCAACACCCTAGTGTAATTTTAGAACTCCGAATTACATAGGTTGGGACTATTCAGCAAAAAAGTGAAAAAATAACGCATTTTTTAAGTGGCTCCACAGAAGCCACCTGGTGGCACAAAAATTTAAAAGTTGTATTTTTGGGTTGCACAGACCCTATCGAACAACTGTAGAAAGTTACAGCGTTTCGAATTACAAAACCGGACGTACGGAAGTACGGACGGAGATCATGACAATATCCCCGCATTTTTTAAAATGCAGGGATAACAAATGTTTTATCATTTAGAAATTCTCATAAGAGAAATGTTCACATAACTTTATATTTATCTATATAAAAACTAAACTAGATCGAGTTATTTGTGGGCAAAGCACACAATGGTGTATCCCCGCATTTCCTTAGCACCACCTTAGCATAGCCTTAACGTTTCAAATTAATACCCAAGGAGCCTTTCGATGAAAACTGATTTTTTAACGATAAAAGTGGTTCCACTGGAACCACCTGGGGCAAAATCAAAATTCCAAAACCAACATGCAGATCTAGAAATGTTACCTGAACACATTAGCATAGGTTAAACGTTTCGAATTAAATACCCTAAGAGCCTTTTGATGAAAACTGATTTTCTAACAATAAAAATGGTTCCACTGGAACCACCTGGGGCAAAATCAATGTTACATGAACACATTAGCATAGTTTATACGATTCAAATTAAATATTCTAGAAGACTTTCAATGAAAACTGATTTTTCAATGATAAAAGTGGGTCCACCAAGTCAAAATTCTGAAACCTTCATGCACATCTAGAGATGTTACCTGAACACCTTAGCATAGTTTAAACTTTTTGAATTAAATACCCTGGGAGCCTTTCAATGAAAACTGATTTTCTAACGATAAAAGTGGTTCCACTGGAACCACCAGAGGCCGATTCAAAATTCCGAAACCTTCATGCACATCTAGAGTTGCTACCTGAACACATTAGCATAGTTTAAGCGTTTCGAATTAAATACCCTAGGAGTCTTTCGATGAAAACTGATTTTCTAACGATAAAAGTGGTTCCACTGGAACCACCGGGGTCAAAATCAAAATTCCGAAACCTTCATGCACATCTAGAGATGTTACCTGAACACATTAGCATAGTTTTAACGTTTCAAATTGAATACCCTAGGAGCCTTTCCATGAAAACTGATTTTCTAATGATAAAAGTGGTTCCACTGGAACCACCGGGGGCAAAATCAAAATACCAAAACCTTCATGCACATCTAGAGATTTTACCTGAACACATTAGCATAGTTTAAACATTTCGAATTGAATACCCTAGGAGCCTTTCGATGAAAGTTATAAAATTTATAGTAATTTATATATTTTTTATACTTACCAATGACCCAGACTCAGCTGGTGCTCATCTCTTTAATTCAGGGCCAAACACAAATTTTGTCCCCCCAATCCTTAAAATTTACATCAAAAACCGAAAATTACATGTCCTATATGGTCCTCCATACATTTACTCCTCTGCGCATGCGCAGTGTCAAGGAGGTCTTGAAATTGGTGCCAATTATCATTCTTACAACCAGTGCCTGGTAAACATTATGTACTCAGTGGGGAGGTATGAGTTCCCAACTCATGTGAGGGCCATCCCCGTCTGGGTCATTTTTAAGTATAAAAAATATATAAATTACTATAAATTTTTTAACATTTTTATACTGTACCAATGACCCAGACTTAGCTGAATAGTAAATAGGCTGGAGGGCCTAGGACATGAAGGAAAATCCAGTAAGCTCAATTATCTATAACAGAATATCCCCTCCAGGAGAAAAGGAGAGATAGGCTTTTTATATTAAAGAAGAAAGACACAATACTGATCAGTAATTGAGCATAATAATCATCAATGATCTCTATTAACATCCAGTATAAATCTTTATACTAATATTTTTAAAGGTAAGCCAATAAAGAAAGGAAGTCCAGAGAAATGAGACTCTTTATATTCATTAAAAGTGTCCGAGGATTGTATATTAACGCTCGTTTGACACATGACATATACAAATGCTTCACAGCGAGCTGCACTTTAAAAATATTACATGTATGGGTAAACATTAGCTTTACACTAGAAGCCTACATAACTATAGTTGCAACTGTTTAGTGGATGATATTCTGAGCAACTGATAATGGACCTAAACAATGGAGGTCTCCAGAAATGGACTCAATATTTCTGAGATAGAAATTAGTGAATGTGGAAGGATGAAACCAATATGCAGCCTTCATTAAATCAGTAATAGCAATACAATTAGCATAGGCCCAAGAAGTAGAAAGAGCTCTTACTTCATGAGCTGAGATCTTGAGTGCCGACTGCTGAGAAGATAATTTTTCATAAGCAGTACGAATAGTTAACCCTTTACCCAACGTAACGGCCAAAACCGGCCAGCGCGATTCTCAAAAATCGCCAATGAATTTTTATTATTTTTTCATTTTTTGTCTCAAAAACATAGGTTATGACCCCTCGTTGGAACGAGCTCGTCGAGCTCGTTCCAACGAGGGGTCATAACCTATGTTTTTGAGACAAAAAATGAAAAAAATTAGTTATTCAAGAATTTTTTTTGCAAGTGTCGTCTGCTTTTCATGTTAGGTAAAGGGTTAATTGAATCCATCTAGCAATAGAATGAACCATAATATCCTTTCTATTAGGCATCAAAGACAGAAACGCTTACGTCCCTTTCTGATGAACTCAGATCTACGTTTGTAAATACGTATTGCTCTAACAGGACAAAGTAAAGGCCTACGCTCATCAGATGATGAAAGGGCCTTAATAACAATAGGTTCAGGATACTTATTAGGAGCCTGATTCTTAGCCAAAAATCCAACATTGGTGGTAAAGGTAATAGTATTACCAACACTATGGTAGTGAGAATCATCTACAGATAGTGCATGAAGCTCACTAACTCTTCTAGCAGAAGAGAAGGCTAAGAGAAAAGCTTTCTTATATGTTAAGAATTTGAAGTCCACTGTGTTAAGAGGCTCAAAAGGTGCTTCTTTTAGCTTAAGAAGAACCCAAGCCAAATTCCACTTGGGAATTAATCTAAGGGTTCTAGGTCTATTTATCGAAAAATTTCTAACTAATTTAGATAAAGAGACATTAGTTCCAATCATTAAGCTATCAAGATGTGCATAGGTATCGGAGAGCATAGACCTATAACCCTTAATGGTGATAGGCTGCAGTTTAATCTCATCAAACAAGTATACTAGAAAGTTTGCAATGTCTGGAATGGAAGGATCATAAATATCTACGGAATGATCCCCACACCACTGACGAAAGACCTTCCACTTAGCAGCATAGTTTAGCGAAGAGGGGGTCCTCCTACAGTTAGAAATCGCGTCCACTGCTCATCCTGTAAAATGTTTTCCGTGCAAGAAGGACCTCACAACGGAAATACGTGAAGGTTTGGACCTTGTGGATTGTGATGGAGGATGCACGATTTCCCCTGCGAAAGAAGATCTTCCCACTGAGGAAGCTTCCTCGGTATGTCCCACAACAGACACCTGAGTAGATTTATCCACGGTCTCTGTGGAGACAGAGATGCTACCAACAGAATCTTGCATTGCGATTGTTTTATCTTGAGCAATATCTTCTGAATCAACGGCGCTGGAGGATACGCATATCCTATCATTCCGTCCAAAGAGATCGAGAGAGCGTCTACTGCAAACGCTCGAGGATCCGGACAAGGTTACTCATACGTCTGCAACTGATTGTTGAGATGTGTTGCAAATAAATCTAAATCTATCATTGGCCGTTCCCATAGGTAGCAAATCTGATTGAATACTTGCTTGTTGAGAGTCCATTCTGACGGCAAAAAGGAGTCTGCTAAGACGTTCAGACGACCCGGAATATGACGGACCGAGAGAAGAATCTGATGTTCTAGTACAAACAGAAGAATTCTTTCCGTTAGATTGAGCAACGGAATGGAATTAGTGCCTCCTTGGTTCCGAATATACGCAACTGCTGTCGTATTGTCAGACAGAATTTGCACGTGTGCATTCTCAATAACGTCTATCCAATGACGTAGAGCAAGCCAAATTGACATCATCTCTTTGATGTTGATGTGCTTGCTTAAAAACTGCGGATCCCAAAGACCCTGGCACTTCAAATCCGATGGGCTCAGTCTCGCGCCCCAACCTGTTTGACTGGCATCCATCATAATCGTAAAACTCGGATCTGGCAATTGCAGTGGAACTCCGAGTTAACCACTGTATGTCTGCCCAAGTCTGAATCTCGTTTCACTTGGCTTGACAAGAGGATGTCCGTCTCGAACAAATGAATCTTCACTCTCCAATTCTGAGTCAGATAGACCTGGAGAGGACGAGTGCGTAGCTGCCCCATTGGAATGAGATCTGCGGCAGTTCCGCACAGACCAATTAGTGTCATGAATTCTCTCGCTGTAACTTTGTCTGAGTGAAGACAATAGGGAGCATAACAACTGACTAATTTCGCTCTGGTTAACGGCAGACGAACGAGATTGTTGTTTCGAAGCTCATCCCCAGGTGGGTGAATGACTTGGACGGCACCAGATCAGACTTCTCTTCGTTTACTATGAAACCAAGACATCGGAGCAATAGAAGCAGATTCTGCATATCGTTCTGAAGCGTTAACTCATTGCCGTACCTCTGAAGAGTATCGTCCAGGTAAGCCAACGTTACTGCAGACGAATGAACTCGGAAATAAGTCATTACCGAGTTCATTACTCGAGTGAAAGCCCAGGGCGCTAGATTCAGACCAAAGCACATCACTCGGAACTGATAAACAACACCTAGGACAGTGAAGCGAAGATACTTTCTGAACGTCTGATGTACCATGTACCATGACGTGAAAGTACGCATCCTTGAGATCTATGCTTGCAGCATAGTCATTCACTCGAATGCTCGTTCTGACCGATCGAATGGTCTCCATATAGAACATTGGAGCCACGATCAGCTTGTTTATCCAGCTTAAGTCGATCACTGGACGGAACGAGTCGTCTGGTTTCGGAACCAGAAAGAGATGGCTGTAGAAACCTGGAGATTCCTGGTTTTCTACGACCTCTATCGCATTCTTCTTTAAAAGAGATTGGACTTCTGATAGAAGTGCCGTTCTTTTCTGACAATTTGATGGAAGCTGAGTCCATCTTGGACTTCGAGTTAACGGAGGTTTGCCTTTGAAGGACAGTTTTAGTCCTTCCGAAATAACCCCTCGAACCCAAGGGTCTTCCGTAATTGATTCCCAGTTGCTTGAGAAACTCGACAGTCTTCCGCCCACCGGAATGCGACAGAGGTCTAGACCATCACCTCCTGGATCTGCGAGGCTTGCGGGAGGAGAAACTACGTCCTATGCGACCCGCACCTCGCCCCGTCGGCCTAGGGGCATCTGACCAGTTATTTCAGCCAGCGTTACGGCCCCTACCCGAGTCGCTACTTTGACGGTCTCTAGAGTAAGACCTAGAGGATGCACAGGAACCTCTATAGGAACTTCCCTTGGACAAACTCGTCCCAGAAGTGCCTGGCCTACTCTTCTCCTCTGGTTCCGACTTCTTGGAAGCAGACTTAAATAGCAGAGAGTCAGAAGCTTTCTTAGTTAATTTATCATATATTGCAGAAAGCTTGCCGCTGAAGAGAAACTCTCCGGAGACCGGAGCGACTCTTAAGAGTTTTTCACCTTACTGTTCACACATGTGGAAGTAGCTAGGGCTGCGTCACGTCTAGCTAACTTCAGATTCGGCACTGAAAGGGTGGAGTTATACGTGGAAAAAGCTATGGCCCTGGACAGAACTCTTAAGGACGCCTGGACATCTTGGAATTCTGGTCCTTCAAAGCATAATGACAATGCTCTAGTAAGGTGATCTGCGTATGAAAGAGTGTCTAAACTAGCTCTGTTAGACAATATTGTCGTTTCCATCGTTGACGAAGGAAGTGACATAGATGACGGCATGGATATTTCAAGGTCTTCAGCCTGGTCGTCTAAACGCAGAGGAACTCACTGGATGCCCTGACCTGCTGTATCAAATTTATTCCTTTGATTGATGAAAGGCAGCTGTAGAGCAGATGTCGGTAGGAAGGCTGACCTGCCCGTCTTGTTGGCACATTTGTCAATAGCGTCATCTAATAATTCAAATATCCGAGAGACATTCCTGGACTGTGACGGAAATTCCGGGACAATGTCCCTAAACCGATTAAAAAAGTTGGTGTCTAGTGGCACTATCACCCTCCTATCTGGCTGTGCAGCATTTTGGTCCGGCGGAACAACTTCTGGAAGGTATAGCCAGATGAACTCTACGGCTATTTTATGTTGTTCCGAAAGGAAAATATCTCACTCATCGGAATCCCTTTCGCCATCCTACCGGACCTCTTGCAATTCTTGGTCGTCTGCACCTGATCCAGCGGCAGAACATACCGACCCAGCTTCGTCTGAAACTTCATGTTCCGACAGAGGCTCTGCCGGTTGCTGGGATGCTGCGATGATCTTTGCTATCTGAGATAGCATGTCCATTACGGAGGCCTGGGGAGCCGCGGTCTTACTGGGTTTAGCCGCCAGAAGCTCCCTGGATGTTGCATCCTGCATACATCTTTTATGCGAACGTCCGGATGTAGAAGGCCTTGTATCCCTGGCTACCGGATGGTGTAACTTGGTCACTGTGGAATCCCTGGTCGGCGAAGCTGACTGTATATCACTGGTCACGTAGTCAAGGTGCAGGCGTGTGTGCTGCCGTGAGGATGAGGAAGCCTTATCCGTGAGGATGAGGAAGCCTTATAGGTAGCCTCGCCGGACTGCCTATATACCGGAGCGTCCCGAGCAGCGGACGTATGCTCCGACTGCGTAACGCTCGAACTACAACATCTGGTCCCAGATGTTGCTGTATGAGAGAGGGACCCATCTCGCTTGCAGCTCGTGCAGAGCTGGACAAGCTAAAAACCGGACTATCAGGCTTCCTCCGATCCATCCTCCTTTCCGTCATCACTGGGTGTGCACGTGGAAGTTTTATAGTGCTCGCAACACCCGACTCTCTCTCCTGGACCGCAACGGACGAACCCGGGTTCTGACCCATTCGGTGAATGGACGCGACACCGAGCGAGCTAGCGGACGTCAACCCCTTCAAACTCCCGGGTAATTGACAGATCTCCATGAGCACTTTTGCCGCAAGCTCTTCACTTGTTTGTGACGACGGAGACACACTTCTGGATGACATCACGGAAATATCACACTGTTCTTGTTCCTCTGAAAAAGAGAGTGAAAGACTAGAGTGACTCTGCAGAGAGAGGACCGGCATGGCCCTCTCTCCAGTAACAACATACCGTGACACACGTTTCCAATGTTTGTCATCCCAATTGAAACACACAGTACAAAGATCAGTGCGAGTACATTGAGTACAATTAATATAGAGATCATGAGAATCAGAGGAAGATTTCCTCCTATTACAATTTGAACAACAATCATCATTGTGAAAAAAGGTAAACAATCATAGTACTCGCACCAATCCTTGAAAATAAAGATACATAGATACATAATAAAACAATCCATTATAATCATTACGAAATAATGATTCAAAAAGAAAAACCTTTTTGAAAAAATTTTTTTCAGAAGAGCCCAAGTTCCCAATGGGAACCCTGAGCCCAATGGATCCCAAAAAAGCCTAAGTGTGGACAAAAATTTAAATTCATTTTGAAAAAATTAATGTAACACTTACAGACAATATTAATGTACCTTGCTATGAAATAAGTGATGCAGAAGACAAGTAATCACCATCAGCAGTAACTGTTGTCAATCTAAGCAAAAGTGTCAACAAACCGGAAACATGACTCCAGGCACTGAAAAAACCTGTCCCGAAATCAGTTACCAATTTAAAACACTATCTGATGCAAAACAGAGGCTTCCAGAGAAGAAACTGTAGAACATCAGATGGTAGATGCAGACCAAAAGGCCTAAACACCCCTAGGGTGAGGACGTAAACATGGGAAAAAAAACAGAAAAAAAATCTGTTACCAAGCCAAAACTCCCAAGAAATTTTAGTAATAAACATTACAAAATATAAGCCAAAACATGGGAGAATAGCTAGGGGGGAATAAGGAAGGTAGAGAGGAAACACTGATCAAACAATGGTACATTCATATCAAGAATGACAACAACAGGGCCATGCCTTGAAAATAGGCAACATGAAATAATTTCGTAAAACAATTATAAGTTACAGCCCTGAACATTTTCTTGCACTATTTTTTCCTCTCCTCCTTATATTTCCTCTTTATTTCCACCATTTCTCTCATCAAAATGTGTCTGGGATCATGAAAACTGAGATTTGGAAGCACAAATAACAGTGAAGTGTAACTGTTTTGAGGGCCAAACAAAGAATGATATTGGGGCCAATTTCGAGACCTTCTTGACATTGCGCATGCGCAGAGGAGTAAATGTATGGAGGACCATATAGGACATGTAATTTTCAGTTTTTGATGCAAATTTTGGGGATTGGGGGGACAAAATTTGTGTTTGGCCCTGAATTAAAGAGTTTAGCACCAGCTAAGTCTGGGTCATTGGTGCAGTATAAAAATACTGATTTTCTAACGATAAAAGTGGTTCCACTGGAACCACCGGGGGCAAAATCAAAATTCCGAAACCTTCATGCACATCTAGAGATGTTACCTGAATGCATTAGCATATTTTAAACGTTTCGAATTAAATACCCTAGGAGCCTTTCGATGAAAACTGATTTTCTAACGATATAAGTGGTTCCACTGGAACCACCGGGGGGCAAAATCAAAATTCCGAAACCTTCATGAACATCTAGAGTGGCTACCTGAACACATTAGCATAGTTTAAGCATTTTGAATTAAATACTCTAGGAGCCTTTCGATGAAAACTGATTTTCTAACGATAAAAGTGGCTCCACTGGAACCACCGGGGGCAAAATCAAAATTCCGAAACCTTCATGCACATCTAGAGATGTTACCTGAACACATTAGTATAATTTAAACATTTCGAATTGAATACCCTAGGAGCTTTTCTGGGTGTGACGTACAGACGGACGGATGGACGTATGGACGGAGATCACGACAATATCCCCGCATTTTTGAAAATGCGGGGATAATAACAATACTCAAATACTCAAGCCAGCTATCAAATTTTTTAATGAATCTGAAACTGTCATGGCTTGGAACAGACCAGCTCTCAAATAGTCAATTGCTTCTTTTTAAATTAAATTAGCTGGCATCTAAACAAAAGGCTTTAATCGCTCACCTGATCAAGTCACTTAAAGAAGGATTTAACCCTTCAAGGACTGAAGATTTTTCATACATTTCTGCCACTCTGTTACATTTAATACTCTGTGACCTGGCAGTGGTGTCTACGCAAGTCTTACCTAGAACTGCTGCCAATGTAGTTGATTGTTCCTTGCAAGTTTACCCAAACACAGCAAGTTGGAGCACCTGTTCTAATACAGTAAAAAATTGGCCAAATGCGGAAATAGGTCCCTAAGGGTTAAGGTCGCAGTCAGCATCTATGGCTTGTTAACACTACAGACAAATGATGTTAAGTAATTTTTATAATAGTGTTGTCCACATTGGATAATTTAAATGCCTAGGATTCCCGGCATGTTAAAGAATAGGCCATCCTTCCAGGACCTGCAATTCTACATATTTATTTTCCAACATCTTTATAGGAAGGGAAGCATTTGTTTGAAACAATTACTTCCCTTGGTATAAAAAAAAACTATATTCTTAGCAAGCCTGGAAATAAGTAGACTCATCTGAAAAATGAGGTCACCAGAAGGTGAATTTGGTGGCGAGTACCACTAAATTATTTGGTGGTGAGTACCACTAAATTTACCCTCTGTGAACCTCAGTCTGAATCAAGGTCTCAAGCCTAAACAGAAAGAGGTACCCAGAGGATAAATTGGTCCACTGTATGGGATTGCATCAGCAAACTCACCCTCTAGGGGACATCATTCTGCAAATGACAGATTGCCTTGTTTCCAGACATGATTCGTTAATACAAAAATCTACCCTTGATTACCACGTAGGGTGTCCTTCTGCAAACAGATCGAAGGGCAACATATCTGATAAAAAGGATAGGTAAATAATACTAAATATACCATATTTTAAAAAAAAATATGATTTAAATAGTGTTCTCTTGTAATTAGTTGACCAACCTGCTGAACCCAAATTGATTTGAGAGACTGTAAATGGACTATAATCGGAGACAGGGAGGGTTGGGGTTGCACCTGTAACCCGAGAAAATGTTTTGAAACATGCCCCCATTTAAGTTTGCTGGAAATGCATATTTAAACAAGAATAAATAAAGAGGGGGTGGGGGCTTCCTTCCCTGTATCCCTTACTCTACTTCCTAGTACCTATGGTGCTGAAAAATTAAGGATCCATTTTTTTTTATCTCTACAAGCTCTAACACAACTGTCCACATATCGTAAGTCGTGCCCATGATGCTTGATTAGTACAATAAGAGAATGTTCCCATAACTGGAAGGATCCATTTTTTATCACAACAAGCTCAATCACAACGGTCCACATATCGTAAGTCATGCCCATGATGCTTGATTAGTACAATGAGAGAATGATCCCATAATTAGAAGACAGGCATAAAATTATTTATTGCCAAGTAGATAATTATCTACCTGGGTTCCATTTTGCTATAAGTTGTATCTATGACATATGTACACTTAGAAGAAGAAAATGGAAATCGGTAGTAAAATGTGAAATGTGAATTTACTGTTAACCATGTTTGAAATGCAAATAAGAATGTATGTTTCTATATCCTGCTTTTCTTAAGACCCAGAGTTCAACTGTTCAACTTTGTCATAACTGTCTGAAGCGGGATGACTCCAATCGATCGAACCCGTAACATTCGCATTTTAAAACGAACCGCCCCCCCCCCCCTTTCCCCCCTCTCAAACAATCTAGAGTGTTGATAGTTTGGAACATTTTGTTATGTATTCATTTACCAAAAAACACATAGCAATGTGTTCCAAACTGTCATTTGTATTATTCAACAAACATAAACATCAGGTTGTGCTTTAATAGCCTTTATACTTGGAACAGAATGTCTGTTGTGGTGCTCAGTGTTCCCATAACAACCAACGCAAGGATGGGGAGTAAGCAGACAAAATGATCGATTAAAAGTTGATCTTTTCTATGAAATAATCGATCATGAACTTTATAATCGCGTCATCAATAACAAAATCTGTAAAAAAAAATATTTGAAGTTACAAAAAATAGTTAAGATTTAGATTGCTGGTTGTCATTTTTCTAAAACTGGGACTAAAACTAAAAGTGACAGGGACGTCCAACTCGCGTCTTCATTGCCATTGAACATCTTAATATTTATAAGTTCAAAGTTCACATTGACAGTATTGATGGAAATGTTGATCAACTTGGTTTCAGACTTTATCTGTTTTTGATAGGGATTTATTTATTTATTGGTGTTTAAGGGCACATATTTCTGCACAATGGCTAATCATGACCTCGACAGTTTTACGGGTGGAGGAAGCCGGAGTACCTGGAG
Source organism: Pictodentalium vernedei (assembly GCA_031216915.1). NCBI lineage: Eukaryota > Metazoa > Mollusca > Scaphopoda > Dentaliida > Dentaliidae > Pictodentalium > Pictodentalium vernedei. The sequence continues at coordinate 230,724,059 of CM062293.1, forward strand.
AGAACCACCGAGCAACAGCAAGCAACTGTCAGCTTCCCAACATACTTAGTCCACACAAGTAGGGTTAGCATTGGTTGAAGACAGGTGCACCATCGGCGTGCAGTACGCCGTAGTACACAACGTCGCCGTGCGCCCATGTGGGCAATGGGGGTGAAGTGTCTTGCCCAAGGACACAACGCGGCTGCCGCAGGTGGGATTCGAACCGAGGATCTCTCGGCTTGCAGCCTGCACCTCTACCAACTGAGCCACAGCGCCCCCTATTTGATAGGGATAGAATGGAATAAAACAAATACTCTCTATAATGATTTTGTGAGTAATTTTATTACTCACAAGAGAAAACTTGAGATTACATACACAAATGTTTCAATGTATTCATTGCCTGAATTTGACACACTCCTAAAATATTAAACTTTCAGTTTCAATTTGCTGATACAAGCATACTTATTTACAACTTACACAGCTTAAGTAAGCTGCAGAATGAAAATTGATTGACAAGTACTTCATAATAGGAGTTGTCAGTTAGGGAGGAGTTTCAAGTAGTATTCATCTGTTTTTTATGATTTGACATTTGGGGAATGAAACATGATAGAATACAGTGACTGTTTTTTCGCCAATAATATATCGGCTTCAACTTCAATAATTTGATACAGTTTCTTACGATATACTGGTACTTTTAAAACAATAAATATATTTCACAATACCAGTGATTACCACTTTACCAGCATACCATGCAGCCCTAAGAGTAAACTCCTGTCAGTTGAATAAAAGTGTTAAAATAGGTAGAAAAACTATGCTCACACTCCATTTCCTCTTGTTTATAGGACTATTTAGCCTCAGCACATCCGGTGTAGGCATGTAATCTATTATATCTGAATTGACCAAGCTCAATGAGCTCTGGCAAATATGATACAATAGAATGAATGCTCAGATATCTCCATTATACAGGAAAGAGAACAAATCCCTGCTGAACGAATACTGTTAATTGGATACTTTTCACAAGCAAAGTGGCTATTCACTTAGCAGGGTTCAACTGTGCTAATTTTTCCTTATCTTTAACACTGAAAAAGTTTATATCTATTGTAGCTGTGATGTAAAAAATATGTCCTTAGACTTTCATAAAGAAGTTAGAAGTAAGAACAAGTCTGAAACATTGTAACATAAATTCTGACCAAGGGGAAACAGAGAAAAAAAAAGCCCTTTTTATCACAGAAATAGAATTTATTATTTACCCTTTACCCAACGTAATGGCCAATACCGGCCAGTGCTATCTCAAAAATCTCCAATTAATTTCAATTATATTTTCACTTTTTGTCTCAAAAACATAGGTTATGACCCCTCATTGGAACGTGCTCGATGAGCTCGTTCAAATGAGGGGTCATAACCTATGTTTTTGAGACAAAAAATGAACAAAATTAGTTATTCAAGAATTTGATTTGTAAGTGTCGTCTGCTTTTCATGTTAGGTAAAGGGTTAAAGCCACTTGCAAGGCTGCATGGTTAATGATTAATTCTTCTCATGGGATAAAACAAAAACTTTGCACACTAATATTTATTCTCTACTAACTCTATAAACAGTTATTATCTTCAAATGGTGAGGTGGTGGGATGCATAAATTTCATCCAAAGGGTAGAGATGGGCAATATACTGAAAAACTGAATCGATACCAATATCATGGAGATACAAAAAAACCCGACCCGAACCGAACCAAGCGTTGAATACCGAAATAGTCTGAATTTTCAAATTTTCTAACATTTGCTATTTATGATTCTCTGTTGAGGCTTGATAACAGCTGAAAGGTTCATTTTCATGAAAGAAGTAACTGATTTTCTTTTCAGTTTTGTAAACTCTCAATGGACTGGGCAACTGTCCTGAATTCCCACTATACTCCAACCTGTACATGTCCAAATGCTTAGCAGTTAGTTCTAGTCAGGTCTTGTTTACAAGCAGCCAAGATCTGATTAGAAATTACTGCCCAGGTGTTTTGTCTATCGTCAGCAAGACATCGTAAAGATAGCATAGTCATGGTGCATTCTCTTAGATTACAAAAGCCTGAAATAAGTCTTTAAGCATTAAGGTGCATTTCGAACAAGTTACAAAATTAATGTAGAAATTTAAATTTTATAGTAAATTTCCTTTCTTATTATACCTTCCGCAATTGTTTACAACACTGGCCTGCACTACAATGGAAGTCCCCAACTAGGAAAAATACTAAAATATTTTGTTCTTTCCAAGAGATTTGGTGAAAAAAAGTGGTGCAAAAGCACCAAGAAAAAAAAAAGCCAAAGCTAGGTTGAGTGAGACTGGCGCACACCCATGGGGGATGTTACAACCAGTAGTGTATAAATTTACCAGTAATGTCGAAATCGACCAGTAATGTCGAAAAAATTAACCAGTAATGTCGAAATCAACCAGTAATGTCGAAAAAATCGATCAGTAATGTAAAAATCCGTAATGTCGAAAAATTAACCAGTAGTGTCAAAAAGTGACGACCAAAATGACGATTTTTCGCAAAAATTTCAATATTTTTTCGGGTTGCTCAAATTGTACTTTTGCCTATATTTATCGACTTTTAACCATTTTCGCGCAAGTTTAAACACATTTACCCCAGTAAATATGGAATTTTGTGTTTAACAATTATTTCCCTCGTTCATATGCACAACATATCCCATCCTATTTGCGCTCTCTCTCTCTCTCCTCTTTCTCTCTATCTATCTCCCCTCTTTCTATCCCATGTCTCTCTGCCTTTGCCCCCCTCTATCTCCATCATTCTCTCTCTCTATCCCCCTCTCCCTCTGTCTTTGCCTAGCTCTTTCCCCATCCATCCATCCATCCCTCTCTCCCCCCTCTCTCTCTCTCTCTCTCTCCTCTGTCTCTCTATCTATCTCCCCTCTTTCTATCCCATGTCCCTCTGCATTTGCCCCCCTCTCTCTCAATCATTCTCTCTCTCTATCCCCTCTCCCTGTCTTTGCCCAGGTCTCTTTCCCCATCCATCCATCCCCCTCTCTCTCTCTCTCTCTCTCTCTCTCTCTCTCTCTCTCTCTATCTCTCTATCTCTCTATCTCTCTATCTATCTATCTATGCCCCTCTCTCTCTATCCCCTGTCCCTCTGCCTTTGCCCCTACCTCTATCTCTCCTTCTCTCTCCCCCCTTCTTTCTCTCTCTATCGCTCTCTCCCTATCCCCTTTTCCCTGATACAAAGCTGAAATATTTAGTCTAGTATTTAGCGCTCGCACAGACAGACATAAGTCACACATGTAGGCTGGCAAGTGTGTAGGCAGGCAGGTTAGCAGCATCCAGGCAGACGGACAGAAATCCAGACAGACAGAAATCCAGACAGACAGATAGCAATGTGGCGTGTAAAAAATAACCCCTAGACATGGATAGACAACTGAATGACGGAAAGATAGGCAGACCTACATACAAAGATTGATTGGTTGGTTGATTGATTGATTGCTTTCGTTTACGTCACTTAGTTTAAAGCACACGCACCATACACGCGTCATTTCGGCATGTGGCTTGGCACACGAAGTCAACGTGCACCTGGGATAAAGTGTCATTCCCAAGGACACAACTTAACTGACTTTGTCAGGTATAGAACCCGGATATTCATCAAATTGAATTGCGAGGCAATTTCTCGATTGAGCTAATATTGCTCCCCGCATACATGCGGGTACATGCAGGTGACGCAGACTGACTGATTGATGGATGTTGGTAAAATGACAGGTAGCAAATTGGTAGAACTAGATGATAGACATGTAGCAAATATCGGGTAGTGACTGACATTATAATAGTCAGTCATTAAAGCACACGACCAGGGGTGTCATCGGGGGGGGGGGGGGGGGGGGGGGGAGGGGGGGTTATACCCCCTCCCCCGTCGGCAAGTGTTAGTGCTCCTCATTTTGGCCGTCACTTTTTGACACTACTGGTTAATTTTTTGACATTACGGATTTTTACATTACTGGTCGATTTTTTCGACATTACTGGTTGATTTCGACATTACTGGTTAATTTTTTCGACATTACTGGTCGATTTCGACATTACTGGTAAATTTATACACTACCGGTAAATTTATACACTACTGGTTGTAACAGGGGACACTCTTCTCCTTGTAGTAATCCAGAGTTTCCGAAACCAGAGAATATGTATAACCAACATGTCATTCTATTTGAATCCACTAACATTGGAGTTATGTGATCAGCGGGGAGGAAGGAATCTTCCCCGAATAAAAAGATGGGAGGGCCTCAATGTAAACAACTGTGGTAAGTATAGGTCTACGGTTGTCTGAGGATGGCAAAGCCTTAATAATAATAGGCTCCGGCCACTTATACGGAATCTGATTCTTTGCCAAAAATCCCATTTCCGTAGTAAAGGTATCAGTATTACCCACACTACAGTAATGGGAATCATCAACAGATAATGCATAAAGTTCAATCACTCTTCTGGCAGACGCAAAGGCTAAGAGAAAGGCCATTTTATAGGTCAAGAATTTGAACTGTACATCTTCTAATGGCTCAAATGCAGCTTCTTGAAGCTTCAACAGAACCCAAGACAAATTCCATTTAGGAATTAAATCTGAGGGTTCTAGGACTATTAATAGAGAAATTTCTAACTAGCTTGGATAAAGAAGAATCTGATCCAATAGCAAAGTTATCATAATGAGTTTAAGTGTCTGATAACATAGACTATAGCCCTTAATTGTGACAGGCTGCAAGTTTAATATGTCAAACAAGTAGACCAGGAAATTGGCAATCTTTGGAATGGACAGATCATAGATGTCTACAGACTGGTACACCAATGGAAGAAAACCCTCCACTTTGTTGCACAATTCAATGAAGAGGTCCTCCTACAATTAGAAATTGCATCCACTGCTCGCCCTGTAAAATGCACACAAATGCACACAACCACACAACAGAAATACATGAAGGTTGAGACCTTCCGGGTTGTGATGCAGTGGGTGGGACTTCCCCTCATATAGAAGGTCCTTTCGAGGAGGAAGCTTCTGGGGAAATGTCCCATAACAGACACCTGAGAAGATTGATCCAGGGTTTCTGTAACGCCAGAGGTGCTACTAGCAGGATTTTGCCACAAAACTGTTTGATCTTTAACAGAAGCTGCTGAATCAATGGAGCAGGAGGATATACATATCCTATCATTCCGTCCCATGGAGACACAAACGTTGGTAATTGATTGTCCAGGTGTGTTGCAAAAAGATCTATCATGGGACGATCTCACTGGTAGCAGATCTGACTGAATACTCGCTTCTTGAGAGTCCACTCCGATAGTAACAGGCGACCTTTTCGTGAGAGAGAGTCTGCTAGTACGTTCAGACGACCTAGTATATGACAGACTGAGAGATGAATGTGATGACTCAGAGCGAATAGGAGAATCTTCTCTGTTAATTCGCATAACGGAATCAAATGAGTGCCACCATGATTCCTGAGATAAGCTACTACCATCGAGTTGCCCGACAGAATCTGAACATGGATGTTTGCTATTTGAACAATCCAATGTTGTAGTGCTAACCAGATAAACATCATCTTCTTGATGTTTATATGCTTCATCAGGAACTGAGGGTCCCAAAGACCTGGACATTTCAAATCTGCAGGACTTAGGGATGCACCCCAGCCCGTTAGACTTGCATCAATCATAATCATGAAGGGCAGATCCATTAGTTGAAGCAAAATTCCCTGAGTCAACCACTGGAGATCCCCCCAAATCTGAACCTTTTGTTTTACTAGGTCTGTTAAAACAAACTTGGTTTCGAGAGAATCCAACTTCACACTCTAGTTCTGAGTAAAGAATATCTGTTGGGATGCGTGCGCAGACGTCCCATCGGAATAAGATCTGCAGCCGCTCCGCACAGCCCCCATCAGTCGCATAAACTCCCTCACAGTCACTGTGGGAGAGTTTAGACAAAAGGGAGCATAACAACTGACTAATTTCGCTCTGGGTAACGGCAGATAAACCAGATTGTTGTGAGTCTCGATGCTCATTCCCAAGTGAATGAAGTAGTTGGACGGAGCTAGGTCCAACTTTTTCTCATTTACTATGAAACCAAGACGTCAGAACTGAAGCAGACTCTGAACATCGTTCTGAAGAATTATTCTGTCGCCGTATCTCCAAAGAGTACAGTCCAAGTAAGCTGACATTACCACCCGCCGAAGGAGCTCGGAAATATGACATTACAGAGTTCATTATTTGAGCCCAAAGAGCTATGTTCAGACCAAAGCACATTTGTTTATCCAGTTCAAGTCTATTACCGATCGGAACAAGCTGTCTGGCTTCAGTACGTGGAACAGGTGACTGTAAAAACCTGGAGAATTTTGATTCTTGACGACTTCTATTGCTTTCTTTGATAAGAGAGCCTGTATCTCCGCAAATAGAGACTCTCTTTTAGAAGGATTCGCAGGAAGATTTGTTCATCGCAGACATCTTGTTAGTGGGGGATTTACTTGGAATGATAGCCACAGGCCTACCAAAACTACTTTTCTCACCCACTGAACTTCCATGACTTCCATCCAATTTTTCGCAAAGTTTGATAACCTTCCACCACTTGGAAAGCAACAGAGGTCTAGACCATCACCTGTTCGACTTGCGAGGCTAGTGGGAGGAGAAACTACATCCTACCCTTGAAGAACCTTGTCCCGTTGGGCTAGAGGCATCTGACTTATAGTCTCAATCAGACTTGCACCCTTTCCCAAGTTGCTATATTGATGACCTCCGGAGTAACTGTAAGGTTTCCTGTACCCTCGCAAGGAGTTCCCTTTCGATGATTGTGAAGTGGAACGACCTCACTGAAGTATGTGTTGAGACACAGATTTCAATAGCAGTGCACGCGAGGCTTTTTGGTAGCTTGTTCATAACATAACGTAAGCTTGTCGCCAAATAGTGTGTGTCCAGAGACCGGAGTGACTCAGAGAGCTTTTCACCCTGTAATCATTAATTGTTGACGACCCAAGGGCTGCATCACGTCTAACCAACTCCAAGTTTGCCACTGTCAGGACAGAGCGGTACGTGGCATACATGACTGCCCTGGAAGAACTCTTAGCAAGGAACAATTGTCCTCAAATTCCTTTCAATTTAGACATTGCACCATACACCTGGTGATATGGTCTTCGTAGGACATAGCATTCAGAATCACTCTATTAGAAAAATAGAAGATTCCATCACGTCCGAGCGTGTAAATTGACGTGCATCGACTATAGGCAAGGCAACAAGCATGTAAATCAGAGGAAGACTTCCTTGCCTTGCATTTAGAGCAGTAAGCTTTCACATAATTACAATCAAAAGACAGAGTTGATAGCACTCCTACAAATTCCACAACAAAAATACATGATAATAGCAATCAAATTAATTTCGAATCAATAATAAAAAAAATTTCGAATTTTTTTTTTTTAAATGCCCAAGTTCCCAAAGGGAACATCATGAGCCCAAGGGCATCTCGTTAGAGCCTAAGTGTGAACAAAATCCCAAATTTTTTGAGCTGTTCTACCGGAATCATAATCAACGTATCCTACAGTAATTCTAGAGTATTATAATACTAAATACATGTTAAGGGCAATGCTGTACCAATCATTAGACGATTTTGACACACAGATCCGAAGAAAATTTTTACAAAAATGTTGTCATATTGGACTCAGTTAAAATTTGGGTTCCCACAGGGAGCACAAATATGAACAAAAGGACATGATTTGAACAAATTTGAATCCCACGAAATTTAGGATGCTATGTACCCAGTATCAAAAGATTCAGACTGATGGATCTGAAGAAGATTTTTGAAGAATATTCATGTTAGGTTCATGTTATGCTAATTTAAAATGCACGTTCCCATGGGGAGCCCAAATATGACTCCAGGGACTTGATTTGGACAAATTTCAAGTGACCCACCCACACCCCCCACTAAAGATGCAGTATACCAAATATCAAGAGATTTTGACTGGTAGATCTGAAGATGTTTAAATAAATTTCCTCATATTGCACGAAGTTACAATTCAGGCTCCCAAGGGAGCCCAAATATGAACCCAGAGAAAAGATTTGAACAAACAGGAATCTGAACCTCCTAAGGATGCTGCATACTAAATATAAAAAAATTCTACCTGGTAAATCTGAAGACGATTTTAAAAATAATATTCCTCTTATTGCTCTATGTTAAAATTTGAGTTCCCAGAGGGGGCCAAAATATGACCCCAAGGACTTTATCTTCCCAAACTTGAATCTGCCACTCCTAAGGATGCTCTATACCAATCATCATAAGATTCTGAGGCATAGACCCGAAGAAGATTTTCAAAAAAATGTTGTCAATATTGGACTGAGGTAAAAGTCAGGTTCCCATGGGGAGCCCAAATAAGAACCCAGGGACTTGGATTGAACAAAACTTGATTCTCGCTCAATTAGGAAGCTACATTAAATATCAAAAGATTCTGACTGGTGGATCTGGAGATGATTTTTAAAGAATATTCCTCATATTACACTAATTTAAATTGTGGGCCCCTGCAGAGAGCTGAAATATAAGGCCAGGGAACAGACATGTGACAAGGAACATGCGTATCACATTTGGTTCAATTCCACATCTGTGATTTATGAGCAGAAATCGATGTTGTAAAGTTCACACCTGACGGACGACAGACAGAAAGTTATCACTTGAGCTCCCACTGACTTTTAGTAAGGGGAGCTAACAAAAACCAGATTTAACTCACAACAGCAATGGTTAATATACGGAAGTGAATTGAAACAGCCAACATTACAGTGATGTCATTTTTTAAATTATGGATTACTATGAAGTGTGGCATGTAGTGGGAGAAACATCATCCTTGGGGTGTTGGGAAAAAGATGGATAGATGTATTTATGGAAACAGGGTGGAATGATATCTTTGTTTACAGAATGCAGATCATGAAACAGTCTGGTGATAATTAAATTTTCAAATGCGAATGATCATGTGGGTTGGGTAAGAGAGATCTATCTCACCACGTCTCTTAACTAGAATGTGTGTGTCTCGTTAGGCAGGTGATGGGAGGAAGAAAGAAATGGTTTCACGTGCCGAATGCGCGTAGGGACGGTGTGGGGAAAGCCCCTTTCAACCCTCTTTGACTGTTTAGCGACGCTTATGTTTTTTGCTCTTCTTTTTTGGTGGCGGAGGTTGAGATGGTGAAACAGTAGTGGCTGTTGGTGTTGTTGGGCTGTCGATGTTGGAGGATTGATTTGGGTGGCAGGTCCAGTCCTGTCTGCTGTAGGAGTGTGCTGTATATTGAGTTCTGCCATTAGCGCATTCGATCATTCAGTGCCTTCCTTTGCTGTTCTGGTTACATCCTTGACTTCATCCCTCAATCTTTCCAAGTCTTTCATTAGGTCCAAATATCCCAAATATCCAGGTTCCTGATCCAGATGAAAGGGAGAGGCTGAAGAAGGAGACTTCGGAGAGCCATGTTCCACTTCTGCCTCTGCCACACTGATGACGTCGCCATCCTCCAGGCTGAGAGGCAGCTCCAGATGAGAGGCAGCTGGGGTGTGGATGGGAGTTACAAGAGTTGGAGGTGGGGAAATGGTCTTGGCTTCCTCTATCTTCTCTTCCACCTTCTCTTCCTTCTTCCTTTTCATGAACTCATCCAGTCACCGGGCATCACGGCACCTGGTTGATGGGCTCTTTTTCTTCTTTTCCTTTTCAGGGCCATATCCAGGCTTCTTCGGGTGAGGACCAGTGTCTGAGTTCCTCTCACAAAAGGTGCTACCTCTCCACGAAGAAGGTGTGGTGATGGTCTCCTCTCCGTCAAACTCCAACATCAGATGAATGCTTTTGCCTCTCATTTGGAGAGTCAAATTGAGAGGACAAGAGACGCCCAGAGATGACAAAGATTTCTGTAGCTTAATTGGGATGTCCAAACTTGCCATGGCGATTCCTCAGATGGTGTTCACACTCTGAAGTCAGAGGTGCTAATGAAATGGTGGGAGAAAATGGAATTTTACTTTTAGGTGAAACAATAGCAGACAATGTTAGGTGAGACAATTGACAATTATAGATACACAATAGAAAAAATTATCCGACCTTCACACCGCCAACCTCTTCTAAATTTCCGGACATTGTGAACTTGAAAGGATGAAAACTGAAAACAAAATGGAGCCTGTTAACCCCAAGTCCAATGCACAGGATATATTTTTTATTTCAAATATTTTTAAAAATTTCAACAAACCCATATCATGTAACCCAATGAGGAGTCACATGATATAGTTTTGTTGAAATCTTTTTTAAATAGTCTTTTTCTGTGGCTACATTTGTAGATTAAGTGGGCAGATGTGGTGGATTTATTAGGAAAAGAGTTAAATGCTGTCACAAAAAATATAGACTGCCAACTTGAATCACAGTTTACACTGGTGGTGGGAGAATAAATCACATCAGACAGTTTTACACATTGAGGAACCATAATAACAATAGAGAACCATGGAGTAGTGGCTGGTTGTCTTAACTTATCAACCAATTACAAGTGTGGATTGTGGTGATTTTGCAGAGTAAAACCACTAAAATCTATGTACTTTCCTTAGCATCAGGGATGAGTTTGCGTAAAAGCAAAAATAATTTATACTTTATCAAGCCAGGTACAGCACGGCATGAAGAAGCAAACAGGCAGGGTTTCATGGCAATCAACATCCCTGAAAACTTCAGGGTAAGAAATGCTCTGAGAGTGATTAATTTTTATACTTTGTTTCAATGTGCAACAATTTCCCATTGATCAGGCAAGTGCTAAATTATTTTTTGTCACAAAAATTTGTTCAGGTCTTTACCTTGTTACAATGTATGGGAGAGTGCCTGTAGACACTCTCCAATACATTAAAACAAAGCAAATCATTGTTCACAAAGGGATTTCATTTCCAAGATAATGCAGCACATCCACAGAATATGAAGCCAAGTTGAGATACCTGTATTTCAGAATAAAGCCCAAATTTGAGATTCTAGCACTGTATCAGTTAACGATATAATCCAGGGAGCAAATTGTTTTGAAAATTTTGCATCGCAGTTTTTTCTTGACGGTCACAGCAGATGACACGAAGTCAGAACCGCAATGCAGTTCGCTGCAGGCGAGCACGAGAGGAGGTGTCCCCCCCCCCTCATTGTGGGGAGTCCGGGGTGCCTCCCCTAGGAAAATTTGAAATTTCAGAGGGCAGGAGACGCATTCTGGTTAATTCTGAGAGCATAAAATGTTATGTGATGAGAGAGGAATAAATCAACTTTCTTAGGGATTCAGGCCTATGTGGGAAAGGCACGCCATCGAACTCACACCCCTAAATGTGCCTGCATTTAAAATGGGGTGAGCAATTTTATGCACGCCTCGATAATCATTTGCAATGAGCACAACTCAGATTGTGAATACATCAGAGATGCCACAGATTAGGAATTTCCAAAGTTGATACTATTATCTAAAATTTTAACATTCAAATTACCTTGATTTTCTGATAAATAATCCTTGAATCAAAGGAGTAGTTGCTCCATCAATTTAGCTGTACACATGCGCAGTTGTGTCTGTACCAAATATTGACAGAGATTTCCGAAAACGTGCATGCGTTTTGGAAAATTCCGGCCAATATTTGGTAACAGGTGCAACTGTGCATGTGTACAGCACAATTGTCTCTTAGAGGGGGTCTGAACAAATGAATGACATGGAGACTCTTCTGGGTTTCCCCGCTGGTGAATGCGACAGCGTACAAACTTAAAAAAGATTTTCGAAATAAATTAATCCGTCCTCGTAATTTGCATTGGCGCTTTACGAATCATAGACCTAAAATTGTATCGCTATGTGTGGATATTGCATCGCATTTTGCAATGCGATCCTGGTAATTTTGCTCCTGTAATCATCTTCAGGCCTTCATTTTCATAGATCAGGACATTCTGCATTGCTGGTGCACACACTTGGAAATTCAACAAAACACAGCATATGTTTTTATTAATTGCAAAAGTCACATTGTGACAATTTACAAACAAGTCCCTGCTTATATCTTTTGCACAAAATTCAGATTCCTCATTTGTACCTCACCAGCAGAATGTCAAGTCCTTCACTGAATGATAGAAAAATGAAAAAAAATTTATAGTAATTTATATATTTTTTATTCTTACCAATGACCCAGACTTAGCTGGTGCTAACTCTTAAAAATTCAGGGCGAAACACAAATTTTGCCCCCCAATCCCCAAAATTTGCATCAAAATCCTAAAAATCAATGTCCTATATGGTCCTCCATACTTTTGTCCACTGCGCATGAGCAGTGTCAAGGAAGTACCGAAATTGGCGCCAAATGTTCATTCTTACAGCCAGTGCCTGGTAAATGTTATATAATCAGCGGGGAGGTATGAGTTCCCAACTCATGGGAGGGCCATTCCCGTCTGGGTTATTGGCAAGTATAAAAAATATACAAATTACTATAAATTTGTTCAGATTTTTATACTGTACCAATGTCCCAGACTTAGCTGAATAGAAAAAAGGCTGGAGGGCCTAGGACATAAAGGAAAATCCAATAGACCCAATTACATATAAACAGAGTTATCCCCTCAAGGAGAAACAGGATTTACATATATCTTTTTGTTCATACAAAAAAAGAAAGACATATTACCAATCCGTAATTGAGCACAATAACATCAATGATCTCTATTAACATCCAGTATAACCCATTATACTAATTTTTTTAAAGGAAAGCCAATAAATAAAGGACGTCCAGAGACTCTTTATACTCATTAAAAGTGTTTGAGGATTGTATATTAACACTCGTATGACACGACATATACAAATGTTTCACACTGAGCTACACTTTAAAAATATTACATAAATGAGATAGACATTAGCTTTACACTTTTAAAACCATCCCAGCACCAACTCGGAATTACTGACTCCAGAGGAGGTATTCCCTTGCTTTTCACTATAAAGCAGGTGCTATAAGGGAACACCATCCCCCCCCCTTCCCCTTGCTCTGGGTCAATCACCCCAGAAAGAAGAGGACAGCAGGAGAGTCACTGCTGGAACAGAAAGCCTGCATAACTATAGTTGCAACTGTTTAGTGGACGACATTCTCAGCAACTGATAACGGACCTAAACAATGAAGGTCGTCAGAAATAGACTCAATATTTCTACGGTAAAAACTTGTGAACGTAGAAGGCTGAGACCATATGCAGTCTTCATCAAATCGGTAATAGCAATACTATTGGCATAAGCGCAAGATGTAGACAGTGCTCTAAGTTCATGCACTGAAATCTTAAGCACAGACTGCTGAGAAGAAGATAATTTTTCATAAGCAGTACGAATAGTCAACTGAATCCACCAGGAAATAGAATGGACCGAGATGTTCCTTCTATTAGGCAGCAGAGGCAGAAATGCCTATGGCTGTCTGAGGACGGAAGAGCCTTAATAACAACAGGCTCAGGGTACTTATTAGGAGCCTGATTCTTAGCCAAAAATCCAACATTAGTAGTCAAAGTAATAGTATTACCAACACTACAATAGTGAGAATCATCAACAGATAGAGCATGAAGCTCACTAACTCTTCTAGCAGAAGAGAAGGCTAAGAGAAAAGCTGTCCTATAAGATAAGTATTTGAAGTCTACCTTATCAAGGGGTTTAAATGGCGCTTCTTTTAGCTTCAGTATAACCCAAGCTAAATTCCACTTAGGAATTAACCTAAGGGTTCTAGGTCTATTTATCGAAAAGTTTTTTAACTAACTTAGATAGAGACATTAGATCCAATTTGTAAGCTATCATGATGAGCATAAGTATCCGATAGCATAGACCTATAACCCTTAACAGTTATTAGCTGCAGTTTGATCTCGTCAAACAAGTAGACCAAAAAATTATCAATGTCTGGAATGGAGGGATCATAGATATCAATAGAATGATCCCTACACCAATAAGAGAAAACCTTCCACTTCGCAGCGTAATTTAGTGAAAAGGAGGTCCTCCTACAGTTAGAAATTGCATCCTCTGCTCGTCCTGTAAATTGCTTGCTGTACAAGAAGGATCGCACAATGAAAATATGTGATGGTTGAGACCTTGCGGGTTGTGATGCAGCGTGCCCGATTTCTCCTGTGAAAGAAGGTCCTCCCATGAAGGAAACTTCAGAGGAATGTCCCATAACAGACACCTGAGTCAGGTAGATTTATCCATGGTCTCTGGGGTGACAGAGATTATTACTAACAGAATCCTGCAGTGAGATTGCTTGATTTTTAGCAATATCTGTTGAATCAATGGAGCTGGAGCTTACGCGTATCCTATTATTCCGTCCCAAGAGATCGAGAGAGCGTCTACTGCGAACACTCAAGGATCTGGGCATGGCGACACATACATCTGCAACTGATTGTTGAGATGCGTCGCAAACAAGTCTATCATCGGACGATTCCATTGGTAGCAGATCTGATTGAATACTCGTTTGTTGAGAGTCCATTCTGATGGCAACATACAACCTTTCCGAGAAAGGGAGTCCGCTAGAACGTTCAGACGACCTAGAATATGACAGACTGACAGAAGAACCTGATGATCTACGACAAACAGAAGGATTTTTTCCATTAAGTTGAATAACGGAATGGAATGAGTGCCTCCCTGGTTCCCGAATATACGCTACTACTGTCGAATTGTCGGACAGAATTTGAACATGTGAATTCTGGATAATGTTCATCCAATGACATAGCGCAAGCCAAATTGACATCTCTTTGATGTTTATGTGCTTGTTCAGAAATTGCGGGTCCCAAAGACCCTGGCACCTCGAATCTGTTGGGCTCAAAGTTGCGCCCCAACCTGTTTGACTCGCATCCATCATAATCATAAAAATCAGATCCGGCAGTTGCAGTTGAACTCCCTGAGTTAACCACTGAATATCTGCCCAAATCTGAATCTCGTTTTACTTGGTTCGACAAGATGATGTTCGTTTCGAATGAATCTTCACACTCCAATTCTGAGAAAAAATTTCTGGAGTGGACGAGTGCGTAGGCACCCCATTGGAATAAGATCCGCGGCGGCTCCACACAAACCTATCAGTCGCATGAATTCTCTTGCTGTTACTACATCTGAGTGTAGACAAAAGCAAGCGTAACAACTGACTAATTTTGCTCTGGGTAACGGCAGACGAATCAGAGTTTTGTGCATCTTGAAGCTCATTCCCAAGTGAATGAATGACTTGGACGGAACTAGATATGACTTATTTTCGTTTACTATGAAACCGAGATGTCGGAGCAGTTGAAGCAGACTCTGAACATCGTTCTGAAGCGTTAATCTGATGCCGTACCTCTAAGAATGTCGTCCAAGTAGGCCGACGTTACTGCAGACGAATGAGCTCAGAAATGAGTCATTACCTAGTTCATTATTCGAGTGAAGGCCCTGGGCGCTAGATTCAGTCCGAAGCACATTGCTCAGAACTGATAAACGACTCCTAGGACAGCGAAGCGAAGGTACTTTCTGAATGACGGATGTACCATGACGTGAAAGTATGCATCTTGAGATCTTTGCTTGCAGCATAATCATTCACTCAAATGCTCGCGCTCACCGATCGAATGGTCTCCATATAAAATATCGGAGCCACAATCAGCTTGTTTATCCAGCTTAGATTTATAACTGGACAGAACGAGCCATCTGGTTTTGGTACCAGGAACAGGTGAATGTAAAAACCGGGAGATTCCTGGTTTTCAACCACCTCTATTGTGTTCTTCTCCAGAAGAGATTGCACCCCTGATAGAAGTGAATCTCTCTTCTGAATGTTTGACGGAAGCCGAGTCCATCGTGGACTTCGCGTTACCAGAGGTTTTTCTCTGAAGGACAGTTTTAGACTTTCCGAAATAACCTCCTGAACCCATTGGTCGTCCATAATTGACAACCAATTGGTATCTCGACAGCCTTCCGCCCACTGGAGCACAATAGAGGTTCTGACCTTCACCTACTGGACCTGCAAGGCTTGCGGGAGAAGAAACTACGTCCTCCCCGACCCGCATCTCGACCAGTCGACCTAGGGGCATCTGACCGGTTGTCTCTTCCAGCATTACATCCCCTACCTGAGTCGCTAATCTGACGGTCTCGGGAGTAAGACGTAGAGGCTTTCTTAGATCCTCTACAGGAACTTACTCCTCTCTGCTGAGTCTGGTTTTTTCAAAACAGACTTAAAGAGCAGAGAGTCTGAAGCTTTCTTGGAAATCTGATCGTAGATTAGTGAAAGTGTACCATCGAAGAGAAGCTCTCCTGAAACCGGAGCACCTCAAAGAGAGTTTTTCACCTTAGAATCCACCCTCGTGGATGAAACCAGGGCAGCATCACTAACTCCAAATTTGCCACTGAAAGGGCAGAGTTATATGTGAAATATGCGATTGCCCTCGAAAGAACTCTCAAGGAAGTTTGAACATCCTGGAATTCTTTATCATCGAGACGTTGTGATGACGCTCTGGTAAGGTGATCTGCGTAAGATAAGGCATCTAAACTGGCTCTGTTAGACAAGATTGTTGTCTCCAACGTCCTGGAGAGAATCGACATAAACGCCGGCAATGACATCTCCAACTCTTCTGCCTGGTCGTCTAAACGCAGAGGAACTCTCGGAATGCCCTGTCCTGCCATTTCAAATTTATTTCTACTGTTGATGAACGGCAGATATAGAGCATGAGACGTTAAGAAACTGGATCTGCCAGTCTTAGAGGCTAGCCTAAAAATAGCGTCATTCAGTAATTCAAACGTCCGTAAGACATTGCTGGACTGGGGCAATGTCCTTAGCCCGGCCGAAAAAGTCTGTGTCCAGTGACGCTATCAGTCTCTTATCTTGTATCGCAGCTCTCTGGTCCAAAGTAACAACTTCTGGAAGGTGTTGCCGGATGAAATCTACGCCCACCTTATGTAGTTCAGAAAGGGAAAAATCCAGCTCCGCAGATTCCCTTTCACCATCCGACTGGATAAAATGTGAATCTCGGTCGTCCCCATCTGACACTGCAGGAGAGCGTACCATCCCAGCTTCCTCAGACAGTTCCTAATCTGAAAGAGTTTGTGAAGGTTGCTGGGATGCTGCGATAAGTTGTGCTATCTGCGATAGTAAGTCCATCACGGAGGCCTGTGGAGCTGCGGTCTTACGTTGTTTGCCGCTTGAAGCTCCTGGGACGGTGCCGCTTGCATAATTCTTTTATGCGAGCATCCCGACTGGTAAGGCCCCGTGTCCTTGGCTACCGGATGGAGTGACCAGGTCGACATGGAATCCTTGGTCGGCGAAGCAGGCTGGATATTTGAGGTCACATAGCCAAGGTGTGATCGTGTGTGTTGGCGTGTGGAAGAGGAAGCCAAATTGACTAGCCACACCCGGCTGTCTATGCGACGGAGTGTCCTGAGCAGGAGGAGTGGACGTATGCTCCAACTGACGAACGTTATGTACGACAACATCTGACCCCAGATGTTGTTGTAAGAGAGAGGGGCCTCTCCCGCTCGCAGTCCGGGTAGACCTGAACGAGTTAGCTACCGGACTGACTGGCTTCCTCTGTTCCATCCTCCGATCCGTCATCGCCGGGTGTGCGTGATCCGAGATTATAGTGCTCGCAACACCCCTTCTCCTCTCCTGGACCGCAACGTACATACCCAGTGTCACATCACCCGATCTACGAGTGATAGCTTCACCGGGCGAGCTAGCTGGCGACAAGGTCCTCAATCCTACTAAGGATCTAGGCACTTGTCGTATTTCGTTGAGCACTTTTGCTGTTAGCTCTTCATTTGATTGCGCCGACGGCAGCACACTTCTTGAAGACATCACAGAAACATCACCCTGTTCTTGTTCCTCTGAAAAACTTGAGTGACCCTGAGGCAAGAGGACCGGAATGGACCTCTCACCACTAACAATATACCGTGACACACGTCTCCAATGTTTGTCATCCCAATTGGCACACACTGGGCAAGAATTAGTGCAAGTACATGGACTACAGCAAATACAATGAGTATGAGAATCAGAGGAAGACTTCCTCGATTTACAATTTGAACAAAATTTTCTTTCTATTTAAAAAATATTAAAATATTAAACAGCCGTAGTACTCGCAGTAACCCTTGAAAATACAAAGATACATAATAATAATATCATCCATTACAAAAATTTCGAAAAATAGTTCAAAAGAAAAAATTTTGACTTGAGCCCAAGTTCCCAAAGGGAACGATGAGTCCAACTGGATCCCAATAAAGCCTAAGTGTGGACAAAAATTTTAAAACATATCTAAAAAGTAATGTTACACTTACAAACAATATTAATGTATCTGGCAATAAGTTGAACCTTACAGAAGACAAGGAATCACTGTAGGAAGTAACTGTTAATGTAAGCAAAAGTCAATAAAAACCGGAAACAAGACTCCAGGCACTGAAAATATGGCCTGAAATCATTAACCAATATTAAAACACTATCCGATGTAAAACAGAATCTTCCACAGAAGATGCATGACCAAAATGCCTATGTGGGGACGTAACCATGGGGATAACAGAATAAACATTCTGTAACTAAGCTAAAACTCCAAAGAAATTTCAATAAAAAAATTTTAAAAATTATACCAAAAGTATGGGAGATTAGCAAGAGGGGTATCAAGGAAAGGGAGAGAGGAAACACTGAACAAACAGTGGAGATTTCATAGCAAGAATGAAAACAGGCCCATGCCCCAAAATTAGGGAACATGAAATAATTTTACATAAAAATTATAAGTTACAGCCCTGAACACATCCTTCCACTGTTTCTTTCTCTCATCCTCTTATTTCCTCCTTGGATCCACCATTTCCTTCATGATTTTGTGTCTGGCATCATTTTAACTGAGATTATAAGCACAGATATCAGTGAGATGTTACTGATTGAAGGGCCAAACAAAGATTGAGATTTGGCACCAATTTCGGTACTTCCTTGACACTGCGCATGTGCAGTGGATAAAAGTATGGAGGACCATACAGGACATTGATTTTTTGAATTTTGATGCAAATTTAGGGGTATGGGGGGGGGGGGGGCAAAATTTGTGTTTGGCCCTGAATTTTTAAGAGCCAGCACCAGCAAAGTCTGGGTCATTAGTACAGTATAAAAAAATCTGCCAACTCTTTGTCATTAGTCTTAGGTAGGTCATTTTTGATAAAGGGTTGTTCCAGAATATAGACAAACTATTGTTAGCAGGGCAACAGATACCTTATCAACTGGACACCTACCTGCTACAAATGCATACTGACATCGTCCACTCATCACTTCTGTGACTGCCAACTGTAAAGCACTTATAGAAGAACTACACGCTGTATCAACAGACAATGCTGGACCATTTAAATTATATGTCTTCATTATATTATGTACCAAATAGGATCTTGTGTTATCTGCAGCAAAAAAAATGTTTTTTCAATTCAATATTGACAAAAACAGAAAAATGTCATAAAGGTTTAACACTTAACAACACTGTTTGCAAATGACTAGCTTATTTCGGTACACTGAAACTGTACAATTATGCACAGGCTGGCCCATCTATGGGTTCATAAGCATCACCGTTTTTAGGAACAATGGACATTTACATCTTGATTCTTGACAGAGGAACACTGGATACAGTCAGCACTAGTTCATAATCATGCCCTGTTAACCTGAACCAGTCATCCATAGAATTGAATCCATGGAGAGATTGCCACCAATTATTACGAACATGATAATCTCACTGAATAAAGCTAAGCCCCCAACAGCCTCCTGTGTCTAACAATACAGTAAGCCAAGGTAGGTCTTACATATGGGGAAGTTGCCCAATGTTGCAGTAAACTGGTCTGCAGATAATATTCCATGAAGGTTCGGATGTCAGAAGTCTGAAAAGGAAAATGGGTCACTTGTAGCAAATTTTATTTGACAGAAAAAGAAAAACCTCAATTTTACAATATTTTTTTAATAATTCGAGGGGCATAACTCAACTAGTAGCAGTACAGAAGCAGAAACCAAACTTGACCTACATTTAATCGCACTCAACATGGTCGAGATGTGTGAAAATAATCGGTAACTGACAAGTTTTTTTCTATTTCAAAAGGCATAACTTTAAAGTACTAAACAACATGGTCGAGACGTGTGAAAATAATCGGTAACTTACAAGTTTTTTTCTATTTCAAGAGGCATAACTTTAAAGTACTAAAAACAGGCAAAAATTAACTAATTAAGGGCCATAACTCAGTATGATCAAACTTCATCATTTTTGAACTCCTTCAAGATATTAAGAAAGTCTGATATACCAAATATTGATCAAATCTGATATTTACTCAAGTCAACACACTCATAAGCTGAAAATGTGCAAAAAGTTAAAAAATTTATAGTAATTTATAAATTTTTTATACTTACCAATGACCCAGACATAGCTGGTGCTAACTCTAAATAATTTAGGGCCAAACACAAATTTTGCCTCCCCAATCCCCAAAATTTGCATCAAAAACCAAAAATTAGATGTCCTAGTAGGACCTTCATACTTTTTCTTCACTGTGCATGCGCAGTGTCAGAGAGGTCTAAACATTGGCGCCAAAATGTCATTCTTACAACCAGTGCCTGGTAAGTGTTATGTACTCAGCGGGGAGGTAAGAGTTCCCAACTCATGGGAGGGTCATCCCCGTCTGGGTCACTGGTAAGTATAAAAAATATATAAATTACTATAAATTTTTTAACATTTTTATACTGTACCAATGACCCAGACTTAGCGGAATAGTAAAAAGGCTGGAGGGCCTAGGACAAAAAGAAAAATCCAATAGGCTCAATCACATAAAACAGAATAATCCCCTCAAGGAGAAAAGGAGAGATAGGATTTACATGTATCTTTCTTATTCTTATCAAAGAAGAAAGACACAATACCATTCCGTAATTGAGCATGATAACATCAATGATCTCTATTAATATCCAGTATAACCCTTTATACTAATTATTTTTAAAGGTAAGCCAATAAATAAAGGAAGTCCAGAGAAATGAGACTCTTTATACTCATTAACAGTGTCCGAGGATTGTATATTAACGCTCGTTTGACACGTGACATATACAAATGCTTCACACCGAGCAACACTTAAAAAATATTACATAGATGAGTAAACATTAGGTTTACACTTTAAAACCATCCCGGTACCGACTCGGAATTACTGACACTAGGGGAGGTATTCCCTTGTTTTTCACTATAAAGCAGGTGACCTAAGGGAACACCAGCCCCCCCCCCCCCCCTTCCCCTTGCCCTGGGTCAAATACCCCAGAGCGAAGAGGGCAGCAGGACAGAGTCACTGCCAGAACAGAAAGCCTACATAACTATAGTTGCAACTGTTTAGTGGACGATATTCTGAGCAACTGATAACGGACCTAAACTATGAAGATCTCCAGAAATGGACTCAATATTTCTAAGATAAAAATTCGTGAAAGTGGAAGGCTGAGACCAATATGCAGCCTTCATTAAATCTGTAATAGCAACACTATTAGCATAAGCCCAAGATGTTGATAGCGCTCTTACTTCATGAGCCGAAATCTTAAGCGCAGACTGCTGAGATGAAGATAACTTTTCATAAGCAGTACGTATAGTTAATTGAATCCATCTAGCAATAGAATGGACCATAATGTCCTTTCTATTAGGCATCAAAGACAAAAAGAAGCACTTACGTCCCTTTCTAATGAACTCAGACCTACGTTTATAAATACCTATTGCTCTAACAGGACAGAGTAAAGGCATAGGCCCTTCGGAAGATGGAAGGGCCTTAACAACAATAGGTTCAGGATACTTATTAGGAGCCTGATTCTTAGCCAAAAATCCAACATTAGAATTAAAGGTAATAGTATTACCGACACTACGATAGTGAGAATCATCCACAGATAATGCATGAAGCTCGCTAACTCTTCTAGCAGAAGAGAAGGCTAAGAGAAAAGCTGTCTTATAAGTTAAGAATTTGAAGTCCACTGTGTCAAGAGGCTCAAAAGGCCAAAAATTAGATGTCCTAGTAGGACCTTCATACTTTTTCTTCACTGCGCACTTTTCTTCACTTAGCTTAAGAAGAACCCATGCTAAATTCCACTTAGGAATTAATCTAAGGGTTCTAGGTCTGTTTATCAAAAAACTTCTTACTAATTTAGATAAAGAGACATTAGATCCAATCATTAATGTATCATGGTGTGCATAGGTATCGGATAACAGACCTATAACCCTTGATAGTAACAGGATGCAGTTTGATCTCATCAAACAAATAAACCAGAAAATTTGCAATGTCAGGAATGGACGGATCATAAATATCCAGAGTGATCCCTACACCACTGACGAAAGACCTTCCATTTAGCAGCCTAATTTAGCGAAGAGGAGGTCCTCCTGCAGTTAGAAATCGCGTCCAGTGCTCGTCCTGTAAAACATTTGTTGTGCAAGAAGGACTGTACAACGAAAATATGTGAAGGTTGAGACCTTGCGGATTGTGGTGAAGAGTGCGCAATTTCCCCTGCGACAGAAGATCCTCCCATGGAGGAAGCTTCCGCGGCATGTCCCACAACAGACACCTGAGTAGATTTATCCATGGTCTCTGTGGTGACAGAGATGCTACCAACAGAATCTTGCATTGTGATTGCTTTATCTTGAGCAATATCTGCTGAATCAACGGTGCTGGAGGATACACGTATCTTATTATACGGTCCCACGAGATCGATAGGGCATCTACTGCAAACGCTCGAGGATCCGGACATGGCGACACATACGTCTGCAACTGATTGTTGAAATGTGTCGCAAACAAATCTATCATTGCCGCTCCCATTGGTAGCAAATCTGATTGAATACCTGTTTGTTGAGAGTCCACTCCGACGACAACAGGCGAACCCTCCGAGAAAGGGAGTCTGCTAACACATTCAGACGAGCCGGAATATGACGGACCGATAGGAGAACCTGATGTTCCAATACAAACAGAAGGATTCTTTCCGTTAGCTTGAACAACGGAATGGAATGAGTGCCTCCCTGATTCCGAATATACACTACCACCGTCATATTGTCAGATAGAATTTGCACGTGTGCATTCTGAATAACGTCCATCCAATGACGTAACGCAAGCCAAATTGACATCATGCATTTCTTTGATGTTTATGTGCTTGTTTAAAAACTGTGGCTCCCAAAGACTCTGGCACCTCAAATCTGAAGGGCACAGTGTCGCACCCCAACCTGTTTGACTGGCATCCGTCATAATAGTAAAACTCGGATCCGGCAATTGCAGTGGAACTCCCTGAGTTAACCACTGAATGTCTGCCCAAGTCTGAATCTCTTGTTTCACTTGGCTTGACAAGAGGATGTCCGTATCGAGCGAATGAGTCTTCGCCTTCCAATTCTCAGTCAGAAAGATTTGGAGAGGACGAGTGTGTAGCTGCCCCAATGGAATGAGATCCGTGGCAGCTCTGCACAGACCTATCAAGCTCATGAATTCTCTCACTGTAACTTTTTCTGAGTGAAGACAATAGCGAGCGTAACAACTGACTAACTTTGCTCTGATTAATGGCAGACGAACTAGATTGTTGTGCGTCTCGAAGCTCATCCCCAGGTGAGTGAATGACTTGGACAGCACCAGATCCGACTTCTGCTCATTTACTATGAAACCGAGACATCGAAGCAATAGAAGCAGATTCTGCACATCGTTCTGAAGCGTTAACTCGTTGCCATACCTTTGAAGAATATCATCCAGGTAGGCCGACGTTACCGCAGACGAATGAGCTCGGAAATAAGTCATTACCGAGTTCATTATTCGAGTGAAGGCCCAAGGTGCTAGATTCAGACCGAAGCACATCGCCCGGAACTGATATACGACACCTAGGACAGCGAAACGAAGATACTTTCTGAACGCCAGATGTACCATGACGTGAAAGTACGCATCCTTGAGATCTATGCTCGCGGCATAGTCGTTCACTCGAATTCTTGCTCTGACCAATCGAATGGTCTCCATATAAAATTTTGGAGCCACAATCAACTTGTTTATCCAGCTCAAATCTATTACTGGACGGAACGAGCCATGTGGTTTCGGAATCAGAAAAAGATGGCTGTAGAAACCTGGAGATTCCTGGCTTTCTATGACCTCTATCGCGTTCTTCAGTAAGAGAGGCTGGACTTCTGAAAGAAGCGAGTCTCTTTTTTGTAGATTTGACGGAAGTGGAGTCCATCTTGGACTTCGAGTTAACGGAGGTTTTCCTTTAAAGGACAGTTTCAGTCCTTCCGCTATAACCCTTTGAACCCAAGGGTCCTCCGTAATTAATTCCCAATTGTCTGAGAAACTCGACAACCTTCCGCCCACTGGAACGCGACAGAGGTTTACATCATCACCTCCTGGACCTGCGAGGCTTGCGGAAGGAGAAACCACGTCCTCCACGGCCCGCATCTTGCCCCGTTGACCTAGGGGCTTCTGACCGGTTATTACGGCCAGTGTTACGGCCCCTATTAGAGTCACTGCCTTGACGGTCTCTAGAGTAAGACCTAGAGGACGCGTACAAACCTTTATAGGAACTTCCTCTGGACGTACTCATCCCAGAAGTCCCTGGCCTACTCTTCTCCGCTGGCTCTGACTTTTTGGAAGTGGATTTAAATAGCAGAGAGTCTGAAGCTTTCTTAGTTAATTGATCGTAAATAGCAGAAAGCTTGCCGTCAAAGAGAAGCTCTCCGGAGACCGGAGCGACTCCGAGAGTTTTCCACCTTACTGTCCACTCTCGTGGACGTAGCTAAGGCTCTGTCACGTCTAACTAACTCCAGATTAGCCACTGAAAGGGCAGAGTTATACGTGGAAAAGGCAATAGCCCTCGACAGAACTCTTAAGGAAGTTTGTACGTCTGGGAATTCTTGTCCCTCAAGGCGTAATGACAACGCTCTGGTAAGGTGATCTGCGTATGAAAGTGCGTCTAAATTAGCTCTATTAGACGATATTGTCGTTTCCAACGTTGAGCTTGGAATTGACATAGACGATGGCATGGATAATTCAAGGTCTTCAGTTTGGTCGTCTAGACGCAGAGGAACTCTCTGAATGCCCTGTCCTGCCATTTCAAAACTATTCCTTGGATTGATGAAAGGCAGATTTAGAGCACTTGCCATAAGGAAGGCTGACTTGCCCGTTTTGGTAGCAAGTTTACTGATAGCGTCATTCAAAAGTTCGAATGTCCGTGAGACATTCCTGGACTGAGACGGAAACTCAGGGATGGAGTCCCTATACCGATTGAAAAATTTGGTGCCCAGTGGCGCTATAAGCCTCCTATCCAGCTGCGCAGCATCCTGGTCCATTGGAACAACTTCCGGAAGGAAATGCCGGATGAACTCCACGGTGATTTTGTGTTGTTCCAAAAGGGAAAAATCCAACTCGTCAGTATCCCTTTCGCCATCCTGACGGACCTCCTGAACGTCTTCGTCATCCGCACCCGAACCAGCTGCGGAACGAACCGACCCAGCATCATCTGATAATTCTTGTTCCGACAGAGTTTCTGCTGGCTGCTGGGATGCTGCAATGATCTGTGCTATCTGCGATAGCACGTCCGTTAATGAGGCCTGCAGAGCTGCGGTCTTATGGGATTTAGCGGCCGGAAGCTCCGTGGACGTTGACTCCTGCATATTTCTAATATGCGAACGTCCGGATCCTTGTATCCTTGGCTACCGGAGGACATGACCTGGCTGTTGTGGAATCTCTGGACAGCGATGCTGGCTGGATATCGGCGGTCTTTCACGAAGCCAAGTTGCGGTCGTGTGCGCTGTCATGAGGGCGAAGAAGCCAAAGGAGCAGTCTCACCAGACTGTCTATACACCGGAGTGTCCCAAGGGGTGGACGTAAGCTCTGACTGAGGATCGTTATGTATGTACCGGTTTTCGAACTCGTTCAAGACTTTGTTGAGAAAGTCTTGTATCCAGATTCCATTAATATTTGTTCAAGTTATCTCTCTTCGAGATAGAGGTGGTAAGATATATAAGTATGAATAAATATGGAAACATTACAACAAAAATGGCCGTCATTCAGTCATCTTTAATTTTATTTCCACAAAATTTGCCGCACATCATATTTTCATAATGTCTGATTGATATTAAAAATCTGAAACACCAACATCCAAGCATAACGGAGAGATACAGGTGGCAACATATAAAAACATGGAAAAATAAGAAAAAATTACAGCAAAAATGGCTACCATTCAGCAATCTTTAAATTTTTTTCCACAACATTTGACATGCATCATATTCTCATAATGTCTGATTAGTGTTAAAAATTTGAAACACCAACATCCCACCATCTTGGGCAGAGACAGCCAGATGACTAGATGGATGGGCAGTCAGGTGGGCCTTCTGCAGGTGATGGATGGATGGATGGATGGATGGATGGATGGATGGATGGATGGATGGATGGATGGATGGGTGGATGGATGGATGGATGGAGATGGATGGATGGATGGATGGATGGATGGATGGATGGATGGATGGATGGATGGATGGATGGATGGATGGATGGATGGATGGACAGACAGCCGGACAAGCAGGCAAACAGACAGACAGATGGACAGACAGATGGACAGACAGACAGAGACAGACAGTGACAGAAAAGTCAGACATAGACAGACAGACAAATGGGTTAATATTTTTGGAATCCCCATTTTACTTCACACCAGAAGAGTGACTGGTGTGCAGATGTCCATTGATGTTTGTCTTGAAAACATTTTTGCAATGTTAGGGCTCCACAATGGCTCTTCATTTCAAATGGTAATGAACAGTATACAGGGCACCTACCATTTTCAAATTCAAAAAGACTACATTTTCACTTTTTGGAGTTAAATTCCACACTTGGGATGGATATATAAAATGTGACAAGAAAATTTTGACTACATTGTGACCCAAATTCTCTGTCCGCCTTTTTAATGACATTTCTGTTATGGCAGATTTTTTAGATTTTTGCTTGCACAGTTTCTATTCAGTTAACCCCTTCCCTTATCCAATGCACATGATATCAAAATTTCTTACTTTTTTTCCAAATTTAAAAAAAAACTCAACATAACTGTGTCATGTGAACCCTCCAATGGGACAAACTTGTTCCAATGAGAGGGGTCACATGATATGATTTTGTTGTAACTTTATCAAAACTAATCCTTTTTCGACTGCCCAATTTGTAAATTACGTGAGTGAATGTAGCCGATTCGTTGGGTGAAGGCTTAACATATAAGGGTTCTTCTCTGCATGCAAATTCCATTTCACTGAAGCAACAAGATAATAACTGCTCAATTTATCAAAACACATGTTCATCTGTTTAAAATATTTACCCAGTAAAGGCTCCGATTGGCTTGTCAAAACAAAGTCCACATCTGACATTGTGCAGCCCAGAAAATAACCTGTACTGTTGTTACGTAATGACTTCCAATCTAACCCAGAGTCCAGAACTGCCTCATAGGTAACTTCAAGCAATAAATTCAACATTGGATTTCTCATTTCACACTGAAAAGAAAATTTGTATTCGTATATAATTTATGATTGCCTTAGAGATAAACGATATACCATAAACAACATTTGGTATTGGTATCGAGCCAATACCAATTTACCATACCGAGGGAATCTCAACGTACTGAAATTTTGGTATTGAAAAATATAACCAATATAAGTTAAAAAATAAAGTGGCAAACAAACAGAAAATTACGCAAAATTCCACACAAAACAACTCAATGGACTGTGTATAAAGGCATTTCATGTACATGTAGCAAAAGAGCTGGGAGAAAATGGTCATGGAGGTGGTGGATGGTTGCTCTTTGGGGGGGGGGGGGGTGTTTTTTGACCAATTGAGAGTGTCCTTGTTGCTTCCAACATTATGACAATTCTGTGGCTTTGTCTGCTGTAAACAGTGGCCTACAGGTGGGAAATATACCCAAAATATCATTCAATACTGTTGCTGGTGCTTGCATGTATGTCGATATCGAATACCATACCATACTTTTCAGGTGAGTCTTTTATTCTGATAGTTTCACAGCTCCTAAATTAGTTTTTTTTTCCTCCTTGTGTTTTTGATGTGCACCATCCATGGACATATATGTTTGCAGTGCTGGACAAAAAAACACAAAGTGGGCCTTTTATTGTAAAACCTGAGTGCATCATGTGGCTTCACAGCTTTAAACTGTATTTATTATTATTAAATCATTCCAAATTTTTTTATTTGGGTTTAATGACACTTTCGACAGCCAGGTTCACCAAACAGGTCTACCAACTAAATAGCCCTTTTAATTGCCTACAACTTCCTAATCAATTAACATACTTTTAGTACAGATTTGGCCTGTTAATTGTTGCAGGCTCATATAAATTAAATTCCCACTGAATAAGAAATCTTGTGTTCTTAAGAATTATCTTTACAGCCACTGAATTCCTATGGTCAAGAGACCTGTTTGGTGTCAATGTATCAAATTGCAGCATGTACTCTTTTATAACAATGAGCTCTGTCAAACTAAATATAACAGTATATTTGCTCATTTACATGAATATGAAAATGACAAAATTCCATTCCAGTCAACTAAATACTTCCATATTTGAAAATTTCTCAACTTGCAAAAAAAGTCACTCATGATCAATTAGCATTTAACAGTTTTTTCTAAAATGTCTTTTTCTTTAGTTCTCCCTTTTTGGAACTCTCTCACTATTTCCAATTCACACAGTATTTTATCTTTTCTTTGCATTCAGCACTTTCCAAATATATTCTGATCATTACGTGTACGCATTTAAAACCCGTCTTCATCACACCTGGTGATCACTCTGTAATATACGGGTCCACTACCTGTCTATCGAGGCTAATTAGAGATGAGTGGGAAAACAGGACTTCAAACAAAATGTTGATGACAGCATCAACGGATAGCAGCAAGTGATGCAACGATATAATAAAGTGACGCAAACAAACTTCTCATCGCAAGCTCTACCAATAAACAAAAAAATATGCTTGAAAACACAACATTATTCCATTACGATGACATTACTAAGTTCATTTGTATTTTTCTTACAATAAATGGAAGCTCGCATTTAAGATAGTGGATGAATACATTTCTTCCACTTTTTACCCGAGCAAAGAAACTGAGGCCCGAACTATTCCATAAAAAGGTTTCTTTTCTTCATTGTTTTCATTCCCTGTTGTTTGATTGACTCTTTATGTATGCTGGCCATACCCCTCCTCTGGATTTGCTGTTGAAAACAATAAAAAAAACATGTATGCGTGTGTGTGTGTATTAAAGTGTGTGGGTGTGTTTGGTGTGGCATGTGAACAGATTTGATTTTTTATTTGAGTGGGGACACTCGAGGAAGCAGGTTAGTGGGGTAGGGAAGTGGGATAAAAGCCTGTTTTATGAGGGTCGACCATCTCCTGTTGAGCCACCCTTGCCCACAAGCCTCATTCCGTAAGATGTTGGTGAATTTGGTGTGAAGCCAACCAGGCATGTTTTAAGGCATTTTCAATTGCCACATACTTGTAATTTTTTCTCAGTTTGAAATACACTATGGGTGGATGTATAGGTAGGTGGGTATACAGTAGTAGTGGATTTAAAGGAAGAGGTTGTTGCACAACAAATAAACATTATAAAAAGGAAACATGTTAAAAATTTAAGAAGCCCCAACAGCATGTGAATATTGCCTTTATTTCCACTGCAGTGCTTGCATTAGGCCTACTATGCTTTTCCTAGGGGATTGTTATGGTGATTATGGGTATGGTTCAGTAGAAGAGCTAGTGAGTGGGGTGTGGGGGGGGGGGGGGGAATGAGAGGGAAAATGCTCCCTCCCCCCCCCCCCCCAAAAAGGACCCATCCTGACCCACCATGTTAACCCATATAGGGGATATCAGACAAGAAATTTTAATATCTAGATATTTATACTTGTAAGATATATAAGGGGGAATGTAGGAAAGAATGGCACAGGAAAAAATGGCACAATTTTTGACACCTTGGGAAAAAATGGTACGCTTGGGAGGAAAAAACGGCATAGGAAAAAATGGCACACTTCCCTAATCACCTAGGAAAAAACGGCACAATTGGTAGGAAAAAATGGTACATGCCATTTAAATATAAAAACACAAAATTAACAACTTTTTTTTTATTTCTGGAAGAAAGAGGTGAAACAATAGCACAAATGTAATCCATTATCAAAGCACCTGTTTTTGTGAGTTTTAAAACATTTTTTAATTGAAATTATTTAGTCTGTGAGGATTTGCCTTGTTACAATTTTTGGGAGTGCCGCACTCTCCCATAAAGGACAACAAGGCAACGCAACGAGACATGGACAAATTTGGATGACCACAAACAATTTAGCACTCTACCGGATACCAGGCAACCAAGACTGCAACTGGAAACCACTGCCTAGATAATCTGACTATTGTCAAAAGAACCTCCTCATGATGGCATGTTACGGGCACCTGTTTTGAGGTTGTAAAAGTCGAAAATAGGCCTTTAAGAATTAAGCCTCTATCAAATATTACATTGCTTAATAACAACATAAATTAAAGCCTCACATGAGCCATTAACCCTTTACCCAACGAATCGCCTGCATCCGCTCGCGTAATATGCAAATTCAGTAGTTGAAAAAATATTATTTTTCCAAGAATTTCAACAAAACCATATCATGTGACCCCTCGTTGGAACGAGCTCGTCGAGCTCATTCCAACGAGGGGTCACATGATATGGTTTTGTTGAAATTTTTGGAAAAATTTGAAAAAATGATATTTAAAAAAATAAATTTTGATATCGTCTGCGTTGGGTAAGGGGTTAAACCATCAATGGATCAAGTGATAAATAAAACAAGAAGACCCAAAGGGTCTGAAACACTGACCTCACAAAGGCACATTTATTTCCACTGACTTGGCGGTGGTATGTTCCAACACACACACATACAGGTATTTTTGTGGTCTTGTTGATGCAAGTTTCAGAACACTGGCAGTGGTTTCTAATGAAGTCTTGGCTGTCTATATCAGCAGCCAAGACTTCACTAGATATCACTGCCAAGTCAAAGTGTTACCTTAATATGAGAGAGCAATAAATAAGTATAATTGTCAAGCCCTTTAAGGAAACTTTCAGATCCTATAAAAAGAACAAAATTAACATCTTGCAAGAATCAAAGATAATTCACATTGTTTTCCTCGTGAGAATAATTTGCACAAATTGATTTTGATTCTAACCTGAATTTTAAGCCTGTACCTTGGCCACAGTGTAAGCCTTTACACAGCAGCTAGGATACAAAACTTGACTATGTGTAGTGTTTGATGAAAAGGATAATGTTCAATGTTTATGAAAGGATTATGAAATAAGACAAGAATTGTGATAATTGAGAATATGTTAATTTCTGTTCCCAAAATGCTATGTTTTCAATAAGAATAATTTGAGGTGCAGTCAGTACTAAAGAATTGAGATCTGGGTTAATGTTACAATGAAATCCCTTCATAAAAAAAAACTCATAGACTTTGCTCAAGGACTCTAGGTCATGTGATGGTTCGGCAGTCATGGTTGACCGATCATGATCAAAATATGAGAGTCTCATCTAGAAGTCAAACCAAGTTATCTTACCAAGTTATAATGGAATCCCTTCATAAAAACAACCTGTAGATAGTGCTAAAGGATTCTAGGTCAAGTGACCAGGCAGCGGTAACAGCTGAGCGATTGCAACCAAAATATGATAGTTTCATCCAGACATCATACCGAGTTATCCTTCCAAGTTACAAGGAAATCGCTTCATAAATATGAACTGTAGACTGTGCTAAACAAATCTAGGTCATGTACATGTGTGGCCATCGCAGTTGGCCAATCATGGCCAAAATAAGAGATTCTCATCTAGACATTATACAGAGTCATCCTACAAATTTGCAATGAAATCCCTTCATAAGTGCAAGCTGTAGACTGTGCTAAAATCTAGGTAACATGGCTCTGCATCCATCATGGTTGACTGACCCCGACTAAATAGGACGCTTTCATCTAGACATTATAGAGAGTCATCCTACGAAGTTACAATAAAATCCCTTCATAAATATGACCTGTAGACTGTTCTAAAGGTTTTTGGGTTTCGGGCCTGTGCAGCCGTCACGAATGACTGATCGTGATCAAAAGGTGAAATCCTCATCTAGACCATATATGGAGTCATCCTACCAAGGTACAATGAAATCTCTTCATAAATTTGACCTGAAGACTGTGCTAAAGGTTTTGAGGTTTGGGGCTTGCGTACCCATCACAGTTGACTGATCGTAACCAAAAGGGGACATTCTCATCTAGACATTATACGGAGAAATTATACAGAGTCATTCTACCAAGTTACAATGAAATCCCTTCATAAATACAACCTGTAGACTGTGCTGAAGTTTTTCAGGTTTCTGGCTCACATATTATTTATTTATTTATTTAGTGGTGTTTAAGGTCCCATACTTATGCACACTGGCTAATCATGACCGTGACAGTTTTACGGGTGGAGAGAACCACCAAGCAATGACGAGCAGCTGCCAGCTCCCCAACATCATAACTCCGCACTGCTGCACAGGCAGGGTTAAATTGGTTGAAGACATGTGCACCATCGACGTGCAGTACGCCTTAGTACATGGCGTCATCGTGCCCCCATGTCGACAATCAGGGCTAAATGCCTTGCCCAAGGACACAACGTGGGAGTCCGAATCAATCGCTCAGACAGTCACCCATCCGAGGACTAACCAGGCTCGACGTTGTTTAACTTCACTGATCTGACGAGAACCGGTTACCGCAATGCCACCGCGCCCCCTTCTGGCTCACGTACCTATCATTGTTGACCGATTGCAAACAAAAGGGGATGTTCTCATCTAGACATTATATAGAGTCACTCTACCAAGTTACAATGAAATACCTTCATAAATATGACCTGTATACTGTGCTAAAGGTTTTAGGGCTTTGGAATCGCATAGCGATCACGGTTGACCGATTGCGACCAAAAGGGACATTCTCATGTAGACATGACCTCAAACCTGCATAAGAGATTTTGTGATGATCGGACGTGAACTACAGGGTTCAGCCTGTGCTAAAGAAAAGACTTTCTCCCACATGATGGCAATAGCTTATCTTGACTTTGTAAAGTTAAGCTAAAAAATGGACAAAACCTGTTACTTGTGAATATCCTTTCCTCCATGGTGGTCTATCAGCATACCAAAGATCATTTAAATCCAACATCCACTGACTGAGATATGAAGGTCCAAACTTGTTGAGGACAGACAAATGGATGGGCAAATGCACAGATGGATGGAAGGACAGAACCCATTTCTATATACTCCACAAACTTGGTTTGGACGGGGGATGAAAATTTTTTTTTGAAAAAACATGCATGTATCATGTGATACCTTACAGGAATGAGCTCCATGAGCCAGTTCCATTGAGGAGTCCCATGATATGGTTTTGCAGAAATGTCTTTTTCAAAGAATTGTTTTAAACTGCTCATTTTGTAAATTATGTAGGGAGATGTAGTCGGTTGGTTAAAAAAGGGTTAAAGTGAAATTTACAAAACTCCTCCAGAATGTTAAAAAATTTATAGTAATTTATATATTTTTTTATACTTACCAATGACCCAGACTTAGCTGGTGCTAACTCCTTAAATTATAGGGCCAAACACAAATTTTGCCTCCCCAATCCCCAAAATTTGCATCAAAAACCGAAATTTCAATGTCCTGTATGGTCCTCCATACTTTCTAGCCACTGCGCATGCGCAGTGTCAAGGAGCTCTCGAAATTGGCGCAAATGTCATTCTTACAACCAGTGCCTGGAAAGCGTTATGTAATCAGCGGGGAGGTATGAGTTCCAAACTCATGGAAGGGCCATCCCCGTCTGGGTCATTGGTAAGTATAAAAAATATATAAATTACTATAAATTTTTTAACATTTTTATACTGTACCAATGACCCTGACTTAGCTGAATAGAAAAAAGGCTGGAGGGCCTAGGACATAAATGAAATTCCAATAGACTCAATTACATGAAACAGAATTATCCCCTCAAGGAGAAGAGGACCACAGGTTTTACATGTATCTTTCTTGTTTGTATCAAAAAAGAAAGACACAATACCATTCCGTAATTGAGCACAATAATCATCAATGATCTCTATTAACATCCAGTATAATCCCTTATACTAATATTATTAAAGGAAAGCCAATAATTAAAGATAGTCCAGATAATGAGACGCTTTATACTCATTTAAAAGTGTTCAAGGATTGTATATTAGTGCTCGTGTGATCCGTGACATATACAAATGTTTTACACCGAGCTACACTTTAAAAATATTATATGAATTAGCTTTCACTTTAAAACCATCCTGGCACCGACTCGGAATTACTGATTCCAGAGTGGGTATTCCCTTGCTTTTCACTATAAAGCAGGTGATATAAGGGAACACTATCCCCCCCCCCCCCCCTTTCCCTAGCCCTGGGTCAAATACCCCAGAGCGAAGAGGGCAGCAGGAAAGATACGCTGCCGGAACAGATACTTCACGCGCCAAAATCTTAAGCACAGACTGCTGAGTGGAAGATAATTTTTCATAAGCAGTACGGATAGTTAATTGAATCCACCTAGCAATAGAATGGACCGTAATGTCCCTACTATTAGGCAGCAGAGACAAAAAGAGACTTTAACGTCCCTTTCTGATAAACTCAGATCTACGTTTGTAAAAAAAACGTATAGCTCTAACAGGACAGATTAAAGGCCTATGTCCGTCTGAAGATGGAAGAGCCTTAATAATAATAGGTTCCGGATACTTATAGGAGCCTGATTCTAGACAAAAATCCAACCTTAGTAGTCAAGGTAATAGTATTACCTACACTACGAAAGTGAGAATCATCAACAGATAGTGCCTGAAGCTCACTAACTCTTCTAGCCGAAGAGAGGGCTAAGAGAAAGCTGTCTTATAACATAAGAATTTGAAGTCCAATGTATCAAGAGGCTCAAATGGCGCTTCTTTAAGCTTAAGAAGAACCCAAGCTAAATTCCACTTAGGAATTAATCTAAGGGTTCTAAGTCTATTTATCGAAAAGTTTTCCGTAACTTAGATAAAGAAACATTAGATCCAATCTGTAAACTATCATGATGTGCATAGGTATCAACAGAATGATCCCTACCTCACTGTGAGAAAACCTTCCACTTAGCAGCATAATTTAGCGAAGAGGAGGTCCTCCTACAGTTAGAAATTGTGTCCACTGCTCATCCTGTAAATTGCTTGCCATGCAAGAAGGACCGCACAATGAAAATGCGTGAAGGTTGAGACCTTGCGGGTTGTGATGCAGTGTGCGAGATTTCCCCTGCAAAAGAAGATCCTCTCGTGGAGGAAGCTTCCACAGCATGTCCCACAGCAGACACCTGAAAAGATTTATCCTTGGCCTCTGGGGTGACAGAGATGCTACCAACAGAATTTGCAGTGAGATTGCTTTATCTTAAGCAATATCTGCAGAATCAATGGCGCTTGAGGATACGCGTATCCTATCATTCCATCCCAAGAGATCGAGAGAGCGTCTACTGTAAATGCTCGAGGATCTGGACACGATGACACATACGTCTGCAACTGATAGTTGAGATGCGTCGTAAAAAAGTCTATCCTTGGACGATCCCATTAGTAGCAAATCTGATTGAAAAATCATTGTTGAGAGTCCATTCTGGACCTATCCGAGAAAGGGAGTCTGCTAGAACGTTCAGACGACCCGGAATATGACGGAGCGATAGAAGAACTTGATGGTCTAGGAGAAACAGATGGATCTTTTCTGTTAAATTGAATAACGGAATGGAATGAGTGCCTCCCAGGTTCCGAATATACGCTACTACTGTCGAATAGTCGGACAGAATTTGAACATGTGAATTCTGAATGTTCATTCACTGACGTAGCGCAAGCCATATTGACATCATTTTTGATGTTTATGTACTTGTTAGGAATCCTAAAGACCCTGGCACCCTGAATCTGTTGGGCTCAGAGTTGCGCCGCAACCTGTTTGACTCGCATCCGTAATTATCGTTAAACTCGGATCCGGTAGTTGCAGCAGTACTCCTTGAGATAACCACTGAAAATCTACCCAAGTCTGAATCTCTTGTTCACTTGATTCGACAAGATAATGTTCGATTCGAGCGAATGAGTCTTCACACTCCAATTCTGAGATAAAATATCTGTGGAGTGGACGAGTGCGTATCCACTTCATCGGAATAATATTCACAGCGGGTCCGCACAAACCTGTCAGACTGATGAATTCTCTCACTGTTACTACATCTGAATGAAGGCAAAAGCAAGCGTAACAACTGACTAATATCGCTCTGGTTAACGCAGACAAATGAGATTGTTGTGCGTCTCTAAGCTCATTACACGTGGGTGAATGAATAGGACGGTACCAGATCCGACTTCTTTTCGTCTACTAAGAAACTGAGACGTCAGAGCAATAGAAGCTGACTCTGAACATCGTTCTGAAGTGTTAACCTGCTGCTGTAACCCTGAAGAATGCCGTCCAAGTTCTTCTTGGTAAGGTGATCTGCGTGAGATAATGCGTCTAAATTCTATTAGACAATATTGTCGTCTCCAGTATACTGGAGCAATAGACACGGACGCCGGCAATGACAATTCCAGGTCTTCAGCCTAGTTGTCCAAACACAGAGGAACTCTCGGCACGCCGAGTCCTGCCGTTTCAAAATTATGTCTTGCATTGACGAAAGGCCGCTGAATAGCGCTAGGTGATAAGAAACCTAATTTGCCAGTCTTTGAGGCTAGCTTGAACATAGCATCATTCAAAAGTTCAAATGTCGATGACATTTCTGGACTGGGTCGGAAACTCAGGGACAATGTCCCTAATCCGGCCGGAAAAAAAAGTCTGTGTCCAGTGACGCTTACAGTTTCTATCAGGTAACGCAGCATTTTTATCCAGAGAAACAGCTTCTAAAAGGTGATGGCAGATGAAATCTACACCCACCTTAAGTTGATCAGAAAGGGAAAATTTCAGCTGTGCTGATTCCCTTTTACTATCCAACTGGACCACATAATAATTTCGGTCGTCCCTTACTGACTCTGCAGGGAAACGAGCTGACACAGCTTGCTCAGATAGTTCTTCACTGAAAAAGTTTCTAATAACTGCTGGGATGCTGCGATGAATTGAGGTATATGCGATAGCAAGTCCGTCACAGAGGCCTGTGAAGCCACGGTCTTACATAATTAGCCGCTGGAAGCTCCAGGGATGTTAATTCCTGCATTTATATAATATGCGAACGTCCCAACTGGAAAGGCCTCGTGTCTTGGCTAGCGGATAGCGTGACCTGCTCGACGTGAAACCATCACCTCCTGGTCCTGCGAGGATTGCGGAAGGAGAAAACACATCCTCCACGACCTGCACCTCGCCCAGTCGACCTAGGGGCACCTGACCCGATATCTCAGGCCAGCATTACGACCCCTATGTGAGTCACTACTCTGACGGTCTCTGGAGTAAGACGTAGAGGCTTTGATCCTCTATAGGAACTTCCTTTGGACATATTCGACCCCGAAGAACCTGCCTTACTCCTCCCTGCTGAGTCCGACTTTTTCAAAGCGGAATAATGCAGAGAATTCGGAGCTTTCTTAGTAATCTAATAAATTGTAGAAAGCTTAACGACGAAGAGAAGCTCTCCTGAGACCGGAGTGACTGGAAGAGTTTTTTTTCACCTTACTATCCACACTTGTGGATGCAGCCAGGGCAGCATCATGTCTGACTAACTCCATATTGCCACTGAAGGGCGGAGTTATACGTAGAATATGCTCTAGCCCTCGAAAGAACTCTTAAGGAAGATTGAAGATCCTGGAATTCTTCGCTTCGAGACGTAGTGATAACGCTCTGGTACGGTGATCTGCGTGAGAAAATGCGTCTAAATAGTGTTCTCCAGTATACTGGAGTAAAGAGACATGGATGCAGGCAATGACTGTTCCAGGTCTTCAGCCTAGTCGTCCAAACGCAGAGGAACTCTCGGAGCGCCTTGTCCTGCCGTTTCAAATTATGTCTAGCATTGATGAAAGGCAGCTGTATAGCGCATTGGCGATAAGAAACCGGATTTGCCATTCTTAGAGGCTAGCTTGAATACAGCGTCATTCAAAAGTTCAAATGTCCATGACAATTCGGGACTGGGTCGGAAACTCAGGGACGGTGTCCCTAATCCGACCGAAAAAGTCTGTGTCCAGTTACGCTTACAGTTTCTTATCAGGCTTTTTGTCCAGAGAAACAACTTCTAAAGGTGATACCGGATGAAATCTACGGCACCTTAAGTTGTTCGGAAAGGGAAAATTTCAGCCGTGCTGATTCCCTTTTACCATCCGCCTGGACCACATAATAATCTTGGTCGTCCCTACTGACTCTGCTGGGGAGCGAACCGACCCAGCTTGCTCAGATAGTTCTTTATTGAAAAAGTTTCCGATAGCTGCTGGGATGCTGCGATGAATTGAGCTATCTGCAATAGCTAGTCTGTCACGGAGGCCTCTGGAGCCGCGGTCTTACGTAATTAGCCGCTGGAAGCTCCAGGGACGTTCATTTCTACATTTATATAATATGTGAACGTCCCAACTAGAAAGGCCTCGTGTCCTTGGCTAGCGGATGGCGTGACCTGGTCGACATGGATTCCCTGGTCGGAGAAGCAGGAGCTCCAGGGACGTTCATTCCTGCATTTATATAATATGCGAACATCCCCTGAATATCTGTGGTCACACAGCCAAGGTGCGGTCGTGTGTGCTGACGTGAGGATGAGGAAGCCAATAGACCAGCCGCGCCAGACTGTCTATGTGACGGAGCGTCCCGAGCAGGAGGAGTGGACATATGCTCTGACTAACGAACGAACATACAACATCGCGGCCCAGATGTTGCTGTAAGAGAGAGGGGGCCTCTCTTGCACGCGGTCTGGATAGACCTGGACGAGCTAGCTACCGGACTGACAGGCTTCCTCCCTACTATCCTCGGATCCGTCGTTGCTGGGTGTGCACGTTCGATGTTTATAGTGCTCGCATCACCCAAGCTGCTTCCCTGGACCGCAATGGACGAACCCAGCTGCCGAGCCATTCGATGAATGGTCGCTACACCGGGCGAGCTAGCGGACAACAATGCCGTCGATCCTACTTGGGACCTCTTAGGTAATATGTTGTATCTCCATGAGCACTTTTGCCGCTAGCTCTTCGTTAGACTGCAACGACGGAGACACACTTGTTAGTAGGTGTAAAAGGAGAGTTCAGAATCACTTGTACATGTACGTGTACAAAATACGCACACGATGCGTTCACCAACGTGGAATTCAGTGTTAAATCACACGCTTGTTCACAAAAACTGTACAGTGATCTTGAATCCCTCATGTACAGTCAGTGACTCCTAGATCGCGCTTTTAGCGTTCAAATACTCGTGGTGAACGCATCGTGTGCGTGTGTTGTACATCTTCAGTTGTATCGTGTACGTGATTTTTGGTCTACGTTCGCATCGCAGATCAGACCCACCGATCCATCGTCGGCGAACGCGAGCGAAAGCATAAGATTCTGGCTCATCATCAAAAAACAGTTTTTGCAATTCTAAATCAGTGATTCTGAACTCTCAATTGCTGTGGTACAGATGATTTAGAACTCTCCCTCGTTTTTGAGGCGGTGGTGGGGGTTTTTTGTTCAAACAGAGTCGATTGTGAATATAGCCTGTATTATAGACATTGATGTTTTCTGGTGATGGGATGGATAAAAATTGAGTTTTGGGTTTTTTTTTGAGAATTCCTCCACTATGAGAAAATTCTCCAAAAAAAACCACTCAGCTGATCGAGCGATCAAATCGCTCTATTCTCGTAATAAAAACTCGATCTGAATGAAGAGTGTCTGTGTGTTTGGAAATTTGAAAACCCAGTCACGTCTTTCCTGAAGTAAGCAACTAACACACGTTATCGTAATTGAGGTGTTTTGTTCAAACAGAGTTGATTGTGAATATATAGCCTGTATTATAGACATTGATGTTTTCTGGTGATGGGATGGATAAAAATTGAGTTTTGGGTTTTTTTTTGAGAATTCCTCCACTATGAGAAAATTCTCAAAAAAAAACACTCAGCTGATTGAGCGATCGAATCGCTCGATTCTCGTAATAAAAACTCGATCTGAACGAAGAGTGTCTGTGTGTTTGGAAATTTGCAAACACAGTCACGTCTTTCCTGAAGTAAGCAACTAACACACATTATCGTAATTGAGGTGTTTTGTTCAAACAGAGTCGATTGTGAATATATAGTCTGTATTATAGACATTGATGTTTTCTGGTGATGGGATGGATAAAAATTGAGTTTTGGTTTTTTTTTGGAGAATTCCTCCACTATGAGAAAATTCTCAAAAAAAAACACTCAGCTGATCGAGCGATCGAATCGCTCGATTCTCGTAATAAAAACTCGATCTGAATGAAGAGTGTCTGTGTGTTTGGAAATTTGCAAACCCAGTCACGTCTTTCCTGAAGTAAGCAACTAACACACGTTATCGTAATTGAGGTGTTTTGTTCAAACAGAGTCGATTGTGAATATATAGCCTGTATTATAGACATTGATGATTTCTGGTGATGGGATGGATAAAAATTGAGTTTTGGGGTTTTTTTTGAGAATTCCTCCACTATGAGAAATGAGGTTGACTGTTAAGCGTTCCTTGAATAAAGTCAAGAAACACTTATCGGAATGTTTAAAACGCATTTTTCGCTCAGTTAGGTTTCGAGTGGTAAAATTTTTAATATATTCACGATAGCAATCGGAGAGAGATTTGTTAAAATCAGTTTTCCATTGTGTGTTGAAACTGTCTAACAGTCATCAAAAAAAGGATTTTCTCTTAATTCGACACTCGATGAATTGATGTGTGAATGAATGATGATCTTTTGACAAAAATTTAAATACTACTGTCAAAATGCGTTACATCAGAAACCGGTTTGTCATGTACTGTTTAAAACGTTTTGTTTTTTTTAACTTCAATTAACACAGCGAGTTTGAGATGTGAATATTTTTTCAGATATTATATTAAGACGGAAAGAGATTTTAATACTTAAAACATAAAATATAAAAAAAAAATATAATTAAACATTTAATTTTGAAAAATAAATAAAAACAATTAAAACAAAAGATGTTTTTCCAGATGGATCCTAGACGCCGAGATCGAATTTAGACAGGTATTTTAGTGCTAAGAAGGCGATTCAGGCAGCTGATAGGAGCAGACGTCTCGGTGAGATGGAACTCACACGCGAAGCCACAAAAATATTTAAACCCGTGACGGAGGGTCAAGAGCGAAGCAGGAAGGAGATAGTCGAAGAATTGAGACCCATAAAGGAGAGTTCTTTGAGAATGGGTCGTTGCCTCCTAGTTTTGGAAATCGGTATTCCGTTCAATCTACACCGGATTACGTTCCCACGGGAATTCAAACAGATATGAGTGAGTCTGATGATACGGCTTCGACTATCACCACTGATAGCATCGCATCGTCCGATGATGATGGTGGCGGTAAGAGAGATCTGTTGTATGGAATTCGCGAGGATTCGAGCGGTAGGAAATTCGTGGGTGACACTGAAGTGGAAATGGACGATGATGAATTGATCGTGGGTTCGAATAAGTATAAAGTAACCGATGGTCTGCAGAGATTGCTCCTTTTCGACAAGCCTGGCGATTACACGGATCAGGATTTCGACAATTACGGAGACATTCTAGTCCAAACTCACGCCATGAATAGAAATAACGATGCCAGAGAGACGAGACCCAAAGTCAACAGAGGTTACAAGTGGACGAAAATAGTGAAGCCCATATGGAATGCGAACAAGAAGTTCGTCGAATCGATGACCGGCAAAGGGGTGAAAACCACTACTTTTCTTCCGAGCGATCCCGACGCTCTGTCTCAGAGATTGAGTTTGTTGATGGGGAGCAGACGGGCTGGTAACACAGGATTAGATAATCAGATAGTTGCCATATCTGACGAATTGTTGAGACAGAAGGTTTTGAATAAAAACCAGTATAAAAGGCTGATGAACGAATTGAAGGATTGATGTGAATATAATAATAAGTAGAGAGAGAGAGAAACAAACAAACAAACAAACAAAAAAAATAAAACAGTAAATTCTTACACTAGAATAATAAAAGTATTTAAAAACGACAAAACGATTTACCAGTGAAAAAAAAAACCACAAAATATATCATAAAAATAAAATATGTTGGTGATAAAGAACAGGGGATACGTCAGGACTTACGTTCAAGGCGGTTCTGGCATCGTCGATTCTATAATGCGAGCGTTCACGAGCAATGCGGGTAGAAAACTCGCATCGACCGCGTTTGAGGTCGGTAAGAAGACGGCTTTGGATGCTGGTAAGAAAGCCGCTTCTGAAGCCAGTGGTAGGATAGCTTCTGTGGCTGGCAAGAGGGCAGCCGACGCGTTGATCGACAAGTTGATCAGTCCACCGGCGAAGCGAGCTGCGTTAGAGCGAACGTCGAAAAGTTGGAAAGATTTTAGGGATGCCGTGGTGCCCATACAAGATTTAGCCAAAATGACGAGTGGATCTGGATTGAAGAGAACTCGCGACGGTGCGATATAAACAAATAATAATAATAACAACATTAAAAACAGAGTTTGAAAAACATAAAAAAATTTTGTGTTTGAAAAGAATCTAAAATAACAGACAAAAAAAAAAAATAAAACAAAAAGATGAACATTAAAGATATGTCTTGGAACGACGCGCGACCAAGAGGTCGAATAACGAGTACTTTCCCAAGAGCATAAGAGGTTTGATAGTGGGAAAATCGAATTGTGGAAAGACCAATCTGTTGATGAATCTGTTGTCCCGACCCGATGGTTGGATTACGACAGATTGTTCGTGTTTGGCAAGAGCTTGTTTCAACCCGAATACAGATTGCTTCGAGAGGGCATGGATCGCAGATTGCCCAAGGACGTCATAGCCAGAATCTTTGACAGCAGGGAGGAATTCGACAAGTGCGGAGCTCTGCTCTCGACCATTTTGGACGGCGCGGCGACGGAGCTGACGAAGAGAAATGCATCTTCGAACGTCGAGTGTCGATTTTACGAGAACGCTAGCGACGTTCCGGATCCTAGGGAACTGAAATCGGAAGATAAGAATCTCATGATTT
This sequence comes from Pictodentalium vernedei, assembly GCA_031216915.1. NCBI lineage: Eukaryota > Metazoa > Mollusca > Scaphopoda > Dentaliida > Dentaliidae > Pictodentalium > Pictodentalium vernedei. The sequence continues at coordinate 230,767,043 of CM062293.1, forward strand.
TTGACGATCTGCTTTTGGAGAGACAGAACTGATGCGAATCGTATTATGTTAGGGGTCGACACAGCAACGTGGACTGTTTCTACCTGTCGCAGAATTATTTTCGATTGCCCAGACAGACGATAAGGGAGAACGCTAATTTTCTGTGTCTCTTTCGCCAAGATCTCAAGAATCTCAATCACATCTACGGCGATCACGTCGCAAACGACATGAGCGCTGTCGAATTCAGGAGATTCTGCAAGAGGGTTTGGGATGGTGGACTTTACAATTTCGTCGTGATCGATTTGACGAGCGAATTTAATCGCGGAAAATATCGGTGCGGATTCGACAAGTTTTATGTTCCTGATGGTGATGATAATAATAAGATAGAGCGTGAAAAAATAAAAAAAATTAGAAAAATAAATAAATCTTCAAATAATTAGTTTTGAATAAAAAAAAAAAATAAAATTAAGATATAATGTTCGAACATGAAAAATTGTTAAAACGGATAGCCGAGAATACGGCTGCGAAACAATCCATTCAAATCGTGGTGAGTGGCGATTTGACTCGATTCGCTACGAAATTCGAACCTTCCATCGAATTGAACAGAGAGAAAAGTTACGAGATGGCGTTGGTGAATCTGGAGACTTATTATTCCTTTCCCAACGTCACCGAAAAGAATAACTCGTTCAAGTATTCCGACGGAGTGGATTGGTTGGAGATTCGAATTCCCAAAGGGAGTTACGATATAGACGATTTGAACCATTACATTCAGACGCGAATGAAGACGGATGGAAAGGGAAGCAACAAGATCAGACTCGCTCCCAATCCTAATACCTTACAGACGATGTTGGATTTGGAAGATAATTTTCGTGTGGAGTTCAACACGGATGATTCTATAGGCAAGATGTTGGGATTCGATCGAAAGATGTATCGAGGCCACGCGGCATCTGAAAATACGGTCGACATTCTCGCTGTCAATAGCATTCTGGTGAACGTGGACGTGATTGCTGGAAGCTACATGAATGGTAGCGCTCAGCCGATGATCTATTCCTTCTTTCCAAACATGTTGCCGGTTTATAAGATCGTGGAGCGACCTCGAAATTTAGTTTATCTACCAGTGATTTTAGACACGTTGTATAGTCTCAAAACCACGTTGACGGATCAAAATGGTGAACTGTTAGATCTTCGCGGAGAGAGAGTGACGATACGATTTCACAAAAGAAAAATATAAAAGCAAAAAAAAAAAATATTATATATATATAGATAACAAAAATAAAATAACCGGTAATATTAATTTTTTATAAAATTATTTTAATATAATTATTAAACAAGAAACAATTGAAGTAAATATATTTTAAAAAAAACAAACAGAATTATGACACAATATGTGGTTAAAAACGTGAACATATCCGCAGGACAGAGGAAGAAACTTAAGAGAGCGTTAACAACTCGAGGCGAGGCGGTGAGATTCAAATTCACTCACGAAGATCTGACAAGAGGCGGACAGGATTCGATCGCCTGGACCAGAAGTCAAATCAAAAGGATGGAGAAAGCGATTCGCGATGGAAGAGGGTTGGCGGTGAGATTGAGTCCCGCTCAATTGAGATACAATTTGAGAATGAAAGGCGGTTTCCTACCGCTATTGGCAGGAATCGCCGCAAAAGCATTACCCTTCGCCGCAAAGGTGCTACCCTTTCTCGGAAAGACTCTCGGCGTGGGAGCTCTCACAGGACTCGCTAGTTCGGGAGTTGAGAAATTAATGGGTGGCAACGGACTGTTTTTGAAGAAGGGAGGAGCCGTGTGTCGCGTTCACATAGACAACAGCGGTAAAGGATTGTATCTAGAACCTGTTAGAGGTGGCAACTCTCTGAGAGGAAACAGTCTCTTTCTGAAGAGTGGACGGAACGTCAAGCGATACGGCAAGGGTTTGTTGCTCGGTGACAATTCGCCATTTAAGAACATACCGATTTTGAATATGTTATTATAAATATAAAATTATATAAAATATATAAAATCATAGAAAGTATAAAATAATATATATTTAAAATGGGTGAAGAGGTGGAGAAACAAATTTATCACTTGAATGAATTTGACGATAATGACGAACATTGCGAGCCAGAGAGCGAAGAAATAAAAAAATGGTTAGACGCTAATGATGGATATCTAAGGAAAGAGATAGATAAAGTGTGGGATATATGGTTGGGAATGAGACGATGCTTTCCACGGTCATCACTACCTTCTGAAGCGAGTGTTACCAAGAGATGCACAACATTCGTTCATAATTATGATTCGGATAAACAAAAATGTTATCATGAACGTATCACATCACAGAGAAAAAGAAAAAAAGAAAAAGAAGAAGAATCGACGCAGAAATTTGAGAGAAAAGGAAACGTTATTATAATATATCATGATGATAGTGAAGAAGAAGGAAAACAAAAACAAAAAAAAAGTAAATGAGATCTCATTTACTTTTTTCTTTTTTTTTTTCATTTTTTCTTCGCTAAAAATCAATCGCTCTATTGTTTATATTTCCAAGTCCAGTAATTAGCATGTTGACGCTCGTGTCTACTCCTTTTTCGAAAACGTGTTGAATGTTTATCTTTACTCTTTTGAGTTTTTTTTACATTGGTCAACTCGCTCTCACCACCTAATTTCTTCACGAGTTCGAATGAGATGTTTGGAAATATGTAATTTCCATAGGGCAACGACAAATCGTCCTTGTCGAATTCTCTATCTTCAGCGATGACGATGTTCTGCAGATCGCTTTGGTACTCGTAAATCAAATTGAGCGCAGCTTCGTTCAATTTCAGAGGCATCTTATATTTCTCGTATTTGTGCTCTAAGCCCTTCGTCTCGACATCGTTCAATTCGATGGGATCGTGTCGTTGTATTCTATAGATTTTATGACCGAATTTCTTATACGTTTCGACTCGTTTCAATTTCAATTCGCATCTTTTAGGTGTTGTTGTCTTCATGATCGATTATTTGTTTTTTTTTGTTTTTACGAATTCTTGCAATAATGTATATTTTAAATTTTGTATTTAAATAATAATTTGTTAAAAAAAAAGTTTGTTATTTTTTTTGCCCTTTATATATATAAAAAAGTTGTTTTTTTTAATTTTTAATTTTCTTTAATGTAAAAATTTTTTTAGTAAAAGTTTTTTTTCTCTTTATATATATATAAAAAGTTTAAATTTTTTTAATTTCAATCTCTCTATTGTTTATATTTCCAAGTCCGTTATTAGCAAGTTGACATTCGTCATTTTTCCACATACGTAAATGGTGTGAATGTTCATCTTTACTCTTTTGAGTTTTTTTTCATAGGCGTATGCGCTCTCACCACCCGATTTCTTCACGAGTTCAGGTGAGATTATTGGATACATGTAACTTCCATAGGACAACAATAAATCACCCCTGTCGAATTCTCTGTCTTCAGCGACGATGATATTAATCAACAGTTCGCTTTGGTACTCGTAAAACAAATCGAGCGCGGCTTCATCCACTTTCAAACACATTCGATATTTGTGGTAGTAGCGCTCTAAGTCCACCATCTCGACCTCATTCAATTCGATGGGATCCTGTGGTTGTAATGTATAGATATTAAAACTGGATTTCTCATACCCTTCGTCTCGTTTCAATTTCAATCCGCATCTTTTAGGTGTTGTTGTCATGATCGATTATTTGGTTTTTTATGAATTCTTACAAATAATGTTTATTTTAAATTTTGTATTAAAAAAAAATGAATTTTAAAATTTAACTTTTTTTTTTTTTCTATTATATATATAGAGTAAAAAAGCAAAACTTTTTTAACAAATTATTTAATACAAAATTCAAAAAAAAAATAAAAATATTCTTACAAATGAAGCAAACAGATAAAACAATGGTAAATTTAAATGAGAAAACCGTACCACAGTTAAACGAGATTTGTAATCTGTTACAAATTTCAGATTTCAGAAAGCATAGAACTAAATCAAAAAAAATTGAAGTCATACAAGAATATTTGCGAAACGCTAGAAAGGCAAACGAAATGTCGATAGCAACGACGTCAAAAGATGCGCCGGTTGTGAAAAATAAGAAGACGACTAAATGAAAAGCCGTTGAAAAACATCAAGTTTCCAAAGAAAAGAAAAGAAAAACTAAAACGAAAACGAGTGATGCACTTCAGATTCAAGACAAACGAGATATATCGAGCGAAATTCAACAAGCAATCGACGAAGAGAAAGGAGAAGAATATGTAAGACGACTCGTTGCAGAACTATTCCAATCGAAATCCGTAGAACGGGAGAGGGCAATCGAAGACATTTTTAAAACTTTCGACGTGTTTCCCTCGTCGAAGAAAGTCGATCCGAAATTGTTCATGGAACGGGTGAAGAAAAAAGTATTGGATTTGTTTCGCGAATACACGAACTTGGGATTAAAAATTAAGATGATACTCCATTGCATAATGAATAAAATCGACGTGAAGTCCGGTGAGTTCATCGTGAAAAATGCATATTTCAGATCTAACGTCGAACCTGTATTTCAAGGTTCAGATCTATCAGACGTTTTCGAAAAGATGAAAGACAAGATGTTGACGTCTCTCGCGAATTATCAAAATGAAGGTAGTAATTGGACGTTCGGTGAGGTGTTGAAACTCGAAATTCACATGACTAAAAACGAACCGTTGAAAGGATCTTCCTACTTGGAATTACCGTATTTCTTGAATAAGAAACACGCCGTGGTCAACGTGAGAAATAAAGATGATCAGTGTTTTAAATGGGCAGTCACCTCCGCTTTATACCCTGTCGAAATAAACGCCGATAGAGTTTCTCGTTACGAGGAAACTTCTAAAAATCTCGATTGGACCGGAGTGACTTTTCCAACAAAGTTAAAACACATCGAACGTTTCGAGGTTCAAAATCCCACCGTAGCGGTGAACGTCCTAGGATACGACGACGAAAATCAAAAGATCTATCCTCTCAGACAGACTTCGTATTGCGGAAGAGAAAAGACGATTATTTTATTATCGATTTCGAATGGTGACAATCGTCATTATTGTTGGGTTAAACATCCGAGCCGATTACTGTCGAGACAAAATAATAATCATAACGGAAAGATATCTTTATGTTGCAACTGCATGAACATGTTTAAGAGCGAAAAATCATTAGCGAAACATCAGGATTATTGCAACAAAAATCAAGGTGTCGCCGTCGAAATGTCCAAACCCAACACCATCGTGAAGTTTGAAAATCACAACAGAAGGTTAAAAGTACCATTTGTCGTGTACGCCGATTTCGAATGTTTCACCGCAAAAATGAGTTCCTGTCAACCCAACGCTCTTCAAAGTTACGTTGAAAGATATCAAAAACACATACCTTCGGGATATTGCATTTACGTGAAATGCGCTTTCGACTCGCAACACGACATGGGTCCCTTCACCTACACGAAACAGCGCGAAGACGACGACGTGGCTCAAAGGTTCGTGGAAGAGTTAGAATCGAAAATTCAAATGTTATACGACAAATTCAAAACTCCAGCGAAAATGATCATCACGCGAGAGCAGCAGGACGAAAATAACAGAGCCACCGAATGTCACATATGCAGACAATCGTTCGACGAGAATTCGGAGGAAAATAAGAAGGTCAGAGACCACGATCATTACACAGGTCTGTATCGTGGTCCGGCTCACAGCAAGTGTAATTTAAAATATCGAGACGCCGCTTTCTATCCGGTGATGTTTCACAATCTCTCGGGTTACGACAGTCATCTGTTCGTGAAAAATCTCGGCACCTCGCACGAAGAATTAAATTGCATCGCGAACAGCGAAGAAAGATACATTTCCTTCACGAAATGGAAGCTCATGGAGAGGAAAAGAGTAATCGACGGAAATACGTTGAAAGAAAAAACGAAATCCATTCGTAGAGGCATACGTTTCATCGACACTTTTAAATTCATGTCGACCGTTCTGGAAAAATTAGTCAATGACAAGAGCAAGGATAAATTTAAAATCACGAGCGAATATTTCGGAGAACGAGTAGACGTCATGTTGAGGAAAGGAGTCTATCCTTACGATTACATGAACGATCTAAAGAGATTCGAAGACACCGCACTACCTTCGAAAGAAGATTTTTATTCGAAATTATACGAATCCGACATTTCCGACGAGAATTACGAACATGCTAAAAACGTATGGAAATCATTCGATATGAAAACCATGAGAGATTATCACAATCTCTATCTGAAGACCGACGTTCTGCTCTTGGCAGACATGTTCGAAAATTTTCGAGACGTCTGTCATCGAAATTACGATCTGGATCCCGCTTGGTATTTCACCGCACCCGGTCTAGCGTGGGACCCTCTGTTGAAGACCACCGAAGTCCAATTGGAATTATTATCCGACGTGGACATGTTGCTCATGTTCGAAAGGGCTGCGAGAGGTGGCGTCTCGATGATCTCTCACAGACATTCTGAGGCTAACAATCCCTACATGAAAGAAGGTTTCGATTCGAAACGGTCGACTAAATACATACAGTATTGGGACGCCAATAATCTGTGCGGTTGGGCTATGAGTCATCCTTTACCGATTGGAAATTTCGAATGGGTGAAGGAACCGGAAGAGATGCAAAAATGGAGAGACTATCCTTGCATTTTAGAAGTCGATTTGAACTATCCGGAAGAATTACACGATCCACACAACGATTATCCGCTGGCTCACGGATGAATGGAACCGAACGAAGGAGACAAGGAAAAACTCATTCCCAGTTTATTTAACAAACGTAACTACGTCGTCTACAGGGAGAATTTGAAACAGTACGTCGATTACGGGATGAAATTAGTCGACATACATCGCATCATTCGATTCGACGAAGAGCCTTGGATGAAAAAATACATCGATCTCAACATGAATCTCAGAACTCGAACCGAGAACGATTTCGAAAAAGATTTCTTCAAACTCATGAACAACTGCGTGTATGGTAAATCGATGGAAAACATCAGGAAGAGAACCGACGTTCGACTCGTCACGTCTGAGAAAAGAGCTAAAAAATTAGTGGCGAAACCCAATTACAAACACCGAACCATATTCGGCGAAAATCTAGTGGCCGTTCACATGCAAAAGACGCACCTGAAGTTTGACAAACCGTATTATCTCGGACCGATCATCTTAGATGTCAGCAAGCGATTGATGTACGAGTTTCACTACGATTACGTCAAATGAAAATTTGGCAACAAAGCCAAACTACTGTTCACCGACACGGACAGTTTAGTTTACGAGATAGAGACGAAAGACATCTACCAAGACATATCTCCGGACGTGGCCGAGTGGTTCGACACGAGCAATTATCCCGTCGATCACCCGTCCAACATTCAATCGAATGACAACAAGAAGGTGTTGGGTAAATTTAAGGACGAGAGCGGCGGTAAACAGATCGTCGAATTCGTGGGCTTGAGACCCAAACTGTATGCTTATCGTCTAGAAGATGATGAAGAGATTAAGAAGTGTAAAGGAGTTAAAGCGTGCGTGGTGAAGAAAAACATCTCTTTCCAAGAGTGTAAAGATTGTCTGTTAGGAAGTGGTCCGGTGTATAAGACTATGAAATCGATTCGAAGCAAAAATCACGACCTGTATACCGAAATTGTCAACAAGATTTCGCTGACGGCCGACGACGACAAGAGATTCGTGTTAGACGATAAAATAAGCACTTTGGCACTCGGACATTGGAGTTTGCATCTAATTTTAGACGATATGAATGGGGATGATTGGATTCCAGATATGATTGTAGATGATAAGATTCCAGATACAATTGTGGATGATAGGATTCCAGAAAATCAAGAGGAATTAGATGAACATAAAATTATGGAAATCGATAGTGACATCGAGAAAGTTAGTTTAAAAGAAGAATTAGATGAATCCAAGATTATAGAAGTCAAGGAATTCGACGGATTCAAGATTGTGGAAGTCGATAGAGTTAGTTTAAAAAGAAAAAGAAAAAAAATAGAAAAAAAATAACGTCATTTTTAGTGAATTATAATAAAATAAATAAAAAAAAAAAATATATACTTATTTATGAATAAGAAAATAAAGATATCCGTAGAAGGTGTCGTCTTACCCAACGAACCCCTATCTAACATCGATTTGTTGAATGCGGCCAAAGATTTGAAAATCGAAGATTTTCTAGGAGTGTTTTCCAGAGATGCCTTGCCGAAGAGAAGACCTCGACAATTGGAATGCGGAATTTTAAATCTAGACGATTCATCGGGTGAAGGCACTCACTGGGTGGCGTGGTTCAAGAACGGGAAGAAGAAGAAGAATTATTATTTCGACAGCTACGGAATCTCGCAGCCGAAAGAAATAAAGAACTATTTCAACAAATCGATGGTTCTTTACAACACGGATCAAGTGCAATCACCAGATCAAGTGTTTTGCAGTCACCTGTGTCTCTACGTTCTCAAGAGATGGTCTGAAGTAGATGAATTTCAAGACATTCTTCTCTTACATTAGAGAGAGATTTTTTTTTTTTATAGTATATATATAAAGATAAAAAATTATTTTAAAAAAATTTTAATCGAATTAAAAAAAAAATAAAAGAACATAGTTCATTTTTTAATAAACTGCGTTTGAAGATATTTTTTCTAAAAAACAAAAAAAAAATCCCACAACAACATGACAGTCGATAAATTTGGTAGAAGTGATGATGAAAAAGTCAACCCGAGAAAGAAGAGGAAGACATTCGAAGTCGACAATGGTTACGACGTTGCCAACTTGGATGAGCGTTACGTTCGGAGATACGAACCTCGAGAGGAACCTCTGAACATGAACGATAAGAAGCTCTACAATCTTCCCGAGCCAAAAGATCTCGCAGATGCCGCGACTAAAAAATACGTTGACAGGGGGAACTCCGATTTCGAACGAATCCTGCTGGATAATTACGTGGATAAAACCATGACCGACGATCTCGATCTGAAATCCAAACGTTTGGTGAACGTCGCGAATCCCGTAGATCCCACCGATGCCGCCACCAAGAAATACGCGGACGACTCTCACGCAAGATTCAGCGAACACCTGAGAAATAGATATGTTCAGAAAACGATGCACTCGGAACTGTACACCAATTCTTACAAGATAACGAACGTGGCCGCTCCCACGAATCCCAAGGACGTGGCGACCAAACACTACGTAGATCTGGAACAGAGAAAGTCTGACGGACGTGAAATGAAATCGGATCTGAATGCGGGATTCCACAAGATATTGAATCTGTCGAAGATCGACGACATGGATGCGGACTCAACCACAGTCAACAAGGGCTATGTAGATTCTGCCGTGATACGATCGCAAGAATACATAGAATCACAAGTGGACGATCTCTACCTGAACAAACAATCTGGCGGAACCATGGAGGGTGGCATCAACATGAACGGTGAGAATTTATTCGGTCTCGGTCATGATCCCGAATTCGATTCCAGCGCGGTAAGCAGGAAGTACGTGGACGACAACTCGGTCTGGAGAAAGGGCGACATCATGGAAGGTAAACTAGACATGGGCGGACACGCGCTCACGAATCTACCGGAACCCGTGCACATGACGGACGCCTGCACCCTGATTTCGGTGGTGGAGAAAGTCAAATATGCCAGACAATTGATCACCGTGTGGGCCGAAGAGTCCGACGCCTTAGAGGAGGGAAAAGCCGAGTGGTCTTTCGGAAATGGAGGTAGCGGATCGAAACACGGTCAGGTGGGATATCCCATGCCGCTGGGAGGTGAAATCCTTCGAATGAGTCTGGCTTCCTCGGATTTGAATAACAGAGCGGTCGTCAATCTCATGGTGAATGATGTGGAGAGCGATAAGAGATACAGCGTCGAAAAGACTGAGAAACAACACGCGAATGTCAGCACGTTCGGCACGCCTCTCAAAGTGAACGCCGGAGACAGGATTAATTTCGTCACGAAAACCAATAATCCCGAAGCCGCCACTTCCGTGGTGAGTCTACTGATCGAACTGGATCCTTTGAACAAACAGTGAACGCGCGGAAAAATAATGAATTGAAAAAAAAAAAAAAATAATGTGTGATTATTAAAAACAACAAAAAAAAGTAATGAGATATAGAGATGTTCAATCTCTCTATATCACATTGCTTTATTTATTTTTTGTTGTTTTTTTTTTAATAATCACACATTACTTTTCATTTTTTTTTTATTTATTTTTTTTTTCACACACTTGTCTTTCATCGAATGATCGACATCTTATTTCCGTCCGATTCGAATTGTAATTCTCTGTCCGACGGGACCAGGGCGAAGGCTTCGGTTTTTCTCGGCACGTTCCTATCGAATTGCATCTTGATCTGAATGTCTAACACGCTACTCTTGAGTCGTTCGCTCTGTTTACTGACGTCGAACACGAACATGGGATACATCGACTTGTATTCGCCAGGAGATATGTTGGGATTGCTCATCAATTAGTCTAGACCGTGATACTTCTTTCTAAAATCAGCGGCGTTGCCGTACAGTCTTCAGAAATCGTTCTTGTCGAACGACGCATTGTAATCGATTGCTGGATATCTCGTGGCATTCAGAAACACTTGCATGTTTCTCAAATGGCAGTGATCGAACAGCGACGCATTCTTTTCCTGAGACTCGTCCCTATCGGTCTGAAACGCGACCACGATGAAACGCGGTCTCTCGGAAGCGGATTTCACAGTCAATCTCCAATCGAAGTGATTCGTGGAGGGAGGAATGCTAGCCGTGTCGCACTGTCTCATTCTAAATCCCACGGGTAATTTACTCTTGGATTGTATGATCTCGTAGAGATGCGTTTTCTCATCCATCGAAGGCTCCACGTGCAGAACGAACCACGATATCTTATGTAGAGTTATCTTACCCGCATCGGTCGCGGCGAGTTTCACTATTGCGTCGTCGTTTCCTTTTCGAATCAACGTCAGATTGTGTTTGAATCCATACATGATCTTGTTGTAATCGTCCGCGAATCCAAAGATGTGTTTCAAAGGTATCCTGAACGAAAACGTTCCTTTAGGTCTGGACGTCTTGACGACGTAGTCGAATATCGTGGCGGCGCCGGCGCTAGCAGGGCCGACGGTGTCTTTCACCCACAACTGATTAAGTCCTCTGGATTTCAAAAAATCATCAGGATACGTCAAGAGTCCGAACATCGTGGTGGCCTGACTGGGATGAAAAACAGATTCTATCTCTTGTCCGGATAGCATGTATTTTATGTTACTGAATAGATGCATGATGCCATTATTGGCTAGAGTGACCGTGTCGTCGTCGGCGTAGTCGCTCCCATCTTCCTTGGTGAGACATCCCTGCACCACTATGTAACTCTCGCTAGGTTGTACGAATAGATCTTGAGTTTCGACGTTGATTCTTATCTCTCCCGCATTGTTCAAACTCGTCCCGGTTATCGGTTCGTATTCGTGAACCTCATATTCTTGAATGCTTACATCTTTCACTATGCTTTGTGCTATATCTAGTATATTTGTCATTTTAAAGGATTTTTAGTTTTTTTTGTTTATCAATTCACTTGCTTTTCTTTATCTAAAAAAATAGTTTTTTAATTATTTTTTATTATTATTTATTTTTTTTCTCTCTTATATATATATGTGTGTGTAAACAAGAAAATGTCAAAGAGAGTAAATAAAAAAAAAATTTTTTGCATTCTTCATCAAAACTTCGTCTTCTGCAATTGTTGTTCATAAAACTTTCCGATGATCTCTTCTCCATCCAAAGCTTCGATTTCAGAAGTCACCGGATCGGTGTGAAATATTTTGATGATCACGAAGATTTCTGAGATCCATCGAGGAGTATAACCCTTTTCAAAGTGCTTCTTATAAGCGTAGATTCTCACTCGATCGCCGACCGCAAATTTCAGCGTTCTAGACTTCTTCTTCCCGATCTTTGATCTCTCGGGATATAGATTCGCGTAGACCCGTTTTTCGTTTCGAGGATCGCTAGCTTCCGCGGGAGTCATCTTGATCGATCTGTGTCGCGTGTTGTTGTAATCTTTCACCAGACCGTTCAGAGCGTATATGTATTTCTTGGTCGAATTCGCCGTGAAGTATCTGTGCATCTTCTCCTTCATTGTTCGATTCCAACGTTCCACCACGCTGGCTTTCTCTTCGTTTTCGATCGAGTAGAGGTCTACCAATCGACGAACGTCCTTGTTGTAGAATTCCTTTCCCATGTCCACCCACAATTTACTTGGTTTTCGAGAAGACGAGTCGAACACGCTCTTCAGAGCCTCGGCGACGCAAGGTCCCGATTTATTCTTCAAAGCTCTGATCCAACCGTATTTGGAAAACACGTCGATGACCGTCAACAGATATTTGACGCCCTCGTTCCACCTCGAAAACGATCTCATGTCGACCAAGTCGGCGGACCAAACGTCGTCCAGACCCTTCACGAACACCCTTCTCTTTCGAAATTTACGCACTATGGGTTTGTGTAACTCCTCGGCCAATTCGCTCGTCAATAATCGTTTCTTCTTCTTCTCTTTTTCAGATGCGCTTTTTTTTTTTGAACGCCCCATCCGAATCGACGTTTCGCACCGATCAGATTGCCGACCAGCGAACGTTCCATCTTCTCTCTCCTGGTCGGATTCGATATGCCTCTCAATCTCGTCAACATGTTTTTGTCGCAGACGTCGTTGCGAGTCTTGGTGTCGGGATGTCAGGCGTAGCACAGATCATGATCGTACGTGGCCGCGTCCACCCTATTCACGGGTTTGCTCCAAGATTTGGGTGTCAGATCGGCGTTGAGTCTCTTGTTAAATTTTGTTCCTGGTCCCGTGAAACTGTGACCGGGCAGATGCATTTCGAAAGGTAGATTGTTGATCATTTTATTCACGATGCCTTTGCCTTTGCTCGCGTTCTTTTGTTTGACGAATCAAGTCTTTATAGAACCACACACGTCGCAAATTCCGCGAAGCATCCGTCTGTCGTTTTTAGTTCGCACTTCTCGAGAATTACTCGTCTCGGTAACTCTCTTACACTTTACGCAATACATTTTTTTTTTGAAGAGTTATTTAAATTAATTTCGTTTTTTTTATTTTATATATAAATTTAATATATTTTTTTTTTTAAATTCTGTTCTTAATATATATATATATTTTTTTTTTTTTCAATCGCTGCCCTTGAGTTCTATCATCTTACTGAATTCCTCCCTGGCCTCTTTCCTACCCTTTTCCACGAGAGAATCCTTCAACTCTTCCTTGATGATCTGACGAGTCTTGATTCTCACGGCTTCTTTCATGGCATCGTATTTCGTTTTCTCGCTCAATATCGCGAAGTATTCTCCGTCCGATATCCTACCGTCTTTCAACGCCATAGAAATCATTTCAGATATCGTGTCGATCTTGGAGTCGGCCAAGACGCGAATCTTGTCGTGTTTCCTAGCCTTCAGATATAATTTCCTACTCAAAAGTTTCCGACCGTGCTGAACAATCCGGTGGCGAGGGCCACTCCTTCCACGGTCAACACGATCGGAATGGCGACCGCGGTCGACAACAATCCGATGCCAGCCGCGTGTAAACCCATGGAAATCGTGATGAGTGTCGTGTCGATCCCGTTGACGAATTTCACGAAACATGAATACTTCTTCTTGAGGGAACGACGAGAATCTCTCTCTCGAGTCAGATACTCTTGGATTCTATTGATTTGATCGATGCGATACCTCTCTCCTCTTTCTCTTTCTTCTAGCGACGGCGCCGTCGGCAAAACGCCGTTCGGCTTCTCGTCCTCGTCGTCCACTATCGTCGGATACAATTTATTTCTGGTTCTCATTTTTTTTTTGTGTTTTTTCTTTCTAATATTAGATAAAATATTTATGTGTGTATTTTTTTTTTTTTTTTATTTTCTACTCTCCCTTATTTTTATATCAACGAAAAACAAAACTTAGATGTATGCTTCGTTCAGCAATAATTTCTTGATGCATCCCTTGTCTTCTAAAGTCAAACTTCTACGCGCCAATTTCAGTTCTTCCGAATCTGTGGGCCTGTCTCGATTCTTACAGAAGACTAATCTCATCCAAAACGTGATCACATCGTCGAATTTAACGCATTCGAACGCCGGTTCGAAATACATGACGACCATATCTTCCCTTTCCATCGTCAGACACGAATGATCCTCGTGATCGAAGTCTAGATGATCCCGACATCCGACGCATCGTTCTAACAAGATGGGACGTAGTTGTTCGTTCACGCAGATTGCGTATGCTCTCATCAGCATGTTTAAAAGAAACCTCGCTCTAATCATCTGAGAATCGCTCATGATTTACGTATTTTTTTTTTTATTATCTATTCGATTTGATATATTTAATTTTCTAAATAACTATTTATATTTTTTTCTCCCCTATATTTATATCAATCAAAAACCCCACCGCCTCAAAAACGAGGGAGAGTTCTAAATCATCTGTACCAAAGCAATTGAGAGTTCAGAATCACTGATTTAGAATTGCAAAAACTGTTTTTTGATGATGAGCCAGAATCTTATACTTTCGAACGCGTTCGCCGACGATGGATCGGTGGGTCTGATCTGTGATGCGAATGTAGACCAAAAATCACTTACACGATACAACTGAAGATGTACAACACACGCACACGATGCGTTCACCACGAGTATTTGAACGCTAAAAGCGCGATCTAGGAGTCACTGACTGTACATGAGGGATTCAAGATCACTGTACAGTTTTTGTGAACAAGCGTGTGATTTAACACTGAATTCCACGTTGGTGAATGCATCGTGTGCGTATTTTGTACACGTACATGTACAAGTGATTCTGAACTCTCCTTTTACACCTACTCTTGTTGAAGACATCACGGAAACATCACCCTGTTCTTGTTCCTCTGAAAAAGAAACTGATAGACTAGAGTGACCTTGTGGAGAGAGGATCGGCATGGACCCCTCACCGCTAACAACATACCGTGACACACATTTCCAATGTTTGTCACTCCAATTAGCACACACTGAGCAAGAATTAGTGCATGTACAAAGACTACAAGAAACAGAATTAACATGATAATCAGAGGAAGATTTCCTCACATTACAATTTGTACAATATTCTTTCATCCTGAAAAAATATTAACAGTCATAGTACTAGCACTAACCCTTGAAAGAAAGATACATAATAATAATATAATCCATTATAACATTTCGGAAAAATAAAAAAAAAAAAATTTTTGAAAAATTTTCTGAAGAGCACAAGTTCCCAATGGGAACAATGAGCCCAAATGGATCCCCAAAAAGCCGAAGTGTGGACAAAATTTTTAAAACATTTTTAAAAATTAATGTAACACTTACGGACAATATTAATGTATCTGGCTATGAGCAGAACTAAACAGAAGACAAGAAATCACTATCAGAAGTAACCGTTGTCAACATAAGCAAAGTGTACAAAAAAACAGAAACATGACTCCAGGCACTGAAAACATGGCCCAAAATCAGTAACCAATTTAGACACTATCCGATGTAAAACAGAGACTTCCAGAGAAGAAACTGCAGTATATCGGATGGTAGATGCAGATCACAACGCCTAAAGACCCAGGGGTGAGGACGTAAACATGTGGAAAAACAGAAAATACATTCTGTTCCCAAACCAAAACTCCCAAGAAATTTAGTAAAAAAATCTACAAAAATTATGTCAAAAGCATTGGAGAATAGTAAGGGGGGGATTACAGGAAAGAGAGAGAGGAAACACTGAACAAACAATGGTAAATTCATAGCAAGAATGACAACATCAGGGCCATGCCTCGAAAATAGGCAACATGAAATAATTTTGTATAAAAATTATAAGTTACAGCCCTGATCATATTCTGCCACTGTTTTATCCTCTCATCCTTCTATTTCCTCCTTAGATCCACCATTTGATCCATAATTATGTGTCTGGCATCATTTAAACTGAGATTTGCAGCACAAAATATCAGGGAGGTGATACTGATTTTAGGGCCAAACAAAGAATGACATTTGCGCCAATTTTGAGAGCTCCTTGACACTGCACATGCGCAGTGGATAGAAAGTATGGAGGACCATATAGGGCATTGAAATTTCGGTTTTTGATGCAAATTTGGGGGATTGGGGGGCAAAATTTGTGTTTGGCCCTATAATTTAAGGAGTTAGCACCAGCTAAGTCTGGGTCATTGGTACAGTATAAAAATATTACATCTGTTCTTCTCAAAAACATCATTCCAGATCCAGTTTCTTGAACTTGATTCATAAGTTCAGACTAGGGACTTTGAGATCCTCTATCGTAAAACAATAAGAAGCTTACCTCATATTCTGTAAGTCCAAAGTATTCATAATCAAACTTATTGAGTGATTTTATATGCCCTGTTCTGGAAGGTAATCCTGAAATTCCGACAGGCCATCTGGTAGGTCCAATCATGTCAACACCATTTATCAAATTTTCCCAAAATTCCTGCAAAAAATAGTTTCCTACATGAAAAAGGAAGACAAATAAATTTTCATTGTGCAGAATCCCCTGTGTTTTTTAATTAAGTAAATGATTTACTCTGTCAGGCCACACAAAATCAGTTTGGGAGGGAGGGTTTTATCTTTCAGTTTACATTCTAAGTGTCTTGCAGTAAATCTAGGCAAGTCTTGGCTGCCTGCATAGGCAATCAAGATTTGCCTAGAAATGACTGCAAAACCACAGGATGTACTATGGAGTGTTATCAGTTGTGCTCTAGATTTCAGTTATAAACATCAACCAAAAAACGTAAAAAGTTTGGAGTCTCTCGATTTTGTAATAATATTGAGAGACACTGCAAGGAATGCATGCAAGCCAGTCAATGGCAATAAACTGCTGTTGAATCTGTGTTTGTTGTTTGCAAACCCCTCTACCACAGAATGGGCAGATTGAGCCTCTATGGAGGTAGAGGTGTTTATAAAAAAAATTCAAGCAATTCTCCTTGGGAGAACAGATACTGCCGTATGCAAAACTGAAATAATATTATACATAACAATTAATATCACAATTTTGGAGTCTCTCGATTTTGTAATAATATTGAGAGACACTGCAAGGAATGCATGCAAGCCAATCAATGGCAATAAACTGCTGTTGAATCTGTGTTTGTTGTTTGCAAACCCCTCTACCACAGAATGGGCAGATTGAGCCTCTATGGAGGTAGAGGTGTTTATAAAAAAAATTCAAGCAATTCTCCTTGGGAGAACAGATACTGCCGTATGCAAAACTGAAATAATATTATACATAACAATTAATATCACAATTTTGGAGGACGTAGCCATTTATTAATAGCCCAACAGGAATGATTAACTGTTGGAGTGCTAAATTATTTTTCTTCATCAAAGTTTGTTCACAAGTCTTTGCCTGGTTAAAATTTATTGGAGGGTGCCCATAGGCACCCACCCATAAATTGTAACAAGGCAAGTCCTCACAGACTACTAGTAAACAATTTCACTTCAAAGATAATATGAAGCACATTCACTGAATATGGAGGCTTCAGTTCTGGTAGCTGCACTTCAGAATAAAGCCCAAACATGGTCTTGACTCACCCGGACAGTTCAGACAAAATAATACTTTTTTTTTTTAGAGTTCTAGATCAAAGGCAGACTTAATGCTACTTCTGTTTTATCCTTCACAAAGGTGCAGAGTGCCAAAACACGAGTGTTGTCAAATATGACAAACTAGGCATGCAAAAAAATGCTTATGTGGGATTTAAATTGTGCGAGCAGTAGTCATGCAAAAAGATTGTCTACGTAAGATTTCCATCACTGAAGTTGTGATCTGGTCAAAATTCTCTATTTGCTTTTGTGATCACAGTACTATGACCAGGCTAAAATCTGGAGTCTAGAAACACTGGGTTAATTCAAATACTTTGTGTCTACAAACACTGGGTGATTCGAATACAGATTTATAAATTAATGAATAGATGGGTTAATGCATTAAGATGTTTTTCACTCATGTGATTCATTACAATGGCCACTTGATTAATACAAGATACTACATGTTATTGCCTGAGCAAGCAATGTTGCTGGTTTTATTTTAATAATGTTACTTGGAAATTGTACATATAAAAGCATATCAACTCTGTAAATTTGGAAATTTGGATATCCGATTGCAAGAACGTTGGACGGAGAGTTTGGTAATCGCTCCAGTCAACACTTTGTATTACATGTACGCTGAAGTCCAGTAAATAAATTTGTTGCATAGTATAAAGACTTTTAGTCTCAGAAGTTTGTGGAGTGAGATCCCCGGTACGAAATATCTTTGCGACCAGTTCCCCTGGTCATAATTTGGTGGAGCAATTCGGGAATAGGGCGACTTTCTAGCTCACCTTGAGATATCGGAAGGACATTTCAGAGTAAAAAATGTGCAGTGTGATTCCCCAAAACATTGTGAACCTTCTGTGGAGCATAAACGTGGAGAGATTAGAACTGTCTTGGGAACTTCAAGCAGAAATGCACGAGACCAGTCTTATGCTTAAGTGGAAGAAACCAGCGTCATGTACCAAGGTCAGCAGCAAAACGGTCCAGAGACCAAAAGCGTCAGGAAGATTTCATTATGAGGAAACAAAGAGATGTTTACATCTGTGAAAGTAGTGGAAATGATCATAAGGATATTCGTGCTTCTGTTCCGAATACTGGGAAGACACCTGATGTATGTAAACAAACGTTTTCTTTATCTGCTGTTAACTTGGATAAAAACTCTCAACCAAATGGCATTAGTAGATCTACCCAAAATGTGTCTGCTACATCAGACACGTAAGCAAAAGCAATTGTCATGTGAAGACACCCCTTGTCGGGTACATCTGAACCTAGCTTGTTCGTCACAGTGGCGTCAAAAAACATGGTGACCAAAAAGGCCGACCAGAGAAGTAGAAACCCTTCAGAAGCTAAGAACAGTTATGCCATAGGTGACAAAACTGTGGGAAAAAGAAATACGCAGAAGAAATTTAGTGTCTCATCCAGGGGCTCTAAAATAAATTCATCAAATAAAGTGGACAGTGATGATGGCAATTTGGTTTCTTTGGATTTACCAAAACGTCAAACTCAATATTTGTCGCGGAAACTTGAACTCGAATAAAAGGTTTTGAAATCCAAATAAAATTGTGGACATTTTATGTGGACATATTTCACCACAGGGTTCAAAAGTTTTCTGTGTAAGAGTATTGTGATGGTGACATACAAGAAGTGTCTTTCAAATCGGTACCTGATATTTTAAGAGACCGAATAGATCCAAACTGGTCTACTTGCTTTAGTGGATAAAATTATGTGCACCGATATGTTCATCTATGTTACTTATAGAATGCATTTGGTTTATTTCTTTTGTATATTACATTCACTAGTGCTGAATGAGAATCACTCCTGACTATTAAAATATTCAGGAACAATGTACCCAAATGCGAGGAGGCATATTTTTGGGAGGCAGTGAGGTATTATGACCAGGCTAAAATCTGGAGTCTAGACACACTGGGTTAATTCGAATACTTTGTGAATAACAGATTTATAAATTAATGAATAGATGGATTAATGCATTAAGATGTTTTTCACTTAAAACGATTCATTACAATGGCCACTTGCTTAATACAAGATACTACATGTTATTGTCTGAGCAAGCAATGTTGATTGTTTTATTTTAATAATGTTACTTGGAAATTGTAAATATAAAAGCATGTCAACTCTGTAAATTTGGTAATTCGGATATCCGATTGCAAGAAGGTTGGACGGAGAGTTTTGTATTACATGTTCGCTGCAGTCCAGTTAATAAATTTGTTGCATAGTGTAAAGACTTTTAGTCTCAGTAGTCTGTGGAGTGAGATCCCGGTATGAAATATCTTCGCGACCAGTTCCTCTGGTCATAGTACCGTAACTGAAAATATTTGAAATTTCTGCCTCTGTACCAGCAAAACAGAACTTTGTTTACCAATAAAAACAAGCACTATTCCATCATTCTGGGCTTCCCATAGGACCCCAACTGGTGAAACCTACTAACAAATTCTCAATTGAAAGACAGGTTGATTGAATATAGTTGAAACTAGGGAAGCCCTGTCACTATATCATACTCTATTTTGAAGCAACAGTGTGCTGATTAAGTGCACTTTTTGTTCCTATCAAACTCAAACTGCCCCATTACTGTAACTGACTTCCAAAAGAAAAACAGCATGCCCAACAATTCTATACAAGTAAATAAAAATCATTAACATCATTCCTAACCTCTACTGGGATTCATGCATATGTAATGATGTAAATAGACACTAAAATTTGACTACATATACAGAATGAAGAGAGTGGATTACTACTTAATCACAGCATCATATATTCTCCACCCGAAAAGTATACTACTCAAAGTTTGCTTAGCACCAAGTACATCCAAATACTTGTTTTACATTTCAGTTGAAATATTGTAATGAAAAGTGTGTATATTTTTTATTTAATTATATCTTTAATGATTTAAGTACAGAAATTAAGATTTTGTTTGTGTTTGACATTATTTTTAGCTTTTGAATACGATAACCATGGAAAATGGATATTATTGGTAAAAGAGGAAATTTTTCAATATGCCAAAAAGTTGACGGAGCGAACTGGTATGGCTTCAATATCGAGTATGAGACCCATTACTGTTAATTGCAGCTTGACAACGCCTTCTCATGCTCCCAATCAGTTTCCTGATGGTCCTTTGTGGGATCTTGTTCCATTCTTGGACCTGCATGGCACCATGCACCTGGACACTGACTTCTTGACTGGACTGGATGGCCTGAAATTGCAAGCTGCAACTCATTCCAGATATGTTCGATTTGATTGAGGTCAGGGAATCTTGTTGGCCAGTCCATACGCTCAATCATCTCCCTCTGTCAGTACTCCCTGATAGACGGGCATCATCGTCCATCAGAATGAATCTATCACCCACTGCACCTGCATACAATCTGACGTGGACATCCAGGATCTCATCAATATACCGTTGTACATTCAATGTACCACGTTCAAGGACACAGAGCTCTGTACGTCCATCCCAGCTGATGCTGCCGCCAGACCATGACTGACCCTCTACTATAGCGGCCATTCTCAGCAATGTTGGCTGCATGGAATCGCTCTCCTGGTCTTCTCCATACCCTAGAATGCCAATCTGTGTGGTCCAGGCAGTACCTTGACTCATCTGTAAAAAGGACAAATCGCCAATGTTATCTGGTCCATCCAACATGGTCCATGGCCCATTCATATCGTGCCTGGCAATGGTTCTGGGACAGCAGAATGCGAATAGATAGTCTTCTCGATCAGAGACCACCTTCGTGCAACCTTGCCTGGATAGTTTGTGTCGAAACAATTACCCCAGATGCATTCTGAAGGTCACTGCAAAGCTAGGTTGCTATGGCAAAGCAGTTCCTTCTGGCTTGAACCAGTCTTCAGCTGCAGATGTTGCCCTGTCTCTGCCACCACCATGCCGTATTACTGGTCTGCCATACTGCTGAAATCTTGCCCAGGCTCTGGTGATCACAGTATGGTGCACACCAAGGGCTTCTCCAACCTGACGATGGATAGTCCCTTGCTCCACCTTCCCTACATCCCGCCACATTTCTGCTTCAGACAAACGTCTTCTTACATTTGCATTTGCCATGTTCAATCATTAAATCACAAAGGTTTTTGTTGAAATGAAGACTGAATACCCTACACATGTCATGTACATGTAGACAGTACCGGAAAACATCATAAAAATCAAGTGTGCTTTCCATGACTGTCCCAAAAAGTCTGCCTGTCAAGAGAGCTAATGTAAACGCCGAAGACCTTCTCAATACATTCCTCAATCATATCCACCATAAATATCGCAAATATGTCACCAGCCAATTTCACAATGATGTGTCAAATATTTGGTGCTTAGCAAACTTTGAGTAGTATATTTACTAGATAGAGTTATTTGTGTGCAAAGCACACAATGGTGTATCCCTGCATTTCCTTAGCAACACCTTAGCGCAGTTTTAACGTTTTGAATTAAATACCCTAGGAGCCTTTCAATGAAAACTGATTTTCTAACGATAAAAGTGGTTTCACTGGAACCACCTGAGGCCGAATCAAAATAACGAAATCTTCATGCACATCTAGTGATGCCACCTGAACACCTTAGCAAAGTTTAAAAGTTTCGAAATAAATACCCGATGAGTCTTTCGAGGAAAACTGATTTTCTAATGATAAAAGTGGTTTCTCTGGAACCACCTGGGGCTAAATCAAAATTCCAAAACCTTCATGCACATCTAGAATGCTACCTAAACACCTTAGTATAGTTTAAACGTTTCAAATTAAATACCCTAGGAGCCTTTCGATGAAAACTAATTTTCCAACGATAAAAATGATTCCACAGGAACCACTTGGGACAAAAATAAAATTCCCAAAACTTCATGCTCATCTAGTGATGCTACCTGAACACCTTAGCATAGTTTACACGTTTCGAATTAAATACCCTATGAGCCTTTCGATGAAAACAGATTTTCTAACAATAAATTTAAAGTGGTTCCACTGGAACCACCTGGGGCCAAATCAAAATTCCAAAACCTTCATGCACATCTAGAGATGTTACCTGAACACATTAGCATAGTTTAAACGTTTCAAATTAAATACCCTAGGAGCCTTTCGATGAAAACTGATTTTCTAAGGATAAAAGTTTCCACTGGAACCACGTGGGGCCAAATCAAAATTCCAAAACCTTCATGCATATCGAGAGATGCTACCTGAACACTTTAGCATAGTTTAAACATTTCAGATTAAATACCCTAGGAGCCTTCCGATGAAAACAGATTTTCTAACGATAAATTTAAAGTGGTTCCACTGGAACCACCTGGGGCCAAATCAAAATTCCAAAACCTTCATGCACATCTAGAGGTGTTACCTGAACACATTAGCATAGTTTAAACATTTCGAATCAAAAATCTTAGGAGCCTTTCGATGAAAACTGATTTTTCAACGATAAAAGTGGTTTCACCGGAACTACTTTGGGGTCAAATCAAAATTACGAAACCTTTATGCACATCTAGCGATGTTACCTGAACACCTTAGCATAGTTTTTACATTTCGAATTAATACCGTAGAAGCCTTTCGATGAAAACTGATTTTCTAACGACAAAAATGGTTCCACTGGAACCACCTGGGGCCAAATCAGAATTCTGAAACCTTCGTGCACATCTAGAGATGTTACCTGAACACATTAGCATAGCTTAAACGTTTCGAATTAAATACCCTAGGAGCATTTCGATGAAAACTGATTTTCTAATGATAAAAAAGGTTCCAAGGGAACCACTTGGGCCAAATCAAAATTCCAAAACCTTCATGCACATCTAGAGTGGCTACCTGAACATCTTAGCATAGTTTAAACGTTTCGAATTGAACACCCTAGGAGCCTTTCAGGGTGTGATGTAGGGACGGACAGATGGACAGATCGGTTCAGTTGATGATTTCATTACCGACCTCACTGATAGCATATTATCTTTTTTGCACTGCACAGCGCAAACGTTATTGTGTATTTCAGACTACTTCATTCTTCTGCAGTAAGGAGTGCATTAACCAACGAGCATTTTCTGCACTAATTGTGACAAGACTTCTATAGTTTCAACTGTAAGTCTATTCAATAATTACCATGACATTATCTGACTTGGGTAGTCGGCATGACAATCCATTTATGTTGGCTTTGACTGGCAAGGCCATGGTTGGCTAAACCTGAAAATAAAAAAATTACATCAATATACATGTATATGGAAAGTCAGGAAAAATTCATGAACAAAACGATGCATTGTTCCACTAATGGATTTTTTAATTACACTGATATCCCCTGAACTTGATACAAAAAACAGGACAAAAAAGTTTGACTCACATTAACCTACAAACAGATTACCCAGGTTCAATACAATGAACTGGCTATCAAAAAATGCAAAAAGATTTCTGTTCCAGATTATAGTTGTTTCAACTTCTAATTACTCTCACCTGCCTAATTGATAATAGTGTTGACACCATTATTAATTCTGGAGAAAAAAAACAGCAATCGCTATTATTTGGCAGTGAGGAATAAAGGGAAAATGCTATCACTATTATTATCTCCAATCAAATATCCTCACCATAAGTATTATTCAGCCATCACTGTTATTAGCAGGGCTTATATATTTCATCTAAATTTGGGAGAATTCATTTGGATTCTCAACAAAATGGTTGCGAGAATCCATACCTGCAACAAGTGTCCCATAAAGCCACCATGGCTGAACCACTGTTGTATGTTGATAACACATGTTAACCTTTTATCCAATGCAGGTTTTTAATTTTTAAAACAAACTGAATTTGATAATTTTTATAACAAACAATATTTTCCAGTAAAACCTTACAAATATGGAAGTCATTGGAACTGGTTCATTGAGTCGGTTCCAATGACAGCCATATTTGCACAAGTAATTTTATTTTGACAAAATGTTAGGATATTTCTGATCATGTTGGCCTTGTACTGGTTAATTTGCTACTGTTATGTTAGTTAGTTGGTTAAATTGACTCCATTCTTTCATGCGAATCCCAGCAGAGGTGCCGTAAGAATCTACAAGGATTCTAGCAGCTGGTTTTGTTGCACAAATAAATCTTTACGTGAATCTATTCTCTGATTCTTGTCAAAATATGAGCCCTTATTAGGCAGGTCACAGAAGGGAACTAGAAATTGCAAATTTCAGGTTAAATTGAATACAAAATCAAATCAGACAGTGGATTTGAATCCAATTGAATCTTGAATTGAATAGCAAGGCTTTTCAAAGAGTAAATATTAATATTACACCTTATATAATTACAACCAAAGATACTGTTGCAGACTTTACTCAAGTATTGTACTCAATGGCGATTTGTCTGTGTGGGCAGATCAATAAAAAAAACGCAGAATATTGCAAAAGAAAAATCGAAGTATATTCAGAAAAAGAACCAGTTTCCACATTTTTTCTATCATCTGGGGCCAATACTGTAAAATGTTTACAATTGTACTTTCTAGAATTGTATTTTCTAGTTATGACTTTAAATGGGTTAAAATGAATCATCAGCACTTTTAAAGAACTGGCAATTTGCTAGTTGGCGAATTGCCACAACTTTTAAAATTCTGATGATTCATTTTAGTCAATTGTATTAACCCTTCCGTGCCTCGTCGGCACGCGCCACGCCAGTGGTAAACTGACACTACAAACCCGTCGGCGCTCTGCGCGCCGATGGCATAGTAATGCATCTACTCTCACCTCAGTCCATGTGTGCTATCTCTATCCGTCCACAGAGGTAATTTCATGCCCAAATGAACTTAGAGTTGTTTCCCTTTAGTTGATTTGCTACAGTTTTAGCACATATTGCCCTAGAATCACAGTAATTCCACAGACGAAGATGACAATTGATAGCAAAGTGGAACAGGATTCTGCGGTACAATCTCGCTCAAATCAAGCCGACACATATGACACTACTAAGAGTGCTGGACGTTCAGATGATGTTGCCAGTAATATAATCCAGATGACAGAGTGGAATAGGACTGGCCAGTGGGAGGGGACACGGCAGAAAAAGTGCTGTTCAGGGACATGGCAGAATACGAGGGAGCTGGCTTGGTCGTGGAATTGGTCCAATTTTTCAATGGGAACAATGCACAGATTTTGTTACACTAGATATTCCATGTTCTCAAGCTGGGATGATAAATCTTGACTTATCTGACAATCCAAATGAATGGGACATTTTATACCTTTATCTAACGGACAAAATGATCCCAAAATTAACCCCAATATCCCAAGTCGGGGGGGGGGGGGGGGGGTTGGCCGAGTTGCGAAAGGGTTAATAGTTACATTTCTAGAAAATACAATTGTAAAAGTTTTATAGTATTGCCCCTCCAAGTCTCTGTTACATTATACCTGATGATAGAAGAAGAGTTCAAAGAGGTAACACTAGATAAGATTTTGATTTCTAACAACAAATATTTTTGAATCAGTTCGACTTGAATCAAATCAAATTGGAATGATTTTGAATCCAACTGAATTTGAAGCCTGCATCTAATGATTTTACAAAAAAGGCACTGTTTAAACTGAGAGTCATGGTACATGTAGTTATTTATTTATTTATTTATTTATTTATTTATTTATTTATTTATTTAAGGTCACATACTTATGCACAATGGCTAATTGTGACAGTGTTATGGGTGGAGGAAGCTGGAGTACCAGACGAGAACCACCAAGCATCAATGAGCAACTGTCAGCTCTTGAACATTCTAACTCTGTTCAAGCAGGGTTACAGCGGTTGAAGACATGTGCACCATCGGCATGCAGTACGCCTTAGTACATGACATCATCATTCCCTCATGTAGGCAACTGGGATAAAGTGCATTGCCCAAGGACACAAGGTGAGTCGCCCCATATGGGGTTCGAACTCAGGACCTCTAGCATAGAAATCCAATAGTCTACCACTGAGCCACCATGCTCCTGGTACATGTAGTTGAAAACTAAGTCAAAAACAAATAATTAACATTGGCCAAACTCCTTCATGGGAATGATCTCTGCTCAGGAGAGAAAGATTAACAATATTCTGTACCTCTACTATGCCCAAGGAAATGGATCTATGTCACACATAACTGGAAAGGGCTCAGGCACATAAAAACTCAGCATTTATTTATGGAGGGAACTCTAAACAGGAGTCAGGGTGTTTCTGGTCCATCTTGTTCTGATGCCATTCGGATGAGAATGTTGACACTGAGTTTCAACAAAGAGTACTGAGCACAAACACATTTCCATCAATGTCTTACATTTAGCTAGAAGTCTGACTGAAGGAATACTTTCATTTAGCAATTGACCATTAAGGTGTATTGGGTTTTACGTAATTACAAGAAAGAAATGAGCATGCTCATGAAATTTTGTCACAAGCTATAAGGATTAAGCTTAACCCTTCATCTAATGGTCATATATATTTATGCAGCATCACAAGATTCTCAACATATAAACAGATATCAAAGGCAATTTCACACTAGGCACCCTGCAAGCAATGCATAGCTAAAGGTTTTCTGGAAACTGATGTCAAATGGAGCTTATCACTTTCTCTTCCTCCTTTCCAAGGGTTCAGGTGATGGCAGCATTACCTAAAGTTGCTGAAAAAGATTTTGTGTTCAAAAATATATAGGCACCTTCTAAGGGACTAAATATATTTCATTTAAAAGTAATGAGTCCTCTATAATTGTGATAGAATTATATCATGTAAGAAATAATGATAAAAGGAAAATGAAAACTCAGCCAAAAAGTAAATAAATAAATAAATAAATAAATAAATAACATTTCCGAATTAATTTCATGATTATTATTTACTCACTGTTTATTCGCTCCAAATAAATTAGTTGTGTAAACGAGAAACAGAATTTACTGCATCCAGTAAAATCAAGTCTGCATGAAAATGATTAAAGCATCAGAAATAAACAAAATAGACAAGTGGCTTGTTGCTAAATCCATTTCCTTGTTTGTTACTTTTTTGTCAATTTATGCTTGTTACTGTATAATTTAAACACTGTGGAAATAAATATTGTTTAAACTAAAATAGACAGAATTTATGGAGGCTTATTTTGGGGGGTAAAATATTTTTAAAAAAATCAAAAATAGTTTTTCGTTAACAGTATTTAAAGATATTCATGCAGGAATCAGATAAATTTTCTAAGAAGACAGAAAAAGTGCACAGAATTCAAAGGGGTCAATCAAGGTATCAGAAATTGACATGTTTGGCTCTGCCACTTATTTGAATGATGTTTAGAGCAGTAATATGTGTATGGAAAGGGTTATCATTATTCTCACATTGCATGAAATAAAATCTTTGGAACCCACATTGAACACTTGAGAGGGATGGAAGCATGTCTTTCAAATACTCTTTAATAATGCCTTCCTGTGGAAGGTACATAAAAAAGGTGTTGCACACTGCATAGATTTGAATAATTTATACATATCCTTGTAAAGCAAAGGGTTTCTCTCAACTTGGTTTGAGGATGAAACTGACACCTGATTAGTTTGACAGCTAACTTCACTTCTGTATTTTGGTTGATTAAATTGTTCTCCAGTGTGAATAAATATAACACAGCTATTGCTTCAGGATAATTCACTTTAACAAGAAATTAGAGGCTGTGAAAACCCAGTGGCTGACTGGGCAATAGACAAGGGCTCTAGCGACCTGAAAAACATAGGATGCCGAGAACTTGTGACTGACTGTCTATCAGTATGCTAAAAAAAACAGTGAGACAGGACAGTTCATTTTTGAGTTATCGGGCAGACAAGGACATGCTCAGAAGACAGAATGCAGGAGAAGAAGAAGAATATGAAGAAGAAGAAGAAAAGAAGCAGAAAAAAGGAAAAGAAACCAGAAAAAACAATAGTCTGTGTGTTTCATAATAATAATTTATTATCTTCCAGGAGGCTTGTAAAAAAAAATAAGGAAGATAAAAAAGATTACTAGTAAGTAATCGAAAGGCTTTGATAAGACACAGATTGAATGGATAAACTGTTACTTTAGTTGATCCAAAACAGAGTCATAATTACAGCTGATACCCATGCGATACTTAACAGACGTGAATTCTGTCTCATCTCTGGCATTGGACATTGAAATGACGCACAGAAATAGTAAACAACAAAGCCTTTGAGGCTACCCAAAATAAATTCCAAATAAATTCTTTCAGTGTAATTGGCAATCAAGAGCATGGATAGGGATCAACACAGATTACTTTTTACTGGCAAACTCGGGTGTTTTTTAAACTCACTGATATGTTGCATTTTTTGAGTCAACAGATGGTCCCTAAACTATATTACAAGCATCAGGGAATCTTGATATATAGACAGAATCAGTGGCATAGCTACAGGAGTGCCCCCTCCCGCGCCCAAAAGAAATTAATGTGCCCCCCCCCCCCCCCCACTCCAAATGGCAAATAAAGCACCAGTGGGTTCTAGATTCAGTCTCAGAGAACTAAATTTTCGAAGTTTTCTCAGGAGAGCCCCCCCCTCCCTCCCCACCCCACTAAACCCAACTAATGGAAGGGGTATACAAAATGAATGAGGCAGGGTGGGGAGCTCCCCAAATCCCCATCAATGGGAGGGGGGCATACCCACACCTACCTCAGGCCTAAAGGCTTCTGATATGACTGTGGCATATATTAACCTGGATCGCCCATAATTAACCCACCCCCACCCCCAATAGAAGGCCAGAACTCTACAAAACATTACCAAAATCTTGAAACACCATATAATTGGGTACATTTACATTATTTGGGTTCAGCATTTAACATTGATATTTGGAAAAAATTAAAGGCCTGCATATATGACATACTATTTATTTGGGTTTAATGGCACTTTTGACAGCCAGAGTCACCTTGAATCGGACAGTTTTATAGGAGGAGGAAGCCAGAGTACCCAGAGAGGACCACTAGGCGATGGCGAGCAACTGTGAGACTCAGATGCCACAACGTACTAACTCCACAGAAGCAGGGTTAGCAACATGGCATTGGTTGAAGACAAGTGCATCACTGACATGCAGTTTGCCTTTCTACACAGCACCACGTGCCGCCACAGGGGCAATCGGGATGAAGTGCCATGCCCAAGGACACAATGCAGTTTCCCATAACCACTGAGCCACTGCACTTCCATGTGACAATACTACTGTCCAAATGGCAAATTCCAACGTCATTATATATAATAATGAATAGTTAACTCATTATAATGAGCTGGCAATTAGAGGTGGGTGGGCCAATATTGGAAGTTTCATTTTGTATCGGACTTGGTATTTTTAGGGGGTAAAAGCAGTATCAGTTCGGTACTTGGTATTATCTGACTTGACTGAGATTTTATGATAGTGCCAAAGGGGAATTCACATCAGGGGAACACAGAATAAGTTATTCTTGTCCACTACCATGAAATATATATGCACCAATGCTTCCTGGCAGTCTGCTATCATATTCGTACCAGAACTGATAATAAAATATTTCAGAACTCATGGCCAAATGTTGGCAAAAGATTTTCTTTTCTGTTTAGTTAACCCTTTTCAGGGCCTGGGCAATTGTCCTGAATTTATACTGGTCTACAACCTGTACATATCCAGTTGCTTAGCAGGCACTGCTCTGGTGATTTGTCTATTGTCGGCATCATCTTGTTGTCATGTCAATGACACATGTTCTAAGATGACAAAAGCCTGAAATTGACCTTTGATGGTTAACCCTTTACTCAACGTAAAGGCCAAAACTGGCCAGCCTTATTCACAAAAATCACCATTCAATTCTCATTATTTTTTGTCTCAAAAACATAGCTTATGACCCCTCAATGGAACAAGCTCAATGAGCTCGTTCCAATGAGGGGTCATTAGCTATATTTTTGAGATAAAAAATTGAAAATATTTAGTTATTTAAAAATTCTGTTTGCAGGTGTTGTCTGCTTTTCGTGTTAGGTAAAGGGTTAAGGTGTGTTTGGAACAAGTCACAAAATTACTGTACATATATATGTAGATGTAGATATGATTTGTGTTGGTATAAGACTTCCAATGTTGACCTCAATGACAGTGGCATTTGTGGCACTATGGTAGAATGATATAATGACTTATTCTACATTTTCGTGGTGTGAATTACCCTTTAGTTCTATTTGAAAATCTCAGTCAAGTTAGATACCGAATACCAAACCGATACCTTGGTATACCTCAATAAAAATAACGATACCGAACTCAAAATTCCAATACTACTCACCTCTATTGCCTAGCATATATCTTACCTTCCAACCCAAAATTATGAGAACTGACATGATCTTGATGTTTTAAATAGTATAGAAAATTACATCATAAACACATTTTCCAAAAAGGGCAGCATCATAGTTTGTGGGGACTTTATTTCTCCTATGGGAGGAATACATGTACTCAATTTTGTTATAAATGACCACCCTGACCAAATCCTAAATGGATCGCTTATCTCAACTCAGTTGAATATGAGGATCAGTTTGGGTTAAGTTGTTGACAAACAAGGGAAACAGTTGCTGGATATGTGTGTGTCACAGGAGTTAGTCATTCTAAATGACTGAGTTTTAAGAGACTCAATTGGTAATCCCACATGTTACAAGCCTAATGGTGTAATTGTGGTTGACAAAATGATCGCCTCTCCTCAGCTGGTTGAGTGCTAGAAGCCACTATCAGGGCTTTCAAAATAATTAGGGTACCAGAGCAAAAGCCGTTTTCCTTGCTCATGTTTCATATTCAATCAAATGCAAATAGTATTTAGTTTATATAAATTTGTTTTATCACAAATTATTGAAGAGTGCCAGATGGCACTCTTCAATAATTTGTAATAAAACAAATATTGATGAACAAATATGGACCACCAAAAAATAATGCAGCCTTCAACCAGTTATCTGCTGGATCGAGTTCTAAACATCCAGGTTTCTGCCAGGGCCCTGCAATTACTCTAATTTCGAGTTGATTCTCGAGTTGGAAAGTAAAATCAGCTCGACTCGTCTCTGACTCACGGATGTCCTTTTTCTCGAGTCGATTCGGTCCCGATAAACGACACAGTTTTAATTGTGAGTTCTTTCTTTAAATGATGCAATAATCCAGTTTGGCCAAGAAAGAAAGGAAAATATGTTACAAAATCCTATTTGTATCACTGTTAAATGATACCAATACGATTTACTGATGCCTCATCATGACCTTAGTAAAGTCAGCATTATACATAAGTCGTAATGAGATTCTAAACGGTTGTTTCTCACGCGATTTACATAATGAAAGAATGTTAAATCCCTCTCTGTTGAGAAGAAATCAGGCCGTCAGTTTTATAAAAATCGACTCGAAAAATGACTCGACTAGCGAGTTTTAAACTAGAATCGAATCGACACTCGACTCATAAAATATCCAACTCACAGGGCCCTAGTTTCTGTGCTTTTATACCTACATTATCTGTCATTGCAGTCTCAAATGTACTATATCCACCTCATTTTAAATTACCAAAGCAATAAAACATTCTAAACAAATCAGACTCCAGCTCCATGTAAACTGACCTGGACTAATAATTCAAAACTAGCATTTCACAGGCCTTTAGATTTCCCCAATTTCACACCTTTTACAGGTGTCCCCAAATTAGAGAAGGTGAGAAGGCATCAAGAAAAATATATAAATTCTCTGTGCCTATTCTGCATTTTAGAATAACTTCCATAATAATATGATCAAAGAAACAAAGAAAGGCATGACAATAAAACATAACAGGATAAAACTTATTTCTGGGTTTAATGTCACAAAATTAGGGCAAAACAGTGTCCCTAAAATAAATTTAAAGGCCTGCATTTCAGTTTTCACTTAGTAACCCAGCAATCATGCAAGAAAAAAATGAATTTCAAAATGCCTCCTTCTCTCCAGAACACGTTAGTCAGGCAACTGGCAATCTACAAAATATATTAATAAAAGCTGCCAACATATCACTGAAGTTCAGACACACTAAACCAAAGAAGCACCAATGAGATAAAAATTGGTTTGATGGAGAATTGAGGGGGCGTAAAACACGAGAATATAAGGCAAGGGAAAAGTCAAATTTGCCATTCAGTAAGGCAAAACTGTATGTCAAACATGAGTTATTTCAAAGCTTATTGCCAGTATCGAACTCTTCTCCGAACTAAAAAGAAATATTAATGAAAGTGTCAATGACACTGTAGCTTAATCTGACTGTGTCTTGTGTTTGATAAAAAGGATAATGTTCAATGTTTGTGAAAGGATTATGAAATAAGACAAGAATTGTGATAATTGTGAATATGTTCCCAAAATTCTGTACCCAAAATGCTATGTTTTCAAAAAAAATAATTTGAGGTGTAGACTGTACTAAAGAACTGAGGGGTGGGTTAATGTGGCCCTCACCGTTAATGTATGTGGCCCTCACAGTTAATGTTTGTCAACCAAAGTTACCAAGTTACAGTGAAATTATTCCAAAACGAGTCATCCTATCAAGTTACAATGAAATCCCTTCATAAATATGATCTGTAGACTGTGATAAAGGTTTTCAGGTTTTGGGTTTGGGCAGCCATCATGGTTAACCGATCATGACCAAAAGGGGACGACCTCATCTAGACATTATACTGAGTCATCCTACAAAGTTACAATGAAATCCATTCATAAATACGACCTGTAGACTGTGCTAAACGTTTTCAGGTTTTGGGCTTGGGAAGCAATCATGGCTCAATGATCACGACCAAAAGGGTCTCATCTTGATATTATCTGGAGTCATCCTACCAAGTTATGATGACATCTCTTCATAAATATGACCTGTAGAGTGTGCTAAAGGTTTTTGGGCTTCGGGCCCCTGAAGCCGTCACGGTTGACCAATCGCAACCAAAAGGGGACCTTCTCATCTAGACATTATATGGAGTCATCCTACCAGGTTACAATGAAATCCCTCTATAAATACGACTTGTACACTGTAGACTGTACTAAAGGTTTTCAGGTTTGGGGCTTGGGTAGTCATCAAGGTTGACAGATCGTGACCAAATGGGGACGTTCTCATCCAGACATCATACGGAGTCATCCTACCAAGTTACAATGAAATCCCTCCATATTAAATATGATTTGTAGACTGTGCTAAAAGTTTTTGGGTTTTGGGCCGCCATCACAGTTGACAGATCATGATCAAAACTGGCAAAAGGGGACGTTCTCATCTGGATATTATAGAGTCATCCTATCAAGTTACCATGAAATCCCTTCATAAATACGACCTGAAGACTGTGCTAAAGATTTTCAGATTTTGGACTCGGGAAGCCATCACGGTTAACGGATCATGACCAAAAGGGGACGTTCTCATCTGGACATGACCTCAAACCTGCAAATGAAATTTTGTGACAATTGGACAAGAACTACGGGTGGAGCCTGTGGTAAAGGAAAATGTGAACAAACTAACAGACTTCCAATGGCAATATCTTGACTTTGTCAAGTTAAGCTAAAACTGATTCTTGTACTAAAACTTAACAACTTAAGGGAAAGCAGCCCAAATGAATATTGGAAATTACTTAACTTGTTGAGAGCTAGAAGCCACTATCAGGCCTCCACTGAAAAGTGCCGAAGGCCACTATAATGGCTTTACACTGTTTGCACTAACTTGTTGTTGGCTCAGCACAGGAAGAAAAATATAAATTCAAAATTGTTTTGTTACAATTTATTGGAGCATGCCAACAGGCACTCTCCAATAAATTGCAACAAAACGTTGGTGGGGCGGAACATTTTGCCAAACTTAGGCTCCTTTTGTAGCAGTGTGATATCTTTGAAAAGAAATACCTGCTTTACAAATGACCACCGAAAAGTAATTTAGCACCCTACCAGTTAAATTACTGCACAGAGTACACAGCAGTCAAGAGACCATATTAGAAAGTAATATGAAAATTTCAATAAGTCAATCCAACATTTGCAGAAAGAAATACTTAGCAGCTATTTTCTAAAATCTTGAAAAAGACAGTCATAAACATCAAAGTTTCACAGAACTGAATTTTTGAATTTCAAATAAAGAAATTAAAGATAGTTTTACATGACTTAACCCTTTACCTAACATGAAAAGCAGACGACACTTCCCCAAAAAATTCTTGAATAACTAATTTTTTTCATTTTTTGTCTCAAAAACATAGGTTATGACCCCCCCCCCCCCCCCCCCCCCCCCCCACTGGAACAAGCTTGACAACCTTGTTCCAACGAGGGGTCATAACCTATGTTTTTTTAGACGAAATATGAAAAAATAATGAAAATTAATTGGCAATTTTTGAGAACAGAGCTGGCCAGTTTTGTCTGTTACGTTGGGTAAAGGGTTAAAGCAAACAAAGCTGTAGGGTTAGATTTTCTTTCAAATGAGATCATAAGAGCCAGTCTTCCATTTATCACCTATCTACACAATAAGCTTTTTCATCTGGTATATTTATATGGTGTATATCCTTTAGAATGGTTAAAAGGTTATATTGTACCGATCCTAAAGACCCCAATAACTATAGGGGAATTACTATTGAACAAAGGTGGCAGAATCAGGGGGGGGGCACTGGAGATATGTGCCCCTCCACTTTCTTCCACAGACATGTTGCGCGGTTACACAATGATTTAAAATGGGTGCACGCAAACGTGTCAATATAAGGCATTCCTGTAATATATCATTTGTAAATCTAAGCAACATTTGGCAAAAGAATCCCACGTTTAGTTGCTTCAGTCCATTTCTTCTACTTCACTCATCTTCCAATCGGAAGGCTAGTCTTCGGGTTGCAAGATGATTGAAGTAGAAGAAATGGACAGAACAGTGACCACACCACAGCATGCTCATCTAAACGAGAGACTATTATAATGTCACTGTATATTTACTGATATACGATTGTAACTTTTCTCCCACTGGTCCAAACTATGGTAGTCTAAACAGGTTGTGCCCCTCCACTTTTATTAAGCTTCCGCTGCCTCTGCTATTAAATCTTGTATGGGAAAAGCTTTCAATAAAATACTTAACATGCGATCAACAACATATCTGGAATAAAATAGCGTTTTGTCAAGTAGTCAGGCTGGTTTGGGGAAGAACTTTAGAACAACAGATCATGTTTATCTTGAAAAGTTTCATAGATAGATTCAGTAGTGACAGGGGTCAGAAACACTTGTGCTGTTTTGTGGATATTAGGAAAGCATTTGACACTATTACTCATAATGTTCTGTTCATAAAACTTTCACAATCAAAGGTTGGTGGGTAATTCTGTAATATTAAAAACATGTATTCCAAAGACCTAACAGTTAAAATTGGTTCCTGTTTGGCTCTGGAATTGGAGTTAAACAAGGGGATACTTTGAGCCCAACACTTTTCAACCTTCATGTCAGTTATTTATGTACGTAACTCTCACCATCTCAGGAAAAAGTGAAGTTATTTAAGGAAATTGATTGTTTTTTATATGCTGATGATCTTATCCTCATATCGACTACATCAAATGGGTTGCAACAAAAACTTGAATTTTCTTGAGAAATACTGTGATGATTGGTGTTTTACTTTGAATACAAATAAAACCCAAATTATTATTTTTAACAAAGGTGGCCATGCTCTTCCACAAAAATTTATATTCAGAATATTGAATGTTTTCAAAAATATAATTACATGTACTTAGGTCTTATCTTTCAATCTAGTGGTATATTCACCCAGGGTATACAAGACTTGTATAATAGATCTCTTAGTACAAGGTATTAACCCCCTGTACACTGATATCAAAATATCCAGATTTGAAGCAGCTATTTTTCCCATAATGCAACTGGGAATTTAACCAATTCAGTCTTGTTTGACAGAGCTCATTGAACTCTTGTCAAACAAGACTGAACTGGTTAAATTTCTAGTTGCATTATGGGAAATATTTGCACCCTGAACTTTAGATATTTCGACATCAGTGTGCAGGGGGTTAATTAAAAATAGAAAATGTTTTCATTTCATTTTTGGAATTTACTTTAAAAACATTTCCACATTCATCTGCATTCATGTATTATTTCCATCAGTTCCTTTAATCCTGAACCCAAAGTAACATGTAACCAACTAAGTTAACCATGACATGCTGTGTCTTTTTAAGGCCGTTGTGTATATTTTCATGCAGGGTGTGATATTATATATTTATTGGTGTTCAAGGTTACATATTTCTGCACAATGGCTAATCATAACCATGACAGTTTTATTGGTGGAGGAAGCCAGAGTACTGTGAGAGAACCACTGAGCAATGGTGAGCAACTGTCAGCTCTCAAACATACTAACTCCACACAAGGAGGGTTAGCACTGGTTGAAAACAAGAGCACCATTGACATGCAGTATGCCTTAGTACACAACGCCACCATGTCCTCATGTGGGCAATGGGGGTGAAGTGTCTTTCTTGCTCAAGGACTGTGACACAATGTGGTTGCAGTAGCTGGGATTCGAACAGAGGACCTCTCGGCTTGCAACCTGCAACTCTACCTAATGAATCACCATGCCCCCTCCAGTATGTGATATGGAAGTCACTAATATTTTTATAACCAGGAAGTGTGACTAACTCTGTGCGCTGCACAGGGTTCATCACACTTTCAGGTTACAGAAATTTTTCATTATTGACTTGAGTAACTAACCCTGTGCACTGTGCATCCAATGTGTAAATCGCATCTCTATCAACATTTCACCCAACATAATGGTCAAAACCAGCCAGTACTAATTTCAAAAAACATTCAAACTAAGCTTATGACCCCTTATTGGAATGGATTGTGGAAATTTTTTTTAGTGATCAAATTCCAAAAATGAGAACATTTTCTATTTTCAATTAACCCTTTACCTAACGTAACGGTCAAAACCAGCCAGCGCTATTCTCAAAAATCGACAATTAATTTTCATTATTTTTTTCATTTTTTGTCTCAAAAACATAGGTTATGACCCCCCGTTGGAACGAGCTCGTCGAGCTCGTTCCAACGAGGGGTCATAACCTATGTTTTTGAGACAAAAAATGAAAAAAATTAGTTATTCAAGAATTTTTTTTGCAAGTCTCGTCTGCTTTTCATGTTAGGTAAAGGGTTAATAGCATGTTTTGGGGCTTTCTTTAAAATAATAAAAATAATGTCTAGTACAAGACTGTGTATTGAAACAATGCTGTATTTGACCACACCATTGAACCAGTTTTGTTATATGGAGTAGAACTTTGGGGTGATTATAATCCTGCTCACAAATCAGAACACAAAGCATGCACTCATATTAGCCATTTAGCATGATCTATATTGATAACGTCACTGCTCACACAGCCGCTTCTGCCGATATTTACTTGGAGTAAACACAAAGAGCTCACACACAGCAGTGTTGTCAAAAGTTGGATGATTTCCATTATGTACCCAAATAGTAAGACTCCAGTTTCTTATTTGCATATGCTATATCATAATGTTCATCCTTTATTATATGATACCTTTCACTCTATTCAAGATGATCATAAAAATGGTACTATTTCTTGGTACATATCACAGTAATTTCAATGATAAAAATTTTGGAAATCAGGGAAGAAGCTATCATTAATCTTACACTTGAGCAATTAAGTCCTGAAAATTGCTGATAGAAAATTATATAAAACTTCTATGAAAGAGTGGCACTCAATTCAAAAATCATATCTCTCAACTGCTGAAGGTAAATTAGATTCCTACTTTACATTTTAAAGATCATTTCAAAAAGAGCAATATTTGAAACTGAATGATTTTGATTCCAGAAAAGCCAAGTGCCAACTCGGAATTAGTGTGCTTATTCTTTCAATGGAGATGGATAGGCACATGCCAAAGGGGGACGCGGTGGCACTGCGGTAATCGCTTCTCGTCAGATCGCCGAAGGTAAGCAATGTCGAGACCGGTTAATCATTGGATGGGTGACCGGCTGAGCGATTAATTCGGACTCCCTCATTGTGTCCTTGGGCAAGGCACTTAACCCCCGATAGTCCACATGGGGGCACGATGATGCTGTGTACTAAGACGTACTGCACATCAATGGTATGCATGTCTTCAACCAATCTAACCCTGCCTATGCTGCAGTGCAGAATTATGATGTTCAGGAGCTGACAGTTGCTCGTCGTTGCTCGTTGGTTCTCTCTGGGTACTCCGGCTTCCTCCACCCGTAAAACTGTCATGGTCATGATTAGCCATTGTGCATAAGTATATGACCTTAAACACCAATAAATAATAATAATAATACATGCCAAAGAAAAGAAAAACACAGAGCCATGCAAATATATAAGCTATGTGATTCTGGTAAGGTAGAGAGAATGTCCTATTGTATAGCATACCAAGAAAACAGCTTTTTGGCCAATAAATCTAAGGTTTACAAATTTTTTCAGCTCTGAGTAATTAGCACAAGTTTATTTGGATCATGTCAATTGACACATCTGTATTTAAATTCCTGGGAAATTTCACACAAGAAAATTTCAGGTACAGAAAAAATACCTTATTGTTAAAACAAAACATAAAAAATAATGCTCTTCTGGTTAAATTTAGATCCAACAAAGCTATAAACAATGGGCCTTAACAATAACGAATGTCAGACACTCCCCCCACCCCTAACAATTCCCCCTCCCCCACCACCTCCCCCCCCCTGCAAATTGGTCATTTCCCCCAGACATTCCCCCCCCAAAGTAGTCATCCCCCCAAAGTAGTCATTCCCCCCTCCAAAGTAGTCATCCCCCCCCCCCCAAAGTAGTCAGTTTCCCCCTTCAAGTTGATGATCATTCAAAAGTGAAAAAAATACAAATTCAAGTTTTTAATTCTCTTTAAAACATGCTCAACATACAAAATAAACTTCGTAAAATGTAGCACACTCACAATATAAATAATACTCAGTTGGGGTGGGGTGCGAAAAATTACCAGATTCATAGAACAACATAGATAGCACATAGCACACAGATACATATAGCTGTATACATTCCCTAACCCTTTTCCAGATTGCTTTCCGTGCAATAATTGAATTAAATAATGTTTGATCATTTAACCACTTCTAGAATTTACATCGCCGATCGCCAAAATGTCCGATTGCTAAATCGTCCGATGGCTGGACAGAATATCCGACAGTTTTAGACAAAATGTCCGATGATCACTGAACAAAATGTATGAAAAGAAGATTCAGATACTGACTTACCTTTATTGTATAAATTCCTACATATCCTGAAAATTTAGAAATGGTATATAAGAGGTGGCATACAGCATATATATTCTAAGAGAGTGTTTTATTAAATAATATTATAGGTACAACTTGTAGCAGTTAATTTAATATAAACTTGACTATAACAACATGGCTGAATAGTCATTAAATTGACCTCAACAAGTTGCTGGTACATGCATTCTTTTGGGACTTTATTCGTCCTTTTGGGACTTCATTAGTATTGTCAATAGACATGTTCTGAGGAAGTGTTTTATTTATTTAATTATTGGTGTTTAAGGTCACATATTTCTGACAGTTTTACGGGTGGAGGAAGCCAGAGTACCCGGAGAGAACCGGCGAGCAACTGTCAGCTCCCCAACATACAAACTCCACACAAGCAGGGTTAGCATTGGTTGAAGACAGGTGCACCATCGACGTGCAGTACGCCTTAGTACACAACGTCACCGTGCCCCCACGTGGGCAATGGGGGTGAAGTGTCTTGCCCAAGGACACAACGCGGTTGACACAGGTGGGATTCGAACCAAGGACCTCTCGGCTTGCAGCCTGCACCTCTACCAACTGAGCCACCGCGTCCCCGAGGAAGTGTTTTATAAAAAATATTATAGGTACAACTTGCTGCAGTCAATTTAATGTGAACGTGACTATAACAACAAGGTCAAGTAGTCATTAAATTGACCTCAGCAAGTTGCAGGAATACACATTCTTTAGGGACTTTATTTGTATTGTCAGTAGACATATTCTAAGGGACTGTTTATCAATATTTTTTTTATTCTGAGTTCTGAATAACCTCTTACTGATATTTTCTGTGTATTTGCTTATCGCATCTATTTTGTTTAGTTTTTTTTTGTTTGTTTTAAGTTTGTTTTTTTTGTCAATAAAATTAAGTCAAGTCAGCAAACGTTTTGTTGTTTTTTAATATTGCTCAACCAATCTTCCCTGGGAGAAAACACTCAGAGCAGCACAAAAATTCTAAAATAAATCCCCAAAAATCTGACATTTCATCCAGCGATTGGACATTATGTCCAAAACAATCTGACATTCCGTCCAATGAAATAAGACATTTCGTCCACAAAATCAGACATTTTGTCTCGGACATTTTGGCAATCGGACATTTTGTCCAGACCCTGCTTTTACAGCAATAAGTCTACTAATGATGTGCATTCTCTCATTCCCACTAGGGGCTTTTCATGACCTTTTTTCATTCCTTCTTGAAAAAACAGTCAGCAATTTTTGGTTGCAGCACGTAAATTCTAGATGGGTTAAATGATTAAACATTATTTAATTCAATTATTGCACAGAAAGCAATCTGGAAAAGGGTTAGGGAATGTAACAGTCTGTATACAGCTATATGTATCTGTGTGCTATGTGCTATCTATGTAGTTCTATGAATCTGGTAATTTTTTGCACACCACCCCTACTGAGTATTATTTATATTCTGAGTGTGCTACATTTTATGAAGTTTATTTTATATGTTGAGCATATTTTAAAGCAGGCTTGGCAATTTCAGGAGAGCGATTTTTTAGCTCTCCTTACTGCCCTCCTGAAAGAATTAAGGAAAGCGAAAAATTGCCCTCCTAAATATTTTGGTCAGGGATGATTGAGATTACATGTATTATGCTCACATTAATTTTTTGTTGTAAAGCAAAAATGTAATTTAACTTCGAAGTCACATAACATCACGTAATTTCATTTTGAAAGTGGTTTAGTGGTAAAAGGTAATGGCTGCAAACATACCCAAACACAGTTGCAATCATCTGAAGCAAAATGGGTCACAGCAATATTTTTTTTTCTGTCAGTTTCAAGTTCAACAACTGACATCACAGTTTGAGGGGTAATTATTCAAAGAATATTGACACTATAATATACTACCATTACTACTATCCTGTCACTTGAAGCACTTGCACCAGGAAGTGACTGTAGATTCAAGCAGACCTGTTGTCCAAGAAAGTCATACGCCTACCACTATCACCTTCAACCCCCTTGGGAAATAATTTTTACAGGTCTTGTCAAGTGTGTGTTCGGTTGTTGAGTGAGACATCTAGATGTCTAAGAGATTTCGCTTTACCTTAGTAAAGTTAATAAAATCACTGATGTAGTCTGTTGGTTTCAGTTTCAATGAGTTCGTTCAATTGGATACTTAAAATGCTGTGTAAAGCTAATTGCTCTCCTAAGCTAATTGAGGAGAGCGATTTTTTGCCCTCCTGCATTTTTCAGAATGCCAGGCCTGTTTTAAAGAGAATAAAAGACTTAAAAATTGTATTTTTTTTCACTTTTGAATGATCACCAACTTGAGGGGGGAAATGACTACATGGGGGGGGGGGGGGGGGGGTGACTACTTTGGAGGGGGGGTGACCAGTTTGGGGGGAAGTGACGGGGGGAGTGATGGGGGAGGTGGAATTGTTAGGGGGGGGGGGGGTGTCTTGCACCCATAATAACACTTTGGGCTCTTTTCTCCTCCCAACACTCAGATGAACTGCTTGAGGGCACCCCATACACCATTCTTCCCAATCTCTCTGATAAGCATACTAAAAGGCCTTCATATTGCCCAAAATTCAAGCCGGTAAAGGGTGTCCCCCAAATTAGGCGATGGCTACCAACAGCTTGTTGTAACATTCTAAAATGAAGATATTTGTTAAGAAATACTTTAGTACCATGCAAAATAGGTCTTAGAAAGACCAGTATTATATTCTATTTGTATGTAAATTGGCTAATCATATAGTTTCTCATATTTTGGGGGCATTTTTTTTACTTTAGTCCAGTGTCCCCAAATTCGATCAATCTAAAGCCCTGATACTACTCCTCTCCTTTCTGTCACCCACTAACCACATTTCCTAGTACTGGGCTTAATAGTTATGTGTGTGGTCGTGTTATAGCAAAACCTGAGCAATTACTGAAATAGACCCTACATTCAGGTGAAGAATGCAAATTCCATTAAAATATACACGTCCTCCTTCCCCAGTAATTTACTACTCTCGTTTCCCCCATTGTTCTTAGGACTTCATTGTTTATATTTGGCCTTTTGCAACATTATTACCATTTAGTTCTACGTTGTTGCCATGTATATACATGTATACCCATGCAATGTTGTAGGCCATTCTGGTAAAACAAACAAAAAATATCTTAGGCCTAATTCTTAGCTGTATTTTTG
Organism: Pictodentalium vernedei; assembly: GCA_031216915.1. Lineage (NCBI taxonomy): Eukaryota > Metazoa > Mollusca > Scaphopoda > Dentaliida > Dentaliidae > Pictodentalium > Pictodentalium vernedei. The sequence goes on from CM062293.1 coordinate 230,809,743, forward strand.
ATGCCACTGTCGGGCCTGAAAGTGAAAGTTCGGAATTTCAGATATCGTTTTGGATAGATATAACTTTTTGTCATAAATAAAAAGATTAGGGTCGGGCATGAAAATTAGAATCAGCCGCAAACCCACAACCATTTCATTTTTATTCCTCGGCCTAACAAAGAATATATAATTCACCTTATGCAACTGATAGTGATACAAAACCACCGAGAGGCGGAGTCGGTGCAAGATTCCCAGGACGCCAGAAACTTGTATTTTGAAATGAGACAAAGACACACACTGACATAGGGTCGGGGAACTGAAAAAAAACAAAACTGGCAGTTGTGATGAAAAACCTTAGGCTTTATCCTTCAGCTGAACTGTTTCGTTGACTTTCACTTTTTCTGGTGAGGAACGAATTTATAATCTAAATCAATTCAGCCATTGCCTTCTGTTGTTTGTTTTTTGGATGCTGTGCAAAATGGTCCGTGCTTTCCACAGAAATTTGTTGACAGCAATCACCTTTGACACGCACGTGGATAACTGACTGCTCTATGGAAGTCGTCAGTGGCCAAGAAAAAGTAACATTAACAAGATGTCACGCAAAACCTCTCAAAGTTAATTCGACCTTTTGTAATCTAGAAAACAAACAAAAAGAAACAGAAAGGAAAAAATACGATCTTTATGAACTCTGTAAAACATTAAACATGATAAACACCGGAAAAGCCGCAAAGCATGTTATCCTTTCAGGTGACTTTAAGTGCCCACATATAAACTGGGAAGACACGACCTTAAATCCCAAAGCTACAGAAAAGGCAGTACAACAAGCACTGATAGACACCACCGCAGGCGTGCAATTGCTTCAAATCTACAACTCACCAACCCGAGAAGAAAATATTATTAACTTGGTGTTCACAACAAATCCAAGCCTCGTCAAAACATCAACCTCAGTGCCTGAAATATTGGACCATGATATGATAGTCACACAGTACAGACACAAAACCGTCTCACACCTACAGCAGCCTATGAAAACATTCCAGTTCTCCAGACCAAACGGGGACCGACTACAAGAAAGGCTAGATTCCTTATCTAATGACCTAATCGAGATGCAAAAACGAGGATCAGAGGTAAATCCTATGTGGAATACATTCACATCAAACCTCATAAAAAATATTGAAGACTTAATGCCATAAAACGGCAGAAATAAAAAAGAACACTACCGTACCTTGGATCAACAAGCCAATCAGATGGATGCTTTGACAGAAACAAAAAAGTTCTACGAAATCAAGCATCCAAACCCAAGAATTGGAAGAATTACAGAATTTTCCAAAGAGAATGCAAAAAGACCATTCGAAGAGCAGAATGGGAATATGTCAACAACGTCACCCAGGATGGCCTTAACAGAAACACTACAAAACCATTCTGGAGATATATCAAGTCCAAAAAAAAAAAAACAGCTTGGGCGTCTCACCATTAAAGGACCAAAGACAACTAGTAAACGACAGTAAAATCAAAGCTCACCTACTAATAAATTATTTTAGATCAGCCTTTGATCACCATAGAACACGCCCGTACAATGCCAACAGCCAACAAACAGGGTAATACTTTTTGCCGGTAGAAAGGACGGAAGGCCTATCCGGTAAAAAGTTCTAACGGTAAGTGTATAAAAACTACGTTTTAAAGTACTAAATGTACATCTGAATGTGTGGAAAGTGATTATTTAAGAAAGCTTATGCAATAATAAATATTTTGAAGGAAGATTAAGTATTGTTTGTTTATTGTAGACTATTTTCAAGACAAAATATATAATTTCGCCATCGACACTGATCGACGCGCCATTTTGCGCAAGGAAAACAACGAATTCGCTGAGGTGCACGACGGGGTGAACATTATCTTACTTGCTCGATGGATGTGTAACCAAATAGTGTGTGTAACATTTAGATGTTTCTGTTCACTTCGAGGGGATTTAACAGAAAGGTTTTGGGAGAGAAACAAATTATAAATTGAAAATAGTCTACAATAAAACAAACAATACTTAATCTTCTTTTTATATATTTTTTATTGAGCACGCTTCATTAAATTGTCACTTTTCACACATTCAGCTGTACATTTAGTACTTTAAAATTTAGTTTTTATACACTTACCATCCTTTTTACAGGCAAAACGTTGTGTTCCAGCTATTTTTTTAAACGGGGGTTCATACAGGGGGGAGGGGGGGGGGGGGGGCACCAAAAATTTGCAAGACGGGACGTGGGGGTGGATGGGTCTCTTGAGTGCGCCAAAAATGTGCATTTCCAACTTGTGCAATTTTTTTAATTTTTTAAAAATATATCAATATATCAGCTAATATATACCATCATTCATTTGTGTTTCAAACCTTAAAGATGATGTTGTACATCACACTCTTAACATAAATACAACATCAGGAGGCTTCATATGTGAGAATATTGGGCTTAATCTGGGAAAATGTCACACGTTAACTAGGGGATGGGTGTCTTGTTCGAAATGTAGAAAATGTGCAGACAATATTTTGGGAAAATTCTCAAATTCTCTCTGATGCACTAAATTCAACCCAGGTTATTTATTAATAGAATTCGTATGGATAGAAGAGGAAAGTAGCAAACACCTGGGAATACCGACAGAACAATTCAAATGAAAATTTGTTCCAGTACATGTACACCTGCTCTGGCCAAGCCTGATAATGAACAGCTTGTCATTTGTAGATTGGGGCCCACAGCAGCCCACAGAGGTTTAAATTGGTGGTATCAGTTTAAGAACATTATGAAACCCCCGTAAAGACAGCAGTGCCTACCGTAAGTTTATAAGTTTATTTCGGATTTTAATGGGAGAGTGGGGTGGGTGTCTGAGAACGGTAGTAGAAAATTTGCACGTAGGGGTGGGTGGGTGTAAAAAGGAGCTGAATAAAAAATAGGACGTCACGTCTTGCAAATTTTTAGTGCCCCCCCCCCCCCCTCCCCCTGGTTCATAACTTATTTTTAGTTAGCGTTTCGCTAAACACATGCCGGGGTGATAATAAATATTAAAACCAACCACACATCAGTGGATACTAGTTCTAGATTCCTGTATTCTCTATCGCAATGGTACTCATAGGCGCCTATTAAGACTGGAGCGCCTTGTTCTAACTTCACCAATCGATATGTGTGAGCTACCAGTGGTGGGACCGGGGGGGGGGGGGGGGGTGGCTGAGGGCCCCCAGATGCAAACCACAATTAACTGTTTTTAACCCCCACGTTGCCCCTGGAGACACCAGAATCGACCTCAGAGATTCAGAATTTGATGAAAAAAATATCTTGGGAAGGGCTCATAATCGTGGCAGGGAATACGCACAATTCCATAGTTCAAGCGTTATATCGATCGAGTCCCCCCTCCCCCCCCCCCCATTTCGAAAATGTGAAATGTTTTTTTTTATCTAGAAGGGGCGTAGCCAGGATTCGATAATGAGAGGGGGGTAGCCATTTTTTTGGGGGGGGGGAGGGCAATCATGATCATTGGAAGGTCGTTCTGGGTCCCCCCCCCCCCCAAAAAAAAAATGCAAACTGTCACATACTGTTTTTAACTCCTACCTTTCTTCAGGAGGCACCAGGTTCGATCTCCCACAGAGTCTAGCAACTTAACCTTCTTCCCAGTGGTGGGGCGGGGTGGGGTGGAGCTCCCAAATGCAAACTGTCGCTTACTGTTTTTAATCCTCACCCAGGCCTTCCATTGGGAATCCTCGCTCTGCCACTGTGGCCACCGTTGATATTGTATTTAGAGAATGTCATGGTTTAGTGGTCAGTGTCAGTGTCTCCTACTCAGTCGCCAAAGCAGTTAGACTGACAAACGACCAAGTATTGATTCCGACATATCTCAAAAAAGCATTGGCTAATGCATGTGCTCGAGGTGGTAAAGTAAAACACATTCCAGAAAAGGGCTGTTTTGTGGTAGAAGGAACTAAAGAAGATAAATATGCCGTTGAATTATTTCCGAAGGAGAAGTGTCATTCTCCCTCCACAAGTACGTGTTATCATATAAAAGCGGTAAAAATAGGTTTGAAAATGGAGACCACTGAAACCAAAATAAAAAACTTGACTGTTTTAAGGAAAAATCCCCCGTGGGAACCCCGGGAAGTGAAGCAGTGCTTGTTTACTGTGGTAAACAAGCTCTGTTTCACTGGTAAAATAGGACCCAGTCTCTAATGCTTGGGGTGCGAGTCCTCTAAAATAGGCAACATGGGGTATAAACGATTGACTGACCTTGACTTTATCTCCATGTTGTGGTCATGATTAGCCACTGTGCAGAAATATGTGACCTTAAACAACAATAAATAAATAAATATAAGGAAAAATGCTCGCCCTAGGGCAAATAAAAAAAAAATGATTGGAATTAATAACTAATGAATTGTTTACGACAATTTGTTTCTTGGGAGGTCTAGTCCTAGTTAGGCCTCTGGGACCCCACAACGACCTTCCAATTATCATGACCCCCCCCCCCCCACACACACACCATTACAGAATCCTGGCTACGCCCCGTTAGATATATAATCCATTTCCCAAATTTTAGAAATGGGGGCGGGGGGGGGGGGGGGCAAGATTGGCATAACGCTGTCATATTTCAATGGCTTTAACTATGGAATTGGGCGTATTCCCTCCCACGGTTGTGGGCCCTTTCCCGGATATTTTTTTTCTTCAAATTCTGAAGCTCTGAGATCAATTCTGGTGCCTCCTGAAGAAACGTGAGGCTTAAAAACAGTAAGTTACGGTTTGCATTCACTCCCACCCCCACCGGGCCCACCACTGTGAGCTCACACATATGGACTGGTGGGGTGAGCACAAGGGGCCCTAGTCTTAAAAGGCTCATGTGGGTATCACCGAGATGGGACTTACAGGAATATAGAACTAGTATCCACTGATGTATGGTAGGTTTTAGTATTTATTATCACCTCGGCATGTGCTTGGCGAAACGCTAAATTAAAAATAAAATATGAACTCCCGTTTAAAAAAAAAGCTTCAACACAACTTTTTGCGGGTAAAAAGGACAGTGAGCGTATAAAAAACTGTTTTAAAGTACTAAATGTACCTCTGAAAGTGTGAAGTGACAATTTAATGAAGCGTGCGCCGGAATATATAACGAAGATTAAGTATTGTTTGTTTTATTATAGACTATTTTCAAATTATAAATGGTTTCTCTCTAAAAAAACGAACTTTCTGTTAAATCCCCTCGTAGTGAACAGAAACATGTAAACATTTAATACAGCTACACCTCCATCGAGCAAGTATGATAATATTCACCCCGTCGCGCACCTCAGCGAATTCGTTGTTTTCCTTGCGAACATGGCGTATCGATCAGTGTCGATGGTGAAATGATCTATTTTGTCTTGAAAATGGTCTGCAATAAAACAAACAAGACTTAACCTTCCTTCTATATTTATTATTGTCTAAGCTTCCTTAAATAATCAATTTTCACACATTCAGAGGTACATTTAGTACTTTAAAACGTAGTTTTTATACACTTACCGTTCTTTTTACCTGATACCGTCCTTTTTACCGACAAAAAGTATTACCCAACAAACAGGTTACACATAACATTGGACCATTGGAACAACAGTTGCAGAAGCTGAAAAATTATTATAAAAAATAAATCCATCGAAAGCTAGCGAACCAGATAAGACCCCAAATATGCCAACACAAATGCACAACCAGCGTAGCACCAGGTGTCTGTAGCATATTCCAGACATCAATTTATTTTAATATTATTTATTTATTTATTGATGTTTAAGGTCACATATTTATGCAATCACGACCGTGACAGTTTTACGGGTGGAGGAAGCCGGAGTACCCGGAGAGAACCACCGAGCATCGACGAACAACTGCCAGCTCCCCAACATCGTAGCTCCGCACTGCAGCACAGGCAGGGTTAGATTGGTTGAAGACATGCGTACCATCGACGTGCAGTACGCCTTAGTACACGGCGTCATCGTGCCCCCATGCGGGCAATGGAGATGAAGAGTCTTGCCCAAGGACACAACTCGGTTGCCGCAGGTGGGATTCGAACCGAGGACCTCTCGGCTTGCAGCCTGCACCTCTACCTACTGAGCCACCGCGCTCCCCAGACATCAATTAACTCAGGAGTACTCCCCGCTGACAGGCTAGCAGCAAACATATCATGTGCCTATAAAAAGGAGACAACTAGACACCTAGCTGAGAATTGCAGACCAATATCTTTAACCTCTGTGCCATGCAAATTACTGGAGCACATGATATGTCGCCACATACTACACCATCTGGAGGAAAACAACATCCTTACAAATCTGAACCATAGTTTCCGCTCGGGCTACTCATGGGAAACCCAGCTCATAATAACAACAAACGACTTCCTCAAAGCACTTGACAACAACAAACAAGTCGACAAAGCCATCCTCGACTTTTCATGGGCATTTGATACCGTAACGCACTCAAAATTGCTGTACAAGATCGACGAATATGGCATAAAAGGCCCAAATTCACACCTGGCTGACTAACTTTCTAACCAGACGCACCATGATGGTGGTCCTAGAAGGGGAGACATCAGAGGATGTAAAGGTTGACTCGGGTGTACTACAAGGGACAGTCCTTGGATCCTTATTTTTCTTATGCCACATAAACAACCTTCCGGTACCAGAATGAGTGTCATCACAAGTACGCCTCTTTGCCGATGACTGCCTATTATACAAACAAATTAATTCCAACAGATACCAAATCACACCCCAAGAGTATCTCAAACACCTAGAAACATGGGCGTCGACTCGGGGTGTGAGGTTCAACGCCAAAAGTGTTACATTCTCAGCATAAAGAATAAGATAAGCCACTTCTATAACCTAAACGACACAATTCTACAACAAGTTACCAGCAACCCGTACCTAGGCATCCAACTATCTGAGGACATGAAGTGGACTACGCACATCAGCAAAATCACTAAAAAAGCCAACTGAATTCTAAGCTTCCTGAGAAGAAACTCAAAAATTTTCCACAGGTAATCAAACGCATCGTATGTTTATCTCTCGTCAGAAGCCCTCTCGAATATGGGGCAGTAATCTGGGACCCATATCAAAGGAAAGATATAGACAAACTCGAGCGTATTCAAAATCGTGCTGCTCTCTTCATCACAAAAGATTACAAATCAAGAGATGGTGGGTGTGTCACCAAAATGCTGCATTATCTTGAAATGCCATCACTAAAATCCAGACGACAGCAAATCCGACTATAGTACATGTACAAAGTGGCTGAGGGGCTGATACAAGCCTTACCTCCAGACCAATTCCTGGCAGGAAAGAAACAAGGCAGGCGCATAACAGGGAACCTACCAAGTTATTATAGTGATAATATAATTGAACGTTCAGTTGTAAACATCAACAGGGCTTCACTGTACAGACAGCAAAAACTGAAGAAAACAAAAATTCGTTTTTTATAAAAACAGTGGTTGAGTGGAACCATCTGGATAACACAGTTGTCTGCGCAAAAACACTGGAAGAGTTCAAGGAGAAACACCGTAAAGTGTCCTCCAACCCGTTGCAATACGCCAGAAGTGGATTGCCGCAACGTATAATACAGATTCAGGTACAGATAGGACTGCATCCAAGGGGGCTGGGGCGGCAACTGGGCCGGCCCTAACGGTTAGCTAACTGGACATACAGATAGGCCTAACCGTTACAACAATTAGGCTAGTCCTACATTCGCCAGATCTCCACAGACTGGGCGTCATTTGGCGAGTATTTATTACTACCTCCCCCCCCCCCCCCCTTCTACGCAGGCCTCCGTATACGCCGATGGCACGGCAAGCTGGCCAGACTCGCAGAGATGGAATCGAAAAGTTAAGAAAAAACACAGTTTTGAATGGGCATTTCGAGTAGGCTTTATCTCTAAAGAAGTCGATAGACATAATGTTCACAAAACAGACAATAAAGTTATCTTCACAAAATAAGTACAGAACAGACTACAAGGGCACTCCCATGTGTACCACGTCCATTGGTCACATATCACGGCAGTAGGCACTATATAACACGAAACGCGATTTTTGTTTAACCCACGGGACTTCGAGATCATTTGGTATTTTCGTCATAACGACGAATAAAGATCTACGTGGTAAAACACCGACTCGGAATTCAATGGAAGTGTCAATGATACTGTAGCTTAACTTGTGTGTTGTGTTTGATGAAAAGGATAATGTTCAATGTTTATGAAAGGATTATGAAATAAGACAAGAATTGTGATAATTGGGAATATGTTCATTTCTGTTCCCTGTATGCTATGTTTATGATAAAAATAATATGAGGTGTACACTGTACCAAAGAGCTGAGGGGTGGGTTAATATGACCTCACAGTTAATGTATGTGGCCCTTCCCTATTGAAAGAATTTAGTTCAATGGGTTGTAGTTTAAAAACTTAAATCAGATCACCTTCGTTATATTTTGATTAAGGCTGTAAACTTAGATAAGTATCCTATAAAAGGTATCCTCGATAGATATCCTCAAATAATACAATACCGGGCCATAGGTATCCTCAAATACTGAAATATGTCGAAGAGTCGTTCGAGGAGTCACTCGAACGAGCAATTACTCGTTAGCTCATTTGCTCGATGAACTTCGAGTCGTTCGAGCAGTACATGCAGTCACTCGATCGAGCAATTACTCTAAAGCTCATTTGCTCGATGGGTTTTGAGTCATTCGAGCAATGACTTTTCAGTAACTGCTCGATTGCTTATTGTATTTGGGAATGCTTTTGTTATACATAAACGAGATAACTCTGCATACAGATTACGTGAAATCAAGGAGTCTGATTGGTTAGTTATAATCTATATAAATGATCTAGATAAATGAAACAACAAGAGTACTTGGAACAGGGTCAGAACTAACAAGAACAGACCAGAATAGCTAAATGTAGTTTTTATAAACAAAGCTGTTCCTGTTGATAGGCTTTTCTACGCTACTGGAGTATACTCCAGAAAAAAGGAACATGGTCAGATAGACGAAAAGTATTGCGTATATAGATAGAAGCAGAGAATTCTGAAAGAATTCGAAATAATACAACTTGTTGGGGTTTATTTGGGTAATTAAACGAAGATTCTGGGAGAATTCTAAGGCAGAAAATTACTCGTATTCAATCGAACGCACCCCCGGTATCTCTGGTACTACAGCACTACGTGCTATACCGATAAAATGGGGAATCTGTAGTAAATAAAGTCAATTTCGGTGATTTGGAGGGATTGTCGGGTTTATTTGGGTAATTCTAAGAATCGGAAAATTTATCTTCTACAAAGGAACATACCCTGTCTTGTTAGAAGGTTTTGGGTCACATAGCAACCACGTGCTACCATAGAAACCAAAATGGCGGCATCCAGTATACAAAATGGCCTACAGAAACACGTGTCACCCTAACAACACGCGCTGCGCATGCGCACTCACACCATGTATCACTATGGAGATGACGTCACAAGATGGACACCCACGTGGGTTACCATAACAACACAACATGGCGTCACGAGGTCACGTGACTATGACGTCACATATGAGATCCCCCCATGAAGTCCCCCAATCGGGGACGATCTCCACATCTCCTACTACTCTTGACCATTTGAACATCCAGAAGGTTTCGACTTATTTTGTGTTGTTCTATAGGTTCACAGTCGAAACAATGCTTGAGATGATCCACTTTCAAGATTTTGTGCTCTACTCACTCTTTTAAGTTTTGAGAGTTGAAATTCATGTGTGAAGTCCGGGAATGCATTGGGGGTCATACAATGCGGTTTAAAATGCCGTCAGTAACCCCCTGGGGGCACAGGTAACACTGACAGATACTTTGAACCTCTAACGTGTTTCTACGCATTTGGCGTTGGGTCCAGGAATACATGTTATCCATGTTCGAGTTATACGAAAGAGACAATTTGCAAAATCTTTCGCTCCACACACGTTTCTGAGTTTTGAAATTCATATTTCATTATGGAAATCCAAAATGCGTTAGGTGATAGATCTTCAAAGGCGATTTTCAGCAGTTAGAAAAAATACACTCAATGACCTCTGGGTGACATCAGGCCATATTTTGAACCTGAAATGTTTTCGATTTTTCGATTTTAGTGCTGGTATCAGGTCCATATGTCATATCAAGCTTGAAATATAAGCGTGACCCACTTTCAAAATATTTCAAGTATGATCCACACTCTTTTTTAGTGTTGAAATTCATATGTAAACTTCACGGGATCATAACTGCAATGAGGGGTTGAAAATGCAATTTTCAACAGTTATGTCTGCTGCAACAATCCCTACTGCCCCGATTGCACTTCGTAAATTTGGAAAATGTCAAAGTCGTAATCCGCGTCTGAATCTGGAATCCTCGTCTTGTGCAACCTGTCGCGCTTCCTCCTTACAGCGCTGCTATGTAAAATACTATATGGATACAATTAAGAACTTGCAAATAAAAGTCTAAACAAATAAATCATAACAATCGTCATCCTACGATGATGATGCAGCTAACGTAGAAACCACGCCCAAACATCATGACCAACCTCTTTGTCGCAGTCTAAACGATACGAACTTCACGATGGGACTTGTTGCCGCCCTCGGGTGTTATGATAAGTAGTGGAGGGAGTCCTATAGGCAGGTTGCTTCTTGCCTACCTTGAATCACCGTCTTTCCGCTGGCGGAAATGAAACACTAATACTCTAATCCCAGAAAAGTAATGATTCGATCGTCATTCTCCATCGTGTGTCACATAATTGACTCTCAGTTCATTCTTTCAGTCACAGTCTGTTTGCAGTCACCCCATCTTCTTCCAGGGGGTGGCAGGTAGACAGGCAATCTGGCTATGCCACGTCCCACGGTATACTTCTCATTACATTTGTGCAATATGTTTATTTGTAACCATTTTACATGTATGTGTACCGTAAATAAAGAACTGAATCTGAATCTGACAGTACCAAAACACGCAAACAGTTACGCCCGATTGAACACAGTGTACTATGAACCAACCTAAACCTACAGTCCAGAACTTTTGATTCATTTGGTGTTAAACCCAGGTAACTTAGCTTATAGGATGGTTTGGGTATTAGCGTGACTCAACACACTGTTTAAAGTCGTCAGGAAACGGAGCATTAACGGGGCATAAACTGCAATTTCCAGTAATTTGGAAAAACGCGCCCATTGACCCGTGGATGCCCCGATGATCTTAAGCCAAAATTTGAGCCCCAGGGGGTTTGACTCGTTTCCTGTTCAAAATATTTGACCCCACCAACGTTTTGAGTGTTGCAGTTCCTATATGAACACCAGGAATATTTTACCGGGTCTTAAAACTGCGACTTCAGCAGTTCGGAAAAATGCAGTCAATGATTCCTCGGTGATCCTAGTGAAGTTGACTCATATTTTGATCATACGAGGGGGGGGGGGGGGGACTCATTGGGTGTTGGCCCCAAGCCCAAAGGTCATACCGCCCCTGGAGATCCAATGTGTTCTATGTGTCAGTAGGTACATAGAACACATTGGAACTCAGCGGACGATATGTTGTTGAGATATAAGGGCCACAGGGACCTAGTTTCAAATTGTTTGGCTCCGTCGACCTTTTTGAGTGTTGAAAATCATATATATTCTTAGGAATGCATTAGGAGGTCACAAAATGCGATTTCGAACAGCATGATGAAATCCTAGTAGTCAGTGGCCCAGGCTAACCTAGGTGACGTTGTCCCATACATTGAATCTCCAATACGTTTTGACTCATTGGGTATTGGTCCCGGAAACATTAGACATTCCACGCTTGATTGGGTGTTTTTCCTCTACAGGCGATGAGGAATTTTAACTTGATGAGAACTTGACAATTAGTTGTCAAAGTATTCCATTGTTCTGTCAAATCATACCTGATTTGCAGAACTCGAACAGTCGCGTGTTGTTTTGCCAGTTTCAATCGGTATCAACTGGTTCTGACTGGACTATCACGCGCCACTCTAACAGAGGACATCCTCCAGATCGACGTCCATTGAAGCTTGGAGCTTCTTGTTCGAGTATGGGTGCAGATTGGTGAAGGAACTTCTTTGCCAATGGATGCCTCAATCATGTCACCTGATCTGATTGCCTTAGTCGAGATCTCGTCATGCTTAATCAGCATGAATTAGTAATTCTGCTCAAGGCCAGTGACGTTCCACTGTGTATATAACTGCCAGCAGAAACCCAGAACAGACACCTCCGGGCACACTCGTAAACGATACGCAGTTAGCAATCCTGCACACATTAAACAAAATCTTTGGTCGGGCAGATAGATTTGACTGCCCTGAGAAAATTACCGTCACTCCAGTACTGCTGAAAAGTGTGATAGATTAATTTTGAACTTTGTTGCTGGAACTTAGTAGAGTTCTTGAGACTTGAAATTTCTGCGATTAATAAAAACATTGCTAATCGGAAAAGGAGCTGTTTGTCTGAATTTGTCTTATACTCAGAAGCAATACGATAGAGCTCGGATGTCAGGGCCAACGTAGAAGAAACAACACTTCAAACTCAAAGACATTGTGGTAAAAAACTGAAGTCCGAACTGCATTACAAAACCACTAGACGAACCATGAGCCACGACCATTGGGGCTCACTAGGCCAGAATGGCGGCAAATCGAAAAACAAAACAAATAACAGCTGTATATCACTTAATTTATTTTAGCTCTACAACATACTCAAATTTTAGAAAAAATCCGATTCATTTGAGTTTTGACCCTTGATCCTCTATAACGTCACCCCGGCGTTCGACCATAACGGTTGGGAATTTCATTGGACGGCAGTACAATTTTAGATTTTTTTTTTAAGGAGATAATATTCCCAAAATATCGAAAGGCTTAGGCTCAATATGGTGTTGTAAATGAAGGGTACAGAGATAAAAAAAACCCAGTAAAATGGGCATTGCTGGCATCGGGCGTCTCAATTTGAAATGAAAAGAGAGGTGCACAACTTGATATGTCTCTAAATATGTGTGCTAAGTTTCATAATCGTGTCCCGTATAAACAGGGTGTGATTGGACTCCCGTATGTAGGGCCTTTAATTAAGAATGTAGAAAACTGGCTAAACTTTAAAGTGACGTAAAAACGTCAAAATGGCGGCAAATCGAAAAACAAAAAATACCCCCCCCCCCCCCCCCCCCCCGCTATCTCTTACTTCTTTGAGCTCTACAAAATACTAAAATTCCAGAAAAAATCTAACGTATTTGAATTTTGGACTAAATGCCGCCCACCCCACGCCACCCCATGACGTCACCTCAACGTTCGGGTATTACGGTTGAGAATTTCCTAGGACGGCAGTACTTTCCTAGATATGTTTTTTTGCGAAGATTACATTTTAAAAATTTCAGAAAGATAGAGTTAACAATGAGCTGGAAATTGAAATGTTGCAAAAAAGTTTCAGAATCCTTCCAATAAAGTGTTGAAATTCCAAAAAGTGAAACCGGATGGATCAACTTCAGATAACAGGAAATAAATGTACGAAGTTTGAAAGCTGTATCTTCGAGAAGTATCCATGGAGGAATATATATGAGTGTCACAAAATCAGCGTTTTTAATAAGAAAATGCTAAAATTTGAAGCGACGTAAAAACGTCAAAAATGGCGGAATCTGTAAAGACACACAAGAAAACACTTGTCTCATATTTTTTTAAACTCTACAACATACTAAAATTTCATGAAAATCGCACAAAGTTGAATTTTTCCGACTTATGAACCCCTAAGCTGTAAACCGAGGGATTAAGAATTTCGCAGGTGTGAACACATTTGTAGGTATGGATTTTATTGGAGATAGCATATCCAAAGTTTGAAAGATGGATGTTTGATACAGGCATTAATATTAAAACAATATACCAAACATTTAAACCCCCCATCGCTTTCAACGCTGATAGAATTCCGGGAAACAAATGGTTGTCTGGGCGAGATGTTCCTATTTCTGATTAGTGTACCAAATTTCGTGAGTATAGGTTGACGGAAAATACACGAAATATTGGTCTGACGAAAAAGAAAGAAAGAAAAAAAGGCTAACGATCCTAACTGGTCAATCCACCTTCATTGGATAACATAATAATTATTCACTCGACATTGGCTTCCAAAAGCGTGTCCCAAAGTGCAACGCAATATTTCACAACATCCATAATGTATAACATCCATTATACACTGAAGCACCGCAAAGAATTCTCTGAATATCCTTGAGTATCACGGTGAACATATTGCTAAAATAATTTTGAAATAAAAAATTTGGAGTGGTGGGTGCTAAAATCTGCCCAAAAATGGAGAAAAAATCGCCCAAATTCCGATTTTTGCGCAGATTCTCCCGATTTTAACAAGAAGATGCGCGTTTGTCGACAACAAATGACATAATGACATAAATATGGCCAGTACTTAACCAGAAAAGAATACAGGGGATTATTTCAGTTGCTCTGGGTTCGACTGAGTCATCGAGCATCTCCAGTTACAAAATGAGAACGCATTTTGTTTCCGTTTGTGTAAAACTTAGCAATGATCAGTCCAGTTCTCGAAGTGTATCCGTAAAACCCGATTTCCGAACAAGATTGCTGTGTAACAAACTTAACAGAGAAACACAATTACTCACGAAATCTTCAGTTCTATAACTCATAAGTTCAGCATAAGTTAAGTAGTAATATTATCTTCCGAAGTTTTGAAGCCAGTGAGGAACTTTTGACATGTCATGGCGATGAATCTTTCCATCAATGGCGAAGATTGGTAGGCAGGCAGATCTGATGGGCTCAGATTCGTCGCAAAGCAGATCCTTGAAAAATAGTTCTCACAAAATGATCAGTATCACAATCATGTAACTCAATTCGGTCGAGAACAAGAAATAATTCTTCCAGACAATACTATGTCTATAGAAGTATTATAAAGTATATAATTTTGACCAATTTATGAAGTATATCAGTTCCAGTTATCGGAATATTGGTTGAGTTGTATACAAGTCTATTCTATCACATATTATCGCATTAAACATACATATATAAAGGGACACCCATCTAACTTCCAGTGCTAAGAACTTTAGGTGTTTCGCAGACAAGGGATTACCCATCCAATATGAACACACTCATCGAAGTGTTTCGAATAAGCATACAATGTTTTCTTATTCCACCATGTCATGGCTCTGACACCCCCTTCAACTAGCTGTAAACTATAGGTGTTATAAGAAATGAATGGCAGATCCATTGTGTTCATGCAGTGGAGACGCCAGGGGTGGGGGGGGGGGGTGGGGGTGCCCCCTCCCTTTCCCTCGCCCCACCTCACCCCCAAAAAACCTTCAAATTGCTATCTGACCGTGATTTTTGTGGAAGCGTTTACAAATAATGATGTGAGCCCAATTTCAGACACAATCTGGGGGCCTTTAAAGACCACGCCAGGTGTTGTAGAAACGTGACATCGATCCCAGGGAATTCATATATAAAATGTTTTCACGGGAGAGACGAGAATCCACTCCACCCCCATTAACGGGATGGGAGCACACCTCCCATACCCCCAGCTCAGGTTTGTGGCCTTCGGGAGTTTCCTTCTGCAGCTCGACCTGGGACCCTCATATCTTACTCAGCCCTCCCCCTTAATTCGAAATCATTGCGCCGCCACTGTGGTCATTGCATTTTGACCGAAAGAGAAATTTAACAAAGTGTGTGAATTCCCGAAGGGGATTCTCACAAAGCTCTCCCATTTCCTCATCCGCGCCCTTGATTGATTTACTGATTGACTGACTGATTGATTTATTGATCATCACCTGATGTGTGGGCCATTGAAAAATGAACGCAACGGTCGTTGCGTGTTGGGTCAGTTTAGTTTAGTCTAATAGTTTAATGCATTACACCATAATGACAGTTGTATAATACAAACATAACAAATAAGAAGATATAATAAACATGATGTATAATACAAAGTACTAATGACGTTTTTCATTAACAATGTGATCTCGCTTACAGAAGAATGACCAGATCATGTTAGAAATAATATTAATCGATTTAGTATCAGAGTTTTTCAATATATAATAGTATTTCTCCGAATCATTTAATTGTTTAAATTCTTTGTTTTCTTTTATAATTTCTTCGAATCCCGTTTCCCTAATTTCGACAGATGCCTCACAATCCACAACAAAATGCTTTTCGCTTTCTATTTCACCGATATCGCACACCATGGCATCTCCTATCATTTAGGGGCATTGGGGGTTCTTTATGTCTATCTTTTTCTATTTCTAAATTATGGTTACTAACCCTAGGTCGAGTAAACAGTTTACGGGCCTGTCGAGATCTGGTGATTTTCAGATAAGGTTCAAGCTTGTATCCATTTTTAACTAATCGATACTTCGTAACTTATTACTGCCTTTCATTTTGTCATCATTAAACATATCTTTAGTGAATCTTTCTCTATGCTGAGATTCTAGTACATCTTTCAGGCATTTTCCATTACCGTTAGTTAACGTATTAGCATCGGAAACTCTGATATTATAACGAGATAACAGTTATCCAAGTTTTCGGAAGTTTACATTTGAGCGACTCTTTGAATGAGTTGGAGAGTATGTTATCGCCAACAATTTTGGGTAATTTATCGACATATATACATGTATAGAGATGTAAGATGGCATCGTTCACAACAGGATATCTCTCCAATTCTCCTCGTGCTGCGTGATTAGATGCTTTTCTATTCAACGTTAATATTTGTTTACAAAATTTCAAGTGGACTTGTTCACAGGCTGTAGTGTCCGCAAAGGGAGTATTGAGGACCGGGGATCACATCTCGCAACCATATAATAAAATACGCTTAATCAATTTATCAAAAAGTTTACATTTCACATCAAGAGTTAAGCCAAGTGACTTTCTGAGAGAATTTGTAAGGAAAAACATTGCTTTCGATCCTTTTGTACTTAAATTCTCTTGAACTTGTTTTGTGTTTCCATTGTATGTGAATTCAAGACCTAAGTATTTATGATCTATGATATCTAATTTCGCTGTTCCAATACAAAACGTAGGATCTTTTTTATCTTTTCTATTTTTGAAAATCATGCATTTTGCTTTATTTGTGTTGACACTAAGTTTGTTTTTATCCGCATAGTGTTCTAACTTCTGTACTGTATAGTAATTTTCACACAGCAGACCTGTGTAGACGCAAAGGGGGTCAAAATAAGAATTGAATCTCACTTTTTTGGATTTCTAAATGTAGTTTTTGGACAAGTGCAAACAAAAAATGAACCCCCGAAGAGGTTCATTCTTGTTTGCATGGCTAAAAAGCTTCATTTAAAAGTCTAAAAGGCGGCATTGTGTACTTTTATGGGGTGAGTGGAGTGGGTGAACTGGGTTGGTGGGATTATATATATAACACACTTTTTCGAAAAATGCAGGTAATATGTACACGTAAGACCACATATGTTCACTATTTTCCCATCCGTCGGCACTCCGATATGCGGTCTGCCCATAACATTAAAATCGACAAGTGTATACTTAGGCGCTAGATATGACGCAGAATAAAAGTAATCGGTGTGTGTCACTATCTAACCCGAGCTTCCTCTGACGCACCCCTTTAAACACCTGAGTCCCAGATGATTTAGAGGGCGGATTGTCTGAGGAAGCTCAGATTGGCCTAAACTACAAGAAGTTGAGCAAAACAATATTAACAAGGGCTACGGAAAGCGTGGGCTACTGTCCCTACCCGTAGGCATGTTCGATAGCCTTAAAAGTATTGTGGGACAAACAAATTTTCAAAGTCGAAAGAGTGAAAAAGTGCCATAACTCTGGGAAAAATTATTGGACGGGACCCGTTCCTTGTGCATGTCCGTTCCCCCATGCGGGTCTGTCAGCATAACAAAGGATATCCAAATCCGACCGATGGCTTTGAAATTACAATCCATTTTGTTTTGTACGGATAGACGGACGGACGGACGGGTCCGTCCGGACGGACAACTGTCTTCACTATATACCTCCAAACGCTCCTTCGGAGGTCGGGGCCATAACAATAAACATAATTATCCAGGTACGGTACGTGAAGGGCGGATTGTCGCTAAATCGCGGTGGGTTAGATTTCATCCAATGGACCACCGGGTGCAACCCGATGGTTTATGAGACGAAATTTCGTTGGTGTTCTTGAATTTTGATGCAAAATTATTGAAATTTTACGAGTGGAAAATCGACATCACCACGATTTAGCGACAATCTACCCCATGTACTGTACTGCAGTATACTGTTGAAATTTATCACCAGCAAGTAAGCAGGCATGAACACAGCTCTTCCATATATCATGTATTAACTCCTTAATTGCTGCTGGCATATATTCCTGCCAGGACAGTATTTCTCTTTCCACTGCAATATGCCATAATTTGGGCATATTTATTTAAATTTTCTCTTTGTTAATTGAAAGAATTTTTTCACCAATGATTTCTTGAGTTAAATTTATATGCATTTTTCATAAAATCTTGCCATGGTTGCTTTATAGCAGCTATAACCAGATTTAATGAAAAATACCTGGAAAATACTCAGCGGGTTAAGAGTTAATAACAGAAAAACGTTTATCCATGTCGGAATTGTGGAATTTTATGCATAACCTTGTATTGTATATAGATTACCAAATGAAATCAATGTTGAATCGCCTACGAATCAGCACCCAGAAAGAGAGGAACGAACCTGATCGCAACCATAAAATCGCAAACGAATTCGAGCATTCATCATATGTAATTTAAAACGCTTCGTACTCATAAAATTCTACTGATTTGGTCCCAATTCTTTCAATGTTTACAAATCTGCCTGAACGGGGCAGAATACAATTCATGTGAACTGTGCATGTGCTGTGAATTTCCAGCAATCACCTCCACAATTTCCCTATGGAAAATGCACACATTCTGCACGAGCCGGTATTGTATGCCACAAAACTATTTTAGAACTCGAAAATAAAGTTATTTTCGTAATTTTATTCAGGCGAATGGCATCCGTGACCAATATTTGACAAAATACCCATGCTACACTCACATTTCTGTCATCTTTTTAAAAAAAAAACAAAGCTTCCGAACTTTTTGAAAATCGGGAACGAATCTGTACGCTGTCGGAACGAATCAGCGCAAAAACAAGAAACGAACTGATTCTGTAAGCGCCGGTCACCCCCAGTGAATATGGAAAAAACGTTTTCAAAAGCCAGGTGAAAAGGAAAGTTCTGTTATTCTACTCTGCTGGGGAAAAAGCGACTTCCCCAATCTTCAAGTGGGTTAATTCATTTTCTTGCCTTATCTCTCCGAGTTCATAATCCAAGCGCACCTTAACTAAATTGATGCAGAAAGTATACCCAATTACATGAGTACATTAAGTTAAAATTGTTTTCACCATGGGGTTTGAATACAATATGTCAGTTCTCAGAGAGATGTTGAATACGTTCAAAAAAGTAAGGGATATCCAAATTGATGTTGATATTTTCGGAAAATGGCATTGGAAACGCGAGCTTGGACACATCAAAATGTTACCAAGTTTAGTGTGGATCATGAATGTCACCGGCCCACGAAAACATGTGCAGGTTTTTCGCACGAGCGCCGCGTTCATGTCTGTGGGGAACGTTTTGAAATTTTCATTTGTAGTGGACTGGCTTTTTCGGATGTCTCATCGTTCTTTTCTTGGTATAAACTCGTTCATCAATAGTTTCTGGTCGAAACATAACTTTTGAGGTATGCGAAAACTAACATGTGACGAACGTTTACGTGCCGTTGACATGTTGGAAGCTGGCAACAGACAGACTGCCGTGGCTTAAATTCGCAATGTTACGCAATCGATGATCAGCAGGTTGTGGTCACGCTACCGTCAGACAGGCAATGTTAACGATAGACGTCGGTCAGGTCGTCCAAGGGCGACAACTGCTAACCTGGATCGTTTCATCCGAATCACAGCATTATGTAACCGCCATCAAAGTGCCTCAGAAATTGGACAGTAGCTGCACCGAGCGACAGATGAGCGAGTCAGTGGTCAGACTATCAGAAGACGCCTTCACAGTTGGAATTTGTACGCTCGACGACCTCGAATAATTCCACATTTAACTGAACGTCACATCGCAGCAAGGCGTAATTTGTGTGGAGCACGACAGCGTTGGTACGATTATCGGTGGAACAACGCCATGTTTTCCGATGAATCTAGGTTGACTTTCGACTTCCACGACAGGTGAAACAGAGTGTGTCGGCGGCGGAACGAACGATACCATGACGTAACCGTTAGACAGCATGATCGTTTTGGTGGTGGATCGGTTATGGTGTGGGGAGGCATAACCACGACAAGGAGAACAGCATTACATGTTACCCAAGGGCGTGTCACAGGGCAGTACTACCGTGACATGTTAGCAGCTCATGTGGTGCAATTTGCGCTACGTCACTGCCGTCGATTCATTTTCCAAGAAAAAAAAATCAGTTATTCTTTTTCATTTTTTGCGTCAAAAACATAGCTTATGACCCTTTCAGCTTGTTCCATTGAGGGGTCATAAGCTATGTTTTTGACGCAAAAATGAAAATTTGTTTATTTCAGAAAATCATGTAAAAGGTGTTATCTATAAGAAGCAATATGAGTGATTTTAGAGCAACAGCGAACTGCCACAATCGATTCGGTAGCATTCGTCCACTAATTCCATAAACTTGTCCAGATCACGAAACTGTGATATATTGTTATCTGACACGCTTTATGGTAGGGACTATTCCCCATGCACACCGTCTCAGATAATCTGCTTCTCGACGTTCAGTTTTTTAATGACACGTAGAAAAACAGACATTTAACTCTCTACCTAACATGGAAAGCGGACGACACTTGCAAACAAAATTATTGAATAACTGATTTTTTTTTCTCATTTTTTGCGTCAAAAACATAGCTTATGACCCTTTCAGCTTGTTCCATTGAGGGGTCATAAGCTATGTTTTTGACGCAAAAATGAAAATTTAAAGGCAATTTTTGTGAATAGCGCTGACCGGTTTTGCCGTCACGGTAAAGGGTAAAGTGGATACACAGATCTAGAATAACAATATTAGCGTTATCAAAACTCATTCCTAAACTATTTTGAATATTCTGAACATTTATTCCTGTTAGCGCTTTCGCCGCTCTTTGTGTGGATCTTCAGACATGTTTGCATACACAGAAAGACACACTACTTCATTTTCGCAATGAGGCACACGCATTTCATTTTCGGAACGAGGCACAAGTACTTCATTATCGCAATATACATATATATATACACACACTTTTCTATGTCATACAGATTTGGGATTTTGGAGGATTGTAATTTGCGATAAGCTTCCCGAACGGACGCAAAAGATCCAGCACTGGGTCATCAGATATTATGCCAACATACAAATTATGTTGTGAATTAGTAACGTATCATTTAAATTAACACAAACAAGAGGCGGACTAGCCATATGGTCCACAGGACAAATTCCCGGTGGGTCCTCTATTGGGTGCTTCATTAACCCTTTACCCAACGCAGACGATATCAAAATTTATTATTTTAAATATCATTTTTTTTAATTTTTCAAATAAATTCAACAAAACAATATCATGTGACCGCTCGTTGGAACAAGCTCGACGAGCTCGTTCCAACGAGGGGTCACATGATATGGTTTTGTTGAAATTTTTTGAAAAATAATATTTTTTCTACTGCTGAATTTGCATACTACGGGGCGGATGCGGGCGATTCGTTGGGTAAAGGGTTAATTAAAATTTTGCTGATGTACCTTTCAAAGTCAGATATTCTTAACCCTTTATCCAATATAACGGAGAAATCAAGTCTGCTTTTTCACATAAATTTCCATTACATTTTTATTATTATTTTCATTTTTGCTTGAAAAACATTGCTTATGACCTCTCATTGAAAGGAACTCGTTTTTAAAGGGTTAAAATGGAGTATTTAAAGGGATTATTTTAACCCTCTCAATATCTTAATATGGTTCTCCAAAATTTTACGTTTGCAATGCAGGAATAATGATAAGACTTTCTGTTCTCACAATGTTGCTCTAAACACGCATGGGCATCGATGGGACCTCGGTATTTTGTCAATGCCAATAAGTCTGCAGATAGGCTCATGGGGGGGCCTTTAAGGCCTTTTTTACGTCTATATTCCAACATTACTAAATTCTTCTACTCGCAATATATTTTCCAGAGGTAGCATGTACCTTTTAAACCTTTTCTAGCTAATACGAATATTTGCTATCATCTACAAATATGGCAGATCCGGAGTTGGTCGAGTCAATATTTTTAAAGTGGTTTACGCTCATACTTCAGGCTTGGTATGACCTATAGGCATGGGACCTATATCGAATGAGTTGATACTTGCTGGAGGTTCAAAATGTGGTCCACCTCAATGCGGTCAAAAGAGGTCAAAGTTAAGTGCATATTTTTCAAAACTATTAGGAATTGCATTTTATAACTAATGCAATTCTGAAGATTATCCGTGTATCTCATCATTCAAATAAATGACATAGCCAGTAATGTCATTTTCTGATTCCTTGGTCGAATCCTTTAAATGGTGTGCACATATATGCCTTTTCTGGTTTCATATAAAAATTGTTCTGATTCCTGTGTAAATATCTGTAAATACTGTTAATGAAAATCATTTCTGATTTGTTTAAAAATATTTTACTCCCGAAAATTAGCCTCCATAAATTCTCTTTTTATATAGTTTTTTTCCTGATACTTTAACTCTTTTGACACAGACTTGAATTTACTGCTTGCGGTAAATTCTGTTTCTCTATTTTTTTTATTTTTTTTGTCCGCACGATAACTCGCAAACGAATTGTCTTATCTCGTTGATTTTTGGCATAATGACAGATAGTCACAAGTTCCCGGCTCTCTTTGTTTTTCAGTTTCCTGAGGCATGAAGTGTGTCCGTATGGATGTTTTGAAAGTGGGTCACGAATTATCTCAGCTGGGGTATGACCTATGGACGGACCTAGGACCAACACCAAATTAGTCGACACTCCGTGGAGGTTCACTGAGCTCACCTAGGAGTCATTGTGTGCATTTTTCAGAATTGCTGCAAATCACATTTTGGGACCCCTTAATGCATTCCCGAAGTTCGTACATGCGTTTTTACACTAGTGGGCCACGCTCATATCTCAAGCATGGTATGACGTATGAAGCGGCGTTCAACACCAAACGAGTCGAAACTCGATGGAGCTTCAAAATCTGGGTCAAGGTCACCGAGGTCACTCGGGGGGTCATTGTGTGCATTTTTCAGAATTGCTGGAAATCACATGTTTGAATGCTGTGCACGTATATACCTTTTATGGTTTCTTGGAAAAAATATCTGACTCCATAATGAATATCTTTAAATACTGTTAACGAAAACCTATTTCTGATATTTTTAAAACTATTTTATCACCGAAAATACGCCTCCAAAGTATTCCAATTACGTTCATAGAGGGGGCGCATTGGATCAGTAGGTAGAGGTGCAGGCTGCAAGCCGAGAGGTCCTCGGTTCGAATCACACCTGCGGCAACCGCGTTGTGTCCTTGGGTAAGACACTTCACCCTATTGCCCACGTGGTGGCACTGTGGCGTTGTGTACTAAGGCGTAGTGCACGTCGATGGTGCAACTGTCTTCAACCAATGCTAACCCTGCTTACTGAATTCTTTTACTCGCAATATATTTCCCAGCGGTACCGCGTAGCTTAGTATTTTCTAGCTAATATGAATATTTGCTATCATCCACAAATATGGCAGATCAGGGGTTAGTGGAGCCAATATTTTTAAAGTGGTTTATGCTCATACTTCAGGCTTGGTATGACCTATAGACATGGAACTTACACTGAATGAGTTGAAACTTGCTGGAGGTTCAAAATGTGGTGCATCTCAATGCGGTTCAACAGAGGTCATTAAGTGCATATTTTTCAGAATATTTCTCTAGTTTATCTGAAGATTTTGTAATTTGATCTTCAATCCAATCAACTGGTTGCCCGCGCGAGTAGAAAGTGGAATAATAACTAGAGAAACATAATTTACTGCATCCAGTAAATTCAAGTCTGTGTGAAAAGGGTTAAAGTATCAGTTAAAAACTATATATTAAGAGAATTTATGGTGGATTACTTTCGGGAGTAAAATATATTTTAAATCAGAAATGGATTTTCGTTAACAGTATTCACAGATATCCATACAAGAATCAGAACAACTTTTATAAGAAACCAGAAAAAGGCATATAAGTGCACACCATTTAAAGGATTCGATCAAGGAATCAGAAATTGACATTACTGGCTCTGCCACTTATTTGATTGATGAGATACATGGATAATCTTCAGAACTGCATTAGTTGTTATAAAATGCAATTCCTAATAGTTCTGAAAAATATGGACTTAATCACCTCCGTTCCCGCATTGAGATGGACCACATTTTGAACCTACAGCAAGTTTCAAATCATTAGATGTAGGTCCCATGTCAAAAGGTCATGCAAAGCCTGAAGTATGAACGTAAACCACTTTAAAAATATTGGATCGACCAACTCCGTATCTACCATATTTGTAGATGATAGCAAATATTCACAGCTAGAAAATGTTATGGTAGATGGTACCTCTGGAAAATAGAGTGCAGGTAAAAGAATTCAGTAATGTTGGAATATAGACGTAAAAAGGTCTTAAAGGCCACCAAGAGCCTATCTGAATACTTATTGGCATTGGCAAAATACCGAGGTCCCATCGATGCACATGTGTGTTTAGAGCAACATCGTGAGGACTGAATGTGTTATTATTCCTGCATTGCAAACGTAAAATTTTGGGGACCCAATTAAGATATTGAGAGGGTTAAAATAATCTCGTTAAATACTCCATTTTAACTCTTTAAAACGAGCTCATTCCAATGAGAGGCCATAAGCAATGTTTTTCAAGCGAAAATGAAAAAAAATAATGAAAATTAAATGGAAATTCCTGTGAATAACACCGGCTGGTTTTTGCCGTTATGTTGGGTAAAGGATTAAGAATGCCTTACCCTGGAAAGTACACATGAAAAGGTGTCCCATTCCACATAGAATTAAATGTCACAGAAAAGAAAGCGTAAAAATATTCTGTAGCCTTGAGTTATATAAAAGGTATTTGTACTCACACTGAAGTATTAAGAGGGTTAAAAACAGCCCATTCAAATATTCCATTTCATTACTTTATAATTGTGATAGGTGTTTCGATAAAGCCACACACCACTCCATCGCCAAAACCTATCGATCATGAGTGATGATTGAGAATAAATATGTGCACAGCATACAAAGGGTTCGATCAGGGAATTGAATTTGGGGCCCAAAAATGTGATTTCCAGCAATTCTGAAAAATGCACTTAATGATCCCTGGGTGACCTCAGTTACGTTGACCCATATTGTGAACCTCTATCGAGTGTTGATTCAGTTGGTGTTGGTCCTAGGTCTATACGTCATACCATGCTTGAGATATGAGCGTGACCCACTTTCAATTTTTTTATCACGTCCACTTTTTCGTGTAAAATTGGATGTATGAACTTTGGGAATGCATTAGAGGGTCAAAAATGTTATTTCCAGCCATTCACGGGCACCCCGAATGCCCCAGGAATCTGAAAAAACATTAGGTGCCGAGAACTTTTGACTCTCTGTCAATATGCCAAAAATCAATGAGATAGGACAATTCATTTTCGAGTTATCGCGAGGACAAAAAAGTGCTTAGGAAGACAGAAGAAGAAAGAAAAAGAAACCGTACAAAAACAACAGTCTGTGTGTGTCACGTAGGCTAATAAACATCCTATACAGTTTTAGAGAAAGGGTGCTTGGCAATAGAATTTGGTATCTATTTATTTATTTATTTATATTTTTATTTATTTATTTATTTATTTATTTATTTATTTATTTATTTATTGGTGTTTAAGGTCACATAATTGTGCACAATGGCTTATCGTGAACGTGAGAGTTTTACGAGCGGAGGAAGCCGGAGCACCCAGAGAGAACCACCGAGCAACGACGAGCAGCTGCCAGCTCTCCAGTATCGTAACTCCGCACTGCAGCACAGGCAAGGTTAGATTGATTGAAGAGATGCGCATCCTCGACGTGCAGCACCCCTCAGTACACGGTGTCATCGTGCCCCCATGTGGACAATCGGGGTTAAGTGCCTTGCCCACCCCTCCGAGGACTAACCGGGCTCGACGTTGCTTAACTTCGGAGATCTTTCGAGAACCAGTTACCGCAACGCCACCGCGCCCCGAATTTGCTATCTAGACATTTGCTTAAGTATTTGTATGTGAAAGCGTTTATGATAGAAAGTGATTATGCCATAAATTATTACTTTCAAAGATGCAAGACGATTAACACGAAGTGAATGTGTTGGACACAACTGTAAAAATCTTTACATTTGGAGACGTGACAATTGTTATTTATTCCCAGTTCCTTATTTGGCATTTGTTATCAACCGATAAAATCGGCTGATAACGAATGCCGAATAAGAAACTGTGAATAAGTAACGGCTGTCACATTCGTTTTTTATTTTTGAAAATGTTGCAGTAAATTATGTTATGGGATTAGAGCGTATTTCCACGGTAGGTTTTCGTCATCAGATATCGTTGAAGGGGAGGGAGGGGGAGGGGGGGGGGGGTGGCAACGTAGATTTCTCCCGCGTTTTCTGATATTGTAATCTCTCGTCTTCACAGCAGAAGATGGGACAAAACAATTTCTGTTGGAAAGTCATCGAGGACTTAAGCAATTTATTAGAAATTAAATGAACAGCAAATATAATTATTACTATAACAAGCAAAATTTCTTTGTTTGAATTTTAAACGTGTTTAGAAAGTCTTTCTTGTCTGTTCTGTTCCATCTCTACGGCCTTGATCATGCAACAGTACTTCTGAATACTTTATTTGTTTAAATTTGAATATGTTGCGAAAGTCGTTCCAGTCCAGTCTGTTAAACCTCTAGTCTTGACCGTGCCAACTGATGCATCTACATCTGAAAGAGATATTTAGTAATACAATTAATGCAAGTCCTGTTTTTGCATTTAATAAATGTGTTTTATGATTGTGTGTGGTTTATATTAGCGGGAAAAACCGTCAACTAACTTCATTTGGCAGAGGTGTGATGAAACGGGATGATGAGTTATGTGGCAAGTTCTGAATTCTGGAGTTGTTTTTCATTTTCACAAGATTGAAAAAGACAGCCGACGGAGAGTCTCAAAAACTTTTGTGTTACCAACAAGTGAAGGTCAGCACCACCTACCAACAGAAGACATTTGGATGAGCGTAGGAATGTCACTTCAGAGGTCAAGGACCGAGGGCGTTTCTGAAATGAGGATCTGACCGAGCCATCTTTTAGATATCGGATAAATGATAATCTATGCAAGATTTTACCGGTCACAGGCCTGGTGGTTTAGCGCCTCAAAATCCGCGTTTGTGTGGGTTATGAAGGGTGTCACATGGGTTGTCAGACGACGTACATTTGGCAAAAGAAACCCACCTTCGGTACGTTTTTTCTACTTCACCCATCTTCCAACCCGAAGGCTAGCCTTCGGGTTGGAAGATGCTTGAAGTAGAAGAAATGTACAGGACAGTGACCACACCGCGGCAGGCTCATCTGAACGAGAAACTACAGTATGTCACTGTACATTTACTGATATACGATTGTAACTTTTCTCCCACTGGGCTGAATTACGGTAACCTTGAAAGGTCGTGCCCGACCACTGCTCATCGCATTCATATACGCGTAGACATCTGCGTGGATTCCTAACCCGCGCAGATGTATACGGTACCTGAATGCAATTCTATACTCCTAAAAGGTAGACCCCGAAGACGTAAAATTTTGAATTCAAATCTGGCTGAGCTTTTTGGTAGCTGGCTAGCAAGGTGATCCGGCTAAGCCATCAAACTGGTGACTGGCTAGCGACAGTGGTGGCTCCAGTAGATAAGTCGGCGTCGATCCGCGGGGATAACCGGACACCACAAACATTGTCCATCGCATCCCAGGTAGCCCGGTTTGGTTTGTGGGATTCTTTTGTTTGCATTGATATTATGCTGTGTTGCGGGGGCAAAGATAACAAAAAGGAACTCAATTCTGGGTATGAGGTATGATGGAGTTTACAAAGTATCATAAACAGTAATGTAGAACTCAACACTTTTGACATTATACATGACCTCTCTGCTAAAGCATTGCAGATGGCACCTTGTTCCATTCAAGGGACGATATAAAGCTACAGAAACCACTCCACCGATTATAACATAGCTTCTTTGTTCGTTTATTATCAACCAAACTGTGCCATTATACCTGATACAACCCCAACAAAATACGCTAGAAACGAATACTCGAGAGTTTCTCATTTACAGTTCTCGGAAAGTAAAGTCTTTTCCATTGGTTCACTTCTGGTGAAAACCCCACCCCCTTTCCTCGCCCATGGCCTCTCGACAAGGGGGATGCTGGCCGCCTGCCTCTGGCAATCTTCATTGTCTGTCCGAAAGGCGCATGTGCTGCTATATATGAGTGAAAACGAAACGCGACAGTCAAACCAAACTTTTTGAAAGAGTTAATAATGGAGTTACTCGGCTTCTATCGAAATGAAGGTCTTTAGATCCAACTATAAGATTGGTAGCTTAAGAACGTGACACGATGTAACTGACTTTATTATGCCTCACGTTTGTAACATCAGCCGTGATTGGTTAATTTGACACCTTCTAAAAGTCATTATTATGCCTCACGTTTGTAACATCAGCCGTGATTGGTTAATTTGACACCTTCTAAAAGTCACAGTCTGGAGTTTTGGGGCAAAACACGGGTACTATCGGAAAGTTCTTCCATGGAGACAAGAGAACAAAGAAAATGTAAGCTCCACGTCCATTGATCAGCGTCGATTACTCAGGCCCTGATTGGAATTTATCAACCCCAAACGCTGGCGCCGTGTCCGTTAACTTTTTTCGTTACCTATAGACACAAACTTACCAACAAATATATCATCTTCAGTGGGTGTGTTTTCAATTTTAACTGCAAACAATGAATTCAAAAGGATCAGAAATATTAAAAACTCACGTGTTGTTCACCACCTCAGTGAATCCTGAATATGAGTTATGACTTCAATCAATTATATTTCCACAACTCCTCGACCTTACTGTCAATACTGAGCCTCCGCGGCTCCGCTTCAAGTTCAAAATAAATTGTTTCACTCCACTTAATTCTATCAAGTGTCGTCATCCAAGAAACATGAATTTATATTCCATTAATTTATACCACTTATCACACAAGCATTAATAATGAATTATAACATGAAACGCATGATGCCGTTGTAAACACTGGCATTTGGTGATACAGAAACTCCCAAAGCGACGGCGCTTGTGACAAGTCATTTTCGAAGAGACGTCATTCGTTCGAAATGACGTCATGTTTTTGGATTCGACTACATTGTTATTACAGGATTGACGGCATGAACATTGCAGTTGACGCTTAACAATGAAAGTTATTTTTTGTTCGGCATAATAAAATAATTAGAACGTTTCTTTTCATGTTCTATCGGTCGATAGTACCTGAGTTTGTGTGATTTCCGAAATAAAACCTTCAGCAGCTTCGCTGCTCCAGGTTTTATTTCGGAAATCACACAAACTCAGGTACATTCGACCGATAGAACATGAAAAGGAACATTCTAATATTATATTGTACTGGAGTTTTGGGGCAAAACACGGATACCATCGGAACGTTCTTCCCTGGAGACAAAGGAACAAGGAAAATGTAAGCTCCACTTCCTTTGATCAGCGTCGATTACGCACGCTCTGATTGGAATTTCTCAACGCCAAACGCTGTCGCTGGCGCCGTGTCCGTTTAACTTTTTTCGTCACCGATAGACACAAACTTACCAACAAATATGTCATCTTCAGTGGGTGTGTTTTCAATTTCAACTGTAAACAATGAATTCAAAAGAATAAGAAAACTTAAAAACTCACCTGTTGTTCACCACTTCAGTGAATCCTGAATATGAGTTATGACTTCAATCAGTTATATTTCCGCAAGTTTAGTACCCCTCGACCTCATTGAGCCTCCGCTTCAAGTTCAAAATAAATTGTTTCACCCAGCTTAATTCTAACAACTGTCGTCGTCCAAGAAACATGAATTTATATTCCTTTATACCACTTATCACACAAGCATTAATAATGAATTTTAACATGAACAGCATGATACAGTTATAAACACGGGCATTTGGTGATATTGAAACTCCCAAAGCGACGGCACTTGTGACAAGTCATTTTCGAATTTGGTGATCTAGAAACTCCTAAAGAGACGTCATTCGTTCGAAATGACGCCATGTTTTTGGATTCGACTACAGTGTTATTACAAGATTGATAGCATGTTGCACTTAACGCTTAACAATAAAAGCTCTTTTTTGTTCGGCATAATAAAATTATTAGAACGTTTCTTTTCATGTTCTATTGGTCGATAGTACCTGAGTGTGTGTGATTTCTGAAATGAAACCTTCAGCAGCTCCACTGCTTCAGGTTTTATTTCAGAAATTACACAAACTCAGGTACTATCGACCGATAGAATATGAAAAGAAACGTTCTAATATTATATTAGATACACAGAATGAAACAGGCAACGATTCGAGTCATTGTGCAACGCCAGGAGTGCATTTTACGCCCGACTTGGGTAAATACAGTAACACGAGCAGTAATTCATTCTGGTATATCAATGTATTGTTTTTATTTTTTTTTTGTTTGGGGGCGGGGGGGGTAGGACGGTGCCCGACGGCTCGGTCATGTCGCCCAATCATTTGGAACATAACTGATTGCTTTGAGTAAAGACGTATACGCTACAAATATATACTACTCAAAGTTTGCTTGCTAAGCACCAAGTATATCCAACTTCCTGTTTTACGTTTTAGTTGAAATATTGTTATGAAAAGTGTGTATATTTTAAATTTAATTATATCTTTAAGGGGTCGTCCAACCTAACTTTGGTCAATGTGTTGACATTTTTCCCAATGCCTCAGAAACAGATAAGAGAAGTAAGGAAAGGCAAATTATATATCAAAATAATGAGTAAAGTGCATAGAAAAGGTACATATAATTTTTTTCCAGGGAAAAAGTGGATTTTTATGATTTCGAAGAAGATTAATTTGCCAATGGCATAAGTAACGAACCGGTAAAACCAAAAAACAATCGGTAATTCGAAGGCCTTGTCCTCAATATAATGATAACATACTACAGACTCGGAGAAAGCATTTTTTGACACACACTCTGGTGGGTTTTGATGTTTGAATGTAATAACACCAACACAAATTTTGGACGTTCCGGATGTGGCCATGTTTCAATGCTGTTTATTCCGGTCATGTGATTACGATGTGGTTCTTGCAGAAATACTCAATTTGGGCAATCGTAAGAATGCAAGGACTTGATCACGCCCTTTATTTGTTCGAGACAACGTATTAGCGGATTTGCAAACAGGTAACAGCAAATACTTGAGCTGTTCATGTCATAACTGCAAAATATGGTTCGAAATTCCCTCTCGTTTTTACAGGCCGTCTGAACATTTTTGTTGACAAAATTCTGAATTATTGCGCACTAGAAAGACAACATGAACCACTTGTAAAACAAATAACCGAGTGTATAAAATCGGGATGATACACATAAAATAAGGCAATATTCATAACAAAGTAAGTAGAATGCTTCAGAAATCACTTTTTCACGAGGTATATTCCAAGTGACCTGGAACTATATTGAGCGTGTTGATCCCCCCCCCCCCCCCCCCCGATGTTGTGAAGTTATTACTTCATAGTTACCATGGTTCTTCGCCACAGACTGTGTTAATGTTGGCAAAGGACCGATTCAAGATAGGTTGAAAATGATGCATTCGCGCTTTTAAATAAGGTGCGTTTGGACGATGCTGAGAATTTAGTTTTTTCTTGCAACCAACCAAACTAACACAAGCGTCGATCAGTGTCTTTTGTCATAGTTTTACACTGACAAATCTCCTTCACCGGAAACTATCTCCCAATTTGCATATCACAATAAACATAACCGCTGTCAGCGTGACCGTGTGGCCAAAACCGAAACAAATTATCGAATCCACGGTAAAAAATTAGCTGCAATTGGCTTTTAAACAAATGAAATACACGAAATATTCACAATTTCTTCATTATCCATGCCGAGTTACTTTTTAACCAGACCACATGCGTCTAGTTTCATTTGTCGGCATCAAACTGATATTGTTTGTGGTAATTAATAGTACGAGAAGGCGAAAGAAGCCAAACATTTCCCATCATCTATAAATTAATTAAAATTGATAATTCCTTTTATTTTACTGAAATTATGAATTGATAAGGTGGGTGTGTTGTGATTATTATGCCCCAGACCTGGAAGTTGTAAAATCAAAGGTGCATCTAGGGCCGCGCAGTGGTGACCTCTGTCCTCTCAGTCTTACCCATTCATCATAACATAAACCAACATTCTCCCTTGTATCTCAACCACTGCTACTCCAATTTGAAGGATATTTGGTGTTGTGATCGAGCATCATGGGGAAACAATGCCTGTGTAGCTGCTGTAGCATGTGTTTCTTCCCACATTTTTCAGAGTTGTGGTACTTTTTCACTCTTTTGAGTTAAAAAATTTTGTTTATAACTAGTTGATTTGTTGGAAAGTTCCTGCTGATACCCTCAAATGTAATGCTACAAAATATTTCTTGTGAAGAATTGGTCCCTATTAGTTATCAAGCAACGACCTAATGAATATTCTGTATAAAGCCACCAATCTGATGTTTGACACTTTTATCGGAACTGTTATGAAGGCTAATGGAACTCAAAATGTTGATTATGGCAGGACTTTTCTATTCACCCATTAATCGATAAATTAAAGGTTATAGTTGGAAGTAAGAAGGTCCAGAACTTAAAGTCTAAAAAGAATGTTTTACAATGTAACATAATATTTGCAGAGACACTTATTTGGAGGGTTACCTGTCTGGTAGTGTTTTGAACATGTGTGGCCAGGATCTTCAAAAAGAAAAAAAAGAGAGTTAAACTTTGAGAAAAAAGGCATATGCCTTGAGTGCCGAAGGCACAGTCATACAAGGAAGAGAGCACCACCCTCCCCCGGGAAATTTTTTTGTCTCAAATGGAGCTCACTTGTTACCTTTTGGGAATTGCTTTGTGTACTGCGTTCTTGAAAGAAATGTGAGACCCTCTGGATGTGCCCTTCTGATCCCAATATGCCAATAAGCGTCCTTGAGGAAAGTACATGCAATAATGGTTATGTAAGGTTGATTTGATGTGTTTTGAATAACAATGTACTTTTAAGTACATTAGATGGTTTAATGCAGTGACAGGTTACAGTTACCCTTGTTTCTTCTCCAACAGATATCATGAGTGTATTGGTGTCCAAGAGTAAACAAAGCTATTATACTTATTGATAAACAAGACAAATTTAACAATTTAATCCCGATCACATTGATGCATGGGATAAAAGGGGTTACAGTGCAAGGGGTTTGTAAATATATTTATTCATCTACAATGTATGACTTTGCAGTGCATTCTACATAGGAGAATATCATAGTTTCTATCCAAATCACAACAGTGACACATACATCTTTATATTTGGAGACACTCTTTTGTCCTTCCATACTTCTTCTGGTGGACTCCTTCAAGTTGACCTTTGTTGAACTCCCCAAATCAAAACATAAACAAAAGAAAATGTCTGCCTTCAATCAGTGAGCACTCCACTTATAACATTTGGTCTCAATCTTTATTACTTTCATGAATTAGGAAAAGATTTCTTCGAGTAAGTACTTCAATGTTTATAGAATACAGCTTTTATTTTATTTTGAGGTATTTTATTGTAAAAATTTTGTTCTCTTACTTATGCCATAGCAGACTTTCAGGTGGTGCTATTTACATGTGGCAGCAGTTACATGGCAAATTTCAGTTTCCACGTGTTCTATGTTTCATTCCAAGCATTTTGGTATATAATTTATTGGGATTATTCATTTTGGGCCTTTTGTTAGACTTGAAAGAAAATTACATGAAATTTGACCAAAGTTAGGTTGGACGTCCCCTTAATGATTTAAGTACAGAAATTGAGATCATGTTTGTGTTTGACATTATTTTTTTAGCTTTTGAATACGATAACCATGGAAAATGGTTATTATTGGTAAAAGAGGAAATTTTTCAAATTTGCCAAAAAGTTGACGGCGTCAAGGTAATAGCTAAAACTTGCCATTTTCTTGTTTAAAAGTGTAAATATTTTTGATAATTTTTCTGAATGGGTTAAACATAAAACATAAAGATAGGTATATGACGAAACCTAAAAACCGATGTGCCATTTTAGCAATAGGTCGAGCGGTGGAAATTAAGCATGAAATTTAATGTCCATTAGGGCGCATTTGGTGAACGCCACATGGCCTATCTGATAACTGATCGAAGAGGTATTCTTCTGGTGTCGTTATCTGGGTAGTTATGGCCAGTTAATATTTAATTATGGTGAAAACAATGCATCACACATGTTCTGGGCACACACCCTTATTACGCATCTATCCTGTCACCGAATGTCACGGAGATTCCAAAATTCGAGTTTTTCAAAGGAACTTTAAAGCGAGTATTAAATTAAGATAAATCTAAGCGGCCAAGTTCAAGAGAAGCTATTAAACTGAGAATTGATGTTCTGGCTATCTAAATAAAAATCGGGGAGTTTCTCGAAAGATTCATTCCAGCCAATTCCAGTCTGAAGGCGTGTAAGGCTGTGGGTCATTGCGTGCAGATGGTGAGGTCCCATGCTATAGGTTAGAGGAGGTACCACATCAGTGCGAAAGTATAGGCACGTTGTGAAGTAGAGGTGCCACAGAGATCATATTTAGAATAAGAGCAGTGGCGGGCCAAGTCGGTGGCCACATATGAGAATAGAATCAGAAACACGAAGTACGAGCTCAGGGGGCTATATGCATTTAGATAAACGGCATTACCTGTTTTGGAAGGCAAGCCATACGCAGACAGAGTAGGCTTTGATTGTATGAACATTGTTCTGAGACAAACGTAAGGGAGAATTTAACTCCATTGGTGGCGACTGCTTGTGTGAAAAGCATCAACTAAAGTGACATTAAGCTAGTGGCCGTGCGACGGCAGTGGTACAGTGACACCCCGACACATGTTAGAACAGAGGTGTCCGATAAAATGATAATACGTTAGTGGCCGTGCGACGGCAGTGAAAGGAGCAAAGTGAAAAGTCGACCAAGGAAGAAATACCAGCGAAAAGGAGGACAAACCAGCGACAACAGATAATTCGGGCCCGCAAGTGACTCAAAAACTGTGTGGGCAGGGAGTGACTGACGTTTTGTTTTCTTATTCTTTTGGATTCCATGTAAGTCACAAATTATCATATTTATTTCTTTTATATATGTATTAAAATTATTGTTGTTTTCAGAGAAACCCTGTTGATTTATGCTTTTCAAGGAAAAGTTATTAACCCCTTCAGGATAAGAACCACCCCAACAAAAGTGAAACGGGCGGGTTCGTCACGGTGAGACACACGTTCACGCACGGATTCGGGCAACACTCCTTGAGTTTTGGCTGAATTCGCGACGTGAATCTATTAATTCTTCCAGCAACGACAAAGCTCCTGTTTCTGACAGACGGAGCGAACTGATATAGGTTCAATATCGAGTATGAGACCCATTTTTGTAAATTACAGCTTGACAACGCCTTCTCATACTCCCAATCAGGTTCCAGATGGTCCTTTGGGGATGCTGTTCCATTCTTGGACCATCATGGCACCAAACTCCTGGACACTTCTTGATTGGACTGGACGGACTGAAGTTACAAGCTGCAACTCATTCCAGACATGTTCGATTGGAATGAGGTCAGGGGATCTTGCTGGCCAGTCCATACCCTCAATCCCTCCCTCTGTCGGTACTCCCGGACAGCACAGGCAACATGAGGACGGGCATTATCGTCCATCAGAATGAATCTAACACCCACTGCACCTGCACACAATCTGACGTCAGCATCCAGGATCTCATCAATATACCGCTGTGCAGTCAATGTACCACGGTCAATGACACAGGGCTATCCCAGCTGATGCCGCCACAGACCATTATTGACCCTCCACCATTGTGGTCATGCTCAGCAATGTTGGCTGCATGGAATCGCCCTCCTGGTCTTCTACATACCCTTGTACGCCTATCTGTGTTGTCTAGACAGTGCCTTAACTCATCTGTGAAAAGGACAGGTTGTCAACCTTTTGTGGTCCATCCAATGTGATCCATGGTCCATTCATATCGTGCCTCGCGGTGGTCCTGGGACAGCTGGATGCGAATACATGGTCTTCTCGACCAGAGACCACCCTCGTGCGACCTTGCCCGGATAGTCTGCATCGAAACATTTACCCCGGATGCATTCTGAAGGCCACTGCGAAGCTGGGTTGCTGTGTCAAAGCGGTTACAACGGGCCTGAATGATCAAAAACCGGTCTTCAGCTGCAGATGTTTCCCTGTCTCTGTCACCACCATGTCGTCTGAATGGTGTGTCATACCTCTGAAATCGTACCCAGGCTCTGGTGATCACCGTATGATACCTACAAAGGGCTTCAGCAACCTGACGATGGATAGCCCCTTGTTCCACCATACCTACAGTAAACCATGTTTCGGCTTCAGATAAATGTCTTTGCATTTGCATTCGCCATATTCAGTCATTAAATCACAAGGGTTTTTGTTGAAATGAAAACTGAATACCATATACATCTCATGTACATGTAGACAGTACACGAAAACATCATGGAAATCAAGGGGTACATGTGCTTTCCATGACTGTCACGAAAAGTCCGCCTGTCAAGTGAGCTAATGTAAATATGTAAACACCGGGAACCATCTCAATACATTCCTCAGTCATATCCACCAAAAATATCGCAAGTGTGTCACAAGAAAATTTCACAATGATGTGTGAAATATGTGTTGCTTAGCGAACTTTGAGTAGAATAGTTTCCATTTGTAAAACATTAACATGACAGAGAAATTATTAGAGTTTTGTGACAATGTTATCAATTATACACCAGCTAGATAGGGGTACCCGACCATCTGGGTGCTTTCAAAAGTTCATGGTCATAAAAATCATTTGTTATTTGTCACCCTCTCCCTGGATGTGGAATTCTACCGATCTAGTGAGCCGGGCATTTATTGCACTTTCAAATCTGCACGCTAAAATCATTTGGGTTCACATTCACTCAACCCATTTGATTTGGGCTGACTTTTAACCCAACTGATTTTTGAGTATGTGTATAATTTGTTGGGCAGGAAAGAGATTTTCAGGGAAGTTAGCTCCCCTTAATTTACTAAAGCCGACACTAAATTTAACACTGAGGGTTTCGGAATTTCATTTAAAAGCTGAAATTTCCACGTGTTAGCGGATATGTATCATCGATGTTTCGATCATTTCACAAACCTCAGACATTTTCCTGCAAAGTAGTATAAAAATACAGAAGCTGGCTTTTTACAATTTTTTCCCCAAACAGTTTGAAAGTTTGACTATTATTTTCTGTATCAACCCATTTAACCCTTTACCCAATGTAACGGTCAAAACCCGGCCAGCGCTATTCTCAAAATCGCCAAATAAATTTCATTATATTTTCATTTTTTATCTCCAAAACATATGCAGTGACCTCTCTTTGGAACGGGCTCGTCGAGCTCGTCCCAAAGAGGGATCATAACCTATGGTTTGGGGACAAAAAAATGAAAAACATTAGTTATTCAAGAATTTTCTTTGCATGTGTCGTCTGCTTTTCATATTAGGTAAAGGGTTAAACAAGAAAGCGGCGTATTCATCATCTTTTGATGTTCTGTAACGTTTTCCTGTTAATTGTATCAACAGTGTGTGGATGGTGATGTATTATAGAGTCACAGACCTTTCGATTAATATAAAAGTCTAGGAGGTTAGATTTGAGAGTTGAGATTTGATAAATTTTTCGCTGGGAAGAACGAAAACTTGTAAATTACTATAAAAACACATTAGCTGAACAAAGAGCCAAAAGTGGACTTTAGTGTTGGTAATTGTGACACTGATAGATGTTCTTGATGACGTATCTGTAAACTAGTTGCTTCCAATTAGCTTGCCATAAAACGTCAAATGCCCTTTTGTTACTTTTAATAATTATTTATTTATTTATTTATTTATTGGTGTTTAAGGTCACATACTTATGTACAATGGCTAATCGTGACCGTGACAGTTTTACGGGTGGAGGAAGCCGGAGTTCCCACAGAAAACTACCGAGCAATGACGAGCAGCTGCCAGCTCCTCAACGTCGTAACTCGGCACTGCAGCACAGGCAGGGTTAGATTGGTTGAAGACATGAGCACCATCGACGTGCAGTACGCCTTAGTACACGGCGTCATAGTACCCCCATGTAGACAAGCGGGGTTAAGTGTCTTGCCCAAGGACACAACGCGGGAGTCCGAATCGATCGCTCAGACGGTCACCCATCCGAGGATTAACCGGACTCGACGTTGCTTAACTTCGGTGATCAGACGAGAACCGGTTACCACAACACCACCGCGCCCCCGTTACTTTTAATAAAAAGTAACAATAGGTGGCTTGGCCTTTTTCTAATGATGTCATAGGCGTTTTCTCAACAATTGCTTGCTTCTTAATTGGACATTCCTCGCTTGTTTAATAACTTCAAGGGAGATAACTTTATCGATAATCGATTTTCATTATATATATTTTTATTTAGTGGTGTTTAAGGTCACAGACTTATGCACAATGGCTAATCGTGATCGTGACAGTTTTACGGCTGGAGGAAACCTGAGTACCCGGAGAGAACCACCGAGTGTTGACGAGCAACTGTCAGCTTCTCAACATTCTAACTCTGTTCAAGCTCTGCCCAAGCAGGGTTACAGCTGTTGAAGACATGTGCACCATCGACGTGTGGTTCGCCTTAGTACACGGCGCCATCGTGCCCCCATCTAGGCAACCGGGATAACGTGCCTTGCCCAAGAACACAACGCAGGTCGTCCCGGACGAGGATTGAACTCGGGACCTATAGCATAGAAGTCCAACAGTTTTCCACTGAGCCACCGCGCACCCAGTCGATTTTCATTACGATTTAAGTCAGGGATGCAAGGTCGAACTCCATAAGGAACCACAGATAAGTTTAAAGTTGTAAACTAATTTCATGTCACATACGTTCTTACCTTATGCAGGCCTACAACTAGGACAGCATTGATCTTCCGGATGATGAACACCATTCGGGCAGTTTGCGGGCATTTGACAAACCGGTGACCTGCAAATTTCTTGGCCTCCTCGTATACACTGGCAGTCCATGCAAGCACTCTTTTTATAGGAATCTCCAACTTGATAGGTGCGTCCTTCAAATTCACATTCTACAACAGAAGAAGAAGGTCCGTAATTTGCAAATAAACGAAAATCAAAACACGCTACTTGGTGATCAGGGCCTGCGAAAGGAAGTAGGCACATAGAACACATTGGAACCCAGGAGGCGAAATAGTAACACGGGTTCCCCTTGCAAATTTGATTGGCGATAAAATGTGTTCTTTTTGTTGATATTTGTCAAATGAATAGCCGGGATTGCTTCTAATAATTGTTTTTTATAAACGCGAAGGCGTGTAATAAACATAGCGCAACACGCGCGTGTAAATGGTTTAATCGATATGGCACTTGGCAGTTGTGCCACCGGGAAAGGATATCTTTCTGCGCTGGTACATGTGTCGTATCGATTAACCCATCCACACGCGTGTATCGTTCTGTGTATTTGTGTCATGAGCTGTAAGAGTATGGATGATGAGATCAGGGGCGGATCCAGGATTTTATAAGGGGGGTGCTATTGTTGGTCGGCAAGCGCCGAAGGCGCGCAGCGTGACGGCGCTCTGCGCCGTCCTTGCGAGCGCCGAAGGCGCGAAGCACTTAGCGGGGGGTCTGGGGGTCCTCCCCCAGAAAAAAATTGAATTAGGAACCCCTCAGATGCTATCTGAGACGTATCCTGATCATATATTTGTCTTTTCTCTTAAACCTATTTTCTACCGATTTGGCTTGAAATTTGGTAAAAACAGTTATGGTACTGACAATGCCCAACGAAAAACAAAATAATGATTCGAAATTGTTACCTACCAAGAAGCAAATATAATCACCCCTGGATTTTGCATCAAATTAACTGAAATGCGGGGATTGGCTGGAAGAAACATAACAATTTTCACCATGACATACCTGTTGTACGCAGGCGCGACAGAAGTTCCAAGAAGTATGAGTGTGTGAAGGTGGGTGAATGTGTGGATGGGTGGGTGCCATTGGGTGAGCGACCGAGAGGGGGGGGGGGGGGGGTCACATTTCTTCTGGTCAACTTTGAGATGCATATACTATTTAAATGTTAAACACCCCAAAGGCAGATTTAGACGGGGGCGCACAGGGCGTGCGCCCCTCTATTTTCTCAGAAATCATTTCTGAGAAAATAGAGGGGCGCACGCCGCGTGCGTCCCCGTCTATTAATCAGATATAAAAAGTATATGTCGTTGAAAATTATTTTGTTAGAATTGACTGGAGCGTGCCAAAGGCAAAGGCACGCCCCAATCAATTCTAATAAAATAATTGAAGCCAGTGCGTACTATAAATTAATAGTATGTGCACACTTGCATCACAACAGTTTGTGACCATATAAGTATAGAGGGTGACGTCCCTCTATTTCAAAATCCTGGATCCGCTTCTGAAACACCCAAGTCCTGTCTCAGTTTGTGCGCTTCTACCGTGCTATGAGAACGCACAAACTTGTACACTGTGTAAATACATTGTTCCATCAACTGATTTTAACTGGTAAGTAGCTTAATTATTTTATTCATGTTATCGAAGAAATAAGTCTGGATACTAGATGTCCTGTTGCTCTGTAACATTAAATTGTTTCAGTTTACAAGAGAATGCCTGTAGGCATTATCCAGCAAGTTCAACTGTTGCGACAATTTAATATTTAACAAAGAGCATTTAACATTGGTGAATCATTCACCAATGTTAAATGCTCTTTGTTAAATATTAAATTGTCCCATTCAATCATCTGTCATAGTGTAAAACTATTGCTGAAGGCGAACGTCACTATAGCATCACTGATTCAGCTGAACAAAGATATATTTACGAACAGAGCTGATATACGTGGAAACTTTGTCCATAAGACCGTAAATATATGGATGACATCGGAATCAGCTCGTCAACTGATTCAAATGCCATCCATATTTGTATGGATATTGGCATATTTTAAATTTTTTTTAAAGAAATTCACAATTTTGGGAAAAGCTGTGATTGGTAACTGGTTAAATTCCAGGCACATTCTTATAACAATTACATTTTATTGAAATTAAATCTTCAACATAGATTATTGGAGGCTGGATCGGAAATACAGTAATCGCGTATGCTTATTACAGTAACACTTGTGATTGGGATGAAGTTCTCACTCTTTCAGAATGTCTGCAAATTCAAATTTTCTTGGATGACTGTGAGTAGTGAGTAGTGAGTAGGCGTGTGTGTGTGTGTGTGGGGGGGGGGGGGGGGGGGCTCGAGCACCCAGAGCACCCCCCCCCCCTGGATCCGCCCCTGGAGATAGGGGTGGAATGGATCGTTCTTTTGATTTCCCTATTTGAGGCTTTATGCTTCTGTACTCCCTCCATGATAAACATAAATAAAACACAATAAAATCGGATCAGAGAGAAGAAAGCACATTTGAATATCTTTGTTTTTGTCACAATACGGATAAGGAGAAAGAATACATATTGACACACCTTTTTATATTGCAAGGCAGATTAGAAGACATAATGTACCTTTTTAAAACTTTTTATTAATAAGATAATTATGAGTAAAAAGTAAAAAGGTAGATTGGTTTGGTATTTACTTTAAAAAGGAGCTTTCCTGACCTTTTTGTATAAAATTTCGAATCATGCATGAAAATTAATTGTGCTGGTAATGTTTGATTCAATACTTAGCCTGGCCAAATCCACAAGACATTCCACAGACATTGTAGACCTTAACCTTTTACCTAACATGAAAAGCAGACGACACTTGCAAAAAAAATTTTTGAATAACTAATTTTTTTCATTTTTTGTCTCAAAAACATAGGTTATGACCCCTCGTTGGAACGAGCTCGACAAGCTCGTTCCAACGAGGGGTCATAACCTATGTTTTTGAGACAAAAAATGAAAATATTTTGAAAATTAATTGACGATTTTTGAGAATAGCGCTGGCCGGTTTGGCCGTTACGTCGGGTAAAGGGTTAACCCTTTACCCAACGTAACGGCAAAAACCGGCCAGCGTTATTCTCAAAAATCGCCAATTAA
The DNA here is from genome assembly GCA_031216915.1 of Pictodentalium vernedei. Classification (NCBI taxonomy): domain Eukaryota; kingdom Metazoa; phylum Mollusca; class Scaphopoda; order Dentaliida; family Dentaliidae; genus Pictodentalium; species Pictodentalium vernedei. Next base: position 230,851,934 of record CM062293.1, read on the forward strand.
TTTTCATTATTTTTTTTTGTTTTTGTTTCAAAGGCCATGTTACTAACTGTTGGTTCATATATTTTTGCATTTGCAAAGTTGTGATCAATGAAAGTGTTCAAATATACTTCAAATGAAGGTTGCACCTTTCGGTTATTGCGCTGCAAAAAAAGTGACCATTGCTGAAGTTCAGAGGATCTGCATTAACGACGACAATTGCGGAATACAAACGTAAAGAATCGGTAAAGCAAATAACTTCATCCAATATGTTATCTTCGTTGGGCGCTTAAACTGATATACGTACAAAACGGCATGTTCACTGATCAAACAGGCGACATTGTACAATCCGCATATGTGAAAAAATCCTGCATATGTGAAAAACTGCAAATGTAAAAAAAATCAACCGCATATGTAATAAAAAACCACATATGTGAAAAAAATGGACCAAATGTAAAACAAAATTGAAAAAATTGTAACCGCATTTGTGAAAACTTTTTTTCTGCAAAAGTAATAAAAAATGAAACTGCATTTGTAAAAACGTTTTTACTGCATATGTGAAAACAACTCTAACATGAGGATTTGATCTTGCGATTTTCAAATTTATAAAGATATCATTGGCACGGAGTTTCACCATTCTTATTTGGGGCATGGTAACTGAACAATTCAGATGCAGTACGATCTCGACATCTTGTCGTTGTTCTCCGGGGCCATTAATAGGAGGGGTGGAGCCAGTGTGGTAAAACCGGGTGCCCGGGTTTTTTTGAGGCCCGGTCACTGGATTCAAGTTCACCTTTAACAAGGGCCCACAAATACGTTTCTGTCTGTCATGTTTGTGGCAATTTAGTAGCCAATTGTATGTTGCGCCAATTGCGGGCCCCACGCGAGAATAAATGACCATATTTTGAAGGTAAAGTTTAAGTTTACGGTTAAAAATCGAAGAACCTTTGACTCTCTAAAAAAAGTTTTCCCGGACCCCCACCGACGAGATAGGTACACCCCCACTCCACTTCGCCCCAAATTGCAGTTTTGCGGCTTGTATGATCCCAACGAACACACCGCATAACTACAACGTTGTAGTTACGTTTTCTGTTTAAAGGGATGCGCCCAGAAGGCCCTGTTTTCAAAGTTGCCTGCCTGCCTGCCTGTCTGCCTGTGCCTGCCTGCCTGTCTGAGCGACCGCAGATGAACTTGTGGGCTTCATTTTGTCCGTACTTTACGTAGGGTCAGTACTAGTGGGGTTTGGGTTAGTACAGTAAGGTTCCTAACCCACTTGTGAGGTGCAAATTGTGAGGTGTGCAACCGGGAAAAAGACCAAAAAAAAAGCCCCACAAGTACATCTGCGATAGAACGTCCGTCCGACCGTCCGTCCGCCCGTCTGAGTTGTTAGAGAGCTTTAGGAGGCGTGGAAAACTGTCCGTCCATAGTTTAGGGACCATTTTTTTGTTTTTTAAGGGGCCATATCTGGTTTAGGGGCTTAATATAAGAATGGCCCTAAACCAAAGAAAAAAGGGTTTGGTTAGGGTAGGGTTAGGATCAGGGGTGGGGTGGGTAGGGTTAGTGTTAGGTTTAGTGGTAGCCTCAGAGTAGGGCTTATGGTTGGGGGTTAGGTTTCAGTAAGGGTTAGGGTCAAGGGCGGGGTTTTAGGGTCAGGGTCAAAGTAGGGTAGGGTTTGGGTGTGGTTTTGTGGTTGAGGGGTGGGGTTAGTGTTAGATAGAAGTTCTAGGGTGGTTAAGGTTAGTTAGGGTAAGGGTTATGTGTCCGTAAATGTATCCAAATGACCCCTAAACCCGATTTTCCGGACGTCCGTCCGTCCGTCCGTCCGTCTCTCTATCTTTCTATATGTCTCCCTCCGTCTCTCTCTGTGTGTGTCTCTCTCTATGTCTCTGTGTCTGTCTCTCAGCCTCCATCTCTCTCGCCACTCTGTCTGTCTGTCTGTCTGTCTGTCTGTCTGTCTGTCTGTCTGTCTGTCTGTCTGTCTGTCTGTCTGTCTGTCTGTCTGTCTGTCTGTCTGTCTGTCTCTCTCACACCCATCACTGCCCTCTCTCCACATTCTCCCTCTGTTTCACTTATTCAGTTCAATGCTCCTCCATGACAATGTTTGAGTTTTGGGGCCGAGTTGTCCAAAATCAGTTTGGACATACATGTAGTAGTCCCACTATCCGCGAGTCTATCACATTCTACCACATGCCTTGCAGCATGTTCATCATTGACGGTGCAGGAGACTCGGAACCAAATGGGCGCGTAGGGGGGACGGGAGGGAGGGGGGGGGGGGGGCTTGGTGACCCACTTTTTCTTCCGTCCATGTTTGCAAAAATGCCGTTACATGCGTAAAAAGAAAGAGAACAGAGAAAAAACTTATGGTACATTGAGACCGGCGGCTGCCTTGGCCCTGCACACAAGGATTCCAACCACGAACCCGACTCACCCCACCTGAGTTTGGAATCCTGTTTCGTATCTTCAGAGAAGTCAGCCATCTATATCCCCATCTGATGAGAATAGTGTTCTATTGGAGAGTGTTTGGAAATTGTATGGCAAAGGCGTACAGTTCGGTGGGAATTGGATCTGTCGGTTATTAAGCAGTCTGATTTCGAATTTCACCCCTATTTCACTCTTGTTGGTAGGCCTACACACATAAATGATAGGGTACCTATCTGCCCCAGGTAAAGTATTGAAGCCCATGGTATTAGTGGCAACATAAAATACCGCTCCTGCAAAATCTACACCAAATATTACATGTTTGACTTATCATTTTCGCACAGGTAACAAGCAATTTTGGAAGCGGTTTGGTATGTCAGAACGCTGTACATGCATCCTTAGAGTGTCATTTTCCACCCCAAACTTTCCTTGGGGAGCATATCCCAAGACCCCACCACCAAGGGGGGAGGGGGTGTATCCTTGGTTTCTGTCACAAAGCGGCAGCAACTGGGATGCATCGGCCGCTCACTTTCAAATTGCTCCGCAGCCACTGGTCCGATGTAGCTGACTACCTTGAGCAGTGGCGGCGCTACGGGAGGGTATGGGGGATCCTCCCCCCTTCAAACGTGGGCTCTGGTCCCCTCCCGATCCATCACACACACATCCATCCAAAGACTCTCTCTCCCCCTCTCCCTCTCTCTCCCTCACACACACACACACACACACACACACACACACACACACACACACACACACACACACACACACACACACACACACACACACACACACACACACACACACACACACACACACACACACACACACACACACACACACAGACCCATCAGATACCGACCTAGGATTTGGCCCTGTGGTTCAGAAGTAGTTAACGAATGCACGTACATATTTACAGACTTTCACCTTTATTTATGTGGATTTATTGGTGTTTAACGTCTTTCTCAACATCTAGGCTATATCATGACAACATAAGTATAAAGTCAAGTTTTATCAGTGGAGGAAAACAAATCTACCTCGGTAGACACTCAGACCTTCACTTCCCGGGCGTCCCACGGGGGATTAGTTGTAGTAGTAGTAGTAGTCGTGGTCACAGTGGTGGCGGTAGTAGCGCAGATGTTGGCAGTAGTTGGCAGTAGATGGCGTAGTACTACTGCTAGTAGTAATAGTAGTAGTTGTTGTAGAAGTGCAATGGTCACCACAGTAGCAGGAGGAGAAGGTGGCGGAGGAGAAACACTGGTTTTTGGTTAGCCCTTCAAACTTGTGATCTAGAGGTCATGTGTTTGCGACTGGCCCACGCAATCAGATTTGTGTCCATGGACAAGACATTTATTGCCGTTTTGGAGCCTGTTGAAGACATCATTGAAAAGGAAGCCAGAATGAATAAAGCTGAATCAGTCGAGAAACAGTCTTGCACTGGTGCCAATCCTTTCAATTCTAACACCACGCCCTTACTTATTTAAATGACAACAATTATATAATAAGCGTAATTTACTGGGCTCAAAAGTCATCTTGCCAAGTACAGCCACCATCACCGATCTTGATCAGTGGGAATAGCCATTAGTTTTAACCTCAAATGTGACCTGAAGGCATAACCAATAATCAGGGCTGGTGGACGCAAGTCAGGGCAAGTGGAGCGAGTGATGCTAGAAGGGCATTGTTGTAGCCAACAACATTTTTTATTCAAGGAAGGTGACTTTGCAAACAGACAGAACATCACTATTTTGGGCTTAACTGGTAGAGTGCTAAGATATTTTGGTTATCAAAATTTGTTCATGTGTCTTTGCCATATTACAATTTATGAGAGAGTGACTTGGGGCACTCTCCCATAAATTGTAACAAGACAAAACCATATAGACAAAGTTATTTCACCTCTAAGATAATATAAAGCACATCCACAGAATATGACAGCTTTAGGCTAGGGTACCGGCTCTTCATATTAATGCCCAAATATGGGCTTTCAGCACCAGTTAAATACAGTGGTCCACACGAGTAAAGGAACATTTTACTCATAATGGATCGCTATCTTGAAGCCCAAACAGTGATGTTCTGTTTGTTGTCGCTCTTCCTTGAATAAAATGTATACCTCTGTCAGTATTTTTGTATTTTGTGAATACCACTAAACGTGGTTCTAATCAGGGGGGCGCCAGAAAATCCCTACACTCTCCGACAGGGGAGGCTGAGTGGACGTGAGACCCACCGCGCCGACCATAGCTCGACGCGGTGAGAAAAACTCTGAAAATAAGCCAATGGAAACGCAACTAACTCGCTTCGAGAAAACAGAATTATTGTCATGAACTCTTGAAATGGAGGCATTTCTGTCCAACAATTTTCTAAAACTGTCACTTTTCAGTATGTTATTCATTGCAAAACTGAACATGCACAATGCAAATTTCGACTTTTTAGGGTAATCTGAGAGTCACGCACGGCAGATCTGTGGGATCCGCACATGAGATGGTCTCCCCGACCAACTGGCCAAATTTCCCTACAGGAGGGGAGCGGGGGTAGGAGTGGGGCTAGACCTTCCTGAAGGGGGAGGGTGGGGGGGGGGGGGGCTCGGCTGTAGACCCCTGACACCAACCCCACTTCTAACACACCCACTCCATTGGAGCAACCCCTGGTTCCAATCGAAAACAAACCTGACAATTGGCCTCCTTTAAAGTAACTTTTTACACCTGGGTTCTATAATCAAACACTTCGACATCATTCCCCTGCATCGACCTGTAAGGATACCTTCGCCTCCTTGCCATCGCTCACCCAAGTGGTTGAGAATCATTGGACAATTTTCCCCACCCCCGATTATTTTCTACCTTTGCTGAAGACTACAACCAATCCAGGTATCTTCTCTAATAGGTAATATCTAGATTTCATTTTAATTTATTTCATTTCTTCATTTTAATTTCATTTTATTCATCTACCTATTCTTCAAATGGCTCAAAAAAGACAGAATCATCAGGGAAAGAGAGTTGCCCAGTCTGGAAGAGGCCAGGAACAATCGTTCCAGGCCTATTCTAGATTGGTCAAGGCCCTTTTCCAGGTGATTCAGTGTATGCACCATATTGGGCTCCTAGAGCAGCATTTGGCCAAACGGGATTTCCCGAAGCAGTTGGAGAAGAAAGTAGATGAGTTAGGTGGCTTTCTAAAGCCGGCTCTTCCCACCCCACACATTTTTTCTGTTTTTCGACAGATTAGTGTGGGATGGGCCAACCAAACGTTAAATGCTTTAGTTGAGCATTACAAGATAAATTTAAATCAATTGAAGTCTAAGATAACTTTGGCTATGCGACCACCTCCTGGACTCGAAAAAATAGACTTCAACAGCGCTTCGGCGCGTGCCTTGATCTGGGCTCAAAAAAACTTTAAAAATAAGTTGACAGATAAGACGATTTCGGCCTATCAGTCTTACATTTCGGAACTTCGCCCAGCGTCTGGAGTAAGGAACAATACGGGAGGGAGCAAGCAAACTCCGGCCCGTGTTGTCCCTCTACCCCAACGCGAAAAGCAAAATAAGAAAAGATCAAGGCAAAGCACTTCTCCCTCTTCTTTTCCGTCTACTTCTTCTTTCTCTCAGAGTAAGCGCCTCAATTTGCAAACATCTCCGGTCCATATTGTGACTGAAGATGCTCGCAAATTGAGTAACGCTGTCTCGCCTCGTCTTGCTCCTCTACCTCCTACTCCTCCTCAGCCTTTTTTCTCTGGTTCTCCTAGTGCTCTCACTAGAACTCCTCCTTCTGTTTCTTCTCCTGCTTCTGTTTCCTCTCCTGCTTCTGTTTCCTCTCCTGCTTCTGTTTCCTCTCCCCCTTCTCCTGCCTCTAGTGTGGTTCAACCAGGTATATCGTACTCAGAGAAAGTCAAATCACCGAGCCGCAACTCGGGCCGCTCATTTGATTCTAAATTCTCCCAGTTTCGGCATAAAAGCGGAGTTAATTTTGACAAAAGGAATTGGCGCCTCCCCGATGTTTGTAAAAACATCCTTATGATTGGAAGTTCAAATTTAGGACGCATTGATCGAAATCCCCATCCGGACATCCAGGTGGAGTGTTACCCCGGCGCCAAATTCAATCATCTGCGCTCTATGTTTAAAGGGCACAGGGGCCAGTCCAGTCCCCAAAAAATATTATTAAATATTGGCGTGAATTCTCGAAACGATAATTCTGATCTCGTAGTTAAGCAGTTGCGGAATATGCTTAGCGATATCAGGGTCAAGTTTAGATCAGCAAAAATTTATTTCGCTGAACTAAACTTTTCGCAAAAACTCCCTCAGGCTGAGAGGAGAACCCTGAGCATCATCAACGAAACCATTCGGAAAGTGAAGGACGTTAACGTTATACCTAAAATTGATGACGCGAAGTTTGATGTTGCTCAGGATTTAATCCATTGGACCACGAGAACCGCCAATATTATGTACGATCACTGGTTGAACCACCTAAATTTAAACTAAGTAAAGGCAAAGGTAACAGCCGCCTAACAGATGTGGGATTAGGAACTAATGTGGTTAACCTGTCTGGCACCAATGACCTAACAACCCAAGAGAAATCTCTTTTAGATCGCGGTTTGACTTTTGTACCAGCACCAAAGCCTAAAACTGATAACCAAACAAATTTACCATCATACAACTGTAATTTTCTTAGGCAAATGAAATTAGCAGACCGCTTTAGAAACTCCAGCGGTCGGAAACTTCCTTTCACAGAATCATCTGGTTGGTCACCTCCAGATAGTGAAGTAGATCCCGAAATTATTGAGGCTAGTAAACGAATCATCCAAAAGGTGTTCAGCATGAACATACTCTCCGATAAAGACAATTTAACAGCTGGTGAACGGAGAGCCCTCACGAAACTTCGAAAAAATAAGAAATTAGTAATTAAACCAGCCGACAAAGGTGGGTCGGTAGTTGTTCTATCTCGGGATAATTATATAAAGGAAGCCATGAGACAACTCAGCAATACTAAACATTATAAGAAAATAGATTCACTTATTTGGCCTAGTAATATCGAAAAATTCAATAAGATCTTAAAATTTCTCATCGACGAAGGTCACATTACCAAAAAACAATTGAAATATTTAACAGCTAAGCTCAGTGCTCAAACAAGACAATTTTATATCCTACCAAAGATCCACAAGGACCGTTCTTCATGGACGGATGACTTAACTCCACCCGGGAGGCCAATTGTATCAGATTGTAATTCGGAATCTTATGCGATCTCGGAATTAATTGATTATCATCTGAAACCTATAGCAAATAGACATCCGAGCTATCTAAAAAATACACAGGATTTCCTGTCAAAAATTTCGAAATTGAAAATATCGAAAAATGCGATTCTGGCTACTTTGGATATCGACAGTATGTATACGAACATTGATATTGATAAAGGTGTTAAATCAGTTAAAAATGCATTTGAAAAATATCCGGATGCGAAACGCCCGGATGAACAAATTTTGGATCTTTTAGAGCTGAGCTTAAAAGGTAATGACTTTCAATTCAATGGAGAATATTTTCTACAAATAATGGGTTGTCCTATGGGCAAAAGATTCAGTCCTAATTTTGCAAGCATTTATGTAGCGGAATGGGAGGAAAATGCCTTAAGCAAATGTGCAAAGCATCCTCTCGTATATCTCAGGTATTTAGATGACATTTTTATTATTTGGGAACATTCAAAAGAAGATTTTGATGAATTTTTAGAAATTTTGAACAATCACGATCCAAATATTAAATTGAAAGCTACTATCAGTGAAAATTCTGTTGATTTTCTCGATGTGACCGTGTATAAAGGCAAGCAATTTCAGGCGTCCGGTCATTTAGATTATAAAGTGTATTTTAAACCAACTGATTCACATCAATTGTTGCACACAAAATCATTTCATCCTCAACATACATTTAAAGGTATCATCAAATCACAACTCATTCGTTTCCACCGCAATTCAAGTGATAAGGTAAATTTCAATGAGGCTTGTTCTGCTCTATTTGGCGCCCTCAGATCGAGAGGGTACTCGCTGCGCCTTCTGCGTAGCCTGAAATCCCAAACCCTGAAAAAGCTCGAAAGTCCAGCTGAAACTACCGATTTCGAACCACTGAAGATTGAACACAACAGACCGTTGCAAAATAGTAGTGGCGCGGTATTTAATTGCAAAAAGCCTCGTTGTAGACTGCATACTTTTATGCCTGATCATAAAAAGGAACATTTTACTCATAATGGATCGCTATCTTGAAGCCCAAACAGTGATGTTCTGTTTGTTGTCGCTCTTCCTTGAATAAAATGTATACCTCTGTCAGTATTTTTGTATTTTGTGAATACCACTAAACGTGGTTCTAATCAGGGGGGCGCCAGAAAATCCCTACACTCTCCGACAGGGGAGGCTGAGTGGACGTGAGACCCACCGCGCCGACCATAGCTCGACGCGGTGAGAAAAACTCTGAAAATAAGCCAATGGAAACGCAACTAACTCGCTTCGAGAAAACAGAATTATTGTCATGAACTCTTGAAATGGAGGCATTTCTGTCCAACAATTTTCTAAAACTGTCACTTTTCAGTATGTTATTCATTGCAAAACTGAACATGCACAATGCAAATTTCGACTTTTTAGGGTAATCTGAGAGTCACGCACGGCAGATCTGTGGGATCCGCACATGAGATGGTCTCCCCGACCAACTGGCCAAATTTCCCTACAGGAGGGGAGCGGGGGTAGGAGTGGGACTAGACCTTCCTGAAGGGGGAGGGTGGGGGGGGGGGGGGGGGGGCTCGGCTGTAGACCCCTGACACCAACCCCACTTCTAACACACCCACTCCATTGGAGCAACCCCTGGTTCCAATCGAAAACAAACCTGACAATTGGCCTCCTTTAAAGTAACTTTTTACACCTGGGTTCTATAATCAAACACTTCGACATCATTCCCCTGCATCGACCTGTAAGGATACCTTCGCCTCCTTGCCATCGCTCACCCAAGTGGTTGAGAATCATTGGACAATTTTCCCCACCCCCGCCTAGCCCCCCCCCCCCCCCCCAACTATGTTCCAAACTCCTGCCTCTAAGGATAGCTTTATAAATTTGAAAATCTCAATACTAAATCCTCGTGTTCGAGTAGTTTTCACATATGCAGTAAAAACGTTTTTACAAATGCAGTTTCATTTTTTATAACATTTGCAGTAAAAAAGTTTTCACAAATGCGGTTACACTTTTTTTAACTTTTTTTTTACATTTGGTCCATTTTTTTTTTTTTACATATGTGTGATTTTATTACATATGCGGTTGATTTTCTTTCACATTTGCAGTTTTTACATATGCAGGGTTTTTTCACATATGCGGGTTGTACTCGACATCCACCCCAAATTGCTGAACAATTCAGTTCAGGAACACAACATATGGAGACAAGACCTAGGCAGAATCAATAATGATTCACCGCATCGCCTGCGCTGTGATAAATTAAGAGTTAACACGAAGAACAGAAGTTTGGTTATTAGTAAGTGCTTGAAAAGATGCCGCATTTAGGAAGTGAAAGGCTTGTAAAATGGACTAGTTATCCGCGAGTCTTGCAGAAGTGCGAACAACACAATGAAAGTATGCATTCTAGCAAGCTGATCAACGAAGCACAGGAGCCCGCCACAAACAATGAGTTAATAATAAAATAATATTGGGCAAGCTCAACTGGATTCCCAATTTGTAAATATTATATAATGCAAGACAATGAAGGGTACAGAGTTCCTACCTCAATGTTTTTAAAACTGTTCAAAATATATTCCACTTATGTCCATTTATTGACTTCTAGGCGCCGTTTCGGTCGGTCCGATAAGGAAATTTGTTCAATACAGAGCCACAAATGCACATTTTTCGATTTTAGAGGTGCCTGAGTCTCAAACATAGCATTGTGTATTGTATTTCTAACGTGCCTCGAAGGCACATGGGGCATCACTGCTTTGTATCACTGTGCGTGTGCCCTCGTATGACCTTGCCCCAGACCCCCCCCCCACTCCCTCTAATTTCGAAATTCTTTCTGCGCCCGCAGTCTGTTAAAAAATCTGTTAACTGAAATAGATCGTAATCTTACAGACATACACGTGTCAAATCCACCCAAAACAAGATAATCTACAGACAGTATAATTGCCGTTAACGCCTTGTAAAGCATGCAGATGATGTCTATTTATCAGCTTTGGTCGTGATGACCAAAACTGATAAATAGACCTCACCTGCATGCTTTACCAACGTTTTTTAACGGCTCTCAAAGTGCGAAATCTTTCAAATACATCTCCTGAAAAATCTCAAAATATCCGCCCCGATGCATGGAAATGGGGGGTTTAAGACCCGGGAATTTAAAATTTCGTACGACGACCATCCATCGCCCGATCCAGCCCCCCCTCCCATTTTGAAAATCGTTCCGTCGCCTGTACTGTCACAAACGTATTAACCCTTTACATAACGTAACGGCCAAAACCGGCCAGCGCTAATCTAAAAAATCACCAATTAATTTTCATTATTTTTTTCATTATTTGTCTCAAAAACATAGGTTATGACCCCTCGTTGGAACAAGCTCGTCGAGCTCGTTCCAATGAGGGGTCATAACCTATGTTTTGAGACAAAAAATGAAAAAAATTAGTTATTCCAAAACTTTATTTTGCAAGTGTCGTCTGCTTTTCATGTTAGGTAAAGGGTTAAGAGAATGAGCACATTTTCAATTACAGGGAATAAATTTGAGTTTCGCATATGCTGATTTATTTGTTCGCCTCATGACCCAGAGTTCAACATCAGCATCCAAATCTATATCGTGAAAATGCCGATAGGATCACCGATCCAATGTCGAGTTGTGACGGCACAAAAGTCGATTTAATCATTATCAACTTATCGTCCGGAAACCAATTGTTTACAATTTACTATGTGAAGGGTCAGTGTGACCTTGACCTTTGACCTAGTGATTCCAAAATAAATAGGGCTCTTTCTTGCACTAATGCCAACCTACCTATGAAGTTTCATGAACGTAGGTGGAACCATTGTCAAATTATCATCTGGAAACTAATTGTTTATGATTTTTAATGTTCAAGGTCACTGTGACCTTAGCCTTTGACCTAGTGAGTCCAAAATAAATAGGGGTCTTCCACTCACCTAGGCCAACCTACCTATGAAGTTTCATAAATGTGGGTCAAACCATTATCAAGTTATTGTCCGGAAACCAATTGTTTACGATTTACTATGCTGCAGGTCACTGTGACCTTGACCTTTCACCTAGCAAGTCCAAAATAAATGGGTTCTTCCTCTCACTGATGCCAACCTACCTATTACGTCGAAACATAATCAAGTCGTCATCCAGAAACCAATTGTTTACGATTTACTATGTTGAAGGTCACTGTGACCTTGACCTTTCACCTAGCGAGTCCAAAATAAATAGAGTTCTTCCTCTCACTAATGCCAACCTAACTATGAAGTTTTATGAAGGTGGGTTGAACCGTAGTCAAGTTATCATCCGGAAACCAATTGTTTACAATTTACAATGTTCAAGGTCACTGTGACCTTGACCTTTGACTAAGCAAGTCCAAAATTAATAGGGTTCTTCCTCTCACCGATACCAACCTACCTATGAAGTTTCATGAACATGGGTTGAACCACTATCATGAACATGGGTCGAACCATCATCAAGTTATCATCTGGAAACCAATTGTTTTGATTTACTATGTTCAGGGTCACTGTGACCTTGACCTTTGACCTAGTGAGTCCAAAATAAATAGGGTTCTTCCTCTCACAAAGGCCAACCTACATATGAAGTTTTATGAAGGTGGGTTGAACCGTAGTCAAGTTATCATCCGGAAACCAATTGTTTACAATTTACAATGTTCAAGGTCACTGTGACCTTGACCTTTGACTAAGCAAGTCCAAAATTAATAGGGTTCTTCCTCTCACCGATACCAACCTACCTATGAAGTTTCATGAACATGGGTTGAACCACTATCAAGTTATCATCCGGAAACCAATTGTTTACGCCCGCCCGCCCGCCCGCCCGGACGCCCGCCCGCCATTCACCAAACTATAAGTCGAGTTTGACTTCGTCACAACTCGACTAAAAATATATAATCAGCAGGGTGGATATCACAATTATGGGGGTGGGTATCAAAAACATAGCACACGATACTAATTAGAATGAGATGAAGAACCCGTTCGAATGAGGGTTATAAGATAATATTTTAGGAAAAAATTGGGAAAAAAAAATTAGAATGATGCCTTTCGTGAAGAGCGCTGGTCGTAAACGGCTGTTGGGTGAAAGGTGAAAATATAATGTGAATAAGCTTTTGAGGTATTGGTCTTCACAAGTAAATGAAATGGTGATTTCTCCATTCAATGAAGAAATCAATAAAATAATTTCTCAAATTTGTGGGAACAGGCCCGAAGCCAGGATCTCAAATTTCACACATGGTTGGGCGGGGTTATTCCTGTTTAGCCAGCCCGGTCGATTTTGTTGTCAAAACAATATGGGCTTTTGTTTTTTTTTGGTTTTTTTTTTTGGGGGGGGGGGGGGGGGTCATTTGGAATTCCCGAATGATAACCAGATACATCATAATCACATACGGCATCCTATCTCCCAGAAGGCTTGATGGATGACTCCCGGTTTTTCAAACTAAACTGTTGGAGCTTTCTCCATTCCCTTTTTTTAACCGCTATGGTCATATACCGGGGCCGCTACCAAACCGGCGTTGCTGTTTGGTTTTCTTTTCTCTTCTTCCCTTAAATTTGCCATCGCACAACATTATATTCTGGCTCGCCACCATGGTGGGACTCAAACCTCTACCATCGCCAAGCCAGAACCGAATAGAGCCCACTCTCTAACAGTCTTAATGGCGTTGAGGTATTGATTATTGACAATCTATCACGCCAACGTAAACTGCCGGGAATTCTAACCGCGTGCATACCACCGCATACCCCATTTGAGGCAATAGGAAAGCTAGGCCTGTGTGATCCAAGTGAAATAAAATAAGGTTAACCGGGTCGCAAGGGATTTCTAAATCCCACATCGTCCCTGCGCGCCTTCGGCGCGCTAAAACCTTTCATTCATTCAACTTCAGTCATCTTTTCCCCCTGAAGGCAGACCAGATGGCCATTACTCAGCATCCACTCTCCCTTATAGGCTGATGGATGACTCCCAGCTTTCAAAAACATATTGGTGGATTTTTTCCTTTTTGTAACCGTTAAGGACAATATGCTGGGGATGCTCCCAAACCAGCGACTGTTTGGGTTTCTTTTTCTTTTTTCTAAAATAACCAACCAACTGCGGTTTCAGTATTACCATAAATTTGCCCACTTCTCTTTGCAAACACGGAGCAGAACTCTTGTAATTATGCAAATTCGTCGCCATTTTCCAGCTCGAGGTTCTCGGGATCTCAACCCACTACCCTACTGCCAGTCGCACACTCAAACTTAATAAGATTATTGGCTCTCGCTCCCGACTTTCGTGGATTTATAAGCAAATAAAGCTATAAAGCAAATAAAGTTATTAGGGTCGCAAGGGATTTCAATCCCAAATCGTCCCTGTGCGCCTTCGGCGGGCAGAAACCTTTCATTCATCAACTTCAGTATTAGATCGATGGCGAACGCACAAGTACACGCACAATTTCTTCCAAACGGTAGAGGCGGAAGATATTTGATCTTTGATGATTTAAATTCCGTAAAGAAAGAAACTGCATCGTGATTCTGAACCAATATCGTCGATCTATCAAGAAGAAATAGCAAATAAGTATTTCTGAATTTCTGAATAATGGAAAACAATGTGGAATTATAAATAATTTAAAAAGTGAATATAAAGCCTGCAACGAGTAATTTGTACACAAAACTTCAACGAATATCAATTCCATACTACTAATAACAAAAAATACAACTATTTTTCATCCTATTTTTCAGAACACTCAGAAATGATGCAGCTAATACTGATGTTGTAATATCGAAGTTCCAACATTCTACAGCATCAAGACTGTCTGTATAACAAACGAGCGAAGACCAGACCGAATCTACCCAAGCATGGATTAACTTAAAATATTCCTGATGCCTACACAAAAACTACAGCCGAACCCAAGTTCCTTCTCGCAGACGATGGAAACACCGAAAGAATACTCATCTTTGCTACAGAAAATAATCTACGATGTGTATCAGAATCCGACACAATTTTCTGCGACGGTACATTCGAGAAATCCCCGGCTATTTTTCTCCAACTCTACACAACCCATTGCTTTGTCGAAGGGAAAATGTGTTCTCTCATCTATGCATTCCTCCCAAATAAAACACAACGGACGAACCAGAGGACTTCCCCATCTTATTAAAACGAAGGCAGCAGAATATGGAATTTACACCAGTCCACAGATAATTTTCACAGACTATGAGACCGCAGCCCAGAATGCACTAGCCAGTGTGTTCCAAACAGCAGTATGGGCAAGCAGTCTGGAAGAAGCCACAGAGCTGCCACCTCCAACAGCTCTACCAGGATGACGATGAAGTGAAAACTGTGGTTCGACGCGCAATAGCCCTGCCGCTGGATCGAGTCGACAGTCAGCGACGCATGGTTTTTAATCCTAGAAGAAGCACCGATGCGCGATGATCCATGCATCAGCAACCATTTGACAAAGTTTATGGATTACATGACAGAGAGCTGGGTGGAAGGCAACAGGGGGACGGAAATGTGTTGCCGCATCTATCCGGCTCAAGGTTACCAATGGTCCGAGCTGCTGTATGGATAGACGCCAAAATGGAGCGACACTCTCAATGAAGAAAGTATGCCTTCAAATTCGTCTTTTATACAGATATATGAAACACTAGCTAGGATGGGAAAATAGCTGCCCCGCCAGTGAAAGGACGAATGGATATTAGTTGGTAAGCCCGTGCAAGAACGGAAATATAGCTGGCCCGCACATCAAGGGACATAATGAAAGTTGGGATAGAATAGATGGGATCACAGACTCTTTCCATTTATATGCGGCTATTTTTGCATAACGGAAATGTGATTTCGCGACATGATCAGCTTTTCCCAAATTAGCGTCTTTCAGAGAAAAAGTAGCCATTTTTCAACAATTTTTCCAACGGACACAGGGGGGGGGGGGGGGGTGGGGGGGGGATTCCTCTGCGCAGGGCCGGGGTGGGTGGACCCGTTGCGAACAATTGTCAGTTTTTTCCTCTCATAAATTATAGATTTTTTCTGTTTTTTATCTATCTAGATACACTCTAAGGTGATTTAATGATGTTTAGAATTGTTACTACATATGTGGCATACGAGCATGACTGATGACCAGCTGTTGTAACTCACATTTGGTGAGATGGTGACCATCAAGCTCTTGGTGATCAATATCGCACACCCTTAACCTGTTTTCAACAGGCTTAAACCACCATAAAGAAAAATCAAATACTCAATCAAATAAATCATTCAAGTTTTCAAATACAGCAAATGTTTGACAGGCGAAAAAACTAAGTTAACCCTTTACCTAACGTAACGACCAAAACCGGCCAGCGCTATTCTCAAAAATCGCCAATTAATTTTCATTATTTTTTTCATTTTTTGTCTCAAAAACATAGGTTATGGCCCCTCGTTGGAACGAGCTCGTCGAGCTCGTTCCAACGAGGGGTCATAACCTATGTTTTTGAGACAAAAAATGAAAAACATTAGTTATTCAAGAATTATTTTTGCAAGTGTCGTCTGCTTTTCAGGTTAGGTAAAGGGTTAAGAAAGAGTAGAAAGTTGAACTAAACATAAGAGATCAAGTGATATTCATTTCGGTGTATTGTAAAATGAATGGGTGCAGCTGGGTTGTGTGTAGTAAGGTAGTAAGTAGAAAAAAAATCAGCAAGAAAAATGAAAATTTGAAAAGAAAAGTCTGTGAGGCTGATTGAGGAAGTAATAAGATGAATAGATGCATGAAGTGAATGAGTTATATACAAAATATGTCTCTCTATAGATATGAGAGCTACATGTACAAATGAGCACAGAATGTGGTCCATCCATATTAGCCTCGGCCTAGCTTGGTTCATACATTTGTAATCGCATCCCCACCTCCCCGATTAATCCAATCTATTCTGGTCTATCCTGGGTTCATGGATTTTGAAATAACATACCCGGTAGTCATGCCCATGACAGCCCATTTTCTTCAAGAAGTGCTTGGGATTATCTCTCAATCACATCTGAGCGCAGCACTGCCCTGTGTGATAGATTAAAACTTACACCGAACTACACTGGAATATACCCCTATCGGCCATCCAGGTTGTGTAAGTAAAAAAGATCCCAGTCTACTACATTATGTTTTGGTACTGGCATCGGTAATTGTATAGTGCTTTACTACAAATTTAAGCAGTCCGTCGTCTGTCCATAGAGTCGTGCAGTACAAGTAACCCACGATTCACGATGAATTTGATATTTGATTAGGGTTCAAGTCAGGGTATATGATCAAGTTTGTTAATTCCGCCACAAAATCATTGTGCTGGCTGACGCTGGTGGATTAGAAAGGTAGCATCAGTACAGTGCACATGTATGCCCTTTATTTGCTATTGAATTTTTCTACCCCATCAACCCATCACAACTCACCTCCAAGATCCCATTGAATCTAAGTTCGATTCTAACGGTTACTCCAAGTGTTCTGAGGATGGCTTCATATTGCTAGTTTTTTGTTGTATATTGCATGAGTGGCCAAAAAACACATTGATAACATTGTGTCAGGGGGCTACATCAGGGCTTATATTTCGTCTAAATTTGTGAGAATCCATTTGGATTCTCGTGAAAATGGTTGCGAGAATCCATACCTACTATGAGTGTCCCAGGACCCCATGCCGCCACCATGGTTCAACCACTGTTGTATACTGATAACACATGTTAACCTTTTACCCAACACACCTTTTTAATTTTTAAAACTAAATTTGATAATTTTTAACAAATAAATAACAAATAAATGATAAAATAATTAAATGAACAATATTTACCAATAAAATCTTACAAATATTGCTGTCGTTGGAACCGGCTCAATGAGCCGGTTCCAATGACAGCCATATTTGTAAGGTTTTATTGACAAAGTGTCAGAATATTTCAGGTCATGTTAGCCTTCTATTGGTTAATTTGTTGCCGCTGTGTTAGTTAAAGGGTTAAATTGACTCAATTTTTTCACGCGAATCCTAGCAGAGGTGCAGCGAGAATCTACATGGATTCTCGTCGGTTTTATTGCGCGAATCTTTGTGCGAATCGATTCTCGGATTCTCGTCGAAATATAAGCCCTGCTACATCCTACACATCTACTCAAGTTAGTGAATATAATTGAGCTTGTCAGCTCAATAACCCATGCTAAAACACCATAGGATATAATTGGCACAATTAGGTACCATTAAATTACTGAAGACATAAAGTATTTATCTTATTTACATGTATCTTTGGTTTTGCTCAAAATCTGCTCTAGTTTTTTCTTTGGAATTATCACTTTTTTGTATTAGAAAGAGTGGAATAGCAGAAAGGGATCAGTATTATGACTAAAAACGATAGTTTTGTGTTGAGGATTCATTTTTGGGGGTTGAACTGGGTGGAAGAGGGTGGGTCCCCTACGTGAAAAAAAGGAAAACAAATCCTCAAAAAGGGGGTGTGGGTGGTTTCGAGGCGGAAAAAAGTTTTTCAGCCCTGTGTAAAGGATATTTTTCAAGACTTCCTCCCTGACGGACAGAAAAAATTTCCGACAGATAGAACCAGGGGCACGGAAGCAGAATCACCCGCCCACTTGCTTCGGGCCTGCAAGTGAATCGTAGCACTATACTGAATCGAACAAAAATATTATCACACATCACGGTTCGACCTCTCGGCGTTTGACCAGTGTACGAAAGTACAATAGTGGGCGAGTTTCTTTTTGGAAACAAGCTCTTTAACACATGTGCGAGACTATCTAAGCGTTTAAAAAAAAAAAAAAAAAAAAAAAAAAAAAAATTTAAAAAGGTGAAGCAAATACGTCTTATCGGGAGTGCTGATTTTATAATGACAATAAAATAATAATGAAAATAAATTAAAACAAATAAAACCGAATGCGCGGCGAGGATTTGACTAATGGTGCATCACATAATGACTAGGGTTTAATATATTCTCGCCTTTCTATGGTAGCGGGAACGGGAATGAAATTACTCTCGGAATCGGGAACGGGTTAATGACCCTGACAATATCAAGTAAATTTCGAATAACAAGTCTGCCATCTAGGTACGAAAAAGTTCTTTTTCCTAAGAGAAGTGTGAAAACCCAAACCCGCTTCCAACTCGTCTTCATTTTCAGAATCGCTAGTTTTATCACCACTTCCTCCTGGCTTCAACCCTCTATTCACTGGCGTCACCAGTCTCGTCTGCCTCAGGTGAAGAGGGAGTTGATGTTGAAGGAGGTAGTGAATGGTGTGTGATACTCGTGATTCTGAAAATGAAGACGAGTTTGAAGTTTGAAGCGAGTGAAGATCTTGCTGCTGAAGAAGACTCCTCCGGTACTGATTGAGAGGTCCAGTGATTTGGTGGAAAAGGTTCTTCAAGACGCAGGAATGGAAAACGTTCAGTCGTGGAAGGGCTGAAAAAATCTTAAAAAGTTACGTTTGAGAAATGTTTCAATTTTGAAAACTTCAGTTGAACACAAACAGTGTGTGTGCGGTGGCTCAGTGAGTAGAGGTACAGGCCGCAAGCCGAGAGGTCCCTGGGGCAACCGCGTTGTGTCCTTGGGCAAGACATTTCACCCCATTGCCCAAGTGGAAGCACGGTGGCGTTGTGTACTAAGGCATACTGCACGTCGATGGTGCACCTGTCTTCAACCAATGCTAACCCTGCGTGTGTGGAGTTAGTATTTTGGGGAGCTGACAGTTGCTCGCAGTTGCTCGGTGGTTCTCTCAGGGTACTCTGGCTTCCTCCACCCGTAAAACTGTCGTGGTCATGATTATCCAGTGTGCGGAAATATGTGATCTTAAACACCAATAAATTATAATAATAATTTAACACAAACAATGCCATGTGTGATTCCCGGATGTCGTGAACGGCTTTCGGAACCGGGAAGTCGGGAATTCCCGTTCCTGGGATTAAACACTAATAATGACAGGTCGATTCTTTCTGAAAAATGGCCATTGCGCAAAAAACTATTATTATAGATAGGGTAGATAGAAATTTCATTTTGCAGCGTCCATAAAATAAATTATTGGATCAATTGACATTCTGCTGGTCAACGACATAGCTGTATTGGCAGTCTGCCCGCCATGCCCACAGGAATGGAAGCACTTGAATTTTCCGAGGGAAGCACTTTGACTTATTAAAGATATAATTGGTTGTTTGTTATTTGCTCGAGCAAATAACAAACAAGCAATTATATCTTTAATCATGGCATGAAATTATTTCTGTCATCAGATCGGTGAGAGATAAATACTTATTGCAAACTGAAATAATTAGTAATCTTCTCATTTGAGAGTGACAATATATGTCTGACAGTTTCGCTCGCATTTGTTATATTTTTATGAAATACCAACTAAAATGTCTCGATGGCTCAAGCGACATTTCGACTTCACATTGATCAAACTATTTTCAGACTTTTTTTGTTTTTCGTAGTTTTTAATTTAGATAGAGATGGAAGTCTATAAAAAAAAAAGATTGAATTGATAAAATATACAATTCAGTAACAGTATTTAAGAGCTGATACTAGTAAATAATTATCAATGATAACGAAAATACTGTGTAGATAAATGTGGTTATCTACTTTATACGTAAAAACAGTAACGTTTTATCTTTTATCGTTATCGAAAACTCGCCGTCATTAAAAAATCTTTTATCGTTACTGCAGTAAGAATAAAAGTCACGTGATATCGCAAGAATACAACGTTCACGCCCATCTCATTTGCATGACGTACTATTTCATTCAACACTTTGAATAACTAATTATCGCTGCCGCGGATCGAAACAAATAAAACGGGGCGTATTCATCGAAATGTATTGAATAAAAAAGAAGGCCATTAATTAAACTTACTGAATTGTAAAAATAAAATTTGACGGAAAAGAGTAAAAATTAGTAACTTACACTTTTTCAAATGAGATTATTTCACCCTTCGAGACTTTAATTATCCTGACGTTCAAACGTCACTGGGAATTCAGTTTCTTCAACATTTTTCAAAATGTGACGTCAAACGTCGGAAAGTACAAAAAACCAGATATTTTTCACATTAGTGATTATCTGGTTGAAGGCTAGATTATTTTTAGTGGTCTGCATTTGTTAATCAAAACTTGTTTTATTACGGGAGTGGGGGAGGTGGGGGTGTAGATAAAAGGGTTATATACACATTGTGTTTGTAAAAAATCTTTTATCGCGACTCGAGCGTTTTCGGGGGCTACATAGCTACTCGTCGCTACGCGACTCGTAGCTATATATGCCCCCGAAAACGCTCTCGTCGCGATAAAAGATTTTTTACAAACACCATGTGTATATAACCCATATTTATTTTATCATAAGTGTTATTAAAGCAGATTTGGGGTCTCGGCTGAGACAAACTGACATTTTGGAATGTTCTTCAGTGCAGAAAGGTACTTCTGGAGGATCTCACCGTATTGTTTCCGGGCTTAAAGGTTTAAAGAGTCACACAAGAGGTGATAGCATGGCCCATCTTGTTCGTAACAAAGAAGCTTTTTGAAAAATAATTTGTTGTTGATTTTAACATAGCTCTTGTAAAAGATGGATTCGGAAAGAATGTCTTCAGGGGCTGTGCCTATTTTCAGACTTGACTGACAACAACTGAGCGACACTTGAGAAAATTATATCGTATGATGTCTTGTGGTTTCCATTTTTTGCTTCCTATTTCTCTCTTGTTTTGGAATTTACAGTGTCTGTATAGTGGATTGCCACTAACCACCTGCAGTGTTTAGACGATTAACAAAATGCTGCAACCAACTGACCGTTTAGTTATAGCAGTTCATTACAGATTATCCATTCGTTACTCAGGAACAGCGAATATGCATAAGTTATAATTTATCTCCTGCAGATTTCTGAGAGTTCCATTTTCGGCAGATGAAATCTACTTCACGTTAAACGAGAAAACGTGTTATCGAGTATTCTTCATCGCGGTTGCTAGTGCAGTATATCAATATATTTATTTATTGGTGTTTAAGGTCACATACTTATGCACGATGGCTAATCGTGACCGTGACAGTTTTACTGGTGGAGGAAACCGGAGTACCCCGAGACAACCAGCGACATCGAGCAAATCTCAGCTCCTCAACATTCTGACTCTGTTCAAGATCCGCGCAAGCAGGGTTACAGCAGTTGAAGACATGTGCACCATTGACGTGCAGTACGCCTTAGTACACGGCTTCATAGTGCTCCCATGTGGGCATCCGGGATAAAGTGCCTGACCCAAGGACACAACGCGGGTCGACCGGGCGGGGATCGAACTCGGGACCTCTAGCAACAGTCTACTGCCGAACCACCCAGCATATCAATAAATTAGTCGTTAAGAAACATTGTTAAATTGTTTGTTAGTGTTCTAATATGGAATATACGGCGTTGGTCAATTCCACCTTGTGCTAGAGCATCGTATATCCATGTTAGGCCACCAACAAACCGTGTAAGTAATATTATCCCTTTGAACCTTCGTTTCCCGGAATGGTATCGCCTATGTGTTCACTTACAGTGAGATTATGTCAGTCCAATATCAATATACAGGGATGATAAAATAATAACTGCAGTCTGCAGCCGTGTGGCTGCGGATTGCAGTTATTATTTTATCAGCAATGCCCCGTGTATAGACCTCATATAATAAGACAAACATGGGACAAAGTTATACCTTGGACCAAAACATCGGTCTTACGAGTTCAATTACGAGTTCAAAAGGGTTACTTTATTCATTTGAATCTGGTCTGTTGAATCCATCAACATGGTATCTTATTCTGCTAGCATTATCTAATACACTGAAACAAAACAAATGCTAACTGGCGATTTCTGATTTAATCTAGCGCCGCTCAGTCTACAACGTACATATCTTTCATTACATGCCCGCACATTTTTTTCAAACAAGTGTTTGTATTCCCTCGCAATAATGAGACGAAATGCACTCAATTAATATTAAGGTGGAAGTTAACAAATTTCAGTTAATACTGCCACAATTGCTGAAAAGTCACGTTAAACAAAGTATATCCCCACATAAAAACCATCAAAATAAGCCCCAACTTCCTTAGACTTGCGAATAAATGATTAAAATCGGTATGATGTTCCAAAATTATTATTAGAGCTAGCCTCTTGTCTATTATAGAATTACTGACATTATATATACCATATTAGGACACTAACAAACTGTAAATAATATTATTATATATCCTTGTGTCTTCCGAGGTGTATGGAAACTTACACCAGTCGGGGGACTCATACACCCCGAGGCGCAGCCGAAGGGTCTATGAGTCCTCCGGCAGGTGCAAATTCCCATATACCCCCGAAGAAACAAGGATAACGGATTTATTTCCAAATCCTTTCGTCCTGTTAACTCAAAAGCTAATAGAGCTTTCAAAACAACACCTCATAAACCTTTATTCTCTTTTCTAAAATATCAGTTTCAGTTCGACTTGCAAAGTGTTTCTTAAAATTAATTTGAGCCATTTTTAATTAAGCAGACTCCAAAAGAAAACGCATCACACCCCTTCCAAAAATAGCACAATAAATAAATAATCCCTACATGATACATGTGTATTTTTATTTTCATTAAAATTATTAATAATTTACTTCAAAATATTCATTTAACCACATTTTTATTTTTTCAAACACAGAAACGAGCTAGTAAATACATATTTATAATAATACAAATAAACATGACTTTTTCAGCCTTTTCCCCAGTTATTGTGTATTCCTGTTTTTACATCGTACTTAACTACGGTGTAAAAAATGAAAGATACAGTGGATTTTAGCTACAGCGTACCTCTCAGCCAATCAAAAAGCAGTATTTCATTCCATTTGGAAATAATAGCAGTTATTCATTCCTTCTACGTATAATCCAGGGTGTATAGGAATTTACACCAATTTGAAAACTGATACACCCCAGGCGCAGTCGAAGGGTGTATCAGTTTTTAAACTAGTGTAAATTCCCATACACCCTACACCCTGGATATACATGGATAACGAATTTATTTTCTCACTAAATTCCTCCACACTGAAGGAAAATTTCAGTTCTGTAGAATAGGAAAGTAACCTATCATATTTTGTTTGACAGAGATCTACGAGCTATGTCAAACAAAATATAATCCGTAAACGAGCTCTGCCAAACAAAATCTAATGGGTAATATCTATTTTTATTTTAATGGTGAGATGTATCAAAGATAAATGAATCGGTCAATAATATGCACTTCGAAATAACCAGGAAGTACCTTGACAATGACAGGGTACATATACATGCACAGAATTGTTATAATGTGACAAAACAGAAGAAAGCCATGAAATAATGTCCAAAAGGCATTTTGAAAAGAAAAAAAAGAATAATTGATAACTCCACATGCAAATATAGTTCCATTACTGACCTAATTTTTTTTTCTTGAATAACACAAAATTAAATGCATTATTGTGATTATATAGGGAGTAATCGCTTGACTGGAATGGTTACGTGAAATAGTTCATGAGAGGTGAGGGAAGTTGTACAAACACGAGTGCGCGTACGAATATAGTCCCTCGCCTCGAATGAATTATTTCACGTAACCAGTCCAGTCAAGCGATTACTCTGTTTATTACGTTTCATTATTAACTATAATTATATTATTTAACCCTTCACTTAACGTAACGGCCAGCGTTATTCTCAAAACCCGCCAATTAATTTTCATTATTTTTTCATTTTTTGTCCCTAAAACACAGGTTATGGCACCTCATTGGAACGAGCTCGTTCCAATGAGGGGTCATAACCTTTGATTTTGAGACAAAAAATGAAAATAATAGTTATTCAAGAATTTTTTTTGCAAGTGTCATCTGCTTTTCATGTTAGGTAAAGCGTTAAAAAGCACAAAAAACCCCAAAACAATGAAGTCCCCATTAGTCCCACGGCAAAGCGTCTTCATTTGCGCGCACGGATACATGACACAATTGTTGATTACATAATTCACTTGTGAAGTTATCGTTTATAATCAAACCCGGAAATCCCAGTAAATCACACTCTGGGAAGTAATAATTTCTTTTAATGAACAGCATTGTTAATTTTAATACATATTCCATTACCAACAACTATTTTTATGAACTTTGAAAAAACCCACATTGTCTGCATATTCATATTTTTACACCGGGCTAAAGCAATGTGTAAATAATCGCTACGCCTATATTCCAATGTCTTGAACAGATGTTTAAATGTGTATTGGATTTTGACACGGCAAATTTGCGACCGGCCTGGGTATTTACCAGTGCCGACTTTGGTTTCAATTGCAATACAACTATTTGAATGATGCATACGGTTTGTTCTGTGCTTCTGTGCACCATCCCACGTTTTTTGTGTTCTTTTTCGCCTGGATATCCTAATACTAATATTAAACAATTGCTATTTGTGTCACTGAATGTGGATTTTCCCGTCCCTTCGAAATTTTGTGGGGTAAGTCGCCAGGTCTAAAAAGAGTCTAAAAAATCTAGAACTCTAAACCCAAAAGATAAAATATGGAATCTTTATGTGACCTCCAACAGGTATCTTCCATCAGAGTCAGAGGCAGTGTTAGAGTCAACGTTTTTTAACGGGAGTGACAGGTAGACAGCCAATCTGGCTATGTCATCTCCCTATGGTATAGATGAAATGTAAATATTCTGAATATGTATAATTGTATATAAAACTATACTGTTAAATAAATAGACAATAAACATATAGTGTGTTTTTATATCTGTGTTATACAACGAGTTGAAATATGGTTTATTTTTTCGAGGCTTCGCCGAGAAAAAATAAACCATATTTCAACGAGTTGTATAACACAGATATAAAAACACACTATATGTTTATTGTTTTTATCTGATAACAAACAGACACCCGTCTCGTGCGTCTACCCGACGTATATATATGCTTCCCACGGGCCTCCAAAGAAAACCAGTCTACGAGACAAAAGAAATAGGACAAGACGCATAGAGTTGTGTCCCTTACATTACAAAATCGATGACGGCGATTGTAAAGTGCGATTGCACTTCTTGCATCATGTAACTGCGCTGGAACAAAATAAATTTCAACTATTTTATTAACAGTAACAAAACGGTGTTTCAGTAGAGTTATTCTTTTTTTGACATAGTTCCAGTTTTCTTCCGTGTTTTATGCTGTAGTCCCAATATAACAAATAATTTTGCGTTTGTTTACAATTTTTACGAAGTGTTTTTTTTCAGGTAGAGCAGACGAACTTTTAATTAGCGCAGTTCCGCGAGTACTTTTGATCGAGGCCGTGACTATAAATAGTTCGCAGTCGCCGTATACTAATTACTATTAACATTCAAGTAATTTCTACAATGTTTTGAAGCAAAATTTTAGGTTGCCTTTATTGAAGCAAAATAAATAAGAAATGACACCATCAGAGGATTTTGACAAAGTGCAATAAGCGTACAATTAAAACCTGCCCTGTGATATAACGATGTTTCATGAACGAATGAATGAAAATGGAATTGAAAGAGGTCAGAGGTCGTTCGCATAAATTATAATTATATACAACACCCGTTGTATATACTTCAAGTATACACAACGGTTGTTATACTCTATGGTTATCAGATAAATATGAATATCAATATTTAAAATGGGTGGGGGTATTATTTATATCTTAACTGTAAGCCAGTCAAATCGCTGGATAAGTCTGTCTGCAAATAATAATTTGTTCATATGAGTCTGTTCTGTTGAATCCATCTGAAGGGTGTCTACTAACAGCCACTTGTAAACTGCACAAAACAAATATTAATGAGCAATTTCTGATTAACTCAGTTAATGCTGAACCACTAAGTTTGCAACATACCTATATTTAAAAACACGCCCACACATTTTGTTGAAACAAGTGTTTGTATTTCCTTGAAATAATTCAAAGAAGTATACGCAAGTAATTAATATTAACGTGTCAATTAATTTAGAACAAAGATTTGAAAAGTTGATATTTTTCGGAGAAAAACAATGGTTGTTGAGTAATTACGTTTGGGAAATCTTTCTACAGTTTACCGTGGAGAGCCCACAGACAATTTGCAATAATATTTTAACAATTTTAACATATTTCAATAATGTCATGCTATTTCTTCTTGTTGTCTACTACCAATAACTCCCCAGTGTGAACCCTGGGGTGGAGCAGTTCTTGACTATGGAGGTAAGTTCTATTTGTCTATTAGAATAGTACCCAGTAATCAACACTTCGAGTCTTAAAGTAGAAAAGTACATAACCGATTGGCGAAACTCGACTTTATTCTTGAGATGTGGGTGCGATATAGCCATATATGCTGTAAGTGACCTTAACATGAATGGTATAATACTGTTAATGACATTACTACCTCTGTCTGTTTGCATGTTTATTAGTGTATCAGGTCATTTTTAGAATCTGTGGCTATATCGGGACAACAGTACGTAGTATGAAGTAATGTTCATCCAATTGTGCAAACCTATGCTACCCACTTTAGAGGACCCACATGCCAGGCGGTGTTTACCGGTTCCCATTACACCACTGAAGAAGAACACATTAACGATATCAGTAAGCAACCAGTGCTCCACCTCCTAGGGTTTGTACGGAGACCATTTCCACTCCTTGATCTCAATTCTAACGTTACTACTAGCTTCAACAATGAATAGCTGCTACTGAACTTGCTATCTCCAACTTTGTAGTATTTTAGTCACCACTGTCGGTTAACCGCTTCGACACTAACGCCACGACTGAGTGTCTTTTGATCTATTTTTTTCGGCGAAATGGGCGAGTCAGTTTAGTATTTATGGAGAGGTTCAGTGTTAATTCGATTATACAGCCCTATAAGGCCGTAGCATTAAATTGTCCCCGAGCCTTCTGTCCTGTAACGTGCGTGTCAGATTGTTTACTCGTGGCCCGTCGGCTTTCTTTACGCAGAACTTTACGCAGAACAATTTGAAAGCGTTAACGCCCGCACCACTACCCTCTCAAGCATGGCGATACTCCATCTTTCAAAATGCTAGTCCATGATTGTCAGTGAAACTAACGTATTCGTGGGATAATAAACAGAAAGGTTGAACTAAAAAATGTAATTAATACATGGCCCAATATTCCACAATGCCGATGCCTTGAGTTTCCTTAAAACACAAGGAGGGAAAATTCTTACAAATGAAATACTAAATTTTGACATGTAGTGCAATCTCAATGGTCGATACATTTTTGCAAAAAAAATATTAATCCTTTCAAATCGGTATGCATTGCGGGAAGAAACAGAAGTTGCGGTCTTTGGCGAGTAGGCGGCACAATGAACAGTAAGTCGTAAAGGAAGATCAGTAATCATTCAGATCTGTAGGATTACGTTTTTACATCATCTCCCTATACAAGTACAGAATGGATTCGCCCACCCTGACGTAAACAGCTTTTTTGTGATATGACGATACGATACGGAGCCAGGGTTGAAAAGGTGAATCTCGCGGACCTTTGTATTGGTTTTACATCTTTAACTTATCTCGTCATGAAAATCGACTAATTATCTCACTTGAAATTGTTGGCTGAGGGAGTTGCCTTTTGTTACTTCTAATAAACGAAAACAATAGGCAGCTCTCGGAGCTGCCTGTTGTTTTCGTTAATTAAATGTATCAAATTTATCGCGAGTCACTTTGAAGCAACAAGTTGACAGATAATCTGTCATTTAAAATATCTATCAGTATCACACATACCAACACTAAATGTCCACTTTGGCCCTTTGTTTAACGAATGAGCTTTTAAAGTAATTTGCAAGGTTTTATTCTTCTTTTAAGCGAGTGGAGATCATGCTGTTGAAGAAATGAATCTCCCGGGACTGATTGAGAGGAACAGTGATTTAGTGGAAAAGGCCCTCAATGAAGCAGGATTGTAAAACGTTCAGGTGTGGAAGGGTTGAAGAAATCTTAGAAAATTACGATGCGGAAATTTTTCAATTTTGAAAACTTCAATTCAACACAAACCGTGCCATGCGTGATGCCCGGTTCCTTGCTATAAGTTTCCCTGATATCGTGACCTGCCTTCGGAAACGGGAACCCGGGAATTCCCGTTCCCGGGATGAAACCCTAATAATGACGGGTCGATTCTTGGTGAAAAAGGCTATTGCGCAAATAACTATTATGGATAGGGAAGATAGAAAATTTATTTTGCAGCGCCTATAAAATAAATCATTGTATCAGTTGACACTGCTGTGTGATGACATAGCTGTATTGGCAGTCTGCCCGCCATGCCCGCAGGAATAGAAGCACTTGAACTTTCCGAGGGAAGCTCTTTGACTTTGTTTCCAAATAGCACACAACCAATTATATCTTTAATAATGACAAGAAGACTATTTCTGTCATTAGATCGGTGGGAGGTAAATACTTACTGCAAACTGAAACAATTACAGCAATCTTCTCATTTGAGAGTGACAATATATGTCCGACATTTTCGCTCGCATGTGTAATATTTTTATAAAATGCCAACTAAAATGTCTCGATGGCTCCAGCGACATTTCGACTCAACATTGATCAAACAATTTTAAAGAGTTAAAGAGTGACACAAGAGGTTATAGTATGGCCCGTCTTGTTCATAACATAGAAGCGTTTTCTGTGAGTGAAAATATACAGAGGGCAGTTCTATATTTTTATAACCTTTTAGCTGCTGAATGTAGCTTGTATGGGGGCGTGGTAGCTCAGTAGGTAAAGGTGCAGGCTGCAAGCAGAGAGGCCCTCGGTTCGAATCTCACCTGCGGCAACCGCGCTGTGTCCTTGGGCAAGACACTTCAACCCATTGCCCATGTGGCGGCACGGTAACGTTGTGTGCTAAGGTGTACTGCACGTCGATGGTGCACCTGTATTCAACCAATGCTAATCCTGCTTGTGTGGAGTTAGTATGTTCGGGAGCTGACAGTTGCCCGCCGTTGATCCTTGGTTCTCTCCGAGTACTCCGGCTCCCTCGAACCGTAAAACTGTCGTGGTCATGATTAGCCATTGTGTAGAAATATGTGACCTTAGACACCAACAAATAAAAAAAATAAATAAAATAAATGTAGCTTGTGTAGCCTGGTGGACGGTTCTCACTTTGCAGGAAAAAACGTGTTTTTTTAAAGATGGGAGTGCATAGATCAATTATAGGCTCTGTTGTCAGGTTATTTTTGTAACCCAAGTAAAACTATTCTGTGGTAAGTGGGAAGATAATTCCACACTTCCCCTAAGATCGTCTAGAAAGTTCAACAGGACTGTTTTGGAGAGAGAGCAAAAATAAACAAGAGGCCCCACGTGGCCTTAATCGCTCACCTGACAAAGTGACTCTAAGAAGTATTTTAGGTCACCTTCACCATGTCATGCCTCATCAACATTAACTGGTTGAGTGATAGATTTTGTTTGAAGTTCAACATTTGTTACCTAAAATTAGTTTTATTTAAAATCATTGGTGTGTGGCCAATCTCCAATGATTTTTAATAAAGCAAATTTATCTCTGCAGACAAACTGGTTTAGCATGAAGCACAAACAAGGAATGTGAAGAGATAGCCTTGGACATCTCTCCCCAACTGTGGATATCTTCCATGTGCTACATGTATATATTTGCATGCAAGAAAACAAAAATTTTCACAAATTTTCCAAAATATTAGTTTTTTTATCATCATTGGAACAAGCTCAAACAGCTTATTCCGATAGGGGTATGGGAAGATCAGGTATATTTTTAAGACAGAAATGTGAATATATAAATAATGGTGTTTTTTTGTGAATGATGCTGGAGAATTTTGCGTAAAGATATGGTAAATGGTTTGTTCTAGATACAGAATGATGCAAAAGTATTTAAATTTGATTAGGCAAGTTGTTCCTATAATGCATTTAAAAACTGAAGTAACTGTTTTTTTGCTGACGAACTTTTAGATGTGTGTGTCTGTGTTTGTGTGTGTGTGTGTGTGTGTGTGTGTGTGTTTGTGTGTGTGTGTGTGTGGGGGGGGGGGGGGGGTAAGAGTGTTCTTGCAAACAAAATTCCTGAATAAATGGAAAATTTTATTTTTTGTGTGAAAGACATAGTGCGTGAATGTTGATTGGAACAAGCTTAGAGAGCTCATTTTAATGTGAAGTCATAAAGCTGTGTTTTACGTACGAAATTCTGGAATAACTAAAAAAATTGCTTTTTTGACTCAAAAAGCATGGTGTGCGACCTCTCATTGGAATGAGCTCAAAAAGCTCATTCCAATGGGGTATTTACAAGCGATAAGTACATGTATGTTTAAGAGACAAAAATTAAAATTTGAATAGCGATTTTTGCGAAGAATGCAGACAAGTTTTGGCAGTTATGCTGGTAAAAAGGTAAGATATGCAAAGTGGTTGTTTTTTAGAGGCGACATTTAATTAAGGGGAATTAACCCTTGATTACTGAGCTAACTTCTAAAAGTACTGAAATTTCATGAAGCAATGTGAATAACAGACAACAGTTGCCTAAAAGTTTCATGAATAACTAAAATTTTTATTCCTTTGTCTCGAAAACATGGCATATGACCTTTGTTGGAATGAGCTGAATGCGTGTGTTCCAATGAGGGGTCATAAAATTTGAACGGAGATTTGTGTGAATAATGCATTAGTACTGCTAGATTTGGGTAAACGGTTCACCCTGGATACCACCCCTTCTATAGTAGATCTTTTCTGCAAATTTTGTCTAAGATTCTATCAACTTTACAAATAAATACGTTCATGAATCACAATCAGATCCACCCCACAATGTTGCATACCAAATATCAAAAG
Source organism: Pictodentalium vernedei (assembly GCA_031216915.1). NCBI lineage: Eukaryota > Metazoa > Mollusca > Scaphopoda > Dentaliida > Dentaliidae > Pictodentalium > Pictodentalium vernedei. The sequence continues at coordinate 230,883,163 of CM062293.1, forward strand.
ATTCTGCCTGCTGGATCTGGAGAAGAAGATTTTTTAAGAAATATGCCTGAAATGCACTAAGTTAAAATTTGGGCTCCTATACGGAGCCCAAATATAAACCCAGGGGGCCGATTTGAACAAATTTGAATCAGATCCACCCCCACAATGCTGCTTACCAATTATGAAAAGATTCTGAAGCTGGATCTGGAGAAGAAGATTTTTTAAGAAATTTGCCTGAAATGCACTAAGTTCGAATTCGAGCTTCTATAGTGAGCCCAAATATGAAACTAGGAAGCCGATTTGAACAAACTTGAATCAGATCCACCCCACAATGTTGCATACCAAATATCAAAAGATTCTGCCTGCTGGATCTGGAGAAGAAGATTTTTTAATAAATTTGCCCGAAATGCACTAAGTGCGAATTCGGGCTTCTATATTAAGCCCAAATATGAATCCAGGGGGCCGATTTGAACAAACTTGAATCAGTTCCACCCCGCAATGTTGCATACCAAATATCAAAAGATTCTGCTTGCTGGATCTGGGGAAGAAGATTTTTGAAGAAATTTGCCCGAAATGCACTAAGTTTGAATTCGAGCTTCTATAGTGAGCCCAAATATGAATCCAGGGGGGCCGATTTGAACAAACTTGAATCAGATCCACCCCGCAATGTTGCATACCACATATCAAAAGATTCTGCCTGCTGGATCTGGAGAAGATGATTTTTTAAGAAATTTGCCTGAAATGCACTAAGTTCGAATTCGAGCTTCTATAGTGAGCCCAAATATGAATCTGGGAAGCCGATTTGAACAAACTTGAATCAGATCCACCCCACAATGTTGCATACCAAATATCAAAAGATTCTGCCTGCTGGATCTGGAGAAGAAGATTTTTTAATAAATTTGCCCGAAATGCACTAAGTGCGAATTCGGGCTTCTATATTAAGCCCAAATAAGAATCCAGGGGGCCGATTTGAACAATCTTGAATCAGATCCACCCCACAATGTTGCTTACCAAATATGAAAACATTCTGCCTGCTGGATCTGGAGAAGAAGATTTTTTAAGAAATTTGCCCGAAATGCACAAAGTTTGAATTCGAGCTTCTATAGTAAGCCTAAATATGAATCCAGGGGGCCGATTTGAACAAACTTGAATCAGATCTACCCCCGCAACGTTGCATACCAAGTACATTAGATGGTTTATTGCAGTGACAGGTTACAGTTACCCTTATTTCTTCTCCAACAGATATCATGAGTGTATTGGTGTCCAAGAGTTAAACAAAGCTAATGTACTTATTGATAAACCAGACAAATTTAACAATTTAATCACTATCAAATTGATGCATGGGATAAAAGGGGTTACAGTGCAAGGGGGTTGTAAATATATTTATTCAACTACAATGTATGACTTTGCAGTGCATTCTACATAGGAGAATATCATATTTTCTTTCCAAACCATTACAGTAACACATACATCTTGATATTGGGAGACACTCTTTTGTCCTTCCATACTTCTTCTGCTGGACTCCTTCAAGTTGACCTTTGTTGAACTCCCCAAATCAAAACATAAACAAAAGAAAATGTCTGCCTTCAATCAGTGAGCACTCCACTTATAACATTTGGTCTCAATCTTCATTACTTTCATGAATTAGGAAAAGATTTCTTCGAGTATGTACTTAAATGTTTATAGAATACAGCTGTTATTTTATTTTGAGGTATTTTATTGTAAAAATTTTGTTCTCTTACTTATGCCATAGCAGACTTTCAGGTGGTGCTATTTACACATGGCAGCAGTTCCATGGCAAATTTCAGTTTCCACATGTTCTATGTTTCATTCCAAGCATTTTGGTATATAATTTATTGGGGTTATTCATTTTGGGCCTTTTTTAGACTTGAAAGAAAATTACATGAAATTTGACCAAAGTTAGGTTGGACGTCCCCTTAAATGGAGATCCCATTGCAACGGGCTATCGAGCTTATCCTTAATACGAATTCAATGTGAACAGAAATCGAGTATTTTTAACAATATTACCAACAGTCCCCACTCCGTTTCCCTCATTCTCGATTAGTATCCCCATCCACAAACTCACTGGGCAGTCACAAACAATTTATTACTCATCTGATGAGTTATCATTACAGCACACTCTTCAATGGTTTTCTCAAAACCAATTAATTCTCCTGTATCTTATCCAAGGCGGTTATCACATTGTTAGTTCAAAGATAAATCCAGTAAATTCCAAATGTTGTAAATGACAGTAATCAAGGTGCTCTGTCGAAATGGTAAAAGTAATATAACGAATTCCAGTTCCGCTTCAACACTTATAATCAAGTCGACTATTAATCCTTTTACAAATTACCCACGCATTCCAGATGTATTCCACAATCGATAATCGAAATCATTTTTTACGGGGAATACCAACTTATCGCCCTACCAATACCTCCAGTTTTTATTTATCAAGATCCCGCATTGACCCACATACTACATATCTACGAGATGTGCGCTCTGCAAGCGATTCGCAGTGGGACAATGTTATATGGTCACACTGCGAGTCGCTTGGAGTGTGTGCATACCAGACACACATAATTTGGAGAGAATGTATTTTCATTAAATTTGAACTGTTGTCTGAACGTATCCATATCATTACGAATTCGTATTGTACACTCCCTTCGAATGTATAATATATATTTTATACTTAGGGTATTCCTCCTGAGCATTTGTAAATTAGATAAAAATTACAAAGTGCGTTCCACAAACAACAGACATAGCGTGCTATCGATTGCTTGTTACTATCTTGTGCCCCCCCCCCCCCCCACCCCCACCATCCCGAGTTCGTTGTTCACTACGATTGTTTTGAATAACACACTGCGAGTCGCTTGGAGTGTGTGCATACCAGACACACATAATTTGGAGAGAATGTACTTTCATTAAATTTGAACTGTTGTCTGAACGTATCCATATCATTACGAATTCGTATTGTACACTCCCTTCGAATGTATAATATATATTTTATACTTAGGGTATTCCTCCTGAGCATTTGTAAATTAGATAAAAATTACAAAGTGCGTTCCACAAACAACAGACTTAGCGTGCTATCGATTGCTTGTTACTATCTTGTGCCCCCCCCCCCACCCCCACCATCCCGAGTTCGTTGTTCACTACGATTGTTTTGAATAGCAAACCCATTGCAATGGACCTCGAGCTTATCCTCCATATGTATTCAATGTGATCATTTATCAAGTAGATTTATCAAGCTAGCCGACAAGCCCCCACCCCTGTTCTCCTAATAATCAATTGGTTTCCTAGCCCACAAACTCACTGGACACCCATAAACAATTCAATACTCGCCTGATTTTGGAACACTATTCACTTGTTTCCTAATATCCAATTAATTACCTCGTATCTCACCCAAACCAATATATCACATTGTTAATTCGGATAAACCCAGTCAATTTCAAACGTAACTGGTGACAGAAACCCATGTGCTCTGTCTAAACAGTAAAAGTGAATATAACGCTTCCCATTTCCGGTCCAACACTCATGATCGAGTCAACTATTCCTCCTTCTACAATTAACTCATATATTCAGGACTTATTCTACACTCTTTACCCAAAGCCGTTTTTTCACATGGAATACCGACTTGTTGTCCCACCAATAGTCCTACTTATCGTTTAATAGGACTCTGCCCTGACCCATATCTCATATTTGTTAAAGATAATTACAACTTGTGGCACGTGGGATGCGATACAACTCCAAATCAGTTACACTTCTGTGTTCAGTCAAGTGCTTCTTCGTAAACACAATAATTTGATTAATTATCTTCCTCTTCCCATCAGTGTCCAGTTTGTGGTAACAAACCGTTTACTGACACAATTTGGACCAGTGATGTTGCACGAATCCCCGAGAACATCTCTGCATCCGCGCAACTTCAAACAAAAAGTATCAAATACCATCCAAATAATTCTTGGTTGATAATACAATGGCAATTCTAAGAATTCAGTCATTTACAGTTACACTTCTGAAAATGTTATACGTGTGGCGTGTTTCACTCGCACTGTAATTATCTCACTCGCTTCCGCAACACATGACCCTTTTACAAATTAGCCTGCACGCTAATATGTTGGCTAGTTCGTGGAAGGATCATGTCTGTAGGAGGCCGCATACATATGAACATGTGTATGCACCTGTATGTATGGATTCGTACATTTTATATAGTCGAGTGTTTTCAAGCATCTGGTTTCTCAATTTACGCCTCATTGCCTATAGACAATTTTATAACTCCTAAAGGGTACTCCCATCATTTCAATGATACCATGTTTCCGCTCACACATCTTTGGCATCAGTGTAATCCCGCAAATGCCTAAATTGTTTTGTAAATGTTCCATTTTAAGTAAAAATATGTCATCTTCCAAAGGCAGGGCTTCAGTTCAAACTATTTTTGACTATGGCTAATACTATCCATTTTGATGAGATCCAGACTTCTGATGCTTATGACTTCATATCTAAGTTTAACACATCACTGAGAATTGACGATAATGACACAGACACTCCCTACGCTATTGAAAACCCCAGCTGTAAATACTATACACCAGAAAACTTTAGTAGGGAAATCCCAGCAAAAAATAAGTCGTTTTCTCTTTTCAACATGAACTGCCGAAGTATGAATGCTAACTTTGAGAATATCCAAAACCTCTTACACGACATGCATCCTGGGAAAAATTTGTTCGATGTCGTGGGACTTACTGAAATATTCGATGTCAAACAGAATATCTGTTTTGAACTCGACGGTTACCACCCTCTAATTCACCACACTCGACCTGCAAATGATGATGGCAGGGGAGGTGTAGGATTATTCATTAAGGACAACATCAGCTTTAAACATCGAAGTGATCTGTCAATCTTTATACCACACGTATTTGAATCCCATTTCATTGAAACTACCTCTAAAAAGAAATGCATAATCGGGATTATCTACAGGCCCAACACTGCACCAAAAGCTGATCTTGACCTTTTTTTGTCCACAATGTCCGATCTATTGAATAAAATCAACCTTGAAAACAAAAGAGCCTACCTTATGGGTGATTTCAACCTTGACCTGCTCAACTTCACTAATCATAATAAAACTGAACTCTTTATCGACTCTATGTTCAGCTCTGGTTTCATGCCCCTTGTCACTAAACCAACGAGAGTTACCGATACTTCAGCAACTCTTATAGACCATATCTTTAGTAACGATTCCTGTAAGCATGTTTCGGGAATTATTATTTCTGACATTAGCGATCACTTTGCAACGTTTTGCATCGGTAACTTGGAAGAACAATTTGCGCGCCCTACCAAAATTCATAAACGCTCGTTCAAGAAAGAGAACATCGATCGCTTTAAAAGACTCTTATTAGGCAGTGATTTTTCAAGCGTCTTCGACGCTTCCGATACCACCCTGGCATACGACCTATCTTTGAACACCTTTTATAAAGCATTCAATGAAGCTTTCCCATTAAAAGCAACATCAGTTCCCTTGAAATATATTAAACGCTCGCCCTGGATGACAGCTGGACTATTACAGTCTTCTCTACATAAACAAAAATTGTACTCCAAAAAGCTAAAATCCCCAACAGCTCAAAATACTACAGCCTACAAGCAATACTGTCAAATCTTCAATCGGATCAAACGGGCAAGCAAATCAGATTATTACCATAATATTTTGCTGGAAAATAAAAATAACCTTAAAAAGTCGTGGGAAATCCTACGTAAAGCAATTAATAAATCAGACCGAAAAACTGATTCATCCGATACTTTTTTTGATGGTGATACCCTTGTAACGGATCCCAAAACCATTGCCGATAAATTCAATACATTCTTCGCAAACATTGGAAAATCAGTAGGTGAACACGTGTCCGATACGAACATCCATTTTTCACACTATATGAAGCAAAGTAACGGAAACTCATTATTTCTGACTCCAACGAATACCCAGGAAGTTATTAATAACATTTCTAAGTTGTCCTCGAAACCAACAAGGGATCAGGGCGAACTGTCCACGAAACTCCTTAAAGCAGTCGCTTATGAAGTTGCCAGTCCATTAACACACATCATTAATACTTCATTTTCATCTGGCCACGTGCCATTCAAAATGAAAATAGCCAAAGTCATACCAATCTTCAAGTGTGGTGATCCTCAAATCTTTAACAACTATCGCCCTATCAGTATCCTACCCACGTTCTCAAAAGTACTTGAGAAATTAATGTACAAAAGACTAGTGGAGTTTATTGATAAAAGTAATATCTTATACAAGTACCAGTTTGGCTTCAGAACAAAGCATTCGACTGTCCACCCCATATTGCATTTACTGAACAGCGTGGTAACTGAAAATGATAAACCAACAAAGAACTGCACCCTTTCTATATTCTTAGACTTCTCGAAAGCATTCGACAGCATTGACCACACAATTTTACTCCAGAAACTTGAATACTATGGTATTAGAGGCATAACCCACCAGTGGTTTCAAAATTATTTAACCGACCGAAGCCAATTTATCTCGTTCTCTAATATTGTTTCAGAAACTTTAACCATAAACACCGGTGTACCTCAAGGGTCTATCCTTGGTCCTATTCTATTTTTGCTCTACATTAACGATATTAGCAACTCCACTGTGCTGAATCTACTTTCCTTTGCCGATGATACAACGGCATATAGATCAGGCAACAACCTTGACATACTTACAGACAGTGTAAATTCCGAATTAGACAAAATAAATCACTGGTGTTCTGCCAACAAATTAGCCCTCAACCCCACTAAAACTAAATATATGCTTCTTCACCCACAAAATGATTTATATAGGGTTAACAACGTTGAATTATCTCTGAATAATACAAATATTGAGGCCGTTGGGAACGAACAAGATCAGGCTGCTCTAAAGTTCCTCGGTGTGTATATAGATGAAAATATGAAATTTAAACACCATGTTTCTGCAGTATGTTCAAGAATGGCAAGTGCAATTTTTGCCCTAAATAGGGCAAAGAAATTTCTCCCCGCAAAGGCAATGAAAACTTTGTACTTTTCATTGATCCACTGCCATCTCATATATGGTATTCAGGTTTGGGGTCATTCGACCTACACCAACAGAATTTTCAAGCTGCAAAAAAGAGCCGTCCGAATCATAACTCGGAAGGCATATAACTCGCACACAGACCCTCTTTTCAGAGATTGTGGCATTCTGAAATTTAAAGATCTCTACAGCCTTCACGTCTCCCTCTTTATGCATGACTGGATGAACAAAAAACTTCCTACGTCATTCGACAACACCTTTCAGATCTACAGAAACCCTTCGGGGATGAATACAAGGCAGACTGGTAAAATAGAAACACACAAACCAAGAACTCAATTTTCTGCAGAATTGCCGTTCCACTCCTTCCCAAGAATTTGGAATAGTATAGACCCTCTAACTCAGCAATATAGTAGACCCAAGTTCAAAAAATCATTAACGCATAAAATTTTAAGTACGTATTCCAGCCCAAACTTCAAGTGCGACAACCCAGCCTGTCCCGATTGTATCAGCCATCAAAACTTTCTGGTATCTCATCCTCCTCCCAGCACATGACCTATTGATCCCATCTAGCCGCATGATTCAAAAACAAACTATTAAATATTCCTGTCTTTGAAAAGAACGTTTGTTACACTGATGCCAAACCGTGTTGATATATATATATATATATATATTTTTTTTTTTTTTTTTTTTTTTGTGGGAATGGCAGGAAGACAGCCTTTTAGGCTATGCTATTTCCGTGCTGTGTACTAGGTTATGTTCTTATAGATTGTAATGTTATGTTGTTAATGTACTAGTATACTGCAGAATAAAGATATATTATTATTACCAAATATCAAAAGATTCTGCCTGCTGGATCTGGAGAAGAAGATTTTTGAAGAAATTTGCCTGAAATGCACTAAATTCGAATTCGAGCTCCTATAGTGAGCCCAAATATGAATCTAGGGAGCCGATTTGAACAAACTTGAATCAGATCCACCCCACAATGTTGCATACCAAATATCAAAAGATTCTGCCTGCTGGTTCTGGAGAAGAAGATTTTTTAAGAAATTTGCCTGAAATGCACTAAGTTCGAAATCGGGCTCCTATACTGAGCCCAAATATGAACCCAGGGGGCCGATTTGAACAAACTTGAATCAGATCCACCCTACAATGTTGCATACCAAATATCAAAAGATTCTGCCTGCTGGATCTGGAGAAGAAGATTTTTTAATGTTTTTCCCATTGCCTACAGTGTTAAAAAGTGCTGACTCAGCACTTTTTCAAAGTCCCGAAACTGTACCCTATGATAAAACCGATGGCAATTTTTTTTTACCAATCCTTTCTGTTGGTCCTAAGGAAGCTGCACACCAAATAAAAATTCTCAGTGCCATGCAGTTTTGGAGATATGGGCGTTTTAATTTTTTTCTATTTTTAGCTCCTGCGGTTCCCACGGGGCCGCGGGAAAATTTTTTTTTGCATAAATCAAGTACTCATGACCCAATAAGCCCTCACATAAAATTTGGTTCAAATCAGCCTCTCGGTTTGGAAAATAGAAATTTTGGGCGGGGCAAAAAATTTTGCCCCTCTCATAACGACGCCAAGTATAGCCCCACAAACTTCTCTTGAACTAATCTGAGTCTACACCTCAAAAGGAAGCTGCACACCAAATATCAAGTCTCTGCTACTGCTGGTTCATGAGAAGAAGATTTACAAAGATTTTGGTGCCCCTTGGGGGCATGGCACCACCCAGGAGGAGGGGCAACTTCATTTGAACAAATCTGAATTGGCATTAGGTAATAAACATTTAGCCAACATTTGAATAAAATTGGGCTAGTGGTTTAGGAGGAGAAGTCGATAATGTAAAGTTAACGCCGGACGGACGACGACGGACGACGGACGACGGACGCCGGACGACGGACGACGGACAGAAAGTGATTAGTAAAGCTCCCCTTGAGCTTCGCTCAGGTGAGCTAAAAAGTGTGAAATAGTTTCCTTTGTGTTCTAACAGAAAGAACATAGTTCTGTTTCCGAGTTTAGAGTTTGTATATAATATCCTGTGTGAAATTTTCAGTTGTGGATTTTGCAAATATGAATAGTCGGTGATTATGGGTGAACTTTTATAGGCCTGTTTCTCATGCCAGTCGTTGGACTGTAAGGATAAACTTAAAAGTTTCACTCCATTTTTTCTCCGCGTTTCTAATGGGCAAATGGGCAACTAGCCGAAAGTTTCAAGAACATGGGATAGAAGGTTTGGAAGACTTTCTCAGATTGTTTAAATTTTTCGATATTATTGTTTCTTACCCTTGGGATTTTTTGCGCTGCTGGAGAATTATTCTCCATAATTTGGGAATTGCATGTATCACGCCCTGATAGATCGTAAATGGTGTTTTGAAGTTATATTGCTCGGAGAAATCTGTAAAAGTTAAGAGCTGTGTGTCCTCTGTCAGGAGATCGTTTAAAAAAATTTTATCACTCTCGCACCAGCGAAAAATAATGTGTTGTTGATTTTAATATGGCTGTTGTAAAACAGGGATTCGGAAAGTATGTCTTCAGGGGCTGTGTCTATTTTCAAACTTGACTGATAACAACTGAGCGATACTTAGAAAAAAATACATCGCTTGATGTCTTGCGGCGGACATTTTTTTGCTTCCGATGTCTCTCGCATTTCCCAGTTTACAGTGTGTGTATAGTGGATCGCCACTAAACACCTACAGTGTTGATACGGTTAAGGAAATCCTGCAGCCGACTGACCCGTTTAGTTATAGCAGTAAATTACCGATTAACCATTCGTTATTATGGAACAGAGAATATGCATAAGTTATAATTTATCGCGTGCAGATATCCGAGAATTCCATTCGTCGGCAGACGATCAGAGGTGGACTGGCCGTATGGTCCACTGGGAAAATTCCCGATGGGGCCTCTATTGGGTGCCCCCCTGCGGGCCCCCAAAATTGATGCAGCCAAACACCTGTTGGTACGTGAAATTTCAGAAAAATGACCAAAAGGCGAAATGGATCTCATTGCAAAGACTGCCGGTATATCAAAATGTTCTATGCGTGCCATTGGCAATTCACACAGAAAACATTTCGATATATCAGCAGTCAAGTCAGCCGTTGCTCGCGCAGATGAAAGGAAACAGCGTTACTGAAATTTCGAAAATCAAAATTTTCTCCGATTTTATGGTCTTCCCGATGGGTACTCTCCCATCCCCAGTAAACTCATTTTTGACGAATGATCGATGAATATGATACAAAATGCCACAGAAATGTTGCCGATGTGGACTGCCTTTGATCGCTCAGATGAAAGGAAGGCGCATTGGCTCAGTTCGCAAAATCAAAATCAAAATGTATACTCTGTCGAATATTATATTCCTCCAATTATATTTTCTACCTTGGGGATAGCAGGAAGACAGCCAATCTGGCTATGCTGTCTCCCAACGATATGTATATGTATTACAACATTATTCTGTATATGTATTGATTATTATATTTTACATACCGTTAAATAAAAGAATAGAATAACTATTTTATTGTTAAATAAAAGTAATTCTGGTTGATACAATTGAACTTTCAGTTGACAAATACAAAAAAAAAAACAATTTTCAGGATGGTGTACATAATAAAAGAGTTATGGACTTTTGTGGTGGTAAATATCATGTGATAAGAACCTAAGAAACTTATATTGACCCCGGGTCAGTATAAGTTTTATAGGTTCACATCACAAAACTTATACTGACCCGGTGTCAATATAATTGACCCCGGGTCAGTATAAGTTTTGTTTAATTGACCCGGGGTCAATTATACTGACCCCGAGTCAATTAAACAAAACTGTTTATTGGACTACTGATTGATTTCTATTACATTACTGGTTATTATTACACTACTGGTTGATTGTTATTACATTGTTGGTTAATATTAGACTGCTGGTTGTTACAGATGAACCTCGTGCAATTTTCTCTTGGTTTAACGCGGCTGAAAAAACACACTATCTTTCTGTCAAATATATCGGGCAACACTGTAAGTGCGAATTTCCATCGCAAAAAAATACACCAACAAGGTCATGTGACGTGTCTCATACAAATGACATTGAACCTAAAGGAGTTAATTTTACTCATAGCCTCTGGGTCTACTGATAAGGATAACTCACCTTCTATGCAGCTACCACAACACTGGCCTTCTTCTTTGTGAATCTTACCAGAGGGGCACATCATACACATCTTTTCGAAACATACTTCCTCTCCATTCGCTTCACAAAAACAACTACTACACGGTGGGCGCTCGTAATATTCGCCTTTACTTCGCCCCTCCGCTATACAGTTTTGTCCAGTGATTTGTCGTTTAAGCGTCTCCATGCATGTTACTGCATACATGAGACCAAAGACGATACCTATTATTTTATACATTATGCCTTTGTGCTTTCTGTTCAGGAAGTGATAGCTCAATGGCAGCAAAATAATTTCAAACCCGGGCGTCTCAGATATAAAAGAAGCGACTGATATTGAACACACAGGCTCTTCACGGGAGTTTTATTGTATGTTCATAATCACGAGCTGGTATGGTGTTACCAACTTGTCACAGGCGGCTGTTTCCCCAGACAAACAAAAGACGCACAAGCAGAACGAAAACACTCACCGTCTCTTCAAGGTCAAATCCACTGAGCTGCTTTCCATCATCGCTGTTGCATTTGAACAGTTGGTAAAATGTTACATCCATGACTTGATGCAAACGCTGCACACGATGCGATGAAATGCAGACATTTTCTGATTTTGAACTTCCACATAGTTTAACACCTAATAATTTGCCTTATAGCGAGAGAGACACAAATGTTAACTGGTTACTGCGAGGTTCGGAAACATATTAAGGTCTCAGTTTCACACGACTGCGATGCACCGACGCGTCCGACACGTCCGATGATCTTGCGCTTTTACACCGTGAAAATCGCGTCCGAATCGAAGCGGAAATGCTCACCGACCCACGCTGATAGTAGAAACAATCGGGAAAGAAATGTGCGGAATTTAATATTTTTTACATATTTCTTCCATGACACAATAAATCAAAAGTTCAGGTCTCAACTCATACGCACTAGAAAACGACAACCTTCAGAAAAGTTTTTGCGAAGGCTGGATTGCACAAGAGTGAGAAAAACTGCCTCGAAAAAATGCTATTTAAAAATGAAATTATCAAATATTAAAAAATTATAAAATAATCTTTTGAAGGTCTCGGCATATCTAATTTACGATATAGAATGCACGTGCACTTTGCATCCTAAAATAAGAAAAAAAGATTCAAAATTTGATTGATATATTTTGGTTGGAATATATTACAATCATGTACAAAGAATAAATGGGCCACACTGACCTTCTGTGTAACAATATTTTCCCACGAGACCGTTGACAAGAGTGGGATATCCTATTTCGTTCTCGCCCAAACTCGCCGCGACTTCACATCATGACCCATGGCTGAAATCAGGCGCTCCTTCAAACCCAGAATCCTGGGCCCGCCACTGCAAAAGTGTATGAGTTTTGTTAACCCTTTACCTAACATGAAAAGCAGACGACACTTGCAAATAAAATTCTTGAATAACTACTTTTTTATTTTTTGTCTCAAAAACATAGGTTATGACCCCTCATTGATTAGCTCGTTCTAATGAGGGGTCATAACCTATGTTTCTGAGACAAAAAATGAAAAAGTAATGAAAACTGGCGATTTTTGAGAATAGCGCTGGCCGGTTTTGAACGTTAAGTTGGGTAAAGGGTTAAACAAATCGCTTCATGTTTTTGTATATTGGAAGAATGATATGGTTAAGTTTTAATTACAGTTTTTCATTTATAACCGGTTGGGGATAGTTTATTTTTGATGGCCTGAATTTGTTCACCAAAGCTTGTTTTATTACAAATTATTGGGGTGCCCGTAGGCACTCTCCAATAATTTGTAATAAAGTAAATTTATTTTAACAGAATATTATTTACGTTTGACTGAACATGGAACATGAGCGAGGAAAATATTGGCTTTTGCCCAAGTACCCGCAGTTATTTAAAGCCTTGATAGTGGCTTCTAGCACTTAACCAGATAACTTAAATTGGAATAATGTGCGAAATTTAAATAATTCAAGCACTTCAACTTAAAAGACTGCAACTACCATCACTTTTGAAAACCAGAATAAACCAAATAAAAATATCGTCCTAGAGACGTTAGTAGCAGTGTAGCACGTATGAATCGCTCCCATTACCCGGACTTTTGCCGGAGAAGCTGGTGTTAAATTCCCAAAGGAACCGAACTTTTGCCGGAGCAACTTTTTCCTGTGCAAAACTTCGGCTCCATCCATCTAGATCCGGCGTGGTGTACGTACTGCATATGGGTATGTGATGGAAAATTGATGGGGAAGTAATTTTTTTTTTTTCAGTTTTCCCCGTGAAACGGTTGACGTTGCCAATGACGTCGTGACGTCATGATGCGCACGCGACGTCATAGAGATGTTGACCGCTGTTGTTGTCAAATGTACAATCTGACATACGTTGTTCTGGCCGGGGGGGGGGGGGGGGGCAGCTGCTTGTACGGGGGTGATATCGTAGTATAGCATGGGTGGTATAACCCATGTATGTATACTATTATCCCATGGTACAACTAATCGACCTAATGCTTTGTACTATCCTGTGATTGGTATAGGTAGCATCTAATGCTAGGGCAGGCGGTACTGTGGGATGGGGTGGGGGTGGGGGGTAAACGCATGATAGTCTAGTACGGTATTGCGAGATCGCCCTAGGTAGGATAGTATGGGCGTTATATACCCCTGTAGGCCCCCTGTTATCCCTCAGTACTATTAATCCACCTAATGCTTTGTGCTGTCCTATGACTGATATAGGTAGTGTGTAAAGCTGGGTCAAGTGTATTGTGGGGCGGGGTGGGGTCATGAATGGTCGCCTAGGTTGGTAGTATGGGATGTACATTCTGTGCCTCGGTAGGTCCCCAGTTAGCCCTTAGTACTATTAACCCACCTAATGCTTCATGTTATTCTATGACTGATATAGGTAGTATGTAATCATAGTTCAAGCGGCACTGTGGGTTGGGGTAATGCCTGGTAGTTTAGAACGGTAGTATAGAATGGTCGGTATGTACCCCTGTAGGAACCATCTTAACTATTAACCAATCGATTGCTTTGTATTATTCTATGATTGGTATAGGTAGTACGTTATGGTAAGTCAAGCGGCATTGTGGGATGGGGTTAATGCCCGGTAGTTTAGAACGGTAGTATAGTATGAGAGGTATATACCCATGTAGGTCCCATCTCAACCCTTGATACTATTAACCAACCGATTCCTTTGTATTATCCTGTGACTGAAAAGGTAATACGTTATGGTAAGTCAAGCCATGTTATGAGGATGGGGGTAGTGCCTGTTAGTTTAGAACGGTAGTAGAGTATGGCGTTATAAACCCCTGTTGTTCTCATCTTAACCCTTGATACCACTATCCATCTAGGGCGGTATGTTGGCCCAAGGGTGGTATAAGGTAGTAGGTAATGCTAAATCAAGTAGTACAGTGGGGTGGAGGTGATGCATGGCTGTCTAGTGCAGTACTATAAGATATATTGTTTAAACGTCATAAGTCTACTGTTAACCCTTAGTACAAGGGAACCACCTATTTGTTTGTACTATCCCTTTGTACTATCCGTTTCGGAATGCTAGACAACTTGATTTTGTGGTGTATGCTTCGTTTGCAGTATCGCAGTAGAGTGCGGGTGGTCTTTTGACATTCAAAGATTTGGCCGAGGGTAGAGATCCTGGTCTGAGGTAGCTACCAAATCAGTAGTAATGGTACAAGGCTGTAAGGGGCGCAGAAGACTATAGTGTTTGGTGAATACAATCGATCATAGGTCAGACGATGGCGATATTGGACAAGTCAGCAGTTGTAGTAGAAGCCGTTGGTTAGACCACCAGTATAAGAGCTGTATAAGAGCTGTATATGAGTTTGGAATCCCACTTATGGAATCCATTTTTACTGAATCCTTTTTGGGAAACGTTGGTTAAAGAATCCCTTTTATAGAAATGAGCCATAAAGCAGTTTGTGGAGTCACGCGACAATTTCGGCACCCCTTTTTTGAAAAACATGACCTTCAGCACCCCTTTTTTGTCATATGTCCTTATGTAAAAAGGCACAATGTGTCACAATGTGCCCAAGCACATAAGCACATGCTTTATGTGCCGATATGTGCATATGTGAAAGGCAAAATGTGACACAATGTGCCCTAGCACATAGGCACATACGGGTATTTGAGGATACCTATGGCCTGGTATTGTATTATTTGAGGATACCTGCTAGATAATCCCTTTTTTGTCATATGTGCTTATGTGAAAAAGCACAATGTGACACAATGTGCCCTAGCACATAAGCACATGCTTTATGTGCCGATATGTGCTTTTGTGAAAAAGCACAATGTGACACAATGTGCCCTAGCACATAAGCACATGCTTTATGTGCCGATATGTGCTTATGTAAAAAGGCACAATGTGCCCTAGCATATATACACATACGACCAAAAAGGGATTCCATAGCCACGGGTGTTTTCCAAAAGGGATTCTTAAAAAGGGATTCCGTAAAATGGGATTCCTATCAGACTCCGTAAAATAGGATTCCGTGTTTTAACATCAACACTCGAGGGTATAGAAAGGGATTGATAACACCCAGTTATTATTACAAGAACCTGAACAGATACAACTGACAACCAAGATCGAAGGGAACACAACATAACAAAGTGAACGAAGATCGAACTAGTTGGATTGGTCGAACACAACCAAGATCGAAGTAAACTGACCCAATGAAGTTGGCGAAGTGAAAAGAACATAAAATAGTGAACGAAGATCCAACAGAACCAAGATCGAAGTGAACATAACAAATTGAAAGAAGGTTAAACTAGACGAATTGATCGAACTAGTTGAACAGACTGTACAGCTCTGATCAAATACAGTCAAGATGGAAGGGAACAGAACAAGGTGAACAAAGATCCAACACAACTAAGATCGAAGGGAACAAAACAAAGTGAACAAAGTTTTCAACTGAATGAACTATAAGCCCTAAATATAACCCAGTGTTAACCTCCTTGAATTGAACAAACCTGAATGAACCCTTTGAAGCCAATACAGTTTTTAACTGTAATCCCTAATATAACCCAGTGTAAACCCCTTTGAACTGAATGAATTTTATCTATAGCCCCCACGAAGGTATTAACACCCTTTGAACTGAACAAAGTTTACAGCCTTAATGAAAATATAACGAAGGTGATCTGAATTTTAACTGAATGAACTGAATACTTCTAATAGGGAAGGGGAATACCCTCGAGTGTTGATGTTAAAACACGGAATCCTATTTTACGGAGTCTGAGAGGAATCCCATTTTATGGAATGCCTTTTTAAGAATCCCTTTTGGAAAACACCTGTGGCTATGGAATCCCATTTTGGTCGTATGTGCCTATGTGCTAGGGCTCATTGTGCCTTTTCACATAAGCACATATCGGCACATAAAGCATGTGCTTATGTGCTAGGGCACATTGTGTCACATTGCGCTTTTTCACATAAGCACATATCGGCACATAAAGCATGTGCTTATGTGCTAGGACACATTGTGTCACATTGTGCTTTTTCACATAAGCACATATGACAAAAAGGGATTCTCCAGAAGGTATTCTCGATAGGTATCCTCAAATAATACAATACTAGACCATAGGTATCCTCAAATACCCGTATGTGCCTATGTGCTGGGGCCCATTGTGTCACATTGTGCCTTTTCACATGAGCACATATCGGCACATAAAGCATTGTGCGCCTTTGCACATAAGCACATATGACAAAAAAGGGATTCTCTAGTAGGTCTCCTCGAATAATACAATACCAGTCCATAGGTATCCTCAAATACCCGTATGTGCCTATGTGCCAGGGCACATTGTGTCACACTGTGCCCTTCCACATAAGCACATATCGGCACATAAAGCATGTTCTTTTGTGCTAGGGCACATTGTGTCACATTGTGTCTTTGCACATAAGCACATATGACAAAAAAGGGATTCTCTAGTAAGTATCCTCGAATAATACAATACCAGGCCATAGGTATCCTCAAATACCCGTATGTGCCTATGTGCTTGGGCACATTGTGTCACATTTTGCCTTTTCACATAAGCACATATCGGCACATAAAGCATGTGCCTATGTGCCCTAATTGTGCCTTTTCACATAAGGACATATGACAAAAAAAGGGTGCTGAAGGTCATGTTTTTTCAAAAAAGGGGTGCCGAAATTGGGATGCCCGGGGATATTGCCACTGGATATAAAGGCGATGAGAATCGGATACAACTTCGTTGTAATAAGGGGAGATAATTCTGTACGATTAAGTATAGGTTATGGGAAATCAAGCAATCTGATTGGATAGTTATAATCTGTATAAAGGATCTAGATACAGGAAACTACAAGAGTACTTGGAATAGGGTCAAAACTAAAAAGAATAGACCAGAATAGCTAAATATAGCAACAATAAGCAAAGCTGTTCCAACTGATAGGTTCCTCTACGTTACTGGAGTATACTCCGGAGCAAAGGAACATGCCCCGATAGACGAACACTATTGTATATATCGATAGAAGCAGAGAATTCTGAAAGAATTCGAAATAATATATATACCCCTGTCTTGTTGTATGACTTTAGGTCACATAGAAATCAAGTGCTACCATAGAAACCAAGATGGCGGCCTCCAGTATACAAAATGGACGACGGAAACACGTATCACCCTAACAATACGCGCTGTGCATGCGCACTCACACCACGCATAATTATGGCGATGACGTCACAAGATGGCCGCTCACGCAGGTTACCATAACAACCAAACATGACGTAACTGGGTCACGTGACATGACGTCACTTCCGGGGTCCTGCTGAATTGGCCCGATCCACCCCTCTCCTACTACTAATACCTATTGTTTTATACATTATGCCTTTCTGCTTTCTGAACAGGAATTTATGGCTCAATGGAGGCGCAATGATTTGAAACCCGACTGCCACGGATCGGCAATTTATATGCGATGATGTGTCAAAACTTTAAAGGTTTGATTTATATCTAACGATGAATCAGTTTCATACAATAACATCGGCGGAAAATGTATACTTATAGAAAATTATAACATAATAACTATAATGACAGGCATTATAGTTATTATGGTATAATTTTCTATAAGTATACCATTTTCCGCCGATGTCATTGTGATTTCCTGTCCAAATAGACAAAATAAAGTTGGCTTCATAGCTTTTGCAAGCGTGTGCGTTTAGCTGAATTGAATAGCTGTAAATATCGTCATACAAGACACATTCAAGTGTGCTTTATTTCAAGGGTGAAAGTCTACCTCCCCTTGTTGGAAATACGCCACCAACATGTAGCAAGTGTAACGCAAATATCATTAAAAGTATACTCACAGGTTGTTTTCGTTTGAGAAGACATACTAAACCGCGTGCGTGTGATTTTAAAACTCCGTCAAACGGACACACACAGAAGATTTCGAACATGTAATCTGTCTCGCACCGAACCCTAGTCGCACTGTGGTCCGACCACAAGATAAGATGAACTCACATTCAATAAGTTTGCACAAAATATACTAAAATTACGTGCAGAAGGTCCGAGTTGTACGGACTAATTATTCTAACTAGAACACATATTTATTTATTTATTTATTTATTTTATTTATTTATTTATTTATTTGTTGGTGTTTTAAGGTCACATACTTATGCACAAATGGCTAATCATGACCGTGACAGTTTGACGGGTGGAGGAAGCCGGAGTACCCGGATAATAGAACCACCGAGCAATGACGTAACTCCGCACTGCAGCACAGACAGGGTTAGATTGGTTGAAGAAATGCGAACCATCGACATGCAGTACGCCTTAGTACACGGCGTCATCGTGCCCCCATGTGGACAATCGGGGTCAAGTGCCTTGCCCAAGGACACAACGCGGGAGTCCGAATTGATCGCTCAGATGGTCACCCATCCAATGATTAACCGGGCTCGAAGTTGCTTAACTTCGCATGCGTCTACTTGTTTGTCTAGTGCGCATAGTGCTACTGCATGGGTTCACACGAGACTGACGAGAGATAGACTGCACTCGTCCTGCGGCCATAGTTTTGAGAAGTGGATTCGATTTCAGATTCGATACAGACTTGAGCCCTCACTGTCGGAAAAAATCAGCCTTTTATACCACACACACACCCTCCATATCGGTTATATTCAAGGTGCTCCTGAATCAATTCGTGATTCGATTTGATTTTGCACAACAAATCTTTCTTGATCAGATCTCAAATTTGTACTCATTTACTAACACAAGTGCATTGGTCGAGGTTTCAATAATAAAATACTCCGAAATCAAGAATAAATCAAGAAAAAGAACCAACGACTAGAACAAAGGTATGCAAATTGTGTTCCGCCAATGCTGTCGAAGAGGAAAAACATTTTTTAATGAACTGTGAGTTTTATGTTGATATAAGGTATGAAGTTGTTGAAAAAGCAAGGAACTTAAACAATAATGTCGACAATCAAAATGTGGAGAAAACTTTTCTATTCATAATGACGTGTGACGAGTTACAACCTCTCTTGGCTTCAACCTTATATAAAATGTTAACTCGCAGAAAAACAACACTTTTGTAAATGAGCAACCAACACTTAAACTACCTTTGTATCCTATAAAAATGTATATAAGATGCACAATTTGTTTCTTGAGCGCAATCGCCCAGTGCTATGACAGTCGCTGCTTCCCTCGACGGGACACGTGTACCCAGGGGTTGCGAGCATTAGGCCATCGATGATGACGTAACAGACCCAACCTCTGTGTGTGCGTTTTCTAGGGAGGGTCAACAGTGGCTGTTGGAGTGTTGAATGGCATGGTCGAGGGTGAACCTTTTGTAAATTTGAGAAAGACCTATATTATATGGTGGTGGGGTGGGTGGATGGGGGAAAGGTCAACATATTATTATTATTACTCCCCCCTCCCACATTTACCTCTCTGGAAACCAGTAACTTATAGAAATAATAGGATGAACATATGTGAGGGAGGTATCGGACCTATCCTATCGTGATTACAAGTGAGGCGTATAACGTAAACAACGCAAACTTTAAATATATGCCGAGTTCCTAATTGAACTTTAAACATAAATACCAGGCTTGGCGATCGATTTTAATTTAATCTTTTTGAAAGGCCGAAGAAGGAACATTTGCATGTTGAAGAAAATCTTGAACCCCCAAAATGGGAGGATTTGACTTCGGTATGCACATGTCGCTTTATCGACCTCTCAAAGGCTTTATGTATATTTTTTGCTCTTTGTATATTTGTAAATACTTTTCAGCTTTTCAGGCTTGTATAATTGATTCAAATATTTGGTTGTATAAATTATGTACATGGGTATATGCAGAGGCACGTGGAAATGTCTGCACAGGTGTAAATACAATTCTTTTCTAGGGTTGGGCGGGGACGGGGTGATGCTTAATTTATAAGGACCAATCAATGATCAAAATGTGTTTCATAAGCCTTCAGAGGCTGGGTTTCATACAAATATTCTGTTAACATTCTATGTGTAATTTCTTCCATGTGTATCGAAACGTGACACTTAAATAAAATAAAAATATTCTACTATAGCATCTGATTCCCACAGTACCTTTATCGACAAGTGCGATTCTATTGTGTTATGGAAAGAAAAGCGTACAAAAGATTTTGATCTGATCGCTACCCAGGCGCGATCTGGTCGAAATTCCCCGTCCGTATTCCAGCTCACAACACTGTATACAATAGAGCTAGTCGGTTTTTCGGTTTTCCCGTTCGCTTCCGGATTTTACGGCAAACCGGAAACCCAAACCGCAAGACACGGCAAAAACCAGCCAAACGGTTTTACTGTTGTTGTGCCTGAGCTGATCAAACAACATGTACCTTACAGGGGGGGGGGGGGGGGGCAGGGACGTGGCTGGAGGTTTCCAATGGGGGGGGGGGGGGTAGGGTCCCTCCCTCTAGTTGGAAATTCACCACCGAGAATTTTTTTGAATATGAAGCCACGAAAGGAGGCAAAAGATTGATTGTAGTAACTGATGTGCCAACACCTTTATGATAGAATTATCAGGTTGTTATTGTTTATTATCTTTCTGGGAATTGAATATGTGCTAAACAAATTCCCAAGCTGAGAACTTTAAGTAATTCATACTGTCCTAACATTAAATTAGATCTTATGCATGAATGATCAATTTTCGATGTTTCATCATTTTGTAACTGTGAATGATGGACTTAACTCAGGATAACGAATTTACATAGTGTGATTTTCTTGATGTGCATTTCGAGGTTTTTTTTATTGTGATAAGTAAACGTACTATAGAACTCTCGTACCGATTGACATCATGCATACTTATGAAGCTCGATATCGCGTACACTGTTGTAGTTGTAAATGGTAACAGTTGGAATTTTTTCCGATTTGAAACCGAGTTGGAATTTTGGAATTTTGGTAAGTAAAGGAGACATCAGCATCACCAAAGAAGCACTGAAATCCAGATAGATGGAATTTCCAACTACTCATGACTTACCCTCCAACTATTGGAAATTTTGGTCAGGATTGGGGGGGAGGCTGACCCCCCCCCCCCCCCACACACACACACACTCCCCTCCCGTCACGTCCCTGGAGGGGAACTAGATTATCGGTGCCTATGGACATTCGTTACTTAGTCTTTCCGGAAAAGTGGTGAATACGTCATGTTCTCATCACATTTTCCCTCTTATTAACCCTTTACCCAACATGACGCCCAAAACCGGTCAGCGCTATTCTCAAAAATTGCCAATTAATTTTCATTATTTTTCCATTTTTTGTCTCAAAAACGTAGGTTATGACCCCTCTTTGGAACGAGCTCGTAAGGGTCATAACCTATGTTTTTGAGACAAAAAATGAAAAAATTATTCAAGAATTTTTTTGGCAAGTGACGTCTGCTTTGCATGATAGGTGGAGGGTTAAATCGTCCACCGGAAAATGAAAACACAACACATTTTTTGTTACCCTAATTTAGGTTTTCAACTGTCTAGATAGGCTTAGAGACTGACCCACTGAAACCTCTAACAATCATCAAAAGGAATGTTAGGCCGAATCCAATGGAGTTATTTACAGAGAGGGTTTTTTGTGGTTTTTGCTGTTTAGGATGCGGTCGCGGTCGTTGGATCTTGAGATGGTTGAGAAAGATAGTGAAAAAGAGTGTCAAATGTGTACTTTAGGACTAGTGGAGACCCTGGAACACTTTCTATTAGAATATCCAATATATCAGTCTAACAGAATACGGTTCACTAGGAGTATAATGGGGAGTGGGATGGACGAATGAAGGATATGTGGTTATTGGATGACACAAAGGAGAGGGTTAGTTTGCTTATCGGGGGGATTGGGAAGAACGGGGTACGGGAAGCCATCAAACAGTTCGTTTCGAAGTGTTAGGGGCGAGAGAGGCTTGGGGATATGGAGGTAATTGGGTGCACAGGGTTAATCAAGGCCTTCTCACAAGGGAACCGCCACAAATCAGCGGTCGGCCAAAGTGTTATTAATAATATGTGTCGAGTGGTGTCCTACAACTATTGTGTTTTTTCCAAGGTAAGGAGCCTGAAGTATTTGTTCTCTCTATTCGTGTTCTGGACACATAGAGAAACAAAACCGAAACCGAGTATTTTTATTTTTTGAAACTGAAACGAAACCAAAACCGAATCTGAAAGAGCAAAACCTCCCAGCTCTAGTATGGAATCTCACAAGTAGTAAAAGAAACGCGAACACAATAAATCTCAGGTGTACGGCGGCGTGCTGACGCCAGTAGATGTAATTTTTTCATTGACTCCAATTCATTCTGAATGAATGAATGAAAGGTTTTAGCGCGCCGAAGGCGCGCAGGGACGATGTGGGATTTACAAATCCCTTGCGACCCGGTTAACCTTATTTTTGTTTTCCTTGGATCACACAGGCCTAGCTTTCCTATTGCCCAAAATGGAGTCTGAGGGGGGTTATGCACGCGGTTAGAATACCCGGCAGTTTACGTTGGAGTGTTAGATGGTCAATACTCAATCCCTCAACGCCTTTAAAACTATTAGAGAGCGAGCTCTATTCGGTTCCAGTTCGGCGATGGTAGAGGTTTGAGTCCCACCATGGTGGCGAGCCAGAATGTAATGTTGTGCGATGGCAAGTTTAAGGGAAGAAGAGAAAAGAAAACCAAACAGCAACGCCGGTTTGGTAGCGGCCCCGGTATATGACCATAGCGGTTACAAAAAAGAAGTGGAGAAAGCTCCAACAGTTTAGTTTTAAAAAAACGGGAGTCATCCATCAAGCCTTCTGGGAGATAGGATGCCGTATGTGATTTTGAGGTATCTGGTTATCCTTCGGAATTCCAAATGACCTCCTCCACCCCCCCCCAAAAAAAAACCAAAAAAAAACCCCTCTCACTGACACACACCCTCAAGCCCCTAAAAGGGCTGTTAAATCTTTATTCAAATGTTTATTTATATCAAATGTACACTCGTTCCCAGCCAGACAAGCTTGTTTCAATCCTTGCCTAGCGTTTGGTGGTTTCTTGTATATGTTGCAGAAAGGTAGGTTGCACCAATTCCTCCTACGCTTTGTCTACCATTTCCATGCGTCTTCTTGATAAGAGAGTTGCAAGAAAATTTGAGAATGTTCAGTTAGAAAAGTTATAGGTAGAGAGAAAGACAGGTATCCGCTATTGTATATTGTGCCTGCTGTGTGATTGTTGCTATGGATGGGGTAAGGGGTGTGTTTCTTCGGAGCCCACTCCCCACACGCAGAGTTGCGAGGCAATCCTCACAGACTCAATCCTAAAGATCTCAATGAGTAGCGAGGCAATCCTCACTGACTCCACGCAGTTTAATTCTATTGAGTAATTTTAATTTACTGTGGATTATTTTGTTTTTCTGTTTAGGGTTCGGTGTTCGTTCAGCTTCCCCATTGATTCACTATCCTAGAGTATGTGGAGGGTTTTGTTATATAGATCTTATTAAACGCGTTTCAATCGCGCTTCAGCAGAGTTGCGAGGCAGTCCTCACAGACTCTATCCTAAAGTTCCCAATGAGTAGCGAGGCAATCCTCACTGACTCCACGCGATTTAGTTATATTGTATAATTTTTATTTTATTTTATTATTTTTTTTTTTTTTTTTTTTTTTTTTTTTTTTTATTTTCTGGAAACTTATTTTGTTTTTCTGTTAAGGGATCGGTGTTCGTTCAGCTCAACCATTAATTCACTATCTTGGAGTCTGTTGATGGTTTTGTTTTGTAGGTCTTTTAATCGCGTATCAATAGTTTCTATTTTTGCTAGCTCGTGAAGTTCCTTTATCGGTGTCCATTTCGGTTTGCATAGTGCCACTCGCAGGGCATAATTTTGAACCCTCTGTAGCTTCTGAATGTTGGTTTTGCTTAGGTCGCTTGTTATTATAATAATAATAATAATAACTCTTTGGCCAGCCGCTGATTTGTCGCGGTCCTCATAAGAGAAGGCCATCATTCCCCCTGCACCCCACCCCCTCTTCCCATCCTCTCCTCCCAGCATTCAGATATTAACTGCTTAATAGTGTCCCTCACTTCCCCTTTTTCAATTTCTTCAATAAGCATTCCTATCCTCTCCCTCGTGTCCCCCTTCAGACATCTATCCTTTGTTTCTTCACCCCACTTCTGCATTATTCTTCCAGTAAATTTTATTCTATGAGGTATATACTGTGGGCATTCCAAGAGAAAATGTTCCAGGGTCTCCACTACTCCAGAGTGGCACATTTGGCATCCCTTTTCCCCATCTCTCCCAATTTTTCCCCGAAGCTCCAGTGATCTTGATCTCAGTTTGAACAGCAGTGACCCTCCAAAGGTGCCATCTAGGTACTTCTCAAAAGCTGGCTTTTCTTTATATTGTAACCCCTGCAGTGATCTTTTCACGCTAACCCCTGCTCGCCAGTTTCGATTGCAATCTTCCATGACTCTCTCTTTGACAAACCTTTTGCCTTCTTTCATTCCTACTTCTATGTTTGTGACCTCTATAGAGTAATTGTCCATTAGTTCCCTCACATGTTTTGACCATCCCGTTTCTATATTAGAATTCCAAATGGTATCGAGCATCAATTTGCACCACCGGTTGTCAGGCAGGTTTCTCAAGTAGTTAAAGTAACACAGTTTTCCCAAATCTACCCTGTCCTTGATTTTCATCCACCCAAGCTCCCCCCTTACTGCTTCCAAAGCTGCAGCATTACTCGACCCTGTTATCCATCTGCCGGCATCATTCTGAGTACTTTCCAACTTCTTAATAACGGTTTGGTTTAATGGAATCACGTCCGTGCCATACGTTATACTTGGTAAACCCACCCTCTCCCACAGTGTTTTCCCCACAAAGACCTTGTTGAAACTATTTTTCCCTAAAAACTTTAGTTGGTTCAGAATTCTTTTCCCCTTCAGAATCAGTTTGGCTGAGTAATTTCTGTACACCCCTCTTCCCGTTATATTTATGCTTACCCCTAGATACTCATACTCTCCCTTTTCTCCTTCAGTGATTTGTTTGCTTTCCCCTTCGGGGATTGAGAACTCCCCCACTCTCCATCTCTTCGTCATATCTACCTTGCGTCCAACGGGTATTACCTTGCTTTTATTTTCCTTTAGTTCGAGCCGCCAAGTGTTCCCATAACTACCAACAATTTCCAGCAATTTCTCTAGCCCCTGTTCAGTTCTAGACATTAACACCATATCGTCCGCAAAGAATAAGCCTGGTATCTTTATGTCTCCAACATTTACCCCCTCCGCACTCTGAATTAGTTCGTCCCCTAAATCTTTAACATACAATGCAAACAAAATCGGTGAAAAGATACACCCCTGCTTGAGGCCTATATCCATAGGGACTCGTTTTGTAGTGATACTCCCTAGACCGAGTTGGCTTTGCACGTCTGTATACAGTGCTTTCATGATTCCCACAAAGTCACCCCCCAGTCCGATGCCCTCGAGCTTTCGCCACATACCTTCCCTCCACACTCGGTCGTACGCTTTTTTCACATCTAGAAATGCCAGAAACATCTTTTTCTTTTCAGCCTTTGTTGATTCTATCAGTTGGATGAGTGTAAATAGGTGATCAGTGACTCTTCGTCCTTTCCTGAAACCGTATTCTAGTACCGGACGTATAAATGTTTTGTAGAGCTTGAGAAGCACATCTTTGTTTGCTCCCCAATTTCTACCTCTGATCATCTTCAGAAAATTGATACGTTTAGTAGCTCTAACCGTAATGGAGTTTACGTGACTGTTTAGACTGAGATTGCTATCTAGGATAAATCCCAAAAATTTGGCCTCTTTGTTTGCTTCTAGTTTGTGATCGTATAACTGGAGATCGATACTCGGGACTGGTTTTTTCCTTTGCTTTTTGAAGAACGTAACTTTTTGAGTTTTGGCGGCATTGAGTTTGATGCGCCACAGGGCACACCAGCTCTCAAGATCGCGAATGGTATCCTGTAGACAATTTTTAATTATGTTTCTGGACTTGCTGGCTGTCCAAATGCCTTTGTCGTCTGAGAACTGCGATTGTAATTTTTTTAGCTGTTCTAAGTTGTTATACCAAGTTAACTAACTTGTTATAACAACTTAGTAACTTGTTATAACAACTTAGCTAACTTGTTATAACACTCAGTTAACTTGTTATAACAACTTAGAACAGCTAAACAATACATCTACTGGCGTCAGCAAACCGCCGTACAGGTGCTTTTTCCATTTCTATTTTTTATTGCTGTCGAAATTTGGCAATATTCTATTCATGAAATATTGTAAACATTTCACGACTAGATCGCCGTTCGATCAAGAAAGGGTCGATTTTATGATCATGAAAATGTATACAGAGACGTAGCTACAGATGGGTTGTGGAAGGATACCGCCCCCCCCCCCTCCCCCAATTATCGCCTAAAATGTCCAAAGTTGGAAATTCGGTGGTGTAATTCTAAAAGTTGGAAATTAAATATCAATTCAGTTTGCCCTTATCATATTTTTTTGGTCAAATTTGTTTTCCCATTTTAAATGAATTTCTCCGACTTTTCCAATCAGCAGACAAAATGTTCCGAAATTCTGACTCGAATTTATGACCGGTAGAGTTTTTCGAATTCATCGCTCCGTTTCCCTTACAATGACCAGTATACACAAGGACTGTAGACTGATAGCTATTCAGCCAATACTTACCCTTTCCAACTGACTTGAAGTCAGTTGGAAGGAGTGGGTATTGGCTGAATAGGTACCAGTCTATGGTCCTTGAGTATCCTGGTCATTCTAAGGGAATACTCATGGACCTACCTTGGGAAAGTCATTTTTCTTGTGCTTAAAATGTCTAGATTTAAGCCAGAGAGAGACCACAGAGTCCATCTCAAGGGTTCAAATATTAAAAGTTTTCGCCAGGGAGGCCCCCGGACGCACTATTGAGAGAGAGATACCCCAATTCAAACTATTCCCAGCATGGCCTGCGCCCTCGGGACATGCCTACGGCATGTCGTGCTGGGACCACCAGCCCAGGTTGGAAATTTAGCTGATCATACTCCTCTCCCACTGAAGATCCTCTAGCTACATCCCTGATTATATGCTACCATGTTAGTGCACTGTGTGCTTTCAGTTTTGGAAGTTTCAAGTAATGGGTAAATATATCGGAACAAAAACTGAAAAAAACCCGTCAATTCTAATTAACCCTTTACCCAACGCAGGCAATATCAATATTTATTAATTTAAATATAATTTTTTAATTTTTTTTCGAAAAATTTCAACAAAACCATATCATGTGACCCCTCATTGGAACGAGCTCAACGAGCTTGTTCCAAAGAGGGGTCACATGATATGGTTTTGTTGAAATTTTTCGAAAAATAATATTGTTTCAGCTGCTGAATCTGCATATTACGCGGGCGGATGCGGTCGATTCGTTGGGTAAAGGGTTAATTATATAAATATACTTTTATTTCTGCCGAGTGTGCAGTACAAAAAACTGCCTATAACTGTTATCAAAAGTTTGATTTTTTTGGGCACAGTATTTGCTGCTAATATTTGCTAGGCCATTTTCAATAACCGATTGACAGTAATTTAACAAAAATATCTTAACCCTAATCCTTTACCGAACGAATCGGCCGTATCCATCTCGTAATTTACAAAAATGAGCAGTTGAAAAACAAATGTTTAATAAAATTCAACAAAACCATATCATGTGACCCCTCATTAAAAAGAGCTCTTCGAGATCATAATATGGTTTTGTTGAATTTTTTGGAAAAATTAAAAAAAAAGTAAATACATTTACAAATTTTGATTTCGTGTGTTTTGGTTAAAATGTTAACCCTTTGAACTTTAGTGGTATCTTCCATGCCAGTTCAATGGCAGCAATTAGAAGAGTCCATATTCATTACTTGGGGTAGACCAAACAATATTTTCAACGTGTGGTCTCAGGGCTGCGCGTTGAAAATATTGATTGGTCTACCCCACAAATTTACTGAACTGTCATCCTATTTAATAACGTTATGACGTATCATGTTCCTGGTCGGAAAAA
Source organism: Pictodentalium vernedei (assembly GCA_031216915.1). Lineage (NCBI taxonomy): Eukaryota > Metazoa > Mollusca > Scaphopoda > Dentaliida > Dentaliidae > Pictodentalium > Pictodentalium vernedei. Next base: position 230,911,724 of record CM062293.1, read on the forward strand.
AGGGCGCTCGAGTTCAAAGGGTTAACAAGATGAAAAAAGTCAAAAATAAAGTTATCTCTTTATTGTCAGGGCATAATTCTGTTTCTACCAATCGCGCCATTTAATCGGCGAGAGAAGATGAGGGTAGAGAGTGGTGGTGGAGGGCCTAAAAAAATACGCTCCGTGGACAGATGAGTTCAGAGCAATCCACTCACTTGTTGTCGAGGATATTTTTTGTTCAGGCCTATGACTCCTGCTGTGGCGATTTTTTCGTTGTTGTTTGGCGGATTCGGGCCATAAATATCTCTGGGAGGAGGCAGTTTAATGTTAAAAATCCCTGAACCACCACGTCACGTGGTATATATATGAGAAGGTCCCAGACACAAACGTCATTTTTTGGCAGGCGCAATCAGCGTAACCGATTGTTGGAGTGCAAAACGTGTTTATTTCCCTTTGAAAAAATATTTCTTTTAATATTACATTTAAAAAATATTTTATTTTAATTTATTGGTAGTCGATTTTCAGAAAAGCTGTAACTGAATGTTTTACATGGCGCATACATCGCCAACGCCACCTTTGGCTTGCCAAGACACCATTTCATTCCGTCTTACTTAGACAGTTTTGAGATCCGAGGTCGTTGATTTAGACATAAAGTGTTGGGTTAAAATATTTTATTTGCAGGTGGGTTAAAGGCGATTATACTAATTCGTAGATAATGGACGCAATTATACATTTGGAATTAATGTCACAGCGGAAGCTGCCATAGCAGATGATTAGGGATGCCATGTGTGATGTCAAGATAATCGGATGACCGTCAAGTATTTTACTAACAATTATATCATCTGTATTTAAAGCACGTAGACAACACAACAATCAGAATCGGAACTCACGTCCTCAGACAAAGTCATGTTGAAACAAGCGTTCCTTTTAGCCGTAGTTGTGGTCTCGGTGCAGGGATTGAGCAAGGTGAAACGAGAAATTAGTGGACGGAATTGTCTGGAGCTTGGACGAAGTGTCGGGGATCGTTACGAGATCTCAAAATGCGAGGACTGCATATGCGAAGATGGAGGGCAAGAAAACTGCTACCGAAAAATGTGTGGTATACCAAGATGTCCATTTGGTTACAAAGTTGACTATTCAGGAACCCATTGCTGTCCAACATGCATTAGGATACCACAGAATGAAAATGGTGAGTAATAACTTTATCTCAAATTTATATCTCAAATTTACCCTCACACCCTTACCAAACACGAATGCATGTAGTAAAGGGCAGGGGAGGGGGTTGCTGTGGTTAGATCATTAGACTTTAAACCGAAATGTCGACGGTTCGATTTTATCAGCGTTAACCCTTTACCTAACCTGAAAAGCAGACGACACTTGCAAAAATAATTCTTGAATAACTCATTTTTTTCATTTTTTGTCTCAAAAACATAGGTTATGACCCCTCGTTGGAACGAGCTCGACGAGCTCGTTCCAACGAGGGGTCATAACCTATGTTTTTGAGACAAAAAATGAAAAAAATAATGAAAATTAATTGGCGATTTTTGAGAATAGCAATGGCCTTTTTTGGTCGTTCGTTAGGTAAAGGGTTAACTGCTTTGTGTCTTTGGGCAAGACACTTAATCTCGATTGCCAAAGTGGGGGCACGGTCGCGATGTCTACAAAGAAGTACTGCACGTCGATCGTTCACTTCCCTTCAAACGCCGCTGACACTGCTGATGCAATTTTGCAAAGTATGGCAGGTGCTCGTCGCTCCTCGGTTGTTCTCTCCGGATGCTCCGGCTTCTCCCATTCGTTAAACTGTCAAACACAATGTGTGATCTTGATCTTGACTGTTGAAAGTGTCGATAAACCCCAATAAACAAACAAGACACATGCAAAACAAATTCTCGAGTAACTAAAAAAAATCACTTGCTGCCTTTAGCTTATGACCAGGGACATAAATATGAAGGGTGTAGGGGGACAATCCCCAATAATTTTCCAGTCGAGACACTTTTATATGAATTGGAGTCTTAGATATTGATTCGCTCTTGCTTGTTACCATACAGTACGTCCCCCGTGGACTGGTCACTTTCCACGGGTGGACAAAAAATTTCCACGGACGCAATATAATTAGATTCCAAACTCAAATTACCGGAATATTCATCAAAAATTTAATTAATGAAGCACCGGGACAGCAACAAATATTTCCCATAATTCAGTTTGATATTTATCCAAATATACCTTGTTTGACAGAGCTCGTTGAGCTCTGTCAAACAAGATATAATTGGTTAAATTCACAGTTGAACAACAGAAAAACAGTGGAGAAAATTATGTTGCACTGCACGAGTGCTTGGGGTTAAATAAGAAGTTCACAAGAGCATGCGTCGGAACTAATATCCACAAATAAAATCATTGAGTTTTTGTAATCGATACTTACTAATATTCCAGCCACACCATCGAGGCATGCTTTCGGCAGTAGAATATTTTAACAGCCGTCGCAGTTGGAACAAATCGGTTTACCCTCCAACCTCACATACGAATAAGTTATTTTCGCGACGCCAGTGGTGGGGGTCAGGCTATAGGGACAAGGATTTAACACGAGATTCCCCATTCAAAAACACAATTGAGCAACAACAAAAAATACCCATCAAACAAAAAGACTACTATAGGGATAAGGTGTCTAGAGAATTCCTTTAGTAAATTTTGTCCCTATAGGTATCACATAGGTATCACAGAACTAAATATTTTCCCATAGGCGACCATTATAACGTTCAGGTGGAAAAAAATATGATCGCATCACTTTAATTTTGGCATTCAAATATCTCTGTCAAGTATAGCCCTTCAGACAACTTTTTCTGATCTGAAAACAGGGGGTCATGCAACAAATAAGAGAGAAAAACTGACACAAAGGGAAGTACCGGTCACGTGCACATATTTTTCAGGGAATTCCCTACAAAAACACAAAAGGTAAATTGTATTTTTTAGGTCCAAAAGTCATCAAATCACCCTCTTTTTTTATCAGGAATATTCAACAATAATGCAGGATGTCAATAGAATGTTTCAAACTTTTATTGAAACAATGGATTTTCCCAAGGCTGTTTATTTTTAGAGATTGCGTCATTTCCGAGGTCAACATTTTAAGGCGGTTCACTCTAATTTCAATATTTAGTTCCGCGATACCTATAGTCTCAGTTTTTTGAATGATGAATCCTGTCACATCTTGTCCCAAAAGCCTCAATCCCTACTACTGACGCCCCTGCTTACAATACAGCCGCCGTGGACCGATCACTTTCCACGGATGGGTAATATTTTTACGCACGCAATAATATTAGATTCCAAACACGAATTATAGGAATAATAACCAAAAATTTAATTAATGCAGCACCGGGTACAACCCGGCGTTCATAAATTAAAATTTTGCTGCTGATGGTTTTTCTTTCCTGGTAAACCCATGCGTGGACATCACTGCTCACGCGTGGATTATGACCAGTCCACGGCGACTTTACTGTATAACTCCCCATTGAAACACACTCGACGAGTCATCCTAATGATGGGTGATAAAACAGGCTTTTGAAAGTAAAAGAGGAAAAATACTAAAATTTGAAAGTGAGTTTTTGTGAACAAGACTAGTCGGTTATGATTGTTGTTTTGTAGGGTAAAGGTTTAAGTGCGTTTTGGGATCGGAAGGAAAATGCAATACATCCACCTGAAACGAGATGCTGTCGTTTTTGGAGGAAGGAACTATGTTGTCAACATTGACATGTACAAGTACGGACACCTCTTAGGGAGCATTTCGAATTGGCGGGGTGAAAATGAGCACGCTCACAGGCACTCACACAATGAAATATATCACTGGTGCCCCGTGTGCCTTTCTGACATACTAAAACAGGCCTGGCATTTTCAGAAGAGCGTTTTATTGGCTCGCCTACTGCTCGCCTTAAAAAAATTAAGGAGGGCGAAAACTGGCCTTAGAAAATAATGATTACCATAACTGCCTATGCCTAAAACCCACATCTTTTAAGATTTCTGCTACATGTATGTTAGTGGTCTCTGAAAGACGGCCACACTGGCCCTCCCACATCTCCGGGCCTTGCCAAGGCCCGGAGGTGTGGGAGGGGCAGTGTAGCCATCTCACAGAGGCTATCTTGTTAGCAGCACCAAATAATAAAATGTACAAAGCCCACTTGGCAGAATTCATTAACAGTAAAACTTCATTTTGCAAGTTCAGCTTTTGTAAGCTTGAGGAGAGCTAATCGGTCTCCTAGGCCACGCTAGGGGAGTGAGTTTGAGCCCTCCTGCATTTTTAAGAATGCCAGGCCTGCCAAAACGCAAAACTATGTTTAGGCCTCACGCACCTCTACATTGGGAATAATGTCCAATTTTGGCTCGATATTTTACAAACTTCGGCTGGAGAAATTTGTTGATTACTCAGTCAAAAATACGCAGTTGTTTCGGCTTGAAAGGCTATACTCTTGGGTGGTAAATAATCATACATGTATGATTATTAATTTTGAGGACTTTTTCCGCCCTGTATGATGCTTATTCCGATCTGTATGATTATTAAATTCACAGCTGTAATCAAGGGGCAAAAGTCCACAAAGTAACACCTGCTATCAATATTTAAAATTAGAAACATACCAGTCCCTACATGATTGAACTAATCTCAGACATCACCACTTGGAGAGTTCTCCATGAGAACTTTCCAAGGAATGATGTCTAAGACCTGCATTATACCATGCATAAACTGACTCACTTCAAAGACACCCCCCCCCCCCCTCCCGCACTATTATTCCGGTCTGTACTATTATTAAATTCAGGCTATTTTTCTACCCTGTACTATTATTCCGGTCTGTATACTATTATTTGGAACCTAAGAGTAGTAGCGACTTCGGAAACAATGGAATCTTTGGGCACATCTTGAAAGTAAAGAGTCTGTGCACCCACTTCCTGACAGTTTTAAATAGGAATGCAACATTAGATAAGCAAAGATAATGCTGGCCTAAACTCTCTCTCTCTCTCTCTCTCTCTTCAACTATTACATCGTCACTGCCTGAACTCTATTAGTTTAAACAATATTTATTTGAAAAATCATGTTAGTTATATGTATACATCATATGGAACAAGAAAGCTTAGCATCCAAACTAAATCAAACATTTATGGTATACACAGTAACAGAAAAAAGAAGGCACAAAATGTATAGAAGGGATTCGAACGCTATTCTTACCTATTGGAAGAAACCCATGAAGAAAAAGAAAAAAATCCCCATGGCAAAAAACGTCAACAAAAATCGCATGGGTAGGAAAAAAACCCATGTTTCTTCTTGTTAACCAATATATATTTTCACATAATTTTTATTTAGTTACAATTCCGATTCCAATTTCAAAGTTCATTTTTGTTATTTCGCTATTACAAGGCCGTTTATTATGATCGCTGTTTATTCCTATAATGTACTAAGAATTAAACAATTCAGTCTTGTTTGACAGAGCACGGTGATCTCTGTCAAACGAGATTGAATTGGTTAAATTTTAAGTTGCATTATGGGAATAATTTGCTGCTTAAAATTTTGGTATTTTGAAATCAGTATGCAAAGGATAAATATGGCTTTATTATGTAGATAACACATTTAGTTCATTTCTTTAACCCTTTACCTAACGTAACGGCCAAAAAAGGCCAGTGCTATTCTCAAAAATCGCCAATTAATTTTCATTATTTTTTTCATTTTTTGTCTCAAAAACATAGGTTATGACCCCTCGTTGGAACGAGCTCGTCGGGCTCGTTCCAACGAGGGGTCATAACCTATGTTTCTGAGACAAAAAATGAAAAAAATTAGTTATTCAAGAATTATTTTTGCAAGTGTCGTCTGCTTTTCGGGTAAAGGGTTAATACATAGAGGATATCTAGTGTTTTTGTGTGGATATCGAAAATTATCTCATGAGTGACCGAGACCAATGTTTATTTTTCGCGAGAGCTTGCGCGAGCGAAAATAGCAATTTATCTAGGCTACAACCGAGATAATTTTCGGTATCCACTCAAAAGCTCTATACGCTTTATATTAGAATCTGATAATTCCACTCGTTTCAGCCTTGAAATGATGCATGAAAGTAATCAGCGCATTGATCCATTGATACGTGGAAGTGATTTGATCGATACATGGAACAAATAGTGGCTTGCAATCTGATTCAGCTGGTGAAGTTTCTAGTCCAAACATGGCCCGAAAGTCCGCAATATACGTTTTTGGTTCAGTGCGTCCTTTGAAAGGACATACCAAACCAAAAACGTATGTTACGGACTTTCAGGCCATGTTTGGACTAGCGGGTTTTATGCATCAATTCAAGGTGAATACGTGTTGAAGAGTTGCTGGAAATTGACCATTTCCAATGATAATTTGACTCGTATTCACCTTGAAGCGATGCTTAGAAAGCCGCCATTTTGATTGATACCGTGAAAGTGAAAATTTCTATTTCTTCACAGAGGGGATGCGATTTCCATATTTCCGCAATTTCTTCTACAATCTATCGTTCAGCGTATAATAAATAGCAAATAAGGAAAAATCATTGTTATTATTGTTCAAACCTTGTAAGTAAGGGTGCCATTGGTGCAAGCTTATTAACATGAACATTTATTTCCATATTCTGTACGAAATCATGTGTTAGAGTAGTGTACAATACGGCCTCCCTGGACTAGTCACTTTCCACAGGTGGGCAACTTGTCCACGGGTGCAATAATATTACATTCCAGATAATTATTATAGGAATAACCATCAAACATTTAATTAACAAAGCACCGGGTACAATCCAGCGCTTCAATAACCATTTGAACCCTAGTGGTATCTTCCATATCAGTTCAATGGTAGCAACGGGAAGAGTCAATATTCTTTATTTGGGGGGCAGACCAATTAATATTTTCAACGTGCAGCCTTGGGGCTGCACGTTGAAAATATTGATTGGTCTCCACTACACCTTCACTCAAAAGTCAACCTACTTAATGGAATTATGAAGTAACATGTTACTGGGCCGGAAAAGCGTCCTGTGGGGTTGAAAGGGTTAATTAAAATTTTGCTGATGATTTATTACCTGGTAAACGGAGAAAATTTTGATTTTGCGAACTGAACGAACGCGGCTTCCTTGCACAGGAGCGATCAATGGCAGTGCACATAGAGGTCATTTCGATGACATTTTGTATCATCTCCATAGACCATTCGACAAAAGTGGTTCTACACGGGTGGGGGAAGACCAATCGGGAGGACCATAGTTCACCCCAATCGGACAAAATGTTGATTTTGAAACTGAAGGAACGCTGTTTCCTTTCATCTAAGCGTTCAATGACAGACTAGATGGCTAGTATATCGACATGTCCTCTATGTTGACTGCCATGTCCGCGTAGAGCACATTTCGGTATATATATATATAGATATTCTCTGCAATCAGATCCATTTCGCCTTTTGGTCATTTTCACGAAATTTCACGTACCATCAGGTGTTGGGTTGCATCAATTTTGGGGGCCCAGAGGGAAGCCAATAGGGGGCCCACCGGGACTATTCCCGGTGAACTAAAAGGCCAGTTTATTTAGAAATAATGGAGCATTATCAGATGAAGAATATTGTATTATTTTAAATAAATCGGAGGCATGCTTCTAATAAAACTCGCAGCACATGTATCGACAATGACAATAAAAAAACATAATTAATTTGCCTGGGCACATACGACGTAAACAGAACACGTGATCGCAAACTTCTCCTTTGTCCTTTGTTACGGCGAATATAGAAAATGACATTGCCGTTTATGCTGTCCCGCAAATTTCAATGAGTGACGGGTAACTAGATCGAGTAGTGGCAGCCAAGACTGTCTGCCCCCCCCCCCCCCCCGCACATACTGGAGTAAGGGCCCCCTCCATATATGCCGAAGGTCGCAGGCCTGGGGTGATACTGGTTATAGGAGGGACCGGGTATCCCTCTCCTATGGCGCGGGGGGGGGGGGGGGGACTCTGTGGCGGCGGCAGGGCTACGCGGTGTGTGTCTGCGAGGTCCAACTCCGCCTCTCCCAATCCAAACACCATTTCAGCTATATTACCCACCAGTCACATGTTACAACCGCGTTGAGGAAAAATCACTGATAAACTGTTTGGTGTTGGGAACGTACATTATTTTGTTCAAGTTCGTTGGGAATGAAGCACAAACACGACTCCGAAGTCAATATGGGCTGTTGTCATGGTTTGAAAAGTGATCATGTATGTGTAAATGGTTTGTCCATCCCTCCATCTGTCCTTGCGTCCATCCAATGATCCAAACTTGTTTTGATTTCCATACGATAACTTGAGTAATGAACGGATCTTCTTCACATTTGTTATGTAAGTAATTTTATAGGGAAGACTGAGTGAAAATACTGGCATGCAGATATTTTGTGTCAGTCAATGACACCATGTCTGATATTTAGAGCCTGGGTAAATTGTGGCTGTAATTCTAAAGATTTGCATATTTATGAAACTCCAAACAATCACCAGTCATTTTGCGTATGTAAGATCTGTTTGAGAATCTGTTCCTCGTGAAAACGATACAAGCATTATAGCATGCCTGCCCACACCGCAATTTTCCTGTCTTCACGGTACAGATAATTACCTCCAGTTGGAAGCAAAAATGTTACCCCAGAATCATTCTCATAAAACTACATTTTTCAAAATTTTTCCGGGTGAGGGCCGGAACCCCACTCTAAGGAGGAGGAGGGGGGGGGGGGTATCGTCCCTTCGGGCATCGAGACATGCCTATGGCATGTCACGCCGTGCCCCTGAATATTGTCCAGGCCCCCTTATTTCAAAATCCTAGCTCCCCCAATGTTCCGGGGGCCTCCCCGGCATAAGTGCAAAAAATCAAGACCTGAGAGCGAATCTGAGGGCTTTTTGGCTTCAAATTCAAAACTTGGAGATATAGGCCCAAGTCATGCAACACGTGCCGCGTGGTTTATAAGTGAAGCTAGGTGCACATGTTTTCGGTTGGGGCAACGAATCTATGGTCCGACGTTTTATTTCTACCGGATGCGTTTGATGGAGAGAGAAAATTAATATAGGAACGCACCGACATCAACTTAGTTGCGGTTGCGTACGAAATTTAATCTGCCGCTGCGAATCCCATCGGCATCGGACTGGAAATGTCGATGCTGGCGTTCGAACGATTAGACCTGTAGACCCATATTAAAATGGCCTCATATCTGGCCGTCTTCTTTCTTCTTCCTCTTTTTCAGTATTTCTTCTTCTTCTTCTTCTTCTTCTTCTTCTTCTTCTTCTTCTTCTTTTTCTTCTTCTTCTTCTTCCATCAATTATTTTACCGTTTCACCTCCTTTTTTGGGCCCCCCTCAGACCGGGGCCCATTGGACCACTCCAAACCTTTCACAATGGTGGGCCGCCACTGAGATCGTGATTTATGAGCGTTAGACTCTACAAATTAGCTCCCCTCAGTTAAGTTATTTACTCGAAATGGGCGCTTTCATACAAATGATATAAAAAGCATAAATGTTTTTGCATTACGAAAATTGTGGTTTTCTCATATCGTCAACTTATTTTGTTTTAAATTAGAGGTTTACTGACTAGTCTTTAACCCTTTACCTAACATGAAAAGCAGACGACACCTGCAAACAAAATTTTTGAATAACAAATTGTTTTCATTTTTTTGTCTCAAAAACATAGGTTATGACCCCCTCATTGGAACGAGCTCGTTCCAAAGAGGGGGTCATAACCTATGTTTTTGAGACAAAAAATGAAAATATAATGAAAATTAATTGGCGATTTTTGAGAATAGCGCTGATCGGTTTTGGCCGTTACGTTGGGTAAAGGGTTAAAATTGCTGGAGCGGACAGACTCTAGATGATTTATGAAGACACATTCACACAAAACAGTTTTAGAGAAACATGTGCTCGTACGGACGTACCCAAAAGTGACTGCATTTTAAAACTGAACTCTCAGGTCCCGGAAAGTTATTTAATCAGACTTTTATTATTTCCCCACATTCGAATGGTAAACCGTTTGTGACTAATTCTAATTTATGGGAAAGCATCTAATTTTTTCGTCGTTGGTTATTAAGATGTATCATGATTTCCTACATTACAGTGTGTGTAGAGGATGGCGTCACGTACAGTCCGGGGCAGAGTTTCGAGAGGCAAGCGTGTGAGCACTGCGTATGCACACACCATGGAGAGGTAGCTTGTATGGCGCCGTTATGTTTGCCGCTCAATTGTCCCAATGGCTACAAAGAAGGTGTGGGTATATGCTGTCCAGCATGTCGCTAAGGTACGTTTTCAATACTTGCGTGAAAAAAGAATTTAAATGTTCGTGAAGTGTTATAGATACCCAAGATACTCAAGATGTTTAGTTTCAATCGGATGGAATATTTGAGTTGGTCGGAAAAAGAATTCCGACCAACTCAAATATTCCATCCGATTAAATCTAAAATACTATAAATAATTCATGTTCCTTGAATGAACACAAGAAATGTTTCTAAATCTAAACTTGATTTAACAAAATCTTTGTCGAAATTACCAACACTATGAGACATGTTTGTTTTCTAAATAATTATGATTGAAGATTTACCACGGCTGTAGTTTTATGACTTCGCCGCGAAGCACCACTAATTATATTAATATTTTGATGTTTTCATGGCAAATTAAATAAATATTGATGGGAATACCTCTAACTGAACCAGGCAAGACTATCTGTATATCTATGTGAATAAAGTAATGTCAGATTAAATCAACTTCACAAACAGTTATTAAACAATAATCTCATAACAGCGTCGAATTTCTTACATGATTTGCCTGATGGTATGAGAACCTTATAGATTTTGCGAACCTGGCAGATCACTACAGAGACAAAACATATACAATGTGTAGTTCCCGATTTTTCTCTATCATATAAATACCACCCCAAATGCCTTGCCGTGTTCATAAATAAACAGCGTACGTTAAAAAAATCCAGCAATACTTCGGGGATACGAGAATCTCTATACACACTCGGTGGACAAACCATCAATTTTACACTGCGCTGGTTTACCAGAAAAAAATACAGCTCTGCCTGTCCTCATACATCTACGCTTGATTTTTAATTGAAAATCAAATTTTAATTGAAAGACATAACCATGTTTTCGCATCGATGGACGACGGACAGAGAAACGATGGTCGATCAATGCATGGCTACACACAAGAAGCATTTCACACAACAGTGTTACCCTTCTCTATCCCTCTCCCACCGAGGATCAGTACCAGTATTTATAATAGTTGTGTAGCAAGGCACTATGAGTTGGCATGGGAAATTACTATCGGATGTTTTTCTGCAGTAATTTCCCTACACCCATTGGAAAGGGGGTGGGGAGGGGGGGGGGCGGTCACTTGGGGACCCTATGGGAAAAACATCCTATGTTAATTTCCCTATACCCATTAGGGGGAGTCACTCTGGGGACTAATGTGAATTTACTATGGAAAGGCACTCTGGGGACTTTTAGGTAGGCACTCTAGGGACTTTTTGATCAAAAAGTTCCCAGAGTGCTTCCCAAAAAGTACCCAGTGTGCCTTCTGTAGTAAATTCCGATTAGTCTCCACACAGTCCCCCCCACATAATAGATATAGGGAAATTACTATAGAAACAAAAATCCTATACTAATTTCCCATGCCAACCCAAAGTGCCGCCCTACACTACTCATAATTTTTATCTATTTTAATTCTGCAAATTTTAACCCTTTACCCAACGGTAACGTCCAAAACCGGCCAGCGCTGTTCACAAAAATCGCCAATTAATTTTCATTATTTTATATTTTTGGTCTAAAAACATAGGTTATGACCCCTTTTTGGAACGAGCTCATCGAGCTCGTTCCAATGAGGGGTCATAACCTATGTTTTTTAGACAAAAAATGAAAAAAAAATAGTTATTCAATAATTTCGTTTGCAAGTGTCGTCTGCTTTTCGTGTTAGGTAAAGGGTTAAACTTTCAATGATATTTAGAGAAATTATATGTCTCTTCTTCATGCAGAATGTTTCTTATCATGGTACGTGGAACAGTGGTGGATCCAGGATTCTGTGTTTGTGTGGCGCTACAAATCAATCATGGGTCATGGTGGAAAGCACCGTCCAACTCAGGTATCTCAGAGGCGGCACAAAGTAATACTCTCTCGTTGACGGGGGGTCCTCTCCGAGGACATTTTTTGAAGTAGAAGATCAATGTGACCCTCCGGTTATTCTTTGGCGCATGGCCACAGTGTTTTCCGTGTAGCCACAGCATAACCTCAATTTTATAGACATTGATTCAAATTTTGAAAAAAGGAAAGCCAATTCATAACACCCCACAAGAGACCCAAGCAGGAGCTAAAACTGTATTCACGGGGTACCGTACCATAGTATCCACGACAACATGAACGTACACTACCTTCGGTAGTGGGCGTCCTTGTGTTATCGCAGATTATGCAATGTCCCCAAGTCTCGGTGCTTGTGAACAAAATTGAGTTACAAAATAAAGTATGTGAAGAACGTTATTATCAAAACATTTTCCGAGCGGATTCTCACCAAGACAGAATGTCTTAAAATATGTAACCTTGCGGTGAGTACACAAAGAAAAACGTACATTGTTGGTCTGTCGGGGATCATACGGATGGTCCATCTATTCAAACGTAACGTGTGTCCTTTCATTATTCATAGACTATGAGTTATTTCCACTGATCTTTATACGACTGGATTGTTGGAACGTCAGCGAAAAAAGTCGCAACCCAATCTGTCCATCGGTCTCTAAGAAGAGGGTCAAGTCAAATCAACATAATAACTCCTCCAATCGATGGGGTTTGGTGAAGTGAAACCTTGCGCTGTGACAACAGTCACAGCGCAACAGCAGTCACTTCATCAAACTTACCAAGCACGAAAACTAGACACACATTCAGCTTTCCAATCTCGGCACTTGTTTTGTGTCAATAATAACTAAAAAATAGAGGCAGTCGAAGTACACGGAGAGAACCATCGAGCAACTGCGAGCAACTGTCAGCTCCCCAACATACTAATTCCACACAAGCAGGGTTAACATTGGTTGAAGACAGGGGCACCATCGACGTGCAGTACGCCTTAGTACACAACGCCACAGTTCCCCCACGTGGGCAATGGGGGTAAAGTGTCTTGCCCAAGGACACAACGCAGTTGCCGCAGGTGGGATTCTTCGAACCGAGGACCTCTCGGCTTGCAGCCTGCACCTCTACCTACTGACCCACCGCGCCTCCGTTTTAGACATTCATTTTATATTGCTGTGAAAAACGTATACATCATCAACATCTTATCGAAATATATTCTTTCGGCTGTTTTGATGCGTCTAGAAATTGAAAATCTTATTTGTTGTTGAGCATTATTTATTTATAGCAATTTCCGCCCCCAAGTTGGCGGCGGTTGAGACACTATTCTGTTTGTGAACAATGAGCGTTCCAGAAATCAGGTTGTACAGATATTAGTGGTTATTCAAATTCAGTTGCGTAAGTAGATGATAAATAACTCGTGGATGTTGGATAGGCGAGAGAAAACTCCCCGTCGAGGACCTAACAGCCTTTGACGGGATGCTTGCTCTAGCCTGTCCAATATCAACGAGTTATTTATTCCTCTTAACCCTTTGCCCAACGCAGACGATATCAAAATTTATTATTTTGAATATCATTTTTTCAAAACATTTTAACAAAACCATATCATGTGACCCCCTCTTTGGAACGAGCTCGGCGAGCTCGTTCCAAAGTGGGGTCACATGATATGGTTTTGTTGAAAGTTTTCGAAAAATAATATTTTTTCAGCTGCTGAATTTGCATAATACGAGGGCGTATGCGGGCGATTCGTTGGGTTAAAAACTTTTTGTTGCTTGATAGTGCAATAGATGTAAAATAACCAACAGTTAGCCGTTGGTTATACATCTATCCAACTATTAAGCATGGGATAGTCAAACTACATACCAATGAATCACAATAAATGACGTCAGTAAAATCGATTTTTCTTTTCAAATGCCAACTACAATACGAGAGTGACAGATGTTGAAGCAATTAAATCGATTATAACATTCTAACGATATTTATGACCGGTCGTTAGAATGTTATAATAGATTTAATTGCTTCAACTTCTGTCACTCTCGTATAGTAGTTGGCGTTTGAAAAGAAAAATCGATTTAATTACACCCAGACGCAATGAACTGTTTACCTTAGCACGCTTCCAGGTCAGGGTCAGTCGATAGCATTCATATATATGTTCAGTACGTCAATATTATTTTTAAATATATTATTTTTAAATATATTATTTTTTTTATCTAATAATATCTATCCCAAATTATGACTTTAAAAAAAAATATGTGCTAATCGACATTATTAAATCATTTATTAATATACTAATTATTATAATCAACCCTAATTACACTCATTAATTACATTAATTATGCAACAGTCATTAATTAAAATTAAGCAACAGTTATTAAAGTGATTAAAAATATTCATTAATTAAGTGACGTCATGTTAATTACCTTACATAACTTTTAATTAAGATGACGTCATCCACCCCGGCTACATCCCGGCAACATCCTGGCCACCACCAGAACTGGTTTAAAACCACTACAATATACTACTACCGATTGATGATTTTATTACCCTGCCCCTTCAGTGTGTCGAGTTTTGTTTTGTTATATAATCCACAAACGGCATTCCAGTGACGAAAACCTTGACAAAAAATGAGAAACTGAAAGAAACATGTTTCTTGATTATTCAACAAGAACGATAAAACTTCGGAAAGGAATAGCTGAAACCTAAAACAACTTGAAAATGTCAACCAGTAAACTGGAAAGGAATAGTTCAAGACTGAAACAACTTGAACATGTCAACCGGTGAACTGCAACAATCTATTTCTGCTGAAAAGTGATTTGGACAAGCAGACGAAAAAAAATTATTTGATTTGGAGATATTTCGCTTCGATTGAACTCAAATATTTGGGAGTCTTCTATTCAAGGACATTGGAAAATGGCGCTATTATTGTGGGGCACAAATTGATTATTAGTGTTTTATTCGATACATACAGTGGTGTATTGAGCGTCTTGGAGAATCGAGGACACTATATTCAGACTTGTACAAGTGCTTTAATAAGTTTCACGGAAGAGACAAATCATATAACGAGATTATCTACATATGTTTTATTTCAAGTTTTCGGAATATTCTCATGAAACAATATTCTTCTCATTTTGTTTGTCAGTCTGAATGTTTATTATTACTGACGACGATGGGTGAAAGGGAAATCAGCGAAGTGCACAATAGAATGTCCGTACACCACGCTTAGATGTCACGTGATATATTCTCATACACCCCATTGAACTTCATACAACCCGTTGGCGTTAAATATACCGTACTGGATCCATTGGTTAACAAATCTGCATACAGATCTAATTGCAGTACAGAAACAGCGCTTCTAAGGGTCCAAAATGATATCCTCCTATCTACGGACAGGCACAACCTAACATGTCTTGTTTTGTTGGATTTTAGCGCCGCTTTTGACACCATAGACCATAACATGCTTATTGAAAGACTGGCAGTAAGAATAGGCCTTACTGACCGAGCACTTAATTGGTTTTCGTCGTACCTTAATGGTCGCACACAGAGTGTCCTTATTGGCAGTGAGTCGTCAGACAAGGTCACTACGTTTTGGCATCCCTCAAGGATCTCTGTTGGACTGTACACTGTCTATGTCTTACCTCCCGATGACATTATCCGAAGTAATGGCCTTGACTTTCATTTTACGCAGATGACACACAGCTGTATATTAGTTGTACTCACGCCTTTGAGCCTGAAGCATGCAGTAAGATTGAACTTTGTATTTCAGACATCAAGGCATGGATGACTAAAAACTTTCTTAAATTGAACGATGACAAGACAGAAGTAATATATATAGGTCTACCTCATCAACTTTCAAAAATATCCAAACTGTCCCTCAATATTGGAGGTTCTGCGATAAAACCCAGTAGCTGTGTTCGAAACTTAGGTTATTTCGTGGCTGAAAATTTGGCCGCTGGTGAACATATCAAACATGTCTCTCGCAGTGCATTTTTTCATCTTAGAAATATTAGCAAAATTCGATCCTTCATTGATACGCAGACGTCACAACAGCTTGTCCACGCCTTTGTTACCAGTCGCCTCGACTACTGCAACTCTCTTCTGATTGGCTCTAAAACATCTATTCTTGAAAAGCTACAACACATCCAAAATTGTGCTGCACGGGTCATAACCAGAACTCAAAAGTACTGCTATATAACACCAGTACTCTCTGAGTTTCTGCTGACCATCCACAAACCACCGAGGTCTCTTAGGTCATCAGTTCAACTCTATCTGGTTCAGCCCGTATCTAAATTTACTAGTACTGGTGATAGGGCCTTTGTGGTTGCTGACCCAAGACTTTGGAATTCTCTTCCAATCGACATAAAAAAATAGTAAATCACTTGAATCATTCAACTCTTGCACTAAAACGTACCTTTTTCGAAAGGCATTTCCTTCAGTGGTCTTTTAATTTTGGTCATAAACTGACATTAGCAGATGCGTGGGTGTGACTGAGTCAGTGAGGATTGCCTCGTTACTCGTCAAGTTACACTCACATACTTGTTTTGGTAAAGTTGTAGTTTGTTTTGTTTTTTTATTTTGTTTTAATTCAATACCCTTTTTCTTTTAGGTTCTGTCGCTTATCGCCACGATATAGCCTCGGTTGCTGATGTGGCGTTGGGCACCAATAAATGATAATAGTG
This sequence comes from Pictodentalium vernedei, assembly GCA_031216915.1. NCBI lineage: Eukaryota > Metazoa > Mollusca > Scaphopoda > Dentaliida > Dentaliidae > Pictodentalium > Pictodentalium vernedei. The sequence goes on from CM062293.1 coordinate 230,928,443, forward strand.
ATCCATGTATCAATGTATCTGTGAGAGAATGTATGTTTATGTGTGTATATGTATGTATGCAATTATTGTACAGCCATTGAGCACCGTGTGTGGATTCTAGTCTTTAAAATTGTTATTAAATTGTTATTATTGGTTACTGACCAATCGGGAAGCTTGTATAATTTTAAAAGGGCAACAAATGCATGTATTTATGTAAAGGTTAGTATTTATATGTCATATATAGTTCATGCCACTTATATGAAGACCACAAAACAGTTTAGTAGAGACTTGAGATATACCCTATTTTATGATCTTATACACCGGGACGTATTGAAATTATCAAAACGAAATCTGTTTTTTTATTCAGCGCCGAGATGAAGACAATACCTCATGATGAAGCAACAGATAGAAAGAGAAACGCTGATATGAGCATGGAGACTTTGGTGAAACCATGGGGTTTCTTTTCCAGAAAAGCTTGATATTATTCAAATGGATATAAAGCGTTTGGAAAAGATATACATCTATCCACACAGGCATGTCTCCGATAGCTAATTTTATAATACTACCCACTTTTCTATTGTATTTCGACTTTTGTAATATCGATCACCCATTTCTGTAATACTTGTGTTTTCTAATAAAATGCCAGTTTCTGTAAAATCTTGAGGTGATCATTTCTGGGGAGAAATTGCACATATTTGTAGTGGAATTATAGTTAGCTATTTTTGTAATAGTTGGCGACAACTTTTTAATACCAAACGTGAAACTGCCAGTCTCTCAACCCACGATGTGCATTGTGGCAAATACAGCTGTCTCGAAAATAACGCGTGAGTATAGACGCAATCGTTAACCTTTTACCCAACGAATCGCCCGTATCCGCCCGCGTAATATGCAAATACAGCTGCTGAAAAAATATTATTTCTCGAAAAATGTCAACAAAACCATATCATGTGACCCCTCTTTGGAACGAGCTCGTCGAGCTCGTTCCAAAGAGGGGTCACATGATATGGTTTTGTTGAAATTTTTTTAAAAAATTAAAAAAAATGATATTTAAAATAATGAATTTTGAAATCGTCTGCGTTGGGTAAAAGGTTAAATACATTAACTCCACCCGACTTCCCGAACTCTTCTGCGCTGTGGAGTGGTTGCTTTCCACGGGTGGACAATATTTCCACGGATGCAATAATTTCAGAGTCCAAACACTAATTATAGGAATAATCATCAAAACTTTCATTGACGAAGCACCAGATACAACCCGGTGCTTCATTAATTAAAATTTTGCTGATGATTTTTATTACCTAATAAACGCATGTGTGGATATCACTGCCCATGCGTGGATTTCGACCAGTCCACGGTGACTGTACTGTATAAAGTACTATCCGGTTGGAATGTAGAATTCTTTGTTTCAGAGCTTGCGTTGATTTACATGGTGATGTTTTTAAATCGCGTTATTAAAACTGCGATCATACTAAGCCCCAGTCACACTAGGGCTTACAATAGGATGAAGAAAGACAGGATAAGATTATCTCCGACCACAAAGTCGTGAGCAATCTTTAACAAGTTGTGCGACAGGCCATGGAACATTTTAAGTAATCCCTGGAAGTTTACTTAAAGTGATTTTAGTCACAGCCAGGTTTTTGAGCATGAACAAAAATCTGACTACGACCGATTTGGTCGTCAACAATCGTAACTTATCTTAAGTTATCTTTAATCTGCTAGGGGTTGTCGCGCGATCGTAGTACAACAGTCTTAAGACTGGGGCACATGAACGAATATTTTTCGCTGGATCTCAGCGATCGAATCGTCGGCGAGTTTTAAAAAAATTAGACAAATTCAAAGTACAATTTGAACGGCGCTTTTTGCCCAGCAGTTTGACTGTAATGAAAAGTGTCGATTCACTTTTGAGGTTTTCATCAGGCGCCTTTTAGACTATGAAGCGACGATACCACCATTTGTTGAAATGTATTCGGATAGTTTGAACATTGACACTGTTCTGCTGAAAGCATAGTTTGCCATAGCAGCCAATCTGTCCATGCACACAATTAATACTGACTTTAACGCTTTACCCAACGTAACGGTCAAAACTAGCCAGCGCTATTCACAAAAATCGCCAATTAATTTTTATTATTTTTTGTCTCAAAAACATAGGTTATGACCCCTCTTTGGAACGAGCTCGTCGTCGACCTCGTTCCAATGAGGGGGTGATAACCTATGTTTTCGTTTAGTTAAAGAAAGATGCATAGTTTATAGTGGTTATTCTACACCTTAATTCGACTTGTACTGTACGATGACTGACTTACTAAAAATGTTTTAAAGTGTGAAGAATTATTTATGTTTTTGGTGCCCCTCCCCCCCCCCCCCCCCAAAAAAAAAGACAGACCCTGGTTACGTGCCTGGATTTTTTACTTACGATCACTTGCGGACACGCGCTGCGATTTATTTGGCGATCGTATGGCACGGATTGTGCGTATTTAGCGTATTTTACCGGGTTCCTGTATGCAGCCTCGATAAAATCGTGCAAAAATATCAAACATGTTTGATCTTTGCGATCGATCGTGCCACCCAGATCGCAGATTTTTATCACCTTCGCCGATCTGGGCAGACGGGTGACTTTTAGTTCCGATTTTCAAATCCCTGCGATCCAGCGAAAAATATTCGTTCGTGTGCCCATGTCTTTACACAATCTTCAACAATCGTAAGCTCTTACGGAGCAGCATATATATATATATATATTTCTCTCATCGGCGAGAGTTGATCTTCATTAATCGTTGATAATCTTACGTTATCTTACGTTGGTCGTACGACAAGTCGCCATACGTCTTTGTCAATTGCACGACAAGTCATAGGTAATCCTCGGACATCAGTGGTCATACTAAAATCGTGCGACATTCTTGTTGTACGATCATTGGAAGATCTGTCGTATAGTGTGACCGCAACAAAATTTTTGGGCTGAATCAGAGACAATCGTCACGATTGTTTCCAATCAAAAACCCATCCAGGTCGGAGATAATCCTATACAATCGTAAGCCCAAGTGTAAACTGGGGCCTAATGAAAAAAAAGCTTATTGCTGCGTCCGCCGTAACGGTGTGTCATAAATACGACAAAGTTGTCAACGGTCATATCGTCGCTTTGTGTGATATGCACTGTTCAAGCCGATGTTGATTGTCATGTCATATTCGTGGTCAAACACACTATTTATATATTTATTGGTGTTTAAGGTCACATATTTCTGCACAATGGCTAATCATGACCATAACATGGAGATAAAGCCAAGTTTAGACAATCGTTTATACCCATGTTTGCCTATTTTAGAGAACTTCCACCACAAGCTCTGATGACTGGGTCCTAGTTTACCAGTAAAACAGAGCTTGTTTACCACGGAGGAAATGTTGGAATATGGTCAGTATTTCCCTACAGTGGCTTCTTAGCACAACACCATGATTCTTTCCAGTCGAAATACCTCTGCAATTATATATATATAGACTCAAAGTTTGAAAAAAAGTCAGTTTATAACGGCTCACACAAAGTCTACAACTGCGCCAGGTAATGGATGCCCACTTGTTATCGCGGATAATACCGTGTCCCCTGATCTCGGTGCTTGTGGAAAAAATGAGTTGCAAAAAATAGGGGTATGCAAACAGCCCCCACATTAATCCATCATTGTACTCGATGAATGGATTTTAAGACTTTGAAGCATGTTAAGAGGGTACAGGGTTATTGAGAGCTCTCCAAGCGGACAATGAACAGAGTTGCGGGTGGAGGGAATGGTTGATTGCTCTAAAGGACAAGATCGAGAAGATGCGAGGGTTAGGGAGAACGAATACGAGATAAACAATTAGGAGAGGGCGATTTGAGGTATTAGTAGCCAGTCTTCCTGGTTTCAGAAATCAGAGGATGGACTAAATTATTGAAAGTGACTCAGCTGACAGTGAAACAGGAAGGCGGATGACTAGAATATTTTTCCGGTGCGGTCAAGCGCAGAGTTATCGCGGGTGATACAGGATAGCCTACTACTATGGTTCAATGAAACCCGATGGTTGAACCTGACTGAAACAGTTCTTTAACACTTTTGTTGTAATGGTCTAAATATCGTAAACTTTTATTTTACAACGATTTGGGATTTAAAAGTTTCAATTTGGATCATTTCTCGTTCATTTATTTACTGGATATGTAAAACGAAAAACTGGGAACGACCATTTGGTCTCCCCTGTTATTATACTTAGAGGCGATCTCGGTCAAGTTCGACATTAACCAAATTTAGTCGGCTTTTGTAGGAGGTATGCCAATCTGTTGGAAATTCGACATTTGTCTGATAATGACAGGAGAAAGCTAAACTTACCAAATATAATCGTATCTTCACGAAACTTTCTATAGCTATAGATATTAATTGTGGGGAGATTTCGGTCCAGTTCGATAATCACCAAATTTCGTCGGCTTTTGTTGGAGTTGTGCATCAACCTTCTGTTAGAAATTCAGCGTTTGTCTGAAAATGGCGTCAGTTGTTAGTTGTGTAGCACATATGAATATGGTCCATGATTACCCGGAGCTTTTCCAGTACAAGCAGTCTTAAATTCCCATAGAAACCGGAGCTTTGCCGGTACAAATTTTTCATGTGCGAAACCACGACTCGATCCAGCTTGATTCGGCATGTTGTGTACATATTGCATATAAACACTAGTATAGTAAGGTATGCCAACTTTGGGGCAGTATAACGCCGTGACTGCATCATTGATACTAAAGGCTAACACTGAACCAGCAAGGGTACGTACATCCTATACTACCATTCTAAACAACCAAGCGTACCACACAACAATGCCTGGCCTAGCATTCTAACTCTGTTCTAACTCCGCTCAAGCAGGGTTACAGCGGTTGAAGACATTTGCACAATCGACGTGCAGTACGCCTTAGTACACGACGTCATCGTGCCCCCATGTAGACAACCGGGATAAAGTGCCTTGCCCAAGGACACAACGGGGGTCGTCCCGGACGTCCAACAGTCTATCACTGAGCCACCTCGCTTCCATTCATCCTACTTTATGAAGTTATAACGTATCATGTTCCTCCACCGGGAAATGAGCTCTCGCTTTCAAAGGGTTAAGGATCCACATTGAACACTATTTCTACCTTCACAATATTGGCTTCTTTCCTCCACTATTCGTTGTAAACACGACAATATATAAAACGCATCCCTAGATATTTACAAAAAAAAGAAAGTTTATCTTGACGTCTCTTAACTACTTTACAGTTACTGGGGATGTTCATGTCAAGGACAGTAAATCTCTTGACACAGTAGGATGAGCATAATTTGGGCACCTATTACCAAAGTTTTCTCTGACAATTCAAAACTGATTTACGAGTAAATTTTCATGCATTTTTCATAAACTCTAGTCAGTAAGGCTTCACGACATCCATAACTAGCTTTGATGAAAGATATAAAAATATTCAGCAATTCAAGAGATACGGACGATGGAATGTGATAATGCTGAATCTATTTAACTCTTTTGGTGCGGAATAATCTGAGAAACAGAATTCTTAGCGCATAATATTCATCAGGAATTTTACAGAAAGTATAGGTTGTTAGACTACACGCTAAAAACTAAAGTGTTAAAAACTACACTTGAAGTGCTGTATTTAACACTTACTAAGTGCTGAACTACCACTTGACAAGTGTAATGTCGAGATACTTGAAAGGACACAACGCAGATGACGCGGATCAGACTCGAACTCTCGAGCCCTATCCGCGTCATCTGCGTTGTGTCTTTTTAATTATGTACCCACCAAGCGCAAATCAAATTATGGACGATTCTGGAAGAACCACCAATGCTAGACACATGGGAAGTGCCATCCATTCAAGTTTCCGATGTCTGACGATTGTAATGTCTAAGTGCTTAAAGCACTGCACTTTGAGTTAAAATCAAACCCTAAGAGTCAGTTTTAACACTTTAGTTTTTAGTGTGTAAAGCGTTATTATTTTAAAATAGCTGCGTTTTCACCATCTTTTGATGTTCTGCATTTGACTAGTTTTATCTGTTCATGATATAAACAAGTCCAACCAATCGTTTATACCCATGTTGCCCATTTTAGAGGACTTCCACCCGAGGCATTGATGACCTGGTCCTATTTTAACAGTAAAACAAAGCTTGTTTACAACAGTAAACAAGCACTGCTTCACTTCTCGGAGTTGCCAGGATGATCTTCTTAATTGGACCTTCTTCGTTTGTCTAATAATTTCAAGGGAGACAACCATATCTAGGCCAAATTATATCTTCGAACCTGGTGAATTAACACTTACCCCACTAGACCTGGCTTGGGAGTCGACGCCAAAACGCCAAAAAGTATAAAACAGTTGTGTCTATCCCACAAACTCCCACAGGGAGATTGCATGGTGGCTTTCGGAGACCGCCGAGCAGCGGCAAGCTACTGTCAGATTCTCCAGTATTATAACAAGGGGATGTGGGCAGCATTTGAAAGCAAGTGCATCAGTACACAGTGATACTGTACCCCCACGTGGGTAAGTGGGATTAGGTGTCTTGCCCAAAGACACCATGCAGGAAAGTAGCGTCGACCTTTCGGTTTAAAGTCCAATGCCCAAACCAGTGAGACACCGCGCCCTCCTCTATAAGCATGAGTTACTTTATATCACGATGGTAAATCAAAGTCTTCTTTGACATTGACAATGAACAGTGTTCATACTCTCAGGAGCCGATGGTGCCAATTGCACTAAAAGAATTTGACACCAAAAATTCATGCCATCAATATTTGGCATAAAAAATATACTTTTGTTACTTCCCAAAGGTTTGTGTTTTTTCTTTTATTTCAGTGCGTCGTTTTCGATAAAATCACTCCCTGAAAAACTGAATTTACGCCTATCAAGTAATCTATTTAATTAATGCGGTTCATCTCATGTCGGACAGCTTTACGGGTGGAGGACGCATGAGTACCTGGAGTGAACCACCGAGTAACAGTCAGAAACTATCAGACTCCCAAACATACCAACTTCACACAAGCATGGTTAGCATTGGTTAACCCTTTAACTAACACGAAAGGAAGACGACACTTGGAAATAAAATTCTTGAATAACTATTTTTTTCATTTTTGCGTCAAAAACATAGCTTATGACACCTCACTGGAACGAGCTCGTTGAGCTCGTTCCAATGAGGGACCATAAGCTGTGTTTTTGAGACAAAAAGTGAAAAAAACATTGAAAATTGGATGGTAATTTTTGTTAATAGCGCTGGCTCGTTTTGGCCGTTACGTTGGGTAAAGGGTTAAAGACTTCAAGTAATCTATAGGTAACAGGAATAATGAAGGCTCTTTGTTATGATTTAACGGTTTATCCATTTAAGGCTAAAGAAAATTAATATTTTGATTCTCAGGCACCAGCGCATTCGTTTAACGGCACGTGATTCTCAGGCAACGGCGCATTCGTTTTATCGGCCCGCGTTCGTCATTTTTATTTCGGAGGAAAAATTAAAAATGTACAAGACAACCATGTGATTTTAGCGGTATCGTATCGCGATTTGCGATGCGTTATGTCGTATATATTGATATAGTATTTTTATTCTCTTCGCGAAATGCGACACGATTCTCATATGTATACAAAATAAATATTTATTTAACTGGTTGAGGTCTAGATTATTTTTGGTGGTGTGAATTTGTTCATCAAAAATAGATCTATTACAAATTATTGGAGAACGCCAGCAGGCACTCGCCAGTAATTTGTAATAGAACAAATTTGTATAAACAAACCATTATCTACGTTTAACTGAATACGAAACATGGGTAAGGAAAATGTTACTTTTGCACTGGTACCCTCATTATTTTTTTGAAAGCCCAAATTGTGGTTTCTTGCACTCAACCAGTTAAAAAACTCCTTATTATTTTTTATCTCTATCTTAGTTGTTCTATATTAATTATGCGTTGTGTGGTCGCTGTTACCAAAAAAAAAAAAAAGAAATCAACGTAGAAGCTCTAGTATTATCCAGACCGTTGCGTGTAATGTTTCTAAAGTCATTAGGAGTGCATTTACCAAAACTTTGCCCACACAGAAATGTTTAAATCGTTGAGTGCACAGCGTCCACAATGCCATTAATCTAACAGCATGCTGCCATACAGAAATGGTTTGATCAGAACTAAAACAATCCATGTGAATACACGAACAACAACATCTCGTACTGATTGTCGATATAGAACTTTTCAGATTGTTCTGTGTATAATTATCCTTGATGTGAAAATAAGGCAAATGAATCTAATGGTTTTAGCGCGCCGAAGGCGCGCAGGGACGGTTTGGGGCAAGCCCCTTTCGACCCACATTTTCTGCATATGAGTTGTTACTTGTCTGTGCGTGGGAAAGGAGGGGAGTGTCCGGTACTTATCGGCGCTTGTGTCGTTTCTGCTTCTTTTTAGGAGGGGTGATTTTGATGGAGAGACTGTGACAGTGGCAGTAGGTGTTGTTGGTGGACTGCTAGCTGGCTGACCTGGATGGAATGGTCTAGTCCGAGCTGCGTTAGGTGTTGTTGCTGGTGATGTCTGTGGTGTTGACTGCTGTGCTGCCATATTTATGTTGTTGATTTGCCGGTTGAGGTTTGCGAATGCTACCCTTAGTTCTTCGTCTTGCTCTTCTCTTAGGATCCTGTGCTCTTCGGCTTCTCTCCGTATTTTGTCGGCAAGGCTCTCCAAGTCCAGGCTCTTTGGCGCTGATGGGAGAGGCGAGTGAGGGTCGGGAAGTGGCGAGAGGGCAACTTCCAATTCCGTCTCAGTCTCCACAGGACTGTCCGCATGCAACAGCTCCGGCTCAGGAGCCGGATGTCGGTTGGGTGAACCTGTGGGAGTGGGAGGGGAACTGGCGGCCGCCTCTGACCCTCTCCTTTCCTCGCTCATCTCTCTCTTCCTTTCCAAAAAGGCCTCCAGGCGTCGGCTGCTCCTTCGCTTGGTAGACGGGCTCTTCTTTTTCCTCTTTCGTCTCTTCTCATGGCCTCCAGACTCCTTTAGGTGAGGACCATGCAGTGTGAGAGGGGTTCCTCTCGCGAAAGGTACTACCCCTACCCAAAGGAGTAGGTGTCGTATCTTCTACAACAAATTCCAAGTTCAGGAGGACTCTCTTACCTGTCTCCTGGACAGTCCAGGTGACAGGGCAAGAGATGCCCAGAGCTGTGATGGTCTTCACGAGTCGTTCTGGTAATTCCAGTGCTTCCATGATTGCTAATCAAAGTGACAAGGTGCTCACACTCCGAAGTCAGAGGAGCGAATGTCGTGATGGCAAATACCCACCCCGAAGTCTTTTCACTTCGTGCATATTGGGAAATTAATTAATCCTCTATCAAAGACACAAAGTTATCTCCAAGAGCACAATCCTATTACTAAAGACGATGTACAGATAATTTCACGTCGAATCGGGGGGGGGGGGGGCGCCCGAAAACTTCCAGACACAGGAAGGGGGGCGGGGGTGGTTCGGGGCCAGAAAAACGCGTAAATGACCAAAAATGCAATTTTTTCCTCCACATAAAAATCACCAAGTTCTGTGCTTGTTTAAATCTTTACCCGCTGCATGGGTATTTTCAGAAATATTTTTCATCAAATCTAGTCATGGCTGCCTAACAGCGGCCATGACTAGATTTGATTAAAAATTAATTTGAATATAACACAAAAAATCAATCGTGAAAAAATCCATTCAATTTACTGAGGGAAAGATGGTTAAATGTGCCCAAATTATACTTATTTCAATGACCAGAGAAACCCTGTGCTGGACAGGAATATCCGCCAGCAGCATGCAAAGAGTTAACTTTTTACTATCAATTGTATGGCCAACCAGTCCATGTAAAACATAAAAAGTATCATATTAGGGGTGTAGGTAAGTCCAAATCCATATAAATTCCATGTCAGTACGGACGCTAATGCTGTCCGCATGGTCATAGAGAAGTCGTTGGCAAATTCACATCAGACAAACTGAAATACTTGGCAAGTATTTTCAAATATCAACTTGAAACTACTTGAAATTGTGATTTAATCAGTCTGATTTAGTGTGCAATAATGTTTTTTGGGTGTCTAAGCATGGCCTTGCATCTGTCCTTCCTAATCTATCTGACCAATGCATGTTACTTGAAGGAGAAAATAGTCCAAAATAATTTCAGAAAGTTCATGCAAACAAAAATCATAATACCATCTGATGCCTCCAGGCTTAGCTGACATAAATTAAAGATTGTTTTTTAGTTAAAAGATGCCAACTGAACAAAGATGACTGCAAGCAGTGTCAATCAATAACCTCCATCACCCCTGCAAGAAAAACAGCACTGTTAATGTCCAATGTGCATAACCCAGAAATAAGGAAGGTGAATTTTTGCTAACCCTATTTGCTTCAAAGTGAGGAATGAAGAGTGTTTTCTATTTAGTAGAATTGCTAAATAATCTAGTACAGACTGGGCTGTCAGGGAATGTATTACCTCAGACTTAATCAGGACTTATTCTGACTTATTCGGGGTCTTATTCAGTCCTTATTTGATAATATTTTGTTACTACTTCCATTCAAACGCATTGGGATGATCTCCCTTGCAGCCTCAGAGGTTTATTAAAATGTTGGAATAGTCAGTGGAATAGTCTTAAATATTAAGAAATGGAACAATTCTCGGTTCGACAGGGCAATGTCTGCATTTTATGCTATTTTCGCAGATTTTAAGGTATGGGTCCCCAAAAATGGCCCGGAAAAATTTGCAGGTATAGGGGAGTGGTGGGTGTCTGAAGGTCCGAAAAAATGGCTTTTGACCCTGTATCTGCAATTCTTTTCCAGCTCACCCCCCCCCCCCCCCCCCCGCACCTGGTCGATTGTGCACTTTTCTTCAACCGCTGCTTGAGACGAGTTGGTACGTAAGTTGGAGAGTCTGGCAGTTACTCGTTGTTGCTCGGTGATTCTGTTCGGGTACTTCTACTTCCTCCACACATAAAACTGTCCGACACGATGTGACTCTAGCTTGGTAAGCCCCTGAACCCTGGTGTTACCTTCCAAGTCAGTTCAGTGACAATATTTGGAAGAGTCCATGTTCATTACTGGGGGTAGACCATTCAATATTTTTAACGTGCGGCCTTCGGGGTGCGCGATGAAAATATTGAGTGGTTACCCCACACATTCACTCACTCAGCAGTCATCCCACTTGAACGGTCTTTAGGGTTCAAAGGGTTAAAACCCAATAAACAAGCAACCCTCCCTTCAGAGCTATAGAATCCCACACGACGAATAAGAAATACAAGAACATTGAATCAAACACGCTATTTTTGTTTTGTTTTTGTGCGGGTTTGGTTTCGTAGTATTTTATTTACGAAGTTTCCATCCATTGGTGAGGTGTTTCGCGATCGAATCGAGAAAAAAGATAGCTTTTGTGATAACAGTACCGTAATATTACTGATTCGTTTATTTATTTATTCAATGAGGTTTAACGACACTTTCGATAGCTAGGGTCACCTCACCTCGTGACTGACAGGTGGGAAGAACCACCGAGCAACGGCAAGCGACTGTCAGCTTCCCAAACGTACTGACGCAATCTGGGTTAGCATTGGTTGAGGACTAGCGCACCATCGACGTGCAGTACGCCTTAGAACACTGCGCCACCGTGCCGCCACGTGGGCAATCAGGATGAAGTGCCTTGCCCATGGAACACAACGCAGTTACCCCCTCCGGAGATCGAACCGTAGACCTTTCGGGTTAAAGTTTAATGTCGTAACCACTGAGCCACCGCGCTCCCATTACCGGTTCAATGGGTGTTGGGGTAATAGTGTATGGGATTATAAGGCAATGTGACAAGTAAGGTGATACACTTTAACCCTTTACCTAACGAATCGCCCGCATCCCCAGAACATTTTCCCCTAGGACATTTTCCCCTAGGACATTTCCCACTAGGACCTTATCCCCTACGGCATTTTCCCCTAGGACATTTTCCCCTAATTATTCATCCCCGGACTTTTTCCCCTAGACTAATTACTCCTACATTTTTCACCCAGGACATATCCCCATATCATGTGACCCCTCATTGGAACAAGCTCATTGAGCTCGTTTCAATGAGGGGTCACATGATATTGTTTTGTTGAAAATGTTTTAAAAAAATTCAAAAAAATTATATTTAAAATAATAAATTTTGATATCGTCTGCTTTGGGTAAAGGGTTAATATTTCCAAGAAACCAAAATTGAATTGTTCTATTGAAATAAATCTTTACAGGCGTGTCTCATGCTCACGTATTATCATGATAATGCTGCACAATATGGCTTCGTATGCACGTTACAATGAAAACCGTGTGAAACGCATAACGTACGTCGGCATGATGGGGTCGTCTCACTTTACCGGTCGCTATTGTTTCGGGAAAATGTGTGAAGATTAGGTAGATCAAAGGGATAAGGATTATAGTCGGTTTCCAGTACGTTTGTTCACTTAACGGGGTTGTTTTACTTTGCCGGTCGCTATTGTTTCGGGAAAATGTTTGAAGATTAGGAAGATCAAAGGGATAAGAATAAAAGTCGGTTTCCAGTAAGTTTGTTCATTTAACGCAGGTTGACTTTATTTCTGACAGCCAACCGGGGAGATGAGGCTAAGCAAATTAACGCACAGGTGCTAAAAACTCAAAAGATGACTTTTAATAACTATTTTATGATCGACCCTTTTCACCCCCTCAAAAATATAAATGAATATATTTTTGGAGGGGGCGAAGAGGGTCGATCTTAAAATAGTTATCAGTTATAATTAACCAACAGGTACTTGACAAAGGATGGAATCTGGGAAAAATGACATTTGATAACGATTTTAAATGAATCTAGGAAAAAATGGCACAGGAAAAAATGGCACAGGAAAAAATGGCACACTTTATTGACACCCTAGGAAAAAATGGCACACAGGGGAGGAAAAAATGGCACAGGAAAAAATGGCACTCTTCCCTAATCAACCAGGAAAAAATGGCACAATTGGTAGGAAAAAATGGCACAATTGGTAGGAAAAATGGCACAAGCCATTTAAGTATAAAAACACAAAATTAACAACTTTTTTTTATTTCTTTTTTTTTTATTTTCTGGACAAAAGAGGTGAAACAATAGCACAAAATAGCACAAATGTAGTCCATCATCAAAGCACATGTTTTTGTGGGTTATAAAACAAAGCACTAATACATATTTGCTAATATACCTTAGATCCGAAATTTACCTATTTACAAGTTTTTCGTAGTTTCGTATTATATTCAGCAGTTTGGGCACTATAGGCCCTATCAGCGTTACTTACAACTACAGAGCCAACCAATATAAGTTGTTAGATAATGACAGGAGAATTTGTATTACAATTGGATTGTTGATCATTCCAATGCCTATCACCATTCCCTTTTGGATAGCTTTCCAAAAAATGATGTCAGGGGTTGGAATTATCAACAAAAAAATGGTAATATAAATTCTCTTGCCGTTATCCAACGACTTGTTCAGGGTTAAACTACACCTACTCCAGAAATATATTTAGTAGCCTTGTGCAGGTTTCTTCCTGATAATGTTCACGAATTTAGAAACTCAGTTTGGGCACTATAGGCCCTATCAGCGTTACTGACAACTACAGAGCCAACCAATATAAGTTGTTAGATAATGACAGGAGAATTTGTATTATAATTGGATTGTTGATCATTCCAATGCCTATCACCATTCCCTTTTGGATAGCTTTCCAAAAAATGATGTCAGGACTTGGAATTATTTCCTTTAAATGGTCCATACCACTTGTAACATCACACAGGGGCAACAAAGCAAGGCTATCCAGCATGCCACAAAAAAGTTTTACATCTTCATTATCTTTATATAGACCTATCAAACCCAACTCCTGAACCTTTCGCCAAGTAGATTGTGTTAAGTGAAAGAAACACCCTTGTAAATTTACATCTGTGCCAAATACAGTCACCACAGCCTGTCTAACGGCAACTTCAAAATCAGTTATCACAATTGTTGGGTTGGGGTAGAGTTCATGGCTATCACACTTATCAATAATGGCTCGCAACATTTCCTCATAAGTATCCTGAGTTTGCCTCTGTAAAAGTGCATAGGCAACAGTCACTGCAGATTCACCTAAAGGCACACGAATTACATAGATTTGTTTGAATTGTTTAGGTGCCATGCTAAAGTTACCATCCATCATCCAAACATTGGCATTTGCCAATAACCTTAAACACTGTTCTGTAGAAAATACAACAACCCTGCTTTCGGCCTCAGGAACGTTATCATAAATGAGGAAAGGTCTTGGTGATGGTCCACTGGTTTGAGTCCACGACCCCTCAATTACTAAATCACGTATATCCTGTGGATATCGGGGGAAATGTTCACTTTGGTGAAGTCTTATTAATCTCTTGCATGAATCAGAAGAAACCAATCTTGTCTGTGCCTCAGTGGGCAAAATACTAGTGCACTTTGTAAAGATCTGATTAGGTTTATCAAGGGTAATCTTGGTCTGCTTTTTCATTTCCATTTTACACTTTGCAGCTGATACTGAAGAGTCATCTGCATCATGATTATGCGGCGTCTTAACCACTGGATTGGAAAGCTCAATTCGTTGTCACCAAAGAGCCTGTGCAGGAAGTAGTGCGTTTCACACATCTCCATCTAATGGTTTCTTTTCTTGTAACTTGTTTTGTGTACAAGTAACCTTCATGGCACAATTTCAGGCCTCCTTTATTTGACTGTATTACCTCCATGCTTTTCAGTTCAGGTATTGCTGAGATGATGATGAACGAAAGGTTTTAGCGCGCCGAAGGCGCGCAGGGACGATGTGGGATTTACAAATCCCTTGCGACCCGGTTAACCTTATTTTTTTTTCCTTGGATTACACAGGCCTAGCTTTCCTATTGCCCAAAATGGAGTCTGAGGGGGTTATGCACGCGGTTAGAATACCCGACAGTTTAAGCTGGAGTGTTAGATGGTCAATACTCAATCCCCCAACGCCTTTAAAACTATTAGAGAGCGAGCTCTGTTCGGTTCCAGTTCGGCGATGGTAGAGGTTTGAGTCCCACCATGGTGGCGAGCCAGAATGTAATGTTGTGCGATGGCAAGTTTAAGGGAAGAAGAGAAAAGAAAACCAAACAGCAACGCCGGTTTGGTAGCGGCCCCGGTATATGACCATAGCGGTTACAAAAAAGAAGTGGAGAAAGCTCCAACAGTTTAGTTTTAAGAAACCGGGAGTCATCCATCAAGCCTTCTGGGAGATAGGATGCCGTATGTGATTTTGAGGTATCTGGTTATCCTTCGGGAATCCCAAATGACCTCCTACACCCCACCCCAATCCCCCCCCCCCCAAAAAAATCACTGACACACACCCTCAAGCCCTTAAAAGGGCTGTTAAATCTTTATTCAAATGTTTATTTATATCAAATGTACACTCGTTCCCAGCCAGACAAGCTTGTTTCAATCCTTGCCTAGCGTTTGGTGGTTTCTTGTATATGTTGTAGAAAGGTAGGTTGCACCAATTCCTCCTACGCTTTGTCTACCATTTCCATGCGTCTTCTTGATAGGAGTGTTGCAAGAAAATTTGAGAATGTTCAGTTAGAAAAGTAAAAGGTAGAGAGAAAGATAGGTATCCGCTATTGTATATTGTGCCTGCTGTGTGATTGTTGCTATGGATGGGGTAAGGGGTGTGTTTCTTCGGAGTCCACTCCCAACACGCAGAGTTGCGAGGCAATCCTCACAGACTCAATCCTAAAGACCTCAATGAGTAGCGAGGCAATCCTCACTGACTCCACGCAGTTTAATTCTATTGAGTAATTTTAATTTACTGTGGATTATTTTGTTTTTCAGTTTAGGGTTCGGTGTTCGTTCAGCTTCACCATTGATTCACTATCCTGGAGTATGTGGAGGGTTTTGTTATATAGATCTTATTAAACGCGTTTCAATCGCGCTTCAGCAGAGTTGCGAGGCAGTCCTCACAGACTCTATCCTAAAGTTCCCAATGAGTAGCGAGGCAATCCTCACTGACTCCACGCGATTTAGTTATATTGTATAATTTTTATTTTATTTTATTTTATTATTTTTTTTTTTTTATTTTTTTTTTTTTTTATTTTCTGGAAACTTATTTTGTTTTTCTGTTAAGGGATCGGTGTTCGTTCAACTCAACCATTAATTCACTATCTTGTAGTCTGTTGAGGGTTTTGGTTTGTAGGTCTTTTAATCGCGTATCAATAGTTTCTATTTTTGCTAGCTCGTGAAGTTCCTTTATCGGTGTCCATTTCGGTTTGCATAGTGCCACTCGCAGGGCATAATTTTGAACCCTCTGTAGCTTCTGAATGTTGGTTTTGCTTAGGTCGCTTGTTATTATGGCACCGTATTCTAGTACCGGACGTATAAATGTTTTGTAGAGCTTGAGAAGCACATCTTTGTTTGCTCCCCAATTTCTACCTCTGATCATCTTCAGAAAATTGATACGTTTAGTAGCTCTAACCGTAATGGAGTTTACGTGACTGTTTAGCCTGAGATTGCTATCTAGGATAAATCCCAAAAATTTGGCCTCTTTGTTTGCTTCTAGTTTGTGATCGTATAACTGGAGATCGATACTCGGGACTGGTTTTTTCCTTTGCTTTTTGAAGAACGTAACTTTTTGAGTTTTGGCGGCATTGAGTTTGATGCGCCACAGGGCACACCAGCTTTCAAGATCGCGAATGGTATCCTGCAGACGATTTTTAATTATGTTTCTGGACTTGCTGGCTGTCCAAATGCCTTTGTCATCTGAGAACTGCGATAGTTCAACAAAGTTTTTCCCTACTTTTTCTATATCATTCACATATATTATGAAAAGAAGCGGACTTAGAACCGACCCTTGTGGTGTTCCCGCTTCGAGTATTACTTCCTCTGACACCTCGCGATTAACCCTCACCTTGATTTTTCGGTCAGTTAGAAATGATGATATGATCCTTAGAATTTTAGTGGGTAATCCCATTTTCGCTAGTTTATATCTCACGCCATTGTGCCATACCGAGTCGAACGCTTTTTCTACATCCAAGAAAAGCGCGGTTCCGATTTCGTTTTGACTAAATGCTGTTTTCATATAATCGACCAGTCTATATACGTGTTCGATTCCCTCTTTCTGACTCCTATACGCTCTTTGCCATTTGTTGAAAAAATTGATTGATTCGAGATAGCTGCGAAGTCTCGTAGTGAGAATCCGCTCAAATATTTTCCCAACACAGCTAAGCAAGCTGATTGGGCGGTAGTTAGCATGGCTGGTAAGGTCTTTGTCGGGTTTAGGTATCATGACTCCCGTGGCCACTTTCCAGCATTTTGGGAAGTACCCACAGGAGAGACAGCAGTTTAAGAGTTTGGTAAGTCTGCAGTAGAAGATGTTGGGGCACTGTTTCATTATTTTGTAAGAGACTTCTTCTGCTGAGCCATCTAATTTCAAACTTATATAGCTGATCTACTCAGTTATTTTAAAGACTGAGGGTTGATACAAAAACAAAGTGATGAGGTGTGGAAAGTGTTGTTCATTTGAAGTTAGAGACATAAAATACAACTCAGCTTGCTGTCTGTGTACACTGTAATAACAGTAATTGTGTTGCACAATACTTTAAGCTTACATTCAAGCCAACTAAACACCAAGCTTAATGTACCATATGGCAGTGTTTATAAAACAATATATATTATCATACCCAGTTTAATATTCCACTTTTCTTTGAAAAAAAAACAAAAACAAACAATGATAATTTTTTGTGTGCCATTTTTTCCTAGTAAGTCAAAAAAGTGTGCCATTTTTTCTAGTGCCATTTTTTCCTAGGTAATTGGGAAAGTGTGCCATTTTTTCCTGTGCCATTTTTTCCGCCCCCCTCAAAAAACAGCATTTTTGGAGTGCCATTTTCTCCTAGTAAGTCAAAAAAGTGTGCCATTTTTTCCTGTGCCATTTTTTCCTGTGCCATTTTTTCAGGGCACCTTTTAAATACGAGGATCGAAAATAGTTATCAAATGTCATTTTTTTTCAAGATTTCAGTTTGTGTCGAGTAGCTCTTGATACACATGTACTAAAACTTACGAACACATATATTGAATTGACCGGCAAAATGAGACTTACCCGGCATGGTGTCACTCTCCCTTCCCTCGCCCATTTCCACCAAAAGAGGCTCATTTTTCCTTCGACACGCTACTGGCGGGCAGCATAGTCAATGGATTTCCAAGTGAGAATAGCCACCATTTTAAATTACAGTCGTGGCTTTTTCCGAGCGACATAGAATATGTGACCTAACGCTTTCCCAATGTTAGACCATTATTATCCAGTACGCCAAAACAAGTGAGATGATACCTACACGTTAATAATTAACGTGAGTTTCTGGATTATATCCAAGCGGAAGAAGTCCTCTTCAAATTCTCTTTTCGAGAAACTCTCAAAATTCATCATCTGTTAACGACCAGTGAAGTATAGACCCCAAACACGCAAACCTGCAGTCTAATCCTGTGTACGAAATTCGACGCCGTTATGCTCTGGAACCAATCAATCCCCTAAGGGGCTATATAAGTAATGGAATTTTGTTTATTTTGAAATTCTCACTTCTGATGTTCCTTAAATTCAGATTAAATATGCACAAATTATTCATCAAAATGAAGGTTCGGGTGTATAGAACACGAAACACATATGTAATCAACTCAAAGAGTTGACAGCAGGCACCCTGTTTCCTGGAAGTCTGCTACCGTATTCGTACTAGAACTGATAATATAATAATATTTCACGAGAACAATTTGTGGCCAAATGTGCTTCACATATCCAAGAACAAAGCTAGGCATTCAGAACACTTTCGAGTGCAGCAATAGGACTGCATTTTGAAAAAGGACAACACTGTCTGCATTTTTATTGAAGATGGTTTCAATGCTCGACAGACACGCGCAAATCACTCGATACCACGAATTTCCATCGAAAAACAAAATCGTAATTTTAAGAAATTTCAACAGGTATCATGATACCTTGCATTGAATATGGCAACTGTGCAGTCTCTATCTAATAATAGTATATTGTATTAAGGCGATCTTTCTCATTATTTGATTTCAGGCGGCGTTGTATATAAATGCTTTTTCCGTCCGATGACGTCGACCGGAAATCGAAAGTAAATTCATACGTAAACAAACGCAAAGGTTTTGGAATTGAGACCCATGCATCTCTGTCGCCGCTGTGTTTTGAAGAATTTTGATACCCTAGCTTTGTTCTTGGATATGTAAAGCACATTTGGCCACAAGTTGTTCTCGAGAAATATTACTACATTATCAGTTCTGGTACGAATACGGAAGCAGACTTCCAGGAACCGGTGGTGCCTACGGTCGACTCCATGAGTTGATTACACATGTGTTTCGTATTCTATACATCTCAGTCTTCATTTTGATGTACATTTTATGTATATTTAATTTGAATTAAAGGAATATCAGAGGTGAGAATTTTCCAAATAAACAAAATTCCATTACTTATTAGGCCTTTAAATATTCCACCAGCCATGTTTAGGTTAAATCGTCAGGAATATTTTAGTTGGTCAGAAAAGCGAGTCTACCGACACCGACCAACCGCGCACGCGTCGTGACATACGATTTTTCATAAGGTGCTATACAAGTAATACGAAATTTAGCTTGAACATGGATAACATGGTTATTTTCGATATCGTCAAAAATGTTAAAATTTTTCATTTTTTGTTGTTCAAAATTGCGAAGAACTGAATATAAATACCGATGGAGAACAACCAAGAAACAAACATGACAAATTTTGATGTTGTTTAGATTTTTGACGACCTCAAAAATACCCTGTCATCTATATTCAAGCTAACTTCCCGCACTTACAAAGCACCTTTACTCTTTCAATCTGGTATCCAGAAATGTTTGCGTGGAGAAAAAATTGACACGACCGAAAACTCTTTTTTGGCGCTGCTAATGTTTTTTCAAACATATTTCGCGTGACATCGTCTGTCTTGTTAGGGGTGGGGTGGTTGATCAAATACTTTTAGCAAACGGTAACAATCAATATTTAGTGAAGACACACACCTAAAGCTTAACTCCTAGAACTTACGTAGTACGTGTTTTGACACAAAGGAAGACGGCAAACACTTGTAGTCGAATGGATTTGACAAATTAGGAACGGCAGTTGTCTATCTACTTCAAACACGAGTTTGCCAACAAATTTTAACCAAAGATTACAAGGTAAAAACTTACAAATGAAATACTTCTGTTGTTGATGTTGTATATCAGTTGGATTAATGCAATGTTACTTATTCTACAATACAATGTTACTCAGGAAATATTATTGTGTTATCAGTTCTGGTACGAATACGACAGCAGACTTCAAGGAACTACTGATGCCTGCTATCAACTCAATGAGTTGACTTCATATATTTTACGTGTCATATACCTCCCAACCTTCATTTTGATTTATAATGTGTGTCTATTTAATTTGAATCTATGGAATTGAGGTGGGAATTTCAAAATAAACAAAATTCCATTACTTATATAGCACCTCAACCAAATGTAAATAAACAAACGGAGAAAGCAAATCACAGCTCCGAAGAAGCTCTGAAGCTCTTTGAAGAAGTTTGCTTTCCTAGCTTTGTTATTGGATATATGAAGTACATTTGGCCACGAGTTGTTCTCCTGAAATATTATTTTATTATCAGTTTTGGTACAAATACGGTAGCAGACTTCCAGGAATCATTGGTGTCTGCTGGTGAGTTAATTGCATATATTTTTCGTGTTCTATACATCGTAACCTTTATTATGGTGGTTAATTTGTGTATATTTAATTTGAATTTGTGGAATAGCAGAAGTGGGAATTTGAAAGTAAACAAATTTCCGTTATTTATATAGCACCTTAAGGGGATGTCCAATGTAAATTTGGTCATATTTCAGGTCATTTTTTCCAAAGTCCGGAGAAGGTCAGAAACTAATAACCCCAATAAATTATATATCAGTTTGTTTGGAATGAAACATAGATTTTGTGGAAACGAATATTTGCCATGGAACCGTTACCATGTGGCAGAAAGCACTGCCTGGAAGTCTGCTATGGCATAAGTAAGAGATCAGATTTTATACAATAAAATACATTTAATGTATTTAAAAGTTAAATTCTGCAATCCTTCTAGTACAGACTCAGAGAAATCTTTTTATCATTCTTGCCAAGAACGGACTGCGCGACCAGTTGTAATTTAGGATGCCTACATTTCAAAAGGGCTGCCATTTTTCTTGTGTTTGTTTACCTTTTATGAAGTTCAGCAAGGGTCAATCCACACAGTTCAGAAGAACAAGTATGGAGTCATGATAGTGTGCAACAATGAAAAATGAAGAATGTCCAATGTGGCTTATGTGAGTCTGCTGTGATCATGCCCTCCCCCACCCCTATAATCCTGTGCCATTTTGTCTGAGATCTGTACCAAATTAGTAAAATACGATGAGACTGATACACCAAAAAGGGTAAACTGCTAAACTTCCTCATTTAGTATTATATGTGTCCATTTCTGGGGTTGCATGAGCAATGAGATCTGCCAAGAGTGTCATTTGAATGTTCAAGTATGGCAAAAACAACCAACAATGACTTGTCCTGCGTGCAGAATACTTTCACCAATCGGCTACACTTAGTTAGAAATCCTGGCTTCTAATTCATTTATGTCCATGATTTGGCATGCTTCATTTGTTTTGGAACTATCGGCCTTCTGTAGCTGCTGTTTGGAGAAGCTTGACTGTTGTTTTCTCGTGAGATTTAAGAACATTAATAACTTGATCTGCTTACCAATACTAATTTTATAGGAGGAGGGTTAACGGCCAGAACAATATCGGAATTGTGTTGGTTATTAAATTCATTTATCTGAACACTTATGCTATGTTGTGGTCTTATTTCGGTAATTCATGTGATTTTTGTCCGCCGAGCGATTTTTTTCTATTTCTCTCCACATGGTGTCAACACACATAGATTTTCGCAACCTTTTGGTGCTAATAGCGCTCAAAATCGACGTTTATCCGTCTTATACACAATGCGGTTGTCCGAGGGAGATATTTAAATTTACGATGGTACAACATTTCGCTATATTCGGTGAACAGGAACAAACCTTTGTGATAATAAATTCTCCTTCACATTGACCTTCTTTCTTCGTAGCAGGCTTCATCAAGCCTTCTTTACGTCACTAATGCAGTTCGGCGACATTAAAATTATTTTTTCGTAAATATACAATTGTGAGGACTGTAATGTTTGTTGATGTGAATATATTTTTGTTTTCAAATATAATTTTCCACTTTTATATTTTGATCTTCGTCACCAACTAAATAATAGAAGTTCGAATCTGTGGCGTGTTAATCCCTTGCGGACACTTGCGTCACATTGTAGTTTCTGAACTCAACAGCGCTACCATTGTCAATATCTCGCAGTTATCACGTTGACAGTTGAATATTTTCATGTCAATGGTGAAATTGCCGATTTGTGAAAGTATTCTGCACGCAGGACAGGTCATTTTTGGTTGTTTTGGCAACACTCTTGGCAGCTGTCATTGCTCATGCAACCCCAGAAATGGACACATATAATATTAAATGACGAAGTGTGGCAGTTTATCCTCTTTGGTGTATCAATTTCATCGTATGTTACCAATATGATACAGCTCCCATGCAAAATGGCACAGGATTGTGTGTGTGTATGGGGGGGGGGGGGGGGGGGGGTATTGTCACAGCAGACTCACAAAAGCCACATTGGACATTCTTCGTTATTCATTGATGCACTCTATCATGACTCCATACTTGTTCTTCTGAACTGTGTGGATTTGACCCTTGATGAACTTCATAAAAGGTAAACAAACACAAGAAAAATGGCAGCCCTTTTGAAATGTAGGCATCCTAAGTTACAATTGGTCTCGCAGTCCGTTCCTTACAAGAATAATAAAAAAGATTTCTCCGAGTCTGTACTAGAAGGATTGTAGAATTTAACTATTCAATAAATTTAAGGTATTTTATTGTATAAAATCTGATCTCTTACTTATGCCATAGCAGACTTTAAGGCAGCGCTTTCTGCCACATGGTAACAATTCCATGGCAAATATTAGTTTCCACAAAATCAATGTTTCATTCCAAATACACTGATATATAATTTATTGGGGTTATTCTTTTCTGACCTTCTCTGGACTTTGGAGAAAATTACCTGAAATTTGACCAAATTTACCTTGGATGTCCCATTAATTCAGATATGCAGATGGCGGCGGGGAGAGTGGATAATGGAATGTGCCGCATGAAATGAATAAAAACAATTGTCATGAAAATAATTGTTCAATTTAACCTCAGTTCATTGTTTGAAATCAGTGGATTTCAGAAACCACACCGATTTTGTTTGAGTAGTGCAGAGGTTTTGCTGGCCAAACCTCACGTGAATAATTAGATTGTTATTTGTTATCTCATGTTTGGAAGGAAAACTAGCGGCAATCACTTCTGCGGTACTTGTGCATGCTTTTTATTGTTTGGCCAAACCGACCAGTATCACTGACTCTCTACACGTGTATTGGTTTACTGTCTTGTAACAATAAGGATGTCCTTTTGATTCTTGTGTGAAATACGCATGAAGGTAATTTATTATTTTCTTTGCCTGTGTTAACCCTTTACCTAACCTGAAAAGCAGACGACACTTGCAAAAATAATTCTTGAATAACTATTTTTTTTCATTTTTTGTCTCAAAAACATAGGTTATGACCCCTCGTTGGAACGAGCTCGACGAGCTCGTTCCAACGAGGGGTCATAACCTATGTTTTTGAGACAAAAAATGAAAAAAATAATGAAAATTAATTGGCGATTTTTGAGAATAGCGCTGGCCGGTTTTGGCCGTTACGTTAGGTAAAGGGTTAAGTGAGGAAAATTAGTTTACTTTAAGGTACTGTATATGTAAGGGAAATTTGTTCACTTTTGCAATTTCCACCTCTGATATTCGATAAATTCAACTTAAATATACACAAATTATACACAATGAAGACTGGGATGTATGGCACACCGCAAATAGATAAAATCAACACGGCAAATATATGAGAGCAGACAGTACTGGTTCCTGGACATTTGCTGCTGTATTCGTACCAGACCTGAAAACAAAATAATATTCACGGAGAACAACTTGTGGCCAAATGTGCTTCAGATATCCAAGAACAAAGCTAGGCATTCAAAAACACTTTACGATGCAGCGATAGGACTGCATTTGGAAAAAGTACAACACTTATGCATTTTTATTGAAGATGGAAGTCCATGTTCGACGAATATGCGTAAATCACCATATACCACGAATTTCCATCGAAACGCAAACTCGTAATTCTAAAAAATTCCAACAGGTGTCATGATACCTTGCAATAATATGGCACCTGCACAGTCTCGATATAATAATAGTGTGTAGTATGAAGGTGATCGGTCTCATTATTTGATTTTAGACGACATTGTTGATCGATGCTTTTCGGGTCCGATGACGTTTGACCGAAATGTACACAAACCGAAAACAAAACCAAGCTGAGAGTGCTGGAATGTGCGTGCCCCCACGCACTTGTGTAGCTGCGTTTAGAAGAATTTTGATTGCCTAGCTTTGTTCTTGGATATCTGAAGCACACTTGGCCATGAGCTGTTCTCGTGAAATATTATTTTATTATCAGTTCTGGCACGAATACGGCAGTAGACTTCCGGGAACTATTGGTGCATGTCTGTGAGTTGACTGCATATATTGTCCGTGTTCTATACATCACAACCTTAATTTTGATGTATAATTTGTGTATTTTTAATTTGAATTTATGGAATATCAGAGGTGGGATTTCAAAGTAAACAAATTTATCTTGCTTGTATACCACCTCAAAATTCCCAAGTATGATATTTCATCAATACAAATCAAATATACAACAAAGTATACATAACAAATGAAGGTCATGATGTACAGAACACATACAATCCATCCACAGCGTTGACAACAGGTAACAATTGTTCTTGGAATTGTTCTTGAAAGTGTGCTATCCTATTCGTACCACAACAGATAATCAAATAATATTTTGCAGAACAACTCGTGGACAAACATGTTTCAAAAATCCAAGAACAAAGCTAGGACACCAAACTTCTTCACAACGCAACTACGGAGCTGAGTGGGGGTAAATTAAAAAAACTCTCGGTTTTGTTTTTTCTATTGTTTACATTAGGTGAAGGTCAACGGGGCCGAAAAAGCATTGATATATAATGTCGTCTAAAATCAAATAAGACTGTTTGCCTTCACACACCATGCCATTATTATATGGATATTACACAGTTTCCATATTATTTGCAAGGTATCATGACACCTGCTGGTTTTCCAATAATTAAGCGATTGTTCTCGATTAAAATTTGTTGTATGACCTGACATACACATCTCCGTAGGCCATGAAATCTATCTTCAATAAAAAAAATGCAGACAGTTTTGGACTTTGCCCAAATGCAGCCTTGTCGGTGCATCGTAAAATGCCTTCATTTTGACGTATAATTTGTATACATTCAATTTGAATTTTTGGAATATCAAAGGTGGGATTTCCAAAGTAAACTAATTTTCCATCCCTGCCAGGGATAACTGAGTTGTGTTCTTGGGCAGGCACTAAATCCCGATTGCCCACGTGGGGGCACGGTGGCGTTGTGTACTAAGGCGTACTGCACGTCTTTAACCAATGCTAACCCTGCTTGTGTGGAGTTAGTACTTTAGGGAGTCTGGCAGTTGCTCGTCGTTGCTCGGTGGGTCTCACCGGCTTCCTCCACCAGTAGTACTGTCCAGAGGTGACCCTGGATGTCAGAAGTGTCGTTAAACTCCAATGAATAAGTAAATACATTAATTTTCTTCACTTAAGGTGATATATAAGTAAAGGAAATTTCTTTACTTTGAAATTCTCCCCTCTGATATTCCAAAACTTCAAATTAAATATGCTCAAATTATCCACCAAAATGAAACTTGTGATGTATAGAACACGACAAATATATGTATTCAACTCATAGAGTTAACAGCAGGTACTATTGGTTCCCGGACTTCTCCTACTGTATTCGTACCAGAATTGATAATAAAAATAGAGTGTTTTGAATGCCTTGCTTTGTTCTTAGATATAATATTATGAAGAACATTTGGCCACGAGTTGTTCTGAAATAGTATTTCATTATCAGTTTTGGTACGAATACGGTTGCAGACTTTCAGGAATCATTGGTGCCGCTTTCAACTCTGTGAGTTGATAACATTTATGTTCGTGTTCTATACGTGACAACCGTCATTTTGATGTATAATTTGTGTGTATTTCATTTGGATTTATGGAATATTAGAGGTGGAAATTCAAAGTAAAGAAATAAACTCCCAAAGTACACCATCTGTTGGCGTACAGATAAAGTTTTGACGCATGTAGTTAATGATCAAAGTGACTGCAGCTTCCAGCCTATCTTGCTAAGTGGGATACGTAAAATATGCACATGTGGGACAACATCGCGTGATCGAATTCATGTGCCTTGGGCGTGCTCCGAAAGAATATACGTAAACGTTATTCAAATTTATATCATTTGCAGTGTCGTATTGATAAGAGTAAGTTATTTTGCAGTAAAATATTCCTATACTCTGTGGTGCAGATATTTGAAAATATTTTCTTTTTTGGTTTGCGGATCTTATTCTTATCAAACTTAATTTTCACTGCCGGTGTAACAGGAATGGAAGTCCGTAGGAAAATTAGTCCCTCTGGACTATTATTCCGCGGAATTATAGTCCTAGGTCTAACATTTCTAGGAATAGTAGTCCGACTACTATTCCTAGAAATGTTAGACCTAGGACTATAATTCCGCGGAATAATAGTCCAGAGGGACTAACGTTCCTACGGACTTCCATTCCTTTTACACCCCGACGTTTATATATCATTCTTGTCTAAAGCAGTTCAAACTGTGTGGAAGGGTTTATTTTCTACTTCTTGAAAAATTTGTGGATCCAAATTTTGAATTCCGCTTGCTAAGATCTCAGTAATTTTCAACATTTCTTGTGAAAATAGGGATGAAGACAAAGAATATAAATAAAGAATTTTGTGTATTTTAAATTAATTTTGAACCCAAGCAGGAATGTGACTACTCTATCTCATCAAACTAATCGGCACAAAGATACCCAACAAGGCACAGATTACGATGTTCACCAACAACTGTGTTACGTGGATTTGATGTAGCTAACCCATCTTTCATTTCATATTCAAACCAATCATATTTCTGATTTTTTAACCAGGATCTCAAATTGTTGTCTAATGTCAAAATGCGGTTGCACAACAAAAAGGCTGGTTGAAGCAAACAGACACGCATTCTAAAGCTTAGTTAGTAAAATGCATAAATGATTCTGATACCACACAAATCGATCGAGTGAGGTAAAAATGACAGTTCGAACGCGTATGCTGTTATGTATTTATTACACGCCTACAGTTTACTAAAAGAGTATTAATCGATTTTGGCGGAGGGATAATATTGAACTCGAAGCCTTCGGTTTCTTGTTCAATATTATCCCTTCGCCTAAATCGATCTCATGCGGTAAAAAATGACAGTTCCAACGAATATGCTGTTTTGCATTTATTGCACGCCCACGGTTTACTAAAAAAATATTAGAAACACACATTATTGCGAAAAATAACCAAAAAAGAAGAAAACGAAACAGTGAAATAGTCTGCGCACGTGATCCGTTTTGTTCAAGGACAATACAGAAACATTGATTGCTCGCTTCGATTTTGCAGAAAAAACGTGTATTTTATGAAAATACCAATAAAGACTATTTTGTACCATGAAGCTGCACTTATCACTTGTTTATGGGGGTGGGGGTGGGGGTGGGGGCAATCCATTAATTTGGCAACCAAAGGTATTCAGTTTCAAAATTTAGACATGTACCAAGGCACAGACCCGGTGTGCATCGTATTTTCTTTACCCCTTTGAACACTGGTCGTATCTTCCATGGCAGAAATTGGAAGAGTCCATATTTATTATTTGGGGTTAGACCAATTAATATTTTCAACGTGCAGCCATAGGACTGCACGTTGAAAATATTGATTGGTCTGTATCACACATTTACCCTGAGACATCCCACATAATGACATTGTAACGTAGCTTGTAATCCTGCCGAAAAAATACGGCCTCTGCGTTCAAAGGGTTAATTAGAACCGTGTACTAAATTAAAATATTGTACTTTGTGTGCTTTCGTATTGTAGATGGCGCCTTGCTCCACTGAAAGGGTGATATATTGTGTGTAAACTGAATGTAACTCGAACTACGCTATCGTTTAAAATGAAATTCCTAAGAATTTCCGTCTAAATCTACCTTCGGTCAACTTCGTACCTCCGAAAACTGCAGAATGAGTCCACTTCTCCAGAAAGTCGACAATAAATAGAGGATATCTAGTGTTTTTGAATGGATACCGAGAATTATCTCATGAGTCACCGAGATAAATGTTTATTTTTCGCGAGCGCTTGTATCCACTAACTAGAGTGATGTCACGCATGCAGCCCGACTGTCCCAGCAATGGCAATGCTTAGACACAAAACAGTCGGAGCCATTTTTTGTTAACTATTTACCTAACGAATCTGCCATATCTGCACTCGTGATATACAAAAGTTGCTATTCAAATTTTATTTTTTCATTTCTCTACTTCAAAACATACCTCATGACCTATTAATGGAACAAACTTGACGAGCTTGTTCCAATAAGGACTAATAAGCCATGGTTAGAAGTAAATAAAAAATGAAAAAATCTGATGTTTCAGAAAAATAATTTGTACTATTGGCTTCAACTTGTCTTAGGTAAAGGATTAAAGATGCCGTACATAAAGCAATGTTGGGCTATATGAGTCA
The DNA here is from genome assembly GCA_031216915.1 of Pictodentalium vernedei. NCBI lineage: Eukaryota > Metazoa > Mollusca > Scaphopoda > Dentaliida > Dentaliidae > Pictodentalium > Pictodentalium vernedei. The sequence continues at coordinate 230,957,212 of CM062293.1, forward strand.
ATTTTCTTTTTTGCATGTAATAACTCCCAATCCTTCAAAATGCATTTTGGGAATAAGTGCCTAAGTGACACGTTTGTGTGTGTGTGTGGGGGGGGGGGGGGGGGGGGGGGAGGGGGGGTGTGGAACCTATATTAAAACCTAGCCTGTATTACTAGCTGGAAAATACACATATCAACTTTGGTTGAAAACAAATAAAATAATCCAAACTGGAGTAATCAGTTGGAAACCAATTGTTTGCAGACAGATGGACGGACGAAAGTCATGACTTTCGCCCTGACTATTGTCAGGCTAAAAATGCATTTTGTACCAAAGAAAAAAGATTGCACGCATGGCCCTGAGTGAGGAGGAGGTGGGGTGGGGTAAGGGGTGGGGGAGAGTGGGGGGGTGTTAGGGGAGTCCATTTTTTTTCCACATGTGGTCAGTCTAAATCCTTCAGAATGCATTTTGAGCTTTCACCAACACTGTAAAACTGCATTTTTGACGAAAGAAAAAAAAAGTGCCTAATTGGCCCCCCCGGTGGGGGGGGGGGGGGGGGGGGGGGGGGCGTTAGTGAGTTTAAAAAAGGGTTCCGCATGTAGTGACTGTAAATAGTTCAAAATGTATATTCGAGGAAAGAAAAAAAAAAAACATTTTTTGGCAAAAGGAAAAAAAAAGGTTCTGCATGTAGTGACTGTAAATAGTTCAAAATGCATATTGGAGGAAATAAAAAAAAAATGCCTAATTGGGGGGGGGGGGGGGGGGGGGGGGGGGGCGGTGATGCTTGTGTGGGTTTTTAACCAAAACTGTAAACAAGCATTTTTGACGAAAGGAAAGAAAAAGTGCCTAATCTGCCCCCGGCGGGGGTGGGGTGGGGGAGGAGGGGCGGGGGGGGGGGGGGGGGGTACGTAAGTTTAAAAAAAGTTCCGCATGTAGTGACTGTAAATAGTTCAAAATGCATATTGGAGAAAGAAAGCTTAATTGGGGTGGTGGGGGTGGGGGGTGGTGGTGTTTGTTTGGGTTTTTAACCACAAACTTGGAGTCACCCTACCAAGCTACAATGAAATCCCTTCATAATTATGGCCTGTGGAATATTCTAAAGGTTTTCGGGCTTCGGGCTTCTGTTGCCGTCACAGTTGCCCAAAAGGGGACGTTCTCATCTAGACATTATATGAAGTCAACCTATCACGTTACAATGAAATCCCTCCATAAATATGACCTGTAGACTGTGCTAAAGATATTCGGGCTTCGGGACCCTGTTGCCGTCACAGTTGCCCAAAAGGGGACGTTCTCATGTAGACATTATATGAAGTCAACCTATCAAGTTACAATGAAATCCCTCCATAAGTATGACCTGTAGACTATGCTAAAGGTTTTCGGGTTTTGGGCTCGGGCAGTTGTGACGGTTGATAGATCACGCCCAAATGGGGAAATTCTCATGTAGACATCATACGGAGTCATCGTATCAAGGTACAACGAAATGCATCCATATTAAACATGACCTGCAGACTGTGCTAAAAGTTTTTGGGTTTCGGGCTTGGGCAGCCATGACGGTTGACAGATCATGCCAAACAGGGACGTTCTCATCTAGGCATTATACAGAGGCATTCTATGAAGTTGCAATGAAATCCCTTCATAAATACGATCTGTAGACTGTGCTAATGGTTTTCGGGTTTTGGGCTCGGGCAGCCATACCGGTTGACCGATCACGACCAAAAGGGGACGTTCTCATGAAGACATGACCTAAAACCTGCATATGAAATTTCGTGACGATCAGACTACCGGGTATAGCCTGTACTTGAAGGTTGAATAAAAAACTTTAACCACAAACTTTAACCAAAACTCCAAATGTCAACTAAACAGGAAAATAAAAGAGAGAGAGAAAAAAAGACAAAAACCCACTTGAACCTTCAGTAAAAAACTTTAACCACAAACTTTAACCAAAACTCTAAAAGTTAACAGACGGGCAGACGGACAGACAGACGGACAAAAGTCATTATTATAGCCCTCACTGTAAACAGTCGGGCTAAAAAACACTAGATTTTATTTTATTATGTGTTTTTTTTATAAGAATCTGACCATTCCTATCGATAATTCCACTCGTTTCAACTTTGAATTAATGCATGAAACTAAACAGCGCATTGATACGCGGAAGTGATTTTATCGATACTCGGAACAGGTAGCGGCTTGCGACCTGATTCAACTGGCGGGTTTCATGCATCAATTCAAGGCGAATACGTGTTGAATTATTGCTGGAAATGATCAGTATCCACTCAAACACACTAGATTGTCTTTTCAATATACGTCTCTAGAACAAATTGATCATTTCCAGTGATAATTTGACTCGTATACACCTTGAAGTGATGCTTGGAAAACCGCCATTTTGATTGATACCGTGAAAGTGAAATTTTCTGTATCTTTACAGTGGGGGGATATGACTTCTATCTTTCCGCAATTTTATCGAAGATCTATAAGGTATAATAAAGAAATGTATGAAATTCAAAACTCTCCGGAATTCCATTTGTTTCGAATAATTGTAATGGTGCCGAATCGAATGGAAATCGAATCGAAATCGTCCGAGAGGCCGTACATCAAACCTCAATACACAAACAAACCTCACACAATTGACATTGGTCACCCTGCTTCAGTGACCAGGAGCCAATACTGTAAAACTTTTACAATTGTATTTTCAAGAATTCTATTTTCCAGTTAGAACTTTGAATGGGTTGAAATGAACCATTGGCAAATTGCTATCTTATAAAATGCTAATGATTCATTTTAGTCACTTATATTAATAGGTAGAAAATACAATTATAGAAAATACAATTGTAAAAGTTTTGTAGTAGTGGCTCCTGCTGATTTCTTCGGTAGAGAGGAATGCTGTTATGTGCTTTCACTTACAAGAAATTAACTGACGCGTAAATTGTTAAATATAGGTGCTGGCCAATATATACTACAGTTGGCAGCGTTTGTTTACATATATATGTTAGCCATGAAATACTCACAAAATCTCAAGAAAAATGGGAATTTTCATTGGAAAGCTTTTTATCGGCATATTTTTGTGATAGTGGTTAACATTTTACTTTTTGATTCCTTCAGCGATTTCATGCTGCAACCTTTGAATGAGTACAGTCATCGTGGACTGGTTGTAATCCACGCGTTGGCAGTGATGTCCACGCATACGTTTACCAGGTAATAAAAATCATCATCAGCAAAATTTGAATTAATGAAGCAATGGGTTGTACCAGGTGCTTCATTAATTAAATTTTTGATGATTATTCCTATAATTAGTGTTTGGAATTGAATATTATTGCGTCCGTGGAAATATTGCCCACCCGTGGAAAGTGACCAGTCCACGGCGACCGTTCATATTTTTACTTCGAATTTATGCACCCGATGCCAACAATGCCGGTTTTACGTTTTTTTTGCCACACATATTTTACTTTCACCCAAATTTGAGTCTCAACCTTTCGAAATTTAAGAATATAAACTTCACAAAAAACATATCTTAAAATTTTCTTGCCGGTGTAACAGGAATGGAAGTCCGTAGGAAAATTAGTCCCTCTGGACTATTATTCCGCGGAATTATAGTCCTAGGTCTAACATTTCTAGGAATAGTAGTCCGGCGGACTACTATTCCTAGAAATGTTAGACCTAGGACTATAATTCCGCGGAATAATAGTCCAGAGGCACTAACGTTCCTACGGACTTCCATTCCTTTTACACCGGCCTACAAAATTCCCAACCGTTATGGCCGAATTCTCTGCTGATGTTAGGGGTGGGATGGGTGGCGAGGGTGGAGGTGAGGGTGGGTGTGGTCATATGGTCGAAAATTAAATTCTTATAATACTTGTAAGTTACAGAAAACGTATCTCTCTCTAGCTACAACTGTTCTAATGAACACTCAAATTTCCTTGAAACACTCTTCCCAAGAAGACGCATGGAAAAAGTAGACGAAGTGTAGGAGGGACTGGAACGAGCTTCCTGCCAAAATACACAGAAAACCACCAATCACCAAGCAAGGATTGAACCAAGCTTGTCTGGTTGGGACCAGTCTAGATTTTAAAAAAATAAACAGATGAATAAAGATATAAAAGCCCTTTTAAGGACTTTTGGGTGTGTGTCTGTGAGTGTGTAAGGATGGCTGTGTGCAGGTGGGTGGGTGGGTGTGTTTTGGGTGTGTGTGTTTGTGTGGATGTGTGTGACGTATATTTTGTGTACCTCCCCGTCATCTGGCCCCACTGAAGGCAGACCAGATGGCCAAGGTTCAACATCCACTCTCTTTCTAAGGCTGATGGTCGAGTCCCCCCAAAAACACATATTGGTGGAATTTTTCATTTTTTATAACAATTATAAATATGCTGGGGCTGTTTCCAAACCAACGACCTGTTTGGGTTTCTTTTTCTTCTCTCTAAAGCAAACCATCAAACTGCCATTTCAGTATTACCATAAATATCCCCACGTTTCTTTAACACCAGAGCTGAATTCTTGTAGTTATGCATAATTCCTTGTCACCTTCCAGTTCGAGATTGTCGGAAGTCTGACCACCACTACCTTATCACAAGTGAGCACACTCAAATTAAACAAGGTTCTTGACCATCACTTCCGTCTGTCGTGGCTCTATAACAAACAAAGTTATTCGGGTCGAAAGGGATTTCAAATCCCTCACCCTTCCTATTCACCTTCGATGCACTGAAACTTTCATTCATTCCTAGATTTAATATTACATATTAATGGATGAATGTCGCGATGCCTACACCGTTGATATAATGAAAACGAAAAAAGTAACAGAACACCATGATGGTGAAAGCGCCATATCTATTTTTAAATGGTTTCAAACAGAAAATAATAGTCTAACGTTCAAACACATTGGAAAAAATTGTAAAATGCGAGCTTCTGTATTTTTATTCTACTCTACAGGAAAATGCCCGAAGTTTGTGAAATGATACGCACATCGATGATACAACTTTGCTAACATTTCAATTCTTATATAAAATTCCCATACCCCTAGTCTTAAATTTACTGACAGCTTTATTGAAAGATGGAAAGCTAACTTTCCCGGAAATCTGTTCCAAAGACGAATTTTCTCAACCACATGTATTGTTTTTATTTATTTATTATTACACGTCCGTTCTATGAGATCCCCATCTACAGCAACACTAAACCATGCGGAAAATGAAAATCTGTTCCGCACATATGTTCGGAACGGAAATCGTTGGAGGACTATTTTTATAAAGAATTGAACTTTCACTGGAATTTTCTACAAATCGTGCACCGCAATTACAATTTGAAACACCAGCGATAGGCTAAAAATTCGTCCCCAGAGTTCCAACGTGTTCTATGTGCCAGCGGGCACATAGAACACATTGAAACTCAGGGAACGAAATAGTAACACAGGTTTCTCTCAAAAATTGGATGGCGATAAAATGTGTTCTTTTTGTTGATAGTTGTCAAATGAATTACTAAGTGTACTTTTAATAATTGTTTTTATAGACGTGAAGGCGTGTAATAAACACAGGTCGACATGTGTGTGTGGATGGGTTAATCAATACGGCACTTGTGCATCGCGGAAGGATAAAACTCGAGGCCTGCGGCTTCTCGTTCCATCCTTCCGGCTGGTACTCGTGCCATATCTATTAACCCATTCACACGCGTGTGTCGTTCTGTGTATTTACTGTTTAAGATCTGCGTCTGGTCATGGCAAATCATGTCCGCAACATGGATATAAAGGCACATCCAACCATTTGTTTATACTCATGTTGAAGCCATGTGTATATATCTATTCATAATGCATTATCAGCTGGAATAAAATATTAATCAAGCTAGATACAAGCGATCACCAATCTCTCCATTTTTTGCATGTACTGAAATGAAAACATAATTTTTACTTTGAACAGACCCGAACGCAGGTGCACAAAAACATCGCCATGTTGGAACGTATTATCGTCGTCTTTTTGTTCATGACGCTGGTGCTCGGTGTGGATGAGAGATCTGAACCGAACTGTCAGGCGGAAGGTCGAACGCTCGGAGAGAGTTACAAAAAGGACAGTTGCACAACATGCACATGCCTCAAGGGAGGACAGGAAATGTGTGATTCCATTATGTGTGATTGGCCACAATGTCCGGAAGGTTTTAAAGTGGAAGTTGCAGAAGGAGCATGCTGCCCAGGTTGTGTCAAGGTGTAGAAAACGGTGAGTGTGTTTATTAAAAATTCTCACTGCAAAAGATACGCATGATTATGCGGAAATTTTCGGCTCGTTGATCCGACCACGTGGAGGTGGTCTGACCTTCTGCAGATACCCCACATGGTTGTCCATGTATAGATATGCGTTTAAATATTAACAAAAGACACTGTCGGTAACTTGCATGTTACAGGCCTGGTGTATTTATTTAATGGTGTTTAAGGTCACATTTTACTGGACGATGACAAATCGTGACCGCAACATGCAAATGAGTCAAGTCTAGCCAATCGTCTATAGCCATGTTGCCCATTTGAGATAACTTCCATCCCAGACATTGGTTATCGGATCTTATTTTTTCAGTAAAACAGATCTTGTTTACCACGGTAAACAGTTAATGCTCTACTTTCCCGGGGTTCTCATCTGGGAAAGCCTAATGTAAATAATACCTTCGGAGTCAGGCCTATGCCACTGTAGTTTCGAATTCGAAAACACACGAAAGACGCACATGTGAATTCTACCAGATTAACCACTTGAACCCTGATGGTCTAGTCCATGCCAGTACAGAGTCACCTACTGGTAGAGTCTATATTCGTCACTTTGAGGAATATCAATCAATATTTCCAGCGTGCAGCCTTGGAGCTGCACGTTGAAAATCTTAAATGTGATCCACCGCACAAATTCACTGAGCAACTATCTACGTTAGGAGTCCCAGTCGTATCACGATACTGGACCTGAGAAACCGTCCTTTCGGGTTCAAAGGGATAAGTTTGGCCGTACCCTTCATTATTCATGTTTCTTTATATATTCGCGGCAACCGTATTGTATCCTTGGGCAAGACACCTAATCCCAATTGCCCACGTGGGGGCACAGTGACGTTGTGTACTAAGGCGTACTGCAAGTCGATGATGCACTGAGTCTTGTCTTCAGCCAGTGCTAACCCTGCTTGTGTGGAGGTAATAGGCTGGGGAGTCTGACAGTTGCTCGCCGTTGCTCGGTGGTTCTATCTGGGTTCTCCGGCTTCTTCCACCCGTAAAACTGTCCGACACGAGGTGACCCTGGCTGTCGAAAGTGTCGTTAAACCCCAATAAATAAATACTTTATATATTCGTGTATGTTGTAACAGGCAATCCTGTCCTATTTAGGGATTATATTCTGTCACTTTTTAACTATAAATGTGTTTGTCACATAAATCTTGGAGTCATAAATAGAAACATCTTTCGGTGGAGCAGTTTTTAAATTTTTTTTACACTTTCCGCTTCGAAATGTATTTAAAAACGCACTCACCAAAAGAAGCATAAACCATTTCATTGGCAAAGAAAATGCGCATGTTAGTGGCGATGACAGGTAAAAGGAGAATCCCGCACGTCCGGGTAACTTGTATCAGCCGAGCTGAAATCTGTATCAGACGTGTTCGGGTATATCAGCTGAGGTTAGCTTATGCATCAATGAAGGGAGATATTATAAGACTCTTGGCAAGCTCTTGGCATCTGGTTAATAATCCCTATTATCATATGACTCGTCTGTTTTGTTCAATTTAAAACATTTGATTTTTTGTTTTCAGATTATTCAGTGATAAATAAAGCCTTCCGTCAATTTTATTGGTCAATTTCAAAACTAGACAATTTGATTGGCTGAACAAAATACAACTGGGCCATATTTTCATAATTGGGGTAGAAAGATTTCATTGGTCAATTTCAAATATGGACAGTTTGATTAGTTGAACAAAATACAGCTGGGTCACATTTGCATAATTTGAGTTGGGAAAATTTACATTATCTGTCCTATTTAGGTTGGGTTACATTGCATTAACCCTTTACCTAACATAACGACCAAAACCGGCCAGTGCTATATACGAAAAATGTTCATCTTTTGCTTCCAAAACATAGGTTATGACCCCTCATTGGAACGAGCACATCGGGCTCGTTCCAATAAGGGTTCATAACCTATGTTTTGGAAGCAAAAAAATGAACATTTTTAGTTATATGATGATGTTTTTTCCAAGTGTCGTCTGCAACACACGTTAGGTAAAGGGTTAAAAAGTCATACTAAGTCGTTAATTTGTGAATATGTGTGTCATATGATCAATAGAATATGAAATATGTGTTTTTCTCATATAATATTTATGAAACTCGTCCGAATTTTCCGTTTGGGCTCGCCAGAGGCTCGCCCAAACGGGAAATTCTTACACTCGTTTCATAAATATTATATGAAAAAAACACTCATTCCATATCCTCTATATATTTATCGAGACTGCCTTCTAAAATCAGAAGGGTTGACAATCAGCCCAACTGGATTCATATTCATTGAACCCAGGTGATTTGGGTTAATTTTTAACCTAACTGATTTTAGAGGGTATAGATGTCGAAAAATATTTGTTGGTAGCAGATATTATAAAAGTACTGTTCGGCATTTTATCACGGTTTGAATTAATCAGGACATTTTGGAGGAAAATGTGGCGAAAGACATCAATAAAAATTGTACAGTTCATAGAGAAATTCATAATCAAACTTGAAACATTTTAATAATATGTTTATTTTTTATTTAGTTCAGAATTTTTTAACTGTTTAAATAAACACAGTGTTAACAAAAATGACAATAGTATCATTGTTTTTCTCGTTTACTATTAGTCGGAATAATCTTCTGCATAACATTCTCGCCAGTGTTCGGAATTCGTATACAAATCACTATTCGAATATCCGTATACTGATTCGATCAAATATTCGAACACTTCAGATGACTGCGAAAAAGAAAGTTAGAAAGAAATATCAATGGTGCGCGTATGAAGCGTGATATTTTTTGTTGGGAAAAATTCCGGTTGTCCGTGAACGATATTGTAGTGACTTTATTCCTATTACCAGTTTGGACTTTCTAAACCAGAACTATATTTCTACTCATAAAATTTGTTCATTTTGTTTCATAGGTGGTTAAAATGCGATTTTCATTTTAATTTTCAACTCTATGAAGTCGTACGGAAATTTGTAAATTTACACTTACGCTACCGAAAGCGACTTGTAAATTAACACTTACGCTACCGAAAGCGACTATTGTCGCCTATTTTATGATGATTATCTGTACGTTCGGGTATGCGCAGATCTAACCTACTATCTGATTGATTGTAGGAAAGGGCTCAGATAGTTTCCAGAATGTCATAAATCTTATTAAACTTCCTCGTATACAGGCGTACATAGAGGTCCTCCATATATGGCTACAGTGTGCGTGGCAGTAAAAAGGGTTAAATGTAGCCAACATTAGAGTGAAAAGCAACGCATCGAAATTCGATTCGATTCGAAGTCGCTTCTGTGATCAGATTCGATTCCATTCCAGTCGTGTCTATTCGGGAATTTTCGAATCGCCGAGATGTTTTCAAAATTCTACGAAGTGTTTCCACTTTTCTCTCGTCCTTTTCTTCTATCCTCAAGTTTCCTGTACGGGAGACCAGGGGCCAATACTATAAAACTTTTACAATTGTATTTTCTACAATTGTATTTTCTAGTTATGACTTTAAATGGGTTGAAATGAACCATTAGCATTTTCAAAGATGTGGCAATTTGCTAGATGGCAAATTGCCACATCTTTTAAAATGCTAATGATTCAATTTAGTCAGTTATATTAATAGGTAGAACATACAATTCTAGAAAATACAATTGTAAAAGTTTTATAGTATTTGCCCCTGGTGATAGAAGAAGAGCTCAATGGGGTTCCGCTTCCGAAATTATTTTGATTTCGTTCTGGAATATTCTGTACTTTTTTGATTGACATGCCGAAACCGTCGGGTCTTCTTTGAATATAGTACACGAGTGGAGACTGGCAATATTTACGGCAGGTAAGGTGCAATATTTACAAATTCAAAAGATGTGGGATTCGAGTCAAAACCCTGTACTCGATGTGATTCGACCCGAAATGTGAGATTTTGTGTCTTACCAAATAGGAATAATAAGATCGACTATCAGTTTGGACTATTCTCTAAGTTACTCCCCAGTCTATTATTAAGCTACTAATAAATTCGATTTTTTACGATTCAATCACAATATTTCCAGTGAAGAGAAAACTGTAGATGCGGGTCCATGAGGGAAAGCAGATCTTTGATAAAACAGAAAATCGTATTTGCACTGCACACGCTGTTCTGTGTGCCGTGTAAAGAAGATTCTTTGTTTCATCTGTCTCAAACACCATATCTTGGCACTGGGGATAATTGAGTCGTCCGTTTTGCTAGGGCAGATTACCAACAGTTGTGGACAAACCATGCCAATAAACTGTCATTCTTTAAGGTACACCCATTTAGGATTTTGTCGACATCGAGAACATGCAACATTGGAAAGAAACATGTGATTGTTAGGTGCGATCACACAAAACATTTCACGGTTAATTTACGACCATGTTTTTGCCAATTGAATCCCATTATTATTTCTACCACAGCGTCCCAACGGACGTTTGTTGCATCATTAAAGCTATTTGTAAATTGATGGACGCTGAGAGGACCTCTCATAATGGTTTGTTTTATTGAATAATATCGACTCAACTGCTAGATGGATCTTGGTTGGGTAAAATTTGCCAAGGGCATTGGAGCCGTTAAGATGACCGCTTGCCCCCAAATTAAAACTTCTCATTGAAAATATAACAGAAAAATTAGTTCGCTAATATAGATTACTGGTCACATATTAGAACACCAAGAGAAATATATAAAAATACTACAGTCTATGCTGATTTCAGTTTTGGTGTATTTTGGCCTCAGCGTATATTATTTTAGCCCTCTTCGATCAATACTTGTACTTCATAATTCGAAGACACAAAGCGAAGTCTTTAATTGGTTGTAATATCCTGAAGACATCGAAACAAATATCAGTATTAGGCCTATTCGAATCGGAAAATATTCGTGGTCTTTTAAATGGCCTTGGCAAGTGTAACATGAGGTGTTATATTTGTTCGTCATTCGATAAGTCAGTGTTTGATAAAAGTACATTTGTGGACGGAATTAATTTATTTTCACTATAACAGTAATTTTCAAATAGTTATACGTTTTTGACTGTAATCATTCGGAGCATGTTACTATTAAATGAAGGTTTATATCAGAGAACATTCCGGTAAACTGTAACTCAGCTTATGGACCCACGCCGAACACTGGCTAATCAAATGCCTCTGAATTCAATAAAAATGACATCAGTACCCAGTTGTCTGATAGCGTAGTGAAATCTCTTTGAAGACCTTATTTCTACTAGGTAATAGCAGGACTTTGTACCATCCCTGACCAATATCGTCATGAAAATAGACTTTCGATAAAGTTATCTCCCATGAAATTATTAGACGCGCGAAGAAGGTCCAATTAAGAAGCAAGTAATTATTGAAAAAACACCTGTGTTACATGACATCCGTCGAAAATAAAGCCAAGCCTCCTTTTGATACTTGCAGTAAACGAAAACAGTAGACAGCTCGAGGAGCTGTCATATGTCACGATGCACACACTGTTGATATAATGAACAGAAAAAGTAACAGAACATCAAAAGATAGTGAAAACGCGCCGTCTTCTTTTTTAAAAAAGGGTTTCAACACAGAGTTATAGTCAAACCAGCAAATCCAATGGGGAAAGTTGTAAAAGACCACCTTCTGTATTTTTAATACTTCTCTACAGTAAAATGCCCGAAGTTTGTGAAATGATGCGCACATAGATGACACAAATTCACTAACATTTCGAAATATCATTCTTTATATGAAATTCCCATACTCTTAGTGTTAAATTTACTGACAGCTTTAGAAATTACGGGGAGCTACCTTTCTCGTAAATCACTTCTAATGACAAAAATTGTCAGCCATGCTGGTACAAATATTGTGATATTGTGTATTAGTGGGTTCTGACACTGAGTAATAATCACAATTTGAATTTGCAAATACTGCACAAAATACTCAGACCTGACAGAATGTGTCTTAGCCCTTTACCCAACGCAGACGATACCAAAATTAATTATTTTAAATATAATTTTTTTTAATTTTTCAAAAAATTTCAACAAAACCATATCATGTGACTCCTCGATGGAACGAGCTCGATGAGCTCGTTCCAACTAGGGGTCAAATGATATGGTTTTGTTGACATTTTTTGAAATATAATTATTTTTTTATGCAAATCTTGCATAAAATACTCAGACCCCAGTATTTTGTGCAAGAGTTTCGTGAGTAATAATAATAATTCTTTGGCTTTCCTCTGATTTGCGGCGGTCCTCTAACGAGGAGGCCTACATCAACCCAGCCCGCCGGGTTATTCCTCCCCGCTCCCCCAATATTCCAGCATTTAGTCAAAAACTGTTTCATAATTTCCCTCCATTAACGCTTTCTCGAACTCCCTAACTATAAACATGACCCTTTCGTCCTCATCCACTTATTCTCCCTATTTTTCCCCATTATAGTTTCCCAAGGGGTCTTGTTCTACTTGGCATATATTCGAGGCATTGCAATGTCCCAGGGTCTCCATTACACATGTGTTACACATTTGGCACGCTTTTTCCTCGCCTTTTTCGCCCCCCTCTCAACTCCAGTGACTTGAATCTCGCTTCGAACAACAGTGACCCTCCCCACAAACGACCCATCTTAGTACTCCTACTTAACATTCTGATTTGCACTCACAACCTGAAGTCAGTAACACAAAAGATTTCCACACTTTTTCACGACTGAACTGTTTAAAAATTGTAAGAGGAAAAAAGTGTAACTGTTCCTATACAGGTTAATCAACGGACGTGACAGCCGTTATTTATTCCTAGTTCCTTATTCGACATTCGTTATACACCGAATGTAGAATAAGGAACTGGAAATAAGAAACAATTGTCATGCCCCCGGTTAACCCTTTACCTAACCTGAAAAGCAGACGACACTTGCAAAAATAATTCTTGAATAACTAATTTTTTTCATTTTTTGTCTCAAAAACATAGGTTATGACCCCTCGTTGGAACGAGCTTGACGAGCTCGTTCCAACGAGGGGTCATAACCTATGTTTTTGAGACAAAAAATGAAAAAAATAATGAAAATTAATTGGCGATTTTTGAGAATAGCGCTGACCGGTTTTGGCCGTTACGTCAGGTAAAGGGTTAATCAATCGTTTCAACACTGATCTTCCGAAAGAATTCTGAGAGATGGTCTCCCTCGCATGTCTGTGTCATATGCTCGCTATTGTTCTCATTTTAGTTTCCAACATATGCGTATGATTGTTAACCTCAAAATAATTTTGAGTTTTTGACATGGGAACTGATTTGTTTTATTTTTTCAGAACCAGTCAATGACCTCATTGCAAGAGATAAAAGAAGACAGAAAAAGAGATAGAAAATATTGTACAAACCACATGAATCCAGAACTATATACACAATAACTCAGCACTATCTATTCATTTAGTTTTCTTTTCTTTTAAAGCTGAAGTCTGTGAATATTAAATAAAGTTACCTGACATCCATTGTTAACTTTTTTTATCCACAAAGTTTGGCAAATAAAGGGCAAAATATATACTGTAAAACGTCATGTATCGATCATCGAGTTGGAGATATGGACGCTCTCTGAAGAGTCGCGATTTCATATGAAATTTCTGTTCCGAGCGTAATAAAATCGATTTGAGCTGAGGTTTACCGAGGCTCAGATGGAATTTTGTTAACCCTTTACCCAACGTAACGGCCAAAACCGGCCATCGCTATTCTCAAAAATCGCCAATTAATTTTCATTATTTTTTTCATTTTTTGTCTCAAAAACATAGGTTATGATCCCTCGTTGGAACGAGCTCGTCGAGCTCGTTCCAACGAGGGGTCATAACCTATGTTTTTGAGACAAAAAATGAAAAAAATTAGTTATTCAAGAATTATTTTTGCAAGTGTCGTCTGCTTTTCAGATTAGGTAAAGGGTTAAGGGGTTCAGAAATTTTCTGCCCGATCGTAACGAATTTGAGATTATTTTTATCACATGATGTCTAATTTAACCTTAGCTGACATAACGACTAAATCAGCCAAGCACTGTTCACAAAAATCCTGCTAGTTTTTAAAAATTTTTGCCTCAGAAACATAGCTTATGGCACTCACTTGAACGAGCTCGTTCCAATGCGAGGCATAAGCTATGTTTTCGAGACAAAAAAAATGAATATATTTAACTATTCAGAAATTGTTTTTTGCTACTGTCGTCTGTTATTTGTATAATGTAGACAGTTCGCGAAAGATAAATTACTTGAACGTTACCACCGTCGACGTTGACTTCTGATGTCATTCCCGTATTAGCATGTTGTGAACGATATTTTCGTAATGAGCAATTCGATGGTAATTATATGAAAATAACACATATGTTGTCAACCTCGCATGTCCATTGACATTGAACGTCAACATAGAAGATATATCTATACATATATAAAATTAAACTCAAGCAGTGGCATATTCACGGATCTTCCATCAACTGGGACTCCTGTGGTTAAAAGCCGGGACCATCGGCCTATTAACACAAATCTGTTTCAATTGTGCATCGAATGTCAAGGCACAGGCTTGGCAATTTAAGGAGAGTGATTTTTTAGCTCTCCTTACTGCCCTCCTGAAAGAATTAAGGAGAGCGAAAAATTGCCCTCCTAAATATTTTGGTCTGGGATGATTGAGATTACATATATTATGCTCACATTAAATTTTTGTTGTAAAGCAAAAATGTAATTTAACTTCGAAGTCACATAACATCAAGTAATTTCATTTTGGAAGTGGTTTAGTGGTAAAAGGTAATGGCTGCAACCATACCCAAACACAGTTGCAATCATTTGAAGCAAAATGGGTCACAGCAATATTTTTTTTTCTGTCAGTTTCAAGTTCAACAACTGACATCACAGTTTGAGGGGTAATTATTCAAGGAATATTGGCACTATAATATACTACCATTACTACTATCCTGTCACTTGAAGCACTTGCACCAGGATGTGACTGTAGATTCAAGCAGACCTGTTGTCCAAGAAAGTCATACGCCTACTACTACCACCTTCAACCCCCCCCCCCCCCTTGGGGGTTGAAGGTGGTAGTGGTAGGCGTATGACTTTCTTGGACAACAGGTCTGGGTACACACACAGGTTTTGTCAAGTGTGTGTTCGGTTGTTGAGTGAGACATCTAGATGTCTAAGAGATTTCGCTTTACCTTAGTAAAGTTAATAAAATCACCGATGTAGTCTGTTGGTTTCAGTTTCAATGAGTTCGTTCAACTGGATACTTAAAATGCTGTGTAAAGCTAATTGCTCTCCTAAGCTGATTGAGGAGAGCGATTTTTTGCTCTCCTGCATTTTTCAGAATGCCAGGCCTGAAGGCAAACAATCCATATGTTTATCTCACAAAAAGTACAGGTGCTATCGTAGCCAATTACAAATCAACACAAAAATAATCCTATATTCAGAAAATGTATATCGCACATTGGTCGAGTTGTGAATGTGGAAACCAACATACTGGCTGAGTTAATTCTTACCTCTTTGGGAGTTGGCATTAGCTCAGTTGGTATGGTGGCAGAACATTTATGGCTAGGCGGTTCGGTGTCGTAGCATCGAGATTGACACGAGTCAGGGCTAACTTCAGAGAACTTGAGCCCCATCACAATGCCTGGTGTAATTCCTGCTTTGACTAAGGCCATATAAAATTAAATTCAATCAGTTGCACCTTCTTCGGATCTTCCATTTAATGAGTTTCCCGTGTTTTAAAGCTGGAGCCATAGACCTATATAAAATATATAAAATGCTCCATATCCAGACCAATCAATGTGTATATATATAACGCAATTTAAGGATACAACACGCAAAAGTGCTGATTGTCGACTACACTAGTGTAGATTAGATGACTGATTTGCTTGTTGGGTTTCTGTTAGACAAGCAACTAGGAGTATGGACTGATTCCTACCCACCCGACAACACCCCCACCCCAGTGTGTATTGCAGAAAAAACTATATAAACAACCTCGCGCAATCAATCTTTAAACTTCGAGGGGGAATAGCATAAATTCAGTTCAGTAATGTGTAACGTCGCGCATCAAATTCTGGAAGAAATCTGACGTTGTTATGGGTTATCTGTCTACTCACTTTTCGTGGTGTTTGCGCGTTGATTTAACGTGATGTCTCTTCACTCATAAAGATATGCAAATATTCTTTCCGACTCCCGATATAGCTATTTCAATCAATAAGTATTTAATCAGCCTTGAAAACATCAAGATGTTAACACAGTTGATGCAACTACGTGGCGTAATCATAAAACTACAGCTGTGATGAATCTTCATTCATAATTATTTAGTATTTATAGTATTTACCGTAGTGACATATTCCAGCCGATTGAATCTGAAGATTTATTTTTTTATTTATTGCGGTTTAACGACATGTTCGTTCCACAGACAGGGTCACATTGTGTCGGACAGTTTTACGAGTGGAGGAAGCCTCAGTACCCAGAGAGAACCACCGAGCAACGGCGAGCAACTGTCAGACTCGGCAACGTACCAACTCCACACAAGCAGGGTTAGCACAGGCTGAAAACAAGTGCACCATCGATGTGCAGAATGCCTTAGTACATAGCGCCACGTGGGCAATCGGGATCAAGTGCCTTGTCCAAGGATACAATGCAGTTACCCCTAGCGGGGATCGAATTTTGAACCTTTCGGATTGAAGTCCAATTCAGTAACCACTGAGCTACCGTACTCCCGAATCTGAAGACAATACTGCTAATAACACTGTCAAAAACAAACTATTTTGATTGGATTTCCAAAATTCCATGTATGACAAATCATCTATTCAGAAGTAAAAAACTCAGGTCATACCTGTGTAGCAACATATGTAAAAAATTGGCCAATGCCCTTGTCGTCTGCCACATTGATTATGGTAACAGTCTGCTCGTAAATCTACCAAAATGTCGACTTAAGCCATATCAAAGAATACAGAATTTGACAGCAAAAATAACTGTAGGTAGAAGAAATTTTTCAAGTTCATCAGATGCTCTGAAGGAACTTCATTTCCTTCCCGTAGCCGAAAGAATCGAATTTAAAATTCTATTGTTGGTATACAAATGTTTAAATAATCTAGTCCCATCTTACTTAGCCGAATTCATCCAATATTCACCAAGGTCTTTATATCACCAGGTCTAGTACAAAACCTTTACTTAAAGTACCTTTTCACAGGCATGTTATATTTGCTGACAGATCATTTGGTTTTACTCGGCCCCGTCTCTGGAATTCTCTTCCAGATGACCTAAAGTCTTGTGAGTCACTTCAGAAATTCAGGAGTAAACTGAAAACCTAACTATTCAAGAGAGCTTGCTCCACAGTTTCATTACCAAACTGAAAGTGATTGTACTTAATAATAATAGTAATAATAATTAGACTTGATAAAGCGCTCATAACTGTTAACTTTTGCACACAATGGATGGGGAACATTCTATGGCGCTGTGACAGCTATATACTATATACTATCAATGGCCCAGGCTACAACTCAAAATCATGTCAGATACGTTGGCGAAAAGAACCTTATTGTGCCACTTGAAGAACTTTTCAGACGCGTTCGTATGTTTATTACTCGAAAATATTCCAAAAAATATGCGCTGTTATTTCAAAACTGTTAGAGAGTCCGTACATCTATATCCAAATGAAGAATTTCTTGACTAATTTCTGAGGCTTGGGAACTGATATGCAATCATTAGAAAAAGCGATACATTTCAACTTACCGCAAGGCACTTTGTTATGCAAGACTTTAAAAGTAAATTACTCCCCGGTGTGAACTATATGTTATGACCAGAATGAATACCATCCTAGCCCTTGTGGTAATTTGGAATTCAGTTCAAACTGAATTGCTTCTCACGACAATTGTCAATGTGCATGGTTAATGGAGAGGTGATTTCCCCACCATGGTTAGTTCACAAACATGGCTGGATTTTGATTTGTGCTTTGTGATGTACACATATTATTATTATATGAAATCAGACAAAGTTTAATTTTTCCGACGTTGATGTCAGCACTTCAAAACATCAGTATGGGGCACTATTTTCGTCGACTATACACTAACTGCATTTTTGGAGATGGCTTTTATGGAAGATATTTTATTATTTCCAAAATTTCCGAAGCGAACACCCTTTGTATATATGAAAAATCGAAATTGTTTAAAAATGACATTTTTACATCACAATGTCAAAGCTCTTACGACATCAACATCGGAATTATAATCATTTGCTAGAGATAAAACCTTCAAAATAATGTTTGAAGTTTCATAGATGTAGGTTAAGTAAGTCGTAAACTGTGCATGGCAACAGTTAGCCTTTTCCAAAAAGCACCAAAAAGTGAAAAAAAAATTCAAGTGATGTAAAAACGCCAAAATGACCCTTAGAAGAAGAAGAAAAATTCGACAAAAGGGATCACAAAAATGCCATTTCCTTGATTATCAGACCTTGTCGAATGCGCTGGAAAGTGCTGAAAATGGTATGTCTATGTATGTGGGGTTGGAGTATAAATATCCATATATAAACTAGCGATGGTTTTCGAGGCGACAAATGTTTTAACCCGAAGTAATAATCGGAGTGCCCCTCGCGCTAAACTCTCTGGACAAACATTTAATAATTTCATTTTTGTTTACATTTCCTATGGCGTATTCAATATCCGCTGCCATACAATATAGAAATCTTTACAACAGGCGTCAGTTAATCTGGGTTATGATATTTCGTTCCGTTAACTCAACGGATTCAACGGCCCAGTTCAACTGACTGCTGTATTATACGACTCAAAGTTTGCTAAGCACCAAGTATATCCAACTACCTATTTTACGTTTTAGTTGAAATATTGTTATGAAAAGTGTATATATTTTTTATTTAATTATATCTTTAATGATTTAAGAACAGAAATTAAGATTTTATTTGTGTTCGACATTATTTTTTAGCTTTTCAATACGATAACCATGGAAAATGGATATTATTGGTAAAAGAGTAATGTTTTCAATTTGCCAAAAATTTGACGGAGCGAACTGGTAATGGTTCAATATCGAGTGTGAGACCCATTACTGTTAACTACAGCTTCACAACGCCTTCTCATGCTCCCAATCAGGTTCCTGTGGTCCTTTGTGGGATGTTGTTCCATTCTTGGACCAGCATGGCACCAAGCTCCTGGAGACTTCTTGGCTGGACTGGACAGGCTGAAATTGCAAGCTGCAACTCCTTCCAGACATGTTTGATTGGACTGAGGTCAGGGGATCTTGCTGGCCAGTCCATACGCCCAACCCCCTCCCTCTGTCGGTACTCCCCGACACCATGGGCAACATGAGGACGGGCATTATCGCCCATCAGAATGAATCTATCACCCATTGCTGCACCTGCATGCAATCTGACGTGGACATCCTGGATCCCATCAATATACCGCTGTGCAGCCAATGTACCACGTTCAAGAACACAGAGCTCTGTACGTCCATCCCTGCTGATGCCGCCCCAGCTCATGATTGACCCTCCACCTTAGCGGCCATGCTCATCAATGTTGACTGCATGAAATCGCTCTCCTGGTCTTCTCCATACCCTAGAACGCCTATCTGTGTGGTCTAGGCAGTACCTTGACTCATCTGTAAAAAGGACAGGTCGCCAATCTGCTCGGGTCTATCCAACATGGTCCATGGCCCATTCATATCGTGCCTGGCGGTGGTTCTGAGACAGCGGAATGCGAATACATGGTCTTCTCGATCGGAGACCACCTTCGTGCAACCTTCCCCGGATAGTCTGCGTCCAAACATTTACCCCGGATGCATTCTGAAGGTCACTGCGAAGCTGGGTTGTTGTGGCAAAGCGGTTCCTACGGGCCTGAATGATCAAAAACCGGTCTTCAGTTGCAGATGTTGCCGTGTCTCTACCACCACCATGCCGTCTAACTGGTGTGCCATACTGCAGAAATCTTGCCCAGGCTCTGGTGATTACCGTATGGTGCACACCAAGGGCTTCACCAACCTGACGATGGGTAGCCCCTTGTTCCACCATCCTTACAGCCCCGCAACATTTCCGCTTTAGACAAATGTTTTCTTACATTTGCATTTGCTATATTGAGTCATTAAATCACAAGGGTTTGTGTTGAAATGAAGATTGAATACCCTACACATGTCATGTACTTGTAGACAGTACACGAAAACATCATGAAAATCAAGGGGTACATGCTTTCAATGACTGTCACGAAAAATGTGCCTGTCAAGAGAGCTAATGCAAACACTGGGGACCATCTCAATACATTCCTCAATCATATCCACCAAAAATATCGCAAATATGTCACAAGCAAATTTCACAATGATGTGTCAAATATTTTGTGCTTAGCAAACTTTGAGTAGTATAGTTTGACAAGGGAAATGCAAGATTCTTGGTAGGCCTAAAGACCACATTCATACACAGAACGTCACAAAGTGCGAATGCGTTCGTCAATATGGCACGAGTGCCAGCCTGGAAGGATAGAACGAGCGTTTTATCCTTCCGCGATGACACGAGCGTCGTATTGACGAACCATTCATACATCGTGGCGTTCAGTGTTTAGTACACGCCTCAATGATAATTATCATTTTCTAAATTCATCGTGAAAAATTCGGTCTTATTTGTACAATTTGACAGTTTTGACGTCTGCTTGAAATAAAAACAAAAACAAAGCTCGGGTTGATTGGCAAACACGTGTGCAAGATGGATATGTAAAGAGAAAAATATAAATGAAAGTTGCGTTCAAATACGTTATTTGTTCGTATTATTAAGAAATTAGGCTAACCTCCCCATTTAAAGAATAAGTTTAATTTCGTTAATTTTGAACAATTTTCCAATTGACGTTCGATTTATCGGCTGTCACCGCAGTTATCGAATTGATCTAAGGCAGAATACGGGGGACTGCGTGGGTAGATGCAGGCTAAGTGGAAAGAAGAGATGGGGCTGAATCTAAGAATTATCAGTCGAAGAAAGAAATCAGCAACAGAGATAGCTAGTAGACAGAAAAGGCGGGGAATCTAAAAGTAGTAACAAAACACCAATTAAACTCCAATTTTGAGCTCTTCTTCTCTACCAGAGTACTCTTCGAACACTTGGCCATACCTTACTTAGTTAACTTTCTACCCGAAAAGCTCGTTTGGGTAATTTATGGCAGTTGTTGGGGTCGTTTTCGGTAATTAAGATATACTCGCATTCAATCAATCATACAATACCTACACATCTCCATATTATCCTAGATCTTTCAGCGTCAAACTAAGCACGTTTCACCATAGAAACCAAGATGGTGGTCTTCATCACACAAAATGGGCGATGAAACCACATATTACTGTGACAGAACGGACTGCGAATGCACACTGGCATGAAGTATTGTCGTGGTTCTGCTCGGTGGCCTGTATTACAACACACGTGACACACATAATTCACCGCGACATGACTTCACGTCCGATCCCTCACGAGTTACCGAGAATTTGGTTGAAGCGTGAGAGCTATAGTACACACGTTACACACCACCCACATTCAAAGCGCTATAAAAAGTTTTTTTCAAGGATGATTTTAGGGAATTTGGGTATGCTTTCCCGGAGCCATTCTACTTCGATGGCCATGAAAAGTAGCTTGCTACTATTTTTTTCGCGTCGAACCCTTCAACAATCAAACTAAATGGTCTAGCATGATAAGTGGCCTCATGCCCTCAGGTCACCAGTCTAATTCATTTAGAAATTCGACGCTGTTATGGGTTGAGTGTTTACCCACGTTTCTTGAAGTGTTTGCTTAGACTACCGTTGATGTTTTGTTATTTCCCTTCACTCACAGATATAGATACTCTTTAGTGCTCCAATTATAGATATTCCAATCAATAATTATTTAATACACTTTGCAAACATCAATATATTAACCTAATTAGTCGAACTATGCGGCGTAATCATCAAACTACAGATGTGACGAGTCTCCATTCACAATTGTTTAATAAACACACATATCTGGTGGTTTTGATCGTGTCATTAAAGATTCGTTCAAATCAAGTCTCGAGTGAGAAACGTTTCTTGCGGCGATTAAAAGAAACTGAATGAATAAGGCATTTTTTAAAATTCAATCGTCTGAAATTTTATAGCTGGTCGGAAAAACGAACCATAGGTTCGCTCTTCCGACCGCCTAAAATATTTCAGACGATTGATCTAAACATTGGGGCTAAGACTGGTTCCTGGCCATGACAGCGTCGAATTTCTCACAGAATTTGACTGGTGTCTCGGGAGTTTAAAGTGGCCTATCTCGCCTGGAGTACATACATCAGGAGAATTTCACTTGTTAAGCTCTATTTATTTTTTATTTTTGTAAGCCTATTAATTTTACAAGGATTCACAAGTTATACAACCTATTTTAACGCCTCTTCCTAGCCCAGTGGCGCGGGCATGTAGGATGATTCCAGTAGCGGAAACTTCGTGGGCTCGCTACTCTAGAATACCAAGAAGGAATCTTTAACCTGCACGGAGTATATCTCTCTCCGAACAGAAGACAGCAATTTTATATCCCACCCGATAAGACGGTATGCTGTTACAGCATCAAACACACAATCGTTGCTGATAAAGAATGATCAGATACCTCGAGAATTTTCCCCAACTGAGATAGATCCCGGGACCTCTGTCATAAGCGACCTGCGCACTTATCCTCTCGGCCAACACCCCCCTCTGATATCTGTCGGCATATCAAGGTCAGTCCTGCATACAAGACATCCGACAAATAACAGCAACGTAAACTCCAAATGGTCTTGATATTCACGTGTTAACACTTCTCAAAGCTTGCTTCACTTCATAATAATGATACATCCGGATGCTCTATCAGTTTGTCAATCATCCTGGTGGGATCTAAACAGTTATGGAAAGGGCTTTTACGCTGTTTCCAAGAATGTATTAAATTTAAATCACAGCATTTCGTCGGCTCAGTTAAAGAATTTCATCAAATAAACTGCAGCATTTCTGGTTGCTCCAACACTGTATAGTCAATGGCAGCGTATGAGAAGACATTTCACTGGGGCGGGGGGGGGGGGGGGGGGGGGGGGGCTCAAGGTTTTTTTAAAAAAAAATGATTGTTGAGTCTGTTCTCCTAGCAGAAAAAATTATCTATGCCTTCAGCTAAAGCCTTCTGGAGACTTTTGGGGATGAACCTCCACTTTTTGGACGACTAAACTGAAGAAGCACGAGTACGATTGTTCAACTTTCACACGAAAATCTGTCTAAAGGTATGAAGCACAGCAGGGATCGAAGTTGGTATAGTGGGTTCGATACCCCTATAGGGCCCATTGACCCAACTTGGATCCCTGCTGTGCATTTGAATTCAAAAATCATCCCCGATATTTTGAAGGGAAAGTACATGGACGTACATGGCTCATAATTTTTCTCGTGCGTTCGTGCTTGCGTGCGTGCGTGTTAGGGGTGGGTTTGTGTGGGGCGTGTGTGTGGACAGGGGCGTGTGTGTGTGTAGACAGGTTAAATGGGAAGGGGATCAAAGTTTAGGTAGGTAAATTGCCCCCCCCCCCCCCCCCCCCGGCCACAGTGCATGGTTCGCACATCGGTATTTTTGCTTTGGTTTTATCTTTTTATAACAAAACAGGGAAAAGCTTACCTAAAACAATTGCTCGAATAACTGAGAAAACCACTTTTCAAGTTTCGTTAATTTCTAATCTGTTCAGGTCTGGAGGTATTTTAAAGACTTAGTAATAAATCAATGAACAATGAAAGGTTAACGTTCTCAGGTCTGCCACTGTATTGCCCACATAGAAATATCTAGATCGTTGGATGTAACGCCCCGTGAAGTCATCAAAATGACAGCATCTGTCGGCTCTGTGACTTCACACACATTTCAAACTCGTGGAGAGTATCGTCCGTGTAAATCCGTTAAGTATACGTTCGGGGAGCACAATAGAGAAACATCCGTTTGGTTGAATGATTCTGATAAAATGAACTGAAGCACACAGAGCATTGAGTTTGATACGAAAATTATTATATATGTACATGATACATAGGTTGGGCGAAAATGAATTTTCAGTTGCATTTTAGTAACTTTCACGAATTCGAGAAACCACGTTCCGATACTTATATTGTTGGTAGATCATTTAATATATAAGTATTGCCCAACTACATGTACTTTTCTCAGAAAAGACATCTTTATTTATTTTGGGAGTGCGGTGGCTCACTGGTTATGGTATTAGACTTCGAACCGAAATGTTTATGGTTCGATCCCCGTCAGGGGCAACTATGTTGTGCCCTTAAACAAGGCACTTAATCCCAATTGCATACGTGGGGGCACGATGGCACTGTGTTCTAAGGCGCACTACACGGCGATGGTGCATTTGCCTTGAAACAATACCAACCCTGCTTGTGCCGAGTTGGAACTTTAAGGAATCTGACATTACTGGTCGTTGCTGGGTGGCTCTCTCGACTTGCTCCACCCTTAAAACTGTTAGACACGAGGTGACCTTGGCTGTCGAAAGTGTCGTTAACCCCTCAAAAATAATAAATGAATAAACAAACAAACAAATAAATAAATAAATAAATAAATAAATAAATAAATAAATAAAATGTACCCTTTATTTTTTAAACTAAAACAAATAATTAGAAACATTCTCAGATCTATTAGTTTCTTGTCAGTGTTATTATTTCTAATTTTTTCACAAAGGGTCTTCTCCTACTCCTGGTTTAGCAATTCGAACGTCTCCATTTCCCCATAGGGAAGCCGCGACGTTCGGGTAGTTGAACTACTTCTTCTCCCACTTCGACGAATGTGCGCTTACGACTCTGAAATTTAATTGGCGATGTGAATTTTCTGTACAACTCTCTTCATTCATTCCTCCATCCATCTAATCAGTACTTACTTACTTGTCATCACTAATATTCCTCATCATACACAAAGTCTTCTTCGAACCACTCCACCATGCCTGTTAACGCCAAATTTTATGACTGCGTTCGACGAATTACTTGTGAACGTTTCGATATAAACGAGCTGATTGTGTCTATTAACGCAGCAAAGGGTTGGGGGGACGTTGGGGGGGGGGGGGGGTATGTGGGGGTCGGGGTCAACTCTAGCTTGGTAGTAATATAGCATGTACCCGAACATCCCCCACTGGATGGAGGGAAGGTGGAAGGGGAAGTGACGTCATAGTGATACGTGGTCTTAGTGTGCATGCGCAGCGCGTGTTGTTAGGGTGACACGTTTCCGTAATCGATTTTGTATACTAGAGGTCGCCATCTTGGTTTTTATGGTAGCACGTGCTTGGTATATGACCCAAAGCCAATAATAGGACGTGAGTATGATCGGAGAGTGCGTTCGATTGAATAGGAGTACTTTGCTGGTTCGGATTTTCCACAAATCCTCATTTACTTCGTAGACTTACCGAAATAGACCCGACAATCCCTTCAGATCACTCAAAACACTGAAATCCACCAGCATGGATTCGTATTCCCCCAGAATGGGGATGACGTCACAAGCTGACCGCTCACGTGGGCTACAATGACAAACAAACATGACATAACTAGCTCACGTGATTATGACGTCACTTCCCCCTGTACCTTCCCTCCATCCAATGAAGGACTTTCGGGTATATGCTATACCACTCTGGTTCATATCGGTAAAAATATCAGCCAGATTTGAAACCATATCAGTCGAGTTTGAAATGGACAATTCTGGGAAAGAAAATCATATCTAATAAATAAGCACCTTTAATACATGTAAGGAGACGTTTTTTTCTCACTGAGGTCCCTAACGCTATTTGCGTAACGTTACAGTATACATCAATGGGGTCCGAACTTAAAAATCGGTCAAACAATTCCATTTTTAGCATTTCAGTCTTCAAACTAATTTTCTTGGCTTCGCATTTGTCTCTGGCAAAAACAAAAAATAGTGTAAATATTATGCCTCGTTTTCCCTCTTACAGTTCAGGGTGTGGGTGACTCAGTGATGAGAAGTGCCAAAAAATCAAAACCCACTAAAACCCCACAAAAGCCAGGATCAAAATATAGGTTGCTGTAGCTCGGTCATCCATTGATCACTAAATGCATTTTTCAAGCATTCGGACTATTACATTTTAACTCCTCATACATTGCTGAACCTCAAGTTTCAGTAGCCTAATAGGGCTCGACTTGGCAGAAAATTCATTGGCGAGAGTAATCTGGTAGCATAACAGTGATTTTGTTTTGTCTATTTTGGATCAAATGGATCAGCTAACTTGGCAGTGGCAATTTTTCCTTTATTTCAAACATAAAGTCAGAGTGTTTTATAGAAAACAGATTGTAAAAAAATGAAATAATTGCAATTTGGGGGAAGCTGCCTATCGATCAATGGAGCGACAATCGACGCTCCAGTCGTATTACATTTTGTTGATTTGGTTTGGAATTCGCAAAGGTATATTGATGGAGTCTCGTCTCAAGTATACAAGTATGAACCGACCAATGATCCGTATACAAATGGAATGGTGGAATGTTAGAAAAACACGTCGCCGCTCAACCCCCCCCCCCCCCCCCCCCCCACACACACACACGCACAAGATGGCGTCAATTAAATTAGAGCAGGCTGCTTGTTTTCCCAGAGGGTGGTGGCCGAGTGGATAAGTGCGCTGGTCTCTCATGACAGAGGTTCTGAAATCGATGCTCGGTCAGGGAAAGTTCCCGAGGTGTCCGAACACTCTCTGCCAGCATCAATTGTGGGGCTGATGCTGTGTCACAGCGTCCCGTCCTATCGGGTGGGGACGTAAAATGGCTGTCCTCTGTGCGGAGAGAGACACACACCGTGCAGGCTAAAGAACCCTTCGTGGTATTCCAAAAGAGCGAGGCCACGAAGTTGCCGCAACAAAGGTCACCCCACACACCTGCGCCATTGAGACAAGGGGAGGCGTTAATACAAATTGCTGAACTTGTTCGTCAATCCTTGTAAAACAAATAAGCCTGAAACAAAATAAACAAAACAAGTTAAAGCAGTAACTCCTCTCGTCGATGACGTTTGATGACGTTTGACGACGTGAAAGCTGTTACGCTGTGACTACAGTCACAGCGTAAGAGCTTTCACTCCATCAAACGCCATGGTATTTACCTAGCACGAAAACTAGTTACATGCATAGGTTCGCTTTTCACATCAACCGAAATATTCCAGGCGTGTTAATCTAAACATAGGCAATGGCCTATTTTAGGTTAGACTGGTACCAGACCATAACAGCTTACACAATTTGACTGGTGACTTGAGAGCTTTGAACTGTCCACTGGCGCACTTCGAAAGTGGAATTATTGGTGGTCAGTCGGAAAGAGAAATTGAAATTTGAAATTATTCGAACTTACATAATTTATGAAAACATATGCGATGATTGACAGCGTATGCACTTTTGGCCGATCCTTGTTTCTGTAATTCGCCACGCCTTTTCACAACTGTCCCAGCAATGGCAATGCTTAGACACAAAATAGTCTGAGCTATTTTTTGTTAACCGTTTACCTAACGAATCTGCCATATCTGCACTCGTGATAAAAAAGGGGGTGGGGGGGGGGGGGTGGTTGGGCTATAGGAGTCCATTTTTTGGCATGTAATAACTCCCAATCCTTCAATAACTCCCAACAATTTTCATTGAATAATGGTGGTCATCGAACTTGATGTAGACATTGTTGCTATAGAGATATATACTGAAAAAAAATTGAAATCTGTTAACTATGATTCAAGTTATGCCATAAACAAAGTTCGGATAGACGGACAGATGGACAGACGGATGGATGGACGGACGGAGCAGACAGACAGATGGAGCATCAGTCTGTATTCCTCCCTTGTGGGGGGAAAACAAAGTATGTGGTTGAAGCCTAATTTTAAATTTAGAAAAACTAAGTTAGAAAACCATTTTGAAAAGGGTTAAATTAATGGCAATATTATTTGAAGCCACTGTATACAGGTTCAGTAGACCTTGCCCCAAATGAAAACCAATGGCGCTGAGATGCAGTGTTTGAAGAATGTAAGGTACAGCCTTGAAAAGCAAAACTTTAATAAGAAACTTTAAGCTGGGAATACTAAGTAAAACTGACTGCAAAAAAGGGTTAAATATTTCCTAAAACCAATAAAAGAAATCACTGATGTAAATGCAATCATTAAGTTGTATTGACCAAGCAAGAATTAAAGTAAGAAAGTATGTGGCAAAGCCTAATTTCAAACACAAAGAAATTAAGTCTGAAAACATGTTTAAAAGGGGTTGAAATCATGCCAATATTAATGAAAATCACTGTAGAAAGGTCTAGTAGACAGAAGACATTGTCCCAAATGAGAAACAGTGACATTGCACTAAACTGTTTGAAGAACTAAAGGAGTAACTTTGTAAACAAAAAAAAACTTCAACCATAAACTTTTACCTGGAAGTTGTAAGTTAAATTGCCATACAAAAAGGGTTAAATATCTCCAAAAATAACATGAAACATAATGAGAATGATACAATCAATAGTAATTAATATTAATTTAAAAGAAAAAAAAACTTTACCCTTGACTAAAAAACTTTAACCAAAACTCTAAATGTTAACAGACGGACGGACAGACGGACGAAAGTCATGACTATAGCCCAGACTGTAAACAGTCGGGCTAAAATGCCTAACTGTGGGGTGGGGAGTAGGGGGGTGGGGTGGGGTGTCTTTAACCACAAACTTTAACCGAAACTTTAAATGTTAACAGACGGACAGATGGATGGACGGACGGACGGACGGATGGTTGGATGGACGGACGGACAGACGGATGGACAGAATTGATGACTATAATCCTGACTGTAAACAGCCTAATTGTCCCCCCAAGGGGTGGGGGGGGGGGATGTTGGAAAGTTTATAGGAGTCAAAAATTTTCTGCATGAAGTTAATCTAAATCGTTAAAAATGCATTTTGTACCAAAGAAAAAATATTGCTTAAATGGCCCCGGGTGAGGAGGAGGTGGGGTTGGGGGGGGGGGGGGGTAGAAAAGTCCATTTTTTTCCACATGTGGTCAGTCTAAATCCTTCAGAATGGGGGGGGGGGGGGGTGTTTGTCTAGGTTTTTAACCAGAAACTTTAAGCAAATCTGTAAAATGCATTTTTGACGAAATACAAAAAAGTGCCTAATTGGCCCGGGGGTGGGGGTTACATGAGTTTAAAAAAGGTTCCGCATGTAGTGACTGTAACTAGTTCAAAATGCATATTGGAGGAAAGAAAAAAAAATGCCGATAGGATCACCGATCCAATGTCGAGTTGTGACAGCACAAAAGTGGGTTTAATCATTATCAACTTATCATCCTGAAACCAATTGTTTACAATTTACTATGTAAAGGGTCACTGTGACCTTGACCTTTGACCTAGTGATTCCGAAATAAATAGGGCTCTTTCTTGCACCAATGCCAACCTACCTATGAAGTTTCATGAACGTTGGTGGAACCATTGTCAAATTATCATCTGGAAACCAATTGTTTACGATTTATCATGTCCAAGGTCACTGTGACCTTGGCCTTTGACCTAGTGAGTCCAAAATAAATAGAGGTCTTCCACACTCCTAGGCCAACCTACCTATGAAGTTCCATGAATATGGGTCAAACCATCATCAAGTTATCGACTGGAAACCAATTGTTTACGATTTACTATGTTGAAGGTCACTATGACCTTGACTTTTCACCTAGCAAGTCCAAAATATATAGGGTTCTTCCTCTCACCGATGCCAATCTACCTGACGTTTCATGAACGTGGGTCGAAACATTATCAAGTTATCATCCGGAAACCAATTGTTTTGATTTACTATGTTCAGGGTCACTGTGACCTTGACCTTTGACCTAGCAAGTCGAAAATAAATAGGTTTCTTCCTCTCACGAAGGCCAACGTACAAATGAAGTTTCATGAATGTGGGTTGAACGGTAGTCAAGTTATCACCCGGAAACCAATTGTTTGCAATTTACTATTTTCAAGGTCACTGTGACCTTGACCTTTGACCAAGCAAGTCCAAAATTAATAGGGTTCTTCCTCTTACTACCAACCTGTCTATGAAGTTTCATGAACATGGGTTGAACCATTATCAAGTTATCATCCGGAAACCAATTGTTTACGCCCGCCCAGGTGTAATTTTACCCCCCCCCCCCAAAAAAAAAAAACAAACTTCAATCAAAAACTTTAACCTGGGAGTTGTAAGTTAAATTGCCATACAAAAAAGGGTTAAATATTTCCCAAAATAACATGAAACATAAAAAAATAAAAACAAAATGAGAATGATACAATCAATAGTAATATCAATTTAAAAGAAAAAACAAACAAAAAACTTTAAGGTTGACTCAAAAACTTTAACCACAAACTTTAACCAGAGCTCCAAATGTTAACAGACAGACAGAAGAAAGTCATGACTAAACAGGAAAAAAAAACAAAAAAAAACACTTGAACCTTCAGTAAAAAACTTTAACCACAAACTTTAACCCAAACTCTAAATGTTAACAGACGGACAGGCGGACAGACGGACGGACGGACGGACAAAAGTCATGACTATAGCCCTCACTGTAAACAGTCGGGCTAAAAATGTTCAAACCTGAACACCCCATCATTTTTTTTCACTTAAAAAGAATTAACTGCAAACATTGCAAGAATGGCGCTTTTTGCACAAAATTTCTAACACAAGTTGGTATCACCAGTGTAGTACGTTTATATAAAGTGCACCGTGGTCTACGTAGCAAGCACAGTGATAAATCCAGACACGAATGACTTTCAATTGAAAGAACAGAACTAGAACTGTTTATTGAAACACACGTTTACAAACGCGGGACATCCCCCTCACACCATGTATCATCATGGTAATGACGTCACAAAATAGCCTCTCACATACGTGTCAATGAAACGCCCGCCTACCCCATCATGGCCCACTGCGAATTTCCCCTACCTCATCTCACTTCCATAAAATAGGCGCACTTTCATCTAACATACTACTGATTCCCACGATACCCAATGGGTTTCCAGGCCAGAATAGACGCCATTTTGAATCGAAGATGGCGTCTTTTTTACCGTGTGGTCGAGAATATTCAACGAAACTCTTTTCAATATTAGACAACTACTAACCAGAAGCCGGGGGTAAATATGCCTGTGACAGCCCCTGGTGTACATATCAAATTATCTTTCCGATAAACTCTCGGAGTTTAACATCTGCTGTCGACCAGTGAAGTGACTCTTTCAGCTCGTTATGAAAGGATATGGACTGGATATTTCAAACAATCTAGCTAGTGAAATACGTAATGTATGCACATATGGTAAAATATCACGAGATCTTCACGGATTCTAGGCAATCGGACATATTATAAAGCACGTTCGTGTTGAAAGCATCATTTGTATCGGTGTAGCGATAAAGGTAAGTAATCGTATAGTAAAATCACTATATACTCTGTGTGGAGAACTTAGAAATTATTTTGTGGAGTCCTTTATGGTTTAAGAGCCCTATTTTGACCGAACTCAATTTTCAATTTCCTGAAGTCTTAATGTCTAATACAGGCCAATCGGTGGGAAGGCGTCCAATTTACAGAACATGGACATCCCAATTTTGTGACCTGTATACAGTTGAGATCTGCGTCGTTTTCAGCATTTCTTGTGACATTGGTGAACAAGAGAAAGTAATCAAGGACGACATTTAATGTGTTTAAATGAATGTTGTACCCAGGCAAGGAGGATTGCGTCATGTTCAGCATTTCTTGTGACACTAGTGAACAAGAGAAAGTAACATGTAATGCGTTTAAATAAATGTTCTACCCACGCAAGGATGGGAGCCAACATGGGCCTAAATTCCGAGGGTGCGAAATCAACATTCGCTCAAAAAGATCTTTATAGAGTTTTATAGCTGGATGGTATTACTCAGTCGATGCGACTTGCTAATATAATCAGAACAGTTGGATACTATTATTTATTTATTTGTTGGGGATTAACCGGAAGATATAATACAGGGTCTTATAGGGCCACATGGGAATCTCGGCTGTACAAGTAGGGGATCCGATATTATTATAGCTTGCCCTGTCCAAAGTCGATATAAAGACATAAAGCAGTTAAGCTGTCTCAGGTATTCGAAAGTTTGGTGATATGTGAGTCGCACCAATCTATCTTGGGAATTAACCCTGACCGTCTGACACTGCTTATAACTCGACATTGCCGATTGCAATAGCTAACTTGGGTTATTGTGGACCCGCTGCTTTAATAGCTTGCCCAAAACGCAAAGTTCAAATAGCTTAACAACCTCTTCCCCCACGTCGACGAATCTCCGCTTACGACTCTGAATATTAATTTGCGCTGAATTTTCTATACAACTCTCTTCTTTCTTATCTTCACCGATCTAATCCTTAGTTATTACCATCATTGATACCTCATCATATAAAAACTTAGCTTCAAACCACTCCCTTGTGCCTTATAACGCCAATTTTTCTGATTACGTTCCACGAATAATGATGAACGACTTCGATGTACATGTAAGCAATTTGGTTGCGCCTAGTAACGCATGAAAGGGCGTGTGGGGGAACTCTAGCTTGATTCATATCTGCCTAGTTTGATAATGGGCAATTCTGGGAAAGAAAATCATGTCTAATAAATAAAACGGGATATCATACCTGGAGATTTCTGGGAACTAACTATTTAGGACTAAGGACCTAAGTATTTTTACTACATCATCATCTAGCTAGGTTGGAGTTACTCACACTCTGCCGATAATACTGGATAATCCACATGGCAATCCTTAGCATTCCATGTGATCTATTGAGATCATGCATTCTAACTTTCCCTTTGTGTCCAACTTGTCTGACTGACCCCCCCCCCCCCCCCCAGCCTCCCCCCCATCCCTTCGGGATTTGCGTCCATGCTAGATGACTGCAATCCTTCTAATAGGAAAATAAGAATGTTCAAAAGTACCTTCGGAATCCTTCCACACCTCAGAAAATATAAGCCTTCAGGACAGCAGATGTTACATAGTGCTGTATATGAAATCAATACGTAGTTTTTATTTTAGTCTATTCGTAGACGAAATTTGGCAGGCACACAGGTCAATGACCATCTTTAAAAACCGAAAATGAGTGTAACCATGTTGGCACGACCATTACATGATCTTACCTGTCACGCAGAGGGAGCAATCACAACTAATTCTGAAGATATTTGAAAATTGTCCATAACAATGTGTACAAAACTGATATACACCTGGAACTTAATTAAGCACCTCCTGTTTTTTTCCGCAGTGGTGTTAATAGACATTGTCATTACTTTCATGCTATCTTTAAGATGGCCAAAAGTGATTGTTTGCAGATAGAACGGTCTATTGACAAATGAAAGACAACGCAATGATAAAAATATGCAGTATTTTAATGGCGCTAATTACACATATCTTTCACTAATGTTTTTGATGGGAAAATGTTCTCTCGACAAGTATGGAGCTGGAATGGTCCATGTTGAAACAATGCCGGTAATTACAGACAGAAAATGTAACTTATGATCTCCTGAACACAATAGCAGTGTCTGACGTCAGTAGCGAGTATGTCCACCAAGTGCCCGCATGATAACCTGAACCCGCCCCCTAATGCTACCAGGAAGCCTTCTGACACGGTCCAGAGGAAACTGCAGCCACCCCTCATCCAATGCGGCTTCCAAATCAGCCACATTCAATATAGGCGGATCTCTTGCTTGCACACGACGTCCAAGGAAGTCCCAGATGTGTTCTAAGGGATTCAAAACGGGGCAGGCCACGCTAGTGTTGTAATAGCGTTGTTCTGACCACAAGTAGTAATGCACACGAAAAAAGTGTACTATTATGATGTTAAAAAGTACTATCGTTAAAAGAAAGTAATTCTTTAAAATCATAATAATAAACGAAAGTTTTTAACCTACTTCGTTTATTATTATATTTTAAAATCGTATATGGAGGTTTCAAGTTCTTACAAGTGACCAACGACCGTGAACACTGCTGGGAAAAAATTAACTCTCGCCCTACCATGCCGGACAATTTTGAGATGTTAGCTTCGGGCATGTTAGTACCAGGGTTTTGGGCTTCGTATCGGCCCTTGGGTTTCCCGGAAATTGCGAGGACACATACGGAGTCCAATCAGTCCATCTCCAAAATCATTTATCTTGTCGGGCAAAACCGCAGTAGTGCAGCAGAGTACTACTTTCAAATAACTGGTATGTTCAAAAACCTCCGCATAGGCACGAGGCAGCCTCATGCAGCGGTGTAGACATGGGTTAGTGGGGGGTGACGACCCCCTTCCAATAATCTTGTCGGAAAATGTTCGGCTACTTTGAAGAATTTTGAAGGTTTCTTGTTGGAAGCAGTTTACAACATGGAAGAACTTTGGCTTCAGAAGATCGTTTATACAGATTGTTCGTTAGCTAATCCATTTTGGTGCCAAACCCGTAGAAATGTGGTTCCCAATCAAAAATCCTTCGAAAAATCTTGATATGGCCTTGGAAATTAGCCTCAACAAACGGACGTGGTAATGCCGTGACATTCTGCCACGCCTTTTACCACAACATTGCCGATTACTGTGCCAGCGTGACTACATGGGGTGGGTAGCTCTCCGATAGGCATCGGTATGTTTACATAAGAACTGTCAGGTAAATGTATGTCTTGGCCCGACAAACGTCCCCCACCCTCCAAAATCTGAAAATAATACTTACGGGCCAGATGAAAACATGTTATTGCCAGGGAGTATAACACTTTTTGTTTGTTTACAAATACAACAGGAGTTTCGTGAGGTAATTAATTATGAAATAAGCTTTTATGTTTCATTCCCATCACGAACTGGGCACCGGGAAACATTTAAGTTTGAGTGGGTAGGGCATCATTTCTTATCAACGGCAACTTTGCATATAAAACGATTTGAAAAGGGAGAAGTATACGTGTATTAACACACCCCAATTTGGAGACAGAGACGGTGGAATGGAATGGAATTGAGGGTGGGGAAGGGGTGGGGAAGGGCATCGGCAGTAGTATGAGAGGGATGAAACGGCCCCTATTGGCCGGAGGGAGAGCCGGGGGGAGAAGCAACGTCATAGTCGCGTGACCTGGTGGCGCCATGTTTGGTGTCACGATAACCCGTGTGAGCGGCCATCTTGTGACGTCATCTAGATAGTGATGTGTGGTGTTAGTGCGCATGCGCAGCGTGTTGTTAGGGTGATACGCGTTTCCGTCGTCCATTTTGTATACTGGAGGCCGCCATCTTGGTTTCTATGTTAGCACGTGGTTGCTGTTACACAAAGGCTTATAATAGGACAGGGTTATGTTCGGAGGGTGTGTTCCTTTGTACACGAGTAATTTCCCGATTCGTAGAATTACCCAAATAAACCCGATAATCCCCCCAAATCACCGAAATTAACATTATTTACTGCAGATTCCACATTTTATCGGCTTAGCACGTAGTACTATAGTACCGCATGGGCTCCCGGTTTCAGTTCGATTGTATCGGAGTACTCTCCAGTAGAGTAGAAGAGCCAATCAACTGGACCAGCTTTGCTTATTGTTACTATATTTAGCAATTTCTGGTCTGTTCTTGTTAGTTCTGAAACTATTCCGAGTACTCTTATTGTTTCATTTATCTAGATCACGCAATCAGTTCACTTTCCGAGCTCTAACTAACCAATTAGATTGCTTGATTTCCCATAATCTGTAAGCAGAGTTATCTCCCTTTATTACAACGAAAGGCTATGAGGGCCATGAGAAATCCCTCAATGAGGCCTCATTTACTATTCCTCTTAGCCTCATTTTCTTTTGAACCCATGAGGGCCATGAAGAAATCCATCAATGAGGTATAATTTGCTAGCCCCCTTAGCCTCATCTCGATATTTGACAGCCATATCCCATGGCATCCCATTTTTGGGAAACGCCTGTGGCTATGGAATCCCTTTTTGTCGTATGAGGCCATGAGGGCTATGAGAAAAGCCCTCAATGAGGACTCATTTACTATCCCTCTTGGCCTCATTTCATGTGAGGCCATGAGTGCCATGAGAAAGCCTCAATGAGGCCTCATTTACTATCTCTCTTAACCTCATTTCTTTTGAGGTCATGACGGCCATGGAAAATCCCTCATTGAGGTATAATTTACTATCCCTCTTAGCCCCATCTCGGTATTTAGCAGCCATATCCCCAGGCACCCCAATTTCGGCACCCCTTTTTGGAAAACGTCTGGCCTTTGGCACCCCTTTTTAGTCGTATGAGGCAATGAGGGCCACTCAAATGCTCTCAATGAGTCTTTTGAAGTCATGAGGGTCATGAAAACATTTCTCATTGTGGTATAATTTACTATCCTCAAATACCGAAACGAGGCTAAGAGGGGTAGTAAATGAGGGCTCAATGAGGAATTTCTCATGGCCCTCATAGCCTCAATCGAAATGAGGTTAAGAGAGATAGTAAATTAGACCTCATTTAGGGAATTTCTCATCGCTCTCATGGCCTCATACGACTAAAACAGGATTCCATAACCAGAGACGTTTCACGAAAAGGGGTTCCATGGGACGTGGCCATTGGATATAGAAGTGATGAGAATCGTATAGGATTTCGTTGTAATAAGGGGAGATAACTCTGCTTACAAATTATGGGAAATCAAGCAACCTGATTGGTTAGTTAGAGCTAGGAAAGTGAACTGATTGGGTGATCTAGATAAATGAAACAATAAGAGTACTCGGAATAGGTTCAGAACTAACAAGAACAGACCAGAAATTGCTAAATATAGTAACAATAAGCAAAGCTGTTCCAGTTGATAGGCTCTTTACTGCAGTATACTCCGATTCAATCGAACTCACGCCGGGGGCCCCCAAGGTACTATAGCACTACATATTAAGCCGATAAAATGGGGAATCTGCAGTAAATAATGTCAATTTCGGTGATTTGGAGGGATTATCGGGTTTATTTGGGTAATTCTGCGAATCGGGAAATTACTCGTGTACAAGGAAACATACCCTCCGAACATACCCCTGTCCTATTATAAGCCTTTGGGTAACAGAGCAACCACGTGCTACCATAGAAACCAAGATGGCGGCCTCCAGTATACAAAATGGACAACGGAAACACGTATCACCCTAGCATGCGTACCAACACCACGCATTACTATGGCTGTGACGTCACAAGATGACCGCTCACGCGGGTTACTATCACAACCAAACATAGTGCCACCAGGTCACGTGACTATGACGGCACTTCCCTCTCCGGCTCTCCCTCCATCCAATAGGGGCCGTTTCATCCCTTTCCTACTACTATCGGCACACATATGCATTATGCAAGGGGAAACTGGCCTAGCATGGTTTGAACTCGTGGGTGAAGATTTGAAGATGGATCCACATAAATGCTATTTTCTTGATTCTTGGGTCTTGCCCGACAGAGTGAGCGTCTCTAGGTAGGGTTTAGGTGTGGAGACGGGTGGGGGAGTGGGCAACTCCAATAATGTTTCCAGTTGGGGCGTTCTCTTCAGGACTGTAAACTAAGATATCGATTCTCTCTTGTTAGTAATCATGTACTTTCTCAAAAGATCTGATTAGATACTTGGATTTGAGTCACCAGACTGTTCATACAAATGGAGGTCTGTAGTGCTCGATTCGAACTGTTGGGGTCCAGGCTTGAGGACTTCGAAGTACTGGTACGGTACGTATTAATTAAATAAAAACATTTCGTCACTATTGCTTCATATATATTTTATTTATTCACTAATATATTTTCAAGAAGATTTGAGGTTTTTCAACTATAATCCCGACTGACTAATATTGCAAATACATCGTCGAGGCATGCTTTCGAAGATGATGTAGCTGGATTCTTAGTCTGTCGGGACTTCAGTAATCACATTTGGGAGATAAAACAGGATTATTCCTCCCCGTCACCCCCTTAATCGATCATCTTCGCGACGCCTATTGTACGACAGGGGGCGTTAAAAGTGATGTGTGTTGTTGTGAAGGCGATAGTATGGGAGTTTACCTCAGACAGCTATACTTACCTTTGAAACAGATGGCGACGTTCTTCCGTGCCACTCCATTATTATAATCGCAAGTATAATTGCCGGCGAATTCAATACGTATTTCACAAATATTGGTGAGGTAACGAGTTCACAAATTAAAAGGCCTGATACACATTATTCACAACAGTATTCAATTGGAAACCATCCAAACAACATTTTTATCTCCCCAATCACCCCGATGGAGATTGCAGATGTAACTAAAAATTGAAAAGCAAAACGAGCAAAGACTGTGATGAAATCTCTACCTCTCTCGTAAAACAAACTATTTTTGAGGTAGCCCTTCCACTATCCAATATAATTAATCTATCCTTTGAGTGTGGAAAAGTTCCCGATAGAATGAAAATCGCAAAAATAATACCAGTATATAAAGGGGGTGACGTTGAAATCCTTAACAACTACAGGCCAATAAGTTTGTTACCGTCATTTTCAAAAATTCTTGAAATATTATATTGACAAGACAAAATGGTTTTCTTTATGATAACGAATTCTTTATCCTTTTATGTTTTCGAAAAGGACATTGTACTATACACCCAATCCCCCAGTTTCTTCAACATATAAGTGAAAACAATAAGTAAGCATCGAAGAACAGCACACTAGCGGTTTTCCTAGATCTGTCAAAGGTCTTTGATACCACAAAGCACGATAGTTTAGTTACGAAATTAGAATTTTATGGCATTCGCGGCACTGCGAACGTCTGTTCCAGAATTATCTCTTGGGACGAATGCAGTACGTTAATTACCGAAACGAAAATTCGTCTTACTCGAATATTCGATGCGGGGTGCCACAGGGATATATTCTTGGACCGATATAATTTCTAATATATATGAATGACATATCAAATTCAACCCGTCTAAATCTGTTATCATTTGCTAACGACACTACTGCATATACTTCAGATAATAACACTGACGCCCTATGTGACACAGCTAATAATGAGCTCGGTAACTGGGAAACATGGTGCTCAGCTAACAGCCTCCTACTGGACACTTGGAAGACGAATTATATTATCATAAATCCTCCTCATAAATCAAACCCTAATCCCAAAATAATTCATATAGCTAATCCAATAAAATGCCTGGGAATATATATATTGACGAAAAACTAAGCTACTCCCAACACGCATCTGCATATTATGCTCTAAGGTAGGCAGGGCCATATACTTATAAAGTAAAACGTATTTTACCACAAAGGACCCTCTTACCGTTGTATTACACGCTTGTACATAGGCATCTCTTATATGGCATTGAGATATGGGGCCACTCGCGATCGGCAAACAAGCTACTTAAATTGCAAAAAACGAGCAATACGCATCGTGAATAACAAAAGGTGTAATTCGCATACCGGCCCGCTATTCCTTAAAAAACAGAGTTATAAAGATTGCCGGTCTTCACAAAATCCTTTCATTGTTATTTGTTCATGACTGACACACTGGAAAATTGCCATCCTCCTTTCAAAGTTATTTAAGAGTTAATGTAAATCAGACAGGGGTAAACACCAGACAATCAGGATTACTGAAAATCGAATTCGCTAGATCCAAATTACTTGATCGCCTTCCATCATATAATCTCCCAAAATTATGGAACTCCCTAGAGAACAACATCAGCTGCA
The DNA here is from genome assembly GCA_031216915.1 of Pictodentalium vernedei. NCBI lineage: Eukaryota > Metazoa > Mollusca > Scaphopoda > Dentaliida > Dentaliidae > Pictodentalium > Pictodentalium vernedei. Next base: position 230,996,857 of record CM062293.1, read on the forward strand.
TACCATATAGAAAACAGCTTAATAAAGCCGTAGTAACCCAGATAATCACGGACTACTCATCATCAGTAACGTGCACGAATCCATATTGTCCGGATTGTACTGTATGAATGGAAATATTACAAATATGAACTCCCATTTTAACAAACCTATATCTTCATCCTGACTATCATCAAATTTCCCTGCTTTATGTTTTATGTCTTAACTGAATGCAATAACGTATCACAATGAAAGACTGCTGCCCTAAAGAAAATTCCGAAAACAAACTCGAAATAAGTATGTATATATAATAGTGGATCCATGTATGCATATACCTGTATGTATGCGTCTCTGTGCATTTTACATGTGTATAGACATATACGTATATGTTTGTGTATGTATGTGTATGTATGTGTATGTATGCGTGGTTCCAGTATATTTTGAATTCTGTTGCAATCTACTAAAATTATAATGACAATGCTAGAGGGAGTGATTATAAAACAGCCAGCCTGGCTATATCGCCTCCTTGCAGTTTCTGTTCCCATACTTATTACATGGTGCCTTTTATGTACAATCACTTATTATATGCTTAATTCATGTATCGTCCATTTATCCCATAAATGGACGTTTATTCGAATAATAAAAGTCTTAGATAAATTTTTGATTTATGCACCTAGTAGCAGCTGCTAGTAGGGTGACAAACTTTCCAAGTAGGTGTGACACTGAAAGAATTTATTCCTATAGTAGAGACGGGCTTGTTGACCTCTAGCTTCTACTGTATTCGTGTTGTCATGACCTGTTTTCCGCATGTGGGAGACAAAATGAACCGACGTTTATCAAACGTTGACCGTCGCTGAAATGTTTAGTTTTAGAATATATGACACATTTCAACTCTGTCTAACAATAAAACGAACAACAATTACCAATGAAAACACAAAGTAAATCAATCGAAACCAAGCGTTGAAAAGCATACCAGTTCGAATGTGAAAGGCGGAGGCATGATTAATTATTTTTGTTATACTTAGTCCTAAAATTAGCGTTTGGGATTTAATATTATTGCGTCCGCTGAAATATTCCCCATCCGTGGAAAGTGACCAGTCCACGGCGGCTGTTCTATGGCATATTCGCAAATTGTAAACTCATCGTGTAATCCTTAAGCATGTCTGTGAAAATGTGGAGACGATGTGTCCCAAATGTCGCACCCACCCCGCCCACCCCGACATTTCATTGTATGTTGAGATTATTGAGTTAATGACTTGCAATAACGGCACAATGAGTACATACTACCTACTAGCTGCTCAGGAACAATAATTCTGCTGTTTTCCCCGCCCCGCCCCCACCCCACCCTGCCCCCATATTGTACTGTATAAGGGACTACGAACTATTCGGACACTTGATTTGATGAATCTTTGATGACATTACCATACTCCTTGTGCTAAAATGGCATAAAATATTAACCCCATAAGGTGAAACATGTAAATAAATAACTTCTAAACACTAATATGCGTTTAAGAACTACACTGTAGATTTTACTTTTAGATTTTGTTTGTCAAATGCCACACAGTGCAGCCAAAATACATAAATACTGAAATTTTACTATATCTTATAAACTTAACATGATGTTAAATGAAGTTGGGCGGTACAAAAGAGGCCACCAGCAGTAATGCACTTTAGTCCAGGAACCCCAATAGCATATAACGGGTCAAAAGCCCAAACATAAGGTACAGATGCAACAGACTGGGGATAGGGGGGGGGGGGGGGTGGGGTGTTCCGTCCTGGTCTTGGTGGAAACACGTCCAGTTTGGGAATGACAAAACCTCATTTCCATTATTCTGTGCAGTAGCAGAATTAAAACTTTTCATTGATCCAGTACAGATGTGTTCACCTGCAGCACGATTCACCAAACATTTAACAAGTGACGGGAATGCAATGCACTACCTTGATAGGGACCCAATAACATAATTACCCCTCCCCCCCGCCCCCCAATCAGTCAATAGCTATAACCAAAAACATAAGATACACTTAAGCACAAAAACGACTATCATCCTTTCCAAGCCAGAAAATAAGCAGACTGTCATCTGTAAAATGAGGTCCCCAGAGGGGGAATTTAGTGATGCTACCCTGCACAGGGTAGCATCACTACATTTACCCTCTGTGAATCAGGGTCTCAAAACTAAACAGAAAGAGGTACCCAGAGGATAAATTGACCCACTGTGTGGATAGCATCATCAAATTCACCCTCTGGGGACCTCATTCTGCAAATGCCAGACTGCTTATTTTCAGGCCTGATCCTTTCTAGTCTTTGTATTAGGTATGCTTGTTTAATAAATAATTTTGAATAAAAATTTACCACCGCTTCGATTTATGCTTACACCCGCCGCTTTAGTTTTATGATTGAACCCATAGTACTTCTCAATGGGTTAATATTTTGATGTTTCGATGTGAATTAAATACTTTAGATTGGAATATTTTGAACTGGAACACTTAAGAATATCTGTGTATCTTTGAGAGTATTAATGAACGTTTGCGTGCAAACTCCACATAATGTGGGCTATACAAATAGTACAATATAACGTAGGATTCGTTACTGAATTTGACTGGTGACCGAGGCCTTGTCGGTGACAGAATATACTTGCCTGAAAATTCTCTACAACTTCCGTCCGCGTCTTCCTTGGTTCATGAAAATATACTTATCTCCTAACGAATGTTAAATCTTCAGCAAAAAATGTGATTTTCGCAAGTCATGAACGACCGATCGATTGTTTTTTTGTATGGGTATTTCCGTAAATAACAGACAAAGGCAGTGAAAGCTGACATTGAGAGCTAACATGTGCTTAATTTTAAAAATGTTCTCGAATGTACTGAAAGCTTGCTTTTGACTTTAACAGGCTGGATAGCACATACAAAGGCATCGACATGTTCAGGAGAATAATCATCCTATCCCTGCTTGTGGCATTGGCGCTAGGCCTGTGGGAGAGAACTGACGATTTTAATTGTGTGGATGCAGGGCGAAAGGTCGGAGACTCCTACCAGAAAAGCTGTAAATTTTGCAAATGCACCGAGGGAGGCGTGGAAAGATGTACCTTTATGTTGTGTGGTATGCCTCGCTGTCCACCTGGCTATCTGGCAAAATATGTAAACGGCTCATGCTGTCAGCAATGTGTCAAGAGTTAGGAAACGGTGAGTTTATGTCTTAGAAGCAGCCACTACTTTATAAACATACCTCGTATGTTTTGTTCAAGTAAAAGCTTGGAAATAAAGATCCTACTTCGTAACCCGGTAGCAGGTTACGCTATATGACATGAAAGTTACCTGCAGGAAAAGTTGTTGTGATGCTTCCACCTTCCCCGTTTTTCCTACGCCAGCTAAGCCGTTTATGGAGAAAATGCTCTATTTAATACTTTGGTCCTTTTATCTGGACCTTATGGAACAGATAAGATGTTTATGTTTTAACCAAAATATGTTCCGACATAAATATCAAAGACTAACGCGCGATTTTGCTTTGGTGCGAACGCGCGTTAGTTGTTGCTATATATGTTAGTTTATGCAATATTTATTTTCAAAATTTGGAGAAAATTACAGAAGTCGAGTAAAATAATGATACATGTAGCAGCGAACATAACGCATTGATGGAAATGGATTCGGCAACAAACTGCAGCTCATACTAAGCTGCCTCCTATTTATTTCAGTAGAAAGTCTGTCAGGATGAAGGCAAACCATCACGCCACTGTCTTCAAAAAACGGATGTAATGCACAACCTCTATGTCTAGTTAGTTCTGAAAGATTATCAAGTCTGAGTGACAAACATATCAAAGTTTTCAAGTGGGACGTTGTTGGCTTTTCTGGGTTGCTTGTCGCCGAAATTAGACCACACCCTACCCGAGATGCTGATTAGAAACATTGTACATTGTAACATCACTGGTACTTGGGATACCACTAACAATGCAAATTGGTCTTGCTGCTATGACATGGGATTCTGAAGAACCTGTAAAAACGGTTCATGACTTCGGAGTAACATGCTCCCATGATGAATTGTCACGTTTTAAGAAATCGGCAGCAAATACGGCAGCTCGCAATGCTGACTTCACACCGATATCTAGTTCTGACAGGTACAGTTAAAACTAGAAGTCCTGTCATGAAATGCGCACAAATAGCACGTCGATCTGCGCGTTAATCTACCTGTGCACAAGCAATGTTTCAGCCAATGGACCTTCGGGTAACCCGGAGGTCCATTTGAAGAAACATTGCCTGTGTTTGCTATGAGTTACCAGGAGAACCTGCCGTGCTTTGGATGCTATTCGATATGGCAATTCCTACGCGCAATTACGCTAAGATAAGCGCACAGTTCGTGACAGGACTTCTAGTTTTAACTGTAGTGGTAGGAAATTTCGATGCTGAATCCGGAATGTTGTTATTAGCCACAGTCACACATTGTACCCCGCGAAATGACGATACCACCGTAAACATGGATATTTCAAATTGGGCAAGGCTGCTTACTCTTTTACATTCCATCGAGACAAAAACTTTGGACGCCACTTTGAGATTTAGCGCCCCGTGGCGGTCGGAGTTTTTTTCACATTTTTCTTCCAAACCTAGCTTGTGCCTCCGCAGAGGAACGAATTCGTCTAGCTCTTTACATTGAGATACCATAATGTTTTTCAGGCAAGAGATGGAAATTTGTATTTAAGAATGGGTCAGCTTTTTTCTTCTAGTTTGTTGGGTAGAGAATTTATCAATGACAAAAGTAGCACGTGACATTTCCGGTGTCTTGTACTTCCGTTATGTTTGCTGAGGGTATGCCATTCATGTCCATTATTCTAAAGGGAATAATGATTTTCTAGGTTGTACAGTCTGTTGAAAACATGTACCCAATGAGGTGGAATTATGATGAGGTTCTTCTCACATGAACTGACTCCGTATTGGACAGCTATTATAGAATAGATATTAAAGTTTTACCTAACATGGTTTGGTGGAGCACGGTGGTTCAATTGTTAGCGAATTGGACCTTACTTGGGTTGGGAGGGGGGGGGGGGGGGGTCTTAGATTCGATGCTGACCCGCGCAAACTGCGTTGTGCTGTATGAAGTCCGAGTAATTTCATTTGCCCAAGGGGTGGGGGGGGGGGAGGGGTACGGGGGAGCAATGTGATTAGAAGGACATCACCTCAATACTGTACTTGCCTTTCACGCAAGGTTAACTCTGTCCGTGTTAGGTCAGTTAGCTTTAAAGCCCGACAGTCTTCCCGGCTGCATGGTGGTTCTGTTTACCTTCCTCCATCCGTAAGTCTACCCAAGGCTATATGATCCTGGCTGCTGGAAGTGTCGGTAAATCACAATAAAAAGAGCAAACAAACAGCTACTACTACGAAGCTTGTCAACACACCTCTTGGATAGCTAAAACGGTTTCGTTTTTCCATCTCAGAAACTTACCTTACGACCTCCACCCTCCTTCTCCCTAATTATAAAAACTCCAACAAACTGGTCGGTTTTAACCATTGCGTTAAGTTAATGGTTTGGTAAAATGAAACTATGCGTAACTCTTTACCCAACGTACACGTTATTAAACATTGCTATTTCAATTATTTCTTTCAAATTAAAAAAAAAAATCAACAGAATCACATTATGTGACCCCCCTCACTCGAACGAGGTCGTTGACATGTTTTACGAACAGTGCTTAGTGATACTAGATTTACCGTCTTTCTCGACAACGAATTTTCCCTTACACAATTGGTAAAAAGTACTTTTTAATGGGAATGGGCTTTATACCATAGGCGCTACCATAATCGGCGCTTCCTGCCTTCTTTTCTGGTTTCTAAGTCCATGATCACCGTATTTACTAAGTCCCGGATCTACACTCAACACGTATCATTTCTTGTTATGTGTTAATTAATTTGGACCATTAATTAATTAATTAAAATATTGGGATTTAGAAGACACTTTTGACACCCAGTGTCTTCTCGTGTCAGACAGTTTTACTCGAGGAGGTACCCGAAGTACCCGGAGAGAACCACCGAGCAGCGACGAGCTACTGTCAGACTCTCCAATGTACCAGCTACGCAAATGCAGGGGGGTTAGCATTGGTTGATGGTAAGTGCGCCATCGGCGTGCAGTGTGCCTTAGTGTGCAGCGTCACCGTGCCCCACGTGGTAATCGGAATTAAGAGATTTGCCCAAGGACACATCGCAGTTACCGCTGGTATGGATCGAACCTTGAACATTTCAATCTGCATTTCAAGGCTCTGGTCACAAAGCCACCATGCTCCCTTGTACTGTTGGACACATCCTTGTTGACGAAACATTGGCAAAAACAATAGAGCCGTTGAGGGGAGTCGCTGCCTCCCAAGTGGAAACTCTACGCTGAATATATAGTAGAAAAATCAATTTAAATGGTATATTTCAAGTTAAATTCTAGTCTACCATAGAGATAAGATTTTAGAACATTCGAAAAAATATTTTGAAATAATCATTGTTCAAGCCGGCCCCAAACTGTCTGGTGCCATATTTTCAGCCATTTTGGACATTTTAGTGCCATATAATGCTAACATGTCAAAACGCTAAGGGGTGGGGGAGGGTGGGGGGGGGGTAGGTATGCGTTGCTGTCTGATCCAAATAAATTGATCTAATTTTTAACAAGAGGGATGTTACATCCCAACGCTCACCTACATTCGCGCTTGATAATGTCGTTCCAATGTAACGTGCCTAATATTTAGTTAATATAAATCATTAACTAGGCATCAAATGATTAATGTGGTTTATGTGATGGCTTTGGGAAGTCTATATTTCTGCATTTATTATATATCAATTTAACATAGACTCATTGGATATAAAAGCATTTTTTTCTTTTAGAAATGTTTATGATTAAGAATATGAATCGTGAAGCCAGATATTAAATCATAAATAAGAATTAGGAAAGGCTTTCATAAATCACTGAAATTGTAACTGAAGTACATTCATTGGTTAAAGAGGAGTTTCGGAAAAACATTCGTTCAAGAAAGTGACTATAAGTCCCAACAAAAATACATCACATCAACAACTAAAATAAGCCTTAATGTTACTAGTAACAAGTATGAGAAAGTATTAAATAAAAAAAAAAGTTAAAAATTTTTTTTTTAAAGAAAGTGAATATAAGTCCCAAAAATCCCCTCAAATTCCTCAAATATGCATGTAATAAGGGCGCAACGTTACCGCAATGTAGTTCAGTAACCCATACGTGCAATATCAATTGCCTGGAAAGACACATAGAAACAGAACTCACCTTAACACCTCACCTTAACACAAACTTTTAGAACTTAAAATTGAGTAAGTCAGAGAAAAACGTGAACATTGTGACTGAAAAAAAGAAAAGAAATCAGTTAAATTTCTGCATACAGTAGGGTTAATACCTAAAGTAGTTATTGAAATGAGAAAATAAACAGTAATGAGAGGTGAAGGCACCACAATCTGCGCAAAAGCTGACTTTAACGCAAATTCTTACAACACCTAAACGCTAATTCTTACAAGTTTTGGCAGAAAATCAGCCTTAAATTCCTCAAATATGCATGTAATGAGGGTTAAATATTACTGCAATGGAGTTCAGTAACCCAAGTGTAGAATATTAATCGCCTGGAAAGACACATAAAAACACAACTCACCTAAACACAAAGTTTACAAAGTTTTACAACTTAAAATTTACTAAGTCCGAGAAAAACATGAAAATTTTGACTGAAAAAAAAGAAAATTTCCGTTAAATTTCTGCATACAGTAGGGTTAATACCTACATTTGTTATTGAAATATGAAAATCAACAGTAATGAGAAGTTAAAGCAGCACAATCTGCACAAAAGCTGACTTTAACTCAAATTCTTACAACACCTAAACGCAAATTCTTACAACTTTTGGCAGAAAATTTTAGGTGAAATTTGGAAAAAAGTCGTAGTATCAGGGTTAAATACTGTTCTGATAGTCCCCTACAACCTACATATGCAATATCAAAGGCTTGAGCCCACTGATCTTTGAGAACTCACCTTAACACCGCACCTTAACACAAACTTTTAGAACTTAAAATTTACTAAGTCCGAGAAAAACATGAAAATTTTGACTGAAAAAAAAGAAAATTTCCGTTAAATTTCTGCATACAGTAGGGTTAATACCTACAGTTGTTATTGAAATATGAAAATCAACAGTAATGAGAAGTTAAAGCACCACAATCTGCGCAAAAGCTGACTTTAACGCAAATTCTTACAACACCTAAACGCTAATTCTTACAAGTTTTGGCAGAAAATCAGCCTTAAATTCCTCAAATATGCATGTAATGAGGGTTAAATATTACTGCAATGGAGTTCAGTAACCCAAGTGTAGAATATTAATCGCCTGGAAAGACACATAAAAACACAACTCACCTAAACACAAAGTTTACAAAGTTTTACAACTTAAAATTTACTAAGTCCGAGAAAAACATGAAAATTTTGACTGAAAAAAAAGAAAATTTCCGTTAAATTTCTGCATACAGTAGGGTTAATACCTACAGTTGTTATTGAAATATGAAAATCAACAGTAATGAGAAGTTAAAGCAGCACAATCTGCACAAAAGCTGACTTTAACGCAAATTCTTACAACACCTAAACGCAAATTCTTACAACTTTTGGCAGAAAATTTTAGGTGAAATTTGGAAAAAAGTCGTAGTATCAGGGTTAAATACTGTTCTGATAGTCCCCTACAACCTACATATGCAATATCAAAGGCTTAAGCCCACTGATGTTTGAGAAATTAACCTTAACATTAAATCTTACAATATTGGACACGCCGGACGCCGACGCCGACACCGACGCTGACGCCCGAGGTTATGACAATAGCTCACCACATCTTACAGATGTAGGTGAGCTAAAAAGGAACTGGTAATTACTTAGAGAATGAAAGGACAATTGGTCACGGGAAAAATCAGTCAGAACACGAAAGTTCTGGTAAAATCCTCCGTAGATGAAAAGGGATGCTTATATTGTTAATCTACTGGCTTTGCTGGTAGCGAGTTTTTACAAAAGGCAGCATTTAATTTCTCGAATAGTTCATATCGTCGCGAGTACCTCGCGACGAAATGAACTATTCAACAAATTAAATGCTGCTTTTGTAAATTCGATAACCTATAATGTTTTGTTGGAGCAAAAACATCGTTACCACTCAATGACAATTAACGATTGTCCAAACACTGTTTCTGACGTCTTATTGTCAAACTCACTGGGTTTGAGTGTATTTCGTGAAAATCATTTATAGTTTCCGCCTTTATTGCCAGCTGCCGATTTCCTTGCATTATGTATATATATATTAGCTCTAAAATGTTATTAGCTCTAATGCAAGGAAATCGCCAGCTGGCAATAAAGGTGGAACAATAACCAATTTTCACGAAACACACTCAAACCCTCTGAGTTTATATATATATTGTTTCCTCTTTGATCTCCCTCTCCGCAGCTTCAATGGCTTTCCTTCACAAGTGAAATTCAAATTCAAATCTTTATTCACTCTCCTTGACCACATAAGCGGTGTGAGAGGTATATATATGTGTGTACATTAAAGTATATTGTATATCAGTCAGTATAAATTGTTACATATTACTAAATATAAATAGAAGTAGGATATGCCAAATTTAAAGGCAGCAAGACTCATCCCAGTATAAAACCCACTCCAACCGAAATCGATAAACTATCAGAACATCTCCAGAAACTGAAACCTCTTCCCGCCTGAAACCACAGTTGAAGGATGTCGCAGGAGTCGACTCACAGCGTCGACTCCAGTGGCACGACCACGTCCGCGAGTAGCACAAGCTATTCAGCACTTCACTTCTCGATATAGCGTCGCTTGGTCGCTAGAGTGATCGATGTCCAACTGTGACATAGAACACTCTAGCCCCCATGCGACGATATGGTGAGCCACAAGACTGTAGAGACCCCCAATGTACCTCTACTCAATTTAAAATAATTCACCCAAAATTGATCACAATTAAGAGATTATCGTTACCTATAATCTAATAACTGTCAGATCCAAACGTTAGTTTGACTGAATGGAACACCCCTCGCTCAAACACCATTGGGAGAAGAAAATTAGACGAAAACAAGGATGCTTTAAATGGCACTATGTTCAACATATCACGATAAGGTAGGTACGCAGGTACTATGTCTCATATACCCTGTGTCCGAAAGGAACGTTTTGGATGCTAAAATTTCAACCAACGGAGATGGTGCCAAATCAAACTTTTTGCAGCAAATTGCCACAGTGGCACCCTTCAGCATGAACACTGAAAATAATACATTCTAAGCTTATTTTTTCATCTGTTTTGTTCTAAAGAGAATATTATTTTAAACTTTCAATACCTATACTTCATAAATTGTAGACAAAAAGACTTGAAGTTTTAATATTGTGTGTAATTCTTGGAGAATTCTGAAATCAAGTGTTCGATAATACGCCTATTCAATATTGTAATATATAAATAAACATGATCTACTACTGCTATTGGTAAATGTAGGGGGTGATTTCTGATTTTGTCTTCATTCGTCATATCAGTGTTTTATACGAGTACAGCATCATTAGCACTACAACTACATTTTTTAAATAGTCAAACGTTTTCCCATGTAATCAGCCAGGGCATGTTACAATTCATTGAAAACCCCCATCAGACACCTTTCCAGTAAATTGTAACTCAACTTCTAGACATGGCTGACAAATGTCGTCATTGAAAGATATTTACAGGATGGTAAGCTCCCGTTAATTTCCTGAAGCTGTCAGTAAATTTAACACTAAGGGTATTATTAAAATTTCGAAATGTTAGCGAATTTGTATCATCGATGTGCGCATCAGTTTATAAACTTCAGGCATTTTCCTGGAGAGTAGTATAAGAAGCTGGCTTCTTTCAATTTTTTCCTAATCAGTCTGAACATTTGATTCTGATTCTCCATTGAAACCCCTTACAAAATATGAAAATGGCGTTTTTGCCATCTGTTGATGTTCTGTGACGTTTTTCCTGTTCATTATATCACCAGTGTGTGCATCATATAATACACACACTGTCCTTCCCATTAATATAACAGTCTAGGGTGGGGGAGGGGGTGGTGGGGGGATGATTTGTCATCGTGCCCCCATGTAGGCAATCGGGGTTAAGTGCCTTGCCCAATGACTCAACGCGGGAGCACGAATCAGTCGCTGAAATGGTCACCCATCCAACTACTAACCGCGCTCGACGTTGCTCAACTTCGGTGATCTGACGAGAACCGGTTACCGCGACGCCACCGCGCCCCCAACAAAGAGCCAAAGTGGACTTTTAGTGTTGGAAAATGTGATAATGGTAGATATTCATAAATATGGATTACATTTGGACTAGTTACCTCTAATTAGCTTGCTATAAAAAGCAACGTTTCCTTTTGTTACTTTTAATATAGGAAAACAACAGACAGCTCCAAGAGCTGTCTGTTGTTTTCGTTTATTAAAAGGAACAAAAGGAAACGCGGCTGTATTTTCTTCTGATGTCATAGGTGTTTTCTAAACAATTACTTGCTTCTTAACTGGTAGAGTGCTGAATTATTTTTGGTCATCAAAATTTGTTCACATACGTTTGCCTAGTTACAATTTATGGGAGAGTGCCAATAGGCACTCTCCCATAAATTGTAACAAGGCAAATCCTAACAGATAACATAATTTCACTTCAAAGGTGGTATGAACAACATCCACAAAATATGAAGCCTTTAAGTGCTGGTACTGACACTTCAGAGTAAAGCCCAAATATGGGCTTCCAGCACTCTGCCAGTCAATTGTATCTTCTATGATTTCACGGGAGATAACTTTATCAAAAATCGATTTTCATGACGATACAAGTCAGAGATGTTTACGTTTCAGACTGACGAATCCAGGGCTTCTGGTTGCCTTTTCGCTGAAACAATACAATGAAGACATGAATTCTAACCTCTGGTACTTCAAATATGATAACATTTCTTTTAAGTCTCTGTTTTTACTAATTACAACAGAGAATTTGAACGATTATAGTAGATATAACTGGGTAAATTCCAAGTAGCATTATGGGAATATTTTACTGCTGAAAATGTTGGTATTTTGACCTCAGAGTGCAGAGAGTCAAATCCCAGCGTTTTTGTCATAATTAGATAAAATCGGATCCCAGATTATTCAATCGACCACCAAATATACAAATAGTTATCTAGACATACTGAATGAAAGATTATCTACACACAAAAATAAAAAGATTGTTGGCACTCAATATACGCGATGGAATCTAATCAGAAAAGGTGCGGCCACGTGAACCATCGTGGAAGTGAAAAATCTCAGCCACCCATAAAATGAGACATAATCATGTGAGATGTTGTTACCCGCACCCCACCCCACTATGCGCGCCAACGTTCTCATTGCAGTTTTTTCAGAAGAAATGAAAATGCGCATGATCGTACACATCAGCATATTTAAGAAGTTTTGACATGTTGATCTAATTTTTTTTTATTATATACAGGGACAATAGAAGACAACATTATAAGAGATAGAAGATAGAAAAAGAGACAGAAAATATTATAACCAAACATATCCAGAACTACAGAAGTATTCCAATAACTATACAGTGTTGTTCCTTTTTTAAAGTTTTTTTTCGTTTAAAGCTGAATTCTCTCAATAAGAAGTTCATTTTCAGGATTCAGAAATAAAGTTAATAACATCTATGTCTCTTCTGAGCTGTCAATTGAAGTACGGATGATGTTGACAACATGTGTGTCACATCATATGCCATGTTGATGCGCGAATAATCATATTTTACCATATGTAATTTGAACTTTGTGGATAAAAATATTTTAAAAAATGGATGTTACCTATACAAACAAGGGCGTGGATAAGTGGGTTTAGGGGGTGTATGACAACCCAATACTTTTTCCAGCCGGGACAATTTCGTCCGTGTTGTGGTCTAAAATATGAATTTTCTCTTTTCAGCACTCACGTACTTTCGAATAATAGTATTTATTACATGCCCATGCAGTCTCTCTTATGCAATACGGCGTGCAATACGGCTGTGCAATACGGAATTCCGTATTGCACACCAACCTGTTCCAACCGGGACTTTTTTATGCAATGCGACAGCATAAAGTGCATGGTGTTTACCACCGTTGATAGAAAAGAAAATTAGGTCAGTAGGTGCTTGGGTCATGTAATAAATACAAAACCACATGTATGTTTCAATGAGTCGTTTTGTATTCAATTCGTCAGATGTGCGTAGAAAGAAAACGTCTCGACCTTCGGTCTCGACGTTTTCTTCCTACGCACATCTGACTCATTGAATACAAAACGACTCATTGAAACATACATGTAGTTTTGTCTATATATAATACAACCGCGCGAGGGATTACGATTTGTTTAGTTACCATTTATAGAATATTACAAGCTTTCGAAACGCGTTTGCGACGGACTTTGTACAAAATTAAAAAAAAATATTTCTCAGAAGTATAATTATCAAATTATGGAACCACATTGCTTTTATGATTTTTATCTAAATCACTGGAAGTGTTCAAGCAGGAACAACACGCAGTTATACTGTCAAAGAGCGCAGTCTTTTCGGAATGTTGACATGTACCCGCAAACTAAGTTTATCCTAGGATCCTTAGATCGAAAAAATTCAAGGCAGCGGGATACAGTTTCAACCGAAACGACAAGCATTTTGATGAGTCTGAAAATGAATTTTAATCTTAAAATGCTAGTTAACCTTTACGCAACGCACACGATATCACAACTTAGTATTTTAATTATTTTTTGTAAAAAATATTTTCAAAAAATTTCAACAAAACCATATCATCGTGCTCATTCCATTGAGGGTTCACATGATGTGGTTTTGTTAACAGCTCAGTTTGTAAATTACTTGGACAGATGTGTTCGATTCGTTAGGTAAAGTGTTAATCAATTTATTACAGTTGAGGATTTAAGACAAATCTATCGTCAACATTATGTTTATGTACAAAATGTTGTATCAATCAACTCGTCGAGATATGGTCTTTATTTATTTATTTATTTATTTATTGGCGTTTAAGGTCACATACTTTTGCACAATGGCTAATCATGACCGTGAGAGTTAAAATATATTTAAAACACACACTCCCACTTGAAAGTGAAAAGTTTAGTGTTTGGAAAGTGTAATTCAGCATTCATTATTATAAGCCTTTCTGGAGACAATACTATAAAACTTCTACAATTGCATTTTCCAGAACTGTATTTTCTTCCTCTTAACCCTTTACCCAACGAATCGTCCGCATCCGCTCGCGTAATATGCAAATTTAGCATTTGAAAAAATATTATTTTTCAAAAAAATTCAACAAAACCATATCATGTGACCCCTCGTTGGAACGAGCTCGTCGAGCTCGTTCCAACGAGGGGTCACATGATATGGTTTTGTTGAATTTTTTGGAAAAATTAAAAAAAATGATATTTAAAATAATAAATTTTGATATCGTCTACGTTGGGTAAAGGGTTAACTGGTAGAGTGCTAAATTATTTTTGGCTGTTAAAATTTGTTCACATGTCTTTGCCCTTTTACAATTTATTGGAGCATGTCTGTAGGCACACTCCCATAAATTGTTAGAAGGCAAATTCATACGGATTAAATAATATCACTTCAAAGATAAAATGAAGCACGTCCACAGATTCTGAAGCCTTTAAGTTGAGGTACCTGCACTTCGGAATGAAGCCCAAATATGGGCTTCCAGCACTCTACCAGTTAATATAAATGATTAAAATGAATCAGGCAAATTACCACATCTTTGAAAGTACTAATGGTTTATTTCAACCTATTTAAATTCATAACTGGAAAATACAATTCAAGATATTACAACTGTACAAGTTTTATAGTACTGACCCCACTGGTGGCTCTACATTTCTTACAAGAGTACCAAAGTTTACTCAATAGATTGAAAAAAAACGTTTTTTCTTCTTCTCAAATCGTTAAAAAGTTTTTAATCGCCTCGACACTCTGGCGGAGTGTGTCCTACGACGTTATTTCTATTTACTATAAAGGGCAAATCTCGAACATATCCCAAACCGCAGGAGATATCAGACGTGTTACAACTGGCCCAGTGTTACAATTGATCTCGGTCTCCCCTACTGTAAAAGGGGTATATATTTAAAAAAAAATAAAGCAATTCATTTAAAGCAGGGGACAATTACACTTTAAGGAAGAATACATAAGCAGTGGGGACAGAATCAAGAAGATGATAAAAGTAAGTTACATAATACTGTGAAGATCAAACTGGAGCTAATACTATAAAACTTTTACAATTGTATTTTCAAGAATTTTATTTTCTACTTATTAATATAACCGACAAAAACGAATAAATAGCATTTTAAAAGATACGGCAATTTGCCAACTGTCAAATTGCCACATCTTTGAAAATGCTAATGGTTCATTTCAATTCATTTAATGTCACAAATAGAAAATAAAATTTTAGAAAACACAATTGTAAAAGTTTTATAGTATTGGCCCCTGTTGAATAGACACGGAGAGAAAATCTAGCTTGAAAGAAAAAAAATGAACCTTATTGATAAGGTTGATTTCCTTAACCCTTTACCTAACATGAAAAGCAGACGACACTTGCAAAAATAATTCTTGAATAACTAACTTTTTTCATTTTTTGTCTCAAAAACATAGGTTATGACCCCTCGTTGGAACGAGCTCGACGAGCTCGTTCCAACGAGGGGTCATAACCTATGTTTTTGAGACAAAAAATGAAAAAAATAATGAAAATTAATTGGCGATTTTTGAGAATAGCGCTGGCCGGTTTTGGCCGTTACGTTGGGTAAAGGGTTAAGAATCGACCGAATTTTATGTGAGTTTGTGTTACAAAATAGATCTCGAAGACATCTGACATTTTTATACTGCCGTCTGATATGATTATAATATGTGCAGTGTAAAAGAATGTGGTCCACTGTCAAAATATACTGGCGTAAACCACATTCTGGTTGTATATTACCCTGCAATAAAAGGGAATGTGTAAGTCTTTATGACCAATGTGATATCGTGTGAAAATTACACGATCTTTTCTGCACAGACACATAATTATCAGTAAGAGTTGTTCGGAAGCGTTGCAGCTTGTTATTTGTTGTTTCATCCCATTCCGTTTGCCAAATATATTTGATGCATTGTGTGAATATGAATTATAATCACCGGAGGGAATTTTGAAATCAGTATTAGCTTGTTTAAGGCCTGTTTTCCTTCACTGTCTGCCCTGGTGTTACCGGAGATACACCATCATATTGGTCTGATATAAGCATATTCAACTTCTTATGAAGTTCCAGAGCCAAACGGTCCTTTAACCTCGGGGTAGATGAAGCTGTCGAAATGGAATGAGAGTCAGAGAAAATTTTCAATTGCATATCCTGTTCATTCTCGATTTGTTCGAGCGCAAGTTGTAAAACTATAACTTCAGCTGTAAAAAGAGAACTTTTATGTGTTATTCTTATTGAGGTGGCCTGATCATCAGTTACAACAACCGACTAAACTTTATCAGTATCCTTTAATCCATCTGGCTTCTTTTTTATATGCACCAACATGCAGACTAGAGATGGGCAATGCACCGAAAATCAAACCGATGTCATGGAGATACCGGAAAACCGAACCGAACCAATCATTGAATATCGAAACCTTCTGTAAATTCAAATTTCTTTAAATTCGCTATTTATGATAGCAGTTGAAGTGTTAATTTTCATGAAAGAAGTGACTAAATTTCTTTTCAGCTTTGTTAGCCTTTTAGGGCCAGGGCAATTGAACTTGTACATATCCAGTTGCTTAGCAGTGATTTATAACCAAGTCTTGAATAGGAATCACTGCCTTGGTAAATTGTCTTTCATCCACAGGACATCCTAATGGTGGCGCATGTTAAGGTCACATGCTCAGAGATCGCAAAAGCCTGAAACAAGCCTTTAAAGGTTAAGATGTGTTTGGATCAAGTCACAAAATTACTATAGATATGATTTGTGCCAATATTGCGCTCATTGGAAATTACATTTGTGGCACTGCAGTGGAGTGTGGTAGAATGATGCAAGAAAAACTTGTACCGAATACCGAACCGATCCCGCTGTATACCATCGAAAAATTCGGAAACCGATACCGAACTCAAAATTTCAATACCGCTCATCTCTAATGTAGACTTTATTTCAGAATACTTTTGCTTGAATTGCAAAGAATTTGTTTCCGGTTTCTTGAAAAGAGTTAAAATCCACAAGAAGATCGAACTATTTCAGATGTCAAGGACGAATATGTGGTTTTCGGGTCTCTCTCATCGAATCTGTTTTAAGTGTAGCAAGCTCCATTTGGAACTTAATTCTAATTCCAAGGGAGGAATATGTTTCTTATTTCTACTGAAAAAGTACAAATCTTTTGGCTTCGATACACAATCATAAGCAGGGTTTGATGTGCTAGCAAACAGTTTCGAAACATTTGCAGCAGCGAATACCGCTATTATAGATTGCATCAAGTAGTTTGAGGCTCAAGTTTCCCGCAGAACCTTAAACCACGCAACCGTAATCTAATTTTGATCTCACATGGGATCTATACAGATGGAGTAACGTCTTGTGGCCAACACCCACACCAGTTTAGAGGCTAAACAACCCTTTTAATCTAATCCTTGGTTGATTTTTCCCGACATTACAGAAATGAAAATACTTTGGTTTACTGTTCGAAAATTCAAAATCCCTTTCCGTTCCCCAATTCTGAATTATATTCAAATACAGCTGAAGTTTGGCTCAATGGCATTCATGTTTTTCACTGAATAGCAAATTAGAAAGTCATCGACGTGGAATGAAGAGTCTACCTTAATCTCAGTTGCTTCGATGATGCCATTGACCGTAACAGAAATAGGAACATAAATAGAATACTACTCGGAGGAACCCCCAATGTGTGCCTCGTGTCGGAAAAATCCCACACTTCCACGTTGAATCATATGCTTTTCCAGATCAAAGAAGATGGCGACATATTCTTTTGTTATTTATTTATTTGTGTTTTAAGGTCACATATTTCTGCACAATGGCTAATCATGACCGCGACAGTTTTATGGGTGGAGGAAGCCGGAGTACCCGGAGAGAACCACCGAGCAACGACGAGCAACTGTCAGCTCCCCAACATACTGACTCCACACAAGCAGGATTAGCATTGGTTGAAAACAGGTGCACCATCGACATGCAGTACGCCTTAGTACACAACGCCACCGTGCCCCCACGTGGGCAATGGGGGTGAAGTGTCTTGCCCAAGGACACGCCGCAGGTGGGATTCGAACCGAGGACCTCTCGGCTTGCAGCCTGCACCTTTACCAACTGATCCACCGCGCCCTCATGCTCTTTTGTGGCAAAAGCATTCCTAATAAACATTTACAGTCTATACAAACGATCCATGGTACTTAATCCATATTCTGAATTCCAAAATCATACTAAACATTGGGAAGTAAACTATCCGATCCAGATGACAGGCAAGTCGGCCATTGATCATCCTTTCCATCGTTTTACACAGACAACTTGTTAACCCTTTACCTAACATGAAAAGCAGACGACACTTGTAAAAAAAATTCTTGAATAACCAATTTTTTTCATTTTTTGTGTCAAAAACATAGGTTATGACCCCTCGTTTGAACGAGCTCGTCGAGCTCGTTCCAACGAGGGGTCATAACCTATGATTTTGAGACAAAAAATGAAAAAAATAATGAAACTTAATTGGCGATTTTTGACAATAGCGCTGGCCGGTTGAGGCCGTTACGTTGGGTAAAGGGTTAATGCAATGCCTTTGCAATCAATTGGATTGCAATTATACAATAACATGATTTTTGCGGGTGTTACGCTCCATTATCGGACTTGTGTAAGGGATTAGCAGCCCAGACAGCTATTAGAGGGGCGACGCAATGACCGCAAGCACCACAAAAACCGTGATGGGTAAAATACACTAGAGTCGTGGTGAGTTACAACCGCCATTTTACCCTACTTTCAGGGTTCTTTCATGGCTGATAATTTTGTCAATGAAAGAGATTTACAGAAAAATTAGCCCTCCACCCCACAACTTTCTGATGTAATCAGTAAATTTAACGCTAAGGATATTGGAATTGCATATAAAAATTAAAATTTCGAAATCTTAGCGAAGTTGTGTCATCATTGTGTGCATCATTTCACAAACTTCAGGGATTGTCCTGTAGAGTAGTGTATAAAAATACAGAAGCTGGCTTTTTACTATTTTTCGCAATCAGTTTGCACATTTGACTATTCTTCTATGTTTAAACCAATTTGGAAATAAGAAAACGGTGCTTTCACCAGCTTTTGATGCCTTATAACCTGTTTTTCTGTTCATTATGTCAACAGTGTGCGCATCGTGACAATCAATACAAACACTATGCTTTCCATTAGTACAAAAGTCTAAAAGGTAAGATTTACTAAATTGTTTCCTGGGAAGAATAAAAACTTGCAAATTACTGTAAAAACACATTCGCTAAACGAAGAGGCAAAGTGGAGCTGTCTGTCTATTTTCGAATATTAAAAGTAACAGAAGGAAACTTCGCTGTCTTTCTACTGATGAGTTGCTTTCTCAACAATTACGCGTGCAATTACAAGAAGCATAATTGTAAGAGACAACCGAAATTAGAAATCAGAAAAACAGTTTTGATGGCACCTTCGTGTTAATGACAAGATCTCGCCGTCACCCTACTCTTCGATAAATACTATGAAAAATCTATCCAGATGCCCATCTGGATTTTGTCCTTCAGGGTCATTTTAATGTCACCAACCAGAAATGTCAATTCGAGGGGTATTGTCAGATATCGGTGCACGGTATCACAGTTTTCCAATTTTCAAGTATTTTTACGCTATACGATATTGTGAAAGGACAGTAGAGATAATTCACATGATCCATGCAACGAAACGTATATCAGAGATCAATAAACAAAAGCATGAAATTCGTACATTCATTACTTGAATATGAAACTTCAGCAAGGAAAACATGTTTTTGCTCGGGTACCCTCATTTTTGTGAAAGCTCTAATAATGGCTTCTAGCAGTCAAACAGCTAATAAACGTAAACATCAGACAGACAACTCGTTTTTTGATCACGTCCATCCGCTATTCAAAGGAACGTTGTATTCAGCGTTGTGTTCATGCTGGCCGAAACTGCAGATGGACACATTTTTACCCATTCTGGATATTTTCGTGCCAAACAAAATGTTTTGGTGCTAAAACGCCAAAGAGATGGGAGAGTGTGTACTTCGATGCGCCCAAGAAGTAGGTCTCGTATGTTTCACCTCTGGGTTGGATGACCTCGGAAGTGACGTAATGTCATGTGACCCAGTGGCGACATGTTGGATTGTCATGGTAACCCGTGTGAGTGGCCATCTGGTGACGCCATAGCCATGGTGATACGTTGTGTTAGTGCGCGTGCGCAGCACGTGTTGTAAGGGTGATACGTGTTTCCGTCGTCCATTTTGTATACTGGAGGTCGCCATCTTGGTTTCTATTGTAGCACATGGTTGCTATGTTACCCAAAGGCATGCAATAAGACGCGTATGTTCGGAGGGTATGTTCCTTTGTGCAAGAGTAAATCCAATTACCACAAACAATCCGACAATCCATCCAAACTATCAAAAACGACTTTATTTACTACGGATTCCCACGGAATCCTTTTTGGGGTCGCCATACAATGGCTTATAATAGTAGCACGTAGTGCTATAGTAGCTAGAGGGCCCCCGGGGTAAGTTCAATTGAACTAGAGTATATCTAATTACCTAAATAAACCTGACAATTGTTCTCAACTAAATTCACGGTTTCTACTTATGTATCTACATGCTATGTTATGACTCCCCCATCTCCTTATAAAGTATTCCGACGTCCCTAGACGCGTTTATGTTCTTTTGTACACATTACATGTAGCACATAGGCACATGCTGAATGTGTCCATATGTGCATATGTAAAAATGGACAATGGGACACATAGGCACATGCGACCAAAAAGGGATTCTATAACCATCGGCGTTTCCCAAAAAGGAATTCTATAGGGATTCCAAAAAGGAGATTCCATAAGTGAGATTCCACAAGTAGAATTCCAAGTTAAGTAAACAGTATACTGTAGGAGCTGAGCCCTAGATCATCCCATGACCTTCCTGTCCCTTATGCACTTCCTTTACCAGCTTTTTATCTTTATGGATCCTAGATCACTATTACTGATTTGTCAAAGGTCGACACTGTCTGCTCTATGATCAGCTTCCACTGTCTTCATCATGTGCAATAGTCTTCTATCCCTCTTTCTGGCTTGTACCACAGTCACCATTCTATCTTCTCTGATCAACTTCTACTATACTACTATATTCTTCCAGTACTACGATCCGGGTGGGATTCTACACAGTGTTACAGTTCAATATCCAGATAACGGTATGGCGGCCATGGGGTATTGGGTATTTTCCCATAGCCTCCCCCCCCCCCCCTCGCGAGGAAAGAAGACGTCTAAAAGCATAGACGGGCTATTTTAGGGAGTCCGTAAGTTGGATTCCTGTCTTGAATCTGCCATTGGTATTTCTAGTTGTGTTCCAGGGACGTCAAGTATTTGACAAATAGGGTCTATCATAGGGAACTGCGAATCACACATTTAATTCAAATCGAATCTCGAATCGAATCGAATCTGGTCTTTTATTCGAAATTGGTGGTAGTACTTCTACTTGAAGATAGTGGGGATAGCTGAAAGTATTGATGCACTTGTAGACCAGGGTGACAAGACTGGTACTAACAACTTGTGGAGATTTTACAGTAGTACTAGCATCCAATGATAAGACTGAAGTAGAGAGTACTGCTAGAGGCCTATAGTAGTGGTAGGAAAACTGTAGTACTAGTAGAATATAGTCGTAATGGAAGTTGATCACAGGACAGGTAGTGGTAGACATGATTCTAGCCAGAAAGTGTGATAGAAGACAACAGTACTGGATGAAGACAGTGGACACGGATCATATGACATATTGCGCTAACTATGGGCAATTTAGTATGGGTCTTGGATTTTTCTGCTTATATATGCCTTTCGGGTGATGTTGAATTAAATCCTGCCCCCTAGTCTAAATAGTACCGACTCCATCAAGTTGTGATTCGTCATTAGTGGGGTTTAAAATCTGCCAAATGAACATTCAAAGTTTAAAACCAAAAATTGATACTCTCCAATGTGAAATGACGAACCAAGACATTTGTGCATTTACTGAAACATGTCTGAGCTCTGCTGATAGCAACTCTGATATCAGTCTTGAAGGTTTTGATGAGGTACTTCGAAAAGACCGACAAACTAGGGGAGGAGATACAGCTCTTTACTTAAAGTCTGATATCTCATTTAGGCCAAGACCGGATCTTGAAATGCCTGTGGGTAGAGGTATTCGCTGGCACTAAGTCGATTCTGCTTGGGTTTTTCTACCGACCTCCACATAATGATGCTGCAATTTGGGACAATATATTTGCATATATTGAGAGGGCCAAGGATTCTGGTGTTCCCGATAAAATAATTACCGGTGATCTCAATGACAACTTACTCTCCCCCCTAAAAGGTAAGTTCAAAGAGCTTGCTGAATAAATACATTAACCTGAGACAGATGGTGTCCGAACCTACCGTCTTCACAGAAACATCAGAAACCTTACTGGACGAAATCGCTGTTCGTGATTCGATTAGACTTATATCCTGTGAAGCTGTCGATCCCTTCCCTCCTGATCTAATAAGGTACCATTGTCCAGCGTCAGTTGAAGTCGATTTCACGAAAAAAACATGGATGTTTCAAACGCCAAATTTGGTTATACAATGAAGGTGACTTTGATGGCCTTAACAACGCACTTTCCTGCTATGGCTGGGATACTCTTTTACCTAATCCCCACCTGGATAATTTGGTCGAGTTAAAATCGATCTATTTTCCAAATAAATTAATTACTGTTAGGAGAAAGGAACCTAAATGGATGCACAACGAAATTGACTGAAATTCCAAATTTACTACATTCCAACAATATCATTGAATGCAGACAAAGTCGAAGCATTCAACGACTTCTTTTGTGGAATCTCATCTGTCGATGATACTCGCGCGTGTCTTCCTCGTGCGATATTCCCTGAACGCCCGACGCTCAGCAATATACAATTAAGTCCAAGGGATGTGCGCGAATCTTTGATGTCTCTCAACATCTCAAAGGCATCGGGGCCTGATCGAATAAACTCACGGCTATTGAAATATTGCCCTTCCTTGATCGAATCCCTTACCAAGTTATTTAATATTTTGCTTGGACATTAGTACTTTCCTGCTCACTGGAAAAAAGCAAATGTTACCCCGTCCTGAAAAAAGATCCATCTACCATATTGTCAAATTACCGCCCAATATCCCCAATCAGTTTCTTAGGAAAAGTTTTTGAAAGATGTATCTTAAGTCCCTGCCAGTCGGGATTTACTGCGAGTGACTCAACAGTTCTACAACTTACCTATCTAGGATGCGTTCAGCTGCGCACTCAGTGAAGGCCAAGATGTACGGGTTGTAGTTTGCGATGTCAGTAAAGCCTTTGACAAGGTCTGGCATAAAGGATTGATATATAAATTGAATAAAATAGGTATTACAGGAGATTTCCTTACTTTCTTCAAATCCTATCTCAGTGACCACCTATAAAGAGTTGTGGTAAATTCTAATTCATCTTCCTGGAAAGAAGTTGCTTCTCGCGTTCCACGGGGTTCCATTCTAGGTCCCCTGCTGTTCCTGATCTATATTAATTACATAATGGTAGGCCTACAAGCAGCATACGCTTGTTCGCAGATGATACAACTCTTTACTTAGTTGTTGAAGATCCACTCCAGGACTCTTGTATTTTGAACAATGATTTAGCCACAATATAACAGTGGGCTCATTCATGGTTAGTAGAATTCAACCCTGGCAAAACCGAAAGCATGATCATATCACGTAAGAGGGCCCCGATTGATTACCCTCCCCTCGTACTGGCAAATATCCCCATTAAAGAAGTCAAAGAACATAAGCATTTAGGTGTAATCCTCAGCTCTAATTGCACTTGGAATAACCACATAGAACACACCTGCGCAAAAGCCTGGTTTTGCCTGGACCTTCTTAGGAAAAACAAATATCTTTCAGATCGTAAAACACTTGAGAAAATTTATTTTGCTTTCGTGGGGCCCATACTTGAATATAGGACATCTATACAGAAAATGACACACAGAATCTTGAAAATATTCAAATTGCAGCTGCCCGAATAAGCCCGTTGCCGATTCGCCGTCTTTGACATTAATGATATGCAAGGTCAGAGGTCGCTTAGAGTCAACACTTCGCTCAGACAATCTGTCAAGACTGTCATACATGCGATAGAAACACACAAAATGTTTCGCTTGAAACGAGAAAATGTGCGTTTTCGATTTAATACTAACAAAGATAGAAAAATAACATACTTTCAACACCCCATTTAATAGAAAGAACAAAATAATATTGATTTGTTCGTCAAATGAATATCGCAATGAAGCTGCGCTTCCCAAAAGCGAAGGCAGATTCGGCATCATGTTTTTCTTTTTGTTAACGAGTGACAAAACGGCACATAGATCACCCAAGCGACAGAACTTCAAACTCTGAGTATCCAAACAACCAATCAATATTTCAAGTATAACACACAGATGTTCTAGCTGGAAGAGGATGGGAGAGGGGGTGGGGGGAGATCCCTAAAAGGTGCTGGTAGCAGTGTCGCATGTCGAAATAATATTTTGTTTCCCATACTAATAACACAAGAATCGAACATCTTTTTGTGAATCTCTAACAGAAAATGATGTATGATTCTTGTATTATCAGTGTATAAGCGAAAGCAGCGGGTTTCTTAATTTGTTGTAGTTATGTTAATACAACCTATTTTTACTCTTTGAGTGATAATTAATGTACATGTATACTGTAACTTTTTTTTTTTACATGTTTTGGGTTAAATTACAGCACTTAAGAGTGTTAATAGCATAGGAATTCCTATTGCATCAAAATTTCTAATGCATATAAATTCAAAATGTAATTTATAATGTCCACGAAAGAATATTACTTCAGGGAAACTAATTTTTGGGGTTGACGCAGCTTTGATATACCAAAAATCGGGACCCATGAGTGGTGGGAATTTACTCTTCTAGTACTGTTAATTTTTTATTCAAACATTGGAAAATGGATTGCTAAGAATCTCCATAATCCGCACACCTCACTGCCTAACCCTTTACCAAACAAATTGACTGCAACTACACACATAATTCACGAATTTAGCAGGTAAAAATGTTTTTTAAAAAGTTTTATACAAACCACATAATGTGATCTATGATCGGAACAAGATTGTTTCCCCGAGGGTCACACAATTCGATTTGCTTGGGGCTTTTTTGTGTAAGTTTGAAAAATTTAAATTGGAATATCCAGTTTTAATGTTGTCTGTGGGTAAAGGTTTAAAAGTAAAAACTGCCTTTTTGTGATCAGAGTACTGCAATTGTAAATTATTTCAGCAAGTCACAATTTCTTATTTTAAATTTGTTTTATAATCCCGAAATATTGAAAGTGGCTATGGCTACAGTCCAATAATTTTCAATAGAACTAATCTGTAAATGAACAATTATTTATTTAATAGCTTAGAATGAAATGTCTGAAAAAAGACTTCATATGAGTATAAATGCACTGTACAAGGTAGAAGTATATGTTCAAGTCGACAAATACTGTATGAATCAAAATAAGTTGTAGCATAACAGCAATGAACAAAATAGCCCACTGCCATTACACCAATAGTACAAGAATCCGAAATCATTTTCCGGAAAGCTTTCTTTGAATGCTTTCCCGAAAATGATGTCAGGTTCTTGCGTTATTAGTGTAGCTAAAGATGCATAATAGTAGTGTATAGTGGTTATTCTACAACTTATTTTATTTGAACAATATTTATTTCCACTTATCAGATAAAAGACAAACAACAATGAAATGTGTGTGGATTCGACAGTAAGCTGGAAGCTTATAAAGGTCGTTTCCACCAAAGGTACACTTACAACTATGATGGCACGAGATGTTAATTAAATGACTTGTATAACCCAAACGATTACCATACATAGCTTCTGCTATGTTAAGTGCTTTCTATTCGATATAATTTCAATATGCAAACATCATTTTGGAAACAAATATTACTGCATTGATTTTCAAGTTGAACAGAGTGAAGAAGTTACAACAGGTGAAAGAGATGGTACTGATGGGCTACAATTTTAAGAGACCTCAACATTTCACCGAGTCGAAAACGAGCAAAGATAGCGCAGGACAGATTCTATGGGTGTATATGACCAGCGGGATGAGTAGTGGTGGGACAACCGTCGATAACTGTTTATCGGTATCGGTCGGATACTTGTACGCATTTATAAAGGCATAAGTAGAGGCCGTCAACCAAGGACCCCATTTTAATTTCCAGAACCATCGTGGTATGCAATTTATCATGCATTTAAATTCTAAAGGCAACGGGAAAACACTACAGTTATTGTATTGTTGAATTGGGTCTTGCTAACATGACGGTGCCAACTGCAATATTAGGGTATTGCCGCTGGGATCGACATGTCCCCAAGGGTCATGGTAGTGCTATTCCTTGGAGGTTCCATAAGGACAAGAACTTATACCGAGTCACATCTGCTCGCTATTTATCTTTAAGTATCGGTAGCAACATCAAGGTATTGCAAGGTATATGTGAAGACTTTGTGCTAAACGCCATAGTTTCCCGCCAGGAGAGAGACGAGTCAGTAGGGCCTGGTCGAGTGCCTACAACATATGGTGCAGCTTCAAAGAGTAACAGGTAGGGGATCGGCGTTGGAATAACGCCAACGTATCGGAGGAGACATGTATGGCCTCATTAGCACCAAACTTACAAACAGTCCGGTGCTACCATAGTACGTGTAGAGTGTACCACCACCAAATCACCCGCGGTGTGGAGACTAGACCCAAGCAATAATTGCAAGTTTGTTACCAGGCATAACAAGTACAAGTACAAGCAAAGTTCCAGCCAGTGGACGTCTGCTCGCTATTTATCTTCAAGTATCGGTAGCAACATCAAGGTATTGCAAGGTATATGTGAAGACTTTGTGCTAAACGCCAAGTTTCCCGCCAGGAGAGAGACGAGTCAGTAGGGCCTGGTCGAGTGCCTACAACATATGGTGCAGCTTCAAAGAGTAACAGGTAGGGGATCGGCGTTGGAATAACGCCAACGTATCGGAGGAGACATGTATGGCCTCATTAGCACCAAACTTACAAACAGTCCGGTGCTACCATAGTACGTGTAGAGTGTACCACCACCAAATCACCCGCGGTGTGGAGACTAGACCCAAGCAATAATTGCAAGTTTGTTACCAGGCATAACAACTACAAGTACAAGCAAAGTTCCAGCCAGTGGACGTCTGCTCGCTATTTATCTTCAAGTATCGGTAGCAACATCAAGGTATTGCAAGGTATATGTGAAGACTTTGTGCTAAACGCCAAGTTTCCCGCCAGGAGAGAGACGAGTCAGTAGGGCCTGGTCGAGTGCCTACAACATATGGTGCAGCTTCAAAGAGTAACAGGTAGGGGATCGGCGTTGGAATAACGCCAACGTATCGGAGGAGACATTTATGGCCTCATTAGCACCAAACTTACAAACAGTCCGGTGCTACCATAGTACGTGTAGAGTGTACCACCACCAAATCCCCTGCGGTGTGGAGACTAGACCCAAGCAATAATTGCAAGTTTGTTACCAGGCATAACAAGTACAAGTACAAGCAAAGTTCCAGCCAGTGGACGTCTGAGTTAAACCCGATGGTTCACTGGCTCCAACATTGCCTGTGTTTTCTGTCCATATGTGCAAAATTTGAAAATGATATCTCGGGTGACAACTCCACCCCGCGGGCGACCCCCTACAGTCCACTCACCACGTGACGTATGAATACGAAGATTTCAACTTTTGGGAGTAATATAACAGTACTAAGGATAAGAAGAGAGTAAGAGAAGACCGAGAATTTGTCCTAGATTATGTTTATAATTCTGTTTTGGATTTTTCGGTTTGTATCAGTGCCCGGGTGCATACGTGCAATATGGAGATGTACCGCGTTGTTGAAAACGTCCAAGGAGATTGCACGTCCAGTTCTGATCCAATAATATACTCTTCGGAGTTAATCCTTTTAATCCCAGAAATTGTTTTACGGGACACGAGCATGATACGTCATAATTTCATTAGGCGGGACGACCACTAAATGAATGTGGCTCGATCAGGGTTATCTGCTGTAAAGTACAAGGTTGTATCATCTGCAAATAATCGAATACTACTTGTTAGGGCTAAGCCTATATCATTTATGACGATTAAAAATGCAACGGTCCAAGGATTGATCCCTGAGGAACACCTGAGGTGACTGATTTCCACGATGGGGTTTCAGAATTTACTACCATTCTTTGCAAACTATTACTGAGATAAGATTTAATACATTCCAGAAGCTCACCGGTGATTCCATTTTTTTTCGAGTTTATGAATCAAGCCTCTATGCCTCACCTTATCAAAAGCTTTACTAACGTTGCAGAAAACAGCCCTTGCCTCTTTGCCTTCATCTAAGGCGCAGCTAAACTCGTCGTAAATATGCGTCAGTTGGAGTACGGTAGACTCGTGCGGAGTGAAATCTGACTGGAAGGAAGAGAGTATGTTGTTCTCCTCTAAAAATTGCCACAATTGCTTAAAAATACACCTTTCGAATACCTTCCCTAAACAACTCAGTAATGATATCGGATGATAATTAGACACCAGGTTGGGGGGGGGGGGGGGGGGGTGTCTTTTTTTTACTGCGGTTATATTAGCTCTTTTCCATTGCAGTGGGAAGTAGGAATGTCTGAATAAAATGTTAAACGCACCAGTAAGCGGTTTCCTCAAAGAAGCCGCATACTCCTTTAGAAGGCGTGGGCTCATCAGGTCCGGACCCGATGCCTTGGATATTTTTAAAGATTTGAGAGACTCATTCACTTCATCTTCACTTATTTTCAAATAGCTACTGGTTGGACATTCGTGGGAGGGCAGTAATGGGAGCCTTACATGTGAACCATCAAGTGTAGCAATGCTACAGATGTAGTCATTGAATAGTTCCAATTTTTCTTCATTACTCGAAGTAAGTTTTTTCTGATAAAACAAGTCTGTGATTTCTGCCACTTTATTTCCCAGGAGTGATTTTAGAGTTTTCCACCAATGAGAGAAGATGGTGGCCCTGTTGTTTAGTGTTAACTGTATTTTGTTATAATATATTGTTTTTGATTTTTTATAACAGAGACAACTTCGTTTCTTTTTGCGCGATATTTCGCCCAAGTCTCGGGTCGATTATTAGACTTTGCCGAACGATAAAGACGTTTCCTCTGACGTATAATTAGCCTAATTTCGTTATGCATCCACTAAGTGTCTTTTGTTGGAATTTAGGTAGACTCAATTTCTAGATCTTTGGAAGAAAAGTTTTTCACCATTGTGCCCAGACTTTCTTGAGCTAAGATAATATTCCACTGGGTGCTTGTCAATGCATTATTGAGTTCTACAATGTTGCTCTCGTCATATAACCAGATTTTACGTTTAAAACTTTTAAATGAATTTTTTCAGAAACTACTCCAGCGTGGAAGAGATAGTGATATCTAATTAGGTCGGGTATAAATGTGTCAGCCACTTCACAAGATAGCACATTCACTGATTCGCTGACAACAATAAGGTCTAATAAAGTTTCTGTAAAAAATGTACGTTCCGAGACCAATTGCCTGAAGTTAAAGAAATACATAATACCAGCCATGTCAGCTCTGCTAGAACTCTCCCCACCCGGGCGTTATCATTAAAATCACCTGTAATTATTATACGAGAAATTCCCGAATCCTTTGCTCTCTCAAAAGCTGTGGAGATCATATCCCAACATTCATTGCCACAATTAGGGGGTCGATAGAAGACGCCGAGCAGAAATGATGAAGCAATGGTAATAACTTCGATCCATATACATTCAAGTGGACATACTTCGAGATTAGGCCTCAGCTTAAATGGGACACCATTTTGGATATATATTGCAATACCCCTCCCCAATATGGACGATCCTTTCTAATTACTTCTTGAAAGTTACCAAGCTGAACGTGAGCACTTTCATCAGAAGATTTTAACCATGTTTCACAGCGAGTGGTGTGTGTGTGTGGGGGGGGGGGGGGGACCTGTTACCCGGGGTGGGGGAGAGTTCTTGCAGGGCTGACATGGCTGGTTCCGTTGACCACTCAATGCATAAACAGTGAAGTGAAAGTTTACTATATGGGGAGTAGGAATATAAGTCGTTGCGGGTGAAGGGCTGATATTGGGGTGTGGTTTACTGTTGAGAATTGAGTATTATGACCACTATTTTAAATTTGTTCTCAATTTGTGCCATTTCAGTTTTGTTTGTAACTCTAAAGACTGTATCGTCAAATAATTTGAGACCATCATGGGCCCATGATCCAGCAACATTTTTGTCTTTTACTAAGGCACAACCCCTGCGGGCTAAGAGAGACCTTTCCTTCGTAAGGTGCTTGTTAATATAGACACTTTTGGTGTGAGTATTTGTTCGCAGATTTCGTCGTGCTCTAAAGAAACGCTCCCGAATTCGATACGTTCGAAACTTTACAAGAATGGTTGAGAGTGTTGATTTAAGGGACGGCAAGAGCGATGGCTTCGCTCAATGACATCCAACTGTATTGGCACGTTCATCTTGCTCACAAGATCAAGAATCACGTCATCAGTATGTTTACTAATTGATTCTGGTGCACCGACTATGCGGAGAGAATTCCGCATGCCATATTGGCGCAAGTCGTCCACCTCGTTCCTGAGGCTATCTATGTCCTTGGCTTCTACTGATTATTGAATACTTTCAACTTTTTCCCCCAGTTGGCTAACGTATTGCGTAACAAAGGAAGTAACCCACAGAGTATTAAAGTAGATGGCAGAGATACAGATGATCAAGAACTAGTCAAGCACTGGGAAAAGGTAAACCCACCGGAGTGTCCGACCAGGTCGAGAAAAATCTATTGAACTTCGTGTGCAGCGAAATTAAAACCGAGGAGGTGCGAAAGGTGATCTCAAACTTAAGGAATGGAAAAGCGGGAGGGGCGGACAAAAACTCCTAACGAGTTTCTCAAAAAAGGGGGAGAGGAACTCTGTAAATGCCTAACTGCCCTATTCAGTTTAGCCAAAGAAAAACAAGAGGTCCCAAAAGAGTGGAGAGAAAGCAAAGTGACATTTATTCATAAAAAGGGGGAAAAAAGACGTTTTGGATAATTATCGAGGGATCACTGTCAGTAGCAACATTGGGAAAGTTTTCTGTAAAGTCCTGTATGGGAGATTAGAGGAGGTGATTGAGATGAAGGGTTTTTTGGGAGAGATTCAGAATGGCTTCAGAAAGGAAGGAGAGTCACTAACCATCATTTCACGCTATCCCAAATGATAGAATGCGCGAATGAAAAAAAGAAAAAGATGTTTATGGCCTCTTTGGATGTTAAAAAGGCATATGATAGAATATGGAGCGGGTGGTATGTGACGAAAGCTTGAGGTTCTGGGCTTGGGAGGCGAGTTTGTTGTAATTCTGAAAGCATTATATAAAGATGAAGAGAGTTAACTTAGCCTGGGTAACATAATCACAAAACTTGTGCCTACGGAGATAGGCCTAAGCAGGGGTGTATTCTTTCGCCAATTCTTTTTGCATTGTACATCAAAGGTTTAGGAGATGAACTCCTGCGTAGCGACGAGAGGGTAGCAGTTGGGTGCTTGAAGATCCCAGGGCTATTTTCGCAGACAATATGGTGCTAGTGTCAGAAAGCGAAGAGGGGCCAGCGAAAATGCTGGGAATTGTTGGGAAATATGAGAACAAATGGAGACTCGAACTAAATGAAAGCAAAAGCAAAGTTATACCCGTGGGCCGTAAAGTGGACCCTACCCGAAGGTGGAGAGTGGGGGAGTTCTGTATTCCGGAAGGTAGCAGCAAACTTCTAAGTGTAGGAGAGACAGGTGACTACGAGTATCGGGGGTAAATATAAACATCACAGGAAGAGGTATCTACCGACGCAACACAAATAAATTGATTCTCAAGGGGAGGCGAATCCTTAACCAAATGAAACTTATAGGGAGAAACAGTTTCAATAAGGTTTTCGTGGGGAAACCATTTGGGAAATGGTGGGTCTTCCAAGTAAACCATATGGTACGGAAGTGGTACCACTAAACCAAACGGCTGTAAAGAGCTTGGAAACCCTGCATAACGATACAGGCCGATGGATAACGGGGTCGAGTAATGCTGTAGCACTAGAAGCAATCAGGGGTGAGCTTGGGTGGATGAAGATCAAGGACAGGACAGACTTATTGAAACTCGGTTATCTTAATTATTTGGTAAATCTCCCCGACAGCCGATGGTGTAAAGTAATGTTGCAGAGTATTTTCAACTCAAATACCAAGACAAGGTGGATGGTCCAAGTGAGGGGACTAATAGAGAACTACTCATTGGAGATCTCGGATCTAGACGCAGGGTCAACACATGGTAAAAAACTCTTCAGAGATAGAGTCATGGAAGATGGTAACCTTAATTGGGGGGGGGGGGGGGGGGGCTGCGTGATAAAGAGAAGCTTGGTTGTGAAGAGTACCTTGATGGCACCTTTGGTGGGGGGAGAGGGGGCTGGGGTCACTGTTGTTTAAGCTGAGGTCGCGGTCCTGGAGCCGAGGGAAAAAATTGGAGAAAATAGTGAAAAGGCGTGCCAGATGTGTAATTTAGGCGTGGTGGAGACCCTGGAGCACTTTCTTCTAGAATGCCCAAAATTCCTGTCTGAAAGAATAAGATTCACTGGGAGCATAATGAGGAAGTGGGATGGGAGAATGAAGGACATGTGGTTAGTGAGTGACCCGAAGGAGAGGGTTAATATGCTAATCGGAGAGATTTGGCAGAATGGGGCAAGGGATGTCATCAAGCAGTTCATCTCTGGGTGTTGGGAGGAGAGAAGTAGCATGGGAATAGGGAGGCCGTTGGAAGCACAGGGGTAACCAAGGCCTTCTCACTCGAAAACCGCGACAAATCAGCAGCCGGCCAAAGCGGTATTATTATTATTATTGAAACAAGCTAGTGTTTATTAGGCTTTGAAACATATTTTGGAAAGTAGACATAACGGGTGGGTGCTTGAGGGCTTCAATCAAATGTTTCCGCTTTCTCCGCAGTCGGATCGGGAGCAATGGCTTTGCTTATTTCAGGGCTTCCCATATCGATTTTGTCAGTTAGTTACTCGCTGGATGAGCTGGTTTCAAACTCGGATATAAAAGATTCCGAGTGGGAGAGGGAACCCTCTTTTGGCTTCTTGCAAAGTATATTAGTGGATGTAATACTCTAGCTCGACTGACGTCGCCTTTTCTCCCTCAGGTTAAAACAACTGCTGGAGTCGTGATGTCACACTGTGCAGGCTTTGAGTCAATAGTTGAGGCAGTAACAGATCAAACAAGGTACCGTTAATCACAACTCGTCACAAGTTGACACAGTTTCACATGAAAGTGTATTGTTTGACAGTTCAACATCGCTGGACCACAACTTGTTAATCATGAAATGGGGTCAGGGTTCGTCGAACGTGACAAAGAGTTGAAAGTCCATCCAGGTCGGTTGACCGGCTGTGCCAAATACTCAAGTTTATAATAAATATTATAATTGAAAAGCATACATACAGTTTGATTGCACCTCGCTTTAAATCCGCTGTGAATCGGGTCTAAAGAATTTCAAGAGGGCGAACATCATCCAAGGCAGGGTAAAAACTCAGTTTCGATAATCACCACAACGGGAAACAAAACCACAGATTACATCACATCCAAGACTGAAAACATTCCTCAAATCAGGCATCAGTATATCGCAGGAACCTTCTTCGTCCAAGCACAAACGAAAAGTCTTATTAGTTACACACTGGCTATTCTACAGATCCGACCCATAATATTCACCTAGCTGTACATAAATTGTCATCAGCTGCTGAATGAGGAAAAAAAAATTCAACCTCCCGCAATCATTGTCACGTGACTCCTTCTACAACTTATTTCGACCCGTACTGTAAGTCAAGTGATTTCTGAATTCCACTCGGAGGTCCGCTGGCTGGAATTTTGCTTATGCAAAACAACGCACATGGGCATCAACTACTGTCCATACCTGGCAGTCAGTAAAAACTTGTGACTCCACAAGCAAATCTGCAGTTTAAGGAGCATTGATAAGTTAGTTATCTGGTGGTCAATAAACTGCAGATTATCTTGTTGAGTTCCGAACTTTCTACAAGCCTGGCAAGAATGTGTTGGAAATATATGTTATCCACCTACTTGGAGGACAAGTACAAAATCACCCCCGTGTGTTCTGTAATACAATATCCATGTATGCACATTTTGGTCATGGATCCGGGTCCGAGGAGAGGGAGAGGCCCGGGGTAGTAACTCCAGAGCCTGGAACTTGGGGGGGGGGGGGGGGACTTGGTTGGCCCAGGAGTGAAGGCTTCTTGGTCATGCCTTCCCACCCCCACCTCTAGTCCATAGACGAGCCGAAAGACTGTTGTTATTTTTTTTTGTTTGGTACGTCCTTTCAAAGGTCGTACCAAACAAAAAAATTAAAATACGGGCTTTCAGGCCATGTTTGACCTAGTCCCCCTCCCCCAAGATTCTGACTCCTGTGGCAACAATAGTTAAGAAGAGGGCTGTATCGTGAATGAAGCTGTGCACTTGACCTACGGCTATAATTCTGGACTGCATGATTCTTGAAGTAATAACTTTATTAAATCAACTTGATGTAACGGGGGGGGGGGGGGGGGGGGGGCGTGGTGGCAAGGCACTTAACCCCGATTGTCCACATGGGGGCACGATGACGCCGTGTACTAAGGCGCACTGCGCGTCGATAGTGCGCATGTCTTCAACCAATCTAACCCTGCCTGTGCTGCAGTGCGGAGTTACGATGTTGGGGAGCTGGTAGCTGCTCGTCGTTGCTCGGTGGTTCTCTCCGGGTACTCCGGCTTCCTCCACCCGTAAAACTGTCACGGTCATGATTAGCCATTGTGTATAAGTATGTGACCTTAAACACCAATAAATAAATAATAATAATAACTTGACGTAACCAAGTTATCACTTCAAGAATTATGCAGTCAATAGCTCTAGGTCATTGGAAACTCATTGATGAACTTGGAAATTTGATACATGCTGCTAAAAACAACACCCTGACGGCCAAAAAATTGCGTAATTTCCCCCCCCCCCCCAAAAGCCGCTACAAAACTCCATTTAACAACTGTTTTAAAATTTTGTTGGGGGATAAATTACTCCACCACTCTATGGTCGATCGCCCCTCTGGCGCTCGCTGCAGATGCCTTTATCATCTGTACAACATCCCGACATTTGTGAGGGGGGGGGGGGGGGGGGGGAATTGGCGTGACAGAATTAACCCCGGGGCCTAAATTTCCCTTCTCCGCCCCAGCTTCCACTGTGTGACCTGTAAGTTTGAGTTGAAGCGGTAAATGGTCAAAAGAAGAATTTATATATTTTTATGTCCGATTCTTGTGTTATCTGTATAGGAAGCAGTACTTCTATAGTTTAAACTGTTAGTGGTTATTCGTCAACTCATTTTGATTGTACTGTATATGGACAACGTATTCGACACGCGACACTGCTACTAGCCGACGATTTTCACTTTTAAGGACCTCCCCCTCCCCCTCCCCCCCCCCGCCCCAACCACTTGCAGCTGGAACATCTGTGTGTTATGCTTCAAAATAGTTGTATTGATTGGTTGTTTGGATACTCAGGGTTTGAATTTACATTCACGCAGTCATCGTTGGGGCGTTTGGGTGATCTAGCTACCATTCTGTTATTCGTCAACAAAAAAAAAACATGATGTCGAGTCTGCCTTCGCTTATAGGAAGGGGTTCATTGCGGTATTCATTTGACGAAAAAAAATCAGTATTATTTTGTTCTGTCCGTTAAATGAAGTGTTGGAAATATGTTATTTTTTTCTATCTTTATTAGTATTAAATCGAAAACGCACATTTTCTCGTTTCAAGCGAAATAGTTTGTTTCTATCGCATGTATGGCAGATGGTCTGATCGAAGAGTTTACCCGAAGCGACCTCTGACCTTGCATAGCATTAAGGTCAAAGATGGCGAATCGGCAATGGGTTTATTATTACAGGTGCCACACCGAGTGCCAGCAGAATCATATTATATGAAGAAAGTGGTTGGGAATCAGTGCAGACAAGGCGAGAAAAACATAAGCTAATACAGTGTTTTAAAATGTATCATAATCTTGTACCGTCTTATATTTCCAATAGAATCCCCCCACCGATATCAGTGAATCAAATACGTGATCCAAGTCATGCTCAAAATCGCCGTGTCCCTTTCTGTCGAACGAAAAATTATCAGCTGTGATGTATTCCATCAACAATCAAACTATGGAATGATATCCCTGCCAATATCAGAGAAAATAGCCTCTTGAAAGATTTCAAAAACAATCTAAGCCAGAACGTGTGCCGACCACCACCATTCTTTTACAATTCGAGATCCCGCAAAGTGGAGGTATATCACTGCAGACTACGATTACAGTGCAGTCATCTTAATGAGCACCTCTTTGTGAACCACCTGGCCACCTCGCCAAACTGCATATGCAGTGAATGCGTGACAACTGAACACTTTCTTCTAAAATGTCCAAACTATAATCGAATAAGAAGTGATCCATTGTGCTCACTTCCTTTCATGTTTGACTGTAATACCTTGCTGTACGGATTTGAGTTTTATAGTACCCGCGATAATCGAATTATATTTGAAGTGGTGCATCAGTTTATTCTTAAATCTGAGTGCTTCACGTAATGTTTAAATTACCACCAAAGGTCGGAGGATGGACTGCTTCTGTAAATATAGACATTCAACATCGTTACTCAGTATCGATCGAAATGATGGTGCCTCACTGTGGTTTTGACCCGGATCCTTCTTCCCTCATGGCCACTCCTACCATGGTATTAACACAGGTGGCTTCGATCCCTAAAAGCCACGAGAGCAGAGGATGCCACGTTATAGTATTTTCAAATAACTGTCTTCACTGCACGTACATTACAAGACACAGTACGTGGAGGGTGTGTTGTGGATGGATCGCCCGTGGAGTGGAGATTCTGCACAAATAATAATTGCAAATCTGTTGCAAAGTACAGTACGAGAAGGCAGGGCTCCGGTCGGTGGACCTCTGGGTTGAACCCAGGGTCCCTTTGGCCAGAGCATTGCTTGTTCTTCTTGTCGTAATGTACAGAACTTGAAGTGATACATTGGATGATAGTTCCGCTCTGCGGGTGGTTTGGTTGCAAAGCGCTTTCCACGCGCTGTAGCTATCCGGTAAAATACTAGCTGGTTTGCAGAACCACTCCATTCATGATACTTTACATACAAATGGCTGTTAGTTGTTGGTCTGTCACAGAATACCTAACCCTACCTGACCGGGAGGGAGTAATACTATGTGACTTTTGTACCTGTGGTGGTTGGATTGAAGTTACTTGACTATTACTGCAAAAGGTAGTAAAGCACATTTAGTTTTTTGAATTTCGTGCCATATCTCTCCTGTATAAATATATGTGCCTATTTGAATACTATTGTCTCATTCTGACATTCTTATTCTTATGTTTCTATCCTGAGTCAGCAATCAATACTTCTTGATAAACATTAATGGAAGTTACTCACCTAAGATAAACTATCGTACAAACCGACAATTATCTAGATACGTCAACTGAAACAAAGTACAGAATGGAAGTGGTTCAACAGCATGCAATTATTTATACCCATCTAACCAAAATCTCTTTTCTACCATCTTCCCATTTTCTTCTTATTTTCATTATTTAGTCAACAACATATACAATTATCTCTTATTTCCCTCTTTACCAAACCTACTATCAAATCATACCTTTAACTTGAAAGTATAATAACTAATTCATCATAATAAGGCTCAGACGGTAATCTTGATTGTATGTGTACCTGTCTTCTCGACAGTATTATGTTCAAGTGTTCTACTGGTGGAAACAATCTCGTATAAGCTTACAACTTACTGTTGGCTCCACACTTACTACAACCGATATAATTGTATATATTTGAGAACTGGAAATAAATATTGTTTAAACTAAAACGTCAATATCGGTCCACAAACAATGGCCGCAATTGGTCCGCTAATATCCGTGTGTGGCCATGCTTTTGAGGCACATTGTGTACTAGCACACGAACACATATTGGCACTTCTGGTTTGTGTCCATGTGCTGTGCTGGATAGACAGTTAGTAGACAAGGACCACACTCGCATCAATTTTGATAAAGGAACTGCATAGGCCGAGACGGGGTAACTGAAATGGAGTAGTCCGGCGGAATCATCTAAGCTGGTTGCAGTCCGAGGAGTGGATGAGATAAGATAGAATGCTGGGATGAAAGTAACTAGACACAGCCAGGTAATTACGAATGGGCAGCACATGGTCAGGGGATAGTCAGAAATGAGGATTTGTTGTGTTTTGGTAAAGTTTTGAGTCCATTCGGGTAAACGTTGGTAGTTGGCGGATTGTTTCCGGTAATTTGAAATCCCCCCTCCCATCCACACCAACACCCATCAGGACACGCTATATCAGAGGCCTTTGGATCCCATAGTAAATCCCGTGTCACCACTGAAACCAAGGGGACAGCTTGCTGTAAACAAACTGAAACTCTTGTCTACATAACTATACGCACTGCACAAGCGCAGTAACAGCACATCTCACCATAATGACGTCATAACATGACGCCCACGCGGGCTACCGTGACAACCCATGCAACACCTACAATGCATCGTCGTATGAGGTCACATCATGAGTTATCTACCATGGTCATGCAAGTAAGGGTCGCCTGAAACCTAACATACTACTTTGAGCTATTTTTAAGGGTTTCCTGGAAACTTTGCAAAAAATATGTTACTTCACATTAAAAACCACCAGCAATACACTACAAACTATTAATAACTGCCAGAGTATTAAAAGTCTCATAAAAAGCTAGAAAAAACGGCCCTCTTCCTCGACCTGGCGAGTTTGATTAATGTTCACTAACTCAGATGATATATTCTGCAATCAAGTATGATAAAGCCCATACTTGTCTATTTTTCCGTGTTTTCCATGTTTACCGAAGTTAAGGATCAAATATGCCTACCCCTGCATCCACATTAGTGTCCTCCTTGTAGTTTTCAGGAGATATGCAATGTGTTTGATCGTAAAAGTCACAATGTTTTTATACTTTTTGACATGGGGTCTGATTTTTTATGCTATACAGAGCCAGTCGAAAACATCACTGCAAGAATTAAATAAAGATAGAAAAAGAGAATGAAATATTATTCAAACACAATTTTTTATCGAGAACTACAGAATTATGACTATAATTCAACAGTACTTGTTTTGTATTTTTTCGTTTGAAGCTGAAACCTTGCAATAAGAGAGTTGAGTAAATGATTGAGAAATAAACTGTACGTACATAAACATATGATATCGCGTCATCTTTTTAGCGATATGAACACACATGTTGTCAGCGTCACAAGTACATTAGATGGTCGCTTTTAGGAGACAAAGACACTGTATCTTTAGGATCCAACAATCATGTTGCTTTTTGAACCTTGCGAATCTCAAAATGTCGGGCCGAATCGTATCAGGCAGGGAAGTTTGAAACGAATCGAATCTTACCGCTTTTCAAGTTGTGGAGATTGCACCTTCTTACAACCGTAAATATTGTCAGTCTCCGCTCAAGAAGTATTGTATGCAACAGCGACTTGTTTGTTTGGGCAAAACAAATAAAAATCGGAATATTCCAGAACAAAATCTAAGTAGTTTCGACAGCGAAACCGCCTTGAACTCCTCTTCTATCATCAGTTCTCTTTTACAGGAAACCTGATAACAGAAGAAAAGTTCAAGAGGAGACACTTTATAGCATTTTGAGAACATTTCGGCGATTGGAATATTCCGAATTTTTGCGAATTAAATCGAATAGGGACGGTTTCGAATCAAAACGAATTTCGAAGCTTTGCAGGACGATATTTGATGTTCACAGAGCACCAATTATGCGGTGGTGTAATAACCGTTACTTATTCCCAGTTCCTTATTCGAAATCGTTATCAACCTATAAATCCGCAAATTTTGCTTGTTTCTTTTTTTTTCCTTTTTTTTAATTCAGATATAAATTGCTTATTTACAGAAACAGAAAGCTTCAATATCAATGATTTTTTTTTAAAATGTACAAATATACTTGGAGTAAACAAGATAGTATTTTTAGTCTGATAATTGTTAAGTTGTAAGGTGATGTATAAAATAGAAGTATGTTGTTGCTCAGCCTAGTTACAAATAACAAAGTAGTTGGATGCATAAATTGCCAAGATGTCGTTTTTCATGCAGACTTGTCCTTGGAGACTTCATCATATTTATTTATTTATTTATTTATTGGTGTTTAAGGTCACATATTTATGCACAATGGCTAATCATGACCGTGACAGTTTTACGGGTGGAGGAAGCCGGAGTACCCGGAGAGACCCACCAAGCAACGACGAGCAGCTGCCAGCTCCCCAAAATCGTAACTCCGCACTGCAGCACAGGCAGGGTTAGATTGGTTGAAGACATGCGCACCATCGACGTGCAGTACGCCTTAGTACACGGCGTCATCGTGCCCCCACGCGGGCAATGGAGATGGAGTGTCTTGCCCAAGGACACAACGCGGTTGCCGCAGGTGGGATTCGAACCGAGGACCTCTCGGCTTGCAGCCTGCACCTCTACCTATTGAGCCACCGCGCTCCCGGAGACTTGATCAAGTGCAGAGTAAACAATCAATCAACTCCCATTTTGTTCTTATCTCATCGCGTTTTTTACTGGGATAAGAGTAAATGGACATAAATTCCAGATTCCTATCGTTTTTTAGTTGTTCAATGAAGCCCTGGTATGTTGGAAGAGTTTTTCAAGTTTTGCAGTAGTAGATCTACTTTTTGTAAACAAGTATGTAGAAGTTTGTTCTGGTATCAGATAAGGATAATTTGTTGCTTTAACCTCTTACCCAACGCAGACGATATCAAAAGTTATTATTTTAAATATAATTTTTTTTAAATGTTTCAAAAAATTTCAACAAAACCATATCATGTGACCCCTCATTGGAACGAGCTCAATAAGCTCGTTCCAATGAGGGGTCACATGATATGGTTTTGTTGAAATATTTTGAAAAATTTAATTTTTTCAACTGCTCAATTTGCATATTACGCGGACGGATGCGGGCGATTCGTTAGGTAAAGGGTTAACCTAAAATCACCAGTTCTTTAGTTAGCAATAGTTGTGTATGGCACTTTTCTTTTAAATCTTCTGAAAAATTCAGTAAAATAGTTTTTGTAATAGAACAGTCAAAAAATAAATGTGGTATTGTTTCCTTTGTATTGTTACAAAAGGTACATAGTTCAGTTTCGGAGATTTTACTATGATAGAGTTTTGAATTTGTACATAAGATTTTATGTAATATTTTAAATTGTAAACTCTGCAAATATGTGTCATCTGTTAATGTGGATGGGTTTCTGTATAGAAACTACCAGTCGGTAAGCTGTAAGTTTATATTCAGAATCTCATTCCATTTCTTTTGGGAATTGAAAGGGGATACAGAAAACTGTTCGAGTAATATATGTCAATGTTTTTGTTTGTTACTTCGGAAATCTTCGCGTGTTCCTTTATCGCAGCTTTCCAAGATTTGAGAATTGCGTTCATTTCGCCCTGATAAAATGTAAATGGGGTTTTAACCCTGTACTTATTTGTGAAGTCAGTAAAACTTAGGAAGCTTTTGTTCTCAGTCAAGAGATCGTTAATAAAATAAATGTCATTTTACACCATTGTTTGTTAAAGAAGAGTTCATTGAGAATTTTTATCTGGTCGTTGTAGA
Organism: Pictodentalium vernedei; assembly: GCA_031216915.1. Taxonomy (NCBI): domain Eukaryota; kingdom Metazoa; phylum Mollusca; class Scaphopoda; order Dentaliida; family Dentaliidae; genus Pictodentalium; species Pictodentalium vernedei. The sequence goes on from CM062293.1 coordinate 231,038,736, forward strand.
AGATAGTTTGTGCGAACATTTTAGATGAGTTTGAGGTGTCTCTATCATCTAAAAGAGACCAAGCCAACAGCACATCCTTCTAAAATTGATTTAATTTTTTTCCTACCTTCTGTAACCCCTCTCTGTGCATATGCCAAATTTTATAATATCCAAAACTTTCTAAGTCATCTAGAATAAGTGTTTTCCAAGGAACCATTACAGATGAGTCTAATAGTTTTTTTTACCCATATTAACTTAAGAGCATGACTAAACGTGGGGATGTGGGGAAATTTGATTCCGCCGTTTTCTATTGAGGCAATAATAATTGTATCTCGCTTCATCTTTTCATTTTTCCGGACCACAAAAAACTGAAAAACATTGTCTGAAATTTACTTAAGATATCTTTCGTTGGGTCGGGCAAAACCATTAAACAGTGTATTAAAATAGGTAACGATAGTGGTTTGATTACAGTGGATTTTCCAAGTAAAGTTAGATGACGGAAAGACCAGTCATTTAGTAGTTTTTCAATTTTTTTCATCTTATTTAGATAATTATTTAGAATATAGTTTTGATTAAATAGGTTGTATTCTATTCCCCAAATCGTAAAAGCATTGGCATGATTCCAGTAAACTTTTTTCACATGTTGGGGCTTCTTCGTCACAGCCTCGCTTTGAACCAATCCAAATTACCTGAGTCTTGTCAAAGTTAACTTTTAAACCGGATATTGCTGAGAATAACTTTACTGTTTCCAAAGCATAATTTAATGAGTAACCGTCGTCACTGATAAACAAAGTAGAGTCGTCTGCGTACATTATTCAACACACAGATGAAAATATTACTGTAAAAGGTTTGAAACCCGTTAATAATTAATGGGCCAAAATTTAAAAATCTCAGTTTTTGTTTTTTCTATAAACGACCATTCTAAGGAATCAAAAGCTTTTTCAAAATCTAATAGTGCAAGTATCCCCGGAATATTTTGATTCGCGCATTTAGTGAGAAGATCAAAGATTAACCTCGTGAATTCTCCAATATATCTACCTTTCATAAAACCAAGTTGAGTATCCGAGATAAGTTTAGAAAGAACTGCCTTTATTCGATTAGCTATGGCTGATGAATCATTTTTTGCGTCTACATTAATAAGTGATATTGGTCGCCAATTTTGTATGTATCTCTTGGGGTTATTTTACTTGGGTATACATGTTATGATTCCGTTTCTTTGGGTTATTGACAGTTCTTTCATTGAGTAACCAAAGTTAAGTGACTTACTCAAATAACCGCCGATGTCATTCCAGAAGAAGTTATAGAATTCCGACGTAAAGCCATCAGAACCAGGACTTTTATTACTTTTCATAGATTTCAAAACATTTAGACCTTCCAATACTGATAATGGTCCTTCGAGAGAATTCTTTTCGTCTTCGCATAGGAAATTTAGGAAAGGATTTTTCTTATCAAAAAACTTATTTTCGGTTTCTAGCAATTCTTCCTTGTGTGTTTTGGACGTATAAAGATTTTGATAAAAAATTTTTTGTTCTTCTAGAATATGTTGTATATCGTTTACTTCTGTTCCGTCGTCAGTTTCTAAAATGCGAATTGTTTTTTCAGTATAGTGCCTTTTTTCCAAGTTACAAAAGTACTTTGTAGGTTTTTATCCTTCAACTTTCAATTTAGATTTTGTTCTCAATATTATTCCTTGTATTTTCTTGTCCCTAATTTTTTTAGTTCATTTTCAGTGGTTTCCATCTCTTTGAGAACCGTTACATCTCCCCCATCAAGTGCAATATTTAACAATCTTAGTTTATTTTCTAATTCTTGCTGAGTTTTAACCGTTTGTTATTTTAACCCTTTACCCAACGTAACGGCCAAAACCGGCCAGCGCTATTCTCAAAAATCGCCAATTAATTTTCAAAATATTTTCATTTTTTGTCTCAAAAGCATAGGTTATGACCCCTCGTTGGAACGAGCTCGTTGAGCTCGTTCCAACGAGGGGTCATAACCTATGTTTTTGAGACAAAAAATGAAAAAATTTAGTTATTCAAGAATTTTTTTTGCAAGTGTCGTCTGCTTTTCACGTTAGGTAAAGGGTTAAGTGTGACGAATAAACTATAGTTTTACCACGAATCATGAATTTCAGTATCTCCCAAAAGAGCTGGTCATTAATTGTAAATGAATCATTATTATTATTATTATTATAATTATTATTATTATTTATCATGGAAGTAGCAGCAGTAGTAGGTATAGAATATTGATCTTCAGATTCTGCAGTCACATTTTAACTATATTAACGTATTCTGGATTACACAAGAGACTATTATTGAACTAATTTTGCTTGTTTCTGCTAGCCAAGCGGGTACATGTACGAGTATTGATGGACACGCACTCGTTGTACAAAATACCCATGCACTGTAAATGAAGGTGTCAATGCGCTGTAGCTTAACTTGTGTGTTGTGTTTGATGAAAAGGATAATGTTCAATGTTTATGAAAGGATTATGAAATAAGACAAGAATTGTGATAATTGGGAATATGTTCATTTCTGTTCCCTGTATGCTATGTTTTTGATAAAAAATAATATGATGTGTACACTGTACTAAAGAGCTGAGGGGTGGGTTAATATGACCTCACAGTTAATGTATGTGGCCCATACAGTTAACGTATATCAACGAAAGTTACCAAGTTACAGTGAAATTATTCCAAAACGAGTCATCCTGTCAAGTTACATTGAAATCCCTTCATAAATATGGCCTGTAGACTGTGCTAAATGTTTTCGGGCTTCGGGCCCCTGTAGCCGTCAGTTACCCAATTGCGTCCAAAGGGGAAGTTCTCATCTAGACATTATATGAAGTCAACCTACCAAGTTACAATGAAATCCTTCATAAATATGATCTGTAGACTGTGCTAAAGGTTTTCGAGCTTCGGGCTCGGGCAGCCATCATGGTTGAATGATCGCAACCAAAGGGGACAATCTCATCTTGGCATCATCTGAAGTGATCCTGCGAAGTTACAATGAAATCCCTTCATAAATATGACCTGCAGACTGTGCTCAAGGTTTTCGGGCTTCGGGCGCCTGAAGCCGTCACAGTTGACCAATCACGACCAAAAGGGAATGTCATCATCTAGGCATTATATGGAGTCACACTAACAGGTTACAATGAAATCCTTTCCTAAATATCACCTATAGACTAAGCTAAAGGTTTTGGGGTTTTGGCTCGGACAGCCATCAAGGCTGAATGATCGCGACCAAAAGGGGACGTGCCCATCTAGACATTATTTGGAGTCATCCTACCAAGGTACAATGACATCCCTTCATAAATATCACCTGTTGACTGTGCTAAAGGCTTTCGGGCTTCAGGTCCCTGTAGCCGTCACAGTTGCCTAATGGTGTCCAAAAGGGGCTGTTCTCATCTAGATATTATATGAAGTCAACCTACCAAGTTACAATGAAATCCCTTCATAAATATGAACTGAAGACAGTGCTAAAGGTTTTCGGGTTTTGGGATCGGGCAGCCATCATGGTTGAATGATCGCAACCAAAAGGGGACATTCTCATCTGGAGTTATCCTACGAAGTTACAATGAAATCCCTTCATAAATATGGCCTGTAGACTGTGCTCAAGATTTTCGGGCTTCGGGCACCTGTAGCCATCACAGTTGATCAATCACGACCAAAAGGGGATGTCATCATCTAGGCATTATATGGAGTCAACCTAACAAGTTACAATGAAATCCTTCCATAAATACGACCAATAGACTAGTCTAAATGTTTTTGGGCTCGGGCATCCATCAAGGCTGAATGATCGCGACCAAAAGGGGACGTTCTCATTTAGATATTATTTGGAGTCATCCTACAAGCTACAATGAAATCCCTTCATAATTATTACCTGTAGACTGTTCTAAAGGTTTTCGGGCTTCGGGCCCCTGTTGCTGTCACAGTTGTCCAATCGTGACCAAAAGGGGACGTTCTCTAGACATTATATAAAGTCAAACCTACCAAGTTACAATGAAATCCCTTCATAAATATGACCTGTAGACTGTGCTAAATGTATTCGGGCTCGGGCAGCCATAATGGCTGAATGATCGCAACCAAAAGGGGACATTCTCATCTGGGCAACATCTGGAGTGATCCTACGAAGTTACAATGAAATCCCTTTATAAATATGACCTGTAGACTGTGCTCAAGGTTTTCGGGCTTAGGGGGCACCTGTAGCCATCACAGTTGACCAATCACGACCAAAAGGGAATGTCATCATCTAGGCATTATATGGAGTGAACCTAACAGGTTACAATGAAGTCCTTCCATAAATATGACCTTTTGCCTATGCTAAGGTTTTTGGGCTCGGGCACCCATCAAGGATGAATGATCGCGATCAAAATGGGACTTTCTCATCTAGACATTATTTGGAGTCATCCTACGAAGTTACAATGAAATCCCTTCATTAATATGACCTGTAGACTGTGCTAAAGGTTTTCGGGCTTCGGGCCCCTGTAGCCGTCACAGTTGCCCAATCAGGACCAAAAGGGGACTTTCTCATCTAGATATTGTTGTATGAAGTCAACCCACCAAGTTACAATGAAATTCCTCAATAAATATGACCTGTAGACTGTGCTAAAGGTTTTCGGGTTTTGGGCTCGGGCAGTCGTCACGGTTAGCAGATTCACGCCCAAATGGGGGAATTCTCATCTAGAGATCATAAGGCGTCATCCTACAAAGTTACAATGAAATCCCTCTATATTAAACATGACCTGCAGACTGTGCTAAACGTTTTTGGGTTTCGGGCTTGGGCAGCCATCACGGTTGATAGATCATGCCCAAAAGGGGACGTTCTCATCCAGGCATTATACGGAGGCATCCTACCAAGTTACAATGGAATCCCTTCATAAATACGACTTGTGGACTGTGCTAATTGTTTCGGGTTTTGGGCTCGGGCAGCCATACCGGTTGCCCGATCGCGACCAAAAGGGGACGTTCTCATCTAGACATGACCCCAAACCTGCAAGTGAAATTTCGTGACGATCAGACGAGAACTGCGAGGTGTAGCACGTGCTAAAGGAAAATGTGATCAGACTCACATACTAACAGACTTCCAAACGCGTGCTGGCAATATAGTCCAGGCACATTAGACATAAAAATGAGAAAGTAAGGAAAAAAATCGGAGAAAGCTGATTTTTTTATATGTTTCCGGGACACACATTGCGGATAAAGTGTGAAAAGTCCCCGCGAATCCGCGTTGAGCTTTTTTAGTTATAGCGTTATTTTGATGAAAAAAAAAATTTTAAAAAAAATTCGACCCAGCTCCATATTTCTCATTCTTATTCGCCTTAGTAGGGTGAGAATCATAAATATCGTGCTGAATTATATTGAGAATACATATCCCCAACAGAAAATGCCAACTTTGTACCAATCCTCACACTCAATGGGGAAATATTCACGAAAATGTACAAAATTACGAAAAAAATTTTTATTGTTTTCATACACACAACGGTACACAACGTCCATTAAATCAAACCTACGACTACTTTGGGAGTTAAATTATATATCAAAAATTGCAGAAAAGCAGTGGCTTTATAATGATATATAACAATAGTGATTTATTCCATAATGAACTGGTGAAACGTGTGAAATATTAACCATACCCCCTAAACTCAAATTCAAACGGCATCGACTTTTCTCATTCAAATACCGTATTATAGCATCATTGTTTCAATTTCCTCTCATGTTTGCACAAACTGAATGTGAGAAACAGGGACTGAACGTTTGTCCAGTGACGTTTGACCAACCACTTTATATCAAAGCAGTGGAGATTGTGTCTTCGTCAGATAAGTTGACAAAAGTTTTCGTTAGACTCGGCGGCTTCCATATGATTATGTCATATTTAGGGGCAATTGGTTCGATCATGGCTGGTAGCGGCTTGGATGAACTTTGGGGGACTGTTTATGCTGGTGGGTCAATCCATCATTTGATCAGTGGTCATGCATATTCAAGAGCAGTTCGTGCCCATTTGCTAACACAAATTGCCATTACAAAACTTGTGTTTGAAGAAAGCCGAACACTAGATAACATAGACTGCACAGAAGTCAATGAAATATTCTGTGGACTTGCCAGAGGTGACTGTACAACAGCTGACGCTGTCAATTAAGAAAGTATCAACCATCTACTGTCAAAATTACACGAACTACTCCAGAATGCGTCCGTAGGACGCACAGGAAAGCTTTGGGTACAATACTACGAGCAAATAGGTCTTCTCCAGTTGTTCTTGAGAGCAGAGCGCACAGGCGACTGGGAACTCCACACATATTGTGTTCGCAATATGATTCCAGTATTTCACGCAGGTGGTCATTTTGCATACGCAAAAAGTTCTCATCTCTATTTGCAGCAGATGAATGAGCTAACAGAAATAATGCAACAGGATGATTTGAAGTTGTTCACTGAGAAAGGTTACTTTACCATAAGGCGCTCAGATAAATTCTGGGACAGGATATATTCTGATCAGACCATAGAGCAGTGTTTAATGAGAATGTTCAAGCTCCCTGGTGGTCTCACACATGGCATGGGAATAACCAATAGCACTGTTGCGAAATGGGTACATGGACTACCTCTTTGCCTTCCGATATGTAATGCTCTCGAAAATTTTGTTCATGTTCACACTGGTCATGGCGAACAACATCGGGATCTCCGTCAAAGTTCACAATTGACTGATGCCAATGATATCACCAAATTATTGAACTGGCTCAGAGTGCATTCCCCCTTTCAGAATACAGATCCACTACAATTAGTCTCTATAGCGACCGGGCTTGTGGCCGACGAAACTGTGAACTGTGACCAAGTTCGCAAAATTGGTGAATGTTGCGTATCGAATGTTGTAAGCAAAACGTTCAACAGCATCAAACTACGACGTGTTGACACTGTGAAGTCTTTCGCATCGATGGCAAATAGCAGCAAAGTCCGTGGAAGTAAGGTAGTGATTGACCCCACAATTCTGTTCAACCGCATCACATGTGTTATTCAGTCACATGCAGAGATGGAAGAGTATCTCAAATATGAACTCGCCCCGAAACCACCAGCATTGTTTGATTCTGCTGGAATGAGGAAGACACAGAAAAGCACGCTCGGTAAGATCCTCAAAACATACGGTTCCGAGCAAACTAAAATCCCAGAACATTCTCTGTTTGTTGTAGATGGTGGATTTTTATTGAGGGCAGTTGTATGGCCTAAACAGTCGTCATATAAGGACATATGTACATCATATTCCAATTATCTAGTAAGACATTTTGGGGCGAACGTCGTGGTTGTTTTTGATGGTTATGCTTGTACAATGTCGACAAAGGGCATGGAACAAGCCCGTAGATCTAAAGACAGGTATTCCATTGATATCAATATCTCACCCGAGTTACCAGCCACCACACCCCAATCCGATTTCCTTGCAAATGCCAAGAACAAAACCCAACTGATCGATCTTCTAATGCAGGAGCTATCTGCTATCAATATTCAGTCCAAGCAGGCCGAGGATGATACTGATGTACTGATAGCCGAAACTGCACTTGACATCGCTCAAGATGACAACAATATTGTCGTTGTGGGAACAGACACAGACTTGTTAGTCATTCTTACCTCTCGAGTTCAACCGGGATGTAATATTCACATGATGTATTCCATTACCCCAAACTTACTAGTTTCAGTTAGTGAAATAGCAACCAAAATGGGTGACCACAGAAGCAACCTCCTTGTAGCACATTCTATAAGTGGTTGTGACACTACTTCTGCACTCTTTCGAGTTGGTAAGAAGAAAGTATTCAGTACAATTGTCTCCGATGTTACTAGCGACTCACAACAGTATGTCAACACAATTTTGGCGGATGACAGTACACCAAGTGCAGTAGCCGCTGCCGGGGAGTAAAACTGTTTCCTCTCTCGACCAATATAGATATGTCACTTACAAGCGTTATGTAGCAAAATCTAAACTGAATAAACCCATCGACCTAGCCTCACTCCCACCAAGCAGCGATGCTGCACAACAACATGTCTACAGATGTTATCTCCAGGTCCAACAATGGCTGGGCACTTCGCTTCCTCCGACGGATTGGGGGTGGTCGCTAGACAATGGACTTCTTGTACCGACTGCAGCCACAAAGCCATGTGCCCCCGATAACCTACTGAATCTGATCAGTTGTGGTTGCAAGAGTGATTGTACAAAAAGGTGTGGGTGTAAGAAGGCAGGACTCTCTTGCTCAGGTTTGTGTAATTGCAGTTCGGATTCTTGTAACAACCACAGAAACACTGTCCTGTCGGAAATTTCTGAGTTCGATGAATAATATGTATATAGGTCATGTCATTTCTGTATATAGCGTTGATAATAGTCAATGTAACTTAATCCATGTTGATTGATTTGTACATTCTGTAAATATTATTTATTGATTTTTGTACATTTTGTAAATATTATTTATTGATCTAATGCTGCCAGACACAGACGTGTCTGTTCGGTCCCAAGCCCGAAAATAGTTGAGTTCTCATGCTGACGAATTTTATGCCAAAAGGGGAACTCGGCCAGAAGCAGAGGGGGTCTTCCATAATGTCTATTTTGTAAGCAATGATAAAAGTCTTCAAATGGTGGTGGATTTTTTATCGTCTGTCCAACTAACATCCCGTTCTGTACTACGACCCTTTGGGCAAATCCGTTAGGAAAATCGTCATTTTTTGCGTAAATCCGATACTTTTTTGTGAATTTTCAATAATTTTTCGCAGAAATTGTCACAGAATGCACATTTTCCTCTAGGTAAATGTATATTAGACATTATGTAGCTCGAAATACGCGTAAACAAAAAATATAGTTGGATCAATTCGAGGTTACAAAGTTCGTGCGATTTTTTTTGATTTTTTTCAAACGCGTTTTCGAAAAAAGGCTGTAGAAAAAAAAGCTCAACTGGGATTTTAGGGGACTTTTGTCTAATCGTTCAGTGACATGTACTCGACATTCCCTGAAAAAATCCGCTTTCTCCGATTTTTTTGCCTAGTGAAACCTAATGTTCTTGGGCTAATAGCTTATCTTGACTATGTCAAGTTAAGCTAAAATTACCGTTGAATTTTCGGTAGAAATCCTGGCAACCAGTTCCTGTTACTTCTTAATATTACGTTAATGTGACTTCAGTGCGTCTTCATCCTCGGGCTAGATAATAATTAGGCTTTCCCAAACCCAGTTTGGGAAAGACTATTGTTATTCTTCTTTTTCAAAATTTTTCTTCTCTATTTTTTTTTTTTTTTCCTCCCTGAATTTTGTCTGTTGAACTGCTCGAAAACAAGTTGTACGATTTTGACCAAATTTGGCACACTAATGTAATGCCATAAAAACTAGTGAAATGCGGTATCGTCATATCTGTGAAAACGCGTGTTTTCAAAATATTCTGCCAAAACCTTCAAAATGTCACCATTTTTCGAATGTCTCAAAATTGTTTACAGTTATTTCGCTCAACTTTTCCACACATTTAGAGCTTAATATGATACACCACAATCACCACTCAGATCTTTTAACTTTAACCCCCACTGGCCAAAAATGTCATGAATATAGAATTTTTCTTCAAAATTGACCAACTTCAAGGGCAAATTTCTCTAATAACAAGGTTGTTGTAACAATTATTTTGGTTTGGATAGATGCAACAATGATTGCGGAAGAAAGTTACTGTTTACTTTTTAATCTCAGATTTAACCCCCAAGCACAATGAGGGTGAGAATAAGAGTACTGTTTGAAAATGCCAAAATTAGCCAACTTTGGTTGCTTTTTCCATCATTTTGGAAAGGGGTTAGTTTCAAACACTTTTCGTGTACGTATTCACAATTGACTATCGGGCATATTTGCTGTTGTTAGTTTGGTTGTAAAGTTTAACCCTATCCCATTCTGGTTGCATAAAAGTGGGTACCGTCCAAAAAAACTCCAATTCTTTCAGAATTTGGTAAATTTAGGTGGCGATTTACTCCATTTTTAATTGCTTGAGCTCTGAGTGTTTTCTACAGCTGCTTGCAGCAGTCAAAGTATGACAAATTTTGTTCTATATGTTATTATTAAAAGTTTAACCCTTGTCAGATTTGAGACTTCCCATAAGGGTACTGTCAGAATAATCGTTATTTTCGCCAACGTTTACATGCACTTTCTCAGCACTGGAGCCATATTGTCTCAAAACCTTTTCCACGAGAGGATTGGGCCTACATCCAAGAACGATTTTGCTGTTATATATTTTATTCAAAGTTTTAACCTTCACCCAGTTTTCGGGCCTTGAATTTGAGTGCCCTAAAATTTTTCATAAAATTGGCTAATTTGGAGCTCACTTTTCTTCCATTTTCGAAAGGAATATCGAAAAATGATTTACATGTTCGTATTTACAATTGCCTACCGAGCATATTTGCTGTTGTAAGTTTGGTTGTAAAGTTTAACCCTATGCTCGTTCTCTGAAATTGGTAAGTTTAAGTGACGATTTACTCCATTCCTAATTGATTGAGCGCTGAACGTTTTCTATGGCTGTATGCAGCAGTCATAGTATGACAACTTTTGTTTTATATGTCATTATTAAAAGTTTAACCGTTGGCAGATTCGAGACTGCCCATATGGGTATGGTCGGAATAATTTTAATTTTCATAAAATCACTGAATATTGATAAGCGTGCAGTGGTAGTTTGGAATAGAATATCCGAAAATGCTTTCGAAATTCAGATTCACAGTTCAATTCCTAGAATATTTTCTGTTTTAAGGTTGCTGTAAAGTTTAACGTAATCCCTGTCTCAGATGCATAATGGTAGATGCCGTCGAAAAAAACTCATTTTTTCAGAATTTCGTAGGTTTTAGTGACAATTTACTCCATTCCTAATTCATTGAGCGCTGAATGTTTTCTATGCCTGCCTGCATGCAGCAAGCATAGCATGACAACTTCTGTTTTATACGTGATTATCAAAAGTTTAACCCTTGGCATATTTAGGAGTTCCCATGTGGGTATAGTCGGAATAATTGTTATTTTCGTAAAATCAATCCCTGAATATATTGGTAACCGTGCAGTGGCCTTTTAGTTATACTACATGAAGCCGCAAATAGTTAAGGTTGAAAAGTTCATCAAATAGACAAATATAATACCTAACTCAGCCGATGACAGGTAAATAATGAATGGACAAGTCGTTGAGTTGAGAATAAAGTAGGGACGAATCGTGCCCTCGTTTCCACCTGATCCACGGTATTTCCACGCGGTCTCGGCACTTGACGGAGATACTAAACTGTCGGGCAGGGACAGTAGGAAACATTCTGAGAATGTCAAGTTGCTGCCTTGCATGATCGGGACATAATTGGAATATATCCGACATTGTATCTGTCGGATATATTCCAATTATGTCCCGATCACTTCACCCCGACTGTCCGCATGGGGACACCATGACGCCGTGTACCAAGGCATACTGCACGTCGATGGTGCGCATGTCTTCAACCAATCTAATCCTGCCTATGTTGGGGAGCTGGCAGCTGCTGGTCATTGCTCGGTGGTTCTCTCTGGGCACTCCGGCTTCCTCTACCCATACAACTGTCACCGACACAATATGACCTTGGCTGTTAATGTGTCGTTAAAACCTAATAAATAAATAAATAAATAAATAAATAAATAAATAAATAAATAAATCCAGTACCAGTTTTGCTCGTACAAATATTAGTACCGTCAGACAAAATTCATTTTCTGATTAATTTCGTACTTTTCTGTACTCACCTTCCCTGAGTAAGATTCGTATACCTTTTCAATCTCAGATTTAACCCTCAAGCACAATGAGAGTGAGAATAAGTGTACCATTTGGAAATACCCAAATTATCCAACTTTGGTTACCCTCTACTATCATTTTGGAATGGGTTAATTTGAGACACTTTGCTTTGCTCTATGCAGAGATGTTCAATCAATAAATCCGGCTTTAGTTATGTTCTGGGACTTAATGAAACATGTGCTTTGGCCACTTAAAAATAGCACTCGGCAAAAATTGACTTTGAGTGAATACTCACTTGTGCAAAAACAAAAAGGAAAGAGCTCTTTGAGCTTTCCATAACTGCTTTCAAAAATCAATGGGGAACAAATTTTGTGTTGTATGTTTTGGTGTTCCGTGTTATCCAACACCAGTTTGGCCGTAAAAATATGAATACCGCCAGGAAAGAAAGCACATTTTCTCAGTGGTAGACTGTTTGACTTCTATGATAGAGGTCCCGAGTTTGATCCCTATCTGGGACGACCCACGTAATGTCCTTAGGCAAGGCACTTTATCCCGGTTGCCAACATGGGGGCACAATGATGCCATGTACTAAGGCGTTCTGCATGTCAATGGTGCACATGTCTTCAACCGCTGGTACCCTGCTTCAGCGGAGCTTGAACATAATTAGAATGTTGAGCTGACAATTGCTCGTCGATGCTCAGTGGTTCTCTCTGGGTCCTCCGACTTCCCCCACCCGTAAAACTGCCACGGTCACGATTAGCCATTGTGGATAAGTATGTGACCGCGAACACCAATAAATAAATACTGTCAGGGAAACCCTCTGTGAAATCCTTCTGTCAATAAATAGCAAAGTAGTAATGTTATGCAAGAAATATTAACAAGCTGTTCAACATCCCTTTAATCAACTCATTTTGACTTGAACTGTACCCATCACTGTGTATACTAGCTCTCTAGATGGTTTAAACCATATCAAATAAACAACTAATTTGTGCGTGACAGTAACTCATATTACATGTATTTCATTGTATCTGAAACAGATGTGTTGGAAAGATTGTGAAATCATGGAGTAGGAAGCTTACCCTCGTTTGTTGACAAATCCCACACATTCACAAACAGACAGAATGATAGAGAATAAATTAATTATTGATATTTAAGGTCACTTTCAGCATCTACAGCTATATCATGACCATAATATAGGTATTTATTCAAGTCCAGGTATTCATTGCATAGGCGTACAGGGCTATTTTTCAGGGGTGGGGGGGGGGGGTGGGGATGAACCCTTTTAGCCCGAAAAAGTTGAATCTCAGGAGGAAATGCCAAATGTGGGTATGGGAGGAAGGGGAGGGGGTCTCCCTCTCATTGAGTACCTGGAGAGAACCACCGAGCAATGACAAGCGACTCAGACTCTCCAACATACTAACTCCACAAAAGCAGGGTTAGCATTGGTTGAGGACAAGTACACCCTCAAGGTACCCTTAGTACACATCGCCATCATGCCCCCCTCCCCCCCCCCCCCCCCACGTGAGAAATTAAATTGGGATGAAGTGTCTTGCTCAAGGACACAATGTGGTTGCCACAGGCGGGATTCGAACCGAGGACTTCTTGGATTGCAACAATCATCTCTACCTTTTGAGCCACCGTGCTCCCGTAATATGCAGTAATATAACTCTTTATATGTACTTGTGTGATTATAAATGAATAATATTAACGTGGATATGGTTCCACTGAATCAACTTGTACAGTATAATGGTCAGTTTACTTGCTACTTCTAAGTGATGAGATAGGAAAACAACATTTTGTGTGGAAAACCAAAATGTTTTGTGGTCATTTCTGGCAACTAAATTGTCCGAAATTTTCTGGCATATCGGCTGAAAAATCGGCTTCTTCCTGACTCAGGGGTGGGTTGGGACACAGTCCTTCATGAAACCCCGGCCCGTACGCCCATAATTCATATGTACTAATTTTTTCCAAAGCAGAAAGGACATCGCTTGTTTTGCTTTCTATGAAAATATTCTGTAATTATTGAAGAGCAAATTTTGTGTTAACCCTTTACCCAACTTAACGGCCAAAACCGGCCAGCGCTATTCTCAAAAATCGCCATTTAATTTTCAAAATATTTTCATTTTTTGTCTCAAAAACATAGGTTATGACCCCTCGTTGGAACGAGCTCGTCGAGCTCGTTCCAAAAAAAATTAGTTATTCAAGAATTTTTTTTGCAAGTGTCGTCTGCTTTTCATGTTAGGTAAAGGGTTAAATGTTTTGGTGTCCCGCTGTATCTCAAATATCTGTTTTGGCTGCATAAAAACTAGTAGCATCACAAAAACTTTGATTTCCACTAAATTTTCTGTTTTCAAACCTGATCGATAGTTTTGTGTGTGTGTTGAAATATCTTCCCACATAATGCATGACAATAATTCAAATACAGATGATTCCAAAAAAACTGAGTCATTTACTGTAATCGCGCGTTTGAGATTGATATTGAGAACGTTTTCATTGTAAACAGTATTTGAAATTATCTCCCTTGAATTATTTACGGGGATGACGCAAGGTATGCTTTCGTCCAAGAGGGTTACTTTTCGTTAACATTCAGTGTTGGTGCTATTCTATTCTTTCTCTGATCTTTGGTTGTGTGTTCGTTCGCGAAGGAGCTATTGTTTGATGCGCGGGTTTTTAGACTGGCTGTGGGTTTGTTCCGTTATTGCGTTTCCTATTCTGTAAAGTAGTAAGAGACGCAACAAAGTGAAAAGGACCGGTCGCCGTTCTGGTTTTTGTCTTATTTTTATCACCTGAAAGTTATGAATAAATCTTCTGATTTTGATTTGAAATATAAGTCATCTTTCACTCAGCCTATCCTAAAACATGGTGTCAGAAATAAAACGATGTGAAAAAACATCGATGATGCTCTGATGGCAATTATTTCGACAATTATTTCGATTTATGCGTCGCAAAATCGTCAAGTGCAAACCCCAGAAAAAAATCTGAAATCAGTTCCAAAGCCACGTGAATAGTGACAAAATTTAGTCCTCTCTCTTCCTTGGACTTAAGAAAGCCCCAAGACTGGCTCGGCTGGCGTCGACGCTTCAAACGTTACCGAAAAGCAACAAAACGTCATCAAGATGATGATGAAGTGCATATATGTTCGCTGATTGATGCGATGGGGAAAGAGGCGGATCACATTTTGAATTCATTCACCTTTCAGAATGACGATGACTGAGAAATTTGACATCGTTTTTTCGAAGTTCGATGAATATTTCACTCCAAAAAGAAATATTATTCACGAACGTGTGCATTTTCAAAGGCGGAAACAGGCACCAGTCAAATCGGTCGAGTCGTTTCTTCGATCACTGTATGAACTTTCTGAAGATTGTAGTTTTGCAAACAAAGATGAGAATATTCGCGATCAAGTTGTTATCGCCTTTCGTGATAAAGTTACCTGAGAAATTCCAGTTAAAGCAACATTTAACGCTTGAAGAGGCAGTTCAATCAGTGGGTCAAGACAAAAAGATTACGGCGACGTCCAACCTAACTTTGGTCAAATTTCATGTAATTTTCTTCAAAGCCCCAAAAAAGGCCAAAATGAATTGTATACCAAAATGCTTGGAATGAAACATAGAACATGTGGAAAATGGAATTTGCCATGGAACTACTGTCATGTGTAGATAGGAAAGTCCGCTATGGCATAAGTAAGAGAACAAATTTTTTAAACTAAAATACCTTAAAATAAAATAACAGGTATATTCTAGAAATATTGAAGTATATACTCTAAGAAATCTTTTCCTAATTCTTGAAAGTAATAAAGTGTGAGACCAAATGTTATAAGTGCTCACTGATTGAAGGCAGACATTTTCTTCTGTTTATGTTGTGTTTTGGGGAGGTTGAACAAAGGTCAACTTGAAGGGGTCCATTAGAAGAAGTATGAAAGGACAAAAGAGTATCTCCCCATATAAAGATATATGTGTCACTGTGGTGGCTTGGAAAGAAACTATGATATTCTCCTATGTAGAATGCACTGCAAAGTCATACATTGTAGTTGAACAAATATATTTACAGGCCCCTTGCACTGTAACCCCTTTTATCCCATGCGTCAGTTTGATAGTGATTAAATTGTTAAATTTGTCTGGTTTATCAATAAGTAACATAGGTTCTTTTACTCTTGGACACCAATATACTCATGCTATATCTGTTGGAGAAGAAATAAGAGTAACTAACTCTTCACTGCATTAAACCATCAAATGTACATAAAAGTACATTGTTATTCATTTATTTATTTAGTAAGTCACATATTTATGCACAATGGCTAATCATGACCGTGACAGTTTTACGGGTGGAGGAAGCCGGAGTACCACCGAGCAACGACGAGCAGCTGCCAGGTTCCCAACATCGTAACTCCGCACTGCAGCACAGGCAGTGTTAGATTGAATGAAGACATGCGTACCATCGACGTGCAGTGCGCCGTAGTACACGGCGTCATCGTGCCCCCACGCGGGCAATGGAGAGGAAGTGTCTTGCCCAAGGACACAACGCGGTTGCCGCAGGTGGGATTCGAACCGAGGACCTCTCGGCTTGCAGCCTGCACCTCTACCTACTGAGCTACCGCGCTCCCACATTGTTATTCAAAACACATCAAATTAACCCTACATTTCCATTATTGCCTGTACTTTTCCAAAAGAGGCTTATTGGCATATTCAGATCAGGCAGGCACATCCAGTAGGTCTCCCATTCATAGGAGTTCAGGTATTTTTTCAAGAACGCAGTATGCAAAGAAATCCCCAGAGAACTCATTTGCTAATAAATTTTCTCGGGGAGGGGGGGGGGGTATGCCCCCCCCCCCCCCTGTATACCTGTACCTTCGCTACTCAGTGGCATACGCCTTTTTCATCAAAGTTTAACCCTTTTTGAAAAATCCTGACGACACACATGCTCCAAACACTATCAAACAGGTAACATCCCAAATTTAAGTTCAGAACCTTTCATGCTTCTTACTTCCAAATATAACTCTTAATTTACCGATTAATGGGTGAATAGAAAAACCCTGCCATAATCAACATGTTAAGCTCCTGAAGCCTCCATAATAGCTCCGATAAAAGTGCTAAACACCACATTGGTGGCTTTATAGAATATTCATTAGCTTGTTGCTTGATAATTAATAGGAACAAAATATTCACTAAACTTATTTTGTTGCAATTAATTGGAGGGTGCTAGAAGGCACTTTCCAACAAATTGTAACAAATCAACTATTTATGAACAAAGTTTTTTAAGCCCAAAGAATGAAAAAGGACCATAACTCTGGAACAAATGAGTGGAAGAAACACAGGTATCGTTTCCCCATGATGTTCGATCACAACATCAAATATCATTCAAACTGGAGTAGCAATGGTTGAGATATAAGGGAAATGTTTGTACGGGCGGACGGAGGTCTCCACGGCACTAGATACACCTTCGACGTTTCAAGTCGGGGGCATAATAATCACAACACACCCACCTTATCAATTCATAATTTCAGTAAAATAAACAGAATTATCAATTTAAATTAATTTTTCGATGATGGGAAAATAGCTGGCTTCTATCACCCTCTCGTACTATTACTACAAGCATCTGCAAACGCTATGATGCTGACAAACGAAAATGAACTCATGTGGTCTGGTGTGTCAGGTTAAAAAACAACTCGGCACGGATACTGAAGAAATTACGAATATTTCGGGTATTTCATTTGTTTAAATTTCAAATACGGGTAGTTTTGACCATTGATTCGATAATTCGTTTGAGTTTTGACCATCGCGGTCACACTGACCGCTGTTATGTTTATGATATGCAAATTGGAAGGCAGTTTCCGGAAAAAGGAGATTTGTCACATTTGTCACTCTAAAACGATGACAAAAGACATTGATGGATGCTCATGTTGGTTTGGTTGTTTGCAAGAAAAAACTAAACTCACTGCATCGTCCAATCACACCTTATTTAAAAGCGCGAATACATCATTTTCAATCTTCCATCGGTCCTTTGCCTATACCAACACGGTGAGGCAGAGATCCATGGTTACTTCAAAGTAAATAACTTCACAGCATCGGGGGAAGTCAACACGCTCAATGTAGTTCCAGGTCACTTGGAATATACTCCGAGAAAAAAGTGATTTCTGAAGCTTTCGGCTTACTTTTTATGAATATTACTTTATTTTATGTGTTTCGTCCCGATTTTATACACTCGGTTATTTTTTTTTACAAGTAGTTCATGTTATCTTTTTAGTGCGCAATGATCCAGATTTTCGTCAACAAAAAAGTTCAGAATTTCGAAGCATTTTTTGCAGTTACGGCATTAACAGCTCAAGTGTTTGCTGTAACTTGCTTGCAAATCCGCCCATACATTGTCTCTAACAAATGAAGGCTTGATCACGTCCTAGCATTCTTTCGATCGCCCCAAATTCATGTTCCTGCAAGAACCACATTATAATCACATGACCGGAATAAGCATCATTGAAACATGGCCACATCCGGAACATCCAAATTTTGTCTTGGTTGTATTGCATTACAACATCACAACACACCAGAGGGTGTGTTCTAAAAATGCTTTCTCCGAGTCTGTAGTATGTTATCATTACATTGAGGACAAGGCTTTCGAATTACCGATCATTTTGTGGTTTTATGGGTTGGTTGGTTACTTGTGTCGTTGGCAAATTAATCTTCGTCAAAATCATAAAATTCCCTTTTTTTCCTCAAAAAAATTAAATATACCTTTTCTATGCACTTTACTCATTATTTTGATATATAATTTGCATTTCCTTACTTCTATTATCTGTTTCTGGGACATTGGTAAACATGTCAACAAATTGACTAAAGTTAGGTTGGGCGACCCCTTAAAACACAACTCCGTAATCAATTTCAAAGCAGCCAGCCATCTTGATAGCAAATAATTGGTACACCCAGTTTGAAAAAACACAACTTCAAAAATTTAGCCAAAATAAAAAAAAAACTACCAAAAAGTGAAAAACAGTGTACACGTTGCAATAGACGACATGGCAACAGAGACCCATGTACTGTCAAAGGTCACTAGTGTAAAGCATGTTCACAGCTCAATCACTTTGAAGTTAGTTGTTGGAGAAAGCGTAAAACTATTCGTGAAGTCTGTTCGAATTATGCACACGATTTCAACGATGAATCATTCTTTTGGGGTTTTGGGGTTCTTTATCAACTTCGCAGGTACAAGAGTAAAGTTTAAAATTGACACAGGCTCCGATGTGACTGTAATGTCCGGGCAGACATTTAATTCATAATCAAACCGACCAACCCTACTAATTTGTTTCTTAGTCTTGGTGGTAAACTTTCATACAAAGGGAAATTTCGAATAAATGTGCAACATAATGAAATAACCAGCGTATTGGACATTTTTGTGAAAAAGGAGTCTTCAGCAGAGGCGGCGGAACCGGGGGGCACAGGGGGCACCTGCCCCTCCACTTTTTTTCTCCACAGATATGGTTCGCAGTTACACAATGAGTTAAAATGGAAGGGTTATAAAACATCGGATCACATTATTGTAATAAGAAATTTGATAAATAAAGCATTTCGTAAAAATCAAAAGTTGTACACGTGCTTCGTTGATTTCAATAAGGCCTTTGATGGAGTCTGGCGTGAGGGACTGTATCACAAATTATTACAAATGGGTGTAAGTGGAAAATTTTATAATTCCATGAAGCAGATGTTCACCTGTAACACACTGCAAGTTAAGTCTCAAAACATGTTGTCTGAAAAATTCACCAATTCGTTTGGGGTAATGCAAGGGAATAATTTGAGCCCTTTACTTTTTCACCTTTTCGTTGACGATATTCCGAGTTTTTTTCAATGTAACAGTTACAACGTACCTGAAATACGAGATGGTCCGAGTCCATGCCTACAAAACGCATATGATCTTTCCCCGTTCTCAACCATCGAAAAGGGGTTGCAGAACTCAATGGACTCGTTATATGGATATTGTAGAACGTAGAGGCTCACGGTCAAACAAGCAGAAAACTAAAGTTTTGGTATTCAGTAAATCTGGTAGGAAAGTGATAAATTCCTTTACCCTTGGAGGCAACCAGTTGCAAACTGTGACGTCTTACCCATACCAGGGGTTAACTCTCTCTGAATCGGGCAGCTTGGTTAATGCTACAATGAATTTGAGAACGAGGACGCTGAAGGCTATGCAAGCGGTTAACACGACAGAAACGAACAAACTGAGATTCTACCACTCCATCAAGAATCTCTATTGCAGGGAGGAATATTTGAACCAGTTGGCTGGTGAAACCAGGAAGTGGGTCACTTGGTTTCGCATCGGTGCTCACGATCTACAGATAGAACGCGGTCGCTATCATAAGCCAAAACCTATTCCGCGTGACGAGAGACATTGCAAGCAGTGTGATGAATCTCAAGTTGAAGACGAAGTACACGCTTTCTTTGTCTGCTCGAAACACGATATGCAACGGCAGGTACTCACAAAGGCTGCGTGCCAAAAGTTTCCTTTGTTCCAGAGTTTGGACTATCCAGAGAGAATTAACCTGCTTTTCAACTGTGACGAAACAGATATAATACAAGCTGTCGGGGAGAACATATCAAATGTCCTTCAAAATAGACGTAGAACGTTAATTAGAAACAGTACTGTTCTAACTAGAATATCGGACAGGCTGAAAAGAGTGTGGGTACTGTGAGAGTCCGGTTGGAGGTGTCAATTGAACCGCGTCTCAACCAGCCAGTAGCGCTGTTTGCGCGCATATAAATGTAGATAATATGCATATGCATGTATATGTATATGTGGGCGATGGACAAGTGTCTGCGAGTGGACATAACATGACTGATTGTGCCCTGGAACTTATGCTAGAATGCTGACATTGTTGTATTCCCTCATGTACTTCTGTTGTTTCCTGTATATACATGTGTATTTGTGTGCCACACCCATTTTTTGTGGTAGTGCAATAAAAATTATCTTACCTTACAGGCATTCCGGTAACATTATTTGCAAATCTGAACAATATTTAGCCAAAAATTCCACTTTCGGTCGCTCCGGCCCGTTTCTTCTACTTCAACTATCTTCCAACCCGAAGGCTGGCCTTCGGGTTGGAAGATGGTTGAAGTAGAAGAAACGGACAAGGCAGTGACCACACAGCGGCATATTCATCTAAACGAGAGACTATAGCGAGTCATTATACATTTACCGAAAAACAACTGCAACCTTTCTCACAATGGGACGAACCATGGTAGCATTGTAAATTTGTGACCCTCCACTTTTATCGAGCTTCCGCCGCCCCTGGTCTTCAGCGAATGACCTTCTGGGGCGTGATGCTTCTCAATCGCTCAACGTGATGCAACGTCTAAATAATCTTAGCAGTGATGTTTTGGCACACGTGGGCTTTTGAACAGTAAACCCGTTGAAATTACCCTCTAGGAAAATGTACTACCATATTGTTATTGGCTAAAGCTCATCGCGTTCTGTTTCCACGGGGGCTGTCATATGCATTGTTTTGATACCAAAATTTTTGAGTTATTTGAAAATAACTGTTTGCAAGTGTGGCCTACTGGGCATGTTAGATAAAGGTTTAGAGAGCCAACAGTGCCTAAAAGTATGAACTGGTGAGTGAATAAAACATTATGCAACGACAGTATGTTTTGCATTAAAAACAATGCAGTGAGCAATAGGGCCCTGTGGATTTCAAATTGTGGGTCAAACTGAATCCGATGGAGGATTTTGAATCGTATTGACTCAAGACGATGTTCAAGGTATATATATTCTGCCTTTTGACAACCGTTTACCCTAATGTATTGTATTAACAGGTTGAGGGCTAGATTATTTTTGGTGGTCTGAATTTGTTATTCAAAATTTGTTCTATTACAAATTATTTGAGAGTGCCTACATGCACTCTCTAGTAATTTGTAATAGAACAAATGTATATAAACAAAATATTATTTGGGTTTGACTGAATATGAAACATGAGCAAGGAAAACGTTGGCTTTTGCTCTGGTACCCTCATTTTTCTTAAAGCCCTGATAGTCGCTTCTAGTATTCAACCAGTTAAAAGGCGACTCCTCTGTTTTGGAAATTCAATCAAAAAAGTAATTTCAGAGACCTGATGACAGAAGATTTCTGGAGGAGACACTTGGTATGATTTTGAAAACATCTTAATGATTCCAAAAATTTCTGAATCAGCATGACATTAATCAAAACAAATCGAGATAATTTCAAATCGAAAGTAGAAGAGGGACTAAAACAATTAGAACAATCTGATAATATAGAGAAGGTCACCGACCCATCCGATTGGTGTTCACCCAGGGGCGGTGGAAGCTCGATAAGAGTGGAGGGGCACAAATTTTCAAGGCTACCGTGGTTCGACCCAGTGTGAGAAAGGTTACAATCGTATATCGGCACATATACCATGACGCACTATAGTCTCTCGTATAGATGGGCATGCCGCGTCCTGTGCGTTTCTTCTACTTCAGCCATCTTCCAACCCGAAGGCTCGCCTTCGGGTTGGAAGATGGTTGAAGTAGAAGAAGCGGACCGAAGCGTCCGAAGGTGAGATTCTTTGGCTAAAGTTTGTTTTGATTTGCAGATAATGTTACAGGAATGCCTCATATTAATATGTTTGCATGCGCCCATTTTAACTCATTGTGTAACCGCAAAACATGTCTGTGAAAAAAAGTGGAGGGGCACGTGCCTCCTGTCCCCCCTTGGTTCCTCCGCCCCTGTGTTCACCTGTAGTGCCAGTTTTGATACGCAATGGCAAAGTTCGTATTTGCGTCCATCATAAGAAGTTCAACAAATCCATGAAGCGTGAATTGCACATGGTACCTAACATAGATGACATTTTATATTTCTACCGAAACGTAGTGAATCTGGAAATAATTGTCTCGCCGCTTCGTTTGTAACAGCGTTGAAGGAGCGAGTAATCGGTGAAGTGTTTGTAAATTATTTAGATACTTATTAAAATTATTTAGTTGGTAACTGCCATTAGATGGATGTTCACTGAATATTTTGGTTTAACTATTTCAGTGACATTTCCCACGTATTGAGCTGTAGCTGTTTTTTTTTTTAAATTCGATAATTAAAAGTCATTTTTTTCACTTCTAAATCACTTTTTGTTCTCTTCATTTATCATTGATGTTTTAACCCTTTACCCAACGTAACGGCCAAAACCGGCCAGCGCTATTCTCAAAAATCGCCAATTAATTTTCAAAATATTTTCATTTTTTGTCTCAAAAACATAGGTTATGACCCCTCGTTGGAACGAGCTCGTCGAGCTCGTTCCAACGAGGGGTCATAACCTATGTTTTTGAGACAAAAAATGAAAAAAATTAGTTATTCAAGAATTTTTTTTGCAAGTGTCGTCTGCTTTTCATGTTAGGTAAAGGGTTAATCAAATAGCCGTGATCCAACAGATACGAAACATCAACATCCGAAATGTTTCGACTTTGTGTTTCGGCACTGTGTATTTGGGGGGCGCGGTGGCTCAGTAGGTCGAGGTGCAGGCTGCAAGCCGAGAGGTCCTCGGTTCGAATCCCACCTGCGGCAACCGCGTTGTGTCCTTGGGCAAGACACTTCACCCCCATTGTCCACGTGGGGGCACGATGGCGCTGTGTACTAGGCGTACTACACGTCGATGGTGCACTTGTCTTCAACCAATGCTAACCCTGCTTGTGTGAAGTTAGTATGTTGGGGGAGCTGACAGTTGCTCGCCGTTGCTCGGTGGTTCTCTCCGGGTACTCTGGCTTCCTCCACCCGTAAAACTGTCATGGTCATGATTAGCCATTGTGCAGAAATATGTGACCTTAAACACCATTAAATAATAAATACTGTGTATTTTGGTTGAAATTTGGGGTAACATAGTCCTTAAAGTAAAACTTGTCGGTGAAAAGGTTTGAACAAGTACAGGGGTGGTTAGAAGGGCAGACTATAGTCGAAGGTCTTACGTAGCAGATACCTGTAGCAGGTGCATACATTCGTAATCTGTGACATCTAAGGACAATTCCAGGTGCAGCTCCAAACTCTTTAACTTTTACCTTCCACTACCATGGAGTCAAACTCCAAACAACGCGCTCGTACATGTAGATTCAGGAGTCGTTTCCCCTGATATTACTACCATATCTGAGAAAGAGTTAAGTTATATTGATGTTTCGTGTACCCGCAGAGGAAATGTGGTAAAAACAAAACACTTGAGAGACTTTGTTCAATTTGTATGAGACCTTGACATTGTGTCAATGGTGCTCACGTGTTTTACTTTGAGGTCTGCATGTGTGCATGGTTGATACAATATTCTCTGTTTTAGATTTATCCAACATGATAGCTTGTATAAATTTTCATTAGAATTTAGTGTATGCATAATTAACTCTTTACCTAATGTAAAGGCCAAAAAAGGCCAGCGCTATTCACAACAATTACCATTCAGTTTTCATTATTTTTTTCATTTTTCGTCTTAAAAACATAGGTTATGACCACCCATTGGACGAGCTCATTGAGCTCGTGCTAATGAGGGGTTATAAGCTATGTTTTTGCATGATGCCTAAATAATATAGCATGGTGCTGTATTATTTGAGGACCATGCTTAATTATTTAAACATCACGCCTAATTATTTATGCAGCATTCATGAAATCATACCAACAATATAGCATCATGCTTAATTATAATAGTATCATGCTAAAATAAAATTTATGATTCTTCCATACGCGGACCTCATGTAAGAATCATGCTATATTAGTTATGTAGCATTCATGAAAACATACCAAATAATACAGCATCATGCTAAATTAAAGTGCATGATCCTCCCTATCATGCTATATTATTTTAGCACAATGCTTAATTATTCAAGCATCATGCCTGATGTACGCCGTACATAAATCTTCTGATTCTGAATTGAAATCTGAAGTCATCTCAGACTATCTTCCAACAGTTATTCTTCTGATGAAATCATCCAACAAAACTAAATCTATACCAGTTGTAAGCTGCAAATCGCTCTGTCAATAATCAATACTGATAACGCGCGCATATGTTTTCACCACAGCTGACGGAAGTTTTTCATCGATAATAATGATGAACCTGATCACGCGTTACACTTACAGTATAAATATAGAATTGACTACAGAAAGTTACACGGGATCAGGTTCAGGCGGCCATTCATTGTTATTGAAGAAAAAAGATAGAGAGCCACGACTACGAGTAACTGTGATTTTCACATTTCGAAACTAAATATTTTTCAAAATTAGACTCGACGAAACAGTATGTTTGCGTATGATATTTGCGTAGTTGGTGCAGAACTAATTGGCACGGCTGCTGCGAAATACATTTCTGTCAGAGGTAAATTAAAAGTGTGCCTGATTGGACCAGCGGAACCACGGGTAATTGAGGATTTTTTAACTATATTTCTGGATTGCATATCATCTGTGTTAATTTATGAACATTTTCTTGCATTCCGTCCTTGACCCACTCACTCACCTGGAAACCCGGTCGCACGAGGTTGTTAATCGTACGAGAACCCGTTAATGCACTCTCTTCCATCAAATACGAATCAAACATGTTTCTTTTCTTGAAGGCACGGGCACTCGACGTATTATCGGATTTTATCAATTTTAATAAAATATATATTATATTATCAATACTAAAAAAGTAAAGGTTTGACACTTTCCAGATCGAAATTTTCAACAATCTCTCCGAAACGAATAGACCTTTTCATCGATGCGGAATCGGAATCTCAATCTCATTCGCGTAGAGGAGGTTATCAAACTCGATAGCATTCGCACAGAGGAGGTTATCAACCTCCTCTGTGCAAATGCGATTGAATTTCCAATTCCGCATCGATGAAAAGGTCTATTCGTTTCGGCACCATTACCGGGTTATTGTTTTTACTGTTTTATATTTATACAAAATTTATTTATTATTTATTTATTGGTGTTTAAGGTCACATATTTCTGCACAATGGCTAACCGTGACCGTGACAGTTTTACGGGTGGAAGAAGCCGGAGTACCCGGAGAGAACCACCGAGCAACGGCGAGCAACTGTCAGCTCCCCAACATACCAACTCCACACAAGCAGGGTTAGCATTGGTTGAAGACAGGTGCACCATCGACGTGCAGTACGCCTTAGTACACAGCGTCACCGTGCCCCCACGTGGGCAATGGGGGTGAAGTGTCTTGCCCAAGGACACAACGCGGTTGCCGCAGGTGGGATTCGAACTGAGGACCTCTCGGCTTGCTGCCTGCATCGCTACCAACTGAGCCACCGCGCCCCCTATACAAAAAACATGGACGATTTCGAAATATTCGTTGACGCTTCGCGAGTATTCAAATAACGACAATTAAACGATCAAACATAGTTTGGATCAATAAACTCTGCCCAAATGTAAGGAAATACGTGTACTATCGATTGCAGCCGGTAATAAGTGCGAAAGCTTGATATATATTCCTATTTTCGAGTTTTGAGTTCCCATAAAAACTTGATGGGATCTTTTTCTATGGACCTTTCCTACATTACTCCATTCCATTTGCATTATGGGTTATCATCCGGGCAATCTTCCCCTATGTAAACACGGAAGCGATTTACAGGTGAAAAGGTTTCAACTATTCAGTGTAAAACATACTTCAAATTATGTGAAAACAGCTCGAAAATTATTTGAAAACGTTTTGAGACATTCGGATGAATACTATATTTATCGGCAATTGCATTCTGGACGATTGTTTGGCTTCTTGATAGTAAAAAATCGTTAGGATGATTGGAGAAACCAATGACATTTCACCTTTCGTCGCGACACTGCACTGCCAATGCCATAACTAGTAAATTTAGTTCCAATATCGCTCGCAATTATGCTCTAGCGAACTTCTAGAGTACCCATCTTCATCTTCCTTGGCTGTTTTATTTAAAGGAGTTGCTTGTTGTATAATGTACCATGGCAGGGTAGTCATCTACGCCATTGATAACACGCAATATTAAACGATGGCATGTATTAAGGACTCATAATTCGTCGAATCAGGTTTTGTGCAGATGGCATTTTTAGAATTTTCAATATAAATTATCAATATCATAATGAATGTAGCCTTACTCACTTTTTATTGGCGAATTGCGAATGATTGCTTTGGAGTAAATTTGGAGTAAATTCAACGACGCCTCACCACACCTGGTGCAATTACTGCTTATTTCCAGCGTAAGACACTGATTTCGACAGGCGGGTTGGGAATAAAAACATTCATACGACAGGAAACACATTCATCGAGGTATGACAAACTCATTGCAACCAACCCATGGCTTATATTTTGTCTAAATTTGTGAGAATCCGTTTGGATTCTCGTGAAAATGGTTGCGAGAATCCATACCTACTATGAGTGTCCCAGTATCCCATGACGCCACCATGGTCCAACCACTGTTGTATACTGATAACACATGCTAACGTTTTACACAACACACCTTTTTAATTTTTAAAACTAAATTTGATAATTTTTAAACAATAAATAATAAATAAATGATAAAATAATTAAATGAACAATATTTACCAATAAAATCTTACAAATATGGCTGTCGTTGGAACCGGCTCAATGAGCCGGTTCCAATGACAGCCATATTTGTGCAATTTTATTGACAAAGTGTCAGGATATTTCAGGTCATGTTAGCCTTCTATTGGTTAATTTGTTTCCGCTATGTTAGATAAAGGGTTAAATTGACTCAATTCTTTTCACGCGATTCCTAGCAGAGGTGCAGCAATCTACATGGATTCTCTTCGGTTTTATTGCGCGAATCTTTGTGCGAATCGATTCTCGGATTCTCGTCGAAATATAAGCCCTGCAACCACATGCAAGCTAATTTGATAGCCTTGTAGAAATGTCAATTATATTAACTCATATTCATTTTCAAGAAACTGTACGAGTCATTAGTTAGGGTCCTGCGAATATTCGAGATTCCATTTGAAATCGAAACCATATGTCCACTTCGAGATCGATCCCGAATCAGTCTCCGGATTCGATTTTTTCGGACCTCTCGGACTAAATTCAGTTTGTTACATTTCCAAGAAAAATTGGTTAAAATTGACATTAGACAATTCATTCACGTAGGCTCGTGCTTGTATCCGACTCCCTGATACAAACATCTGTATCAGGGGGTGGGATACACGACAGTTGCGGAGTTAATACAGACAAAATACATGTTGATTGTAAGTAAATTTATTTAATGGTGTTTAAGGTGTCGGTCAGTCTTGTAAGGGTTATCACAGTGTACCGTAATTTCGATTTGGTGCAATATGAAATAACTTGTCTATTACGATTCGACTTGAGACTCGATTCGATATCAGAGACACGACACAATTCGATTCGAGATTCAATTCGAAAACATGTGTGATTCGCGGATTCCTAGTCATTATGTCAGACAGAAGTCAATTGGTGCTTGTGAACAGGTATTGTTTGAAATGATATGTTGCGCATACTCTATGTGAATCACACGATGGATGGTCTTTTTTTCTAGAAACCAGGTGACAGCAGCAAAAGAGATATATTTGGCCAGCATTATGATGAAGGCAGAACAGTGAGAAAGCTCTCCAACGATCCTGTTTGGTCTAAGCTTGCAGAACGGTCAATAAATGAATATAAGAATATCGAAAGAGAATCAGGTATATATAATTATGGGCGGTATTCCAATTTTCCTTCAAAGCCAGTTCTTGAGTATAAATTGGATGTATGTGACACCCCAACCTCCTACCCCACGACCACACCTTCGCCAATTATTTCCCAGTTGGGACATTTTCGTTTCGATTGCAATGTAAGATATCGATCGATTCTGAGCAATCGTGTATTTTAATTCCCAATTCGCGCTGTGGAGAGTCAACATGGCCAAATTGCAGTACCAGTGTGGTACATGTTTAATGCATCTTTCATTGAATATTTACTGAAACTACTGAATATATGCCCGAGAAAAGCGCCCATAGGCAACACTGCCCATGTGCGGATTTTGACCATTCCACGGCGGCTGTACTTTAAATCGTTGCACACTGATGTCGACCCCCCCCCCCCCCCCCCCCCAAACAAAAAAAAATGTCAAGCTGCATTTCTCCCCATAATGCATTCGTGAATTTAACATAATTCAATCTTGTTTGACAGAGCTGATTGAGCTCTGTCAAACAAGGTAGAAATGGTTAACCCTTTACCTAATATGAAAAGCAGACGACATTTGCAAAGAACATTCTTGAATAACTATTTTTTTTTTTCATTTTTTGTCCTTGTAATTCAAAGACATGTGCCAAATGATTTCCCATAGCGGGGTGACCACAATTTTACGCATCTGCTTGCTAACTAAGTTGACTGTCGGGGAGCATCCATCGGTTTTACTGCTTTTTGGTTTTTCGTTTCTGATGTCACTGACCTATTGACGTTTAGTGATTGTTTCGCTTTAGAATGAGTTTTGAAGGGTTTCATGTGATTTTGTGCACAAAATAACACTTACAATGTGTGAGGTGCAGTTGGGGCGGGATTCCCTTTGGTGAATTTTTTTTCTTTTGTTTTTTCTTTAAAATGAGTTTTGGAGGAGTTTGAGTGTTTTTATGTCAAAACTTTATGCCAAACTAACTTCTACCCTTTGGGCTGGGCAGTATTGAGATATACTTCCGCATCCAGTTGTCCCCATGTGGTAGGTTTTCGGAGTCCATTTTTGTGATTTTGTTTGCTTAAAATTTTTGAGCGATTTAAAACAAATTGTGGATGGATGGCGCGTGGGTCTAATTCGTGAGTTGGGTGGGTGTACCCAGTGGGTGTGGTGGGGGTGGTTACATTTGAGGATTTGTTTTGCTTTGAAATGAGTTTTGAAGGTTTCGAGTGATTTTATTGAAAACAAAAATATTCCTTGGGCTGGGTATAGGATGGGTTTCCATTCAGTGAATTTCGTTCTTTTTCTTTTACGCTTAAAATGGGTTTTGGGTGATTTCGATTTATTTTATTCCCAAAACAATTTACCCCTTGGGGTTGGGTTCTTTTGGCTTATGTTAATATTCATTTGTTATAATGTGCACCCGGACACAGTTCCATCCCTCGACTCGACAGCAGTGGGGGTATGCTCGAACCCTTGGTGTAATCTGATCAAATCTCTTGTATTATGCGCAGTGTATCGTTGTTGACGAAAAATATATAACGATGTTAATTTTATGAAAACTGTGTTTTGTGCATTAACTTTGTTTGTTGTCATTGTCATTGTTGGTGTCATCGTGGGGAAAACTATTTGGGAAATGGTGGGTCTGCCAAGTATAACATACGGTACGGAAGTTGTACCCCTAAACAACACAGCCGTAAGGAGCTTGGAAATCCTGCAGAACGATGCAGGCCGATGGATAACAGGCTCGAGTAATGCCGCAGCGCTAGAAGCGATCAGGGGTGAGCTTGGGTGGATGAGGATCAAGGACAGAATAGACCTATGGAAACTCGGTTATCTTAATTATTTGGTAAATCTCCCCGATAGCCGATGGTGTAAAGTAATGTTCCTGAGAACTTTCAACTCAAATATCAATACAGGGTGGATGGTCCAAGTGAGGGAGCTAGTAGAAAACTACTCATTGGAGATCTCGGACCTTGACGTTGGGGCAAACCAGGGCAAAAAGATCGTCAGAGAAAGGGTCATGGAGGATTGTAACCGTAATTGGCGAGAGGGGGTCAAATCAAAGAGATCTTTGGGTGGCCTGCGTGATAAAGAGAAGCCTGGTTTTGAAGAGTACCTTGATGGCACCTTTGGGTGGTCACTGTTGTTCAAGCTGAGGTCGCGGTCCCTGGAGCTGAGGGGAAAAATTGGGAAAAACAGTGAAATGGAGTGCCAGATGTGTAACCTGGGCGTGGTGGAGACCCTGGAACACTTTCTTCTAGAATGCCCAAAGTATCAGTCTAAAAGAATGAGATTCAGTGGGAGTATAATGGGGAAGTGGGATGGGAGAATGAAGGACATGTGGTTAGGGGGAGACTCAAAGGAGAGGGTTAATATGCTAATCGGTGAGATTGGGAAGAATGGGGCAAGGGATGTCATCAAGCAGTTCGTCTCCGAGTGTTGGGAGGAGAGGAGAAGCGTGGGAATAGGGAGGCAGTTGGGAGTTCAGGTGTAACCATGGCCTTCTCGTCCGAGAACCGCGACAAATCAGTGGCTGGCCAAAGTGTTATTATTACTGCCACGCCCACTTTATCCATATATGGCGGACCTCTTTGTACACCTGTATGCGAGGAAGTTTAATACAATTTATAACATACTTGAAACTCTATATTCTGATTAATTGTTGGAAAGGGCTCTCTGAGTCCTTTCCAGTAATTAATCAGATAGTAGGTTAGATCTGCGCATACCAAATCGTACAGATAATCATCATAAAATAGGTGACAATAGTCACTTTCGGCAGGTTAAGTGTTTAATAATTATAAATGAAGACTCGTCGAAGCTGTAGTTTTATGATTACGCCGCGTAGTTCCACTTATTATGTAAACATTTTAATGTCTGCAGGGCGAATTAAGTATGTATTCACTGGAATATCTATACCTGGAGCGCAGAAGAATATCAGTATAAAAATTATCTTTATGAGTGAAAGAACATCGCATTACATCAACGATGGTGTGTGCGCAAACTCAATGAAAAGTGGATAAACAAACAACCCATAACAGAGTCAATTTCCTAAGAGAACTAGACCGGTGGCCAGAGAGGCTGAATCGTGCTGTAGCGTTCTTAAATTTGAAGGCCTGTATGTCAAAAGCCACCCGAGGAATGTATTTGATGCCACATTTTTTATTCTTCCAAGTGAGCATGCCACTGGGTAGTTCTAATACACCCCCACATCCCCGAAACAGAATTTACTTGACCCTTTGAACCCTGGTGGTGTCTTCCATGTCAGTTCAATGGCAGCAATTAGAAGAGTCCATATTCATAATTTTGGGGGTAGACCAATTAATATTTTCAACGTGCAGCTTTTGGGGCTGCACGTTGAAAATATTGATTGGTCTACCCAACACATTAATTTAACGGGCGTCCTACTTAATTAAGTTATGAAGTATCACGTTCCTGGGACGGAAAAAAGGCCTCTCGTGTTCAAAGGGTTAATTGTAGCAATATTGTTTGTCTTTTCACCTTTTTTCATGCAGGTATCATTTTTTACAACCAAGTTGGACATTTATTCATATGTAGAAAAGGATCAAATGATTTGCAAGATAGTCTGTCAACTGCTGAAAAGTGTATGACACATTACGATGCGTTTGAAGACAATGAATCTTTAAGAGAATATTTTCCGTATTTTAACTTCGCAAACAATGATTATGGGATGCTAGAGGCGAGGAATGCTGGATACATAAACCCCAGGAAACTCTTGACAGCGCAAGCCATTATTGCATCCAACAATGGCTGCGATCTGCTTCGAGCCATCGTGAAAGACGTAGATAAAGTTCAAGTACCTGACGGTTCATCTTTAATGCGGCTGAGGACGGATGGTGATGTTGAGATTTACTCGAAGATAGTACTTTTGTGCACCGGTGCTTTTATTTCTAGTCGCTCCCTTCTTCCACCTGGAGTTGATCTCGAGTTCCAACATATACCCGTACTTGTAACACTTGTTGAAATAAGTGAAGAAGATGCCGTGAGATTAAGGTAGGGGGTGCATTAATTATTTTATCTTACCATAAGTATGTACTGAGTCCGTACATAGGGACCCTTGATGCAAACTCTGTATCGTCAGGTAAAGTGTTAAACAAGTTATTACTGTTCGGAATTGTAATATAACTTTCTCATCACCATTATGTTTATTTACAAACTGTTGTATCAATCTCGCTCTTGTTTCTAAGACTATATCTCGACTCGTCGAGATTTGACTTTAGAAACAAAAGCTCGACTCAAATACAACGTTTTGTGCATAATCATAACGGTTATTTATTTATTTATTTATTTATTGGTGGTTAAGGTCACATACGTATGCACAATGGATAATCATGACCGTGACAGTTTTACGGGTGGAGGAAGCCGGAGTACCCGGAGAGAACCACCGAGCAATGACGAGCAACTGCCAGCTCCTCAACGAATCTTCTTCAGATCCACCAGTCAGAATGCTTTCATATATGGTATACAACATTTCTAGGGGAGTCAGATTCAAATTTGTTCAAATCGGGTCCCTAGGTATATATTTGGGCTGGCTATGGTAGCCCAAATTTTAACTTAGTACAATATGAGGAAATTTCTTTAAAAATCTTCTTCTTCAGATCCACCAGTCGGAATGCTTTCACATTTGGTATACAACATCTCTAGTGGGGTCAGATTCAAGTTTGTTCAATTCGAGTGCCTGAGTTAATATTCGGGCTCCATATGGGAACCTGAAATTTAACTTGGTACAACATGAGGGAATTTCTTCAAAAATCGTCTTCTTCAGATTCACCTCTCAGAATTTTTTCATATTTTGTTTACAACATCTCTAGGGGAGTCAGATTCAAGTTTGTTCAAATTGGTTCTCTGGGTTAATATTTGGGCTCCCTATCGTAGCCCGAATTTTTACTTAGTGCAATATGAGGAAATTTCTTTAAAAACCTTCTTCTTCAGATCCACTACTCAGAATGCTTTTATATTTGGAATACAACATCTCTGGGGGTGGGGGTGGGGGGGGGGGGGTCAGATTCAATTTTGTTCAAATCGGGTCCAAAGGTTTATATTTGGGCTTGCTATGATAGCCCAAATTTTAACTTAGTGCAATATGAAGAAATTTCTTTAAAATTCTTCTTCTTCAGATCCAACAGTCAGAATGCTTTCGTATTTGGTATACAACATCTCTAGGGAGGTCAGATTCAACTTTGTTCAAATCGAGAGCCTGGGTTAATATTTGGGCTCCCTATGGGAACGAATTGGCCATGTAGCTGAAGAATTAGAAATTTTGTATTCAGTACCCTCCAGAGGTGTGTAACTAAGATTAATCTAGCTAAACTTTTGAGCTTTGTTTGCAGTTTATATTTAAAATCGGATATTTATTGCTGCAAAGCTCAACGAACGAAGCGATTTTTCCAATCAGTTGCACGAATTGGGAAACATGACCACGTCATTGTTCTTCATGAAATATATACGTAGTATTTGACAAATATAGAACACTTCGTGTGTAGTTTACACATTACTAAAGAAACTGTATTGGTCATTGTAATGTAAAATATTCAAAGTATCAAGAAATCTACTTTTTTATTAATTGAGTCGGCACCGGAGTTTTTTAGATGAATTCCGTCATCAAGGAATTCCGCAATTGACTGGAAAATCGGTTTAGGGCTGCAGAGCGAAACGAAACAGCTCAGCAACGTGCATGCCTGTGAAATAGCAACTTCGAAAAAATTAAGTTTACCATTAAAATGAACCCACTAATTCATATTATGACATACATAAATCATATTACAGAGGGACTTATCTGTAATATGATTTATGTATGTCGCAATATGAATTAGTGTGTTTTATGATTCTGTTTATGTTGATTTTGTGTGTAGCAATCTGCCTTTGGTCTGGTGTATTTGCTGAATAAATCTTATCTTATCTTATCTGAGGTGCATTATTAAACGATCAATTGTTAAAGCCGCTTGACATTGCGTCTACCCCCCCCCCCCCCCTCCCCTTCCCACACATACACACACAAAACACACACTCCTTGATGTATCCAACCGCTTGAAAATGAAGGTTCACTCAACGAGAATAAAGGGAGGGGTTAAAAAATTGCACAGCTGAGAATAGCATACATTCGTTCGACGCTCTCAATGGTTTTGTTGCAAAATCTGAACCTGTGTGTTTCAGCCCAAATGATTTACACGAGAATAAAAGGGACTCATAATAACGATTAGATAAAAAAAATCACAGAGTGTTGTGGATTAAAGTTACCACTATTTTCGTTGGCATCAGCGCCGTGCCTGTTAGCAACACGTCTTTTGAATTTACCGGACTATAAATCGCAGGGTGGAACGGTAAGGGTGTGGTGAGGAATAATTTGAGAGAAAAAAAGATCGAACGGAAATAAAATATGCAAGGAATCAGGGGAGCCGAAAGAAATGATGGGTGGGGGGAGGGGGGTGGTGGTGCAGGACAACACCTTTCCCCAGGCAAATACATCCGCTAGTGTAATAAGTTTATAACAGCAGTACTTGGGGCACATATTTCATTTAACCGTTATTGTAATCAACTTATTACAATAGCGGTTAATATAAATTTTTTCATCAAGCGCTATTGTAATAAACTTGTTACCATAACAGTTGGCGCGAACTTTTTCATCAACCGCAATTATAATAAACTTATTACAATAGCGGTTGATGGCTTAATGCAAACATTTTCAACGACCGCTGTAATCAACTTTTAACCATTACGGTTGACGCACACATTTCCACCAACCGCTATTGTAATAACTTTATTACAATAACGCTTAATTCGAGTGTCTGTCCTGTCCTTATTCTAATAAGTTTTTTCATTAGTTTGAGAATAAGCTAACTGTGCATTTCTTCAACAGACGAGCCAGTTTCATTCAAGATTTGATTTCTTTATCCACCACAGCAGCAAAAAAAATAATGAAATTGTCTACATGGCAGATTTGAAGTATTTTGTTCCGGACAATGGCCGAGAAAACCATAAAATACGGATGTCATTGGTACTAGCTCCTTAAGCCTCCATTTGTTCGTTCAAATACATCAACATTTGTATGGTTACAATTGTGGTTAAAATATTTGTAAAATACAATATGACCCTAATATAATTGACAGAGGTGGAGAACCTGGGATGAATTGGGCGACAGATTGGCAACTATTTCGCCGAGGCCTGTGGAATAGTCGATTGGCTTTTTCTTAGAAGCCTCAGAAATAGCCACTTCGAAAAAATGAAGTTTACTATTAAAATGAACCCGTACCCCCCACCCCCCCCCCCCCCTCCCACACACAGCGACACCACCACCACATTGCGCTTGCATGCTTCCGTTGGCGCTGTCTGTAGAACTCAAGCATATCAACATATCTTTTAATCACATGCGCCCACCTCGTGGTTTTATAAAAAAAAGGGGTGAATAAAACGTCTGAAGTAAATCTAAACGCCCAGGAAATCGATGAAAATATTGTAATTCTCTCATACATTATGTACACAATATACACATCATGCCATTGTTGTAGAAACGCTCAGATATCGCTCCCAGGGCGTCCCAATATAAAAAGTTCTTCTTAGGGGGGATCCCTCAGACCCCCCCCCCCGACATACACAAACAAACGCCCCCCCCCCCCCATACACACACACACTTTTCCCTCGGCCCCCCAAAATCAAACTTCAAATTACTATATGACCGTGGTTTTCCCACCCAATATCACACCCGCAAACGGCACACAACAATACGCATCATGTCATTGTTGTCGAAACGCTCAGATATCGCTCCCAGGGCGTCCTAATATGAAAGTTTTTCCTTGGGAGACCCCCCCCCCCCCCCACACACACACACAAACAAACGGGAGGGACCTCTCTCCTCCCTAGTTCAGCGATCTGAACGTAGTGACTATCCCCTTACAAGCGGGTAGCCACTACGTTCAGATCGCTAAACTACCTCCTCCTCTATCCTCCTCTAGCTCAGACCTGTGGCTTTCGAGAGATGCCTTAGGCATCTCGACCTTGGTCCCCCATATCTTACTTAGGACCCCCTAACTTGAAATCCTGGTGCCACCCCCCCCCCCCCCCCCCCACACACACACACATACACTTTCAAAAGGGTCCAGAAAGTTGAAGTTGGCGTAACAGGATAAACCTATGGCCCAAATTTTCCCTCCCCGACCCTGACTGTGTGACACAAAGAGCTCGCATATTCACTGTTTATTCAGCATTTTACGATCATCATTTTATTTTTACGACATATTTTAATGTTTGTGTAAATGATTCAGAATAATCATATTCTTTTGTATAAAAGTTACTCCCGAATATCCTCAAATATTTTTAACACAAAGCTCGATAATTGTCCCGTTTTGTTGTGTGAGAAAATAAGGAAATGCCAGTCCGTTTCAAATTCCGGAGTTCCATATTTTGATTATTTTCAGCACGCGCAAAACAAAAACGTACCGACTGTATTTACCACAATCGAGACTTGAGGCATCACTGTCGGAACGAATTAGCATGCCTTCATGATGCAGTTCGAAAAACCTTTAGTCCTTTACCCAAAGCAGACGATATCAAAATTTATTATTTTAAAAATTAGTTTATCGGATTTATCGGATTTTCCCCCAAAATTCTACAAAACAATATCATGTAATACGAGCTCGTCCCAATGAGGGGTCACATGATATAGTTTTGTTGAAATTTTTGAAAATTATTTTTTCAGCTGCTGAATTTGTATATTACGCAGACGATCCCTTGGGTAAAGGGACAATATTATTCATTATGGACTACAGTTAAAAAACTCAAGACATCTTGAAAATTAAATTGTGGGTAAATAAATAACGACGATAAACCGTATTTTTGTAATTACATCGGTATTCAATCGATATTGGTTTGGAAACCGGTATATATCGGTTTATCGATATACCGTGCAGCCCTAACTACAAGCATATTGATGAAATCACGCTGGTCGCGGTCAGAAAGGTTTCAACACGATCTGCGATATTAACCCCTCGTTGATATTTCTTGCGGATAGAACGCCTGCGGTCTCGTTCGGCCCGGAGGACTGTTGCGTCACCAATCTCCTGAATGCGGAAAGTGTGAGCGTTGTCGAGTATTGGGTACAGGCCCATTGTTATTTATGACTCTTGCACAGTTTTCAAATCGCCGTCCGTCAATGCCGGTCTGGTAAACCGCATGCGATTGAGCTTGGCAGGGCCAAGATGTAGGGTACTGAGTGTGTTAGTTGGAAACTTGCCATCTGTGGCCTTGCACATGACGCCACCGAACGTGAGCAAGACAGCTTTGTTGCTGATAATGATGGCGAGTTCTTTTCCATCATGTCACCAACCCCATTTTAGGGCACGCCATTGTAGTACTGGTACGAAGTCATGGGGTGGTTCACTCAGGACTACATGGACAATTATGGTAGTGCCCAAGTCGGGGGTAAGGCGACCAAACTCCCAAAGGAGCTTCATCATGCCTGCTTTTTTGTTGTTGGTTTTTTTTTTTTCTTTTTTTTTTTTTTGGGGGGGCTAACCCACCCAGCACATACCCGGCATCGCTTTCGTGGACATAAATAACACCTTTCGGGATATAAATAGCCAACACGCGGCCACTGTTCTCAAAGTTTACGGAGCCTGTGCCCATGTAAGGTTGGATGACTTTGAAGTCAAGTTCCCATCCCATAGTAAAGTGCGGATACAGAGACCATGGACCGGCGCCGCCCCGGATGTGTTCACAGTTCCTTTACGAGGCCGATCCTTCTAGGTTCAAGCCACGGAGCTAAAATATTGCTCTGTCGACCGGCAGCTCTTTTCTTGTGTAAGCCTCTCGGAGAGCGGGAATATCTTCCCTGGCTGCCCGAAGCCCCTCATGTACCCGAGATCGACTGAAGAGTCTTACAAGGCAATACATCATGCGCCCCCCCCCCTTCCCCGGACCCGCTATCCATGCCGTGCTTTTCGAATATGTAGTGTTACGGACAGGTGCTCCAATGTTACACGGTGACCTCCACCTGTCTAAAACGTGGTCTGTAACACTGCCTATAGTACCTGAAACAAGCCCTCTGTATTGTAAATGAGAGAAGGCTTCTTTCTGTTCGGCCACTGGCGCATTTTTCGTTCACTGCGGATATTACTCTGTGTAGCGTGCTGTCCGTTGAAAACGTTGTTCGTGGCGCTACGTTCTGACAGATGCACGTAGAGCTTGCGATGGACCGTGAGTCCCGGTAACTCATCTTCTATCCGTGTGCCTCCCGGGGGGGGGGGGGGGGGGATCTTGCTTGTCGCAAACCCCAAGGAGTGTGCAAACTTTCCCAGTTATAGAGGCTTATCTGTCTTGACCTGAAGGTTTGTAATGATTCAGTTCAACCGCGAGTGGACGTAACACATCGTCATGGAGCACAGTGGCTCAGTTGTAGCCTGTTGGACTTTTATGCTAGAGGTCCCGAGTTCGATCCCCGTCCGGGACGACCCTCGTTGTGTCCTTAAGCAAAGCACTTTATCCCGGTTGCCTACATGGAATCGCGATGACGGCGTGTACTAAGGCGTACTGCACGTCGATGGTGCACATGTCTTCAACCTCTGTAATCCTGCTCGAACGGAGCTTGAACAGAGTTAGAATGTTGAGGAGCTGACAGGTGCTCGTCGATGTTCGGTGGTTCTCTCCGGGTACTCCGGCTTCCTCCACCAGTAAAACTGTCACGGTTGCGATTAGCCATAGTGCATAAGTATGTGACCTCAAACACCAATAAATGATTAAATAACACCTCGTTATTTAGCTCGCATACATTATAATAGCCATCTGGGATTATTATCTGCTGCTTACTTGTGTTATTAATATCCACGGCGCGAAAGGTATTGTTGCCTAGCTCTGAGCTAATGTTGTACCAAAGAGGTTAGTAGGTTACCTCAGCAAGGGCATGGTCATATTGCTCTCCGACAGGGTAAGTTTTTGGTAGGTCCACGGTTTGAACGCCGGAAAATGTCACGTACATGATTCATACTGATATTGTGACAAATGCTCCTTTTAAGATCCATACTTTTAAATTCACCCATTTTTTTACATACTGTAAATAATATTCAAAGTTCTTAACATTAATAAATTATAAAATCGACGTACTCTCTTCTCGTTTAACTTAACTGTTGACTAAGTCTACTGGTGTCGGAACCCTGGCAGGAGTTGTTATTGATTTATTTGGACATTAGGCATGTGGGACAAATTTCCCTATTTTAGCTTGGCCGTCATTCTTGGATTATGGGATACAGGGCCTGTGTCTGATTTTTTAAGAATGAATGCTAACCTAAATTGAAGTCTTAAAACATTAATACAAGCTTTTTATTAGTCATAAATAAAAGAGGTGGATTGTCCAAAAGTGACTTCTGTTTTCTTCCCATCAGTTTGCACTTCCGAGTCAAATCCATTCATAGTCCCAGTTATCTCCCTTAATATGCTCGCATATTCAACCTTCCAACCGTCATTGTCACAGTCCCTGACCCTACCGGTTGTAGCCGTTTGCATATTTAGCGTGGCCTTATTCATGTAGATGGCTGGTAACTTGTGTATCGAAATCACTGAGGATGTACAACAGGGGTTAGCTGTTATCGTTCTCTGGGTCTGAGCCACGAGTAAACTGTTACACTGGGTTTAGGTGTTGGGTTGTAATAACTCTTAGTAACTGGTCTATCTGTGGGCTGGTCACTGAGGAGAAATGACAGGTGGAATGTCACGATCCTCTGGGTCTAGACCATAGCTTTACCGTTACATATATTTGGTCTCCGGGAGTGGGATTCCTCTATATTTACTTGAATCCATTGATGTGATCGCACGTCTGTGTTTCTCATGTTCTTGTGTCGTTATTGTTCATATTGTACTCAGAATTATTTTATTTCAGAAATTGATACTAACAGAAACATAAATAAAATAAAATCATCAATAACAGTTACGGTGATATAAAATAAACTGACAGTGATAAATTAAAAGAGGTAAATATATGATTAGGAAAAGCAATAAACTTGAACTTAAAAACCGATAAACAATGGAAATGACGGAGCCCAGTCTTGTGAGGTTGAAAATGTGAGAAATAAAAAGTGGATTGATGACAGAATAGATATTGAATTAACCCTTTACCCAACGCAGACGATATCAAAATTTATTATTTTAAATATCAGTTTTTCAAATTTTTCACAAAATTTCAACAAAACCATATCATGTGACCCCTCGTTGGAACGAGCTCGACGAGCTCGTTCCAACAAGGGGTCACATGATATGGTTTTGTTGAAATTTTTTGTAAAATAATATTTTTATCAACTGCTGAACTTGCATATTACGCGAGTGGATGCGGTCGATTCGTTGGGTAAAGGGTTAATGAGCGAAGATACTGATAATTTATCTATGCCTGTGGAGAATGAGATCCTTGGGTCATGCTATCCCAGTGTTAGAGCGTGTCAGTATGGTAGAGGGTGATCATTACCCTAAGCAATATGATGAGTTGAGAGCTGGTGATAAATCAGTAGAAGACGTTTCGAAAGTAATGAACGATGCTATGAGAGAAGCTATGAAATGAGTGTCGAATAACTTTGGCAGAAAGCATGCAGAATTTGATTCAAGGGCTAATAACTGGTTTAACTCCAGGAGGGGTGCCTTGTAAGAGTGCTAGCAATAAAAACGATAGACGAGAGTGTAATAGATTTAAAAGCTGCGATAATGATGTGAGCTCTAATTGAGAGTGAGGCTGAAATTCAAAGTGAAGTTAGCTTTGAATCACTGATAGCAACTCCAGTCAAGGTGTGACCAGGTGCACATATGGGAACTAAGCTGCCTATTTTCACTGGTAAGGAACAGTGGAGAGTGTGGTTTAAACGTTTTAATGCTCTGGCAAATAGGAAGAATTGGTCAGATAGTACCAAATTATATGAACTCTTTCCAAGATTACAAGGTCCAGCTGGAGAGTTTGTGTTTAGTCAGATACCACATAGGGTGCCGAGTAATTATCAACTTCTCACAACTGAATTAGAGAGGAGATATCGAGTAGTGGAAATTACAAATATGTATGTGGCACAATTTAGTAAGAGAAGCCAACAACTCAATGAAAGTGTGCCATTGGGCCGATCATAGCTCGTACCAATAGGAGAAAATTTTGATTTTTCAAAATAAAAGAACTCTGTTTCCTTGCATACGAGACAAGACAGCTGGTATATCGAAATGTTGTCTATGTGGACTGCCATTAGCAGTCCACATAGTGAACATATCAATATTCTTGTTGTGGATTTTCACGAAATTTCAGGTCCTAACAGGTGTTGAGCTGCATCAATTTGGGGGGGGGGGGGGGGCTACCCAATGGGGGCATACCGGGAATTTTACCGGTAGACCAAACGGCCTATCCGCCTCACAAATAGACTCCGCAACAAACTTGAATCAATTAACTTCGCTAACAAGATGGCGCGCATGGTGCGCAACCATGGCACCCACATGACGTCAATAGTAACGTGTCTATTGATCTCAATCCCTGTGTCAGGTACCAATGTCTGGCGCATGAGGGATCTTCAGGTATATATGCTACTACTTGTAGTGATGCTTGGGCCAGGTAGAAGTTAGAAGTTTCGTCACGTGAATTTATACTGGGGTGCCGTTTTCCAGGGCAGTTTTGAGGGCAGAAGAGTTTTATAGAGGCGCACTTCGGAATGTGGCTGTGGGTGGGGGCGGCGCAGTTTTCTTAGTTGTAATTTCACCAGCCAGCTTTACTATAAATATTGGTACTCTAAACATTTTTGGGCTAGGCGATATCAAAATTTTCAAACAATTTCAACAAAAACCACATCACGTAACCCCTAACTGGAACAAAGAGGGGTCACATGGTCTGGTTTGGTTGAATTTTTTGGAAAAATAATTGTTTTTCAGCGGACTATTTTGTAAATTACAAGGGAGGGGGGGGGGGGTGCAGCTGATTGGTAAAGGGTTAAGATTTAATGACTTTGATATTAGCTCCAGCGCATTGTTGACTTTCAGGAGCATGCCCACTTTGTCGTATAGAGGAGATGGCGCAGAAGTCTGGAGTATAAATGGCTTGAGAAATGGTTGTGGGAGGATCGAATTTTACCTTCTACCGCCTATTCAGTACCCAGACGGTAAGTAATATATGTTAGTTTGTCCTCAAATTTAATTTATCTGTTTTCGGTCTCTGTTTCTCTGGGGATTATTTTTAAACATTTTTCAGCTAGAGAGAATGAAAACGATACGAATAATGTTGTTCTCTGCTACGCTGGCGTCGGCAACATTTAATCGGTATACTCCACTAATCGCTGTACAGCTGGATTGCTGGAACCGCATTGGACAAATATAGAAAAGTGCCACACCCGCCACCATCTAAGGGAGTGGGCGGATGTTGATATACATAAATAATGTTCAACACCAAAAATTTCCTTAATATTTTTTAATTTCCTAACGCCTCGCTATCGACAGTCGCTTTTTAACGAATAATTTGATGATCTGCACATTTGTCGCGGTAATGCCAATTGAATATTTACAAAATATTTTAATTTTTATTGATTGATAGAAATCAAGTGCCGAGATTGGAAAGAAGATACAGTATTACCAGTTTTCGTGCTTGGTAAACACCAAGATATCTGATGAAATAAAAGCTGGTACATTGTTACTACAGTCACAGCGTAGCAACTTTTACTTCATCAGGCGTTATGGATTGGGACGAGTTATCGCGTTAATTGACCTGATTCCTTCTTGTGGGTACATGAAGTGGACAGATTAAGGTACGACGTTTTATCAGCAATCCAATATCAACGGTTCTATCTTTGTGGTATATTTGAGCTGAGGCCTGAAAATTTAATATAGTGTGCCACAAAGAAATCATTATTTAACTCGGTACATGTTTCATTATGTTTGAAACAACTCAGTCATATGAAGACTCAGATATGCCCCAGGAATGTGGTCTGAATAAAAAATAAAAAAAAAATTAGGGAGCATGCTTCAAGTGTACACATAAATACCATTTAATTGTACCAGTTGCATTGAAGGGGAAATGTTGCGTATTTTTTTTATATTTCTAGCTCACGAGAGTCAAATATGTACTCCAGCTGACACTTCATTTTAATGTGATCATAACTGTATCAATTGTATCACATCCATACAAGAAGAGTGTTGCTCAAAAACAATCACTGAGGTTTATTAAACAACAGAGACCCGTCCACCCATGAACTTGTAGTGTCTCTGCAGTGATTTTCTCACCATATCTGGGCCAAACACACTCTGGATAAATTCACTGACTGGTAT
This sequence comes from Pictodentalium vernedei, assembly GCA_031216915.1. Lineage (NCBI taxonomy): Eukaryota > Metazoa > Mollusca > Scaphopoda > Dentaliida > Dentaliidae > Pictodentalium > Pictodentalium vernedei. The sequence goes on from CM062293.1 coordinate 231,082,271, forward strand.
TGTCGACAATAGGTTTTGAAAACCTTCATCCCAGAGTGCATCAAGATGGCTGTTTTCTGGTGCACTTGTCTTCAACCAATGCTAACCCTGCTTGTGTGGAGTTGGTATGGTCGGGAGTAAGGCAGTAGTTTGCTGTTACTAATGGTGGTTCTCTCCGAATCCTCGGGCTTCCTCCACCCGTAAAACTGCCCGACACGAGGTGACCCTGGCTGTCGAAAATGTCGTTAAATCCCAATAAATAAATATCTCATATATACCACAAAAAGAGAGAATTGGTTACATTAGTTTTGTAAAGGTTGTACAATGAGATTAAGTGTCTGGAAAAAGTCTTTAAAAGTAAGTTTATTGAATATTAAGATGTTTTGAAGATCTCAGCACATTCATTATATTTATGATATGTTAGTGCACCAAGAGTGTATAATTAAACCGTTTTTCTGTTCATGCATTATCAGGCAAAATGATTGGCTAAATTATTTCTTTTTTTCTGTTCATATCACAATGAACAGAAAAAAGCCATTTAGTCCCGCCCTAAACCACGCTCAAATGCCAGTCGTTAAAATTACGCTGCACATTGTGAGTGGAAAAGAACCTCTGCACGTTCATATTGTTTCAAAATGAAAAATAATTAATATTTTTCTCACCATTTTAAAAATACTTTTAAATAAAATCAAATAAACAATGAACCCTTATCATGCTTTTTATTCCTTGTTTATCTTTTATACGCAATTAAAATTAATAGATGATCGTCTCCGTTCATCGTTTTACCCAAATCACACGTAAACAATGGCCGGTCATAATCATTACCAACCTGTCATAAAGATATAATTGATTAGACTGATTTAAATAAAATTGCCACCTACCTGCACTCCACGGTGCTCTCCTTTCACCATCAACTGAATGTATGTGGTTCATCGATAAGAGTGTAAAAGAATATCAGCTCTCAAAATTTATGTCTGACATTTCACGAAATGCAAAATGTTGGCATTGTAGCACAACATACACAGCACTCTGTTTACGTGCAACTGGTATCCGGAGAATGCATGATGCTGGATTTGAATCGCGACACATTATGTGCGTGAGTGGACATCGAAATGAAGGTTCCATCCGCGGTTACAGTAGGGAATGTCCCACTTTAAATAAACGAAATATCAGCCAAACACTCTCCTCCGTGACAATTCAGCCTCGTGCACAACAATGACAACATGAACAAAACACAACATCACCGACGTCGATGGCGTCCACGAACGAAACTCAAGCAATAAAAACTCTCCAATTCCCAAACAGCCTGAATGAACTCTTTTTGAGACAAAGTTCTGCCAACTTCGTGTCATCTGGGTTTATATCGAACTTCACATTTACAAACTGTGTTTCAATTTATCAGGAAATGATCAAATTCAGAATTAAATTTAACCCAGTATTGCTTTGAATGACATCACCCTCCTGTCAAGTGTAAAAGAAGATTGGAGTTTTGTGTGGGCGTGGCCTATGGCGTTCTTTTTAACTTACCCAATTCATTGGCCAATAAAAATTTTAATGACACAAGAACATGTTTCAGTGAAATGTATCGTCACAGAATTGTAGAAAACTATGCCTTTTTTTATTCAGTTCTCATTAGGAAGCCTGATGCAACCTGGTTTTTATTATAACTCCACAACGTTGAGAGTGTTTAAATTTATTGCATCCAGGTTTAAATATAAGGAATGATCGTTTGTTTCTGTCTATTTCTTGAGTTTTGAACCCACAAAAGACGGAGGCCAAACATAGTGTAAATGGGCTTTGCCTTTGTTTTTTTTTTGTTTTTTTTTTTTTTTTGGGGGGGGGGGGGGGGTCATAACTCAAGAAATAGACGGAAACAAACGATCATTCCTTTTTAAAAAAAATATGAATAGAAAATTTTGTCCACCACGATTTTCGCCAAATTGTGTCTGTTTTCATTCCCATTAAGCTTATAACCGAGCAGTACAATGGAAAATAGCCAGACAGGCTGAATGGTGCTGGAAAACGAACTAAAGCATATTCAGAACTGGTTTCGATATCAAATTGTAATAAATGTTCCTGGAACATAAGTGGGACGCCAAAATAATTTTATTGATAATTTTAATCACTTTTTTAACTCATTTAAACCTCAACGAACAGCCGATTTGAACACGGAATTAACTGCTACGACTAACGTAGTATCCGTCTTGGCACACAAGAAGTTCACAAGCACTTGCAATCCATATTGGCAATGGCTGCCGTGCATATTCTTCGAACACGATTCGGCCATTTTAAGCACACATCATGGAATTGGCACGTGATATTAGAGGTATCGAACGAAATGGTTTGGCGCGCCGAAGGCGCGCAGGGGCGGTTTGGGGGACAAGCCCCTTTCGACCCTCTTTAACTGTATAAGTTTTTGGCTTGTCTGGATGTGGAAAAGGAGGGAAGGAGTTAAGGTAATCAGCGGCGTCTGTGTCTCCTGCGGTTTTTCTTGGGAGGAGGAGGATGCGTCGGTGAGATAGTTGTAGGTGGTGTTTTCGGATCAGGGGGAAGAGTAGGCTCTTCTTTGGCGGTGTACGGCCTGATCCTTGCTGCTGTTTCTTAAGAATGTTTTTGAGAGCTGTTGTGATGTCCGATGATCATATTGAGTACTGTCCTGGTCATTTGGGGTGAGGTACCTGCTTCTTGTTGGTTGTTGTATGTCTCCTGGAGTGTTGCACGGAAGTACTCGCACGGGATCTCCTCCCCGAGGAATGCCTCCACGGAATCCGGGATGCTCTCCTCCTGGTCAGCCTCCTGGTCCGAAGAAGCCGGAGAAGCAAGAGCTGGAGGGGTGGAAGGTGCGTCGTCTGGGACAACTTCCTGTACCATAGACAGATCGTCTTCCTCCATCTTCTCTTCAGATGAAGAGTCAGATGGGTTGGAGATCGATCTGTCACCTGACGACACATAGCCCTCCGGACCCACCTCCTGGGAGGGGGGTGCCGAGCTGGACAAGGGTTGGTCAGGGGTGACAGGTGTTGACTCTTTGACGCCCTCACTTGCCTCCTCTTCCTTCTCCTTCTTCTTCTTTTCCAGAAACTCCGCCATTCGGCGGGCATCTCGTCGTCTGGCGGAGGGTCCCTTCTTTCTCGTCCTCTTCTTCTTGGTGGCTGTGTTGCTCCGGCGGCCTTCATCCAGCTTATCCGCATCACTAGGAGGGTGACCAGTGTGAGGGGAAATCCCCTCACGAAAGGTACTACACCTCTCCACGGACGGCGGTTCCGATTCTCTATCAAAATCCACTGTCAGGTGAATTTTACCCTTGAGCACCTGGATACTCCAGGTGGTGGCAAGGGTAGCCTTCACTCTGACAAGTGTGTCTTGAATAACAAATGGGAGCTCCATTGTTCAGTTGTTAGTACCTCGGAGTCCAAGGTGCGAATGGGATGGAAGAGTTAGAGGTATCGAATTTTACATGTACATTTTATTCGTACAAATCGTTAAAAGGGGGATAGTGTGTTCGAAAAATAATGAAATTCGTATCTTCGTTAAGCATTTGTTCATACTGGATACACATGGAACTTGATTAAGCACCCCCTGTTTTTTCGTAGTGGTGTTAATAGAAACTGTCATTAATTCCTTGCTTTCTTTCAAATGGCCAAAAGTGATTGTTTGTGGAAAGAATGGTCTATTGACAAATGAAAGACAACACAATGATGAAAATATGCAGTATTTTAAGGGTGCTAATTACACATATATGTCACTAATGTTTTTGATGGAAAAATGTTCTCTTGACGAGTATGGTCCTGGAACGGTTTATGATGAAACAATGCCGGTAATTACTGACAAAAAATGTAACTTGTGATCTCCTGAACACAATAGCAGTGTCTGACTTCAGTAGCGAGTGTATCCATCGCGTGCGAGGATGACAGCCTGACCCCTCCTCCTAATGCTGCCAGTGAGCCTTCTGATACGGTCCAGAGGCAACTTCTGCCACTCCCCATGCAATGCAGCTTCCAAATCGGCCAAAGTCTGTGCGGGCGGAATCCTTGCTTGCACACGACGTCCAAGAAAGTCCAGGTGTGTTCTAAGGGATTCAAATCGGGGCTCACTGCAGACCAAGGTAGTGTTGTAATAGCGTTGTTCTGAAGGGATGCTCTTACGGCATGGGAACGATGTGGCCTTGCATTGTCGTCCATTCGTCCATGAATACAGGGCGAGTAGCCATGTCAATATGAGGCACGACAACCGGATTCAGAATGTCCCGGATGTACTGATGACCATTGAGATGCCTACGTACAGTCACCATATCAAGTTAACAATCATGAGAGATGCACCCCCAGATCATTACTGATCCTCCACCATAAGGAACAGTAGGTCTGATCTTCCTGGGCACGTAAGCAGTATATCTGAACAGTATTCCGTAACAAATAAACAACTCTTGTATATCATCAGCTGGATGCGAGATTTTATTGCAAGATGGACATTTTTTTTCCCGATGATCCCCATTCCCGAAATGATGGCAGTTCACGAAAAACCAGAGGTAAACACTCTGAGAAGTAGAAGTGAAATACTCTGGAAACGTGCGCTGAAAGACAAGACAGATACGTAATATCCTGCCAGGCTATTACCATTTCTCCGGGGCAGACGTTCAGACCTCGTCCTTTTCAAATAATAATATAACACAGAAAACATAGATCACTATTCAGTGAAATCAATATATCATAACACACCATTGACACCATGGCTTCCCCAATTTTCAGAAAAATGAACTGTCATGAACGGATGACTCGCAAGAACTGATTCAATTATCCAGTTAACTCGAACTGGACACAACAGATACATCACGTGATACACCGATACACAGTAACCCATGAAAAACAACCGACCTGTCCATTCTGCTGTTACTCCAAAAAGTCAAGACAAAAGTTTCTTGCAAAACTTGCGAAACGCAAGAAACTATTATTCTATGCCTCCACGCTATCATGCGACCATCTGTGACGTGAAGCAAGAACCTATCTCGTCTGACTAATGGACCCTCCTCCAAGTCCTCAGATTCCAATGTTGTCGTGCCATACACCGCTCCAAACGTCGTCTTTGATGCTGATAGGACAGAGCTGGACGCTTGGTAACCCTTCTGGACCTCATACCCAGTGCTTTGAGACGGTTTCGGACAGTTTTGTTGCACAAATGCCAGTTTGGGTGCCAAAGGCGTTTCAAAACCCCACTTGAAGCAAAGCAAAGGGTTCACGCCTAACGAGGCGTGCTAGACTCCGATCTTCCCGAGGAGAGTCATTTGGGGTTGTCCAGGCCTTGGTCGGTCCTTAACATCGTTGGTTTGTTGATGTTTTCGGACAAGTCTGCTGATGACAGAATGACTATAGCCAAGTTGCCTTCCATTAACTTTGAGTGACATGCCTGTTGCAAGCTTGCCAACGATTAGCAACTTTAGTGCCTCTGACAGTCACCTCCTTGCCATGTCAACATTTATTGATAAAAGAAGTTACAAATCGTACCATCAGTGCACCGTAGCCATAGGATGGGCTTTAGGAATGGCGAAGAAAGCATAATTAGTTTCTCGAGTCACCCCATTAAAATATTGTAATAAGATGGAACCATGCGTGTGCCCAGTACGGTTTCACTTACCCGAAGTTAGTTCACGCCATTGAACTGAAAATTGTTTATTTAGAGAAGATGGAAATTTTTGAACGAGCTGTAGGAGGTGAAAGCCAACGAATTCGGACATTTTTCCCTTGGATGATTTTTGTCTGAAATAATTGGGCGAGATAGATTAGCTGCTTTGTTAAGTTTGGGCAGAAGATAGAATCTACCCGCACGAGGTTTGTCTGAAAACAGATAATCACGAGTTTCCTCAGATATATGTGCCCATCTCGATAGATGTCTGTAATGGCTTCAATTACTTTCTCAGATTACTTCCGGGTGGTGTCGTTATCCAGTTGTTTATAAAAGCGTATGTCAGAAAGCTGTCTTCTTCAGCTACGTATGCTGACCTATCCATTATTACAACTGACGAATCTTTGTCAGCAGGTTTGATAACGATATTATTACGCATATGAAGACAATGAAATGCATTCTTGCTTAGATGGGTATCCTGGTAAGTAGAGGCTGGCAGACGACATATTTGCCGTCCAGTTGCCTCAACATAAGATTCAAAAGCTAGCCTTTTGCATGCAGGTGGATTCCGTTTTCTTTTGAAGTGGGACAGCTACATTGTTCTGTTCAGCAAAATGTGGAAAGGTCACAATGATGAATGAATGAATGAACCTTATTTGAGTTGATTGAGATGGGCAGTAGTAGGACAAAAGTCTTCTCCACGAGACAAGATTTCAGCTTCCGAGGGTCCTAAATTCACAGAGGAGAGGTTAACTACATTTACTTCCATCCATTGCTATCCTAAACACATTGTAACGAACATCCAATACAGTCTCGCCATTTGAATCAAAATGATTTCTTCTGAGACAGCTGATAAGGAAACTACCTTCTGTAATCTGAAGTCTCAACATATGAGCCGAAATTACAAGTGGGAGTCAGCTGACAGTGCTATCGCCAAACTTGATAGCCACCCGCGTGATGAACTGATGCGATATCGCCCCAAATTTGAAAGTGTGTGCATACCATTTGTTACCACGTTTCATTAAAATCTTTCTAACTTTTCCAGCATCCTTCGAAAACACCGCGGGCCCATTACCGCTAGCCATCTGTTGTTGCTTTCAAACGGCCAAAAATATTCTCGACTTTCTTGTTCGTGCTAGACTCAAGCCAGTCAGCTCGGAACTTGGAGTCAACCAGGCTTGTGGAAAAGCCGGTTGTAGAACTTGTGTAATGATGCCTGCAGTCGTTTCCTTCCACAGCATCAGTGCGAAGGAAAAAATTTGAATTTTTTGCCGAGCACATTGCCAAAGCTACAATGTGGTTTACCTGCTCCAGTGTGGTGTGTGTGAGATTTTGTAATTGGCGAAACCTGTACTTCATTTGATAAATATGTGAACAACCACAGGTCCTTCAAGAGGATGGAACGTGACTATTTCATCACACGACACCACAGACATTTATTATCGACTATAATCCCGATTGGACAAAACCTGAGCGTATTTCTGGAGTAATATTTTGGATTAAACAGCTTTGTACCTTCCAGTTCTTCCTAATTCCTCGAGAGTTTTCAAAGGATGTGTAAACTCGCGTTAAGCCGACACGAGAAGCAATAGTCAAGGATGTATTTTATCACGTTTCGCAAAATGAGATAAATTTGGATATTTTCATTGCTTTTGCCGTAGCATTTTTTCCTGGTTTTTATTTTTTCTTTTTCCACAGACAGAACGAAATTTCCACAATTCTTAATTCTTATCTATTGTAGTTTTTGTGTTTGTTTTATAGATTTTATGTGACCAAATGAAGGTCTTCTATAGGCCGAAATCTTGGTAGGAGTGGGTTGTTCGGAGTATAATTCAGCTGCGTATTATTCACTTTAGGCCCATGCACCTTCTTGATCCAAAACAAATGAAACAGATTTTTGTTTAAGAATAGAGACATTTGTACATATTTGCCAAAAGAGAAAGCCGTTCTGAAGGGAGTTAACTCTCGAACATGGCGAAAGATTTGATGAAATTCTAACTAGCATTTGACGAAGAATACACACCAATGAAAGATAAAAGAGTTATGCGTTGACAAATCAGTCACATTTGTTCAGTTCTGCCACATTTTGTGTATCGACGACCCACACCGAGACATAAATAGAGGATATGGAATGAGTGTTTTTCTCATATAATATTTATGAAACGAGTCTAAGAATTTTCCGTTTTGGCGAGCCTCTGGCGAGACCAAACGGAAAATTCGGACGAGTTTCATAAATATTATATGAGAAAAACACTCATTTCATATTCTATTTACCATATGACACACACGCGCACAAATTAACCACTTAGTATGACTTTTTAACCCATCACCTAACTTGAGTTGCAGACGGCACTTGGAAAAAACATCCTCGTATAACTAACATTTTTCATTTTTGGCTTCCAAAACATAGGTTATGACCCCTCATTGGAACGAGCTCGTTCCAATGAGGGGTCATAACCTATGTTTTGGAAGCAAAAATTGAAAATATAAAAAAAATGAATGGCGTTTTTTCTTGTAGGTAAAAGATTAATACAATATAACCCACCCAAAATAGGACAGATAACGTAAATTCTCTCTACTGAAATTATGCAAATGTCACCCAGTTGTATTTTGTTTAGCCAATCAAATTGTCCAGTTTTGAAATTGACCAATGAAGGCTCCCAACTCTAATTATGCAAATTATGAAAATGTGGCCCAATTTTATTTTGTTCAGCCAATCAAATTGTCTAGTTTTGAAATTGACCAATGAATTTGACGGAAGGCTTTATTTATCACTGATTAATAGGAAAACAAAATATCAAATGTTTTAAAGTGAACAAAACGCACGAGTCATATGATAAATATAGACATCACAATTCGGTGTATCGAGGACATAAACATTAATATAAATATCAATATGGCATTTCCCTTGAAAAGAAATTTTAAATTTGGAAAAGTTTCGTGATTTGAATGTAGCAAGGCACCATCTGCAATGCTAAAGTACACGAAGTATGACAATTACTTTATATTACCTGGCTCTTTTTGAGCATATTAGTTGCAAAAAACACAAATGCTAAAATAAAAAAATAATAAGTAAGGAGGCTAGTAGGATGACTGGGGTGTAATGCCACTTATCTTTCAAAATGGCTTTTGTTCTAGGACAAGGGACTACTGTCTTAGGGACAAAGGCTATTATTCTAGGGGCTTGACAGGCCGCATTCTCTACTGCCCCATGACCTTGTCCTATTGTTCTAGGTAATAATACGTGCGTCTGCGGGTGTCAAGGAATGGGTGAGTCAGGGTTCTGTCGATTGTCTGGGGATAAAGCCTATTGTTTCAGAGGCTTGACACGTCGCGTCCTCTATTGTCCCAGTATCTTTCCCTATTGTTCTAGGTAATAACCCATGCGTCTCTAGGTTTTCAAGGAAGGGTGAATCACGGTTTTCACTTTTGTCTGAGGATAAAGTCTATTGTTGTAAGTCGCGTCCCTACGCGTTCAAAGAGGCCAAGTAACCATCCCGTCTATAAATATTCTAATGACTTCGAGGGCCTCTCATACTGAATTTTGGAAATGGCCGACACGGGTCGTCTGAATCAAAGTCTTGGTTGTAACCGTGTAGTAAATGTTACAGAGTGGAAAAACAACGTGAGAGTGGATATACGCGAATGGTCCGATGGACGGGTACCTGCACAGGAAGGAGTGAGCCTCTCCCTCATGAGGTGGAAAGTCTTGTGCGAAAATGCAAGAGACATTAACGTAACTATAAATCGCATCGGGGATGGATTAAACAGTGTTTTGAAAGTACATCTCGGTAATAACGTACACATCTCAGTGTACCATGAATTTAAACTTCTGGATATCAGACAATTCTTTTTGCCCAAAGGCTGCGAAGAAATACGTCCTATCACGAGAGGCATCAGTTTAAAGTACAAAGAATGTGATACGTTCTGCCAGTTAATACCTGAAATCGGAAACTCGATGCAGTTGTTCCATGTTACTCAGCTGCAAATTTCATCAATCAGTTGGGTGCTCTTCAGTGTTACGAATGTCACCCTAATAATGACTTTTTTTAAAAAAAATATTTTGTAACACTATGTATATATTTTGATCACTTATTCATCGACATAAAATTTATACAAGCGTTCTCGTTTTTCCATGTCTGGACACTCCAGTTAACCCACTTGTGCGTGTGCAATACGTGTATAAACGATTAGTTTCATATACGTATCGCTCATCAGGGTTATCGCAAAAATGCATACGAGTGTGTCCCCAACACATGAAAAAGCCATGGTTTAACACGAATCGCGACCGTAATTCTAACAGTACTGAGAGGTGGAATGTCTTAGGCCAAAAACTTCCATGGGCCAAAATTGTATATTTTGTTAACTGATTATCGTGTACATTATTATTATAACTGCTATAGTGAATCTTTCAGTGGGTAACGGAAACGCGGAATTATGGATAATGGATAAGTCTGCTGAGCGCTATAGGATATTGTCCTCATTTCTCCGAAATGGTTCGCATCACCAACGTTGTTTGTACAATGGATACCGGAACCTCCATGGATCTCAAGAGATTCCCAACCGCTCTTCAGAAATGATGTATATAATCCCCAAAGATTTTCGGCAGTCATATGGAGACACAAGAAGATCGGTGGGTGCTGTTGGGTGTATTTTTCCGGGAGGATCATGTGTAGCGGAGGAGCTTCCGACTTTCAAGGAGGGAATTAACGGTTGAGACAGCATACTCGCCTCATGCACAAATCAGGATACCCTGTGGTTTTAAATCCTATCAAAGTTGTCACCGAATTGAATTGAGTGGACCCCTGTGTATCGAAGAGACAGTGAATTTGATGAGTGCACAATACGAGCCAGAAATATTTCAGGCTGTGGCATTTAAAAGGGTTGGGATTCATTTCACATGCTTTCCCACGGGTAAAATCGTATTTACGGGAAGCAAGGAGGCTCGACGAGCTCGTTCCAACGAAGGGTCATAACCTATGTTTTTGAGACAAAAAATGAAAAAAATAATGAAAATTAATTGGCGATTTTTGAGAATAGCGCTGGCCGGTTTTGGCCGTTACGTTAGGTAAAGGGTTAAATGGACATCGTGACATTCGTCCACGTGATGATACAGAAATGTATAATTTCTTCATCATTCCAGTTGAAAAATGTTTTCAGGGTCCAATACTACAAAACTTTTACAATTATATTTTCCCGAATTATATTTTCTACAAGTGAATATAAATGAAGGAATGAATCATTAGCATTTCAAAAGATGTGGCAACTTGCCAACTGGCAAATTGCCACATCTTTGAAAATGCTAATGGTTCATTTCAATTAGTTATTTCCATAAACAGAAAATACAATTCTGAAAAATACAACTGTAAAAGTTTTATAGTATTGGCCCCTCTGGTGTCTAGTGACTTTAGTGTTGTAGTGTGTTTTCTTTGATTTGATGAAAACGATAAACACAATTTCAGGAAAGGTTTCATTTTTTTAATATTTATTTCATGTTATCAATCTATCATAATAGATAGATGGAAAATGACCGATTACTTTAAAATAAAATATATGTAGTTCCTTAAAAATTGTCAATTGATTTCTGCACGCAAATCAAATCTTCAGCCATATTTTGGTCACGTAACCATCAACTTAACTTTACGTCAGTTTCATTTTAGTTTTTTAACATTATTATATTAATACTATTTTCCTTCAACTGTTTGCAAGTCTTACTGTCTTAGTTTAAACATATTTTATTGTCATTAGATTGAAAACTGACAAAAGGATTGGAACACAAGTTATTAAACTTATATAAGTTCCTCTCCTAAAACATTCAATGGCAGCTAACAAAAATATGCGAGAACAAACCAAACAAAAAGAAAAACAAAAAAAAAAACATTTTATATCTACAATACAATAAACATGCTTCAAACCAATTCATAGTAGCTGGAGAGAAGTGAAAGACACGACATGCAGGTATGGGATAAGATGGTATAAAGCAAAAGAAAGCAGAGGATAGTTGAGTGTTGTGTCCTTATCGTACGGATGCGGCAATCACAAGTCATCATCGAGCCTTAACTTGATGTTGGAGAGAAGGCACACCAAAAAGGGGTATGGTTGAGAGTTAACTAAAACGATTGCTACCTGAAATAAAGGACTGTACTAACATAAAAATCAGATTGTTTTCATTTTGTGATAAATTAGGTTTTTCCGAAAAGAACATCGTCTGTGGAGGTAATGTTAAATTGAGAAAGTCGTCTAAAGAGGATTTCACGCTGGACTACGTAGTGAGGACATTCGAAGAAGTAATGAAAACTGTTTTCAAGTACTTGTCCACAACTACACCTGGATGTATCAGATATATAATTTGCATATTTATCACCGTTCAGTTCGCTACCACCATTCCTTAACCTACAATGTAGAATGTTCAGTTTCCTTGTTCCGGAGGAGAAATAAAGCGGAGATTTCACGACAGAATTTAATTTTAATAGCTTAATTTTAGTTTTAAACTCATTTACAGTTTCAGCTGATGACACATATTGAGGTAAATTGTCCCAAGCCACTACCATGGATGGCAAGAAGGATCTTTTAAAATGTTCGATTCGGGATTGATACATGGTAAAATGATCTGCGTTGCGTAGGCTGTAGGTTCCTCGGTCCCCAACACGCGGATGTAATAAGTTAACTAAATAATCAGGGACTTTTTGATTTACTATTTTATACATTGTGCAGTGTTTGTGTATTTCACGACGCTGTGCTAGACTACACCAGCCTAACTCCAAAAGAATATTCTCTGTAGAGGTTGATCTTGTCAGACTTGTGACAATGCGTCCTGCTTCCACATGTAATCTATCGAGTCGTTTGAGAAGGTAATTAGGCACACGGTCCCAAACAACATCCCCATAGTCCATAAGAGGTTATATGTATGATAGGTACAACTTTTCCAAGGTTTTACGAGAAAGTTTTAATTTAAGTTTCCTTAACTGTGATAATCTGGGTGCAACTTTTTTACAAATTTAGTTAATTTTAACATCCCATTTTAAATTGCATTGGATAAATATTCCTAAATATTTGTGAGAGTTACATGGGCGAATACTAGAATTATTAAAAGTAATATATGGTAGGTCGGGATTTGGTGTGTACGAGAAGAATATTACCTTCGTTTTATGGGGGTTAAATGAGACTAGCCATTGTTTGGCCCATATATTTATTTTCTCCATGTCATGGTTCATAGTATTTACCAGAGTTTCTATTTCATTTCTACAGGAGGTCAGGCATTTACATCAGCATACATCCGCGCTAATGAATCGAGGACATTGGCCAGGTCATTGATGTAGACTTAGAAGAGAAATGGGCCCAACACTGATCCTTGTGGGACACCCGCTATTACTGTTTTGTACTGAGAGAAAGCATTGTTAATCAACACTCTTTTCTGACGACCTTGTAGGTAGTTTTCAATTCACAAGATCGTTTTTTCGACCACCCCATATTCTTTAAGTTTAAAGATCAGTCCCAAACTCTTTCAAATGCTTTCGAAATATCGCAAAATATCGAACAGGTCTGAAGTCTGTTATCCAGACAATCGCACAGAGAATGATAAAGTTCTATTAGATGATATGTTGTGCTATGGCCAGGAATGAAACCAGACTGATATTGATAGAGGAGATCATTTTCTTGGAAGTAAGAAAAGATATATTTTAGGGCAACTTTTTCCAGTACTTTACCAAGACATGGCAAGAGTGAAATCGGTCTATAGTTACATTTATCTGCTGGGTCATCCTGTTTATACACAGGTATAACAGTTGCTTTCTTCCAACTATCAGGGAACTTGCAGGAACTGAATGAAAGCTGGAATAGTAAATACAGAGGAGCGAAGATACTTAGTACTGTACCGTTTAACATTCTCACGCTGATGTTGTCGTGACCGTGTGCTTTGTTAGCTTTCAAAGAGTTAATAGCCGAGACAATGTCTTCGACGTCGAAGGCAATTTCATTCAATTTAAGACTGCATTGAGCAGCGAATTTCGGACGTTTGTGATCTGTGTCTTCAATATCTCCGTTCTTTATAAAAGTATCGTCTAATAAGTTTGCCTTTTCTTCGTCTGTTATCGCTACATTACTGGGCGTGCTTTTATCACATTTGTATAGGGGTGGAATCCCGGATGATTTTCTCATATTGAGCAATTCCTTAATAACGTGCCAGGAATTCTTTGAGGATGTTTCCGTCAATAATAAATTTTCAAGGCTGGATTCATACTGGCGTTTGGCATATTTTTTCATATTATTTACTGAATTTCGTATTGATTTGTATTTATTCCAATCTTCCTGTAACAACATTCACAATACTTTGGGAGAATATTTAGACATTCATTAACCTTGTGCTGGACAAATTTGATGAAAACGATAAACACAATTTCTGGAAAGGTTTCATTTTTTTAATATTTATTTCATGTTATCAATCTATTATAATAGATAGATGGAAAATTACTGATTACTTTAAAATAAAGTATATGTAGTTTCCTTAAAAATTGTCAATTGATTTCTGCACGCAAATCAAATCTTCAGCCATATTTTGGTCACGTAACCATCAACTTAGTCAGTTTCATTTTAGTTTTTTAACATTATTATATTAATACTATTTTCCTTCAACTGTTTGCAAGTCTTTTTTGCAAGGGAAATTATAACACCATTTTTATAATGCATAAACCTTGCTTGGCCATTGTTATTCAATGTAAGCTAATCAATGACAATAAACTTGCAGATATCTATGCACGCCCCCACGCACAGCAGAAGTATAGCAGAAAACATCTTAGTAATCTTGTGAGATGACATTCAGTCAATTTTTCTGTTGGGATTTTCTGGACAGCTAGGATCACCTCGAGTCCAACAGTTTTACAGATGGATGAAGCCGCAGTACCGAAGACTACCACCGAGGAGCGGCGAACAACTGTCGGACTCCCCAACGTACTAACTACGCACAAATGGTGTTAGCATTGGCTGACGACAAGTGCACCATCGACGTGCAATTCGCCTTAGCACACTGGAATACCCGCCCCCATGTGGGGAATCGGGATTGAGAGTAGGGCTGTCACGATTTTTTAATTTAGGAATCGATTAATCGTCGCAAATAATCGATAATAATCGATTAATCGTACCTAGATGACCCTCTCTCTGAAGTCGATAAAAAATAAAGTTCAAGTCAGTTGACCTACCTCCGATAAACAACGAAGACGATCCTCTTTTAGGTACATTCAAAGCTCTGATGTTCTGAACTTTTGAACCGTCAGTGTAATAATCAAGACCGGTCGGCAGTTGCGAAGTTCGCAACTGCCGACCGGTCTTGGTTATTACACTGACGGTTCAAAAGTTCAGAACATCAACGCTTTGATGAATGTACCTGAAAGACAAATGCTTCCAACGGCTTCTTGGGGTTTTACATCGATGTTCTTAACTCTTTACCTTTAGAAACAATAGTTTTTTCATCAAATTTTCTTTTAATTATTAAACGTCTAAAGCGGGATACAATTTACCGATTATTCGACAACGAAAAATACTAATCGATTTCGCTGTGACCGATCAGCAATCGATTGATCAATTAATCGTGACAGTCCTAACTGAGAGTCTTGCCCAAGGACACAAGGCAGTTACCCCCGGTGGGGATCGAAACGTGGAGCTTTCTGTTTGAAGTCCAATGCCGTAACCACTGAGCCACCGTGCTTCCCTTTCGATCAAAATCTTCAAAGAAAACTACTGATGAGAGTAAAAAGTTTACATCATCACATTTTGTCAGCCTTCGACTCACACACCCACTCACCTATGAAAATATTTTACGATTTTGCTGGAAAAGCGAGGGTATGTCGACAATAGATATACATCGGGGGAATCGCAACCAAAGGGACCCAAAGATGCGTTACTGAATTAATTGTAGAATTGACAGATGTGAGACTGAATGACGCACATACATCGCCTTTTTTCGAACCCCACTGTTGCTGTTATTATCGGGTCCATACGGTATGAAAGGACCTTTTGTCTGTGCTGTTTGTTTCTTATCCCGACACCCCATCCTTTAGCATATATGGGAGACCTGTATATATGTGAGAGAGTTTAATAAACTTAATATGACACTTGTAGCTCTATCATCTTACAAATTGTTTGAAAGAGTTGTCTATGCCCTTTCCAACAATTAACCTTTTGCCTAACACAAAAAGAAGACGACACATGCATACAAAATTCTTGAATAACTAAATATTTTCATTTTATTTTTCAAAAACAGCTTATGACCCCACATTGGAACGAGCTCATTGAGTCGTTCCAATGAGGGATCATAAGTTATGTTTTTGAGACAAAATATGAAAAAATAATGAAAATTGAATGTTGATTTTTGTGATTAGCGCTGGTCGGTTTACCCGCTAAGTTGGATAAAGGTTTAATGAGACAATAGTGTTAACCCTTTACGCAACACACGCGACATCAAAAATCTATTATTTTAATTATTTAAAACATTTTAACAAAATTATGCCATTGACCCTTCATTGGAACGAGCTTGACGAGCTCGTTCCAGTGAGGTTCACATGATATGGTTTTGTTGAAAATTTTTGATTTTTCTCTTCAACCGCTCAATTTATAAAATGACTGACATGACCGATTTGTTAGGTAAAGGGTTAACACTTTACCCAACGAATCGCTCGCATCCGCCCGCGTAATATGCAAATTTAGCAGCTGAAAAAATATTATTTTTCGAAAAAATTCAACAAAACCATATCATGTGACCCCTCTTTGGAACGAGCTCGTCGAGCTCGTTCCAA
Organism: Pictodentalium vernedei; assembly: GCA_031216915.1. NCBI lineage: Eukaryota > Metazoa > Mollusca > Scaphopoda > Dentaliida > Dentaliidae > Pictodentalium > Pictodentalium vernedei. The sequence continues at coordinate 231,098,653 of CM062293.1, forward strand.
ACAGGGGTCCCATTGTATGGTTTTATTGAAATTTTTTGAAAAAAATTAAAAAATGATATTTAAAATAATAAATTTTGAAATCGTCTGCGTTGGGTAAAGGGTTAATCAGCCTATACGAGAAAGTACGGAATATCATAATACAATACACAAGAATAGTCTTGACCTCTGCGAAAGGGTGAAACACAAGTTATATACAAATACATTTTTACCAGTGAATTTACGTCTTTCAGGAAAATACTATCTGAAATTGGGATATGTTGTTGAACCTCCTTACTCTGGTTCCCGAATGACAAAAGAAGAGATTCAGAAATGGTATATTGAGAAAGGAAATGATCAAGCACAAACTACTGAGCTAGAAAAACTCTTAACAAGTGTTGTCAAAGGTAATATTACTCGAGACGATTTTCCCAAGAGTCATACTATATGCAAACGGTTGGGCGTAGAAACGTTAAGGGATTTAGGAACGCGACATTAGTAGTTGAGGTTCTCACTATGGTGTAGCGTGTCTACCTTAGCACTTAAAAACTGGACGTTTTATTCAATACTTGATGGATGAGGCAAGATTCCGGTTACCAGTGTATTCTATGTATATTCCTAAATATCATTATTGCTTCAGTTTACTTATTTTTACCGTGCTGTACTAAGCTCAAGCGGTTTGATAGAAATACTTCTTCTTCAGTTTGCTTACAGTACTTACAAAGTCAAGAGGTGCCAAAAACCGCACCTTTCAATAGGCCGAGGCGTACTATTTTTTAAGTCTTATCTAAAAACCTCTGGTCAATACCTTCTCCTCCCACTTCCCTAAAGGTGAAATTAATGGCCCTAGGTACCTAGTTAGGACTACTATGTTCTAGATCCTAACATGAGTTATAGTGATGATCAGTGCACCTTGGCGGTCACCAATTTTAAGTTCGGTCTTGGTGCCAAGTTCTTGATGTCGCATTTAATTGTGGATATAAGGTTACGTGCATCACCCTCGGGTTATTAGTTACTCTTGGGTGAGTTCCAGTCCTCAGAACTTCACATTTCAGGTTCCACGGAGACTTGTGGGGTTGATGGGTGAATAAGGTGATCGAGAAGTGTGTAGAAAATGAACGTTTTGTAAATATTTTTCTCATACTGTCGTGTACTTGAAAGGTGGGCAGCTGCTTCAGCGTGAGAATGGCTGTTCGTTTCAGCATAAGTTTGTTGATCTTATGTGTTCTTCTAAAGTGTCTTCATGTGTATGTGGGTGACTTCGGTGAGGGCAGTTACTTGGGGTTTACAAGTTAAACATGGGCCACTTTTTGGAGTTTTATGAATCAGGAGCCATGAATCATGACATTTGATGAGGTGGCATTTTATTGGTAAAGTGGTCAACAACCACACCAGTGTACAGAGGTGCGATTTGGAAGGGTTGAGGCCTGCTCATTTTTTACACTCCTGTCGACTGAATGGGGTGCGTAATAGGTGTGCGGGTACGATTTTCCGCCCCAGTCTCTTTAGCACTGCGCTTATCAATTCACCTGCGGTTTAAGAACTATATAGAGCTGTGGAGCTCTCTGGGTTCACATTTATCATTCAATTTTGCATCTACATGGAAGTGCGTTTTTTCTTTCTTCTCTATTCACTTGTATTTGGTCCCAAAATCCGTTTTCTTCTTTTATTACACATCCATTAAACTTTATACCCTTGTATTTAACGGAATCACCGCTATGACATAAATGTCTCTGTATCTAACTGGTGATGTACAAGCCGGAACTTTCCCCCCGGACTGTTTAGACTAGTTCCTTTCCCACCAAGTCATTAGCTAAGTTTCGAAAAGTTTCCAAATTTCGTTATACAATTATCGATCGTCTGTAAGGTAGTATAAAAATGAAAACGTCCAAAGCAAAATAAAGTCGGAAAAATCATTTTACGACTTTCACTTACATTATTCTGTCATGACAGTTCCCACACCATTTATATGAACTGCTAACGGCGATTTCCTGTGATATTTTTCTAACAACCCTTCAGACATCCTGACATGCTTCGAACTTCTTTTAAAAAAGTTTCTCCAAGCTGTTTTGCAAATCCCCCCGCCCCCCCCCCCCCCCCCCAAATTTGTACTTATATTTTTACTATCGTTAATAGCCACCAAATGGACGTGATTGGGTGTTTCACATAACGAGTTGGAACGGCCTTGTTATATTTCCAGCTTTTTATGTAAAACACCCACCGATTCAAACACATACAGCGTTCTGTCTATTTATACTTCGAAAGTTCTTTACTGTTACGATTGGAGGGGGTCTTCTGTTGTTTGCCCCGCAATTGTTGCGTCGAATTTGTTTCAGTTATTTTGTAGTTTTGATGCCGCCATTGGATGTTTCTGTGCTTTGACCACTATATTCAAAGAGTGGCTCATACTTGGTGATGAAATAAGGAAGTGATAAACTCATTAAAGCAATAAATGTATACGGAAGTGACGGTGTTATAACCTTGGTAAAATGATATGAGCTTTACATTCAGTAGGATAGAACGCGGTCTTTAGAATTTGCAAAAAAAAAATCCATTTGAACAAAATAGTTTATTTTATTTGTTGAAAACAGTACAAACTATAAACATCTTGCTAAAGCTTCGCCGTTTTGTCACGAGGATTGTGGTTAATCCTTTGAACTCTAGTGGTATCTTCCATGTCATTTCAATGGCAACAATTAGAAGAGTCCATATTCATTATTTGGGGTAGACCAATTAATATTTTTAACGTGCAGCCTCGGGGCTGCACGTTGAAAATATTGATTGGTCTACTCCACACATTTACTGAACAGCCATCCTATATAATGACGTTATGACGTATCATGTTCCTGGCCGGAAAAGCGGCCGCTGGGGTTCAATGGGTTTTAAGGTCTCGACGCCACAGGCGTCTCGCTTGATCTGCCCGATCTCATCTCAACAACTCGACGGAATACAACAACTCAGATCAATTGACTGTTGTAGTAATCTGTATTATCTTATTAGTACAGCATCTCTCCAATGTGAACCCAGTTTCAATATGTGTACTAGATAATTACGTACATCTGAACTGCGCAGAGGCGGACTGGCCGTGTGGTACACCGGGAAATTTCTCCGTGTCCCCCCCCCCCCCCCGCCCTTATTGGGAGCCTCCAGGGCCCCCAAATTGATGCAGCACAACAACTGTTGGTGCATGAAACTTCGTGAAAATGACCAAAAGACGACGTGGATCTGATTGCACAGACTAAGACTATCCGTTTTCCGAAATGCCCTCTGTATGGAGTGCCATGGCGCGAGCTCGTTCCACCGAGGAGGTCACATGATATGACTTTGTTGAATTTTTTTTTAATTTTATTTTCTTCTGCTGAATTTGTATGTTACGCAGACAGATGCTGACGATTCGTTAGATAACGGTTTAATGAATACAACTTACTAATCTTAAAGTATTATTTTGTATTGTAGGTATAAATCCCAAATCCTATCATCCAGACAGCTGTATTTATGTAATGACGCCAACACAACTACCATACATTGGAAAGATACATTCTAATTTGGCGATTATTTTAGGTGACAACGGAGTTTCTGCGAAATCCAGTGACGAGATTGGGCGGGTTGCTGCTCAACTCGTGACCTCTGAAGAATGGAACTATGATATTCCCAGTAAAACGTTTGAATTGAGATTCAAGACAAATAAAACTTCAAAACTGTGACCAATTTCGAGTCATTGGGGCAATACACCATTCTTAATGTGAGAGCATTGGTCATATGCGGTAACTGGGTTGTATCCTCTTGTCAGCTATTCTTATTTTCCGGTCAAAATTGTGAATCGTTGCAATAGAAATAACAGGGTTAATGTATGTAAGTCTCCACATCACCTTAAAACTAGGTAGGTCTGAGGTGACGAGCAGTGTTCACGCTGTCGGGTGCTAATTCAGTCAATTGCACTAAAAAAATTTAGTTGTGACCCAAAAATCTTCCTCTGCTGAAATTTTGGCACCGAAAAGTTTGCTTTCACTTGTGAATGTAAGCCATTGCAGCAATGAAGAGTCCGATCGATGACGAAATAAACAAAACAAATAATATTATTACATCTAGTAAAAGGAAATCGTCACCTGGCAATAGTATAGACGGGAACAATAACCGATTTACACGAAACACATCCAAAACCCAGTGACTTTGTCAATAAGGTGTTATAAATTTTGTTTGGACAAACTTTCAACTTTAATTGTCAGCAAGTGGTAAAGAGTCATTTTTTGCTTTAATAATATATTGTAGGTTATCAACTCTACAAAAGGCAGCATTTAATTCAGAGGCGGCGGAACCGGGGGGGGGGGGGCACAGGGGACACGTGCCCCTCAACTTTTGTTCTAAACACCTGCTACACGGTTAAACAATGAGTTAAATGGGTCAAACAAACGTGTTAATACACAAATATTCCTGTAATATATTATTTGTAAATCTTAACAACATTTGGCCAAAGAAATCTTCTACTTCAACCGTCTTCCAACCCAAAGGCTAGCTTTCGGGTTGGGAGATGATTGAAGGAGAAGGAATGGACATGACAGTGATCGTACCGCGGCATGCTCATCTGAACGAGAGACTGTAGTGTGTCATGGTACATTTACCAATATACTATTGTAACTTTTCTCCCACTGGGCCAAACCATAGCAGCCTTTACAACTTGTGCCGCTCCACTTTTATTGAGCTTCCGCCGCCTCTGATTTAATTAGATGAATACCTCATACACTGCAAAAAATATAGGTTCTCTTTAGAACCCAAACTGGTTCTAATCTTGTCCCTGAGATGGAACCAGTTCTGTTTAAACAGTATTTATTTCAAATCAAATAAATTTATAAAGATCAACATTAAATATTAACAGAATTAAACATAAACTGAGGGGGTTTCAGTCGTAAATTTAGAGCTTAAACGAGGTTGTCTCAAATCATTATCAAGCAAAGGAGATATGAACAGTTGGCACAGCGAACCAGTTTTGGTTCTATACAGAACCAAAACTGGTTCGCTATGCCAACTGTTCATATCACCTTTGTTTCAAAATGTTTGGCGACTGCGTTGAATAAGCTCCAAATTTACTGCTGAATCTACTTCAGTTCATGCAATATTCTGTTAAAATTGAATGCTAATCTTGGTAAATTTATTTGATTTGAAATAAATACTGTTTAAACAGAACGCGTTCCATCTAATGGACAAGATTGGAACCAGTTTTGGTTCTAAAGAGAACCTATATTTTTTGCAGTGTGCAGTCCAAGTCACTGGCAACCGACATGAAGTATTCATCTAATTAAATGCAGCCTGGTGTCGTCCACTTTCGCCTACACTGCACTTTCGCCTACACAATTATCAGGTAAAAGTGCAGGCGATAGTGCACTAATTAAGGTATAGGGGTTAGTAGCTAATTACCTTCCCTACCCACAATAAATGGACTGACCGACCATTCATTCCCAGCATTTTTCTTTTTTTTTTCTTATTGGAAAAATTTGGTAAAATTGGGATGTTAACTTAATGGATTCTTGTAAAACAAGTTTAGAACATCATATACAATGTGGATTTGTTATTTGTCAATAAAACCTTGCAAATATGAATATTATTGGAACCTGCACAGTGAGCCGGTTCCAATAATACTCATATTTGTATGTTTTTATTGAGACTAGAGAGAGAGAGAGAGAGAGAGAGAGAGAGAGAGAGAGAGAGAGAGAGAGAGGGGGGGGGATAAATTGTATCAATATTTGTCAATAAAACCTATGAATATGAATATTATTGGAACCTCTCTCTCTCCTCTCTCTCTCTCTCAATCACCAAACTGTCAGTCAGTTTAATTGTGGGAAGAGCAGGTAATTAGCTACTAGTCCCTATACCTTAATTAGTGCACTTTCGCCTACACTTTTACCAGATAATTTTTGTTGGCGAATGTGCACTGTAGCGAAAGTACACCGAACCCAGCCTTTTTGTATGGACTCGCGACCCACTAATCCAAGCGGATTAACAGCAATTAGTCGATTAATATGTTATTATCTGAGTGGACAAACAGGTATACGTACCAACAACATGGAGGTTTACTAGTAATTGAATTTGTGGCACAGATTTTACACAGGTGACCGCACGTTTCGCCTACCAACGGAATTTTCGAGTTCTGTCATATTTTTTCCGTGACCAAATGTCCGCTCTCTCTTGTAATAATTGCCAGTCGATCAATTTATTAACCCTCTGCACACTAATGTCAAAATGGCAAAGTTTTTAGCAGCAAATATTTCCCATAATGCAGTTTGATATTGAACCAAATATACCTTGTTTGACAGAGCTCAGTGAGCTCTGTCAAACAAGGTATAATTGATTAAATTCATAGTTAGAACAAGAGAAAAACAAAGTGATTGGAGAAAATTCTGTTGCACTACCAGTGTGCTAGGGGTTAGGATCAGAGGTAAAAAACAACACCCTCTCCTATTAGACGATTTTCGTCTTGGCACCAAAACACTTTCTTGGCAATAAAATAATTAGAGAATTAAAGATTTGGCACCAAATTGTTTCGGACCAGCGTGAACACTAGTGATGGGGATGTTTTCAGGGACTAAATCTGAGTCTTCGGAAATGTTGTTTGAGAACTTTGAAATTATCAATTCGTTCAATGGATTTGGAAATTCAACAAACTATAGATCACTAGAGTCATACAGTTAAGACATTCTATATTTGGTGGAAAACATATCGAAAGAGAATACGTAATTATAGCAGAAATAACATGACTTTGTCTGACGTTACGCTTCTATTAGCAGCCCTCCATAAATGATTAACAACCATCGTTTCCGTCTCAGACCACTCATAAGACATACAGCTGTTAATTATTTTATTTTTGTTTGTACTCTAATCAACCGTAATCAGGGACGCCGGAGCGAATTTCGGATTGGGAGGGGGGGGGGGGGGGGCAAGGGCATGACGGGCCGACCCTAGTTTATTAACACTCAGTATACAAACCACGAATACTATTCTCGATTGAGTCTCAATCGAGAATAGTATTCGTGGTTTGTATACTGAGTGTTAATAAACTCAATTTTTGACATGATATGAAAAATATTCGCACTTCGCGTTTGATAAGATGATGCCCTTCCAAGCCCCCCCCCCCCCCCCCCCCCCCGGTTCCGGCGTACCTGGTAATGCCTTTGAAAATGATGTTATTGTTATATTACTTTCTCGCCATTAGCCTTCAGATTTTATAGCAGATACTACACTAAAACAATAAAACAGTAATTAGTTAGACTTACATTACTAACTTAACCCTTTTGACCCTGGTGGTATTTCCGACTTGGATCTCAATAAGCAGTCTTTAGGTAACCTTGCAAGTTACATTTTCAATACCTTTGCAGTTGTGTCTAGTAAAGTCTTGGCTGTCTGTATGGACAGCCAAGACTTGTCTAGAAACATCTGCAAAACCATAGGATTTAGAATGTGTAAGTGTGGCAATAATGTGTAAAAAATGTCTAGGCCCTTAAGGATTGAGTAAAGTTTTGAACAGAAACGACAAGAAACAGTTTTTGTTTGTACATTTAACCCATAATAATCGCCTTAAATACGCCAACAATATTGTGATCACAAAAGTGGCGCCTTTCGAGATCACGACACGATCTAGTCGCGAAATAATTACACCAGAAGAACGAGATTTCAGAAATAAAATATTGAGAAATTTAAACCAAAGAAAAACAAACAAAAATCGCATCTGCATTTCGTTTTCAACAGATGATTTAAGGTACTATATGAGTAAGAGAAATTTGTTTTCCTTGAAATTCTCACCTTTGATATTCCATAAATTCAAATTAAATATACACAAAATATACACAAATTATACACCAAAGTGAAGGTTGTGATGAATGGAACACGACAAACATATGCAGTCAACGAGTTGAAAGCAGGCACCAATCGTTCCTGGAAGTCTTCTACCGTATTCGCACCAGAATTTGAAAGACAACACAACGACGAAAATATGCAGTATTTTAGTGGCGTTAATTGCGCATATCTGTCACTAATCTTTTTGATGTAAAAATTTTCTCTCGGCAAGTATAGTGGTGGAACGGTCCATGACAAAACAATGCCGGTAATTACTGACAAAATTAGTAACATGTGATCTCCTGAACACAATAGCAGTGTCTGAAGTCAGTAGCGAGTGTATCCACCACGTACCCGGATGACAGACTGAACCCTCCTCCTAATGATACCAGAGAGCCTTTTGATAGGATCCAGTGGCAACTGCTGCCACTCTTCATGCAATGCAGTTTCCAAATCGGCCAAATTATATGCAGGCGGATCCCTTGCTTGCATACGATGTCCAAGAAAGTCCCAGATATGTTCTAAGGGATTCAAATCGGGGTTCATTGCAGGCTAAGGTAGTGTTCTGATAGCGTTGTTTTGAAGGAATGCTCTCACGGCATGGGAACCATGCGGCCTTGCATTGTCGTCCATGAATACAGGGCGACTAACCAATGGGTGGTTGTCAAAATAAGGCACGACAATCGGATGGAGAGTTTCCCGGATGTACTTATGACCATTTAGATTCCCACGTCACCATGTCAAATTTACAATCATGAGAGAGGCATTCCCAGATCATTACTGATCCTCCACCAGAAGGAACAACAGGTCTGATGTTCCTGGGCACGTAAGCAGTATTTCTATCCCTCCACACTCCGAAAACATTCAAGGAAATCTATAATTTTCTGACGGAATCAGTAAACCCGAAGAGTCTCTAAATATTTCCCTGATTTTAGAGATTCCATATGACATAAATATATAAATAGAAAAGTGATTTTGTTATCTAGATAGTGTAAATTTATGTTGCAAAAGTCTAAATGTATATGTTGCAAACCTTGAAAGTTTTTGAAGTTTTGTTTAATGTGGAAATGCATAGAGTATTTCGATTCAGGTTTCCGTGGAATTTTATGTTCGCTGTTAATGTTGATGCGACAGTTAATGCAGTCTCCGGTGAAACAGAATTTGAACGCTGAATTTGGGAGCGCGGTGACTCAGTGGTTACAGCATTGGATGGTTCGATCCCCGCCAGGGGTAACTGCGTTGTGTCCTTGGGCAAGGCACTTCATCCCGATAGCCCATATAGGGGCACGATGCCGCTGTGTACTAATGTGTACAGGACGTCGATGGTGCACTTGTCTTCAACCAGTGATAACCCTGCTTATGTGGAGTACATTGGGGAATCTGACAGGTGCTCGCTTTTGCTCGGTGGTTCTCCCTCCACCCGTAAAACTGCCTGGCACGAGGTGACCCTGGCTGTCGAAAGTGTCGTTAAACCCAATTGTAAATAAATAAATAACAAATTACAAACTTACCCATTGAATAGTCTTGCAAAGTCGAATTTACAATTGTTAATGTAAGTGAGGTTTTGGGCGGCAACCCATGCTTTTAATCCAAATGGGGGTCTTCCATTTTCTTGTGATTCACCAGAGACGATGGACTGTGTTCACTACAGTCAAAAGGCAGCATATTTACCTGGGTTTGTTTTGTTAATGAAAGCTAAATATTGAAAGCGATAACGATTTGACAGAATGGCGACGTCGGCCGTAAAGACGAGGTTTAACTGGTAGAGTGCTGGAAGCCCATATTTGGGCTTTACTTTCATGTGCAGCTACCATAATGTAAAGGCTACATATTCAGTAGATACGCTTCATATTATCTTTTAAGTGAAATTAATTTATCTGTATGGATTTGCCTTGTTACAATTTATGGGAGAGTGCCTGTAGACACTCTCCCATAAATTATAACAAGGCAAAGACATGTGAACAAATTTTGGTGATCAAAAAATAATTGAGCACCCTAACAGTTAAGGAATGAAATCATCCGAATTGCGACGCGTGGGTGTAGTATATGCCAGCTGTCAGCTCACAATTGACAGCCATCTATCATAGCAATATAGTAGATAGAGTAAGTATTTGAAAATGCAGTGCCGTGTCCACTCGCATCAGCTGCGCAGTGGGTCGTTCATTGTGTCCCAGAAAGGACTCTTGCGTGGAACCTTTAAAATGGGCGTGAAAGCCTTGATTCGGATAACGGAATGGGATGTGAGGCGCTTCCATTTTATATATTTCGACTCGTGATTATACACTTCTATTATTACCAAAGTGAGCTCCCGTTCGATTAGCTCGCGATGTGATAGCGACACATTACACCGAGGGATCGAGATGTCATAATAAAATGATGCAGGGGCCAGAAAGAATCAAGAAAAACAAACGAAAATAGCATTTGCAACTCAGCCTTTAGGCATTTCCTTCCCGACAGATGAGATTCTACTGTTTTGTGTGTGTGTGTGTGTGTGTGGGGGGGGGGGGGGGGGGGGGGGTCAGCGAAGTTCATTCCCGACTTGTATCGTCAAGAAAATCGACTTTCAGTAAAGTTATCTACCCTGAAATTATTAGACAAACGAGGAAGATTCAATTAAGAAAGCAAGTAATTGTTGAGAAAATACCTATGTCCTATACCATCAGTAGAAAATAAAACCAAGTTTAAACGGGGGGGGGGGGGGGGGGGGGGGGGGGAGGGAAGTGTTTGGTGGTGGAGGATAGCCATTTTCTATTGGTGGGGGTACACACATGATATTTTGTTGGCCATTGTGAAGGGTTCGGAGGGAGCGTCTCCGCTAGTCCTGACTAGGATCATCCAGTCGTTACCCTTCCCCCCACTCCCCAGAAACGTAGTGGGAGAAGAGGGTAACGACTGGGGGGTCCTTGTTAAGATTAGGCCGCCACACACCCGAGGAAAACTGGAAATGCAGTGCTTTTAGAGCGAGTCTGAGGCATTTGTAGCGTGTGAAGCCCTATATTGGAGACCAATTTAGGGCCCTATATTATGTGAAAGTTGCATTAGGCCAATGTTTTAAAGGGGCAAAAATTTGAGGAGACATGCTCCCCCCCCCCCCCCCCCCCCCTCCCCAATGACGTGACACCATACCTGATTCCAGCCTCTTTCGGATTCTCTCTCTCTGATTAAACTTCACGAGGATCTTTCAACACCAGGCACATTTATTGTCTCCCCTTAGCCGTGGAAGCAAATAGTCATTCGATAATGCTTTAATGTTTTCACCACATTTGCAACGCCTTTATTGTATTTTAGAAAGCAAGGCACTCGAGGCAACTCTTAGTATAAGGGATCTTACTCTTGCATGGAAAAATCGATGGCACACTTGTCATCCCCACCTGCTAACCCTTTTCTATATGGTTAGTAAGATGGGGAGTCTGATAGTTGAGTTATCATGGTAACCCGCGTCAGCGTCATTGTTGTGGCGTCATCACAATAGTGATTCGTGGCGTCAGTGTGCATACGCAGCTTGTGTTGTTAGAATGATACGTGTCTCTGCTGTCTACATGTGATGTGTACACATTCTACACTAGCACACAAACACATCTAGGAAAGTCAGAATACTTTATAGGGAGCTCTGGGAAGTCATAACATTGACGGGCTATAGAATTGACCATAGGGAGAACCAGGGGATTCCAAAGGAATCAAAACTATAAAAACTTGTCGGATCGTTTGTGATAATTGTACGAAATATCCGAGGATTTGGGGAAAAATTTGCGCAGAAAAGTACTCTTAGACAAGGAACCCACATTATAGTGCAACGCGCTACTCTTGAAAGCCCAAATGGGGCAAGTCCGTTTCGGTGATTTTAGACAGTTTTTTGAGATTGGGGGGATTGTCGGGTCGTTTGTGGTAATTAGATTTACTCTTATCTAAAGGAACACACCCCCAGAACATACCCCCGAAGTTTTCAAGGCTCATAGCTACCACATGCTATCACAGAAACTAAGATCGCGGCCGCCAGTATACAAAATAGACGACGGAATCGCGTATCACCCTAACAACACACGCTGCGTAGGTATCGCTGGTAACACCAAAGCGGACAGTGCAGCAAACAGGCTTTAACGAAGCCTCTCACTGATTCTAACATCCCTTTCAGTGATTTCAAACCACATATTAGTAGCTACATCAAATCTCTGTGGCAGGCGGAATGGGATGGAGCGACAAATAACAAGCTCCATCGCTTCCAACCAAACATATTTGATCACTACCCATCCAGTAACCTTTGTAGTAAAGATCATGTTATTCTGACTCGATGTCATATTGGTCACACACGACTTACACATTTCTTTTTGTTAGAGGGTAATATGCGACCAGAGTGTGTTCCCTGCCAGCAGGTGTCGTCAGTGGAGCACATTCTTTTACATTGTACTGATTTTGATCTTGCTAGACGACAGTATTTTAATGTTGTGTCTCTTCGAGACCTATTTTATAATACAAATTCACCTCAAGTTTTGTTGTTCCTGAAGGAAATCAACCTTTTTAATAAATTTTAAATTGTTTGTTTTTATTATTTCACATTCTCATTCATTCAGGGTTGATTTACGCAGCGTTTTCTGAACACTTGATTTCATTTTCACCTTACTGTGTTCATTGATTAATTTTATTCCTCATACTTCATATTTCGTTGATTGGTTTTTAACTACCTCATGGCAAATGGCGATCTATTTTATAATTCACACCTTTCATCGCCACGATATAGCCTTAGCTGCTGATGTGGCGTAAAGCACCAATAAATAATAATAATAATACACGCTGCATATGCGCATTGATACCAAGTATCACTATGGCAGTGACGCCAAAACATGGCTGCTGACGTGGGTTACCATGACAACCAACATTGCACCACAGAGTGACGTCACTTCTGTGGTTCCCCATCGAGGTCCCCCAAATCTAGTTCGAAAACCACATGACATACCGCTATGCACCGGAAAACGTTGCACCGGCAAAAAGCGGCAAAAAGCTCCGGTGTCTATGGGAATTTAACACTGTTACGTCGGGAAAGGTCTGGGTAATATGGGGCTACAATCGTCCCTGCTGCACTACTATTGCACTGTTATCGTTACCTCTTATTTTGTCGCTCGAGCGGTTTTATTCTACTGTTCCTCAATAAAAATAGTAGTTTCCTACTTACATCGTAACTGTTTTCCGCAGATCTGCAGGAAAATGCATTTTGGAGCTTTCAGGTTTGAAAAAAAAATCCTTTTGGAGCAGCCTATACGGACCTTCCCACCTTTCCGCTTGGCGGTATCAATTTCAGCTCATTGATTTCATCTCAGCCTTGACAGTTAAGCAGAAATAGTTATCCGAAACGTTTGAAGGTTAACGGTTTTAATTCATATTCATCACTGGAAAATCATTAATTCACCAGGTTCAGATCATTCAAAGACACATTCAGATATCAACTGGATAATTACGAAAAGCAATCAAGAATTTTATTCTGGAAAATTAGAACACGATTTTGCACAATACTGAAACGGGCGATTACATGGTGTCTTGCTAAGGTATTCATAGCAGAATTCCTATTCAGTTGAGTTGAAATTCAACGATAGCGGCAGATAATTAGAAAGTAATCGTTACAAATCAAATTGGATGTTCTCGAAATATGGTATTTCCCCTTTTATACTCTGCTCGAGTTCTAGATCGATTCATTTGTATAACTAGATTGCTTGAACGGCAACAAAAAAACGTCACAATCCAATCCGCCCCCCCCCCCCCCCCCCACACACACACACGCACCATGATGGCGCCCAGTCAGTCAACGCGGTAACTCCACCCATCGATGACGTTTGTTGACGTATAAGCGCTATACGTTGCGATAGTAGTCACGGCGTAACAGCTTCGCCAAACGTCATGGTTGATGTCGTGGTTCTAGGTCACGTGATGGTCAGGGTATATTCGATCGTCTGGTGTCCTGATAGAGTATTGGCGGTCTGTGCCTCTTTAGTCTGGTATTCTACTCGTGTGGTTTTGCATTCTCTCATACAATTTTGTCCCCATTTCTCCCAAGTACACAACTGCATTACATTTGTCGCACAGACATTCCTAGACATGCAGGTTTTCTTGCCTATGTTCGTTCCGTTCTTGTCCGCGAATTGTTTTCTTTGGAGCATAAACCCACAGATTGCACAGTTTTTCTCGCAAGTTGTATTCCATATAAGAGATAACTACGAACTAGGACAAAATATAGGGAAAGAAGGGCGCAATGGGTTAAGATATTCTTTACTCAACTGATTATATTATCAATTCGGACTCCCGCGTTGTGTCTTTGGGCAAGGCACTTAACCCCGATTGCCCACATGGGGGCACGATGACGCCGTGTACTAAGGCGTACTGCACGTCGATGGTACGCATGTCTTCAACCAGTCTAACCCTGCATGTGCTGCAGTGCGGAGTTACGATGTTGGGGAGCTGGAACTACTCGTCGTTGCTCGATGGTTCTCTCCGGGTACTCCGGCTTTCTCCACCCGTAAAACTGTCACGGTCGTGATTAGCCATTGTGCATAAGTATATGACCTTGAACACCACTAAATAATAATAATAATAATAATAACTGATTATATTAAGCGACCTGGAGACCTTGGAACATATGGTGGATACGTGTATCTTATATGATAATCTATCGTCAATATATATACCAAAAAATCGAACTGTTTAGTCAATTTCCGATGCTCCTACCCTCCCAAATTGGGTATCATTCATAATGAATTGTCTTGATGTGTCGGCAATGCTGGAATGGGGCGGGTTACTTAATATAAATATTTGCTTTTATTTACATTTAGTTTTAGTTTGTTTGTTGAGCACCATTCGAAAATACAGTTTGATGCAGCATTGACCGTTTCAAATAAGTGGTCTATATCATGTTCGGATAAGTATACTGTAGTGTCATCAGCGAAAGACAATAAATTAAGGGATGTTGAGTTTGGTATATCATTAATATATAGAAAAATAAGAGAGGTCTAGGATTGTACCCTGTGGGACCCCGCACGTAATTGGGGTAGTAAATTCTGTATTTGCCGTGTTCTGTATTTGCGGAATATTCTACAAATTGGGTGCGCTCACTGAAATAGTTCCTAAAGCAAGTACTGGCAATGCCTCTGATGCCATAATATTCTTATTTAGCCAGAAGCGTCTCATGATGCTCAGTGTCAAACGCTTTTGACAGGTCAAGGAAAACAGCTAGAGTACTGTTTTAGATGTCTTATTTTCATCTGTAATGTGCTTGAGCATTTTAAGAATGGGATGAACGGTCGTGCAACCTTTCCCGAATCCAAATTGTTGAGGGTATAGAATATTATTGTTTTCCAAGAAATATACGTCTTTTTGGCATGATTTTTTCAACAACTTTCGAAAAAGTTGGTAATATCCTTATCAGCCTATAATTGTTGAATGTGTCTCGATCTCGTGATTTAAAAATTGGAATTATTTTTGCAATTTTCGTTTTTTGTTAGACTGCTTCAGTTTGAAATGAGAGATTTATAATGTTGCAAAACGGGTAAGCAAGTTCCTTATTGACCTGTTTTATAAGAAACGTTGAGACCTCGTCAGAGTCTTTACTGTGTTTAGATTTTAGAGTTTTTATTGCATCCATAACTTCACCTGGTGTTGTTGGGGTTACAAAGAAACTATGCCGGTAATTAATTTCATTTAGTTAACCTGTATAGTGGTCATTTGTGGGTGGGATTCCAGCAGCAGTTGATACTCCAAAACTGGAAGAAAAGTCAATAAATTTGCTAGCTATGTCTTGGGGTTCTGAATATTTAATATTGTTTCACCTAAAATGTGACACTGTTTGAGAAGGCAAACTGTTTTTGTTTTTGTTTTTTTAGAATTGCGGTATATAAGATTTTTTTATATTGTTTTTTTCTTTTCTTCTAGTATTGTATTATAGAACGAGGCCTTACATTTACGTCTAATTGTATTTGTATTGTTTATTTATGGTTCTGTTTTTTGCGACAAGAGTGTAGGAGTCCATTTGTAACCCAAGGATGTTGCTTAACAGATGTATTTGTTATTATTATTTTTTCAGTGGAAAATGTGAGTTGAATGCTTCCACGAAGAAATTCATGTAGGCGTCATATGCATTATCAGGAGATGTGAATTCGGTTTGGTCTTTAATATTGTACCTTGATATCTTAGTTTTTAATCCGTTTACTTTTTGATGTGAAAACCTCCTAAAGAATTTTGAATTCTCGGAGTTTTTTGTGCTAAGAGTTTATCTCAAAGTAAAACGTTGCAACATGGTCAGCCAAGTCAGTTATTATTATTCCACTTTTGAAGTTTTCAGATATTCTATCAGTGAATATGTGATCAATTAATGCTGCCGAATGATCTGTGATCCTTGTTGGTTTTGTTATAGTGAACAGCAATCCATTACTGAACATTGTATATACATTATTATTCGTATGAGGATGTTGAGAAATTTTTAAAAGGTCAGTTTTAAAATCTCCTGTAAGGAAACATTTTTTTTTTATTTTCTCGGTTGATTTGGTCAGTAATTTCGTTAATGGTATATACGAATTGTTCTGTGTCGGCATGGGTACGGTATTAGGTCTATATAGCACTCCTACTGTTACGTTTAATTTTTGTTTATTGTGTATCTCGATAAACAGTGTTTCACATACATGGTGTATAAATATGGATAAATCTGTACAAATTTTGTATGTAATCCCTTCCTTTATAATAAATACCAACATCACCCCTACCATCATCAGTACGAATATTTGATCAATAATGGTAGCCAGGGAGAGTATAAGATATGTTTTCATTAAGTTTCCAAACTTCGGTTAGGCCAATAATGTCAAATATATATTCAGTTCTTTGAAGGCTACTGATCAGATCTGTTTGTGGGTCCCAGTGCGAACTGAGACTTCTACATACAAAATGCTGACTGCATTTTATTACAACCAAATAAATTGTTACGAAATTCATTTGGCATGTAATATTTACAGTCGATTGTACTAAGAATACAATCGGTTCCCTCAGTTGATGTGTCTTCGATTAATCTGTTATGGGTATGTACAAAGTTGAAATTTTCATCGGTCTCTTCCTTATCAATTGAGATGTTACTCGCCATTCTGCTCAAAATTCTTATGCAGATATAACATAACAACAACAACAACAACAACAACAACAACAACAACAACGGGTATATTCATTTTTGTAGTAATAATAATAGTGGTAATAGTGATAGCATCTGTGTATGGTCTTTGAGGACAATCTGCAAACATGTTTAAAAGATGGTAACGTGCATTGTATGCACAAGAATGTGGCAACAAGCACCGTTACTGTAAACGAAGAATAACAGAGGACGTATGTGACCAAGCATAACGAAGTTTGCTGAAAGCTGCGGGGCAAAATAAGTACATCTTTTGTTAGCTAGCGCATCAAGGCAGTCAATAGGAGTAAAATCTCTGGAGGTCACTGAGATGTGTGCGTCAAGCATAAAAATGTGATATACAAATGATAGAGAGATAGAGAATGAACAGAAGGGAAAGGGAGAAGAGAGTGAGAGACGATCATGACGGAAACTAAATATACATATTTAGTATTTTCTGTGGACATTGGTTGATACGATAAGGAGCTCACCGTGTCGTATGTTTTGCGTTAACCGACAGAGATAACGGAAAAGTCATTATTTTCCCTTGCTGGTCGGTAGTGTCCACCTCTATCATGACTGTGGTCAGGCAGCCACGACAGAGGTGGACAGAACATGGAACAGGGCAGCAGATACAATGAACAATTTTAAAAACATACACATAACCAGAAAAATTTTGCAATTCACTTCAATGGGTATCTATCTGCGAAGAAAGTCATATCGAGGAGGATTGGGAGAGAGGTGTAGAGAGAGGTGGGGCGAGTTGGAAGGACAGGGAAAGAAGGGGAGGGGTGGAGAAAGGAGGATGAGGGGAAACATGTGGTTGCTATGTGTACATACTGAACATTAATAATTATCTATCACGTAATTGTTCAAGCTCCCATGTCACTAGTCTATTTCTGTGCAGAAGTCGACGCAGTTATGGACTGTTTATAACGCACTTTTAGTGAAAATTTGTGCGCAGACGATCATTGATGTTATATGATGTGCCTTTACTTACAAACATATACAGATATTTTTTTCTGTCACAGTTATAAATATTCCTGTCAATACGTATTTAATTCCCCTTAAAAACATCAAGATATTAACATAATTTGTGGAGCTAATTTGCGTAATCATAAAACTACGTTTGTGGAGAACCTTCATTTCTGATTGTAATATAATGTCATCAAAATGTCGATCATATCAAGTCTCAGTTGAGCAACATTTCTAGTTTTAACCCTTTACCCAACGAATCACCCGCATCCGCCCGCGTAATATTCAAATTCAGCAGTTGAAAAAATATTATTTTTCAAAAATTTCAAGAAAACCATATCATGTGACCCCTCGTTGGAACGAGCTCGTCGAGCTCGTTCCAACGAGGGGTCACATGATATGGTTTTCTTGAAATATTTTGAAAAATTTAAAAAAATGGTATTTAAAATAATAAATTTTGATATCGTCTGCGTTGGGTAAAGGGTTAAATGGATCTTTATGATATTTTTCAGATTCAATCGTCCAGAATATATCAGTTGGTCGAAAAATCGAACCGTACTGAAATATTCCAGACGAGTGAATCTAAACGTAGGCGATCACCTATTTGAGAGCTAGACTGGTTCCAGGCTGTAACAATGTCAAATTTCTTACAGAATTAGACTGGTGGATTGAGAGCTTTGTAACGGGTAAGGGTAAGTTGGATTGGCCAGTGTGGGAATAGAGTATAAATCCTCAGGTGCGTAGCCAGAATTCTGTAATAAGGGATGCCCTAGCCAGTGGAGTTTGTTGTTTTTGTTTTTTTGTTTTTTTTGGGGGGGGGGGGGGGGGGGGCAAGGGTGATATTTGAAAGGCCGTTTCGTAGGTATTTTGGGGTCTTCCTGGAGGGAAATGGGGAGGGTCCTAGTTAGGACTAGCCCTCCCGCCCCCGAGAAAATTTGTTTGGTTCAAATGCAAACCACTTTATAAACTCGTCATACCCATTGAAATATTTTGGGTTAGGGGCAACATTTTGCTCTTCTCGAATGACAGTCATTAAGGTGCTATATAAGAAATAGAAAGTTAGCTTGAAAATAGCTTATACGTTATTTTCGATATCGTCAAAAGTCTAAGCAAAATAATAATTTGTCACTTTTTGCGATCCATCCGCATTTATGAATAATGCTTCGCAGTTTTGAACACCAACAAATGTAAAATTATAAATTATTTTAGATATCTGATGCCATAGAAATAACATGTTACCTATTTTCAAACTAAATTTCAGATTACTTAGAGAGCACCTTAAGTACCTAAACACTTGAAATCGTGATAGTAAAATACACTTCATTTGTCAGAGATTACAAAGATAGGCTCACCGTCATGTCACCAGAGATTAAACATGCCACAGGTCTAATTCCAGCCAGGCACGAAGACAGGGTTCTAAAATTCTAAATGTATTGCGCTCTGAGCGAATCGGAGGTATTTGCCCGTTTTGTGTCTCTTTGTTCTGTTGAAATTGCGTTGGGCCAATGTTTTGCAGGGGCTGGCGAAAATTTTAGTGGGGAGTGTAGGGGAGGGCAAGTACTCCCCACACTCACCTGTAGTTTCGCCACTGAGAGTCCTGTAATCCATTTGGCCGTCATTGAGATTTCCAACCTGTTTGCTTACATCAACCCTTATACTACATACTGTATCACCATCTTGATGGATTATGTTATAATGCGGCTCTGTGTAATTATATTCCACTGCATTATAGCATAACATGGGCGGTATTGTCCATTTAGATCTCCTTTCAGCTATCCCAGTCTGTTTCTTGGCCTATTATGACTGTCCTGTTTCATCTTTAGACTGAATCGACCATGTCTTAGTAGACCTTCGCACCGCCCACAATTCTACGTTAGTCCCACATTCTATTGAGAGATACTGTTATTACTTTCCAAAGTGTGATTTACTGGGATTTCCGGGTTTGATTATAAACGATAACTTCACAAGTGAATTATGCAATCAACAATTGTGTCATGTATCCGTGCGCGCAAACGAAGACACTTTGCCGTGGGCGTAATGGGGACTTCATTGTTTTTTTGTTTTTTTTTAACATGAAAAGCAGACGATACTTGCCAAAAAAATTCTTGAATAACTATTATTTTAATTTTTTGTCTCAAAAACATAGGTTATGACCCCTCATTGGAACGAGCTCAACGAGCTCGTTCCAATGAGGGGTCATAACCTATGTTTTAGAGACAAAAAATGAAAAAATAATGCAAATTAATTGGAGATTTTTGAGAGTAGCGCTGGCCTTTTTTTTGCCGTTTCGTTAGGTAAAGGGTAAAATAATATAATTATCGTTAATAATGAAAAGTAATAAACAGAGTAATCGTTTGACTGGACTGGTTACGTGAAATAATTTATTCGAGGCGAGGGACTATATTGTAAAATACTCGTGTCCACTTAAGCGATTACTCTCTATTTATTCCTTTTGAATTGGTGAATATTAAGGCTATTTCTGCCAGAGATTTTCTGTTGGTTATTCTGAGATATTCGTATGCGCTAGTGCACAATATGCACATAATCTATTATTAATTAATCGGTCTTAGCGCTTTGGTCCCCAAAAAACCACCAACTGCCCGTTTTGTATTGTTCGGTAAAAGTTGTCCAAGATGTATTTTTCCTTGAGAAATCTACTGGAAGGATGCATTTATCTTGGCAGTGTTTAACACTGTCTACTATCGAATTGGAACCCACGCCATTCGGAACTGATATCCAGTGTTTGAAATTAATGTTCTTAACCACATGGTAGTATCTTCCAGGTCAGTTCAACGATATGAATTAGAAGAGTCCATTTTCATCATTTGGGGGTAGACCAATTAATATTTTCAACGTGCAAGCATCAGGTTACACGTTGAAAATATTGATTGTCTACCCCACACATTCACTTATAAGCTATCCTTCTAAATGAAATTATGACGTGTCATGTTCCCGGTCCGGAAAAGCGGCCTCTCTGCTTCAAAGGGTTAAGATTAATTTGTGAATACTCTCATTGGCATTGCAATCTAAATGTTTTGGGCAATGGTTGACGATTTTCCCAAACGTTATTGGAGAGTCCAAAACATGTATATTATTTGAATGGTTACCATAACGCTGTCGAAAATTAGTGTTTGCTGGAACCAGCAGTTAATTGCTTGGCGGTCGTGAGCGTGGGTCACATAAAATGATCTACAACACACCACCCTCTCCTACACTTTCTCCACCTGTCGTCAGCCCAAATTACACATCACATGTCTACGAAGTGCACATCGCCTGCACAGATACTAAAATGACAATGTAACACATTCATAGTATATCTTGCGAATCTTAAATTTCAGATTGAACCGAATCAAGTAGAGAATTTCGAATGGAGCAAATCTCGACTCGAATCTCACCGCTCCGCAAATTGTGGATATTACACCACTTAGAATTGCGAATATTGCCATGCATGCGGTCTCTCCTCAAGTATTGTATATAACGGCTATATAACGGCAATTAGTCTGCTAGGCAAAATAATAAAAAAGCGGAATATTCCAGAACGGAATCAACGTAATTACGGAAAGCGTAACCTCCTGGAACTCTTCTTCTGTCATCAGGTCTAAGTGTTCACAAAGGCAATCCATTCCAGGAAACGAGGGTTCAAAGGGTTAAGTCTTCTTCTACCATCTGGTCTCCTGGGCAGGAGACCAGATGGTAGAAGAAGACTTAACCCTTTGAACCCTCGTTTCCTGGAATGGATTGCCTTTGTGAACACTTACAGTGAGATGGGTCAGTCCAGTATCAATGTACAGGGAGGATAAAATAATAACTGCAGTCTGCAGCCGTCATCAATGCCCCGTGTGTAGACCTCTTATAATAAAACAAAACTGGGACGAAATTATACCTTGAACCGGTAAGTCGGTCTTACGAGTTCAAGTGGTTAAAGAGGAAACCCCCGATAGTGTTTTGAGAACATTCAGATCATTCGAAAATTTTCGAAATGACGCGACTCGCATCTGATGGTATCGAATCAAGGGGAAGATTTCGAATCGAAACGAATCTCGAAGCTTGGCATGACCTACCTTTATTCACAATTGTGTGTTATTGGAACTGGAAAGGGTGTAAATAAATTATTACAAAATTATAATAGACGGTTAATTATGGTTGATTGGGTCGGTGTGTTTTAAATGACAGTCTTCTAGCTTTTACAGGTACTCCACGCGTAATGTTTTAGAAATATCAGACGTTTATTATCGTGTTCTTTCTGTATGATAGGAGAGAATTATCCTACCATCAGCAGCGTGATCTTTGGAAGAAAACCTCCCAACTGGCATTCCAATCACGACGGATCGATTACTTTTTATACGAAATTATATAGCAAGTTAATCACCAGAACGAATCGACGGATACTTGAAAGGATAATCTTCTGATGATGTAAGACGAAGGCGACCGATGTCTGATTTGTTTCTTTGGAAATGTCAGGTTTCTTAACCCATCAAATTCTGTCAATTGTTTATACTCCTACCTAATGGCAGGGCATCATCCCCAATACTCAACAGATCCCCATCTTCAATTGCCCAGTATTGATCTTGTGAGCAGGGTAGAAACTTCCATGTCCAAAATTACTATTCAGAAGCTAATGATCAGACTTCAGACGACCTGGCGCTGCATGAATCACTTTGCTCATAATATCAGATTATTATTATTGTTATTTATTTACTGTTTTCCGTACCAGTACAATGATACATAACATTTAGACATAGCATTACACACACATAAGACAATGAATATAACAAAGGAAAGCATATAGGTATAGCATAAGAGTATGTGAAGAACAATAGTAAGTATATCCATGGAGGAGAGCACACTCGCAGTTGGAGACTTCCTTACCACGTTTACAACAAGATGCCCCGTGTTAAAAAATAGCTACGGTATTTTTGTCGGCCCCTGAACAGTATAGCTGCGATCCAAGTCAGGTTTGAGAAAGACTTGCAACTAAATTTTCTGGAATGTGCTAATCTTCGAGCATTAACAGTGTGAATTTATTGCCCGGCAGCTATTTATATCTGTAAATTCACATGGAACTGCTTTTTAAAGTTCATTTTCATGTTAATTTAAAGAGATAAAATTCCGCATTTGGGGTGTTGCCATTATGCTGAAGTCAACAAATCTGTCTACATTTTTCCATTTCTGTTTGTTGCTTCGCTTGTTCTACCACATGCGGGGCATACTTTCTGACTTGTTAAATTACCCAAGGGCCCATGAGGCTGGAACGGCACTGGAAGGCATCGTGTACGTATGTCATCACATGTGGTGTAATGTCATGCTCATAACTGCCAATCAAATACATTACTTTATCCGAGGTGTTACTACTAATTAATGTTGTGTGACATTACGTACGTGCGTAAACAAGCATTCTCTATCTGGTGTGTACAAGGAACACTCCAGAAGGAAGTGGATTTCATCCTCTATGAGATTGGTGCAGGTCGGACAGAATCTTTGATCTTTCGGGGTTGGGGGCTCTCTGTGCCTTCCCGTCTCGATTACCAGATTGTGAGCACTGATGCGTAGTTGCGTAAATGATGTCCTAATTTCCCTGTCAACCTTTTATAAGAGGTAGTTTTCAAAACCAAACGATTTGTTTGAAGAGGCTAATAAATTCAGTTTATTACACGCGTGCATCTTACCACCCCACCACGTGGAATACCGAGACTCTAACGTTTCCGTATCGCCGTAAACAATTTGTTTTTGTTAAAGGAAGATTTATTATCCCACATATGACCGAAGTGTAAATTGCCGAGGACAGGTCTGATACCCCGCGACCACGATAGATGCCCTAAGGTCGTGTTCTCTCTGAGGCATGCCTTGGCAATGCTACCTTCGTCACATTTGTCAAATAGATGAAACCAATATTTGATTGAATGCATAATGATTGATATATCCAGTGGATAAGCACCAACCCCACCTCTTGCAGCCAGGGTGCTGGCGTATTTACTTACGCCTAGTGCATTCTTTATATACTCAGCTTGAAGGCTATTGTAACGGTTTTTGTCCAGTTTGTCCATTAGCTCCATATCGCCGTCAAGTCTTAGTGCATGTACTCCCCAAACTTCACTGCCATACAGGGCTATTGGTTGTATCAATGACTGGAAGAATTTCATGGCTGCCTTAGGGTTCATATCGCCAAGTGGAATTTTTTATCGGAGGGCCATCCATTCCACTGGGAATGCCTAGTGGCAATCCCCTGCAAACAGGAGCAATTTGATATTAATGAACTATAAGCCTCTAAATTGTACGGGCGTTCTCCCATTTCTTCATTCCATGCATTGTATTAGGTAATCTACAGGTTAGAATATTCAACCCTGTTCTATCCAAACGGAAGTTAAGACAGGGAGAAACGGCTGGGGAAATTCTTATAGCTAAGCCGATCGTTTTGTTTTATGGGTCACTTCGTAACTTCTCAAACTGGTAATTCCCTCTCGAATCACATTATAAGCTATACTGTTCTATTCAGTAGTGCTTAAATCGCTTGCTTGATCTAACATGGCTAACAGAGCCTGTTTGTTACCGATATAAAACTATATCTTACCTCCTACAAGTATCTGGGAATTTCATTGGTTCAAAGACGTCTCATGCAGACTGCATATAAAACCATATTCTGCCTGTCAACATCAATATACGCTGCCAGCTATGGGTAATCTCCCCTTTGTTCATTGCTTATTCAAAATGGCGGCACTTCAAGTTGAAAGATTGAGTGTTGGAAGCCCATATTTGGTCTGAAATGCAGGTTAGGCAACTTAAAAGGCTTCATATTCTGTGGATGAGTGTCATGTTACCTTCGAAATGAAAACCGTTTGGTATGTATGAATTTGCCTTGTTACAATTGATGGGAGTGTAGGCACTCTCCCATAAATTGTAACAAGGCAAAGACACGTGAACACATTGTGAGAATTCTCTCATTTAATTTTGATCGCTGTTGTTATTAGTTCTGTGCATCTATGCAGCAGTCGGTAAGATATATTCGTTACACAGTTTGTTGGTGGCCTAATATGATATATATGGTGTCAGTTAATTCCATATACCACATTAGGCTACCAACAAACTGTGTAAGTAATAGTATCGGTTTAATGGAGAATACCTGCGGTACAGACATTCGCAACCAAACTGAAACCTTTTCCCCCGCCCACATGAGCCAACGATCTATCTTGTACCTATGTATAAGATTTAGCTTCATTACTAAGTTATGTTTGCGTTGTTTTTATACCTATGGACACATGTTCACACATAAGTGTACAGTACAAGTGTGCGTGTGTGCGTTGTGCACACAGAGTGTGCGTGCGAGTGTGTTTAAGGTTAAAAATTCGCACTGGCACAGATATTTCCTACTCAAACGTTTTTTCTTGTAATATACTGCCGAAATATCGTTTTCATTTACTGAAACTTGATGCGTTTCAAACATGATAAAAAAATACACAAATTTGATTTAAACTGAGTGATGAGCTTAGGAACTGGTTTAACTGACTGGCAATAATTGATGTTCTTCATTGATGGGCTCTAATTTAGTCTGTACAAGGATGTTACGCAAGCTTTTGTTTTTGTCGAAGATTCAAAGGTTCATTTAATTTAGAGTTGGTTAAATTGAATTCATCTTTTAATATTTTTGCTATTTAGATATTCATTCTGTTGTATGATAAAGTGACAGGAACGATGGACCTCCTTTCGCATTCTCCCTCTGATATGTTCATACTAAATGACCAGAGGGTTTGAAGCGTATTAACCAAAAAGCTTCACCTTTTTTTTAAATTCATCTGTTTCTTTTTATGTGTATTTAATTGGTGGTTGTTCAATAGGATGTATTTCCAAAAAATGTATGTATATGTTTTGTGGGCGAGCTTGTGAAATCCGCTTTTGACTCTGTCTGTTGCCACTATTTTGTTAGTTTTGTCTTTTATCACATTATGTTATTTGTAATTCCTTGATGTCATGTAACTATGTTTGTTACCTACGACATAATAAATAAATAAATATAATATAAATAAATAAATAAAAATATAAATGCACTCTCATATAAATTAAACAACTAACGCAACTAGATTGTCAAGCCTTACCAATAGGTGTTTACAGTGGAGCACATTCTTTTACATTGCACTGATTTTAATCAAGTCAGAGAGCAGTATTTCATATTTCATATTTCACTGTAGGATCTCTAAGAGATCTATTTAATCATACGAACCCGCACAAAATTCTATCATATCTTAAAGTAATCAGCATTTTTAATAAATTTTAACATTGTTTTTATTCCATTAAAGTAGACTGAGTAAAGTCTCAGATCATCAGATTGACTTATAAGGTATTCACTAGGCAGGTATTATCACTCGTTACTGGTCAAACTACCCCTGTCTTTGACATTCTATTGCAATTATTTCCTAGTTTTAATCAAACATATTTTGTTTCATAATGAATATTTTAACTGTTAACCTGACGATAAGCACCAATAAATGAATAAATAAATGGATTTTCAAGTTGAGCAAATCCCGATGCCGTATACAATGGTGACGTTGATGTGATCACAAAGTTCGACAGAGGATTTCGACCTGATCGCGACTGAGTCGCGATCAGGTCGACATTTCCTGTCGGCCAGGGACTCCAAAAGCGTGGGGCAGATGGGGCAGCTGTCCTCCCTACTTTCGGACCACGGGAGCGAGAGGCGGCAAACAATGCCCTTCCCAGGTTCGTCACTCAATTTTTGTCAATGATTTATTCTCGAAGAAAAGCTAAAATACATCCTAAATCCGTTCTGGGAGCTTTCAAAATTCAATGGGGGGAGTCTGGGAGGAGGTGCCTCCTCCCACCTCCTCTCAACCTCCACCATCTCGGTCCTTCGGCATTCGAGAGTTGCATGCTTCGGCGTATCATGGCAGGGCTGCTGGTGCTAGTAAATGCTCTTTTTCGTGGTCTGCCCCCATGCCATGAAGTGCTTCCAGTTGGGAAGTTCACCGTTAGAGATTTTCAGGAAGTAGTCTCAAAGGATGCTGCCATTACGAAACTAGCTTTGTCGGCGAGGATCCGAGGTTTCAGTCTTTTTATGATTTCTTGGTCTTCGGCAATAGTTTTGGAACTCTGTTTCTGTTGTGGACGTTTTAATTAATTTTGTCGAAACGGTGATTTATCTGCAGCAGGCGAGTCTTATTGCGGTGGACCGGGTCCTTGGGGTCCTTTAACACGTTCTCTATTATGTTTGTTCGAGCGTCGACTGAGTCCATGCTGTCCGATCCTCTACCCACAGCAATATAGAATCGCTCGTTAAAACGGGAAAAATTAATCTCAGATGCAATTTTCGTTCGTTTTTTATTTTTATTTAGACTTGATGTTGTAATACTTTAATTTTGAAATCTCGATCAAACCCGTGATAGTGCGTTTCGTGATCTGATCGAGAAATATAATCACAGCATTGTGTATGAAAATGATAAATGTAAACCTCAGTTAATGTCGGTGGTTACGCCATCTATCATCCCAATTAAAGTTGATTAACAGTATGATTTAAATTGGTGCGCGGACGTTTCGACCCGCGGACGTTTCGGCCCGGACGTTTCGTCCCCGGACGCTTCGATCCACATTTTTGAGGAAAACGGACGTTTCGGCCCATTTGATTTTGAAGTCAAATTTTTTAATAAAAATTTATTGGAAACAATGGGAAACAAAAACAACACAGAATTTACACACATAATAAACTTTCATTTTAGTTGCTTGCAGATATTTATTAAAGGATTCTATTGACAAAAAGTTTAGTTTTAGTACACTAATATTAATAATTATAATTATATTTCTCTATTTTACAACGTATGGTTGAAAGTATTAGTGCTCAGCGTATTCCACTCTACAAATAAAGTCATAGATATATGTCTGTTACTGGATCAAGCTCTTGATTAGTGATCAGAAAGAAGTCGTACCTTCACTGGTGAAACATATATATTGAACTACATATAGTTCCAGACGTTGCAAATAGTTCCAGAAGTTGACCTACAGAAGTTGCGCGTATCCCTCACAACTGATGGCCAGCGCCCCAAGGCCACACGTTGAAAATATTGATTGGTCTCCACCCAAGAAACGAATATAGACTTTAACAGTTGTTGATGGCTCTGGACTGGTATGGAATATACCATCTGAATCCAACGGGTTAAATAATTCTCTTAATTTCCATGTTAAACTGCAAAACGGACCAACTGTCTTACTTATGGAGGACCTATACTTTATCAGCGGACTCAAATTATGTTTCCTGTGACGTGCAAAGATGAGACGATGAACTGATCTTTAAATTGCAATGCCATACTGACGAACTGGGAGCTTCGAAATCGAGCCGGCAGAATTGACTTGAAATAGGCTGTTTTTTTTTAAGTAGAGTTCCAGACCTCTACAGGAAGAATCCAACATACAGGTACAAGAGTAATTGCCCATAAATCACCCACTTGATGGAGTCTCACCAAAATAATAAACTTCTACGAGACAAAATAAGCAACACAAGTAAAATTGCAGCAGATGCGATCTATCTAATTAAAGTAATGTACGGTTCAACCCGTAGGTCTTTTTCTGGAAAAAAAACAATGCCCGACACATATCATAAAAAGAAATTCTAATACAATTACTATAAATCTCGAAATTTGATTGGTTAATCAATCAAATTTGTGACAGTAAAATCGGCGTGACCTGTCGGAAATCTTGTGTTTTCAAAAACTATTTCAGGAAAGTCAAGATGTATTCGTGGGCGTTCTATTTTCGTTCCATGTAGAGTCATTGACTACCGTATCCAAGGTAAACAAACGCTGTGAACGCGTTGACTTTCTGTAAAAAAGCGTTTTCTATCTTTCTTGTAATTAACTGTAATTAATGTGGATGAAGTTGGAAAGTTTAATATTAATGTGGAAGAGGTTTGGCAGAGACTACTGAGTAATGAAATGAAAGTTGAAAAAACTGATTCCGACAGGCTTAACGGCAACCGTGTGGAACCAGTCAGTGATATTCTAATATAATTTCTAAATTAATTTGAGAGGTGAACTATGCATTCTGCAACAATTATGTCAATACCAGTAGCCCAGTTCCACAAGCCATCACTTCCCAGAAACAGTTTGAAACGAACAATTGTTCTGTAACCATAAGTAATTATTACGATTAAACAAGGGCTTCCAATCAAAGATCTCAAATTTTTTAACTTTAATGGTAAATCCCCGAGTGCTTCCCACGTTCAACTTCAGGCTGAAACATCACAAGGTGAACTTTAAACTTTAAACACGGAAAGCAGCCGGCGTATTTTGTTTTCAGATTGTCACAAACATT
Source organism: Pictodentalium vernedei (assembly GCA_031216915.1). NCBI lineage: Eukaryota > Metazoa > Mollusca > Scaphopoda > Dentaliida > Dentaliidae > Pictodentalium > Pictodentalium vernedei. The sequence goes on from CM062293.1 coordinate 231,127,868, forward strand.
TAAACATGATAAATGTTGTCAGTACAAATATAAATATATTTTGTTATTGGTGATAAAATGACTAAAACGAATGGAACTATTTGCATAGCGGCAGCGTAAAATATATTTCGTGATTTGGTTCGGAACTCCCAAAATGACGTCACGAAGACTGTATTTTTAGATTTAAATTGTTGTCTTCAACAAGGCGTTGTTTTATAGTTGGGAGATCAAATACTATCTCCGTTTTCAGTCGAATTATATTAGAATGGGGATAACTATGTGGTATTTGATTGTTTGGGGCCGTAAACGATGGTTTTACTGTCGCAAATTGAGTTTTGCCGGCGACGCGTTGCCATCGTTTACGGCCCCAAACAATCAAATACAACATAGTTATCCCCTAAATCTACAGTTGTGAGGAGAAATAGTATCAATCGCAAAGTTTTGTCATCATGAGTTAAATGGTTTCACTCTCGGGGACGGATCCGGGAATTATGGTTCGGATGGGCGTGGGAATGCAAATGGAATAGTCAATGGAACCAAGGCGCCGAAATTGTCCGGAAGCCGGAAGGGTATGCGGCTTAGTACACCATAGTATTGTTTAAATCGGTCTTACGCCACTGTATTTCGTGGCAAAGCATGTTGTACCAAATTACGTACGTCGGTACGTTCACGAACATTTCTTGCTCATGAACTTAGAGGTGTTGCGATATTTTAGGTTTGATATTTGTAAACTTTAAATGTTAAGTACAAAATGTCATTACGTAACAATTGAAAAAGGTATACGCATTATGCTTGGTTATGCCAGTATATAGCCTGTGCATTTATCAAGTTTATAAACGGACTGTACGCCGAGTCCAATCCAGCCTGATCTCGCTACCGAGTTCACCCTAAAAGGTGTCAAGTGTTACTCACCATTCTCTGATAATAACACTCAGTGATGGTATGGTAGTACAAACCGAATTCTATAAAACAACCCACAACTCCTTTATTTCTTGGTAGTGTTTCAGTACAACGACTATAGCAGAGTAGCTAATCTATCCAGAAAAAAACAACTTCTCAATTCTCTCAAAAAGCGCAAACAGTACACGCAAAATTACAGCTAAATGATGTTTATCAAAAACAAGAACCTGTGCTATAAACCTTTTACAATTGTATTTTATAGAATTGTATTTTCTGTTTATTAATATAACTGACTAAAATGAATCATTGGCATTTTAGTTTAAACAATATTTATTCTTAGAATCTATGTTATATGCATTCATTTCATTGTTAACAAAAAAATATAATACAAAATACTGACATACACAGTGTAACAAAGTAACAAATGACAAGTTTCTGTAATGATGGGGGATTCGACAGGAAGCTGCAAGCTTAAGTGTGTTGTATCCCAAGCTCAATATAAATTAGCTTCGAAACATGGCAGGAAACAGTAGGCAGGCTCATATATCAACAACTGAGGGCCGACAGCTCACGACAATCTTGATCAACTGGGCCACGCCACTCAGTCAGAGGTGTATGAAATTATTTAAACTAAGCATGGAACTGATAAGGGGAGATTATAGATAGGAAATATGAAATGAGACACATAGAGAGGAGATAAAAGATAGAACTGCCAGATTGGATGCATAAATTTCACCCTAAGATATAAAAGACAGGCAATTTCAAGGCAACAGACTAAAAAGTTTAAGGGGACAATGGCCCACGTACGAATGCGAGTGGTGATGAACCTGGACATAAGCTGTAGGTACTGGAAACACGCAGAATACTCACACAAAATTTAGGCGGGTCATTTGAACCCCCCACTTGCTAATATGAAGCCATGTACTGTCTCAAAGATAAGGCTATTTTATCGTTACTCAAAAGCTCAGAGCCAAAAAGAAGTATTGACATATCATTTGATATATCAGATGTAAATGGAAGCACATTAATCGTATTATTGAGAGCATTTGTAAACATGGGACACTATAAGAGAAAGTGTTCTGATGTCTCACGCTCACCATAAGCGCAGAAGGGATGAAGTGCTGAGTGGTTTTCGTATAAGTGGGAATTTAGGCTGCTGTAGCGTAGTCTCAGCCGACAGTGGTAAATTTGAGCAGTTATCGATTTTGTGCTGCTGTAAAAACGAAGAGGTCGTTGGTTGCCCGCGTTTAGGAACGTCTTGAAGTTACGCAATGATGTGTTCTCACGGACTGGGAGGGTCACTTTGTTCCACTGGTAAGAGACTCTGGCAATGAAAGAAGACTGATACAGCTGTGTCATTCAGAGCGGGACTCGGTGGTTTTGGCTTGTTCTAACACTGAGCGACTGATTCATGGTGGAGACGTGCGGGGAAACTTTATTAGCAATATACGGAGGTGTCAGACCGTGATATATTTTGAAAAATTGTGTAAGCTTGTGTTTGCGGCGCGTTTCTTGCAGGGAATCCCAGCGTGTTTTTGTATATAACGTGGTTTTACTGGCACTGACAGTTGCCTCCGTGATTAACCTTGCAGCTGCAATCTGTATTTTTTCCATGTCGTCAACTTTCGCCAAGGAACAATTATTCCAAACAGTACCAGCATATTCCAGTAGGGGTCTAATGAACGCAAAATATATTTTTTCTAAGACCTTGTGGTCCAGGTTAAATTTGTGTTTCCTTAACATGTCTAAACGAGACGAGGCTTTAGAACAAATATGGTCAATGTGATTATTCCATGTGCATGTGTTATTTAATACAACCCCAGGTGCTTATGGCTATTTACTTCAGTAATTTGTGTAGCGCCTAAAAATAGGGGAGGATGGGCAGTTGGGTTGGTTTTACGTGTTATCAGCATACTTTCTGTCTTTTGAGGATTAAACTCAACCAACCATGTTTTGGTCCAATGGTCAATTGTGGTTAAATCATTGGTTGATTGTGGTTGCGGCTTGGTTAGCATTTCCACAATGAGATATAAAGGGGTGTCATCTGCAAAGAGACGAATAACACTTAGTAAATTTTCGATTATATGAAATCAAGAACAACAAAGGCCCATGTATAGATCCTTGTGGAAGAGCAGGGTTGATAGGTTTCCAAGAAGATGCCTCAGATCATATAACGACTCGCTACGACCTGTTCGAGAGATAAGATTTTAGGAACACCAGGAGTTTCCCGGAGATACCAATACTTTCCAGTTTGTGAATGAGACCTTCATGCCAAACCATATCAATCGCCTTGCTGACGCCACAAAAGACCACCCCGACCTCTTTACCCTCATCAAGCGCTCGACAGAATGCATCATATATATCAGTTAGTTGGAGAACTGTTGAGTCATCAGGTGTAAATCCTGATTGAAATTGGCTAAGAATATTATTGTCATTCAGGAAATGCAACAATCGTTTGAAGGCACATTTTTCAATGACTTTACCGAAGCAGCTAATCAAAGATAACGGGCGATAATTAGTAACTAAGGTTTAGGGTTATTTTTTAGAATTGGAAAGACATTGTCCTGTTTCCACATTGAAGAAAAATAGGGGTTATTTAATAGGCCATTAAATAGAATCAAAAGTGGCTCACATGGGGAAGATTTACATTCTTTGAAAAGGCGTGAACTAATGAGATCAGTGATTCAGGTCCAGAAGCTTTGGGCACCTTTATCCATTTATATATTGTTTCATATACGTCACTATAATTAAGAGTTATCTGGAACATCACGTGGAAGGTTTGAGAGGGAAACTTCGGAGTCATCAACAGTTGAGATAGAGCAAAAGTATTTATTGAACACTCGCGCTTTCTCAACATTTGATGAGTAAGTAAGTATTGCCCGAATGGTGGATAGATGGAATATCGTTTGTGCAAGTGATACCGGCGAGTGTTTTAAGGGTCTTCCACCACTGAGATATTGTGGTTTCACTGCTTCCCAAGACAGAGTGGACTTTCGATAAGTATGAGGTCTAGGCCTTCCTGGCTACTGACACTACTTGATTCCGTTTCAATTTATAATTAGCCCACGCACGCGGAAGACAGGTACGTTTAGCTATAGGATACAAATGTCAAATTAACAATCTTATTTCATTATGCATCCATTTGGGTTGAGTTTGTCTCAAGGTAATGCATTGATTGGGTATGTATTTGGATTGGCATTTTAAAATATATGACAACTGGCCACATCTTTGAAAATGCTAATGGTTCATTTCAATCCATTTAAAATCATAACTAGAAAATTTAATTTTTGAAAATATAATTGTAAAAGTTTTATAGTAGGCCCGTGGTTTCGCTTTTACGGCAAATTGTTGTGTGGTTGCAAATTACTCTCTGGTTGAGCTATTATAGTCAACTTCCATGTGGTTGGACACTACATAACCAACCCATCCGTTCTATCGGTCTAATTGAAACTGTGTAATCTTACTGACTTGGGCGACGCGGTTCACATAAGCTTTCAGCTTTCTTCTGAATCCCCTTCTACAACAATTTAGTTTGATACAGTATGTGTTAATTGTATTCACTGAAAGTTATGTATAAAACATTCAATCCGTTTACAATTGTTCGCATGTATACAGTTAACCTGTTTTTTCAATAAATAGTGCTCAAAATAAATAAATAAATAAATAAATAAATAAATAAATAAATAAATAAATAAATAAATAAATAAATATAGTGCTTAAACTAAATAAATAAATAAATAAATAAATAAATAAATAAATAAATAACATTTAGATTTGGATAATACATTTGTCGTGTTGAACGAACCACATCAATAACGAGAGGCACGGAGGAGAGAACTGTTTTAACCCACTTTCACACGGAATTGCATTGTAGATTCTGATAACACACAAATATTACCAAATTATTTTACAACTCAGATAGTTCATGTAGATGTTACCCAGTTGTATATGTGAAAAGAGAAATTCTAATTTCTAGGGATTCATTTATGGAATTGACGTTTGCTGTTTGAGCTTCAGACGGAGTACTGTGAACACATATTGTGGTTTTATCACTTCTTTGGGAATAACGCATTACGAAGAAAGCCGATATAAATTGCTTTGGACGCGATATTACCACTTCTCAGTGGTCCATAATCCTATTAATGCAATTTAATTACTTGCACAGCAATTAAAGACCCCCATGAGACCTTGCAGGCTTCACTGTACCGTCCAATTTAAATCTAATAATAGCATAATTAATGAGCAAAATGTCACATTTGAATTATTCACGGGTGTTGATGTATAGGCATCTCGTAGAATTGGCACAGAAAGAAATATAACACCAGAGTGAGAAATTATATGAGACTTGAATAGAAAGTAGTGCTTAAATTGAAGTAATATGGGGATTGAATAATTCAATAACACCACCAAGACAAATAAAGTATACACTGAAGTTTTCTTCTGGAAAGAAATCAAGAGATGGGACATTTCTTAGTCTGGAATATATAGCAATAATGTAAAATGTCAGTAGAATAGTTAAAAAGTTTTGTAAATCAACATATTTTTTCAAACGTTGCTTAGTTTCGGAGATTGCAACATTTCCGAGTTCCACTTGTCAAGGAGGATAACTCTTATTCAATTATTTAATACTGTTTTACCCTATAATACCACTGTTTATTTCCGTTTTTACCATTTGTCTAAAAGGTGGGGGGGGGGGGAGGGGGGGGGGCTTGGGACGCTCATAAACTGAAAACACGGTCTCCCTTCCAGCCCAATGATTGTCACTGTGTGGTTTTCTGCTGCATGCTATTTTAATACCCTGGTCGGAAACTTTATACTATCCGCCCAGTCGTGACGTTGGTCCTAAGTTCGACACTGACCGGCGGTAAGGCTGTTGCACGCTGAATGTGAACCAACGTTCCGCATGATGTTATAAACGAAGAATTGTTATTTTCTCTTCTCGATTTGTATTCTTGTAATAATGTGATACATCGGGTTAAATTGAAACAAACCCAAACATTGACTGGACAGGAACAAGTATGCAAATTATAAAAAGGCATAAAATCGCTGATTATAAATTTGACGCAATGAATCATTGCGTCAGCTTTAGGTTCGCTGATTGTGTATTTAACTGGTTATGTCTCGATTTGCCGGCTGACCGACTTGTTAAAAATTCTCGATCTGCCAACAAGCTAATTAAATATTTTCTCGGTTTGCCTGCAGCTCATAGAAAATGTAACCATCGTTTGTTTTAAATAAGTGAACAATGTACTGCTACCAATAATTACTACTTATTAATGCTATTAGTTCATTAACACGTGAAGTTAGTTTGCGCTATATTCTGGAGTTCAGGTAACACAACTTAAAAGCTTCACATTCTATCCATGTGCTTCATATTATCTATGTATTTCGTATGTATGGATTTGACTTGTTACAATATATGGGAGAGTGCCCAAAGGCACTCTCTCATATATTGAAACAAGTTAAAAACAAATGAACAAATTTTGACGACCGAGAATAATTTATCACCCTGCCAGTTAATGCATGCATATGAACATATACGGAGGGCCTCATTTTGATCACCGTTTGTTTCGCTGAAAATAAAAAAATAAAAAATAAAATCCTCTCTTCCGCTCCAATTTAAAATAAACTCCGATGATAATTAGGTTTTGATTCTTTACGGCCATACAGTACGTGGAGAGTGGATTGTAACTAAATCACCCGCGGAGTGGAGTTATCACCCAAGATATAACTTTCACATTTTGTACATATCGACAAAAAACACAAGCAATGTTTCAGCCAATGGACCTCCGGGTTTAACCCGGAGGTCCATTGGCTGAAACTTTGCTTGAACTGGTTATTCTTTGCAACAAATTTGCAATTATTGCTTGGGTAGATTCTCCACTCTGCAGGTGATTTAGTGATATTACACTCTCCACGTACTGTATATCTGTATATTTCAATAAAACCTTTATCAATGAAATTTCTTCGTATAATTTATTGTACTTATTAGAACTAGGCTATAACAGTAATCCGTCTTAAACTTCCACAACAAATGGTGTTTTAACAATCAATTTTAACAATCAACATGCATCACCGACTCCTGTTTAGAAAGCAATAGAAGCCTGTAAATCGAGAGCTCCCATTTAACTTTCGACTAGGGTCTGCGAATCCAAGGATTCCGATCGAATCGACTCCGAAAGAGTATTTCGAATCGAATCTAATCTCACATTGAAACTTGCGATTCTTCAAATTATAAATTTGGCACTTTTGCTTGACCGTTAACATCATGAGTCAGCACTTAAAGTAGTGTATTCAAGGGTGACTCGTCTGTTTGGGCGAGGCAATCATAAAAGCGGAATATTCCAAGACCGAATAAAGTAATTTCTGAAGCGGAGCCTCCATGAAATTTTCTTCATGAGACCTGGTTGCAGAAGAAGACTTCAAGACAAGAGACTCGTGGTGGAAGTTTCTAAACATTTCGACGATTCGAAAATTTCAGGATCTGTGCGATTCGAATGAAATCGAATAATCGGATCGATTTCGAACTCAATAGAAGTTCGAAACCACGCAGGTTTCTATTTTGGACATATGACTCAATTACATTTCGAGGAGAAGGCGCTGATGAAACACATTACCACTCTTTTGACGTGCTTTGTCCACCGATGGGTCAAAAGCGAAAGCAAAACATAGCTTATGCCTTTTCATCTGGACGAGCTCATCGGTCTCGTTCCAGTTAGAAGTCACGAGCTATGTTTTGGAGGCAAGAACTGGAAAAAGTGAAATTTGTATTGCGATTGTTTGTGAATAGCTCAGATCATAACGTTAGACTGAGGGTAAAAAGAATAAACGTGAGGAGTTGCCTGAGTATGCTCGGTCGCTATAAGCATATGACACTCTGTTTAAAGTGCTTCGTGAATCACTAATAAATAAAATCATTGGCACTGAACACGCCATTATATCATTATTATCAGAGTTCTGTTAGGTTTTCTTAATTGTATGTCTCTAACTTGAGAGATTACATGAAAATCGATGCCTGAGAAGATGAAAGTAGCCCATTTTGATTTGCTTGTTGGACCGAATCATTTACGAAAACATTCGTTCCTGAAATGTGACACGTACAAATATTTTCCACTTTCATTCCAATAATAAAAGCCCGAGGCAACGCTGCTTTGATATTGAGACGGATGGCATGTGCAGTTTCATCCAACATTCATGCACCAAACAAACAAAATATTCAATTTAATAGATAACATTTTTATTACATAATAACTACTTTCTTTGTTCAAAAAACCCTGACTTAAACTCCATCATTACCAACGTGTCAGGAAAGTAAGACTGGAGGTAAGCTGACATAGTATACAGCAGATGAACAATTAAATTTATTTCATCATATAACATAACTTAAATACAATTTAGAATTGAAAACGATAGTTAAATGATTCGATTTCGACACGCCTATTATTCTCGAGTGGTATGCAGAAGTATTATTTCACGAAGCGAAGGGGAGCGCGGTTCTTACAAGTTTATACTTACAAGTTTATTTTCTCTGTTATTTTGTGTACAATTAATTAGTCTGTGTGAAACACGCAGGCTACTGTTTTTTTTCTTTCTTTTTCTTCTTCTTCTTTTTTCTTTTTCTTCTTCTTCTTCTTTTTCGTTTTCTTCTTCTTCTTCTTCTTCTTCTTCTTCTTCTTCTTCTGTCTTCTGTCTCACTTCCTTGTCCACACGACAACTCAAAAAATGAATTGTCCTGTTTTGCAGATTTTTTGGCATGCTGACAGGCAGTCACAAGTTCTTGGCCACCTATGTTTTTCAGGTCGCTAAAGCCCTTGAGTATGGCTCAGTCGGCCACAGGGCTTTCACAGCCTCCAATTTCCTGATACAGTAAATTATCCCCAAGCAATACTATGTAATGTTATTCACACTGGAGACAATGTAAACATCAGTGGAGTTAGCTGTCAAACATTAAATGTAATCTTTTTATGATAATCAGATGTCAGTTCCTGGGACTAAGTTGAGAGAAACACTTTGCTTTGCAAGGAAATAAAGTATAAATTATTCAGTTAAATGCTTTTAACCCTCTCAAGACCTCAGGGCGGGTTCCACAGATTTTATTTCAGTGAGAATAATGTTAATCCTTTCCATACTCACGATACTGCTCTAAACATCATTCAAATAACTTGCAGAGCAAAGCAAAAATGTCTATTTCTGATCCTTTGATAGAACCCTTTGAATGCTGTGCACATATATGCTTTTTCTGGTTTCTTGGGAAAATTTATCTGATTCCTGTATGAATATCTTTAAATTCTCTTACGAAAACCTATTTCTGATTTCTTTAAAAATATTTCACCACCAATACAAAGCCTCCATAAATTCTCTTTCTGTTTTGTTTATTTCTGATGCTTTAACCCCTTTCAAGCAGACTTGAATTTACTTGGTGCAGTAAATCTGTTTCTCTAGTTTCGATTTTTCTTCGTTACAACTTATTTATTCAATATGACGCGTACAAATATTTTGCTTTGATATAATAATATTGTTTAAACTGAATTGCTGGCGATGTCCTCCGTGCTTCCTCACATATGATAATATCAGCAAATAGACGAATAATCCTTTTTTAGGTGAGCGTACTACTATTTGGTCGTGGTCTGGTCTATTTGTTCCACTGTAGTTCCTGGCTCAGTGGTAGACTGTTGGACTTCTATGCTAGAGGTCCCGAGTTCGATCTCCGTCCGGCACAACCCGCATCGTGTCCTTTGGCAAGCCCCTTTATCCCGGTTGCTTATATGGGGGCACGATGGCTTCGTGTACTAAGGTGCACTGCATGTCGATGGTGCACATGTCTTCAATCGCCGTAACCCTGATTGAGCGGAGCTTGAACAGAATTAGAATGCTGAGGAGTTGACTGTTGCTCGTCGATGCTCAGTGGTTCTCTCCGGGTACTCTGGCTTCCTCAACCAGTAAAACTGTCACTGTCACGATTATCCATTGTGCATAAGTATATGATCTTAAACACCAATAAATAAATAAATAAATAAATAATACTGTAGTTCCCGTTAGAACTTCGGATAGTGAAGCGATGTCTGTTTACTGTGGTAAACAAGCTCTGTTTTTACTGGTAAAATAGGACCCGGTAACCAGTGAAAGTCCTCTAAAATAGGGAACGTGGGTATAAACGGTTGGAGATCTTGACTTTATATCCATGCTGCGGTCACGATTAGCCATTGTGCGGAAATAGATGACCTAAACACTAATAAATAAATAAATAAATAAATAAATAAATAAATAAATAAATAAATAAATAAATAAATAAATAAATAAATTATTCTTCTTCAGCCATCTGCCAATCCGAAGCTTAGGGTTGGAAGATGGTTGGAGTGGAAGAAAGAAACAGAACTGATCGATGGTGAAATTCTTTGGCCAATGCAACTGCATTGCATTAAATTGTAGAGATAATGCATCATCGGGTTAACTCATTGTGCAATCGGGTCTCGATCTCGTCTCTTGATACGTACACGAATGTGTGTATAAAAACGGGTTTATGGGTGTTACGTGTGAATGTATTTGTATTTGCACACAGTTTTGCGGAAGAGTGTGAGTACATGATATGAATGCATGTGCGATGGCTCTAATGTGTGTGACTGCACGTATGTAAGTGGATGTGAATGGGCATTCATTTTTTACACATTTATCTTCTGATTTATAATGTAATCAGTGCATTTCTGTTTTCCTGCATTATGGAAGTGTAAATAAAGTGCCATTATAATAGTAAATTTGTAGAGGAAGTGGATAGGAATAGGCAAGTACCACCTTTGTTCCCCTCTCCGATTCCACCAACTCTGTATAAGTATGAGTATATTGCGTTAAAGTGAGCTCAAAGCATAATCTGAAAACATTTACCTGTTTCAAAACCGTTTGAAATGATTATTAAGATTACTTTCTAAAACGAGAATATTGTTAATAACAGAGTTTTATAACATTCGTAAATTCCAAATCTGTAGGCGCCCTTTCCTTACATTGAAACTACGCGTGTGAAATGATTCTAATCGGATTGATGACTTATTGTTTGTTTTCTAGGTACACCTACTCGTATAGCAACCATACCATGAATTTGAGGCTCTTTTAGTAGGCCCACTGATGATTATGTGACTAACTGAATAATGTTCTGAGCGTCTCCGTGCCGCATTCAATACCCAGAGCTTTGATTACAAGAAACACATCTGGGACGTGGGGTGCCAATCCACACCGTAAGTCAAACTGCGTGAAGAATACAACAAGCACCAGGTATGTTTCAGCCAACGGACCTCCGGGTTAAATCCGGAGGTTCTTTGGCTGAAACATGGCATGTACTTTTTATGATTTTTACTATCTTTGGTGGAAACTCCGTCCCGTTGGTGTTTTGTGGCAAATCCATTCTCTGCGTACTGTTCAGCATGGGTTGGGGCTCCATTACAATGGACAGCTTTACAGAGAAGGAATTAAATACAGACAATGTAATTATACGAGAAATAATTTTATCCAGATCTCTGTGCTGTGTTGAAGTCGTGATAAGACTGGCAGCTGACCTTGCTGCCTTCGTTTGCGTTTGATGGGCGGGTCTTTTGGATTGATCAAATTTGTTTCAATGAGCATCACAATATTTGTGATTAAACTATTGAAATTAATGCGGGTAAAGCGTTAATGAAAACTTTGTATTACGCTAGTTATCGGAAATCAATGGATGGAACTGATAGCTATAGAGAGTACAGACTGAGAGCATGACAGGTGCCAGGATGAGAAAATGGAACGGGCCCCACAAATTAATGTAATAAAGTGTGATAATCATGCCAGAGTAAATAATTATCTACTAATGTTCGAATTTCAAATACCGATTAAATGGAATGTATTGATGGTCTGGGACCAGGAAACCAATTATCAGCCAGTACACACGGTTTCAGTCGCTGTTCGTATTGATAACAGCGTCTTGTTGTTTGTTTTTCATTGACACGTTGGATGCCAATCTTACATTTCTTTCAACTTACCTCATTTGCACCTCGACATTTCTCTTGATATGCAGTACACTGACTCGTATTGTCACTAAACAACGAAGAAATTAACCTTACCCGTTTAAGAATTTTTACATATCACCTGCCTCTTTGGATACGCGCAAGCCAGAAAATAAGCGGTCTGACATTTGCAAAATGAGGTCCCGGGGGGGGGGGGGATTTGATGATGCTATCCCATACAGTGGGCCAATTTATCCTCTGGGTACCTCTTTCTGTTAGTTTTGAAACCCTGATTCAGATTGAGGTTTACAGAGGGTAAATTTAGCGATGCTACCCTGTTGTGCAGGGTAGCATCGATAAATTCACCCCCTGGGGACCTCATTTTGCAGATGTCAGTCTGCCTATTTTCTGGCTTGGATACGCGTGTCCGGTTAAGATAACTGGGCAAGACAGATCTATCTTATCTGCTTAATGTGACCATCCTTATTTGAATGTATAATGATCGATTGCTTATTTCATCATCGTCTGCATTTTATGAACAAACATTGCACCCAGTTTCACTTCATATGACATACCCTCCACGCCACCCGAAGATGATTTCCCCCCCCCCCCTATAGCCCACATGACGTCACTGAAATAAAAAAGTTCAAAAGTGACGTCACAGAAAGTTCAACTGTTTCAACTAGCTTCAATATGTTAGCCCGTCGCTGTCGTTGGCTAACGGCGGTTTTCGAAGTGTGTAGATTTTGTAAATATGGAAAGTGTTGATGCTCATTCCGAACATTTGATGTATTTTTGTCTACACACTTTCATCGCATGAGCAGTATTTTATTTCGATGATATATTATGATGTGGTGGGGGTCAAATAATCCTTGAGTCTGGACCCGTATTCATCATTGAACTTACACAAGATCTTTTGCCTAAGAGCATCGTATGACGGTTTTGTGCATTACTTCCGTATTCACGAAAGTAGCGCAGCTGAGAAAGTTCTTAAGTTACGCTAAAAAGTTTGGACACCTACCTACCATGCCAAAGTTTTTCCTCAGTATAAAAAACATGGCGGCTGCTTATTTGCTATTACAAAGTCGTCGTGACTTGCGACGCCAGAGAGTATCTAGGGACAGGACTAGCCCTCTAGACTCACTAGATGATATAGACATCTTTCAGGGGTACCGCCAAACTCGGGCGCTGATATTTGATATGTGTCAAATGGTAAGAGATGACACAGAGAGAATGACTAACCGAACAGGTGCTTTGTCTGTATCGGTGCAAGTGTTAACAGCATTAAGGTTCAACGTGACCGACAGCTTTCAAATGGTGAACGGGGATGTCCATAACATTAGTCAGCCCAGTGTCTCAAGAATAGTGAGTAGGGTGTTTAGTGCATTCTGCCGACATTATGTTGCACACATCAATATGCCAACAGATGAAGAAAATCTGCGCGTTGTTAAAATGGGCTTCTATATCATAGCTCATTTTCCCAAAATCATCGGTACGGTGGATGCCACGCACATCAGAATAAAAGCTCCATAGGTCAACGAACCTGAGCTTATCAATCGTAAACGCTTTCATTCCATAAACATACAGGCAGTTTGCAAAACAAAATTGAAGTTTTGGGATCGTGTTGCCCGATGGCCCGGATCTACTCACGATGCTTTCATGTTCAGTATGTCTGGCATCAATCTTGATTTAGAGAGAGGCGTGATTCCATCGGGGTGGCTCATCGGCGATACTGGGGACCCGTTGAGACCGTGGTTGATGACACCAGTCCGACTTCAAACCACACAGGAGACTGTCTACAGCGCGGCGCATCGAAAGTCACTTAACCCAATTAAACGGACATTTCTCTCACAAACCGTTTACTATCCACCATAATATTATTCCAAAAGAGGTTCTATCACAAAACCAATGATAGAAACTATTGCCCTTACAGCATAGCCCTTACCGTATAGTCCTTACCGAATTGTTGCTTAGTGTATTACGTATTGTTGCTTAGTGTATTACTTATTGTATTAATTATCGTACTAAACAAAAAAGTCGTATCCTTTGTCTACATCCCTGTAGAGTGGTGAGGGAGGACGCTACAGAGTTATCAGTGGTGAATTCTCCACCCGACAGGTTTCTAATAACTGGCGAATATAGGCCACGGGAACTGTCGATGGGTTTTCGGTCGTGAGGGTTGGTCATATCCAACGGTTCGCGGACCGACGGCTCATTGGCGCTTTCTGTATTCTATGTTCGAGGGGTTGATATGCCCACACGTACATTGGTAGCGTTTCTCTCACAAACTGTTTACTATACCCCATAGTATCTTTCCAAGAAAAGGTTCCATCACTAAACCTAATGAGCCATCAACACAAATCTTGCTGTCAAGAATATACTTTTCGTCAAAAGGGAATGGCAGGAAGACAGCCTCTCAGGCTATGCCATTTCCTTGCAGCGCGTTCAACTATAACGGACATTCGGGTCTGGAAAATGCGCTTCGAGTGTGTGTACACATCAGGAGGAACACTGTTGTTCAGGCCTGATAGATGTTGTAAAATGGCGGTTGTGCATAGACAACAATGTGTCATTCAATGAGTCAGGCGGTTTACCCCTAGAAATTGACGTGAATGGTGTGATTTTTGAAGGTGAAAGAATGTATGCCGCTGTTCAAGTGAGAGACCAATTGATCAACTCAAGAATTTGAATGGGGTGTCTAATTTACATGTGCGTGACACTTTCGACTGGATTAATCCGAATAGACACTAATTAAATGACCTTTACGGTTGGGACATGTCTATGTGACATATATAGTGTAAATTCTCGTTCATTTTTATAGAGACATTTGCTTGGATACATATGTATCTGCCTCTATATGCCCTCCATTTCTTGTTTTACAATTAATGTGGTGAGCGCTAGCGGAACCATAGGCCTTGATGAATATTTCAGAGCAAAGAATTTCTGTGGCAGTAAAGTCTGGGCTTCGTTTCGACATGTCGCCGACAAACCTGAACAAAAACTGATACTGCTCCTAGCCATGTGTCTTCGGGCACGAGGTTGCATCATTCAGTCCACGCGAAGTTCGCGTTGATCATGTCGATCCACTGCGATTTTCAACTATTATATCGTCCGTAAACTTTGTTATTTTTAAATAACTAGTGAAGAAATTAATAATCATGCTGGCGATATTTCTGTTGAATGTAATACACCCTGAGAGATTTCAACTTAGTTTGCGCGGAACTGTATTGCTTAACTCTGGCGAAGGAAAGCCAATCTAGGACAAGCGTAGGCATGCGTTGGTGAATCCCATTAGGAAAATCCTAGGTTGTGCATAAGATCTACTCATGCAAGAGCAAAGGTATATCTTAGGAAAATACTTATGCTGTTTTGATGAATACAGGCTCTGATGAAGTGAGATGGATACATTTGTACATGCACCTGTCTTGAACAAATGCTAACCCTGCTTTTGTGGACTTAGTACGTTGGGGAGTGTGACAGTTGCTCGCCGTTGTTCGATGGTTTTCTCCGGGTACTCCGGCGTCCTCCACCCGTAAAACTGTCCGAAACTCTGGCTGTCGAAAGTGTCGTTAAACTCCAATAAAAAATACGACATGGTGATATATCGTTGGAGGATATCTAGTGGAGGATACCTTTTGAAGAATACCTTTTGGAGGACACATTTTTAGTGGATAGTTATCGCTCCTAGTACCTGAAGGCATCTAGTTTCTAGACCACTCCATGACCTTTGTAGTTCTAAGACCGCTACTGTTGACTTACCCATAGTCACCAGTATCTGTCATATGGTCAACTTCTACTGTAGTCACCCAATACTATAGTCTTCTCCACCGCTGATCGGTGGTTCTCTTTGGGTACCCCGGCTTCCTACACCCGTACAACTGTCCGACACAGTGGTCATGGCTGGCAAAAGCGTCGTTAAACCCCAGTAGAAAAATAGCAAATAATAGGGGTTTAATGGTGGAGAATAGCATTGCCGATATACCGGTCTTCCTTCCATACCTAAAAATATGTGACTGTGTAAAAACTGTAAAATTACTAGGTTGTGACAGCATTACCAAATTAACTGCTGTGAATAAGACTTCTCACTTATACCCTACAAAATCTAAAAATAGGACACAATCTGCAATAAGTTTTATTTTACATTTGAGATATAACAATACGTTTATAAATGAAATCATACACCGAATCTAACAAATGGTACGCTACAGTGGACAGTCTCGTGAAATGTTACACAAACTTCAACATTGCTATGAGTCTCACTGGAATCTAACATCTACTATAGATGTAAGTTTTGTGTTATAAGTGAATCTTGAACTCAATCCAAGACAAAGACGAAATGTCGGGCAGACTCGCTCCTGTGCCACATCTCCACTACCATAGGCATGGCAACTGAAATTGTGTTTGCATGAAGCGGTATATACGGTGTTCTACGCAGCTAGGCTAGCACACAACGTAAGTTACGTAACCGTAAATTTGTTAGACAGTGATGGGAAGGTTGTGTCGAACAGTAGAAGTACAATGTTTGCACAACAAATCTGCAACGTTAAATAAGAAGTTTTTGAATGGTGCAAGACAGTTGTGTCAACGCAACATTTCAACAGCGTGAAGTAACAAGTTGTTGACTCTTAACGGCCTAATTCCGACTTGAACCATTTTTACTGCAACAAAACAGGTGCCCCTGCATGCTGTTTCTAGGGAAATTTGAAAGCTACATTCTGAGTAACTTGGCAGTTGTTTCTAGACAAACCTTAGTTAGAAACAACTGCAAAGTTACCACGAGGTGGCTACAGCGTCAAGTAACTAAAATGTTGTAAGGTGGTTGTGTTGCCCACAACGTTTAAACTGTGTGTACATATCGCTAACCAAGAAGCTGTTAAATGGCCACAATGCTTTAACGACTTGACTACAACGTTAAGTGGGAAGTAGACATGGTATTTATTGCCAGTGTAATGAAAACGTCGTCAATCAATGTTATAGCCAATGTTTTAACAACAAAAGCGCAATGTTTCCATCGCGTTCTTAAAACCACAATGTGCAAGCTACCTCTAGAGCTGTAGGTTAACCGAAACCGAACCGAGGTTTTTAGTTTTTCTTAAAAGCCGAAACCGAAACCGTCGACATCCCGTAATCTAAGGTTTTTCGTTTTTTATTAAATACTCTCTTGCTACAGAAATTCACAGAATGTAGCCTTCCCAGAGTAGTGAGAGTACCCAGACACTGCCAATGGGAAGGATACATTCTGTGAGTTTCCGACATTTCAGTTTAGTTGTGTTTGCAGCTTTCCTCAAGTTTCGTGCGGGTGTCAGACCTCGAAAAATGGCCAAGCACAATAAAAGTTCTGTATATTTAGGTAATTATTATATTGGCCTTCCTGATTCTTCATGTATTATAGCTTATTTCGGGCATTCATTGAGTTTCACTCAATTTCACTGCCATTCAATGACTCCGGACATAAGAATGAGTTTTACTGAATTTTATTTGGTCTCATGAACAAACCGAAAACCGAACCGAACCGAGGTTTTACTCCACCTGATAAACCAAAACCGAAACCGAACAAGAAATTAAAAAACCTACAGCTCTAGCTACCTAAGTATATATCTGAATTGTACCGCACAATGAACACTCTAATGTCGATGGTAATGCAGTGTAATGTTTTTATCAATCATGGAGACATCACACGTAAAGCCTATAAATATATCAGATCCGTAGAATATATACGACTTTATGCCCGTTGAGACTATTTTACGCGATAAAATCTCCGGTCCCAGAGGTATGAGACTTGACTTTTTACTTTAGCTGGTATTTTATACAACTATAATTGCAGCAATGGCTTTTTGTGTTTTGTGGTAATTATATTCTGCCTAATGTACCTCACATAATATTGCATTATAGCAGCATTTACACCGATTTAAAAACGTTTTAACAAAGCTCGGAAACCAGCCCATCACGGTGAAATTTTGTACTTATCTCTATGAAATAATTATATACAAATCACTGGTTATTTTCGTAAAATGAGTTCACTGAGTTACATTAGCATCATCACTTGCAAAAAGGTTTCTAATCCGCGGAGCAGTAGATCGGAGGAGGATGGGAAATTGAAAGGACGAGACAATGAAATTTCCAGCAGAAATTAACGATTCAATAACAGTCTGTGGGGGAGAAACGAGAACAGGAATATCTCTCTCAAGTCGAAAAATGTTTTCAAAATGCATGTCTAAAATACGCAATGTCCACGATTTTGATCAGAAAACGCAAAAGCCGTCACTTGTCCAATCGGATTGGGATCTGATCACGACGTATATCACGCGCATAGTAGGGATTCTATAATATGGGGTGCCGCGGCCAGTTTTGTGGGCCAAGCATGATATTTAGAAAGCCATTGTGGAGGGGGCGTGTTCGGGGGTCTTCTCTTGTTCTAACCAGGATCCCCCGGTCGTTGCCCCCTCCTCTCACTGCCCTTCATGGAAGTGGGAAGAGAGTATAATGAACGGAGGATCCTGGTTCCCTCTGGAAAAACTGATGCATTTGTGGCGAGCATTTTGAGGGACCAGCGACATTTTAGAGGGCCCAAAGCCCTCAAAACGAGGCCCTCCCACTGTGGCTACGCCATTGATGCAAATACACCATTGGGTCGAGATTTCGTGAATATACATTTTGCAAAATCAAATCCGAGTAAAAAAAAAACCCTAAAAGACAATAGTCTCTGGGATTCAATGTTATCGCATTCTTTTTTACCAGAATATACAGTGTTGCGAGGAGATAAGCGAACAGAGGGATAAATTTCTACAAATTTCTGGTCCAAATCATATCCGCTTCCTAATCAAAGTTGTGGTATATCTCGTACAAAATGACCAAGAATAAGGGAACTGTATTATGTGGCCCGGAAGTGACGTCTTAGTGACGTGAGCAGTTACGTAATTTGAGTTATTGTGGCAGCCTGCCAAAGCGACCGTGTGGTGACGACATTACCACAATGATACGCGGTAATAGTGCGCGTGCGGAGCGCATGTTGTTAGGATGACAGTTGTTCCCGTCGTCCATTTTGTATGATGGAGGCCGCCAGATTGGTTTTTATGGTGGCACGTTCTTACTAACGAACAGAAAGGCAGTTTGAGTGTGTGTGGAAGCTGAATTGGGGGTTGTATTCTATTCATCGAGTGTGTGAGAAACATAACGTCCACACAATGCACTAATTGACAACTACCACAAATTAGCGAAATGAACCTCAAACAGCATTCAAACCTGTCAAACTTGATGGTACGCGATTAGTGTGAGTAGCATTAGAGTTATAGGATCTTAAATAGTGTGGGTGTGTTTTATTCAGTGGAAAATAGCCTAATTACAGGAAACGACCTAACAACTATCAAAAAGTAAACAAAAATTCCGAAAAGAGACGATATTGAAAAGAACAAAGTTTCAAGGAGAGAATCGCCTGCCTTTAAAGCAAGAGAGATTAAAGTAGCCAGCAAAGCCAATCTAACAAGAATAAAGACAATACAGGAATGAAATTCCTCTGAAAACCAATATGCAGACTATGACGGATGGTTATCCAACCATCCAAGAAAAAAACCCCGAAGAATTCCATTCTACTATAGATGTTTCTGAAGAAAAGGATGCCTTGAAAGACTGACTATGTGCAACGTAATTAAACCAAAACTGTTAATACACACTGTTTCAAAATAAAAATGAAATGAATGTTATATTTTCTTCTGTTGTCGTTTGCAATATCACCGGCAGATCACAACGTCGGCTTAACCCTTTACCCAACACAGGCGATATCAAAATTTATTATTTTAAATATCAATTTTTAAAATTTTTCAAAATATTTCGACAAAACCATATCATGTGACCCCTCATTGGAACGAGCTCACATGATATGGTTTCGTCGAAATATTTTGAAAAATTTAATTTTTTCAACTGCTCAATTTGCATATTACGGGGCGGATGCGGACGATTCGTTAGGTAAAGGGTTAACTGCAAAAACCTAGATGAGTACAATGTGTCGCTTCTCCGATCAACTGTTCTCGTTGCTCTTTAGTTCACTTGACGAATTATCATCCACGTTTCTCCCAACCCCACCAGTAGCAGCCCCTATCTTACCGACAACACCTTTCTTCGAGATGAATCGTACGAGGAGACACTCGTTTGAGAAACTGCTCTTATAGGTTTTTAGCTTTCCCCTGTTCTCATCTGTAGTAACAGCCAACCAAAGTCTGGTTGCGGCGCTGCAAATATAGACAAGAAATACCAAAACTTATAGGGGCAGCAGATACCTAGAAGTAGGAACAACCAGATGCTTGGTGGCTATGAGCTAAGAACATACGGAATACATTCTAGGATACGTCAGCGGCTGTATAATCCCCTTTTCCGACCGAGTTGAGTCGAAGAGTCGTACTACTAGTCACTTTTACGAAGAATTGTTTCCGGTAATTAGGCGTACTCCCACTGAATGGAACACGCCCCACCATACACTATTTACGTGCTTATAGTACTATGTGCTACTTGTATCCATCGATGATCATCCAATATGGCAAGCTTCGACGCGGTTTGGATGTGTATTATGGGTATTTTCTGGTAGGTGTCATGCCCTTTTCGGAAATTGGACATACTCTAATTGAATAATACACACACTACGACCACTCCCACGCCCATCGCAGTGCTATTGGCCTTTGAATCACATCGTAAGCAGGTACCACCATAGTTACCAGCGTACAAACTGGACGACAAAAACATGTGTACTTTAACAAAAAAAAGTCGCGAATGCGTACGAAAACTGCGTATAACCATGGTAATGATGTAGCAACATGACTTCTTACACAAGCAATCTGCATGACACCACTCGTCTCGTGACTATAACGACATTCCGGGTTCACATCCGGGGTTTCCAATGTGGGTCATTATATGCGAGCTATATTACTCACAGTACAGTTGCTTGTTTTTGTTTTCAAGAAACATTGGTGGAGCATAGCATGAGTAAAACGGATCTAACAAGACTCTAAAGTCTGAATAAAATGTTTGACTGTTGGGGGTGGTAGTGATAAAGGCCATACCGCCACTGTCGCCCCACACCCAATATATATGAAAACTATTTCCGTAACCACATTTTCACTATACCAATACAAATCTTTCATAACTATCTGTTGCTTAGTTAACCGTTTAGTGTGTTTGCTTTCAATACAAAACATGGTCATGAAAGATATTTATTTATTCATTTATTGGGTTTTTGCCACACTTTCAACAGCAAGGGTCATAATGTGTAAGAGGAAGATGTCTTGTCGACTTTTATATTGTTTCAACTATTTTGTACCATGTCCGATCTGATGGACGGAGTGTATCTTGTTGATTCCAAGTAGAGCCTTACGAACCTTCGAAATTCAATTCGATTTAAAATCAACCCCGATAATTCGATTCCGAGTCGAGCTGATTCGAACATTTTTGAATCAATAAGATGTTCCCTAAATCCTATCAAGTGTCTCCTTTTAGCATCTCTCTTCTATCCTGTATATGAGACCTGATGATAAAAGAAGAGTTCAAGCATGTTCCGCTTCTGACACTAATTTGATTGCTTTTCTGGACTATACCGCATTTTGATTGAGTTCTCCAACACACCAGTCGTCCTTGAATACAACACGTGAGTGGAAATTACCAATACTTGCTCCGTTCCACGATTGTAAGACGGTAGAATATCCAGAAATTGAAAAGCAGCGAGATTCCATTTTAGATTCGATTTGAGATTCGATCCGATTTGAAATTCTGGGCTTGATTCGATTCGACTCAATTGTTTTCGATTCGCAGGCCCCCAATTCCAAGATTTTCACACATAATGGCCACATCATTCTGCCACGTGACCAACGACAGGAATAGGCTTTCCGGAGACGCCGAACCACAATTCCCAAATTCCTTAATCTGTTTGGGCGAGCGGGCCAGTTAAGAGCTTTTGATGCGGAGGAAATAGCCCAAATCTCTGCATCAGGATTCCAGCCTAGACCTGTTATGCTATATTAAACAGTTCATTCTTGAGTTCTTGAAGAAGATCATCGAATATATACAGATTATTGCAACAGACAATTTGTTCTCATATTACGTCGATTTGATGAGACCAGATCAGCCAAATGTGACTGAGCTGGTCTCTTCATTGAGACGAAAATAATAGCACATATCAACTGACTGTTGAAATAATTTCTATATTATATGACAGAATTATTATTTAAAATGAAAATCAAGGTTCTATTTCAAGCGTGAAAAACTGTCGCCTCGAAAGTCTGCTTACGCCGGTGTCGTCACACGTGCGTCTTTCCGGACAGGAATGATGCGAGTTTGAAAACAAGAAGACTCTTATTTTGCTTCGACCCAGAATTAATGAGTAAACCACACCGTTATTGAAAAAGCTATAGTTACAGTAGGCAAAGCTACAGTTAATACTGGAAGTCCTGTCATGAAATGTGCACAAATAGCACGTCGATCTGCGCGTTAATCTACGCGTTATGACCATAGTAAGGCTATCAAATTCTGTACATATGGACTGTGCACAAGCAATGTTTCAGCCAATGGACCTCCGGGCAGAAATATTCCCTGTGTTTGCTATGAGTAACCAGGAGAACCTGCCGTGCTTTGGATGTCATTCGATATGGCATCTGCGCGCAATTCCTATGCACAATTAAGCCCAGATAAGCGCAAGGTTCATGACAGGACTTCTTGTTTTAGCTGTATTTATAGAAGTCATATTATAAGTTACAGGACTCTTTAGTTGGCGGATACGCTGTCAAATGAGGAAAGTGAGGACAATTATAGGCGAGGCTTTAGGCGAGACTAATGATATTTTCGCTGAGTCCATCGTGAAACTGTATCTGCCAAGGAAACGAAATTGATTAAATTTTCCGACTTTCCTCTCTCTTTGCTAGCTTCATTCAACCCCAGGTTGAAGAATCCTTTCATTTGGAACTTCGTGAGAAGTTGAATACTCTCATGTCTGACCAATATGATACCGTGTTTTGCTGGTTGCCTTGACATGTTGGTATCTCCAGTTACACCAGTGCCGCGAAACAGGCTTTAAACAAACCTATCTCTGATTTTAAATTCCTTTCAGTGATTCTAAACCACACATCAGTGCCTACATTAAATCTGTGTGGCAGGTGGGTTGGGATGGGACGGCAAATAACAAGCTACGTCGTTATCAATGATAAATATCCTTCTTGTATCCTTCATAGAAAAGATCATGCAATTCTGACTCGATGCCATATTGGTCACATGAGACTAACATATTCCTTTTTGTTTGAGGGGAGTATGCAACCGAGAGTGTTTACTTTGAAATGATTTTAATCATATCAGAGGGCAGTATTTCACTGTGGCATCTCTTCGAGTTATCATACGAGACAGTACAAAATCCCATCCTATCATTTCTTAAAGTAGTCAACATTTTTAATAAATTTTAAAGTTGTTCTCTCACATCATCAGGTTGATTTATAAGGTATTCATCATACCAGTATCATCATTCATTATTGTTCAAACTACTCCTGTCATTGACATTTTAATGTAATTATTTCCTGTTTTTAATCAATCATTTTCCTTCATAAAATTGACAATGACATGTTTTCTTTCTACCGTTTTATCGCCACGATATAACCTTAGCTGCTGATGTAGCATTAAGTAGGGCTTACGAAAATCCGAGAATCGATTGACATAAAGATTCGCGCAACAAAACCAGGGAGAAGATAGATTCTCGCTGCACCTCTGCTAGGATTTGCGTGAGAAGAATTGCGTCAGTTTAACCCTAGACCTAACATAGAGGCAGCAAATTAACCAATACAAGGCTAATATGACCTGAAATATCCTGGCACTTTGTCAATAAAATTGTACGAATACGTCTGTCATTGGAACCATTGAGCAGGGTTGCATCCCTAAATTTACCCTCTATGAACCTCAATCTGAATCAAGGTCTCGAGCCTAAACAGAAAGAGGTACACAGAGGATAAATTGGCTCAAAGTATGAGATAGTATCAGCAAATTCACCCTCTGGAGGCCTCATTCTGCAAATGACAGACTGCCTATTTCCAGCCGTGGTCATCGTTGGCCAGTGTTGGCCATTTATAAATCCCTCATTCCTCGGTTACTAGTTATGACCGTCATTGGTTAATCTCATTGTGTATTTGTGGAGAAGTTTTAAGCTTTGTGCGTGAAGCTTCCACATAAATAGTTAATGAGGTTCGTCGATAATCTTATTCTTCAATCCTATCGAGACCCTCTTTATCTTCTTGTCGTTCATTGCATATTGGCTCTTCGAATACCAAGTTTCCTTCAAGGTGCTATATAAATAATGGAAATCTGTTTGCTTTGAAATTCCCTAGTCTGATATTCTCGTGAAATATTTTATAATTATCAGTTCTGGTACGAATACGGTAGTAGACTTCCAGGAACCATTGATGCTTACTATCAACTCCGCCAGTTAACTGCATATATTTTCCGTGTTCTATACTCCCACACAAGGTGGGGATTTCAAAGTAAACTCATTTTCCTTACTTATACAGCATCTTAAGCATGTCAGATTAAAAGGTATATCGACGAGGTAAAGCAGTCTCCAGATGAATTTTGAGCACTCCCCAGATAAAGTTCATTCAAGGTTCAGTTTTAAAATATTTAGAAGATTACTGGATGTGTGTCATGATTCCAGCTCGACCCGGTGCCCTTTATGTTACTTGCTCCAACGGTCAAATTTGCTTCCGACTCCCCTGAAGCCAGGGATGTGGCTAGAGGGCCTTGGTTCTGTGATGTGCCTGTCGGAATTTCCATCCAACTGTATCCCTCCTTGGGTGTCGAAGATCTAACTGAGAGAACCATTTGCACCCCGCCTCGCCTTGAGTGGGGATTTTCCAACTACTACATGTGAATTACCAACAGCTGAAGAATGCACCTTTTGTCGAAATGCCTGACGTTTGTAGTTGTGTATCATTACTGCGTTGTACCATTAATATTGACTACCACTGTTCCGTCCAGTGCTATAGAGAGTCACAACATTACTAAGTTTGTGCCTGTCATTACACTACTGACGCTACCGGTGCCAGTTCATGTCATTATCATACTTGTCTTCCATTACTAAAAGCAGTCGAATACAGTCAGCATGCTCGAAAACCTTTTTCATACCAATTCCAAGTTCCCCTAATGAACTATCCAGCAGTGACTGGAATAGGCATCGCACGCGACTCGAATCCCATGGTCCATATGAGCCATCGAGCAAGCATTTGCTCGACCATATGACTCCACATACGATTCTGCGACTCATTTCCTCGAAAATGGGCACCTACAACAACCCAGGTATGTGATGGGGCGCCAAAGTAGTGTGCCGAGAAACATGGATCATGATTTCAACAAATGTGCCTTCGCACGGTGACTAGGAAAGCAAACAAGCTATAGGGCAATTGCTCGAACGAGTGACTACAGTACCACTCTTTGGCTCATCTCGTTAAAATAGGTTGCCAGAAGAGGGGTGCTGCAAGTGGGATGCTCTGCAAACGACAAGACCTTCGAGGGTACAAAAGGGGTGAATCACCCAAACTAAGACATTGGGCTTCTGACCAGCGATGGCTTCACACCACACTTGTGAAGAGTGCCAGAAGATTTTCATAAAGAAATGTAATCTTTATCGACATAAGAAGACTTCCACCCACAGATCCGGAATCGCACTAGATTCCAAAAACGTTCAACTGAAAAGACAATCTAAGATGACATGCAAATATCCACTCACCACTAGACTACGATACCCCTGCAAAAGAGAAGAACGCAAACGAATAAACACATTGGAACCGATGACACTATCAGAAATATCCCAACGACCGAATGTGGAACCAAACAAAAACCCGTGGATACCAACGACTCCAACAGAAATATCTTGTACAGTTATGACCGGAAAGGGGAAGTAGCGACTTATGGAACCACCCCTACCAGCATAATCCAACTACGATGGGGCTAGCAAGACGGTAAGAAATGCGTTTTGGTCGCGCCAATTTACTGGAAAGCTTACTAGAACAACAGCATTCAGCGCGCAGGAGACCTAACGAACAGGTCGCAATGGCCCTGGATATAGACATGAAAGAGATCACGAACGAGAAGATTCTTCAATACAACCAGACCTTACAAAGATACAGGGAATAATTCCATATCAAAGCTTCACAGCCGATAATGTTCAAGATACAGAACCTGTCAGGGCAGCGGTGAGAACAAAATGAACGAAGAAAGATAAGATCGAAATGAACAGTCAGAACAAAGATCGAAGAAGGTGGAAGAGAATGGAACAGAACAAAGATCGAAAAAGACTGAAGAGAAGATCGACATGGAATCGAGAGAACGAATACAGAGAAAACTGAAGACTGCGGAACGGAACAACTGGGCACAACAAAGAATGAACAGGACAAATATTGAACTATATCTTACCTCCTACAAGTATCTGGGAATTTCATTGTTTCAAAGACGTCACATGCAGACTGCATATAAAACCATATACTGCCTGCCAACATCAATATACGCTGACAGCTATGGGTAATCTTCCCTTTGTTCATTGAATATTCAAAATGGCGGCAGCCGATAAACGCTTCAAGTTGAAAGACTGAGTGTTGGAAGCCCATATTTGGTCTGAAGTGCAGGTTAGGCAACTTAAAAGGCTTCATATTCTGTGGATGTGTGTCATGTTACCTTCGAAATGAAACTGTTTGGTATGTATGAATTTGCCTTGTTACAATTTATGGGAGAGTGCCTGAAGGCATTCTTCCATAAATTGCAACAAGGCAAAGACACGTGAACACATTGTGAGAATTCTCTCATTTAATTTTAATCGCTGTTGTTATTAGTTCTGTGCATCGATGCAACAGTCGGTAAGATATATTCGTTACACTGTTTGTTGGTGGCCTAATATGGTATATATGGTGTCAGTTAATTTCATACTGGACGAGAGCTCTTCGCTCTCGTCCAATATGAAATTAACTGACACCACATATACCATATTAGGACACCAACAAACTGTGTAACTAATAATATGAGAAAGTTTGAACTATTTCGAACTCAGTAAACAGTTTAAGTGAAATCAATTCTTTTTCTTTCAGTTGGCAAGGGGAGAACCCTCTAGAGTATTGTCGTTCGTCAGACACCCCACTTGCTGCAACTCACTTTCGGCACCCCATTTTTAACGAGATGAGCCAAAGAGTCGTCGTATGTGGAGTCACACGGTCGCGCATATGCTCGATAGTTCTTTTACTGGATGGGATTCGAGTCGTCCGAGCGATGCCAGTTCCAGTCACTGCTCGAAAGCGCATTTGGGGAACTTGGAATAAGTATGAAAAAGTTGTTCGTGTAAGCATACCGCATTCGACTGCTTTTAGTAGTGAAATACAAGTATGATAGTGACATGAACTGGAACAGTGGCGGAAGTAGTGTAATGATCGGTACAAAGAGTCGTAGTAGTATCACAACATAGTAATGTGGTGACACTCTAGCACATAAGGGAATAGTTGTAGCCAATACTAGCAACGCAACAAAGGTACACAACTACAAGACTGGCAGAAAACTATACTTATGGTGTCTACAGTGGAAGCGGATCATAGGACAGATGGTAGTGACTAATGACAAGTCAGTAGTAGTGGTCCTGGGGCTATGAAGGTCGTGGGTGGTCTAGAAGGCAGCGGACAAACAAATACTAGGAACTATAACTATCATCAAAAAGATGTCCTCAGATAAGTATCCCCTAAAAGGTATCATCAAAAGGTATCCACAAATAACACATTACCCTGTGATAAGTATCAATAAATAGGAGATGAGTCCTGGTGTCATATACGGCGTGCCTCGGTCGAGCAAATGCTCGACAGCTCATTGGCTCGCTGGTTTTCTAGTAGTCTGAGCGATGCCTGTTCGATGTACTACTCGGACGCTTATTTGTTCGATAAGATTCGAGTTATTCGAGGAATACCAATTCCTGCCCGATTGTCTTTCGGCTTTAAGAATCATAGAGGCCTTCGTTATACACAAGGGAGTGAACTGTGTATGGGCAAGTACAGATTACGAGAAATTTATTTATTGGGGTTTAGCGACACTTTCGACAGACAGGGTCACCTCGTGTGAGAACGTACTATAGGAAAATTAAGTAATCTGACTGGTGATTACAAGACTTGGACGAGGGCAGGGGTCGGAACAAGGAGTAGTAAAGAGTAGCTAGGACTAGACTGCTGTGGTTAGAATATCTAGAATATCGTCTGTAATAGATAGGAAACAGGAATTCTGGTGGAAATCCGAGCCAGTAAAGATTGTCTTATACAAAGGAAGAACACCCACACAGTCCTATAACACTACGTGCTATTAATATAAGGAACATTCTAGGGTAATCCTAACCTGCAAAAATACTCTAAAACCATAGAACAACATCACTCCAGTCCAATACCACTACAAGCTACTGCTATCAGTCCAAGATGGGAGCTTCTCCAAGTCCGATACGGTGATTTTGGGTGGTCGTTTGATGATTTGGAGTGATTACCGGATAATTTAAGTACTTAGATATGCTCTTATACAATCGAAAACAACTGTTGCTTGCTTATCCGCCCTATAGCTCTACGTTCCACCCTTATTAGGGCAAGATGGGGACTTCGTTGAGTCGTTTTCGGTGCTTGGGGCGATTTCGGGTTCATCCCGCTAATTAGATATCCTCCTATTCAATAGAACGCAACCTCCGAACACACCCCTGTCCTGTTAGTGGGTTTGGGGTTACAGAGCAACCACGTGCCGCCATAGAAACCATGATGGTGGGCTCCATTATGCAAACTGGATGACGGAAACACGTATCACCGTAACTGAGACCACTATCACTATGGTAGTGACATCACAACATAGCCGTTCATGGCTACCATGACATCCATACATGCCAACAAATGATAGAACATTCTGGAGTTTGATTCATGACGAAGAAAATTTTAACCAGTTCCAATCAACTCGATCTCAAAATAAAAGTAACAACTACCTGCTGTCCAGATAGAGCTTATTTAACCTTAACATTTGCCATTTGCCATTCTGTTCTTTTAACTCACATTATTAGATTGTCCAGGGGATGACAGGAAGACAGTCGTAAGACTATGTCATTCCCCACAGTATACATCTGTCTATGATTTTGTAACCTTGTTTTTTCGCCTCATGTTTGTATTTGTATGTTGTGAAATAAATTGAATTGAATTGAATTGAATTGCCTTAACTGGGTCACGTGACAGGACGTCACCAAATCCGGGAATAGAGCCAGGCCAGCTTGGCCTGAAAGGTGCGAGACATACTACTTCCCACGAAATATGGTTAAAAAAAACACTGAATGTCTTTTAGAAACAGCCACATATAAAATGCTACGAAAAGTATTACCACAAAGCATGAAATTTCCAACTTTTAGTGGTTTGAGATTTGAATTTTTTTCTAACTATTAACCCTTTTACTGTCACGCCCACTTTATCTATATACGGAGGACCTCTATGTACGCCTGTATACGAGGCAGTTTAATCAGATTTGTAACAAACGTGAAACTCTATCAGCTGATTAATTGTTGGAAAGGGCTCTCGGAGCCCTTTCCAACAAGTAATCAGATTTTAGGTTTGATCTGCGCATACCAGAATGCACGGATAATCATTATAAAATATGTGACAATAGTAGTTTTCGGCAGCGTAAATGCTGACCTGGAGTGAGGATGAGATATCCCTAACCCCTCCCCCATCCCAACCACCACTGTCACCACGACACTGGGGCTTTCAAAGCACTATCTGACAATTTGTCAAATAAAACAATCCCACAAGAACACAAAAAACACACATAAAGTTGTTGCTTCATCTCCAGAACAGATAATGGTACTAGAACAGGTGACAGTGTCCCACTTGCACCAGTGCGTTATAAAACGGAACTTAGAAACAAAGACAACTATATATATAGATGATATGTCCATTCCAGATTAGAATACACAGCGAAACAGTCAAAGAAAAAACAACTGGTTGAATCGTGGGTTGCGTGGCAAACAGGTTCGGTGGTTTCCATAATTTAAAACGTCTGTCCAGGAACTTATCTCCCCTTAATTTAAGAAAATGGCAAGGTGATTAAAAACAGAGAATAAATGGATCTTCGTATAACTTCAAATTGTGGAATAACAGACAACTTGTAACACTAGTTTGATAAATTTCAAGCATTGTCCTATTGACAGTATTCAAGCTGACATTTCCTAACCTTTCACTGCGTTTTGAAAACGTAAAAGTTGTCATCTGTTCAAATCCATTTAAAAATGAAAAATTTCTTGAGCAATTTTTTTACGATCAATACAATTTTTCTGTTAATTATATCAGATGGATGCGAATCGTTAGATAATTTATCGTTATTGATCTCTTGAGCAAAACAAAGGTGTATTTAGTTAATTTTTACACTTTTGAATGGACAAATTGCTGTAAAACAACAAACAAAAAACGACTTGGCGATTAAATGACACGTGGGGTATAATTACTGGGAATGACAATTTTTAACACTTTACCAGAAACGAATAGAAGAGAACACTTGCAAATAACAAATTCCCGAATGACTGGAATTTCTCATTTGTTTGTTTTGTTCCTAAAACAAAACTGATGATTCCTCATTGGAAGGACCTGGTTGAGCTCGTTCAAATGAGGGTCTGTAGCTTGTTTTCAAACAAACATAATGAACTTTGAATGGCAGTTTTTGTGAATATCGCTCGTAATATCAATTTGGAGTCTTATATCGATTTGCTCTTGCTGGTAATTATGAGCTTTCCTACGGGACTAGATTTGCTCTTTGCACTTATGTTACACACGCAGTCAGTCTCATGCAAATGGAGATCTGTGGCTGATTGGGGATGATGGGGTCTCATCATGACCAATTTTGAGTCTTGTACGTGTTAATTAAATAAGAAGTTGAGAAGCCCGTGCATCACTACAGCTGCATGTATTTATCCACAAACAAATTTCCTGCGTTTTTTAACCCTTTACCCAACGTTACGGCCAAAGCGGGCCAGCGCTATTCTCAAAAATCGCCCAATTAATTTTCATTATTTTTTCATTTTTCGTCTCAAAAACATAGGTTATGACCCCTCGTTGGAACGAGCTCGTCGAGCTCGTTCCAACGAGGTGTCATAACCTATGTTTTTGAGACAAAAATGAAAAATATTAGCTATTCAACCATTTTTTTGGCAAGTGTCGTCTGTTTTTTCATGTTAGGTAAAGGGTTAAATTTTTATACCTATTGCCAAATATTCCAACTACATCATCTTGGAAGGCATGTCTTGATGATGTAGTTGGTATATTTTTTCAGTCGGAACTTGAGTCATGGCAGTCGGGACAAATTGAGTTTACCCCCCACCCCAAATTGCTCATCTCTGTAACGCCTCTGGCAACAAGAACGGATTGCGAAGTGTAGCCAGGATGGCGGCTGAGACTCTGCTTGTACCTTTATGCTTTTTGGGGTTATTTGCTGGGTAGAAAATTATCCATCTCCGAACTGTTTGCCTATGCTTCAGGTCTCTTAATACCAAAGGCATGTTACTTTCCCTTTTTAATTGATAAAAAAACAATAATAAGAAATATTGTTCCCATTCTAGAACTCCTAATTCCACTAGAACATCAGCAAAGACAATGATACATTTTTTTAGTTTGATTTCTAGAATGAATCTCAGCAACTAAATATCTTCAGACGTACACATTCACAAATATACTGCCCATTCTAGAATAGTTCATGGTTCATGATCCCAACAACTAGATATTAATTCACTATTTGCAGGCAGTAAAATATCCGCCACAATTCAAACGGAAGTTTTTTAAAATGTTCTCAATACGTCTTACGAGTAATCCAAGTTTGGTTTGGAACATCAATGGATCCATTCGTAATGGAAAAATAAAGGATAATCATTGGAAGTTCGAAATATATTAAGCAATAACAAGTATCGGATTGCAATCCTGTTGTCAGTTTTCATACTTGCAAAGCAGTTTTTTGAATTTGGAAAAAACGTTTTGTGCAACACGCTACGTTGGGGTAAGATATCTTAACAGATCCTTCCAAAAAACTTACAAATTTGTACAAGCTTATAACTAAGTCTTATCGTCCGAGTTTGAAGTATTCTGGTGAAACGGTTGTTCACATAGCATCTCGCTAGGAGAACTGAGGGAAACATATGTAATAATCTGTCAGTAATGATTCGGCGTCCCAAACGATCTTAGTAATAATCAGCAGGAGAGCTATATCCACAGAACGGCACACGCGTGTGAATGGGCACGAGTGCCAGCGCCGAAGGATAAAACGAGAGGCCGCAGGCCTCGAGTTTTATCCTTCCGCGATGGCATGCGTATTGGCTCTTATTTCCTAAATTATAACTTCCTCCTTCTGTTTACTAGGTAGATGATATCTTCTACATCTAAGCCCATGCTGCTGCTTCTACCGATTTTGCAATCCCTGGTAAAAAAATCCGCTGTCACAATGATTTTTTATATGGTTGGCGCCCAGTGTAGATAATAACTGGGAAGAGCTAAAGAGCAACGAGAGCCGTGTACTCGAAAACCCATAATATTATGCTCGTATCACTCATCTGACAATCGAAGGACAATTGGGTGTAAAATAAACTAGTGGTGGTCATTGTAGACAAATGAGCTAAAGTGCAATAAGAATAGTTGTTCCCCGTGGTTCCATGTAGTTTGGTCCTGCACAGACATTTGAAACATCCGAATACTTCGATCGGCAGTTGCAAAATATATAAAAACGGTGATCTGCACATTTCATCATTTTCATTTTAACCCTCGTCGAGTAAAGATATGCAAAATGCAAAATCTATGGCTGGAAAATAGTGTGGTAAGAGGTTTCCCAACTCAGAAAACATTTAGAGACATGGGAGACTATTATCTCCAGGAGAGAGGTACAAACACATTGAGAAGGACTGAGCATAACCACGAAGATCAATCATTGAAATGAACGACCACCAAAGACCTGAGATCGATGACTGAGAGAAATAAAGAGGATTTTCATAAAGATGTACTGAATTCGAATCTACCCAAAGCACCGATCCCGATCTCTATACAACTTGATTGATGGAACGTCAGCGGAAACCGTCGAAACTCAGCCCCCCCCCCCCCCCCCACCACCTGCGCCCACCCTAAGATGGCGTCAGGTCAATTAATACGATAACTCCTCCCAATCGAAGACGTTTGATGACGTGAAAGCGATATTACGCTGTGACCACAGTCACAGTGTAACAGCTTTCACTTCATCACACATCATGGTCTTTATCTAACACGAAAATTAACTTAGCCTGCTGAGTATTTTCAAGAAATTTTTCATCAAATCTAGTCATGGTTCCTTCACAGCAGCCATGACTAGATTTGATGAAAAATTCATCTAACTTTAACTCAAGAAATCTTTGGTGAAAAAATCCATTGCAATTTATAAGGGGAAAATTTGATTAAATGTGCTGAAATGATACTTACTGCAGTGGTTAGAGAAATTATGTTCTGAACAGGTGTGTCCGTCAGCAGCAATCAAGGAGTTAATAATGCTGTATCAACGTACCAAGCTCGGCACATGTTTTGTTTTTTTTGTTTCGTCAATAATAACTAAACTATATCATAAATATGTAATTTGCATTGCCACGAAAAGTGTGAGTATTATCAATATATTCAGTTTTTAAAAAAACATCAAATTATACTTTTTAAAAGGTGATAGGCAAATTGCGAGGTGCCGGGTACTTGGAAACATTTTGAGAATTTTGTTCCTTTGCTGAGCATAGTTTACTTATAACAGCTTCCACCCCACACCAAGATAGTAGCGGTGGCGACTCTTTTCTATATTTGACCAATGAGCGTTCCAACAATCCAGTTATAGAGATCAGTGGGTCTTATGCAAGTTCATGCAGGTTAAAAATATTAATTCGTCTACTGTCTTTGACAAACCAAAGCCTTCTCGTGTAGTGAAGTGAACGAAATGTCAGTTCCGCCGTTTTCGTCCAAGATCGAACAAGAAATGGGCATCATTACCAAATACGGAATTGTCACTGGATTGTCGATTCTTTTACCATATTTTTACGGTATTTTTTTACCGAGAAGTGGACACCTGTGGTTTTTGAGTGGATGCCATGATTAGTTCATGGGTGACTAGCAGGTGAAATATAAATTTTCAACGAGCGACCGCGGATGGCTAGTTGAAAGTTTATATTGTGAACTCCTTGCGGGATTGAAATAATTATTGTAACCACTCAAAACACCATAGGTATTCTTTCTATTCTATGATTTGCCTAATCTTAGAAAATCGCCTTCAACAAGGTGGCAGCGCCAGTGGCGCGGGTAAGGATTGAACTCGTTGCCGTCCGATTGGAAGTCTGGTTTCAAAATCAATGATTCAACGCGCCTATATAACCACATTGCCTATATCTGTAGGATTAAATAATCACTTATACCCCCACCCCACCCCTATCAGTTTGATTTTTACTGCTTATCTTCTTCCAATTTCTGCTGTTCGCAAAAATTTGTGCATTCCGTGTGTGTACATCCGCGTTCTGCAATCAACCAAGCATAACGACTCCAGTTGTTGAGGCTGGCGATACGAACTAATGATTTTAATACCAGATTTCCCTTATCCGAACATGACAGTGCTGACAAAATATTAACTATACATGTAGAGATTGCCAAAGAAAAACCAACCGTGTAATTGTTGACCAAAAGGTCGGCGTATTATAGGCAAAAATCTTTGGACGCAAATTTAGAGCGGGCCAAGGCCAATCAAAATTACTGTAGCGATGTATGGGAGAAAAACGAAAAACTTTCATTTGCCACAATTTTCATTTCTTTACTGAATAGACTATCATGTGATCAAATATTTCATAACATACTCTTTAAAATGGTATCAAATACTTTATGTTAAAATTAGTTTTTAATGATTGCATTTTTGTTTAAAATGTTCGCTTTTATCCCAGTACATAGCCTTATTAGTTTGTTAGAAAAGACTGATGGGGGTAACTTCAAAGTTCTAAAAATGTACTAAATCCCAATGAGAAAATTTGGACGGACATAGATTTGATTAAACCAAAAAGTAATTTTCTTTGTTCTATAAACATATTTTGGATATGTTATTGTTGTGATGGTTCCATTTAACTTTGAAAAGTAGAGTTTTTCTACCTTAGTGACCTTGCGTCAGATAATACCTCTCCTCCCCTAGTGACAGTACGGGTCATTTCAAACGTCTGGACAACGTTATTAACATTTCCCGGAAGACATCGCGATGGATCATTGGTTAGAGCGTTATACTCGAGATCGAAATGTCAATGATTCGAGTCTGATCCGGTTATTTGCGTTGTGTCCTTGGGTAAGAAACTTCACCCAGACTGCTTACGAAAGAGCTCAGTGGAGCTGTGTATTAACTGGTAGAGTGCTAAATTATTTTTGTCAATCAAATCGTGTACACATGTCTTTGCCCTGTTATAATTTATGGGAAAGTGCCTATGGGCACTCTCCCATCAATTGTAACAAGACAAACCCTTAGAGACTGAATAATATCACTTCAATGATAATACAAAGTACATGTTCTGAATATGAGCCTTCAAGCTGTGGTACCTGTACTGCAGAATAAAGCCCAAATATGGGCTTCCAGCACTCTACCAGTTAAGGTGTATGATGTAGTGACGGTAGGCCTGCCTTCTATCGATTCTACCACTGCTTGTGCCAGAGTAGTGCGTTAGAGAGGCCGATAATTACTCCATTTTGCTCTATGAGATGATTCTCGTTGAGTAATCGGCTACGTCCACTCGTCTATCCGACACAATATGGCTCTTACTTTTGTAAGTGCCGTTAAACCCCAATAAACAAACAAACTACTCCATGGAAAGTCATTGAAGATACCCTCCTCACATAATGCATTTTATCGTATAATGCGGTGCACGTTGCTGACAGTGTCAACCCTTTACCTAACATGAAAAGCAGAGGACACTTACAAACAAAATTCTTCAATAACTAATTTCTTTCATTTTTTGTCTCAAAAACATAGGTTATGACCCCTCGTTGGAACGAGCTCAACTAGCTCGTTCCAACGAGGGGTGATAACCTATGTTTTGGGGACAAAAAATGAAAAAATAATGTAAATTAGTTGGCGATTTTTGAAAATAGCGCTGGCCGGTTTTGGCCGTTACGTTGGGTAAAGGGTTAACCCTCTGAACGCTGACGGAACCTTCCATGCCAGTTCAATGGCAGTAAATGGAGGAGGTCATATTCATTATTTGGGGTAGACCAATTAATATTTAATATTTTCAACGTGCAGGCTTGGGGCTGCACGTTGAAAATATTGATTGGTCTACCCCACACATTTACTTACCATCCATCCTACTTTAATTATGACTTATCATGTTCCTATACGGAAAAAGCTGTCTCTCAGGCTCAAACGATTAAATCTATAAACGTACCACAAATAGTTCATGTTTTTTATACAAAAAGGCTAGAAAAAAAACTAAATGTTAACCTTAGATTCAGAGCATACTTGGTTCATAATGTCACCTTTCAATTTCTTGAAGCGGAAACGGGTGTGTCGAGGTATCGAGTTCGTCTCCTTTCCTAAATCTACACCTGTATGTATCTGAGTCTGTACTCTTATGTCTCTATGCACATCGATATGTTCGCGAAGAAAACTGTTAACATCACGAAGTAGACATATATCGAAATGTTACATCCCATAATGATAAAAGATGTTCCGTTGTTCAACTGTGGCGCCATACAAGTGTACTGTTATACGTGCCGCGTTTTAATTACTCCAGTATGGAGTCTAATGGTTTTTTGATTTGTTTAACACATTCCACAAGGATCTCTGATTATTTACATTGACTTATTTACATATGTTATTCGACATTTCTTCAATCGATTTTATCTCCTGTATGCTATGGTGACGAAGATGATCAACACATTTTCAATAATTCGGCATATATTGGGTAACATGTGAAAGTCGGAACTAGAAATGTCAAGAGTATCTCCAATCGGTATAGGGCGGATGTTTCAGCTGGCAAAATGTTGAACTCATTACAAATATGAAAATCTTTCAACATGTTCAAACCGCTTGTACTTAATCACAGAGTAACAATTAACCCTTTGAATCCTAAAGGCCGTTCTTCAGGACCAGGATCGGGATACGACCTGAATTCATAAAGTAGACAGTTGCTCAGTGAATTTGTGAGATAGACCAATCAAGATTTTCAACGTGCAGCCCTAAGGCTGAACGTTGAAAATATTGGTTGGTCTTTCCCAAATAACGAATATAGACTTTACCAGATGACGGCCCTGGACTGGCTTGGAATATACCATTAGGGTTCAAAGGGTTAAAAAGTGACGCGCTGACTCATTAGCTAGAGTATTGAACTTCGGATGGAAACTTTGACTGTTCGACCCTAACCCGGTTCGTCTACGCTGTGTTCTAAGGCAGGGCACTTAATTCCGATTGCCCAAGCGGGGGCAGGGTGTCGTTATATACTACTAAGATGGACAACACTCGAATATACACTTGCCTTAAACAAATGCTAACAACCCCTGACTTGTATCGTCATGGAAATCGACTTTTGATAAAGTAATTTCCCTTGAAATTATTAAACACTCAAGGGCGGTCCTATTAAGAGGAAAGTAATTGTTGAGAAAACCCATATGTTCTATAACATCAGTAGACAATAATGCCAAGTTTCCTTTTGTTACTATAAATATGCGAAAACAACAGACAGCCCAGGACTGTCAGTTGTTTTCGTTTATTGAAGTAACAAAAGGAAACATGTTTTTATGACAAGATCATTTGAAGCAGCTTGTTCACTTATAATCTGTCATTGAGAATATCTCTCAGTATCACACCCCAACTCTAAGCGTCTTCTTTGACTCTTTGTT
This sequence comes from Pictodentalium vernedei, assembly GCA_031216915.1. Classification (NCBI taxonomy): domain Eukaryota; kingdom Metazoa; phylum Mollusca; class Scaphopoda; order Dentaliida; family Dentaliidae; genus Pictodentalium; species Pictodentalium vernedei. The sequence continues at coordinate 231,165,597 of CM062293.1, forward strand.
TAGCGAATGTGTTTTTACAGTGATATGCACGTTTTTATTCTTTTATTTTATTCCCTGGAAACTTTTTTAGCAAATTTCACCGCCTATACTTTTATATTAATTGAATGGACAGTGTTTGTATTGTATGTCACGATTCGCACACTGTTCATATAAAAAAGTTACAGGACATCACAGCATGGTGAATACGCCGTTCTTTTTATTTTTAACTCTTTCAACACGAGAGGCCGCTTTTCCGGTCCAGGAACACGATATGTCATTTAATTTCATTAGGTAGGATAGCTACTAAGTGTACGTGTGTGGTAAAGCAATTAATATTTTCAACGTGCAGCCTCAAGGCTGCACGTTGAAAATATTAATTGCTCTACTCCCAAATAATGGATATGGACTCTTCCAATTTCTGCCATTTAACTGGCATGGAAGATACCACCAGTGTTGAAAGGGTTAAGAGGAGTTTCAACAAAGAATAACAGTCAACCGTTCAGTTCAAATTCATTGAGAAAAAATTATAAAAAGTCAGGTTCTGTATTTAAACTACTCTACGGAAAAAATGCTTGAGGTTTGTGAAATGCTGCGCACATCAATGATAAAAATTCGCTAAAATCTTTTTATGAAATTTATGAAATTTCCATAATCTTAATTTTAAATTGACTGACTGCTTTGGAAAATTAAGGGGAGAAAATTTTCCCACAAATTTCAGTGACTGAAATTGCCAGCTATGTCATGTTTGTGATGGGATACTAAGTTTGAAAGCCAGACAGATACTCTCCGTTGCTCGGTTTTCTTCGGCGTCCTTCGTCTGTAAAACTGTCCTACACGATTTGACCATCTTGTAATGTATATGTACAACGTTTGTTTTTAATAACTAAAGTGTAATACATGTGATCCATTAGTATGAACAACTTATAAGAAATGTAATTTTGCAATGAAAACTTGGGAATATGCGCATCGGCCATTCTCATTTACTAGATATGGCTACAACTCGTACTCGTAGTGTACGAGTACACTGCGGTTATCATAGAAACGGTATCATTTGCGATCAGATAGCGATTCGATCGCGACACAGTTACACAAATAGGTCGAAATTTTCTCAATAAAATATTACAGAAACAAGGCCTCATCAAGAAAAGAAAACGAAATCCGAATTTCAGATTGAATGTTCTCGTATTTATTTTTTGACAGGTGAGATTCTACTGTGAGGTGAACAGGAAACTGGACATAGAACTTCGACCGGATCCAGACCAAAATTCTTTGCCAGCTATTGTGACCACGATACTTTAGTATTGCGATGTCTCTGGTTAATGGCTTGCATTAAAACAAACACAAATATTGACAAATATTGAGAAAAGTGAAACATTATAAAACTGGACATAACGAGGGCGGAGGGCGGGAAGACTAGAATCAACGATCTGAGGCGGAGCTTTTCCTGTATTTCACGAGCGTCAAAGGCGCGCTTGAAATACTGGAAAACCCTACAAAGGGTGGTTGATTCCTGTCCCACGTACTCTGTCCGAGTTGTTCTCCGTATTTACACCCAGATTAAACTTGATTTAAGTGAACGGAACCGATATTTTTAAAGAAAAATATCACATTCAACGGTCTGATTACATTCGTGCTTGACACTGTTTTGAGTCGAAGTATTCAAATCACGTCCTAGTTCCACTCAGACGCGTAACGTCAAATGCGTTCTTACCTAACGTTCTTACATGTAATCCAGATTCCATAAGTGGTGTATGAAGCGCATTCTCCAGTGTTTGTATTGTATCGCGCAACGTTGAATACGCAGAGCAATCGTGGTATAATATCACTGATTATAATTTTGACGTAACGACTCCTTGCGTCATAATTCTATTCACTGATTTAATGTTTCGCTTAAGACATTAGACTGTATTTAACCATTTGAACACTGGTGGTATATTCCATGTAAGTTCAATGGAAGCAAAAGGAAGAGTCCATATTTATTATTTCGGGGTAGAGCAATCAATATTTCAACGTGCAGCCTCAAGGCTGCACGTTGAAAATATTGATTGCTCCACCCAACCTTTAACTTTTTAGCCATCCCTCTTAATGAAGGTATGATGTATTTATTCTGTTGCTGGTCCGGAAAAGCGGTCTCTCGGGTTCAAAGAGTTCATTTGTCAGTGTCTTCTATCGACAGCAGCTCCACAGTTTTGAAGGATCACACGATATCGGAATTCGAAATTGAGAAGAATTAGTACGTAATTCAATAATATAATAATATCCAAGAAGTTCCGACAAATTTAAAGGTTTAAATGCTGGCAGCTGTTCGGCGTTGCTCGGTGGTTCTCTCCGGGTACTCCGGCTTCCTCCATCCGTAAAACTGTCACGGTCATGATTAGCCATTGTGCATAAGTATATGACCTTAAAAAACCAATAAATAAATAAATAAATAAATAAATAAATAAATAAATAAATAAATAAATAAATAAATAAATAAATAAATAAATAAATAAATAAATCTAGCCTGGTCGGTTTCTGGCCTGGCGGGAGTCATCAGTGACATGAAAACTTTAAGTTGTGTTCTCCCTTTGTATACATTTTTGTTGTTGACGTCATAATGTACCCGTCGGGTATATTTTTTTCTACCCGTCGATGGCAAAAGGGTGAATATTAAACCCGAAAAGTTAACCCTATATCGAAAACGTAGAAACAAACATCTAAGAGAACTGAGAATCAATCTTGAAATAAAATTTTATTAGAAGTGCTGTGAAAATGAAGTTGCTCCAATCTGATCATAACATCAGTGATCTCAGTTATCCTACCATATTTATCCTTAATTCCAACCCTGACATGTCCTCGTTAACATACAAAAACGAGACAAGGAAATAAACTGGATATACCGTCTTCGGACATTGTACCCGTTTGGTTTTAACAGAAAGGCTTTTGTAATTTTTATACTTCTTGTCACAACCTTAGAGTTTCGTTCTGTCACGCAAATTTGGCCCAGTGTCCTTTCATTCACAACGCCACAAATCGATGGAATTGTTTACCCCTGTCTTTCGGAGAGAATTCATCTGTTAGCAACTTTAGAAGTTTCCTCAACAATGACAACCTACGATCACAGCTAGTTTATAACGGCAATGAATCGCGTGCAGTTCAAATACACCATTGTAGGTTACGGTTGCATTGCAGTAATCTTAACGCCCATTCAAACGAAAACCAATTATCAGATTCCCCTTTGTGCCAGTGTGTATAGGCCGAGACATCTGAACATTTTCTCTACCCAGTCTATGAACATTAAGCATACAATTGCTCTGCCTTTGATCCTGCATCTCTCCACACTATTGTTTGATTCAGAATTATGGAACAATGACGAGAATCGTCATAATTTCGAAGCTGTACAAATTTTATTATGTTAAGTAGACGCTTCAGGTGCTGCTACGCTCTCAGAACCTGCCCTGATTCGAGCCATTAGAGTTAACGCATTCTAAAACAACATGCGTGTAGAAAGGGACTACTATTACACCCCTCCCTCTTACTTCTCGTCCTTTGTTTCATTGTTTCCTACTTTAACTGATTCTCTCTCGGGACGTAGGACATATTTCAGTTTCCAAATATTTGAAAAGAAAACTCATTGTGTGACATAGTAATTATACAAGTAATCCACTGTCTGTTTTGTTTCTCTCTATCGTGGTTATTCTTGAGTCCAAGTGATACGAAAAGGAACGATTATAGGACCTCCAGCCTTGCTTCATTGCTTACCACCCAAGGAGAAAGCAACCCAAAATTTTGTGTCCACTTGCATCCACTTGATCCTGGATTGCATCCTCCGTCCCCAATCTTCTAATCTTCTCTTTTCTCCATGTGTTTATAAAAAAATGCTTACAATGTCTCAAGCTGACTTAAGACTCCACTTTACTTACGGAAATCTATCAGTTTACTAAGGAGAAGACTTTTTGAAGCTTCAAGCATAATGTCCAATCCCATACTTACATGTTTTTCCCTTTGTTATTTTGTGTACTATTCATTAGATTCCCCTGTGTTACATCTCTTTTTTGTTAAACATATACTTTTAACCCTTTGAATCCGAGCGGCCGCTTGTCCGGTCAAGAACATGGTACGTCATAACGTCATTAAATAGGATGGCTGCTCGGTAAAAGTGTGGGTTAACGAGCAGCACCGAGGTTGCTTGTTGACAATATTGATTGGTCTACCCCAAATAATGAATATGGACTCTTCTAATTGCTGCCATTGAAATGGCATAGAAGATACCACCAGAGTTCAAAGGGTTAAGAGGTTATTGCGTGGTTAGTTTCATATCAGCCAAGATATCAGCTCGAGGTAACTTCATATCAGCCTGAGACGGAAGGTCGAAGGCTGATGTGAAGTTACGGAGGGCTGATATCTCGGCCAATATGAAACTAACCATGTAATAACCTCATTATTTACTAAACCAAAAATTCTCAGATCTGTTAAAGTTTTCTGACAGTGTTATTGTTTCTAATTCTTTTCACAAAGCCCAAAGTTTCCTGTTCTCCACTTTCAGCTATCGGAACGTCCCGGCCTCCCTACTGATAACTAGCTGAACTACCCCTTCTCCTAGATCGACGAATGCGGTCCTGATTAGCCATTGTGAAGAAATATGTGACCTTGAAATATATAATAAAATCGACGACTCTCCGCTTAGAACTCTGAATTGTAGTTTGCAGTGAATTTTCTGTACAAATCTCTTCGTATTTCTCCCCACTTCATTCACCTGATCATTACTTATTGCCATCATTAATTTTTCACCATGCTAAACTCCATGCTTCCATTATACCATGCCTGGTAACGCCTGACTAATTGCTTTCGAAGAATAACGGTGAATAATTTTCCTGATATTTCGGCCAATATGAAACCGACGAAGTAATAACCTCTTTATTTATTAACCCTTTACCTAATGAATCGCCCGCATCCGCCCATGTAATATTCAAATTGCGCAGTTGAAAAAATTAAATTTGTCAAAATATTTCAATAAAACCATATCATGTGACCCCTCGTTGGAATGAGCTCATTGAGCTCGTTCCAATGAGGGGTCACATGATATGGTTTTGTTGAAATTTTTGGAAAAATTTAAAAAAACTTAAATTTAAAATAATAAATTTTAATATCGCCTGCGTTGGGTAAAGGGTTAAATGACATCAAATAATTCCACAATGTCCTCAGATCTGTTACAGTTTCCTGACAGTGTTATTGTTTCTCATTTGTTTTTATAAAGTCCGAAGTTGCCCCATCTCGTAGTTCAGCTACACGAACATCGCGGCTCCCCAGTGGGTAAGACTCGACGTTCGGAGAGGTGAACTATCTCTTCTCTCACCTCATCGAATCTCCATTTACGACTCTAAATCTTGGTTTACATTGCATTTTGTGTACAACTCTCTTTTTATTTTTCACTTCACCCAACTAATCCTTACTTATTGCCATCATTAATTCCTCACCATACAAAAACTACTCCTCTTACCTGATAACACCAATTTTACTGATTGACTGCTTGGGCGAATAATTGTGAACAACTTCACTGTAAACAAAATGGCTGCACCAAAGTAACTCGTCAAGGGGGAGAACTCTATCTTGGATTATATCGGAAGAAATTGGCACCATATCGGCAGTGTTTGAAGTCATATCAGCCGAAATCGACAATGGACGATTTTGGGAAAGGAAATCATATCTAATAAATAAATGCATATGATTTTTGTTTGTAACAAGAAGAAATGTCGTGTAAACTGACAGTCTTTATGATTCCCTGGCCACCAAAATATGTCCATAAGCTTTGAGACAAATCCCTTCCAATTTTCGTGATTGTGAAACTAATCTCGATAATGAAGTACGGTTCTGGTTAGTTGGGGGCGTATATGGTCGTAAAATGTATAGTTTTAACTGACAGTAGACGAATCTGAGATTCCACAGTGGAGGAAGCAAATTTTTCAATAATTTTGTGAATTGCAAACTGATTCCATTACAAAGTTGCCCGGAGAGATAAAATATTGCTGAGAGCAAAATACAGATGGTCTCCGTCGACAGAGTTTAGTATTGTCTCAGACAAGTTACCGCCACTGGAGAATTAGTCAAAATGCTATCACAAATAATTTATATGCGTTGTTGTATTAAATAGAAAACGTACGAATACTTTTTTTTGTTTACTCCGTCAAAAGTCGACAATAGTGCTGAAGAATATATCGCCCCATGAGAGCAACATATAACATGTTAAGCATTGTTGATGCTCCCTGTTGCACCCTAGGGAAAATATACTTTTGTCACATGATTGGCACGTCATTCTCAATCCTGTATTCCAGAGTATTCGACGCCTGTTTATTCCTCACAAACACCCATCACTTTCAAGATAATTCAGTTCAGGGGAATAAAACATAAACTATAATGGGCTTTATTATGAAGGGGTGTGAAAGGCAGGAGTCTCCCAGTTTTCCAGGTGTTTCACGAGTTCGATATGAGCGAGTGAAATATAAGATGAGCGAGTGAAATATAAGCTTTTCAACAAGAGTAATTTACCCCCCCCCCCTCCACCCCATATTCTATCTGAGTTGTGTTCATTTTAACTGGTAGAGTGCTAAATTATTTTTGGCCATCAAATCTTGTACACATGTCTTTGCCTTGTTACAATTTATGGGAGAGTGCCTATGGGGACTCTCCCATAAACTGTAACAGGGCAAACCCTTACAGACTAAATAATATCACTTCAAAGATAGTACAAAGCGCATGCTCTGAATATGTGCCTTCAAGCAGTGGTACCTGCACTTCAGAATAAAGCCCAAATATGGGCTTCCAGCACTCTACCAGTTAATAGCACGATTAAACTTGAATTTGGTGAATGAAGCTTAGTTGCTTGGAAGAAAAATATTACCTTCATTTTATTTTCTTGTCCGACTTTCTGAAAACAGTTCATTGATCCAAAGTAGAACTTCATTATTCCTGCTCCATCAACGGTAATACCTTCTGATTTGTAGCGACTAATCAGATGCTTTCTTACAAGCTGCAGGTCGAACTCCGCGCTCGGTCTTCCAAAAACTTTTTTTCAGTCGTTCTCTCGTCTATTCTATTGGGTGACCTAGAAAACACACAACAATCGTGGTAAAATAAAAAAAATAATTGTCGAGTTGAAGTTTATCAGAGATCAAAAGGACACTTAATAACGGCCATTTTGGAATAATCAGTGATTTCCTTTACATCGGTGAGCGATTGAAAGGGGTATAAATTGTGCTCCCTGGATTTAGCTATGTGATTGTGACAGGATCGATTTGTGTGAATCGATGTTTTTCATTGATTGCCGGTTGTCTTAATTCTTTTCTAAATACTTGTGGATCCTTCGTGGTTCGTGTGCGATTAATTTAAGTATATCTCAGTTTGGCTTTCTGTTTAAAATATACATGTAATTTTTATTTTGAAAATTTCCGTTGCTATATCGTTTGGTTATAATTAAAGCTTCCACCATTTTGTGAAGTAAACCTTGATTTTATTGGTTCAAGACATTTACTAACTCCAATCAGTCTACAGCTGTTATTCTTTTTCTGGACTGATTCATATCTGTCACAAGTCAGTGGGTATCTTGAAATCTTGTCTTGTCAAAATTACCGACACACGCAATCATTTTACTTCACTTCGGTAGAGTCATAAGAACCTACAGATACTCTACCTTTACCTTCCCTGACAAGGGGTTACATGTCCGACTTTGGGTGATTGGTGTGCTTTGAACTAAATTATGCAGTTAAAATTCTGGCCGCCACAGAAGTAAATTTTCCCCACTGTCGTTAGGATGGGTAGATGACAGTTTCTTATATTTTATTACTTCTAAAAATAATGCAAAAGTTGGAAAGTTTCTCTCCCAAACCAAAAATAAGATTTATAGTAGGTCCATTCATAGCTAAAAGCTTTATTATTCAGAATCAGGAGATAGTATACTAGGTCTCTACAAATCCGCGTTTTGGGGCATGAAAAATATAGTTTGAGTGAACACTAGATTCAGGAGGTAGTATATTGGGTTACCTTGGACAGACCGCTGTTGGGGGTTGGACTTGAGTTTTGATCATTCATTATATAAAAAGTTATAGTTAGTTATGAATCGATATAGAGGTATCGTTTTTTATCACTCATCAGGTAGCAGCCATTTTTTATGTAACCTTTGTTTGAGATAACCAACAGATTATAGTTAGGGGACAGACATTGATTCATACATGTGGATCTCTCACTCACTTTTTTTTACACTTGTTGAAAATTTAAAAATTAAAAATCATGGCAACTCACCTTTCTATATCATATTCATCAGTGAAAAACCTTTAAATTCTTGAAAGGACATAGTTCAAGAAAAGATGAATCTGCAATTGCTTCAGGGTCGTGGTGGTTTATGTAGGTGTGCCCTGGAGGGAGTATTGCCCAGGGTGTGAGAGGTTTTGGGGTACCCATCGACTTCGCCCCGTTCCATGTAGGCGCTGAGAGCAGGGTTCTTGAATAAAAACCATGTCCACTTCTAGAAATTCCGAAAGCTTCTCCTCAGCATGGAACCACAAAGGACTGAAAGGGTAGTTGAGGATGTTGTTGTCCAAGAACCACCTTATTTGGCAGATATTATTTTAATTGAACTTTATGGGCATTTTGAGAAATTGTCAGTTCACTGTGACCTTTGTAAAGAGGACTTTGAAAGCCACTAGGCTCTTTGAGCTAAATTAAGTGTTTTGTCTGTTAGACCAAAAGTGATAAATGAAACTTATAGAGTTTCTTCACTTCCTCCTAGGTGTGATTTGTTTAATGAAATGTATGAGGAATCTCCTGCATTTTGTAGTTCACCATTTAAGAGCTTCCCCAGACAAAGGAAAAAATTGCAAGTAAAATGTCAACCGTCCCACAAGTGAACTATGAAACGTGTAAGGGTACATCGGAAAGTTTACGTCCTCTGGGAAGAAAAAGATCTGACAAGTATGATGGAAAACAGCTGATTTAAAGGACTTTAAAGGACTTCTTAGTTCATTTTGAGCAGGTAGATGAATGGAATAGGTAGCCATATGTGGAAAAAGGATAGCAATTGGTGATGTGTTTGAGGGAGGATGCGCAGAAGATATTAGGAGACTTGTCTCTGGCTCAAAGAACACACTTTGAAACCCTGAAGTCAATTTTGACAAAGAGGTTTAATCCCTAAGAATTTTTAATCGTTGTGAGTTTCAGTCAACGAAATGAACTAAAAATGAGTCCCTAGCAGATTATGGTTATATTTTGCGGAGACTAGGTTGTTTGGAATGTCCCGACATGACTTTTGAAGACAGGGAAAAAATATGTTAAAACAATTCATTAACTGGTTGAGTGCTGGAAGCCACTATCATGGCTTTCAAGAAACATGAGGGTACCATACTAAAGTCGTCATATTCTTTACACAAATTTCCTATTCAGTCATAAGCAAATACAATTGTGTTCATATAGATTTGCATTATTAAAAATTATTGGAGAGTGCCTCAAGGCACTCTCCAATAATTTTTAATAATGCAAATCTGTATGAACAAATTCCAACTTCCAAAAATAATCTAGCACTCAACCAGTTAATGGGATTGGAAATTCGACAATTCATGAGCATGTGATATTTCATCATCCCAAATATAAGGGAAACAAGTTGTTCTTACTAAATCAAAATTGGAGACAGTTGGGGGGTTGATTGTTGCAGTAAAGGAATCATCTGGAACAGATGCAAGTGCTAGTGTCAAAGGTTGAGGTGATGATAGTAGTGCGTTGTAAAAGTTGGTTAATACACAAAACGACACATGTGTGCCAGCGCGGAAGGGTAAAACGAGACGCCGCGATGACACAAGTGCCATACCGATTAACCCACCCATACACGCGTGTCTTTCTGTGTTTATTACACGCATTCACTTCTATAAAAACAATTATTAGAAGGACACTCATCAATTCATTTGACAACTATCAACACAAAGAACACATTTTATCGCCAACCAAATTCGCGAGGGGAACCCGTGTTACTACTTCAACCTTTAAGGTCCTACTGGCACATAGAACACATTGGAACTCAGGGGACGATTTTTAGCTATCGCTAGGGATTCAAATTGTAATTGCGGTGCACGATTTGTAGAAAATTCCAGTGAAATTTTACTTTAATTTAAAAATAGTACGTCAACGATTTCCGTTCCACACATATGTGCGGAATGGAGTTTCATTTTCCATATGGTTTAGTGCTGCTGCAGATGATGGGGATTTCATAGAACAGGGGTATAATAAAATAACTTATGACAATCTCATTGGGTCGAAGGAGAGTTTAAATAGAATGTGAAGGTTTTGAAGTAGACGGAATACGAAAAAGACTTCAATAAATATGGCCTTGATAGAATGTTTTAGATGCCACCAATTGGAATATATTTCTTACAATTACCCATTTAAAGATACACCATTAACAAATGTGGAAAGAGCCAAACTAAAAAGGGTTACACCAGTTACCAATAGTGTACCCCATAACAGTCTAGTCAAGGGTCAATTGTTGGAGTTAATTTGATTATAAAATCTGTAATGGAGCTCCAAAGTGTTCCCTTGCATCATAGGCCAGCTAGTGGTTAAATAGGGGTCGTGTGTCCAACGTTGTGGATATGTTTGCTTTAGGACCAGCTCCCCAAGCTGCCTAATATTGGATAGGATAAATCTCCAAGGTTCTATTTTGTGGACTTGACCAGAGAGGGTTAAGAATACTTCCGGGGAATTATCATGCAGAAAGAACTGAATAAAATATGGATTAACTCTCACGAAATTGATACGATTTATTCATGAAATTGACACTGGGCAATCTTTATTGTCAAATTTATTTTTATAAGTTGACAGATGCAGAATCGCATCTTCCACCCACGGGGAAAGTTTTAAGGGTAACCTAATGAATTTTGCCCAGCAAGTCCCTGCAGAACTAATATGGCAGAAATGGTTTTATCTAACCCCAATACCACAGCAAGTCCTGCTAAAAACTTACAGTGGTATAACATAATACTAACCTAGTGCTTGGCTGAGCTTCATGTGGGCTACAGCTCTTGGGTCTCAATATGTAGGTCTGGCAGATTAAAGAGAGAAGTCAGATCTGGCGAACTAAGAGAAAACGAATTCTGAATTCCACTGTGAAATCTTGTTGCTTATGATCACATTAGCTCTAGCAACCCACCAATCAGATGAGGATTTCCTCCATAGATATGGAGTCATCATCTAATTTCGTATCAGCAATCTGATTAACACCTTTACTAAACCATTAATAGCTAGGTATCTTTCCAATTCCTACATAGTAAAATACCATATCTTACCCCCTCCCTCTACATTAATAGAATAGAGTGTGACTGACAATTTAAGCTAAACAATAGGCTGGTATGAATGAGTTCCCCTGTAATAAAATCAGCATTGCATTTAGTGCATAGATAAGTTCATTAATAAAGCAGGTATTCATCTACAATTAATGTTATCTTCACAAAGCTAATTGTTGTATTTACATTTATCTTCCAAGATCTCTGTGTTGCCTGCACTTCCAAAGCTTAGACTAGACACCGCAGCACTTTACGCAATTAGTCACCTTCCTATCCTAAAGAGTTTTTAATCATAATTAAAAACTACATCAGAACTAAGAAACGACGTAAGGTTTTTCTTTCTCCCAACAAATGACAAAGCACACCATGAAATGAAAATTATTTAAAGAAATCGACCAGTTTGGCCACAACCCCAAGAAAATTATTGCTTTCGTGAAAACTGATATTGTGAAAATATCAACAAGGCAAATAGCAACTATATAAAAACATCGAACCAGTATGAACAGCTGTGTAGCAAGGAATCGCCTTATCGGTGCCCGGATGGCAGAACAGAAAGTAAAGGGTCGTTTAATGTTACCGTTGCACTCGCATTTTTTCCATATTGAATGCGTGGATACAGCATCTTTATGTTTGAAAAAGAAGAAATGACACCCACAGACGAACAGTTTATCGTCTCTGCTCTCTCTGGAACATCAATGATATGCTCCTCAATATGTTTGTTTCGGGAGTTCTTGTTTAACAATGGGTGCCATAGTCTGGATTGGGTTACATTACAACTGGGAAGGATTTCTGACTATTTCGCCTTATAGAGCGCATCATCGGACCCATGATAATATGAAACCAACTTTAGACCGGTGATTGTAGCAACACATGATGAATTTAAAGAAAGAAGATCTATAAGGAGGTCGAGGATAACAGTACGTGGGGACGCTTGTCGTGGACATGACAGTGGAAACCGGAGTTTGGTATAAGTAATAATGTACCAAATACCTTCACTAATTTTCGGGGTACGGGGTAACACATCTGTGTTGCAGAATTTATGAATAAGGTGTTTATTATGTGTAAACAAAGCTAATACACAACTATGTTTAGAGTGTATCATTTGAATCGTACCTGGTCAAAAGAAATAACAACTTTGGATTGTATAAGAAATCAGTGTGAATAGACATGTCGACAAATTGTGTTCATCCCTTATCAATACTTAAAATATCTGATTCCAAAACAAGCGATGAATGTATCTGACTATTGTTAGATTCCTATTTACTAACGGAACAGGCAAATATATAGTTTAAAGATATTCACAACAGGCACTTTAACCATGACAAGTAATTTCTACCTACTAAATATGGATGTAGTCTCAAGCAAATGATAATACTGCCAAAGTTCCTCGGCAGGGTCCAAGGGCAACATTGTATGATGATCACGTTTTCGTGAAAACTCGGTTAAAACAGACGCCAATTCGTGGACTAACTATCCTTGGTGTCAACCTGAGATCAGACAAAGTAACGATCTGACTACGTAAATGCATAAGATATAAAGGTGCCTCATTTACCACAGTATTTACTTGTCACATCAAAGTGTCTAACTCAAACGACAACTGTACAAAGGTTTCTAAATAACCAAGAGGTCTTTTGTGGGGTTTAAGAACAACATAAAGTCGTTTAGTAAGGATATCTTATCTAGAAATGACTGCATTAATCTTCATGTGGTTTTCTCTGACTTGAGTCCTGGTTATATTGATAATTGGAAACTACTCTTAATGGAATGATAAATATGTTCCTGATCCTTTGAAAGTCGAATGATGTTGGAATTTATATTTTCCAAGTCAGTTTCCAAAACCGTGCCAAACAGAAAACTTAGTGCATCACCAACAAAGGGTAGAACATATCGACATTGTTGTCCCTCGTGCAATAGCTTATAATTATGCAGTTATCAGCAATGTGTAAAAATTGAGTATGTGTGTACATCACCTCCTTGTGAAAAATGGTAGTCACATTAAATTCTAACGAAATATCCTGTATTACAATGCCAGGTGCCCTCGATTCACCTGAGTCCATAATGCTGTGTGAAAAAAATCGACATTCCGTATTAAACGTCTGAATTGTGTGATCAAAAATTCTAAATAATTCTTAAAAGTATCTAGATTAGGCCTAAAAAAATTAAAAATCTGTTTCTCAGGTCCTCCCGCATAGTCCTATTGGCTGCCGCATGATCTCTTTTTATAACCAATGTAAACATAAAAATAAAAATTAAATGGTTTATGTCTGATATTTTACCCAAGTTAAAAAAATTGATAAATTTGTTGAGTGCAAAAAGGCTTTGCAATGATTTAGCATTGTAAAGCTTTCTTGCTCTCAAGGGACGAAATACACCACCACCCATGCTATACCGCTATGAGGCCTAAAACATAAACTAAGAATATGAACTCTTGATGGCAAAGAAATAATTGCAGAAATGAAAAATAAAATAAACAACTGCTCGCCAACATGCAATTTTACAAATAATGGCCTGAGAAACAGGAGATCTACTTTGTGAGGCCTTAACCACAAAGGTTAAAGTCCAATCACTAGACACCATGTAGACGTTTTTTATCTTATTAAAAATAGCATTGTCATGAACTATAGTTCTAGTTTAGTACTTTGTACAGAGATTTGTCAACACTAATAGGTGTGAGACTCCAAGAACCATTTTCCTACAATTAAAGAAAAATAATGGTTATAGTAAACTATATCGATCAGGTGATGGAAATAACAGAGAGTAAAATCCTTGAAAATTTTTCGCGGACAAACTCTCAGGAAATCGTTCGAGACACCTGTCATGTATGATTGGATGACCTAATAAGGGGAATCTGGAACAACTTAGTCTCTGTTACTTTCATCAACTTGTAAAGGTACCCACTGACTGGGTCACAAAACAGCTAATGTCACAAAACAAATGTTAAAACAAAAGACAATAGAATTTAAGGTTTCCACTTGTTCAACGTAGTAGCCATATACGTTTCAAAAGGTCCGTTGGCATGTGGCAACCAGAGAGAATATTTCCGAGTCCTGAGCGAAATTGATGGTCGGTCTAACTCCATGGTAACCTGAAGATCTCGAGAATTAACATCTGCAGAGGTCATTATAATATGGCGGTCCTGTTGGGCATCCATTCCACGTTTCCTGTGTTGCTCCTCTCTAGGTCGTATCCGACCAGCATATGGCGCTCTAGTTGGAAATGGTATGACTTTAGGATCAATAAAGTTCCCATTTGGCATAGCTAATCTAGTAGCCCTATCGGCTATAGCGTCAATGGATACCTTGTGTTCGTTCTTAGTATGCCTGCAAAGCACATCCCGCCGACAAAAGAATTTGCGATATTTCAGACATGTGTTTAAGGTTATCTCACATTCATTAATGAACTGCCAATGGTCATTCATGTTGTCTTATGTGTGAAAGACTCTGTTGGAAGAAGGTGAGACAGGCCATTTCATTCCACCTTTCTGCCAAGTTAAGTCACTGTCCAATGTGATAATTTCTTCTTCATTGGGTAAATTTAGTTCCATTTCTCTAATACATAATAGAAAAGCGATTCATTAATTATGACAGTTACTAGAAGAACTAAGCTATAAATTTATACCAAGACGTGAACAGATGGGTTACACTTTTCAAGTTAAACCCAAATATCCTCATCCTCCATCGCCAATTGTTTAAATATTCTTCTTTTTGTTTCGCCTCTTTCAACCTTTTGCTTAATTCCTTTAAAGGAATATCGTTTTCAGAAGATGATCAAACTCTTTGCTGTTGTTTGTTATCGCTCAGTGTCTGCAAAGGTAGCTCATCCTCTGAACTAAATTGCTCATTTGAGTCATCTGAGACCTCATTATCAGGAACTGCAAGTTTCTGTTGTCTCAGATTACGGATATTCTTTCCTTCCAATCTGGTGGTGCAAGTCGAAAGTTTTCAGCATGAGCCTTTATGAACCTGCAAATGAGTACATTTCTTACTTGGCAACTTACAGGCCCTGTTTTTTTCTGAAAACTCTTTGGACCTATCGTCCTTATAAACGACGGATCCCCAGTTTTATAGTCAATCTCATGGCATGTTTAGCGTTTAATCTCTTTTGTTTTGCTTTTACTTTTTTCTGTTGATTTTGCACTGCACGAAAAGCCTTATGCATATTTTCCAAAATTATTTTATGTTACTCTCCCTCTTAGTACTTGCGATGTGGTCTGAGAAAAGTGTCTAGGGGTAATAGTACATCCCCAGAATATAACAAATAGAATGGCGAACAGCTCGTTGATTCACAGCCATATAGCTGCTAGAGATTACATCGTTTAGGGTATGATGAAATCTTTCCACTTTATCATTGGCTTGTGGATGGTAAAATGATGTTTTGACATGGTGTATGTTAAGTTGCTTAACCACGTCTTTCACACTTACACTGACATACTCAAAGCCATTGTCCATGTGTAGTTTCAGAGGACATCCAAACCTTGGAAAAATCTGTTCTAACAGTAGGTGAGAAATAGTATTTGCCTTTTTTCAGCTGTTGCAAAAGCTTTAGACCTGTCATAATATATGTCAGTGAATGTTATGATATATTTGTTGTTTGACAAGGTAGTAGGATATGGCCCACTCACATCCAATGCAATTTTAGCAAATGGACAGGGTGGTGTGTCCATATCCTGCACTGGCATGGTTAACTTTTTCAAATTTCTCGCCATACAATCTCACTAAGACCATGGTAAAGAATTTGAATCAGAACTGTTCCGAGTCATGTGTGAAAAATTAGGCATTGAGAAGACTAGAACTACCCACACAGGACCTAACCAAATGGGTTAGTTGAAAGATAGTTGAAAGATATGACCGCACTTTGCAAACTATGTCAACATGTTAATGTCCATGTTAATGAAAGTCAAAATAATAGGGTTGCACATCTGCCATTTGTTCTCATGACCTACCGCACAATAGTTCAGGAAAGCACTGGTTGTTCCCAATATCTCCTAATGTTTGGAAGGGAAGTTTTGTGCCTTCTAGATTTGATAGTCGGAAATCCTCCTTGTTCCCCGCCATACTCGTGACACGTTGAATGTGTGGAATGGCTCAAAAGTGGCCTAAGTGATACGTATGATGAGCATGTTCGTAAAAATCTTCTGAAAGCTATGCAGAAACAAAAGAGGTCATAGGATAGGAGATTAAAGCCAACAAGTTTTGAGTCCAATGATTTTGTCTAGAGGTGGCACCCTTCGTCTTTGGAAGTTAAATTGGGATAAGGTTGGATAGGTCCTTACAAAATGAACAGGAAAACAACTGTTGTTAAATATAAGTTGCAACGAAATCCACAAAGTAAACCGATTGTTCCTCATGTAGACCAACTAAAACTTTAAAATGGGTTTTAACACCTGAAAATTGTGACTTGACTTTGAAAAGTACAGTGAAAATGAAATAACCTCTATAGAAAATAATCTTGGTAATTCTATTCCATCAGATGAATTGAAGAATAATGAAATATAGGTTCCTGGGACCTCAGAAGTTAAGAGATCTAGGTGTGGTCGTCAAGTAAGAAAACCTATCATCTACTCACTCTAACAATGCAGAATGTATATTATAATCTTACTTATTTTTCCCTTTTGACAGCACCCTTTTCTTGTGGGAATATAAATGGCAAAGCACACAAACTACCCTTCATTAAAAAAAATTTCAAAAATAATAATAATTTACAGGTGATGTGTCTTGCAATTTTGAGAACTTGTACTTGCTTTCGCTGTGCTCTTTTAATTGAAAATAACATTTTGTTTTATCATGATGGTTATTTTCTTAACTCTAGTGGTATAAACAATGACAGATGTTAAGGACTACCTCCTTAGTGTGCAATTTAACCAATACCATATATTCAACATATTTTCTGTGACTCATCTTTATCTAGTGATACTTCACTGGGAGTAACTGTTTAACAGTTTCGCAGGTGGAAAGCATTTGCTACCTTAGGGTAAATCTTACAAAATTAAAACAAAGCAAGAAATAAACTTGGTCTTAGCGTTTGGTTAAGAAAGTCAGTAAGGGCAAAATGGTACTATTGTTGTATGCTAATTGGGTAGCATATTTATATCAAATGCACTAGCACTAGTTAAGTGTTTGAACTAATTTAACGTAATAGAGCACAGTGGTGACCATAAAATCAAGTAACAATAGAATACTGATTTTTACCAAATTCCAGTCATGAACTTTCCGATATAAATGTTAGTAGAAGAGAGATGGATAATTATTATCAATAGATAATGATATGAAGATTGAGTGGCCAGATGATGGCATGTCCTGCCCTGTTGCTGTTTGTAATTCAGAGCATGTTTTCAGAACATTGACGGCTTATTGGCAGCATTATTTAAGGTTTCACCACGAATCCGTTGACTTGGGGTGCTGCACGATGGAAGGGTATGTTGTTGTGGATAATAAACGGTGACATTTACAACGGCTCTCCGAGTTAGAGAAAGGCGTATTAAGGACAGCTGTTTAAGGTGGGGGAATGTGACGGGGTTGATTTATGTGAATCGATGTCTGTCATTGTTTGTCTGATGTCTTAATTCTTTCAGGAGTTTTCTAAATACTGAATCCTTCGTGGTTCGTGTGAGAATTAATTACTCAGTGTACCTCAGTTTGTATTCATATTTGTCACAAGTCAGTGGGTATCTTGAAATCTTCTTGGTTGTTTGTCAATATAACGGATACACATATTCATTTTACTTCACTTCGGTTGAGTCAGAAGAACCTACAGATTCGCTAACTTTACCTTCTCTGAAAAGGGCTTACAAGTCCGACTTATATGGTTAAATTTCTGGGCGCCAGTATATTTTCTACACTGTAAGAGGTAGCATACTAGGTCTCTACAAACCCATGTTTTGGGTTTTGAAAAATATAGATGAGTAAACACCAGAATTAGGAACTATACTGGGTTACTTTGGACAGATGTTGGGAGTTGAACTGGAATTTTGATCATCATTCATTTTATCAATGGATTTGTTCTCTAACCTTCTAGTTATGAATCGATATAGAGGTATTGTTTTTTTATCACTCATCAGGTTGTGGCCATTTTTTGATATAACCCTTGCTTGAGGCAACCGACAGATTATAGTTAGGGGACAGACATTGGTTCACACATCTGAATCTCTCAATCAACTGTTTGTTCTCACCTTCCATTATTAAGGTGTGCTATGTAGATTTTTTTTTTATATTTTTATACTTGTTGAAACTTTGAAAATTAAAAATCATGGCAACTAACCTTTCTATATCATATTCATATGTAAAAGATCGTTAAATTCTTGAGTGGACATAGTTTAAAAAAGAGGAATCTGGAATTATTTCGGGGTCGAGGTGGTTTAGGTAGGTGTGCCCGGGAGGGAGTCTTGCCAAGGGTGTGAGAGGTTTTGGGGTACCCCTCGACTCAGGTAACATTTTGAAGAATACAAGGCTCGTAACTGAACATTAAAGTATAGTTCCATTAGTGTACTAATTTATTTTGTCATGAATAATATAAAGTTAAAGGTTTAAGTCTCAATATTTTTCTTTTCAAAGAATAGCATTTTTAGTTTTCAAATACAAAACATTTAGAGGTTATTACTTGGTTAGTTTCGTATCGGCCGAGATATCGACCCTCGGTAACTTCACATCAACATTCGTCCTTCGGTCCCAGGCTGATGTCATGTTACCTCGTGCGAAGGAGAGGGTCTGTTTAAACGGCTTCGTGAAAACCTGGACAACAGTGTTTGGGTTCCTCACTTAGATTTGTTTCCTTTTCTCCAAATCCTCGCAAAGAAAACAAGTTAGGGTTTGTTTACCGGCTTTTGAGAGGAGTTATTTGTCACCGAACACTTCACCCCCATTACCTACGTGGGGGCACGGTAGTGTTGTGAACTGAGGCGTACTGAACGTCGATAGTGTACTTGTCTCCAACCAATGGTAACCGTGCTTGTGTGTAGTTGGTATGTTGGGGAGCTGACAGTTGCTCGCCGTTTCTCGATGGTTCTCTCCGGGTACTGCGGCTTCCTCCACCCGTAAAACTGTCGGGTCATGATTTGCCATTGTGCAGAAATGTGTGACCTTAAACACCAATAAAGAAATAAAATAATAATTTGTCACCGGGGACGAAGCAAAAACGTACAAGTCCCAACAAATTGGTTAAACATGACTAGCAGTGCAGCTTGCACGCTTCAGAACTTTTTTAGCCAGACACTGCCACAAACCCCGGGACGTAACGCCATAGTCACGTTACCCACGTTGTAACGTCATTACTGGGGTGATACATGGTGTCAGTGCGCATGGACAGCACGTGTGTTAGGGTGGCACGTGTTTCTATCGTCCATGTTGTATACAGTACCCCGCGAGCGCAGTGGCTGAGTGGTTAGAGCATTGAACTCAAACCGAAAGGTCCACCGTTCGATCCTGATCAGCAGTGTTGTGTGCTTGAGCAAGACACTTAATCCCGATTTCTTTAGTGGTGCACGGTGGCGCTGTGTACTAAGGCGTACTGCACGTCGATGCTGCTCTCCAGCCAGTGATAACCCTGTTGTGCGAAGTTAGTATTTTAGGGTGTTTGACAGCTGAACGCCGCTGTTCGATGGTTCTCTCCAGGTACTCCCACTTCGTCGACCCATGAAACTGTGCGATAGGAGGTGACCCTGGCTGTCAAAAGTGTCGTTAAACCCCATTAAATGAATAAATATAAATAAATACATAAGCATTTTGGAGGGCGCCATCTTGTATTGTAAGGAAAATTGTGGCTGCTATGAGACTGGAATGTTTCTAATAGAAAAGGGGTTTGTTCGGAGTTCGATTGCATGAATGTATACCCAAATGAACCCGACAATTTCCCAAATCTTCCAGAATCTTGGTTTTCTGCACACCCCAGGCCTTATTCCCGCCTATTCCTGTATATGTTTCATCTAGGTTATTGTTTCTTCGGAGGCAAAGAGGAGCCTTGTAGTTTGAACATTTTTACCTGGTTGTTACTATTTTTAGTTTTCTTGTCTGTTCTAGGCAATTCTAACCATATTCTAACCGCTGCTTTTCAAGTTTCAAACAGCACAAGTCACGTTTCTTCTTGTCGGGTCATCCAATCTCATCACTTTGTTATAACTAACTAACCCATCATATCACATTCTATTCGTCTAATCCTCGCCCACTCTTGGTTCATATAAATTAGCTCCCTTTGGTGGTTTCTTACTATTTGATTAAGCAGACGAGAAATGAGAGCCATTCATTCAGACGTTCATGGATTGATCATTCGCACCTCTGATTTCAGAGAGCGAACACCTAATCATGGAAATACCTGATAGATTGATGAAGACTATTACAGCCTTAGGGGTCTCTCGTCCTATCACCTGGACTGTCCAGGAGATAGGAATGAGAGTCCACCTGACTCTGGAGTTCCAAGTCGAAGATGAGAAAACATCACCACTCACCTCGGGGAGAGGTAGTACCTTTGTTGAGAGGACCTCCTCTCGCACTGGTCCTCACCCGAAGAGGGAAGGAGGTCCTGAGAAGAGGAAACCAAAGAAGAAGAGCCCGGCAACCAAGCGGAGGGATTCCCGACGCTTGGAGGCTTTCTTGGAGAAGAAGAAAGAGAAGAATGAGGAAAAGGGGAAGCCGGACACAGTCGCCACTTCCACTCCTACTCCCACAGAGGCACCCATCTTGCCTCCAGCTCCACAGCTGCAGACGCCAGATGTGGAAACTCTGTGGAGACTGAGATGGAATCGGAAGCTGCCTTCGCGCCTCTTCCGGAACCCCACTCACCTCTCCCTTCGGAACCAGAAAGCCAGACCGAGACCACCACGGAAGACACTCCACCAACAGAAACCAATCACTACAAACTAAAACAGCTATCCATATCCACAGCAAAGACAATGAGAAAAGTAGACGAGTACCTTCAGATGTAAAGACAAACAAAAGAAGCAGAAGAAGCCAATAACAGCCCTCAAAAACTACCATCAGTAAAAACTATTCCAACTACTCCAACAGCCACTATATCACCGACAACTGTCTCCTCCTCACAAGAAAAAAATCAAGAAGCACAAGCGCCGCTAAACCTGCTCCTTCCTTTTCCTCCTTCAACACGTCAGGACATGGTCAACTATTATACAGTCAACGAGGGTCGAAAGGGGCTTGTTCCCCATACTGTCCCCGCGCGCCTTCGGCGCGTGAAACCATTTCGTTCGAAATGAGAGCAATTGCTCCTAGGAGTAACTGTCCTTACCACTCTGACTCATCTCGGAAAAAAGGTATTCTATGACAACAGACATATCCAAAAAGGAATTCTGTATGCTGAGACACGTGGGTTCATGAAATGAGCGAAATGAAAATGAGAGTAATGGCTTCACAGTGTGATTGCACGTTTGGGTCTACGAATCGTCTCGATATTGGATGATATTTATGGCGTAGAAGTACACTACTGGTGGATACAATTGGACGATACCGTTTCGAGCCTAGTTTTCTGACGATGCCAAGTCAATTCAACGCCCGGGTACTTCTGCATTGTAGTTTAAGAAAGACAACATAAGAATAATAAACATTCAATTCATTTTTGTTCTTTTCTCTAGTACAATTACATTGTTCACAGTATACAATCACTCTGTTTATCAAGTGTGTTGTCGGCAAATGGATTTTTCATTGCCATAGACTGTAGAACATCGGTGCATGCGTCTCCGTTAGGGAAAGTTTTCTTGTACCTGTGTACCGCTACCAATCAGTTCTATTTTCTATTGGAAATTTCAATTCTATTTTCTATTGGAAATTGTCTGGTACACTAATTGCATGTACGCAACGTTGTACTTGCTGTACCGAACCTGTAAACAATACTTATTTTTAAATTAAATTATCGCAGTTTTCAATGGTAAACAAAGGCTCTTCTCGAGGAACATGTCACTGGAAGATGTGTCCATAACCCAATCATTTATCGGAACGATTAACGCTTGGTACAGAGTCGCAACTTTATTGATTATATTCTACAAAACAGCTTTAATCAAGAGTATATCGACTAAACTTGGTTATAGAAACTTATCGGTTTTAACAACACAAGAATAACCTCTGCGATATTACATCTTATCAGTGTACTAGTGACTTTGTGGACTAATACAGTTTAACGCTTTTCCGCTTATCCTTCACCCACCGTGAGGTTCATACACGACAAGCGCTATTTCAAAACGACGTCATTCAATGTTTTATTACTTTTCTCAATGTTTGCCTTTAATACATAGCTTATCAGCCCTCATTGAAACGAACCCCTCGAGCTCGTTTCAGTGAGTGGTCATAAGCTATATTTGGAGGAAAAAATCAAATTTGTTGGTTATTCACGAATCTTCTTGTTTTAAGTGTCATCTGAGAGTCAGTGTCAAAAACATCTTTAACATTGCTTGACGGAGAATGGCGGGTTTTGACGATTACTTACGAAATATGGTCATGTGAAATAGAAAAGTTATTGGAGAAATTCAGCTATGTTTACATAGCACCACACTATAAGCTTTTAAAAAAAAACTCTGGAAAAGATCTGCGGTATTACTATCCAAGCACACAGACAGTAAAACTGTCGAGAGAAACGTATTGTATTTATTGATATTTTCCCTGATGAAATATCATTACGTTACATTTTGTTAGCATGTGGTTGGTTTTCCCTTTCCAACGGTATGTCACATGATATCACATAACGAGTCTGACGGAAATACACCATGAGCGAGTCTGCCGCTCACAAAATTATTTGAACATAAAAAACTTTGGGTAGATTTGGTTTGTAGAATATCAGCAAGTCTAGTTTTTATTTTAACCCCTTACCCAACACACTGTTGAAATGTTTTGAAAACTATTGTTTTTCTCAACTGCTTAGTTTGTAAATTACGCGGGCAGATGTGGCCCTTCGTTAAGTAAAGGGTTAATTCTCTACTCAATTCACCCTTTACCCAACGCAGACAATATCAAAATTTTTCATTTTAATTACTATTTTCTTTTAATTTTTCAAAAAAATTTCAACAACACCATATCATGTGATCCCTCATTGGACCGAGTGGAATTTCGAAATGTTAGCGGATTTGTATAATCGACGTGAGCATCATTTCAGAAACTTCAGGCATTTGAAATCATGTAGAGTGGCATGAAAATACAGAAGCTCTATTTTCATTTTTTTTCCAATGAATTTAAACGTTTGACTATTATTCTTGGTTGAAACTCCTGTTTGAAACACGAAAACGGCAATTTTACCATCTTATGAGGTTCTGTAACGTGTTTTGGTGTTCACTATATCAACAGTTTGCGCATTGTGGAGTATAATATAGACACTGTCCTTTCCATTACTATAAAAGTTTAGGACGTGAGATTTGCCATTTTCTCTCTGGGAAGAAAAAAACATGCAAATTAATGTGAAAACACATTCGCTAATCAGTGTATCGGGATGTGTGATACTCATTGATATTCTTAATGACGGATTATCCGCGAACTAGCTGCGTGAGTATATCTAATTACCCAAATGGACCCGACAATTTCACCAAAACTCCAAACCCCCGTATTCTACCAGAACCCTCATTATAAGATTAGCACGTTGTGCTATAGGCCCCGAGAAGCTTCTAATAGGATGGAGTATGTTCAGAGGACGTGTTCCATTGTATATAGGTATATTTAATTACCACAAACAACCCGACAATATCCCCAAATTACCAAACATAAAAAATCACCGATTTTTTATTTGACTCGGATTCTTCCAGAATCCTCTTTATAACAGTATCACGTGTGTTGTATGACTGGAGGGGGAAGGGTGTTGTTCTGTTGTACAAGACTACTTTTTCTAGTTCGAATTTTCCATAAATCCTCATTTATTTCCTAGAATTAACACAAACAACCAGACACCATTTTTTACTAGTTCGGGTTCCTTCGGAATCCTGTGCTTCCATTTATGCTATCTGTTAATGTGTCTATAAGCTGCTTATTGTTTCTGCCTACCCGACCCTATTCATTTGTTCTCGATTATGCTCCAGTAGTGTAGAAGTGCCTTCAATTGGAACAGTTTTAGCTTATTGTTACTATATTTAGCTTTCCTGGTCTCTTTTCTGACCAGTTCCGTGTAATCATGTTCTTGTTCCTAACAACGGGAGTTATGTTTCGTTTATACGGATCATGCCCAAAGTAAGCATCTTGCTAGTAATTGCCCGAAGTGATCATCTTGCTAGTAATTAATGTTCTGTTATTTCGGCCAGTGTTAAATTGAGGAACATCAATATTGGGTAACACGTTGGACTGTGGTGCTGCCAGGGAGTATTCTGTTTTCACATAGTTCAGCGGGACGGTTCCATGGTGGACCGTGGAACTTTTTGAGAGGGCTCTCAATAGGGACGAACATTGCACATTTTGTTTTTTCTTACAAAGTGTAGGCGAAATCTGCTGTGAAGATTTCATCTAGCCTCCATGTGGGGACAGCAGGAAGACAGTCCTTGTGAGTATGCTGTCTCCCCGGGGTATAATAGCGTTAATTGTGTTTTAATACTTGTATACTGTTGACTTATTATGCTGCAAAATAAAGAATTCATTCATTCATTCATTCCAATCAGATCACTTTACTGCAACTAACTAACCAATCAGATCACCTTTTTCATCTAAACCACACCCATTGTCAAATCGTTACGAATAAGTCCAAGCGTCAATCCAGCAGTGACTGGAACAGATGTCACTTGGACCGAACTTTATCGAGCAAATGAGCTATCGAGCAATTGTTCGAACGAGTGACTCCACATACAACTCTTCGTCTTATCTCGTACAAATGGGATGCCGAAAGCGGAATTCCAAGCTCCTATACAGCTCCTATTAATCTTACCATCGGCTCCTACCACGACTTCAACTATCTATCCTATGATCAACCTGTATTGTATTCACCATCACTATGGTGTTCTACTAGCCTCGCACCCTAGTACAACTACAATTGGCTACCTTTATTCTGTCGTGTGCTGTAGTGTCTCATTATTACTAACTTGTGGCACTTCTACGGCTCTTAGTACCTATCATTACTCTACTGATGCTACGGGTCCCAGTTCATCATATTATCGTACTTATCTTCCACTACTATTATTAAGCAACTGCTCGAACACCTCGAATCTAATCGGGCAAATGAACTATAGAGCAACTGCTCGAACCAGTTACTCCACGTACCACTCGACGACTCATCTCAGTATTTGAGGATATTTATGACATGATGATTTACTACTGAGCAATACCTCTATATGATACCTTTCGGGGGATACTTATCTGAGGATATCCAGTCAGCCCATTTCGCAGGGTATTCCCTTTCCCGCTAAGCGAAAATGGAACAGATGTCATACAGTTAGAAATTTATTGAGTTCAAATTGTGTTATAGATAACATTCTGTTAAAAGTCCATTATAGAGAGTTCAGTCTTCTCGGTTCCTTCTCCATTCTGCTCAGTTGTGTTCAGTTCCGAAGTTTACAGTCTTGTCTGACTTCATTCTCGCCATTTCATTTCGATCATCTCTGTATTTGTTCTGCTTCGTTCTCTTTAGTCTTCTTCGTTCTTCATTCACTTCGTTCTCTCCACTGTCATCAGTGGTTCTGTATCTTGATTGTTAATGGCTCTGAAGATTTGATGTAGAATTCTCTTTATCTTTGTAAGATCTGGTTGTACTGTAGAATCTTCTCGTTCCCGTTCATGGTTTGGGGTTCTATTATCCATCCCTTATCTTTATCCAGGTCCATTGCAACCCATTCATTTGGTACTCTAAGAGGTGCATTCTGTCGCTCCAGTAAGATTTCCAGTAAAGTTGGTTCGACCAAAATGGATTTCTCTTCTTCGTTGTTGCATTATGCTGATTGGACAGTTCTATCAGTCGTTTATTCACCATTTCGGTTTTTACTGCACGATGTATTTTTGTTTGATGTATAGGTGTCTACAGATTCCTGCTTGGTTCATGGTTAGTTATCTGCTACGATTTTGACAGTTCCATTGGTTTTAAGGGAGTTATATTCGGTTCTTCTCTTTTGAATTGGTATCGTAGTTCCTTTGGTGCGTTGTGCATCTCTCGCCTTGGTTGGTTGGTTGTCCTTTCTTTTAAACGTTATTGGACATCTGGTGCATTGGTAGATTCCGTATCTGTGTATAGTTTTCTTACATAGATGAAGATTACATTTCTTTGTGAAAATCTTTTGGCACTCTTCGCAAGTGTGATATGTACCGATTTCTGGTCTTAACCCTTTACCCAAAGAATCGCCCGCATCCGCCCGCGTAATATGCAAATTCAGCAGCTGAAAAAATATTAATTTTCGAAACATTTCAACAAAACCATATGAAGTGACCCCTCTTTGGAACGAGCTCGTCGAGCTCGTTCCAATGAGGGGTCACATGATATGGTTTTGTTGAAATTTTTTTAAAAATGATATTTAAAATAATAAACTTTGATATCGTCTGCAAAATGCTAAAGTAGTTGTGGTATCCTCCCTTTTATACCCTGTGGAATGGGTTGACCACATATCCTAAGATAAGTGTCCCCAAAATGTATCCTCAAAAGGTATCCTCCAATAGTACATCACCATGTCATACGTATCTTCAAATAGTGAGATGAGTCGTACAACTTATCTGCTCGATAAGAATCGAGTCGTTCGAGCAAGCAGCAGCTAAGCATGATAGCGATATGAACTGGGACCTGTAGCGGCAATAGTGTAAGGAAGGCAGGAAGGAATATCGGGACCATCCACCAGTCTATGCCGAATTTCTACACGGTTGCCAAATGAATAAATTTCTCAACCTTTCAAAACACTCTACTACGCATATTGATACCGGGTTTACATGGCAGATAGACAGAACTATTACGTCGGTCGTCATAAGTAGATTCGATTCGAGATTTGATTCGGTTTCCAACCTTTTGCCTGATTCGATCGAGCGAAAACACGTGATTCGCCGGACCCTGTTGTCATCAGGGCATTAGCGGACGGTACCTAAAAGATAAACGATGTAATGAACAAGAATTAACCCTTTACCTAACATGAAAAGCAGACGACACTTGTAAAAAAAATTCTTGAGTAACTAATTTTTTTCATTTTTTGTCTCAAAAACATAGGTTATGACCCCTCATTGGAATGAGCTCGACGAGCCCGTTCCAATGAGGTGTCATAACCTATGTTTTTGAGACAAAAAATGAAAAAATAATGAAAATTAATAGGCGATTTTTGAGAATAGCGCTGGACGGTTTTGGCCGTTACGTTGGGTAAAGGGTTAAGAGGAAAAATGATTTTTTAATCCCATAGCCCATTTCAATGGAGAGTATTATAGATGATATCTTTTGGGAATTTAACACGGAGTTGAAAGTTGAAACCGTTAACTTTATTCTAGAAACCACCTTTCCGAACGCATTGATCGGAGAGCGAATTTGAAAAGGCGGGCGTGAGGTGGGGGGGGGGGGATGGCGCTGATATAAAGGTGTTGTTCATCGATGCTTTCTGAGAACATCATATGAAACTTTGTGACCTAAGAAGAGACTGTTGATTTTAGGGTATTAGGGGGTAACTGGCAGCGGGTCACCAGATCATCCAGATCGCACAATAGGCCTGTACCGTATAATCTGGCGCGTAATGGGGCTAGTCACTACCCTGGGCGAAGATATGGACTCTGATAATTGCCGACTCGAATACCAAGTTATTTAGTGTTAAGAGTGACAAATAGAATAACAGGCAATAAGCTTATACGCGCATCATTCCTTTACTATACTTTCTAATACTGTGAACATTGCCACTGACAAAAATGTGAGGTGTCGTCTCCGCGGCCCTGTAGTAGACCATTACGTGGCACTGCCCTTAAAATATATAATCCAGTTTAAAAAGATGGGCAAGTGTGATAAACGAAGCGGCTATATTCGATCATCAGGATGCATAAAATTATATTCTCCAAAATACAGCTTATGAACCGTTATTGCAACGAGCCTATATTGGGGGAATGGAGCCGAAAATGTACATGTTTTGTATTTCAACTTGTTTGGCAAGTGTCGTCTTCTAGTCGTACTGGGCAAACGACATATCGCTTTTTGAATGCAACAAGTCGCCATCTGGAATGCTTTAGCATTGCAGATAGCGCATTGCTGCATTCCAAAGACGATACAAGGGGCAAAGTTGCCTAGCATAGCAATTTCGCGGTTGCTCGGCGAGCAATTCCACCTTTACTCATAGCCGAAAGATGGTATCACCAACGAAGGAAAAAAAATGGTTCTGTTCGATTCCGACCACGCCTACCCCGTCACACTCCTTCGGAGTAGGTTTAGTGTTCCCGTTTCATCGTTTGCATAGCCAGTGTAAGTAAAAATCCCCACTGGGTCATATTTCTTGTGATTTTTCACAGATATCGAACTTCAATTTGGGTAAGAACTGGGCAATGCGGGTAATTTTCCCCCACAAAAATATCACATCTTTTGAAGAAATTTCTTTGGGAATAAAGAACATTAACGTGATAAAATAACCCAATAATGAAAATGAAATCTTCCTTTGAACTAATTTTTCTCTTCCAAACGATAGTTCTGTGAATTGATTGTTGTCAGATTGTGTTTGTCACCTCACTTTGACAATTGTGGAAATGTGTGTCAAATGAAAACACGATTCGAAGTCAAAAACAGGAAAAGGGAAACAGAGAAACGGAAGTAATTACACATTCTTTCACCATTTGGGATTTCCTCGATGGAAATGACACCGTCAAATCAAACACACGGACGGTACCTTCTATTGTTTACGAGTGTGTCAAATAACTTTCAGACAAGAATATGACATGCTTCCGCGGGGAGTCTGTATTTTATCTTTTTCGTCGGTTCGCGCATTTTGGCGTAATGATTATGAAGTTACGTTGCTCTATTATTTCTAGCCACAAAGACAACTGTGTACAATGTTTCTAAGTAAATAAAATATATTATATATTAGATAGGATTTTCTTTCCCAGAACTGCCCATTACCAAGCACGGCAGATATCAATTCAAACTCGGTTGATATGACGTCGATCTCGGTTAGAGATGATGCGTTAGTAGGTGCAACCAGTTTGTTTAAAACGGAAATCTTTTACCGTCTTCGTCGAATACAATCGGGAAAATTGGTGTAATCAGGCATAATGGAGAGGCCTGAAACTAAGGGTTTGTGTGATGAGGTATTAATGATGGCAGTAAGTAAGAATTGGGGGAATGGAGAGAAGAAAGAAGAGAGTTGTGTGGAAAAAAGAAACGCAAACTAAGATTCAAAGTCGTAAGTGGAGATTCTTCGAAGTTGGGGAAGGATAGTTCACCTGTCTAACGCAGAGGTTTCCCCAGTGGGGAAGTCGACATGTTCGGATAGCTGAACTAGGGGAAGCAAAACTTGGTGAAAAGAATGATAATATCGCGCATCTGAATATGCAAAAGGGTAGAGCATCATGAACCAGCAGGCGGTGTGTTGCCGTTTTGATGTCTCGCTCAGTTACTAACCATGTACTGGTGGGCATTGCACAACACTGTAGCCTGATGAGGCTACAGGGAAGCCATCTAAAGTATGGCAAATAAAGAGGGTAATGGGTGGGGACATGACCCACCTTCCAGTTTCTCTGCTTTCATGCTATTTAACGACATACATAGCAACATACGATACCTACACCACTGCCAGACCACAGACATAGACAACATCTGCGCGAAAAAAGACTTGACCAGAAAGAATAAAAGTTCCCCTAGTTCAGCTATCCGAATATGCCGATTTCCCCACTGAAGAAACCTCTACGTTGGACAGGTGAACTATCCTTCCCCAACTTCGAAGAATCTCCACTTACGACTTTGAATCTTAGTTTATACTTGCCCGTGACCAAGCCTGAAAATAAGCAGACTGTCATCTGCAAAATGAGGCCCCCAGAGGGTGAATGTGGTGGGGCTAACCTGCACAGCAAAGTAGCATCACAAAATTTACCCTCTGTGAACCCCAGTCTGAATCAAGGTCTCAAGCCAAAACAGATGTACCTAGAGGATACATTGGCCCACTGTATGGGATAGCATCAGCAAATTCTCTCTCTGGGGACCTCATTTTGCAAATGACAGGTTGCTTATATTCAGGCTTGCCAGTGACGGCTCAAACAAACAACAGACTATAAAGTCTATGCAAGCGGCGGACTATACTTGCCTGAAGACACGACAGACCCCTACACCATGAAGACATTCCCAAAACTTAATTACCAATGACATAGTCAGCTGCTTTTTTAACCTTAATAAAACCATTATAACCGTTATAGATTTTCTCATCCTTCAATCCATCTCCGGAGGTGTTCTCTCCCCACCCCCCTCCTCCTATGTCTTTTTTTGTAAACGTTCTCAGAACGTATTATGGCCCTCGCAAAGTAGCATATTTAGCAGCTCTGTACCATGAGAAGAGTCGTTTTGTGTATAGGTGGTCAACCATATCCGAATCCGCTCTTCATTGAACACCCAGATGAGCCCGAACCAGACTATGTCAGGGCAAAGCCAGCCTAAATATAGGGGCAAGGGGCCTCATATTTAAAGATATTGTAAGTTCAAAATATATTCCGCATCAAGGCGAAAAAAACCTACATGAATTTCACTTCTCTGTAAAGCTGGAAAAAAAACACACGTGGTGTATATCCAGCTTTAGCGTAGGGACCCAGGGGAGAAACGGTATGTTAGATAAGGTCTGATCTCATTTAATTTATACAGTAGTCGGAGTCTTACGAGACGTAATCGGTTTTCGTCACGGTCAATTGAGAAACGAGATTTTAAAACGATAGAAATGTCTGTCGTATCGTCACCTGATCATTAGTTATAGCAATGCGTGTCAGGAACGAATCATCGTTAAGTCACGCGCGAGATGACTTGTATTGATTCTGCCTCGATATACGTCATCTCCCACCGTTTTGACAGATGGATGGATGAGCGTCCGTCCACCTGACAGTTTAGGGTAAAAAGTATATATACCTGGAAGAGCAGAGCATTAGACACACACTTGGGGTCACACACACGTTGGTGAAGTCCAGGACAGGCGGACTCTGTTTCCTGGCATAAGGGTACCTTCGATCACAGGACCCTGAAACGGCTGGAATCGCCAGAGAGGGCATTCCATGATTGATTTAGCTTAACGTTGATAGGCGGCTACGGGGCCGAATTCGTGAGAAGGAACACCCCAGGTGGAACGTTAAAGTTTAGATTGTCGAGTAGCAGGTATCGGCCTGCAATAGTCAGAAGTGTAGGTTAATTGTATTGTGCGTATTAACCCTTTGAAGCGTCAGACTGATTGCGTTCTGAGTAGTTTGTTTTGCTGTCGAAGCATCGTAATACCGACTGGAGATCGGTGTGAGTGACAATTTCGCCCTAGCACAATAGGGGCATTTGTGAATCGTGAATTCAACCAGTGAATATTTCAATAGGACTTTCACGGAGGACTTTCAAAGGCACATAAGGTATGAATAGACAATATCTGACCCAAATCAGAAGTACGTGTCCTTATAGATGACGAACATTGCTGGTCGGAACCCTCCGACAGCTAGAGGCACAGTTACGCGCAGACGTTGACATTTGAGCCTAAGCGGGTGAAGCTCTTATGGCGAGCTCACAGTAGTAACATTTCCAGTGTGTAGACTATAGTGCCAGTACAGGGCTATAGAATGACTATATGATTGTTTAGAATTATTTAACCATAGCGACCCATTTTCTGTGAAAAGAATCGAATTGTTGATTGTTGAAATATTGAAACGGATTTATTTTTATGTGTAAATAAAAGAATCGTTGTTACTTTAAATCATTCTTTCCATTATACAGCCTAAAGTGATTAGGAATCACACCTAACGGAAATCGAACCTATTTCAGGCCAATTTGGCAGAGAAGGAATCACGGCGTCGGTCTAACTCAGCTCTCTGCGCCGAGTTCGCGACACTTGGATTCCGACCCTCCACGTTGGTCTAATTTTCCCGCAACTTCATCAGCGGGACTAAATAACCCCACGTCAGCCCAGGCCTTACGGGGCCTCAGGTGTCCCTGACATTGATTGGCGAGCGCTAACCAGGATATTTCTAAAAGGTAAAAAATGGCTATATGGAAATTGTGTTTTATTTTAACGGCGGTTCTGTTTATGTTTTGACGCGTTCGGTCAGCTGATGCCGTTCGAGGGTTTAATATCGCAATACAGTAGTCCCCAAAAGGATACTTAATAGCCACTATAACTGCGGTAGGTTTCATAATATTTGGGGCGTTTAATTATGTAAATTACAGAGGTAAATTAAGATTAATTGCCATATTTTTTTTCTTTCTTTATTTTCCTTCTTCGTTCTTTCTGACGAGTGTTGAAGATAGAAAGAAAAAATCAAAATGGATGTTGTTACACCCCTCGCCCAACTGGTATCATTAGGCAAGGAAATGGGCCTTGAGGGGGCCGAACTTCATAAGTTCGTTAAAGATGAGCAGAAACGTGAGGCCAAGGAGATTGCCTTACGTAATGACGCAAGAGAGAGAGAGAGGCCCAAGCAGTAAGGGAGGCAAAAGAGCGAGAGATTCAATTAGAACGAGAGCGTGAGAAAGACGCAAGAGAGGCGAGGGAGAGAGAAGCCCAATTAGAACGAGAGCGTGAGAAAGACGCAAGGGGGGCGAGGGAGAGAGAAGCCCAATTAGAACGAGAGCGTGAGAAAGACGCAAGAGAGGCGAAAGAGAGAGAGATTCAATTAGCAAATGAGGCGAAAGAGAGAGAGATTCAATTAGCAAATGAGGCGAGAGAGAGGGAAGCCCAATTAGCAAGGGAGGCAGAGCGAGAGCTCGAACAACAGAGGCACGAGAGAGAATTAGAGCTCCTCAGAGCAAGGGCCGATGTGGAGAATGAAAGTCGGCGCTCAGGGGATGGGAGTGCAGGGGTAGCAATTCATGCCCCACGCCCCCATCTCGCTCATTTCAATGAAAACACAGATGACTTGGACTCGTACTTGGAGAGGTTCGAGCGTTTTGCCTCCAGTCAAATGTGGCCAGAAGACACATGGGCTATGTGCTTGAGCCCTTTGTTGTCAGGTAAAGCCCTCGAGGCTTATACCAGTATGCCTCCTGCACTTCTTAACGACTACGGTGAGCTGAAGAATGCCATCCTTCGGAGATACCAGCTCACTGAAGAAGGATTCCGGACCAAGTTCCGAGAGATTAAGCAGGAGAAGGGAGAAACAGTACCTCAGTATTTTGCCCGAGCTAGGCGGTACTTTGACCGCTGGACTGATCTCGCAGAAGTGAATGAGTCATATGGAGCCCTGCGAGATCTATTTCTCCGGGAGCAGTTTTTAACTACATGCTCCAAGGAGTTGGGCCTGTTCATCAAGGAAAGGGGTCCGCCCACCTATGATGAGATGGCAACTGTGGCAGAACGCTACATCGAGGCCCACGGTGGGAGTGTGAACGCGCCCAAATCGGCTAGGGGTGGGGCAAACGGGCTGGCAATGGCACCCGTAAGGCAACACCACCCCGATCCTCCTGCGTCGCAGACCAGACGGAAGAGGAGCGTTCCCAAGGACACCACTTGTTTTATCTGCAACAAGCGGGGTCATATTGCCAGGGACTGCTGGCAGAAGCAGGTAAGGACCACTGGGAACATTAGACCACCTCAGCAGGGGGTCGGGAACGCAGCACCAAGGGGTTGGAAGCAAGGTGACCGCGTAGATCCAGGGCCCAGTAGACAGACGGCAGCGTTCTGTCAAACTATCGGTCCAGAACACAGTCCCCTCCGGGAATGTATACAAGAGGGAGAATTAAGGCTGGAAGGCGGGAAGGTTGTCCCGATAATAAGTGGCATGTGTGAGAGGCTCACAACTTCGCAGGAGAAGGTTGATATGCCAGTGTACCCAGGGTATGTGGGACAAAGGGAGATCCGTCTGCTCCAGGATTCTGGGTGCTCCTCTGCAGCGGTTAGAAGGCAACTGGTTGACACAAGCAATTGTTGGGTCGTGACCATTTGTGTATTTTGATAGATGGGACCGTTAGAAGGTTTCCCATCGCGAGGATAACTGTGGATACCCCATTTTATTGTGGCGAAGTGGAAGCCATGTGCATTGAATCACCTGTGTATGACCTGGTCATAGGTAATATCCCAGGGGTGAGGGCAAGCCCTGATGAGTTATGGTCCGGGGATAGGGGGCCAAGTGAGGGCCCAACGACTAATGAAGGGAAGGTTCCCAGGGAGAACCAATCCGATGGTCCAGGGGATGGCCCCTACACGACGAAATGTCGAGAAGTTTCAGGAGGGACGACTCCTGTCCTATTAAGGAGAAGGGGCCGCAGGCGGTCCAGGCGAAACGCCAAACAGCGAGGGAACCCAATGGGATCATTGGGGAAAGACCCTCAAGCAAATTTATGTGGGGGAGTTGAGCGCCCCAAGAAGTCGGTGTCACCCGTGTGGAGAGGGGAGACCAGACCCACGCAAATGGCTGGGCAAACTTCCCCAGAATTGAGAGGGCACGGGTCAACACAAGTTGAGTATGTTAAAGTGGATGGGACCGCTAAGGTGGGCGCCCAGGGGACCGAGAAAAGGGTCCACAAATCAAAGGAGAAGCATCCTAGGTGGCGGAGACCACGTAGAGAGTGCCGGGGGCGCGCAGCGCCCAATGTGCGCAAGAAGTCGTCGCAATGGACCGGGGGGTCGACGGCACAAGGGCCAAGGACGGCCAGTGTCGTTCGAACGACGGTAATCGCCGGGACGAGTGAGCCTGGGGGATATAGCGCCAAGGGAAGCTCTTGGGAATGCGACAACGACAGGGTATGGGGACCCTGGTGGAATACTCGTAGGAATGGCGGGGCGAGAAGTAGGGGTGTGTCAAGGGTTACCCAAGGGGATACTGGGAACCGGGCCCCTACCAATGGTCGGTGGTTATAAAGAAGCAATAGTTGGTTGGCTGTGGGCCTGGTGTCTGGGACGGGGGCTCCAGTCGCAAATATTTTTGTGGGTGAGGTGATGAGTTTCGTAAACCCGGTGTTAAGGCCCGGAAGAAATTTTCTTATTTTTAGTATTATTATTGCTCTGACTGCCGACTAGAGTTGGTTGTGAGTGCGAATGTGAGATACACTGCCCTGTCTGTCGCGTGTGCGTGGACGGGGAGCATGTGTGTCGAGTTTTGTAAGTGTGGGATACACTAACCCCGTCTGTCGCAAAGGCGCGGTCGGGAAATCTGTGTGTTGAATGTGTGAGTGTGTGCGTCACAATTTTAATGCCCTGGTTGAGCTTTGCGAGGGTGAGGCTCAACATAATGCAGGGGTCGTTTGCCCCTTCACAAGTCATAGGGGAATGAGAGGCGAGGTTACACTCCGTTGGAATTAACACATCTAACGCAAAGGCGCGGACGGTGTTACTCGTCGGAGTGAGTGCCAAGTGAACTGTTTGCAAAATGGGCGAACGTGTATAAAAATGTGTATGTTTGGGTGTAAATATATAGTATTACAGAGAGAGAGAGTGCTGCAAATCTAAGAATAAGGCTACTCTCCATATGTAAACCCGCAAGACGGGAGCATGTGGTAGCGTGTGTGTCGTGGGAATCGGTATGGCCGACGCATGGGCCCGGTCATGAACCCCACGACCACTAGGGCACAGTTTTGTAGTCTTAAACATGATGGGTAGACTGTAAAAGGGTGTGAGAGGCGAGCGTGCGTGGCTTTGCCCCTTGCGTTTTAAGAGATACACAGGGTGTTTCTCTCGGGAAGGGAGTTGTCAGGGCAAAGCCAGCCTAAATATAGGGGCAAGGGGCCTCATATTTAAAGATATTGTAAGTTCAAAATATATTCCGCATCAAGGCGAAAAAAACCTACATGAATTTCACTTCTCTGTAAAGCTGGAAAAAAAAACACACGTGGTGTATATCCAGCTTTAGCGCAGGGACCCAGGGGAGAAACGGTATGTTAGATAAGGTCTGATCTCATTTAATTTATACAGTAGTCGGAGTCTTACGAGACGTAATCGGTTTTCGTCACGGTCAATTGAGAAACGAGATTTTAAAACGATAGAAATGTCTGTCGTATCGTCACCTGATCATTAGTTATAGCAATGCGTGTCAGGAACGAATCATCGTTAAGTCACGCGCGAGATGACTTGTATTGATTCTGCCTCGATATACGTCATCTCCCACCGTTTTGACAGATGGATGGATGAGCGTCCGTCCACCTGACAGTTTAGGGTAAAAAGTATATATACCTGGAAGAGCAGAGCATTAGACACCCACTTGGGGTCACACACACGTTGGTGAAGTCCAGGACAGGCGGACTCTGTTTCCTGGCATAAGGGTACCTTCGATCACAGGACCCTGAAACGGCTGGAATCGCCAGAGAGGGCATTCCATGATTGATTTAGCTTAACGTTGATAGGCGGCTACGGGGCCGAATTCGTGAGAAGGAACACCCCAGGTGGAACGTTAAAGTTTAGATTGTCGAGTAGCAGGTATCGGCCTGCAATAGTCAGAAGTGTAGGTTAATTGTATTGTGCGTATTAACCCTTTGAAGCGTCAGACTGATTGCGTTCTGAGTAGTTTGTTTTGCTGTCGAAGCATCGTAATACCGACTGGAGATCGGTGTGAGTGACAATTTCGCCCTAGCACAAAAGGGGCATTTGTGAATCGTGAATTCAACCAGTGAATATTTCAATAGGACTTTCACGGAGGACTTTCAAAGGCACATAAGGTATGAATAGACAATATCTGACCCAAATCAGAAGTACGTGTCCTTATAGATGACGAACATTGCTGGTCGGAACCCTCCGACAGCTAGAGGTACAGTTACGCGCAGACGTTGACATTTGAGCCTAAGCGGGTGAAGCTCTTATGGCGAGCTCACAGTAGTAACATTTCCTTTGTGTAGACTATAGTGCCAGTACAGGGCTATAGAATGACTATATGATTGTTTTGAATTATTTAACCATAGCGACCCATTTTCTGTGAAAAGAATCGAATTGTTGATTGTTGAAATATTGAAACGGATTTATTTTTATGTGTAAATAAAAGAATCGTTGTTACTTTAAATCATTCTTTCCATTATACAGCCTAAAGTGATTAGAAATCACACCTAACGGAAATCGAACCTATTTCAGGCCAATTTGGCAGAGAAGGAATCACGGCGTCGGTCTAACTCAGCTCTCTGCGCCGAGTTCGCGACACTTGGATTCCGACCCTCCACGTTGGTCTAATTTTCCCGCAACTTCATCAGCGGGACTAAATAACCCCACGTCAGCCCAGGCCTTACGGGGCCTCAGGTGTCCCTGACAGACTATACTTGCCACGGACGGCCCCGCTATCAAACAACTAACGTATGTGGTAGACTATACTTACCTGAAAAGAATATTACCAGAATCCTTCTTCCTCACACTTTCATCTTCTGCTGCGACCGCACATGATGCCGGTTTGCGAGAAATTTCTAAAATCTTAAACGTTAAAGTAGGGTCGAAAGGGGATTGATTGCCTTACACCATCCCTGTGCGCCATTGAATTTGCTCGACTTTTCAAAGTCATTTAGAAGCAAAAAAGTCTTTAAGACACTCCATCTATACTCCGACATATATTATATTCAATATTTGTAGTTTCATGCCGGAGGCGGGATGGCACAAATAAATAAATTTTATAAGGCTGTAAAAATGTTTTAAAAGTAATAGGGGTTGTCGATTTTGCTTAATCTTACAGGCAGACGTTCTACACAGAGTTCACTTCTAATTTTCAAATTAAAACGGAAGAAACAATTAAATATCTGACAAATAAAATAATCGCACGTAATGAAAGAAATGTTAAGTTTTCTGATCAGATGCGGGATGGATGGGTCTTATCAAAGGATTTCCAACAATAAACATTTTATAAAAAATCTTCTTAAGCTTCAGTGTTAAAAATCGCCGATTTATTTATTGCCCAAGAACGCGCATGCGCACAACCTGAAGTGATTGGCACCAGGCACGAGTACATATTTTCTTCATCGCGTTGGAAAATGTAACCATACACAAATCCTTAATATACATTTACACACACTGGTACATGTATGTTGCTGATGGTCTGTATGATCCAGGGAGATTGGGAACCTGTTTTTGGCCCAGGTTGAGTACACCTTCGTTTATTTGGCGAAATGACTCCAGCAAAATGGTTTTATTCCTGTTTATTCCTATCGCTTCTGTTGCAGTAAACAACATGAAATATCACCTACTTCTCTGTACTGAGGCCTGAGAAGTCATCTGCGTCCTTGTACAAAAACATTGAGGGCACCTTGGGTGGGTTGAGCAAAAACATTGTCAATGTCACTAGTGAAATATAGTTGATTAAGTCACCAGTACTGGTGGTAAAATAAGTTTATTTAACATTCTATGAATGTGATGCTGGGTCCTAATGCGACAAAAGGCAAAAAAAACCTAAAGACATCGTCATCTGAGTGTGCATTTGAATAAATTGCTCTACATATTTTTTCCGCTTTCCAACTAACATACACCCTTGCCTCAGACTCGTTTCGTTAGTTTTCAGTCATATTTTACATCAATTTAAAGGTGAAAACTATTCAAAATGCTTCATACCGGGCATTGGTATTTTTTTTATGTAATTCCGGGCTTGCTGGTGTCGGAAACCGGGGCTTTGTCGCTGCTGGGGGAAATAGATTCACGCCGCGTATTCAGCCAAAACTCAAGAAGTGTTGTCTGAACCCGCGCGTGAACGTATGTCTCACCGCTCGTTTGACTCTGTTGGGGTGGTTCTTATCCTGAAGGGGTCCGTGACTTTTCTTCAAAAAGCATGAATCAACAGGGGTTCACCACAAACAACAATTTTAATACATACACTTCACTTTTTCACAGCCGTCGTACGGCCACTAACTTATTGTCACTTTATCGGACAGTTTTACTCAACATGTGACGGAATGTCACTCTACGACTGCCGTCGCACGGCCGCTGACGTATTGCCACTTTACTCTGTCGCCTTCCCTTAAAAAGTGACGGAATGTCACTCTTCCACTTCCGTTGCAAAACCACTATCTTATTGTCACTTTACTGGATGCTTTAACCCAAGCAGTCGCCACCAATGGGGTTAAACTCTCCCCTACGTTTATCTCAGAATAATTTTCATACAGGCAAGCTTACTCTACCTACTTAGGTCTTGCCTTCTACAACAGGTATGCCGTCTTCTCAAATACTAGTAGGTCCCTGAGCTCGCACTTTCTATTTCTGATTCAACACTCAGATATGGCCACCGACTAGGCCCGCGACTGCCCTTATTCTATATATGAGTTCTGTGGCTTCCCTACGCCACAACGTGCCTATATTTTCGGCCCGCACCTCCTCTAACTTATAGCATGGGACATCACCATTTCCTTGCCAAGATCCACAGTCCTGCACACCTTCAGACTGGAACAAAATTTTCGAGAAATACCCCGATTTTTATTTCGATAGCCAGAACATCAATTCTCAGTTTAATTGCTTCTCTTGAACTTGGCCGCTTAGATCTATCTAAAGGGCTTTTTTTCATTTTTAAGTTCCTTTGAAAGTCTCGTATTTTGGTATATTTTGACATTCGGTGACAGGTCAGATGCATAAAATGGGTGTGTGGCCAGAACCTGTGCGATGTACTGTTTCTACAACAATTACCTATTAACTGGCCATAATTACACAGATAACGACTTGCAGGAGAACACACTCCCTCTCTCTCTTACTCCTTTAATCAGTTATCAGATAGCCCATGTGGCGTTCAACGAATGCGCCATAATGGACATTAAATCCTTTGCTTAATTAGCAGCGCTTGAATTAAGCTGGTCTGTTTAAGTGACAAATCGGTTTTCGAGGTTCATCACACAAACGCACATTCTTATAGCTTTGGTCCGAACGAGAAAAATTATCAAAGATATATACACTTTTAACCCTTTACCCAACGAATCGGCCGCATCCGCCCGCGTAATATACAAATTCAGCAGTTGAAAAAATATTATTTTTCAAAAAATATCAACAAAACCATATCATGTGACCCCTCGTTGGAACGAGCTCATTCCAACGAGGAGTCCCATGATATGGTTTTGTTGAAAAAAATTTTAAAATTTGAAAAAATGATATTTAAAATAATAAATTTTGATATCGTCTGCGTTGGGTAAAGAGTTGGACAGCAAAATCGAAAATTCAAGCTATCACCTTGACATCTGGGACGTAAACTTCGGCAGAAATATGAATAAGATAAAAATAACTAAATGATCTGAAAAAAAGCACATTTTTCAGACGCTGAGACCACCCACCCCCACATTGTGTCTGCAAATTGTTTCCTGACTTCTCTCCCTCCCTTGTATGTATCGCCACAAAAAGGTGCACATCATCAATAAATTCATTTTTCACATACTCAAATTACACTCTCTAAAAAGGTGATCGGCGATTGCGAAGTGCAGAGAAATTGAAAACCTAAGAGATACTTATGTTGTTATTATCAAACATTGCTTATTAATAGCAACACCAGACCCGTAAGATGGCAGATGAGACACTTCTCTTGTGTGACTAATGAGCGTTCCAGTAATCCACTTGCATAAGGATCGTGGTCACAACACTGACATCCAATATTCTTCCACGTAATTCAGATATAGATTAAAACTGGTGGGGATTGTCAGCCATAGAGTGGAATTTATCATAAAATACGACCACCATATGAATCCCAATGACCCAAATTCTTCTGAAAAGCAACAGCAATACATGCTGAATTCCAACCAGTGCACCTCCGTGTTTAACCTGAAGGTCATTTAGATGGGTTTTTTTTTGCATCGGTGTCGCATATGTCGTATATCTGAGGCTGTCTAATGCACATATACCCCGCAAGTATCACAATGATACAGTACAGCCGCCGTGGACAGGTCTCTTTCCACGGGTGGGCAATATTTCCACGGACGTAATAATATTAGACTCCAAACAGTAATTATAGCAATAATCATCAAAAATGTAATTAATGAAGCACCGGCTACACCCGGTGCTTCATTAATTAAAATTTTGCTGATGGTGATTTTTATTATCTGATAAACGCATGCGTGGACATTACTGCCCCCGCGTGGATTACGACCAATCCACCGAGACTATACTGTATATCACTGTCGGCGTACAGCAAGTCGTCCGCCGAGTTCCAATGTGTTCTATGTGCCTACTGGCACATAGAACACATTGGAACTCAGGGGACGAAGTATCAAGCACGAAATCAATTGAAACTCGAAAGACTACGACTCTCTGAATTCTTCAAGCATTTGCACAGTTCAATTGACTTGGCATCACCTGGAAATTTAAAAATTCCTTCATTGGTTGACAATAAATATAGCTAAGGAACTTGGCATTAACTCTAGATATATGCTCAATGAGTAGCACGTGTTACTCTTTTCAGCCTTGTCATAAACGCGCATGAATCGTGGAGCAAATGAACATTGGAACAGACATTTGCTCGGTGCGACTGCTCGAACGGTACGTGCTTAAAACACCAGATAAACCAGATATAATAGATTCGTCTGACGTTGAGAGAAGACCTAGGTAAATAGACAGGGCTTATTTCGGGAATTGTTGATGAACCAATGTTTGCACATCTGTTGAGAATCGTGGGGCAAACCATTTGCACGATCATAATGGAGATGCGTCCGTGTTTGTTAATTGCAAAGTCGGACGAGACTTCATGTGTTTGCGTAATAAATTGAATGATTTCATATACTACTCAAAGTTTGCTGAGCACCAAATATTTGACACATCATTGTAAAATTTGCTTGTGAAATATTTACGATATTTTTAGTGGATATGATTGAGGAATGTTTTGAGATGGTCCCCAGTGTTTACATTAGCTCTCTTGACAGGCAGACTTTTCGTGACAGTCATGGAAAGCATGTACCCCTTGATTTTCATGATGTTTTCGTGTACTGTCTAAATGTACAAGACATGTGTATGGTATTCAATCTTCATTTCAACACAAACCCTTGTCATTTAATGACTGAATATGGCAAATGCAAATGTAAGAAGACATTTGTCTGAAGCAGAAATGTGTCGGGCTATAGGGATGGTGGAGCAAGGGGCTACCCATCGTCGGTTTGATGAAGCCCTTGGTGTGCACCATATGGTGATCACCAGAGCCTGGGCAAGATTTCAGCAGTATGGCACACCAGTAAGACGGCGTGGTGGTGGCAACATCTGCAGCTGAAGGCGGATTTTTGATCATTCAGGCCCGTAGGAACCGCTTTTCTACAGCAACCCAGCTTCGCAGTGACCTTCAGAATACATCCGGGGTAAATGTTTCGACGCAGATTATCCGGGAAAGGGTGCACGAAGGTGGTCTCTGGTCGAGAAGACCATGTATTCGCATTCCGCTGTCCCAGAACCACCGCCAGGCAGGACATTAATGGGCCATGGACCACTTTGGATGGACCAGAGACGATTGGCGACCTGTCCTTTATACAGATGAGTCAAGGTACTGCCTAAACAACTAAGATAGGCGTTCTATGGTATGGAGAAGACCAGGAGAGCGATTCCATGCAGCCAACATTGCTGAGTATGACCGCCATAGTGGAAGGTCAAACGTGGTCCGGGTGGCATCAGCAGGGATGGACGTACAGAGCTCTGTGTCCTTGAATGTGGTACATTGACTGCACAACGGTATATTGATGAGATCCTGGATGTCCACGTCAGATTGTATGCAGGTGCAGTGGATGATCGATTCATTCTGATGGACGATAATGCCCGTCCTCATGTTGCCCATGCTGTCGGGGAGTACCGAAAGAGGGAGGGGAGTGAGCGTATGGACTGGACGGCAAGATCCCATGACCTCAATCTAATCGAGCATGTCTGGAATGAGTCGCAGCTTGCAATTTCAGCCAATCCAGTCCAGCCAAGAAGTGTCAAGGAGCTGGTGCCATGCTGGTCCAAGAAATGAACAACATCCTACAAAGGACCACCAGGAACCTGA
The DNA here is from genome assembly GCA_031216915.1 of Pictodentalium vernedei. Taxonomy (NCBI): domain Eukaryota; kingdom Metazoa; phylum Mollusca; class Scaphopoda; order Dentaliida; family Dentaliidae; genus Pictodentalium; species Pictodentalium vernedei. Next base: position 231,208,756 of record CM062293.1, read on the forward strand.
TTGGGAGCATGAGAAGGCGTTGTCAAGCTGTAATTAACAGTATTGGGTCTCATATTCGATATTGAACCCATACCAGTTCGCTCCATCAACTTTTTGGCATATTGAAAAAGTTCCTCTTTTATCAATAATATCCATTTTCCATGGTAATCGTATTTAAAAGCTGAAAAATAATGTCAAACACTAATAAAATCTTAATTTCTGTACTTAAATCATTAAAGATATAATTAAATAAAAAATATCTACACTTTTCATTACAATATTTCAACTAAGACGTAAAACAGGTAGCTGGATATACTTGGTGCTCAGCAAAGTTTGAGGAGATTATTTATAAATTCGAGAGTTTCGGTATATGTGTATGCTTCATAACTGGTCGTATGGGCCCCCAGGAAATTTCCCGGTGGGCCCCCAATAGCCCTCAAAATCGAGGAAAGCCAACACCTATTGGAACATGCAATTTCGTGAAAATGACCAAAAAGGCGAAATGGATCTGATTGCTAAGACTACTGGTATACCTAAATGCCGGGGGCGCGATGGCGTTGCAATAACCGGTTCTCGTCAGATCACCGAAGTTAAGCAGCGTCGAGCCAGGTTAGTCATTGGATGGGTGACCATCTGAGCGATCGATTCGGACTCCCGCGTTGTGTCCTTGGACAAGGCACTTAACCCCGATTGTCCGCATGGGGGCACGAGGACGCAGTGTACTAAGGCGTACTGCACGTCGCATGTCTTTAACCAATCTAACCCTGTCTGTGCTGTAGTGCGGAGTTACGATGTTGGGGAGCTGACAAAATTTTATCCCATTGGTCCGAACTACGGTCGGTCCGATCGATCCGGGAACCCTTTTGATGCAACCAGTTTAGCATAATGAACGACGAAACTTGTACAAAAATGCCTTCAAAATACCCTCTATGTGGACTGCCAGTGATCGCTCAGATGATAGAACGCAGAGTTCTTTCAGTTCGAAAAAACACAATTGTCTCCGGGTCCTGGGTCCCCCTTGGTGCGTTTCCCGGTAACATTTTTTTACCAAGTCCGCCCCAACTACAAATAAATCGTTCAAAAATAAATCACGCCAGTCGTTTCACAAAATTATCCACCTGCTTTCATATTTACGAAGGGGTTAGGAACTGCAACCTGTTAGAATGAATGAGAGAAAAACTCACCAAATAAAGTAATGTGTTCAACTGGCTGGGTAATAATTTGCCATTATCAGTGAAAAACCCGCATTTTAGGAACCACAAATTGAGGAACACAAAAACTATTACAACACTTCATATTAATTTCTTCTTGAATGAAACAGAGGAAAATTCTGTATTTGTAATACATTCTTCAGAAAATCCTGCTTCATAAACTTTAAATCATTTTTTTTTTTAAATCTTCAGCGTTTTCAAGTCCTTTTTTCTATCAAGCAATTTTCACCTGATTTTTCGAGAATTTGGTGCACGAACGTCAGGGAAAATCACGAATAAACAAAGGTCTTTACGTCTTCGTGTTCTTGTTTGTGGGGAATAGTCTGTTTGACAACTGTATTGGCAAACCAGACACCGGCGCAGTATTCAGGACTGTCTATATGCAACATGTTAAGAACTACGTTTAAGTTGTTACAGTACAGCCGCCACGGACTGGTCACATTCCACGGGTGGACAATATTCCCACTGATGTAATAATATTAGATTCCAAACAATAATTATAGGAATAATCATCAAAAATGTAATTAAAAAAATTAAAAGTTTGCATATGATGATTTTATTACCTGGAAAACGCATGCATGTGGACATAGCTGCCCACGCGCGGGTTACGACCAATCCACGGCGATTGCACTGCATATAAGTTATGTAATGGAAAGTTTGCTTGAAAATAGGTGATAGGTTATTTTCAGTGACGTCAAAAATCTAAACAAAATAATTGTCTGTTACTTTTTACTGTCCAAGGTTATTTTCAGTGACGTCAAAAATCTAAACAAAATAATTGTCTGTTACTTTTTACTGTCCATCCGTATTTATGAACAATGCTTCGAAGTTTTGAACACCAAAAAATGAAAAATTATCCCAGTGTCTAGATATCTGACGCCATCGAAAATAATATGTCTCCTATTTTCAAGCTAAATTTCCCATTACTTATATAGCACCTTAAGAGTAAGTTCTTATTGGGACTTTTGACTTTTATGTACTTGAAACGTCAGTAAATATCTGTTACGTATTCCTGAAATTACAAAAATTAAATGATTTACATAAATATTTTGCCTACAGAAAAAAATACTGCAATGCCCGAATTCCGGATCGTGGCAGCACCTGTTCCACTGCTAATCGCAGTGTCCGAAAAAGCAATGTCGAGTTTTGAAGAGGGTAAATAGGCACCCCCATAGCCGATAAAGGTACAGTACTGTGGTCACAAAGTGGCCAGAGAGAACTTTGGTCGGATCGTGACTGTGTTGCGATCGGGTCGACCTTTCTGCTCCCTTGCCTCCCTGAAACACTATAGAATCTCACCTGTGAAAAAACAAATATGAGAACACTGAACGAGAGAGTCAATTTTTATTTGGTCATTCTTATGTGGTCTTGATTTCGCGGTATTTTATTTTGGAAACCCTGACCTACTGTTGTAAGTTTAACCCTTTACCTAACGCGAAAAGCAGACGACACATGCAAGTAAACTTCTTGAATAACTAATTTTTGCGTCAAAAACGTAGCTTATGAGCCCTCATTGGAACGGGTCATAAGCTATATTTTTTAGACAAACTAGAGGTGTGACTGTCCCAGATGGGCATGTCCACACACCCGCCGCCATGATAATTCTACGACGAAAAGAGGCATATCTCTGGCAAAAAGGTCCGATCGAAACTACGATCGTAGGTGCACAAACAGGTTCACGTGGTAGTGAACATCCATACCAAGTTTTAAAGGAATCGCCCCATAAACATCTGAGAAAATCTCCAGGCAAAATTCAGGCATATACGCTGCTATTTCAAAAGAGGCATAATTCTGGCAAAAATAATCCGACCGGAACTATAATCGCAAGCGCACAAGTTCTCATGGTGGCGAACATTCATACCAAGTTTTCGAGCAGATTGGCTCCACAAACGTCTGAGAAAATCTCCGGATAAAATTATGTCTACGGACGGACGGACGAACGGACAGACAACTCGTTGCGGGGGTATAAAAATGAAAAAAATAATTAAAATTGCATGGGAGATTTTTGTGAATAGCGCTGGCCGGTTTTGGCCGTTATGTCGGACAAAGGGTTAAAAGCGAGTGCAAATTAGTTCAGGGGCATAACTCTGGGGGTGAAAAGGAGGGGGGAGGCACCTCGATAATTTTTCAGTCGGGACTTTTTCGTCAGATTTAGGATTAAAGATATCAATTCTCTCTTGCTAAACATGCACTTTCACAAAAAAACTAAATTTGATACTTGTGTGTACGTCATTTCCTTGAATGTCCACTGATCAAAGAAAACAAAAGGCCTACTTTTATTACGAAAGGGAAATGATTTATCAACAAAAACAAGATATAGAAGATTTAATGTAACAGTCGAAGAGAACTCATACACAATTGAGACAAAATAAAAATTAAAATTGAGTTATATCTGCATTATGAGTCAACCTTAATTACTAGAGTATGTTCATTGTGTAGTCGGTTAAATCAGCTTTCAGAATATATATTGCCAAATTTGACAAACAATATTGAAATATGCATATTTGATCTGAATAAACTGAATCTCTACCGTTCGTTTTGAAAACTGATCAGTCATTGAAAACATGAATAATTTACTTAACACAGAAAAAAACTATCATTTTTTTTTAGCCCTTTCAACACTAGTGCCCTGGGAGGTATCATTTCAGTCAATACTGTCTGCGGAGAAATGGGCGAAACCATCCTGGTTTGTTAGAAGGTTCAGTGATAATTTAATCCAACAGCTCTGCCAAGCTGTTCGATTAAATTATTACCGAGCTTCGCTTTAGATTTTTTTACTCTTTATTTCGTCTGATCGTCCAGAACCAATTTTTTCTTCACACAAAAATTAATGTCCACCGCCTTGAAAGCGTTAAATCGTCCATATAAGTACTTCCATTTCTTGTGGAAGGGTCCATATTCATTATTTGGGGTATAAAATTTAGCCGCATTATGAACCTTGGCCAGAAAAGTAGCCTTGTGTGTTCAAACCACTTCCCTCTCCTGTCGCACTGTCTACTCTATCTGTGGGGGAGGGGTAGTGTTTGTTGTGTTATCAGTGAAATATGACAACCGTGGAGTCTGTAACTTGAAAATTTAATTGAAATCAAAACATACTGAATAATTTGAAGGCTCTTTACGGAGCTCGCGGGCTCTTTAGTTAGAGCTTTTGAACTTTAAACTGAACTGTCTACAGTTCTATACTGAGCGGCACCATCTACGTAGAGTTCTTGGGCAAGACACATTATCCCCTGTACTAAGTCATACTGCACGTTGACGGTACGCATGCCTTCAACCGCTGCTCGATGGTTCTCCTCGGGTACTCCGGCTGCTTCCCACACCCGTAGAAATGTTCGACACCATGCGACTCTGGTTGATGAAAGTGTCGTTAACCACCAACAAACAAACACGGACTCTGGGGTCATTGGTTCGTGGGTGAAAGGACGGCTGCGCAATGTCCTCGATTAAAAGCGACAATTGAGACAAGATGTGCCCTATTGTGCGAATAATGCAAGAGCGTCGCATCCACGAGAGAAGCAGTGTGAGAGGATAGTTGGTGCACTGTACGGAAGCATTCAGTAAGTACATTTTGATTATTATAGGAGATGCCCCCGTGAGAGAGAGAATTAATTCCAATAAACAGCTCTTCTCCTTGTAAAAATCTGAATGTTCATACCAATAAAATTTAATTTTCGTTAACCCTTTTACTGCAACGCCCACTTCTAGCCATTTATGGAGGACCTCTATGTACGCGTGTATGCGAGGAAGTTTAATTAGATTTATGACATTCTTGAAATTCTATCATCTGATTTATTGTTAGAAAGACCCCTCTGAGCCCTTTCCAACAATTAATCAGATGGTAGGTTAGATCTGCGCATACAGAACATATAGAGAATCATCATAAAATAGACGACAACAGTCGCTTTCGGCAGCGTATGTGTTAATGATATACGATTTGTTTGCACATGTTTAGTCAAGGTGAGTTTTTCATAACTCAATGAATAATTTCCTATCATATGAATATTTTTGCTTTGTCCCGCCCATGTGTCAAATAAAAAAAAATTATGGGCGTATCTAACGCTGTAATTAAACTGTATTTGTTGCAGGTTGGCTGTTAGTTAGTAATCACGTGGGTTGTTCACACCATTTTTCTTATCAGTATTCGAGACCCCGTGTGTAAGCTTAATGTTGAAAACAATAAAACTGTTGTGTGGACGAAAGTTCATATGACTGCAATGATATAAATACCAGAGACTTCAGCCGCGTAAGGGAGCATTATAATACAAGCAAACACTCAGAATTATATTATAACAATTAAAATGAATTACCTGTGCTACGCACTTCATACAACTTAAAACGCCTATCCCACATTAATACTCCGTTAAATCAACACACAATGATTCATTTCAAATTTTATACAGATTGACAGAGATTCTAATCCTCGGCTAATTTACCGAAAACACGGTTTTAAGACAACAAAGCGAATAATATAATGCTAAATTGAAATTTTAATTGTTCTCTTCCTAAACTCAGATTTGGATCTCTCATTCGAAGACGCTGTGTTGTGGTAGACAACCACTAAACTCAAATCCGTAATTAACCCTTTAAGATCTAGTGGTATCTTCCATTCCAGTTCAGGGCAGCAGTTAGAAGAGTCCATATTTATTATTTGGTGTAGACCACTCGGTGTGTTCTCAAAACGTCGAAAAACTAAAATTCACACCTCGGAAAGTTTGTTTTGATAATAATTATAGTTTATATCTAATTAGTGGTCACTCCTGAGATGTTTCTGCGTTTAGAGATACAGACGGTGGGTTTTCTGTATTCGGTGAACAGAGTTTACCGAGTACGTGGAAGTGGATTGTAATCACCCTGCGAGCAGAGTTATCACCCAAAGTATCACTTTCAAATTCTGTACATGTGGATAAAAAATACAAGCAATGTTTCAGCCAATGGACCTCCGGGTGTAACCCGGAGGTCCATTGTCTGAAACTTCGCTTATGCTTGTTATGCTTTGCAACACATTTACAATTACTGCTTGGATGCAATCCCATCCCAGCAGGTGATTTAGTGATAATACGCTTTCCACGTACTATATATACGTACAAGTCATTGGTATCCATACCAATTTTCTGAAGATAATCATAGGTAAAAATTGGGGAGCAAACAAAAGTTCGCTTCTCAAGCTTTACAAACCATTCAAACGTCAGTGATAATTACGTAACAGACACCCATGGTTATTCCCTACGGTTATGACCCTTCCCGCAAAATACCCGATCCTAATTAGATATAGACTATAGCCTTAAGCCTATTGTTCTCTTGTGTAAACACACCTGTACAGATTTTCAATTTTTCGACGTTTTGAGATACAGCCGACCAAACAATATTATCAACGTGCAGCCTCGGGGCTGCACGTTGAAAATATTGATTCTTCTACCCCAAACATTTACTAAACAGCCATCCTATTTAATGACGTTACGACGTATCACGTTGCTGGCTGGAAAAAGGGCCACTAGGGTTCAAAAAGGTTAACATCTCTTTTTGGAACAATCTGCTTTGTGAAAAAATAATATAACTAACTCTGTAAGGTGACTCTTATTATCTAGTTATTAGGCACATAGCTAATCTTTTTAAAAAAAATATAATAAAAGCCCCCACTCATGGCTGGTCTGCTCTCACTCTCTGATATTTCATCTAGAATAAATTGGAATCAAGCGCAACAGAAAACTGCAACATTAAACCCGAAAACAAACCTTCTCATATTTCTTTGCTAAACTATTTCCCTCAAGTGCAACAAAAAACTGTAACATTAAACCTAAAAATAAACCCCCATTTCTTTTTTAGCAAAGGTCCGAGCCTGTTTAGATGTGGAAACAGAGATTCTCTTATCATAAAACAATGTAACACCTTGTATCGCTGTATCAGTCAATATACAATACGAGATAAGCAAACAAACAAAATCCTATGTATTGAATCCTTAACTGGAGGTGATGCAATTTGTTTAGTTTGTTTTTGCAAGTTTCAAACGATCGCACGTACACTCTATTATCCAATGTAATAAAAAAAATAACCAACTTACTGGCCACGACGCAAAATCCGTCAGTTTGAAACTTGGAGGAAATTAAACTTTACTCTCCGATCAATCACTCATTCAATTCATATTTGAACGTATCCTTGGTCTGATCATAATGGATCATTCACACTACTGGGGTGGTCTATTGTACACATCAAAACATATTTCCGTTTGGTCTAGATTATTGGGTTTCGTCAAGTTTTAAAAGAATTCGAGTCGTCAATGGCGTAACTTACCGGAATGCACATAGCGTCGTCATTTTGCATGCAGGTTGACAACGTTATCAGCAGCTTTAAATACCAGGAGTAATACTGAATGTAAGTTAAATGCCTGTACAAACACTGTTCCGTGGTCTCGTTACACATACTAGTTCATCCACATGTACTGAAACATAATGTGTTAAGGCAGGTTTAAAAGCTTAAACAATATTTCTCTGTGTACTATACTGTGATGACAAAAGCGGATATAGAAAAATCGACTGGATCGCGACTAGTCGCGATGCAGTCGAAATTCTCTGTCCGCTTTTCTCACAGCAATATATAATCACAGTTGTCTCAAAAAGCAATAAGAAAGCAATGAATTTCAGATGCTGTTTTCGTTCGTAATTTCTTGATTTGGGGGAGAGTGGTGGCTCATTGGTTACGACTTGGACTGAGGTCCACAATTCGATCTCCGCCAAGGGTTACTGCGTTGTGTCCTTGGACAAGGCACTTCATCCCGCTTGCTCATTTGGGGTCATGGAGGCACCGCGTACTAAGGCTTATTGCACGTCGATAGTGTACTTGTCTTCGACCAATGCTAACCATGCTTGGGTGGGGTTAGTAGGTTGGGGGTCTGGCAGTTGTCCGCCGTTGTTCGATGGTATTCTCCGGGCATATCTCGGCTTCCTCCACCCGAAAAACTGCCCGACACGAGGTGATCCTGGCTGTCGAAAGTGAACCACAATAAATAAATAAATAAATAAATAAATAAATAAATAAATAGTCTTGATCTGGAAATATTTTTTTATGAAATCTTGCCCCATTTGTGTACATCTGTCGTCTCAGGATTGCGATCCGATCGAGAAAAAGATCACGTCAATGATCACTTTACTGTATGGCACTGAAATGTTACTCATCGTAAACTAAAGTTCAATCTATGTTTATCTTTTCACTCGGCGTTCTAATGTGAAATCGTTTCACCGGAGAGGTCAGTCACCGTCACAACAAAAGCACTGACACCACGAATAGAACTACAAGCTGACATGTCTGTATAGGGTATGCTGCTGGTGGTTTTCCGTTTGAGGAACCTCGACCTTTACTGTGTGGCATTGCTATTACATCTTTCTCTGTGCCTGCAGTAAATGAAGAATACGATCATTTTATCATTACCACACGATGTATTTGCTGTCTACTGCAACAATATTCGCAGTTTCGCCTCATTATACGAAAAAGCTATTTACGCCGTTGAAATAGAACAAATTTAAGGATCGTTTGTATATAAATTAAAGTTTGGCTAAATGTGATTTTGGTGTCAACACATATTTTGACATTTAAAATTGTATATATATTCGCTATTATTTGCCAGCGTTTTGCAAATGTAGTTGTAAGGAGAGGTACTAATAGGCAATATTGGCCGTTTGGTTCATCAATTCCTTTTGTACATGTCATGTTATGAGCACCCCCACCCCCCCCCCCCCCCCCGGTGCGCGGAGTGGTGCAAAGAATAAAGAATAAAGATTCGTAATGATAGCGTGTCGGTATACTTGATTCAAATCCAACAGTTATATGTACACGAATCGAAACCCCACAGAATGGGATTTAATATTCACCGTTTCCACAACGCACAAAAATTTACTGATGCGGATATCATGTGTTGGCTCTAATGCGATACGTTATATATATTTATTTATTGATATTTAAGGTCACATATTTATGCACAATGGCTAACCATGACCGTGACAGTTTTACGGGTGGAGGAAGCCGGAGTACCCGGAGAGAACCACCGAGCAACGACGAGCAGCTGCCAGCTCCCCAACATCGTAACATCGCACTGCAGCACAGGCAGGGTTAGATTGGTTGAAGACATGCGTACCATTGACGTGCAGTACGCCTTAGTACACGGCGTCATCGTGCCCCCACGCGGGCAATGGAGATGAAGTGTCTTGCCCAAGGACACAACGCGGTTGCCGCAGGTGGGATTCGAACCGAGGATCTCTAGGCTTGCAGCCTGCACCTCTACCTACTGAGCCACCGCGCTCCCAATGTGATACGTTACACAAATGAATATCCGAATTCCGCATGGGAATTTCTTCGAATTTATTTATTTATTTATTTATTTATTTATTTATTTATTTATTTATTTACTTATTTATTTACTTATTTATATGAAGACAAATTTAGTCAATCCTTTAGAAGACTTCCACCCAAGGCATTGGTGACTGGGGCCTATTCTACCATTAAAACATAGCTTGTCTAAAACAGTAAACAAGCACTGTTTCACTTCCCGGGGTTCCCACAAGTGTAGTACGTCCATTAACTCATTTGAACCCGAAACTCGAATTTTCCGAACATGATAATGGGGCATCCTAATTTCATAAAGTAAATGTCTGCTCAGTGAATTTGTGGGTAGACCCATCCATATAAATTTGTCTTTGCCCAAGTGAAGAAAACGGATTCCTTCCATTGATGATAAAACAGTACTAAATATTTTGCTAAAGGCAACCATTATAACGTTCGTATGAAAAAAGTATGATTGCATCATTTTAATTCAGGCATTTAACCCCTTCAATACTGGCGCACGGAAGATATCATTTCAGTCAATGCTGTCGACGGTGAAATGGGCGAAACCACCCTGGCTTGTTGGGATGTTCAGTAATAAAGTTAATCCAATGGCTCAACAGAGGTGCTGGATTAAATTATTACAGAGCTTTGCTTCAAATTATTTGCTCTTCATATCGTTTGCTCATCCACTGCCAATTTTTTCTTCATGCAACAATTTATGCACACCGGGTTGAAAGGGTTAAGTATGTCTGTCAAGTATAGCCCTCCAGACAACTTTTTCCTGTCCTCAAAACAGGGCTCATGGAACAAATAAGAGAGACAATTTGACAGGAAGGAAACTACCGGTCACCGGCACATTTTTGTCGGAGTAATTTAAACAACAACATCAACAAAAACACGCACCAACAGTCAATTGTATTTTAGGGCCACAAAATTCATCAAATCATCGATCCTTCCCCTCTGCAGCATTCGGCAATGCTGCAAGATTTCAGTACAATACTTCAAAAGTCTTTGAAAACAATATATTTCTTTCAAGGCTGCTTGGTTCCCGAGACTGCATCATTTAAATTAAATTATTTTGTAATAATCTTTATTGTCGATAGTTCCAAAACACCGGTACATGACAATTTAAAACAGATAAAAATGACAGATAAGCAGTAAAAGACAAAAAGACAAAAATAACAGTGGCAGTCAATTATTTTGTTTGATTACTCCTGATGAAATTGGTTCGGCATGGAAAATACCATCCGAATTCAAGGGTCAACGAGTCAGAGCAAAACGCAGATTTATAGAAACAGGGCTTCTACGACCTTCTGCCAGTTTTCTGTTTAACTGCAGCGTATGTTCTCCACCCAGTGTAAGGTATTTACAGGGTAAAAGAGTTAACAGAGAATCAATACATTTGTCTGCGCTCGAATGATGAATGTTGACATATACGTGTATCTGGCGCTCATCAGTTAAGTGAATCTGGTGATCATTGGTCCGTCTTATTGACACATCCATTGAAACACTCGAATTGTAACGACAATATATGTCTCGTGGAGAGTAACAACTGGAATAACAATGATCAAATAAACTGAAACGTCACTCGTAAAACATCATAAGACAGACCGATTAAAATAGGCAATAAACCTTGGCAATACTTTAACACGTCGTTATGACATAAAATCCAAACCAGGCAGAAAATAATTCGTAATAACGGTGCATTGGTTTCAGACACAAAACTGTAATTGAAACACTGAACACAGGGGAGACGGAAGCTCGATAAAAGTGGAGGGGCACAAATTTACAATGCTACCATGGTTTGACTCTATATGAAAAGGGTTACAATGGTATATCAGTTATGTACCATGGCTCGCAAAAGTCTCTAGTTTTGATGAATATGCCGCCATTTGGTCACTGCCCTGTCCGTTTCTTTTACTTCAAATCATTTTCCAACCCAAAGGCCATCCTTCGGGTTGGGGGATTATTGAAGTAGAAGAAACTGACCGAAGCGACCGAAAGTGAGATTCTTTGGGGGCCTTTGGCTAAATATTGTTTGGATTTTCAAATAATGTTATAGGAATGCCCGTTTACTAACACGTTTGCATGCGCCCATTTTAATTCATTGTGTAAATGCGAAACATATATGCGAAAAAAGTGGAGGGGCACGTGCCCCCTGGCTCCGCCGCCTCTGACTGAACCTAGTTACCGTCGAAATGATTCACACAACGATGTCCAGGCCCAAGAAAAGGTGCAGGGGAATGCACCAAGGGGTCCAAGACTCGAAGAAAATTTAAAATTTTGAATTTTCTGACTGAACTAACGCGGCTTCCTTACATCTGAGCGATTAATGGCAGTCCACATCGAGGACATTTCGATGGCATTTTTGTATCATCTTCATCGATCATTCGACATAAATGGTTCTACCGGGGGTCGGGAGGGTATCGGAAAGACCCTAGTTCGGCCCAATCGGAGAAAATTTTGATTTTTGAAACTGAAGGAACGCTGTTTCCTTTCATCTTAGCGATCAATAGCAGACAAGACTGCTGGTATATTGAAATGTCCTCTATGTGGACTGCCTATATTTCGATATACCGACAGTCTACGCATAAAGTTCCTTTTGGTCATTTTTACGTAATTTCACGTACCAACGGGTGTTGGGCTGCATCAATTTTGGGGGACCCGGGCGGAACCCAATAGAGGGCCTACAGGAAATTTTCCCGGTGAACCAGACAACCAGTCCGTCTATGGGGATGTCAACAAAATGATGCTCCATTTCTTAATTGGAGCTGGCAGGTTTTAGATTTTCAGATTCAGTTTCGGTTTCAGTTCGGTTTTAGGAAAAAAACTTCGGTTCGGTTTTTCTATGTGTTAAGAACAGATAGTAAATAACACTTCAGGCTCTTTAACTTGGAAAAAATTCGCATTAGTTTGTACCACGCCACTCACCACCAAAGCCATGTCTGTATTCGGTTCAGCTTAATTTCCCTTTGGTCATCCTTATGGGTTCTACGGGATCAATTGCTTAGCTTATTCAATTAGAAAAAAAATGAAATCTGAGTAACCAATGAATAAAGTCCATCTAATCTATGTTGTGTTCTCATTGTTATATTTTCGCCCGGAAGGGAGAAAACCTGACAATCAAAACATTACGTATTCGCCCGTTTGCCGGATAGACTAAGCGACAAGGTTCCATGGTGTGTTAAGTTCAGTTCCTCGCAGTAAGACTGTTTGATCAGTTTATACACAAACAATAAAACCGGGGTTTGCTAGGTCTTGCGGTTCGGAAAACCGAAAAACCGCCCAACCCTATACGTAATATTCGCTATAATTAAGGTTTTTTTTTTTTTAATGGAGGTCGCATAATTATGATGTGCAAGAAGCGAAAAAAGAGCATATCGTCCCTTGCAATTACTGAGATACTAACTGCAATTCCTAAGCATTGTAGTTGGCATTATCATGGTTTCGGTGGGCGATATATGCTGTTGCCAAAAGCACGTACATGAACTTGTATGTATCAAAGTCGAGATCTTGTTGCTCAGATTATAGCGATACAGAAGCTCTAGGCACTGTGCCATTAATGGCAGGAGATAGGCTTTGATACAAGTTTATGTCAACATAATCCAATTTAGACACGCGAAAGCAAGGAGTGTAAACGAAATATTTCACAGCCTGTGGTTGATCACGATGTCATTCCTGCAAATAGTCTTCGTAAGGTACACCTTAAGGCACACAGTTTTTTCAATATAAACCTGAGATAAAGATTCACGAATCACTCTCGATACAACAGAATGTCTATGCGGGTCAACAAGGGGCGTGAAGCGAACTTGAATGTGTGAACTGAAATGTAAGCGTTGGTTCTTGGGACTCTCTGACAGGAAATCATGTACATTTTAGGACATAAGAAGCGATCCGGGCGATTTTAAGACATTAGGTGCTGGTAGTCCATCACTTCTCTTCTATCGCCCAGATTACATATTAGAAGTACTTTGTGTAAACTTGCACGCTATTATGGGTGGTCACTACTCCACTGCAGATCGCAGACACCGCCTCGGAAAATCGCCCCCCTCGAAATGTCAGTTTTTAGTATTAAGGATGGCATAAAGAATAACAAGCATTTAAGTGTATGAGCACATCACATAGGATAATAACATGAGCGTTAGGGAAACTCAATACTTTACTAATTTTAAAAATTTTGAACATTGTTGCACATGAAAGTTAGTGGCTGTATTCGTGGTCCCTGTACCACACCACGAAAGGTCTCAAATGTAAATGTCAGTTGTGATAATTTTTTGTTGTTGTTGGATAGTCCAGGACTCAATTAATAAACATTTACAATTGTATTTTCTAGAATTGTAGTAGTTTCTACCCATTAATATAACTGAATAAAATAAATCATTAGCACTTTAAAAGATATGGCAATTTGTCAATTGGCAAATTGCCACATCTTTGAAAATGCTAATGGTTCATTTCAGCCCATGTAACGTGTTAACTAGAAAATACAATTGTAAAAGTTTTATAGTATTGGCCTCTGTTTCAAAGTACACCCGTAAGACTGCATGATGAAACTCCACATATCCCAGAGATATTCTTCCAAAACAAGGTGTAAAAAACATACAGGCGTTTCCTTTTTCTTCAAAAGAAAAAGCGCTGTATTACAATTAATCAATCAATCTTTTTGGATCGGAAGAAATACAAGAGTAAAAATGTATAGAAAGATACGAAATGTGATACTTACCTCTCTTAACATTATTTGTATCCGCTGAAAAAGAAAGATATTTCATGTTTATGTAACATTAACGAATTGACGAGACATACGTGAGCCCACAGACTGCAAACTGTTGAATTATCAATAGTTTTGATTCGTCACATTTAAATCGTAGTAACGAAAAGCACATCGAATTGATTTACAATTATGTATGTGGTAAGTCAGACAACGCGCTGATTTTCGGGATCGGGGCATGAAAGAACTCTCCCTCAAACTAATTTACAAATCAATCCGCGCTGCTGAGTCAGAGCAGAAACTATCCTCAAAATATAAAGCAAATGTAAAGCAGTACAAATGACCGTAGTGTAATGACCGTAGGGTAATAGGGTAATGTATATTAGGATACTCGTAAAGGGCACGTCAACCTGTTCATGAGCTTGTGGGGGAGAAAAGAAGATGACAACCTGACAGTTCTCACTAGGCGAGACGTGTAATGTTTGGTTGATTGTTCTCTTCCAGGAGCGCTTCAGCAGAATCATTCACGCATGTGATTTTAATCTGCACAGACGTTATTTGACCAACACAAGGGATAGTCAAGGTTTAGTTGACACTTTCACTGCAGAATCTAAACTTTGATTTATTTATTTATTTATTTATTTATTTATTTATTTATTTATTTATTAAGGTTTAATGACACTTTAACAGCCATGGTCATATCGTGTTGGTGACAGTTTTACGGGTGGAGGAAGCCGAAGTACCCGAGAGAACCACCGAGCAACGACGAGCAGCTGCCAGCTCCCCAACATCGTAACTCCGCACTGCAGCACAGGCAGGGTTAGACTGGTTGACGACATGCGTACCATCGACGTGCAGTGCGCCTTAGTCCATGGCATCATCGTGCCCCCATGTAGACAATCGGGGTTAAGTGCCTTGCCCAAGGACACTACGCGGGGGTCCGAATCGATCGCTCAGACGGTCACCCATCCAATTAAGGACTAACCGGTCTCGACGTTGCTTAACTTCGGTAACCTGGTGAGTACCGGTTACCGCAACGCCAACACGCCCCTAAACTTCGATTAATCAAATTATAAGAAATAACGGTCAAGTGTTTCATTACACTCTGAGAAATGGCCCCCGCAACTTACTTAAAATGTGTTTGTCGCAATCATGGGGATATTTTCTTTCAAAGGTACATTTCCAAACTTAGCAGTTAGGGTAAACAAAATTAATCTTTTGATTCGCAGGCACTGGTGCATTCGTTTTTTCGGCTCACGTTCGTCATATTTATTTCGGAGGCAAAATTCAAAATGTATAAAACTATCATAGGGTGTGATTTTAGAGGTATCACATCGCGATTTGCGATGCAATATGTCGTATACATTGATACAGTATTGTTATTCTCTCCGCGAAAGGCGACACGATTCTCATGTTTACATAATAAATATTTATTTAACTAGTTGAGGACTAGATTATTTTTAGTGGTCTGAATTTGTTCATCAAAAATTGTTCTATTACAAATTATTGGAGAGAGCCAACAGGCACTCTCCAATAATTTGTTATAGAACAAATTTGTATAAACAAACTATTATTTACTTTTGCACTGGTACCATCATTTTTTGGAAAGGCCTGATTATGGCTTCTAGCATTCAATCGGCTAAAAACTCCTTATTATTTTTTATCTCCATTTTAGTTGTTCTATATTGATTTTGTTTTGAGTGATCGCTGTTACAAAAAAAAACTGTCAGCGAAATCAACATGGAAGCTCTAGTATTTAATTTTAGGCTCTCTCAATTGGATATTAGGCATCGGAGACCATTCAATCAGGAATAAAAATAAAAATAAAAACCACCCTCCCTCATTCGGTTTAAAACAAATGCCTGAGAATCAATTATTTAATTTTGTTTGGCCTTGCTTAAAATGCGTTTGTCACAATCATGGAGATATTTCTTTCCAAGCTACATTTCAAAACTTAGCAGTTATTCCAAAAAATATTAAAAAATCTTTCGCAAAAACGATCTGGAGGATATTGATCAGTGATAGAGTTATTTTCCAGTTTTTCTCTTTATATAAAATTTCTTGAATTTGATTCAGAATGCAACATAAAACAATAGCCACAAGCTCCAAGTGCGTATTTACTGCTACGGGAGAAACTCTTTGCGATATTACAAACAAATATGTAACACGTATTGTATTCGTGGGGGTACCTAACTTTATTAACTGTGCAATGCACATCACAGTGTATGTGTATCCGAGTGTATGTATCTAATGGTGAGAACAAATGTTAGGCCATGGGTACATGACGTAACGGAAATATCCGAGCAACCCTATTCACAAAACTGCCATTCAAATGGTATTATCTTTATAAATGTTTGCCTCCAAAGCACAGCTTATGGCCCCCTCGTTTAAACGAATTTGTTCCAATGATGGGTCATAAGCTATATTTTAAAAGCGAACAATGAAAATATATGGCTATACATGAAATCTTTTTTCTTCGAGAGTCGTCGTCCACTATTCGCGCTATGTGAGGGTTAACCCTTTCAACAGTGAGCACCTGAATGGTATCGTACTGAGGAAAATACTTTATATCAAACTGACGAATCAATTTTGCATCCCTGAGTTATGTCATCATGAAAATCGACTTTCGATAAAGTTATCTCCCTTGAAATGCTGGGACAAGCGTGAAACGAACACCAATTTAGTAGCAAGTAATTGTTGAGAAAACACCCATTACATCAGTAGACAATAAAGCCAAGTTTCCTCTTGTTACTTTTAATAAAAGAAAACAAAAGTCAGCTCTTCGAGCTGTCTATTGTTTTCGTTTATTAAAAGTTACAAAAGTTGACTTGGCTTTTATGGCAAGCTAATTAGAAGCAACTACTCCATAGAATATCCATCATTAAGAATATCTATCAGGATTACACCCACCAACACCGAACAAATGTCAACCTTGGCTCTTTGTTTAGCGAATGTGTTTTTCACAGTAATTTGCAAGTTTTTATTCTTCCTAGGAAAAAATTAGCAAATTTCACTTCCATGACTTTTTTATATTAATGGAAGGGATAGTGTCTGTATTATATGTCACGATGCACACAGCTGATATAATGAGCAGATAAAAGCTATAGAACATCAAAAGATGGTGAAAACGCCGTTTTCATATTTTTAAATTGGTTTCAACATCGAACTATAGTCTCACGTTCAAACTGTTCGGGAAAAAATGTGAAAAGCCCACTGCTGTATGTTTATACAACTCGAGACGAAAAGGACCGACGTCTGTGAAATGATACGCACATCGACGATACAAATTCGCTAACATTTCGAAATTTAAATTTTATATGAAATTCCCATACACTTGGAGTTAAATATACTGAATGCTTTAAGAGATTAGGGGGAACTAACTTCCAATGAAGAGGTCATATGACTTGGTTTTGTTTTTTGGAAAGTTGTTTACAAAAAAATAATTAAAGTACTAAATTGTGATGTCGTGTGTGTTGAGTAATGGGTTAAGTAGCATTTTAATTTCAGATTTAATTTCCAAACTCATACAAATGATGGTCGCTTCGGTTGAAACTGTATGCGGGTGTCTTGAACTCGAATAAACTTACTGTGCACGTACATGTTCGACATTCCGAAAAGACTGTGTGCTGTGTGAAGCCTGAATGCTTCTACTGATTCAGATAAAAAACATAAAAGTAATGTGGTCCCATAATTTAATAATTATGGTCGTTTTTTTCTCTTTTTGTGTTTTGAAACGTACAAGGTTTCTCGAAAGTGCGTTTCAATAGCGTGTAATGTTCTATAAATAGTAACGTAAATAAATCGTAATCAAGCACGCTGTTATATTATGTAGTTGCAAGATACAATTTTTATCAGGGGCCTTTGATACTCGCTGCATTTGGGAAATTACAGACCCAATGCCTACTTACTGCAAGGTAATTTCTCAGAACATGAAGCAATGGGATGCCTTTCCGGAACATGGAGCAACAGGATACCCTCTTGGAACATGAAGCAATAGGATATCCTCATAGATGCTTCTCAGAGATCGATGGCAGAGTATTTATTTAACATCGAGCAGTTTTGCAACCGGGCGTAATTATTTCAGAAACTACACCTCCTCCTAAAGATTCAGCATTTCTACTTAGCAGGCTGACCGCCAACCCTCTCTCCACCTTTTCAGTCCGCCTTCCAGAACACAGTTGGGCCGACCCCAGTGCAGCTGCTCTTATCGCAAATACGTAAACAGGCATTGATTATTCAAATAACAGAACGGGGTACACGAAATGATTCGAAAAATCGAGAAAAACAATACAAAAATCTAATGAGTGTTCTCAACTGCCACAAATCTATTGCCAGTTTGAGAATAAGCACTCAGTTTAATCAAAGTATTAGCCATGTATCATTCATTAGCGCGTGTTATTTCACCGATCGATTTCACATTAATTGTAATTAGTAGTAATTAAAACGTGCAGTTACCACAAATCTTTTCCACCGAATTAAAATATTTAATTGGGAGTGCAGTTCGCGCAAAAGCGACTGGAATGACCCTGCATCAATGTAAACGATAACTATTATTGCGATTAACTCTCTTAACCCTTTACCTAACATGAAAAGCCGACGACACTTGCAAACAAAATTACTGAACAAGTATTTTTTTCATTTTTTGCGTCAAAACCTAGGTTATGACCCCCCATTGGAACGAACCTGTTTAGCTTGTTCCAATGAGGGGTCATAAGCTAGGTTTTTGAGGCAAAAAATGAAAAAAATAATGAAAATTCAATGGTAATTTTTGTGAATTGAGCTGACCGGTTTTGGCCCTTACGTTTGGTAAACGGTTAATGCAACGTATGGAAGCGGACCATCTTTAGTTAGTTCGCTTTATCTCTTAACCATTTACCTAACATGAAAAGCAGACGACACTTTCAAAGAAATTCTTGAATAACTATTTTTTTTCATTTTTTGTCTCAAAAACGTAGGTTTTGATCCCTCATTGGAACGAGCTCGACGAGCTCGTTCCAACGTGGTGTCTTTACCTATGTTTTTGAGACAAAAAATGAAAAAATAATGAAAATTAATTGGCGATTTTTTTTTTGAGAATAGCGCTGGCCGGTTTTGACCGTTACGTTGGGTAAAGGGTTAACTAGAGTCCTGCGAACTCAAATTTCGAGTTGCAACGAAACCCAAATCAAATCAGAGAATTTCGAATCGAAAGAATGGAGCGTACATTACTACAAAAATACCCATGCAGAGAAATTTCCTCTCCAATAATAGGTTGTGCTCACAGGTACCGGCACAAGCTGGGAAATCGAAAGAAAAATGATATTTGATACTATTTTTGAATCTATGCTGACGTGCCCCTGTAATGGTATTTAAATATTAACAAGGTAAACAACTCGCTTTTCGAAAACGATAGCACTCATCTTCGTTTTTTCCCCCTCAAATTTGATTCACACAACGTATCCAACAATACCCAGTATCAATGGAAAGGGGAATGAATAAGCTTTACAGTGGTGTATTACATGACCGTTGGGTGTTCTTGGGTTGTTCATGATAACTGGGAGAAGTCGCAGAAAAGGCCGAAAAACATTTAGTCGGACAAGAAAGTGCACAGCGAAATGAGATTTACGAGCGACAATTATCCGATTTATTATAAATAATTCGAGGTCCCATTGTATATGGAGGGCATATTCAAATATTAACCGTATACCTTTATCAATTACTAATCTCGGATCCACATTTATTAATTTCTGGAGTTCACAATTAACGTTTATACACTTTTTAGCCGTAACTTTGACATCTTTTCCCAAGTTGACCTGAGTGGACGGCGTCCTTAGATACGCGACTTGCGCAAAAGCTTTCCCCATTCTCCCATTGGCTTATTTTCATCGATGATTTTCTCGGCATAAATAGTAGCCAGTGGGATGTCATTGTGCTTCTATGGATACCGCTAGCTTTTTTAATTCCAAGGGAACGTTAAAAAAATGTATAAACGGCAAATGTGAACTCCAGAAATTAATAAATGTGGATCCGAGATTAGTAATTGATAAAGGTATACGGTTAATATTTGAATCTGCCCTCCATATACAATGGGACCTCGGATTATTTATAATAAATCGGATAATTGTCGCTCGTAAACCTCATTTCACTGTGCACTTTCTTGTCCGACTAAATGTTTTTCGGCCTTTTCTGCGACTTCTCCCGGTTATCACGAACAACCCAAGAACACCCAACGGCCATGTAATACACCACTGTAAAGCTTATTCATTCCCCTTTCCATTGATACTGGGTATTGCTGGATACGTTGTGTGAATCAAATTTGAGGGGAAAAAACGAAGATGAGTGCTATCGTTTTCGAAAAGCGAGTTGTTTACCTTATTGATATTTATATACCATTGGGGCACGTCAGCATAGATTCAAAAATGGTATCAAATATCATTTTTTTTCGATTTCCCAGATTGTGCCGAGTACCTGTGGTTGTGCTCTGTTAAATACAGCAGAAGAAAAGTTTCAGTCAATGAAATTTTGGGTTGAATTCAGAGGATTATGGCGATGTTGTATGGGACTGCGCACCTCAATATTTGCTTCAAAATATTGACAGACTTCAGCCTAACGCTGCACGCATTATTATGGTCTTAACGCGCTCTGGCAGATTAATTTCTGGCTGAACTTGAGTGGAACTCCCTTGCTGAAGTAACGTGAAAATCACAAATACTGTGCTCTTCAAAATTATCAACAATGAAACACCAAAATACCTCAACGCATTGCTACCACATGGAGTGCATGAGATCTCAATGTACAATCCCCCCAATCCTACCACACTGAGATCTTAATAGACAAGAACGGAGCGCTATAACAAAAAATACTTTCTCCTGTCCACCACAAAAAGCTGGAACAATTTTCAAGATGTACTCACCGGAGCCATGACAGTTACGGAGTTTAAACAAACATATACAGAACTGAACTACGTCCCCAAACCACCTCTTTACTTTCGAATGGATAAAGGCCTATATTTTACAAACATCATTGTGTAACAACGATAGCGACTTAAACAATGACCTTTTCCAAAACTATCATTCGGACTCACCAAAGTATATGTGTGGTAATCCCTGCGAAAACGCTCATCACTATCGTCTAAACTGTCCACAATACACTGCCCTCAGGAATACACTATTCGACTCTATTAAAGATTTCGACATATAGAGTTTATTTCCACCATGTAGATTTCCGAGATGGCGTGTTAATGTCGAGACCTCGTCTGTGTAAATATATCGACGAGTCGGTTAGGGCGAGTTGATATATGACACAGGGGCGAGTTCGATACTTCAATACACCATCTCGGTTACCCACTTCGTGGTAATAACCAATTTATCTTACAATATTTCTCCCTTTCGTGACTCGTTTCCATACATTTTGACATTCATTCAGCGTATGTGAACTGATTTGTTCACGAATGAAGACCATGACGTCAGAGTATTGCGTTCTTACGCTGTGCATGACGTCAGAGTATTGCGTTCTTACGCTGTGCATGACGTAATCCCCATTCACTGTTCTAATTGTACTGTAACCGCAGACATTTATAGCAGTGTTTCAGCTGCACGTTTCATTGTTCTAGTGTTCAGGTTTAACACGTTGAGGCGTGTATAAAAATATCATTATGGAAAAAATTATCTAGTCTAATTTACTTCGCTGAGTTGGTGATTTATAAATAATTTAATTACTGTTATAAAAAATGGTGGCCTCGGCACGTTGTGTGCGTAATCAGTTTTCGTTTTTGATGGTGCAGGTAAACAAACATTCTATTTCTGAATCGAATAATCGCGCGTGCGGTTGCTACACTTAATACAGGTTTGTATTCGGTCTCGACGTTTTTACTTGTATGGGGGAACATACGTTCTTGTAAGACAAAGCATCCGAAACTGACCTCCTCTACAGCAAACCCACAATGACAACAAAACAGAACGATTACATCTTTCGGAAAACCAAATCGTTCATTCTAGGTATAATGAGAGATTCAATTGATTCGATCCTTACTCCGACTAGCCTCTCCACTCAATAAGAATTTTTTTTTTATAAAAGCCTTATGTGTCTTTATCTTTGAACTGATCACCCCAGGGCTTTCGTCCGGAAAGTCAACACCCACAATGTTCACCCTAATGGAATTCTCCAGTCCGGACAGAATTACTTGGCTACGTGTTTCAACAACATATAAAGTGTAAATAGTGTAAATCTCTATAATTTTGTGAATCATCCAAATATCTTATAGTCACGTGTAAAAAGGCGACTGCTGTTTAAATATATGGAAAGGGGTTCACATAAGTTGTATAACTTGTACTCCAATCTTTTTTGCAAATTTTTGGCAAATAAAATATTTTTATACTAAACTACCCAGAGGTCCATTGGCTTAAATTTAGCTTATGATTCGTATCTTTTTAGAGAAATTTGAAACCTATTGCAAGAGAGTAAATTCCACTCGCCAAATTTTTAGTGGCAAAACAGCCTCCAGATACTGTGTGAAATAATGAGGCAACATCTATAGGTCAACCCTCAGGCAGGTGAGAGGGCGAGTTATTTGTTTATTTATTTTGCACTACATACGTAAACACAAACGCGCAACATAAATGATGAAAACTCACCGTTCAAGACGTTGACTCGAAAACTTGTCACCTGTAGATCAGAAGTTCTGCACACAAAAATGCCAGCATCATTCAGCTCAGCTCGCTTTATATGTAACACACTTGTTATTGTCTTCGTTGTAATTGAAATATTTTTATGTATATACAGGCCTTTTTGTGAATTGGTGAGAACTTTATTTCCGTTTTTAAACCAGTCTATCTCGTCCGGTGGGTTGTCTGCCCCTGTCGCATGACACGAGAGGACGATCTCTCGGTTTTTTTCTGTATATTGTTCACCAAATATTTTTATTTCTGGAAGTACACAAAATCATCATTTTGAAACATGACCTTTTAATATAAAATTATGAAAATAACCAGTTACTAAACTTATGCAGCATAACCACCAAGTGTTATTCACAGAAAACTCCATTCATATTTTAGATATTTCCAGCATTTGCCTTAAAAACCTAGCCCTAGCGTATGACCTCAACTGGAACGAACTTGTTGAGTTCGTTCCAATGAAGGATCATAAGCTATGTTTATGAGACAAAAGTGAACGTTCTCGGATATTCAAGAAATTATTGTGTCTTTTTCTATTCATGCTAGGGAAAGGGTTAATATTTGTGAATCAAAAGGTAGACGCGCCATGTGTGTTACCGAAGAATTTCCCGGTAGACCACTCCTTCTTGAGAACCCTTGGGACTTTCCAGATCACTCCACACCATAAATGACAGTATACTGATCAGTTAGCGTCCTACTATAATTGCCCAGATTTATGTGTAATGCATCAGCAGTGTATAATGCCCTACCCTGCGAATATCAAATCTCGGGTTGAATCGTATGTCGAATCAAATCAGAGGGTTTCAAAACACTCGAATCAAATCTCGAACTGAAATGTATGGCACATTAACCCTTTACCTAACATGAAAAGCAGACGACACTTGCAAAAACAATTCCTGAAAAAATAATTTTGTTCATGTTTTGTCTCAAAAACATAGGTTATGGCCCCTCATTGGAACGCGCTCGTTCCAATGAGGGGTCGTAACGTATGTTTTTGAGACAAAAAAAAAACTAATGAAAATTAATTGGCGATTTTTGAGAATAGCGCTGGCCGATTTTGGCCGTTACTTTGTGTAAAAGGTTAAATTGTAAATATCGCGTCTCCTTACAACTGTATTTACCGTAAATATCTACAGTCTCGCTCTCAAGTATTGTACTCAACGGAAACTGGTCTGTTTTTTTTTTTTTGAGGCAACTCAATCAAAAACGCGGAATATGCCAGGTTGGAATCAATAGAGATTTGGAAGTGCAAACTCTTTGAACTCTTCTTCTGCCATCAGGTCTCCTGTACAGGAGACCTGATGGTAAAAAAAGTTTCCAAAAGAATACACTTTGTAGGGTTTTCAGAACATCTTGCAGATTAGAAAATGCACAGAACGACACACGCATGTCGTTTTGTGTTTATTACATGCCTTCACGTCTACAAAAACAATTATTAGAAGGATACTCAGCAATTCATTTGACAACTATCAACAAAAAGAACACATTTTATCGCCAACCAAATTTGTGTGCTCAAGCTCTTCTTCTTCTTCTGGATATTCAATATCCCCTTCATATATCGACTCCATTTCTATATTTTCGTACACATTAAACTCGCCATATCCTTCAATTTTGGACATTTTATTTAGTTATTTCGCAATCGGTTCAGTTTTGGGCGATCAATCATCTGCTCAAGGAGTTTTGTTCGGCACATGTGCGGAACGGAATTTCATTTTCAGCATGGTTTATTGTTGCTGTAGATGGGGATTTCATAGAACAGGCGTGTAATAAATTTCAGACTTAGCGCGACTCGAATCGAATCATCGGGACTATTTCGATTCGAATCGAATTTCGAAGCTTCATAATGCCCCAGCATTGTGTTACAGATTAGATTACATGTTTACAACCCCTTCGTCTAAGTATAGGCCTTATAAAACTGCAAACACTGGCAACATGGACTGGATTGCAATGGATAATTATATACTTGGTTATCAATTGTTCTGTTGTGAAAAGATTTGCTATGGTAGCTCAAACTCAAATCTCAGTTATTCTTTTCTGTGGGATCGTACATATATATTGAGACTCCGGTATTATTGGAGATTGAAAGTTTTGCATCTTTCAGGATTCGAATGACAATATTTCTCATGGGCTCTGCACAGCGACCAGGACTCATCGCCCAATCCACCTCAAGTCATAGATTAACAGTATGCACATCATCAAGCACTGCACGAAATCTAATAACACGATATCATTTTTGTCACAAAGTCAGCGTGTATTGTTTTCTTTATTTTTTTTTCTTGGGGGGGGGGGGGGGGTAATAATAACAGCAGTTAATCCCTAGCACTCTGGTAGAGCAACAGAATTTTCCACAATCACAAGTTTCTTTTGTTTAACAATGAATTTAACCAATTATATCTTGTTTGACAGAGCTCACTCATTTTTACATCAGAGTCCAGAGGGTTAATATTCAGTTGGCATTGCAGTAAAAATATGTACATCATAAACATATATCTCTTTTGCAGACATAAAACTATATTCTTTAAAACAAGTCGCTGATTGCGAGGGGTCTGACAACTGAACGCTATCTGGAATTTTTTTTTTGTTGGCATTGTATATATATATAGGACCACATCTCTCCCCCCCCCCCCCCCCCCCCCTCTTTCCCCACAATGGCGGATTCTGGGTTTTTCTGGTTGTGACCAATGAGCATCCGTGCTTGCAATCTATTTGTATAGATAACAGTGGTCACAGAGAAGATAGCCTTTTTTTGCACGCGTGGTGTTTTATGGTGGTTCTTATCAGTAAGAGGAGCAAACCATCCTTTTCCGCCCCACTAAGATGGCAGAAGCTGGGACGTTTTTCTGTTTGTGAGAAATGGTCTTTCATACAGTTCATTTGTCTTGAGATCAGTGGTCACAATGGGTGTTGCTTTTTTAGCATGCTGCGTTGTGTTTTATGTTGTTGTTTTTTTTTTATTAGTTATAACAGGGGGGGGGGGGGGGGGGGGCACTAAACATTTGCAAGACGTGATGTCCTATTTTTTATTCGGCTCCTTTTTACACCCCACCCACCCACTACGTGCAAACTTTCAACTGAGGTTCTCAGACACCCAACCTCCCACTCTTCCATTAAAATCCAAAATAAACTTATAAACTTAGTAGGCACAGCTGTCTTTAGAGGGTTTTCATAATGTTCTTAAACTGGTACCACCGATTTAAACCTCTGTGGGCTGCTGTGGGCCCCAATCTACAAATGACAAGCTGTTCATTATCGGGCTTGGCCAGAGCAGGTGTACATATACGGGAACAAATTTTCATTTGAATTGTCCCCAAAATATTGTCTGCACATTTTCTACATTTCGAACAAGACACCCACCCCCTACTAACGTGTGACATTTTCCCCGATTAAGCCCAATATTCTCACATATAAAGCCTCCTGATGTTGTATTTATGTTAAAAGTGTGATGTACAATATCATCTTTAAGGTTTGAAACACAAATGATGGTATATATTAGCTGATGTATTGATATATTTTTAAAAAATTCAAAAAATTGCACAAGTTGGAAATGCACATTTTTGGCGCACTCAAGAGACCCACCCACCTCCACGTCACGTCTTGCAAATTGTTGGTGCCCCCCCCCCCCCCCTGGTTATAACAGTGAAATAAAGAAAGAGGCATGGGTAGAACGTTGTTCTTTTCATTTTCATCTAATCTCACTTGAACAAACACTGTCTGAATAACCCCGATAGTTTCTTTCGTTTCAGCAAACTTAAAGAAAGCTTTCACTTTCTAAGATTTTGGGCACTTCTGAAAAATGGGAACCATCAAATTAGGACGCCTTCGATTATTAAAATTTCGATTTGAGTTCCGAATCGGCCTTCCGATTCGATTTGTAACCGAATCGCGAGAATGTAGCCAAATCGAATTGGCCTCGATGAACAGCGATCGTGTCAAGTGTTTCAATTTTCTATCTATTTGACCGACCTGGAAAGTGGGAAAACAAGTGGAAACATTTCACAGACCACATCAGCTAACTCGTACTTATTTATAACTAAGAAAGTGATAATAGCCCCCCTCCCTCTCTCTCTCTCTCTCTCTCTCTCTCTCTCTCTGCTAGGTTTTTGGAGTGAACGGCACATCTTCATCACACATGCATGAATTTCACACAGTGACGCCTTCTAATGCAAGGCGTCATCTGCAATACTTAAGGGACTACATCCGATTTCCCTACAAAAGAGAGAGAGAGAGAGAGAGAGAGAGAGAGAGAGAGAGAGAGAGAGAGAGAGAGGAGAGAGATGGAGAGAGAGAGAGAGGAGAGAGAGAAAATTTTTCTTTGTAGAAATTGCTACCCAGAGCAAGAGAGAGAGAGAGAGAGAATTTTTCGTTGAGGAAACCGCTGCAATCGGGTCCCTTTCTGAACCTGGAACGTGGCATGCATCCACTGGTGAAAACGGAAAGTCCAACGTTATTATTCAACCGATTCGATTGGAAACACAGAATCGATTCAAAAATCAGTAGCCAGACTCGATTCGAGAATAGATTGGAAGTCAGATTTCCTATTCAAAGAACTCTGTTTCAAATGGATTATAATGGCAAAATGTTAACTAGGATATAATAGTATGTAAACCCTTTACTCAACGTAACGGTAAAAACCGGCCAGCGCTATTCACAAAAATCACCGTTCAATTTTCATTATTTTTTTCATTTTTTGTCTCAAAAATATAGCTTATGACCCCTCACTGAAACGCGCTCGTTGAGCTCGTTCCAATGAGGGGTCATAAGCAATGTTTTTGAGGAAAAATTGAAACAAGAGGTCCCCGGGGGCCTGAGGGCGCTCACCTGACATGGTAGCCTATATATCAACCCAGGGAATTGATTTGAACGAGTTGCATCTGCCCCTTCTAAGAAAAGCTTATACCAAATATCCAAAGATTCTGACCAGTGGATCTAAAAAAAAAAAGATTTTTAAAGAATATTCTACATATTGAACTAAGTAATAATTCGGGCTCCCACGGGGAGCCCAAATATGGACCCAGGGACTTGGCTTGAACAAATTTTAATCTCACCTCCGTAAAGATGCTGTATACCAAACATCAAAAGATTCTGACTAGTGGATGTGGAGAAGATTTTTGAAGAATATTATTTCTCATATTGAACTAAGTTATCATTCGGGCTCCCACATGGAGCTCAAATATGAACCCAGGGACTTGGCTTCAACAAATTTGAATCTCATCCCCCCTAAGGATGCTGCGTACCAAATATCAAAACATTCCGACTGTTGTATCTGAAGAAGAATATTTTTAAGAATATTCCTCATACTGCACTAATTTAAACATTTGGGCTCACATAGAGAGCCCAAATATGGACCCAGGGATTTGGATTCAATAAACAGGTGAAACAATCTTCCAAAGGTGTTATATGTGAAATTTGAATGCTTTGGGGAGCAGTGGTTTGGGAGAAAAATAGTCTTAAATGTTTACCCGTTACCCACAGTAATGTTACCGACGGTGTTAAAAAATGCTGACTCAGGACTCTTTCAAAGTCCTGGAAAAGTACCCTATGATACAACCGATGGCAATTTTTTTGGACCATTCCTTTCTGCTGTTCATCGGGAAGCTTCACACAAAATAAAAATTCTCAGTGCCCTGTAGTTTTGAATATATGGACGTTTTAAATTTTTTCTATTTTTAGGTCCTGCGGTTCCCAATGATCGACAGGAAAATTTTGTTTTGGCATAAATTAGGTACTTATGACCCAATAAACCGTCATATCAAATTTGGTTCAAATCGACCTCTCAGTTCGGAAAATAAAAATGTTGGTACAATTCGGACTCCCACATGAAGCCCAAATATGTACCCAGGGACTTGGCTTTAAAAAACTTATATCTCACCTCCCTAAGGATACTGTATACCAAATATCAAATGATTCTAACTGGTGGATGTGAAGAAGAAGATTTTTGAAGAATATTCCTCTATTGAACTGAGTTATAATTCGGGCTCCCACAGGTAGCCCAAATATCAACCCAGGGCTTGGCTTGAACAAACTTGAATCTCACCCCTGAGGGATGCTGCATACAAAATATCAATCTGAAGAAGAAGATTTTGAAAGAAAATTCCTCATTTTCAACTAAGTTATAATTCGGGCTCCCACAGTGAGCCCAAATATGAACCCAGGGACTTGGCTTCATTAAACTTGAATCTCATTCCCCTAAGGATGTTGCGTACCAAATATCAAAAGATTCTGATTGGTGGATCTGAAGAAGAAGATTTTTAAAGAATATTCCTCATACTGCACTAATTAAAACATTTGGGCTCCCATAGAGAGCCCAAATAAGAACACAGGGATTTGATTTCAATTAACATGTGAAACAAATCTTCTAAAGATGTTGTATGTGAAATATGAGAGCTTTTGGAGCAGTGGTTTGGGAGAAGAGCAGTCTTAAATGTACAGTGTTAAAAATTGCTGACTCAGCACTTTTTCAAAGGCCCGAAAAAGTACCCTATGATAAAACCGATAGCAATTTTTTGGGACCATTCCATTCTGGTCCTAAGGAAGCTTCACAGCAAATAAGAATTTTCAGTGCCGTGTAGGTTGGAGATATGGGCGTTTTAAATGTTTTCTATTTTTAACTTCTGCGGTTCCCATGGGGCGACAGGAATTCTTTTTTGGCATAAATTAAATACTTATGACCCAATAAGCCTTCAGATCAAATTTGGTTCAAATCAGCCTCTCGGTTTGAAAAATAGAAATTGTGAGTGGGGCGAAAATTCTTGCCCCTCCCATAACGAAGGTAAATATAGCTCCTCGGACTTCTCTTGAACAAATCTGAGTCTACACTCTCAAAAGGAAGCTGAACACAAAATATCAAGTCTCTGCTACTGCTGGTTCATGAGAAGATTTTTAAGATTTAAGCACACTATTTGGGCGTGGCCCTCCTGAGGGGCGAGGCAACTTGATTTGAACAAAATCAAAATGCGATGTCATAATAAACTATTATCTCAAATTTCAATTAAATCGTTTCAGCGGTTTTGGATGAGAAGACGCAAACACCATGTTGACGGACGACGGACGGTGAGTGATCACTATAGCTCCAATGACTGAACGTCAGGCGAGCTAAAAATTTAGTTATTCAAGAATTTTATTTGCAAGTGTCGTTTGTCTTTCGTGTCAGGTAAAGGGTTAATACACTAAGAAATAACCTAGTCCAAGGGCCTAAAATAAGTAAAAATAAATTATTTTAGGCCCTTGGACTAGGTTATTTCTTAGTGTATACGTGTAAGAAACCACGTATTCATTACCGATTAAGAAAGTAGGCGGGATCATAACTTATTCATTAGGGACAGCTTCGGTAATAAATAATGAATACTCACTCGGTGCGTTAGGCGTGGTTTTCAAATCTGAAAAAAATGCAAAAAGGAGTATATAGCAAGGTAATTAAACTATTCACACACTGACTCATAATATACCGACCTTTTACAAACGACACAGAAATTACATTAGGTACAAGACAAATAAACTAGCCAGTTATTCATCCGAGAAACAAGGAAACCAACTCAGCCAATTATTGAGCCGGTCAAACAGTAAAACCAACATACACACTGAAGACAGGGCGACAGGCAGACTGAATGACAGACGACCATACCAACAAAGACTCGGAGACAGATGAACATAAAGACACAAAGGAAGGCACACATAAACTGTTTCAAAGTGGTATGCTCTTGTACTCCAATCCTTTTTGTGATTTTGTTATCAAATAAAATATATTTAAACTAACGGAAACTCCGATAGAGAGACGGAAAAAAGATCAAATGCCGAACTAGCAAAATACCGAAATTGAGAAAACCCAGTCTTAAATGCATTTTAGGACGTGTTTGAAACATGGCCCATGTTTATCGCCGAGTGGAGTTTGACGAATATATGAAATAAATAAACCAAATCGATTACTAATCTAGCTTTGGTAGGGGCGCGATGGCCCAGTAGTTAGAGGCGCAGGCAGCAAGCCGAAAGGTCCTCGGTTCGAATCCCATCTGCAGCAACCGCGTTGTGTCCTTGGGCAAGACACTTCACCTCCATTGTCAACGTGGGGGCACGGTGGCGTTGTGTACTAAGGTACGATGGTGCACTTGCACGTCGATGGTGCACTTGTCTTCAACCAATGCTAACCCAGTTTGTGTGGAGTTAGTATGTTGGGGAGCTGACAGTTGCTCGGCTGTTCTCTCCGGGTACTCCGGCTTCCTCCGCCCGTAAAACTGTCGTGGTCATGATTAGCCATTGTTAAAAACACTAATAAATAAATAAATAAATAAATAAATAAATAAATAAATCTAGCTTTGGTTTGAAAAACGGCTGTCAATACAATATAGTCCACCGTCCAAAACTTAAATTTTCGCTCCATTCAGGTACTTGGCCTTGCGAATCTCACATTTCGCGTCAAATCGAACCCCGAACCGAATCAAATGTTCGAATTGAATCTTAGGTCGAATTTAACCGTTCTTCAAGTTGTAGAAATTGCATCTTCTCACAACAGTGAATATTGACAGACTGCACTAAAATACTGAAAGCACCAGCGATTCGTCTGTTTGGAAAATCAATCAAAAAGAGGAAAATTCCAAAACGGAATAACGGTAGTTCCGGAAGCGCCACCTACTTTAACTCTTCTATCATCACTCTTCTTCTGTCACCAGGAGCCAATACTATATAAGTTTTACAATTGTATTCTAGACTTTATTTTCTACCTATTAATGTAACTGACTAAAATGAATCGTTAGCATTTTAAAAGATATGGAGCCAATACTATAAAACTTTTATAATTGTATTTTCATGCACTGTATTTTCTGTTTATGGAAATAACTTACTTAAAAGAATCATAAGCGCTTCAAAAGACGTAGCAATTTACCTTAGGTAAATTGCTACGTCTTTTGAAAGGCTAATGATTTATTTCAGTGATTTATATTGACAGATAGAGAATACAATTCTGAAATATATAGTAGTAAAAGTGTTATAGTATTGGCCCATGCTGATAGAAGAAGAGTTCAAGATGAGATACTTGTTAGGGGTTGGGATTTTGAGAACATCTCGATGATTCGAAATCTTCCGAATCAGTACGGCACGAATGGAATCGAATAATCGGGTCGATTTCGAATCGAATCGAATCGAATTTCGAAGCTTCGCAGTGCCTATCTGTGACCTCCAACTAGTCCACCCAATTCTGAGATTCGTGGTTATAAACACTAAAAGGTAGCTTACTGAACTGAAGCAATAACCCGTTTTTATACCATGCTCATCTACGTTACTACCGGTGAAAAGCCCGTATGTTAAATTTTAGCTTTTTTAACCCACTACCGGTGTATAGCTTCTACTGCGGTGAAAACGTTTTCAATGGGAATTCCATTACAAAAATTTACACCAATAGTAGGAACTACATCCAACTTGACTTTTGACATGACCCAATTTGCCGACTTCGATACATTCACACTTCGCGATGTTGCGTTCAAACATACGCCGTTTTACGGTACTATTTACTACGTTCAATGACTCTTTAAGTTTAAAATACCTACAACTAAATATTTAAAATAAAATTTAAGAATTGTTAATAATAATTTAACTGAAAAAGCAAGGTAAATTCAATCAACTTTGACGATGTGATTAGCTGGCAATCAAGTATTCACGTACATCCGGAAGCACTGCCCACCGACGCAGATATAAACAAAATAAACCCATGTGTTCGCTCGTTTGCTAATCGAAAATATCGTTTTTCTACATTTCAAGTGGCAAAGTCGATTATTTATTAAGAGCATGGTATAAATAAAACAAATATGTACTTGGACCGGTAATCAGATTTAAACCGCTCGTAGAATAAGGGCTTTAATCACTCGGCAGAGCCTCGTGGTTAAAACCCTTATCCTACTCGTGGTTTAAATCTGATTACCGGCCCGAGTACATATTTATTCTATATATCTCTTTATACCTTTCCTTGACGCAACGATACTAACAGGTAGAGCACATAAATAAAAACAGAGGCAACATCTTCGCTTATAAGGTTATATTCTAAAGCCTATTACACCTAGAAATTCTGCAGAGCATCTACAGGGAAATGGGGTTTCAAACGTTTTTCAAGACACATTAACCTCCCCACCCCCCCCCCCCAAAAAAAAGGATCAAACCCCTCAAAACCATCCATCCACATCTTTTGTTGCATCCGTTGTTAAGAGTCATGTTCAGTAAAAGGTTTAGTCTCCAAAAGGGTGATTCCAAAACAAAATTATGGCAAAAATTTAAAATAAATGTTTGTCATTATACATAGAGCACATATTTGTTAAAAAAAAACAATTAAAAAGAGTTTTCAATCAACTAGATAGAACTTTCATCTCACAGCAACTAGATGAAGGTTACCGGTTATTGAGAAACTAACACACCACAATGTGTGAGAGTTATATCTTCAGACTACAACGGAGGAGGCCTATTTTAGGTTTTTTTAATTGTTGTTAAAAAGTGCTGCAATAACATTTAAAGATGAACGGTCAAATATATTTTGAAAGCACGTGGTCAGTGTCTAACGAGTACAGATATAGGAGCACAGTCTTGTTTTTATAAAAGAGCCATTAGTTTTATTTGTATATTTTTTCACCACTGAAGTGCCTAAACTGAGTTTATTTGAAGTATGAAAACGGGAATAAAATTATGCAGTTGTTTAATTCCAAGTAAAATATTACATCAATACACAATACCTCCCTTTTACAAATATTAAGCCCTGTAAAAGATTGTGACTGCTTGAGAAAATAAAATTAAATGTAGGTGAAACATTCAAAGATGTTGCATTCAACCAAATTTACATCCTTGACTTTTCTCGTCATGAAAATCGACTTTCGATAAAGTTATCTCCCCCGAAATTATTAGGCAGGCGAGAAAGGTCCAATTAAGAAGTATGTGATTGTTGAGGAAACACCTATTACATCAGTAGAAAATAAAGCGAAGTTTCCTTTGGTTATCTTTAATAAACGAAAACAACAGACCCCTCTGGGTGCAGCTAATAAGAAGCATCTAAAAATGTCCACCTGGGTTCTTTGTTTTGCGAATGTGTTTTTACACTAACTTGCAAGTATCTATTCTTCACAGGCAGAAAAAAAAAAAAAAAAAATAGCGAATCTTACGTCCTAGACGTTTATATTAACCCTTTGAACCCTGATAGTATGTTCCATGTCAGTTCAATGGCAGCAATTGGAAGAGTCCATATTTATTATTTGGGGTTAGACCAATTAATATTTTCAACGTGCAGCCTTAGGGCTGCACGTTGAAAATATGATTGGTCTTCTCCACGCATGTACCTTGTAGCCATCCCCCTTAATGACATTTTGACGTAGCTTATGCCCCGCTTGGAAAAAAGGCTTCTTGTGTTCAAAGGGTTAATGGAAAGGATAGTCTCTGCCTGATATGTCACCATGCGTACACTGTTGATATAATGAACAGAAAAAAGGTCACAGAACATCAAAAGTTGGTGAAAGCGCCATTTTCTTATTTTTAAATGGGTTCAAACAAATAATAATAGTCAAACAAATTGTGCAAAGCCAGCTTCTGTCTTTTAATACTACAAGGAAATGCCGAAAGTTTATGCAATGATGCACATATCGATGATACAACTTCGCTAACATTTCGGAATTTCAGTTTTTATATGAAGTTCCCATACCCGTAGTCTTAAATTTATTGACTAATTTAGAAAATTAAGGGGAGCTAACTTTCCTGGAAATCTCTCCCAATGGCAGAAATTGTGAGTAATTCCACAATTCTCTCAATCAATTTTTATGTCTCAAACCATCTCACTTATTCCGCCGAGTCGTTTTGGTCCGCCGTACACATGTACACCAAAAACACGAAAACATGCCGCACATAGTTTTAGAAAACGTTTCAGGTGATATCGGTAGTTTGATAAACGCATCCGATGCATCCGAAACACAAAAAAAGTTGTTAATTGACAGTTTACTTCATAGATACATAAGCTATTTGAAACAATGGACCATTTGTGTTACAACAGTATTAAAAAGTTTGGGAGGCTCGGTGGTTAGAACATTGGACTTTAAAACGAAAGGTCAACGGTTAGATTCTGTCCCGCGGTAACATCGGTGTGTCCTTCGGAAAGACACTTTAATCTTAACCTGCTGAGTATTTTAAAAAATAAGGAGTTAATCCCGATTGCCCATGTGGGTGCACTGTGGAGCTGTGTACTAAAGTGTACTGCACGCCAATAGTTTTATTGAGTTGGAGAATTAGTCAGTTGGGGAGTTAGTGAGTTATAGATTCTGACAGTTGCTCGCCGTTCTCGGTGGTTCTATCCAGGCAATACGGCCTTCTCCACTTATAAAGCTATCCGACAGTTTTGGCTTTTGAAATTGTCGTTATATATTTATTTATTTATTTTTTATTTATTTATTGGTCTTTAAGGCCACATACTTCTGCATAATGGATAATCGTGACCCCAACATTGAGATAACGTCAAGTTTAGTCAATCGTTTATACCCATGTTGCCCATTTTAGAGGACTTACACCCAAGTATTGGCGACTGGGTCCTATTTTACCAGTTGAACAGAGCTTGTTTACCACAGTAAAAAAGCACTGTTTCACTTTCCGGGGTTCCCACGAGGGGCGGGGGTGGAGATTTGTCGTTAACCTCCAATAAACAAACATTAAAAAATTTAATTTGAACGACACAGACGCACGTGGGTGGGCATGTGATTTCAACAAAGCATAGTCTTGTGTTATTTTTTAAGACTTTTTTCACTGACCATTGCTGACGATGCACAGGAACATGTCCTAAAAATATAGTGTGAGATTCTACAAACTGAATCTCCACAAAATAATGTATTACTCGTGCGTTTTGTGTGTTTGGATTCCAATGTTTACATAACGACTGACTGACCGGAGGTTCTCGGGAACATCCTCTGATATCTTTTCAACAGGATTTTGGGAACACCCATTGGTTACATATAGAAACGCATCACAACCCCCGCCATCTTGGGGAGGGGGCAGATGGTGCTATTAATAAACAATGCTCAACAAGAAAAATGTTGTCGAAGGTTTTCAGTCTGCCGACGCCTCGCAGTCACCGAGCACCTTTTAAAGACTTACTTTGATGCCTGTGAAAGATAAATATGCTGATAATGTGCACATTTTTCGCTGCAATATCAACTGAATATTTACAACATAGGTTAGTTATTACTGAAAAAGAATTAGTGCCGAGAATGAAAAATTGATAGCGTGCAACTAGTTTTCGTGTTAAGTACATACCATGGCGTTTGATGGAGTAAAAGCTGTTAGCTGTGACTACAATCACAGCGTAACAGCTTTCACAACATCAAACGTCATCGACGGGAGGAGTTACTGCTTTAGTTTAATTGATGCCATATTGATGGGCGTTGGGTGGCAAATTGAGTGGCGACATGTTTCGTTGACATTCCACCATTCCATTAGTACACGGATTATTGGTTGCTACATACTTGTATCGGTGAAACGAACCTTCAGCAATAAACTTTTTCGAAATCCAGCCCACATCGCAATCACTGAGCACTTTTTAAAGATGATACCTCTTTGAAGACTAAATATGTTGGTGATGTGTACATTTTTCGCGGCAATACGAATTGAATATTTACAACATAGTTCAGTTATTATTTACAAAATACAAGTGCCGAGATTGGAAAGCTCCCACTGTGTAATTAGTTTTCGTGCAAGTAAACATCATGACGTTTGATAAGTGAAAGCCGTTACGCTGTGTCTGCAGTCACGGCGCAACTGCTTTCACATTATCAAACGTAGCTACCGCGTTGATTGACTTGATGCCATCTCAGAGGGAGTGGGTGAGTAGCGACGTTTTTTTCTGTGATTCTAACAATCCAGTTGTAGAGATTAGTGGTTCTATCCCTGTGTCCAACAAGAATGTGGTTTTTGCCCCCAAAAGGCGTTTTAATCGTATATCACATTTATACACCCCAGTATATTAAAGTAAACAAACTTCGGAATTTCTGTGTGTTACTGATAATAGGTTCATAAATAAAGCCCCAGAAGTCGACATTTCATTCCAAGTGTACCGACTGCACTGAGAAAGGCGTATGGATTTTCTCTGTGGTTTCCACTGTGATCAACACGAAGAGAATAATTTTCAATAATTTTTGAAACTCAAAAAGTACACAATATATCACTTAATTCCAGCTGTTCACGCTTAATTTTCAAGTGAATAAATTTAACAGCATGTGATTTAAAGTCCTTGAAATCGAATGCTACCTCTCAAAAATTGCGATATTGTATTGTTTCACTGGACTCTGGGCGTTAATAATGTAAACAAATTCGCTTTTACGTCTTGACGTCCACTAGTTCCATGCTTCATAAAGAGCATGCCAGTTTTTAAAGTGTTTGAACACATCCAGTGCGAATTGGCAAAAACTACGCCTCCTCACATGACGCCAAGGAAACGGGATAAGCAAAATGTATTTACTCTCATACGAAAGTAGATATACAAACCTGTGGTGTGTTCCTTAAAAAAACATTTAAATCATTTTTGCGATTTTTTTTTATTATGAGTATATACGTTTCAAGTGTTGTACTGATGGAACAAAAAACTTTCAACGCGGGAAATGATATGCAGTCTAACACACGAGAAGATTGCAAGAACAGTTATGGCAGAAACGTCCACGCAAGCAAATGCTTAGGGGACAAACATGTTGGAAAGATTATTTCCCATGCAATGTGCGCTTTCGTGGCGTTAAACAAAATATTGTTACTGAAACTTTATTCTAACAAACTATTGGTGCGTGTTTCCTGAATTGTTATCATATCTTTTCGTGCATGGTATCAAAAGCCATTACGTGACTTGACAAAGATTAAAAAGAGATTGAATAAGTAATTATCGACGAACTGTTATGTAATCGGTTGTAACCACGAATGTAGACTACACGCAGTGATTTCCATAATTTAGGTAAAACAGTACTACAGTCAAGCCGCCGTGGACTGGCCGTAATCCACGCGTGGGCAGTAGTGTCCACGCATGCGATTACAAGGTAATACAGATTATCAGCAGCAAAAATTTAATTAATGAAGCACCGGGTTATATCCGGTGCTTCATTAATTAAATTTCTGATGATTATTCCTATAATTCGTGTTCTGAATCTAATATTATTGCATCCGCGGAAAGTGATCAGTCCACGGCGGCCGCACTGTAAATATTTGACTTAGAGTTACCCGCCTTGAAAAGTGACACTCGGAAATGATCCAATCTCCGAAACTTAGAATCCTTGGATAAAATATATTGATGTAAAAACTTTTGAAACATTCAACTGACATCTTACTAGTCCTGAATATTCCAGAGAAATACAAAGGGCGATTTGATGCATTTTTGGGCCAAAACTATAAATGACTATTGGTATGTTTTTGTTGGAAATCCCACGAAAAAAATGGGCACATGACAGGTACTTTGATTCCTCTCAGTTTTCCCCTCTTATTTATTGTATAACCCCTGTTTTTAGGACAGAAAAAAGAAAGTTGTCTAAAGGGGTATACTTGTCAAAGACATATCAATGGCAAAATTAAAGTGATGCGATTAGGTTTTATTCACATAAACATTATAATGGTAACCTATTGAAAATATTTAGTACTGTTATACTATTGTGGTTTCTGTATTTCTCCTTTTTTCTTGTTTTCTTGTAAACGTCTTCAGTGACGTCTGTTTCACAAATAATCAAAGACATGCATACATAGTCTATAGCAGGCTCTCAAACCGCCAGTCTAATACTCTAAGATATTCGACGCGGTTGTGGCCTGGAATCCAGTCTAGGCCTTGAATAGACCATCGTCTATATTTAGATTCAGTCGTACGGAATATTTCAGTTGGTCGAAAAAGCGAATATACGGTTCTCTTTTCCGACCACCTGATATATTCCAGACGACTGAATCTAAAAAATACCATAAACATTCATTTTCTTTGAATCAACGCAAGAAATGTTGCTCAGTGGAAAACCTGATTAGACGGAATTTTTATGACACTCATTACGTTAATTATTTATTTATTTAATGGCGTTTAAGGTCACATACTTCTGCACAATGGCTAATCTTTACCACAACATGGAGATAAAGTCAAGGTCAGTCAATCGTGCCTATTTTAGGGGCCTCGCACCCCAAGCATTAGTGACTGGGTCTTATTTTAACGGTGAAACATACCTTGTT
Source organism: Pictodentalium vernedei (assembly GCA_031216915.1). NCBI lineage: Eukaryota > Metazoa > Mollusca > Scaphopoda > Dentaliida > Dentaliidae > Pictodentalium > Pictodentalium vernedei. The sequence goes on from CM062293.1 coordinate 231,247,797, forward strand.
TACCACAGTAAACAAGCACTACTTCACTTCCCGGGGAACAATCATAAAGAATGAAGACCCAGACCACAGCCGATGTTTTATAACTGCACCTCGAAGTTCCACCTATTGTGTTAATATATTGATGTTTTCAAAGCAAATTCAATATGTGTTGATTGGAATATCTATAACTAGGGTCCGAAAGAATACCTGTATATCTTTGTGAGTAAATTGACATCACATTTCATTAGGTGTAGTCTGCGCGCAAACTCCGCGAAAAGTGGATAAACAAACAGCCTATAACAGCGTTGGATTCCGTACAGAATTTCTCTGGTGAGCTAAGAACCTAAGTCTGCAGGTTAGATATAGTTGCTGGCCAAACCCATTTCACCCCCACGAGTGTAAAAACAGAGAGTACGTCTATCCGACTCCGCCTTATCCTATGTGATCTGGGTGCAATCGAGGACACAAGTTCAACGCCACCGTTAAAGAGATGTGTCCTCGAATGACCTGTACTGAACGTTTGTTTGGCACTCAATAAACTTTTGTGTCTGAGTGATTAAACAATGCATATTAAGCACATTCCTCTTGATTGGGTGCGTTATTCTGCAGCTTTAGGGATTAAGCACATTATATTTATGTCTGTTATTACTATTATCACGCGACAGATACTGATTATAAATTCTATCACAATTCATTTAATGCTTGGATAGATCCTAATCAAGTTGATTGCAAAATGATATTTAGTGCTTATGATAAATAACTTGAAGAAATCAATTGTCTGTACTTACAGTACAGCCGCCGTGGATTGGTCACATTCCGCGGGTGGGAAATTTTTCCACGGATGCAATAGCATTAGATTACAAACACTAATTATAGGAATAATCAGTAAAAAATTAATTAATGAAGCAGAGGGTACAACCCGGTGCTTCATTAATTAAAATTTTGCTGCTGCTGATTTTTATTACCTTCTAAACGCATGCGTCGACGTGTGGATTACGACCAGTCCACGGTTACTGTACTGTAATGTTTCCTCTCTATGCTTTTAGCGCCACAGACCGTTGATTTGCATTGGGGACATTTTATCAACGGAATGACCCCAGTTTATCAGGACAGGAATTTAGGCTGTGTTAAAGCTGTGTGTGGGTGGGGGAGGGGGGATCTAAAAGAATCACAGAATACGTTTATTCAACATTCGTCCGGGTATCATATTTAGTTTGCTATTTACATTCGGATTATTATAACTAGAGTCTTGCTTATTTTTTAGAGCGACCTGTTTTAATTTGGAATAGTACGAATTACTGTTTTGATGTAGCAGTTGCATGTAGTTTACCTTCCCTAGCATGGCTGACAGATTTCATCATTGGAAGTGATTTACGGGAACGTTATCTCACCTTAATTACCTAAAGCTGTCAGTACATTCAATACTAAGTGTATGGGAATTTCATATAAAAATTGAAATTTTGAAATGTTAGCAAATTTGTATCATCAATATATGCATCATTTCACAAACTTCGGGAATTGTCCTGTAGAATAGTTTAAAAATATAGAAGCTGACTGTTTACAGTTTTTTCCCAATCAGATAGAAGCTTTGACTATTATTCTCCGTTGAAACCCGTTTAAAAATAAGAAAACGGCGTTTTCACCATCTTTCGATGTTCTGTAACTCTTTTTTGTCCATTATATCAACAGTGTCCACATCGTGAAACATAATACAGACACTCTCCTTTACATTTCTATAAAAGTGATACTTATAGATATTCTTAATTACGGATTATCTGAGAAACAGTTGCTTCTAATTAGCTTGCCATAAAAAGCCAAGTTTCCTTTTGTCTGTTGTTCTCGTTTATTAAAAACTAAGAAAGAGAAACTTGACTTTATTTCCTACCGATGTCCTCGGTGTTTTCTCAACAAGTTACTTGCCTCTCAATTGGACCTTCCTCGCTCATTTAATAATCTTAAGGGAAATAACTTCGAAAGTCGATTTTCATGACGATATAAGTCAGGGATGTCATCTAGTCCGATTATACAGCCATTGCATTGCATTGCTTGACACGCCTTTGGTTTTCTCTATAAGCAAGAGAAAAACATATGGTCTTGCAAATCACACATTTGCGATTCGAACTGCATCTCGAATCGAATCGGATACATTATTCAAAATCGAATCGAACCCTCAATCGTTTCTTGGACGTATTGATGATGGCCGATTCGGGGGAGAGTGTAAAGCTGATTTGTTCCAACTGTGATGGCTGATGACCCGACTGATAAAATATTGCGACTACATCATCATGGTATGCTTTCGGCGAGAGAGAGAGAGGCGCACACAGGCAGCCAGGCGGGCGGGCGGGCGGGCATTTTGGGCGGGCGGCGGGCGGGCGGGCGGGCGGGCTTTCGGGTGGGCGGGCGGGCGGGCGTTCGGGCGAGCGGGGGGGGGGGGGGGCTTTCGGACGGACGGACGGACGGACGGACGGACGGACGGACGGACGGACGGACGGACGGACGGACGGACGGACGGACAGACAGACAGACAGACAGACAAGCAGGCAGACAGAGACAGGGACAGAGACAGAGAGTGGGACAGAGAGAGAGAGAGAGAGGGGGGGGGGGAATTTAGCCATGGTTGATATGTTTAGTACATGCGATGGCACTTATGTTTGCTTGGGATAAATCTTTAGGTTAAAATGTTGACACCGTTCTATAGTAATCTATATACCAAATGTTTTGAAGTTTTTTGTGTACGTTAAAAGTTCAAACATTTCGCGTGGAAAGGACTGAAAGTTGTGGCTTGTATAGAGCGGCCAAAGTAATGTGACCGCAAAAGTTTAGTTTCTTAATAAGATCGATCGCGATCGGGTCGCAAAACACCTACACACCAATGAGTCGGATTTCAAAAATAAAACATTGTGAAATCAAGACCGAATCAAGAAATACAAAAACGAAAACAGCTTCTCGGAATCAATGTTCTCACATTTCTTATCAGATGGGTTATATTATACAGTGCAGTGAGTAGAATGGTGGGGAGGTAATTTCGATCAGGGGCCAGTTGGCAAATTGCCATATCTTTTTAAAATGCCAATGATTTATTTTAGTCAGTTTTATTAATAGGTAGCAAATATCATTCTAGAAAATCCAATTGTAAGTTTTATAGTATTAGCTTCAGATCCTTCTCTCACTTATATCGCCATGAAAATTGACTTTCGGAAATGTTATCGCCCTTGAAATTATTAGACGAGCGAGGAAGGTCCAATTAAGAAGCAAGTAATTGTTGGGACAACTCCTATGACAAGGCATCAGTAGAAAATAAAGCCAAGTTTCCATTTGTTACTTTTAATAAACAAAAACAACAAACAGCTCTCAAAGCTGTTGTTTTCGTTTATAAAAAGCTACAAAAGGAAAGGACACTTGGCTTTTCATGGCAAGCCAGTTAGAAGTAACTACATCCCAAATAATCCGTCATTAATAATATCTTCCAATATCACACCTACCAACACGAAGTAAGTGTCCATTTTGGCTCTTTGTGTAGCAAATGTGTTTTTACAGTAGTTTACAAGTTTCTTTTATTCTTCCCGGAAAAAAATTAGCAAATCTTACCTCCTAGACTTTTATATTAATGGAAAGGATATTGTCTGTATTATATGTTACAATGCGAATACTGTTGATGTAATGAACAGAAAAAAAGTTACAGAACATCAAAAGATGGTGAAAACGCCGTTTTCTTAATTTTAAATTGGTTTCAACATTATAAATTATTGTGATGAGTTGACGGTAACATAGTCTGAGGTTTGCGGCTCGGAGCTTATGTTCAACCGAAACGCGAAGCGTCGAGGTTGAACATACGCTCTGAGCCGCAAACCTCACACCATGTTACCGTCAACTCATCACAATAACGTATATGTTCCAATAAGACACTACCCATAGCCCAAAACCTACATCGTGAAACACGAGAGGCTTATTTACTAAACTTGTGATCGTTAAAAGTTGTCTTGTTCAAGGCAACTTTTAACGATAACAGGTTTAGTAAATAAACCTTTCGTGTACCCCACAACTGGATAAATAATCAATAAACCAGATAAACTCATTCCATCTCAGTTCAAATCGTAAATAGGTTTTGTAATTTAAACAACACTTCATCCGGAACACCGTCTGCTGCACGTGTGAAAAATCCAGAAAAAATGAAACGGCTTGCTAATCACTCCACTGATGAAGCAATTACGAAACGGGTAACGTCATTTCAGATATTTCGAGTTGTTACGTCAGACGGTAACATTTTCGAAATATTAATTATTATATGAAATCCCCATAGCCTTAGTGTTAAATTTACTGACAGCTTTAGGGAATCAAGGGGAGCTAATATTCCTCTAAATCTCCTTCAATGACGAAAAATTGTCAGCCATGGAGATCGAATCTACGGGAAAATGTCTGCAGATTGTGAAATGATACGCACATCGTTACTACAAAATCGATAAAATTTCGAAATTTCAATTTTTGTTTGAAATTCCCACAGTGTTAAATTTACTGACAACTTTATGAACATTAAAGGAGGCCAACTTTCCCGTAAATCAAGGACGGTGGTTACATCGCAAATGGTATGGCTGTTGTTCAACTTATGGTCTGTCGGTGGCCGAGTCGTGTGTGCGGTTTAGTATAGTTTCGTTAGGTAGTTGGTGCCGTCGGAAACCCTCTCGGTGTGGGTTCGAACCATCGCTATGCCATTTGCCGTGATTTAGTCTAACTCAGTCGGTGGCCGAATGGTGTGTTTGTTTTAGTATAGTTTCACTAGGTGGTTGGTGTTGAAGAAACCTCTCTCAGTGTGAGTTCGAACCCCCGTTATTCCATTTGCTGTAACTTAGTCTAAGTCTGTCGGTGGCCGAGTGGTGTGTGTGTGTGATTTAGTATAGTTTTGTTAGAAGGTTGTTGCCGAAGAAAACCTCTCTCGCCGTGGTTTCCAACCCCCAACTATGCCATTTGTGACGGGTTAAAGTTATAGCAATACATTCCTGTAGCATGGTTCTATTCTCCAATAAAGCGATCAGGTATCGTAGGTTTGTCTAATGAAGCATGCACTTTGGGAATTGTTGAAAGTTAAAAGCTATAAATCTGCAACGGAAAACACATTATAGTCAAAATAAATGGATGCTTTGAATCTGTTCACACATGAAGACATTTACAAGACCATAAAGACTACAGGCATTCATAAATCTTCGGACTTGAAGACAGTCTCAATCACTGGGTGATTTTATAATTAAAATACCTACTCTTCGCGGTGAGAAAGAATTGCTTCATCATAGAAGTAGAAAAACGGTGGATAATACTTGGGAATTAATACTTGGTTTGCTTCATATCGGCAGAGATATCAGTCCGCTGTAACTTAATATTAGCCTGAGACCGAATGTCGAAGGCTGATATGAAGTTAACGATGGTTGATATCACGACCGATATGAAACTAACCAAGTCATAACCACTTTATTTATTAACTGGTAGAGTGCTGAATTATTTTTGCTTGACAAAACTTGATCATGTGTCTTTGTCTTGTTACATTTTATGGGAGACTCTCACACAAATTGTAACAAGGCAAATCCACACAGACTAAATATTTTCACTTCAAAGATAATAGAAGTACATACAGAGAATATGAAGCTTTCAGGTGGCAGGATCTGCACTTCAGGGTAAAGCCCAAATATGGGCTTCCAGCACTCTACCAGTTAAACCAAAACAAATAATTAAAAAAATTCTCCGATCTGTTACAGATTTCTGACAGTGTTATTGTTTCTCATTCTTTTCACAAGTCCGAAGTTTCCTCTTCTCCTACTCCTAGTTTAGCTATCCAAACTTCTCGGCTTCCTCACTGAGGAAGCCGCGACATTCGGATAGCTAAATTATCTCTTCTTTCACTTCGACGAATCTCCGTTTACGACTAGGAATTTAGATTGCGATGAATTTTCTGTACATTTTTTTTTTCTTCTCGTTATCCACCTAATCCTTACGTATTGCAATCATTACTTCCTAGCCATACAAAGGAGTTTTTGTGTGGTGGGGATTTAACCCGTTGAACACAGGTGGTATCTCCCATGTCCGTTCAGTGGCAGCAATTGGAAAGAGTCAACATTCATTACATGGGGATAGACCTTACGACTGCTCGTTGAAAATATTGATTGGTTTCCCCAAACATTCACTTAGCAGCCATCCTTCTTAATGAAATTAAGACGTAGCTTGTTCTTGGACCGACAAAGCGTGCTCTCGGGTTCAAAGGGTTGATGGTGGCAATAAGTAAGGATTAGGTGGATGAAGAAAAGAAAAAAGAGAGTTGTACAGCAAATTCATCGCATTTTACTAGTTGATTGCTTTCGATGAATAACTGTCAACGATTGCGCTGTAAACAAAATGGCCGCGCCTTGTAACGCATCAACTTGCTCTAACTTGGGTCATTTCGGCTGAGATCAGCGTCATATCGGCCGAGTTTGAAGACATATTAGCCGAGCTCGAAAACTGACAATTCTGGGAAAGAAAATCATATCTATTAAATAAAAGATAGTATTATAATGGCTGAGGGTGAATTCTAATAATAATTACTCCAAGTCATTTTAAATAGAGCTCAACCCTATATCTGGCCCCAGTTGTGGTTTTGGGGTGAATCAAGGGCGGTTAACGAGCATGGAAATGTCGAATCGTTTGATAGTTTGACCACGATAAGTGACAACAAGAGGTTGGCAGTGTGTGTCGAAAGTCAGAATTAATCTGCTTCTTAGTACTGGTTATAATATCTGGAGTCTGTATAATTTTACCAACTGTAGAAGTATTCTGCCAACTGAACAATTATCCTACCGACTGCTTAAAGGATTCGTCAAGCTTAGGCTATCTTCTTGTGGAAGACAGCCACACATTCCACCCACCATAGCCATTCTTCATTTCTATTACTATTCTATTTAATAGACTAGTCATTTCTATTCTTTAAAGATTTTTATTTTTTTCTATTTTGGAAAAATAATTGCTTATTCTTGAAGAAGATAGCCACACATGTCACCTGCCAAATCCGCCCCTGCCTGGCGCACATAGAATACGAATGTTATTTTCCAAACCATCATAATGAATCACACGGTCTCTTGTAGGCTGCAGTAGCGTGGATAGCTCTTCCCGGTGGTGGGGCAAGATCTTCCATAAATGTTTGGATAAAAAGTAGCTTTGCAAAGCGGAGGTATTATGCGGATTCTTTAATCCAAGGAGTCAAGAGTTGCATCATAAAATGATGAACCGTTCCGTTCACTTGTAAGATAAATATTACATGCTCAACCAATTTATTCCTCAAAAGTAGAGTGGCGTTCATTGTTTAAAAGTATATAATCGTTCATTACAGTCCGTTTGTGCTTGAAGTGAAAGCATCATCCACCTTAATTGCGTCACAACCATGTGTAATAACCGCGTGTTATTCTCATATTAAAATATTTTGGTGGCATGGATAACAATTTTTCGTCACTGAAAGTGATGTATAGGAAAGTTAGCTCCCCTTAAATCCCTAAAGTTACCAGTACATTCAGCATTCAGGTAAAAGGAAATTCAAACAAAAATTTTAATTTCGAAATGGTATCAAATTTGTATCACTGATGTGTTCATCATTTCACAAACGCCATGCACTTTCCTGTGGCGTTTTCCATTTTTTTCCATTTCACTTTCAAAGACTGGCTATTATTCTCTGTTAAAACCAATTTAAAAGTAAGAAAACGGACTTTTCGCCATCTTTTGATGTTCTCTACCTTTTGTTCTGTTCAAGGTGCGCATTAATATAAAAGAATTTCCTGGGAAGAATAAAAACTTGCAAATTACAGTAAAAACGCATTCGCTAAACAAAGAGCCAAAGTAGACTCTTAGTGTTGGTAGGTGTGATACTGGTAGATATTTTTAATGGCGGATTATCTGTGAACTAGTTGCTTCTAATTAGCTTGCCATAAAAATCAAGTTTCCTTTTTGTTACTTTTAATAAACGAAAACAACAGACAGCTCCGAGGGTTGTCTGTTGTTTTCGTTTATTAAAAGTAACAAAAAGGAACCATTGCTTTATTTTTGTTGATGTCATACGCGTTTTCTCAACAATTACTTGCTTCTTAACTGGCCGTTCCTCTAATGGCTTCAAGGGAGATAACTTTATAGAAAGTCGATTTTCATCACGATACATGTCAGGGATGAAATCACTGCTTGACTCTCTCAAGTCGGGAGCACACATTTATGACTAAAGAAAAAATAGACAGCAAATGAAGAGTCGACATGAGATAAAAACCGTAAGAAAAACCTGTAACAACTTAATCCTACATTGCAGAAATGGGTCCTAGATTCATACGGGGCTCTTGAAATATATGATTGATGACTCTCCCTAAATTACAAAAATATTTCATGCATCCGCTAACAGGAAAATCAACGTTCAAAGTATATATAAGGTATTAATAAATTTAGTTCTAAAGTTCAGAAAAGAATGAGCTTTTCTTGTCATCGGACAAGCTTCGTTGTATGTCGGCACTTATGGAATTTTCAGGATCCCCAGCGTATCGTGTTGGAAATTTATACAGGATGAGGAAAGCTGAGTACTCGGAGAGATACAACGACTAGTGGTAAATCTCTGTCTGACTTTCCGAGTTTGATCGAGTCACACTGCTTTTGCGCCATTAATGTGCTATGAGCACTACAACACTGCGCCAACTCGCTCCTAGAGTAAGTCTTGCTGGTGAAGGACAAAGCGCCAGCAACTCAAAGGAGGTACAAATTGACTCACAATTCCAATGTGCTGAGATGCGAACCCTTTTCAAGGATAAATAGACTAGTGAATTGAAAGAATAAACTAGCTCACTTTAGCAAAATTCACAGTCACACATACATCACGAACACACTTTTTGTAATTTCATTTTATCAACAACTTTTTTTAATCCATTCGCATCTTTCCGCACTACTTTGGTCAATTCGAGTAACAAGATATAAATCTCATAGCAAGAATAACTTTATTTCGTCTATTCGTTCTGACAATAAGAGTCCTCAGGCCCTTTTTACATATATATCTATATATGTCATCTCAAAAGCGTCTTTTATCGCCATCAGCTCGCAATTCGACCGCGATACACTGACTCCAGTGAGGCAAGATTTCTTAAAATAAAATACTGCGGCATCAGGGCCGTGTCATAAAAAAAACCAAATGAAACATCTCAAATTCAGAGTTCTCGAAATTCTTCTGTTTTTGACAGGTAGGATTCTACAGTGCTGCGACAGGACGGACAGAGACTTTCTACCGGATCGCGACTGGGTCTCGATCTGGGCGAAGTTCTTTGTCCCCGTTTCTCATCGCAGTCCTTTAAAATCTCTTGCCCCACAACCGGGAAGAGCTATCTCTGCTACAAACTAAATTAAATGAGGAACTGGAAAAAGTATCTGATTGGTGTTGTTGTAATAAGCTACAGATAAACATTAAAAAATCTAAGATTATTCTACTATACCCACAAAATAATACGTTCAAAGCCAGTCAACTTAAACTGTATCTTAACAATAACGAAATGCCAGTAGTTGGAAATACTATGTTAGAAAAAACGATTAAATTCTTAGGGGTACATCTTGATAAAAACTTGAAATTTAAAACCCACATATCGAATGTATGCTCAAAGATTTCTGGTGCAATATATTGCATTAACAAGGTAAAAAACATTCTCCCGAAAGACGCGCTAAAATCATAATATTACGCACTTGTCCACAGTCATCTATCATACGCCATTCAAATCTGGGGCAATGCATTCGCGACTGGAAAATTAGCCCTTCTACAGAAGCGTACCTTGCGCACGATTAACCTCAAGAAATACAACAGCCACACAGACCCCTTATTTAAAAAGAATGGAATATTGAAATTTCAGTACATGTATAAACTGAATGTCTTATTATTTATGTACGACTGGCAAAATAAGAACCTACCCAAATCCTTTGATAACATGTTTAGTATACACACCCCTATTGGCACGCATACAAGAGAAGCTGGACAAATTAGAGAGTATAAGGCCAGAACACAGTTTTCGGCAAATCTACCCAAACGTAACTTCCCTAAACTTTGGAATGAATTAGAAAGCAGCCTCAAAACATTAACCCCCAGATCACTGTTCAAAAGTATACTTACCAAAAAATTTATTGCAAACTACTCCCTTACTGCAAAATGTGTTAAACACTGTGCCCGGACTGCAGACCAAGCAGTTCAAATCCATAAACAATCTAAAAGGTATATTGCAGACTAATTGTTCCCTAATTCTTGATTATTAAACCACAGATTATGTGTGTGTTTGGCAGATCGTGGTTTGTCTGTGGTAGCAAAAATTTATTTAAACTCCGATATCTCATCCACCATGACCCAACATGAAATTATTGCACTTGCCCTGACACAAAACTTAGGTCTCAACTCTCCAACTCGATAGTTGAAACAAGAATTGTGCCTGCTGCAAAATGTCTGCTCCAGGTGATAGTATCCAACATAGAAACATGGAGATGCCAGGAAGACAGCTAATCTGGCTATGGCGTCTCCAAACAATGCGCCTCTCACATTCATAATGTATATGATCTCATGTATGTAATGTTCCAATACTATCTGTATATTTTCTTTTTCTTTGACTGTTTACGTGATGTAATAATATCACTTACGATGTTTGTGAGTAAGGTGAATTGTTGAATAAAATATCATCATCATCATCATCAATCTCAACTACTGATACGTAACAGGAACTAAGAGATTTTTCTACTGAGATTTAATGACACTTTCGACACCCATGAGCACCTCGCGTTGGACAGTTTTACGGATGGTTGAAGTCGGAGTATCCGGGAAGAATCACCGAGCAGCGGCGAGCAACTGTCAGATTCCCCAACGTATAACTGCGCACAAGAGTGTCAAGGTGACAGCTTGAATTTACGATTTTGTTGTTTAAAAGTGTAGATATTTTTGCTAATCTTTCTCACTCCGGCTAAATATAAAGCATAAAGATAAGTATCTGATGGACCCCGAAAACCGATTTGCCACTTAAACAGACCAGCAATAATTCATGCACTGCTAATTAAGCATGAACGTCGGCAAGTACTGCGCGCGCTGAATGCCATAATGAGCTGTTTGCTAACAGATTAAAGGAAGTAAAGGATCAGTGTTCTCATGCAGTTATCATTTATGTAATTATGTCCAGTTAATAGGTAATTGTCGTAAAAACAGCACATCGCACATGTTCTGGACACACACCCATATAACGTATCTGGTCTGTCACCGAATGTCAATACTTACCGAAAATACGAGGCTTTCACAAAGAAACTTAAAAGAGAATTTTAAATTAAAATAGATCTGAGAGGCCAAGTCGAAGAGAAGAAATTAAAGTGTAAATTAATGTCCTTGCGGTCGAATAAGAGTCGGGATTTTCTCAAACATTTCATTCCAGTCTCAGGGCGAGTTAGACTGTGGGTCGTAGGCGAGGAGCTGGGGGTGTCCCATGCTATAGGTTAAAGGAGGTGCCGCATTTGTGCGAGAGTATAGGCACGTTGTAATAACGGGGAGCCAAAGAGCTCACATTTAGAGTAGGAACAGTCGCAGGCGAACTCGGTGGCCATATATGAGTGTAGGATCAGAAGTAGGAAGTACGAGCTCGGGAGCTCACGAATGTTGGCATTTTGGTAGACGGTATTACGTGTTGTAGAAGGCAAGCCATACATAGATCGAGTAGGCTTTGCCTGTATGATCATTATTCTGAGATAAATGAAGGGGAGCATTTAACCCCGTAAGTGACGACTGCTTGAGTGAGCAGCATCCAGTCGAGTGAGATAAATTAGTGGCCGAGCGACGGCAGTGGTAGAGTGATATCCCGTCACATGTTAGAGCAAAGGCGTCCGGTAAAGTGACAATACGTTAGTGGCGGTGCGACGGCAGTGAAAGAGTGAAGCTGTATGTTCGTGAAAAGGCGACCGGAGTCCACCAGCGACAAGGAAGAAGAAACGAGCGACAACAGAGAATGCGGGCCCGCAAGTGACTCAAAAACTGTGTGGGTGGGGTATGATTGACGTTTTTTTTTATTCATTGAATTTCATGTAAGTCAAAAGTTACTACATTTTTTTATATGTATTAAAATTGTTTTCCGTGAACCCCTGTTGACTATGCTTTTGTGTGGAAAAGTCACTGATCCCTTCAGGATATGAACCACCCTAAGAAAAACGAAACGGGCAGGTCCGTCACGGTGAGACATTCGTTCACGCACGCATTCAGGTGACACTCCCTGAGTTTCGGCTGAATACGCAACGTAAATCTATTTCTCCCGGCAACGACCACACCCTGGTTTCCGACAAAGAGGTGTCATCATTGGTGCAACATCGACATGCAGTGCGCCTTAGTACAGAGCACCACCGTTTCCTTACGTGAGCAATCGGGATTAAGCACCTTGCCCAAGGACACAACGCAGTTACCCCGTCAACCGGAGACCTTTCGGTTTGAAATCCAATTCCATAACCACCGAACCACCGCGCTCCCAGGAAATTATAGTAATGATTTCATTAACAAAAGAACAGCCACACATACCCACGTTTAATTTTATTCCACAGCTACTTGTAACGAAAAAGCTCTCGGGGAAGAGTGGCATTTGCTTTCACCGGTGCGGACTTTGATCAAAATCTTCCGATACATCTCAAATTCCTAAATTGAATAGACACACGGTTCAATAAGCCATCAATTTCTACTATCAAACTATGTATATTTGATTATCCCATTGATCTGCCGTCCTCACAATAAGAGAAGTGCACTGTGGCATTCATAGCTAATCTCTGTGAAAATGGCGTGCTCAAGTAAAACATGTTCTGCGATTAATTACTATTGACCCATAATGGCTATAAAGCATTTATCAAGCTCTTCTGCTTCATCTGTTTGCCGACAGATGTTTCACAAAAGGTCAGGTGGATTACTGATACCAATAATCGAAATTGTGAGTTAACATTGGACATGTCGTGTTTGATTTTACCTTAGAGGAAGCCGATATTTTGTCATCGTGCCGTGGCTATTCGGGTTCCATTTTAATTGAAGAGAAGTTTGAGGCATGCTGATCGGAAGAACCTATGTGAAATGAGTCATGCCTTCGACGGAGCTCAGAAGGTGTTATTGGTCAGTTTTACAGGCGTACACATAAAATGAGATTCCTGTCAGTGTTTAAAGTTTCTTTTAAAACTTTTTTGTATTTTAGAGCTTTAGGATAGTAAATATAAATAGTTTATTGTTTTTGTCTTTGTTGACTGAATAGCACACGACAGTAAGGTTTAATATCGGAAACGGGAGTTTCACGGCTCTGTGGCACCCGGTTTTAAAAGTCAGTCGCGATTTATTTATTGGTGTTTTTAGCCCTTTGAACCCTGGTGGTATCGTCCATGTCAGTTCCATGGTAGCAACAGGAAGAGTCCATATTTATTATTTGGGGGTAGACCAATTCATATTTTCAATGTGCAGCCTCAGGGCTGCACGTTGAAAATATTGATTGGTCTACACCACACACTTACCTTGCAGCCATCCCCTTAATGACATTATGACGTAGCTTGTGACCCGGCCGGAAAAACGGCCTCTTGAGTTCAAAGGGTTAAGTTCATATATTTCTGCACAATGGCTAATCATGACCGTGACGGTTTTACTGGTGGGGGAAGCTAGAGTACCCGGAGAGCATCACAGAGCAACGGCGAGCAACTGTTAGTTCCCCAACATATTAACCCCACACAAGCAAGGCTAACATTGGTTGAAGACAAGTCCACCATCGGCGTACATTACGCCTTAGTACATAACGCCACCGTGCCCCCACGTGGGCAATGGGGGTGAAGTGCCTTGTCCCCGAACACAACGCGGTTGCCGCAGGTGGGATTCGAACCGAGGACCTCTCGGCTTGCAACCTGCACCTCTACCAACTGAGCCACCGCGCCCTCAGTCAATCGCGATATACGGAATATTCATGGTGTCAATGATTGAGTATTATAGCTTATTGAGCTTATAGCTTATGAGATTACGGCGAATATCATCTTCTTCCGAGACCAGAACCGCCGTTGGCGCTATTGTTTTATCTCGCGAACGGGAATTTCTCGGTTACCGGTTCTAAAAATCAGTTCTAATGCCGGTGAAATTCATAAACTACAATCGGGAATCAAAGGCTGCGGAAATCAACCTTTAATTCCCTGTTCTGTCCAATGAATTTCCAGGCTACAGGGACTGATATTCAGAAATGAGAACCGGAAAAATCCCATTATCGTGACTATCAAAAACGAGAACCGGAAAATTCCCGTTACCGCAGTCGCGATCCGGTCGTGGTTCTCTGTCCATTGTCCTCTTTATAACATTGTTGAATAGAACCCATCGAAACTGAGATGCGAGAACATAGAATATCAGCTTTGTTTGTTTCCCTTCTCCGGGATAGTATTAGGACTATATGATTCGTGAATTTTTTGCCTCCTGAGAGGTGAGCATCCGTGATTTACATCGTCATGAAAATCGACTTCAGACAATGTTATCTCCCTTGAAATTATTATACACTCAGCGCACGTCCAAATAAGAAAATCCAGAAAACAAAGTCAAGTGTCCTCTTGCTACTTTTAATAAACGAAAACAACAGACAGCTCTCGGAGCTGTCTGTTGTTTTCGTTTATTAAAAGCAACAAAAGGAAAACTTGGCTTGGTATAGCAAGCAAATTAGAAGTAAATAGTTCATAGATAATCCGACATTAAAGAATATCTATCAGTATTTCACCTACCAACACTTAAACGTCCACTTTGGCTATTTCTTTAGCAAATGTGTTTTTATAGTAATTTGCAATCTTCCTAAATTAGCATATCTCGTCTCCTAGATTTTTATATTAATGGAAAAGACAGTGTCCATAATATATGTCACGGTGCGTACACTGTTGATATAATGAACAGAAGAAAAAAATTACAGAACATTAAAGAATGAATGAAAACGCCGTTTTAATGGTTTTAAACATAGAATAATACTCAAACGTTCAAACCGATTGGGAAAAATGGAGAAAATCCAGCTTCTGTAAATTTTATACTACTCTACGGGAAAATGTCTGAAGTTGGGAAATGATGCGCACATCGATGATGTAAATTCGCTACCATTTAGAAATTTCAATCTTTAAAAGAAATTTCCACGGTCTTAGTGCTAAATTAAGGGGAGCTAACTTCCCCGTATATCTTTTCCAAGGACGGAAATTGTCAACCATGTGTGTCGTGACCGGATCAACATCTGATCTAGAAGGTGACTACTTTTGTAACCCCCGTCAACAACAAACATTTTTCACGTTGAACGACGCAAAAATGTTTAGCTGACTGACACAAAACAATTCGCGTTTATTTATTTATTTATTTATTTATTTATTTATTTATTTATTTATTTATTTATTTATTTATTTATTTATTTATGTTTAAGGTCACTTTTTCTGCAGAATGGCTAGTCATGACCACGACAGTTTTACGGGTGGAGGAAGCCGGAGTATCCGGAGAGAACCACCGAGCAACGGCGATCAGATGTCAGCTCCCTAACATACTAACTCCACACAAGCAGGGTTAGCATTGGGTGAAGACAGCTGCACCATCGGCGTGCAGTACGTCTTAGTACATAGCGTCACCGTGCCCAACATGCATGGGCAATGGGGGTAAGTGTCTTGTCTAAGGACCCAACGCGGTTGTCGTAGATGAGATTCGAACCGAGGACCTCTCGGCTTGCAGCCTGCACATACTGAGCCACCGCGCCCCAATTCGCGTTTACAAGCAGTTTGCTTGGAAGTTCTGTTTTGTCAACAACAGAACAAGCAAAAACAACCCATCACAACTGATGAAGTCATGTTGTATTTAGATTGCAGGGAGCACAGTGGCTCACTGGTTACGGAATTGGACTTTAAACCGAAAGGTCCACGGTTCGATCCCCGCCAGGGGTAATAGCGTTGTGTCCTTGTGCAAGGCACTTATTCCCTACTGCCCACGTGGGGCACGGTTTGTACTAAGACGTACAGCTCATCGACGGTGCATTTGTCTTCAACCAAAGCTAACCCGTCTTGTGTGGAGTTAGCATACTTAAGGAGTCCGGCAGTTACTCGCCGCAGCTCGGTGGTTCTCTCTGGATAGTCCACCCGTAAAACTGTCCGACACGAGGTGATCCTGGCTGTTGAAAGTGTCGTTAAATCCCAATAAATATATAAATAACTAGAACTATCACTGAAGGTGATTAATACCCCCGCTTTGGGTTTTTAGAGGAATGCACTTCTGATCATGTAGGCGAAGGCCATTAGGAAATGTATACATGAAGATCATTTTTTGTTGTTGAAATTTGTATTTGCATGTGGCCTTCCACAGAACAGCACTGAATACTTAAAGAGCCCACACATATATGGTTTACATTTGGAAAAACACATTTACAATGTGCAACATGTATTCAAAATCGGTTCATTAATGTAGGAGGAGTTGCACACACAAGAATCCCATTTGAAAACCCATAATAAATCCAAGTTAAAGGGAGATAACCTAGTTAAAATTGTCGCAGATCAAAAATTTGGGAATATGCGTATGTTCACTTAGTTGTGATAATGTTTGAAAGGTTTCGTCAAAATTGATTGATAAATGTAGGAGGAGTTGCACGCACAAGAATTTCATGTAGAAACCCATAATAAATCTAAGTTAAAGGGAGATAACCTAGTTAAAATTGCCACAGCTCAAAAATTTTGGAATATGCACATGTTTACTTAGTAGTGATGATGTCTGTAAACTTTTGTCCAAATTGATTGATAAATGTAGGAGGAGTTGCGCACACAAGAATTTCATGCAGAAACCCATATTAAATCAAAGTTCAAGAGAGATAACCTGGTTAAAATTGTCGCAGATCAAAAAGTTTGGAATATGCACATGTTCACTTAGTAGAGATGATGTTTGAAAGGTTTCATCAAAATCGGTTCATTAATGTAGGAGGAGTTGCGCACACAAGAATTTGTTCGAACGGAAAGACATAATAAATCTAAGTCAAAGGGAGATAACCTGGTTAAAATTGTCGCAGATCAAAAATCTTGGAATATGCGCATGTTCACTTAGTAGTGATGATGTCTGAAAAGTTTTGTCCAAATTGATTGATAAATGTAGGAGGAGTTGCGCGCACAAGAATTTCATGTAGAAACCCATAATAAATCTAAGTTAAAGGGAGATAACCTAGTTAAAATTGCCACAGCTCAAAAATTTTGGAATATGCGCATGTTCACTTAGTAGTGATGATGTCTGTAAACTTTCGTCCAAATTGATTGATAAATGTAGGAGGAGTTGCGCACACAAGAATTTCATGCAGAAACCCATATTAAATCAAAGTTCAAGAGAGATAACCTGGTTAAAATTGTCGCAGATCAAAAAGTTTGGAATATGCACATGTTCACTTAGTAGAGATGATGTTTGAAAGGTTTCATCAAAATCGGTTCATTAATGTAGGAGGAGTTGCGCACACAAGAATTTGTTCGAACGGAAAGACATAATAAATCTAAGTCAAAGGGAGATAACCTGGTTAAAATTGTCGCAGATCAAAAATCTTGGAATATGCGCATGTTCACTTAGTAGTGATGATGTCTGAAAAGTTTTGTCCAAATTGATTGATAAATGTAGGAGGAGTTGCACACACAAGAATTTCATGTAGAAACCCATATTAAATCAAAGTTCAAGAGAGATAACCTGGTTAAAATTGTCGCAGATTAAAAAGTTTGGAATATGCACATGCTCACTTAGTAGAGATGATGTTTGAAAGGTTTCATCAAAATCGGTTCATTAATGTAGGAGGAGTTGCGCACACAAGAATTTGTTCGGATGGAAAGACACAATAAATCTAAGTCAAAGGGAGAAAAACTGGTTAAAATTGTCGCAGATCAAAAATCTTGGAATATGCGCATGTTCACTTAGTAGTGATGATGTCTGAAAAGTTTTGTCCAAATTGATTGATAAATGTAGGAGGAGTTGCGCACACAAGAATTTCATGTCCGGAAAGACGTACGGACGGACGTACGGACGGACGGACGGACGGACGGACGGACGTACGGACGTACAGGGCGATTCCTATATAGCCCCCACTTCTTCGAAGCGGGGGTATAAATATTTAGGCTTCAACTTTGGAAGAAAGTGTTGTCTTGTTGCCCTTGTGACAGGTATACCGACACTTCGAAATTGAAATTTGTTGGGCGTGATGCTTTCGAGCTAGGCTTTGGCACGAATAGGCCAGGGTGGTGTTTAGGGTTTAATCCCGGGAACGGGAATTTTCCGGTTCTCGTTTCTAATAGTCAGTCACGATACCAGGATTTTTCCGGTTGTCATATCTAAATATCAGTCCCTATATCCTGGAAATTCATTGGACAGAACCAGGAATCAAAGGTTGCGTTCCACAACCTTTGATTCTCGATTCTAGTCTATCAATTCCCCCCCCCCCCCCCCCCCAGCATCAGAACTGATTTTCAAAACCGGTAACCGGGAAATTCCCTTGCGTGAGATTAAACCATAGCGCTAACGGCGATGATGGTCTCGGAAGAAGTTGATATTCGACGTGATCCCATAAGCTATAATACTCAATCATTGATACCATGGTCTATGAATTTTTCGGGTATTGCGATTGACCTCCAAAACCGGGAGCCACAGGGCCGTGAAAATCCGTTTCCCTGTGTTAAACCTTGGTAGTGTTTCATGCCAAGGCCATTTTCAAATCATTAATGGTGCACTCATATTAATGACTAGTGTTAAACGTACAATGTACGGAAGTCTATCATTGCAACAGGTGTTGTCAGGAGGTTACAAAAGGAAATATTTCCAACCATATCTAAAATCTGAGCTTAGCGTACCGACGTCAAAGACAAATTAGATTTATTACCCCAGAGAACACACAGGTTAGGATACGCAATAGTATGGTACCAATGGACATATACATTTTTCGTATTTCCAACATGCGCTTCCAGACAATGGCAGAAAAATACGGAAAAGAGCTGCTTTCACTCGGTGTTTCAAAGAGGTTTTTTCTTGCCTGATAGGCCCCCTGTGGAGTAAATAGTCTCTTAAATTGGGCCTGACTACTCAACATGACAGCCACTGCTCTTGAGAAAATGAAACATACACATTCCTGCCACCTCGGGTACAGCATCCAATTGGCAATGTCTGCGCTTTGGAAATAACCAGAAGAACACAAAGCATCATTAAAGGACACGTTAAAAATATGCAAAAAATAACGGAAACGGGAAAATACTGTAGCTATATTGCGCACTGCACAATACAATTACAGTATTTTTTCCCGTCTCCCCTTCCATGTGGTTTCGCCCCCGCCTGATGCTGCCACCCTATTATCGCACTTAATTGCACGAGGTCCTCCCCTTAATGACAGTATTTATTTAGGCTATATGTGATAGCAAATAGAGTACTAATCTTCGCTTTAGAATTTTAGCCGGTATTCTCTTGAAATTATATTGTATCCGACACTGTTTCCAGTGAAGAAAAGCATACAGTCTGACAGCTCTGCGGGTAAGCTTTATTTATTTATTTATTTATTTATTTATTTATTTATTTATTGGGAGTTAACGACACTTTCGACAGCCAGGATCACCTCGTGTCGGACAGTTTTACGGGTAGAGGACGGAGTACCCGGAGAGAACTACCGAGCAACAGCGAGCATCTGTCAGATTCCGCAACGTGCTAACTCCACACAAGCAGGGTTAGCATTGGTTGAAGACAGGTGCACCATCGACGTGCATTCCGCCTAAGTATACAGCGCCACCGTGCCCAATACGTGGTCAATAGGAATTAAGTGTCTTGCCAAAGGACACAACGCAGTTACCCCTGGCGGGCATCGAACCGCGGGCCTATAGGCTTGAAGTTCAATGTCGTTATCACTGAACCACCGCGCCCCTATTTCCCGGGATACCTACGGTTCGCTTTTCCTAGCAAATGAAAAATACCTGACGACTGAATCTGAAAAAACATTAATATTCAAGAAAGGTTTCTCAAAGGAGACGTGATTTGGTCGAAACATTGACGACATTATCATTTTGGATGAAGGCTCATCATAGCTGAAGTTTCATGGTTACTCTGTGCTGTTCCTCCAATTATAAAATCTCGATATTTTCTCTGAGACTCCCCGGTCCCGGGTAAGGTCTGAAATTGTTATGGTCTGAAACCAGTTTATCCCTTCAATAATCAATCGCCCATATTTAGATCAAATTGCCTGGAATATTTCATTTGATCGGAAAAGCGAACCTACGGTTCGCTTTTCCTAGCAAATGAAAAATTCCAGACGATTGAATCTAAAAATACCATTAATATTCAAGAAAGGTTTCTCATTAATCAGTTTATAAGATTATTTATTTAGCAAATCCACCAAAAACAAGGCAGATTGAAAAGTACAAAATCATTATCATTTTGAATGAAGACTCACCACAGCTGAAGTTTTATGTTTACTCGGCGCTGTTCCTCCAATTGCAAAATCTTGATATTTTCAAGGTAACATAAAAAGTTACTGACTGAATTATCTATAAGTGGAGTACAAACGAATATCTGTTTATCTATGTGACTGAAGAAACATCATATTGTAACAACGGTCGTCTGCGCATAAACGTCACGAAAAGTGGGTAGACAAGTTCATATTACCACATTTAACATATTCGGCAGATTTCCTATAAATAACACTGGAAATTTAGAAAATCTTCTCCCAGAAGTTTGGCTACAGTTTCAAATGACAGGGAACGACATGCGACGCGTTATCCAGAGGTGTAGTGCGTTAAAATGCAGCATACACCTTCTCGTTGTTGGGCGCATTTGCTGATGGACGAGTTTTGTTTAATGACTTCTGGAAATTAGCTTGCGATTTCAAAATAATCTTGCCTCACGTCAAATCGTACACAGCCATTAAAAAATTAAGACTTGGTATATTATGTCATTACACCAGCCTGATAAATTAACCAATGAACGGTCATGTTTCGTCACTGGGGAATGAGGGATACACCGACAATAGTGACCAACATAGACCCCGTATTAAATCAATATACCGGATGTAGCGGTATATTAATTGTCGCTGGGCGTTATATTGTATTTTAGCCCACAAATTGCGTCTGAATTTGGCTGATTGGGACTTCAGAAAGTTTGTTTCAGTTCAAAGCGTCGGAAAGCAAGCGGAATTGAAAAGGCGCCCGAAAATGTCGGCGGAAATAAATCAGTAATTGTCTTGACGATCAATGAGGTGTTGGAATACTCCCCTTGCTTTGCATCACTTCTCGTCTAGTTTTTGTAAACGAATGAATGCCGTTTGAACATTTTATAAAAACATGAAACGGTTTGAAAACACGTCATAAGCTGGCATAATAGATACGTTACGGTACGTTTAGTTACGGTGTCACGTGAGTTTTAGCGACAACAGCTAAAGTCTCGCCTAATATTGTACTCACCTCGCCTCATGTCACGCCGTATCCGCCAACTAAATGACCCGTAATCTATAATATTTGAACCATTGTTCCCAACAACGAACGTGAGGGAATGAAACTAATTTTTAATTGTTTTGTAACATTGCTGCAAGTAGCACTTTATTCTCTTTACACCCGACAAGTCAACTGTAATTTATGAACTCTTCTGAGTTCATGTTATTTTTTAGTTGCAGAAATTCTATTAAAGGAGATAGGCATTCAGCTTCCCGAGAGAATGCACACTTTCTAATGTATTATCCATTTGTGTCAGAGATAAGTTCTCAAAGTTGTCTATACTAATTGCATAACCGCAACGATAATACAAAACAGATTAAACCTCCATATCCAAAGCATATTTTAAGTGAATTTCGCTTCTCCGTTTGAGATTATAGCAACATAAATAATTTACTTGATGCTCAGACATGGGACATAACTTAATCATATCCCTCCAAATAATTGGTAACAGAAAAATCCATTACACAGATAGATACAATCAGATGATAATGCAGAGTCGTTGAGAGGAATTTCGGATAAAGAGGTGAATTCTGTTTCGGGACCAGGACACTTTGGTCGTCTCAATCTCACGACGTCGAAAAATTGGCCCGAATGTCGAAGAGTAGAGTTGCATAATATGGGAAGTGGAGCGGGTAACCGAAAACAAAACGGACAGGCTCTCGGGCCACAGGTCAAATTCTGTGAGAAATTCGATGCTGGTATGACTGGGAACCAGTCTAGTCCTTAAATAGTCCATCACCTATATGTTTAGTTTAAATCGTCTGGAATATTTCAGTTGGCCGAAAAAGCGAACCAATGGTTTGTTTTTCCGACCAGCTGAAAATTGCATACGACTGAATCTAAAATTCATCATGTACAAGGGATGTGGCAACCAGTTCTTATTCCCAGTTCCTTATTCGACATTCGTTATCAACCGATAAAATCGGTTGATAACGAATGTCGAATAAGAAACTGGAAATAAGTACTGGTTGTCACGTTATTTCATATACATTCATTTCTTTGAATCACCGCAAGAAATACTTTTTATTCGAGACTTTATTTGACCGAATCTTTCATAACTTACCGCATCAGCATCATGAATGGTGACTTATCGCAGCCGTAGTTTAATGATTCGCCGCGTAGTTCCACTAATTGTGTTAATATCTTGATTGTTTCGATGTGAATTAAATACTAATTGATTGGAATATCTATGGTCTGCACGCAAACTTCACGAAAAGTGGGTACACAAATAGCCCATAACAGCGTTGAATTACTAACAGAATTAGACTGGTGGCCGGAAAGCTTGATGACGGTGATCCACGACTTTTGCAGTGGAAATACGGGAAATGTCACATCAAGGGAAAATGGATAATAGATTGAGCGTCTCCAAAGTCCCTTAGCGCCTGCGCCTTGCCGCCCCCTCCCCCAACACACACACGCGCGCTCTCCCAAAGTCAAGTCAAATACAGAAATTCACATTTCCAAAGAATCAAAACAATTATCATGTTTTTAGTAAACTGCTCAGTACACACACGGTGCGTTCATATCAATTTTGGAGTATAGTTTAAATATTTACATTTCTTTTTCAAGCTTTTTTCAAATTTTGCTCGTTAAACTTAGTATAATTTTAAAAACGCTTCTAAGACTATTTACACTGTAAAACGTTGTTGTTAAATATACGGTACGATAATGAGCTGATCACAGAAACTGTTGATTTTGCTGTGAGCTGACGGGCAGATGACAGTAAATGTTCTACTATATATATATATTTACATTTATTGGTGTTTACGGTCACATATTTCTGCACAATGGCTAATCATGACCGCGACAGTTGTACAGGTGGAGGAAGCCGGAGTACCCGAAGAGAACCATCGCACAACGGCGAGCAACTGTCAGCTCCCCAACATATTAACTCCACACAAGCAGGGTTAGCATTGGTTGAAGACAGGTGCACTATCGACGTGCAGTACGTCTTAGTACACAGCGTCACCGTGCCCCCACGTGGGCAATGAGAATGAAGTGTCTTGCCCAAGGACACAACGCGGTTGCCGCAGGTGGGATTCGAACCGAGGACCTCTCGGCTTGCAGCCCGCACCTCTACCTACTGAGCCACCACGCCACCAAATGTTCTCCTAACAACGGTTACTCTTTAAAGTTTAGACATACAAAATACAAAGAGACGAATTCGCGTTGAGTGGAAAAAACACTATTTTTTAAAAAATAGAAAACAAAATTCACTTTTCATTTTCGTCTTTTGATGGGTAGCATCATTCATGTCAACAAAATGAGTTATCTCGGAAATGTCCTTTCTTGAAGTAGAACTATTGATCTCTACCTAGCTGGATTTCAGGAACGCTCATTGGTCACATATAGACAAGTGTCTCTCCTGCCGCCATCTTACGGGGAATAATTGTTGCTGTAAATAAACAATGCGCAAAACCATGTAATTCTTGGATATTTTCAATTTCCCGCCACCTCACAATCGTCTATCGCTTTTTAAAGAACATGAACTACTTTCAAAAAGTGGATATTTTTGTCCATTATTTTTTTTTTCTCAATAATAAACTCTAAATAATGCAATTTATCTAACAATCAACTTAATTTGCACCCCAAAACTTGGAAAAAAAACGTTTGTATCAACTCCCCGTTTAGATTCCGTATCAGACAGATTCAATTTCCGGTAAACACTGCACTATCACAAATAGGCATTGTTATTACGCATTAAAATATAGTTCCTGAAATTCAAAACTTTGCGCAATTTCAACCCAATTTAAACTGAAAAATGTGGAAACGGGCTCATTGAGATCCGATTGTAAACACGACCTCGAATCTGATACAAACTACAGGATACAGACATGGTCATGATAATGTATATTTATAATCTGTCGACAATACATCAGGATGATTGTTTCTAACGTTTCTGCATCAAGTGTGGTGTCTCTGAGCCGCAAACGAAGAATCCTTGACAAATTTACAAAGTCAATGGCTATGTTGGGCTCACACCCTTTGTCCTACGGGAGCGTGTCCCTACTGATGCTCAAAGACTAAATCGTAGGCTTGACTTGGACGAATAAGCAACTGTAAATTGTAGCTGATCCAACACAAGAGAAAGTATGGCTGAATGCATAGCGTTTGCTCAGAGAAGAAATTGACTTTCCAACATTTCTCAAGATTATCCGCTAAGCAATTAAGTATATTTCCAGCTAATCCAACCTGGCTATAGGTTTTAGGGATTAATAGTTAATCAAATGCTCTCCAAGTCAGTTTCGTTCAAGGTGAACTGTAGGGGGAAACTTATACATTTTGATTCATTTGAAAGGACGTTTTGGGGAATCAAACGTCAAATTTCCCTCCAGGTTATTGTCCCCACTGTTACAGTACAATCGCCGTGGACTGGTCGTAATCCACTCGTGGGCAGTGATGTCCACGCATGCGTTTACCAGGTAATAAACATCATCATCAGAAAATTTTTAATTAATAAAGCACCGGATTGTACCCGGTGCTTCATTAATTAGATTTTTTATGATTATTTCTATAATTAGTGTTTGGAATATAATATTATTGCGTCCGTGGAAATATTGCTCGCTCATGGAAAGTGATCAGTCCACGGCGGCTGTCCTGTACGTTGTATTATTTATTTATGTATTGGTGTTTAAGGTCACGTACATCTGCAAAATGGGTAATCATGACCACAACATGGAGATAAAGTCAAGGTCAGTCAATCGTTTATACCCCATGTTGCCTATTTTCGAGCACTCGCACCCCAAGGATAAGTGACTGGGTCCTATTTGACCAGTGAAACAGAGCTTGTTTACCACAGAAAAAAACACTACTTCACTTCTCGGGGGTTCCCGCAGTGGTACCTTGTAAATAGTAACAATAGTGAACATTTTGATAAGAGGAGGACGAAAAACACGAAACGAAAACAGAAATCATTATAAATACCGACGTAATGAGTGTTCTGTTGCGTCTTGATGTAATTTTTTATTGCTTGTTAATAAAATGGCTTCTTGACTATCGCTCTGCCTCCCGTTTAGAAACGTAACATGATGGTCAATTTCGGTAACAGGAAGGACATTTTCTTACAGATGGACTAAATGTATTATTTTGCTGACAAATACATATTACAAATATAAAAAACGCCCTCATTCTATAATATAAATGGTAATATGCATGACGTCCACTCGTTGAGAAGGGTTGACGAACACCTATTACTTAAATATATTGCTGATAACAGGGAAGGCCTATCATTTAGCCTATATTTTGGAAGGGGGGGGGGGGGGGTACAAAATTTCAGTTGGAGTCCGTATGAGATCCCGCTCAAGCAAGTAGTGAAATTAAAGCATATCATGAAGTGAATTCGGAAAATAAGGTTTGGATATATCAGTTTCTTTTTTACGAGAAATATCATTTCCACTTTCGCTCAAAAGTGTAGATTCTATGTGTTTGACATTGCTCATTCCAAGAAGATTTTAGACCCGAGAAAAACACCGGTCTGATTGACGTGTATTGGAACATATTTATTAGATATGATTTTCTCTCCCAGAATTACCCATTATCAAACTCGGCTGATATGACTTCACACTCGGCTAACATGACGCCTATCTCGGCCGATATGACCCAAGCTAGAGTTATCTCCCTTGATGCGTTAGTAGACGCAACCAATTTGTTTACATCTGAATATTCACAGTTGTTCGTTGAACGCAGTCAGGAAAATTGGCGTTACCAGGCATGCTGGGGTGGTTTAAACAGAGTTTTGTATGTTGGGGAATTAATTATGGCAATGCGTAATGATTCGGTGGATGAAGAGAAGAAAGTGGAGAGATGTACAGAAAATTCATCGCAAACTAAGATTCAGAGTCATAAGAAGAGATTCGTTGAACTGGGTTAAGAGATTATTTATATCTGTTTATTGGTGTTTAAGATCATATACTTATGCACAATGGCGAATCGTGAACGTGACAGTTTTACAGGTGGAGGAAGCCGGAGTACCCAGAGAGAACCACCGAGCATCGACGAGCAGCTGTCAGCTCCTCAACATTCTAATTCTGTTCAAGCTCCGCTCAAGCAGGGTTACAGCGGTTGAAGACATGTGCACCATCGATGTGCAGTACACCTTAGTACACGGCGTTGTCGTGCCCCAATGTAGGCAACCGGGATAAAGTGCCTTGCCCAAGGACACAACGCGGGTCGTCCCGGACGGGGATCGAACTAGGGACCTCTAGCATAGAAGTCCAACAGTCTACCATTGAGCCACCGCGCTTCCAGGGTTAAGAGATAGTTCAGCTATCCGAGCGTCGCGGCTTCCCCAATGGGGAACCCGAGACGCTCGGATAGCAGAACTAGGAGAAGAGGAAAATTCGAACTTTTTTGAAAAGAGTGAGAAAAAATAACACTGTTAGAAAACTGTAACTGATCCGAGAACATTTTGTAATTATTTGTTTTGGTTTTATAAATAAAGAGTTTATTACTTAGTTAGTTTCATATCTGTCTCAGGATGATATGATGTTACCTCGGGGTGATATCTCGACCGGTATGAAACTAACAAAGTAAAACCACTAAATATCTCACAAATATGATGTAATCTGCTGATATAGTATTCCCAATAATCAAATGAAATAGAAACGGGAAAGCATTAAACGAGGATATCTAAATGTCTGTACCAAATTCTATTCAAGGCAGAAATGACCAAGGCTCGAATCCAATGTAATAGAAATGGTTAATAAATTTCCAATATATTCGCAACTAATTTGATATTTTCTTATCACATAACTGCTCCGTGGAAAAGACATCGCCGATTCCGCTTCCACGTTGAGACAATGCCATTGGGTGTAATCATACTATCTGTTATTTATTTATTAACACATATAATACGTTTTCAGAACAATTTATTTTTTGACTGACGCAAATAACTCAGTAATGGAAGCCAAAGATACTACAAAGATTACTCGCTTTTGTACGGGTATTGTATAAGATATTTTGTGAAACAATCAGAGACGTCGAGAAGATGATCGATTTGGACTGGAAGTAAGCCCGATTTGTCCCGACCGTGATGGGGGTGGGGGAGGGGTGTTATGGTTAAAAAAAACCCCTCTAAATTCTTGATTATTTATTTGTCGATAATGGTTATTAACGGTAAAAAGCGAATCGATATCTGAGACGGCAATCCAGGTGAAAATGTTTTGAATGGGAAAAGCATTGGGGTGTAGGGGTGTCACCACCCTAACCTCCTCCCGGGAAACAATACAGAAGTTAGAACAACCACATCCGTCCTATTATTTAGCAAGATAGTATTGCTTAAATAATGTGAAACCCACCTGTTTTGTTGACATGTAACTTGACCAGCCACCGCATGTGCCTTTCCTTTGCGCTTATTTGACATTCATATAGTCCGCTGTCTTCTTTTTGTGCATTCTTGATGAGAAGATCCCATGATTTACTGTGCTGTACATGATTAACATCAAATCGGGTGTCGTCAATATATCGTAACATTCCAACCGTCAACGGACTCGAATGTGTTGCTTTCCTCCACACAAGCTATAAATAGAAGAAGTAAACAGTAAGAAGGCGACGCATCTTAAACTATACACCTGGAACTTAATTAAGCACCCCTTAAAATGTTTCATGACAGTGAAGTTGCAATTACTGATTATTATGTTTTAATGATTGCTATGTCTTGCAGTACATTTCATCTCGTGAAAAACATGATGTTTCTGGTTGATGGCGTACCCCAAACACATCCCCTCGTCCACGTGATGCATGCTACCTACGAATGGCACAAAAAACTATCCTCCAAATGCAATACCTGGGTATAAAACAAGAAAATTTGTCACTTCTTTTATCAGCAAATGTTGACATGGCAAGGGGGAGACTGTCAGAGGCACTAACATGGCAAATCGTTGGCATGCATGCAACAGGCATGTCATTCAAAGCTATTGAAAGGGAACTTGGCTATAGTCAATCTGTCAGTCTTGTCAGAAAACATCAACAAACCAACGATGTTAAGGACCGACCAAGGCCTGGACGACCATTCCTCGGGAAGATCGTTAGGCGTGAACCCTTTGATTCAAGTGTGTTTTGAAACGCCTTTGGCTTCTCAACAGGCGTTTGTACAACAGAACTTTCCGAAACCGTCTCAAAGCACTAGATATGAGGTCCAGAAGGGCCAGCAAGCGTCCAGCTCTGTCCGATCAGCATCAAAGATAACGTTTGCAATGGTGTATGGCACGACAACTTTGGAATCTCAGGACATGTAGCAGAGTACATTGGGCAGACGTGAGTGAGTTCCTGCTTCATGTCACAGATGGTCGCGTGAGAGTATGGAGGCATAGAAATACTGCTTACGTGCCCAGGAACATTATATTTACATTTATAGTGGTGGATCAGTAATGATCTGGGGATGCCTCTCTCGTGATTGTAAACTTGATATGGTGACTGTACGTGGGAATCTCAATGGTCATCAGTACATCCGCGACATTCTCAATCCGGTTGTCGTGCCTCATTTTGACGACAACCGGTTGGCTACTCGTCCTGTATTCATGGACAACAATGCAAGGCCACACTGTTCCATGCTGTGAGAGCATTCTTTCAGAACAACGCTATTACAACACTACCTTTGCCTGCAATGAGCCCCGATTTGAATCCCCTAGAACACAACTGGAACTTTCTCGGACGTCGTGTGCAAGCAAGGGAAGCTTTGGATTTGGAAGCTGCATTGCATGAGGAGTGGCAGCAGTTGCCTCTGGACCGTATCAGAAGGCTCCCTGGTAGTATTAGGAGGAGGGTTCAGGCTGTCATCCGGGCACGTTGTGGATATACTCGCTACTGACGTCAGACACGGCTGTGTTCAGGAGATCACAAGTTACATTTTTTGTCAGTAATTACCAGCATTGTTTCATCATGGACCGTTCCAGCATCATACTTGTCGAGAGAATATTTTTCCATCAAAAACCTTAGTGACAGATATGTGTAATTAGCGCCATTAAAATACTGCATATTTTCATCATTGTGTTGTCTTTCATTTGTCAATAGACCATTCTCTCCGCAAACAATAACTTTTGGCCATCTGAAAGAGAGCATGAAAGTAATGACAGTTTCTATTAACACCAGTGCGAAAAAGGGGGTGCTTAATCAAGTTCCAGGTGTATATTATTTGACTACAACAAGGAATCGTTCCGTATCAACGCAGTTGTTATTGAGGTTTAACGACACTTTCGACAGCCAACGTCACCTCCTGTCGGACAAGTTTATGAGTGGAAGAAGCCGGTGTACCCGGGGAGAACCACCGATCAGCGGCTGGCAACTGTCAGACTCCCCAATGTTCTAACTCCATACAAGCAGCGAGAGCATTGGTTAAAGACATGTGCAGCATCTACGCACAGTAGGACACAGCGACACTGTGCCCACACGGTGGCAACTTGGATTAAGTACCTTGCCCAAAACACAAAGCAGTTACCCTGGTGGGGATCTTAATATGAAGTCAATGCAGTTAACCCATTAATTCTAGTTCGTCGTTAAACGGGAGTATCAAAGTTTTCCAGATCTACGTCATGCCTGGCTCAAATCAGGCTCACATGACTTCACTGACGTGCGCGGAATTTCGAAGCGACAATCTCACACACGTGGAAGAACAGCTATAGTACCTTGCTGCTTATTCCGGTCAAACATTGCATCCCAGGTCTCTTTAAAAATAATTCACACGGAAAGTTTTATTAACCCGATGTCCCCGCTTAGCCACACAAGGCCACTTTCTTTGAAAACTCTACTGGTCGGCTGCGTTTACCTTGATTATGTTTTTACATACTTGTTGGGTGCCTACCTACATCATCTTCAGCCAGATGCATGTATGTATGGCAGTTATTGACGTCGTTAAGGATGAGTCTCAAATTTTCGAGCCAACATCAGTACGCGGCTTTTGAGGGCGACAATCCCAAACACGCGAAATAAAAACTATAGTGCCTTTACGCTACTCTTTCCGGTCAAACATTTCATTCCAGGTCTCGTTCATACAGAAAGTTTCATTAACCCCAGTGTCCCCACACAATCATAACTAGCCACTTTCATATTCCTTTGAAAAGTTTGCCCTAGAGTGTACATTCTTCTTTGAGAATTATACTGGTCGGCTTACATTATCTTGATAATTTTTACATCATTGTTGGATGCCTTTATGATGTCGATACATTGTTAAATCATTTTCAACCGTGCACATGTATATATGGTAGTTTTAATCGTCGTTAGGGAGCGCTGTGGCATTAAACTTCAAACCGAAAGGTACGCGGTTCGATCCCCACCACTGGTAACTGCTTTGTGTCCTTGAGCAACGCACTTCATCTGGAATGCCCATGTGGGGCAGGGTGGCGCTGTGTACTATGACGTACTGCACGTCGATGGTGCACTTGTATTTAACCAATGCTAACCCTGGTTGCGTGGAGTTAGTACGTTGTGGAGTCTGACAGTTACTCGCCGTTGCT
Organism: Pictodentalium vernedei; assembly: GCA_031216915.1. NCBI lineage: Eukaryota > Metazoa > Mollusca > Scaphopoda > Dentaliida > Dentaliidae > Pictodentalium > Pictodentalium vernedei. The sequence continues at coordinate 231,278,687 of CM062293.1, forward strand.
TGGTGGTTCTATCCGGGTACTCCAGCTTCCCCCATCCGTAAAGCTGTGCGACACGATGTGACCCCCGCTGTCGAAAGTGTCGTTAAGCCCCAATAAATAAATAAATAAGTAGGACCTTCCTTGCGCGTCTAATGATTTCAAGGGAGATAACCTGGCCCAGAAGGTCCAATTAAGAAGCAAGTCATTCTTGAGAAAACACATACTACATCAGAAAAAAATAAGGCCAAGTTTCCTTTTGTTACTTTTATTAAACGAAAACAATAGACAGCTATCGGAACTGTTTGTAGTTTTCGTTCAGTAGAGTAACAAACGGAAAATCGGCCTTATATGGCAAGGAAATTAGAAGTAACCTGTTCAAGTGTAATCCGTCATTAAGTACATCTATCAGTATCACATCTCTCAACACCTGTCCACTTTGGCTCTTTGCATAGCGAATGTGTTTTACAGTAATTTACAAGTTTTCGTTTTTCCCGGGAAAAAAAAGTAGCAAATCTCTTCTCCTATACTTTTATATTAATGAAACGGACGGTGTGTGTGTGTGTGAGAAATGAGACTACAACGTTTCATAAGTTTTTAGATAAATGAATTTAATAACCAACACAATTGCGGTATTGTTCAGGCCGGTAATTCACTGCCTATAAAATTAGTATTGGTAAGCAGCTCAGTTATTAATGTTCTTAAATCCCACGCATAAGCAACAGTCAAGCCTCCCCACACAGCAAACTACAGAAGTGCGATAGTTTCAAAACAAATGAGGCATACCAAACAATGTACACAAATGAATTAGAATCCATGCTTTCTAACTTAACGAAGCCGATTGATGTAGGTATTCTGCAAGCAGGGCAGATCATTTTTGTTGTTTCGGCCATACTTGAACATTCACATGGCACCTTCGGCAGCTGCTATTGCTTTTGCAACACCAGAAGGGGTCACAAATGAGGAAGTTTGGTATTTTTTGTTGTATTTGGTTATGATCATGACATCATGCTTGTTCTTGTGAACTGTTTTGATTTGACTCGTAGTGAACTTCATAAACGGTAAACAAACACAAGAAAAATGGCAGCCCTTGTGAAATTTAGACATCCTAAATTACAATTAGTCTTGCTGACCGTTCCTTGCAAGAATGAGAAAAAAGATTTCTCCGAGTCTGTACTAGAAGGATTGCAGAATTTAACTATTCAGTAAATTTAAGCTATCTTATTGTATAAAAATCTGGTCTCTTACGTATGCAGTAGCAGACATTCGGGCAGCGCTTTCTGCCACATGGTAACGGTTCCATGGCAAATATTAGTTTCCACAAAATCATTCCCCAAAAATGGATCTATAATTTATCGGGGTTATTCCTTTCTGACCTTTTCTGGACTTTGGAGAAAATTACATGAAATTTGACCAAACTTAGGTTGCACGTCCCCTTTATGCAACTGCTAATACGTAACAACACCACTCCCCGAAATGTACAAATGATTTGTAATTTTTTCTTTTTATTGCCTTGTCTAGTAGCCAAGCATCATAAGTAATTTGTGATATTTGGATATGTAATTGTTGAATCGTCTGTGCGACTTTTTGTTTCATAAAGTTTATGTTTATGACAGAAATGTCTTTGTGTCAATACCGCTACAAAGAGATGTCAGCACCATAAGCCACTAAACACTATAACAAAACATGTTTCCAGTTAATACATTTTAATAATAATAATAATATACACATTTATATAGCGCCAAAATTATAGTTCAGAAGATATAGAACCACATTCTAAGGCGATGTACATATTACTGACCCCGTGCATATATACAAACGGAATATATACAGTATCTTACAGTCCAGAACATCACTTATAGGCTTTTTGAAACAGGTATGTTTTGAGATCTTTCTTGAAAAGGTTGACATTTGACAGTCTTTATAGGTGCTCTGGTAAATTATTCCACAGGTGAGGGCCAGCAAATGAGAATGACCTATCTCCAAATAATGTCTTACACCTATGTTTTGGAACATGTAGTAGCATTTTACCATCGGACCTCAGGTTGTGTTGACACACATCCTTGGTATTAAGGAGTTCTTCTAAGTAGGCTGGTGACATGTTGTTTTGTGTCTTAAAAACTAATAATAAAGTTTTGAAAATTATTCTGTACTTGACTGGCAGCCAGTGCATATCCCTCAGAACAGGAGTGATGTGTTGAGATCGCGATACCCTACATACCACTCGGGATGATGCATTTAGTACCATCTGCAGGCGAGAGTACTGGTATTGTGGAAGGTTGAACAGTAAGCCATTACAATAATCCAAATGTGAAGTTACAAAGGCATGAACAAGGGTTTTTGTGGAATCTTTGGTGAGGAACTGTCTTATCTGTTTAACTTTGTATAGACCTCTGAGAGCCTTATTGCACATATTTGTAACATGTCTGTCCATAGACATGGTAGAGTCGAAGAAGGCACCAAAATTACGTACACTGTTACTTGCACTGATGGAGGAATCTCCTACCTTCACTGAATTATGTCAACTTTAGTGAGTTGCTGTCGTGAACCAATTATTAGGAATTCAGTCTTATCATCATTTATCATTAATTTGTTTGAAACCATCCATGTGCGAATGTCCGAAATACATGATTCAATAGTTTCTAGAGTTTTAGTTTGATCCTTTATTGATGGTCGAAAAGAGACATATAAGTCGTCTTATTTTGTGTAGGTTATCATCATTTAGGTTCAGGGATGTCCCTTTAAAATAAATAGTTCTCAGTAACACAGCAGAACAATACCTATATATACAAACAATAATGTCGATCTATTTTTGTCAGACCCCAATACGAGTAGTTCAAAAGGGCATTGGTCATTGTCGTTTATAGATACAAGTCTTATTGGTAAAATACGTTACAGGGGAAGATAAAGTTGGGCGAATCTGCAAAGTCCACACTCTACATTCATTTGAACCAAATATAGCCACCCCCCTCCCCCGAAATCACACAGGGACACTTTAAAATAAAACACGTGTGTTGACAGACATCACGTACTCAGAAGCCATCCTCCAGATTTGATGGAACTGGTGTAAACGTCAATAATAATTCTCACATAAATGCAATCGACACCATTTTATATCGTTACAGTAAGGACATCACGAGTACGTGGACAGCTCTAATATCGACATAACTTCCACGGTTTTGGTTTCTAAGCCTACATTTGTTGTTTTTCGTTCGAGGAAGGTGTGTTCTGTGAGAAATATTAATCAATCAATGTTATGTTATCATTCTTTTGTTTTGGGATTTATTTTTTTTTGCGGGGGGGGGGGGGTCTTTGTAATGCTAAAATATGAGCCAATTTTGATACTGACTCATATACTGTTGTTCGTATGCTATTTAACTCTTTGAACCCCAATAGCATATTCCATACCAGTTCAGAGCCATTAACTGGTAAAGCTTATTTTCGTTACTTGGGGGAAGACCAACTAATATTTACAACGAGCAGCCTTGGGTCTGTACGTTGAAAATCTTGATTGTCAACCACACAAATTCACTGAACAACTTTCTTCTTTATGAATTCGGGTCGTAGCACGATCATGGACCAGAAGGGCGGTCTTCTGGGTTCAAAGGGCTAAGAACGAAATGGATTACTTAAGGACGCGATGGACTATTGAAGAACGCGATGGACTATTTAAGGATGCGATGGACTATTTAAGGACACGATGGAATATGTAAGAACGCGATGGACTATTTAAGAATGCTATGGTCTATTTAAGGATGCGATGGACTATTTTAAGGACGCGACCGACTATATAAGGACACGATGGAATGTGTAAGAACGCGATGGACTATTTAAGAATGATGTGGCCTATTTAAAGACGCGATGGACTATTTAAGAACGCGATGGATGAATGCGATGGACTACTATTTGGGGATGCGATGTATTATTTGAGGAAGAGATGGACTATTTAAGGAAGCTAGGGACGAGGACAGAATAACATGAGGAGGTGAAGTTCGGGGTCTGTAAGCAACGACCCTATGTGGAGTTTTTCCTGCATTTCACGAGCGTCGAATTCGCGCGTAAAATCCAGGAAAACTCAAAGGTAATTAATTCCTGTCCCCTGTACTCAACCCGAGGTGTGTTCAGAATTTATACCACGATTGAACTTGATATTTTCAAAGAAAAAGGACATCTTCGGCTCTCAGATATCTTTCTTCCTAGACACTGTTTTGTTTCGAAGCATTGCATTAACGTCAATACGTCACCCGACGCGTAACTTCCAATCAGCGTTCTTACGTGACGTTCTTACGTGGTTTCCGGATTCCACGCGTGGTGTATCTAGAACATTTCCCTATCGATATTGTATCGCGTAATGTTGAATACGCACAGCAGTCGTAGTATAATATTTAAGGACAAGACGGGTACCATGCCATAAAAGTGTCAGATTCGTTTCAGAATTTGACTCGTGGCTTGAGAGCAAGTGACAAAAATAACAATAACAAAAACACCAGTGACGAAGTATGTAATTTAATCAAAATTATAATTAGTTTTTATTTTATCAATTCAAAATAACTAACTGTGAAATGAGCGGAAGGACTCTTGTATTTATGTTTAAAATTACATAAATTTGTATCAAGACAAGATGTCACGTCTTGAAAAACGGCAATCCAACCAAATACATATGAGGGTGATCTGCAAATCGTAACATATTTGATCGTAATGTCACACGCCACCCCCTCTGGACTGAAAAAGTCTTCTTTCTAAACAATCACTAATGCTGTATAAGGTATCTAAGCTTTGAAGATTCTGATAGTTATATAGATACACTATTATTAATCTCTATTATTACAATTTATGTTGTAGTTACTACCATAATTCGGTGTTTTTGCGATAAATATTTTATTATCATTTCGCGCTGATAAATTTCTGCAGCGCAATATATAGAGCACCATGAGCTTAAAGCACAATTTGACACAGACGAGATACGTTCGGCAATAACAGATCTATGTTCCTGTGTTTCACGTCTTGCTGCACACATCTCCATTCGGGTTTTTCAGTTCAATCAGATTTATTCAGCAATGTGGAGACATCAAGAGTTCTTCAATGATGAGACAGTTATACAGAAATTGACGTTCCGTTAATCTGCTGATTAAGCAATATCGACCCAAGTGGGGAAATTATTTAAGACCAATTACTAAGTGTGAATGAGAATCAGAGAATTGCATCCATCTCTTTCCGTGATGTAAATTAATCTTAACCTCGTTAACGCCAGTGCAGTGGCTCCGAATGCATGAGTTCATTACGGATCTTTGCTCTTCAGGTTGGCAATATGCTGTTAGGTTGCACTTGGTCGGTTCAGTGATTGCCGTCCCAAGTGTGTCACCAGTTATTATTTCAACTGCAAAAGCAAATAACTGTCCAACTTGAGACCTCGCATCTGAAAATGTCAGGACACTGAGATTGATAATAGATGGAATGAGATGAAGAAAACGTTGCGAGGAAATTTAAAGAAATTTCTAACAAAAAGGTCATATCTCTTTTGGGGTTCTTGAACTTCAGGTTCAATAGATATGTAAGTATTCCCATTTTCTTATGTTTGTCAAAAGCGACGTAATTGTGAATGCTGATGTAAATTATCGCATCATTTTTTTGTGATCACAATTGGTGTTATGTAGGTACATAACGTCCCATGACTTCATTTTGAACCCCATGTTGGCACTATCGTGTGCAGGTTGCCATTTATAGCGACTTCACCGCCACGGGTAATTTGACCACATTCCACAATATCAATGTTAACCAGCCTTAGAATACTGTAAATACAAATGCGGATAGAGTACTTCGATGAGATCGTGACCCAATCGCGATCTGATTGAAATTGTCTTTCCACACTCCATCCCACAGCACTTCACATTGATACCGCGATGGCCCAGTGGTTATGACATTGAACCTCAAACCAAAGGTCCACGTTTGATCACCATCAGGAGTAATGGCGTTGTGTCCTTCGGCAAGGCACTTAATCCCGACTGCCCAAGTTTTTTTCTTGATTTAGACTTGATTTCGCAAAATTTTGTTTATGAACATTTTATCCACTTGTGTAAATAGGTCGCAGTCGGATCATACTGCGCTCAGATGGTGATTAGCTCGAGGAAGAGGCTGCTTTTTCGATCACAGTACTGTATTCACACGAAAGTCGTACACAGATATTCCGCTACAGACTCTTGAACATTCACACAGAAAAAGGGTTAAAGATAGCGGATCGTGTTAAAGACTGGCAGTGTAATAGTACAAATATTAGTTATGTTAAATATTTCATTATAGCTTTAAAAGAAAAGTAATTACGCATCACACGCGTTCGATTAAAAAGTGGCCATGCTGTGCAGTTCTCAACAAACTGAAAAACGCATTTGCAAGTTGTAACTGGTTACCGCAGTCTGTTATCGACTGTATCTTGTACATATGTTCAACTGCAATTCACTATTTATTTATTTATTTATTTATTTATTTATTTATTTATTTATTTATTTATTTATTTATTTATTGGCGTTATATTTCTGCACAATGCCTAATCGTGACCTCAACATGGATATAAAGTCAAGTCCAGCCAATCGTTTGTTCCCATGTTGCACATTTTTGAGGACTCCCACCCAGGCATTGGTTACCGAGTCATATTACAAGTAAACCAAAGCCTATTCACCACAGTGAACAAGCACTGCTTCACTTCCCGGAGTTCCCACGGGAAGTTCTACCGTTTAATCGTAGAGGAAAATGAATTGCATATTCGAAACGAGCAACAAAATGTTCCGTATATACCAAAGGTATGACTACCAAACCCTGACTTAACTCAAGGCAGCGATGGGTTTTTATAATGTAGCAAGTTGAAAAAACTGGAATTCCAGTGTCGTCAATTTTGAAATTATGGATTTCGATGACGTCATGTGGCACGTGGTGGGAGAAAAATCATCCACGTCTGGTGTGGAAGGATTGGTAGCTGAATTACTGGAAAGTAAGCAGGATGCCATCTTTGTTGACAAAATAAAGACGATGATGAAATAGTCAGGCGATCATTAAATATTCAAATGAGGATGGTCACGTGGGGTGGGTAAGATCGATCTTCATCACCCAGGTAACTCACCCAGGACACGCGTATCTCAACAGGCACATGGTGGAAGAATGCAGGATACATGATCGTACACGGGTTTCAGTCGGTAGTGTCCTAGTGCCGGCTGTGTCCCCCGTCGATCGCAACACTCCCTTCACCATAGTTTAAGGCCTATTGTCCTTACAATAGAGGCTAAACTATGGTCGTGGGAGTGTTACCAAGTAAGCTAATTCCCTAATGACCGATATTCAGGTAAGGTGTGGTAAGTTTATTGTCACATTATCAGTGTCCACGTTGGTCCGAAACTACCTGGCGCCTTTTTTATCAATTCTCTCTATTGTAGTGCCAAACAAACTCGTTTGGTTCTAAAACACTAATTGGATGGGAGGGGGTGTACTTTTTTGTTTTTGTTTTTTCTTTTGCTGCATGACCTAAATAAATTGATCGAGTCTTGACAAATGAACTGGCAATTACTTCAAGAGTGAACGGACAAATGGTCACAGAAAAAGAATCTGGCAGAACTTTTTAAACCTCGAAATGCGAAAAGGGCGGCAACCTTAGTTATATGCATGCCACTGTTCCAATTAATGGTCAGACTGGATGTTGTTGGCATGTACACATGCTGTTGTACCTAGGTACTAACAGATTAATCGACTAATCACTGTTAATCCATTGGGCTTAGTGATTAGCGAGTCATTACAAAAGGCAGCATTTGTTTAGCTAAATGCTTCATACCGTAGCGAGTTACATGCGATGGTGTGATGTATTTATCTAATTAAATGCAGCCTTTTATAAAGGTGAGAGCCTACAATGTTTTATTGGTGAAAAACACTGCCTTCTAACCACTGCTCATTGACAATCAACATTGAAAATTCGAACAAACACTATTTCTAACATTTTAACTATTTCTTATTGACAAAATCAGTGGGTTTGATTGAATTTCCTGAAAAAATCGGTTATTGTTTCGGCCTTTATTACCAGGTTACAAACTCCTTGTAATAGATGTGATAAAATAATTATTATATGTTCCATCGGTGATCGTGCTCTACACTGCTGCAATGGCTTTCCTTGACATGTGAAAATGGCGTTTTTGGTTCCAAAATTTTAGCCAAACAAGATTTTTTGGTGCCAAATCAAATCTTTTAGTGCAATTGGCTAAATTGGCACCCGACAGCGTGAACACTGCACATTATCCGCCGAACACTCTGTCGTTCCTCGGTGATGAAACATTTCATACTAGGATATTTTCTGTATTGGCTGTGTTGTTTGTAATACATAACGGCTTGCGTGTTATTTCCCCTTGTTTCAATATTATGCAAAGTGGATAATCCCGTTCGTCCTTTATGTTTTTCTCATGTGAACAAGTAACTCGCTACGCATTCCGTACCTTTACAAATACTGAATGCCACTCCAGCTCATATGCTCCCTCGACTCGTCTACGTTTATAAACACTGACAACTTTATCTGTTACGCACTATACCCTCGTGTGAACAATTATTGATCAACAAAACAATGTTTAGTTGCTGTCTGTTTTGAGAATAATAATGTCCCACGGAGACACGTACTACAACCGAAATCGTTCTATAACATCAGAAACATTATATTGAAGAGATTTTATGATACGTCTGATGTCAAAGCCAATTTTTAAGTACATTCACGTCTGGATTAGTCAGCAAACTAAACGTATTAGGAAGTGTATGCGAAGGTACGAGGCGTACGAAGCACAAGAGTAAAGATAAAGTATACTAAATATTGCGGTCCAATAATTACAGGTTATTACTTTGTTAGTTTCAAATTAATCGGGATATCAGCTCGACGTAACTTCGTAACCCTGTAATAACATCTAAAGTGTTTCTGCATTAGCTGACACTCCAGAAAACGTTGATGAATCATTCGCAAGAGGAGCGTAAAGAGTCGAAGGAAGAAGGCATTCAAGGGTGTGATGGTGAAGAACAGGATGTAAATGATTATGATGAATTTTATTCATTTCAGGGTGTGGTAACGACGGCTTAGTAAAAAAAACATCAGAATGAGTTCGAGATATTTCAATTACATTTTATAGAGAATAGTCAGATGAAACTCAAACTTCATAAAAGTTGAAAAAGAACTTATTACCAAGTGTGAGACGACTGTATCGCAAACATCACCTTCAGGACTATGATCATAAAAGCGGTCTCTTTTGAGATCAGATTGCAGTCCGATCGAGATATGATTGCTAGACTTTCACCGCATCAAAAACCCCAAACAACCGCATCTCAGATTCTATATTCTCGCATTACTTTTTCGACAGGTGATGAGGGGAGAAAAGCGGACAGAGGATTTCGACCTGCTCGCGACTCATTCGCGAACCGGTCGAAATTCTCTGTACGCTTTTGAGATGGCTGTACTGTAACAACGCTAAAAGGTTTTATAGTTGTTTTGACGAGACCCAGTTTACCACAAAATCAAAGAAACTACAACGAAGAAGATTATGGTCACTTTGAAGGAAACAAATAATATTTACCAAAAAGTGAAAAGAGTTGTTTAATTTTGAAGAAAGCGGATCTGAAGACCAGCAATGAACAGTTTAAACTGAAACTTTAAAATACCACTCACTAGCTTATGAGTTATTTATTTTGTTTGTTTATTGGTGTTTGGGGGTCATATATGTCTACACAATGATTAATCGCAACATGGATATAAAGTCAAGTCCAGCCAATCGTCCATACCCATGTTGTTATGATAAGATGCAGGCGGATATTGTGTCAAATGGGGCACGTATGGAAGAGCCGTTTCTGGGTATAAATACTCTGAAGATACATCTCGGGGAAATTAGCGGTTTCTTTACAATTTTTACAACAAAATAAACATTCCGGTATATTTGGAATGAACCACGAATAACTGCGCTTTTGACTAGAACAGTGAACGGTGACTTTCGCGGAGACTCTCAACAAAAAGTGACTTAGTGAATGAATGTTTTTGCGCGCCGAAGGCGTCCGGTGATGGTTTTGGGACAAGCCCCTTTCAATCACTCTTTAACGTTTTGGGTTGATTTTTTTCGCAGATCACAACCATGGCAGGAGACAGCAGAGGAAGAGGTGCTGGGAGAGAAGGCTGAGGCGTTTATCTTGGTGTTTCAATTGAGGTTTTGTCTTTCCTCGGGTGAGGACCAGTTCCTCGGGTGAGGAGGGGGTCCTCTCGACAAAGATGCTACCTGTCCCCGAGGGTGATGGGGTAGGGTCTTCAGGCAAGTATAATCTGCCACTTGTTTCTGTTATTGATTCCGAAACCATCATTGGCAAGTATATATAGCCTGCCTCTGGCAAAAGTGACTTAGTACTGTAATAGTAGCAAATATATACAAATTGTATTTATTTATTTATTTATTGGTGTTTAAGGTCACATACTTATGCACAATGGCTAATCGTGACCGTGACAGTTTTACGGGTGGAGGAAGCCGGAGTACCCGGAGAGAACCACCGAGCAACGACGAGCAGCTGTCAGCTCTCCAACATCGTAACTCTGAACTCTGCACCGCAGCACAGGCAGGGTTAGATTGGTTGAAGACATGCGCACCATCGACGTGCAGTACGCCTCAGTACACAGCGTCATCGTGCCCCCATGTAGGCAATCGGGGTGAAGTATCTTGACCAAGGACACAACGCGGTTGCCGCAGGTGGGATTCGAACCGAGGACCTCTCGGCTTGCAGCCTGCACCTCTACCAACTGAGCCACCGCGCCCCCATACAAATTGTAATTCTATAGCGTAGCGTGACATGGTAGAACAGTTGACATATATTCTAACAAAATTATCGGATAAAACTTTATGAATGGCGGAGAAAATAACTAAGTCAGAGGTGATTACTGGTGAATTTGAATTGGGTATTATTGTTTCAGAAACAAAGGCTTTGTAGACTACGGATAGGCTAAAGCGTTTGAAAACCCGATTTCCGTCTAATTTGGCGATAAAGTTATCTCGTCGTGAAAAAGGCACTTGGATTGTTGTCAAATCACCTAAGTGTCACCTGTCAAACGTCGCTGCCACTCACGCCTTACCTATTACTGTTCCTGTCGAGCACATTGCATCGTTTTTTCCCACTAAACACCCTGCAACGCATTCATTATAACAGCGTACTCAGACAACCCCATCTGTTTTGAAAACAAATGATCAAGATACTCATTTAGGTTATTATTGCCCTTATAAGGTGATAACGTCATTTGGTATTTTCACAACCAAAAGTCGAATTCAGCGTAAGATCGTCACAGGCAGGTAATGATTGGTGGAATATATATAGAGGCAAGTATAACTTCGAATTATAATGAGTTTGTTTTTGAAAAAAAAACATTCAAGGGTTTGCATGCAGATGAATACAAACCATTGCGAGAGACAAACAAAACACTTGGATGCTCTCAGATATTATTTTAAAGAAATGGTTGCTGTCCTGAAGGTATTTGCAAGAACTGAAAATTTAAGGCTGAACATATTTATTTTTAAAATTTAAGGCTAAACATATTTATTTTGAATGCATCTTTTCACAAGAACACTACTCTACACATATACAGGGTTTCTATCCCATTGTTGCAGGATTACAGGGGTTAAGTGATGGAGGAAAAAGTTAGGTTCTTATCAGCGCTCAGCCGACAGCCAGTGACTGTCGTCTGAACCTCAGTTCGAACGTAAACCTTGCCACCTTATCAATGCCCTATCCGCTTGGGACTCTTAGGATACCTAAATGTGCCTGTGGCTTACAACGCCAAAGGGTGACCAACGATAATTCATTGAAAGATTATTTATTTACATGTCCGAAGAAATATAATATGAAACAAATTACTCACAAAATTATCCATAAGAATACACTAATTACGCGAATAAAAGTTTATTCTTTAGGGCCCTCGACGTTTCCCACAGGCAGCTGTGTCCGCTGGATCAATCTCACATCATCTTCATCCTCTCACGGTTTGTGACAAATACAAAGTGTCTATTCACTTCTCGTTGCTTCTTCCTCGCAGGGTTAACTTTGTCGTGAGTCGGGCTTAACACATATAATGTTCTGCTTGTATGACCCAACCAGCGTTCTCACAGTTCAATCACAATTCAATCGGCGGCTACCACAGTTCACGATCACTTTGCGCCTTGCCTGGCTCTCACGTGGTTAAGTTATTCTTCGCCTTCAGATATATACTTAACAAAGCTTATATAATAATATTCTGCAAAGTGTTCGCACCGCCTAAAACTATTTTATCTCACGAGCTATTCCAGCTCTTGCTCAAGCTCTTAACGCGGTTTCTAGACCTCAACGTTACAGGTTTTACTTCTTTGGCTACTATGCCACTACGGTTCGCAACCGTTAACAAACTACAATCGGTTCCTTACAACCCTCACAGGGTTACGACAATACGCGGACTTTCAATCTCGGCGCCTATGACCATCGACGGCCAAGGCTAAATTCGGACCTTCTCTGAGTGCCCTCGGGCCAACTGCCTCTGTATGTCTTGCCTTCTAAAACAGTTAATGTCGTTTACCTAAATGCATGTGGCTCCCTGAGATCGTACTTCCTGTTCCTGATCCTATTCTCATATATGGCCACCGACTTGGCCCGCGACTGCTCCTATTCTAAATATGAGCTCTGTGGCTCTCCCAACATCACAATGTGCATAAACTTTCGCACCGATGCGGCACCTTTTCTAACCTACAGCATGAGACCTCCCCATCTACTCGCAACGACCCCACAGCCTTACACACCTTCCGACTGGAATTGGCTGAAATGAATTTTTCGAGAAATCCTCCCGATTTTTATTTAGATAGCTTGAACATTTATTCTCAGTTAATCTCTTCTCTTGAACTTGGCCGCTTAGATCTATCTTAATTTAACACTCGCTTTAAAGTTCCTTTGAAAGATTCGCATTTTGGTATTTTTTGACATTTCGGAGACAGGATAGATGCGTAATATGGGTGTGTGTCCAGAACATGTGTGATGCACAGGTTTCCAACAATTACAATTTAACTGGCCTTAATTACCCAGGTAACGATTCAGAAGAGAACATTGTCTCTCTTACTATTGATCTGTAACGCCATGTGGCGTTCAACACGTGCACCATAATGGACATTAAATTTCATGCCTAATTAGCAGAGTTTGAAAAATCTATTTTCAGGGTCCGTCACATACCTATCTTTACGCTTTAAATTTAACCAGGCAGAAATATTATAGAAAATATCTACATTTTTATACAACAAAATCGCAACTTTTGGCTATCACCTTGACACCCATACCTGCCAAATGAGATGTCAGAACAGAAAAAAAGTTGACAGCGTTATTTTCGTAGAATATTTAGGCTTCTGTAATCAACAGGAGCATTTTTATTTACGACTTGCATTGCTTCTGGTTGCAATAGACACCTGAGGGATGGCTCCAAATGAATCACATTATGTCAGAAGGAAAACAGGCGAGTAAGGGAGATTGACTGTTAGCTTTTTTAAACTAGAGACTGGACATGTCGGATGGTAATATTTTGTAAATCGTAGCTCAGTGCGGCTCTCCATTTAAACGCCCATTTCCGTTGAACAAATACTCAACCTTGTTTAACCATTTACCTAAGGAATTGGCAGTATCCGCCAGCGTAATATACAAATTAAGCAGCTGAAAAAAAAACTTATTTTTAAAAACATTCAACAAAACCATATCATGTGACTCTTCACAGGAACTAGCTCGTTGAGCTCGCTCCAGTCAGGCGTTACATAAAATTTTGTTGAGATTTTTTTTAAATTTGAAAAAACTCTAAAAAAAATTAATTTTGATATCCTGTGCGTTGGGTGAAGGGTTAACAGAGATCAGTAAACTCTTGTTAAGCAACGCTGAATTGGTTTAATTCCTGGTTGCATTTTGGGAACAATTTGCAGTCTGCAGTTTTAATACTTTGACATCAGCATGCTCTGCGAGTTAAATTTGTTCAATTCTTCGCATAATAATTTCAAAGTCATTGCTCCTTCGCCTTTATCTCATTTGTATTCAGTTCTTACAACTACTACAGTTTATTGTGTAACAGGGCCATGAATAGACCTTCTAAACCTTCTATTCATGACCCTGTTACACAATAAACTGTAGTAGTTGTAAGAACTGAATACTAAGGAGATAAAGGGGTTTACCCCATTAGTCAGACACCCAATTGTCGTCATACACCCCTGTTGTCAGGCAGTTAATTTGGGATTAGCTGAAGTTAAAATAGATGATTTATTGTTGTAAATGGAACAACCCAGATGTGTACAACTTGAATAAAATTTATTTTCAACCAGACAAGGATTGAAACAAGCTTGCCTGGCTGGGACGAGTGTACATTTTATATAAATAAACATTTGAATAAAGATTTAACAGTCCTTTTAAGGGCTTTCGGGGGGGGGGGGGTGTATCTGTGAGAGGGTGTGTGTGTTTTTTTGTTTGTTTTTTGTTGTTTTTTTCTCCTCCAAACACCCCGTCATCTGTTCCCCTGAATGCAGACCAGATTGCCAATGCTCAGCATCATCTCTCCCTTATGGGCTGATGGATGACTCCCAGCTTTCAAAAACAAATATTGGTGGATTTTTTTTCCTTTTTGTAACCGATAAGGATAATATATTGGGGCTGCTCCCAAACCGGCGACTGTTTGGATTTCTTTTTCTTTTTTTCTAAAATAACCACCAAATTGCGGTTTCAGTATTACCATAAATATGCCCACTTCTCTAAGCAAACACGGAGCAGAACTCTTGTAATTATGCAAAATTCCTAGCCATCTTCCAGTTCGAGGTACTCGGGGATCTCAACCCACTACCCTACTGCCAGTCGCACACTCAAACTTGATAAGATTATTGGCTCTCGCTCCTGACTCTCGTGGATTTATAAGCAAATAAAGCTATAAAGCAAATAAAGTTATTAGGGTCGCAAGGGATTTCAATCCCACATCGTCCCTGTGCGCCTTCGGCGCGCAGACACGTTTCATTCATTCATTAAAGTTACACATAAGTATCTCTCTCTACCTATAACTTTTCTAACTGAGCACTCTTAAATTTTCTTGAACCAGACGAAGCGCAGAAGGGATTGGGGCAAGCTTTCTATTAACATGCACAGCAAACCAAATACCAAGCAAGGATTTAAACAAGCTTGCCTGGCAGGGACCAGTGTACATTTTAAATAAATAAACATTTGAATAAAGGTTTAACAGCAATTTTAAGGGCTTTTGTGTGTATGTCTGTGAGTGTGAGTGTTTGTTGTTTTTTAGGGAGGGGGGTATTTTTTCCTGTTATTTTTGTGTATTGTGTGGGTTTTTTTCGATTTGTTTTCCTCTCCCATCTCCTCGCACCTGTTCACCCCGAAGGCAGACCAGATGGCCAAGGCTCAGTATCCGCTCTCGCTTATAGGCTGATGGATGACTCCCGGCTTTCAAAAACATATATTGGTACAGCACAAATACTTTTTTAAGGCTGCATCTGTTATAAGAGTGCTGTACGGAAATCTGTATCCACTGGAGATGTATATCCAAGAACTGTAGAGGAAAATGTCCGACAGTTGGTGATTATGTTAGAAACTTCACAGAACACAGCCACGCTCCAGAAAATGAAAGCCAGGCAAGATTCATGAGTTCCACGAGGAAGAGAGCCAGAGAAGAACAAACCACAGTTATGCCAGCTCTCTACTTCATATTATCCATTTTATTGTCATTTATTTCCTATTTATTTTCTTTGTTCCATAAAATATGATTTTCTGTTTATTTATCACAAAAAAATCTATTTATTTGTGTGATTATTCATAGCATTGTGATTTATTTCATAATTTTAACTTATTTTGTCTAGAATTGTTTTCTTATTGTACTTCATATTTTTCATTTTATTGACATTTATTTCCTGTTTATTTTCTTTGCTTCTTAAAATATGATTTTCTGTTTATTTATCACAAAACAAAATATTTATTTGTGCAATTATTTATGTTATTGTCATTTATTTCATAATTTTAATTTATTTTGTCATAAAACACATAAGTGAAGAAATAAATTACTAAAAGCTAATTAATTGTTTCTTTTCTGTCTGACTTATTGGTATATCCCATTTTATTCTGAAGGTGTTAAGTAAGAGATTAGCTGTTCACTCAACCCAATAATTTGTGAATATAATCTGTCTGACAACTGGGGTGTCTGACTAATGGGGGGATACCGAATAGAAACGCCGAAGGATTACAATTCTAACATTAATAGACAATTCATTAAATTTGGCAGGTGATTTGGGAAAACTGAGGCAGTTAGGCTCTATGCATCCAAGTCATGTGAAAACTTTTCAGTCACCCCCCAACATATCGTTGTGATGCGCTAGTAACTTAGTAGTAAGCGTCAATAGAATATTTGTTTATTTATTATTGGTGTTCATAATCACTATTTTTAATAACTAAAAATTTTCATACTTGTCCTCAAAAAACACAGCCCACCACTCCTCATTGGAACGAGCTCGGCGAGCTCGTTTCAATGAGTATTCATAAACTATGTCTCCGAGACAAAGAATTGAGTGGAAATTTATGTATATAGCACTGGCCGGATTTCGGATTTGACCATTACGTTGGGCAATGGTTGTCCGTTTTAACGGACTTCCACTCTAGACGCCGGGTCCTATTTTACAAGTTAAAACAGAGCTTGACTGTCGCAGCAAACAAGCGCTACTTCACTTCCCGTGGTTAAATGAGACAAATGTTCCCACGGGGAAACGGTCGACAGAGATGCTAATTTCTTTTTGACAAATAACACACAGGTTTGTGTGCCTACTCATATGCACTTCCCTCACGCAGGCAAATACACACACAAACATACGCGTATTTTGGCGTAACAGTTACCATTTAACCCAGCTGGAGGTATTCGTGGATTTGAACAACCGGACAGCGTGTGATGAGTGACGCCGAGTCGCGTAGCTGTGCGGTGTCCCAGCACGCTGGAAGGTTGTTAAAATTCATGAATACCGACAGCTTGGTTGGAAACTGACTTAATCCTGTCTTTTGTTCAATCAATAAAACGCACGAACTCGGGTGCACTCAGTGCACGACAGGTATTTAAGTGACATCACTTGAACACTCGGTCCATTGTTCTGTCAGGTATTTCAAGTTGATTAATGACCCCAAAAGGGCAAACGAGCCAGGGTGTAATTATTTCTAAGAGGCCCCATCGATATGTAATGTGGTCTGGATACTGTTCGATTTGCGCGTGAGGCTCGAGGTGATGTCAGTCTGGGTTTCCTAAAATCAGAATGGCATCTCGTCGAGTTTCACGTGTGCATCGAACTCTCCCGTGAATATTCAAGTGGATACTTGTACAGTAAACCCAGATGTTTATTTATTTTATACATTTATTGGTAGTTTACTTATTTTATGTACCAAATGGCTGTTGTTGGCCACAAGATAGGTATTAAGTCAAGTCTCAAACTCTCCACCTGACCAATAATTTCCAGATTAATCCCCAACTAGCATAACCGGCAGTATTCACGATGTCGGGGGCCAGCTGTGTCAGTTGTACACCAAATTCGTTGGCACCAACAATATAGCATTTCGCACCAAACGTTATCACCCAAAATATACCTTTGGTGGGTCTAAAAGCATTTGAATTGTTATTTCAGTGCGTTGTTTACGATAAACGACGACACGGACGACACGGACGGCAAAAACTTCACGCCCGTCAAGTAAACTGTAGGTGACAGGTGCAGTCATGGCTCTCTCTTAAGGTTCCGCTCTATAGTTTCGCACTATTGCACAGGGATGAAATTCTAATCATAGGGCATATGTTGAAACTAATGCCATGTAAATTGGAGATATATTTTTAGTATCAGATATATGATTACATTAGGCTATTTGTTCGACAAGAGAATTTGAAGTTTTGATTCTATTTTAGAAAAGGGGGTTATATGCTCCAGGGTTAGGTGAGTGGGGATAGAGGGAAAATTCTGCCTTTGGGGCTGCTGGGTGGCTGAAAATCTGGTATCGGCATTTTTTCATCCAATTTTGCAGCTTGAAGTCTTGCCTTTGACAATAAATTATTGTACCCACATTCAGATTATTTTATTTCTACTTAGTCTGATAGTGTTATACGTTTTTAGCGGATTTGGAAAATGTAACACATGTTAAGGATTAGATAACTAAGTTACATAATATTTGCATTTGAAGAGAGTGTATGGCATGTCATTTTTGGAAATGCCTGGAAATCTGTGGAGCGGGGCCTTAAGAGTATTTGCCGTCAGTGTCAACTTTTTGTGTGTTTGAGTTCTAGATACACCATTTTAAAAAAAAAACCTTTTTATTGTATCTGGTTTGTTTGCAATTGTTAGTGATAGTCAACATTCATCAAATGATATCTCATCACAACTAGAAGGAAATAAGCTGAAATTTTGAGAAATTTGTTGATGTAGCCTAATTTCACAGCTTTTTTGAATTTACGTCAGAGTTCGAAAACACATTAAGATAGAGCACTGGATTTCATAAACAGTGAGCTGTGCGTTCATGATAGATATATGCAATTATGAACAGCCCGGCTGTTATTATTCACCACAGAATTGCAATCATAGTGTGTACTTTTTCATTTTGGTCACTGGTGTCATGTTCGTGTATCATCCGTCCATTAAGCGGTTTGCCCTTTTATATCAAGAAAGCAACACCCCCACCCCAAATCAGTGGTTGTAACTGCTTATTGTTTTACATTTTGATTGCATTTAACAGAGGTTTTGACAGGGCCTAGGTAGTAAATGTGTCTGGTGGTAAAAATAAAAATGCTATCTCCAGTGACTCAGAGTAATGTCGGGGTTGAGGAGGGGTGGTGTGGTTGTGAAATTAGGCGAAAACTGCCCGCAAAAGTTATTCGGCAGTCACAAAGACCATGCTGTATCTTTTTACTGGTTGAAAATATAGACTTGTGGTTTTTGTTCATTCAACTCAGGATAGACTCCAGATTATTTTGCCCGAGTGAAATCCAAGGAGAGATCACTCTTGTTTTCTCTTAAGGTTCCGCTCTACAGGTATCACAGCAGTAAATATTTTCCCATAGGCGGCTATTAAAACGTTCAAGCGAAACGAAACAAAATATGATCGCATCACTTTAATTTTGGTATTCAAATATCTTTGTCAAGTATAGCACTTCAGACAACTTTTTCTGACCCGAAAACAGGGGGCCGTGCAACATATAAGAGAGAAAACCTGACCGGAAGGGAAGTACCGGTCACGTGCACCTATTTTAAGGGAATTCCCAACAAAACCACACCAAAAGTCATCAAATCACCCTCTTTATTCATCTGGAATATTCAACAATAATACAAGATGTCATTAGAAAGTTTCAAATGTTTATTGAAACAATATATTTTCCCAAGGCTGCTTATTTTTGGAGATTGCTTCATTTCCGAGTGCAAAATTTCAAGGCGGGTAACTCTACTTCAACTGTTTACTGCAGCGATACCTATAATCATCCCAACCATCCCAAAGTTACATATTACCACTTCCATGAGATAAACGAGTCATCTATGCATTAGAATTCAACTTTTGGCTTCTTTTGAGTCAAAAACGTGGGAAATTTGTTCTTTTAAAGAAAAGTGTCCAAACTTTGTCAAATGGGCTTAAGAAGTGGCACTGCCCCAAACGTTTTTTTCTAGCCTGTAACCTAATAAGTATACTGAGAGGGATAAGAATTCACAGCTTTCTTTGAAAACTACCCTGACCCCAGAATAAAATTAAAATCTGCATCAGTACATCATATTTGGGGAAACATCCGTCTCATTTAACCACGCGGCATGAGAAATAGTGTTCCAACCCCTCGAAACAATATAAATATAAAATTTTTGTTTAAAAAATTGGGGTTCCAGCTATAAATTTCACCATTATCAAAGGACAGTGCCTTTTTATGCCAACAATTGATGTCAAATTTTCGTCTTCCTATTGATGTGGTAAAATATAGCTATGTATGTGCCCCCCCCCCCACCCTGGATGCCCCTTTTCATCAAAAACTATGATATGATTCCTAAATTAATTGATGTTGGCACAAAACAAACCTCTTGTGATATTAAATTTCCCATTTGTGATAATTTATAAATTACATTATATTTTCTGAAGACATTTCACATTGTGTCTGGTGAATGTTTTGTAATTTTTCCAAGAAAAGTTTTCCCAGTTAAAGCACTAGAGTCATTTATGTGGCACTGACAAAACAAAAAGCACATTTTTTCGGCAGTATGACCAGTACTGCTATTGTGGTATCTCACAACACTGTTAGAATGCCTAAAACCATCAATTACTGATTCGATAGTGGAATGCGTGTGCTGCAAGTATCCGTAAGTGCACTTTCACAAATTTAGTTTTAAGCCCCACAGACCTCCATTCTGACAAAAAGAGTGAAATTGTAGAACATATGTTTCTGGAATAGAATGGTCTTTGATTGTGAGTGTTGGGGGTGGGGGGGGGGGGGGGGGGGTTGAGGCTGAAAGATAGTCATCTGACAGTTATTGAAAATGTTGAGCCAGGCAAAGGAAAAGCAAAAAAAACCACCATGTCTGATAGAGACAGACAGACAGGCTTGCAGTCACACATTTAGAAGTCTACATAACAGAACTGAATGACATGCAATGAAAAATATAATAAGAAGATCCTGGACAAGATTATCAAACAGAAAAAAACTCAGTGAACCAGGAGTGCTGCAGTCTCAAGGGAAATCATAAAAAACTGAAAATGTATGATATTAAATTTAGTCCCCCAAACACACTGTACAGTCTTTCCAAATGTTTCCCATCAGCTGACAGGTTCAGTGTGGGTGGGAGGGGGACTTGGTTCAAGCAGTGAACAATATTTCACAACTGTCATTGTAGTTTTGTGCTGTGTCAAAGCAACCATGACGGCACTAATACTGAAATACAATATTGGTAGCTATGCACAAATGTCATTCATTCACATTTCCTACTTTATTTTGTTATTTTTTCCCAATGTAGCACCCCCCCCCCCACACACACACCCCAAAAAAAACCAAAAAAAAAACAATCTGTTCCAAAATACTCTTTCAATGAAGGAATTGTTTTCTTACATCTTTAAGAGCATAATATAGAGAAGAACCTCTAAATACCAGTGACTAGAAGCACAGTATAGGTTCTCAGGCTGTGTGTTTGAATGGTGATTTGTTTGGGAGAGGTTGGAAGACTGGAATCCCCCGTCCCTAGTATTATGAGGAGGAAGCATGGTTTAAATAAATATGTTAACAGGATAAGAAACGCTGTTAGTTTGCAGTTGCCAGAGATTATAGTGTGTTCATGGAGACTACACTTGCTCAAGATGTGAATTTGCTTGTATTAACAGCCTTATTTTTGGTAATATATGGCCTTTATTGCTGACTGTGTCAAAATATAACTTTTTAAAACAATGAAACAGTGTTGTGAGTTGTGTGGTTCCCCAATGAACATTTAAATGTGAAATAAGGTCAAAAAATAATAATCAAATCAGGTTTGGGAGCCAAAAAAGGCAAAAAACATATTTCCTTTCGATATCAATGTAAGCACATATTTTCCCATAAGCGACCATTATAACGTTCAAGCGAAAAAAATTATGATCGCATCACTTTAATTTTGGCATTCAAATATCTGTGTCAAGTATAGCCCTTCAGACAACTTTTTCTAACTCGAAAACAGGGGGTCGTGCAACAAATAAGAGAGAAAACCTGACCGGAAGGGAAGTACCGGTCACGTGCACCTATTTTACAGGGAATTCCCATCAAAACCACACCAAAAGTCACAAAATCACCCTCTTTATTCATCTGGAATATTCAACAATAATACAAGATGTCATTAGAAAGTTTCAAATCTTTATTAGTCTGTGTGAAACACACAGACTATTGTTTTTGTACGGTTTCTTCTTCTTCTTCTTCTTCTTCTTCTTCTTCTCCTGTCGATTGTCTTCTATGCGATAACTCGAAAACGATTCGTCCTATCTCGCCGATTTTTGGCATACTGATAGACAGTCACAAGTTCTCGACCACCTATGTTTTTCAGATTCCTAAGGCTTTAGGGGTGTCCGTCGGGGTGTTTTGAAAGTGGGTCACGCCCATATCTCAGGTATGGTATGACGTATGGACCTGGGACCAACACCAAATGAGGTTCAACATCTGGGGTCAAGGTCACTGAGGTCACCCAGGAGTCAATGAGTGCATTTTCCAGAATTGCTGGAAATCACATTTCTTACCCCCAATGCTTTCCCAAAGTTCATACATGCATTTTTACATGAAAAAAGTGGGCGTGGCCAAAAAATTTGAAAGTCGGTCACACTCATATCTCAAGCACGCTATGATGTATGGACCTTGGACCAACATCAAATGAGTCGACCTTCGATGGAGGTTCAAAATATGGGTCAAGGTAACTAGGGACACTCAGAGGTCACTGAGTGCATTTTCCAGCATTCCTGGATATCAATTTTTTTATTCTTCTCATGCATTTCCAAAGTTCATACATGCATTTTTACATTAAAAAAGTGGGTGTAGCCCAAAATTTTGAAAGTGTATCACGCTCTTTTCTCAAGTATGGTATGGTGTATGGACTTGGCACCAACAGGATATGAGTCAAAACTCCATGGAGGTTCAAAATATGGGTCAAGGTCACCCGGGGGTCAATAAGTGCATTTTTACGAATTGCTGGAAATCACATTTTTTGCCCTTCTAGTGCATTCCCAAAGGCAATAATGCATTTTTACATTAGAAAAGTGAGCGTGACCAAAAATTTTGAAAGTGGGTCAAGCTCAAATCTCAAGCATGGTGTCACATATGGACCTGGGACCTACAGCAAATGAATCGAAACTCAATGGGGATCAAAATATGGGTCAAGATCACCGAGGTCTCCAGGGGTCAATGAGTGCATTTTTCAGAATTGCTGGAGATCACATTTGCAATCTGCTAATGCATTCCTGAAATTCATACATGCATGTTTACACAAAAAATGGTCAAAAATATCCATTGCTGATTCCTTTAAAGACACATTTAATGCTATGCACACACGTTATTTCCAGTTTTGTGAAAGTTGTATCTTAATCCTGTGTGAAAATCTTTAAATGCTGTTTTCGAAAACCTATTTTTTGACCCTCCAGTGCATTCCCCAAATTCATACATGCATTTTTACATTAGAAAAGTGAGCGTGACCAATAATTTTGAAAGTAGGTCAAGCTCAAATATCGAGCATGGTATGACATATGGACCTGGGACCTAAGGCAAATGAGTCGAAGCTCAATGGGGATCAACATGTGGGTCAAGGTCACCGAGGTCGTCAGGGGGTCAATGAGTACATTTTTCAGAATTGCTGGAAATCACATTTTTAACCTGCTAATGCATTCCTGAAATTCATTAATGCATTTTTACACGAAAAGTGGTCAAAAATATCCACTGTTGATTCCTTCATAGAACACATTTAATGCCATGCACAGAAGTTATTTTCAGTTTTTTTAAAATTGTATCTGAATCCTGTATGAAAATCTTTAAATGCTGTTTTCGAAAACCTATTTCTGAATTCTTTAAAGATATATTAGTGTTGGAAATAGTCTCCATAAATTCTTTTTCTATAAAGTTTAGTTTTAATGCTTTCACCATTTTCACACAAACTCGACTTTACTGATTGCAGTAAATTCTGTTTCTCTAGCTGAAACAATATATTTTTCCAAGGCTGCTTATTTTTAGAGATTGCATCATTTCCGATTTGCGACATTTCAAGGCGGGTAACTCTAATTCAAATATTTACTGCAGCGATACCTACAGTTTCGCTCTCTTGCACAGGGGTGAAATTCTAAACATATGGCATATGTTGAAATTAATGCCTTGTGAATTGAGATATATTTTTAGTATCGGATATATGATTACATTAGGCTATTTGTTGGACAAGAGAATCTGAAGTTTTGATTCTAAAGTTGGAGTCTGATGCATAGGGGTAAATTACCAGATGAATTATGGGAAATAGTGACTTCGAAAAATCGGCTATTTTTTAAAATGTCATTTTTACACGGGTTTGTTACCAGGCATGTATCTACAAAATGAGACGGAAACATGGATTTTTTTCACATTTTAGAAACGGGGGTTATATGCTCCAGGATTAGGTGAGTGGGGATAGTGAGGCAGCTTTTGAGGCAGCTGGGTGGCTGAAAATGACTGGTATCGGCATTTTTCATGCAATTTTGCAGGATGAAGTCTTGTCTTTGACAATAAATTATTTCACCCACTTTCAGATCAGCTGAAAATTGTAAAATCAGATAGAAAAGGTTAGAGTAGCTCCCCTGATTACAGAACTGTGATAACAAATGTCGGCTATTTCTCAATCAGATCGCGATCCAGTCGTGAGAGAATTGCTCCACTGACTCGAGATTTAAGCAACATTTTGCTAGACAGAATCGTAATTAATTAACGAAAATAGCATCGGAGATTCAATATTCTCTCACTCCTTTTCAGACAATGAGATTTTACAGCGATGCCGGGTGGAAAGCGGACAGAGAAATTCGGCCGAATCGCGACTGTGTCGCGATCCGGTCGAAACTCTCTATTCACGTTGGTGATCTCAGAAATGTACATAATACAGGGGGTGGATTCGGAGAATATTAGTGCTGTATATCTCATACAAGGGAACACATTACGATGGGGACTATGCACACGGACATACTTTCATCATATGTAATTAGTTACTTTAAGCAATATTTATTTATTTCCAGTAATTCAAATTTTTGTACAAAATAAAAGTATATTAACAAATGTAGTGAAATTGGATACAGCAGCAAGCTAAAAAAGCTTATACGAGGCTGTGTCCATGAGTCGGGTCGTTCTCTGTTTTCTTTGATATGTGACAGACACGTTAACGAAAACACAGTTCACAATCAAACGTGGAAATGAATGGATACATGAAGAAATAAGCCGAGAAGACTGTAAAAGAAATGTGAGAAAAAGAAGAGAAACAAAGAGAAGAGAAAGAGATGTATATGAAGGAGTCTGCTGTATTGACCACTATCACCATGACATCACATTTCAAGACAATCGAGCGGAGATATCGTTATGAGCAGGATGTTGTATTATAATATTCTCAAGGGAGTAAGTTTTCACCAACACATTAACAACCGAGGCAAGACCAAGACCTTCAGACCTATTGCACACCGGACGTGACGCGAGCGCCACGAGCCACGCGCCAAAGACGAATTCAGCGCTAGACTTTCTCCGCCTGCAGTTAAAAAAGATCGTGGTGCATGATCTCCGCTGGGTATCAGATGGTGATAGTCCCTGTAAATTCTGGATACAACGTGCAAGCCACTTTAACAGCTATTTATAAATTGCTCGCCCATGTTACTACCCGAGAAAAGCCTGTATGTTTAATTTTAGCTTTTATCCCCATTACTGGTGTAAAGCTTCTACTGCGGTTAAATTTTTTTACACCTATAGCAGGAAGTTCATCCAGCTTGACCTTTGGCTTGACGCAATTTGCCAACTTCGATACATTCGCACTTCGCGATGTTTCATTCAAACATACGATGTTTTGCGGTACTATCTACGACGTGCAATGACTTATAAAATTAAAATACCTACAAATATTTAAAATAAAATTTAAGAATTGTTAATAATAATTTGACTGAAAAAGCAAGGTAAATTCAATCAACTTTAACGATGTATCTAGCTGTCAATCAAGCATTCACGTGCAGCCGGAAGTACTGCCCACCGTCAAAGATGTAAACAAAACAAACCAATGTATTTGCGATAGAAAATGTCGTTTTTTCTCCAGTTTAAGTGACAAAATCGATTATTTATTAAGAGCATGGTATAAATAAAACAAATAGGTACTAGGGCCGGTAATCAGATTTAAACCACTAGTAGAATAAGGGTTTTAACCACTCGGCGAGCCGCGTGGTTAAAACCTTTATCCTACTCGTGGTTTAAATCTGATAACCAGCCCTAGTACCCTCTTATTCTATATAACATGTATTTGATGAGATTTAGAAGATCGTGTGAACAAGGTCGTAACATGGTACCTCACTCAAACTGTTCTTGATATTTATTTGTTGACACTTTATTAGAGTCATTTCAAAAAAGCATTACCACTCGAATCGAATATCGAATGGAATATGCACCCAAAAATTTCGAATCGAACGAATATCGAACATCAAATAGAGACGATCGCATATTTTTTTCTGTTCTTGACTTGATGATGTGGTTGGAATATTGGTGAGTCGAGTTTATAGTTCAAAATTTCAAGATTTCCTGCGTTACTTTCGTAAACCATATTCAAAAATTACATTACATCTGTTTTATAATGACGAAACAACTAAGTATTCATGGACTTTACCGTTGAAATTCTGTGATGTAACATATTGATTTTTATCATTTTATGGCATTAAATCCACGCATGGTCCTCCTTGGCTCCACACCATTGCAATGTGCCCTATGCAAAAGGTACGTTTAACCCCTTACCCAACGCAGACGATATCAAAATTTATTATTTTAAATATTATGTTTTCAAATTTTCAAAAAATTTCAACAAAACCATATCATGTTCCAATGAGGGGTCACATAATATGGTTTTGTTGAAATTTTTTGAAAAATAATATTTTTTTCAACTGCTGAATTTGCATATTACGCGGGCGGGTGTGGCCGATTCGTTATATTACGCGGGCAGGTGTGGCCGATTCGTTGGGTAAAGGGTTAATACCCGATTTGAATGACTCTAGAGAATCCGTTCGTTTAGATGGGTTGGGAGAGAATTCCGGCAGATCTTAATTTAGATGAGGGCAGAACCAGATTAAATTTATGTAATGAACTAAGAGACCTCTGTGGCTTGTAACGAAAGCCCCTTCCTCCGCACCCGCTGTCAGGCAAAGTCAGTCTAAAAGGAAGGAGACACCCCCCCCCCCCCTTAATTTACAAGTTCAGATATATGTATTATGTATATATTTCTTCTCTCTGTGTTGTAAGCACACATGTTTTAATTAGATAATTAGCCTTAGGCGATTCACGGTGGGATAATTCTCTGGCATATTACTAATCAGAATAAAATATCCCCATGCTCGTTAATCTCGCAAAGACAAGCACTGATAGATTGACTTCAATCGTCACGGCTTTCAAATGTATTATTTCTCGGGATACGCTTTATTGAATATGCATTGGCGCGCGGTGATTTTATCTTCAGAAATGTCGCGTGCCATTTTTAGTCATCTGAAATGTTCTTAGGATAAGGTATAAAGTGTGGAGAACTAGATAGTTCAGAGAGACTTGGGTTCCGGCCGTTTAGGAGAGAGACTTGGGTTTCTGCCGAATAGGAGACGCCATATCAGGGTCTCGTGTGAGTGTAATTGCTGGGCAATCCACGAAGCTCCGTTGTACGCCGCTATTGGCCGATTAGGTGGACGTAGGAGGGCTATAAGTCCGAATTTAGAGACCAGATTACGAACTCAAGTGAAGGCTAAGTTTAGATGTCGTCAGCGAGGATCGACTCGCACCTGTCTTAAAGTGTAGGCTATTATTGTATTGTGGTATTAACCGTTAGGAACCCATAGGTTGATCGCGTAGTAGCCTGTGTTAGTATCAGAGTGTTGAGAATATCGACTCAAAGTCGACAAATGACAATTCGCGCAAGCTCGAACATTTTGAAGTTGTGAGTTCTGGCGTGAATTGTGTGAATTTCAAAAGAACAGGAACATTCAAGGGGAGTTCTATCAATGGACACAGGTATAAGGTATGTGACGTAGACTTGCTAACCTAGCCGGCAGAGTGAATGAACCGAATCCAAATCAAAAACTATGTTGCCACAAGGTAATTAACATTGCTAGTCGGGACCCCCGGCAGTCAGAGCTGTAGACGCAAAAGATTAAGACTCGGTGTTTTAAGCTCCTGTTGCGAGCTCGCAACAGTGACATTTTGAGAGTGTACTATAGCGCCAATACAGGGCTATAGATAGACTGAATTGATGAAAAACTATTTATCCCCTGTGATAAGTCTTTGATTTGTGTTGATCAAATGGCTAAATGTGTTGAATATGAAATGAGTTTATTTTAAATGTAAATAAAAGAATCGTTGTTACTTTAATTATTGTTTCCTTTCCGCAGCCTGAAGTGATTAGGAATCACACCTAACGAAGAACGAACCTATATACTCGGTAGGGAAGAAAATCATAATGCGGTCCCAACTCAGCTCTGCGAGCCGATTTGGCCCGTGCCCGGATTCCGACCCTCCTTGTTGGCTAGTCCACCAATATTTTTAATGGCGAGGCTAAACATCCCCATGTCACCCCTCCCACGTGGATAGAGGTGTTTGACACCCGCGCATGGTAGATGTTTGGTAATTTTAACCTATAATAATGGGTTACCAAAAGGAAATAAGGTAACCGTTTCTCGAGATGCCATAATTTCAATTTTGTAATGGTTTCCTAATAGCTAACCACACCATGAATTTCCATAGAATAGTGGGAACATGCATTTTCAGGTTTCAGCTGTATTGAGAGGTCAGTGATCAACGCATTTGGCTGCATCTGCACATCAAAACTGCATTTAAAGAAACCGTATCGGATTGCAGTCTTCGGCAGCTGATCTCGACGTTTAATAACTAGAAATATTAAATCAGTTCATCCAATAATATCACAAATTAGTATGAAGAAATTGTCTCGTGCAATATCGTTGACGGAAAAATCAATTGCATGCGCAGATTATAACACACAAACAACACATTACTAACTTTTATGAAAGAAGAAACAAAGTACGGTTATGGTGGTTGTTGGAAAAATTTCAACTACCTTCGTAAGGTAGCGTGGTGGCTCAGTGGTTATGGCATTGGACTTCAAGCCGAAAGGTCCATGGTTCGATCCCCACCAGGGTTAACGGCGTTGGGTCCTGGGGCAAGGCTCTTAATCCCGATTTCCAACGTGGACGGCACTGTGTGCTAAGGTGTAATGCATGCCGATGGTGCACTTGTCTTCAACCAATGATCACCCCAGTTGTGCTGCGTTAGTGTGTTGGGGTCTGACACTTACTCGCGCTGTTCGGTGGTTGTTCCCTGGTACTTCGGCTTCCTCCACCCGTACATCAGTACAATATGGGGCGACCCTGTCTGTCGAGAGTGTTATTGAACCCCAATAAAGAAAATAAACTACCTCCGCTTAGAATTACACACAGGGGCGGAATGGTCATAAATGTTACCTGACATCTCCCGGTGGGCCACCCAGCAACAACATGAACGGCAGCTTTCTTCAGTCTGGAGTACTTTAGTGGGGCAGAAGAACTGGAGGCGAAAAAATGGTTTTGCTCAGACTACATGCAGTAGAAAAATAGGGTCTGTTGGTCGCGATTTTTTCTCGGGGGGGGGGGGGGGGGTATTTTCTCATACAGTCGCTTAATCTTTTACCCAACGTATAGACAAAAACCGGCCGGCGCCATTTACAAAAAAATGCCGTTACTTTTCATTTTTGTCTCAAAAATATAGCATATACCCACCCCTCACTGGAACGAACTCTCTTAGCTCGTTTCATTGAGGGGTCATGTGATATATTTTTAGCCAAAAATAAAAAATGAAAAGGATGCTCCATCGTCAATGTGTTGTCATTGACAGTCAGATTCCATTTGGCACTAACATTTTTCATTTGCCGCGAAAAAAATCATTTGGCACCGAACAAAAATTCCACTTGGCACCAAAAAAATTCCTGCCACCATGAACACTGTATTCATGTAGCAACCACGTACTAACATTGATATCAAACTTGGTGGTCTACATCAACAAAAAGGATCCTGAAAACACGCATGCGCTCTATATTTATGAATATTTATTGGTGTTTAATCACACATTTTCGATTCGAATAGAATCTCGAATTGAATTGGGTCTATCATTTGAAATTGAATCGAATCTCGAATCGAATTCTGGGCGCCTTGAAGATGACCGATAAGGGGAGGATGCAAACCTGATTGTTCCGAGTGTGACGGCTTATGTCTCGACTGATAAAGTATTCCAGCTACATCAGAATTGTTGCTCGCTATAGCAAGATAAAACCCACTTTGTACCATGATTACTATTCTACAATATGGGATTTCAATAGTTAAAATTTACACCTACAGTGGAACTACATCCAAGCTGACCTTTGGTGACGTCGACCTGAATGCAACTTATCTAAATTTATCGCACGTCGCCTCACGAAGAGTTAAATGAAAGTGACAATTATTTATTTTCGTTTTTAAATGAGTTTACCCCAAAAGACACCAAAACTTAACAAACATGCATTGTCTCATGTTAATAAAGCATCCATAGCTCGAAATGGTATGTTATTATGCTATTAAAATGAAAAAGGCCCCGTTTCATTTTCCATTTCGTTTCGGCTATAAAACTGACAGCGGAAGTACCGCCCACCGATGCTCGTGTAAATAAAAACAGATTCGCAGTCACACGTATGTACGTCTGGTGCTCAGTAAAAAAGAGAAAAATAATAGCGACTCTTAATAATCTGGCGATCATGGTATAAATAAAATAAAAGGGCGCGCGGTTAACACCACTTCACACCGTGTGGTGAACATTTGGTACACCAAGCTACTATGGGTATATTCTTTATTTATTAAAAATAATTTGCGAATTACTGAAATAACACATTCGAGCCATAGTGGACAGTTAGTGTTGAGAAGTGTGATGCTGATAGATATTCTTAATGGCGGATCCACTGTGAACCCGCTGCTTCTAATTTAGCTCGCCATAAAATGCAAAGTTTCCCCCTGTTGCTTCTAATAAACGAAAACAACAAGTAGCCCCGGGAACTGTTCGGTTTTTTTCTTTTTTCGTTTATTAGAAGTAACCATAGGAAATATGGCGTTATTTTCTACCGATGTCATAGGATATGGTTATTTTCTCAACAGCTACTTGCTTCTTAATTAGACCCTCCTCTAATAAGTTCAAGGGAGACAATTTTATCGAAAGTCGATTTTCATGACGATTTAAGTTAGGGATGGCGCAATTTGTAATGTTATCTGCTTTAAACCTTCGAGGTCCCCAGATTACAAGAATGCAAAGCATGCATACAACTAAACTATTCATACTAGTCACAGTTACTGCAGGGTATTGCGGTCAGCGAGGCGCCTTGGAGATTATTTTCTTTAATTTTAATATGGCTTTGACGAAAAAAAATCGAAATAATAATAATATTTTGTGAATAACGCCACTGGCAGTTTATAACCGTTATGTCAGGTAAAGGATTTTCTTATCTGGGTTTAATGTTTAGAATATGGCTGAAATTAAATTCGCAATGTATCGACTTCAGAATTTGAGATAGGCGTTCAAAGTATATTACATATTGACTGGGTCAAATTAGATAGCAACGGAAATAGTAATCGCCGTTGTAATTTTTGAGTTTTATTGTTTTGTTTTTTTTCCTTCTTTATTAAAAATTCCGCATCATTCATAAAACCTTCTTCGTCTGTCGACACAAGCTCTACTGGAGTATTCCCTCCCAGACAGCATAGCTAATAAAAACCTTCAAACACCAAACACATTTTCAGTTCAAGACATTGTGTTCATACTTGGACAAACGAGAATAAGTGTACCTGGCACCTGGCATAGCGGGGGTTCGAACATCGCCGACAGAGTTTTCTTCTGCACTAACCGCCTAGCGAAATTAAACTAACCACGCACACAACTCTGCCACCGACAGACCCTAGAAAGGGAATGCTAGTTAACCAGGAGGGATATACGGGGACAGCCCAGAACACATGGAATACTAAAAGAATTATCAGTAGAAGTCAGTCCATTCTTGATTCAACGGCACTCGGCAAATCTGAAACAAGAAAAATGTTACTAAGGTAACACATGCCCCCCCCCCCCCCTGTGACCTTCACCTTGCAGATGCGGCGAAACCTATTATACGCGACACACCTTCTGACTGTCCTTAACATTTGTAAAAAGTTTAACAATTGTACTATGATTCGTTTCTGAGTTATGGTTGAGACAGGAATATCCTTTATAATTGTGTGAAGTTTGATGACTGTGGCCCTAACAGTTTTCGAGTTATTGGCTCGGACACACACACACAAGGACACACACACGGACGAACACACGCATACTTCAATCACTATATGCCACCCGACTTAAGTCGTGGGGCATAAAAATAGAGATGCTCTCGCTGACTTCTAGTGAAGAGTAGTATGTGGAATTAAGTGATCTTCTGATACTAACTAAGGATTAGGTGCCCGCGGGTCACTCTCGAACCTTCGATCTTAGTATCAGAAGCCCTAATGCTCTAACCAGAGGGTGGGGATCACAACATCCCTCCAATATGCATTTACATAATACAGTACAGTCGCCATGGATTGGTCATAATCCACGCGTGCGTTTACCGGGTAATAAGATCATCATCATCAAAATTTTAATTAATGAAGAACCGGGTACTACCCGGTGCTTCATTAATTAAATTTTTTATGATTATTTCTACAATTGGTGTTTGGAATCTAATCTTATTGCGTCCGTGGAAATATTGCTCACACGTGGAAAGTGACCAGTCCACGGCGGGAGAGAGAGAGTGTGTGTATGTGCGTGTTTATTAATGTGCTGCACTGCTGATAGGTTTGCCACCGCTTATTATAGTGCTCTATTGTTAACACTGTTGATATGTTCACCACCAAGGCCATGCCTTATTTCTTCATTATCGGTCAGTGTTTTGTTTTCTGTGTATAGAACTGTAACCCCATTCATTTGGGATAAACAGGGGTTGATTAAAAACATTAAAGAACCGCACTGTATTTTGGTACTGTTGCTTCAACCTCAAGTTAAACAAAAGGTGAACGTTTTCATCACTATAGACACAAAAAGCAAGTTAGTGATCATTTGCAATAATACTGTGACAGGTTAAATAGCATGTGGTGTTCATAAAGTATTCTAATCTTTAGATGCGCAATATTGTTGACAGTAAATCAACATTTCAAGAACTTTATGGAGAACATTAAGGTTATAATTCACTAATAACTGCACTTAAATTCATTAAGTACAGGTGTTATTTGTGCTTCTTCATCTGTTTCTCTAATGCCGAGTACTTTGCGCACTCTCAACTTTTTCTGGAACCGCATAGTACAATTCGTTAAAATGGTACCTCCTATTTCATAAAGAACACTTCTAAGGGAATCTTCAGGTTTGGATGACTGTAGATAATATTACCAATGGAGAAAATACGATAAAATTTATTTCGAGATTTTCATACAGGTTGTTTTATCAAGTACTCAATACTCTCATGGCATTCTTCACCATAACTGACAATGACATCAAATTCGCAAACCAGTTAGGTTATTGGTAATCCACGTTTTGTATGCTGTAGTATCATGTTTTTGTTTAGCGTTTAACTCAAAGGCCATGGGCATTTCATATGAAAATTGAACTTTCGAAATGTTAGCACATTTGTATCATCGATATGTGCATCATTTAACCCTTTACCCAACGTAACGACCAAAACCGGCCAGCGCTATTCTCAAAAATCGCCAGTTGATTTTCATTATTTTTTCAAAAACATAGGTTATGACCCCTCATTGGAACGAGCTCGTCGAGCTCGTTCCAATGGGGTATCATAACCTGTGTTTTTGAGACAAAAAATGAAAAAAATTAGTTCAAGAATTTGTTTTGCAAGTGTTGTCTGTTTTTCATGTTAGGTTAAGGGTTAACAAGTGTTTGGCAGTTCCAGTAGAGTAAGTAGTATAAAAATACAGACGCTGTTTTTTTACAAATGTTTTCTCAATCCGTTTGTGTACGTTTGACTATTATTCTCTGTTGAAACCCATTTAAAAATAAGAATAGGGCGTTTTCACCACCATTTTATGTTCTGTGACTTTTTATCTGTTCATTTTATCACCAGTGTCTGCATCGTGATACTTTATGCAGGCACTGTCCTTTCCATTAATATAAAAGTCTAGGTGAGAGCTGCTAATTTTTTTCCTGGGCAGAATAAAAACTTAAATTACTGTAAGAAAACATTCGTCCAACAAAAAGCAAAGGTGGACACTTACTTAGTGTTGGTGATACAGATAAATTTTCTTAATGACAGATTATCTGTGAACGAGTTGCTTCCAACTGGCTTGTGATAAAAAGGCAAGTTTCCCTTTCTTACCCCGAGAGCTGTCTGTTGTTTTTGTTTACTAGAAGTAACAAAATGAAACTTGGCTTTTTTTCCACTGATGTCATAGGCGTTTCCTCAACAATTTCTTTCTTATTTCTCAATTGGACCTTCATCGCTTATCTGATAATTTCAAGGGAGATAACTTTATCCAGCACTTGGTTTTAGGCAGACATGGCGGAAAAAATTTGAATATGGGCCGAAGCATCCGTGCACCGAGGATATTCTGGTGTGCTCTGGGGCATTCTCCCCAAGGAAAATCTTTACTGTCTATTTTCAATTATGAGACAATTTGGCGATACTTTAGCCTCTACCCTTCATCGAAATGCCCCCCCCCCCCCCTCCTCAGTTACTTTCTGCATAGTCGCGACACCGTAGAGCGTGAAGCGAGGTAAGAACTTTCATTTTATATAAAGGTATAGGGATTTGGATATCGACTCTGTTGTGGCCTCAGAATTGAGTTAGGTTCCAACTGGCCTTCCCATAGAGACATTTTCATGGCATTTTACGCTTGAACGAATCACTACTACGGACCCAAATCTAATATAGATCCAGATTGCGCAGGTTATCTGACTGACGGAGAAGAGTTGACGACTAAATTACTCCGGGTAATTTGATTAAAAGAAAATAATAATCACCTGTATCGACATAACAGAAACCCGGCATTATCCTCTTTCGGGTTACAATCTTACAGATATATCCAGACATTCATCCTAGTTGTGGAGATGCCTTAAAGAATTGTTCAACGTGCCAATATCAAGAATTACCTATCCTCATAAAAAATATTTGTTGTTCATAGCAATTATCTTTTGTGTCGTTAACCACCCTTAAAAATTCAAATCGACAGTTGATTCATTCGTTAAGAATATCCATATTTGAGAGGTTCTTTGCAGGCAGAAAAGTGGTAGGGTTAAAGTATTCCCCAAAACTACTGGTATTCTAAAGTTGAAGGAATAGGCCCTTGTTAAGCTTATAGCTCCACAGCGCCTGGTTTTCGGTAGTGTCATTTGGGTAAGATAGTACATCCCATTGTCCAAGTGGTGTACAGTGGCGCCGTGTACTAAAAACCCAAAACACGTCGAAGTGTCCCTTGCCTTCAACTAATGGTAATCCTGTTTGTTACAAAGTTGGACTGCTCGGTGATTCTAAAGAGGTAATCCGGTTCCCCCACCCGAAGAGTTGTCTGATATGATATAACTATGTCTGTTGAAAGTATCGTTAAACTCCATTAAACAAACGAACAATCTATAGTTAACTTTAAACGAGCAAAACTTTAGGCATAGTTTACACATCTGGTGGATTTCCGTTTCATGAATACACCTGACCAATATTAATGTAGTGGAATATCGGTGAACGTTTACCGACTTGACAAACTAGAATAAACATTTGGCGGAAACTCAAAAAGTGTGCAAAAAGATTTATTAAACGTTGAAATGTTGATGCTTTATCTTGGTCCAAACGAAATGTAATGTAATTTCCGAACTGAGTCGAATAGTTGAATGATTGTAGGCAGTGGCGTAGTTACGCATTGGGTGCTTGCCCCTAAAAGTTTCTCTGCCCATTGGCATGATGCAACTTTCACAGAACATAGTGCCCTAAATTGGTTTCCAATATAAGGTTATATAGGCTACAAGGCTACAGATAACTTTGATTTGCTCTTAGACCAGTGAATTTTGCAAAATGTTCTTGGGAATGGAACTAGTCCTAACTAGGACTCTCCGGTTGTTAACCCTTCCTCCTTCTGTAGGAGGAGGGGGCAACGACCGGAGGATCCTAGTTAGGACCCTAACAGGCCCCCGAAACCCCACACAACTGCGTTTCAAATATCATCTTTGGGCGCCCAAAATTAGTTAGGACACCTCCATTATAGAACCCTGGCAACGCGCCTTATTGCAGAACCGATACAATTGTTTTAGCACCAGCTAACAACGCCGCACAATGCATCAATTGTTACAGTATCCGGGCCACATTTGATAGAGCTCTAGGGCGGTATTTGTAGCTGAAAAGACGATATTCCCATATTAATGGATGTTCTCATTGTATGAAGCATCACATGTTGTGTAAACTGGCCTCGGAATAACTCATATTTCTTAACTGGTTGAGGGCTAAATTATTTTTGGTATTCTAAATTTGTTATTCAAAACTTGTTCTATTACAAATTATTGGAGAGTGCCCAGAGGCACTCTCCAATAATTTGTAATAAAACAAATTTATATAAACAAAATGTTATTTGTGTTTGACTGAATATGAAATTTAAGCAAGGAAAGTGCTGGCTTTTCCTCTGGTATCCTCATTTTTTTTGAAAGCCCTGATAGTGGCTTCTAGCACTTAACCAGTTAAGGTGCTATGTGAGTAAGGGAAATTTATTCACTTTGAAATTCTCATCGCTGTTATTCCATAAATTTCAATTAAATATACACCAATTATATATCAAAATGAAGGCTGAGATGTATAGAATACGAAAAATATTTGAAAATCAACTCACAGAGTTGACAGCAGGTACCAGTGGTTCCTGGAAGTCTGCTGCCGTATTCGTACCAGAACTGATAATAAAATAATATTTCCGGAGAACAACTCGTGGAAAGAATGTGCTTCAGATATCCAACAACAAAGCTAGGCATTCAAAAGACATTAGGATGCAGCGACAGGACTGCATTTGGGAAAAGGACAACACTGTCTGCATTTGTTTTATTGAGATAGGTTTCATGACCGACGGACATGCGCATATCGCGTTATACCACGAATTTTCATCAAAAAACAATCGCGTAATTCTAAGAAATATAAATTTTATAGTAAATTTCCTCTCTTATTATACCTACCACAATTGTTTACTACAGACTTGCACTGCAGTGGAAGACCCTAACTCGGATAAAAATACTCTCTATTTTAATCTTTCCCAAGAGATGTGGGAAATAAAAGTGGTGTAAAAAAACACCACGAAAAATAAGCCAAAAATGGGCCGAGCGCCATCGGCGCACACCCAGTATGGGACGCTCTTCCCTTCGTGCAAATCCACGACTTCCGTTAACCAATGCGCAGTGCGTCATCGATTCATCATTCTTTTGCTTCCCCCAACTCAGGAGTTATGTGATCAGCGGAGAGGAAGGATTCTTACCCGAATAAGAAGACGGGAGGGCCTCCATGTAAACAATTGTGGTAGGTATAATAAGAAAGGAAATTTACTATAAAATTTATATTTCTTATCAACCTACCTTAGAATTGTTTACTACAGGCTGAATAGACAATAGGATGGAGGGAATCACATAACCAACCCACACATAACTCAATTGCACTGGAACCGTGGACAGAGGAAGAGATCCCTTGGCCTATCAAACCATGGCATCACAAACATTAGTAAGAGGCAATGAAAGATGAGGCGCATGGTGAAGGGCGACGCACAGACAGAAAGAGCAGTAACAGCACAGAACAGGAACTGACCCTGTAAAAAAACTGAATGGCTGGGATACACAACAGCCGGAGCCAGAGAAAGAGGGCCCGTAGGTCAAAGGTCCTCTGTCCGCTCCTGCAACTGACGCAGATAAAAGGAGAAGGTAGCATTTCTCCAGTAGGCTACCAGTATAACACCCGACAACATGACGGAGTTATTAAAAGAGGAAGGCAATGCACGCTCCTCGTGGTAGAAAAAACGATTGGCAATACAATCACCAGTAGCTAGCCGAGCGGAAGCTGCACGAATAGCAAGACAAATCCATCGAGAAATGGATGCAGGAGAGATCTGGCATGTGAGAAAACGCATATCCATCCAGGATAAAGGCGCGAACGCCCCCCTCCCACCCCCCCCCCCCCCCCAAAGCAGAGTATCGCCCAAGACAGTGTTAATCTTGGAGTAAACTGCAAGAGCTTAACAAGCTTGGAGAGGCAAGGATGAGTGTCGAAACAATGCGGTACCACATATGAAAAAGGTCTCCTCAGCATGGACTTGTACCCATAGCTGGAGACCCCCAGAAACCAACATATACCAGAAACTCCGCAAGCGGTATGATCGAAGGAGTGACAGAAGCAACAGAGTGATCGCACACCATCGACAGAAGAACCTTCTACTTAGCCAGAGGCTAAACCAGTGGAGTGAGTGCCTCCTTGAAGAAGAAAAGCAACTCCACTGCTTGTCTCTAAAAGACTCTACGGTGGAGACAGGACCCGATAAAAGACATGCGCGAAGGCACAATGAAGTCGGGTCAACTTGCAACCTCGGGCGACTTTGGCAGAGAAAGTCGCGACGTAGAGGGAGACATGCCGGAACTGCCGCTAACAGAGAGCGGAGCAGATTGATCCACACCCACCGAGGCGACAGGGGTGTGATCGAAAGGATTCGACGACTGCAGGTTCATATCTGGGCTAGAACCTGAGGCAGAATCATAACCGGCAGGAAGGCGTAGCCGACAAGACGTCCCAAAGGAGGGCCAGAGCGTCCACGGCGAAAGTCAGAGCATCTGGACACGGGGACACGAAAGTGTCCACCTGATGGTTCGAACGAGTCGCAAAGAGATCGATGGAACACCGCCATGTGGAGCATCCACTCGGTGGAAAAGAACCTGCCCCGTCGGGACAGGGTGTCGGCTAGGACGTTCAGACGACCGGAATGTGACGAACAACCACCCCGGCGTTGACATCCTGAGCGAGCAGTAGAAGATCCCGTGCCAATTCGTACATTGGAACCGAGTGCGTGCCGCCCTGGTTCCGAATGAAGCAACCACTGTCAAATTGTCGAACAACAGAAGGACCTGGCGATTCGACAGGTAAGGGATCCACTGCCTGAAACTCGGAAAAAGAGCAAGAAGCTCCTTCTGGTTGATGTGTAGAGATGCCCGATCCTGGTCCCACATCCCGTGAAGGGAAAGACCTAGAGAATCCAACGTCGCACCCCATCCGAGATCGCTGGCATCTGCTGTCAGAACGCGATCGGACGTGGGTAAGTCCAACGGGACACCCTGCGTGATCCACGGAACATTCGTCCAGTGGAGAAGGTGAGGATGAAGAGATTCTGGTAACTGAAGCATCAGATCCAGAGAATCGACATTCGGCCTCCAACGACTGAGCAGAAACTGTTGGAGAGGTCTGACATGCAGCCGACCTAGAGGAATGAGATCCGTCACCGAACCGCAGAGACCGAGCAGCCGGAGAATACCCCGTGCTGTCGCGGATGTGGACTGGGACAGAGTCAGAGCAAAAGCTGAGAGAATCACAGCCCTGGCCTGGGGAACCGCCACTGTATTGAACTGTGTGCGGAAGGCCATCCCCAGATGACAAAACGACGGAGAAGGGACCGGATCCGACTTCTCGTTGACTCTGAATCCTGGCGACGTGAGCAGGCTCAACAGAGTGTCGACATCCAACTCCAGTAAGGCAGCATAGGAATGCCTCTGGAGGATATCGACTAGATATGCCGAAGTAGTTCCCCTGGACTGTGTGCGATGGAAGGCTATCACATGCGACATTAGTCGAGTGAAGGGCCAAGGAGCCAGGTGGATGCCGAAAGACAGGGCCTTCAACTGGTAAACTCGCCCCAGAAAAGCGAACCTGAGATACTTCCGCGACACCCGATGAATCGGAACGTGAAAGTAAGCGTCTCGCAGGTCAATGCTGGAAGCGAAATCTCCCTGGTGATTTGAACGGCGGGCCGACCGGAAAGTCTCCATGCTGAACTTGGGAGCAATGATAGACTGGTTCAGGATACTCAGATCGATAACCGGTCGGAGTCGGCCGTCCTTCTTCGGCACCAAGAACAGGCGGGAATAAAACCCCACTGACTGAATGTTCTTGACGACCTCGAACGCCCCTTGGCCAGGAGATTGTCTATCTCCATGGACAAAAGCTCCCGACGTAAAACGTCTGAAGGTACTGTGGTTGGAAGAGGCACTCTGGACAGAGTGTGGTGCCTTCGGAAGGATATTCGCAGCCTGGACCAAACAACATCCAACACCCAAGGATCGGATGTGATGGTGGCCCAACGGTCTGCGAACTCTGCTATCCTTCCTCCAACCTGGGACGAATCGAGGTGAGGACCTTCAGTTCGAGCCCCGACGAGGCCCACGAGAGGAGAAACCACCTCCTCTACTGAATGAAGAATCCTGAGACTTCCCTCCAGCCTGCCGACGCTTACCCTTACCCCGTGAGTAAGAAGTAGAAGCGGAGGCAGAAGGATCAGCCTTTTGCTTCGCAGAGGAAGCGGAAGGGTACTTGTTAGGCTTTGAACGGTCCCTGCCTCCCCTAGAAGGCTGATCAAGCTGACGAAGCAGCAGCTGATCTTTGGAATGACGTAGGACGTCATCCCGGACCGTCGACACGGAACCCATGGAACAGTAGCGGTCATGCCAAAGAAGCACATAGAAGAGCAGCGCGCTGCCCCCAGGAAAGGATCGGCCTGTGTCCAGCACAGAGTCCCTTCGAA
This sequence comes from Pictodentalium vernedei, assembly GCA_031216915.1. Taxonomy (NCBI): domain Eukaryota; kingdom Metazoa; phylum Mollusca; class Scaphopoda; order Dentaliida; family Dentaliidae; genus Pictodentalium; species Pictodentalium vernedei. Next base: position 231,319,211 of record CM062293.1, read on the forward strand.
CTAGTTCCAAAATAGCCGTGTCACAGGCATGCGTGTGAGTAAGATGCATGAGCGCCTTGGACAGCACACGCAAAGGAGCCTGTAGATCGTCAAGCCTATCTGGAGGCAGATAGGCAGCCAAGGCAGAGACGACGTGATCGGAGAGTGAAACCATACCCAGCATTCCTCCCGATCAGCCCAACATGGACTCCAGAGTCGTCATAGGAATGACGGCAGACTTGGGCTTGGAAAGCCCGAGGGAATTGGAGTCCTAAACCAAAACCGTCAAAGTCTGGCAGACACACCAGAGGCAAAAAGGTGTCAACCCTGGTGAAGAACGGATCTTTCATAGCCTTGGAACTCAGTTTAGAGTCCAAGGCTGAAATACTTCAACCACCTGTACCGACTGGCACGGTCGAAGACGCCCAGAAGCAGGTTGCTCCACAGGCTGTGGGCGCGCGACCGATGATCGCGGCCTGGCTGACACTGTCGGCTGGTTGATGGTTTGAGATCCGGAAGGAACCTAAACACAAAGTCAAGAGCTGCCCCCAAGTCAGAAGGCTCTCGACATCAAGGATGTCTGACTCCTTCTCGGAGTCGGAAGACACACAGCCCATCGCGGGCAAACCAGCCGAAGCCTCCCATGGTGTAGGAACACCAGGGGGGTCAGAAAGCGGCCTGTTTCCAATCCCGGGAGGTGGCGCCATAGGGGCGCCTGGAAACCACTCGCTGCCTCGCTGGAAGCAACAGGAGGGCTCTTGGACAGAACCTGAGTGAGCAAGGAGAGGGCCTCCCTAAGCTCACTGCCCGTACCAGCTGGTTCGACATGGAGACGAACCAGCAAAGTGGATTCACACCTGACCCTCTTAACCCTTTACCTAACATGAAAAGCAGACGACAGTTGCAAACACAATTCGTGAATAACTATTTTTTTTTATTTTTTTGTCTCAAAAAATAGGTTTTGACCCCTCATTGGAACGATTTCAACGAGCTCGTTCCAAAGAGGGGTCATAACCTATGTTCTTTAGAAAACAAAAATGAAAATATAATGAAAATCAGTTGGCCGGTTTTGGCCGTTACGTTGGGTAAAGAGTTAACCAGCGAAGGGTCACGATCCTCCAATACACCCGAAGCGGGCGACGGGCGGCAGCCGAAACATCTGAGGGCAGACGTGTATAGGGGTACGACACACCCCCGAGGATCAACATAGCGGGAACTCAGAAGGTCCAGGCTGCACAGAAGGCGCTGGTCCCGCAAAACTGGCCGTGTGACCAGAATGAGGGGACGGAAAACGCCAATGACAAAACTGTGGTACTCGGCGGCGGAGAGACCACAGTAGAGGGTCCGGCCGGCAGCCACTTCCAACTTCGCCGAGTTGAAGTCAGGGAAGGCCACGTCTACACTACCAGACACCGCAGCAGACCACTGCAGGTATAAAACTGCTGTGCTCAAAGAGAGGACACAGCAGGGGGTTCAGTCGGCAGCCACTTCCGACTTCGTCGAGTTGATACCCCACAACCACACTACAAACATCCCTGCAGACCCTTACAGGGATAAGCCGTGGACGGCTAAAAACGGTGCCCGATGACGTAGTGGACGGAACAGCAGTAGCAGCAGATACGACGGGGGCTGTTGGAACTGGCGGAAAGGGGAGAGAGCCACCTAGCTCGGCCTCCAAAGGAGGAGTCACAACCCTTGTGACAGCCTCAGATGTCGATTGGAGAGGGCGCATAGTCCCGGAACCAGGCATCTCTTCACCAGAAATCCAACAGCTCCCGCAGTATCCACCACTGTAAAAAAACTGCACATCCCCCAAGGGGAATAACTCTCACCAGACGTGGTCGAGTCGGGAGGCCCCGAAACGACAGCGTTCCCCACCCCCGCTGGTGCGGGAGGAGCTGCACATCCCCCACGGAGGGGGAGTAATTCTCACCAGACGTGGTCGAGTCGGGAGGCCCCGAAACGACAGCGTCCCCCCCCCCCCCCAGCGGGAGCGGGAGAAGCTGCACACCCCCCACGGAGGGGGTATCACACCAGATGTGGTCGAGTCGGGAAGCCCCGAAACGACAGCGTCCCCTCCCCCGCGGGTGCGGGAGGAGCTGCACATCCCCCACGGAGGGGGTATAACTCAAACCAGACGTAGTCGAGTCGGGAGGCCCCGAAACGACAGTGTTCCACACCACCCGCGGGTGCGGAAGAAACGGCCATGAGAACGCACCAAGGCGAGGGCAAAAGGAATTGCCCTAAAGGAACCGAACTGGAAATAACAGAGGTGAGAGCAGTAGAAGAAAAAGGTGAACTCAACAGATACAGAAAGTAGAACACCCTCAACTACGAGAGAAGGTGGCAGAAAAAAAAACCGGTGGGTACACGACAGAACCCGTCAGAGACCGAAAAAAACAGAAATTCAGCCCTCAAAAGAGTGAAGAAATCCTGTCCAGACAGTCCTTAACTGACACATAACTCCAATAACAATTTAAATTTATCAACCGAAAAATTTCATTCGTGACACGATGTCAAAAAAACATTCGCGAAAACGGAATAATAAATAATATACAATGAGAATGTGGTTGAAAATATTAACGAGAATTTATAAAACACAGTCCTGTTATTATACGATCATCAGATCCATAATCCAGTCACAGGAAAACCATTATCGACGAGTTGAATTATCACTGTTTCGTAGCAGAATGGCCACACATCCTCCACGTGTGCGGATATAACAAAGAATGATGAATCGATGACGCACTGCTTATTGGTTAACGGAAGTCGTGGATTTGTACTAAGGGAAGAGTATCCCAAACTGGGAGTGCGCCGATGGCGCTCGGCCCAGTTTTGGCTTATTTTTTCGTGGTGTTTTTTTTACACCACTTTTCTTTCCCACATCTCTTGGGAAAGATTAAAATAGAGAATATTTTATCAGAGTTAGGGTCTTCCACTGTAGTGCAAACCTGTAGTAAACAATTGTAAGGTAGGTTGATAAGAAATTCCAACGGCTGTCATGATACCTTGCAAGTAATATGGCAACTGTGCGGTCTCCCTATATTAATAGTAAGTAGCATTAATGCGATCTTTCTTATTATTTGATTTTTGACGGTATTGCATATAAATGCTATTTTGTTCGGATGACCTTGACCGAAAATCTGAACTAACAGACAATGTAAACAAAGCCGAGATTTTTAGAATTTGCCCCCACGCAGCTCTGTCTCTGCGTTTTGAAGAATTTTCATGACCTTTGTTGTTGGACAGATATCTGAAGCACATTTGACCACGAGTTGTTTGCCTGAAATATTATTTTATTATCAGTTTTGGTACGAATATGGTAGCAGACTTACAGGAATCATTGGTGCTTGCTGTCAACTCTGTGAGTCGATTACATATATTTTCCATATTCTACCTACGAATGGCACAAAAACCACTATCACCCACATGCAATATCTGGGTATGAAACAAGAAAATTTGTCACTTCTTTTATCAGTAAATGTTGACATGGCAAAGAGGAGACTGTTAGAGGCATTAAGATTGCAAATCGTTGGCAGGCATGCAACAAGCATGTCATTCAAAGCTATTGGAGGGCAACTTGGCTAGTCATTTTGTCATCAGTAGACTTGTCCGAAAAAAATCAACAAACCAACAATGTTAAGGACCGACCAAGGCCTGGACAACCCCGAAAGACCTTTTCTCGGGAATATCAGAGACTGGTACGCCTCGTTAGGCGTGAACCCTCTGTTTTAAGTGGGGTTTTGAAACGCATTTGGCTCCCAGGAGGCGTTTATGAAACAGAACTGTCCGAAACCGTCTCAAAGCACTGGGTATGAGGTCCAGAAGGGTCATCAAGCGTCCAGCTCTGTCCGATCAGCATCAAAGACGACGTTTGGAGAGGTGTATGACACGACAACATTGGAATCTCAGGACATGGAGGCGGGTCCATTGGTCAGACGAGAGTAGGTTCCTGCTTCACATCACAGGTGGTCGCATGGGAGTGTGGAGGCATAGTTATACTGTGCTGATGAGCCCAGGAACATCCGACCTACTGTTCCTTAAGGTCGAGTATCAGTAATGATCTGGGATCTGGGGATGCCTCTCTCATGATTGTAAACTTGATATGGTGACTGCACGTGGGAATTTCAATGGTCATCAGTACATTCGGGACATTCTCAATTCGGTTGTTGTGCCTCATTTTGACAACCACCCGTTGGCTGCTCGACCTGTATTCACGAACGACAATGCGAGGCCACATCGTCCCCATGCAGGTAAATTGTCACGTCTTTTGTAACGCACATGGTTTATTTTAGTGATTTATATTGACAGGTATAAAATACAATTCTGAAAAATACAACTGTAAAAGCTGTATAGTATTGGTTCCGGATTGGAAAAAAAATTGTGAAAAACCCGTTTCTGTACACTACTCTACAGTGGAATGAAGTTTGTGAAATGATGCTCACATCGATGATACAAATTCGCTAACATTTCGAAATTTCAATTTTCCTATGAAATTCACATACACTTAGAGTTATATTTGCTGACATCTTTAGGAATTTAAGGGGAGCTAACTTTCCCGAAGTAAGCTTCTTCCAATGACGAAAATAGTCAGCCATCTATAAATTACTTCCGGTCGGTATGTGGAATTCTTTGTTTCAGACCTTGCGATGGTTTACATTGTGATGTCATTGAATCGCACTGTCAAACTGTGATCAAACAACAGTACAATCGCTGTGGACTGGTCGTAATCCACATGTGGGCAGTGATGGCCACGCATGCGTTTACCAGGAAATAAAAATCATCAGCAGCAAAATTTTAATTAATGATTGAAGCACCGGGTTTTATCCGGTGCTTCATTAATTAAATTTTTATGATTATTCCTAAAATTAGTGTTTGAATCTAATATTATTGCGTCCGTCGAAATATTGCCCACCCGGCGAAAGTGACCAGTCCACGGCGGCCGTACTGTAATAGCCCTGCTTCTGCGTAACTGGGTGCCATAACTTGATATACCGTCACAGTTAACTACAGTCATGTCGTAGCTTTGTGTGATATGCAAAGTTCAATCAGATGTTGATTGTCATGTAGACTGTCATGTATAAGTTTCCCTAGGGCACAACAACCCGAGACCGACCAACATATTCTTGCTTTTCAAGGACAATTGTTGTTCATGGAACATCGAGAAGTTTTTTGTTCGGTGATAAGGATATTGCTTGTTTGGTTTTCAAGTCACCAAGCAAGTAGGGGGTTGGATGGATGCTCACTCACCTGACAAATTCCCTCGTGTACAGGCACGTGAGAACCGGGTAGACACAGTCAGGAAAGGGCACGTGTCCCAACTTTTAAGAGAGACGGAGACTGCCAGCGAGCGATATTAAGTCAACATTATCTCTGCCAACCCATCATTGCGATCTTATTGGAATTAGTGGGAAGGGAATATACAGAATTTTTGCCCTTAAGATGTGACCCAAAATCCCCTCGTTTCATGTGTCACTTCTATTGTTTTTAAAGTCGGGAAAAATGCACATTTTTGGCTCCATATTGGACAATTTTTCCCACCGGTTTGAACAGTTGTTAACAAATTAGCCAACGAGTTTCGCAATGTAGCGGTGCTTTAGTCTCTCAAACATAGCTTCGTGCTTTGTTTCGTATTTCTAGGGTGAAGGGCACCGGAAGGATCCCAGGCCAAGGGGGCTGATGTATCAAAGAGGGCACTTGACTCCGGTTGTAACTTAAGACCGTTTTTCATAAATTGCTTCAAGGGGGGACTGGTTCAAGACAAGTTACCAGGCAATTCACCAGAAAAATGTTGATTTTGCGAACTGAATGAACGCAGCATCCATGCATCTGAACGATCAATGACAGTCCGCAGAGAGTTTATTCCGATGACATATTTGTATCATCTTCATCGATCATTCGACAAAAATGGTTCTACGGGGGGGGGGGGGAGGGGGTGAAGGAGCTTCCTTTCATCTGAGCGATCAGTGGTAGACTAGGCTGCTGGTATATCGAAATGTGCTCTATGTGGACTGCCAATGGCAGTCCATATAGAGAACATTTCGATATACCGTCTCTCTCTCTCTCTCTCTCTCTCTCTCTCTCTCTCTCTCTCTCTCTCTCTCTCTCTGAGTGCCTTATGGACGTCTTTACTCGGCTTTGAACTCCCGAATCACAATAATACCTTGACAGTTGAAATAGTAAGAATAAATTACCATTTGTCAAGAACGTCAAAATAAATCAACATATAACAGCTTAGTCTTACAACCTAATGTTCCAGAAATATTTTGACTATTTTGTCCATCTTAATCATCTAGTCAGCTTACTTTGTCGGGGCAATGATCTCAGTGTGCTATAATTAATGTATTTTCTGACTTAATATCTTAAAGGGATCTACGCAAGCGGAAAGGGGGATTTCATTGTAAATTCATATGTGCTGTGATTGCTTTGTTGCTACCACACGTAGCATGTACGCTCACAGATTTAGTTTGGCGATCTATTTCTGTATAAACAAGCAATAAAAGTTGCAAGTCTTCATTTTTATGGTCTCTTTCTAAATTATGTACCGTACTTTTTATAGGGGATGTGGCTACTATTTACCAAGTCATGCTGTTAGACTTAACATTTGTGCAAAAAACTGCCGCTGAGTTCTGGACAAAAATCTAGTTTATTTTAACCAGTGAAACGTACCAAATGTAGTAGTAAAAAAGTGTTCCAGTCCAATACAATATAATATTATGCCATGTGTGAAAAAAAAATTAAAGAAAAAAATATCCGAAGGTTGATTTAATTCTATTTAATAGGGTGACGCATTCCCGTTTTTCCTTTCAATATATAATTGCTGTAAATAGTCTGGACATTAATAATAACACATACACACAGTTCTGGGCAACTTCTAATAATTCAGGGAATTTATTAGCTCCCATGAGAAGGTACTGATTAATGGATAGGAAAAATAATGTTTTTACTGACGACTTCATTGTTTATTGGTATTGGTCGATGTCGCCGGGTAATATTCTACCCACATAAGTAGTTTTTAACTCTTTTACTACCACGCCCAATTTACCTATATATGGAGGACGTCTATGTACGCCTGCATGCGAGGAAGTTTAATAGAATTTATAATATAAATGAAACTCTATCATCTGATTAATTGTTGGAAAGGGCTATTTGAACCCTTTCCAACAATTAATCAGATGGTAGGTTAGATCTGCGCATACCACAACGTAAGACAATCATCATAAAATAGGTGACAATAGTCGCTTTCGGCAGGGTAAGTGTTAATCTCACCGGGAAATTAATTGAGTTAAACCCTAGGACAAAGTGCATGAAAGAGAAACATAGATCAAAGCTGCGTATTGCATCAGGTGACCTGTAGAAGCGAGTTGCCTTTTATCACGAATCTTATCAACCAAAAATACCGCGTCAGTCTCTTGGGGACTTCACAGGCTAGACGCGATGCAAGCGTTACCGGCGATGCGACAATGTTGTAACTAACGTTTTGACTTTTCAACCTGCAATTTTACATAGTACAATTCTGCTACCATATACATTGGACTTAAATTAACTAATCACTGTCTTTGTTTAATGGCTAGGCTTAGCTATAACAATGGTAGGACCCTACGAATCACACATTTTCGATTCGAATCGAGTCTCGTATCGAATCGGGTCTATTATTCAAAATCGAATCGAATCTCGAATCGAATTCTGGGTGTCTTGAAGATCATCTATAAGGGTGGTGGTACTGTTCCAATTCTGACAGCTCAAGTCCCGACTGATAAAATATTCCAGCTACATCATCAAGGCATGCCTTCCTGGAGGACATGCCTTGATGATGTAGTTGGAATATTACCCAGGACCGGGTCCGAGACTTACCAGCACTAAGTACTGCACGGGGCTATCCATAACCAGCTTTCCACTTCAAGTGACTGGGTCAAGTGGACGGTTCTCTCCCCTTATCGACTATCAGAACCCATCAGTTGATTGCTTCACAGATAATCGGCCAATGTGTGAGAAAAGTAATCAGATTATGCAGTATTTTGGACATCAAAGGAATAAAAGTCAAGGCTTGGGTCTGATAGATATTTCCACCAGACAGTAGACACAAGATCATATTTTTTTCGAATTGATGCGCTTCCCAGTCATCTCTCAAACCGAAAAGTGTACATAGATAACCAAAAGTCAATGAAAACTCTGTTTTTAAACATTTTTAGAATGATTGCACTGGAGAAATAAGAACATTTTATAAACGACGGAGGAATAAAAATCAGATGGTAAAGAGGTCCTCGGTTCGAATCCCACCTGCGGCAATCGCGTTGTGTCCTTGGGCAAGACACTATAAAGAAAATATATTGAACTTTCAGTTGCCATGCGCTTCCATAATGTAACTTTTGAACATTTTATTTAATCTTAGGATTTGTAAAACTTTCCCATCTCCATAATGCTAATTTGCAATCCCCCAAAAGACATTTTTAGGGGAATAACCAGACCGTTTTCCACTGATATTAAGGTAAAAACTGGTCGTGCGCTAGCAACGGCTCATTGTCAACATTGTTTGGAAACTTTAAGTTTGTTTCAACAGTGGTAGAGACAAGTGAGACTGGAATAAGCACGGGAGGTGGAATGGGTCAGATGCTATTTATGTTAATATAGATGAAATTACACTCTGTCTTTATTTTCAGCATTATTTACGTACAAATTCCATCTGAACTATACGTTTTGTGAGACGACAATGACAAACACCAAGCAATATTCCCGTGTAAAGATTCGAAAGGAAACAAACCGGGGAGCTGATTTCGAATCGAATCGAATATCAATTTAAGATTCGAAATCGAATCGAATCTCGAAGCTTCGCAGGGCCCTAAACAATGGTGTAGAATTAGGATAAAAATTGCCAACTTCAACTTTATCATATCGCTCCTTATAGTTGGGATTCTACAGTGGTGTGGGTTAGGACAGTGGACTGAGGCTTTCAGCCATTCACGATCAGGTATTTATTTATTGATGTTTAAGGTCACATAATTCTGCACAATGGCTAATCGTGACCGCAACATGGATGAACTCAAGTTCAGTCAATCGTTTATACCCATGTTGCACATTTTAGAGGACTTCCACTCCAGGCGTTGGTGACTGTGTACTATTTTATCAGTAAAACAGAGCTTGCTTACCGCAGTAAAAACACGGTTTCACTTCCCGGGGTTCCCACGGGGATCAAGATCAGGTAGAAATTCTCTCTCCGCCTTTATAACGACAGTATTGTTTGTGGATTTATCTGAAGTTATACACGTGGCGTGGACAATGAATTAGAACAACGACATGGAGGACATTCACAAAGGTGCAAATATCAATGACTGAATGCATAAAAAACACACACGGCCGCAGACGTTTCAGTAATGACGTGTTTTCAGGAGAGCGGTGGATCATTGGACTTGAAATTGATAGGGCTACAGTCCGACCCTGACCCTCGCCATCAGAATGATATCCCCAGGAAATACACTTAATCCCAATTACCCAAGTGGGTGCATGGCGGCGCTGTGTACTAGTTTGTACTACGTTAGTTAGTTGAAGAGTTAGTTGAAGAGTTACTCAGCAGTTCTCTACGAGCACTCCGTGTTCCTCCACCCACAAAACTATCCCACACTATAATGACTCTGACTGTTGAAAGTGTTATTTAAGTTCAAGTGTGGTACCTAAGGTATGGCAGGTATGACACGTACCCTGGGCGCCACTTGAAGGGTGCTATTAAATAAGTCAAACAAGCCACCCTCGAATAGTGAAAAAAAGAATTTTCTTCAGACTTATCATCTGCCCTTGATTATTATGAGAGAGAAGCACTAGGCTGACCGGATTGTTAAACCACTATAAATTACAGTGCTGGGAGAAACGTGACCACATACCTCACAGTACCGCTGTTTTACTACACCAGTCGGGGCGCGGTGGCTCAGTAGGTAGAGAGGTCCTCGGTACGAATCCCACCTGCGGCAATCGCGTTGTGTCCTTGGGCAAGACACTTCACCCCCATTGTCCACGTGGGGGCACGGTGACGCTGTGTACTAAGGCGTACTGCACGTCGGTGGTGCACCTGTCTTCAACCAATGCTAACCCTGCTTGTGTGGGGTTAGTATGTTGGGGAGCTGACAGTTGCTCGCCGTTGCTCGGTGGTTCTCTCCGGGTACTCCGGCTTCCTCCACCCGTAAAACTGTCGAGGTCATGATTAGCCATTGTTCAGAAATATGTGACCTTAAACACCAATAAATAAATATAAATAAATAAATACTACACCAGTCATGCTTTTTACGTCTCAAGGAAATGTCCGCCCATATAAATGTCAACAACTAACGCGCGATCTCGCCAAAGCGAGATCGCACGTTAGTTGTAGCTATTTATTTTGGAGGAAATTCTTTTAAGATGGAAACAGCATGCCGTTCTATTCATTTGTGTATGTCATAGGCGATATTTTGCGTAAATACGCCGTAGTGCTTAACCTCAATGAACTAAGATAAATCAACAATTACACACACAGTGTGTACATTTGGAGACATTCTCATTCATAAACATTATTCCTGGGTAGAGTTTGGCATGGTTCTTGTCGTGAAAAAGAAACGATTCCACATCGTCACATGCCACACTTTTACAAGGATTTCTGAATCTTTGCAGCACTCGAATCTCTTTTAGTAATTATGTTTTTATGAACGAGCCACAACTTTGTAAGATTTTCAGAAGGAACTTGTGAGAAATGACGTGTTTCAGTTTTTCCTACTCGCGGTGCGTCACATTCAAGAGAAGTGGTTTTATCACAGTTTCCGACGAGGGTGTGTTGTGGTTGTAAACAAACACACTGTAGCAGCATGCGCACTGAAGTATTTTTTAGTGTCGAAGACGTATCTTTTTTCCCAAAATACGCCAATTGAAACCACGATACCTTGTTGACAGGACGCTTATGTGATAAACGGGATTTCAAATTCGTCCCGACTCCACACGAAATAAATAGGATTTCAATTTATCCCCGACTCCACACGAAATGCATAGGATTTCAAATTTGTCCTGACTCCGCAAAACTAAATAGTACGTCAAATTTGTCCTGACATCACACGAAAGAAATAGGATTTAAAATTCACCCCAACTTTACATGAAATAAATAGGATTTCAAATTCGTCCCGATTCCACACGAAATAAATATGGAGGCTTTTAAAATCGTCCGGACGCAGCAAGAAATAAGTAAATGGGATTTCAAATTCGTTCGGACCCAACATGAAATAAATATATTGGATTTCAAATTCGTTCCGCTGCCACCTGAAATAAATAAACAGAATTTCAAATTCTTTCCAATTTCACACGAAATAAATAGGATTTCAAATCTGCCCGGACTCCACACGACAAAGACAGGATTTCAAACTCGCCCAGACTCCATACGAAATGTATTAACCCAGCTTACTAAATTCGTTTCGAGCCTCAAATGAGGCGCGAATCGAATTTCGTGAACTGGGTCACAATTCAACATTGAATCGCGACTTTGGAAATCCTTTATTTTCAGCTAGCGGAATATTCAGAGATAAATCATAAATGACTGTGGAATCGAGGGGGGGGGGGGGGGGATCTGAGGGCGATACCAACTTTATATCACTAACTCAGACCATGAAAACGTTATCTGTGGAATCATTGCATTTGTATTTATGCTATTATAACAGATTATTAATTGGTTGGAATCGCTGACAGACAGAAAGGGGGTTACGCAGCAGTGCATTCATTCATAGTATAGTTTGTTTTGTTTTTTTTTAATTGAGGGAACCACTTAGTTCAAATAATAACACAAGGTAAAATACATAACTAGTGGAGAAGCATTTTGTAAATATTTGATACGACGATATGCCCGAGGCGACTGCTCGCCTTTAAAACACCGTGTTCATATTGTTTTTCATTCTATGTGACTATTGAGATGGAGGCAATTGCAGGTAAAAACCATTAGCTTAAGTATAGGCGATATAGGTGAAAGATAAAACGAAACGACGAGAGGGTTTTCCAATATCTCTTCAGGAAGTATACATAATATATGAGGGGAAAAACCTAACTACCGGTTAGAATATAAAATATTTTCGTTCGAGTCGTTTATCGTATTACCAACTAACCGAGAGGTATATTGAAAACCAAGCCTACCGTTCGTGTTCCAAGATTCTCGACTGCGCATCTCAACACTGCCAGTTCCCCCGGTGCTATGTTAACTGTTGTAGCTGTCTGGAGAAATGTTGGGATAGGAATAATGGTTGCGTTACCGTTTGTTTCTTTGTTTGAATCTGAAAAATAACAGAAATGCCCACTTTAAGAAATTACTAAAATCTCGTCTATAGTTTGTCTCTTCCTTAAAACCCTTTGAACCCAAGCGGTAGTTTTTTCCGGCCAGCCACATGATACGTCATAACGTCATCAAATAGGATGGCTGTTCAATAAATGTGTGGGGTAGACAAATCAAGATTTTCAACGTGCAGCCCCGAGGCTGCACGTTGAAAATATTGATTGCTCCCCCCCCCCCCCAAATAATGAATATGGACTCTCCTAATTGCTGCCATTGAATTGACATGGAAGATACCACAAAAGTCCAAAGGTTTAACTCCTAAAGACCTTTATATAACGTAACCGCATATCCACCCAGAGCTATTCACAAAAATCGTCATTCAAGTATTATTTGATTTAACTTTTTGCATGCTGCTGGCAGATATTCCTGTTGTCCGGCACGGGGTTTCTCTTGTCTCGGGAATAAGGATAACTTGTGCGTAGTTAATCATATTGTCTCCCTGCAAATGGAATAGAATTTTTCTTCAATGATTTCTTGTGTTACATTTAGATTACTTTTTTATCAAATTTTGAAAGCAGCCATGACTAGTGTCAAGATGATAGCTTAAAGTTGCGATTTTGTTGTTTCAAAGGGTATATATACTACTCAAAGTTTGCTAAGCACCAAATATTTGACACATCATTGTGAAATTTGCTTGTGACATATTTGCGATATTTTTTGTGGATATGATTGAGGAATGTATTGAGATGGTCCCCAGTGTTTACATTAGCTCTCTTAACAGGCATACTTTTCGTGACAGTCATGGAAAGCATGTACCCCTTGATTTTCATGATGTTTTCGTGTAATGTTTACATGTACACTGCTTGTGTAGGGTATTCAATCTTCATTTCAACACAAACCCTTGTGATTTAATGATTAAATATGGCAAATGCAAATGAAAGAAGACATTTGACTGAAACAGAAATGTGGAGGGCTGTAGGGATGGTGGAGCAAGGGGCTACCCATCGTCAGGTTGGTGAAGCCCTTGGTGTGCACCATACGGTGATCACCAGAGCCCGGTCATGATTTCAGCAGTATGTCACACCAGTAAGACTGCATGTTGGTGGCAGAGACAGGGCAACATCTGCAGCTGAAGACAGGTTTTTGATCATTCAGGCCCGTTGGAACCGCTTTGCCACAGCAACCCAGCTTCGCAGTGACCTTCAGAATGCATTCGGGGTAAATGTTTCGACGCAGACTATCCGGGCAAGGTTGCACGAAGGTGGTCTCCGATCGAGAAGAATATGTATTCGCATTCCGCTGTCTAACAACCACCACCAGGCACGATATGAATGGGCCATGGACCACGTTGGATGGACCAGAAAAGATTGGCGACCTGTCCTTTTTCAGATGAGTCAAGGTACTGACCACACAGATAGGCGGTCTAGGGTATGGAGAAGACCAGGAGAGTGATTCCGTGCAGCCAGCATTGCTGAGCACCGCTATGGTGGAGGGCCAATCATAGTCTGGGGGCGGCATCGGCAGGGATGGACGTACAGAGCTCTGTGTCCTTGAACGTTGTACATTGACTGCACAGAGGTATATTGATGAGATCCTGGATGTCCACGTCAGATTGCATGCATGTGCAGTGGGTGATAGATTCATTCTGATGGACGATAATGCCCGTCCTCAAGTTACCCATGCTGCCGGGAAGTACCGGGGGGGGGGGGGGTGAGCGTATGGACTGGCTAGCAAGATCCCCTGACCTCAATCCAATCGAACATGTCTGGAATGAGTTGCAGCTTGCAATTTCAGCCCGTCCAGTCCAGCCAAGAAGTGTCCGGGAGCTTGGTGCCATGCTGGTCCAAGAATGGAACAACATCCCACAAAGGATCAGTGGTCATGCAATGGCAGTGGTATAGTGAAGTTCCAGTTCTATGAAAAGGCGACCAGAGGTCAAAGACACTACATTCGGCCGAGAGGACCAAACACCAGAGACAAGGAAGGAGCACCCGTGACAACAGAGAACGCGGGCTCGCAAGTGACTCAAAAACTGTGTGGGTTTGTGTGATTGACGTTTTGTTTTCCTATTCGTTGGATTTCATGTAAGTCAAAATTGTATGTGTTAAAAATTTTATTTCCAGTGAACCCCTGCTGATTTATGCTTTTTCAGAAAAAGTTACTGACCCCTTCAGGATAGGAACCACCCCAACAGAAACGAAACGGCTGGGCTCGTCACAGTGAGACATGCGTTCACGCACGGATTCAGGAGACACTCCTTGAGTTTGGGCTGAATACCCGGAATACCCGACGTGAATCTATTTCCCTCAAAAACGACCACGTCCTGGTTTCCGATAACTAGATATGGTGAAAAATATCTAGAAAATACTCAGCGGTTGAGAGTTAATGTCTCGTGTGACTTTCCCTTTATCTGGTTGGCTGAGAAGTATTATTCAGTTGCCAGTAGTTTTACAGTGGGGAGGATTCTAAAATAATTGTCCATAATTCCCATGCAATATACACTTTTTAAAAATAGCCGTGGAATATTCTAGTACGTTCGACTTACGGAACACAACGCGCCCAATTAAGATATTTTTCAGGAGTTCTGTTTCCCTATTTCTAAATTGAAAAATGAAAATGCGTGACTCGGGTAAGGTCCTTGGAACTCCGGTGGCTAGCAAGATGTTCCTCTTTTTCGACAAAATATATCAAATATTGCACGACATGTTGTTGACTATTCTTGCACGACGACCACTATTTTGCCATCGTCAACTACAAGCTGCATAATATTTCTGATATATATCATACTGTTGATGTTTTATGAGAGTGAGAACATGTAGACGTGATGTGAGGAGTTACTCTCAACGGAGAGGCCAATCAATAACTATATTAATGATACATGTATAGATTGCATTCGTTTGAAGACAATTTTCCAAACCCACTTGCGTTGAGTTCACACAGAGGCAAATTTAGCTACCTTAAAAGTGCCTCCCAACAAATGGTGGTAATTTTTCACTCGCCTTGGGTTGACAAGAACGAAACGCTAAAACACTTTTATCTACCAATTCTTTTGATGAAGCTCTCAAACCATTGGAATGGAATTTTTCGCTGTTATGCACGGAAACCTGTCTAGTCCTTAAATAGTCCATCACCTATATTTTGATTCAAAAGTCTGGAATATTTCAGTTGGTCGGAAAAACGAACATACCGTCCGCTTTTCTGGCGAGTTATTATATTCGAGACGATTGGATCAAAAAATACCATAAACAGCTAAAAACGAAAATGTGCAGTTTTAATAGGATTTCATTACAAGTGGCATGTGCTGTTCGCTTTAGGCAAATTGTTAACGATGTCAGGAAAAGAAGACAATCATGGGTGATATAGTATACGAAGCTGTGGAGGGTCATTTAGGCCAGTTTGTTTCTTACAAGACAAGATGTAGATAATGTGTAAGAATTTTACACTGTTAAACATTACCGTTAAAACACGGTAACATGACTTACAACCGACTGCCAAGCCGGTCACAACAATTTCTCCGGTTCAGTACGGCCGTCGTGGAATGGTCGCTTTCCACGAATTCGCAATATTTCTACGGACGCAATATTATAAGATTCCAAACACTAATTATAGAAATAATTATCAGAAATTTAGTTAATGAAGCACCGGGTACAACCCGGTGCTTCATTAATTAAAATTTTCCTGCTGATGACTTTTATTGCTTGGTGACCGCATGCGTGAGCATCACTGCCCACGTGTAGATTGCGACCAGTCCACGGCGTCTGTACTGTAGGTGTAATCATACTAAATATTAATAGGGATGCATTTACTGACTAGTGAACAAACTCTTATTGTAATGGAAAGAAGCCAAATATCAGTCTCTAGGTTTTGTCCCAGCACCGCACAAAAATGGCAGCAATTAAAAAGAAATAATGTTTTAACAGTCCTATGTTACGATAGCAGAACCGACAGTCGACTGTCAATCATTTTACCTTCAGAAACTCAGTGGGAAGGAGGTGGCCCAAGCACATTGATGTAACCTTCTTTATGGATCTCTCTGAAAATCAATCGGCGAGCTCATCTTACTCCTTCCTGATAAACTGAATTTGGATTGAGGTCAGTGAAGCTTTACAAACAGGGGCGGATTTGTTGCGTGACATGTGTGGTCATCCGCAACACTTGACAAAACAGCAAAAAAGTGTATTTTACCAAAATAGAAAGAGAAATGAAACGTGAAAATGTAAATCAAAATGAGGGAGGGTCGGTGTTCATACTGGTCAGAAATATTTTGGTGTTAAATGACAAGTGGAATTTTGTTTGGTGCCAAATGAATTTCCTTGGTGCCAAATTAAACGTTCCAGTGCCAAGTGGAATCTGATTGTAAATGAGACAAAATTAACCATGCACTCATTACGTGTGCATCGCCTGTATTAGCTGGTAATTGGGAACCCACTAATTGCAGTGTGAAGTGGGGTCAGAAAACCCAACCTCGTGACGACATTGAGTTGGTTTTGTTGTGTGAATACGTTTTTTCCGGTTCCAAATCGCAGTTGGTTATTCCGCTATAAATAGTTCATTAATGCCCATAAATAGTACTTCTTGTTTCTAATAACTGGGGGTGAAACATAAATTCGATACAGTTTTGATGGAATAGCAATTTAAAAAAAAAATAACTACCGAAAGGGGAATTGTTAAATGAAATAAAATTGATTTTAACGAAGCAGATGTGTCGCATGAATATTTTCTCATGTGTGAGATGCGATTCGCCAGCGTGGCGGTGTTACTTTGATCTCGCAGTTCACTGACACTAATTCACAAGTTTCTTTTTTCTGTCAGGGAAAATAACAAAATAAATATACTCAACGTATTGAAAAACTCTCACCAGATTTGAAAAATTCGATGAAAATCATTGAGGTTCCGTGGTCGATTTGTTCTTTTCCGCCCATTGATCGGTGCCCTTTGAGTGCAATAAAGCGCCATCTGCAATGCTAGAGCATTGCAGATGGTGCCTTGTTGCACTCTTAGTATGATATATTTATTTACTATTACCCGTATTTTTGTTGCAACACACCCTACAAATGATAAAACTAAGGATAATAAAAAAGTAAAAAAGTTATTATTAATGTTTACAAAAGAATTTCTTGATTGTTATTTACTCACTGTTTATTCACTCCAAATAAAACTAGTTGTAAATAATTTCTTATCCTCCTGAAGGATTATAAAAATATTAAGCAAGATAAAAAAAAGATTAAGTAACAAAGAAATGTTTTGATAACAATCAGATTAAATGGATAAATTATTAATTCAGCTCGACAAAAAAGCCATGATTACGCCTGCTGCCAACAGATAACTGGACAGGCGTAAGTTCCGTCTCGCCTGTGACGTCAGATAGAGATTTTATCGGAAACGACGCAATGAAATAAGAAACCCCAAACCATTGCAACCTGTCAAAAGTATAATTTTCGTGCCAAATTTTGGTGTCAAATACTGCATTTTGGGTGCCAAATGAATTGTTTAGAGCAAATGGAACCATTGGCACCAGACAGCATGAGCACTTGGTCTGGGTATACACTTGGCAGAACTTTTAAAGCAATCGGCTGAAAAATTGTTCACATGGAAGAATAACTGTCCAGTAGGTAATACTGTTTATCCCAGATATTATTAGCGGTGCTGAGAAACATACTATTTCTGACACACATTAAGTGAAAACCAGAGGTTACCGCAGTGTGTCGCAAATTCCGACACACGGTGCCAGCCTCTCGTTGATTAATTCTGACACATGATAAGTGACAAGCAAAGGTTGGCGCTGTGTGTCGGAAAGTCCAACACACAACGCCCGCTTCTTGTTGTCACTTATCGTGTGTCAGAATTTTAAACTATTCCTGCATTTTCATGCCGGTGTGTCACACCTGACTTATACCCAAAACCGCCACAGGTCACAACAGTATAAAAACTGCTAACTCGCCACACCTGATGGGAATACACAGAAGAAAATTATTGAATGGGTTGCACAGCAGTCACCCGGCAATATCCACTGTTGGAAAAATATAACTCTACTGTTAACAATCTTTGAAATCGGAGATTCTAGCTGAGTTATTGCTCATGCGCAATTTATCTAATTGATTTGTAAAGTGCAAAGGAATATGATAGAACCGTTTTATCTCTTGTTGGGCATAATATGGCCATTTGTTTGGAATTCGTAGTGAGAAAAAAGAAACATTTTTACAATTAATGTGTTTCTGTTACCTTTACTCTTAAGAAGTGTTTCAATTTCACAATTCTCTTTCACGAATGGATAACTATTCAATATGAACGTTTGTCTACATGTAACAAGAGGAATACACATATATTCTCCCTTTGCGAGGACACTTTAACCCCATGTAAAAGGACTTAAGCCAGTGGACTGGTATGACGGATAGATTTTATCCGGCCAATATCGGAGAACAAATCTATGTAGTAAACACATTTATATTCGACACTACGGCTCTAGTGAGACTCGTTGGCACCCTTGACAGAACCTGATCTTGGCGCTCCCTTCCGTGATGAATAACAAAAAAGCATAGAAAAATTAGTTCCTTTTGAGTATACGCGAAACCGGTAGTCGCAATCTAAACCAAATACAGACGATTCAATGTCAAGGTATATAAAATGCTTTGGCTTTCAGGAGGGGAACTTTAGGCACTCAAAAGCCAAAGCCATTTATATTATTTGCTCATATTCTATAATTGGGGTTTTGGGGTAATTAGTGGGTCCAAATGCCAGTCGAAGAGCAAGAGTAAAACAATAAATCTGCCCATATTCTTGGCTAATTTAGGAGACGATAAACTAAATACATACAAAATCTCAATTGTAATTTTGGCAACCCCTCTTTTTCGTGCCCATCGCAACTGTTTCTTGTCAAGACCAAAGAATTTGATCGTAGTTACATGATGTTTCATTCTGAACATATTTTTTACTGTTGCGTACCGGTAGTACACACAAATATCGATGTTACAAAAGTAAACATACACGGGACATCCTTTAGTGAAAATACAAGAACATATCAGGTATGTAGCAAGGGGAGGTGCGATGGGTGCGAAAGCACCTCCCCACAAAATTGGATTTCCACTATCCGCGTTTATGATTTGAAATTTTTTGACAAAACGGAGTGACTTCCCTACTACTGATACATCGTACTCTCTGTGGCTTAGCCACAGAGAGCGCGATGTATAGGGGAAAGTTGTTTTAAAGCATAAATGTTCTCGTTTCCATGCAGGTTCTGTGAAAAGGCATTTCACAAAAACCAGCTGCATGGTCCAGGTGCTACAGGCTCTACATGTTATGCCGAGCTTATCGCTGTTTAATTTCTACCAGAATCACATATTTAACACAATTACATATATAGGAATAATACAAATCTGGGGAATAAAATATACCTACCAACTTTATCGAATCTATTTTGATTGTCATTTTTTGTTTACATGCAATAGCGCAGAAGTGCTTATTTTAGATCATTGCATATAATATTTTCCCAGATGCTATCACAGAGCTCCAATTGATACACTTTTTCAATCTTTTTTCCGCCACGAAGAGTCATAGTCTCCCCGTCGGAGCCAGTGGTCGTCGATCGCCACTTGGAGCACCTCCCCAACAAACTTCCTGGCAACGCGCCTGCATATTTATTCCACAGTGGAGAGATTTTAAAATTAGATCTTATGAAATGCAGGGGATGGAATCTTAGCGCACATATGACTCAAAAGTTTTTTAGTGAAGAAAAACTTGTCTCACGAGCTTAGGCAAAGTATCTGCCCAAACATCTCAACTACGAAGCCACAAAACTGAGCTTTCGGTCTGTCACCACCACAACCGATTTTAATTAGAGCCCCCATAACCCAAAAAGCGTCTTAACCTGGTCTCACGTCATCTGGACACCTTATACTGCTCAAAGATTTCAACTGGGATTCCACACACCGAGTTTGCGATCCAGCACAACGTCCGATTTTATTTTAATTATAGAAACAGCTCAGTGACTTTAGCCCCTGTCACATCTTTGCGGTTTTTTGATACGATCTACCACGACATGAAAATCTTGGGCAATCGTGGATATCCGTACTGCTTCGTGAGTATTCTTGGTTGATTGGCACACGCGTAGGGAAGTTTTAAACTGTTTAAAACCTTCGTACTCCATCCTGCGATTTTTGAATTTCGTACTGCGTCGTACCACTGTCGCACTATACTGCACTGAACCGTACGGGGTGTTTTGGGTATTTGTGGGTGTTCGTATGCACTTGGCCAGTACGGTTGCGTCATGATTCACTAAAAACCTAGTAAGATCTATTAAGATCTATTTCGACGGCACGAGGAGTTTCGTACGAATTCGACAAGAGTCCATACAACCTTCTCAATATTACAGTACGACGTACCAAGATTTATCACGATACCAGTAGGGCCACATTAAGAATCTCTTCGAAAGTTTCAAGATTCTGGACGATTTTGATACGATTCCAGTACGATCCAGAAGGATACAGTAGGAAGTTCCAAAAACTCACACGTTTTCACCACGATTCCCGACAAAATAGATATAAACCCCGGCAACCAGCGCGTCGGAAATCATTCTGTTCTGACTATCGATGATTCTTGCTAGGTCTTGCATCATCTTACTAGTTCGTACTAGTTGGTACCGGTTTCGTGCGTGCATGCACCGTACAAGGTCGTATCGATTCGTGCTGAATTGGCTTGAAAAAGCTTTGTGGGTTCTTACCACAGACGTTATGAACCGCACAAGGTTGTATGGAGGACGTGTAAGGTCGTGGGAGAAGCCGATTCAGGGCGATGTTTTCAAAAATCGCGGTCAATCGTGAAAATTTGAATTCGTGTCTATTCTTGGACATTCCTACAAAAAATCGGAAGATGTGACAGGGGTTTTAGAGCGACGAATGTCTCTTTTCATCTATTGTTTGCCTACCCCTAAATCAACAAGGAATTTATCATTTTGTGAAACCGGAGGTAAGGGGTAAGTAATTTACAAAGGAATGCAAGAACTAAATATTGCTCGTACAAAGGATATAATATTTTTGATTTGTCCCACGCAACACTGCTATTTACGATTTTAGCAATATTTATGGGTCTCATTGGTAAAACGTCATCAATCAATACAAATGTCAACTTTAACATTATTCCGGCCTATATCAGCTAAACAGTCAGTAATTTTTATTGTTCACTATAGTTTGGAGATAATTTACAGTATTAGGTAGCGCCTGTTTTGCCGACTACCTAACGTAATGTTCATATGAGGCAAGGGCTAATCACGAAAATTCAGACTTGCCGCTGAGGGCACTTGGACAGTGCGTTCCGGTGATGTTCGAAAATATAGTGATTACGAACGGCTTTTTGATAAACTGACTAAGATTTTGGTATCCGACGGTGGATAGTTATTGTACATACAGATTATCATGATAATGTGCATGTCCTGTGATTTGTATCAGATTCGAGAATCTGATGCAACTCACAGGACATTAACATTATCACGATAATTCATTTATCTAACAATACTGTCACATACACAAATTAAATCTTAAATTATTAATACAGTTTTGGGCCATAATGTTGGGCGAGAAAAAGTTGTTAAAAACCTATATTTTATGGAACAGTATTGTTGTGCACTTTAACAATCAATGAGCAACGCGGTCACCGCAAAGTATTCCCTCTCAATTTCACATCCTGTGATGATGCGCTTGAATTTACAAGTGTGCAATATTTAATTGTGCAGTTTCTTTTTATTGTGTGTGTGTGTTGGGGGCGGGGCATTTGCCATTAATAGTTTTGTCGCTAATTGTAAGAATTTCGTTTTGTTTTGAAAGCGATCAGCCGAGTCGATCACCCAAACGCACATATAATGTATTCATGCGCCTGTTATGATAGGCCCGTTGCGTTCCCGGAAACGAGTCGTCTGTATGATACGGAATCAGAATGAGTCGTCTATATGATACGGAATCGGAACACATTATGTGATACGTACCGTTTCTCGTGGTTTTCAAGCCAAAATGAATTTGATTGTTAGATAAAAAGAAGATAACGGCCAGTCAAAAATAAAGAAAAACTTGAATACTTGTAAAGCTGAAAACTTTATGTGTAATTATGAGGTTTACGTGTGACTTCTTTACATTTAACCTAATTGTAACTAAGTATATTGTATTCTATCGCATGACTGCCTCTTATTTCTCAGTTTAAAATTACACACGATACAACGGCGGTAATATCATCGCGTGTAATGACGTCACGGCATGCGCTGTATGTTTCCATGATGGTGCAATAAATTGTAAAAACGTTCGCCGATGTTAGATCCAAGTGTATTATAAGTTACAGGACCTTTGCTTGCCAGGTATGGTGTCATGTGAGGCTCAGTGCGATCGATATTAGGCTCGGCCCCGATGCTTTTAGAGCACTTTGATTAGGCCAAATTAAACAGGTGGCATGATAATGTTTTATACGGTGTTTACACAATTATGTTATAAAAGTGATATCAAGCTCGTACAATCTGATACATTACATCTCGTCCATTAAATTCGGTTTTGATCCTCAGTAAATCTTAGATCAAATTGAATTTATTAAACTCGGCTTATAAATTTCGATTAAAATAGGAACTCATTTAACCTCCCGCATTGATGTCAAAATACAGAATTTTCAAGCAGTATTTTTCCCGTAATTCAACTAGGAATTTAATCAATACAATCTTCTTTAACAGAACTTAATGAGCTTTGTTAAACATGATTGAATTGGTTAAATTCCCAGTTTAATTGTGTGACAAAATTGCTTCTTGACAGAGCTCACTGAGATTGGAGTGGTTCTCACTGGGTACTCCGACTTCCCCCATCCGTAAAACGGTCCGACACGAGGTGACACTTGCTGCCCTGAAAGTGTCTTTAAACCCCAATAAAAAAGACTGAATTGGTTAACGCCCTAGTTACATTATGGGAAAATATGTTGCTTAAAATTTGGATATTTTGACATCACTAGGGGAAGGCAGGAAGACAGCCAATCTGGCTATGCCTTTTCCTGCCAGTATACAATGCATTAACTACGAGGATTTATTTTATTCATGTGTACTATACGCAAATTTCTTTTTGTCGAATTTTGGTATTTTAACTAGATGTACCATATATATACTTTGTTATATTTCACTATACTGGCAAATAAATTATCAATTATCAAATTATCAATTATCAACTACACAAGGGGGTGGAGGGTTAAGATCTTTTAAGTGTGAACGCTTTTTTGCAATTTTCTACGCTGCCATTTTTGTCTCTGCCGTTCATACCTCAAACGTCTAAATAATGTAGTTAAATCAAAAAGTCTATAAAGAGACACAGAAAACCATATTAAGTGACTAAAATATTCAAATATTTTCATGGTGTAACCGAACGCGCGGTGATATTTCGTAACTCATATTAGCGGGGGAGGAATTCGCTAGAATTGTGCACTTGGTGATACCTTCCTGAAATTTGGCATGATGTAAGGGTAGGCATCAGAGATTTCAAAATCGATCGGCTACAAGTTGGCACCATCCTCTAGCCACCACTAGCAGCGAAATCCAAAATGGCCGCCAAGCGGATCGAAAAAAAGCTATTTTCGCCGATCGCACAACTGAAGCTCCAAACCTAACACCATACATGTGCTGTAATTGATGTGAATGATGGAGTGAAGCCCTTGGAACAAGTTGGGGGGAAGATTAATGGATAATGGGATCAGAATTTCCGTCGATGTGTGCGTCTGTGTGTCTGACTGTCAGTATGATCGTCCGTCCGTAGATAAATTAGTGTTGAATGTTTCTCGGGAATGCAATGGTCAAATGAACATGGTATGAGAGATTCCTGTCAACACATGAACAAGGGTACTCGATAGTATGCAGCAGTGGGGATACTTGGACATTTGATAATCCAATTAAAGTGACAGTCTATTCTCAACTTCCGGCATTTTCGATAGATTTATTTTCTAAGAAAATAAAACTATCAAATTTCTAGAGGAGTTCTGGTTCAATCTCAACACCATAGCGACACGTCTGCCAGCAAGGGCAGTGCTGGAATGAACTCGGGATGCATTAGTTCCCGTTGTTAATTATACAATGTTATCTTGCCAGTATAGAACATTGGCAAAATGGGACTAGAAGGGGTGAGTGTATGTTTGCAGTCATTCGAGGTACAGGAATATTTTTTGACTACAAGTAGTATTCTTCATTTTCGGCCAGTTAAGATGTGGTGTGTTCCAAGTCAGGATTAATGTTGCCGACACTTAATGCCCATCCCTCATGGTATGCTACTTTACCAGGGATATAGAGATATAGCCACCACTGGGAGCCAAAACATGACCTTTGATGTCGATGAGTGGTCGAAATGTTTTAGCGAATAACTTATCGAAATATGATCCGGTATGGCAATTTGATACCTTACGTTAGATTTATTAGATCAACTCAGGTATGGATTCATTGAGACATGAGTGCGCTACAAGATGAAGGATTTCCAAGTTGATTTTCTATGGAGTAGGAACTGACTAGTCACATGTGGCCTATGGCCAGAGAAAGACAAGGATACCATAGATGAACACACGGGTGAACGAAGGTATCAACTGTTGTACAGAGGCAAAATAGTTGGGGATATTGTATCATGCTATGCATGAATTAACACCGTCTTGTGCAGTAAATAACAGACTATTTTCCGAAATCTAAAACTGTATTCCTATACCCCGGACAATGTAGCAAGCCACATGGGATGAACATTTGTTAGCAAAATCAACTCAACTAGAAACATGACATGTGTTAACTGGCCGAAAATGGAAAAAAAAATACCAGAATAGGAGATGACTGGTCCTAACATGACAGTATACTACTCAATATTGTTACAACAGCCACCTTCACACTTACACAAAGGTGTGCACCTTAATCCAGCTTTCAAGCATTTGCAATTGCCCTTGCAGGCCTTGGCACAACTACAGTGGAGCATCAGTGCACATGCAGCACTTGCGTCTCCTAGGTGAGTCCAAAATGGGACCAGAATATTGAGACGTGGATTCCACTCCCATCCGTACTGTGATGGGTCTGGCACACATAAGTGTTTCTGCAGAGCACGATGCCAAATGAAAGATGACACAAGAATTACCCTTTTTACATGTTGATACAGAGCTGCTTTGGTGGGCGGGATGTTTTCCATAGACTTAAGGCCATGTGTGAACATATGCCGTCTCGCATCATTGACACGTGTACTGACACAACTGTTACTGTACATCTGTATGGTGAGTTTTTCGATATGCTGCATATGAGGGGAATCCTCTGAAAAGACTTGCGGATTCTCAGTCAATTCTATCATCATTTCAGTTGATGCGGGAAAATTCATCCATGCATTCCATCCTGTCTTCTTCCCAATGCCGAGCATGCTGGATGTTACATCACAACCTGTGAAGGCGTGGAAGAAAGTCAGGGCCTTACAGTAATCAGGTCCAAGTTGTGAAGCTATCTCATGAATTGGCATATCTTTATATGCCTTTCCAATTCCAAACCCAATCCACAGCTCACTGAGTCCAAGGTCACGGAATGTTGCGAAATGGTGCAAAGACAGAATGACGACATCAGAATCAACCGTGCGAAGAAAAGCTATTTTGTGACCTTGTGAGACTGCATGGTTGAGATGAAGCATCATGCGCGTGTCTGCTTCCTCGTGGTTCGATGGAGATATGTCACATAAGCTAACATCCTTATTGCATAGTACATATTCTCCTGATGTCGTTAACAACTGGTACTCGGATGTTGATGTTAATTTCAGCAGTTCAGCAGACAGGAACTTGAAAAATTCGTCTTTATTCTCACTAACTTTCAAGAATGCCTGCCAATTCTTCCCTTTAGGTAAAGGGACGTTCTCGGACACCCGTATCAACCTAACTGCTGTCTCACCGAGGCGTTTTGCTCGCGTCTGATTCTTCAAACTGCCTTCGGGGTAACAGTCATAGATCGCATCAACCCTTGTGGTGTTCGTGTTAATCAGAGATTCGATGTATGGCAATAATTGCAATCGAGCATATTCTCCAAACAGTTCCGCTTTCTGTGGTTTGATTACATGGACTACAGCAGGCATATCCAAGATGACAACTGAAGCTTGTCTAGCTGCTGAATTCTTCCCTTGTGCAGGAATAGCTGGTAAACAATTGAGAATTTGAGATTTTGTCCCACTCCGTAGCTTACCTCTATCGGATAATGCTGGCGGATCACGTGCATTCTCGTGCATGAAAAACTCATCCATGTTTGAATCAGGCCGGGCTTGCAGTGAAACGAACATCTGGGTAACTATTGCGGCAGTTGCTTTACTTGACATGAGTTTGTCTCGGCCTTTGTCCAGGTTGGCTGGGGGTGGGTTAAGGAAGGTATATATATTTGCCTTGGGAATAACATCATTCAGGGGTACGGTGCATTCCACAAGCCTTTCCTTCAAGAAAGTGGAATATAAATGCTTGCCCCTTTCGGGTAATGACCGTAAACTCTTACTAACTTCGGGGTCCATATATTCACCAGTATCTAATGTCACCAGCTGACCACTAGTTTCATCATAAGGGTTGATAATGAGTCCCTGATTCACCAGATCGAGGAGAGATTTCAATTGATTCAGAAATTTTTTCTGCTCTGATACCGAACTTTCCGGGTGTTCCGTGTTATCTGATGATGTTGTGTGGAAACTTGCATATTCATACTCATCTATAACACGCAGAACTTCTGACCTTGAAAGCTCAATAACGACTTTCTCTTCAGCCTGGCCATAGAGACCTTTTGGACCACTGTCTTCTTTGAGTAGTTGGATACTATGTTCTTGGCTCTGATCTAAACCCATCATACTGAACTTCCTCTCACTACGCTGGACCACAAAATGGCCTTCCATGAATTTGTTGTGGATTGAAGGATGCCGCCTGGGTAGCTGAGACATGTCTCTCAGAAATACGGGGACCCACCGACAATAATTTGTATGTCCTAGGGCAAAAAAGTAACTGCACAACTCATCGATAGAACACAGTGTACCAGGCCAGTTACCGATTCGTTGGTTCCGAACGAATTGACAGCTTGTCAAGAGAAAGTTCCGAACGATTTCACCCCAATAGCGCGCAGTTGGAGATTGTGAAAGAATCCTCTGTTCCCACATTTCAAATGACTCATGGGGCCCAGTCTGCTGACAGTAAATCTCATAAGCATTCTTTCTGAGGATCTCAAGCCAAGCTAGAGTGAGAAGATATGCCTGTCGCGTCCTCTTGACATGTTTCCCACCAAGTAGGGATGATGCTACACCGGGTGTGAATATCTTTGCGAGGTGAAACATTCGCTCCCAACCAGAACCACCCATAAGCTTACCACCAGCTTCTTGGGTGCACATTTCAAGATGCAGGAATCCAATCATACACACCATTCGATCCTCACCTATCTCCTCTGGGAACAGCCATTGACATTTTTTCTGCCTGGCATACAACGGACAGTCACCTTCAATGACAGGTATCTGGCCGGGGTTTACGAAAGCAGTAGCTTCCCTGACCACATACATAGCATGCTTCTGCATACTGAGTGAGTCCGCTTTCTGCTCACTGAAAACAGGGAATACCCCAATAACTGCACGAGGTTTGACATTGTCTTGATCTTCATGTTTTGAAAAGAAGCCTGAAAAGGTCACAGGGACTTCATCAAGCTGCCAGCTGCCATCAACCTTCCCTTTATTGCTGATCTGTGACACATGAGACAACCAGTCATTCTCTCCCACGTTCAAATCTGCATATTCATTGGGCCGTACATTACATTCATCTGGAGATTCAAGCCTGATGTCCCCACCAAAGTCTTCAACGAAAGGAACAAATGCATAGTCGTCTGGGAGTTCAATTTGTGTGTCTTCTGGAACATCTAAACTCAGTGGTGGGGGATCAGTACCCACATTGTCCCTGCTCAGTTGACCAATGAGTGTGATGGACGTACCATGCATATCAGATCTACCAGATACATCAATGTTATCAGTGGTTCCTATCGAGAAAACATTACGTTTGCAGTTAGCTGGGACTACAACACCTTCGTTCTTGAACCGCAGTGAAACAGCTCTCGCGAAACTCCTGCGAACATCCATTACGCGATCATAAGAGACAGAGAGTCCCATTTGATGAAAATCTCTGATAAGATTTTTCATACGATCATGGGCATGCAACTTCAAACCCACATAAAGAGGCATTGGAGTTTCTCTGTCACGTCTCTGGTGAACATTTTGTGCATGTTCGGAGCGTTTCGCTGAATTGCTGATCAACATCTGTGAAATAGTACAAGCCACTCGAGTCTTGGCATTAACAGTCTCATCATCGCCTAAGTTCTGTATACTACATGTGCCCTCAAGTAGAACTCTAAGAAGAGTCAGGAGTGAGTTGGGTACAGGCTCGCTCAAGCAATAAGATGAAAATGATCCCGTGAAAGGAGCTTGAGATATGAGTATGTGTTTACGCAGAAGAAGACCCACATCAACTATCTTTTTTGCCTCTTCCTCAGACACTATACGAGTTAAAGATTCGGACAACAAGGAGCCAACTCGAAACCTACTTGAAATAAACACATCTCTACCCTGTGTGAAGGCGTCCCAGCCATCGCCCAATTTCTGCAACAAATGTTCTTTGAATCGAGTGGAATGTATTTCTTCACTAAGCCAATCAGAACCGACTTGCTTCAACCTCCGACTGTACAGATTCTTGAGATCGACAAGCTTCATCGCGGAATCGTTGTGTTCAACAAATGTTATGAGCTCTGCCATAACGAGAGGGTCATAGGGCAGGCCTGACGCGGAATGTTCGGCGTTCTTCGACTTTTTAGATTTAGCCGCTCGTGCTTCATTGGCAAGCTTACAATAACAGGTTTTGTGATAGTAAAGATCACTAGCAGCGGAATCAAATGCTGCATTGACCCGAGAAAAAACAACCCAGTTCTCGGCTTCCTTTGCCATAATTTTGAGTTTATTGTTATCAGACATTGATCTGCAAATAGGCTCACTGCTGTCACCTTCGCGTTTGTGACAATAAACACACTGGGGCAGTTTCCTGTCACAGCCAGATTCAAAACTTGTCCGTGTTCTTTTAGGACTCAGCGTGGAGCAGGATGCCACTGCCTCATTTCGCTCTCGCTTGTGTAGCACGCGCTGTACGATGTGAGTCCGAATACTGTCACGGCATGTCTTATGATATATTGCCTTATTCGTCAACAGTGACATCGACATACACTCATCACTCTCTCTCATCAAACAATCAATGGTCAAATTATATGGAAGCTCAACGCCATTATCTAGGAAGCGCGTTATGTCTTCCTCAATAGCTTTATAGGCGTCATGAAAACGAGATTCTCTATACGGACGCATCAATTTCTTGGAACTGTCTTGCTGGCAAAAGCAACAACGTTCCCAGTCAGTACTAGTCCGTACACGAAGAGGATTCTCACTCATTCTGTGAATGATTTTTGTGAACAATCGCGTTCTCGAATTAATTTCGACAGACAAATCAGAATTGCTTGCGGAATTACGCCAAACAAGAGATTGTATGGCAAAGAGACTGCTTCATAAAGAGCGTTGTTTCTCCGGGATCAGCGTCATTCAGGTTTGCCTGAATGACGCTGATCCCGGAGAAACAACGCTCTTTTCAAGTTCCAAGAAATTGATGCGTCCGTATAGAGAATCTCGTTTTATTCTACATCATCTCCCACGTCTGTTTCCAACACGTGCGTGGATCAGAGTTCACTTTCGCGCCCTTACAATCGGATGTATAGTCGGTAGACCGTCGAAAAGGAGGTTCCCTTCAGCCGCTGGCGGCCATTTTGGATTGTGCCGCTACTGGTCGCCACCGGTCGGTGTCAACTTGTAGCCGATCGTTTTTGAGAACCTCATAGCCTACACTAACAGTGTGCCAAATTTCAAGAAGGTATCACCAAGTGCACAATTCACCTGTATGTGACGAATTCCTCCCCCGCTATATGGGACTTGCCTGATTAGATAACACTTTGAACCAAACGGAGAGACTAATAAATTGACGAGAGTGTGACAGGGCGTAATTTGTCTGTGTAACACAAAGCTCTGGAGATTATCTCAATTATTTTTTAATGCACTTTCAGACTAAACTACAATATTAGATGAAAGAGAGCCCAGAACACTACCGTTTACTCCCCAGACCTTTGTTTTGAGGGCTTTTTTTAACCATACATTCAAATGCTCGTGTTGTACTTCTAACGCATTTTGTCCTGTTTGAAAATATTCATAACAGTGAGCCAAAAACAGAATCGTGTTTACATGGCCTTGCGGAGTTTTCACTAAATACAATTAATTTAATGATTTTTTAATAAAGAAACAATTGTGGATATAAAATATAGAAATCTTACAGTCAAACTGTGTAATCAGTCCTTTCGCGAAATGACCAAAACTTTCATTCACTTCGTGTAATGACAGAAATGGCCAGGTCATTTCATGAAATGACTAAACTTTTCAGTCCTTTCTCGAAATGACGGGAATCTAGGGCCAACATTTCACGAAATGGTTTTGAAGAGACTAGTTTTGGTTACTTGTTCATAAAAATATCCTCTTTGGGAGAAAACATAAAATTATCATCACACACACATAAGGTTAGTTTTACTTATTAGAACATCTTAAATTAACATGGGAGCGTCTGCTGTAAAACTACTTGGCCTCAAACTACTCCACACAAAACACACTCGGTAGGGCCTAAAAAAGTTAAAAATCTTTTTCTCAGGCCCTCCAGCATGGTCTCCTTGGCTGTCGCATGCTCTCTTTTTATAACGAATGCAAACTTAAAAAATAGTAATTAAATGGCTTATGTCTATTTTACCTAAGTTAATAAAATTGATAAATTTGTCCCTTGAGTGTTTTGCAATGCTCATTTGTAACGTCCAATCTCCAACGTTAATTTATTCCCCCACCCATGTTCTCATTATACTTCTTGTGAATCCTGTTCTCCTAAACAGATATTTCGGACATTCTAAGAGAAAGTGTCCCAGGGTCTTCATTACTCTCAAATTACACATTCTCCTTTTCACAGTTTTTCCCTATACCCCCCCCCCCCCCCCCCCCCCTTATGCTCCAGCGATCTCGACTTCAATTTGAATAGCAGGGAACGCTCAATGGTGCTATCAAGATACTTCTCCAATTACTGGCTCCACCTTTTCACGCAGGCCTCCCAAATATCTCTTTGCTCTGACCCCTTCTCGCAAGTGAAATTACCAAATGTGTTCAGGGTAGTTTTGGGCTAGAAGACGGAGGCACACTTTGTTATGAACATTTTATTCATAAAATATCATATATGAATAAACATTATAATATCACACACAGAGGAGGACATTTTTACAAATATGATGGTTCAAATAATAATCGAAATGAATTATCTGTCGCTTTATCAGAGTATGAATATCGGATGGGCGTGTAAAGTTGTATGAAGTGCGTAGCCAAAGATATTTCATTTCAATTGTAATAATTTAATTCAGTTTTCCCCCGTATTATAACATACCCTTGCGAGGCCAAAGTTTTCGTCGTTTCTATCATTGCGGGTATATCAACTTTTGCCCGCCCACACGACAGTGTTATTATTTTCAACATAGTCTAACACACTCGGTTTCGAATACTGAAGAGAAAAATTACCTTGAACAACTCACGTGCATATACGGGCGGGACCACCGTTACGTATCCCCAGTTCCTTATTCGACATTCGTTATCCCCGTGAATACTACCTAACAGCCCTTCTGCAGCAATTGTAGTTTAATTGCACTGTTGGACACTCCAATAATTTTTATTGCAGAAATGGGCAAGACAAAGCAAAAGCATTCATACCATAGGAAAATTATCCATCGAATTTTGAAAGACTCAACTCGATCAAGCATATTTAAGCAAACCGGATATAATTGCAGAAACTTAAACTATTCTGCTCTGACAGAGACTATCACACATCTGTTTAGCCCCAAACTACTTTAGCCATATACCATTGGTAATGACTGATCGAGATGGTGAGGTTTCAGGTGGTGCTATACAGTCTATGGCGGTTACAATGAGGTCTTACTCTGTGCTATGTCGACTGATGATCTCCGATGGTATAAATGTTGAGTTTAGACGTACGCCTGTACTTGTCCCAAACATTGCCTCAACATCTCGCAGA
This sequence comes from Pictodentalium vernedei, assembly GCA_031216915.1. Classification (NCBI taxonomy): domain Eukaryota; kingdom Metazoa; phylum Mollusca; class Scaphopoda; order Dentaliida; family Dentaliidae; genus Pictodentalium; species Pictodentalium vernedei. Next base: position 231,351,603 of record CM062293.1, read on the forward strand.
ATACTTCCATACCTGGCTTGCAGTTCTTTCGTCACGCTATCTCGATCACCCTCCTTGGTTCACAATGAACAACACAGTTTACCTAACTTTATTATATACCTATCAATGATACGTCGTGTTTTTCACCCATCTAATCCTGACTGCCGGATCAGACTGTGTGGTTTTCCGATTCCGTATCAGATGGTTGGTCTCAGAACGAGGACGGCACAGGAGAACGTCAATCGAGTCCGCCCAGGTTACCAACCATTTCCAGGTAAGCTTCATTTGTGTAAATATTCTCTATCGAATAACGTGAATTGTAATATTGTTCTTAACCAATTTTATATGTAGTAATCCCTATTAATCGCAATAAAAATGGTTGTTTTCTTACTTTATTGCTATTTTAATGCGTGAATCTGACTCTGAAGTAAAATAATGAAATGCTGTCAACTTTGAAAACGTTGAAAAGCTATTTTGGGACATCCCCATAATTTTACAAGCATTGTTTGTTTGAAAATAAATGTAGTTCTAGCAACGATTGCGCGATATTTACCCTTATATTGATTTCTCGTGTGAAAGGTGAATTTCCATAACGGCATATAATAGACGGATCATTATGATAGTAAAGTGATCTGGTTTGTCACATTCCATCTCGTTGACAAGGTCAGAATACAGGGGCTCGTTAGAAACAATGATTGTTTTAATAAAATAATATAAGACAAGCACAACTGGATACCACCATTGTAAATACTATAATACAACACAAGGGAGGATACAGAACTCCAGCCTCGATTTTTCAAACTGTTCAAAATAAATTCCACTTATATCCATTCTTTGACTTCTTGGCACTGTTTTGTCGGGAAAAAAATTATCTTACAGACTACACACATATTGTCATTATATTAAAATAAAATCATGGAATAAAACTTATTGTCACTTTCGTTCGAAAAGAACTCTGGTAAGGAAGCTGGGCTTTTAGATGTTGCGTCTCATCACTGCATCCCCAAGTTAAGCAGGCCTTGGATATTTCGTCCGGAAAAACACTACATTCTTGGTTGTTATTTCGGTCACTTTGAGGGGCCGCGAAGCCGGAGAAGGACGGAGGCGTCCTCTCTCACTTGTTTGTACAACGATGTTGAAAATATACGAGAAAAGTAAGGGAATGAGTTTTGACAAAACTCCCATCATTATCATATAGCTCATGTGTTTTGTATACACTAAATTGCTTGACATTCTAATGTCGTCATCCTTAATACCAACGGACTTACTTTTCGAGTGGGTGACTATTCGAGACGGTGGTGACTACCCATATATCATGGCAGATTACACAGTGTAGGCTTATTGTGCGATCTGAGCGATTTTAAGCAATTAATGGACTACCGGCGCAAGACTCCCCCCACCCCCACCCCCACCCCCACACAAACAGACACTCACGCTCCCCCGTCCTTCAGCCTTTAATTTCAGATACTATCTATACGATCATCCCTTGGAGCATATTCTTATGGAGCACAGAAAATCATTAGTTATTCGCTTTAATTAAATGTCGATTTTTCCTCTGTCTGAAAGGATTATCCAAAATTTTATATTTCTTCTATTGACCCATTTTATTTGTTAATATAAAATGGCGAATTTAAGCTAATGTTTTGCTTACATCGTCTCGGTGATGAAGGATATCAGAAAGATGAGGATGTCTTTGGACCCCAAACTGCTTTAGGATTTTTCTCTCCAAGTTGTCTGAATCTTCACAGACGTTGTGTGCGTTTTTTCAGTTAAATAAATTTATTTACCTACTGTAATTGTTTATTTATGGTTAAATGGAGGGGAGGGGAGGGGCGCGGTGGCCCAGTGAACTTCAAATTGAAAGGTCCGCGGTTCGATTCCCACCAGGGCAAACTGCGTTAGGACAAGGCAATTCATCCCAATTGTCCACGTAGGGTACGTTGGCGCTGTGCATTATTTCACGCTCTCGACCCCTCCCCCCTTCCCCCCCCCCCCCCCCACACACACTTGCCATGTAATGTCTACATGGCTGTTTATGGGACTTATGGCTACTCCTACTTATCTCCTACATAAAAAGAATACAACACGACCTTGCATCCTTCTTTTACGCCGATGTTGTCAATACAGGAAGCCCGTCGATCTTGGATGAAGTGTAAAGAAAAACAACTTCATTTTACACATTTGACATATATTCCATGAAAACATCCCCAGTCACCTCAAGTCATCAAATCCCCAGTTTTATTAAACTCAGCCGCGTCATCCTGAATTGAATTCGGTTCCTATTCGCCCAATAATTTCAGTGCTCCGTAAAATATTCATTTGTAAACGCATTTTTGAAAATATAGTATGTTTCCAATGTTCAACCAATATTTTATTTAGTGCAGAGATCGCCTTTCACTTAGTTGGGTTGATAACCAGCACATGGGGGCCCCACCCCGCGTGGTATGGTGTTGACATACATCACGAAGTGCGATGACCTGAGCAGGAGAGGGTACGAGAGAGACAATCGATCTTCCATTGGTCGTGGTTCAGGGGACCTCTCTGAGAAAATTTAGCAATATTCAGTGTCCGGCGAGCGAATAAGAGACTTCCTGGTGCCTACCTCCACCTTTGTGACAGTTGAATGTGGCCGAACTTTTAACATGTGAAACTTGCCTTGAGATATTTTGGAGACAGACCTTGCTAATTTCGATCGTCGACCCTCAACAATCGGCTATGACTATGAAACTTTATGGTGTTTTGCACTACCACGAGATTAATGTCACAAACAAAACAACGCCACTAGCTTCAAAGTCAAGGTTGCCGTTATTAAAATGATAATTTTTCTTCAAAGTTAAGTTTTCTGGTTAAGTTTTTGTCATCAGCCATAACATGATAGTAATGGTTGAAGATAATTCCAGGAAATTTTATAGGCACACACACCACGTTTCTATCAGTTGTTTGTATCGAATTTGGTTCAGCATCTCACGCTATGGGCGTACCTCGGATGAAGTCACGGTTTTGAAACTTGGCCTTTTGGTATTTGTGGATTTCATTCAACGCTATATAACTTTAGTTAAGGTTTTTAATTCCCAAATTCTTAATTTTGGAGTCAGAAACTCTCTTTTCTGACTGAAAGTCTAGTCACCCATTTTCGGGGTACAAAAGGTTCCACAAAATGTATCGTTTCTCGTTTGAAGTTAAGGAGCTCACTTTACGGTTTATATTTCTTCATCTGCTTCAGTTGGCGAATGCTTTTAGTTAAAGGTTTCTTATTGCACTGTAGTATTCAAATTTGATGGTAAACTTTGATTAGCGCTAAAATGTTTACCGCCTGATAGTCTTCAACCGGAACAGCATGTATATATGTATACCTTGTTGACAACATGTACACGTGTATACTGACTTCTAGTTTTGGAATTTGGAAATTTTTTGGGATTTCATCACTATATACCTTCAGTTAAGGTTTTCATCTCCATATATCAACCATTTTTGTGCCAGAATGGAAAAACTTTTGTTATAATGTGGGTATTCGCGGCCATGCAAATGTACTCATGACTAGCACATCGTGTGAATTAGGTGTAATCCATATATTAGCCTAACGTTTAAATATAAGTGAATTTTCCGGAACCCTCATCCAGAAAATCATGTAAACATTTGTAACCTCAGAAGTGATCTTGAGGATGTCAGCACCAGTGGACTACCAAAACCAACCCGACGTCGGTAATACACTAATTACCTAAAATCGTCCAGATCGCACAATAGGCTTGCGTTGTATAATGTGGAACGATATTGGGATAGTCACTACTCCGCTGTCCGCTCGAATTATCGCCGACATGAAAACTAAGTTCTTTGGTATTAAGGACAACAAACAATTTAGTGTATAAACACGTGAGCTGGGATAACGAGATAAGAGCGCTGCAGAAACTCATATTTTCAAATTATTTTCATCACCGATGTTCAAAATGTGAGAGACGATGTCCCCTCCCACCCCGGCTCCGCGGGCACAGAAAGTGATCGAAATGACTACCAAGAACGTAGTGTCTTCGCGGTCGAAATGTTTAGGGACGACTTGACTTGGGAATGCAGTGATGAGACGCAACAAGCTGAACGCCCAGCTTCCGGTACCGGCAAAGTTCTTTTCGAACGAAAGTGACAATACATCATGTCTTGTTCAGTGATTTTATTTTAAAATGATGAAAACATATGTGTCGTTTGTAAGATAAATCTGTTCCCGACAAAACAGTGCCTATAAGGCAATGAATGGGCATACGTAGAATGTATTTTGAACAGTTTGAAAAAACGAGGTACAGGAATTCTGTGCCCTCGCTTGTGTTATATTACATAGTATTTATAACAGAAGTATCCAATGATGCTTGTCTAATATTATTTTAATATTAAATCATAGTTTGTAACGGACAGGACAATTACATATTCAGTCACCCGGTGTCGCTAACAGGATGACGGAAAATTCCAACATAAATTATGTTTTTTATGTATTTCTTGAAGAACCGCATTACATTTTACACTCACATGTGCAATACTATTTAAAGTTGAAATAATACCTTAGGCAATTCTTTGTACCAGCCGAGGGGTAAGGTTGATCACTTTAGAGGATATCGTTGCCTAGGGAAATCCGATTTCTCTGATGTAAAGTTATGTAACGGGACCCGCTTTGAAGAACTAATCTGTAACAGGACCCAGCCTTAGTGATCTATATTGCTGATGTCCCTGTTCTACACTGGTTCGTTGGACCTGGAATGGCAGCTTGAAAGCCAAGCTCGTGAAGTGGATCGGAAACGCGCTCATCGGCCACGAACTATTCCGGTGCACTACACAGCCATTTATTTTGGATTTATGCGAACTTGAGGAACCAAGATACGTTTGGAATATTCCAGGTTGCACAGAAAATATCAGCCTTCAGTTTGGACGTGCACTGAATCACTCCCAACAGTGCTCTAATCGAGATGTCAAAAGGAAGGTATAATAATTTATTGAACAATCTTCACATGTGCTCTAATCACCAAATTTTTACACATATCTATTCAAAGAACACATAGTTTAACGATTAAATCCGAAAAAGTTCATTACTTTTCTATAGTTCTTCTGCTATCAAACACGAAAAGCTCGCCCTCTCAGAGACCCTTTCCAACCTATTCCCAACCTATTCCCATCTTATTAATACATCCTGCCCCACTATTGTACCCTCATCTCGGCTGACAGGAAAAGATTCGCCCTTGCTGAGAATTGAAAGCTGGACCAGCCCTGTATTCTTAATATTTCAGAAAGTACCTTGACTGACTGTCAAAATAGACTTGTCTGTGACAAAACTGTCACACCCTAGTAACAAATTAAATCATAACTTTAATCTGGGAAGAAAGTGACTTGTCTGTGTTCAAGAAAGACATCAGGTTACAAGTTACGAATCTACCCAGACACAGCGTTATATAGTGCAGAACAGCATGTTCGCTATTGTCTGCACAGACTAGTCATGAATGAGTTAACTTTACGATTCCTACTGTGGAAAAATAGCTGCACCACTAATAATTATCTAAACATCTCATCTCATGCAAACGACTTTAACCCTTTACCTAACATGAAACGCAGACGACACTTGCAAAAAACATTCTTGAACAACTAGTTTTTTTCATTTTTTGTCTCAAAAACATAGGTTATGACACCTCATTGGAACGAACTCGTTCCAACGCGGGATCATAGCTTATGTTTTTGAGACAAAAAATGAACAAATAATGAAAATTAACTGACGATTTTTGAGAAATAGCGCGGCCGTTTTTTCTGGTTACGTTGGGTAAAGGGTTAATAACCATCTTCGACATAAACATACCCTAGTATAATGTTCTTTAATTTTACTACGCACATTTAACTAACCGCCTGCGCACATACATTCAATCCGAGTCACAACTTAGAGGGTCAGACTCATGGAGGGCCCCTTTTTCCGACTAAGAGTTCACTTTTTAAGAATACCTCAACTACAACCCCAGATATTCCACCCCGAGCGTACATCATAACTGGCATTAACTGCACATGGCAGTAAGAAAAAAAGAGCTTTTTGCTTAAGAATAAATAAAGTCACTACATGAAGATTATATCACCACTAAAACTTCCACGGAGTGTATAATTCACTCGTAAAGACGCTTCTGTTCGAGCATCGCATCACAAGCAAACTTTCGACAAGTGGACCTGCGGGTTAAACCCGGAGGACCATTGTTGAACATTTCCTTGTGTTTCTTACATTTTTGTTCTACTGATCTTGAGAGTTGTCGTCTGGGTTGAAACTCCACTCCACAAGTATTTCAGTGGTAATCCACTTGGCACATACGAGTACTTTGTCTGATGCCAGTTGAAATTCCAAAATGTTGATACTGATACTCTGCAGACAATACCAGAACCATATATCAACATAATTAGAGCGATACGCTGACATCAAGAGATAAAAAAAAATTCAAATTTGGTGACTGGATATATTGACTGGAATAATTATTTTATTAATGCAGAAATACGCAGTATTCGGTTGGGAATAAACCTATGTTACAAACACATGGGTACAAATCGTGGCAATTACGGACACAATCATTCATTGACATGATGACAGGACGGCTACATAATTTAAATCCCAGAGGGTTGCTGTTGTCATCTCTTAAAGCGACAACCAGGACCTAGCTAAATTATTGAATACAGATAGCGAAATCTACTCAGATTTTAATGTCGCGATTCCCGAAGCTTCGAGTGTTGTAATCACATTTAGTTGCCAGTACACTGGTTAGAAGAGTTGTCATCATATTGGTAAATTCTAAAATCCGTTGGTTTAAAAATTAAAACAAATCAACTGGGCTGAGTGAATATGAACTCAATTGGGTTCATATTCACTCAACCCAGTTTATGTGGGTTGATTTTTAACTGAATTGATTTTAGAGTGTACCACCACTGTAGTCAATTAACTGGTCACATAGCGGACATGATAATCACACATTTATTCGTTTCCATTTCCGATTCGTAGCATAAAACTCTCTGACACCATTTAAGAGTTGTTTGTCTTAGAGCACTTTCAGAGAATGTCAAGGTGTGATATGGTCACTGTAGACATCACGTAAGCTCTTCGTACTATCGACATTCAACATATTCAACACAACATATATTATACTGAATAATAACACTTTGGTTTATTTTTTTATTTTGATTTATCACGGTTTCCAGGTGAGAAGTTTACCCCTGTGTTCCCAACTGCCTCCTTATTGCCACGCCTCTTTTCACCTCCCAACACCCGGAAACGAACTGTACCCGGATACAGTACTGTGGTCACAACTGGGACAGAAAAATTTCGAATGGTGTCGCGACCCCCACGTAAAACCGAACAATCTCAGTCGAAAAAGAAACGCGACGACACTCAATTCGAGATGTCATTTATGTTGCCATTTATGTTATTCAATGATGTTCAATGACATGTAGCGATCGTTAGGCGTTTTGTCCAATTCCTTTACCTAAAAACGGCCACGTTTCTGAAGCTACAATCACCAAATTAGACGCAGTTGTTAACGACTAGTCCGCACTGAGCATGTTGGAATTACATTTTTGATCTTCGATCTTTATTCAAAACAACGTCCAATTTACGTTTAATTTTACAACCTTTAACATCACTCGAGTATCAAGCCTCCTAGCAATTTTGGAAATATGTTCTCCACAAAACAGTGTCTAACAAGAGGGGTGTGTTCATCCCCCATTAGCTCACCAACGCATGGCATGCAATAAACCTAATCTTATTACAAATCTGCAAAAATGTCCGGTTACATGTATAGCAAAACAGGTCAGAAAAAGTCCACAGTGACAAAAAAGACTAACATTGCATTAAAAAAGTCCAAGATCTCCGCAAAATGTCCGGCCAAGGGTGAATGTCATCTTATATTGATGCATTTAACATATATATGAAATATAAAAAGCCACAGCACACCGGTGGTAGTATAGCAAAGCAAAAGTTAGAAATTTTCTGAGTCCACACTGACAAAAAAGTCTAACATTGCAAAAACAGGTCAGAAATTTGTAAGTCCACAGTGCCAAAAAGTCTAACATTGCATTAAAAAAGTCCAAAATCTCTGAATAATGTCCGGCCAAGGGTTAATGTCATCTTATATTGATTCATTTAACACGTATATGAAATATAAAAACCACAGCATACCGGTGGTAGCCTCCACAAAACAAAACAGGCCAGTCCACACTGACAAAAAAGTCTAACATTGCAAAAACACTAAAAATCGATAAATATCACTGGGTAAGGGTCTGTGGGTAATTGTAGGCCATAGAAACAGTGCGAGGTGCATAGCAACAGGGTGGAAAGTCACAGTGGACTCTGACAATAACTTCAACACAAGTGTTGACGTCGACGCCGAACCGACGTCGACGCGCGCCTCGGGTCATAACATAAGTTCACATAACTTCGTTGGTGAGCTAAAAATGTGGTACTGACCTGGGAAATCATCAAAGGTTATGGCTGAGTTTTTGGGTGACATTATTCACGTCAACGTAAAAAACAGTCACAGCCACAGCCATAAACAGTCCCTTTTATATTGCATTGAAAAAGTTAGCGCTGTGTCTTCTTCCTTGATAACTCTGCTGGTAGGCTACATTTATTTTGACAGTACTTTTACATCATTGTTGGCTGCCTGAACAGTGACAGTGTTTTTAAATCATTGTTGGCTGCCTGAACAGGCAACCAACAATGACGTGGAAAAACTGTTAAATCATCTCCTGCTGTGTGCATGCATACACGGTAGTTATTAACGCAAATTAATCTGAGTACATAAGGGTTAATGCATTCGGATTCGCATGAAGTACTCTTAACGGAAGGAGTGTCTACTATTATGCCGCGTGTCGTTATAAAACTGCATTGTCTAAAGACTGACGTATGGTGTCGTAAAAGCCAACGCATTGTGTAATACCGACGTATTGTGTAATAAAAAAATCGCATTATGTAGTATTGTGTAATAAAAAAACAACTCATTGTGTAATAACTCGCCTGTTTATTATTTAGAATCCGTTTCTCTGGAAACAGGAACAAGGGAAACAGCACACTTTAGGAGTAATTAGAAAAATGGCATTCTAATTAGAAGTAATGGTATGTGAGGATAAGAATAAACGGTGCACCACTTCACTTGGTAGTCCGTTAACTGACAATTTGAGAAGTTACCAAGTTGAAACTTGGTAAGAGCGATCCAAGACATTTTAAAAAGTTCATAAAGTACTTCATTTATGTCATACTGAAACTATAGTTGTTATGCCCCACAAAGTACATGTGGATGTTATGTTTTGTATTGCATTTTTTGTAAAATTGCATGCGGACGGGCGGTTTTTAATTTAATTTTTTTATTTTTGTAATTATTTCTTTGCAGAGGCGAATCCTGGGGATGCCCCCCGGCGCCCCCCCCCCCTATTTTTGCCAGAGCCATATCATAATACAGCATTGAGAAAAGTCTGAATTTGAGTGTGCAAGCAATTCCGTTTCAATTCGCCTTACCCCTTAGGCGTATTGAAAATGAATTGCTCGCACACTTAGTGTATTTAATAACCCCACTGGAGGACAGAAAGGGTATCGGTCGAACTATATGGCTAGTCACCTCAAATGTATGTATATTTCTGTATATAATTACTCTTTTTCTGGCAGCAATTTACTATCCGAATGAGAGCGCAAAGTTGAGGAAAACGCGTGTTTCTGGTGTAATTTTGGTGAAATTTTCCCCTCTCGCGCACGCCCCCTACTCGCCGCTTCGCGGCGCTGATGATGTTTCACATCATTGGTCAATTGGCGCCTCCTCCTATTCTAAATTCCTGAATCCGCCTCTGCTTTGCCATCAAAAGTTCATGTTCTTGGTTTGTTTTATGTTTTTTAGACCGCATAATCTACAGAATTGCATGGGGTAGTATTTCGTCCCTTCAGTGCAAGAAAGCTCTACAGTGCTAAAGCACTGCAAAGCCTTGCTGCACTCAGGGGACAAATTTATCTATTTTATTATCTTGGGTAAAATATCAGACATAACCCATTCAATTTTTTTTAAAGTTTGCATTGGTTATAAAAAGGGAACATGCTGCAGCCAAAGGACCATGAGGAAGGGCCTGGGAAATAGATTTTTGAGTTGGCTAGCTGATGGGTGGATATTTGTAATTAAACCACGATTGCTGTGTATGATGCAAAGTTACTCGACACAATACAGACATTGAGGAATGTGCTAGATACAGCACACGTGGCATCCGGTCAACGTTTAAGAACGTCATGTAAGAACACATCCGATTGGCTGTTACGCATCTGACTGACGTTAGGACGTGAAGGAATTGCTTCGACACGAAACAGTGTCAAGCAAAAAAAGTAAACAGATTGCCGAAGGGGATATTTTTCTTTAAAAATATCCCATTTATTCACTTAATTCAAGTTTCGTCGTGGTATGAATATTGAACGCAATTCAGGTTGTGTATCTGAGACAAGAAATAAGGACCTTTTTTGAGTTTTTACAATATTTCAATGCGCTCCATCATCAGTCTTTCAAGTACTTGTAATATCACAAACCATTTACTTAACACGACAGTAAATGGAACTATCAACAGGAATGTTTTAAAACTTCCATGTTATCCTCCCAGACCATAGCATGTAACCTCTCACTGGAACGAGCTTGATGCAAACACAGATGTGAATCGCACTGGTGGGATATGTACGTTATGTTAGATAAAGGATTAATGAATGAAAACTTATTTTTCCATTTTTTTAACTGTCAATTTTTTCAATTGTCAATTATGAAAGGGTTATCACAAAATACTTGGTTTCTTATTACATAATGTTTTATTATATCACGGTTGTTGTGTGTATTCTACGTTACCCGATAGAATACAGAGATTGAAAAATGTGTTGGGGAATCTGGCCTACAGCATGTAAGAACGCATATGATTGGTCGGTACATTTTTCGTTGATAACACAGGATTCGAGTAAGCTAATGAAATTGTTAGACACAAACTAACTATGTCACGAACTAAAGTAAACAGATCAGCGAAGGTGACATTTTTTCTTTAATAAAAACGTAAGTTTTTCACTTCATTCAAGCTTAATGGTGGAATAAATTAAGAACACAACTCAGATTTAGTACTCCTCACAAGCAGGGTTAGTATTGGTAGTATTGGATGATGACAAGTGCACAATGACGTGCAGTACGCCTTAGTACACAGCGGCACCGTGCCCGTACATCGGCACTCAGGAATAAGTGCCTTGCCCAAAAGCACAACGCAGTTACACCTGGCGGAGAATACGTTATTAGAACATAATGAGTTGATTTTTATTACACCATAGGCAATTTATTACACAATGCATTTTTATACCACAACATCTACACTTATATTGGCTAACACTGGAAGAAATTCTGCGTCACTGTTGATCACGATCCATTTACCAGCTATACATTCGAACAGTTTTCAGCTTTTTACAGTGCAGTGATCGAAAAGTGATCTCTTTCTCGATCAGATCACGATCTGGTCGTGACACGGTCAAACAAGCGCATCGAGATTTAAAAATAAAACATCGCACAATCGTGACAGAATCACGAAAAACAAAGTCAAATAGCATATGAGATCTCTTTCGCACAGAATCGCGATCCAATCGAAAACCTTTGTCCGCTTCTGCGATCAGAGTATTGTACGCACTGATCTCTATACAACTGCGTTGCTGAAACGTCAGCGAAAAAAATCGCCACTCAAACCGCCCCTCCACAGATGACGTCAAGTCAATCAACGAGGTAACTCCTGACAACCCATGACGCTTGATGACGTAACAGCTTCAACTAAATCAAAGGTCGTGACGTTTACCTAGCGCGGAAACTAATAACACCGTATTAACTTTCTAATCTCGGCAATATTTTGAGCAGTGATAGCTAAAATATGTTGTAAATATTCAATTTGCATTCCCACAAAAATGTGCACATCATCAACATATTCATGTTTCGCAGACATCAAAGTATACTGTTTAACCCTTACCTAACATGAAAAGCAGACGACACTTGCAAAGCAACTCTTGAATAACTCATTTTTTTCATTTTTTGTCTCATAAACATAGGTTATGACCCCTCATTGGAACGAGCTCGACGAGCTCGTTCCAATGAGGGGTCATAACCTATGTTTTTGAGACAAAAAATGAAAAAATAATGAAAATTAATTGGAGATTTTTAAGAATAGCTCTGGCCGGTTTTGGCCGTTACGCTGGGTAAATGGTTAAAATATGAGCAGCGATGACAAGGATTCGGAACTTTAAAACTTTCGAGATATTTTTTTATTTTATTTCGTTAGCATTATTTATTTATAGTACTTTCCGTTACATCCCTTCTAAGACGGCAGCCTTGGAGACATTTTTTTCTAGATGTGACCACTGAGCATCTCAGATATACGGTTGCATAGAGATCATTGACTGTACTTCATTTTCGGTTATGACCCCTCATTGGAACGAGCTCGACGAGCTCGTTCCAATGAGGGGTCATAACCTATGTTTTTGAGACAAAAAATGAAAAAATAATGAAAATTAATTGGAGATTTTTAAGAATAGCTCTGGCCGGTTTTGGCCGTTACGCTGGGTAAAGGGTTAAAATATGATCAGCGATGACAAGGATTCGCAACTTTAAAACTTTCGAGATATTTTATATTTTTTTATTTTATTTCGTTAGCATTATTTATTTATAGTACTTTCCGTTACATCCCTTCTAAGACGGCAGCCGTGGAGACATTTTTTTCTAGATGTGACCACTGAGCGTCTCAGATATACGGTTGCATAGAGATCATTGACTGTACTTCATTTTCTTCCACCCTTTGGTAATAGACAATACAAATACAACACCAAATGCGGCTAATACGACGCAAATACGGCCAATACGAGTCGCAGAGGATCAAGTTCAAGGGACAAAGACATTTCTTTTCAGGACAATTTTCCCAGTCTTCGGAAAACATAGCTAGACAAAATATCAGATAGTTTGTCGAACGTATCGTAAAATCGTCTCGGGTTATTTGTAACATAATTTCGCGCATCAGATTGATGTTCCATTGAGTAATAAATTATCTCGTCAATTTTTGTTTTAATTAAAAACAACCAAGAAATACATTATTAGAAAAAATAATGAGTGCAAATCGAACGAATAATCTTCTGGTGTGATTCCAAGCACCGTCTTATAGCAATCATTATATTTTTCAAACTCTCATTTTTCCAGGTCAGTGCAGCGACAATGACAAAATAATATGCCGTTATTGTGACAACAGCTACTCAAGCGAGAGATTTATCGACATTTCCTTAACATTATAAATTTATATGACTGAAAACAAATCTGGTGATCCGAAATAATCAAAGAACATTGTGGATCATTCAAGCTCAATTTCGTGTTCTCGTCTGTGTTTTGGGTGCTTCTGGTTGTGAGATACCCATATTTACATCTTGTCACCATCCGTGACTTACCTCGTTATGAAACTCGACTTTCGATAAAGTCATCTCCCCTGAAATTATTGGGCGGGCGAAGAAGGTCCAGTTAAGAGGCATGTAATTTGTTGCGAAAACACATATGACATCGTTAGAAAATAAAGCGATGTTTCCTTCTGTTATTTTTAATAAACGGAAACAACAAACAACACTTTGAGCTGTTTGTTGTTTTCGTTTATTAAAAGCTACAATACGAAATTTGGCTTTTTTATGGCAGGGTAATTTGAGGCAACTAAGTAACTGTTCACCTTGGTTCTTTGTTTAACCCTTTACCCAACGTAACGGCCAAAACCGGCCAGCGCTATTCACAAAAATTGCGAATTAATTTTCAATATTTTTTTCATTTTTTGTCTCAAAAACATAGGTTATGACCCCTCATTGGAACGAGCTCGACGAGCTCGTTCCAATGAGGGGTCATAACCTATGTTTTTGAGACAAAAAATGAAAAAAATTAGTTATTCAAGAATTTTTTTTCCAAGTGTCGTCTGCTTTTCATGTTAGGTAAAGGGTTAACGAATGTGTTTTTACAGTCATCGGCAAGTCTTTACTCTTTCCAGGAAAAAAATAGGAAATCCTACCTACTGGACTTCTATATAAAATGAAAAGATAGTGTTTGCATTATATGTCACGATGCGCAGGCACACTGTTGATTTTATGAAAAGACGAAATGTTAAAGTACATCAAAAAATAGTGAAAGCGCCGTTTTCTTATTTTTGAATGGGTTTAAACAGAGAATAATAGTCAAACGTTCAAACTGATTGGGAAGAAAATTGTAAAAAAAAAAAAACAACTTCTGTATTTTTATACACACTACAGAAAAATGCCTGAAGTCTGGGGAATGAGGCGCACGTCAATCATGCAACATCACTAACATTTCGAAATTTCAATTTTTATATGAAATTCCCTTATCCTTGGCGATAAATTTACTGGCAAATTTAGAAAATTAAGGGGAACTACCGTTCTTGAAAAACCTCTTCCAATGACCAAAATTGTCAGCCATGTAGGTTTTATAAAGGTGCTCAAAATCTTAAACATTGTTCAGCACTCCGATCGATCTCAACGAACTACTTCCCATGAAGTTTTCATTTTTGACTAGGCGTTAATACATACAGTACAGTGGCCGTGCACTGGACATAATCTACGCATGGGCAGTGATGTCCACGCATGCGTTTACCAGGTAATAAAAATCACCATCAGCAAAATTTTAATTAATGATGAAGCACCGGGTTGTGCCCTATGCTTCATTACTTAATTTTTTGATGATTATTCTTACAATTAGTGTTTGGAATCTAATATTATTACGTAAGTGGAAATATTGCCCACCTGTGGAAAGTGACCAGTCCAAAGCGGCTGTACTGTAACTAATACAGTTAGTTTCTTTCCATTCAAACACTAACACAACTTAACGGAAAAGCAGGAAATCATTTTAAAAGTATAAGCAAATTACCCGCTGGTTGGCCTACGGTTCAACTCAGAGTCCATTATGATTAAATTATACAAGTACTTCTCAATGCTATTGTTTTATCCTGTTTGAACTACATTCCCTGAGTGTTTTATCAGCAAACTTCTGACTGGGTAGCATGCCAATTTAACTCTACTGTCGCCAAGCAAGGAACTGGGGATAATCAGTGCAGAATCAATAGCAAAATAAATATTTCAATATTATTGATCCAGCACCCGCCAGGTCTCCCTTGGCCATGACTTTTTTATGGGAATTATCATTGCAGCTTTTGATGCAGCTGCAGCCCTCACACTGTGGACTATAAAACACCGACGTCTGTTCCTGCCTTGATCATCACTGTCCAAACCCAAGTGTGAGTGGTTATAGATTTATGTGGTTTAATATAGCTAATGAATAAAGATACCCCCTTTTGTGCTGCACTTGCGTTCTCATTAAGTATTCATTCAACACACTATATAGACATAATCTCCAATCTGGGGGTATAAACTGAATGTTAAAACTTGTTGCGTATAACCTGATCGGTTATGTTTTAATAGCCCTTTTAATTTAAATAAATATCTGGAATGCTTTCTCTGTCTTCCTTCTATAGTTAACTGTTGAAATGTCTGATTGCTCATTGCATACAGAAGAGCAGCCAACATGGCTAATTTCAGAGTCTGATCCCTTAAACTCGGCTCTCGAACAGGTGATATAATTTGCAACTGTTGTAATTCAGTGTTAACATCCCAGGTAATCTGCGGTTGGATAAACATGTGACCGCAAATTGAAAACACCACGCATAAATCGCAAAACTGTTGGATTAGATCCAACCAGAAAGGTATCGATTCAGATCCCAAGAACCGACCAAGCTGATCGTGCAGAGTTTTGAGAACTATAGCTCAAACATTTGTGAAAAGGTTCCTTTAAAAATTCAATTACTAGAGAAGGTGGATGGATTTGGTGTTCTCTGCAGTACTTGATCCATCTTGTGATATAAACTGCATATTGTCGTTTTGTTGATTTTCTCCAAACGAATATGAGAATGCTAGTAGCATTTTCTGAAAATCCTGAACTTGTGAACTGATTCCGGACACTCGGCATGCCATCAGCCTGAGTTTTGGAAAAATGGGTGAACTGTGGCTTTCCGTGGCAACTTCAAGAGTTCGGAAGTAACCGTGTATAGTCTTTGACAAACTGCAACAAAACTGAATACCAAGGCTGAGTTGGCCAAACCGGAATGATCATTATGTTTGTTGCCTGATCGTGTATAATCTTCTGAAGGCTGTAAGATATTAAACTGAAAGGTGGAAACAGATAACCTAAGTTCTAATTCCCACAAGTAACAGTGAAAGCATCTATATGTGTCGCTCCTGGGCGCAATGTCCGGGCACAGTAATTTACTACCTTGGCAGTTAAACGGGAAGCAAACAAATCGATATCATGGGAGCCCAAAGCTTACATATTATATCCCAGGGAAACTTCATTATTCAATGCTCAATCTAAGCGGTTATTAAAGTGCCGAGATGGCTGGCCAGCCACATTTGCCAACCCAGGTACATGAGAACATGATTGCCAAATCCCATGTACTCGACATTGTTCCCAAATTTCCATACTTATGTCATTACATGTTTTAGATTTGACGCCACCCTTACTTATGACATATGCCATAGTTGTAGTACTGTCTGTCATTATCAATTTCTCAATGCGAGATAAACATGCCTATACGGTAAATTTCATTGCTAAAAGTTCCAAGCAATTTTTGTGCATCCCACTTTCCGTTTCTGCCCATCGACCTCTTTTGGGGTGTTAATTGTCAATATTTTGCATTGTAGCAAACACCTGTTCACTTCCACGAAAGTAACAAAATGGCAGTTACACTACAAAAAATATGGGTTCTCTTTAGAACCAAAACTGGTTCTGATCTTGTCCCTGGGATGGAACCAGTTCTGTTTAAACAGTATTTATTTCAAATTAAATAAATTTACCAAGATTAGCATTCAATTTTAACAGAATATTACATGAAATGAAGTAGATTCATCAGTAAACTTGAAGCTTATTCAACGCAGTCGCCAAACATTTTGAAACAAAGGAGATATGAACAGTTGGCATATCGAACCAGTTTTGGTTCTGTACAGAACCAAAACTGGTTCGATATGCCAACTGTTCATATCTCCTTTGCTTAATAATGATTTGAGACAATCTCGTATAAGCTCTAAACTTACGGCTGAAACCCCCTCAATTTATGTGTAATTCTGTTAATATTTAATGTTAATCTTTAGAAATTTATTTGATTTGAAATAAATACTGTTTAAACAGAACTGGTTCCATCTCAGAGACAAGATTAGAACCAGTTTTGGTTCTAAAGAGAACCTATATTTTTTGCAGTGTAGTACTCGTTAACGCTAAAAGCACTTCTGATGAGGTCGGCTCAGTGGCTGAGCATGCACACTGCCCGGTTTAAGACCGACACCCGATTGCTCATGAAAGAAAATGGACTGTCTCAAAGACGGAATTCATCGTTATTTGTGGATTTTCATTGCTGGTAATTGAATATATATTTTATGTTCGTTGGGCACGTTTAACTTTCATTTTGAAAATAACAATATTAATTTCACTCTGTGTCGGATATTGTTGCCGCAATTAATTGGAGAGTGCCCATTAACACTCAATAAATTGTGATAAAAGGCTTGACTACTAAAATCTAACTACCACAATTAATCAAGCACACTATCAAATAAACATTATAAACATTTAACAACCCCTAGTTTCTATAACACGCAAACCAGCCGCTATTGTACAGTACGGCCGCCGTCGATTGGTGACTTTCCACTGGTAGGCAATATTTCTACGGATACAATAATATTAGATTCCAAGAACTAGTTATACGAATAATCATCAAAAAGTTGATTAATGAAGCACCGGGTAAAACCCGGTGCTTCATTAATTAACATTTTGCGGATGATTTATATTACCTGGTAAACGCATGGGTATACATTACTGCCCACGCGTGGATTACAACCATTCCACGGCGACTGTACTGTATATCTGTTCCACATGACCCGCTTCTTTATGGACACAAGGACGTTTATCGAGCCACACGGATACATACGCAAGAGGCAGCCCACGAGCCTGCATAGAGATATCCAGTTTCGATTTTCATTATAGCATTACTTGTAAAAGCAGCCTCACCAAACAGAACATTGATAAGGATTTCTTTAATTTTACCAGTGGGTACTTTATTAAACCTGGGTGATTTTTCTGTTTTCCGGTTCAGTTACTGTTTTTGCAACAAACCGGAATTTCGAACCGCAAGACCGAATAAAAAAAACATAGTTCCGTTTTAACTGAACCGGATTCTGTTTTCAGACCATTATCCGACCAGCTGGAGTTAGTCAGTACTCAGTCTGATTTACAATAAAGGTGATTTGTTTATTTATTTATTTATTTATTTATTTATTTACTTATTTATTTGTGTTTAAGGTCACATACTTATGCACAATGGCTAATCATTACCGTGACAGTTTTACGGGTGGAGGAAGCCGGAGTACCTGGAGAGAACCACCGAACATCGACGAGCAACTGTCAGTTACTCTACATTCTAACTCTGTTCAAGCTCCGCTCAAGCAAGATTACAGCGGCTGAAGACATGTGCACCATCGACGTGCAGTACTCCTTAGTACACGGCGTCATCGTATGCCCCATGTAGGCAACCGTGATAAAGTGCCTTGCCCAAGGACACAACGCGGGTCGTCCCGGACGGGAATCGAACTTCGGACCTCTAGCATAGGAGTAGTCCACCAGTCTACCACTGAGCCACCGCGATCCCTCACAATAAAGGTGATAGATAGGATCTAAATAATTACAAAGCTGTAACCTTTAGCTCTCTAGTCAACAAATTATTCAACAAAATAATAAATAGCACTTTGACTAAATATTCACATGACAATAAGATGATCGGTGATAATCAGGGGCCAATACTATAAAACTTTTACAATTGTATCTTCTACAATTGTATTTTCTAGTTATGACTTTAAGTGGGTTAAATTAACCATTAGCATTTTCAAAGATGTGGCAATTTGCCAGTTGGCAAATTGCCATATCTTTTAAAATGCTAATGATTCATTGTAGTCCGTTATATTAATAGGGAGAAAATACAATTCTAGAAATACAATTGTAAAAGTTTATAGCATTGGATCCAGTTTGGATTTTTAAAACATGAAAGTACGATTGATAGTGCTTTTGTCCTTAAAGCAGTTATAAATAAATACAAAGCTCTGAAAAACCAATCAATGTTGTCTATGTTGACTTTCATGACTTTTTCTGAAAATGAATAACATTAGAATATCTCAACCCATTTCTAATTTACTGTGATCGCTGCATGATTCCAGCTTCCACATCACCAAGACTAAAATGGATAAGGCCCACCCCAGATGCCAACTGTCGGTGTGGGGCAAGGGTGTGTTTTGTCTCCCAAGCCCTAATCAAAATCTTTATTGACGACATTGAGAATGTGTTTGATTGTCAGTGCACACCAGCTAGTTTACAGGAAAGAAAAGTAAACTATCTATTATATGCGGACGAGCTAGCTCTTATAACTGACTCACCGTGTGGAATTCTAAATTGTGTCAACATTTGGAACTGCAAACAAGAGAAAACCCTCTAACCGTAAATACAGAAACATCCAAATGTGTGATATTTTCATAAAAACACAGAAACACATTCCAAACTTTTCTTTGGGTAACTCTATCCTTCAAACTGCAACACATACTTATTTGGGTATAAAGTATTCGTCCAAGAGAAATTGGTAGATGAACAAAAATATTTAGATATGAAGAGATTGAAGGCTTTGTACCAGCTGCGTAAGTTCTGTAAAGCTGGATCTGTACCATCAGGTCCAGTTTTTTCGACAAACGGGTTAATCCAGTATTATTATATGGAAGTGAATTATGGGCCTGTGAATTGAATATAGGTCATGGAGATAAACAGCTTCTCGGTGAACGGGTTCATATCAAATTCTATAAACTACTCTTAACCTTTTCAATCCGGTGTACATAAATTTTTGCGTGAAGAAACATTGATAGTGGACGAGCAAACGATATAAAGCGAAACAAATCTGAAGCGAGGCTCGGTAATAATTTAATTCAACAGCTCGACAGAGCTGTCGGATTAAATTATTACTGAACCTCCCAACAAACCAGGGTGGTTTCGCCCATTTCGCCGTTGACTGCATTGACTAATATGATACCTTCCAGGGTGCCAGTATTGAAACGGTTAAATGTCATGCCATACTGGAAGAACTTGGGCGCTGCTCTGTTACCCTGATGTCACGTTACAGATGGATAAATCCGTTTCAAATTATCGTGTCTCGAACCAGATTCACTGTTGAGCGATACAGTACTTGAATATAATGTCCACGATGTGGTACAATAGCACATTCGCAAAGGTTGTGTGACATAGAGTTCATACCGAACTTCGACAGACGGTTACACGAATGCAAAGAACAATTAATGGGTCAGCATACTTCTAGCTTCGTAGCCGATTTACATGACGATAACAAGCGTACCGTTTATTTAATGATGACTACAGACTAGAGCCATGTTTTATATACTTACATTCGGAGGAGGCGCGAAAATGTTGTAAACGGTTCCATGTAATTAACTATGTCCTTGCGATTGAACAGGGTCGTAATAAACAACCCCTGTCCCGTTTGTGTAAAGTGTCCGGCTTATACATCTCTAAGAAATAAATTGTTTGTTTTTATTCTTATCACAAATAAAATTGGAGAATTCAAAAGGTTGAAAAGAAAAAGTCAGTTCAACATAATTGTGCACAAAAATCAGGGAACTGTGTGTACATTAATCTTTGGCATCATCCGTTGCTTCTTCTAATTATGGGGATCAATACTAACTTATCAATACTAAATACTAACAATACAGTCACACTATAGATTATGTTTTCAGAAGACTTGTTTATTCTTAATGGGAGTTTATACTCTTAATTACATAAGATAATTACCTATACTTCTGATTATTTTATGTTTAATGATGTATTATTATGTTGCAACCTGTATCTATTGAAGGCGTGAAATTGTAAATGAATCTCTCTATTTATCTACCTATCTCTATCTATCTTTCGTGTGTATTTCTCAAAATATATCTCGGGGGAACCCTTCCGGACCAACACCAAAGGATAGAATATGCCTCTTCTATATCTTTCGCCTCTCCGGCCTCCGGTTTACGAGATATTCTCGTCACATATCATACAGGAACACCCCTCCGTCCAATTAAGAAATGTCTGTGCACCCCCACATCTAAGGTTTAATACCGGGAACGGGAATTTCGCGGCTTTGTGCCTCCCGGTTCTCAAAGTCAATCACGATAGCCGGAAAATTCATAGCTCACGGTATCAATGATTGCGTATTATACTTTATGAGATTACGGCGAATATCAATTTCTTCCGAGACCAGCATCGCAGTTGGCGCAATGGTTTAATCTCGCGAACGTGAACTATCCGGTTACCGGTTCTGAAATTCAGGGCTAACGCCCAAAAAAATCATAAGATTAGAATCAGGAATCAACGGTTGCGGAACGCAACCTTTGATTCCCGGTTCTGCCCTATGAATTTCCCGGGTATCGGAATTAATATTCACAAACGCGAACCGGAAAATTCACAGTATCGTGACTGACTTTCAAAAACGGGAACAAGAAAATTCCCTTTCCCGGGATTAAACCCTATTCCCCTCCATTTAGATTCCTGGCTCCATGCCTAATCCATAATACGAAAACTCGGTCGTAGGTTTTTCTTTTTCTTTATTATTTAATCGTCCGCTCCAAGTGAACCAACACCATCACTCGCGAAAAATAGAAAGAAATATTTAAAAATATCACTTTGTTCGGATTCGCTGACATTCCCCGGGTTTGATCTCACTCGGGTGACAAGACTTCTGCAAATAATGCGTGCGTTTCGACTCCATCGCCCAGTCGTTGTTTAAATTTGTTAATAATTAACGAGATTTTTCAACAAACAAGTTTGATACTAACTGTACGTTTTTTGTCGTTTATAATAACTTACATAGTTATTACACGTGAGATACCACCAAGTCTTTCAGCGATGATACAGGATTGACTTGTATTGGCCGGGAAAGAGATTGAACGCAAAGTAATGTTTACACTTCTCATTACAAAGAGATATGTTTGTCGGCATGAGAATATAAACCCATCTTTTCACACTATATTCTCGGATCAAAGACTGCCATCTATATGTAACACAACATTTACTGCAAAGAGAATATATGTAGAAGATGATTATAAGATTGGGGTGAAGAATCTATGCTTAGTGTGTCAAAAGAGAAAATCGAACTGAAACCTCGAACTCAAATGAATGAATCAAGTAAAAATTACATTTATTATTTGCGGAAAACTCTTTTATGACTTCAACTCTTATCTAACATGAAAAACAGACGACACTTGCAAACAAAATTCTTGAATAACTAAATTTTTTCATTTTTGTCTCAAAAACATAGGTTATGAACCCTCATTGGAGCGAGCGTCTATGTGTTTGACATTAGCCTAAGTATTAACCCTTTGAACTCTACTGGTATCTTCCATGTCAGTTCAATGGCAGCAATTTAGAAGAGTCCATATTCATTATTTGGGGTAGACCAATCAATTTTTTCAATGTGTAGACTCGGGGCTGCACGTTGAAAATATTGATTGGTATACTCCACACATTTACTGAAAAGCCATACCATTCAATGACGTTATGGCGCATCATGTTTCTGGCCATAATAAAGGCCTCTAGGGTTCAAAGTATTAAAGCGTGTCTCGTGGGAAAGTGCATGATTACTAGCAAGAGATCAGACTTCAACCCAGACGAAAATGTCGCGGTTTGGAAAATTATTGTGATGTCAAACACCCTTATTTACACACATGCTTCCGGCTAGCACTGTTCACTAAGATCGCCGAGAATCATAGATTTTTGCGTACGATCAAGGATTTTCGACACATGAGTGTAACAAGGAGTTGCAAAATAACTGCTAAAAAGTTTGGCTATCACTGATAATAATAAAGATTGTTACTCGCTAGACGCGACGCGAGCGTCGCGAACGACGAAATAAACTAATAATTAATGATTTGGCCTCACAGTTTGAAGTTTCGACAGAGTGTGATACCTCTAACTTCAACCATTCTATTGAACAGAGACAACAATTCAATAAACAGAGTCCAGGGTACACTGGTGCAGTTTGACCACTGTGTAACTAAAAGATATAATCACTTATTATCATTTTCATGCAGCGATTCATTGCGATTAACCGCTATGTCAAAATTCTAATAATTGATTGCGTGTTTCGGTTTTCACACTGATCTCAGTGTAACTGACAGTTATGTTTGTTTTACAACCAACTTAATTAATTTGAGCCACTGTAATTAATTACAATGAATATAATATTGATATAACAATTCGTTATATGATTCCCTTTCCGACCAACTGAAATTTTCAATACAATTGAATCTACAAAATACGAAAAACAGTCATTTTCTTTAAATCAAAGTAAGAAATGTTTCTAATTCCAGACTTGCTTTGATCAAATACTGAATGACTTTACCAGTACTAACAGACAGGTTTGTTTACTAAATAATTATGAACAGAGACTCATCACAAGATCACAACTGCAGTTTTATGATTACGGTGCGCAGTTCACAAATTGTGTTAAATTATCATATGATTTCTCCGTTTTCTCGGCTTATTATTGATTCATATTTTAAATAATATAAATTAGTGCATCAAGAAATCTTCAGCTGATTTGATTGGTCAATTTGAAAAGAATGTTTTCTGATTGGTTATCACCGAAAAGATCCGTGCCAAATTAATGCGCGTTTAAAGAGAACTATATCAAAACACCAACGAACCAAGGATGCCTGATATTATTTCTTATAAACATTCATTAAAATCTCAGTAATAAGAAATGTATAAATATTTGAAAAATGTATTTATAACGTCGAATTGTGAAACTATAATTTGTCACGGTTATGACGTATGGCTGCGTGCAGCTGTGACCCGTCACAGTCAAATGCATGGCATTCAAGGTGAAATTCCATTCTTTCACCCTTCTTTCTATCCAAAAGATGTGTTTCTGGTAAGTGTGGTGTCATATGATAAACAGAATATGAAATTCGTCTTTTGGTCATAATCTATTATGAAGCTCGTCTACAAATTACCCGTTAAGCTCATTTCATAAATAGAGTATGACCACAACAGTCATTCCATAGCCTCTATATCTTGTATTTTTTAGGAGAATTAAATACTTATTGATTGAAAAATCTATAAGTGAGGCACGAAAGAATACTTGTATATCTTTGTGAGTAAAGGGACGTCACATTAAATCAACGGTAGTCTGCGCACACTCTTCACGAAAGGTTCGTAAACAAACATTTGACTGGTGGCCCGGGCGCTTGAACTAAGGCCGTCATATACTGTACACGTGAACCATATTCATTTAGATGCAAAACGTTTTATTCTAGTTTTGTTACAAATTGCTGAAGCGTGTCAACAGACAACATGCTATAATCTGAGATAACACAAATGCATGTGAACAAATTCTCCCAACCGAAGTTAACCTAGTCCACCTCCATTATGTCGCAGCATTAAGTGGTTAAAATGATGTTTGAAGTGATGGAGGAAAATTTATGTTCTTATCAGTGCTCAGCCGACAGCCAGTGACCGTCGTCTGGACCCCAGTTCGAACGCAAACCTTGCCCCCATATCAATGCCCTATCCGCTTGGGACTCTTAGGATTCCTGAAGGTGCATGTGGCTTACAATGCCAAAGGGTGATCAACGATAATTCACTGAAAGATTATTTACATGTACGAAGAAATATAATATGAAACAAATTACTCGCAAATTTATCCATAAGAATACACTAATTACGCGAATAAAAGTTTATTCTTTAGGGCCCTCGACGTCTTCCACAGCTAGCTGTGTCCGCTGTATCAACCTCACATCATCCTCTCACCGTTTGTGACAAATACAAAGTGTCTATTCACTTCTCGTTGCTTCCTCCTCGCAAGGTTAACTTCGCCGTCAGTCGGGCTTTACTCATATAATGCTCTGCTTGTGTGACTCTATCAGCGTTCTCACAGTTCAATCACAATTCAATCGGCGTCCACCACAGTTCACGATCATTTTGCGCCTTGCCTGGTTCTCACGGGGTTAAGTTATTCTTCGCCTTCAGATATACATACTTAACAAAGCTTACATAATAATATTCTGCAAAGTGTTCTCAACATCTCCAATTCTCGCACCGCCTAAAACTATCTTATCTCGCGAGCTATTCCAGCGCTTACTCAAGCTCTTAACACGGTTTCTAGACCTCAACGTTACAGCTTTTACTTCTTTGGCTACTATGCCACTACGGTTCGCAACCGTTAACAAACTACTATCGGTTCCCTACAACCCTCACAGGGTTACGACAATGCGCGGACTTTCAATCTCGGTGCCTATGACCCTCGACGGCCATGCTAAATTCGGACCTCCTCTGAGTGCCCTCAGGCCAACTGCCTCTGTATGTCTTGCCTTCCAAAACAGGTAATGCCGTTTACCTAAATGCATGTAGCTCCCTGAGATCGAACTTCCTGTTCCTAATCCTATTCTCATATATGGCCACCGAGTTGGCCCGCGACTGCTCCTATTCTAAATATGATCTCTGTGGCTCCCCCTACATCACAATGTGCCTATACTTTCGCACCGATGCAGCACTTTTCTTAACCCATAGTATGGGACCTCCCCATCTATTCGCAACGACTCACAGCCTTACACACATCCGACTGGAATTGCTTGTAATGAATTTTTCTAGAAATCTCCCGATTTTTATTTAGATAGCCAGAACATTTATTGTCAGTTAATCGCTTCTCTTGAACTTGGCCGCTTTGATCTATCTTAATTCAACACTCGCTTTAAAGTTACTTTGAAAGACTCGCATTTTGGTATCTTTTCACATTTTGGAGACAGGATAGATGCGTAATATGGGTGTGTGTCCAGAACAAATGTGATGCACTGCATTCTACAATTAGATTTTAACTGGCTTTAATAACCCAGATAATTATTACATTAGAGAATATTGTCTCTCTTACTATTGATCTGTTATCAGAAGCCCACGTGGCGTTCAACAAGTGCGCCATAATGGACATTAAATTTCATGCCTAATTAGCAGAGTTTGACAAATCTGTTTTCAGGGTCCGTCACATACCTATATTTACCCAGGCAGAAATATTATCGAAAATATTTACTCTTTTAAACAAGACAATCGCAACTTTTAGCTATCACCTTGACACATTACCAGTTATTAGAAATACCGCCTTGTTGCATTTAGGTACATAATCTAGTTGAAAAGTAGTCACAGGTCAACAGTCTGGGGTTATAGGTTGGGTCTTGATGGGGTATTTCTCTCTTCTCGCGCCATTTGATGAATATTTGGTCCTGAAACCCATCATTGCAGAAGCAATTTTAGCACCTACAGATCGCTGTCTAAGTATATTTGATTAGAAATAAGAAGTTATATGTCATCATCGTGGCTTAAATGTCGTTTGAAATGTCTTTCTGAGAAATAAATAGCAAAGAAGCCCTAAGAGTCAGTTGCGTACGAACATTAATTAAGTAATTGAAGAATACTGTTAGCTCGCTGGTACTTTGTATAGCAGTGATCGATTGAGTGTGGTAACGTATAACATTTGTCAGCAACTCTCAATGAACACAGGAAAAAGTCAAGTGCTCGTCAATGATTTTCACACTGATCGTGATAAAACATTATATTGACCCTCCGAACACAAATACTACATCTAATGAGAGATCAGCAGACGCAAGGAAGCATTTGTCAGACAAAATGTATTACATAATTCGAAAAAGGATGATGAATGAGTTTATTTACAGCATGAACAAATCTAAGAGAGTGGTGGCCGTGTGGATAAGTACGCTGGTCTCTCATGCTAGAGGTCTCGGGATCGAACCCCGGTCGGGGAAAGTTCTCGAGGAATCCGAACACTCTCTGTCAGCATCAGTTGTTGCGGGGTTGATGCTGTCACTACGTACCGTCCTATCTGGTGGGGACGTAAAAGGGCTGTCCTCGGTGTGGAGAGAGACACACTCGGTGCAGGATAAAAATCCCTTCATAGTATTCGAGAAGAGCGAGGCCACCAAGTTGCCACTTCGAAGGTCATCCCACACACCTGCGCCATTCAGCTAAGGAGAGGTGTTAATATAAGTTGCATAACTTGTTCGCCAATCCTTATAAAACAAATAAGATTAAAAAGAGCAAATCTAATCTCAACCCTTTGAACCCGAGAGACCGCTTTTCCGGCCCAGGAACATAATACGTCATAATTTCATAAAGTACGATGGCCGCTAAATGAATGTGTGGGGTAAACCAATCAATATATTCAGCCTGCAGTCTTAGGGCTGCACGTTGAAAAAAATAATTGGTTTACCCCAATAATGAATATGGACTCTTCTAATTGCTGTCAATGTACCAACATCGAAGATACCACTTGGGTAAGGGGTTAAGGTTGCTTTAGACACTCTAGATATTCCATAAACCAGCTTTACAGAGGCGGTGGAACCAGTGACGCTCAGCGGACACGTCCCCCGGTCCTATTTTTTCCACAGACATGTTACGCGGTAACACAATGGGATAAAATGGGTGCTTGCAAACGTGTCAATGTACAGACATTCTTGTAATATATCATCTACACATCCAAACAGATTTTGTTGTGTTTGGCCCAAGAATCCCATATCAGATCGCTTCGGTTTATCTCTGGCCTTCGGGTTGGAAGATGACTGAAGGACAAGAAATAGATCGGACTGTGGCCACACCGCGACTTGCCATGGCGGACAATTTTCGTCATTGGAAAAGATTTGCAGGAAATTTGGGTCCTTTTAAATTTATGAAGCTGTCAATAAATTTAACCCTTTAGCCAACGCAGACGATTTCAAAATTTATTATCTTAAATAGCATTTTTAAATTTTTTCAAAACATTTCAACAAAACCATATCATGTGACCCCTCTTTGGAACGAGAGGTCACATGATATGGTTTTGTTGAAATTTTTCGATAAAATAATATTTTTTCAGCTGCTGAATTTGCATATTACGCGGGCGGATGCGGGCGATTCGTTGGGTAAAGGGTTTTAACACGCAGGGTATGGAAATTACATATAAAAATTCGATTTTCGAATGCGATATTGTATCACAAACGCCAGGCATTTTTCTGTAGAGTAGTATAAAAATATACAAGCTGTTTTTTTTTACAATTTGTTCCCCAGTCAGTTTGAATGTTCGACTATTATTATTAAACTCATTTAATATTAAACAAAACGGCGCTTGTACCATATTTTGATATTCTGTAATATTTTTTTTCTGTTCATTATATCAACAATGTGTGCATCGTGACATATAATACAGACATTGTCCTTTCCATCAATATAAAAGTCTAGGAGGTAAGATTTGCTATTTTTTTCCGGGAAGAACAAAAACTTACTGTAAAAACACATTCGCTAAACAAAAATCCAAAGTGGACATTGCTGTTGGTAGGTGGGATAAGTTTAGATATTCTTAATGATGAATTATCTGTTAAGTGGTTGCTTCCAGTTAGCTTGCCATAAAAAAGCCAAGTTTCCTCTTGTAATTTTAATAAACGAAAACAAGAGACAGCTCCAGAGCTGCCTGTGGTTTTCGTTTATTAAAAATAACAAAATGAAAATCGGCCTTATAATCTACCGATGTCATGGGTGTTTTCTCAACATTGCCTTGCTTCTTAATTGGATCTTCCTCGCACAGTTAATAAGTTTAAGAGAGATAACTTTGTCGAAAGTCGATTTTCATGACGATTTAAGCCAGGGATACTCATTTAACCGAGGGACTAGTGTGTTATCGAACATTTACCAATATACGATCGTAACTTCTCTCTCACTGCGCCGAACCGCGATAGTCTTGGAAATGTGTGCCCCTCCACGTTCATAGAGCTTCCACCTTCTCTGCAGCTTGGTAAATTAAAACTTGGGAGTAATGAGCATTGAAGCATAAAAGTTCGACTAGAACAATTTCGCTCTTGGTCCTGGACTCGATGCACGTTTAGTGTTCGTTTCCTATACACCTACTCAACGCATTTCTAAGCACACGCTTGTAACAATGAATACACGTAATTTGAAGTAAAACAAGAGGCCCCAAGGGGCCTTAATCGCTCACCGGCCAAAGTGGTTCAAAGAAGTGTTTGGGGTCACATTCAGTTAGACATGGTTCATCAACACTACAAAGGAATGAAGTCATGAGAGACAAATTTTATGGAAAAACACAAAGGAATGGATTTTAACAAACCTTCACCTAACATGCCCCCTGCCCCCCCCCCCCCCCCCCCCCCCCCCCCCACACTCCATCCCTGCCCATAGAGCCCAAATATTAAGTCAAGGACTCAAATAGAACAAACTTGAATCTGATAACCCTTGACATGTCATATACCAAATAGGGAAGAATTCTGACTGGTGGATATGAAGCAGGGTTTTAAAGAAATCACCTCACATTGCACTAAGTTAAACTGTGGGCTCAAATAGGGAGCCAAAATATTAACCCAGGGTCCCGATTTGAACAAACCTGAATTTGACCCACCTTGAGATGTTGTATACCAAATATGAAAGGATTCTCATTGGTGGATCTGAAGAAGAAGATTTTAAAAGAAATTTCCTCATATTGCACTTAGTCAAAATTCAGGCTCCCATAGGTATCCCAAATTAATAACCCATGGACCAGATTTGAATAAACTTGAGTCTTACCTTCCAAGAGATGTTGTATACCAAATATGAAAGGATTCTGGCAGGTGGATCTGAAGAAGATATTTAAAGAAATGTTCTTATATTATACTAAGTTAAAATTTCGGCCCCCACAGGGATCCCAAATATCAACCCAGGGACTAGGATTGATCAAACTTGAATCTAGCCCTCCTAGATATGTTGTATACCAAATATGAAAGCATTCTGACTACAAGGTCTAAAGAGGAAGATTTTAAAAACAAGTCGGAACAGGACCCAAACTTTTCAGGGTATAAAAAAAAATTTCCGTCTCAAAATTGAACAAAACGCATAAAAATCTCCCCAAAAATGTCCGAATTTTGGTCCAAAATTCGGAGTCCAAATCTGACCCAGAATTTTCAGGCTAATTTTTTTTTTTTCAAAACATGCCCCAAAAATTGAACAAAACAAAATTTCCAAGTCGGAAGCGGCACCAAAATTTTCAGGCTAAATTCTTTTTTTTCGTCTCAAAATTGAACAAAACGCATAAAAATCCAAAGGAAATTTTTTTTCTCGAATTTTGGTCAAAAACGCGAACCAGACACACAATTTTTAACCCAGGGATCCGATTTGAACAAACTTGAATCTAAGCCCTCCTAGAGATGATGTATACCAAATGTTAAAGGATTATGACTGGTGGATCTGAAGAAGAAGATTTTTAAAGAAATTTTCTCATATTGCATTGCACTATGTTAAAATTCGTTCTCCCATAGGTAACCCAAATATTAACCGAAAAACTCGCTTTGAACAAACTTGAATCTGCCCCCCCCCCCCCTTTTTCCACCTAGAGATGATGTATATCAAATATGAGAGGATTCTGACTGGTGAATCTGAATTAGAAGATTTTTAAAGAATATTCCACGTATTGCACAAAGTTAAAATTTGGGCTCCAATAGAGAGCCCGAATCTTAACCCAGGAACTCGATTTGAACAAACTTGAATCTGAATACCCCCCCCCCCACCCCCCACCCCCACCCCCCCCCCCACCCCGCTAGAGATGTTGTATAACAAATATGAAAAGATTCTGACTGGTGGATCTTTTTTGAATTTTTGAAAAAAAATTATGGGTGCTATCACAGTTATGCCCCTTCTGGTGCCCCCTGTGGGCGCGGCAAGTTTATTTGTATAAACTGGAATTGAAATATGATAAGGAACATGCACACCAAATTTGGTTCAATTTGGTCCAGTAGTTTTTGAGGAGAAGTCGATAATGTAAAGTTCACGACGGACGACGACGACGGACGACGCCGACGGACGGCAAGTGATACGTTCAGCTCCCTTCGGTGAGCTAATAACCTTAAGTGTCATACTATCATAAAACTTTGAAGTTCAGTTTTAATAATACCGACTGAGTTGTTTTAAATAGTGGGAAATAATTACTGTGCCATTTTACATACAATTATTGCTGTTGACGGGAAAGTGTGACATATTTGATAGGCAAGAGGCAAGAGGTTTAAAAAGGTAAATAATATTCTGCAAGGTCACATCGTCTGGTACCACCTGATTACATGACAATATAAAAGCACTTGGCAGCGCGACAGAAAGCAAATACTTCACACACAATGAAACTCCACAGTCTTTGACGCTTTGGAATTAAACACAGCACTCCGTCTTCATTAAGTATTTAGTTTCTAAACAAGATTATATGATATAATACATTTACCTTCACATATTTATAGCATGTCGTACGTTATACTGACTAGAAATGTGAGAAAAGAATACTTTTGTTCCGAGAGAAATATTTGTGTAACGTGCTGTATGAGAGTGTCACCGATAATCTGTGATCGTTCCCGGTGTTTGAGGGAACTTAGTTTGTTTTTCAATAAACATTCCAACCAGCTTTTTATTTACTCATTTGGTGCCGTTTTCGCTCAAATAAGTTCCTGTGATAACAAAATAGTACAGATAATTTCCACCGCATTGCGAGAGGAACGTGATCCGGTCGAAATTATATTTGCGTTTTCTCCCCGCGGCAGTGTAGAATCTTACCCATCGGAAGAGAAATTTGAGAACATTAAATCTGAGGTTCTAATTTCATTTGTTTTTCATGATTCAGTCTTGATTTGCAATTTATTTATGAAATCAGACCCACGAGTATGTCAGTGTGTCGCGACCCGATAGCGATCTAATCGAGAAAAATACCACGTCTGCGATAATGGTAGTGTTTAGGCTCCTCCCGAATACATTTGGAGCGATTGTATCTGTCGCAGCATGTTGAAATTCCTTCGGGTTGGTCAACATGACTACATCAAATGCTAGCAAGCAGAGCAACGCGTAGCTTTGAAATTGGATTCGTTAAGAATTCGTCCGACCATTCGATTCGATTCCCTTTTATTTGCGTCGTACAGATTCGATATTTTTGTCCAATCGTCGGGTTGTTTTCAAAATCTGACCAAGTGTCTCCTTTGAACTCTTCTTCTATCACCAGGTCTCCTTTACAGGAAACCTGGTGATAGAAGATGAGTTCAAGGAGGTTCGTTCCAATTTTGAGACTACTTTGATTCGGTTCTGGAATAAACCAGTTGTTTGATTGACTTGCCCAAACAGACGAATCGCTGCGGGATACAATACTTGGGCGGAGCTGCGTTCTGTCCTTCGGCAAGGCGCTTAAAACCAAATGCCCACGTGGGGGCACAGTGGCGCTGTGTACTAAGGCGTACTGCGCGTCGACGGTGCACTTGTCTTCAACCAATACTAACCCTGTTTGTGTAGAGTTAGTATGTAGAGGAGTCTGGCAGTTGCTCTCCGCTGCTCGGTCATTCTCTCCGGGTATTCCGGATTCCTCCACCCGTAAAACTGTCAGACACGAGGTGAACCTGTCTGTCAAAAGTGTCGTTAAATCCCAATAAATAAATAAATAAATAAATACTTGAGCGGAGACTGGCAATATATACTCTTGTAGGAGTCTGCAATCTTTACAGCGTGAAGAGCTGTGTGATTCGATTTGGTATTCGAATCGATCCCAAATCCCCTGCCTGATTTGATTCGGGAATCGATTCAACTCAAAATGTGAGATTCGCAGAACAGTTACCCCAATATACTGTCTTCGGAAAAATTTGCAAGTTACCTTCTAAATACCTTGGCAGTCACTTCTAGGCAAGTCGTGGCTGCCTATATAGGCAGCCAAGACTTGACTAGAATCATCTGCAAAGCCACAGGATAGAGATTGTCTTTAGTTATGTTCTTCAGATTTCAGTTATCTACATCCATCAAAAAATGTAAAAGTTTCGAGTCTCCCCATTTTTGAAGACACTGAAAGGCAATAAAAACATCCAAGGAGGAGGAATTTCAGTGAGGGATTGCCAGAGAATCAAAACATTTTGTTTGCCTGATACAGATACGAAAATAGTATTTAAAAATACCATATAATACGCGGCAGCTTAGAAATACTGGAAAACAATAAAACTTTACACCCAAATACTTCTGTTTCGGAAAAGACAACGTGTCAAGAAGTAAAACGTAACCGGATGTACATACGTCAATTAAATTCCTATTAAAATATCACTACAGTGTGACGACATTGATGTCTTTTATTTTCAAAATAAGGAAACTAAACTTAAACACTATTTAAAATTACATGGATACACAGAAAACCGTCGGTATAGTATGTTTTTTTAAGTCAATGCAATGAATGCATAATAAAGCACGTCAAGATTGTCATACTATTAAAAGCTTCGAGAGAATGATCGTTAAAGAAACCATTAACCGGTAAGGTAAACGAGCGAATTTGTGTTTATCTATTCGAACATTGTGCAGTGTAGCTATTGAAACGTGCGGCAGAATTCTCCGTCTTGGTGGGGCTTCAGTGTGTATACCTCTTTGAACATTGATTTAATCCCAGCGTGAGGGTGGAGGATTTGAGATTTATGTAACAAGACATCATACAGTGACACTCGAGATACAGTGTGCGTTAAATGCTACAAAGTATAGCGTACTGATTATTGTCGTCAGGCGGCGGTCACACGATTTTCTAGTCTGTCGATCGTACACGTATTTCTCTGCGATTCGCATCGTCGTATGGTCACTATATATACGTTTCCATGACGTCAAAGCTCTCCGTAAGGAGCACGTATAGATTGAAATATCATGAAAATGGGGCCAAGTCCAGAAATTTTTATTTTGGGAAGGGGGCATTTTGCTATGATTTTATAAAATTATCTCAATTTTCAGTAAAAATTTGAATAAAAAAAATCAAAATATTGGGGGCGGCAGTGACGCAGACGTTAAACCACTTGAAAATTAATCAGCTACATAATATTTACAAGTTGACTACCGTTCTGGGGAAATATAAGACACGAGTAACAAAGATGCACACCTACCTTCTACACAGCACTTCCAAGAATCAGAAAAATGACGTAGTACATGCATACTTATGTGATTTGTTATACTTAGATTTGACCTTGACCTTCAAAATATTGAAAAAATCGTATACGATTGGATTCGATCCGTCAAAAAATGGAGCATGTTCCTTTTATTTGGACACACAGGAGCGACATATACGAATATTTTATCGTACATCAGGTGTGACCACCCTAACGGAAAGCTATAGTTTTCATTTCAATACGATGACGTATACGACTGCCGTATCAAAAATCGGATACTTGACGGACAATGGTGTGACCGCCGTCGAAACCAAAAGACAAAACGTTCAACTCAAGACGGAGAGAGGAGATTAATAAATGCAGAAATCGGCAGAATGCATCCAGCAGTAACACAAGGTGGGAGCGAATAAAACGTTTTACCTTTCACCTAAGGTAACGTTCATATCCGATCAGTGCTATGCCTATAATAAATAATAAAAAATCTGCATTCATTTTTTAAAATTATTTTTCTCTTCAAAACATAAGCTTGTGGCCTCTCATTGGAACGAGTTCATCGAACTCGTTCCAATGAGCGGTCATAAACTATATTTTTGAGGCAAGAAATGAAAATCTTCAGTCATTCGAAGAAGTTGTTTTTCTGGTGTCTTCTACTTGTCCTGTTAGGTAAAGAAAGAATTGTTTTTGCAGGGGCGTGGATCTTGGTGCGGTCGAGTGAATTTTTTCTCTCACCATTGGTCGGTGCAGCAAAAACTGTATAAGTATTCATACTTTTTATCTTAGCATCCTGCGAATCTAAAACTTCTGGTCGCCTCGCAGCAAGGATCGAATCTCAAATCGAATTCTCCCAGCTTTTCAAGTTGTAGAAAACCTTCTTACAAACATGGAATAGAGCAAATTGATGTCGCATGAGAAATGTAATGTCGGGTGTACATTTTTTAAATTTCTGAGAAAATCGAAGTTGAAGGTTTCGAGGCTGAGTTCTTGAATTCTTACCCTGCGAACACTGCCGGAAACAATTTAATACTACCAATAATGCCGAATGATGACCCTGGTTGAAGTTTCATTTCGAAATACGACCTCAGTGTTCTGAACACGACCAAAAAGGGTTTGGATATACGACATTTTCCAAAAGAAAGCGTCAGAAAACTTCCGGATTAAAATGACAATGGAAACTTTTTCCACTCAAAAGGGCATGATCAAAATTCGTCCAGCACTGCCGAATGATAATCTTAAATCGACCTCTACCTGAATTCAACATTAAAACCATCATCATATGACTGAATACAACTCTAAAATTAATTTTAGATGACATTTTGGGTGCTAACAGAGAAATGAATGGCAGCCCGACAGCTTAGAAAAGGCCCGAGACGAAGTCGAGATCTGTCAATAAGGTGAAGGGTTGTTAAGGATTCTCTATAGAGCTGTTAATACATCACAACGCACGACAGAATCATGTCATCACTATATTTCCAACCCTTGTTTGGTCACGTGACGTGTCGGGTCGTTATCGGGCAGCCAAGCCAATGCAGCACGACGCGTTGTATGACTTCTATGGTTGAACAGGGGGAGGTAAAACCACAGGCATGCTTTCAGGCAGTAGTGCAAGTCTGTAATATGCAGTTAGAGGAGAGAGTTGGATTGTCTCATATTTTGGTTTGTGGTTGCATACTGATCGCGGTGGATGGGCCGTCGGTGGGTCCTACGCAGTATTTGGGGAGGAGTGATCCTCGTTCTCACTTTTGAAATAGAGACAGTAACGCCCTCTACGTTGTATGCATCACTCGACTGCTGTGTTAGTTTGTTTCTTCACAGTAAAGAGTACAATTCATTTTACTCGACACAAGCAACTTGCTTATGGAATCGAATAAATGTTGATATAGTTGTAAAGGGCAATTGTGCTGTCTAACTGATAGTTTTCTGAAAAGGCCCGTGAATTGTATGAAGCTGTTCAGAATGCAGTGATGTCTCGATGCTCGAAGTTCGTGATACAGAATAATAATTCTTTGGCGCTCTGCTGCTTTAGCGAAGCACTTGGTTGCTATATTAAATCGTTTGGCTGCTTTATCGAAGCACTTAGTTGTCTCAAATGCTGATATAGTTGTAATGAGCACTTGTATTTTACCACAGATAGATTCGGCCCATATCTTTGTGCATTGTGAAATATTCAGCAAAAGGAGCAGTTCAGACAACACTATGGTCTTGATGCTAGACGCTCGTGATACTTATTTGTAAGTGACTTGGAACAGCGTGAAGATGCATTTCTCACGGTCAGTCGGATGGTTTTGACCTTGCTCTCCTTGAACAATGAAACTGAATGAGTCCAAGAGGAAGGTTTTTTCCATTACTGGGTAAGATGGACTTCTGTGTTTCCTTCAGCGAGTTGGTATGCAGAAACCCATTTGCCCGGCACAGCCTCTGTTATGACTATAGTTTTGACCGCACGGTCTTATCAAACAAACAAAAATCCGAGGTTTCTCGTTCAAGTATGTTTGTTTTGAATGGACGATAGAAGTCGTATTGTGGTCAGAGACAACAGCTTGGTTGCATTTGTCAGAATAGGTCAACTCGGAGTCGAGGACCCTCTGTTATGATGTTTGTTGCGATAGGTAGCCTGTTATAGCTGTGACTTACGTCTGGTCTGCAGTACAGAGGATAGTTGATCCTCAGGCGTGATTTAGCTCGGTTCAATAGTTTACATTACAGAGTATAACCGTACCGTGTGTTGTTGAGGCTAGCTTGTTGTTAGGCTGAAGGGCAAAGGCGCCTGTCATGTGGTTTAAGTCCGTCTGGGATGCCTCCTGCTTATCGGCTTGAATGTCAGTGAGTTGTGTACACTGTTGGTATCAGCATGCTGGAAAATCTTTATTACAAGTAGGTTCTATTGTTACGCTACATGTTGCGCGGACGTGGTATGGTTTCACCAGCATGCCACAAATTCAGGTTGTTGTACCCGCATGACACAGAGGATCTGTTTTCCAGAGTTCGCCTCGCACAGTGGCTGTGGAGGAAATGTCTCGCGCCCTAGGGCAGAGGATCTGTGACCGTAGAAAACAGACTTAGTGATTAAATTACTCCTCGGAACTTGGGGTAGCTGATTCCATAAGATACCGGAGAGCTGTTTTCGATAGTACATACGTCTCGCACAGTAGTTGTGGAGGAAACGTCTCGCGCAGAAAACAGAGGAATTGCACGCCGCTCATGGGACGGGGGATTTGGGTTTACAGAAAACAGTTTCATCTCCATATCTACATTAACATGGTAAATAAAATATTGTTCACCGAAATAATCACTGATATGGAGAAATAGTTGACTTGAGGAGAACTAGAACAAGATATACGTGCTTAAACAAACATTTAACCCTCGTACCTCTATCGATCAATTTTAACGTCGGCCATTGGTCAAATTTTGTTTACATGACGATTTCCAATAAAATCATTGGTCGTGGAGATGAGACATTACAGCACGGAAAAAAAATGTGCAAATGGACCTACAACAAATTTGTACAGCATTTTACGTGAATCTCGTAATAGCACAGATGAATACTTTTGCACCATTCGATAGACAATCATGGGACGAATCGAATGACACCTATATCTCATTTTTCTGCCAAATTCGAGATACGGCCTTTAAGCGCTCAGGTGACGAATAGAGTCGTCTGTTTTCAATCAAGTATTGTATTAAATGACGACTCGTCTGCTTGGGTAAATAAATCAAACATATTCCAGAAACGGAAGAAAAGTAGTTTGTAAAACGGTACTTTTCATTTCTTTTTCTATCACCAGGTCTCCTGTACAGGAGACCCGATAATATCAGAAGAGTTCAAGAGTAGGGTTTTGAAAAAAAATCGACGATTCGAAACTCCCTGATTCGGCACCACTCGAGAGGAATTGAATTAAGACAATTTCGAATCGATTTCGAAGTTTTGGGGAGCCCAAATATATATGTGTATATAAAGGTGAATGACAGAAATGAAAGATCAGATAATTCTACAGTCTTACTGATACGAGCACATACGTATTTTGTTATATCATACAATAGGTCTGACTGGAAGGATCCTTGTTTTAGAAGGTCTCTAACCGAATTACAATGTTTGCGAGCGGAACGATGTCAAAGGCACAATACATTATTATTATCGCCACGGCTGAACGAAAAATCGATCGACGACCATCACAGGCGGTTGAACCTCCGGTGAGGACTATCGGCTGATTTGACAGTCAGTTGACGAAGTTAAAGTTGGTGTCTGGGCTCATAATGCACCAGAAATGCCATGTCGATAGTAAATTACGCAATAACACCACTACATACACACACACACATACGCCCAGTCAAATAGGCGTTACGTACGTAGGCATCGCCTTTCACGCACTGACCATAATCGCCCCAGGTAGGTGAGTCGTACCAGTTTTGTATTACATAAGCCTGCTCAATAGATTAACCAATAAACGTTTATAACTAGTGACCGAGAAATAAGGAATACGCCGATAATAATGGTCAATAGTGAGCCCGAATATATTCAATATACCGACACTAGCGGTATATTAATTGTGACTGTCATCCATGGCAATCTGGATTAAATAATTTTCTAGTCGACCAGGAAGATGTTTGATTACTCCCAGCATTGCATCACCGCTCGTCTGCTTTCGTAAACAAATGAATGCCAACAGAAAAATTTAACGAAAACTGAAACGATTTCCAAACACAGAAGATGATGAAATTTTTGGAATAATAAATACATCACGGATCGATACGTTGGCGGGTACTGTGTCTCATGAGGCTCAGCAAGAACAATATTACGCTAAAGCCTCGCCTAATATTGTTCCCACTTCGCCTCATGTAACACCGTACCCGCTACCTGAACGTCCAGTAACTTATGATATTCTGTGCTAAGCATCACTTTGGTTGAAACTGTACAAGAACGAACGTTATTTATGTGTATCCATGTGCAGTCAAAGAGTGCATTTACTTTTAAACCGGTAAAGTAGTATTTTATCCTGTCTTTTATCTTCTTCTCTACTATTTTAATACATTTAATGTACTTAATGTGATTTTTCTTTTATCTTCACATTCTCACCCTCTGGCGGTTCTTTATTTCTTCCATACTTATAATAGGAGACGGAGTTTCTCTTCCCCTAACAATTGACAAAGGGCAGATGCATCGCGAAGAGGACAATTTGTCCCGACTTGGATGGCTCAAGTCCCGGATGACTACAATTCCAGCTACATCATCTAGGCATGCATTCGTCGAAAGCATGCGTCGACGATGCTGTTGGATTATTAGTCAGTCGGCATTAGGGTTTAATCCTGGGAACGAGAATTTTCCGGTTCTCGTTTTTGATAGTCAGTCACGATACCGGAATTTCTCCGGTTCTCGTTTCTGAATATCAGTCTCAAAATCCTGGAAATTCAAAGGACAGAACCGGGAATCAAAGGTTGCGTTTCGCAACCTTTGATTCCCGATTCTAGTCTATGAATTCCCCTGGCATTAGAACTGATTTTCAGAACCGGTAACCGGGAAATTCTCGTTCGCGAGATTAAACCATAGCGCCAGCGGAGATGCTGGTCTCGGAAGAAGTTGATATTCGCCGTAATCTCATAATCTATAATACTCAATCATTGATACCATGGTCTATGAATTTTCCGGGTATCGGGATTGACTTTCAAAACCAAGAGCCACAGAGCCGTGAAATTCTCGTTTCCGATATTAAACCTTAGCCGGGATTACAGTTAAAAACTCAAGACCTCTTGGAAATTTATTAGTGAATAAATAATTATATATGTAGTAGTCGTGACGCAACTCCTTATTTAATTAACGTATATCAGAAAAGAAGTTGGTAATTTGTATAAACGAATGTGAGCGTGACACAAGTCCAAGTATCAAATCTATAGTCTATTAAGAAAGTAAATGATAACTGGTAAGAGGGTCTTGATATTTTAAGGCACCAATCTTAACGGAAATGTCCTGACTGGAAAAATTATTTGGGGGTGTCACATAACCCAAAACCGCCTTTGGCGACGCTCCTGACAAACCCGCATTAGATATAGAGATATTTTATCGTCCGGTACAGTTTATTTGTGAGGGTTTAACGACATTTTCAACACCTTGTTACGTTGTCATTGTAGCTCGCCTGTGCGACCATGTTGTTACGTCATTACCATAGTGATTCGTAGTGCCTGTGCGCATGCGCAGCGCGTGTTGTTAGGGTGATACGTGTTTCCGACGTCCATTTTTCTATACTGGTTTCTATGGTGGAACGTGGTTGCTATGTGACCCAAAACCCTCTAATAGGACAGGGGTATGTTCGGATGTTGTGCTCGATTAAACCCACTTACCAGAAACAACCCGACAGTGTTCCCAAAATCGCAGAAACGGACTTGGCGAAGCCGCCATGTAGGGTTTATAACAGTAGCACGTAGTGCTATAAGTCACCAACAGTTGTGTTCTATTGCACAAGAGTATTTTTGCTGGTTCGGATTTTCCCAGAATCCCCATTCTGTCCATTATCTTAACTGGCTAGTTAGTTTCAGTAAAACCGCCCAATTAGCGTAATTATCTTTCTTTTGTTTTATTTGATGGGCTCGTCTAATGAGATATAGTTGGTTAAATGTTTAGTTCTACACGGGCAAAAGAGTTTCATTAAAAACATTTCCAAGTACAAAAAAATTGATAAGTAGGTTTTCAATGACGAAGGAGGTGCTTGATAAACGATTTTTTTTGTAGTCTTGTTATTCTAATTGTATCGTATGCGGCTTTGACATGGATGGGAGGACATGTGGTCACAAGATACCTGGCACACAAAGCTATTGGTGCTATGAATTGCACGAGCGTAACGCTGATCCGGTGGACACGTTAAATACAATGTATTGCATACAGTAAAAGGATTTGTATACTTTATTTTCATGACGTTTTTGATGATCAGGAAACATTTGAATTTTACTGTACGAAGTTGCTGCGTGAACGTAACCCCATGCCTACGTTACGCATCGATCAACTATTTCGTGCTGTAGCCATGCTGGAGGCTTACATGACAACTGGGGCAGCAACAGTGACCATGAATTGACACCATCTTATCATACTGAGACTCCTGAGCAGATACCAGAAAATCAGAAGTGTCCAAGTCGATAAGCACTCAGGGCGACAACTGCAAAACAAGACAAGAATGACATCATCGATTTTCGACATTCCTGCCAAATTTTTCATTTTACGTCATGCTTGAATAATTATGTGCACAACCGGTGGAATGTTGTTTTATTTTCATTATACATGCAGATTTGTCTAATCCTTCTCCAAGAAAGATTACATCCCTTTTGCCACGCCAGAGAGACATGAGAAAGTGACGATTGAGTCCTTTACAGTGTCAAATCTCTGTGTGTTGGGTAGTTTATGTACATGTTGGTGCGAATTCATAATCCACATCACAAGCTACATGTATGCAATTTATGTGATAATGTAACTGAAAAATAGTTCGTACGTCTTCTGTTCTGTATATATGACTATAGGAGCTTCAACAATAAACCGACACTATAGCGATCATCCTCCCAGTTCCTGCCCTACTTTAAAAGACTAGAACAAACACTTCCTATATTATGGTGTGCTTTTTGGTCGATTGATTAAATCCTTCACCCAACGCGCAGGATATCAACATTTATTTTTTTAATTATTGTTTTGTTCAAACAATTTCTATAAAACCATATTATGGGACCTCTCACTGGATCGAGCTCGACGACCTCGTTCCAACGAGGGGTGACATGATATGGTGTTATGGCAATTTGTTTTAAATTTTTGTGTTTTTTCTAGTGATAAATTTGTAAAGTACGCGGGCGAATGCTGCCATTTCATTAAATAAGGGTAAATATTTTCTGTGAAAATATAGAAGATACTTTACTGGTAGGTGGCAGAATTGTCTCCTCAGTGACTGTAAGAAAACATAAGCTTTTAGCGGCTAAAAGCCGACAATGGAAATGCAATCACAAATTAAATTACATAATTCTATTTCCTACTCACACACAGTAGGAATTCTTTTTATTAATGTGTTCCAATGTTTCAGTGGCAACTAATAATAATTAAAACATGCTTTCATTACAATTAAAACACCCACAGGTCAATAGCATGAAGTGATTTCGTTCTAACCTTATTGTTTAGATGTGCGTCACGTCCAGGATAGACATTTAGAGGTTATACTTGGTTAGTTTCATATCGGTCGGGATATTTGCCCGAGGTAACCTCACATCAGCCTGCCGCCGAAGATCGGAGACTGTTGTGAAGTTCCCGAAGGCTGATATCTCTGCCTATATGAAACTAACCATGTAATAACTTTTCTATTTATTAAGCCAAAACAGATAGTTACACAATCTTCCTCAGATCTTTTACAGTTTTTTAACAGTGTTATTGTGTCTCATTCTTTTCACAAAGTCCGATGTTTCCTCTTCTCCTAGTTCAGCTATCTGAACGTCTCGGCTTGCCCAATAGGGAAGCCCCGACCAGGGACGTGGCCAGAGGTTTCCGATTGTGGGGTGTAGGGTAGTGAATTTCCAACTAGGGGGAGTGACCGGGAGGGGGAAAGATTTTCAAAATGAAGGCATCGAAGGGGTTATAAAATTGATTCTAGTAACTAAAATGCCAACACATTTATGATAGAATTATCAGGTTATTATTATTTGGTATTCTTCTGGGAACTGAATATGTGCTAAACAAATGCTCAAGCTTGGAACTTTGAACAATTTGCACTGTGGTAACATTAAATCAGATCTCATGCAGGAACGATCAAGTTTTCATGGTTTTGTAAATGTGAATGGTGCAATTAACTCAGGATAACGATTTTACATATGATTTTCTTGAAGTGCATTTCGAGGATTTTTTTTATTACAATAAGTAAGCACACTATAAAAATCTAATACCGACTGACATCATGTATACTTATGGAGCTCGATGATGCATACACTGTAGTTGTGAATAGTAACAGCTGGACTTTTTGCCGATTTGAAACCGAGTTGGAATATTGGGATGTGAAGGAGACATCAGCATCCCCAAAGAAGCTCTAAAATCCAGATAGATGGAATTTCCAAGTACTCATGACTTGCCCTCCGATGCCCAACTACAGGAAATTTTGGCCAGGATTTTTTTTTTTTGGGGGGGGGGGGTGACACCCCCATACACACCCCAAAAAACGCCGGCACCCTCTCGCCACGTCACTGGGCGCGACGTTCGGATAGCTGAACTGTCTCTTCTTCCACTTCGACGAATCTCCGCTTACGACTCTGAATCTTAGTTTATGTTGAATTATCTGTACAACTCTCTTCTTTCTTCTTTTCATTCACCTTGTCCTTACTCATTCTCATCATTAATTCCTCACCATATAAACACACAGCTTTAAACTACTCCATTATGCCTGGTAACCCCCATTTTTCTGATCGCGTTCGACAAATAACAAGGAACGCTTTCGATGTTTACAAACAAATTGGTTGCGCCTAGTAACGCATCAAGGAGGGCAAGTCTGGCTTGGTTCCTATCGGTCGAGATGAGCGTCACATCAGCTGGGTTTGACGTCATACCTGCCGAGCTTGATAATGGGCAATTATGAGAAAGAAAACCATATCTAATAAATGATGTGTTATATCTGTCGCGACAATGGATTTCTATATATCATATGACTTCTCCGTTTTCTCGGCTCATACCCGTTTCATATTGTCAATAAATATTAATTAGTGCTTCATAACACCTCCAGTTGATTTGATTGGTCAGTTTTTAAAAAAGATACGCTTTCTGATTGGTTATATGATATGTGTCAAATTAATGCGCGTGTAAATAGAACTATTTCAAAACACCAACAAAGCCACGATGCCTGATTTTATTTGTTATAAACATTCACTAAAAACCCAAAGATAAGAAATGTATAAATACTTGAAAATTAGTAATTATAACTCCGAATTGTGGAACTATATTTTGTCGTAGTTATGACGTATGACTGCGTGAAGCTGTAACGCGTCACAGTCAAATGCGTGACGTTCAATGTGAAATTCTATTCTTTAACCCGTCTTTTCTATCGAAAAGATGTGTTTTTTTCGCACACTGTGGTTTCATATGATAAACAGAATATGAAATTCATGTTTTGGTCAAACTGTATTGATGAAACTCGTCTACGAATTTCCCCTTTTGTCGAGCCTTGTCTTAGACTCGTTTCATAAATAGAGTATGGTCAAAACACTCATTCCATATCCTCTATTTCGCTATGTTGAAAAGTGATTGTGAAGTGCAGGATTATACACTGTGGGAAAATGGGCAAAGCATTAAATCGATTCTTAAATCACGAGTTTGGCAGCTCACTGAAAGTACATTTTTCATATTGTGCAGTCATATTTCCTTGGCCTATTTGCTCTCTTAGTTCTTGCGAAGATATGTTCATGCAAACTTTACCCATGAGAAACGAATTTCATTTACTTAACGCAACGTGGATGTCCCGTGTGACAGCTGAATTTATATTGACTTGCTCGAGTCTGACACGCTTAAATAGCTGAGAAAAATAACACAAAACTCTGCAAAAAAAAGACACAACAAAACGTGTACTCCACTTAATTAATTTTTCTGTTCTCTGCGCAGTCAGCGCAAAATGTTGCCTGAATATTTTACTTCCACTAATTGAGAGAAATACACTTTTGTGTGTGCCTAGGAGTAAAATTTGATTGCCTGCGTTCACAA
This sequence comes from Pictodentalium vernedei, assembly GCA_031216915.1. Taxonomy (NCBI): domain Eukaryota; kingdom Metazoa; phylum Mollusca; class Scaphopoda; order Dentaliida; family Dentaliidae; genus Pictodentalium; species Pictodentalium vernedei. The sequence goes on from CM062293.1 coordinate 231,396,350, forward strand.
AATGATGTTGGTCACAGCATGTTCACAATTAATATCACAGATAACCTTGCTGGCGACGGAAGCCAGTTTTATATGTGTATGTATGTATGTATATATGTAGTTAGAGAGTATGTTCGTTAGAGACGACCCCAACACATATATCAGGAGCAGGCTACTACCGGAATTTGGATACTGCGAAGCTTCGAAAATTCGATTCGCTGTCGACGTCGATGGTCTGATTCTAGATTGTCACCGAATCGGCTTCCTGATTCGTATATTTCCGGGTAACTCATGTTTTCAAAGAACGATGGTAAATAAATGTCTTCTATCGAGGAAATCGGGAGGGCGGTGGCTCAGTGGTAGACTGTTGGACTTCTATGCCAGAGGTCCCGAATTCGATCCTCATCCGCGTTGTGTCCTTGGACAAGGCACTTTATCCCGGTTGCCTACGTGGGGGCACGATGACGCTGTGTACTAAGGTGCACTGCACGTCGATGGTGCACATGTCTTCAACCGCTGTAACCCTGCTTGAGCGGAGCTTGAACAGAATTAGAATGTTGAGGAGCTGACAGTTGCTCGTCAATGCTCGGTGGTTCTTTCCGGGTACCTCGGCTTCCCCCACCCGTAAAACTGTCACGGTCACGATTAGCCATTGTGCATAAGTATGTGACCTTAAATGGCAATAAATAAATAAATAAATAATATGGAGGAAATCGTCAGAAATGGCAGAATGGCCGCTAATTGCGTTTCGGTTACAAGTCACATTGTTACAACAGTACTTATTAAGCGGTGCGCGGGAAACCCGCTCTCCACTTTATAAATACTGTAGTAGCAATATACTACTCTCGGAACTCGGTAACTAATTCTACCTCCGGGACTCACGAAGGATATGAAAGTAATTACGTAATTTGGTAAAATAACAAGTAATTTCACGACATTTGTTTCGCGCAATTTCCAATTCGATGCCGATGCCAAAATTAGATTCTATTCGAGGATATAAATTCCGATTCGCAGAGCCCTAGCCGGAATTAAATCAACAAGTTCTAAGGATACTAGTATGAACAATTTCCAGGGAACGCTTCGAACACTTATTAAACTTTCAAAATGGGTTTTCCATTAATTTTTGTTCAAGTTTTTGATATTTTGTAACGTTTTTAAGCAGTAACCAATTAAGTGGATATGCCAAGTCCTAATAGACCAGTGGAGGGTGCGCAGTGGCTCAGTGGTTACGGTATTAAACTTCAAACCGAGAGGTTCACGGTTCGTTCCCCGCCAGGGGTAACTGCGTTGTGTCTTTGGGTAAGGCACTTAATCTCGATTACCTATGTGCGGGCGCAGTGGCGTTGTGCACTAAGGCGAACTGCACGTTGATGGTGCACTTGTTTTCATCCAGTGCTAACCCTGCTTGTGTGGAGTTGGGGAGTCCGATAGTTTTTCGCCATTGCTCAGTGGTTCTCACCGGGTACCCCGGTTTCCTCCACCCGTAAAACTGTCCGACACGAGGTGACCCTGGCTGTCGAAAGTGTCGTTAAACTCAAATAAATAAATAATTAATTAAGATACCAATAAGGTATCTAACATCATGGCAGGCATATCCCGACCACAAATATACACACATTATCGATTCGAACCGAATTTCGAATCGAATCTGGTTTATTATTCGAAATAGGATCGAACACTGAATCTTATGTTTAGGTGTAAATTCACTGAATTGATTTTTTTTTTTTTTGATTGTCTCTATTTTGTTTAAATTTCTTGGTTAGATTATGTGTCTATGTTCACAGTCAACACGCGGAAATGCTGTCTAAGGGGCACTTCCCATGGAAGGTATCAGTCATACATTCAATTCATCAGAGTGGAGTTACTTGTATCACTGTACTCAATATTTGGTTGAGAGTTATCGGCCTTGAAATGTTGCAATATTATGATGCAAAGTTCGAAAATAAGGCTCCTAGGAAAATTTACAGCTTGAGAAAATTGTTAAAGCATTTTATTGGATTTTCTCATCAATGCTGAATACTCCACAAGCAAGATGAAAGGCGATGCCCTAGGTATTTTCTGAGCCTAAAAAATACAGTGAACTGTTTGTGTATTTTTGTTGGAAATTCCCAGAAAAAAATGGGTTCAAGGACGGTACTTCACTTATTGGTGAAATTGTTTTCTTATTTGTTACATGACCCTCCGTTTTCTGGCCATAGAAAGTTGTGTGAAGGTCTGTACTTATGCCGGTATTTGAATATCTAATTTTAAATGATGCAAATTTATTTTTCTCCAGTATCATTTGTTCGCACTCTTCAGGCGCATGTTGTATTGAAAAGCGTCTGCAAAATATGTGAGTTTTCTACAAGTTTGTGGTCTATATACTCATATTCTCAAAGTATTGAGGATTTACAGTTTGGATCGTGGGGTAAGGTTAATCAAATGATGACAGTTGATCGGATGTTGAAAATGCTTTTCTTTTCACAAATCCTAACTTCCAGAATTGAAAGTGGGGTTGTCTGTTTGTAGCCATGTTAAACAAACATGAACTATGAGACACCAAAATAGACAATGTGTTATTCGGTTGCCCAGGTAATATACCACTAAATATTTTTTACTGTACGCTACTTAAACTATTGGAACATGTGATTATAAAAATGCATTAATACTTCTATTCTCTGGTATTTTGGGGTTGAATGACTTCTATTTTATTTAGTGTATTTGATTGAGTATACCTTTTCATTCTTTAACCCTTTACCTAACATGAAAGGCAGACGACACTTGCAAATAAAATTCTTGTATAACTATTTTTTCTATTTTGTGCGTCAAAAACATAGCATATGACCCGTCATTGGAACGAGCGCGATGAGCTCGTTCCAATGAGGGGTCATAAGTTATGTTTTTGAGACAAAAAGTGAAAATGAAAGTGTCAATGACACTGTAGCTCAACTTGTCAAGACAAAGACATGTACATGTATAGTATGTGACACAGCAATGACAAACATCTAGGTAATGACCTGATAACAAAGGTACATATAAAGTATAGTAACGGTCTGTACATAAATACTGACCGTTGCCTGTAACAAATGTATAGGTAAAGTATTGTAAAGGTGGGTGACAGTCAGATGCTGAACTAGAAAAAATCTTTGAGTCCCAGAGTGGGTCTGACTGAACCCCAAAATATTTGTTCTCATAGCACAGTGATAACAAAGGCACCCCAAAACACACTCGTTCCTGTCCCAAGGTGAAAACAAAAGTACTCAAGAAGTTTTGTGAAGATCAGTTCATAAATACGAGCTGTATAGAACTTGTGACAAAAAAACTGATTGGACCTAATTTCGGTACAAAATGGCCACTGGCAGCCATCTTGAATTTTGGACCGTACCCAGAAACACTCATTCTCATCCCAAGGAGATAACAAAGGTACCCAAGAAGTTTTGTGAAGATCGGTTCATAAATACAGCCTCTACCCTGAGCCGTATTGACATGTGTGCTTACATTGTGTAAGTAGCACTGAATAAATCAAAGTTCATCTAATTTGCATAATTTCTGCACGAAAAAAAACCCCTTACAATATGTGATGTATTCCATGTTACTAAACATTCATACAAAAATTTATTAAAATCAGAACTTTCATACAGAAGTTCTATACAAAAGACTGATTGCACTAATTTTGGTACAAAATGGCTGCTGGTGGCCATCTTGAATTTCGGACCACACCCAAAAACACTCGCTCTCATCCCACGGTGATAACAAAGGTACCCAAGAAGTTTCGTAAAGATTGGTTCATAAATATGGCCTCTAGTCTGAGCTGTATAGAAGTTGTGTACAAAAAACTGATTAGACCTAATTTCGGTACAAAATGGCCACTGGCAGCCATCTTGAATTTTAGACCGCACCCAGAAACACTCGTTCTCGTCCCAAGGTGATAACAAAGGTACCCAAGACATTTCGTGAAGATCAGTTCATAAATACAGACTCTAGTCTGAGCCGTATTGACATGTGTACTTACTGTGTGTAAGTCGCACTGAAAAAATCAAAGTTCATCTAATTTGCATAATTTCTGCACGAGAAAAAAACCCGTATTATATGTGATGCATCCCATGGTACTAAACATTCACACAAAAAATTATTCAAATCAGGGCTTTCATATGGAAGTTCTGTGCAAAAATCTGATTGCACCTAATTTTGTACAAAATGGCTGCCATCGGCTATCTTGAATTTTAGACCGGACCCAAAAACACTCGTTCTCGTCCCACGGTGATACCAAAGGTACCCAAGAAGTTTCGTAAAGATCGGTTCATAAATACGGCCTCTAGCCCGAGCCGTATTGGCATTTGCACTTACAGTGCTGAAAGTAACCCCAAAAAACATCAAAATTAGTCTAATTTGCACAGTTTACGTACGAGAAAAAAACCTGTATTATATGTGATGTATCCCATGGTACTAAACATTCATACAAAAAATTATTCAAATCAGAGCTTTCATATGGAAGTTCTGTACAAAAAACAGATTTCTGCATCGTCGGTACAAAATGGCAGCTGGCAGCCATCTTGAATTTCGGACCGCACCCCAAAACACTCGTTCTCGTCCCACGGTCAAAACAAAGGTACCCAAGAAGTTTCGTAAAGATCGGTTCATAAATACGGCCTCTAGCCCGAGCCATAGCAGCTTGGCACTTACAGCTCTGAAAGTAACACTAAATAAATCAAAGTCAGTCTAATTTGCATAATTTACGCACGAGAAAAAAACCCGTATTATATGTGATGTATCCCATGGTACTAAACATTTATACAAAACTTTATTCAAATCAGAACTTTTATACAGAAGTTATGTACAAAAAACTGATTTTTGCATCATCGGTACAAAATGGCCACTGGCAGCCATCTTGAATTTCGGACCACACCTAAAACACTCGTTCCCGTCCCAGGGTCATAACAAAGGTACACAAGAAGTTTCCTAAAGATCGGTTCATAAATACGACCTCTAGCCCGAGCCATAGCCAATTGTTGACGTACGGACAGACGGCCAGACGGACAGACGGACGGACGGACGGACGGACGGACGGACGGACAGACAGACGGACGACGGACGAAGGGCCATGACAATAGCTCAAATTTGACTTCGTCAAAGTTGAGCTAAAAATAATGAAAATTGAATGGTAATTTTTTGTGAATAGCGCTGGCCGGTTTTGGCCGTTACATGGGTAAAGAATTAAAGTTTTCTTTAGCTTGCACATGCAATTAATAAGAGTGATTTTTCAAACAAATTTATCATTTTATTTCAAAAGTGATGGTGAAAACGAACGGAGTGACAGGAAACAGTTTGACGAACAAATCTATTATCAGTTTACTACCAACGGCTTTCAAAAATTTTGAATTCCTATCTACGGACCTATCTTTAGTTCATGTCAGTGAATGGTCATGTCTCAAACCAGGAGTGTCAGTTGAGAATAATCAGTCTGAAAGTGCACCGATATACCCTTGCATGTCTTTAGAATAAGTCTCTTCTGTTTTCATCCCGTGGTTGTATTGGAGATATGTATCAAATGTCGCTACTACTGACATTGTTGAGTAAAAAGCTAAAAAAGTTCAAACTGTTTGCAAAGGGTGATTATTGACTGGAAAAATATTTAGTACTGTGATACCTACCATATTCAGCTACGCCCCATCAGTTTATCCCAGTTTCTTTCCAAGAACGAATTGTCACTTCCAGAGAGAATGTAACATTGAACTCGGACAAAACCAATCGAAGACAAAGATCCCTTAGCGCTGGACGGGAATGTGATCCGAGAGTAAATTCCATTAACACTTACGCTGCCGAAAGCGACTACTGTCACCTATTTTATGATGATTATCTGTACGTACTGGTATGCGCAGGTCAAACCTACTATCAGATTAATTGTTGGAAGGGGATCAGAGAGCCCTTTCCAACAGTTAATCAGATGATACAGATTCAAGTAAGTCATAAATCCTATTAAACTTCCTCGCACACAGGCATACATTGAGGCGCTCCGTATAATATATTATAACATATTATGGCTAAAGTGAGCGTGGCAGTAAAAGGCTTAACAAGCTCTCTCTACTTCACCAAAAATACAACAGCTTCACATCAGATATGCGAGGGTCGAGTTTTGGTGGCTGAAAAGGAATATGTGCTAGACTAATGAAACAATAAAACAATCTAAGAAGCTTTGAAAAATATTTGTAAATCAGAACCCGGTGATCGCCGAAGCCCATTTTGACAGTGTTATTGACGTCACGAGACAAGGCTAGAAATATCTCACAGTATCCGCTAACATACTTCGCGGGGTAGTTTTCGATCAGATATTCTAATTTTCATGATTCGCCTACATATACAACTAATACAAATATGTTAATTTAAGAAACTGGGATATCAGTCTAAAGTCAAAATTGTCCTTCCGTATTTTATATACCATACTATTTTTTTGTTTGTTTTAAAGCACATTGGTTTTCATGTATTATTGAGCCGCTTCACGTGAGAGTAGTAAAGGGAAGATGATACGCATCGCAAAATAAAGCATTGTACACGAGAAAACAAAAGAACCAGCCAAATAATTGAATAAAATACAACAATCGAAGTCAATAACACGCGACATAAGTCAATATCGGAAGATGATTTATTAATTCGTTTTATCAGCTTGAATCCCCGTATTTGGTTGGAAGAACAACCAACGTTGTTTCTTGTTTTGGGTTTTTGGGGGGGTTTTGGGGGTTTTTTTTACGCCTTTTTCAAATTCCTCTGGTACAACAAGAAGAATGTTACTAAGGTAACACATGCCCCCCCCCCCCCCCTTGTGACCTTAACCTTGCAAATGCGGAAGAAACTATTATACGCGACACACCTTATGACTGTCCTTAACATTTGTAAAAAGTTTAACAATTGTACGAACCCGGCTATGGTGTGTGACACATCCTCCCATGGTCCTTTATAATTGTGTGAAGTTTGATGACTGTGGCCCTAACAGTTTTCGAGTTATTGGCTCGAACACACACACACACACACACGGACACACGGACGGACACACGCACTCTTCAATCACAATATGCCACACGACCTAAGTCTACCTTATTAATTGGTCTACCCTTCAAATAACGAATATTGACTCCTACAATTGATGCCACTGAACTGTCACGGTGTGTACCATCACGTTCAAGGTGTTTAAAGTGAAGACGTCCTTAAAATCTACCGTAATTAGATCAATGTGTGATCTTCTGGGTTTTTACTGGTTTGTCACTATCATCACCGGTTATTCGATGCCACCACCATCTACGCCTGCATCAACCCAACAATTGATGCCAACAGTGATTGGAGGTACACCTCGGACTGTGTGATGAGTGGGATCCCTTTGTAGCACCCAGGGAGAACGGGGGAGAACGGGGTCGTCCACCTACCATCACGGATGTCGTCGCACGCAAGTTGTAGTATTGGGTCAAGGAGAGGCATTAACACTTTATCTATCAAATCGGTTTATTCGGTACGCGTAATTTACAAAATATAAAAAAAAAATTTTTAAAAATTATCAAAACTATATCATATGCCCCCCTGATTGGAACGAGCTCGTTGACGAGCTCGTTCCAATGAGGGAATCACATGATATGGTTTTGATAAATTTTTATGAAACATTTGAAGAAAAACAACGATTAAAATAACAAATTTCGATATCGTATAAGTTCGGTTAAGGACATTGATTACCCATTTTTCGGAATTTCACAGATTTCAATCTCACCATATAAATGTAAACAGAAGGTCCGAAATTGAACCTCACACTGTCGACATATTTTTAATATGACATTGATAGCAATATTTCACCCGGAATTCCAAATTAGAATCTGATTTTCAATTTTTTTTTTAAATTTCCTTTGAACTTAAAATATAAAAAAGCTGTGTGTTGAATTAAAATTTGAAAGCAAAATTTGTCTCCTTGGAAGAATCAAGAATGATGTACAAGAGAAAAAGTTACACCCAATAAATACATATTTTAAAATATTTGGTGACAAATTCCAATTTCAAGATTTTGAAATTTTTAAATCTTATAATTTTGATAGATGTGTGGGAGCACGGTGGCTCAGTGGCAGACTGTTGGACTTCTATGCTAGAGGTCCCGAGTTCGATCACCGTCCGGGACGACCCGCGTTGTGTCCTTGGGCAAGGCACTTTATCCCCGTTCCCTACACGAGGGCACGATGACGCCGTGTACTAAGGCGCAATGCACGTCTATAGTGCACGTCTTCAACCGCTGTAACCCTGCTTGAGCGGAGCTTGAACAGAGTTAGAATGTTGAGGAGCTGACAGATGCTCGTCGATGCTCGGTGGTACTCCGGCTACCTCCACCCGTAAAACTGTCACGATCACGATTAGACATCGTGCGTATGTATGTGACCTTAAACACCAATAAATAAAAAAAATACAGATAGATGTGTAATTATAGACTGCATCACTCTCTTGTTTGTCAATCTGCAGTATCAAACGCAGATAATCTTTGTTTTCATTTTTGAATTAAGCTCGTCATTTTGTTGATTTTGAGTTCAAAAGAATACTTTATAAAAATTGAAATAAAAATTAAATTTTGGAATTCCGGGTGAAATAATGCTACAAATGTCAGAGTAAATATCTATGGACTGCGTTGGATTTAATTTCGGACTTTCTGTTCGCTTTTTCATGCTGATTTCTGAATATGTAAAATTCCCGAAAAATTCGGTTATCAAAGTCCTTAACCCTTTACCTAAGATGAAAAGCAGACGACACTTGCAAACAAAATTCTTGAATAACTTGAATAAACCTATGTTTTTGAGACAAAAAATGAAAATATAATGAAAATTAATCGACGATTTTTGAGAACAGCGCTGGCCGGTTTTGGCCGATACGTTGTGTTAATGGTTAAGGGTTGATATAATCTGAAAAACTGGACAGTCACTCATTGCAAAGTAAGATTCAATTCAAATCAGAAAACGTGGAACATTGAAAATTCTGACAGAACATGCTCAATTAATGTGACTTTTGCTTTTGTACGAATGGTTTGTCATTATTCATTCCTTCGGGAGCTTAGAATGATAAATGTATGCATCATCTGTTTTTTTCCAGCGGTGTGTCTTTGGAAAAGTTTCTTTACCCAAAAATTTTCTTTTGTAAAACTGAAACACATTTCTTTCAAGGTTTACTAGATAAAACGGTAATTTAGTCGATGGAATGCCCAAGGGCACACCGTTGTGCATTAATATTGAAGTGTTTTCAAGATTCCTCAATAGTAAGCGTTATTAATTTAGTGACTATCATTCATTCGTCTATCTGCAGTGTAAAAATACGATGAAAAATTGGGTAAACAGCACACAGTTAGTGCCAATGTGTATAGCAAAACGATCATTTACCGTCAGTAAACTCGCTGTGTGCGAAGGGGATTTTTGCGATCGTATTTGGTAATTCTGTCACACGAATAAAAACATTTTCTGCAAAAGTCGCTTTTGACAATAAAGTCTTGACTAGTCGAGTCCACCAAAACGCTTTTGCTTTATTTTTTTAACACTTCGACCCCCCCCCCCCCCCATCCCCCCTCGCCCACCCGCGGACCAGGACCATCATATGTCACAATTTAGTCATGTAAATCTCGAGAGGTTGCAAGAGGCAGTGTGACGGCGGATGGGGTGCCTATACCAGAAACTTTTAAACATCCGGGGCAATTTCCTTAATTCAAGATGTCTATATTTTTATTTGCAAAACGGCTTGCGTTTTAGAAGGTGTGGATGACATACATCCCTCAAAGTTTTAAATACTATATGCCATTTCCTGCATTCACTGACTATGCTTGATACATATTTCTGATGTTTATTTGTGTCAAGATCGATTCGATTTTGTTCGAGTTAAGGGTTAATGATCAGGGATTGAAAATAATTAATTTGATACGTTTTCTTGTAAAAGCCGCAAATAGACACTGGGTACAAATTATTGAAGGCTAATTAATTAACTGCTTGACCAGGTGGGTGTTTATCTCTCGTTGAGAGGACTAATGGTTCCCTGCTGCGACGTTTAAAACTACGACGCAACTTATCTCTGAAAGTCCCTAATAGTAATTCGTAACTGTCAGCCGCAGATGGTGTTCCACGCTATGTGGCCCTCAAATAAGTGCCATCCTCGTAGTTCTAACTGTCAGACTCACGAGCTTACAAAGAGATATCTCATCTATCTTAATAGCAGTGTCCTATATCACAAAGGAACCGACTTAATGATTAATTAGACACGAAAATGCTGTATAGTGAGAGACTGATCATCAGTAGTCAGTCGACCTTGGATTGAGTCAGTAATGCGTCGGAAAGAGGGCTCGGAGCTCGAGCCATAGGGGCTGTCATTTGTAGAAATTAATTGTGGATACTAAGAGGGCTCCGTTTAAGTAGGCGAGCGGTCGCAAGGTTAAGTGACGCGACGCAGAGGCGAAGTGTAGAGTAGTAAAGAGCTGTCGAGGGCTCGAACAATTAACTTAATCGAAGCTATTGAGAGCTCGAACAATTAACTTAATCGAAGCTGTTGAGAGCTCGAACATTTGATTTAAGCTAAGAGCTAAGAGTGAGCTTAGTTAAGACAGGCAAATTAGATGCATGAACTTTATTTGCTTGGACAGAGTTGGTTACAATTGACTGACAATTTAGCGTATTTGGAGGTTGAGCGGCGTAAAATAGACAATACGTTATGTACGCAATCGCTTGAGAAGTGAAGAGGAAACCCAGGAGTGAGGAACAACCAGAAGCATCTAGACAACAGCATCGAACACAGGGTACCCCGGAAAGAGCTCGAACTTTATGGGGGAAATTCATATGTGCTTTGTTTGTGTATAATGTATATTCTTGGATTGTTCATTGATGCGTATATGTGAGTGCATAGTATTATTTTTATTTCCATTAAATTATACTCAAATGATCCACCGTCGGTTATCTTTTTAAATATCAAGTCACGGACACCTTAAGATGACGAATCTGTCCCAACAAAAACCACAACACCGCGAGGCCGAGAGACGTATGTTCACCCGAAAGCCCGGCTGTCCTCTCGGAGTACGGCCGAGCTCTTGAGTGATCATAAATCAAACATATCTGCCCCAACGTGTTGTGACAGAAAACTGTCGAGTGCTACCCGGATTCATCTAAAAAGGTAACATTTTGAAAAGTTAAAAACCGACGGAATCGCTGAGATAATTTATGGGCATGCCATGCCGTTTTACTTATAATGTTCATGCAGTTTGCCTTTAAATAAGCTCTTGGTAAATTGGTAAGGGAAAAATTGGCTTAGATAGCAGATGTGAATACGGGAATAGGAGACGGTTTAGCAGGCATTCTTTTTCAAAATTATTATTATTATTATTATTATTATTATTATTATTATTATTATTATTATTATTTGCTTATGGTTCATCTAATAGAAGTTGTAGTTATGGATACCGTTACCGCCCTTGGCACAACTTGTGGCGCTATGAAAGGAAATGGGATTGGAGGGTGCAGACCTCCAAAAATATGTCCGCGAGGAACAGAAGAGAGAGCAGAAAGAGTTAGCGTTAAGGCATGAGAGGGAATTGGAAGGACAAGTAGCCATGAAGCGCGAAGAGGCTGCTGCAAGGGCAGTGGAGAGAGAGGCAGAAGTAGCTAGGGCTGAACGAGAGCGTGAGTCAAGTGAGAGGGAAGCAGTGCTTGAGCGAGAGAAGGCTGAAAGAGAGCGCGATTCACGTGATATAGAGCAAGAGAGACAGTTGGAGTTGTTGAGAGGGAGAGCCGAAACACAGGGAAGTAATGGTGGGGCTGTGGGCAACAATTTGGGAGACGACGTAAGGGTTATGTACCCGAACTTGCCGAAATTTGACGAAAAAGCAGATGATGTCGATGCCGTTTTGCAAAGGTTTGAGAGGTTTGCTCAGAGCAATGGGTGGCCCGAAGATTCATGGGGGGGGGGGGGGGGGGGGTCTGAGCCCGTTACTAACTGGCCAGTCTATCCAATCCAAGTGTATGCAAGTATGCCCCCGGACCTAGCGGTGAGTTGAAGAAAGCCATTCTCAAACAGTATCAACTCACCAAAGATGGCTTTAGGGTTAAATTCAAAGTGTAAGGCAGGAAAGGGTGAAAATGTTTTTCAGTTTGTGTCGCGAGCCGCAAGGTATTTTGACCGCTGGGTCGAACTGGCAAAGATTGACGAGTCGTATCAATCTCTGAGAGATCTGCTCATTAGCGAGCAGTTCATGTCTACGTGTGCTCCGGAAATGGCCATATTTATAAAGGAAAGGAAACCGGGGAACGTAGATGATATGGTCAAGATGGCGGAGCAGTTCCTAGAGGCCTGTGAGGGTGAGATTGCCCAATTACGACCAGGGCGGAATGGAAATCACGCGGCTGCAAAGGCACCAGTTAAGGTTACCAATTCCGTCCCGAACCCTAATCGGGGTAGCCAGGGTAACTCATGGGTTAAGGATGTGACCAGTTTCGTTTGCGAGAAACGGGAGGACCAAGAAGAACCCTCCCCCAAGAGCTGGAGGAAGGGAGGAGGGGGAGGAAACCAGTCATGGGGAAAATACAGACAGCGGCACTGTGTCAATCTATAGGGCTGGAGGACAGCCGACTGCGCAATGCAATCGAGAAAGGGTGTCTCCGGTTGGAAGGGTGAAAAGCGGACCCCATAATAAGTGGCATGTGTAGTGGATACCCAAACATACGTGATAAGGGGAGAATGCCAGTACACCCGGGGTATATTGGTTATCGAGAGGGGCAGATGTTACGAGATACAGGATGTAGTAGTGTGGTGGTAAAGAGGGGACTGATTAGTGAAGAGCAGCTCACGGGAGACAACCACCTCTGGGTGTTGATTGATGGTACGGTAAGGCGATTTCCCTTGGCAAAGGTGAAGATATACTCTCCCAAAAAAGAAAGTGTGCATGCTAAAAAAAAACACTAAAAAAAGATATATATCATTTTCATTCATGGAAACTTTATTCAATCACAGATGAATCAATTTGTGATCAACACGAGAAATTTCATTACGCTACGACGAATACTCTTGGTGCCATGGAGAGTCAAAGACACTAAGGGTCAAACATAAAAGTCACACACTCAATATCTGGTATGACCTCTGTCTGCATCGACTACTGCTGTGCATCTACGCCTCATGGAAGCGAACAAGTTAGCATGGAAGTGGGTTAGGGTAGGGTTAGGGTAGGGTTAGGTTAGGCTATCCCTAACCCTAACCCTACTCTACACCACTGCAGTCGAGCACGACGATGACGTAACGTCAAAATCGGACGAATTGCAGATCTTCGAGGACGTAAGCCGTATTCTCTCAGTCGGAAGATTACTGTTTGAGGATGTATCCGTCTCAGGTTAGGGATGTTCCTGGCTGTCGTCGTTGCCGTTTGTTGCCGGTTCCGGAGATGGACGACACGGATTTACCGATCTTGTGCAGGGGTGGTAATTCTGGGTCTCCCGGAGCGGGGTCGGTCTGGAACGTCATCATGTTGTGCATGTCGATGGACTAGCCTGTCTACAGTGTTACGGTGGCAGTTCAAATGCTGGGCAACCTCTCTGTGTGTTCTGCCAGCTCTAATCATACCCAGGGCAAGGAGACGTTGATTCATTGTCAATCTTGGCATGCTAATGTGGAGTCGTTTTAACAGCAGCGCAAGTTTGAATGTGAACGATAGGAAGGCCTTACTTTAGTGTTTAAATACCCAAGGATTCACACTGCTGGATGAATTTTCAGACTCTCCACGTGCAAAACATGCCTTTTCACAAACGTGCAGCACGTCATTTAACGTTAATGCAATTTTAACGGAGAAAGCTGTTTTTGTGTTCAATATAACTTATTCATGAACAGGTTAACACTCATTACACCTACGAAATTATTTTTTTGGAGTTTCATCAATTTCTGCAATGCACACTTTCTTTTTTGGGCAAGTATAGATACTCCCTTCTACAGCGGTGAAGTGGAGGCAACGTGCATAGCGGAGCCTGTATTTGACTTGGTTGTTGGCAATATTCCGGGGACTAGGGTGGAACCCGATAAGACATGGTCGGAGAGGAAAGGGGCATAGGGGGCGGTCACCCGAGCCCAAGCCACGAAGATAAAGCGGCCGGTGAAATCACGGTAGGGGCCCGTGGAGTCAAGTAAGGGGGCACATGTAGAGTGTGCAATTAGCGCTCCTAAGGTTAACCCTTCTACAAGGAAAGTCAGGGAACTCGCTGAAAGGAAGCAGCCAAGGTATGTTGGAGGGGAGGGGTGTAATGAGGGGCGGTGTGGGAGTAAGCCAAGGGTTAGGAACTTTTAGATCGGTCAAAAGGTGACCGTGCTACGGCCGACGAAATTCGGTAGACCTCGGTAGACCTCGGTTACAGTGGGAGGGGCCGTACACTGTGACGAGAATAATTGGTAACGGATATTACCGAGTGAGCATGGATGGAGAAGGGGTTTACCACGCAAGAAATTTGCGGGGATGCCAAAATAAGAAGGACACAACACCCATGTTATTGGCTGGGAGAGGTACAATGAGCCAGGAGGGGCCGCGAGAGATGGCCGGAGTAGTCACAAAGGGTCATCATAAAGGGAGAGTTAGAAGGGGCCCTGGAACTTGGAGAGGGGCACCCAAGGGAAGATTGGCGAAAGACAAACATGGCGTTGCCTCTGAGGCAGCGAGCTCTGGTACGGCAGGCATCGCCTGTGGGCCTGTAGGTGTTGAGCGTGAAGACGAGTGGGGTCCTTGGTGGAACACGAGCATAAGGAGTAGGCCCCGGTGGAGGGGGCCGAAGTGATCTCTAGGGCATGGTGTGGGCCCCAATATACATGGGAATATTTAGTTAGTGCCTAGTAGAGCACGTAACCCGCTGACTGGAATGAACCGGGTGGGGCTCCCTATCCAAGGAAGGGGACAAGTTAGGGAGATGATAGGAGAGCGGGCAGGGGGCTTGGGTCAGGGTAGATTCCCCTTGCTAATAATTTGTTTGCTTTACGCGGATGTTTCGTGAGTGCATATAGATACAGATGTGTGTGTGGGAACGATAAATTTTAGGAACGAGTGTAAGGGACCGTGAGTCGGTCACCGTGGATCAGTGGGGACCGTACCGCGATTAGTGATGGTAAAAGCACTTGGTAAAGCTATACACCGTTGG
Organism: Pictodentalium vernedei; assembly: GCA_031216915.1. Taxonomy (NCBI): domain Eukaryota; kingdom Metazoa; phylum Mollusca; class Scaphopoda; order Dentaliida; family Dentaliidae; genus Pictodentalium; species Pictodentalium vernedei. The sequence continues at coordinate 231,411,454 of CM062293.1, forward strand.
TTAACCCGTCTGTCGCATGAGCGTGGACGAGAAATTTGTGTTTGAGTGAGCGCGGAATGAGCTAGTTAACCCGTCTGTCGCAGGTGCGAGGACGGGAAATCTGGGTTTGAGGGAGTGTGGAGTCATACAACGTGGTATAAGGGACCATGGATCGGTCACCAATGGGGACCTTACAGCGATTATTAGTGGTGGGTGGAGATATACTCCGAATGTAAACCCGCAAGACGGGAGCATGTGGTTGGGTATATGTCGAGTGAGTTTTGAAGAGTGTACATAATGGGGAATGCAATTTGTATATAGACCTATATGTGCGTATGAGTCGCGGAAGTTGTCTAAATTGTTAAGTATTGATTAAGACTGAATGCGACTCGATCTTGTGTGCTTTGGAACAACTGGAAGTATGTTCTTTGGTTGGGGGTTGTCCAGATCGATTCGAATTTGTCCGAGTTAAGGGTTAATGGTCAGGGATTGTAAATAATTAATTTGATACGTTTGCTTGTAAAAGCCGCAAATAGGCACTGGGTACAAATTATTGAAGGCTAATTAATTAACTGCTTGACCAGATGGGTGTTTATCTCTCGTTGAGAGGACTAATGGTTCCCTGCTGCGATGTTTAAAACTACGACGCAACTTATCTCAGAAAGTCCCTAATAGTAATTCGTTACTGTCAGCCGCAGATGGTGTTCCACGCTATGTGGCCCTCAAATAAGTGTCATCCCCGTAGTTCTAAATGTCAGACTCACGAGCTTACAAAGAGATATCTCATCTATCCCAATAACGGTGTCCTATATCACAGAGGAACCGACTTAATGATTAATTGGACACGAAAATGCTTTATAGTCAGTCGACCTTGGATTGAGTCAGTAATCCATGGGAAAGAGGGCTCGGAGCTCGAGCCAATGGGGATGTGAATTGTAGAAATTAATTGTGGAGACTAAGAGGGCTCCGTTTAAGTAGGTGAGCGGTCGCTAGGTTAAGTGACGCGACTCATAGGCGAAGTGTAGAGTAGTAAAGAGCTGTCGAGAGCTCGAACAATTAACTTAATCGAACCTATCGAGAGCTCGAACAATTAACTTAATCGAAGCTGTTGAGAGCTCGAACATTTGATTTAAGCTAAGAGCTTAGAGTGAGCTTAGTTCAGACAGGCAAATTAGATGCATGAACTTTATTTGTTTAAACGGTATACGGAGATTGGTGTAAACGGAGATTGTTGTAGACGGCGAATTGTTAAATCCGTGGAGTGAAGTGAATATGATATCGAATATGTAAAATTTAGTTAGACAGAGTTGGTTACAGTTGACTGACAATTTAGCGTATTTGGAGGTTGAGCGGCGTAAAATAGACAATACGTTATGTACGCAATCGCTTGAGAAGTGAAGAGGAAATCCAGGAGTGAGGAACAAACCAGAAGCATCTGGACAACAGCATCGAACACGGGGTACCGGTACCCCGGAAAGAGCTCGAACTTTATGGGGGAAATTCATATGCGCTTTGTTTGTGTATAATGTATATTCTTGGATTGTTCATTGATGCGTATATGTGAGTACATAGTATTATTTTTATTTCCATTAAATTATACTCAAATGATCCACCGTCAGTTAACTTTCTAAATATCAAGTCACGGACACCTTAAGGCCGAGAGACGTATGTTCACTCGAAAGTCCGGCTGTCCTCTCTGAGTGCGGCCGAGCTCTAGAGTGATCATAAATCTCACATATCTGCCCCAACGTGTTGTGACAATTTGTTTGTTTATTTATTCGGGTTTAACGACATTTTCAGCTGTCAGGGTCGGATAATTTACCGGGTGGAGGAAGCTGGGGTACCCGGGGCAAATGGTCGATCAGCGACGAGCAACTCTCAGATTCTCCAACTTACAAAAGTTCTATGCGCAAGCTAAGTCTGCAGCGTTTAAGGGCAACTGCACCAATGAAGTAGAGTACGAGTTAGGACACATCGCCATCGTGCCCCCATATGAACAATCTGGATTAAGTGTCTTGTCCAAGGACACAACGCAGTTACCACAGGTCAGGCTCGAACCGTGAACCTTTCGGCTTAAGCCTTTACCTAACACGAAAAGCAGACGACACTTGCAAATAAAACTCTTGAAGCACTATTTTTTTTATTTTTTGCCTCAAAAACATAGCTTATGACCCTCATTGGAAGGAGCTCGTTGAGCTCGTTCCAATGAGGTGTCAGAAGCTATGTTTTTGTGAGAGATAAAATGGAAAAGTAATAAAAACTGAATGGTGAATTTTGTGAATAGCACTGGCCGATTTCTGCCGTTACGTTGGGTAAAGGGTTAAAGTCAAATGCTCTAACCACTAAGCAGTCGCGCACTCATATTTCGATATTATCTGACAGACTAATTTTATGCATGTAATTCAGCCGATTAATTGATGAAAATTATACGAATGTCAGCGAAAACTAACAGTTATTTTTTGTAGAATTACTTTATTTTTTAGACAAAATAGACTTAAAACCCAGTACCGTACTGACATGGCTTGTATATTATTTACATTTTCTTCCCATAACGGCAACACTCCTGTTTTTATCTCGAGTCGTTTCGTCCCAATTTGAAAGGCACAAAAAATAACAAAGCATAATTTTGTGTACTGTTCCGAAAATTTTACCCCTTCCTTAAAACGTAATAAAGCAAACTAACCAACGATATTCACCAAAAATCGCCCTTCAAATTTTCTGACCGTTGACCTTTTGGCGTCAGACATAGAACTTATGGCCGTTTCTTGGAACGAGCTCTTTAAGCTCATTACAATAAGAAGTTATGAGTTATGCTTGTTAGGCATAAAATCAGGCCTAACATTCACGCGAGAATCAGAATCAATTCTCGCAAATGATTTTCGAAAGGAAAACAATAAGATCAACTTTGCTTGTCACTAAATGTGCATCTGATTCTCGACATCGGATCCAACGGGTCCTTCAAAACCTGGGGAATTCTACTTCTTATTTTTTGCTCCCCCATACTCAGGTAACGCATTGACTTTGTCTAGTGAAGTCTTGGCTACTTTTATAAGCAGCCAGGACTTTAACCATTTACCCAACGTAACGGCCAAAACCGGGCAGCGCTATTCTCAAAAATCGCCAGTTAGGTTTCATTGTATTTTCATTTTTTGTCTCAAAAACATAGGTTATGATCCCTCTTTGGAACGAGAGGTCATAACCTATGTTTTTGAGACAAAAAATGAAAAAAATTAGTTATTCAAGAATTTTATTTTTGCAAGTGTCGTCTGCTTTCCATGTTAGGTAAAGGGTTAATAGGCACCACGGTCAAGGTACATGTACTGTAACTTCCATCAGCAAGACCACCAAAAGCTTGTGTGTTGAAACATATGTTTTACATGAAAATACAAGACAAGAAACTCACAAAAATTTCAACAAAGCCCCTAAGGGTTAAACTGTAGGAAATATAGTAATAAGAGCTTTGTTTTTTATTAGGGATTTTTAACTGCTTCCAAGCACAGGGACAATGGTATAAGAGTACTTTCAAATTCAATTTCTTAATTTAGAACTGAAAATTGATTCTCGCGGCAGAAGTTTACGAGAATCAGAAGCGATTCAGAAGAAATATGAGGACGACTCGGGACAGGGGCGGCCTTCATCCACTCTAAGAACCATTTTTAATAACACGCTTTACGAACATTTTCAGTTTATAACCATTTGTTATACATAGTATTAATTTACTGTGATCGTTTCACCCCATACAGTAACTTACTGGGTTCGAATGACGTTGTGGGAAACGGCTTCGGGGCGAAACGACATGCAACATCTCAAACCATTGGAAAGACGCCGGAAATACACAGAACGTCACACGCGTGTGAATGGGTTAATCGATATGCCACGACTGCCAGCGCGGAAGGATAAAACGAGAGGCCGCACGCCTCGAGTTTTATCCTTCCGCGATGGCACACGTGCCATATCGATTAACTATTCACATACGTGTGTCGTTTTGTGTTTATTATACGCTACATGTCTATGAAAACAAAGACATTCAGCAATTCATATGACAACTATCAACAAAAAGAACACATTTTATCGCCAACCAAATGTGTGAGGGGAACCCGTGTTACTATTTCGTCCCCTGAATTCCAATGTGTTCTATGTGCCTACTGGCACATAGAACACATTGGACGTCAAGGGACGATTTTCATCTATCGCTACCGATTCATATTGTAAATGAGTTGCACGATTTGTAGAAAATTCCAATGAAATTTCGCTTCTATTTAAAAACAGTCCGTCAACGATTTCGGTTCCGCACAAATGTGCGGAAAAGATTTTCATTTTCCGTATGGTTTAGTGTTGCTGTAGATGGAGATTACACAGAACAGGCGTGTAATAAATTAGTTGGATTGTTATGTTGGGGTAGTCACACATGTGAACTATGCTCATGCATGACATTTTGTTTTATTGCGGTTTAACGACACTTTGGAGAGCCAGGTTCAACTCGTGTCGGACAGTTTTACGGGTTCAGTAAACTGGAGTACCCGGAGAGAACTATCGAGCAGCGGCGAGCAACTATCGGACAACCCAATGTACTAACTCCGCACAAGCAGGGTCGGCATTGGTTGAAGACACGTGCGCAATCCACGTGCCGTACGCCTTTGTACGCTGCGCAACCGTGCACCCATATGTGCAATCAGGATTAAGTGCCTTACTCAAGGACACAAGGGATAGTTGCTACTGGTAGATCGAACCGTGGACCTTTCAGTTTGAAATCCAAAGGCGGAGTCACTTAGCCACCACGCTCCCCATCCATGAGATAAAGGCAGCGGATAAACACTGCGAACTGTAAACGACGATTGACATGTATAGGGTGGTAATCAATAGCTTGTGAGCGTAATTTGGCCTTAGCAACAGCACTGTGCGTAAAGTGTCCTTTCCTTACTAACGAAAACAAAAATCACATTTGAAAGTTGAGAGTAGGGAACAGACTCGTAGCTAGTGGGAGTGCCGGGGGAGATTCGCACCCCATGATCCTGTCTATCAGTGTTCATGCTGGCGCGAAATTTTTTGGTGCCAAGTGGAATTTTTGTACGGTGCCAAATGAATCTTTAGGATGCCAAATGAAAGATTTTAGTGCCAAATGGAATCTGATTGTAAATAAGAACAAATTAAGCACGTATCGTTCTTGGAGCGCAACAAGATGCCATCTGCAATGCTAAAGCATTGCAGATGGCGACTTGTTGCACTCAAAGCATGATATTTTAATCTTGTAATATCTAGCTCTGTAAAGTATTTTAGTTGCAAAAAAACCCACACAAATGATAAAAATATAGATAATAAAAAAGTAAAAAAATAAAAATTTCATAATTATTATTTACTCACTGTTTATTCACTCATAGTAAACCAGTAGCAAATAATTTATTATCTTCCAGAATGATTATAAGAAAGATTAAGCAATATCAAAAAGATTAATTAACAAAGAAACAGGTTGATAAGAATCAAATTAATTGGATAAAATGTTAATTAAGTTCATCCTTGACAAAAAGCCATGAGTAAACCTGTTGCCAAAAGATTATCCAATAGACGTGAATAATGTCTCGCCTGCGTCGTCAGACATCGATTTTATCGAAAACGACGCTCTGAAATAATAAACCACAAAGCCTTTGAGACCTACCAAAAGTATATTTTGGTGCCACATTTTGGTGCCAAATGCTGTTTGTTTTTGGTGCAAAACGATTTTTTAGTGCAGTTGGCACCACGGGCACCCGACAGCGTGAACCCTGCTGTCTGTCACAAATGCTTGTTGTCCATCGGGGAAAAATGTTTGGTCGTGCGAACGGAAACATTTTCTTTGAAAGACGTTAATCTGAGGAACAGGTTGACCATCTGACAAAATCGCAAGTTTCATTATGCTAAATTAACCTTGTTGTTTCGCATATTGGTTGTATGAAAGGCGCTCGTTACAAGTATATGCCAGTCGAGCAGTCATGTACCTCTAAAAATAGCGCAATATTATTAGTTTAAAGAATTATTATCGTTAAACAAAAGTAATTCTTTAAAATAATAATAATAAACGAAAGATTCCGAACTTTTTTTATTGCTTCAAAGAAGTATACTGAGTTGGATCTCAAGTTCATAACGCCGATCAACGGCACGGGAACACTAGTGGAATATTTTACCTTCCGCTCCACAATGTAAGAAAATTTTGAGATCCTAGCTTCGGACCTGGTTGTGAAGAGGCGTGTTTCGCAAAACGTCAGCGCCCATGTCGAAAGATCATTTTTCTTATCTGGAAGATCGGCAGGTATAATAATAATTCCATACTTATGTCATTACACTCATGAAATTTGAAATGTGTGTTGAAAGCATCCGTATTTTGAGACTGTCGATTTTTGGTGTTCGCCTTTATCCAAACCCAGGTTTATAATTTCAAGCGACTCCTTGAAGCTGTCCATTTCGTATTATGGAAATATAATCTTCAAACAAACAAATCTAAAAAAATTTTGCCGACTTGAAAAATTCTAAACAATTATGGATGAATTTCGGGGTGACCTTATTCACATCAACGTCAACAAATTCAAAATTTGTCCCGTTTTAAGCACACTTTATTAGCTCAAACAATAAACTCGGTATTTTCAGTTTTTGGATTTAACGTCATTTATTACGTTTGTGCGTCACTTTGTGTTTTTGAATCTATCCTCCCTTTTTGTGACCAACTCTACATAACAAACTAACGCCATAATATTTCATGCATATGTAAATGAATAGCTGAAGTGGTGCATCGTCGCATTTTTATTTTTATTCAGACTGGCCAAAAATATTTAACGCAATGACGTTAACACTGACCGAGAGCTGGAAAACGTCAAAAATTTTAAGTTTCGCTGATATTGATATCACCTCATATTTTAGTACTTAGCATCATAAATTTAGAGTTCCATTTGATAGACATTTTTCAAAATTGTCATCGTCGAACACAACCACTGTCGCCCAGGCGATCGCCACTTACTGCACCTCCCAAACAGAATTCCTGGCTACGCGCCCATGTTTACGTGGAGATTTACACTTTTAAAACGAATTATTATTTCCAGGGAAGCAGTAGAGACGTCCATTAGCCTTCGGATAGTAAAGGCTAATTGACTTCCGAAAGAGTACTGTGGGAAGAATGTTAGCCAACGGATTCTGAACAGCAGTGTGTGAAATGTTTTCAAGTAAGAACGTTTTGAATGTTGGAGCGCATGTCTAGAGCAGAACTTGTTCTGGGACCAATACTATAAAACTTTTACGATTGTATTTTCCGGAATTGTATTTTGCACCTATTAATATAACTGACTAAAATGAATCATTAGCATTTTAGTGCAGTTTGAAAATGCTAATGGTTCATTTTAATCCATTTAAAGTCATAACTAGAAAATACAATTCCAGACAACACAATCTTGCTGAGAACGTTTAACGTTCTGAAAATGTATGGCAGAAAACGTAGATAACTTCTCCGCAACACAACGCAGTACTTCTCCACAACACTACGGAGTGACGGCGGAATTAAAATGAGAAGTGGGGTGTCGAGCTGAGTTCGTTTCAGTGAGGGATCACAAGGTTTGTGTTTTTGAGGCAAAAGATGAAAACGTTTAGGCTAAAGAAATTTAATGTTTTGATTCTCAGGCAGCGGCGCATTCGTTTTTTCGGCCACGTTCGTCATATTTATTTCGGAGGCAAAATTCAAAATGTATAAAACTATTATAGTTTGAGATTTTAGCGGTATCACATCGCGATTTGCAATGTAATAGGTCGTGTACATTGATACAGTATTGTTATTCTCTTCGCGAAATACGACACGATTCTCGTATGTATGTACAAAATAAATATTTATTCAACTGGTTGAGAGCTAGATTAGTTTTGGTGGTCTGAATTTGTTAATAAAAATGTTTTATTACAAATTATTGGAGAGTGTCAACAGGCACTCTCCAATAATTTGTAATACAACAAATTTGTATAAACAAACTATTATTTACGTTTGACAGAATACGAAACATGGATAAGGAAAATGTTGGCTTTTGCACTGGTACCCTTATTTTGTGGGAATGCCCAATTGTGGCTTTTAGCACTCAACCAGTTCAAAAACTCATTATTATTTTTTATCGCCATTGTAGTTCTTTTATATTGATTTTGGGTTGTATGATCACTGTTACAAAACAACTATTTGTGAAAACAACATGGAAGCTCTAGTATTTAATTTTAGGCTCTCACAGCTGGATTTTAGGCATCGACGACCATTCCATCAGGAATAAAAAAATAAAAATATAAACCGCCCTCCCTCATTCGTTTAAAAAAAATGCCTGAGAATCAATTATTTAATTTTTATGTTTGGCCTTAGTTTCTCCAGGCATGTAATTGCTATTCGTGTTAGGCAAAGAGTTATATACTCGCCCAAAAAAGAAAGTGTGCATTGCAGAAATTGATCAAACTCCAAACAAATAATTCCATAGGTGTAAAGAGTGTTAACCTGTTCATGAATAAGTTATATTGAACACAAAAACAGCTTTCCCCGTTAAAATTGCATTAACGTTAAATGGCGTGCTGCACGTTTGTGAAAAGGCATGTTTTGCACATGGAGAGTCTGAAAATTCACGCAGCAGTGTGAATCCTTGGGTATTTAAACACTGAAGTAAGGCCTTCCTATAGTTCACATTCAAGCTTGCGCTGCTGTTAAAACGACTCCACATTAGCATGCCAAGATTGACAATGAATCAACGTCTCCTTGCCATGGGTATGATTAGAGCTGGCAGAACACACAGAGAGGTTGTCCAGCATTTGAACTGCCACCGTAACACTGTAGACAGGCTAGTCCATCGACATGCACAACACGATGACGTTTGAGACTGACCCCGCTCCGGGAGACCCCGAGTTACCACCCCTGCACAAGATCGGTATATCCGTGTCGTCCATCTCCGGAACCGGCAACAAACGGCAATGATGACAGCCAGGAACATCGCTAACCTGAGATGGATACATCTTCAAATAGTAATCAACCGGCTGAGAGAATACGGCTTACATCCAAGAAGACCTGCAATTAGTCCGATTTTGACGTTACGTCATCGTCGTGCTCGACTGCAGTGGTGTAGAGTAGAGTTAGGGTTAGGGTTAGCCTAACCTAACCCTAACCCAACCCAACCCTAACCCTAACCTAACCTAACCCTAACCTAACCTAACCCTACCTAACCCTAACCCTACCTAACCCTACCCTAACCCTCTTCCATGCTAACTTGTTCGCTTCCATGAGGCGTAGATGCACAGCAGTAGTCAATGCAGACGGAGGTCATACCAGATATTGAGTGTGTGACTTTTGTGTTGGGCCCTTAGTGCCTTTGACTCTCCATGGCACCAAGAGTATTCGTCGTAGCGTAATGAAATTTCTCGTGTTGATCACAAATTGATTCATCTGTGATTGAATAAAATTTCCATGAATGAAAATGATATATATCTTTTTTTTAGTGTTATTTTTTAGCATGCACACTTTCTTTTTTGGGAGAGTATATAATAACAATAACTAAATGTTAATTAAAAAACTCTAGGGGTAATGTTTTGTTAACCAAAAGCGCTGGCGGGTGGGGTGGGTATTAAATGGTCTGGAAAAAGTTAGTGGCCACGGCCTTCTGCCACACCCTGCTTTAGAAGCCGTTGATACTAAACACACGTTACGATTTCTGTTTTCACTAAGTCACAAGTGGCCCACCCGACAGCATGCCACGCGACCACTCCTTTATGTACCAACAGGTGGGGTGAATTTCCTACTCAAGGACATACTACAAATGAATAAAATCGGACGCGAAACTTCAAGAACACAAATCCGACGCTCGAACAACTGAGTTATTACAAGTGTGTATAGATACAGGTGGGGCCAAGGAGACGACAGCTCCCCGCCAATTTGTTTTCCAAAAAAAATAACATACTTGTCGGAAAATATTTTACATCTGTAGTATTGGTTGATATGCAAACATTTTAGATGGATGGGGAAAACTGGCAGTTGCTACTAAAAATCTAGAAGACAGTATCTGAGGATATCCATTTTTCAATGAAAAGTCTGTTAGGTGCGAAAGCACTTTACTTAATACGGGAGTCAACTTCCAGTCAAGGCCATGAAATCTCTAACGGACATCAGGAATACACTGCATCGCTGCGTACCACGTCCTATGCATCGCCAATTTCGCTCGGATTGTTTAGCTTTGCCTTACCACCAGAAAGAAGCTTACTTAACCATTCAGCTACAGAGCTCCCCTCGTTCTCTTACACTGTATCACATCATCGAGCAACGCCGTTATCTGCCAGCGTTTTCTACCAATCGAACCACTTCATCGATTTGCTTTTACTTTGAAGTTTCTGAAGCGTGGAAAAGACCGTGTTGATATCACACTAACAATTACTAATCGATTTACTATCGGTAAATAGTTGATTGTGCCACACGCGATGCACAAGTAATTACACGAGTGCCGATTCCTTTGTTCACGAAGGTGTGTAAAGACATTCCATTCCGTTAGATGTTCAAGTCACATGCCGCGTTTGTGAGACCGAGACCTGCACATCACATGCATAGATCGAACGAGTTAATAAACACTTTTTCTTATCTGGTAGTTTTCTCCACCATAATTCCCCAGTGAACAGTACCGTGGGTCGCCAAGCATGACTACCCGGGGTGTAGTTTTGAAAGCCAGTCAGTAAGGTCTGTATATGAGCTAACTGCCTAGCATTTAACGCTACACCCCGTGGTATGTCAACAACCTTTTCAATGACACAATTCGCACACGCGTATCCAAGCATAAGATTTGTCCCCCGAAAATAGAACGAAAAGATCATGACATTAAATGGGGTCGGCAAGACACTCCGACTGTGTGGTTTGTTGTCAGAAGTAAAAACCCTGGGTGTCCAAAGTGTCGTTAAACCACAATAAATAAATTTATATATCTGGCATCACTTGCTCTATGCTCGAACACACGTTTCATCCATTGAGTAATGATGCCGTCGATATGCTGTCCAACAGAAAAACGTCGCTGATTGGTTGAACGCAGCTGAGAAGCGACCCCCCCTTCTGTTAACTGAGATTCCCAAATACATCTGGACAAAAAGGAAAATAACGTAAAGGGATAGGTAATGGTCAGTTTATCATTTCATGACAAAAGGCTGGATCTCTGTTTTAAGAATGTGTGGGTCCTGAAAAGGGCCCACACGAAGCCATTAGCAGCATGGCATCTCCACCTCTGTGAAGCATTCTTCTTCCCGATTTTCTTTTTTCCGTACTATCACCTCTTCTTGAATCCATCCAGTGTTTCGGCCTGTTTTACTCTTCGGTCTACAAATATGTCCAGTTGGAGCCCATTATAACCATTACTGGGCGATCAGAACATCCCGCCTCTTATCGTCTCCACGTGTTGTGAATGTTGCTACTACCAGTAGTTCTTTCGGGTATCTCGCTGCAGAACCTCGGAAGTGACGTCGTATCACGTGACCAAGCGACGCTAATTTGGGGTAGCCTGCGTGAGTGGCCATGTTGTGACGTCATTCCCATAGAAAAACGTGGTGTCAGTGCATATGCGCGGTGGTGTTGTTAGGATGATTCGTGTTTCCGTCGTCCATTTTGTATACTGGGCGCCGTCATCTTGGCTTCTATAGTGGCGCGTGGTTGGTATGTGACCCAAAACCCTCTAATATGCCGAGGGTATGCTCCGAGGGTGTGTTCCTTTGTGTAAGAATAAATCTAATTACCCAAATAGACCCGATCTTCACTCCAGATCACCAAAAAAGTTTGGGAATGACCGAATAATTCAGGAAAGTGTGTTAAGGTTTTTGGTGGACACTGAAAGCCAAAATTATGCGGAGCATGAAGATTTATCGGGAGATTCTGATCTGAGAGTTATATGTCGAAGATAATATTGTCAAGACACTTCCACGTGTATCAGAATGTCGCATTGGAGAGCATCTAAATGCAAATTTCCCCCGGGTGAGGACACCCATCGAGAAGTTCAGGGCCGCCGGATTCACAGTATCGCGTTTTGCTCAGTCCAAACAGCGACGGTAAGGCCGTGACTAAACTTTCGGCATTGTACCTCCGTGAGGACATGCCACACCAAAATTAACCTTTATTTCTTACTAAGGTCTGCTAATTACAAGACTTTTCTACCAGATGTATCTTGCACAAAGATTTTGTCAGGTCCCCATGTCTATGCTTAAGGGGACGTCCAACCTAACTTTGGTCAAATTTCATGTAATTTTCTTTCAAGTCTAAAAAAGGCCCAAAATGAATAACCCCAATAAATTATATACCAAAATGCTTGGAATGAAACATAGAACATGTGGAAACTGAAATTTGCCATGGAACTGCTGCCATGTGTAAATAGCACCACCTGAAAGTCTGCTATGGCATAAGTAAGAGAACAAAATTTTTACAATAAAATACCTCAAAATAAAATAACAGCTGTATTCTATAAACATTTAAGTACATACTCGAAGAAATCTTTTCCTAATTCATGAAAGTAATGAAGATTGAGACCAAATGTTATAAGTGGAGTGCTCACTGATTGAAGGCAGACATTTTCTTTTGTTTATGTTTTGATTTGGGGAGTTCAACAAAGGTCAACTTGAAGGAGTCCAGCAGAAGAAGTATGGAAGGACAAAAGAGTGTCTCCCAATATCAAGATGTATGTGTTACTGTAATGGTTTGGAAAGAAAATATGATATTCTCCTATGTAGAATGCACTGCAAAGTCATATATTGTAGTTAAATAAATATATTTACAAACCCCTTGCACTGTAACCCCTTTTATCCCATGCATCAATTTGATAGTGATTAAATTGTTAAATTCGTCTGGTTTATCAATAAGTACATTAGCTTTGTTTAACTCTTGGACACCAATACACTCATGATATCTGTTGGAGAAGAAATAAGGGTAACTGTAACCTGTCACTGCAATAAACCATCTAATGTACTTAAAAGTACATTGTTATTCAAAACACATCAAATCAACCTTACATAACCATTATTGCATGTACTTTCCCCAAGGAGGCTTACTGACATATTGAGATCAGAAGGGCACATCCAGAGGGTCTCACATATTTTTTTCAAGAACGCAGTACACAAAGCAATCCCCAAAAGATGACAAGTGAGCTCCATTTGACACAGAAAATTTTTTTTTGGGGGGGGCTCTCTTCCTTGTATGACTCTACCTCCGGCACTCAAGGCATATGCCTTTTTTCTCAAAGTTTAACTCTTTTTTCTTTTTGAAGATCCTGGCCACACATGTTCCAAACACTATCAGACAGGTAAACCTCCAAATAAGTGTATCTGCAAAAATCATGTTACATTGCAAAACATTCTTTTTAGAGTTTTAGTTCTGGACCTTTCATGCTTTTTACCTCCAACTATAACACTTAATTTATTGATTCATGGGTGAATAGAAAAGTCCTGCCATAATCAACATTTTGAGTTCCATAAGCCTTCAAAACAGCTCCAATAAAAGTGTCAAACATCAGATTGGTGGCTTTATACAGAATATTCATTAGGTTGTTGCTTGATAAGTAATAGGAACAAAATCTTCACAAGACAATTCTGCAGCAATACAATTGAGGGTATTAGCAGACACTCTGCAACAAATTGTAACAAATCAACTAGTTATAAACAAAATTTTCTAACTCAAAAGAGTGAAAAAGTACCACAACTCTGAAAAAATGTGGGAAGAAACACATGCTACAGCAGCTACACAGGCATTGTTTCTCCACTGGATCACAAAACCAAATATCCTTCAAATTGGAGTAGCAATGGTTGAGATACAAGGGGGAATGTTGGTACATGCAATGATGAATGGGTAAGACTAAGATTAAGAGGACAGGGGGTCACCACTGCACGACCCTAGATGCACCTTTGATTTTCCAACTTCCACTAAGTTCCAGGTCTGGGGCATAATAATCGCAACACACCCAACTTATCAGTTCATAATTTCAGTTAAATAAAAGAAATTATCAATTTGAATTAAATAATAGATGATGTAAAAATATTTGGCTTCCTTCGCCTTCTCGTACTATTTAATTACCACAAACAATATCAGTTTGATGCCGACAAACGAAACTGAACGCATGTGGTTTGATTAAAAAGTAACTCGGCATGAATAATGAAGAAATTGCGAATATTTCGTGTATTTCATTTATTTAAAAGCCAATTGCAGCTAATATTGACCGTGCATTCGATAATTCGTTTCGGTTTTGACCACACGGCCACGCTGACACTCCGTGACAGCGGTTATGTTTATTGTGATATGCAAATTGGGGGATGGTTTCCGGTGAAGGAGATTTGTCACATTTGTCAGTGTAAAACGATAAAAAAAACCACTGATCGACGCTTGTATTACTATGGTTGGTTGGAAGAAAAAACTAAATTCTCAGCATCGTCCAAGCGCACCTTATTTAAAAGCACGAATGCATCATTTTCAACCCATCTTCAATCGGTCCTTTGCAGACATCAAACATACCCGTCTTCAAATTCCATGGTTACTAGGACGTAAATAACTTCGCAGCGACAGGGGGAAATTAACACACTCAATATAGTTCCAGGTCACTTGGAATATACTTCGTGAAAAAGTGATTTCTGAAGCATTCTGCTTACTTTGTTATGAATATTGCCTTATTTTATGTGTATCGTCCCGATTTTATACACTCGGTTATTTTTTTTACAAGTGGTTCATGTTGTCTTTCTAGTGCGCAATAATTCAGATTTTTTGTCAACAAAAAAGTTCAGACGGCCTGTAAACACGAGAGGGAATTTCGAACCATATTTTGCAGTTATGACATTAACAGCTCAAGTACTTGCTGTCACCTGTTTGCAAATACGCTCATACATTGTCTCGAACAAATAAAGGGCGTGATCACGTCCTTGCATTCTTACGATTGCCCAAATTGAGTATTTCTGCAAGAACCACATCGTAATCACATGACCGGAAAAACATCGTTGAAACATGGCCACATCCGGAACATCAAAAATTTGTGTTGATGTTATTACATTCAAACGTCAAAACCCACCAGAGTGTGTGTCAAAAAAATGCTTTCTCCGAGTCTGTAGTATGTTATCATTATATTGAGGACAAGGCTTTCGAATTACCGATTATTTTGTGGTTTTACCGGTTCGTTACTTATGCCATTTGCAAATTAATCTTCTTCAAAATCATAAAATTCACTTTTTTTCCTGAAAAAAAATATATGTACCTTTTCTATGCACTTTACTCATTATTTTGATATATAATTTGCCTTTCCTTACTTCTCTTATCTGTTTCTGAGGCATTGGGAAAAATGTCAAAAAATTGACCAAAGTTAGGTTGGACGACCCCTTAAATCAATACGTCGTAATTCCGCATGTTCAACTATTCTCGTTATTCGCATCTATTTACCAAATAGTTATCTCCCCTGATTGCTAGGAATTGGCTTGCAAAAATTAGCACTAATTGAATGGGGAATTTTTATATTTCTCAAAATTATATAAAACCCGTGAAAGTTATATTTGCTCTGCGCATCAGACATTTAAGAACAATATATATGCTCTCACTTGGTGATATAATCGAACCATTTCATTCGACCAATTTTTTTCCCCTGTTCATTTAAAAAGGTACGGTTATTTCGTGTAGAGTGCCATGTAAAATAATGGAAAATTGCGTTTTCGTCAACTTTTAGAGATTAAAATATTTTTTAGTCTTCATATTAGCAATGCTCTGCGCATATGTGCATATAATATAGATATTGTCCTCTCTAATCATATAAAAATATATAATCTGACATTTGCCCATTTTTTTCCTTTTGATGTTAAAACCAAGACAAATTTGATTGTTGTAAAAACAGTTGAACCCACAGTCCACAATATGCAGAAGGTTTCGGTGTGAATAAAAGGAAAGGTGCGATAGCCCTATTAATTACTTTCAGTTCAGCCAGAAATGTGAAGCTTGTCGCTTATTTAACTAGTATGCCTCATTGTCCATTGAAGTCCATAAATATATGTATGTGTGTGTTTTTTCTACAATAAGAAGATAGTTTGCGTTGCAATTTGTAATGTCACACAGATACTGTTGACTCTGTCCGGAGGTTCCTTTAATACCTGCTTTAAAAGAGATGGCTCACACTTTCACAAGCATGGCCACTGAAAGACAGCTACGTTCACATTCGCATATTGACTGGAAAAAAATTGCACAGGGAGAAAAGCTGCCACGCCCTGTACGAACAAGTACCTCGGTGCCAAGAAATATTCTGCCCACCAAATATGAAGTTGAGAGACTAATAGAAAAAGATGGAAAGGTAAGATTTATTTCAATAATAACTCAATTATAGTGCATGTACAAACGGGTCAACGGGACAATAAGCCACCGGTCAAAGAACCGCCGTCCAAACAGCCACCCGATTAAAATTCCCTTTTTTAAGATCGGACAAGAAAAAAAGCCACAAAAATGCGGACAAAAACCCAGTTAATATTTTCCGCCGCTACGTTTACAACTTTCATTATAGCAACAAATAATTATTTATATATTGCATTTTAGAAGGAATTTAGTTATTTCGCTATTTAATTTCCAATAATTTAGTACGAATATTAAATAATTTATTTGTAATAGATAATTACACCGGGTCGGAGAAAATCAAGCTTATCGAGACGTTTTCAAAATTTTTAGGGCAAGTTTTGAAATGTAATTTTAAAAATTCACCGTCCACCCATTTCTCGCGTATTCATCCCATTCTTCCTGGACTTTCAGTTTCTCAAGGAGTCGCATTCGACTCGTCAAGTATTGGGGCTTTCCAACATATTGTTTAAACTAAATGTTCTAGATGTCCGTTTCTCATACGCTGCACACTTGGCATCCTCTTTTGTGGCTTTTTTTATTTTCTCATCAGCTGCGATGACTTTGATCCAGGTGTGCCGAAAGCACTACAGGGCTGGAGGGGCAGACCTATGAAGAAGGGCATTATGTATTTTTTTCATTCTCTTAAACCGTTACCTATCGTAACGGGAAAAACCAGCCAGCGCTATATATACACGAAAATCCCCATCCAATGTTTTTTTACTTTTTTCATTTTTTACTTCCAAAACATAGTTTATGACCCCTCATCGTGTCGCGCTCGTTCCAATGAGGGGTCATAACCTATGTTTTGGAATAAAAAAATGAAACACTTTAGTTATACGAGGATGTTTTTTCCCAAGTGTCGTCTGCAACTCACATTAGGTAAATTGTTCAATAAGGCAATTTTTGCACAGTTTGAAAAAAGGGCCAATTCTTTGAAATTTTCGAAGAAAAAAGGGAAATCCTTGCGCCCGCTCGCCCCCGTAGACTGAAGGCAGGAGGGACCCTCGTTGATTCGGCGCCCCTGCCTTGATCTCACAACGGTCACTCAAATGATCCACCTAAGTTCTGATAAAACCGCTGACGCATTATTTTTCATGCGTGACTTCTGCTTGCCATTGATGTTAAAATCTTCGAAATCTCTTCCTCTTCCCTCCCCCGATAAACCTGTCCCGTTTCTATACCCCCACCCCAACATCGTAGTTGAGAGGACAGTGTAAAGTACCAACATTCTCAAAATCAAAACAATTCTCGATTATTGTAATCAAATTAACAATTCTCTTAAATGATTGCACAATAAACTGTCTGACGCCTTCATTCTCAACTTACTTCTCTCGCCGCTTGAGAAAACGATTTCCCGACAAACAAGATTTTATTCACACCTTTCAGTGGATCAATGCTAATTACATTACAGTCAGACTCCAGTATTCACAGGGGGAGATAACTTTTCGAATAATACATCCCTACGACGAATTAAGTTGAGTATGGTCATTCAACGTGGTATCAAGTAAAGTCCAACATCTCGTGCACCCCACCCATAAAAATGACTTGTTTGTTTATTGGTGTTTATGGTCATCCTCAGCATCTATGGTAAAATCGTGGTCGCAACATGAGTATGAAGTCAAGTTTAGCCAAACGTTTGTAAAACTTACTTACCTCAAACACCAGTAACCGTGTATAATCATGGAATCCCATGCCTTGCCCAGTTCTAAGAACCGACAAAGGAGAGAAATAGTTACATAAAAGAGCTTTATGATAAATGTAGCATCACTGAGCTGTAGTATCATAAACCAGCTATAGAAGTAAATCAGAATCATTATCGTTTGCGACACGGTAGAATATTTAGACGCTGGTATATCAACGACAAGGCATTTTCTTCGCCAGAGATGAGATAAGAAGCTAAAAGGTATAACATTTTATTTATTAGATATACTTTTCTTTCCTAGAACTGCTTATTATCAAGCCCGCAAGCCCGGCTGATATGACGCCGATCTTGACCGATAAGAACCAAGCTATAGTTGTTCTCCTTAAAGCGTTACAAGGCACAACCAATTTATTTACGTCGAAATCGTTCGCCGTTAGCCGTCTAATGCAATCAGGACGATTGGCGTTGCCAGACATGATGGAGTATTTTCAAGCTGAGTTTTTGTATTATGAGGAATTAATGGTCACGATACTCGCGGATAGGTGGATGAAGAGAAGAAAAAAGAGAGTTATACAAAAAAATTCAGCGCAAACTAAGATTCGGAGTCGTAAGCGGAGATTCGTGGGAAGCCGGGACATTTGGATAGCTGCCTAGTAGAAGAGAAAACGTCGGACATTGTGAAAAGAATGAGAAACATTAACAAGGTCAGAAAACTGTAACAGATCTGAGAACATTTTGTAATTATTTGTTTTTGTTCTTATTTATCACCTGGTCCGTACGGTATAGACGGCTTCAATGACGTAACGTCATTTTTAACATCGAGTGCCGCTACATCGCGTTTGTTCTTTTGTATCGGCTAATTGGGATGGTGCTGTTTAAGGCAGTACCTTAGTGTGGGATTTCTTGGGTTAGAGTGGTTTATCATCTCTTCCTATTGATAATCTGACAAGACGTTGACAAAACACAAGTTGAAATTAAATTCTATGGAAATTTCAAAATTGATTTCTCGTGGAATAATGTGGTCAACATGCGCATCGTGATATTACAGTTCGTTTCAGCTAACACACGTGGGACTACTGGTCCTTGGTGGCTCGATTCAAACATTGGTAGAGGCGTGTAATGGATGATACATCCACGTGTCACCAAAGTCAATACAGTTCCATCACAAAACTGTGAACTGTCAACCGTTTCTATTCCCATGAGTCAAACGCACGGAACACACTATTTCTATAGCACAAAAGTAAAATACTTTCACCCCGATTTAAGAACATTTACAACAACAAGAATGTTACTAAGGTAACACTTGCCCCCCCCCCCCCCCACCCTTGTGACCTTCACCTTGCAGATGCGGCGTCAAATATTATACGCGACACACCTTCTGACTGTCCTTAACATTTGTAAAAAGTTTAACAACTGTACTATGATTCGTTTCTGAGTTATGGCTGAGACACGAATATTGACCGATTTTTAGTGTGACCTTGAAATGTTACCTTGACCCTGAAGGTACGAACCCGGCTCTGATGTGTGACACATCCTCCCATGGTCCTTTATAATTGTGTGAAGTTTGATGACTGTGGCCCTAACAGTTTTCGAGTTATTGGCTCGGACACACGCACACGGACACACTGACACACACACGGACGGACGGACGGACGGACACAAGCACACTTCAATCACTATATGCCACCCGACTTAAGTCGGGGGGAATAACAAGAAGAATGTTACTAAGGTAACACATGCCCCCCCCCCCCCATTGTGTCCTTCACCTTGCAGATGCGGCGGAAACTATTATACGCGACACACCTTCTGACTGTCCTTAACATTTGTAAAAAGTTTAACAATTGTACTATGATTAGTTTCTGAGGTATGGCTGAGACACGAATATTGACCGATTTTTAGTGTGACCTTGAAATGTGTCCTTGACCTTGAAGGTACGAACCCGGCTATGATGTGTGACACATCCTCCCGTGGTCTTTTATAATTGTGTGAAGTTTGATGACTGTAGCCCTAATAGTTTTCGAGTTATTGGCTCGGACACACACACACACGGACACACGGACGGACACACGCACTCTTCAATCACTATATGCCACCCGACCTAAGTCTACCTTATGCTTGAGAAACGATTTGTGACCCTGAACATATGAAGGTCAATTGTGACCTTCACCTTGCAGATGCGGCGGAAACTATTATACGCGACACACCTTCTGACTGTCCTTAACATTTGTAAAAAGTTTAACAATTGTACTATGATTCGTTTCTGAGTTATGGCTGAGACACGAATATTGACCGATTTTTAGTGTGACCTTGAAATGTGACCTTGACCTTGAAGGTACGAATCCGGCTATGGTGTGTGACACATCTTCCCATGGTCCTTCATAATTGTGTGAAGTTTGATGACTGTGGCCCTAACAGTTTTCGAGTTATTGGCTCGGACACACACACACGGACACACACACGGACGGACGGACACACACACACTTCAATCACTATATGCCCCCTGCCCCCCCCCCCCGACTTAAGTCGGGGGCATAACAAGAAGAATGTTACTAAGGTAACACATGCCCCCCCCCCCCACACTTGTGACCTTCAACTTGCAGACGCGGCGGAAACTATTATACGCGACACACCTTCTGACTGTCCTCAACATTTGTAAAAAGTTTAACAATTGTACTATTATTCGTTTCTGAGGTATGGCTGAGACACGAATATTGACCGATATTTAGTGTGACTTTGAAATGTGACCTTGGCCTTGACGGTACGAACCCGGCTATGGTGTGTGACACATCCTCCCATGGTCCTTTATAATTGTGTGAAGTTTGATGACTGTAACCCTAATAGTTTTGGATTTATGCTTGAGACACGAATTGTGACCGTGAACATATGAAGGTAAATTGTGACCTTCACCTTGCAGATGCGGCGGAAACTATTATACGCGACACACCTTCTGACTGACCTTGACATTTGTACAAAGTTTAACAATTGTACTATGATTCGTTTCTGAGTTATGGCTGAGACACGAATATTGACCGATTTTTAGTGTGACCTTGAAATGTGACCTTCACCTTGAAGGTACGAACCCGGCTATGGTTTGCTATGTGGCCCTAACAGTTTTAGAGTTATTGGCTCGAACACACACACGGACGGATGGACGGGCACACGCACACTTCAATCAGTATATGCCACCCGAGTCGGGGGGGGGGCATAAAAATCAGACATTCGTTCGCTTTGTCGGCTTACATATATGTCTGATAACCAAGGAAGAACAATACGCGTAGTTTCCACGTTTTTCATGATTTCCGCGAGGGAAACACGCGTATCAAGTGTCGATTTGTGATGAAATAACCCAGAATAGATGCTATTTCGAATTTGCACTCCAGAAAATTGACTCAGTATTTCCGAGCTCCAATACAATCAGTTTTCCCATGTAAAGTGAATTCAAGGTATTTCCGGCTAGCATTATCCACTGCAATCATTTAATGTTTCCCGCTGGAAATGCGCCATATGGATGCAATTAAACATAAGTGAAAATCAAATTTTATCACGGAAGTCGTCTTGGAGAAACAAGCCCGTTGTGACGTCACGACAACGTGACAGCTGTTGTACCTTGTCACGAGGAGTTACAGATTTTACTATACCGTCACTGTGAAAAACACTATTCTAAAACGGAACTAATTTTGTCACAGTGTTCTGCTGTGGAAACAAGAGCACAAGCAATAGTTTCTGTGTTATTGGGAGATCGTCGATGAAACCCCGACTTGTCTGATCCTTAACCAAAATTTTTGCCTGATTCTGAACAAAATCGATGCAAATTGTTGTAAACAATATGAATTAAATTCTGTAATTTATTAATTTTCAAATTCCGTTTTCGGGCGGTAGGCACTAGCCGCATTAACACTGAGCGAGTAACGCATGAATAGGTGATGGAAATGGGTCGAGGCAGGTAGAAACCCAAATCTGGGAAGAAACCGAGCCAGTAAAGTGAGCTCGTTGAACCAAACTTAATCCAAGAACAAGTGACTCAGTTTACATTTATGTGGTCTACCCCAGCACAGGTAGACAATTTCCAAATGGGGCAAATTTTAACTAGAAAATCCTCTACATGGACTAAATTGTGGATTTACAATCCACAGCAATTCGCAGTTAACACCCACGAAGAAAACTTTGGTACTCCGGTACAATCGAACATACCTGGTTGTGTAGACCGTATTTTGCCGACATAGCAACAGCAGGCCACAAAAGGACTCCAAGATGGTGGATTCCAACTACCAAAATAGGCACCTGAAGCATTTGTCACCTCGACAATGAATGCTACGCATTCGCACAAAGACCATGAACCATCATACTGATGATGGCATACCATGGCCAGTCACTCGAGGCGCAACAATAAATCGCGTGACACTGATTATGTACCGTGGAATGTCGCCACTTCCCTTTCGACACTTCCCCATAATCTCACCAAACACGTTTGCAAGATGATATACCACAGGTGAATGCCCATGATTTGCTCGATTACACAGTACAGCCGCCATGGGCTGGTCACTTTCCACGGGTGGGTGATATTTCCACGAAAGCAATAATATTCGATTCCAAAAACTAATTATAGGAATAATCATAAAAAAATTAATTAATGAGCACCGGGTACAACGCGGTGCTTCCTGAATTAAAATTTTGCTGATGTTTTTATTACCTGTCAAACGTATGCGTGAGCATCACTGTCCACTCGTGGATCAAGACCACTCCACGGCGACTGCACTGTACGCTGCAGGTAAATGCCCGCGAGTGGGTAATCTCAAAGTATGCGACTTGATATCCACATTGAACTCTAAACGATGACTTAAGGTATCGCGGAACTAAATATTTAGTTTGGAGTGATCTGCCTTGAAATGTTGCACTCAGATATTGCATCATAGTCTAAAATAAGACTTCTAGAAAAAAAAACTTATTGCTTGAGAAAACTGTTAAAGCATTTTATTAGGTTTTTACAACAAAACTGAATATTTCCAAAGAAAAAAGAGATTTTCTAAGGTTTTTCTGGGTCTATAAAATTCAGTTAACTATTTGTGTATTTTTGTTGGGAATTCCCAGAAAAAACTGAGTTCAAGGACGGTAATTCACTTCCTGGTGCATTTTCTCTCTTATTTGTTGCATGACCCCATTTTTTTCTGGCCAAAGAAAGTTGTGTGAATGTCTGTACTTTATGTAGGTATTTAAATATTTAATTTAAATGCGATCATATTTTTTTCCACATAAGTGTTATAATGGTCGCCTTTGTGAAAATATTTAGTTCTGTGAGACCTTAACCATTAGCATAACATAATAATTAGTCTCCGGGTATGATGGTTCAACTGGAATCTGTGGCCGTTATATGAAAATCTGTTGATTCCGACAGATTACCATTTTTCAGAGGCTTTACTGGAGAATGTGGAGAATAGTTTCAAATGATAAGAGCGGTCATGTTGAATATTGAGAACAATATGGCTGTGTAGGAATCATAGTTGTATCTTTTCGGGATAGTCGCAGGGGCTCCGCGAAGATAGCCGATTTGGGGGGTTATAAACCTGATTTGTCCTGACTAATATGGCTCAAGTCCCGACTGACTAATATTCCAACTACATCATCCAGGCATGCCTTCGTCGAAGTTGGAAAATAAGTCAGCTGAGATTATCGTTAACAAATTCCAAGACTTCTTGAAAATTTTTAGTGAATAAATAAAATATGCATGTAGTATATATTCCTATTTAATTCTTCTAATTTAATCAACACATACTGTCGAAGCCCCCAGAAGCTCGGATTGGGAACTACAGGCCTCCACCAGAATGACCGAATGCATGTATGTGTGACACAGATGAAGTACTCTTTTAAGAAAGTACATGATAACCAGAATTGATAAAAAGAATTGATATCTTGGACTGCAGTCCTATACGAAAAAATCCTGACTGGAAAATTAATCGTGAGCTGGACCTCAAACCCCCTGCCACCACACCCTTGGGTAATGGTGGAATTATCTTCGCGTACATTTTTGGTTTCGGTGATAATACTCGACATTGGAACAATACATATCATTACTGAGGAAATTATTACCAGCTGGACTTTTCAAAGCGAATCGGTTTTCACTGTAGTTCTGAAATTATGCTGTTTACTAGGCCATCATGTGATGGGGTGTTACAAGTACCTGCCCCCATGGAATGATGGTTAGCTGCATTTCCGAAAGCTTCAGAATTAATAGAGTTACGGAACACCTTCCCATCAGAGGCGTTGCCGCGGGAGGGGGGGCGTGATCCCCCCCCCACATACACCCCCCCACACACACACACTTTCCCTGAAAATATTGTCAACCTTATATACATTCGCGCCTGAAATCCCCAAAACTGGTTCATGTACTCTCACGCTCAAATTTGTTGCGCCATTTGCTATATTTATTCCTTTCCCTTTTAGGTACTTAAGCCTCCAAAAGTACCCAGCCAGGGTGCTCCAATGGTTAGGAAAAGGCAATTTGTCGCCTCGGGGAAAGCCCTAGATTTTCACCTATGGGTGATACACAATCTTAACTTGAAAAGATGAAGGGAACTGGGGCGGGGGTATTTTTCTGCTGTCAATATTTGCCCCCCCCCCCCCCCCCCCCCACACACACACATACTTCTTTTATCCTGTACCCTCATCCCTGCGTCCCATTACACTGGAGTCGGGCCTTATATTCAGAATGATTTTACTGCTATTAGCAACTAATTTTCAAGTGTCAATTGCCTCAAAAGCGCACCCAAAGCGCAATGAGAAGGGTAATTACTGTAATTGCTCTGTGTTATTACAAATCGTTCTTTTTGACTCAGCGTTTTGCAAAATTCGAATACTGAATTCCCTCGGTGCGCTATGCAGTAGGCACTCAACAGTAAATTAACCAATTAATGAATAAAACCTTTGATTATTGTGTTATAAAAGTTGAACATTGTGATAATGTCAGTTGGCGAAACTATATTTGACATCTCAGATTTCCATTGTGATGCAAAGAACTGCTGGTGTTCGGATTTAATGGACCTTGCACAGTTACAAGGGAAACATGTTTTTTAATTTCGCCGACATTCTGCAGGTACGATTCTGTTTGATAGGAGGTAATTTGGCGTTAAGGATCAGGTAGTTATTGATGATAGAAGCATGACCGGATGAACTTTGCTAACAGTGTGGTCGATTACTATTCAACAAGCAATGTAAAAAATTACTGTTGAATATACGGTAAAGTACTGGCAACTAGCTGCCGGTATACGACCGTAAAATTTAACAGGAAAATACGTATTTTTTCAATGAATACATTTTGTTCGATCAAGAAGCAGAACCAAGGAACAGATATGTTTATATAGCTTCACAACACCAGACGCTTGTGCAGTCATCATCAAAAGAAGACCAGTTAATATCTTTAACATGCAGCCGATTGGTTGCAAGTTAAAGATATTAATTGGTCTACCTTTAGAGTCGACTCTTCCCAGACAAGGATGCGTGGGTGATGCTGTTACGCAAAGGCAGTAATTAAAGAATTAAATACCTTTGTACTAAAAAACAAGTCCCACTAAACATAGGCACGTGTGTGTTGCCATGATTACGTTTTGAGCAGAAACGGCAGTTACCGTAAAATTTACGGTGAGTGGACCTACAGCTGGTTGCCAGTAGATTATCGTAAATTTAACGGTAATTTTGAACAGTGTGAAAGTTACTCGGCGATGTGATTTAATGATTGCTTTCACTTTTCGAAAAATAACTCCCGAGCCACGGATCAAGGCAATATCCTCCAAGCGTTGAGCAGCATTTCACTTTCATGGGAACACCAACACCACAGGTCTTTCTTCAATGCCGTGCCTTGGGAGTTATGAACCTCTCACGGTCGACATTGAAAAACATTGTGGTTTCTGAACATGTACTTTAGAAAGCATTCCTGACTAAGCGCCGTGGATGGTAGTCAAATCGAGAACGTAGAAACCGGGAGGGACACAGGGGGGGGGGGGAGGGGAGGAGGACACACGTGATTCGAGAGAGAAAAGGGAGCGAGAGAGAGAGAGAGACTATGTCGATATTATTAGGGTACATCACGACTCAAAGGCAGTCACCTGAAATTTCCTTTTAAGTCCGAGTTCCGGTTATTGCAACAAAGTTGAGGAATTATCAGGAAGGTGGTGCGCAGTTCAGATTCTTTACTCTTAACCCTTTACCTAACATGAAAAGCAGACGACACTTGCAAACACAATTATTGAATAACTATTTTTTTATCATTTTTTCGTCAAAAACATAGCTTATGACCCCTCATTGGAACGAGCTCGTTCCATTGAAGGGTAATAAGCTATGTTTTGAGGAAAAAAATGAAAAACTAGAGAAAATTGAATGGCATTTTTTTGTGAATAGCGCTGGTCGAGTTTTGACAGAAGTTTCCCTCGTATGGTTTGTCTCTTCTACGGCTTTCAAAGTCGAGAAAAGTGCGCCACTTTCGGCTCTATTTTAACAAATTGTCTCTCAAATTTAAAGAATGTTCAATTTTCTCATCTGTAGAGATGTTTTAGTCCAAAATATAGCTTTGTGTTTTGTATTCCCACCATGCCACTACCATTGTGTCCTTCTAACCGTGCCCCCAAGCCCCAATTGTTTCCTACGCCTGTGAGTCAAATCCCGTCAGTTAGTTTATCAATGATCTGCTGAAGCTCTCGATCCACAAGTCCAAGTCTGTAAGGAATTCGACGCTGTTAGGTTGCTGTTTTACCCACTTTTCGTGGAGTTTGCCTACAGACGACCGCTTAAAACCCTTTAGCTAACATGAAAAGCAGACGACACTTGCAAAAAAAAAATTCTTGAATAACTATTTTTTTTCATTTTTTGTCTCAAAAACATAGGTTATGATCCCTCATTGGAACGAGCTCGTTCCAATGAGGAGTCATAACCTATGTTTTTGAGATAAAAAATGAAAAAAATAATGAAAAATATTAATCGCCGATTTTTGAGAATAGCGCTGGTCTGTTTTGGTCGTTACGCTGGGTAAAGGGTTAATCACTGTAAAATACCTTTACTCACGAATATATTCTGATATTCTTTCGTGGGTCAGTTATCAATATTCCAATCTTACCATGGGGTCGCCGAGAAGTGAAGCCGTGCTTGTTTACTGTTGTAAACAAGCTCTGTTTTACTGGTAAAATAGGACCATGTTCGCTGAAATGGGCAACATGTGCATACAGGGTTGGCTGGATTTGACTTTATATCAATGTTACGGTCACGATTAGCCATTGTGCAAAAATAATGACCTTAAACACCATAAAATAAGTAAATAAATATATTCCAATTAATAAGTATTTAATTCACCTTAAAAATACGAAGCTATTAAGACAATCTGTGGAATTACGCGGTGTAATCATAAAACAACGGCTGTGTGAGACTTCATTCCTAGTGGTAATGTCACTAATGCCATCAAAACCTCGGTCAAATCGAGTATCGATTGAGCAACATTTCTAGCATTGATTCGGTGAAAATTAACGCTTGTTATTTTTCAAAGTCAGTCGTCTGAAATATATCAGTCGGTCTGAAAAGGAAAATGTAGGTTCGCCCTTCTGACCAAACGAAATATTCGAGACGAGTGAATCAAGATATGTGCGAATGACTATTTAACCTCTTAAACCCTCGTTTCGTGGAATGATATCGCCTTCGTGTACACTAAAGTGAGATGGGTCAGTCCAACATCAATACACAGGAAGGATAAAATAATAACTGCAGTCTGCAGCTGTCTGGCTGCAAATTGCCGTTATTATTTTATCATCAATGCCCCGTGTAGAGACCTCTTATAATAAGAGAAAATGGGTCGAAATTATGCCCTGGACTGAAAAATTTGCCTTACGAGTTCAAAGATTAAAGGCGAAGCTGGTTCCAGGCCATACAAGCGCTATATTTCTTACAGGATTAGACTGATGACCAAAGAACATGGGATATGCTATGTGGATGTGTACCGCTCTCCTTATTTTAAATGAGACAGGCCGTAGAGTGCGATGGCAATCACCCGCCTAAATGTTACGGGTCTGCGAAAGACTATTCCACAACAGGATAAAAAACAACTTCAAATAAAAAATATGGTACCGCAAGTTAATCACCTTCTGACGTACAAAGCATATCCCGACAGCTGCGGATATACACAAACAAAAATCATCCTCCAAATTCATTCACTTCTTCACCCAGTGATACATATACTGTACTTGGTACTTCCGATAGTAGGAGAGGGACGTAACCATAAAGTTTCCAACAGCAGCAAACACAGTGTGATATTATGTAAATGAATTGGGAGCGCGGTGGCTCAGTGGTAGACTGTTGGACTCCTATGCTAGAGGTCCCGAGTTCTATCCCCATCCGGGACGACCCGCGTCGTGTCATTGGGCAAGGCACTTTATCCCGGTTGCCTACGTGGGGGCACGATGACGCCGTGTACTAAGGCGTACTGCACGTCGATGGTGCACATGTCTTCAACCGCTGTAACCCTGCTTGAGCGGTTCTTAAACAGAGTTACAATGTTGAGGAGCTGACAGTTGCTCGTCGATGCTCAGTGGTTCTCTCCTCCACCCGTAAAACTCTCACGGTCACGATTAGCCATTGTGCATAAGTATGTGACCTTAAACACCAATAAATAAATGTAAATGAATATAGAAGAAAACCATGATATACCATGCGTTATCCCCCAATACCCTGGTATACGGCATATAGTAGTATACAGTAGCCGTGAACTGGCCGTAATCCACGTGGGTAGTCAAGCAAAAACGACTTGGAATGTTCGTGCAATAAACAAAATAGTGGGCGAGATGTAACCCTTCCCATTTTTAAGCTCAGAAAACGTAAATAAGGATGGCCGAAGTTTCCTTTCATTGACTTCCTCTTGAGTGAACGGGGACACAACTTTTCTATAATATCTGCGCAACTGTTTTGCGCCTTCATGGCGTTTCTTTGCAGGTGTTCCGGAAGATCGGAATGACAGAATCCCGATAGCAACTGAAACTGTCGCAAATACTATTTTTTTATTTATTATAAGTGTCCGTCGGAAAGAGTTTTGTTCATTGCACGAACATTCCAAGTCGTTTTTGCTTGATAAAACACGTCCTTCCTTCCTCCTTTAACTTCAATTTCTCAGAAATGATGTTATTGTGTTTTATTATTCAACGCAAAACGGAACTAAAACTTGGATCCGTGTGTCATTACAGCCGCTAGTGTTGGGCGCCAATTTAGCCAATTGCACTAAAATTACATATTTTCGATCAAATCGAATCGAGTGTATTATTCGAAATCGAATCGAACCTCGAATCGAAGACAGGCGTCTTGAAGTCCCGACTGATAAAATATTCCAACTACATCATCAAGGCATGTCTTCGTTGAAGGCATGCCTTGATGATGTAGTTGGAATATTACCCAGTAAGGATTTTTGTTCAAAAACAGAAATGGGTGCGCGACTTTTGTACTGGGCACTGTACGGGGCTAGCCGCTAACAACCGTGAGCTCATCATCGATATTCCTTGGGAAGTTTAAATTTGCTTTCAGCGATGACAGTGACTGGTGAAAATGGAATTTGCACGGACAGTGGCATAAGTACAGTTTCTTTTTTACATTAATATAGCGGAAATTACACTCAATCTTTATTTTCAACATTATTTATGTACAATTTCTATCTCAGCTATATGTTTTGTGAGACGACTAAGATGACTGAGACCAAGCGAAATTCCAGTGAAACGAATCGAAGGAAAACGAATCGTACAGCCGATTTCGAATCGATCGGAATACCAACTTGAGCTTCGAAATCGAATCGAATCTCGAAATTTCGCAAGGCCCTAATTTGGCACCAAAAAATCTTTGTTTGCTGAAATTTTGCACAAAAGAATTTCCTTTCACTTGTGAGGAAAACGATTGCAGCTGTGAAGCGTGCGATCGGTGCCGAAACACATAAGGCATGCCTTGGTAATGATGTAGATGGAATATTTTATCAGGAGGGACTTCAGTCCTGACAGTCAGGGCAAAATGGGTTTACACTTCCAATCGGTTATCTTCGCGACGCCTCTATAGCCGGTTAACCCTTTGAACACGAGAGCCCGTTTTTCCGGTCCAGGAACATGATACGTCATACTTTCATTAAGAATGATGACTTCTAAGTTAAAGTGTGGGGTAGACCAATCAGTATTTTCAATTGCAGCCCAAAGGCTGCACGCTGAAAATATTAATTAGTCTTCACCCAAATATTAAATATGGACTCTCCCAATTGCCTCTATTGAAGTGACATGGAAGATACCACCAGGGTTCAAGGTGTTAATTTTTTCTGCTAGTATTACCGTAGGCCATAAAATTTGAAAGGAACGATTTTATCGTTCTTCTGGTGGTTATCTAAGTGAAAAAAGAGATAACCGAAAAGTTGTTCATCTGGAACTACAAACAGTTCGTCTCTTATCACCTTATTTGATAGCACTGTGTTAAAATGTTCCTGTGGGAAGATCCCTCTCTTCATTGTTCAAACTCCCTAAAACAGCTGACGGCCCCTGTGCTTGCCGTGGATGCTTCCGAAATCTGTGAACTGTCAAACAGCAGGGCCATCGTGGACGGGTCAAAATCCACGGGTTGTCATTTTTTCCATGCATATAATTCAGAGATGATCCGCTATGACACCAAGCAAAATGTCCACTAATGATGCACCGGGATTACCCCGGTGCTTAATTGGTGGAAATTTCGTTAGGTGTCATAGTGGATCATCTCTGAATTATATGCGTGGAAAAATGCCCACCCATAGATTTTGTACCCGTCAACGATGGCTCCACTGTAACCGTTCCTCTTTATTATTTATCTCACGCTTCTTCTTTGGAATCGCCATCTGCAGCAACACTAAGCCATGCGGAAAATGAAAATCCGTTCCGTACAACGCCGGAAATCGAAATAGTTGACTGACTATTTTTAAATAGAAGCGAAATTTCACTGAATTTTCTACAAATCGTGCACCGCAATTTCAATTTGAATCGCTACCAATAGCCAAAAATCGTATCCTGAGTTCCAATGTGTTCATAGAACACACTGGAACTCAGGGAATGAAATAGTAACACTGGTTCCCCTCGCAAATTTGGTGGGCGATAAAATGTGTTCTTTTTGTTGATAGTTGTCAAATGAATTGCTGAGTGTCCTTCTGGTAATTGTTTTTTATAGACGGGAGGGCATATAATACACACAGAACGACACACGCGTGTGAATGGGTTAACCGATATGGCACTTGTGCCATCGCGAAAGGCTCGAGTTTTATCCTTCGGCGCTGGCACTCGTGCCACATCGATTAACCCATTCACACGCATGTGTCGTTCTGTGTATATCAAAATTCGAGATTATATTCTCTGTTACCGATTTCTGAAACATCCATCACATATTTTCCCACTTACCCCACAAAAAAAATTATCTCGTCCGGTAGCTTAATCTCTTACCTGATGACACACTTGTGGTAACGCTGGAAACGATGATCAAAACCGATAAGACTAAATCCATGAAATATTTCTCGGAATTAAACAACAGCAGGTACGGAATTAAATAAATCCTCTCACTTGCGTATGTCAAATTCATCGTCTTTCTTCAGTCAACAAATACCGTTATCATGTATATTTACATTTCTCTTTCCACTGCTTTGCTAAATTCCTCCTCTTAAAGGCATTATGCATTACCTTTGATCACATGTCAATGATTTTGAATCACAAACGCAATAAAACTATCAATAATTAAACATCACAACCGCAAAAGCGCATCGACACATTCTTGAAATTGCCCCAAAGCTTGACCATTACGCGTCATAAACTTTGTTTATTGGCCTCAAAGAAGTTTTACACTCCCCTTGTCTCATTAGCGATTCATTTTCATCGAGTGATAAGTTTTTCCTAGATATTGCTTCGAAGAATACTTCTGTTTGAACACGCGATACTTCTCCAATAATCCCGACGTTCATCCACTGCAATGGAACTCCGAGGGAACAAATAGTATTGACCAACCTGCCAGTACACTGTTCGCGAGAAATCCTCGAATAGCAGTATTACAGCACGAATCTTTTGTATTGCCACGAGTAGTTCTCTCTATCTGTTAATCGTACCATCCACACTTGTTCGATTAAATGTCCTAAACATTGGAAAAAACATTATATTTCAGAATAGTTTCCTTACTGAGTTGTCTATCATAGTAGAATTCGCGAAAGACTGTTTCATTACCTGCTGAATTCGAACAAATATTAGATGAGAAATTCTCAACGAAACCCTTTAACCCTTTACCCAACGTAACGGTCAAAACCAGCCAGAGCTATTCTCAAAAATCGCCAATTAATTTTCATTATTTTTTTCATTTTTTGTCTCCAAAACATAGGTTATGACCCCTCGTTGGAACGAGCTCGTTCCAACGAGGGGTCATAACCTACGTTTTGGAGACAAAAAATGAAAAAAATTGGTTATTCAAGAATTATTTTTGCAAGTGTCGTCTGCTTTTCATGTTGGGTAAAGGATTAAATTAACTCTTTACCTAACACGAGTGGAAACATCACTCGCCAAAAAAATACTTTATTTAATACTTATGGGAGTTTAACGACACTTTCAACAGTTTTACAAGTGGAGAAAGCTGGAGTATCCGCAGAGAACAATCGAGTAGCGGCGGGCAACTGACAGATTTCCCGACGTACTATCTCTGTCCGCATGACTAGGGTTAGCATTGGTTGGCGGCAAGCGCACCATCGACCACGTGCAGTACGCCAAAGTACATAGCACCTAAATTCCTAAAATTGCTTTTTGCCCCCAAAACTTAACTTATTCCCCCTCCCGTGAACCAGCTCAACGAGCTCGTTCCAAAGAGGGTGGCATAAGCTATACATTTTGGACAAACTGAAAAAATAATAAATTTTGAAATGCCATTTTGAGAATAGCGCTGGTCATATATTTCCATTGTGTTAGTTAAATGGTGAAAGAGTCACGTAGCCTTTGAAATATATGCCATTAAAAGAAATGTTCAGTTAAACTGAATTTGGTCATTCTTCTAAATATCCTAGTGATTAATTGAAACACGTTCGGCCTGTCTGTTTCACAGATACGACCAACCCTAAGGCGGCGGTCACACCAACATACATTAAGCATCCGATTTTTGATACGACAGTCGTATACGTCATCGGATTGAAATGAAAACTTTCGCTTTCCGTTGGGGTGGTCACACCTTCGTGTACGATAACATTTTCGTACACGTCGGTCTAAATAAAATGGAACATGCTCCATTTTTCGACGGACCGAATCCAATCGTATACGATTTTTTCAATATTTTGAAGGTCAAGGTCACAGCAAAGTATCAAAAACCACATAATTATGCATGTACTACGTCATTTTTCTGATTCCTGGAAGTGCTGTGCAGACGGTAGACGTGCATCTTGTTAGTCGTCTTATATTTTCCCCAGTACAGTAGTTGTGTAGATGATTTAATTATTTCTTTATTAGTGTTTAAGGTCACATACTTATGCATAATGGCTCATCGTGACCGTGACAGTTTTACGGGTGGAGGAAGCCGGAGTACCTGGAGAGAACCACCGAGCAACGACGAGCAGCTGACAGCTCCCCAACATCATAACTCCGCACTGCAGCACAGGCAGGGTTAGATTGGCTGAAGACATGCGCACCATCGACGTGCAGTACGCCTTAGTACACGGCGTCTTCGTGCCCCCATGTGGACAATCGGGGGTTAAGTGCCTTTCCCAAGGACACAACGCGGGAGTCCGAATCTATCGCTCAGACGGTCACCCATTCGAAGACTAACCGGGCTCGACGTTGCTTAACTTCAGTGATCTGACGAGAACCGGTTACCTCAACGCCACCGCGCCCCCATGTCGATGACTAATTTTCAAGTGGTTTAACGCATGTGTCATTGCCGTCCTCAATATTTTGATTTTTTTGTTCAATTGTTGTTTTTTTTTGAAAATTAAGATAATTTTATAAAATCATAG
The DNA here is from genome assembly GCA_031216915.1 of Pictodentalium vernedei. Lineage (NCBI taxonomy): Eukaryota > Metazoa > Mollusca > Scaphopoda > Dentaliida > Dentaliidae > Pictodentalium > Pictodentalium vernedei. Next base: position 231,445,390 of record CM062293.1, read on the forward strand.
CAAAATGCCACCCTCTCCACTATACAGGGATTCAACCATGATTTGGCCTCATTTTTGTGATATTTCAATTTATACGTGCTCCTCACGGAGAACTTTGACATCATGGGAACGTACATATATATAGTGTGACCATGCAACGATGCGAATCGTAGTGAAATACGTGTACGATAGACGGACTAGAGAATGGTATGCGATGGTGTGACTGCCGTCTAATGCAAGGTCACACCTTGAGCTTTTTGTGCCCCATTCAGTTAATTAAGTTCTACCTGCGACAATACTTCACAATATTCATTTTATCGCGCATGGAGGAGTCGTCACTCCACCAGAATTATCTTTGAGATCCAAGTGGTGATGTGAAATAACATTTTTCAAACCTGTTTGCAACGCAGCGCAGATTCAACGCTCCACATTTGGTGTAAGACTAGGGATATACCTATAGAGCGATATTGGTATACGATTTCTGACACTACTTGACGTACGTTACCATAAGCAATTAAAAACCAGGCTAAAAGGATAGCGCGGTTAACCGTTACCCCGTGTGCAATCTGATGAGTCCGCCTTGCTTGATCGCTGCGTGTAACAAATAGAAATAAATTCTATTTTTACGGTTAGCACACATCATCGCATTGGTTTCCATTGAGAATTCTGAATTATGTGGCGACTCCTCGGTGTGTGATGAAATAGAAATCGCAAGGCTTTGTCGCAGGCAAAATGCACTGACCTATACACAACGCACTGGGTTTGATCCTATAGCCTAATGACGCTTTTGTCTTAGCCTACTTATTGTACCTGTACAACTCGCGTCCAAGGCAAATCGCGTCAGCAGCATCGAAGGCCGCATTAGATGTGAGCCTAGCCTAGTGCGACCCTAGCCGCACTAGATATATTCCTAGCTTGATAACCGTACTTCCACAGTGGATGTGATGAGACAAAATACAATAAATAGTTGTGATAACTCGACATGTACTACAGCAATCGTTATCGTAGATCAGCAGTGTTAACCACATTTCAACGATAATCCCTAAACAGCCAACTATCGCGACTTGCTTGAATTGTCATCTACTGACTGTTGAAGTATCGTGTTCGATAAATACAGATTAGTTTAAACATATTTTATTTGTCAAAATAAACAAAAAGGATCGGACAACAAGTGCCCAACACTTAAAACTCGTCCTCTCCTTTGTATACGATTAACAAGTAAATGCAGCATTTATTCAATATATACACATCATAATAAACAATACGCTATTCAAGATTGCAATGGTGTTAATATGGTAGATATTCAGCGAACGAAAAGAGAAGGGAGAAAATAGGGGGGACTGATACCATGTACTCATCAAACAAATATCAAACTGTCTCCAGCCAACTCACCAGGCCGCAGCGCTCCAGAAGAGCCCCATCACTGCAAGGTGCATGCAGCGTTTTATCATCACATATAAAGTAGGTAAGCTACGTCTAACGATATATCGTCATCTGACAACCACAATGCTCTCTCTTCCACTGGAAGATAGAACCCCATGGTTTTCACGTGACAATAGTATATACGTGACACTAATATATACGATCAGTTCCAACGTGTGTAGCTATTTCATAAACACGGTACGGGTAAATCAAGATCCTCCAATCGTAGTTAACAGCTTACCCATCAAGAAAGGCAGAGGAAATTTGCAACTAAACCTCTTGGATAACTATCCCTTTTCCATCCTCTGTGCCAAACACACAGCTCATGATTCCTCATTGGAACGAGCTGAACGAGCTCGCTCCAATTAGGAGACGCAAGCTATATTTTGAGGTTAAAAAGAGAAGAAATTAGTGATTTTGTGAATAGCTATGGCAGATTTAGACCACTACATCCGGCAAAGAGTTAATCATGCCAGTCACTATAGACAACTTGCACACCACTCAATGGCTACTAGAGCAATTTTTTTCCAATGATGCGGCACTGTCCACCATAGTAGACCAGCACTACATTATTTTCCGGGGGCCTGGAAATATAGAACTAACTACCTCCTGAATGAATATTCTCAAAGGTATTGAATCGATTGGTTGCTTTAATATACTTTTGTATTACCCGAAATAGATGGTCATTTGCAGATGGTGACATGTTAGGGATACCGTAGAGGATATCCGTAACAGAATTAATTGTGATGTTGGCCAGGTCCTGTTGTAGTATTAATCTTTCATTGGTATACCTTGGGCAGACAAAAAAGTAGTGTGATGCGTCTTCCAGTCCGTTGCCACATGAGCAGTTTGGTGTGTCGTGAATATAATTTTGAAATTTGTCAAAATTTAAATCACTGCATGCATTACGTAGTCTGCAATGCAGTATATTCATCTTTCTTGAACAGATACCAAAATACGATGGTGGCCTGCATACCTCGCTTTTGAAATACTTAGTAAATTCACTTAAAGATTCCAGGTTCTTTATATCCATGGGAAGTGAGTTCCACTCTGAGATACAAGATGGGATGAAAGAATTTTTCAATAATTCAGTGTGCATCAGAGGAATTTTGAAATTCGAACGAGCACGTGTGTTATATGGCGAGTAGTCCTGGAATGACTGGGGCAATAGTTCAAGGAGGTATTTTGGGGCATCCTCATGGATAATTTCGAAGAAGGTCACCATCTTATGCAATTTTCGTCGTTGTTCTAGGGTTTCCCAGCCGAGTTCGAAAAATACTCTCGAAGACGGTACCGACCTAGTGAGTCCAGTTATTATCCCCCCCGGCTTCCGTGTCTATGTTATCTAGTCTAGAAAGTAAGTAATCGGGGGCTCCTGCCCATACTACGTCTGCGTACTCTAATATTGGAAGTATAAAAGACTTGTACATTATTTCAAGAGTTCTTCTGCTCAGTGTAAATTTAAGTCTTCTCAACTGGGAAAGCCTAGAGTTAGCTTTCTTGCATATGTTGGAAATATGTGTATTCCAGTTCAAGTCAGCTTGTAATGTTAATCCGAGGTGTGTATGTTCAGTTGTGAGATCCAGAAGTGTTCTCAACCTGGACTCACGGCTACTTCTTTCCTGGTAAATAGCGTGACCCTGGTTTTTGATGGGTTAAAATTTACGAGCCACTGCTGAGCCCATTCTAATACAACATTAAGTTCAAGATTAATATCTATACTGAGCTGATCAAGATCAGAATTGTTTTTTTTTTGTTATACATGTGTCATCTGCGAATAGCCTACACGAACCCGCAGAGGACATATATTCAGAAATGTCATTGATGTAAATCAAGAAGAGCAGCGAGAAGTAAGTGACTGCTGAAATAATAATAGGAGTGGCTTAAATAATGTTTGCCGTGTCTCCTTCAGCATTCGATTACTGATGTCGTCATGGCCGACTGCTTTATTGATTTCTAGCGAGCTCAGTGTCTCATAGATGTCTGCTTCAGTAACATTAATGTCGGAAAGAATTTCTGGGCTCTAGAAACGGAACACAGGCAAGTCATGTCCTTCGTCGTGGATTTCGCTATTTTTCAGAAAATTAGTATTAAGCAAGTTAGCCATTTGTTAATCACTGGATATAGTTACCAAATTTCCAGCGTCAGTCACAGTTTCAAGGTGCTGAACTTGAGACTTACTATCAAAATTACATACCAGTTGTTTAACGGTATGCCAAAAAGTTTTCGGGTCGCGATTTATAGAGAGAGAAGTGTCTAATTTAGAGAAGTATGTAGATTTAGCCTTTTTCTTCATATTATTTACCTTATTACGGATATGTTTATATTTTTCAAAAGTAGTGGAATTATTACTTTTTAAGGCTCGTTGCCTTAAGCGGTCTCTCTTCCGAATTTCCCGACGCAGTGCAGAATCGAACCATGGCTTATCAGATGGGTGGACAATAATATCGTAGCACGGTATACATTCTTTTGCAATTTCGAGAAACCGTCTCAGGAAGTTGTGAAGTGAAGTGTCTAGGCTGTTGTTACTATTAATAATTGTTTGCCACTCTGTCTGGAATGTAAAATTATTCATTTTAATAAAGTTGGCGTTGTTATAATTCCAGACCTGTCTTGTTGTTGGTTTCTGTTTTGTAATACCAGTCTGAATTGTCATCAAAGCTGCCTTGTGGTCGGAGACCCCGAGGGCCAGCACATTCAAGACTTTGACATTATCACTGACTATCATAGGGTCAAGTAAAGTACTTGAGTGAGAAGTTGTGCGCGTCGGTTCGGTTATGGTGTTTCTTTAGTTAAATGTATCAATAACCTCGTTGAGAGCACTTGATGGATTGAGAAGATCGCTATTCAAGTCACCAGTAATTACCAGTGATGGGTTAGTACAAAATGAGTCCTCAATTGCGCGTTCAAGTTTCACCCAGTAGCCCTCGGTAGAAACCTGAATTGAGCGATAAGCTACGCATAACATAAGTTTCATTTTGGTAGTGATTTCGAACCAAAGCATCGATTGATCAAACTCTAACCGAGGCATTCGTTTAAATTTGACTTGTTTAGAAAAATAAACTGCCACTCCCCCACCGTGTTGGTTCCTGACGTTTCTCACTGGTGGAGAAAAGCCAGGGATCAACACTCTGTCGGAGCTAAAATTGGGATCCAGGTGAGTTTCGGTAAAACAGATTATATCAGCATCATCAACATCATCAACTATTAAACTTAGTTTATTTCTAATACTTCGAATATTAAAGTGAATAATAGAGAGCGTTGCTATCTGGGTTGGGTTTGGGGGACCCGGGTTAACTTCTATGTCACCTGATATAAACAGAACACAAAAGATAATACACGCAAGCAACTTCAGATGGACCTCGATTTTCGGTATTTTGTAGAACAACTTTTTAGCAGGATGTTTTTTAACAGTGAGCCTACCCTTGAATGCAAGAAAGTTGCAGTGATATCCAACAACAGCTCTGTACTGCTCTACACTGATCGCCATAGTTGTGTCAGCAGTTATTTGAAGAGTGAAGTGGCAGAGCAGCTGGAATTTGGGGCACGACGGAAACTCTACGAATAAATACAGATTATTATAACCGCCAATTGATCCTTGTTGTCATATTCCGTCCCGTTGATGAGATCAAATCAGTCAGATCAAACAAGACGTCCAAGGTGTCGTGTTTGATCTGGCTGATCTGATTTCAACACGACGGAATGTGACTATCCAGGTTGATCAACTGTTGTAATAATTTATTTATTATATGACAGTTGATATTTAAAAATTGAATACGACATTGAAATCTAAACAAGAAGAAATTATGGAATCTTTGTCCAGTGTTCAGTGTAAAGGCAGTTGTAAAGTATCTCTCAAAAATTTGCGCATGTCAACAACATCACGTGAGCCTCGTTTAAGACAGGTGAGTGATGTGGATTTAGAAAAGATGAGACTCGATTTTCGGCGAATCAGAAACGTTAGACAAACTCGGACGGTACTAGGGGCTATTCAATTCAATTCGATTCATATTCGTTATTACCAAATGTGGGCTTGCAAGATGGTGTACTGAAGTCGAGACCACGTCTTTAGCCATATATCGACGAGTCCGATAGAACGAGACGATATACGATCCAGGGCGAGTTCAAGACTTCAATACATGATCTCGGAAACCCACCTGGTGGTAATAACCAATTTATCTTACAATATTCCTCCCTTACTTGAATTGTTCCCATTGACGATCATTCATCGTCTATGAGTTTATATTTTATGAATGAAGACCGTGACGTCATGATATTGCGTTCTTTCGCTGTGCATGACATAATGCACATTCATTGTTCTACTTGTACTATTGTCGCTGATGTTTATAGTATTTCAGGTGTGTATTTCGTTGTTTTACTTTTTCGTGTTTTATGCATGATATGTGAAAATAAAAATATCATCATGGCAAAAATGATCTCGTCTAAGTGATTTCGTTCAGTTGGTGATTTTTATTTATCATTTAATTTCAGTTTTCAAAAACGGTGGATTCCACACGTGTAATAACTTGTATTGTAGTACAGGCGTTGAACAAAGTAAAGTGGTCGTACCCGTAAAAAAATTGGGACAAGCTGATTTTTGTGTCATTTTGAAGAGGAATGTCTCCCGAAGAACATATCCAAAATCCGCAAAAATCCGCTTTGGGGAATTTTTTTATAGCATTTATACTGATGGTGGTGTAGGAGCGAATTTCGATCAATTTTCCGAAACCAGCATTCCAACGTTTGCGAACGTGAGGACATGGATTTGTGTGAATCCAATGTTTTTCAACTCACTAGCGCACAGGGTTTACAGAGTGAATCATCACAGTCCATAACACCGGTGCACATCCCTTACTAGTTCAGAAATGGCTGAACTTGATGCCGCTCCGAGAGTTCATGTATCGTCGGGAGTGGACAGAAATCTATCAACAGGGAAGATTTAGATAGGCTCAAGGAGTTGTATGATAATGTGCTGGACAGCTCGATAGCTCTTTCCGATGTTGCAAACTCAGCAGCTCTCGTAAGGGTAAACACTTGCCTCGATGAGTACAAAGCCAAACTGGCTGAACAATCCCGCACTGCTAAGCTATGGATACAATATCTAGAATATGTCCAGACACTGAAAATGTTCATCAGAGGTGAACGCCTTGGCGATTGGAATCTCCACCTTATTGCTGTCAGTAATATGTTTAACCTCTTCGCTGCCACGGGACATGTACACTACGCTAAGAGTTGCAGGTTGTATCTGCAAATAATGCTTGAGCTCCCCTAGAAACATCCGCGGTTGTATGATAGGTTCGCCTTTGATGGTTTCCATGCTATACGCCGGAGTTCCAGGGTTTGGGCAGGCCTTTCAAGTGACCTTGTGATGGAACAAGTCCTCATGCGCTCAATTAAAAGTCGAGGTGAACTAAAGCGAGGTCGTGGGGCGACCGAATCAGTGCGCCAGGAGTGGATTTACACCATGCATAAATGCGCTGAAACACACGAAGCTATGACAACGCATGTAGACATGGGCATTTCTCGTCGTAAATGAGACAACCATGATGAAAATACTAGAGTGGTTGGACTTGTACGATCCTTTCGATGAGAATGAAAGATTGCGCTCCCTGTCCTCCGGATTGTCAGCTTCCTTGGGTGATGGTACTAAATGCGACAATACCGAGTCGGTAGGGGCGGAGATACACTCTAAACTAGACAATGTTGTTGTTTCTGATGCCTCCATCAAAAGGAGTGATCAAATTCGCACTTTAGACCATTTGAACCCCGGGGTGAAGTTGGATAACCATAGGGTATCAATAGACCCATCAGCTCTGTTCACTCGATTGATAGCTACTGCTCAGAGGGAGCACGACGTGGCACAGTTCTTCGAGTACGAACTGACTGTGATGCCAACAGCCCTCTTCAAAGACTTCTTTCTCAGAAAAGCAAACAAGGCTGACCTAGCAGATGCAATAACAGATCGAGTAGCACATTCGAAGCCGCCATCTGATTCCGTGTACGTGCTTGTCGGAGGGGCTCTCCTCCACAGAGTCAAATGGAAGGCGAAGGCTACCTTCTCGAAAGTAGCCCATCAGTATGTTGGATATGTGGCCAACAAATATGGGCAGAATTGCTGTGTCGTCTTCGATGGTTATGGACAGCGACCAAACACGAAGAGTCATGAGCATAGAAGGAGAGCTGTCAATGTGTGTGCCGATATCCGTTTGACAGATACTATGACTGCACACAAGAACCAGGAACTACAAAATGCAGTTCATAAGATTGCTATCCACATTACTGAGAGCGGGTGGACATACTGTTAACTGCAGTTCGGGCGTGCTGATACCCTGATTGTTGAAAGTGCCATCAAACTTTCATCTCACGGGAATTCAGTTGTCATTGCTGCAGATGATACTGATGTACTAGTGCTATCCGTTCACCATTGGAATCATACTTCGGCTGATGTTTATTTCCAATCAGAAGCACGGAAGTCACATAGGGGTGGTGAGGAATGGAAGATCGCAGATATAATAGCGAAGATCGGAGAAACAACTAGGCGACACCTTCTGTTCATACATGCATGGAGTGGGTATGATGTTACTTCGGCAACGTTTGGCCATGGGAAAACACAGCTTCTCAAGAGGTTAGAAAAGTCAAGGGAGATTCAGAAGATATCAGCAACAATGCACGACAGCGCCGTATCTCAATCAGAAATTGGAAGAATCGGCGCTGAAGTGTTTGTAATGCTGTCCTCTGGCAAGCAGTCAGACACATTGAATGGCTTGAGATACTCAAACTTCATGACAATGGTCACTTCCAGCAAGACAGGAATCGAACCTCAGGAACTACCTCCAACTGAACGCGCGGCATACTTTCTCAGCCTGCGAGTCCACAAACGGTGGAATGGAAGCAATTGGATATTGATATCCTAGATCCTCAGAAATGGGGCTGGGAAATTCTCGAAAGTGAGTTGATACCCGTGATAACTGACCTGGATGCAGCGCCTGAAGCTCTCCTGAAATTTATACGTTGCAAATGCAAAATGACCTCCAAACACCCCTGTGGAACGAATATAATATGCTCTTGTAGAAAGAACGCAATTAAATTGCCTCTGCTTGTGGAGACTGTCGTAGGGAGAATTGCCTGCACTCCGAGCCGGTTGAGATTGGAGACGAAACTGGCGACAGCAGAGTGCCTTGAGGAACACCGGCATGATTTCGGTCAGATCTCATCTCGTGATTTAATCATTGCGAAGAAAATTGATTGATATCATTCTTCGCCATCTCGGGAGTTATGAAAAACATCGGCAGCAGAATTATAGCTCGTTTTTTCTGTTCTATTCAGACTCAACTTCGTGTGGATGTGGAAATTGAAGAAAATGGTATTCTGTGGTCATTTCCCTAACAATTGTGAATTTTCTCATTCATTTTTCCGCTTTATAGGATTGGCATTCGTGCTTAAAGTACGAATGACGCACAAAACTTCTCCAGATCTCACACAAAATATCAAGACTATTGAGAAATTGATGCCACTAAAGATTTTTTTTCTATGAAACCCCTCCTTGCCGCCATCTTGCATGAAAAATTTTCCCCAAGGCGGATTTTGGAAATGTTGTTCCCAGATAAATTCCACGTCGAATGACACCAAAATCAGCTTGTCCCAAATTTTTTCCGGGTCAAACCATATTGCGCCTGGACTATTGGGAGAAATACTTCTTTCTGTAAGTGTAAGATAAAATTCTTTATTTTATGATATACACGAAAACACAGCAGAACAATCTAAAACTACAAAAATAATGGTTGTGTACTGCAAGCGGGCGTCATAGCTTAATTGGCTGTCTTCCTGGCGCTCCGTATTGGACATTTAATTATGTTTGGCAGCATTTCGGTCATTCAAGAGGTGGCTACAAGACTGGGTGGCTGTGGTAATCATATTATAATGTTAAGTATTTTTTTTTTTAAAATAAACCTTCTTTCCTCGATAGTTTCCGATAATATAGTAACATGAACTTACAGGGTGGAAGATCTATACATTTTCTCAACCTCAAGCTACTACTTTACATGTTGAAAAAATAATTGATTTATTCCTTTCATTTTTTATTCGTTTTTTTTTCAAATTTAACACAAGTGGGAGAACTTATAAGCTACCATGGAAGCAGCAGTTCCCGGTGATTGTACGTTTGATTCACCAGATGAGATGATAATTGTCATTGATCGTAAGCTTTTCAGTGATTCCCCAAATGTACACAAGCTTTCTAATATTAAGACGCGTTGGTTGTTTGTTTACTGAAAATCCAAATGCATGCATATTCTTGAAATTTCCCATTGTTGAAAAGATGGTCCAGTCTAAAATCAGTTGGGTTAAAAATTTACCCAAATTAACTAGGTTAATTGGGTTCATATTCGCTCAACCCAGTTGATTGGGTTGATGTGTAACCCAACTGATTTTTGCAGAAAAAGACGTTTGGTTGCAGTTTTCATAATAAAATCCGCTCACACTCTGTATTCACATACAAAAAAATTCAGAGAGGTTTTGTTTCTTTGCATTTAATGACCATAGACTACAGTGCTTGCATTGATCACAAAACGCTTGTTCATAATTGTAAGGAACTTGAAGAAATATGGAGACCAGTCATGGTAGAAGCAAAACCCCATTTCTCCATCTCCACCTGACATTGATCGAATTGAAAGCACCTACAAAGAAGATGGTCTATTTCTTCATTTCTTTTTGTCTGCCAAGGGTGGGTTAATTACTCTACCACTAGTAGTATCGCTGTTGTCACTGGCAACAAGTCTATATGCTCAATTGTCCCTATATCCCGATAAATCCTGTCTTCTGATTGGTCAGAATGCCTGGACAAAATAACCATGGCAAAGGGCGCACCCAACATCCAAGGTATATCAGATCTTGTAACATCCAGGGTATAAGGGCACGCGAAACATCGGGAGTGAATGGTTTAAATGAAAGCTTTTCGCATTCCCTCTCCTCGGTATAATAATCGAACCAAAAAACCTGAAAGTAGTCACAAATATAATCAGATTTCTGACAATTAGACCATATTTTGCTGTTATTAATTAAATAGTCGAATAATTAAATCAAATAACTTGAGAAAAATAAAATAAGAGCAAATGGGTCAACAAATATTTAGCTCCCGATATGTTTACGTTTCAAATAACAACCCAAGAGACGTACCTCTATCTGTTGTTTTCCGCGTTTGTAAAAACAAAACAATTATTCACGAGTTTGGGCAACTGATTGCGGAGCGTGAGAAACGCGTCCACAAATTTGTTTCCTCTATGTTTCTATTGTGTTTCAAACAGCACAAAAACGTTATCTCCGCTAACATGTATGGCATATGGAGATTTAATACCTGGATGTCTCATTTAAACACCTCGCATGCGGCTCGGTGTTTCAAAACCGACACCCAGGTGTTAAATCTCCATACATGTTAATGGAGATAACTTATAATGTACTAATATGTATTATCTTCATCTTTTTGAAATTCAAGCTGCATAAATATCATGGGCAGGCAGGGGTTTTTTTTAGAAAAAGTTTGTATTTCAACCAAACATATGTAGAGTTATACAGGGTTAACAACTTTGACAATAATTTTAAATTGAAATGATCGATTTCACAAAGCCATTTGTCATCATTATATTTAGAAGTGTGTACGGAACTGGGGTATTTTAACTAAAACTGTTGAAAAACAATGCTCTGAGAAGGAAAGATTACACCTGGACGATTGTCGAGGAAACCCAAAATTTGAATACAGAAATCACAAGGCAACATGTATTTTTCTCCAATGCATTTTTTAATGAGATGATATTCTAAGTTTCCCTCCTTCCCAAATGAACTTGATGAGCTGAGGAGAAAGAAAAAGGCTAGCACTGTCGCCAATGCAAATCATTTAGTGTACTGTAACCTATTTTTTCACTCCACAGGAAAATACCTGAAGTTTGTGAATAATGCGCACATCGATGGCACAAATTTGCAAAATTTCTCGAAGTTTCAATTTATAAATGGAATTCCCATACCTTTAGTATTAAATTCACTGACAGCTTTTGGAAATTAAGGGGAGCTAATTTTCCCAGAAATCTCTTCCAATGACGAAAATTGTCAGTCATGATTGATAATAGGTCGATTGACAAAACTAGAGTAAACGATTGGTTGAACTATTGACTATTTATTTATTTATTTGGTGTTTTAAGGTCACATATTTCTGCACAATGGCTAATCATGACCACGACAGTGTTACGGGTGGAGGAAGCCGGAGTACCCGGCGAGAATCACCGAGCAACGGCGAGCAACGAACTATTGACTACATACTCGTGTTGCAGTCTCGACATAGCCATAAATGTTTAAAATAACTTCAAAAAACAATATTAATTAATTAATGTTTTTAGTGTTTAGCATATAATACATTACAACTTCTTTGATAGCGCTCTATCAGCCGCTCCACAATGATTTTGACTGAAGTTTATCTCAAGATTGTGTTATCTCCTGTCGTTTAATCTACACAATAGATCATTCATGTTGATTAAGTTCAGCTTCCACAATCATTGGGTCGAGAAAACTATATTTAGGCATTTTAAACATCTATTTTTAATATTTTCCATGTGAAGAGCGATCACACTCTAGTTAATGTGGGGGTGGGTGCACCAAACCATTTCTTGCAAAACATGATGGTGTAAAACATCCGTCCAATGCCATTTCTGCCACTTGAGGAAACTCAGCGATTGTTACCTCTGCAAGGAAAGCAATCTACCCCGCCCAGATTGAGTCATATTTAAATTGTATCAGAGACGAAGTTCTACAAATTATATTGCTGGCTTACCATCTTAATGTACACATACGAGCATCAACCAGGTATTAGACAGCAGTTCGATTTGTTTGTAATCATTTGGAACACGGCTCATTTAGCATGTTACAAATTTTTACTGACGTCATCCATTGTTATTCATTGGTATACAGTCTGACTATCCCATGCTTAATAGTTTGTTTTGATGTATATCCAACAGATAACTGTTGGATATTTTATATCTATTGAACTATCCAACAACAAAAAGTTTATAGGTAGGATAAATAACTAGCTGATGTTGGATAGGCGAGAGAAAGCACCCCGTCTCGAGCCTAACGGCCCTCGACGGGGAGCTTTCTCTCGCCTCTCCAACATCAACTCGTTATTTATCCTCTGGGGAGCGCGGTGGCTCAGTGGTAGACTGTTGGACATCTAACCCAGAGGTCCCGAGTTCGATCCCGGTCGTAGACGACTCGCGTTGTGTCCTTGGGCAAGGCACTTTATTTCCGTGGCCTACATGGAGGCACGATGACGCCGTGTACTAGGGCGTACTGCACGTCGATGGTGCACATGTCTTCAACCGCTGTAACTCTGCTTGGGTGGAGCTTGAACAGAGTTAGAATGTTGAGGTGCTGACAGTTGCTCGTCGATGCCCGGTTGTTCTATCCGGGTACTCCGGCTTCCCCTCCCGTAAAACTGTCATGGCCACGATTAGCCATTGTGCATAAGTATGTGACCTTAAACGCCAATAAATAAATATTTATCCTCTGCAGGGACTCATTTTTGACCTATACAAATTTCCTGTTTATAAAGTGTTTTGTGAATCAGTTCTGCAAAATCTGGGATTCTTTTCAATTCTCTCACAAAATGAAAATCACCGCGATGTTACTCTTTGCCATCGAAGCCGATAAACTGATTAGAATTTTATTCACATCACACGGATGTCTTTTCCATACGTGTGCCCTGAAGCCAAATGGACTAATGGTAGAAGACCACACACAAATATTAGCGTTTTATTTCTTGTTAATGTATTCAGCACTTTTACATGGTGTGAATCTACAGTTCTCCTCATGCCTGATAGGCATAGCAGGAAATAAACTGGGTTGTGTTTGGAAAACCACGTATAATTAATTGTGCTGGGTAATTCCACTGTTATATACAGAAAAGAACGTTAAACCAGACTTCATCAACAGAGATGCGGGTCAAAGGGGTTTCTGCACGGGAGACAGATGCGGTTGAAGATGTATCCCACGGCGCTTGGATATTGCATAAAAGAACGAAATAGTACATCTGCAAAAGTCTATACCGTACAGCCGCGATGGACTGATCGTAATCCACACGCGGGCAGTGATGTCCACGCATGCGATTACAAGGTAATAAAATTCATCAGCAGCAAAATTTTAATTAATGAATCACCGAGTTGTACCCGGTGTTTCATTAATTAACTTTTTGATGTTTATTCCTATAATTGGTGTTTGGAATCTAATATTATTGCCTCCGGGAAATATTGCCCACTAGTGAAAAGTGACCAGTCCACGGCGACCGTTCTTAATTCTTTCTGAGTTATGAGCTGTACACTCCATTATACATTTTGTCGCAGACTATCCTTTTTTCATGTCACAAGCGTTCACACTGCTGGGTGCCACTGGTGCCAACTGCACAAACAAATCGTTTGGCACAAAAATACAGCATTTGTCACCAGATTTTGACACAAAAAATATAGTTTTCGAGGCGCTCAAAGGCTTTTGCAGCTTCTTATTTCAGTGCGTCGTTTTTTTGAAGAAATCGCTGTCTGATGATACGGAATTCCAATCTGTAAAGTAAGCATCAGGTAACAATTATAATCACGGCTTCTTGTGTTATGGGCCAACTGAATTAACAGTTTAATTGTTTTATGGGCCAACTGACATTTAATTCTGATCAAAACATTTCTTTATTACTCAATCGTTTTTGTCTTAATATTTTTTTTATAATCTGGTACGGTTGTCAGAATGAACTGAAACAAGCCACAACCAGTCTGTTCAGAAATAACATTATTTCTGGGGAGATCTTGTGATGATCGAGGTACATCGGGTATAAGTGTGTTTTTGTTGGAGGTTTGAAACAGAAACGGAAGCATCGTGTGTAGTTTCTTGTCGACGCTTTCACTGCTTTAACCCTTTACCTGACATGAAAAGCAGACGACACTTGCAAACAAAATTCTTGAATAACTAATTTTTTTAATTTTCTGTCTCAAAAAACATAGGTTATGACCCCTTATTGGAACGAGCTCGATGAGCTTGTTCCAAAGAGGGGTCATAACCTATGTTTTGGAGACAAAAAATTAAAATATAATGAAAATTAATTGGCGTTTTTTAGAATAGCGCTGATCGCTTTTGGCCGGTACGTTGGGTAAAGGGTTAATGTGGATCTTGGGGCATTTCCATTTTTTCTGAAATAAGAGTACCGGAAGATATGCAATGAGGCGGAGGGGATTGGGCTGGTTCAAGTGTTAGTTTCGGGGGGACCCTAGTGATGTTGTTTGATTGCTGTTTATCTCAGGTATTCCATACCAGTAACAGTTGAGAATTACCTTTGACGTTTCATGAAGCTCAAGAACTCAATGAACATAAATGAATTTCTGGAACGGGGATGAAAAACGGCTACACGGCTATACTGGGGATTTCCCGAATTGTGCTGATGGGAAAAGAGAGAGAGAGAGAGAGAGAGAGAGAGAGAGAGAGAGAGAAGGGGTAGCCAGGGTGAATAGGTTATTGCATGCGGTGGCACTTATATTTACTTGGGATATTTTTACATGAAATGTTCACACCGTTTTTACCGTATGGTTTGAAATTTTTGTGTACTTCTGTTGTCTCATGTATATACGTGTATATTTGATGTATCATACCCACATTTTGTGGTAGTACATTAAAAAATTTCTTATCTAATCTTGTCTTATCTAATCCTTCTGGAAGATAATATCTTCAGTATTTGCTACTAGTTCATTTGGGGTGAATATACAGAGAGTAAATGACAATTATGAAATTATTTTGTAAACTTTAATAATAGCCTTTTACTTTATTTATTTATTCATTTATTTATTTATTTATTTATTTAAAGTTTTTGGAATCTATCATTTGTGGGTTTTTGAAACTAAAATATTTAAAATGGGTAATACAAAATTAAAATATCGAAGTTTGAGTGCTACATGATATAGATGTCGCCTTGTTGAACTGAAAGGACGATATACTTTTCATTTGCACCGAACGAAAATTCGACGGGCATGTCACCCCATACGAGTTTCAAACGCTTTCACTGGTTGGTATTTTTTGGATCAAAAGTGTATACATTTTTTTGAGTGTGCCCTTTTTACTCGTAAACCAGTGTGAAAGAGAATTGTTGCACTCGCAAAAATAAGTCCTCGTATGGACAGATTTCAGTTCTCTTCCCTCTCGCCCTTTTTAAATATTGCTGCACAATAGAAAACAAAAACAGGTTCGTAGTGCATGACAAACGTATTTTCTGAACATTCGGTGCATATATCACATAAACTCAGATGATCTGAACAAACGGAGACCACCAAAAAGGGCCTCTGTTTCTCAAGCACGGTCGCAAGGTCATGTTTCTGCACATTTTATTTATTTATCCGTTCTGCAACCTTTATATTTATTTATTTATTTATTTATTTATTTATTTATTTATTTATTTATTTATTTATTTATTTATGTTTAAGGTCCCATATCAGCACAATGGCTAATCATGATCACAACATGGATATAAAGTCAAGTCCAGCCAATCGTTTATACCCATGTTGCCCATTTTAGAGGACTTCTACTCTAGGCATTGGTTAGCGGATCCTATTTTACCAGTACAACAGAGCTTGTTTACCACTCTTCCCTGGGTTTCCACGGGGTGCATCTTTTATATAAAAATGTTAGCCTGTAGAGTGCAAAATTACTTACAGTAGGTAAAATTTGTTCTGATTTGTTTTGTTACAGTTTATTGGAGAGTACCTTTGGTACTCTCCAATAAACTGTAATAAGACGAAATGATGCAGACAAACTATTTTGCTTACAATTTGATATGAAGTACATCCACGAAAAAAAATTGAGCGTGGTATCAGCATTTTTTCTGTAAAACTCTAATGTGGGCTTCGAATCAGATAATTTGGTTCATGTCAGATAAATTGTCCTGTATTATAAAACTGAATAAAAAGAGACCTTTCTCATGACCATTTTTCTACCCTATGCTGTGTATTCCGAGATCTAGAGGTATAAAACGAGCCAATACATAACCATCCGAGGAGAATAAAATCATAAACACCGCTCGGGCGCACGTATTTAAATAATGGCCTGAGATGCAAATACCCGCTTCATGTCCAAATGCAGTGCAAGCTGTGTAGTTTGTGTAGTTCCCGTTGTCTAAATACATCTAGAAATTTTAATTCAACGATTGAATTATTGGGGGTGACAGATATATAGTGCCGAACATATTGTAACACGGGTCTGATATCATTGCAAATTGCATGTAAAACACGACCTTTTCCTTCGTCACGAGAAAAGATGATTTTCAGTTTTTCTTCTAATCTAATCTAACAGAAAAGGCTTATCTATATTGCACTGTAGCACAGGTAATAACTGAATTCCCCACGTCCAATGTCCAAAAATGAAACATTCTCATCGATTAGAGTTTTCGTTAAAATTATAATAAAAAGATTGTGTTTCCGGTTGAAAACTGTTTTAGTATTATCAATATTTGTCTCTCTTCTACAGTAAGTCTTGAATCGATTGTGCGCAAATTGAGCATTGAAAAGATAAGAATTTGAGCATCTTAATTGCATCCTTTTACTATACCGTTGGCGAGTTGTGTTCAAAACTTCCTACAAAACGGACGTGATGTTGTGAAGTTATAAATAATCCCTTTCTATTCAATTTCGTAAAATATTTACCTAGATGGTTTTGAAATCGCAAAGCGAATTTCAAGAAGACATTCAACGAAGCACGGCCAACGTCGAAGCGCCCAAAAATGATGGAAAGGTGTTTGTCGCCCTTTTAACGCACAAAGCCATTCGATTTAGCGAACACCCTCCTTTGTTTTTAATGAAATATGTCCAAAACAGGCTAAACTTTGAAGTAACGTAAAAAGCTGAAAGTGGCGCCAAATCTAAAGACAAAAAAAACAGCTACCTATGAAGTTTCTGAGCTGTACTACGTACTAAAATTTCAAAGAAATCCGAAGTATTTTAAACTTTGACCATATGACCCCGATGACACCACCTAAGAGTTCGGCTATAACGATTGATAATTCCTATGACATTTTAAGACATCTTTTGTGGAGATTACATTCCAAAATGTTCGAAAGGCTGAGGCTGAGGTTGAGGCTGAAAATAAAAGGCATATCATAAAACGTAAAATTCGTATCGGTGGCATCGGGTGTGTAAATTTGAAACGAAAAAAAAATGCACAATTTCAAATAACCAGAAAACAGTTTGTGCAGTTTGATAGCTGTGCCATTTATAAATACGGAGCTACGTGAATCATAAGATTGCATTTGTAATGGAAACTGTCCAAGATGGGTTAACCCTTTACCTAACATGGAAAGCAGACGACACTTTGCCAAAAAAATTCTTCAACTACTAATTTCTTTCATTTTTTGTCTCAAAAACATAGGTTATGAATCCCTCGTTGGAACGAGCTCGTTCCAACGAGTGGTCATAGCCTATGTTTCTGAGACAAAAAAAATGAAAAAATAATGAAAATTAATTGGCGATTTTTGAGAATAGCGCTGGCTGGTTTTGATGAAATAATAGTCCCCATGGTATTGATGTCATATCTCAGGTGTTTAAAGTGGGATTTTCACAATTTTTCCACCCGTGTAATTGGAGCAATGCGTACTAAAGTATGACTGGACTAAATATAAACAGAAATGTCTTTTGATTTAATCTTTATCCAGTGAAATATAATTGTTGGTGTTTTGAAAACCCGGTCGTCTCTAACGTAGTAGAGTTAAATATATTAGGTCAATGGAAGCCAACAATGGCGATGCACCATTTCAACTATCGAATGACCAGTCTGTGGACTGTAACTGCGGTATCTTTTTTATATTTTCTGAGTTCGGCGAATCACAAGGAAGAGTGCATTTCCAGAAATCAAATTTTGAAATGACGTAAAAACGTCAACAATAACGTGAAATAAAAAAATCCAAAGACGGGTATCTTTTTTTCTGTTTTGAGCTCTACAACATACTAAAATTTCACGTAAATCGAACAAACTTTATTTTTTCCGACGTTGACGTCCTACTGTCACCCGAACGGCAGCGTTTAGACGAATTGTTCGTCGGCTGAAAACTGGTTGCATTCTTAGATCCGGTTTTTACTGGAGAATGGATTTCGAAAATTTCGAGAGTGAGCGTTCAACAAGCGGGCAGGTATCAAAGGTTTATGAAAGAAATGTCACACTGACATTATTTTGGACAAAGGTTTAAAGTTGGAATTGTAACAAGCTCATTTAATAGAGCCAACAAAAGTAAAAGTGTGTTAAATTCCCTTGCTGTATGTATTATTTATACGGAGTTGTGAAGTATTGAAAATCAGCATTTTCAATTAGAAATGTCCCTCAAAAAACCCTAAATTTGAAGTGAAGGTCAAAAATGGAGATAAATCCAAAAATAAAAGATAAGTATATTTTTATTTTTTGAGCTCTACAATATACTAAAATTTCATGAAAATCGGTCAACATTTGTTGTGACGTTGACGTGAATTACGTCACCTGAAAAATTCGGCTTTTACCGTTGATAATTAGAGATACTAAGTCGATCGATCGAGATAATAGTCGATCGATCGTGACAATACAAGAAAAATAAAATCATAATATAATAACCAGCCACCGTAATAATTTTCAGGGACGGTATCACATTTTTAGATATGTTTTTTGGCGAGGATGAAAAATCTACAATATGAAAGAGATTGGGTTGATACAGGAGCGGGTATTAAAAGAAGACAGAGAAAAAACGTTAAAGGTCATGTTATTTTGGATAAAGTTGAGATATCAGAAAAGGAATGCCTAATTGTATACGCAGAAGTCACCATTAACAAGTGTATCAAATTTGGTCACTATAACTTTCTCAAAGTGGCTGTAGTATGTTGAACAAGAAAGATAGAAAATGCTAACCATCCCAATAAGTCCATCAAATGTCGTTGAATGGCATAAAAAACATATATTGCACGAGACTGTGAGCCATGTGCCACTTTATGGGCCGTCCAATCAACCCGTAATATGTATAACTGACGTTAGCGAAGCTAAGATCAACAGACTGGTCCAAAAATGTCATATTGCTCACAACAGTGTGCGAATTCTTTGTTCTATTATGTCGAAACTCTTTCTATCAAGACCATATTACTGCTTTACCAAACACATGTTTACGCAATATTATTATTCTTAACTTGAAAACGAAACCGCTGATGAAGAAGGAGCAGCTATTGTTCAATTCCTCAGAAAACATTTTTAAAATAATACCTGAAAACGTTTCAAAATTTAGACGTAATATTGTTTTTCCGTGTGTCAGTTAATTTAACACTGACGAGAACGAAGCCCGAGCCAAAGTGGAAATAACTAACATCGTATATCATCAACTCGGTGTTTTTTTCTATTGGGGTTTAACGACACTTTCGACAGCCAGGGTCACCTCGTGTCGGAGTCTCAGTGCTCAAAAGCCCTGAAGATGAGTGCCCATTGGGAGTGACACGAGCAAAGTATCATTAAATAATTTTGTTTGTTGTCTTCTCAGTTCGCAATTTGGACACATTGTGGTATCAACAGTCTGTGCTTTGATGTAAAACAAAGAGGACGTCGATAACACTGCATATAATAGTCAAGTGGAGACATGAAATCATCTGTTTTAGTTTGACGAATTGTTCAGTCAAAATTATTTTAAAATTAGTGAAAGTTGGTTTCACCTAAGACATTGGATTATGCAGCAAAATACCATCACAGGAATATTTATAAAAAGGTACCTGTGACATGTTAAAAATATAGAACCTTAGTGAGCACGCTCACATACCCCACGCGCCCCGATATTTCAAGCTCTAATCATTTTTTAAAAATAAACATAGATTCTAGGAATACTGCAGAAAACAGTGTTCTGTAGTTTCAACGGTAATGAAAGAATTCAAGCAGAGAAAAAGCCCGGAAAACTGTAATTTTGATGAACTTTTCAAAGTCTATGGGGCCGTAATTTTGGTAAAAATCAGTGGAGCGGAACAAAATCCAAACTTGTTCTGTAGGCCACCATGTTAGACTAACATATCAAAAATCAGCTCAATATCTGGAAGCGTGTAGGAAAAAAGTCCGGAAAACTGTAATTTTGATGAACTTTTCAAAGTTCAAGGGCCGTAATTTCGGTAAAAATCAGTGGAGCGGAACAAAATGCAAACTTGATCTGTAGGCCACCATGTCAGACTAACATACCAAACATCAGCTCAATATCTGGAAGCGTGTAGAAAAAAGTCCGGAAAACTGTAATTTTAATGCATTTTTCAGAGTCCAAGGGTCGTAATTTCCGTAAAAATCAGTGGAGCGGAACAAAACGCAAACCTGTTCTGTAGGCCACCATGTTAGACTAACATACCAATGAAAGTGTCAATGACACTGTAGCTCAACTTGTCAAGACAAAGACATGCATGTGTAGTATGTGACACAGCAATGACAAACATCTAGGTAATGACCTGATAACAAAGGTACATATAAAGTATTGTAACGGTCTGTACATAAATACTGACCGTTGCCTGTAACAAATGGAAAAGGTAAAGTATTGTAAAGGTGGGTAACAGACAGATGCTAAACTAGAAAAGAAAACTTTGAGTCCCAGAGTGGGTCTGACTGAACCCTAAAATAGTTGTTCTCATAGCACAGTGATAACAAAGGCATCCCAAAACACACTTGTTCCTGTCCCAAGGTGAAAACAAAGGTACCCAAGAAGTTTTGTGGAGATCAATTCATAAATACGAGCTGTATAGAACTTGTGACAAAAAACTGATTGGACCTAATTTTGGTACAAAATGGCCACTGGTAGCCATCTTGAATTTTGGACAGTACCCAGAAACACTCATTCTCATCCCAAGGATATAACAAAGGTACCCAAGAAGTTTTGTGAAGATCGGTTCATAAATACAGCCTCTACCCTGAGCCGTATTGACATGTGTGCTCACATTGTGTAAGTAGCACTGAATAAATCAAAGTTCATCTAATTTGCATAATTTCTGCATGAGAAAAAAACCCCTTACAATATGTGATGTATTCCATTTTACTAAACATTCATACAAAAATTTATTCAAATCAGAACTTTCATACAGAAGTTCTGTACAAAAGACTGATTGCACTAATTTTGGTACAAAATGGCTGCTGGTGGCCATCTTGAATTTCGGACCACACCCAAAAACACTCGCTCTCATCCCACGGTGATAACAAAGGTACCCAAGAAGTTTCGTAAAGATTGGTTCATAAATATGGCCTCTAGTCTGAGCTGTATAGAAGTTGTGTACAAACAAGAGGCCCCACGTGGCCTTAATCGCTCACCTGACAAAGTGACTCTAAGAAGTATTTTAGGTCACCTTCACCATGTCATGCCTCATCAACATTAACTGGTTGAGTGATAGATTTTGTTTGAAGTTCAACATTTGTTACCTAAAATTAGTTTTATTTAAAATCATTGGTGTGTGGCTAATCTCCAATGATTTTTAATAAAGCAAATTTATCTCTGCAGACAAACTGGTTTAGCATGAAGCACAAACAAGGAATGTGAAGAGATAAGGGCATCTCTCCCCAACTGTGGATATCTTCCATGTGCTACATGTATATATTTGCATGCAAGAAAACAAAAATTTTCATAAATTTTATTTTTTTTTATCATCATTGGAACAAGCTCAAACAGCTTATTCCAATAGGGGTATGGGAAGATCAGGTATATTTTTGAGACAGAAATGTGAATATATAAATAATGGTGTTTTTTTGTGAATGATGCTGGAGAATTTTGCGTAAAGATATGGTAAATGGTTTGTTCTAGATACAGAATGATGCAAAAGTATTTAAATTTGATTAGGCAAGTTGTTCCTATAATGCATTTAAAAATTGAAGTAACTGTTTTTTTGCTGACGAACTTTTAGATGTGTGTGTCTGTGTTTGTGTGTGTGTGTGTGTTTGTGTGTGTGTGTGGGGGGGGGGGGGGGGGGGGGGTAAGAGTGTTCTTGCAAACAAAATTCCTGAATAAATGGAAAATTTTATTTTTTGTGTGAAAGACATAGTGCGTGAATGTTGATTGGAACAAGCTTAGAGAGCTCATTTTAATGTGAAGTCATAAAGCTGTGTTTTACGTATGAAATTCTGGAATAACTAAAAAAATTCCTTTTTTGACTCAAAAAGCATGGTGTGCGACCTCTCATTGGAATGAGCTCAAAAAGCTCATTCCAATGGGGTATTTACAAGCGATAAGTACATGTATGTTTAAGAGACAAAAATTAAAATTTGAATAGCGATTTTTGCGAAGAATGCTGACAAGTTTTGGCAGTTATGCTGGTAAAAAGGTAAGATATGCAAAGTGGTTGTTTTTTAGAGGCGACATTTAATTAAGGGGAATTAACCCTTGATTACTGAGGTAACTTCTAAAAGTACTGAAATTTCATCAAGCAATGTGAATAACAGACAACAGTTGCCTAAAAATTTCATGAATAACTAAAATTTTTATTCCTTTGTCTCGAAAACATGGCATATGACCTTTGTTGGAATGAGCTGAATGCGTGTGTTCCAGTGAGGGGTCATAAAATTTGAACGAAGATTTGTGTGAATAATGCATTAGTACTGCTAGATTTGGGTATACGGTTCACCCTGGATACCACCCCTTCTATAGTAGATCTTTTCTGCAAATTTTGTCTAAGATTCTATCAACTTTACAAATAAATACGTTCATGAATCACAATCAGATCCACCCTACAATGTTGCATACCAAATATCAAAAGATTCTGCCTGCTGGATCTGGAGAAGAAGATTTTTTAAGAAATATGCCTGAAATGCACTAAGTTAAAATTTGGGCTCCTATACGGAGCCCAAATATAAACCCAGGGGGCCGATTTGAACAAACTTGAATCAGATCCACCCCACAATGTTGCTTACCAAATATGAAGAGATTCTGAAGCTGGATCTGGAGAAGAAGATTTTTTAAGAAATTTGCCTGAAATGCACTAAGTTCGAATTCGAGCTTCTATAGTGAGCCCAAATATGAAACTAGGAAGCCGATTTGAACAAACTTGAATCAGATCCACCCCACAATGTTGCATACCAAATATCAAAAGATTCTGCCTGCTGGATCTGGAGAAGAAGATTTTTTAATAAATTTGCCCGAAATGCACTAAGTGCGAATTCAGGCTTCTATATTAAGCCCAAATATGAATCCAGGGGGCCGATTTGAACAAACTTGAATCAGATCCACCCCGCAATGTTGCATACCAAATATGAAAAGATTCTGCCTGCTGGATCTGGAGAAGAAGATTTTTGAAGAAATTTGCCTGAAATGCACTAAGTGCGAATTCGGGCTTCTATATTAAGCCCAAATATGAATCCAGGGGGCCGATTTGAACAAACTTGAATCAGATCCACCCCGCAATGTTGCATACCAAATATCAAAAGATTCTGCCTGCTGGATCTGGAGAAGAAGATTTTTGAAGAAATTTGCCCGAAATGCACTAAGTTCGAATTCGAGCTTCTATAGTGAGCCCAAATATGAATCCAGGGGGCCGATTTGAACAAACTTGAATCAGATCCACCCCGCAATGTTGCATACCAAATATCAAAAGATTCTGCCTGCTGGATCTGGAGAAGATGATTTTTTAAGAAATTTGCCTGAAATGCACTAAGTTCGAATTCGAGCTTCTATAGTGAGCCCAAATATGAATCTAGGAAGCCGATTTGAACAAACTTGAATCAGATCCACCCCACAATGTTGCATACCAAATATCAAAAGATTCTGCCTGCTGGATCTGGAGAAGAAGATTTTTTAATAAATTTGCCCGAAATACACTAAGTCCGAATTCAGGCTTCTATATTAAGCCCAAATATGAATCCAGGGGGCCGATTTGAACAAACTTGAATCAGATCCACCCCGCAATGTTGCATACCAAATATCAAAAGATTCTGCCTGCTGGATCTGGAGAAGAAGATTTTTGAAGAAATTTGCCTGAAATGCACTAAGTTTGAATTCGAGCTTCTATAGTGAGCCCAAATATGAATCCAGGGGGCCGATTTGAACAAACTTGAATCAGATCCACCCCGCAATGTTGCATACCAAATATCAAAAGATTCTGCCTGCTGGATCTGGAGAAGATGATTTTTTAAGAAATTTGCCTGAAATGCACTAAGTTCGAATTCGGGCTTCTATAGTAAGCTCAAATATGAATCTAGGGAGCCGATTTAAACAAATTTGCATCAGATCCATCCCACAATGTTGCATACCAAATATCAAAAGATTCTGCCTGCTGGATCTGGAGAAGAAAATTTTTTAAGAAATTTGCCTGAAATGCACTAAGTTCGAATTCGAGCTTCTATAGTGAGCCCAAATATGAATCTAGGAAGCCGATTTGAACAAACTTGAATCAGATCCACCCCACAATGTTGCATACCAAATATCAAAAGATTCTGCCTGCTGGATCTGGAGAAGAAGATTTTTTAATAAATTTGCTTGAAATGCACTAAGTTCAAATTTGGGCTCCTATACTGAGCCCAAATATAAACCCAGGGGGCCGATTTGAACAAACTTGAATCAGATCCACCCCACAATGTTGCTTACCAAATATGAAAAGATTCTGCCAGCTGGATCTGGAGAAGAAGATTTTTTAAGAAATTTGCATGAAATGCACTAAGTTCAAATTCGAGCTTCTATAGTGAGCCCAAATATGAATCTAGGAAGCCGATTTGAACAAACTTGAATCAGATCCACCCCACAATGTTGCATACCAAATATTAAAAGATTCTGCCTTCTGGATCTGGAGAAGAAGATTTTTTAAGAAATTTGCCTAAATGCACTAAGTTCGAAATCGGGCTCCTATACTGAGCCCAAATATGAACCCAGGGGGCCGATTTGAACAAACTTGAATCAGATCCACCCTACAATGTTGCATACCAAATATCAAAAGATTTTGCCTGCTGGATCTGGAGAAGAAGATTTTTTAATAAATTTGCTTGAAATGCACTAAGTTCGAAATCGGGCTCCTATACTGAGCCCAAATATTAACCCAGGGGGCCGATTTGAACAATCTTGAATCAGATCCACCCCACAATGTTGCTTACCAAATATGAAAAGATTCTGCCTGCTGGATCTGGAGAAGAAGATTTTTTAAGAAATTTGCCTGAAATGCACTAAGTTCGAATTCGGGCTTCTATAGTAAGCCCAAATATGTATCCAGGGGGCCGATTTGAACAAACTTGAATCAGATCTACCACGCAACATTGCATACCAAATATCAAAAGATTCTGCCTGCTGGATCTGGAGAAGAAGATTTTTGAAGAAATTTGCCTGAAATGCACTAAATTCGAATTCGAGCTCCTATAATGAGCCCAAATATGAATCTAGGGAGCCGATTTGAACAAACTTGAATCAGATCCACCCTACAATGTTGCATACCAAATATCAAAAGATTCTGCCTGCTGGATCTGGAGAAGAAGATTTTTGAAGAAATTTGCCTGAAATGCAGTAAGTTCAAATTTGGGCTCCTATACTGAGCCCAAATATAAACCCAGGGGGCCGATTTGAACAAACTTGAATCAGATCCACCCCACAATGTTGCATACCAAATATCAAAAGATTCTGCCTGCTGGATCTGGAGAAGAAGATTTTTAAGAAATTTGCCTGAAATGCACTAAGTTCGAAATCGGGCTCCTATACTGAGCCCAAATATGAACCCAGGGGGCCGATTTGAACAAACTTGAATCAGATCCACCCTACAATGTTGCATACCAAATATCAAAAGATTCTGCCTGCTGGATCTGGAAAAGAAGATTTTTTAATGTTTTTCCCATTGCCTACAGTGTTAAAAAGTGCTGACTCAGCACTTTTTCAAAGTCCCGAAACTGTACCCTATGATAAAACCGATGGCAATTTTTTTTTACCAATCCTTTCTGTTGGTCCTAAGGAAGCTGCACACCAAATAAAAATTCTCAGTGCCGTGCAGTTTTGGAGATATGGGCGTTTTAAATTTTTTCTATTTTTAGCTCCTGCGGTTCCCACGGGGCTGCGGGAAAATTTTTTTTTGCATAAATCAAGTACTCATGACCCAATAAGCCCTCACATAAAATTTGGTTCAAATCAGCCTCTCGGTTTGGAAAATAGAAATTTTGGGCGGGGCAAAAAATTTTGCCCCTCTCATAACAACGCCAAGTATAGCCCCACAAACTTCTCTTGAACAAATCTGAGTCTACACCTCAAAAGGAAGCTGCACACCAAATATCAAGTCTCTGCTACTGCTGGTTCATGAGAAGAAGATTTACAAAGATTTTGGTGCCCCTTGGGGGCGTGGCACCACCCAGGAGGAGGGGCAACTTCATTTGAACAAATCTGAATTGGCATTAGGTAATAAACATTTAGCCAACATTTGAATAAAATTGGGCTAGTGGTTTAGGAGGAGAAGTCGATAATGTAAAGTTAACGCCGGACGACGACGACGACGGACGACGACGGACGACGGACGACGACGACGGACGACGGACGGAAAGTGATTAGTAAAGCTCCCCTTGAGCTTCGCTCAGGTGAGCTAAAAACTGATTAGACCTAATTTCGGTACAAAATGGCCACTGGTAGCCATCTTGAATTTTAGACCGTAACCAGAAACACTCGTTCTCGTCCCAAGGTGATAACAAAGGTACCCAAGACATTTCGTGAAGATGAGTTCATAAATACAGACTCTAGTCTGAGCCATATTGACATGTGTACTTACTGTAAGTCGCACTGAAA
The DNA here is from genome assembly GCA_031216915.1 of Pictodentalium vernedei. Classification (NCBI taxonomy): domain Eukaryota; kingdom Metazoa; phylum Mollusca; class Scaphopoda; order Dentaliida; family Dentaliidae; genus Pictodentalium; species Pictodentalium vernedei. The sequence continues at coordinate 231,472,541 of CM062293.1, forward strand.
AAATCAAAGTTCATCTAATTTGCATAATTTCTGCACGAGAAAAAAACCCGTATTATATGTGATGTATCCCATGGTACTAAACATTCACACAAAAAATTATTCAAATCAGCACTTTCATATGGAAGTTCTGTACAAAAATCTGATTGCACCTAATTTTGTACAAAATGGCTGCCATCGGCCATCTTGAATTTCGGACCGGACCCAAAAACACTCGTTCTCATCCCACGGAGATACCAAAGGTACCCAAGAAGTTTCGTAAAGATCGGTTCATAAATACGGCCTCTAGCCCGAGCCGTATTGGCATTTGCACTTACAGTGCTGTAAGTAACACCAAAAACATCAAAATTAGTCTAATTTGCACAATTTACGCACGAGAAAAAAACCCGTATTATATGTGATGTATCCCATGGTACTAAACATTCATACAAAAAATTATTCAAATCAGAGCTTTCATATGGAAGTTCTGTACAAAAAACAGATTTCTGCATCATCGGTACAAAATGGCGGCTGGCAGCCATCTTGAATTTCGGACCGCACCCAAAAACACTCGTTCTCGTCCCACGGTCATAACAAAGGTACCCAAGAAGTTTTGAAAAGATCGGTTCATAAATACGGCCTCTAGCCCGAGCCATAGCAGCTTGGCACTTACAGCTCTGAAAGTAACACTAAATAAATCAAAGTCAATCTAATTTGCATAATTTACGCACGAGAAAAAAACCCGTATTATATATGATGTATCCCATGGTACTAAACATTTATACAAAACTTTATTCAAATCAGAACTTTCATACAGAAGTTCTGTACAAAAAACAGATTTTTGCATCATCGGTACAAAATGGCCGCTGGCAGCCATCTTGAATTTCGGAAAACACCTAAAAACACTCGTTCCCGTCCCAGGGTCATAACAAAGGTACACAAGAAGTTTCGTAAAGATCGGTTCATAAATACGACCTCTAGCCCGAGCCATAGCCAATTGTTGACGTACGGACAGACGAACAGACGGACAGACGGACGGACGGACGGACAGACGGACGACGGGCCATGACAATAGCTCAAATTTGACTTTGTCAAAGTTGAGCTAAAAATCATCTCAATATCTGGAAGCGTGTAGGAAAAAAGTCTGCAAAACTGTAATTTTGATGAACTTTTCAAAGTTCAAGGGCCGTAATTTCGGTAAAAATCAGTGGAGCGGAACAAAATGCAAACTTGATCTGTAGGCCACCATGTTAGACTAACATACCCAAAAACAGCTCAATATCTGGAAGCGTGTACAAAAAAAGTCCGGAAAACTGTAATTTTGATGAACTTTTCAAAGTTCAAGGGCCGTAATTTCGGTAAAAATCAGTGGAGCGGAACAAAATGCAAACTTGATCTGTAGGCCACCATGTTAGACTAACATACCAAAAATCAGCTCAATATCTGGAAGCGTGTAGAAAAAAAGTCCGGAAAACTGTAATTTTGATGAATTTTTCAGAGTCCAAGGGCCGTAATTTCGGTAAAAATCAGTGGAGCTGAAAAAAATGCATACTTGATCTGTAGGCCACCATGTTAGACTCACATACCAAAAATCAGCTCAATATTTGGAAGCGTGTAGAAAAAAAGTCCGGAAAACTGTAATTTTGATGATTTTTTCAGAGTCCAAGGGACGTAATTTCGGTAAAAATCAGTGGAGCGGAAAAAAATGGAAACTTGATCTGTAGGCCACCATGTTAGACTCACATATCAAAAATCAGCTCAATATCTGGAAGCGTGTAGAAAAAAAGTCCGGAAAACAAGTAGGACTGACGGGCTGACGGACGGACCAGTTAAAAACATTATACCCCAGCAACTTCGTTGCGTGGGGTATAACTACAAATATTTTCAGGTTATCTCCCCAAATTTCAGAATAAACATAAATAATTTTGTATTGGTTGAAGATTAGTGGCCATTAACCTGTTATATCGTAACACGCGAGACGATGTTACACACTTATGGTACGCTTATTGTGCAACATCCAACCTTCATTGCTCGGCATAAAACTTGCGAACGTCTGCTTTTTTTAACTTATAATATATTGCATCATATTTGCGAAATCGTAAAGAAAAGATGTCGAATCGGTGTTTTTTGTTTTCTATTTAAGACGTATACATACAACAGAGCGTTCAAGTGACATCGGTTGATGTTCTTCCCTGGTAGTCCCTTCAATCAATCTGGATATACCCATCTGTATTTGTATGTATGTGATAACACGTTTCGTGTTTTTAAGCAATGTTCAGGTGCACAGCCAGGGGAGGTACGACGGGTACGAACGCACATCCTCACAAAATTGGAGTTCCACTGGAGGGACTATCTCTCATTAGAGATTTGAAAATTTGCATAAATTGGAGCGACCTCACTTACCCCGATTGTTTATTGTTTATTATTTATTAGTGTAATGGCTAATCATGACCGTGACAGTTTTACGGATGGAGGAAGCCGGAGTACCCGGAGAGAACCACCGAGCAATGATGAGCAGCTGCCAACTCCCCAACATCGTAACTCCACACTGCAGCACAGGTAGGGTCAGACTGGTTGAAGACATGCGTACCATCGACGTGCAGTACGCCTTAGTACACGGCGTCATCGTGCCCCCGTGTGGACAATCGGGGTTAAGTGCTTTTCCCAAGGACACAACGCGGGAGTCCGAATTGATTGCTCAGACGGTCACACATCCGATGATTAACCGGGCTCGACGTTGCTTAACTTCGGTGATCTGACACGATCCGGTTACCGCAAGGCCACCGCGCCCCCACTTTCCCCGATACACTGTACTGTCCGTGGCTTAGCCACAGAGAATACGATATATCGGGGTAAGTTGTTTTAACCCTTTACCCAACGTAACGGCCAAAACCGGCCAAAGCTATTCTCAAAAATCGCCAATTAATTTTCATTATTTTTTTCATTTTTTGTCTCAAAAACATAGGTTATGACCCCTCTTTGGAACGAGCTCGTCGAGCTCGTTCCATGAGGGGTCATAACCTATGTTTTCGAGACAAAAAATGAAAAAAAATAGTTATTCCAGAATTTTGTTTGCAAGTGTCGTCTGTTTTTCATGTTAGGTAAAGGGTTAAACATAAATTTCTCTTTTGCATGTAGTTTCTGCATGTGCAACGCCCAGGCACTATTTTGATACGTTTTGTTGTAGCCACGGCCTTATTTATTGTGTGAGTTCTATTTTAGCCCGTACCAGAAACTGTCTACACAATCACTAGTCAACACACATATATAGTCTCTGTAGTGAGTTATATCGTACTTATTAAATTTGTGGCTTGTGGAACTTGGGTATCAAAAACTGGTGTCACAGGTGTCATGGGGAATCGCTATGACACCTGTTTTCGATACCCTAGTTCCACAAGCCCACATTTTTTTTCTTTCTCAAACCCTCTGGAGTCACTGATATTGCTACTTTTTCCCAATTAAAACCAAAATTTCTCACATCGGGCTTAACCTTTATCGGCCCGGTGGGTCCGGAGACTGTCTCGCCCCCCTGTCGGCAATCATAGCTCCCACGTCGGGGAAATCCTGGCGCCACACCTGCATAAAAGATTAATATATCAATTAATATACAGTTCAGTTGACCTAATCGGATATCTATTAATTGATTAATTGAATGTAATTTTCAAAGACAAAACCCCTTTGCCATACATTCAGTTCAAATTTGACCTGTTACTCGTATATAGGTTATAGAATTAACTCCTATTAGTTGAGTACAAAGTCGCGTAAAGTGGTGGGAAATTATTCTAATAATCACTGGATTCCTCTTGTTTGTCGACTTATTTGGTCCCAGTACATCCCACACAGACATTTAATCTATTTTATTATACGCTAAACGACAGCTTATCGAAAAATTTCGGGAAGATAGAAATCATATACCCTACTGTGAGGATATAGAAATTTTAACTTTCACGGTATTAATCAAAATGACGGCTTTCAGAGCATGACTTCAAGGTGAAAACGACTCAAATTATCAATGGAAATGATCAATTTGTTCTAAAAACGTATAATGAAAAGAAACTCTAGTGTCTTTCAGTGGATACCGATCAGTTCCAACAATAATTCAACACGTATTCACCTTGATACTGATGCATGAACCCCTCCAGCTGAATCAGATCGCAAGACGCTACCTGTTCCGAGTATCGTTCAAATCACTTCCGCGTATCGATGCGCGCTGTTTACTTTCATGCATCAATTCAAGGTTGAAACGAGTGGAACTATCGATAGGAATGATCAGATTCTTATAAAAGGCGTATAATAAAAAGAAAATCTAGTGTTTTTGAGTGCAAGCGCTCCTGAAAAATAAACATTTGTCTTGGCCACAAATGAGATCATTTTTTGGTATCCACTCCAAAACACTTGATATCCTCTATATATCTTCTTTGTTAGAGCTCCACGAGCTCTGTCAACAAGATATAATAGAATAAAAGCTCAGTTTACCTCTGAAGGCCAGAAAAGTGACAAAATCCTTTCTATTTGCATATGCTTGTTAACTGAATAATTTCCACCGGCAAAAGGACTATTTAATCATCAGGGATCCACTTTTTTCGAATAACTAGAATGAATGGATAAAAAACACAATTCAATGGATTAGGAACTTACAGAATGAATGAATGAATGAATGAATGAATGAATGAATGAATGAATGAATGAATGAATGAATGTTCTATCGAAATAATTGAGGACAAATGGGTGTCAGAGAGAACGAAGGAATGAAAAATATTCGAACGACAAACAAAAGTCTTACCACAATTAAGAAACTCATCTCAGTAAATATTACACAACGAACTGCAACACAGCTGAGCTGATTAAACGAAATACATATTTCACTGAACGTATGCAACTGATGCCACACAAATTAAAATACTCGAACATAATCCACAGACCAACTATTCCACTGAGCGTGAACGAATGCTATTTCACAAGTCTACAGCGTACAATTCAATCACCCATATGTGTATTTGCAATTCTCGCATACATACACCGATCCATTGACGAGCTTATAATCTCTTCCTTACTGACTACAGTTCAAACCAAAATTGGTGGAATGGCTCTTAATCGCCTGTAGAGTGGAAGTTGCACCCAGCCAATAATTCACACTTCTAATAAAACACAATAAACAAAAGCAGAGTTTCAGTCAATGGACCTCCGGATTCATATCTGGAGGTCCTTAAGCTAAAGTCCCATGTTTTTCCAAATATTTAACGCTTTCCCTTAATAACGAACAAAAAAACAGTCAGCGCTACTCACAAAAATCGGCTATTAAATTATTTTTATTATTTTTTTTAATTTCTGTCCCAGAGACATAGCTGATGTCCAGCTCGTTCCAGTGAGCCATAGGTATTTTGGGTTTTTGTTGTTGCTGTGGTTTTTGTTGTTGTTGTTGTTTTGTTTTGTTTTGTCTTTTTTGTTGTTGTTGTTTTGTTGTGGGCGGGAGACATGACTGCCAATTTTCGTCATTGGAAGAGATTTACAGGAAGATTAGCGCCCCTTAATTTTTCAAAGCTGTCAGTAAATTTAACACCAAGGTTACGGGAATTGCATATAAAAATTTAAATTTCGAAGTGGTATCATCGATGTGTGTATCACTTCACAAATTTAAGGAATTTTCCCGCCGAGTGGTATAAAAATACTGAAGTCCGATTTTTACAATTTTTTTCCAAATCAGTTTGATCGTTTAACTATTATTCGCTGTTGAACGGCATTTAAAAATAACAAAAAGGCGCATTCACCATCTTTTGATGTTCTGAAACTTTTTTCTGTTCATTATATCAACAGTGTGCGCATTGTGATATATAATTAAGACATCCTTTAAAAAACTTGCAAATTACTGTAAAACATAGTCGCTAAACAAAGAGCTAAAGTGGACAAATAAATTAGTGTTAGTTGGGGGGGGGGGGGGGGGGGGTAATTGATATATATTCTTAATGACACATTATCTGTGACGCAGTTGCTTCTAATTAGGTTATCTTAAAAAGCAAGGTTTACTTCTATAACTTTTAATAAGCGAAAACAACAGACAGCTCCGAGAGATGTCGGTGGTTTTCGTTTATTACAACTTACAAAAGAACTTGTCTCTATTTTCTTTTGATGTGATGCTCCACAATTATTTGCTTCATAATTGGAATTGCCTCGCCGGTCTAATAATTTCAAGGGAGATAATCTTATCGAAAGTTAATTTTTAGGACGATAAAAGCCAGGGATGATTGAATGTTTTTTTTTTGTGTGTGTTTTTTTTTAAAGTGTCGTCTTCTATTCGAGTTACGTAAAGGGTTAATATCTTTTGTGTGGACAAATATTCCACTCGGACGGAGTTATAGTGATAATCTACTTCTCGAACTGCGCATTAATCTATCAAAGTATGAGTATTGTGGCCGCCAGCGGCCATCTTGGATTTGGCATATAAATTATCTAACAATTCCATTAGCACACCCTACAGGCCGCATCTCTCACCCGTATTAACAAAAATCAACAGGCTTATTGGACAGAGCATTAAACTTTAAACCGAAAGGTTCGATTCTGACCCGCGTTATCGGCGCTGTATCCTTGGGCAAGTCACTTTATCCTGATTGCCCACGTGCAGCACGGCTGACATGGTGAGGGAGAATCCACCGACGTGCATTCTTCTTGACCAAGAAATGTTAAAAACTTCTCTTTCTTTGTCTTCCCCGTTTTACCTTTCCCGAAAATAACAAATCTCTAGAAAAATATGTTCATCCGCAAATTTATCATTAACCACATTGTACTGTCAACTATCTATATATAGAACGTAAACAATGTAAAAATAGATTGTCTAAATCGAATGCAGTGTGCCATATGTTTGAACATCACACGATCAACATGTATTCATGGGTTAAATTACACAATCGACTCATATCCATGTAAATGTGACATCGCTCGAGAATTCACTACCAATGCAGAGTTCATTAAATAACATTTCGGTTGTGGTTAAAACATTAGCTTTTAAAATATGTCCTGGAGTATTGGGTATAAGCTATGATGGTAACTTCGGGAAGTGGAGTAGTGATTTTTTACTGTGGTAAAAACTCAAACTTTACCGGAAAAATAGGACACAGTAACCAATGCCTGGCGGGGGAGGGGGGGGGGGGCTTTATAGTGGGCACCATGGGTATAAACGATTGGCAAGAGTCAAAACTAGGACGATAAGACAGAAGCTAATTTTTTGTTTGGTACGTAAAGAACGAACAAACAACACCAAAAAATCAACTCTTGCATGCGTTGTTTAATTTAGAATAAGTGAGACTCAATTTAATATTCTGATACGTTCTTAATTTACTTAAGACAATAAAGGATTGTTAACAGTATAAAACAAAGCTGTAACGCAATTTTTCTGGACGAATGTTTTTTTTTAGTTTGAGAAGATTGGGCTACTATCTGTCATTAGCTTGCAGCGATGTACCGGTCTGACACGCAGAACAAGAAGTACAAAATCCCCGACTACGGCCAAAGTAATAGTAATCATAGATCGCAAACCTGGGCGGTCTATTTTTTCATTCTTCGACTGTGTTTTAGGCTTCCAGTGGGCCTTTAAGCCTTCAATGGGCCTTTAAGCTTCCGATAGGCATTAAGGTTATGGCCATTTAAGGTTCCAATGTGCTTTTATGCTTTCAATGACCATTTATGCTTTCAGTTGTCACTTAAGCTTTCAATGGGCCCTTAAGCTTCCACTGGACATTATGCTTCCAATGGACATCTAAGCTTCAAATGGGCATTTAACCTTTCAATAGGCATGGCAGCTTTCAATGGGTTTTTAAGCTTTGAACGGGCTTTGAAACTCCCAGTAGGCATTTAAGCGTTCAATGAGCCTTTAACCTTTCAATTGGCTTTTAGGCTTCCAGCTTACAATTGGCATTTAGGCTTTTAATGTGCATTTAAGGTTTGAATGGGCATTTAAGCTCGCTATCAATTGGTTTGTAAACTTTCAATGGGCTTTCAAGCTTTCAATGGGCCTATTAGATTTGAAATGGGTTTTTAAGCTTCCAATGAGCCTTTAAGTTTCCAATGGACCTTTAGCCTTTCATTTGGTTTTTAAGCTTCAAGCTTCCAGTGGGCCTTTAGTCTTTCAATGGGCATTTAAGATATCAATTGAATTTTAAACATTCAGTGGGTTTTTAAGCTTCCAGTGGACTTTTAAGCTTTGAATGAGTTTTTAAGCATCCAATAGCTTTTTAAGTTTTAATAGGCTTTAAGCTTGCAATGGACTTTTAAGCTTTCAATTGGGGTTTTAAGCTATCAATGAGCCTTTAAGATTCCAGTGGACCTTTAACCTTTCAGCTTTCAATGGGACTTTAGGCTTTCAGCTGGCATTTAAGCTTTCAATGAGCATTTAAGGTATCAATGGGATTTTAAGCTTTCGGTGGGTTTTTAACCATCCAATGGACTTTTAAGCTTTGAATGGGTTTTTAAGCTTTCAGTAAGCTTTTAAGCTTTCAGGCGATTTAAGCTTTCGATGGAGGTTTAAGCTTTCATTTGGTTTATAAGCTTTCAGTTGGCTTTCAGTTGGCTTTCAAGCTTTGAATGGGCCTCTAGGCATGCAGTGGGAATTTAAGATTTGAATGTTGCTTTTAAGCTTTGAATGGGCTTTTAAGTTTTGAATGGGCATTTAAGCTATCACTGGGAGTTTAAGCTTCCAATGGGCTTTTAAGTTTTTAATGCGTCTTTAATCTTTCAGTGGGCTTTAAGCTTTCAACGGGCTTTTAAGCTTTCAATTGTTTTTCAGCTTTCAGTGGCTTTTAAGCTTTCAACGGGCGTTCAAGTTTCGAATGGGCTTTTAAGCTTTCAACTGACTTAAATGTTCAAGGCCTGCGTGACTGAATATAAAAAAAAGTCATGCCATTAAATGATATGGTGCGCCACTAGGTAGTCGGTACCACGTGTATAAAAACAATGGTTACCAAATAAATTACATTACATTACATCAGACATTTAGTATAGCGCTCAAATTTGTACCACTGCCCCGAATAATTAGGGACATAGTAGAGGCGTAGTAGGGTTCGACCCGGAAAAAATTTTATACAAGCTGATTTTGGTGTCATTCGACGCAGAATTTATTTCGGAACAACATATCCAAAATCCGCCTTGGGGAAAATTTTTCATGTCAGATTTCCCGTCAGGGAGTTGTTCGTGAAGGGGGAAAATTGTGTTTCCGGGGTTTCGGCCGTTTATATGTCGCAGATTGAGTTTTATATATTATTTTGTGTCGCAGGCGACCAGATACAAATGTTAATTATATTGAGAGGCAATTGCCTGATGAAATCCTCACACTTTTTATGAGGAAAAAGGGTTAATAACCCCCAAAATCACATTTTTTTCTCAAATTTTCACTCCCGATTTAAGATACTTCTGCACAGAATACAAAACTAGAAATGGTTCTTTGATCGATGTTTTCGCACACAATGAGGTGCAGATAATGTTGACTGGTCCAATATAATAACAGGAATTTAACTACATGATGAGGTCTAACAAGACATTTGTTGGTGTTCTTCACGGTTATTCATTGTCGCCGATTTCCTCCCCGATCTCAATCGGCTCGGCATTGAAGCAATTCTCACCCCGACAGTCTCCACAGGCAGACAAGCATTTGAGCGCATTCTTTCTACAAGAACATATATTTGTTCCGCATGGCTTTTTGGATGTCATTTTGCATTTGCAGCGGATAACTTTGAGAAGAGCTTCAGGCGCTGCGCCCAGGTCAGTCATCACAGGTATCAACTCATTCCCACGACTTTCCCAGCCCCACTCCTCAGAATCTAGGGCATCGTTATCCAATAGTTTCCAAACCATTATTTGTTGGTGAACTCGCAGGCTGTGGAAATGTGCTGCACGCTCAGTCGGGGAAAGTTTTTGTGGTTCATTTCCCGATTTGCTGGAAGTGACCATTGTCATAAACTTTGAATATCTCAAACCATTCAAAGTGTCTGAATGTTTGCCAGAGTACAACATAACGAACAGTTCAGTCCCCATTTTCCCAACCTCGGTCTGAGAAATGGTACTGTCGTGCATTGCTTCTGATATATTTTGAATAGGCAATGACTTCTCTAACTTCTTGAGAAGTAACGTTTTCCCGTGCCCAAAACGTTGCTGATGTGACATCACACCCACTCCATGCATGAATGAATGAAGAGGGGGTTCTTCTGAGTTGTTTCTCCAATCTTCTCTACTATATCTGCGATTTTCCATGCATCTCCACCCCTGTGTGACTTCCGTGCTTCTGACTGGAAATAGATATCAGACCAAGTACGATCCCAATGGTATACGGACATAACTAGTACATCTGTATCATCTGCAACAATGACAACTGTTTTTCCCTGGGACGAAAGTTGAACTGCATTGTCAACAATGTTAGTGTCAGCATCTCCAGAACTGCATTCGACAATATGCCCAGCCTCTCTCAGTGATGTGGAAAGCATTTTTATAAACTGCATTTTATTATTTCCATTCGATAAGAACAGTTCCTGATTTTTGTGGGCAGTCGTGTTGTTCGTCAAACGGATATCAGCACAAACGTGGAGAGCTCTTCTTCTCTGCTCCTGAGTCTTGGTTGTTGGTCGTTGACCATAACCATCGAAGACAATTCGACAATTCTGCCCATATTTCTTCGTCACGTATCCAACATACTGGTTTGCCACTTCCAAGTAAGTGGTGTTTGTCTTCCATTTAACTCTGTGGAGGAGAGCGCCCCCGCCGAGCACGTACAGACCACCAGATGGTGGTTTAGTAAGGGATAAGCCATCAGTTATTGCAGTTGCTAGGTCCGCCTTGTTTGCTTTTCTGAGGAAAAAATCTTTGAAGAGGGCTGTTGGCATTACAGTTAGTTCATACGCAAAGAACTGTGCCATGTCTTGCTCTCTCTGGGCAATAGCAACCAGTCTAGTAAACAAAGTTGAGGGGTCAATTGTCACCCTCTGGTCATCTAGCTTCAACCCGGGGGTGAGGTGAGCTAGGGTACGGATTTGATCACTTCGTTTGATAGTGGCATCGGAAACAATAGCGTTGTCTAATCTAGAGTGTATCTCTGCCCCTACAGACTTAGTGATATCGCAGTTGATACCATCTCCCTCGGAAGCTAACAAACCAGATGACAGAGAACGCAATCGTTCGTTTCCATCGAACGGGTTGTGTGTGTCAAACCACTCTAGTATTCTGGCCATGTCTAAGTTGTCTCGTTTTCGACGAGATGTGCCCATATCTACATGCTGTTCGCTGGTATTGAGCTTTAGGTCGGTCAACGTTGTCATGGCTTCATGTATCTCTGCGCATTTATGCATCGTGTAAATCCACTCCTGTCGTACGCCACGACCTCGCGTCAACCCACCCCGACTTTTAATTGAACGCATAAAAACTTGCTCAATAACAAGATCACTAGAGAGGCCTGGCCAAATCCTAGAACTTCGACGTATAGCATGAAAGCCGTCACAGTAGAATCTCTCATACAACCAAGGATGTTTTTCTGGTAGTTCATGCATCATTTGCAGATAGACTCTGCAACTCTTGGCATAGTGTACATGCCCTGTTGCGGCGAAGAGATTCAGCATTCTACCAACAGCAATGAGATGGAGATTCCAATCGCCAAGACGTTCTCCACGGATGAACATTTTCAGTACCTGAATATATTCTAGATATTGTACCCATAGCTTAGCGGTGCGTGATTCTCTTGACAGTTTGGCTTTGTAGTTGTCAAGGCAAGTGTTCACCGTCACGAGAGCTGATGAGCTGCTAACATCAGAAAGGGTGACCGCGCCTTCAAGCACACCTTTGTATAACTCCTTCACACCATCTAAGTCCCTTTGGTTTATCTGTACACTCTCAACAGTGGGTGGGCTCATCGGAGGAGAAACATTCGCGCTCATGTCGGATGTGGTTATGGCACCCAATAATTTTTTCGTCAGTGCAGCTTCTACTAGGAGGTGGCCTCGCATAGCTCTGGAAACAGCTTTGCCGGTCAACATCGACCGAACTGCTAGTGGACCATAAACTTCCGGCAAAGCTTCATCAAGACCAGATCCAGCCATCATCGAGCCGATACTGCCGAGAAAGCTCATGATTGTGTGGAAACCACCCAACCTGCAGACAATGTTCATGGATTGATCAATTATTATCTCATTTGCCTTCAACCATAAAGGCTGGTCAAACGTGACGCACGGGGATGGGATGTTCAATCTGATCGCTTGCTCTGAGATGAATTTCAATGTGGAAAAGATGCATGTGCTGTCTGTTGGGCTGAGATCTATTATTGGGAGAAAGTGTATATCTGATTTCGCTTGATGCTCCGAACCGTGCACAGAATGCGCTAGTTGCATGGAGCCGGACCAATTAGGAACAGTGTCATCTACTGCTCTAGATAGCCACCCACAATGCCATAGAACGTCAGTACTCAGGCTAGATGGAAGTGTATGTGGTGATTGCAGCTCTACTACTGGTTTGTACCTCAAACCACCAAAGCCTCTCCTCGTTGATTTCAAGTAATCAACCATTGGGATTCCTTTATTCACCAACATTTGTTCAACGCCAACTCGAGCTCTGCGTTTTATCGATGTATGTGACATAGGGGTGGATGGCACCTGAGTTTGGGTTGACACGGCGATTATACCCATACCATGAAGTGAACCTTTCCCATCGATAGTCGCAACGTTATGGTCGACGTTGTCTGCGACCCACTGTACGAATTCTCCGGGGAAATAGTTAGAGGTATAGCTGTCAACAGAATCTAGCTCCATCACACCTTGCTTATACTGTTTGACCTCCTCATAGGTGATAGAAAACCCAAGCCTAGCTAGTTCATTAACGAGCCATTTTGACCCGAAAGTATGGTCCATTTCTACTCCTAACCCGAATAGGGTAGGTGTTATGACTGATCTTGGTCTCGCCGATTGGACTATAGAGTGACCTATGCTGTTTCGTTTTATATCATTTGGTATCAAGCACTGGAGAAAAGACTGTAGGTAGGCTGGGATCCAGGTTTTGCCTCGCGAAATGTCCTGTATGTCAGCAGGGGTTGGATACCAATCTATATCATACTCCATCTCTCTAAGCTGCCCCTTGATCAATTTTGCTGCAGTAACAATGATCCTTTCAGCTTCATCACTTATACTTTCTTTCTTGCCCGCATACCATTTTTCATTTATCAGATATTCAGCCATGTTGCGAAAGCATAGGACATTGTCGTGACCCTGTACCCTGGCGAAAAAGATATAATCGCCATGTCGCTCTTCTAGTTTCTGCTTCAGTCTCTTTTTGTGTACACAGTTGATTCACCTGCGATCTCTTCCATCTTCGATTGCAACTCGGTCAATGTGTACAGTTCTGAATCGGAATGAGTTTCTAAGAATTCACATATGCACTCAAACCAATGTTCCATGCCATGGTCAGGTTTTCGACCAGCTGGTATCGCAATTTCCAACTGTCTATAGTTTAGGAATTTCGTATGGCAGAGTGGATGATAGACAGCCTCGGCAGCTACCAGATCAATGCAACTCAATAGCCGAACGCTTACTTCTGAAGCTAAACTATCCCCTCTCAGTTCGCAATGTTCGTGGAGGGTTTCTCGTATAAGTAGTGTCTCGACGGTCCTGATAATTTTGTTCCTATCGGGGTGGCGTGGATCAATTTTTGCGGCGCTACCACAGAAAAAACAGTGTGTCTTGAAGTCGAATACAGGCACATTACATCTCATTTTCTTGGCCGACGGAGCTTCGATGTCAGAAGAGCTTGCAGCAGATGCCCGCTTCGCATCAGTGAAATCCCTACGGCAATCTGAATGAACCAGAACAACACCTACGGGGTCCTGTTGAAGCTTGTCCAAAAGGTGTGCTTCAAGGTCTGATCTCTCCCTGACATTACAGAAATTAAGCATGGTATGACAACCTTTCTTGGTGACTTTAACTGATTTGACTTCATCGAAACCAACCTGGCAAATTACACAGGTATCATCTCGAAAGCGACCACCTTAGTGTGAAGCCATATCTAATCAAATGGTGGAAATATGCCGATGGAGGGAACGGATTATTTTCTCTTAGCTATAAGTAGTACGGATCCTGAGACGGATTATCGAAACTGGATTAATAGACAAGAAATATGATATTAACGAAATATGAAAAAGGACAATGTGACTAAGAATTGTTTCCTGTGTATGTTAACACCGAAACAAAGAAAATATGACAGAATGACAAAACAATCGAATAATTCGAGAGCACGTGGCGATAAGCTTATAGCGATGTGCTGTGTGTAACAGAATCGCTGGAATACCCGCGACTGATATGATGTAATTATCTTTCTCCAGTGTGCTATACAACGCTCTTTATTCGCGGTGTACATCAATTACGTGGGCTGGTATAATACAATAGTCATTATATTGTATTCTACTGACAGGAAAAATCTGAGAAGAGACAAATTCCTGCCCTTAATACAGAACCGCCTGGAAAATGACATCGGGAAATTGGTAAAAATGGCCACCACCCCACCCTCAGTTGAGACGCTATGAAAATTTTCCCCAAGGCGGATTTTAGCGGATTTTGGATATGTTGTTCCCAGATAAATTCCGCGTCGAATGACACCAAAATCAGCTTGTATCAAATTTTTTCCAGGTAACACCACTTTTTTTTAGTTCAACGCCTGTACTAACAGGGCCACATTCTATGGCGCTTCAAAGTAACATATAATACACATTTAACATATTTAAACATTACACATACATATTTAAAGGATGATAAAGAAGTATTCAGTTAACAGAAGTGTGGTGAATTTTCAAAACTTTCTTAAATAGATATTGTTTTAATAGTTTTTTAATGTTTTCAGGTCTGGGCTTATTTTTATGTAACCTGGCAAAGAATTCCAAAGATTTGGGCCTACATAGCTGAAAGCTCTGTCTGCAAAAGTAATTTTCCTATTAAAAGGTTGTGCCAATTTGAGTGTAGTGCTAGATCTTGTGGCATAGGAGTTGGTGGAGAGAGTAATCAAATTCACCAAATATTCAGGTGCCATCTTATTAAGACACTTGAAGACTAGTACAAGGACTTTAAGTTGACATATCTAACTGCGATTGGGAGAAAATGGCAATCTTGCAAGGCATCTGTAGAGCTGGAGAATTTTGACCTATCCATTATGATTTTGGCAGTGAGGTTCTGAATTCTCTAGAAAGGCTTCATTCTGCTTTGCGGCAGATTCATCAAAAGGCTATTGCCATAATCCATATGAGACGTTAGTTTAAACAATATTTATTCATGAAAAAGTATGACGCATACATATAATAAACGACAACATGATTGCCATACAGAGTGCGCAATACAATGGTATGCATTAAAGTAATGAGTCAAGAACGAGATTTTTTGGAAGGATTCAGCAGTAAGCTTTTAGCTTGTATTAGCCGTCTCCTTATGGGACATTATCAGGGCGTTGGCAATTTTTAGGCATGCCTGTTTGGACAAGTAGGGCCTAAGCTTTTTTAAATTGAACATAGCATACGATGCTGCCCTGGCCTCTGTGGAAATGTGTTTTTCAAAAGTTAAATTTTCATCCAGGTGCTTACCCAGAAGTTTGATTTTATTTGATCGAGCAATGTCAGTTCCACATACGTCAATAGCAGCTATCTTAGTTTTGGGTAACATCCGGAAGCTACCGAAAACGATGAATTTAGTTTTAGACTCATTCATTTTGAGTCGGTTAAGGACCATCCATTCTTTAATATCACTCAGGGTTTCAGAAATGCTTTCTATTGTTTTCTGTTCAATCGTATTCTGACCGGCGCGATACGTATCGTATATGGAATGGTCATCTGCGTAACCTGCTCTTTGCTGTTTTCTCCTAAGACAGGAACCCAATGAACTTGCATAGCATGTGAAATAAATTGGTCCATTTATACTCCCTTTAGGTACAGAGAAATGTACCAAATAAATGATGCCTTGCCAAACTCTCAGGCCACAAATTCTGTCAGGAATTCGACGCGATTATGGGCTATTTGTTTACCCACTTTTCAAGAAGTTTTCGCGCAGACTACCGTTTATTTAATGTTTCACCTTCTACCCAGAAAGATTATAGATATTCTTACGCGCTCATGTTATAGATATTCAAATTAAGAAGTATTTCATTCGTGCTGTAAACAAAGATACTAACACAATTCATTGAACTATGCGGCGTAATCATAAAACTACGACGGTGGTGAGTCTTCACTCCTAACGATAATGTCACCCAAATAACAAATTTGGTCAAATCAAATCTCGATGGAGCAATCTTTCTTGCGTTGATTTAAAGAAAATTAATGTTTATGGTATTTTTATTCAATCGTCTGGAATATATCAGAAGGTCGAAAAAGAGAACCGCAGGTTTGTTTTTCTACTAAACGTAGGCGGTGGTCACCCAATAACAAATTTCGTCAAATCAAATCTCGGTTGAGCAATCTCTCTTGTAACCCAAATAACAAATTTTATCAAATCAAATCTCGGTTGAGCAATCTTTCTTGCGTTGACTCAAAGAAAATTAATGTCTATGGTATTTTTATTCAATCGTCTGGAATATATCAGTAGGTCGGAAAAGAGAACTGTCAAGGTGATAGCTAAAAATTGCGATTTTTTTAGTTTGTTTATAAGTGTAAACATTTTCGATAATATTTCTGCCTGGGTTAAATGTAATGCGTAAAGATAGGTATGTGACGGACCCCGAAAACAGAATTGTCAAACTAACGTTAATTCAAGATCTTCTAAATGAAGTATGAAAGTTTAATGTCCATTATGGCGCACTTGTTGAACGTCACGTGGGCTATCTGATAACAGATCAATAGTAAGAGAGACAATATTCTCTTCTGTAGTCGTTATATGGGTAATTAAAGCCAGTTAAAATCTAATTGTTGGAAACCAGTGTATCACACATGTTCTGGACACACACCCATATTACGCATCTATCCTGTCTCCGAAATGTCAAAAGAGTTTACCTCAAACAAAATTCGTATTTATATCTCTATCCATATCGAATTACAAAGCACTCGTTAAATCAGAATTAATATGTTTAAACTTTGCGTTCCGACTGTATAAAGAGTGAAGCAGAATTCTGAGGTAGGCAGTTGGCATGAGGGCACTCAGAGAAGCTCCGAGTTTAGCCTTGGCCGTCGAGGGTCATAAGCACCGAGATTGAAAGTCCGCGTATTGTCGTAACCCTGTGAGGGCTGTAAGGAACCGATAGTAGTTTGTTAACGGTTGCGAACCGTAGTGGCATAGTAGCCAAAGAAGTAAAAGCTGTAACGTTAAGGTCTAGAAACTGTATTAAGAGCTTGAGTAAGCGCTTGAATAGCTCGCGAGATAAGATAGTTTTAGGCAGTGCGAGAAGTGGTGATGTTAAGAACACTTTGCAGAATATTATTATGTAAGCTTTGTTAAGTATATATCTGAAGGCGAAGAATAACTTAAAACCCGTGAGAGCCAGGCATGGCGCAAAGTGATCGTGAACTGTGGTAGACGCCGATTGAATTGTGATTGAACTGTGAGAACGCTGATAGAGTCACACAAGCAGAACATTATATGTGTTAAGCCCGAATGACTGTGGAGTTAACCCTGCGAGGAGGAAGCAACGAGAAGTGAATAGACACTTTGTATTTATCACAAACCGTGATAAGATGAAGATGATGAGCGGTCGATCCAGCGGACACAGCGAGCTGTGGGAGACGGCGAGGGCCCAAAAGAATAAACTTTTATCCGCGTAATTAGTGTATTCTTATTGATAATTTTGTGAGTAATTTGTTTCATATTTTATTTCTTCGTACATGTAAATAAATAATCTTTTTAGTGAATTATCGTTGATCACCCTTTGGCGTTGTAAGCCACAGGCACCTTCAGGAATCCTAAAAGTCCCTAGCGGATAGGGCATTGATAAGGTGGCAAGGTTTACGTTAGATCTGGGGTTCAGACGACAGTCACTGGCTGTCGGCTGAGCACTGATAAGAACATAAATTTTCTTCCATCACTTCGAACATCAATTTCAACCCCGTAATCCTGTGACAAGAACCGCAGGTTTGTTTTTCTACTAAACGTAGGCGGGACTGTTTAAGGTCTAGACTGAGTCTGTGGCATAACGGCATCGAATTCCTTAACCCTTTGAACCCTAGCGGCCGCTTTTCCGGCCAGGAACATGATACGTCATTACGTCATTAAATAAGATGGCTGTTCAGTAAACATGTGAGGTAGACCAATCAATATTTTCAACGTGCTGCCTCGAGGCGCACGTTGAAAATATTGATGGGTCTACCCCAAATAATGAATATGGACTCTCCTAATTGCTGCCATTAAACTGGCATGGAAGATTCCATTAGCGTTCAAAAGGTTAAGGAATTACACCGCTGGTCTGAGAGCTTGGACTGCTGCTTGTCCTGTACTCATCTTAGCGGGCCTTTATTATATACGTATGTATCCTTATGTGTAGATGTGTGTGCAGTGGGGCCTTGCATGTGTGCTTGTGGGTTCACACTGAACCTGTATTATATCAATTATTGATTGGTCCTTGGCTGAGGCCTTGTCGACTGAGGCCGCTTCTTCTTTTGGAAATTAGCTATCATTTGCACCCACCCGCATAGGTTTCCCACCGTATGATGTTGTGAATGGAAAACTGAAATGAATAATGTTGCACATGCGTTTGGGGTTTGTTTTTTTTTTTTTTTTCTTCTTTGTTTGTTTGTTTTTTGGTTTTTTTGGCTCTTTCTTTTTTACCGTTTAATCTTTTATTTTTTCCTCTTTCTTTCTTTCTTTTTCTCTTATTCTTCTTCCTTCTTTCTTAGTTTTGTTTTTTTACGCCCCCCTTTTTCACTGTTTAATCTTTTATTTTTTCCTCTTTCTTTCTTTCTTTTTCTCTTATTCTTCTTCCTTCTTTCTTAGTTTTGTTTTTTACGCCCCCTTCTATATGGGAAGGCAGGAAGACAGCCAATCTGGCTATGCCTTTCCATGCCAGTATACGTATTGTATTCGACTTGCATGTTTGTGTTTATATAGTCTTTTGAATGTAAATACTGTATAAATGTGTATGTACATTTGTAAACACTGCATTATTTATTTTTTTTTTATTTTTTTTTTTTTTTGTATACTGGTGAATAAACATATCATATCATATCATATCATATCTCTGAATTTCCCTAGCAGTCACGGTTTGGCCAGACTGATCCCTCCCTCTCACCAAAAATATATAGAGGATATTTATGCTGTTTTAGTGTGGAGCAAGTGCTCATTAAAAATAAAACTTTCAGGTCCACACTCATGTATGCTACCTGTCATTTTGCTGATCAATATCATCAGTTCAGCCCAATTTGACTGCAGCAAACACGTACGTTTCAAAACAATAACAAAGATCAGCTGATCGTTCCCTCAAGGTATTCCTCGTTATTCATCAAGTTGATGGATATCGACAAATATCTTTTAGATAATTTCCGTAGGCTAACATATAGTAATAACAAATATTTGGAACTGTTCTGTCGAGCTTGTCTGAGGTAGAGGGTTGACTCGTTTGCGAGGTGAAGAGAAGATACCAGAGACATTTCGTCACTTCGCCTCAGGATTTAATTAAATTCGCTGATCGTGTCCCTTTATGCAGAAAAATAGATTTTACCTCGTCTGTCAGCATAATGGCTCAAACTGTCAATGATGGTGTAACTTTGTTTGTTTGCTTACAATAATTGGCCATTATATTTGATGTTTTAAAATGGCACGTCTATTCTATAAATTTCCACTTCATTAGCGATACATTTCCGTTGCTTCTTACGATCTCGTCAAGCAGTTCAAATATCTATTCTACGAAACTGCACGCTCGATTACGCCTTCAATAATTTATCCAATTAGTCGGAAAAATCTGTTGCAGTTTCCAGCTCATGTTTTATAGATCACGATGATTCCGGCATGCCTCTGGGGTATAATTGAGGACCTGCCAATCCAGTGACATGTTGTCGGATTTTTGGGTGACGTTCATTATTGTTTAATCACGTTGGTGTCACGTTGATCAGGAAACTGCAACAGTTCGACGTCAGTACTTTTTCTCAAAGAGAATAATAACATTGTGACTGTAAATGTTTCCCTACAATAGTTGCCTAGATTCGTCATGGCTGGAGGGGGGGGGGGGGGGAATAGTTTGTAAAGTTGTAAATATTCTGTACTCACAGTCTGATAGAAGAAGATATATTATTAGTTACAGGACGTTTACTTGCCTCACATGACGCCATCAGGGGCGTGGCCAGAGGTATCTGATTGGGGGAGGGGGTGTAGGGTGTGAATTTCCAACTATGGAGAGGGACCGGGAGGGGGTTTCCTCTTCCCGGTTCCTCCCCCATAGTTGGAAATCCACTACCGAGAAATTTTTTTTAAAATGAAGCCATGAAAGGGGGCATAAAATTGATTCTAGTAACTGAAAGGCCAACACATTTAGGATAGAATTATCAGGTTGCTATTATTATTTGGTATTATTCTGGGAATTGACTATGTGCTAAAAAAAAGTGCTCAAACTGAGAACTTTGAGCAATTGACACTCTCCTTACATTAAATCAGATCTTATGCAGGAATGATCAATTTTCGATGTTTCATCGTTTTGTAACTGCGAATGATGGAACTAACTCAGGATAACGATTTTACATGATACGATTTTCTTGAAGTGCATTTCGAGGAGTTTTTTTATTACGATAAGTAAACGTACTATACAAATCCCGTACCAGTAGTAGTGCTCGCACGTTTCACCCCCCATTTGGATGACCTCGGTGGATGACCTCGGAAGTGACGTCATGTCACGTGACCCAGTGGCGCCATGTTGTGTTGTCATGGTAACCCGCGTGAGCGGCCATGTTGTGACGTCATCCCCATAGAGATACGTGGTGTGTGTGCGCATGCGCAGCGTGTGTTGTTAGGGTGATACGTGTTTCCGTCGTCCATTTTGTATACTGGAGGCCGCCATCTTGGTTTCTATGGTAGCACGTGATTGCTATGTTACCTAAGGCCTACAATGGGACAGGGCTATGTTCGGAGGGTATGTTCGATTAAATCGGAGTATTTTCTGGAACGACTTCCCTGGATAATTACCATAAACAACCCGACAACTTGTATTATTTCGAATTCTTCCAGAATTCCTTTTTGGATCTCTATCCCATGACGTTTTTCCCCTATTAAGAATAGCACGTAGTGCTATAGGACAAATTTACCCAGAATTCTGTGCTTCTATCTATTTATGCAATAGTTATCGTTTATCTGGCCATGTTCCTTTATTCTAGAGTATACTCCAGTAGTGTAGAAGAGCCTATTAACTGGAACAGTTTACCTTATTATTGCTATATTTAGCAATTTCTGGTCTATTCCTGTTAGTTCTGACCCTATTCCAAGTACTCTTGTTGTTTCATATATCTAGATCATTTATATAAATTATAACCAACCAATCAGATTGCTTGATTTCCCACAATGCAGTTATCTCCCTTGTGTATAACAAAAGCCTATATCCAATGGCACCCCAATTTTAGCACCCCTTTTTGAAAAACATATGACCTTCGGCACCCCTTTTTGTCATATGTGCTTATGTGAAAAGGCACAATGTGACACAATATGTCCTATCACATAGGCACATGCTTTATGTGCCGATATGTGCTTATGTGAAAAGGCACAATGTGACACAATGTGCCCTATCACATAGGCACATACGACCAAAATGGGATTCCATAGCCACAGGCGTTTTCGAAAAAGGGATTCCACAAATGGGATTCCGTAAAACATATGACCTTCGGCACCCCTTTTTGTCATATGTGCTTATGTGAAAAGGCACAATGTGACACAATATTCCCTATCACATAGGCACATACTTTATGTGCCGATATGTGCTTATGTGAAAAGGCACAATGTGACACAATGTGCCCTATCACATAGGCACATACGACCAAAATGAGATTCCATAGCCACAGGCGTTTTCGAAAAAGGGATTCCAAAAAAGGGATTCCACAAATGGGATTCCGTTTCCATCTTGTCGCCAAAGCTCCAAGGCCACTACTGGTCTATGGTCTATCAGTCCTATCATTAGCTTCAACAACAGTCTTGTTCCATTGCGGCCTTGTACCAGTACTATTGGCTTCTGTTATTCTGCC
Organism: Pictodentalium vernedei; assembly: GCA_031216915.1. Taxonomy (NCBI): domain Eukaryota; kingdom Metazoa; phylum Mollusca; class Scaphopoda; order Dentaliida; family Dentaliidae; genus Pictodentalium; species Pictodentalium vernedei. Next base: position 231,494,649 of record CM062293.1, read on the forward strand.
TTATATCACTACTTCCTAGCTATACCTTCGCTCAAGCCTTCAAAATGTTAAATCACTGTATACATATAAAACAATCCGTAATTGAGATTCCTAGCCGATTCCGTAAAATATGGATTCCGTGTTTTTTCATCAACACTCGAGGGTATTAAAGAAACTTTCTATATTAGTATTAACGTGTATAATACAACATAATGGTATAGTTTGTTGTATAACTGAGAATTTGTGTTTATTATAATAGATTCCGGACACCGAGTTCCGCCACACATTCTCAATTTTTTAGTCTACCCAACCTAGCCAGCGTCTGACACGAACTATAACATTGGAGAGTTTTGTTTGTTTTCCCCTCTGTTGCAAATGTTTCACGTATACAATAATTTTTGGCTTTGTGTGTGAATATTGTATATTAAAATCTTTTACTATGACTGCGCGTCCATATCATTACAAGAAAGTATAACAGGTTGTCCACGAGAAATTCCCGAAAGCTGTTGAAGTGACAATTAGTATTTCCAATGGATTTTACGTTCAAAACAATTGCGTGTAACTAACATAGAAATATGGTTAGTAACACCCTAGTAATATTTATGAAGCAAGCGATGTCTAAGGATTATTTTGGTATATTACTTATTAGAAAGCATTACCAAATAATGAAACGCCAATACATTTAGTGTCAACGATGAAACACGAATGTCTGGAACCGAAAGAAATTGCTGCTTCGATACTCGCAAGTAAACAAAGGCTTTCTTAGACGTCCGTCAGGAGTTTATAAAATAACGCTGGAAGCGTTCGTCGGGCTACCTTTCTCGCAATGGAGTTTCTCCCAGTAGAAATAAGAGAAATGATTTACAGAATGGTGGTTCGCATGAACCACCATTCACTAACGGAAGAAATGAATTTCTTCCATTACAGAAAGGTGGTTCGTGCGAACCACCTTTCTGTAATGAAAGAAATTAGAGGGGGATGGCGGGACTGGGTCTATAGGACCCAGTCCTATCCAGAGTATAAAAGAAGGCTGGGAGAAAACCCACAGAAATTCCCTGTGGGGTCGAAATTTGGGCAGCGATCATAGATTGCTGCCCAAGGCCCTTTTTAGGGCCGCCTAAATAATATAAAGATAGACCCATTGCCCAAAGTCAAAAGTATTCAGATCACCACAGTGGTGTTCCGATTACTTTTTAAGCCTGGTCACGTATGAGCCACCCTTTCCGTCGGTCACCCATCTTTTTTGACCTAAGAAAGAAGAGGTACTGTGAAAAAACATCACTTTCGTTAGTAAAAGACCCCAGGCAAAACTGAATCATTCTCTTAACATACAACCATCTAGGAGCTAAGGTAGTTATTGGGGTACATCGTATCGGATTGAGCGTCCTGTAATTCACAATGGAGGGTAGAATTTTTCGATAATTTATGTAAAAACACGGAATCCATATTTTACGGAATCGGCTAGGAATCTCAATTACGGATTGTTTTATATGTATACACTGATTGAACATTTTGAAGGTTTGAGCGAAGGTATAGCTAGGAAGTAGTGATATAAGTCAATATTAATGGATGGTAGTTTAGTCAATAGTACTGGTACAAGGCCGCAATGGAATAAGACTGCTGTAGAAGCTAATGATAGGACAGATAGACCATAGACCAGTAGTGGCCCTGGAGCTTTGGCGACAAGATGGAAACGGAATCCCATTTGTGGAATCCCTTTTTTTTGGAATCCCATTTGTGGAATCCCTTTTTAGAAAACGCCTGTGGCTATGGAATCCCATTTTGGTCGTATGTGCCTATGTGATAGGGCACATTGTGTCACATTGTGCCTTTTCACATAAGCACATATCGGCACATAAAGCATGTGCTTATGTGATAGGTCACATTGTGTCACATTGTGCTTTTTCACATAAGCACATATGACAAAAAGGGATTCTCCAGAAGGTATCCTAGATAGGTATCCTCAAATAATACAATACTAGGCTATAGGTATCCTCAAATACCCGTATGTGTCTATGTGATAGGTCACATTGTGTCACATTGTGCCTTTTCACATAAGCACATATTGGCACATAAAGCATGTGCCTATGTGATAGGGCATATTGTGTCACATTGTGCCTTTTCACATAAGCACATATGACAAAAAGGGGTGCCAAAGGTCATATGTTTTTTCAAAAAGGGGTGCTAAAATTGGGGTGCCCGGGGATATTGCCATTGGATATAGGCTTTTTTTGTACAGAAGGGAGATAACTCTGCATACAGGTAATTGGAAATCAAGCAATCTGATGGGTTAGTTAGATAAATGAAACAACAAGAGTACACGGAATAGGGTCAGAACTAACAAGAATAGACCAGAAATTGCTAAATATAGCAATAATAAGGTAAACTGTTCCAGTTGATAGGCTCTTCTACGCTACTGGAGTATACTCTAGAACAAAGAAACAGGACCAGATAGACGAAAACTACTGCATAAATAGATAGAAGCAGAGAATTCTGGGTAAATTTGTCCTATAGCACTACGTGCTATTCTTAATAGGGGAAAACGTCATGTGATAGGGATCCAAAAAGGGAATCTGGGCCAATTCAAAGCCAGAACATTACTCTTCTACAAAGGAACACACCCCTTGTACCCCTTAGTACTATAGCACTACGTGCTAAGCCGATCAATTGGGGAAATAAAGTCAATTTCGGTGATTTTGGGTGGATTTTGGTGATTTGGAGGGATTGTCGGGTTGTTTGTGGTAATCATCCAGGGAAGTCGTTCCATAAAAATACTCTGATTCAATCGAACATACCCCGTCCTATTACAGAACAATTGGGTAACATAGCAATCACGTGCTACCATAGAAACCAAGATGGCGGCCTCCAGTATACAAAATGGACGACGCAAACACGTATCACCCTAACAACACGCGCTGCGCATGCGCACCAACACCACGTATCACTATGGAGATGACGTCACAACATGGCCGCTCACGCGGGTTACCACGACAACACAACATGGCGCCACTACGTCACGTGACATGACGTCACTTCCGAGGTCCGGCACCGAGGTCCGGCAAATAAGGGGTGAAAAGCCCGAGACATACTACTCGTACCGACTGACATCATGCATACTTTAGTACAGGCGTTGAACCAAGTAAAGTGGTCGTACCCGGAAAAAATTTGGGAAAAACTGATTTTTGTGTCATTTTGAAGAGGAATGTCTCCCGAAGAATATATCCAAAATCCGCAAAAATCCGCTTTGGGGAAATTTTTTTTTGCATTTATTCTGATGGTGGTGTAAGAGCGAATTTCTATCAATTTTCCGAAACCAGCATTCCAACGTTTGCGAACGTGAGGACATGGATTTGTGTGAATCCAGTGTTTTTCTACTCACTGACATACAGGATATACAAAGTGTATCATCACAGTCAATAACACAGGTGCACACCCCTTACTAGCTCAAAAATGGGTGAACCTGATGCCGCTCCGAGGACAGAAATCTATCAACAGGGAAGATTTAGATAGTGTCAAGGAGTTGTATGATAATGTGCTGGACAGCTCGATAGCTCTTTCCGATGTTGCAAACTCAGCAGTTCTCGTAAGGGTAAACACAACAAAGGATTTTATGTTTCTGCTTTAAGCATTGGATTCGAAATTAGCAATATTTATAATTATTTTACAAGAAACGGACATTACACTGTCAAAAATGAAAGATGAGAATAACTTATACAATTTTTGTACAATGTTTGCATCGCGTCGTGTGTGTAAAACACTTTAAGGTAAATTTCCGAAGGCTGTCTTTTGTTTTCCTTTATTAAAAGCAACAAAAGGAAACTTAGTTGTATTTTCTGCTTATGTCATAGGTGTTTCCTCAACAATTAATTGCTTCTTAATTGGACATCCTCACTCATCTGATAATTTCAAGAGAGATAATTTTATTGAAAGTCGATTTTCATGACGAAAAAAGTCAAGGATGTAAAATTAATTTAGGCAATTCAATGAGGAAAAAATGTAAATATATAATAATAATAATAATAATTCTTCGGCCTTCCGTTGATTTGTCGCGGCTCTCTAACGAGGCCTACGTTAACCCAGTCCCCGCCGGACTTTTCCTCCCTCATTCTCCCTCCTAATCTCCCATCATTCAGTCACAAATTGTTTTATAATTCCTCCTATCGGCACTTCCTCGATCTTTCTAACTATAAAATTGACCCTTTCCCTCATGCCATTCCCCATCCACTTATCCTTCAGGTTTTCATCCCATTTTTCTATTAGAATTCTAAAGAGTCTTGTTCTACTAGGCAAATATTTGGGACATTCTAAAATTAAATGTCCCAGGGTCTCCGTTACTCCTAAATTACACATTTGGCACACTCTTTCCTCGTCTTTCCCGATTCTCCCCCAACTTCAGTGACATTGGTCTCATTTGAACAACAAATACCTCTATAAGATCCATCTTGGTACTCCTCAAAAGCCGGGCATAATTTTTTGTACAACCCGTCTAAAAGAGTTCTTGGTCCTGATGCCAGCTTGCCAGTTTCTATTGCAGTCCTCGAGCATCCCTCCCCTGATAAGGCTGCTCCCCTGCTGCAGTCCCCCTTCTAAATCTTCAGTCTCTGTAGAGTAGTTCCCCATTAGTACTCTCGCTTTCCCATCTGTCTGAATTTTGGAGTTCCATACATGGTCAAACGTCGTTTTACACCATCTGCTGTTTGTAGGGGTTTACCGGATAATTTTCCCATATCTATTCTATCTTTAACCGGCATCCACCCGAGTTCCTCCCTGGCCGCTTCCACCGACCCCCATCATTTTGTAGAATTTCCAAGTTCTGTCGGGACCTCTTGCTTTGTGATTGCCATGTTAAATAGCCATGTAAGATGTAAAATGCAAAAGTGGATCCCCTTCTGTTTTTTAAAAAAAAAGCGTTGGGAATTTCGTCAGTACCTGCTACTGTGTCATTCCTTGTCTTGGTAACTGTATTTCGTTCCCCACCTCAATTTCCCTGCATATTAAGTCAGATAAATTTTCTGCGCTCTCCATCATACATTCTGGAGGAACGCCTTCCCCCTCATCTTCCATCATTTACCCTCTCCCAAAGTTTGACCATTTCTACTGCTATACTCTTCTGACCCTCGATTATTGTCTTCCTGTCATTTCTTTCCCACGTACATTTACCATTACACTTTGCATCCCTATTCAAAATATTCAGGCCCAGTTCATTTGTAAACTATACGAGTTTCCTCCCATTAACGTTGATTTTCTTGTCCCCACACGCTATACCCTCTCCTCCGTCCCCAATGTGTCCATTAAAATCTCCCTTTGAAATTGTCCCCACACGCTATACCCTCTCCTCCGTCCCCAATGTGTCTTTTAAAATCTCCCCCTGAACTCACATGGAACCCCTACCTTCCAGTTCTGTAATATTTGATTTGGGTGTCATATATATTCCATTATTCCACTCAGGCTTGCTCCCTCCGACTGCCAAATATACAACCCCAACTGCGACCCTTCTGTTTTTCATCTTGATTTTTGCCCTCACTATTTCGCTTTCTACTTGATTGGTTGTATTTACTTTGGATAGGTCTGTGCTTCTCATCGGGCCTAACTCATCCTTGATATTCATACCTACACGCCCCCACCCCCTTTTCTGGCCTTCTGTTCGCCCCACTCGAATCCACACATAACCCTTGATCTGGTCAGACCTGTCTAATCCAAGTCTCACTAAGGCCTATCAAATCAAAATTCTTATCCTCCACTGAGGTCGTAATTTCGCTTACCTTCCAACGGGGACCCTGGCTGTTGCTGTATCCCATTTTTGAAAACGTGTGAGTTCTCCGAGATGTTATTCTTATCTCTTTTTTCCCCGCCCCACCCTCCCCTTTTTCTATCATTTTTACCTTTGCCCTCCCTATTTTGCTTTCGTATCCAAAATTATCCCACCCACCCTGCTTTATGCCAAAAAAGGTTCTGCTAACTGTAACATGTTCCAACCCAAAGCCACCGTCCCCCTTGGGCTTGAACGGAGACCATCCCTACCATATAACTCCTGCTTACCCCAGAATCTCCCCCAATTGTCAATAAAAGGAACTCCAAGATCGCTCAGTAGTTCTCCAATTACTCGTTTAGTCCAATAATTCTAGAGTTCCGTCCACTTCCTCCACCCATCACTAGAAGACATGGCACTACTGCAGTCGCATTCCTACTATGTAACTTGTATATACCCATAAGCTGAACCGACCTCCATTCTCTGATACTGTTTTTGTCCACATACACCCCTACCACTTGGTCTGACCCTGAACCCTTAACAATACCATCCACTCTATCCCTAATATCCTCCACCTTGGCCCCCGGGAAACACAGAGTAGTTCGCTTCAGGCTATCTGGACCACAAACCACCCTATCTAGCCCCCGTACTATATTACCTACATTTTGATAAGACTGCTCTTCCACACCTGCACTGCGTACAATAGGACCATATTGCTTTCAACGGAAAAGTTTATTACATGTTCAACTCAGGATCTTTCTCTTGTACTTATCAACAAAAATTTCAAAATAAAATAGGCCTCCTCCGTTGCAATTTGAAAGATATTCTCTCATGAAGTATTTAGAAACTTTTGTTTTTCAGTACTATTACATAATCTTCTAGTTGCAGCAAGATATGCTTTTCATTTGTTGATTAAAACTGTTTTTAATTTTTTTTTTTCATGTAAAAGTTGGGTTTTATGTGCTCCAAGATTATTAATAAACATATAGCAATCATTTTAAATTCTGACCTCAAGTCGTGTTTTTTCAAAAACCTCCTTTTTGGTGGCCAAACTTTCAACATTTCACTAACATGGCCATTAATTTTTCAATTACTGCTTAATCAGGGGCGTTGCGAATATGACATATGGGGGGGGGGGGGGGGGGGGGGCTAAACTGTCCTGACTGCGATGGCTCACGCCCCCACCGGTAAAATATTCATTTTCATCATCAAGGCATGCCTCCGCCCAAATAGGTTACTTATTCGTATTTTAAGGAACCACCTACCGTTATTTGAGAGTTATTCACCTGCAAGTCAACTTGAGTGTTATAAAATATCACTCCCCGTTTAGAGAATAAATTTTATTTCGATTGCTTTGGCCCAGGATATCACTCGAGCCTTTGGCTCTCGTGATATCCTGGGCCAAAGCAATCTCGTGCGATAATTCTTAACCCATTTAAACGTACGTGCGGTTCTGTATTTACCACATAACTTCCATGTAACAAGCAGTCTGCACAAAAATTGAACTAAAAGCACTTTTCAACTGGATAATTGCTGAGTTTACTTCGTTGCCAACGAGACATCACTGTTAGGTGGTAGGGTACCAACCCTAATTTGCTTTTTAATTTTTACGGCATTCAGTTGGTCGAACCAATTGACGCCGATCAATGTCACGGTCACGATGATCGAACTTCAAATATTGACTAAACTGCAGGGAATAACACAACAAATCTTTTTGAATAGCTAATAAGTTTAGAACACTCCATCATTATATGACCAGTTGTGGAAAGTATTAGACAAGGAACAAGAAGTCAGAATGTTATTTAAATTTTGTGGATTTTTGACTCGAATCTGAGTGTTTAAATATCCCGGGTAAACAAATCTAAATTGGTAACTTGGAATTTCCAAGCGATCTCGTCTCTGGGGCAGTCGGCCAATGATGACGTAATTTATTTATTATTTAGATGGGTTCCTTTTCTGTTTACATTGGAAACGAAATCTAACGTGTTTTGTATCACCACACTTTCTGGGGGAAAATGCGCTCTTAATGAAGGCTAATTAACATCTTGAATCTGCAGCCATACGGCCATACGGTTGCAGGTTAAAAATATTAATTGGTCTTCTGAAGGTAACTATTCAACAACCTTCTGGTACAACGAAGCTAAACCAGAAACCGGATTCATCGTTCAGCTTGAAGTCAGAACAAAGGTTATTGCACGCCTAATACTTTTCGCCAGTTCCATATTTACAAATTTGTACGGAACACGTGTTCCATACGGGCTTGCGTTGACGGACTATTTTCCCACTTGACGTCATGTGGTCCGTCAAAAGAACTAAACTTCTTCCATTTTCGTATTCGGTCAATCAAAACGCCGCATTCTGACCTGAAGAGAAGGGGTTTTTTGGGAGAAATCCAGAATGGCTTTAGGAAGGGAAGGAGAGTCACTGACCATCTTTTCACGCTATCCCAAATGATAGAATCCACGAAAGCAAAAAAGAAAAAGATGTTTATGGCCTTTTTGGATGTTAAAAAGGCGTACGATAGAGTATGGTGGGAGGGTATGTGGCGCAAGCTGGAGGCTCTGGGCTTGGGAGGCGAGTTTGTTGGAATTATGAAAGCATTATATAAAGACGTACAGAGTGAACTTAACCTGGGAAACATTACAACAAAACGTGTGCCTATGGAGATAGGCCTAAAACAGGGGTGTATCCTTTCGCCAATTCTTTTTGCACTGTGCATCAAAGGTTTAGGAGATGAACTCCTGCATCGCGACGGGGGTGGGGTGGGGTGGGGTGGGGGAGGGGGTGGGGGGGCTGGGGGTAGCAGTTGGGGACTTGAAGATCCCAGGGCTATTTTTTGCAGACGATATGGTGCTAGTGTCAGAAAGCGAAGAGGGGCTAGCGAAAATGCTGAGAATTGTTGGGAAATATGGGAGCAAATGGAGACTCGAACTTAATGAAAGCAAGAGCAAAGTTATACCTGTGGGCCGCAAAGTAGACCCCATTCGAAGGTGGAGAGTGGGGAGTTCTGCATTCCGGAAGGTAGCACCAAACTTCTTAGTGTAGGAGGGACGGGTGACTACGAGTATTTGGGGGTAAATATAAACATCACAGGAAGAGGCATCTACCGAAACCACACAAATAAATTGATTCTGAAGGGGAAGCGAATCCTTAACCAAATGAAACTTATAGGGAGAAACGGTTTCAATAAGGTTTTCGTGGGGAAAACCATTTAGGAAATGGTGGGTCTGCCAAGTATAACATACGGTACGAAAGTGGTACCCCCTAAACCAGACGGCCGTAAAGAGCTTGGAAATCCTGCAGAACGAGGCAGGCCAATGGATAACGGGGTCGAGTAATGCCGCAGCGCTAGAAGCAATCAGGGGTGAGCTTGGGTGGATGAGGAATAAAGGCTGGATAGACCTATTGAAACTCGGTTATCTTAATTATTTGGTAAATCTCCCCGACAGCCGATGGTGTAAAGTAATGTTCCTGAGAATTTTCAAGTCAAATATCAAGACGGGAAGGATGGTCGAAGTGAGGGAGCTAGTAGAGAATTACTCATTGGAAATCTCGGACCTAGACGTTGGGGCAAACTAGGGTAAAGTAAAAAAAATCGTCAGAGAAAGGGTCATGGAGGAATGTAACCGCAATTGGCGAGAGGGGGTCGAATCAAAGAGGTCTTTGGGTGGCCTGAGTGATAAAGAGAAGCCTGGTTTTGAAGAGTACCTTGATGGGACGTTTGGGGGGGGGGGGGCACTGTTGTTCAAGCTAAGGTCGCTGTCCTTGGAGCTGAGGGGAAAAATTGGGAAAACAGTGAAAAGGAGTGCCAGACATGTAATTTGGGCGTGGTGGAGACCCTGGAACACTTTCTTCTAGAATGCCCAAAAAGACCAGTCCAACAGAATAAGATTCACTGGGAGTATAATGGGGAAGTGGGATGGGAGAATGAAGGACATGTGGTTAGTGGGAGACTCAAAGGAGAGGGTTAATATGCTAATCGGTGAGATTGGGAAGAATTGGGCAAGGGGTGTCATCAAGCAGTTCGTCTCAGAGTGTTGGGAGGAGAGAAGAAGCGTGGGAATAGGAAGGCAACTGGGAGTACAGGGGTAACCAAGGCCTTCTCATCCGAGAACCGCCGGCCAAAGTGTTATTATTATATTATTATTACCTGGACCAATTCTGAAGCTGCGGTGGCAGTCGATAAATGGAATGTCAGTTGGATAATTTTTTTGTTCTACTCCACCAAAATTAACGAAATGAAACTTATTCTCTGAATGGGGAGTGATATTTTATAACACTCAAGTTGACTTGCAGGTGAATAACTCTCATATAACAAAAGGTGATTCCTTAAAATACGAACAAGTAACCTATTTTGACACAATTTTCATTTATATTTATCATGTTTACGTATCGATGTGTCACACGTGTTTGGTAACCACACCTGAGTTTTGTTTTTCTTTTTATTTCAAGCAGACAATCATTAAATAATTTTAAATTTGGCGTTCGTCAATACGGCACTCACCCAAAAGTCCACGGTCGGATCCCCACAGAGGGTAATAACTTTGTTGTGTCCTTGGACAGAGCACTTAATCCCGACTGGCCACGTGGGTGGCATGTGTACTAAAACGTACTGAGCGTCAATAGTGCATCTGCACCAATGCTTGGCTTGCCTGTGCGGAATTAGTGCGTGATAGAATCTGACAGTTGATTAGCGGTCCTTTCCGGGTAGCTCGGCTTCTTTCATCCGTAAAACTGTCCCACACGAGGTTATCTTGGCTGTTGAAAGTCTTGTAAAACCCCAATAAAAAGGTTTTATCGTATTTTCAGCAGTGTAGTAAATGGCACTCGATCTGAGTCGATCATCAACCTACAGAGCTTATCCTCAAACCAGAAGACATGATAGAAAACAGGAAAGTCTGCAGCTCATAGACGACCGGGTGGACTACTCAGAGGTTTAAAGTCTTGAATTTTTGTTTGTTATGTGCAAGTATCACACAACCAACCATGTGTGTAATTTTTCTCCTGATCAAGCAAGAAGGAAGTACGGGCATTCCACTTCCCAAAATGTACAAAGCAACTGTATATGTCATAACAAGGAACTCTACCAATTCATCCAAGCACATTTGTACACACACACTCAGTAGTTTAATAATAATATCTATCTTGCGAAATACATCTTCTACGATCACTCTCGTCACCGTAAATTTTACAATAATTAACACAGGCCGAAAAAAGTTTAAAATATACACCTGGAACTTAATTAAGCACCCCCTGAAATGTTTCATGACAGTGAAGTTGCTATTACTGATTATTATGTTTTAATGATTGCTACGTACCTCAAACACATCCCCTCGACCACGTGAAGAATGCTTCCCACGAATGTCACAAAATCCACTATCATCCACATGCAGTATAAAACAAGAAAAATTGTCACTTCTTTTATCAATAAACGTTGACATCGCGAGGAGGAGACTGTCAAGGGCACTAAGGTGGCAAATCGTTGGCATGCATGCAACAGGCATGTCATTCAAAGCTATTGGAACGCAACTTAGCTATAGTCATTCTGTCGTCAGCAGACTTGTCCGAAAACATCGACAAACCAACGATGTTAAGGACCGACCAAGAACTGGACAACCCCAAAAGACATCTCCTCGGGAAGATCGTTAAGCGTGAACCCTTTGCTTCAAGTGGGGTTTTGAAACGCCTTTGGCGCCCTAACAGGCGTTTGTGCAACAAAACTGTCCGAAACCATCTCAAAGCACTGGGTATGCGGTCCAGATCAGCATCAAAGACGACGTGGAGGAGAGTCCATTGGTCAGACGAGAGCAGGTTCCAGCTTCACGTCACAGATGGTCGCATAAGAGTGTGGGGTCACAGAAATACTGCTTAAAAGCCCAGGAACATCAAACCTACTGTTCCTTATGGTGGAGGATTAGTAATGATCTGGGGATGCCTCTCTCATGATTGTAAACTTGATATGGTGACTGTACGTGTGAATCTCAAAGGTCATCAGTACATCCGTGACATTCTCAATCCGGTCGTCGAGTCTCATTTTGACAACCACCCGTTGGCTACTCGCCCTGTATTCATGGACGACAATGCAAGGCCACATCGTTCCCATGCCGTGAAAGCATTCCACCAGAACAACGCTATTACAACACTACATTGGCCTGCAATGAACCCCGATTTGAAACGCTTAGAACACATCTGGGACTTTTTTGAACGTCGTGTGCAAGCAAGGGATCCGCCTGTAAAGAATTTGGCCGATTTGGTAGCTGCATTGTAAGAGGAGTGGCAGCAGTTTCCTCTGAACCGTATCAGAAGGCTCACTGGTAGTATTAGGAGGAGGGTTCAGGCTGTCCTCCGGGCACGTGGTGGATACACTCGCTACTGACGTCAGACACTGCTACTGTGTTCAGGAGATTACAAGTTACATTTTTTGTCAGTTGAATGAAGCACCTCTAACACCCCCCCCCCCCCCACCCCACCCCCATGACTGGTCTTTTTCAGAATGGTCAACTTCATTTTGGGAAAATGGCATCGTCTATGTCGAAGGATGACTTGCCTTGAAAGGGTCAGTTCTAAAGGTAAACTAGTTAATATTTTTAACCTGCAGCCACACGGCATACATGTTAAATATATTAATTGGTGTACCCTTCAAGATAACTGAACGGCCTTCAGGTGTAATGAAAGCACATATAAGTTCCTGGGTTCTGGCCCAAGTTCGAACATGAAAGTTCGTTGTTGCCAAAAAATCCGATCTTGTATCATAACGTCCATGGGGGGGGGGGGGGGAGGGGCAGTACCAACAGCTGCTGGCTAGTCATTATACCGTACCTTTAGGGTATATTTCAGTGTGGCATCCAGCACAAAGGTGGTTAAGGAGAGGAGGAGAGGAAACTTATCCCATATTTACTAATAGTTGCCGCCTCTCGTAGTTTCGTTATTCTTTCTTTCTGATCAATAAGCGAAGCGCTATAAAAAGCAACGACCCTTATTCCAGCAAATTTCAATGCACGTGCACATCAAATTTTGTTTTTCAGGTAGTTTTTTGTAAGTATTCTTTGATATATCAGATACAAATAATAAATATTATTTTACGATACATTTACATCAACACCTTGTGAGTTTCCTGTTAAGTTATACCTTACATGCAACTTTGATGTTACACGTGGCATCCACATCACGGAAGAAAGCGAATGTGGTTTTCACAATCGAGAAGGATCGGATGACTTGCACCGCAACATTTACTTCGAACGCTACTTATTTCCATTGCATAAGCCTTCATACAGTTTTATTCTACAACTACAATTTTGTTGCACTAGTGTAGCTAGGATTCTTCTGCACCATCGATGACCGGTCATCCGCGACTGCCACAGAAAAAAAGCTGAGGGGGGGGGGGGCACAAAAGGGTGTCCCCTCTCATTGGTTGCAATGATGGTTCTCTAGGGGTACGCGGGGGAACGCCGCTCTCCCACTTTTTTCTGACCAAAAATGGCCTCATCTTCACCAATATTCAACACAACGAGGCCTCAATCATCTTGCTAGCCGCACTTAACCCATTTTATCTGTTTGGTGCTCGCAGCGCCGCACAGATAGCGATGGCCGCTTCTTTTGAAGAATTGTGACTACCCAATTTTTAAAATGTTCCCAGAGGTGGATTCCCATCCCTCTCTGCTACTACGAGAGGGGATACTCTCTCTCAACGACGCGTCCCTCGTTAACTATCGCTACGCGCTGAGAGCCCGTTCCGAATGGGCGCTCAACGCACAGCGATTGCCGACACGGTCCACCCCACCCCCTTCCTACTTCTTAATTTCGGAAAGTCCTGGGAACTATCTCTAGGAAATGTTTTGAAATTCCAAGCTCAACAGCATTACTAGGGCACCTTAACCCAGTTTGCCTCGTCCAAACTTGGATCCAAAGACATAATATAATTTGTTGGTGTTGCACAGCCTTTGGGTCTAAACTAATGTTTGCCATAACGGAATCTTTTTTTAAAATGGGGTGGGGTGGTAACAGTGCCCCTATTACTTCCTTGGATATGCCCCTGCGTATCAAGAAACTGAAGCGTCGGTAGCACAGATAGTATTAAAAGCAAAACAAAACCCAGATAAAAAGACTGAAATGGAACTTAAAAAAAACTAACTGAAAATTTGTAAGCCTGAACGAACTCTTTTTTTCTATGAGCACAGATCTTTTTTCTTCCTTTTTTCAGGGTGGAGAGGGGGATATGTGATATGTTATCTGTAATTGCACTGTTGTCGTTCAATTCAGATTGTAGAATTTAGGAGAGTTTTGGAATGTGGGGCGAGTGTGAGAGCCACTCCCCGACTACTTCGCCCACCTGCACGAAAATACACAATTCAATTTCTGAAGACTACCAAACTATTCACATGAAGAGTTATAAAATTTCCCAGAGCAACGTCATATTTCAGTAAACAGAAAACAATATCCAAGACTTAGTAGACTTTCAAGTTCGCCCAAACACTCTTCACCCAGATGTTAGCAAGGTACGAAGTGTGGAAGCGAGCCGTTAGTGCACATTCCCTGCATGTGTCGACAGTCTCGTCACAGTAACGGACATTTCTGTCGACCGTTTTGTTTGATGGCCGCTATCTTAGTTTTTATGGATTCACTTGGTTACTGTAGTAGCGAATGGATTTCGGAAGAACGGAATATGTTAGACTGAAGTGGAATAGCCGCGATTGCTGTGAATAACATGTAATGTTTGGTGACGTTGAAAAAAACACCCCTGGACACGCCAATGGCACCTCTGTGACTGGGACACTGCGAAGCTTCTAAATTCGATTAGATTTCGAATCTTTAGTTGTTATTCGGTTCGATTCGAATCGGCTGCTTGATTCGTTTCCATTCGAATCTTTTCACTGGAATACAGCTTGACATCAGTCATCATTGTCGTCTTGCACAATACGTATAGTTCTGGTGAAAATTGTACATAAATAATATTGAAAATAAAGGCTGGGTGTAGTTTCCGCTATTTAAACAGAAACAACATTTGTACCCATGTCACCAGTCATGCCATTCCAGTCTCACTGGACACTATCACTGTTTTTTAAAGTTCCCATGCATGATCGACGATTAGCTGTTGCTAGCTGCGAGCCCTGTGTGGTGCCTAGTATCGATGATTGTCGCACCCGTTTCTGTTTGTTAACTGTAATCCTTACTGGGTATATCATCACCAAGGCATGCCTTCGACGAAGACATGGCATTGTGATGTAGTTGGAATATGTTATCAGTCGGGACTTAAGCCATACCTGTCTGAACAAATCAGGTTCCCAGCAGCCCCCCCCCCCCCCCCACCCCTTCCCCCAGTCGGTCATATTCAAGACTACACTGATTCGATTCGAGATTCGATTCGAATAATAGACCCAATTCGATTCGATTCGATTCGAAAATGGGTGATTCGCGGGGCCTTATCTGTGACATAGAATCCATTAATTTAAAACTTCAATCATCACTCACAGAAAGTTTTACTTCAAAACTCTTGTCATTAATCGACCGTCTGCCTGAAAAAAACGCAGGTGTGACTGGCAAACACGTGTGACAGATCAATACGTGTAAACAGAAAAATGAAAATTGGTCTACCTTCAACTTCTCCGGTCTGTCATCCTGTCGGAAGTCTTATATTGTATCTTCGGTGGACTGTTCGGTTTGGGGGGGGGGGGGGGGGAAAAGATGGGATCTAACAGGTTGTAGGCTCACATGTATAATATTATACTTTATTCCGCTCAATTTATAAGGCGGCAGCTCGGTGAATCATTGGTTAGAGAATTGGACTTCAGATCAAAAGCTTCTCATCTACGTTTTGCACTTGATCTAGACTTTCAATCCCGATT
Organism: Pictodentalium vernedei; assembly: GCA_031216915.1. Taxonomy (NCBI): domain Eukaryota; kingdom Metazoa; phylum Mollusca; class Scaphopoda; order Dentaliida; family Dentaliidae; genus Pictodentalium; species Pictodentalium vernedei. The sequence continues at coordinate 231,510,219 of CM062293.1, forward strand.
GCACAAGTGTGGGCACATTGTGCTGGGGTGTACAATCGTAAATGGTACACATGGCATCAACTGACGGTCAGCTTGTTCGCTTCTTGTTAGTAAGTAAGCTAAAATAAACAGTAATAGAAGCCGTGGTCGACAAACACACGTCAATGCTTTCATGTCACTGGGTTGGTAAGCGAGCTTCATCCTGATAAGGGCGCATGCTACGCAAGACAACTGGAAGTAAGTTCCCTAATATCAGAGAGAATCCCATCACACCGACACGCGAGATAACCTAGAAATCAGCGTGTGACAGTAGTATATTATGTACCCGATCGGGCCTTATTGGGGGGGGGGATCTCATGGGGGCTCTTATGCGACGCCATGTCATGTGACCTAGTTACATCATGTTTGGTTGTCAGGGTAGCCCAAGTGAGCGGTCATCTTGACGTCATCCACATAGCGATATGTGGTCTTAGTACGCACGAACAGCGCGTGTTGTTCGGGAGACAAGTTTTTCCGTCGTCCATTTTGTATACTGAAGGTTGCCATCTTGGTTTCTATGATAGCACTTGGTTGGTATGTGACCCAAAGGACAACAATAGGACAGTGGTATGTTCTGAGCGTGCGTTCGATTGGATAAGAGTAAACCTAATAACTCAAGTAATCACGAATCCCTCCAAATCACCAAAAACTACCGAAATGGGTTCGGATTTCCCCAGAATCCCTGTTTTCCTATAATCAGCGTCTTACTTTCTATGAGAGTTGGGGGTTTTTTTTGGTTGGATTTTCCCCAAAAATCCGGGTACTTCGTATAATTACAACAACAAACAACCCGACAACTGTTTTACTTGCGCGGAATCCTTGGAATTCCCTGCTTCTGCCTATCCTGGTCTGTTCTTTAGTTTAGTCTCTCCATTCCTTGGCCTGTCCTGTCTATGTTATGACTTCCCCAATCTACCTATAGAGTATTCTGACTTTCCAAGATGTGTTCGTGTGCTAGTGCACAATGGGTACACATTACAAGTAGCACATAGGAACATGCTGGGTGTGTCGATATGTGCTTGTGTGCTTATGCAGAATACAATTTCCTTTTGCAGGATATTTATCCGAAGATAGTTATGGCTTCTAACCCTATTTAGCTCCTGGCTTCTAGACCACCCACACCATTCATAGCGTCAAGACAACCGCTGCTGACTTGTCCATAGTCACCACCATCTGTCCTATGATCAGAGCGCATTGTATTCATTTTTAGTATGGTGTTCTACCAGCCGTGCAGCCTCGTACCATTATTGCCTTGTATTATTGGTATTGGCTACCACTATTATGTCCCGAGCTCGAGTGTCTCAACCGTTACTAACTTGTGGTACATTACTGCCGCTATGGCTCCCAATTCAAATTCTCTTCTACCACTGCTTGCTCGAACAACTCGAATCTTATCGAGCAAATGAGCTATCGAACAACTGCTCGAATGAGTGACTCCACATACTGCTCTTCGACTCATTTCGGTAAAAAGTATTCTATGGGATTCTCTAAAAGGGGTTCCATAAGTGGGATTCCGTAAGTGGGATTACAAGCTCCTGCACAGCTACTGGTAATCTTACCGTCGGCATCCATCTTGTCTTCAACTATATGTCCTATGATTTGGCTCTGTTGTCACCAATACTGTAGTCTTCTACCACCCTCACAGCTTTGTACCATTACTATTGACTTGTAGCACGACTTCATACTTCCTAGCTATACCTGACCCTGTCCCGACTCTGCCCTCGGTCAGGTCTTTAACAGGCGCAACCAGATTGCTCCATTCATCTAAGCCTGTATCAGTCTATACAATGCCAAGTGCGAGCTATGGTATCTTACATATAAGAAACCGTAATGGTCGCACCTAGGTGTGCTTATGTGTTAATACACATTGTGTCACAATGTGTACACATTGAATGCAGCACATTGACATTCGCTGGACGTGCCGACATGTGCTTATGCACAATGTGCGCACATCACATGCAGCACATAGGCACACACGATGAAAAAGAGATTCTAGAAGTATAGTCGGATATAAGAAAGGGATTCCACCGAACGTGGGTCTGGTGGTTGATGGAATGTGTTTGTGTGCTAGTGCATAATATGTCACAATGTGTACAGTTCACATACTGCACATCGACACATGCTTCGTGTGTCAATATGTTCTAATACACTATGCATTACGACGAAAAAAGGTATTCTGTAACCACAGGCATATCCTAAAAAGGGATTCCGTAAGTGGGATTCTTATCCGACTCCGTGAAATGGGATTCTGTGATTTGACATAAACTCTCTAGGGTATTCCCCTTCCCTGTTGAAAAACAAGAACAAATGTTATACAGTCACAAAATTTATTGAGTTCAAATTGTGTTACAGATAACATTGTGTTATTTATTTTTTTATTTTATTTTATTTATTTATTTATTTATTTATTCGGTTTAACGACACTTTCGACAGCCAGGGTCACCTCGTGTCCGACAGGTTTTACAGGTGAAGGAAGCCGGAGTACCCGGAGAGAACCACCGAGCAACGGCGAGAAACTGTCAGACTCTCCAATGTACTAACTCCACACAAGCAGGGTTAGCATTGGTTGAGGACAAGTGCACCATCGACGTGCAGTCCGCCTTAGTACACAACGCCACCGTGCCCCCACGTGGGCAATTGGGATTAAGTGCCTTTCTCAAGCACACAATGCGGTTGCCGCAGGCAGGATTAGAACCGAGGACCTCTCGGCTTGCAGCCTGCATCTCCACCTTATGATCCACCGGGCTCCCAACATTGTTAAACTTCGTTATAGTTCAGTCTTTCTTCTATTTGTTCACCTTGTTCTGTTTGTCCCACTCACTTCGCTTCGATCTAGGTTGTGTTCGATCTCCGTTCTGTTCACTTCATTTCGATCTTTTCTGTGTTTGATCTGTTCCGTTCTCTCGCGTCTTCTTTATCATTCTCTCCATTGTCATTACTGGTTCTGTATCTTGATCGTTAATGGTTGTGAGGTTTTATTGTAAAATTCTCTGTAACGCTGCAAGATCTGGTTGTGTTGAAGAATCTTCTCGTTCTCCTTCATGGTTTGTGATTCTAGGATCTCTCTCATGTCGTTATCCAAGTCCATCGCGGCAAACTTGTTTGGGTCTCTGCCTAGTGCATGTTGCCGTTCTTGTAAGTTTTCCAAGAGGGTTAGTTCGACAAAGATGCAATTTACCTCTTCTTGCGACATATTTGGCCCTACCGACTTTTTGAGTGTAAAAATATATGTTTGGACTTCCAGAATGCATTAGGGGGTGGGGGGGGGGGGAGGGGGGGGGGAGGGGGGGGGTTATAAAATGTGATTCCTAGAAGTTTTGAAAAATGCGCTCAATGACCTTGGGTGATCTCAGAGACCTTGACCCCTATTTTGAACGTCTATTGAGTGTTGACTCATTTGGCGTTGGTCCCAGGTCCATGGGTTTACCAAGCCTAAGATATGGGCGAGACCCAATTTAAAAACACCCCTATGCCCCAGAAAGCTAAAAACATACGTGGTCGAGTACTTATGGCTGTCTATCAGTCTGCCAAAAAATCAGTGAGATAGGACAAGTAGTTTTTGAGTTATCGCGCGGACCAGGAAGCACATAGAAGAAGAAGAAGAAGAAGAAGAAGAAGAAGAAGAAGAAGAAGCTATACAGAAACAATAGTTTCTGTGTTTCATACAGACTAAATATCTGATGTGCTGATAGAATAGGGCCACGCGAAGCTTCGAAATTCGATTCGATTCGAAGTTGTCTCAATGATTCAATTCGATTCAGTCGTGCTGATTCAGAAATTTTTGCATCGTCGAGATATTCTCAAAATCTTTGCAAGTACCTCGTCTTAATCTTTTCTTTTACCACCATGTCCCCTGTACAGGAGACCTGATGATAGAAGAAAGATTCAAGGGGATTATGCTTCCGAAACTACTTTGTTCCGCTTTTATTGACTTTCCAAGAGAGACAAGTCAGCGTTGTACAATACTTCGTTGCAGACTGGCAATATACACGGTTGTAGGTTTAGAAGGCGTTGGCGATCAGTCCATCTCAATGATTTCACACAAGAGTGTGGGCAAACAAGCTTCATTCAGATATGGCTGCGTGCTACCCGTGAAAATGGAAATGAATTGCCAAGTATAGGTGAGAGGCCCATGACACAAACACTAGGGGGAACCCGCATATCGGAGTATGACTTCGTTTATTTTTCTTGCCATAATTGTGGTAGAGTACAACTATACAAAGAGCAATTTGCTATTTATTTACCAAAACACTTCCCGGGAAAACCTTGTGGACATTTGATATCCGCCGATGAAATCTCTCTACCCCCACCCCCCCCCCCCCCTCCCCCCCTCCCCTATACATATGTGCTTCGGTGAGCCGATCGACCTCACATTCTACTGGATTAGTCAAAGGTTGCCAATCCGCCTCTTTTGCTGGATTTGAATTAACAACCTCTCCATCCAAGTCCGACGCGCCCACAAATTGCCGAAAAACTAACAACATAAAAACACTTTGTTTTGAAAAAAGAGTCCAATTAACACATGAATGGTCAGATTTGTTTCCTTTCACCCAAACCAGATTGGCTGTTTTTCAAAAGTGATATTGCTGGCAAACGTTCCAAGGGAGCTAACTCTTCCGTACGTTATTTTCTGAAGTGAACTGAATCCGTCATCATTTCCAAAAACCGACAGATGATGGTTCATAAACTTTGAAGCAATGTTGACTGGTAAGGATTCATGTAAATTTAGCTCTATTATTGCAGTAAAAATTTATTTAAAGAGGTTGCAGATACGTCAATACCTTTTGAGCGAACCATCCGACCTTCACCTATCGCGACGGCAGAATCCAGTCAACACTGTTTCCCCAAAAGTGGCCATTCAAATATGAAGAGTTTCTTACCTTTTTAATAGTTTCTTTGTTCGATATTTGCCCGCTAAAACATATCTCATGAGTCATGACACCTGACTGGAACATGCTTGTTAAGCTCGTTCCAATAAGGGATCATAAGTTATGTTTTTGAGGAACAGAAAGAAAATTTTTTGAAGTATCCAGAAGCAGTCTATTCTTGTTGATGAAGATCTGTCTCTCTGTTCAGAAAACAGAGCAGAATACAGTTTGTGCAGAGGCATAGGCAGTGGCATAGCCGGGGGGGGGGGGGGGGTAGGTGGAGCAACCCCCTCCCTCATAATGGGAAAATTAAAGCACCAAAGGGCCCCAGATTTACTCTCAGGGCATTGAATGTTCAAAATTTTCTCAGGGGAGCCCTCGACCCCTAACAATAGGAGGGGGGTACCGTAGGCCAGAGGTAGGAGTGGATATGGACCTCCCATTGTGTGGTGTCGGGGATGCTCCCCCGAACCCCCACCAATGAGAGGGCCATACCCACCCAACCTCAGGCCTACGGATATGCCTTTGGCATATATCGACTCGACACCCCCCTCCCCCCAACAAATTATGCCCCACCCACCTCACCAGGAAATCCTAGGTACGCCCATTGACATAGGAAGCACTTAAAACTTCGGGGAAGGGGCACGGTCATACTAGTGCCTCCACATACTAATATATACTACTCAAAGTTTGCTAAGCACCCAGTACATCCATCTACCTGTTTTACGTTTTAGTTGAAATATTGCAATGAAAAGTGTATATACTTTTTATTTAATTATATCTTTAATTATTTAAGTACAGAAATTAAGATTGTATTTGTGCTTGACATTATGTTATAGCTTTTAAATACGATAACCATGGAAAATGGATATTTTGGGTAAAAGAGGAAATTTTTCAATATACCAAAAAGTTGACGGAGCGAACTGGTATGGCTTCAGTATCGAGTATGAGACCCATTACTGTTAATTACAGCTTGACAACGCCTTCTCATGTCCCCAATCAGGTTCCTGGTCGTCCTTTGTGGGATGTTGTTCCATTTTTGGATCAGCATGGCACCAAGCTCCTGGACATTTCTTGGCTGGACTGGACGGGCTGAAATTGCAAGCTGCAACTCATTCCAGACATGTTCGATTAGATTGAGGTCAGGGGATCTTGCTGGCCAGTTCATACGCTCAATCCCCTCCCACTGTCGGTACTTCCCGACAGCGTGGGCAACATGAGGATGGGCATTATCGTCCATCAGAATGAATCTATCACCCACTGCACCTGCATACAATGTGACGTGGACATCCAGGATCTCATCAATATACCGTTCTACAGTCAATGTACCATGTTCAAGGACACAGAGCTCTGTACGTCCATCCCAGCTGATGCCGCCCCAGACCACGATTGCTCAGCAATGTTGGTTGCATGGAATCGCTCCCCTGGTCTTCTCCATACCCTAGAACGCGTATCTGTGTGGTATAGGCAGTACCCTGACTCATCTGTGAAAAGGACAGGTCGCCAATCTTCTCTGGTCCATCCAACGTGGTCCATGGCCCATTCATATCGTGCCTGGGGTGGTTTGGGGATAGCAGAATGCGAATATATGGTCTTCTCGACCGGAGACCACCTTCGTGCAACCTTACCCGGATAGCCTGCGTCGAAACATTTATCCCGGATGCATTCTGAAGGTCACTGCGAAGCTGGGTTGCTGTGGCAAAGCGGTTCCTATGGGCCTGAATGATAAAAACCGGTCTTCAGCTGCAGATGTTGCCCTGACACTGCCACCACCATGCCGTCTTACTGGTGTGCCATACTGCTGAAATCTTGCCCAGGCTCTGATGATCACCGTATGGTGCACACCAAGGGCTTCACCAACCTGACGATGGTTAGCACCTTGCTCCACCATCCCTACAGCCCGCCACATTTCTGCTTCAGACAAATGTCCTCTTACATTTGCATTTGCCATATTCAATCATTAAATCACAAGTGTTTGTGTTGAAATGAAGATTGAATACCCTGCACATGGCATGTACATGTAGACAGTACACGAAAACATCATGAAAATCAAGGGATACATGCTTTCCATGACTGTCACGAAACGTCTGCCTGTCAAGAGAGCTAATGTAAACACTGGGGACCATCTCAATACATATTCCTCAATCATATCCACCAAAAATATCGCAAATATGTCACAAGCAAATTTCAATAATGTGTCAAATATTTGGTGCTTAGCAAACTTTGAGTAGTATATATTAATTGTGGTCCATGTGCCCTAGTAGTATGACAGGAACACAAGACACCAAGCTATGAGATCCCTGAAAAAGGCACGAGCAGAACACGTCCTACTACTAGTGTTAAGCCGACATTCAAGTATATGAACATAGCCAGTGAGAGAGCGTGTAAACAGGGTCTTGCGTAGTAATCCGGACGCCAGGAGATTTGGGAATGGAGGAGGCCCGGAACAGAACTGGTAATCAAAACTGTCCATTTAACTTAAAAAGCTACCAGTTATGGAGAGACGAATTTTCAGTCCCCATGGAGACGTACAAACTTTCGTTTATACAGCTGCATTCATTTCGCGCAGGGATTCGTGGAAATGGTAATTTATGCAGCGGCTGTCCATTATGCCCCCTGGTTATACCCTCTCGTCGCTTCGAGACTCTGACCGTATGTTCAACGGCATGAGCTAGACATTATCGAAGGGCCCGGGCTCTGGAACAGAAATAACACCAAGGCTCGAAATTCCTTTCGTCGGGGGTCTTAAAGTCAAACATAGTAAAATACGACCAGAGTAAAAAAGATTACATGATACCCAATGACGGATCCCTGAAAATTATTACATGTGCAGTGCGTGAAGAGTGGATTACGGTACCACTAAAATACCCGTGTAGTGGAGTTTTTCCCCATACAATAACTCATTGTTTGGCGTTCTTATGATTTTCCACAGACTAAGTTTTAGCCTTCCAGTTTAACCCGGAGGACCACTGGCAGAAACTCTACTTGGCATGCGTGTGCATTATCAGGGGAATCGACAGTTGTTGTATAGATGGAATTTTCCCTCCACGGGTGTTTTATTAGTAATCCCCTTTCTGTGTATTGAATGTGTTGTTATGTGTGTCGCTTGGAAATAATTGTTCTCCAAATGGCGTCTCGCCGTGAGGCAAGAAGCCAAACTTAGTGGAAACAAAAGCGGGAAAAATGTGTCCCAGTTCAAAAGCACAGGTTTTTCGAAAGCAATAAACTACGAGGCAATACTTTGAACTAGGGGTGGACGGTTTTCCAGTTCGGTTCCGGTTTTTACGGCAAACCGGAAAACCGAACCGTAAGAACCAGCAAAAACAGGCCGAACTGTGAGTTTGCTTGCATAAACTGATCAAACTATCTTACTGGAGGGACTGGACTAGCGACCCCTATGGACTCTCGTCTATCCTGCAAAAGGTGAATATGTCGTATTCTCATTGTCACATTTTCTCCCGTATTGACTCGTCCACTGGACGAGTCAATAAGGGAGAAAATGTAACAATGAGAAACAGCACAGATTAGATGAACTTTATTAATTTGTTACCTAATTTGTGTTTTTTCTGGACTCAACAGGCTAAGCAACTGGTCTCCTAGCACCCCTAAGGATGACCAAAGGGAAGTGAGGCTGAACCCAGAGAAGATACTTTGAGACATGGCTTTTTGTGGTGAGTGGTGTCGTACAAACTATTGCTGATTTTTTCCAAGTTAAGGGGCCTGAAGTGTTATTTATTATATACTCTTAACACACAGAAAGGGAGCGCGGTGGCTCAGTGGTAGACTGTTGGACTTCTATGCTAGAGGTCCCGAGTTCAATCCCCGTCCGGGACGACCCGCGCTGTGTACTTAAGCAAGGCACTTTCTCCCGGTTACCTACGTGGGGCACGATGACGCGGCGTACTGCACGTCGATGGTGCACATGTCTTCAACCGCTGTAACCCTGTTTGAGCGGAGCTTGAACAGAGTTAGGATGTTGAAGTGCTGACAGTTGCTCGTCGATGCTCGGTGGTTCTCTCCGGGTACTCCGGCTTCCTTCACCCGTAAAACCATTGTGCATAAGAATGTGACCTTAAACACCAATAAATAAATAAATAAATAACACATAGAAAAACCGAACCGAAACCGAATCTGAAAAATCTGAACCGCCCAGCTCTACTTTGAACCCCAAAAGTCAAGAATGTCTGTCATGTTCCCGGTTTTCCTCCCCTACACTTTCCCTGTCGACGCTTCGAGTCTCCTATCATATGTTCGAACCATGTTCTGGAAACTAAGAACATAATTCACCCAAGGGCCCGAAATGTCTCTCGACTGCCCTGGGTCGAACCCGGAGGTCGATTAGCTGAAACATGGATTCTAATTCCCGTGCCCTTCCGGGACTTCTGGGGATTTTGAGATGAAAGCTCCATTAGAGAGTTCTCGTGGTAATCCACTCCCCCACGTTCTGTCTACACGACAAATCAACACTTCTATATCCGTTCTTTACACTGACAGGAACAATCTTGTGTGTAAAATCAAATAAGAGGCCTGCACGGTGATCGATCCTAAAAACAAACTGTGGAGAAAACACTCAGAGAAACAATTCCAAGAGAACTGAAGAAGAATGTAAACATATTTTGTCACGAACCCTGCAAACTGAACAAGTTTCATCAACCACGCTCTCAAATATTTATCAGCAATTTACACACAGAGACATAATCAAAGTTCATTTTTTTAATGAATGAAAAGCCTTTGATGTGATCTCCGGATAATGAATAGAAGATCGTGGTGTAGCAATGCGGAAATCTGTTTGTATTAACAGTTTCAATACTGGCGCTATGGAATGTGTGCTTCTGTACACTGCATTCAACGGTGAAATTGGCAAATCTTTCTCGTACTTGTGGTGAGGGTCAGCAATAATTTAATCCTTCACCTAATTTTTCAAGAACCATGATATGTTTTATAGTGGCGACTAAAGCTTCAACATCGATGCTGAAGTGCGGGCGCGTTAGTATGTAACGCACCCAACCCGGCTAAATTTGCAGGATCCCGGTACAGGACCCTAGAAGTAACGTCATGCCACGTGACCCGGTGACGGCATATGGGGTCGCTATGTAGCGTAAATGGTCATGTTGTGATGTCATCACCATGGTGATGCGTGGTGTCAGTGCGCATGCGCAGCATGTGTCGTTAATATATTTTATTTTTTAGATATATATTGTCAAGGTGATAGCTAAAAGTTGCGATTTTGTTGTATAAAAGTGCATATATCTTTGATAATTTTTCTCGTTCGGGTCAAGGTACCAGAATGTGCGTTTAAAAAACGGACCCCGAAAACCGATTTGTCACTCAAATTCTGCTTGTTAGGCATGAAATTTAATGTCCATTAGGGCGCATTTGTTGAACGCCACATGGGCTATCTGATAACTGATCAAAGGAGTATTCTTCGATAATCATTATGTGTGTAATTATGACCACTTTATAGGTGGTTGTTGTAGAAAAAAGGACATCGCATATGTTCTGGACACACACCCTTATTACGCAGCTAGCCTGTCTCCGAAATGTCAAAAGATACCAAAGTGCTAGTCTTTCAAAGGAACTTTAAAGCGAGTGTTAAATGAAGATAGATCAAAGCGGCCAAGTTCAAGAGGGGCTATTAAACCGAGAATTAATATGTTTAAACTTTGCGTTCCGACTGTATAAAGAGTGAAGCAGAATTCTGAGGTAGGCAGTTGGACTGAGGGCACTCAGAGAAGGTCCGAGTTTAACCTGGCCGTCGAGGGTCATAGGCACCGAAATTGAATGTCCGCGTATTGTCGTAACCCTGTGAGGGCTGTAAGGAACAGATAGTAGTTTGTTAACGGTTGCGAACCGTAGTGGCATAGTAGCCAAAGAAGTAAAAGATGTAACGTTGAGGTATAGAAACCGCATTAAGGGCTTGAGTAAACGCTTGAATAGCTCGCGAGATAAGATAGTTTTAGGCGGTGCGAGAATTGGTGATGTTGAGAACACTTTGCAGAATATTTTTATGTAAGCTTTGTTAAGTATATATTTGAAGGCGAAGAATAACTTAACACCGTGAGAGCCAGGCAAGGCGCAAAGTGATCGTGAACTGTGGTAGACGCCGATTGAATTGTGATTGAACAGTGAGAACGCTGATAGAGTCACACAAGTAGAACATTATATGTGTTAAGTCTGCGAGGAAGAAGCAACGAGAAGTGAATAGATACTTTGTATGCATCACAAACCGTGAGAAAATGAAGATGATGTGAGATTGAACCAGCGGACACAGCGAGCTGTGGGAGACGTCGAGGGCCGTAAAGAATAAACTTTTATCCGCGTAATTAGTGTATTCTTATGGATAATTTTGCGAGTAATTTGTTTGATATTATATTTCTTCGTACATGTAAATAAATAATCTTTTCAGTGAATTATCGTTGATCACCCTTTGGCGTTGTAAGCCACAGGCACCTTCAGGAATCCTAAGAGTCCCAAGCGGACAGGGCATTGATAAGGCGGCAAGATTTACGTTCGAACTGGGGTTCAGACGGCAGTCACTGGCTGTCGGCTGAGCACTGATAAGAATATAAATTTTCCTCCATCATTCGAACATCAATTTAACCCCGTAATACTGCGACATATATTATACCAATATATGTAATTTTGTTAATATGTGATTCTGGACGAAATTAAACAGCGATAAGCTCGGCGTAACATATATGGCCCGTAACACCAGGACCATGCAAGTAAACGCCTTGGTACTTCGATTCTATAAATAGCACCAAAGTAGTGCCTAGCAGATTCAGAGAAATCACGTGCAAACGGGAAATTTTATATTTTAAAACACTGAACTTATCCCGAAACATCGTACGATCTTTGGGCGTAAGTGAAGTTGCCCAATTTTATCAAACTCTTAGGCTCTTTTGAAAGAAGTGCCAAAAAACGTTGCCAGGAAACATACAAGGGGGCCCCGAATCCGGACAAAATTTTGATTTTTTGAACCAAAAGAACGCACGCTGCTTCCTTGCATTTATTTATTTATTGATGTTTAAGGTCACATATTTATGCACAATGGCTAATCATGACCGTGACAGTTTTACGGGTGGAGGAAGCCGGAGAACCCGGAGAGAACCACCGAGCAACGACGAGCAGCTGTCAGCTCCCCAACATCGTAACTCCGCACTGTAGCACAGGCAGGGTTAGATTGGTTGAAGACATGCGTACCATCGACGTGCAGTACGCCTTAGTACACGGCGTCATCGTGCCCCCACGCGGGCAATGGAGATGAAGTGTCTTGCCCAAGGACACAACGCGGTTGCCGCAGGTGGGATTCGAACCGAGGACCTCTCGGCTTGCAGCCTGCACCTCTACCAACTGAGCCACCGCGCTCCCTTTCTTTGCATTTGAGCGATTAATGGCGGTCCACAATGGGTATTTCGATGGCATTTTTTGTATCATCTTTGTCGCTCATTTGGTGAAAATGGTTGCACCAAAGGGAGCCCTGGGCTCATCAGGCTGACCATAGTTCGGCCCAATGGGAGAAAATTTTAATTTTTCAAACCGAAAGAACGCCGTTTCCTTGCATCTGACGGATCAGTGGCAGTTCAGACTGCTGGTATATCGAAATACCAATGGCAGTCCAGATGAAGGGTATTTCGATAAACCGACAGTCTATGCAATCAGATCCATTTCGCCTTCTGGTCATTTCACGAAACTCCATGCGCCAACAGACGATGGGTTGTGTAAATTTTGGGGGCCCGGGGGAGGGGGCACCGCCTCTGTTTCTCGTATCATCTTTTGCACCAACATGCAGTTACTAAGAACATAGCACTATCACGTTTCTCGTCGTATCATTCTCTGCTAACAGCTGTAAAGTTATAACTATCGTATTTTTCGCATTATCATATTTGCACCAACAAAGGTGAATGAACACATCAGAACTAGGGTCCGGAAAAGGGTGGACAGAAATCAGGTTTCTAAAAACAAGGTAACCTTGTTTCGAATCGCATATTTTTTTTAATTTGTACGAGCCTGGCGTAATTAGGATTAATAATAATCTATAACTAGATCTTTTATTTAAATCTTTCTCATTCATAATGTGCATGGCTGACAATTTTCGACATTGCAAGAGATTTACAAGAAAGTAAGCTCCCCTTAATTCTCTAAAGCTGTCAGCAAATTTAACACTAACGGTATGGAATATTGATATTGGTAAGTTGTTTCATCGATGTGCGCATCATTTTCACAAAATTCAGGCATTTTTCTGTATGATAGTATAAAAACCTGGCTTTTGGGCTTTTTGTTTTTCGTCTTTTTCCAATCAATTTGACCGTTGGATTATTATTCTTTGTTTAAACCCAATTAAAAAAACAGAACGCGGCGCTTTCACCATCTTTTGATGCTCTCTAACTATTTTTCTGTTCATTATATCAACAGTGTGCGCATCGTGGCAAATCTTTCAGACAATATCCTTTTCAACAATATCCTTATCATTAATATAAAAGTCTAGGAGGTAAGAACTGGGAAGAATAAAAAAAACGTGCAAATTACCGTAAAACCGCATTCGCTGATAGGTGTGATACTGATAGATATTCTTAATGACGTATTATCTATGATGTAACTGCTTCTAATTGGCATGCCATAAAAAGTCAAGTTTCCTTTGATTTATTTATATTTATTTATTTATTGGAGTTTAAGGTCACATACTTATGAGCAATGGCTAATCATGACCGTGACAGTTTTACGGGTGGAGGAAGCCGGAGTACCCGGAGAAAACCACCGAGCAACAACGAGCAACTGTCTGCTCCTCAACATTCTAATTCCGTTCAAGCAGGGTTACAGCGGTTTAAGACATGTGCACCATCGACGTGCAGTACGCCTTAGTACATGGTGTCATCGTGCCCCCACCCAGGCAACCGGGATAAAGTGCCTTACCCAAGGACACAACGCGGGTTGTCCCGGACGGGGATCGAACTCTGGACCTCTAGCATAGAAATCCAACAGTCTACCACTGAGCAACGCGCTCCCGTTTCCTTTGATAACCTTTAATAAACGAAAACAACGTAAGCTCCTTGAGCTGTCTGGTGTTTTCGTTTATTAAAGGTAACAAAATCAAACTTCGCTTTATTTTCTGCTGATGTCATAGGTGTTTTCTCAACAATTACACGCAACTTAATTGCACCTTGCTATCCGTCTAATAATTTCATGTGAGATAACTTTATCTAAAATAGATTTTCATGACGAGTTAAGTCAGGGATGAAAATTATTAGACACTAATGTGAAGAATTTGGTGTAACTTTATTTTGCAAATGAAATGCTGCCAAGCCGCATACTGGTGTGAAGTTTACCACGCAACGGTATTTCATCGCCAAATGGAATAATACTCCAAACTGTTGGTACCATTATAGAATGGGTTTTAGCATTACATTTTGTTAAAAGTAGTTCCTGTAATTGTGGGTAGAATTTCACTTAAACCTGTCTGAAATATCCCAGTTAGCATCCACGTTTTCTAAAAGTATTTTGTTGGTTTATTGAATCATAAATGAATATAGAATTAATATCCAACAAAATAACAACAAATAACAGATAGATTCAATTATTTAATATTTAAATTAAATATTCGACTAGCAAAAATATTCAGTAATATAAAAACATTTCTAGTAAAAGATAAATATTATTAAAATAAAATTTATTCAAATAGTTTTAATTATTCATTTCACCTATTTATCTATAGTAAGACAAGTTTGGAATAATATAAATGCATGTGAAACAACATAAATTCTTCTTCTCTTCAGTCCGACCAGGTTCCCACATTTGGCTTTTCCCATCCTGGCGGAGTCAGAAATACCCTTCGGCGCTCGGCCTAAACCAACGGAGGTTCCAAATAATCCTGGATTATCGACCATTTGAGGGAGCGTCTAACCCCTGGCATTTATGACTCTCTCGTGGACTGGATGTGTGCTTCGGTGGCAGCGGGCCCGACCAAACCTGTCATAGCTTAAAGATGCAATATTTTGTTTAAAAGTGTATATATATTCGATAATCTTTCTCACTCCGGCTAAAATATAAAGCGTAAAGATAGGTATATGACGGACCTCGAAAACCGATTTGTCACTTAAACAGACCAGCAATAATTCAAGCGCTGCTAATTAAGCATAAAATTTAATGGCCAAAAAGTGTGCATTGACTGAACACCATATGAGCTATCTGATAAAGATCAAAAGAAAACGAGACCAGTCGTCTCCTGCAGTCATTATTTGTGTAATTATGGCCAGTTAATAGGTAATTGTTGTGAAGGCAGTACATCCCACAGATACTAAACACACACCCATATTATGCATCTGGTCTGTGATAAATGTCAGGATATACCGAAATGCAAGACTTTTAAAGGAACTCAAAAGCGAGTATTAAATTAAGATAGATCTAAGCGGCCAAGTTCAAGAGAAGCGATTAAACTGAGAATTGATGTTCTGGCTATCGAAATAAAAATCGGTGGGTTTCTCAAAAAATTAATTCCAGTCTGACGGTGTGTAATAATGTGGGTCCCTGCGAGGAAATGGGAATGCCCCATGCTATAGGCTAGAGGATTTGACGCATAGGTGCGAAAGTATAGGCACGTTGTAGTGTAGGGGGGCCACAGAGCTCATATTTAGAATAGGGGGCAGTCGCGGGCCTAGTCGGTGGGCATATCTGAGTGCAGAATCAGAAATAGAAAGTGCGAGCTCAGGGAGCTATCAGTATTTAGGAAGACGGCATACCTGTTGTAGAAGGCAAGACATACGTAGGCAGAGTAGGCTTGCCTGCATGAACATTATTCTGAGATAAACGTAGGGGAGAGTTTAACCCCGTTGGAGGCGACTGCTTGAGTGAAAAGCGTCCAGTAAAGTGACAATAAGCTAGTGGCCGTGCGACGGCAGGGGAAAGATGACATTCCGTCAGTTGTTAGAGGGAAGGCGACATAGTAAAGTGACAATACGTTAGCGGCCTTGTGACGGCAGTCGTATAGTGACATTCCATCACATGTTGAGTAAAAACGTCCAGTAAAGTGACAATAAGTTAGTGGCCATGCGACGGCAGTGAAAGAGTAAAGTGAAGAGGCGACCAAAGAACAAATACCATCGAGAAGGAGGAAAAACCAGCTACAACAGAGAATGTGGGCCCGCAAGTCACTCAAAAACTGTGTGGGTAGGGGGTGATTGACGTTTTGTTTTCTGATTCATTGGATTTAATGTAAGTCACAAATTACCATATTCATTTATATATATATATATATATATATATATATATATATATATATGATACCTACATTAAGGAGACCGATTATGCTTAAATATAGGCATTAAGGGGACCGATGGATTAAGGGGACAAAACTCGGTCCCCTTAAACTTTTGCGCTCTTGAAACTTTTAATGTATTTGATCTAGGTCGTTCGATCTCTGTGGATTGGCGAGAGATAATCGAACTTTGAGTAAATTAATAATTGTTTCCTTTTGTCATTTTATTGTGATTGAATAAATGAAGGAAATTTGAATTGCGGTATATATTTCAATAGAAATAAAAACCGGCATTAGGGGGACCACAAAAAAACAGACATTTCTTTTGTTTTTCAGCCATATATGCATTTTTTAAATGCTGATTGTTGTTATTGGTATGCGTTAGAATATTTTTTCACCAAATTGCACCATTTTTAATCATATATTAAAAAAACGCGTTTTCGTCGTTCGAATTCAAGCCAATCTTGAGTCCAGGTCGGCGAGGTGCTTCCTGAAGAAGAATGATAATTTCATCCGGGTTCCAAGGACACCAAAATGGCAGCTTTTGTCACATTGGAACTTAGGAAGCGTATCACATATGGTAAGTATTGCACTTAAATCTTTTATGTTATATATTGATTATTCTCAATAAAGAAAGTATTTATTATAAGCAAAAGTCACAAATTGACAAGTTAATACGACTCTCCAGGGATACATTGAGGAACCTAACTAGTAAGTACAAAACTGAAACCGAAATTTGCACAACGTGTTTGTTTACACTGTACACAGACGCCGTCGTTTGTCCAGCAGTATTAAATTTTAAAGCAGCTTGTATTAATCAGGTGACACTTTTTTAAATGAGGAAGACAAAAGAATTTGTAGGTCGCATTTTAATAGTTCGTGTCTGGGTAGACTTTATCCACAATGTCAGACATCTGATTTATTTCCAAACTTTAAAGCTTAACCAGTCGTCTTCCAAAGTTTCAATTATGCACCCGGTTTCTAAAAGCTGGGTACTCTTACTGACCCCCCACCCTCCGCCCCAACACAAATTTCTGGCACGCAGAGACAGGCTAGCTAGGCATGCCATAAAAGCTGTACTACATGAATGACAGCAACGACCCGGAGAGACTGGGCTAATACACAAGTCAAATGATCGGTGAAATAAATCTAATTTTCCCAGAGCACAAGTAAAACAAAACAAGCCATTAATTTATTTAATTTGAATAAAAATAAAAGTTTAAACGTCAGTATTTGTATTTAGACTAGAGTGAATTGACTTGGCGATCTTTGTAAGTTAACCCAAACTTAAGCGGCAGAAAAATGAAACATTTCGTTTAAGTTTTGATATTAAATAACTAGGCTAAATCAAAGCTCTTTCAGCTATAATTTTGAACAGACATTCATGGCTAACTTTACTTCGAAATGTGCTGGACTACTGTTCGTGCTCAGTTCACTCAATTGATCATATCCCCCTAGTGGCCATTCGATCTGTCCATGTGTGCACATGTGCAATAACAACTATCTAAAAGAAACACTTGGTTTTTCCCATAATAACACTGAGGGTTCACCATAAACAATGTTGCACTACCTGAGAGACGTAACTGGCATTGGATCAAATTAATGAACAGCAGAATGCAGTGCAGTCCTTGTAATGTAAAAGACAAATGCGATTAATATGACTGTGAAGAAGATGATGAGGGTCTGGACGTGCAAACTAACTTTTGGTCAAATTTCAGGCCTAATTTTCTCTATAGTCCAGAAACTTCGGGTTAGCAAAAAATAACCGCAGTAAATTATATACAAAAATGTTTCCAAAGAACCATAGTCATAGAACAGGTGGAAAATGAAATTTGCCATGGAACTGTTATCCTGTGGTGGTTAAGATGCAAAATAATGGGATGCACCCAATCCGTCCCCAAGCCGAACTGTCCCCATTCTATTTTACCCAAACCAAACCGTCTCCTGGGTCAGTTACTCCAGTCGGCCGACGTAACCCAAACCGTCCCAAGACCGAACGTCCCCACAATTTTACCCAAACTTTCCCCAGTTGAATACATGACAAAGTTACTGTACTAGTATTTTGTTCTACTAGTAATTAATGACAAGCAAGATTGAACTTTATGATTTGATTTATTTCAGTACAAAATTAAAAATACTAAACATTAAAAATATTGATAATTTTACATTACATATTACGTATTTTACATAATAACATTAATTAAATTTAAACATTCTTTGAAGCCGAAAGGAGTAATCACAGTGTTATTCTTGTTAAAACATGCTGATAGCATGTCAGATGAGTGAGACCTGTCATCGTTACAGAAATCAACAAGGTTTGCATTTTTCAATCATTTCAATTTCCAATACTTCTGAATCGGCTATGTAAGTGATAAAGTTCGTAGTGCATGAAAATTGGGCTTTATCTCATTCATTCTGTTTGATTTAATGTAATTCACAATCAGATATAATTTTATTCATTTGCATATAATTTGTTGCATTTGATGATTCTCTTTTGGGTAAGTGGTTTTGCATAAAAAATAAATCTGTATGAAAATAATAATAATATAAAAAAATAATGGTGTGGGGACGGTTTGGGTTTCGGGGTTTGAGTAAAATAGGTGGGACGATATGGGTTGCTTAGGTGGTCACGGTTTGGGTGCTATTCTAAATAATTAATAGAATTTTGTTTATTTTGAAATTCCCACCTATGATATTCCTTCAATTCAAATTAAATATACACAAATTATACATTAAAATGAAGGCTGGGAGGTATAGAACACAAACAATATATGAAATTAACTCATAGAGTTGACAGCAGGCACCACTAGTTCCTGGAAGTCTGCTACCATATTCATACCAGAACTGATAATAAAATTATATTTCCTGAAAACAACTTGTGGCCAAATGTGCTTCACATATCCAAGAACAAAGCCAGTCAGACATTTAGATCAGTCTAATTTGGGCACAGCGGTAAATGTGGATGTGACCTGCATGGTTGGAGAAAAAAGCACCAGTATTTTCTTCTTCTTGTCCTCTGTTTTAGGTCCACCCGTCTTAAAATGCTAGTTTACACAGGTTTACATGTATTTTATGTTGGAAGTTATAAACTAGTTTGAGGGAACTGCATTCTGGGAGAAAAAAAATAAAAATGAAATGTTTTTCCGACCAACCGACTCTATTTTTTTTCATCCTGTTAGCAGAAACAAACATATAATTTTTTTAGGCCCCAGCTTGCAGTCCAACCTGGTGAAAATGAATAAAAATAGATGTTCAAATCAGAATATGGAGTAGAAAAAGATCAGAATGATTATTTGAAACACTGGAGTAGGAATCAAGTACTTTTATCCTGACTGATGCGTCATTTCATTCTTCTGTGGTCTTTTTCACTCAAAAGATTTATTTTCTGCCCCAGTTGGTAGCCTCTTTTGGATTTTGCACTGCTTATCAAAGCTATACACGTAAAATGTTCTCATAAGTGAGAGTTACACGTTTCGAGCAGCGTAATACTACTCTTGTTCACATGGTCAGTCTGGCTAGCTGAAAGAAAGGCAGCCAGAGTGGCCTTTTGGTAGTCTCTACACATGCCTTCCACATTCTTTTCCCTGCAATTCTGCCTGAGTTCTGCATGAGATTAGAAGAAAAAAACATTGGTTTGAGCATTGACTAATACATGTACATGTGCTAAAATTGAAACAAATTAATAAATATGGGAGCTCGGTGGTTCAGTGGTAGACTGTTGGACTTCTATGCTAGAGGTTCTGTGTTCAATCTCAATCTGGAACGACCCACGCTGTGTCCTTGGGCAGGGTACTTTATCCTGGTAGCCTACAGGAGTGCGATGACACTCTGAACTAAGGAGTACTGCACGTCGATGGTTCACCTGTCTTCAGGCAATGCTAATCCTGCCTGTGTGGCATTACTATGTTGAGGAGCTGACAGTTGCTTGCAGTTGCTTGGTGGTTCTCTCTGGTTTCCTCCACCTGTAAAACTATCACTGTGTGTATAAATATGTAACCTTAAACTCCAATAAATAAATTGGTAAATTTATAATGAATAAATATGCATATTTATTATTAAATAATTAACTTAATTGAATTTGAATTATATTTTGTCTCCAGATGAAATAGGAGAAATTAGTTCAGTACAAGAGGGTTTAGATTTTATTCTTTCTGTTCTGGTCATCTTTGACGGAGAAGTGAGCCAAAATCATGGATTGAGATTATGAAAATATTAAAAATACAAAGTTCTGATGAAATTTAATCAGTTTAAATTTCATCAGAACTAGAACTGGGCTACTATGATCTTTGTCTTCAGCTACATGTATTTGAAAACTTAGTGGTAACTTACTCCGGATGTAGTACATTGAAATATTTTAAAGTCAAATCCACTTCAAAATACAAATCTTGGACAGTAGTCTGCCACCATGTACTACTCTACTGCTATCCCACCCCAAATTATTATTTCTTTGCATCTAATTTTCCAACCTGTACTCTTATTACACCCCATTCTGTTACACTATTGGGGTCACAGTAGTAAGGATGTCCAGTTAAAATTAGAAGTCCTGTCATAAACTGTGCACTTATCTAGTCTTAATTGGAATTGCGCACAATTGCCATATCCAATGGCATCCAAGGGAGGGCTCGAAATGTACACCTGTACACCTAACAAATCAGCCAAAACCGACTCCATATTAATATACAAAAATCACCATTCTGTTTATTAATTTTTCTCTCCCAAACCATAGCCTATGATCAATGATCCCTCATTGGAATGAGCTCAATGAGCTCATTCCAATGAGGGGTCATAAGCTATGGTTTGGGAGAAAAAAGGATTTTTTTTTTCGAAAAAACTATTACATGTAGGCCAAGGAAAAATAATTTACATGTATATTGTCAGGGAACTGCAACATGCCGGAAAAAAATAGGGTTGGTCGGTCAACAATTTTTTTTCCTCAATTTTTGTGTGTTTTGCATCAGAATTTGTTGGGATTTTCTACCGATTTGGGGAAAACAATTAGAGCCAGCAGTAAAAAATATGGTCAGTCAGGTTCCCTGAACAAATTAATTATTTTTCCCCGGCCCTAGAGCTGTCGTCTGCAACTAGTGTTAGATAATGGGTTAATAACCAGTGAATGATTTGATTCTGAAATCAAAGCATCAAGATCAAGGATAAGCCAACATTATTTGTTCACTGATGAATGGTATAGCACAACATACATGTACATGTAGTATACATTTTAAACACAACTTTTCACAGTACTGTGTCTGTATACACATACATGTACATGTATTCATAAATTCACACAAGCTTCCAGTGTTCAGGTGAAAATTTGAAGCGATAGGTAAGAAAAAAATCCACCTGTCATGTGTGACAGGTAGAAATTTAGGAACATTTCAAGGCCTGATCCAAGGCATGGCAGGTTATCCTGGTCACTCATAGCAAACACATGCAATGTTTCTGCCAATGGACCTCCGGGTTACCCGGAGATCCATTGGCTGAAACATTGCTTTTGTGCAGACCATATGTACAGAATTGGATAGCCTTCAGGTTTTTTTTTGACCGACGAGAGGGGCCGAATATCGGCCCCATTCCCAATCGAAAATAGTCACTTTTTTTCCCAATTTGCTCCCAAAAATTCCCAATTCACGGCAGTTGAGAATTCATTTCTGTGTGACCAGTTGATTATTTTTAAGTGACCAGCACCGAATAATATTTGCCAGTGGACTTCGCAGTGTGAATTGTTCCAGTACGAAGGGTATTCACTTGTGTTGTTTTGAAACCATTTGACAGTGTCAAGGAGCGTCCTTGACAGTGTGTTCCTAGAATCGCCACTCTAAATTAGCTCCCTTGATGTGCATAGAATCACAACTGAATGACGCGACTCGCAGTGCGTGAGTCAAAGTGACAAAATGCATCGCTGTCAACTATAACGGCTCACGAATGTACCTAAATTTTGTTACAGACGAGTTCCGTGCTTCTTAAAGCACGGTACCTATTTTTAGGTTCATCTCGCGTCTGAAATCCTGTCTGGTAACCTGTATTTTATTCAAACCGTTCCCCAGGTCTGATACTCCTGTTGACTGATACCATGAAACCTAAATCGACTTTTGTCCCCAGAACTAACCGTCCACAATTATTTTACCCAAACCGTCCACCAGGCCAAGTACTCCTGCTGACTGAACTTGGCTTGCTTAGGTGGGGACTTATGTATATGCGTGATCATTAACCAATCCTTTTTCATCACTAGGATTGATTAATCACCAGTACAATTTAGTAATTCTAAGCAGCCAGTGGGTAAATACAATTATACAACAGGTTTTCATTGATTAATAGACTGATTTCTCACAAGGATATGCTAGTAAGTTTATATATTTCTTGTTGATAATCGCTCAGATAAATTCCCAATTTTGGCCTCTGCGACGCTAATTTTCCCAATTAGAAAGGCCCCTGGACCCTTTCCCAAAAAGGGTAGAAAAATCCCTGGACTTACTGTGGTCATAACGCGTAGATTAATGTGCAGATCAACATGCTATTTGTGCGCATTTCATGACAGGACTTCTAGTTTTAACTGTACTCTAAATATCTAAAAGTAAAGATTCTAACTGGGAGATCTGAAGAAGATTTTCAGAGAATTTTTATCTAGGGTTCTTATTGCTCTGGGTTTAAACTCGGCCCCTATAAGGAGCCCAAAAATGTTCACAGCCACTCAGTTTGAACAAGTTGGAATCTGATCCCCTTATAGTAATGTATACCAAATATCAAAAGGTTCTGACTAGTGAATCTGAAGGAGAAAATGAATAGATTTTTAAAGAATATTCCTCATTGTACTCAGTTAGTTAAAATTTGTGCTCCCATAAGAAGCCCACTTTAAAAAAGTAGAATCTGCCCCCCCCTCCCCCCTTTCCCCACCTCCCCCAAAGGATGTTGCATACCAAATAGTTTAAGATTCTGTGTGGTGGGCTGGAGAAAATAATTTTCCTTTTATTTCCCTGAATTCCAATATGGAAATATGAATAGAGGAAATTGATTTGAACAAATTTGATCCCATTAAGGATGCTCAGACCAAATATTGAAAGATTTTGATGCGTGCTTCTGAATAAGATATTTTTAAGTGTTAAAAATTGGGTGCTAACAGAGTTATACATGTATGATGATCTCCCGTGGTGCCCGCTGTGGCATGTTGACAACTGCATTTAAAACAAACTTGAATTGCCATATGATAAGGAGCATTATTTATTTTTTCATACATACCAAATTTGGTCCTGTAATTTTTGGAGAAGTCAGTAATGTAATGATCAAGATGGAAATGGCGGATGGCATGTAAGCTCCCCCCCACCCCACCCCTAAAAATACCTTCTGAGCAATTAGAAACATTCTGTTGTTTTGAGAAAACTGGATCCTGTAGCCAATGGAAAGTTATTGTCATAGTTGAGGTCGTTTTACAGTGCATGGAGGATGGTTTACCACCAGGCCATAGTGCCATAGGTTTCCCACCCTGCAAGATTCCCAAAAATGAGGCAGTAGCAATTTTTATGTGTACCCATACTATGAATGGTACACATAATGCCGACATCCAGGTGGCCATCCGTCGTTCGTCCATCCTTTGTCCGTCTATCTATCCGTCCGACGTCCATATCCATTTCTTTGGCATTCGATAACTTGAAAAAAATTGCTTGGATTGTCAAGTTACTTTATATTTGTGTTCAGGGTACTGATGTGCCAAGCTGTATAGTTTTTGGTGTAAATCTGATAATTTGATCCTGAGATATTAACCCTTTATCTTTCAAATTGAAAATTCCTCCAATCCCTTTGGCATTCGATAACTTGAAAAATATTGCTTGGATTGTCAAGTTACTTTATATTTGTGTTCAGGTTACTGATGTGCTGAGCTGTATAGTTTTTTTTGGTGTAAATCTGAAAATCTGATCCAGAGATATTAACCCCTTTATCCTTCAAATTGAAAATTCCTCCAATCCCTTTGGCATGAGATTACTGAAAAAATATCAATCCGATTGTTAAGTTTCTTTATATATTTATTCAGGTTACTGATGTGCTGTGCTGCATAGTTTTTTATGTAAATCTGATAATTTGATCTTGAGATATTAACCCTTTATCCATCAAAATTAGACATTCCTCCAATCCATTTCATTATGTACCCATACATGTACCATGTATGGTGTACATAATGTCGGCATCCGTGGTGGCCCTCCGTCATACAGCTTTCTACTAGTTGCGTGTATGGGTACACATCTGACAATTTCTTCAGCCTATTTTTCAGCTCATGAACTCCATGACTGGCAAGGAAAATCTCTTCAAGTGTGATTTAGTATTACTTGTAGTATATGTACTGTACATTTGAAATGTGTGGTGCATGGTAACACCATTGACCTCTCCTCCCTCCCTTCCCCCCAGTCCCAAATCATCTTCTTTCACTTTGGTGTTTGATTTACTCTTAAGAATTATTTTACATAAGCTTACATGCATAACTGTACCCAGCATTTTTAACACACCTGACAGAAAGTTAGTGATCACTTTCTGTCCACTCGTCTGGCAGAGCCAAAGAACTAACTTCTCATAAGCCACTGGGCAAATTAAACCAAATTTGATATGCCGGTTCCTTATCATATGCCAATTCAAATTTGTTTAAATAAAGTTGGCACGCCCACATGGGGCACCACAGGGGTCGGAACACTGATAGCATGCATAAATTGTTTTATAAAATTAAAAAAAAATCTTCTCCAGAACCATCAGCAGGCCTGCCAAAATTAGAAATTTGCGTAACCTGAAAATGGGTTGCGCAAAAATATTTTGCGTAAGCTTTTTTGTTTTTGCATAACCCATTTTCATTGGTTTGTGCATATCTAAGTTGTTTTTGCAGGAGTGAAAAATGGGTCCCGCAGAATGGATGTCGCGGGAGTTTTGCATAACCTGAGAGATCCCTCTCGCAATTTTGGCAGGCCTGCATCAGTAAGAATCTTCTTTATATTTGGTAAACAGCATCTCCATGGCAGTCAGTTTCATGTTGTTCAAATTACATGTATATCCCTGGGTTAATATTTGGGCTTTCTATTGTAGCCCAAATTTTAACTTAGTGCAGTATGAGAGAAATGTTTTTTAAATCTTCTTTTTCATATCCACCAGGCAAAATCTTTTCATAGTTGGTATGTGACATCTCTACGTGTGTCCGATTCAAGTTTGTTCAGATCGAATCCTTGCTTTGATAGTTGGGCCCTCTATTGGAACCCAAAGTTTATGAGGAATATTCTTTAAAAATCTTCATCAGATCCACTAGTGAAGATATTTTGATATTTGGTATGCAATACAACATACAGGTTTAAACAATGTCTTGAATCAGTTTTGAACATTTTTATTCCCCCGAAAAAAATTCGGGGGAATCTAGCCGTGACGCCGTCCGTGACCCAGGGACCAGCCGTGAGGGCGACTAGGGCGATTATGTCGCCCTTCTAAGCCCAAAGTCGCCTAGAAAAATAGTCGGGGCGATTACAAGTCGCCCTCTAAAAATTGGCCAAAATGAGGAAAGGCTGAACTGAGTGATGCAAGCTTTGCATGAAAACGATTATTTTCAAAAATCGAATGTGCTCGAGTGTGATAAATGGGCATTTTAATTTGTCAAATAAATGTCCATTTAATGAAATCACACGACAATCAATTGTCCATTGTCTCTTTTGGCGGATTTTTTTATTTCTATTTTGTTGCGTTTCAGTCGGAGCTTCAAATGTCGAAACGAAAATAGGTGACTTACGCGACTCAACAAAATAACTCAGTTTGAATAGTAGGTTACGTTGCTTAGGATGCCGAAAATGTATACACAACAGATGTATTTTATAACACAGTATTTTTATTTCGTTTTGCTGACAACTGTTAACTGTTGGACCGTTTATTCCCAAAAAAACACGAATGGAATTGAAACACATGAAAAAAGCTTTAGTGATGACAAGAAAAGCTTTGTACAGGACACAAGAGTGCATGTGGACGATCTTGAAAAAGGGTCCTCCTAAACAACGGAATGACACGAAATGACGCGAAATGACACCAGTATGCCATAAAAATGATGCGGAATGACATTTCTTTTACAAAATACTCGACCCCAGAATGTATTTTGTTTATTAACTAACAAAGTACCTCCCAAGCAACCTTCTTACATCTGGTCCTGTTCACACTTTCAGACTTAGGAAATTATTAGCTTAGTAGACATTGGTGAAAGGCAACCACAGGAGGGTGCTGGGGGATTGGCATGAAGAAGAGGGGAGGGGGTCATGAAGGAGAGGGTAGCAGTGGGGGATTTTCAGTCAATAATTATTTTGTGATTTTTTAACCTGGCGTAGATGCCTCATAGACAACTGGACCTGGATTATTGGGACATTAATGGAGGACCACAAATTGAAAATATGAAAGGGCGGCGGGGGTGGTACATGAATATTCTTAATTTTCCCCACTTGCCTTTTAAGTCTCCCTACATGACTCTGCAGTCTCCCTACTTTTTCTGGAGGGAGACATGGAGTCTCCCTAAAATTTCCCCCTAGGCTGGTCCCTGCGTCCGTCTGTCCGTCCGGGCGTAGACAGAATTCGTGTCCGCACCATAACTTCTTACAGCCTTCAAGAATATTAATGATACTTGGTATTATTATT
Source organism: Pictodentalium vernedei (assembly GCA_031216915.1). Classification (NCBI taxonomy): domain Eukaryota; kingdom Metazoa; phylum Mollusca; class Scaphopoda; order Dentaliida; family Dentaliidae; genus Pictodentalium; species Pictodentalium vernedei. The sequence continues at coordinate 231,536,988 of CM062293.1, forward strand.
GCCCACAACCAGAGGGTGTGTCGCGAATAAGGTTGGAATGGCTATCAAGGCTTTTTTCAGGGGGAATCGGCCACCCTTTGGTGGCCATCCTCTAGTTAATTATTTTGTAACTTATTCTGTTTTTCTCCCTGTTTTTTAGCCAAAGGCTGGTCTCAAGAATATTGCTGTTAGCGAGGTTAGTGAGAATTATGTACTTGAAATGTGTTTGCTCCAGGCTGTTCTTACAAGCTGGCCCAGTGATAAGGAACAAATGAACTATGACCATGATGATTTATCTTACGCCCAGAACAGACGTCACATGTTTTGCGAATCTAATTCAAATTCTTGAATTGGGTCTGCTAAAAATCTGTCTGTCTGTTGCAACATCTGTCTACTGCCATGCTACCTATTAGCTTTGTCAAGCCAATGTTGATCCTAATTCCAGAATTAAATTTGTTTCAAATAGATCCGAGCTTGCAACAGACGGTCAAGCCAACGTCAAACCTATCTCAATGCAAATGAGCTGTGTGATTTATATTCAATTGTTCTCATCACTTGCTGCTCTGTTGTGGACTGGGGAATTCCCTCCGTCAAGGGAAACATCAGTGCATAATGTCCTCAAGTTTTATTTACCTGTGTGTTGGTAGATAGAATCTATGCAAGAACTGGAACAAAAATCATCAAAAAGAAGGCAAAAATGTTGAAAGGTGCAGATTTATGTATAACAGTTCTCGGCGAACAATATATGTTGATAACCCAGAGTTGAATTTAAATTATGTGTTGTTTTTTTTAACATTGTATTTGATGCAGAGGACAGGTAAAACTGGAATTGTATTTATTTATTTATTGGTGTTTAAGGTCACATATTTATGCACAATGGCTAATCATGACCGTGACAGTTTTACGGGTGGAGGAAGCCGGAGTACCCGGAGAGAACCACCGAGCAATGACAGGCAGCTGCCAGCTCCCCAACATTGTAACTCCGCACTGCAGCACAGGCAGGGTTAGATTGGTTGAAGACATGCGCACCATCGACGTGCAGTACACCTTAGTACACAGCTTCATCGTGCCCCCAAGCGGGCAATGGAGATGAAGTGTCTTTCCCAAGGACACAACGCGGTTGCCGCAGGTGGGATTCGAACCGAGGACCTCTCGGCTTGCAGCCTGCACCTCTACCTACCGCGCTCCCACTGGAATTGTAAAAACAGTTATAGCATAATGCAGCTCTGGTATTCAGAGACATTTGTACAATAAAGATACAGTACGTGGAGAGTGTATTATCACTAAATCACCCGCAGAGTGGAGATTCCACCCAAGCAATAATTGCAAAGTTGTTGCAAAGCTTTACCAGCGCAAGCAAAGTTTCAGCCAATGGACCTCCGGGTTAACCCGGAGGTCCATTGGTTGAAACATTGTTTGTGTTTTTTGTCGATATGTACAAAATTTGAAAGTTATAGCTTGGGTGATAACTCCACTCCGCGGGTGATTTAGTTACAATCCACTATCCACGTACTGTATATTCAAAGAAGATTTACGGCCTGATTCCAATATAGTTAGAAGATTGAATGCCAGTAATGAATTACTTTTTATTAAAATGTTCTGAATATGAAGGCTGGATTAACACCAGGGAGGGTGTTGGGGTAGGGGCAATAGGAAACTTGGGCACATTGCTACAACATGTTATCATAACTTCATTACATGTGCTGTACACCATCATCTCCCTGAGATATTTTCTATCTTCTATTCCATGTTATTTAGAGTTTGGGTGCTCAGATGGGCACAATCGGAGGGGGGGGGGGGGGGGTCTGATGGCTGTGAGGACAAACACGGTTTTGTGGAGTGTCATGCAGGTCCCCTGCCTGTCATAGATGGCGAAGTACCTGTCAGACTTCCTGCTACCAGTACATCTGAAAGTGAGGACTATGGCCCCACTTCTCAGTACAACTACTTACCACCATAGGCCTACCTGGTATGCATGCCCAGGTAGTCTTATGATGGTGAATAGTGTCACTGAGACTAGGCGACGGAGGTGCTACTAGGGCTGTCGTGACTCGCGACTATCATTTTTTGTAATCGACTAATCGTGACCAGTAATCGACGGTTAGTCGATTAATAGTCGCTTCCCATGATTTTTTAGCAAATCATTCTTCTGTTCGTAAAACTCTGAAAATGACAATGGCACCAGTGTGTTCAGACGAAGTGGGGTTGTGGGAACAACAAATCGGTCCCGACTGAAGCTACATGTAGTCAAATCTTGGACCCTGAGTCCGTAATATAATTTTTGGGGTTGGTACGTCTTGTAGGACGTACCAACCCCAAAAATAATATTACTGACTGCGGGTCCAAGTTTGAACTAGATTGAAGCCGATGAATTAAAATGAATTTACCAAAGAACGTTCCTGCATATGTTTCCTTTCTGCAATAAGTTTCTCGAAATTTTGAACATTGAGATCTATGCATTTTTCGTCAGTTGTTAAAATTGGATCTTAGTCTGAAGTTCCGAACTTTGAGAAGTGATCTGACGTTCTGACTTTCATCATTATTTTGTCACTTCCGCACTTTGGGTTTTCCAATGGGTGCATTCATGTGTACAAGACTGGAGAAATTCAGAAGAATCTATTCTTCTCGAGTAACTGTGAGTGTTCTTTCTTACACAGTCATTGACAGTCGTACAGTCTTCCGGATATGAATGTTAACTATGGTTAGATATTTAAAGTTATTCACCTTCATTGATCATTCACCTCACAAAACAATGCAATTTAGCCCCGACGTGTAGTAGACGTGTACCACCTTGAAAATGAACGACGAACGACTAAAAATAAAAAAACGTCGACTACTTCAATAGTCGTCGGTTAGTCGACTAATCGAATAATCACGACAGCCCTAGGTGCTACTGGATAAAATTTGTGGTCTGTCATGTTATCCGACAAATAACTGATAGGACAAATACGGAAGGGCAGAATGCCACTGGCCAGACACCCAGGGCCTGCTAGACTTCTTACTACTGCCGCATCTCTCAGAGAGGACTTTGGCTCCAAGTCTCAGGAAGCCTACTTACCATCACAGGCCTACCTGGGCTGTGAGCATAGGTAGGCCTATGATAGTGAATGGTGTCACTGAGACTAGGTGTTGGGGGACCTACTGGGAGAAATTTCTGAAAAATATCCTCCAAATTGTGCTAATCTGGGTTGGACTGGAATCAATTGTGCACAGTATCCGAGAGTTTCATAAGGAAACTTTGGGCTTATCTCAAGTTGAGGAAGGGATAATTTTTGCAAGATTTGAATAGGGCGCCATATTGACTGTTCTGCACACGGTTGACAACATTCAGTACTCACTCCTTAACACTGCAACGACAAACCCGTTCCAAGAGAAAGAGAGCGTGTGTGTTGGGGATGGGGGAGGGTCACATTAAAAAAAATATTGCCCCCCCCCCTCCCCCCCAAATCTATTCACAACCCTGCTAAATCTGTCGTTAGTATTCGAGTCCCACGTGAATTTGGTTTGACGTATGTTGCAAAGTATATTTAAAGCCAGGCATTTTGAATTGAAATAGATCCAAATTGCTAATAAATTAGATACGCAAAAAGTTTGACGTCTGTTCTGGGCGTAACCACTGACCAATTTTCAAAAACTGCTTAGCAGAATCTAATTACACTTGCTTGACACAAATGATAAGAGGAGAAAGGGAATTGAGATTTGCTGAAATAAATGGTGGGCCCTATGACAGGTGAAAAAGATAAAAGTTTTATTGCTACTTCAGTCTTATTGCAGGGACCAGCTATGAGGGCGACTAGGGCGATTATGTCGTCCTTCTAAGCCCAATGTCGCCTAGAGAAATAGTTGGGGCGATTACAAGTCGCCCTCTAAAAATTGGCCAAAATGAGGAAAGGCTGAACTGAGTGATGCTGGGTACATGAGAACGATTATTTTCAAAAATCAAATGTGCTCGAGTTTGATAAATGGGCATTTTAATTCGTCACATAAACGTCCATTTATTTGAAATCACATGACAATCAATTGTCCATTGTCGCTGTTGATGGATTTTTTTATTTCTATTTTGTTGCGTTTCAGTCAGAGCTTCAAGTGTCGAAAGAAAATTGGTGACTTACGCGACTCAACAAAATAACCCAGTTTGAAAGTAGGTTACGTCACCCACAGGCGCTCGTCATATTATCAGAATTTTACATTTTAAATTAATATTAGGTCTATACTATCTATACTAATATACTAGAAGGTCAGACACTCTTCAGACCGTGATTTTCAAAAAACTGGGAAATAGCGAATAATTTACCGATTTTGCTCAAATAAACGTCAGTTTGGCATTCTTTTCACGAAGCCACTGCCATTTTGGCACCAAGTTGGGCAAAAATTAGTTTTTATCATCATTTTAATCTCATTTTCATATGCTCAGGCGAAATATTTCAGCTCCGGCAACCCTGCTTATTCGGTTCACTCGCAATGAATCCTCCCCCGCTCGTTCATTGGTTGAAATAATAATTGTAAGATTACAGATGGTTTATATCATTTGTTACCATGATACTGTCATTGGCTGTTCTGAAGATTTAGACATAATTTGAAAGTCTTTCACATCTTTTTAGCCCGACTGTTTACAGTGAGGGCTATAGTAATGACTTTTGTCCGTCTGTCCGTCTGTTAACATTTCGAGTTTTGGTTAAAGTTTGTGGTTAAAGTTTTTTACTGAAGGTTCAAGTGTTTTTTTTTTTTTTGTTTTTTTTTTCTCTTTTCCTGTTCAGTTGACATTTGGAGTTTTAGTTAAAGTTTGTGGTTAAAGTTTTTTTATTCAACCGTCAATTACAGGCTATACCCGGTAGTTCTTGTCTGATCGCCACGAAATTTCATATGCAGGTTTTGGGTCATGTCTACATGAGAATGTCCCCTTTTTGTCATGATCGGTCAACCGGTATGGCTGTCCGAGCCCAAAACCCGAAAACCATTAGCACAGTCTACAGGTCGTATTTATGAAGGGATTTCATTTCAACTTCATAGAATGCCTCTGTATAATGCCCAGATGAGAACGTCCCCGTTTGAGCATGATCTGTCAACCATGATGGCTGCCCAAGCCCGAAACCCAAAAACATTTAGCACAGTCTGCAGGTCATGTTTGATATGGACGGATTTCATTGTAACTTGATAAAATGACTCCGTATGATGTCTACATGAGAATTTCCCCATTTGGGCATGATCTATTAACTGTCATGACTGCCCGAGCCCAAAACCCGAAAACCTTTAGCACAGTCCACAGGTCATATTTATGGAGGGATTTCATTGTAACTTGATAGGTTGTCTTCATATAATGTGTACATGAGAAAATCCCCTTTTGGACGTGATTGGGCAACTGTGAATGCTACATGTGCCCGTAGCCCGAAAACCTTCAGCACAGTCTACAGGTCATATTTATGAAGGGATTTCATTGTAACTTTGTAGGATCAATCCACATGATGCCCAGATGAGAATGTCCCCTTTTGGTTGCGATCATTCAGTTATGATGGCTGCCCGAGCCCAAAGCCTGAAAAGCTTTAGCACAGTCTACACGTCATATTTATGGAGGGATTTCATTGTAACTTGATAGGTTGACTTCATATAATGTCTAGATGAGAACGTCCCCTTTTGGGCAACTGTGACGGCAACAGGGGCCCAAAGCCCGAAAAACTTTAGCACAGTCTGCAGGTCATATTTATGGAAGGATTTCATTGTAACTTGATAGGTTGACTTCATATAATGTCTAGATGAGAACGTCCCCTTTTGGGCAACTGTGACGGCAACAGAGGCCCGAAGCCCGAAAACCTTTAGAATATTCCACAGGCCATAATTATGAAGGGATTTCATTGTAGCTTGGTAGAATGGTTCCAAGTTTGTGGTTAAAAACCCAGACAAACACCCCCACCCCCTACCCCCACCCACGTCCCCCCCTCCCCAATTAGGCTTCTTTTTTTTGTCCATTTTGAACTATTTACAGTCACTACATGCAGAACCTTTTTTTTTTTAACTTACGCCCCCCCCCCCCCCCCCTCCCCCACGGGCCAATATAGGCACTTTTTTTTTCTTTCGTCAAAAATGCTTGTTTACAGTTTGGGTTGAGACAAACACCTCCACCCCACCCCCACCCCTCTCCCCCAATTAGGCATTTTTTAGCTCAACTTGACAAAGTCAAGCTGAGCTATTGCCATCACTTCTCGTCTGTCGGTGTACGTACATACTTAGGTTAGTACGTACGTCCACAATTTCCTTTGGCACACCTCACAGGTCGCATTTATGATCAGATTACTTTGAAACTTGGTATGGTTGTTTGGGGTGACCTCTAGATGGGAGCTATCGATTTTCTTCAATTTCCGTCAAAAAATGTTGCCGAGGCCAACATTCTTAGAACTTAGTTTAGTCAAACCACAATATTTCCCTTTGGCACACCCTACAGGGCACATTTATGATTTGATTGCTTTGAAACCTGGTATGCTAATTTAGGGTGACCTTAGATGGGAGCTATCGATTTTCTTCAATTTCCGGCAAAAAATGTTGCCACGGCCAACGTTCGTAGAACTTAGTTTAGTCAGACCCCAATATTTCCCTTTAGCACACCCTACAGGGCACATTTATGATCAGATTGACTTGAAACCTGGTATGCTTGTTTGGGGAGACCTCTAGATGGGAGCTATCGATTTTCTTCAATTTCTGTCAAAAAATGTTGCCGCGGCCAATGTTCTTAGAACTTAGTTTAGTCAGAAGACTCAATATTATTTCCCTTTGGCACACCCTAGAGGGTACATTTATGATCGGACTGCTTTGAAACCTGGCATGCTTGTTTGGGGTGACCTCTAGATGGGAGCTATCGATTTTCTTCAATTTCCGTCAAAAAATGTTGCCGCGGCCAACGTTCTTAGAACTTAGTTTAGTCAAACCACAATATTTCCCTTTGGCACACCCAACAGGGCACATTTATGATTTGATTGCTTTGAAACCTGGTATGCTTATTTAGGGAGACCTCTAGATGGGAGCTATCGATGTTCGTCAATTTCCGACAAAAAATATTGCAACGGCCAACGTTCGTAGAACTTAGTTTAGTCAGACCCCAATATTTCCCTTTGGCACACCCTACAGGGCCCATTTATAATCAGATTGCTTTGAAACCTGGCATGCTTGTTTGGGGAGACCTCTAGATGGAAGCTATCGATTTTCTTCAATTTCTGTCAAAACATGTTGCCGCGGCCAACGTTCTTAGAACTTAGTTTAGTCAGAAGACTCAATATTTCCCTTTGGCACACCCTACAGGATACATTTATGATCGGATTGCTTTGAAACCTGGCATGCTTGTTTGGGGTGACCTCTAGATGCGAGCTATCGATTTTCGTCAATTTCCATCAAAAAATGTTGCCGCGGCCAATGTTTTTAGAACTCAGTTTAGTCAGACCACAATATTTCCCTTTGGCACACCCTACAGGGCACATTTATGATTTGATTGCTTTGAAACCTGGTATGCTTGTTTGGGGAGACCCCTAGATGGGAGCTATCGATTTTCATCAATTTCCGTCAATTTCCATCAAAAAATGTTGCCACAGCCAACATTCTTAGAACATAGTTTAGTCAGACCACAATATTTCCCTTTTGTACACCCTAAAGGGCACATTTATGATCAGATTGCTTTGAAACCTGGCATGCTTGTTTGGGGAGGCCTCTAGATGGGAGCTATCGATTTTCTTCGGTTTCTATCAAAAAATGATGCCTCTGGCAAAAAAAATAACATTGGTACCAATGATCTTCAATTTTGCCATTTCATTTATAACTTACCAAGTTCAAGTTTGTCAAGTTGAGCTGCAGTGTCATTGACACTTTCATTTTTATTTCCTCCAATATGTATTTTGAACTATTTACAGTCACTACATGCAGAACCTTTTTTTTTCCTTTTGTCAAAAATGTTTTTTTTACACTTTTGGTTAAAGTTTGTGGTTAAAAATCCAGACAGAAATTATCACCCCCCTTCCCAATTAGACATTTTTTTTTCTCTTTCCTCGATTATGCATTTTGAACTATTTATAGTCACTACATGTTGAACCTTTTTTAAACTCATGTACCCCCCCCCCCCTCTCCCCCCCACCACCAGCGGACCAACTAGGCACTTTTTTTTCTTTCATCAAAAATGCTCTTTTACAGTTTTGGTTAAAGTTTGTGGTTAAAAACCCAGACAACCACCCAGCACCCACCCCCACCCCCACCTCCATGGTGCCAGTTAGGTATTTTTTTTTTTATCTCTGCTCAAAATGCATTCTGAAGGATTTAGACTGACCACATGTGGAAAAAAAATGGACTCCCCTAACACACCCCCACTCTCCCCCACCTACCTCCTCCTCACCCAGGGCCATTCATGCAATATTTTTTCTTTGGTACAAAATGCATTTTTAGCCTGACTGTTTATAGTCAGGGCTATAGTCAGGACTTTCGTCCGTCCATCCATCTGTCTGTAAACAATTGGTTTCCGACTGATAACTCCAGTTTGGATTATTTGATTTCAACCTAAGTTGATATGTGTATTTTCCAGCTAGTAATACAGGCCAGGTTTCAACATAGGTTCCACAACTCCCTGCCCCCCCCCCCCCCCCCTCCACACAGACACACACACACACACACACACACACTAACATGTGTCACTTAGGCAATTATTCCCAAAATGCATTTTGAAGGATTGGGAGTTATTACATGCAAAAAAGAAAATTGACTCATATAGCCCAACATTGCTTTATGTACTGCATCTTTAATCCTTTACCTAACACAAGTTGAAGCCAACAGTACAAATTATTTTTCTGAAACATCAGATTTTTTCATTTTTAGCTCAACTTTGGTGAAGCCAAATTTGAGCTTATGCCATGGCCAGTCATCCATCTGTCCGTCAACAATTCAGTAGCGCTCGGGATTTATGAACCGATCTTTACGAAACTTCTTGAGTACCTTTGTTATGACCGTGGGACGAGAACGAGTGTTTTGGGGTCCAATACGAAATTCAAGTACAAAATTAGGTGCAATCAGATTTTTGCACAGAACTTCCATATGAAAGCGCTGATGTGAATAATTTTAGTGCGAATGTTTAGTACCATGGGATACATCACATATAATACAGGTTTTTTTCTCGTGCAGAAATTATGTAAATTAGATGAACTTTGATTTTTTCATTGCTACTTACACACAGTAAGTACACATGTCAATTCGGCTCGGGCTAGAGGCTGTATTTATCAACCAATCTTCACGAAACTTCTTGGGTACCTCTGTTATCACCTTGGGACGAGAATGAGTGTTTCTGAGTGCAGTCCCAATTTTCAGTGGCCATTTTGTACCGAAATTAGGTCTAATCAGTTTTTTGTACACAACTTCTATACGGTTCAGGCTAGAGGCGGTATTTATGAACCGATCTTTACAAACTTCTTGGGTACCTTTGTTATCACCGTGGGATGAGAACGAGTGTTTTTGGATGTGGTCCAAAATTCAAGATGGCCACCAGCAGCCATTTTGTACCAAAATTAGTGCAATCAGTCTTTTGTTCAGAACTTCTGTATGAAAGTTCTGATTTGAATAAATTTTTGTATGAATGTTTAGTAACATGGAATACATCACATATAGTACAGGTTTTTTTCTCGTGCAGTTAATATGCAAATGAGATGAATTTTGATTTATTTAGTGCTACTTATACACTGTAAGTGCACATGTCAATACGGCTCGGGCTAGAGGCTGTATTTATCAACCGATCTTCACGAAACCTCTTGGGTACCTTTGTTATCACCTTGGGACGAGAACGAGTGTTTCTGAGAGCGGTCCAAAATTCAAGATGGCTGCCAGTGGCCATTTTGTACCGAAATTAGGTCCAATCAGTTTTTTGTTACAACTTCTGTACAGCTCGTATTTATGAGCTGATCTTCACAAAACTTCTGGGGTACCTTTGTTTTCACACTGGGATAGGAATGAGTGTGTTTTGGGGTGCCTTTGTTATCATTGTGCTATGAGAACAAATATTTTGGGGTTCAGTCAGATCCACTCTGGGACTCAAAGATTTCTTTTCTAGTTTAGCATCTGACTGTCACCCATCTTTACAATACTTTACCTATACATTTGTTACAGGCTATGGCCAGAATTTATGTACAGACCGTTACAATACTTTATATGTACCTTTGTTATCAGGTCATTACCTAGATGTTTGTCATCGCTGTGTCACATACTATTCATGTACATGTCTTGACAAGCTGTGCTACAGTGTCATTGACACTTTCATTTATTTACTTCTAACCATGCCTTATTACTCCTTATTGGAACAAGCTCATCAAGTTTGTTCCATTAATAGGTCATGAGGTATGTTTTATAGGTCATGAGGTATGTTTTGAAGTAGAGAAAGGAAAAAATAAAATTTGAATAGCAAATTTTGTATATCACGAGTGCAGATATGGCAGATTCGTTAGGTAAACTGTTAACAAAAAATGGCCCTGACTATTTTGCGTCTAAGCATTGCCATTCCTGGGTCAGTTGGACTGCATGCGTGACATCACTCTAATTGAATGTTTTTGATAGTCTGTTCGCCGTGTCTGAACTTCTGAACGCTTACAGGATTTTGAATTTCCTGCACATCATGGAGGTTGTTGCTATTTGTAACCGACCAATGAACAAGCGGGGGAGAATTCATTGCGAGTGAACCGGATAAGCAGGGTTGTCGGAGCTGAAATATTTCATCTGAGTATATGAAAATGAGATTAAAATGGTGATAAAAACTAACTTTTTGCCCAACTCTGTGCCGAAATGGCAGTGGCTTTGTGAAAAGCACACCAAACTGACATTTATTTGAGAAAAATCGGTAAATTATTCGCTATTTCCCCGTTTTTTGAAAATCGCGGTCTGAAGAGTGTCTGGCCTTCTAGTATATTAGGATAGATAGTAGACCTAATATTAATTAAAATGTAAAATTCTGATAATACGACAAGCGCCTGTGGTGTCGCTTAGGATGTCAAAAATGTATACACAACACACTTATTTTATAACACAGTATTTTCATTTCATTTTGCTGACGACTGTTAACTGTTGGGCTGTGTATTCCCAGAAAAAACACGAATGGAATTGAAACACATGAAAAAAAGCTTTAGTGATGACAAGAAAAGCTTTGTACAGGACGCAAGTGTGCATGTGGACGATCTTGAAAAAGGGTGCTCCTAAACACCGGAATGACACGAAATGACGTGGAATGACACCAGAATGCCATAAAAATGATGCGGAATGACATTTCTTTTACAAAATACTCGACCCCAGAATGTATTTTGTTTATTAACAAAGTACCTCCCAAGCAACGTTCTTATCTGGTCCTGTTCACACTTTCAGACTTAGGAAATTATTAGCTTAGTAGACTTTGGTGAAAGGCAACCACAGAAGTGTGCTGGGGGATTGGCACACAGAAGAGGGGAGGGGTCATAAAGGAGAGGGTAGCAATGGGGGGTTTTCAGTCAATAATTACTTAGTGATTTTTTAACCTGGCACAGATGCATCATAGACAACTGGGACCTGGATTATATGGACGTTAATGGAGGATCATAAATTGAAAATATGAAGGGACGACGGGTTGGTACACGAATATTCTTAATTTTTCCCCTCTTGCCTATGAAGTCTCCCTACATGACTCTGCAGTCTCCCTATTTTTTCTGGAGGGAGACTTGAAGTCTCCCTAAAATTCCCCCCCTAGGCTGGTCCCTGTCTTATTATAGATTTGGGATGATTTTTAGCTCAACTTTGGCAAAGCCAAATTTGAGGTATTGTCATGGCCCGTCAACACGGCTCGGGCTGGAGGCTGTATTTATGAACTGATCTTTACGAAACTTTTTAGGTACCTTTGTTATCACCGTAGGACGAGAACGAGTGTTTTGGGTCAGTCCGAAATTCAAGATGGCCGCTGGCAGCCATTTTGTACAAAATTAGTTGCAATCAGATTTTTGCGCAGAACTTCCATATGAAAGTTCTGATTTGAATAAAGTTTTGTATCAATGTTTAGTACCATGGGATACATCACATATGATACAGGTTTTTTCTTGTCCGTAAATTATGCAAATTAGACTAACTTTGATTTATTTAGTACTGTAAATGCGAATGCCAATACGGCTCGGGCTAGAGGCCGTATTTATGAACCGATCTTTACGAAACTTCTTGGGTACCTTTGTTATCACCATAGGACGAGAACGAGTGTTTTGGGGTCCGGTTTGAAATTCAAGACGGCCGCTGGCAGCCATTTTGTACAAAATTAGGTGCAAGCAGATTTTTGTTGCAGATCTTCCATATGAAAGCACTGATTTGAATAATTTTTTGTGTGAATGTTTAGTACCATGGGATACATCACATGTAACACAGGTTTTTTCTCGTGCATAATTATGCCAATTAGACTAACTTTGGATCTATTTAGTGTTACTTTCAGCACTGCAACTGCAAATGCCAATACGGCTCGGACTAGAGCCGTATTTATGAACCGATCTTTAGGAAACTTCTTGAGTACTTTGTTAACACCGTGGGATGAGAACGAATGGTCTTGGGTGCGGACCGAAATTCAAGATGGCCACCAGCAGCCATTTTGCACTTTAGTTAGTGCAATCAGTTTTTTGTACAGAACTTCTGTATGAAAGTTCTGATTTGAATACATTTTGTATGAATGTTTAGTAACATGGAATACATCTTTCTGTGCTATATTTTAGAATGTCTATTCTGTCTGTCTGTCTGTCAGTCTGTCTGTCTGTCTGTCTGTCTGTCTCTGTCTGTCTGTCTGCCTGCTATAGAAATGAATATGGGGCCACCCCCGAGTGTCCAAAAATGGGTCTACTAGAGTACTTTTTTATGGCGGAGGTCATCATCAGGTTTAAAAGTGTGTGGGGTGGGGGTGTGGGGGGGGGGGGGGGGGGGGCGGGGGCACCAAAAGTTACATATGACTAAAAATTTTTTTTCCGATAGAAGTCCTCAAAGGGGTCTACTAGGGGTATGTTTTTATCAGGAATCTAATGGTGAGGTTTAAAAAATTATCGGTGTGGGGTGGGGGTGTCGAGGTGCACCAAAAGTTATTACCAAAATTTTTCTCACTGATATAGGTCTTCAATTGTAATCTACTAGGGGTAATTTTTACCAGGAATCTAATGGTGAGGTTTAAAAAAGTACCGAGTGGGGGTGTAGAATGTCTTCAAGTGGGTCTACTAGGGGTAATTTTTACCAGGAATCTACAGCTAAAACTAGAAGTCCTGTCATGAAATGAGCACAAATAGCACGTTGATGTGCGCGTTAATGTGCGTGTTATGACCCAATTAAAGCTATCATATTCTGTACATATGGCCTGTGCACAGGCAATGTTTCAGCCAGTGGACCTCTGGGTAACCCGGAGGTCCATCGGCAGAAACATTGCATGTGTTTGCTATGAGTAACCAGGAGAACCTGCCGTGCTTTGGATGCCATAATTGCGTGCATTTCCAACGCGCAATTAAGCCTAGATAAGCACACTATTCGTGACAGGACTTCTAGTTTTAACTGTTTTAACTGTAATGGTGAGGTTTAAAAAAGTACCGGGTGTACTTGTGGAATGGCACCAACAGTTATGACCAGCAAAATATAGTATAGATTAAAGGAGAATACTCTCCTTAGCCCGCACAATGTCACATATAATACTTTTTTTTTTCTCATGCAGAGATTATGCAAATTAGATGAACTTTAATTTATTTAGTGCTACTTATACTTATACACAGTAAGTGCACATGTCAGTACGACTCGGGCTAGAGTCTGTATTTATGAACTGATCTTCACGGAACGTCTTGGATACATTTGTTATCACCTTCAAATGAGAATTCTCGAGTGTTTCTGGGCGTGGCCCAAAATTCGAGATGGCAGCCATTGGCCATTTTGTACTGAAATTAGGTCCAATCAGTTTTTTGTACACAACTTCTATACGGCTCAGGCTAGAGGCCGTATTTATGAACCAATCTTTACAAAACTTCTTGGGTACCTTTGTTATCACCGCGGGACGAGAACGAGTGTTTTGGGGTCTGAAATTCAAGATGGCTGCTGGCAGCCATTTTGTACCAAAATTAGGTGCAATCAGATTTTTGCGCAGATCTTCCATATGAAAGTTCTGATTTGAATAATTTTTTGTAGGAATGTTTCGTACCATGGGATACATCACATATAATACAGGGTTTTTTCTCGTGCATAAATTATGCAAATTAGACTACTTAGATTTATTTAGTGTTATTTTCAGCACTGTAAGTGCAAATGCCAATGCGGCTCGGGCTAGAGGCCGTATTTATGAACCAATCTTTATGAAACTTCTTGGGTACCTTTGCTATTACCTTGGACGAGAACAAGTGTTTTGGGGTCTGGTCTGAAATTCAAAATGGCCACTGGCATCCATTTTGTACAAAATTTTGTGCAATCAGTTTTTTGCTCAGAACTTCTGTATGAAAGCTCTGATTTGAATAAATTTTTGTGTGAATGTTTACTAACATGGATGCATCAGGTATAATACTTATGTACTATTCTTTAGATCATTGCAGTCACCTTGTAATTGATTTACTATGGTTGACGTGGTCACAATAAAACTCCTTTTTCACTTATTCGTTATTGTTGACTTGGTCACAACAAATACTGATTTCTTGTCATATTCATTATTGTGGACCTGGTCACAGCAAATACTAATTTCTGTCATATTCAAAGTTGAGCTACAGTCTCATTGACACATTCATTATTTTTTTTAAGTTTGCATTGGCCAAAAGGGCCATGTGGTAGGGTCTGAGAAACAGATTTTTAACTTTTTTGGGCCTTGTTTCATTATATACATGTAACACTACACACAGCAAGCTGCTGTGTCATTGAAACTTTCATTTGAGACTCATTTTGATTAATTTTCTTGCTGTTATGCAGTTGAAGAAGGCATACTGGGTATTCTACATTTTTGGCTCAGCTTGACAATGTCAAATTGAGCTATTGGGATGGGTTGCGAACTGTTGTACTAATACATCTCTACAGTTAAAACTAAAAGTCCTGTCATGAAATGCGCACAAATAGCACGTTGATGTGCGCGTTAATGTACGCGTTATGGCCTAAGTAAAGCTATCAAATTCTGTACATATGGCCTGTGCGCAAGCAATGTTTCAGCCAATGGACCTCCGGGTAACCCGGAGGTCCATTGGCTGAAACATTGCATGTGTTTGCTATGAGTAACCAGGATAACCTGCCGTGCTTTGGATGCCATTCAATATGGCAATTGTGCGCAATTCCAACACGCAATTAAGCATAGATAAGCGCACTATTCGTGACAGGACTTCTAGTTTTAACTGTACATCTGTCCATCCACAATTCCTTCAGCACATCATATAGGCCGCATCTCTTTCCCGATCAGTTTCAAATTTCATATGTGGTATTGGTGTTGTCTAGATGGTAGATATTGATTTTTTCTGATTTTTTTTTAGCTCACCTGATTGAGAGAGAGCGCAATATTTGCCTTTGTAATGTTGGGGGGGGGGGGGGGGGGGGGATTTTTGCCTTGCTCCAAACTTTTGTTTTCTGAACCGATGGTCCAATTTGAACCAAATTTGGTATGTGATATTATTGAGTTATAAGGCCTATTTATTATATACATTGCAACACCAACACATTGAATTGAAATAATTGAATTTGAGTTGACGGTGTACGACGTACATAACAATTAAATGCAAGTAGACAGAAATTTCCGATGAGTCTTCTGGTCAGCTAGGAAAGCCTAATTCCCAATTTGAATTAGCTCCTGGTTGGTTATAGACGTTGCATCACAGTCAGCTCAAATTAAATGCAAATGAAATGCTAATGGCGAAAACGCAGAATGCTCTGACGCATTTTACAATTTTCAGTAATGTCCGCAGCGGAAATGAATTTGAGTTGGCAGTGATGTGACATCAGTAACCAACACAGATCTAATTCAAATTGGGGAACCGTTTTTCTTCCTTATATTATGTGTCATATTACCCCATTAAAGCACTATAAATTGCAAACAAATATGCCTGTATCTGCAGGTCAAACTATATAAACCTTATTAGCGGGGGAGGAATTCGCTAGAATTGTGCACTTGGTGATACCTTCCTGAAATTTGGCATGATGTAAGGGTAGGCATCAGAGATTTCAAAATCGATCGGCTACAAGTTGGCACCATCCTCTAGCCACCACTAGCAGCGAAATCCAAAATGGCCGCCAAGCGGATCGAAAAAAAGCTATTTTCGCCGATCGCACAACTGAAGCTCCAAACCTAACACCATACATGTGCTGTAATTGATGTGAATGATGGAGTGAAGCCCTTGGAACAAGTTGGGGGGAAGATTAATGGATAATGGGATCAGAATTTCCGTCGATGTGTGCGTCTGTGTGTCTGACTGTCAGTATGATCGTCCGTCCGTAGATAAATTAGTGTTGAATGTTTCTCGGGAATGCAATGGTCAAATGAACATGGTATGAGAGATTCCTGTCAACACATGAACAAGGGTACTCGATAGTATGCAGCAGTGGGGATACTTGGACATTTGATAATCCAATTAAAGTGACAGTCTATTCTCAACTTCCGGCATTTTCGATAGATTTATTTTCTAAGAAAATAAAACTATCAAATTTCTAGAGGAGTTCTGGTTCAATCTCAACACCATAGCGACACGTCTGCCAGCAAGGGCAGTGCTGGAATGAACTCGGGATGCATTAGTTCCCGTTGTTAATTATACAATGTTATCTTGCCAGTATAGAACATTGGCAAAATGGGACTAGAAGGGGTGAGTGTATGTTTGCAGTCATTCGAGGTACAGGAATATTTTTTGACTACAAGTAGTATTCTTCATTTTCGGCCAGTTAAGATGTGGTGTGTTCCAAGTCAGGATTAATGTTGCCGACACTTAATGCCCATCCCTCATGGTATGCTACTTTACCAGGGATATAGAGATATAGCCACCACTGGGAGCCAAAACATGACCTTTGATGTCGATGAGTGGTCGAAATGTTTTAGCGAATAACTTATCGAAATATGATCCGGTATGGCAATTTGATACCTTACGTTAGATTTATTAGATCAACTCAGGTATGGATTCATTGAGACATGAGTGCGCTACAAGATGAAGGATTTCCAAGTTGATTTGCTATGGAGTAGGAACTGACTAGTCACATGTGGCCTATGGCCAGAGAAAGACAAGGATACCATAGATGAACACACGGGTGAACGAAGGTATCAACTGTTGTACAGAGGCAAAATAGTTGGGGATATTGTATCATGCTATGCATGAATTAACACCGTCTTGTGCAGTAAATAACAGACTATTTTCCGAAATCTAAAACTGTATTCCTATACCCCGGACAATGTAGCAAGCCACATGGGATGAACATTTGTTAGCAAAATCAACTCAACTAGAAACATGACATGTGTTAACTGGCCGAAAATGGAAAAAAAAATACCAGAATAGGAGATGACTGGTCCTAACATGACAGTATACTACTCAATATTGTTACAACAGCCACCTTCACACTTACACAAAGGTGTGCACCTTAATCCAGCTTTCAAGCATTTGCAATTGCCCTTGCAGGCCTTGGCACAACTACAGTGGAGCATCAGTGCACATGCAGCACTTGCGTCTCCTAGGTGAGTCCAAAATGGGACCAGAATATTGAGACGTGGATTCCACTCCCATCCGTACTGTGATGGGTCTGGCACACATAAGTGTTTCTGCAGAGCACGATGCCAAATGAAAGATGACACAAGAATTACCCTTTTTACATGTTGATACAGAGCTGCTTTGGTGGGCGGGATGTTTTCCATAGACTTAAGGCCATGTGTGAACATATGCCGTCTCGCATCATTGACACGTGTACTGACACAACTGTTACTGTACATCTGTATGGTGAGTTTTTCGATATGCTGCATATGAGGGGAATCCTCTGAAAAGACTTGCGGATTCTCAGTCAATTCTATCATCATTTCAGTTGATGCGGGAAAATTCATCCATGCATTCCATCCTGTCTTCTTCCCAATGCCGAGCATGCTGGATGTTACATCACAACCTGTGAAGGCGTGGAAGAAAGTCAGGGCCTTACAGTAATCAGGTCCAAGTTGTGAAGCTATCTCATGAATTGGCATATCTTTATATGCCTTTCCAATTCCAAACCCAATCCACAGCTCACTGAGTCCAAGGTCACGGAATGTTGCGAAATGGTGCAAAGACAGAATGACGACATCAGAATCAACCGTGCGAAGAAAAGCTATTTTGTGACCTTGTGAGACTGCATGGTTGAGATGAAGCATCATGCGCGTGTCTGCTTCCTCGTGGTTCGATGGAGATATGTCACATAAGCTAACATCCTTATTGCATAGTACATATTCTCCTGATGTCGTTAACAACTGGTACTCGGATGTTGATGTTAATTTCAGCAGTTCAGCAGACAGGAACTTGAAAAATTCGTCTTTATTCTCACTAACTTTCAAGAATGCCTGCCAATTCTTCCCTTTAGGTAAAGGGACGTTCTCGGACACCCGTATCAACCTAACTGCTGTCTCACCGAGGCGTTTTGCTCGCGTCTGATTCTTCAAACTGCCTTCGGGGTAACAGTCATAGATCGCATCAACCCTTGTGGTGTTCGTGTTAATCAGAGATTCGATGTATGGCAATAATTGCAATCGAGCATATTCTCCAAACAGATCCGCTTTCTGTGGTTTGATTACATGGACTACAGCAGGCATATCCAAGATGACAACTGAAGCTTGTCTAGCTGCTGAATTCTTCCCTTGTGCAGGAATAGCTGGTAAACAATTGAGAATTTGAGATTTTGTCCCACTCCGTAGCTTACCTCTATCGGATAATGCTGGCGGATCACGTGCATTCTCGTGCATGAAAAACTCATCCATGTTTGAATCAGGCCGGGCTTGCAGTGAAACGAACATCTGGGTAACTATTGCGGCAGTTGCTTTACTTGACATGAGTTTGTCTCGG
Source organism: Pictodentalium vernedei (assembly GCA_031216915.1). Taxonomy (NCBI): domain Eukaryota; kingdom Metazoa; phylum Mollusca; class Scaphopoda; order Dentaliida; family Dentaliidae; genus Pictodentalium; species Pictodentalium vernedei. The sequence goes on from CM062293.1 coordinate 231,555,956, forward strand.
CCTTTGTCCAGGTTGGCTGGGGGTGGGTTAAGGAAGGTATATATATTTGCCTTGGGAATAACATCATTCAGGGGTACGGTGCATTCCACAAGCCTTTCCTTCAAGAAAGTGGAATATAAATGCTTGCCCCTTTCGGGTAATGACCGTAAACTCTTACTAACTTCGGGGTCCATATATTCACCAGTATCTAATGTCACCAGCTGACCACTAGTTTCATCATAAGGGTTGATAATGAGTCCCTGATTCACCAGATCGAGGAGAGATTTCAATTGATTCAGAAATTTTTTCTGCTCTGATACCGAACTTTCCGGGTGTTCCGTGTTATCTGATGATGTTGTGTGGAAACTTGCATATTCATACTCATCTATAACACGCAGAACTTCTGACCTTGAAAGCTCAATAACGACTTTCTCTTCAGCCTGGCCATAGAGACCTTTTGGACCACTGTCTTCTTTGAGTAGTTGGATACTATGTTCTTGGCTCTGATCTAAACCCATCATACTGAACTTCCTCTCACTACGCTGGACCACAAAATGGCCTTCCATGAATTTGTTGTGGATTGAAGGATGCCGCCTGGGTAGCTGAGACATGTCTCTCAGAAATACGGGGACCCACCGACAATAATTTGTATGTCCTAGGGCAAAAAAGTAACTGCACAACTCATCGATAGAACACAGTGTACCAGGCCAGTTACCGATTCGTTGGTTCCGAACGAATTGACAGCTTGTCAAGAGAAAGTTCCGAACGATTTCACCCCAATAGCGCGCAGTTGGAGATTGTGAAAGAATCCTCTGTTCCCACATTTCAAATGACTCATGGGGCCCAGTCTGCTGACAGTAAATCTCATAAGCATTCTTTCTGAGGATCTCAAGCCAAGCTAGAGTGAGAAGATATGCCTGTCGCGTCCTCTTGACATGTTTCCCACCAAGTAGGGATGATGCTACACCGGGTGTGAATATCTTTGCGAGGTGAAACATTCGCTCCCAACCAGAACCACCCATAAGCTTACCACCAGCTTCTTGGGTGCACATTTCAAGATGCAGGAATCCAATCATACACACCATTCGATCCTCACCTATCTCCTCTGGGAACAGCCATTGACATTTTTTCTGCCTGGCATACAACGGACAGTCACCTTCAATGACAGGTATCTGGCCGGGGTTTACGAAAGCAGTAGCTTCCCTGACCACATACATAGCATGCTTCTGCATACTGAGTGAGTCCGCTTTCTGCTCACTGAAAACAGGGAATACCCCAATAACTGCACGAGGTTTGACATTGTCTTGATCTTCATGTTTTGAAAAGAAGCCTGAAAAGGTCACAGGGACTTCATCAAGCTGCCAGCTGCCATCAACCTTCCCTTTATTGCTGATCTGTGACACATGAGACAACCAGTCATTCTCTCCCACGTTCAAATCTGCATATTCATTGGGCCGTACATTACATTCATCTGGAGATTCAAGCCTGATGTCCCCACCAAAGTCTTCAACGAAAGGAACAAATGCATAGTCGTCTGGGAGTTCAATTTGTGTGTCTTCTGGAACATCTAAACTCAGTGGTGGGGGATCAGTACCCACATTGTCCCTGCTCAGTTGACCAATGAGTGTGATGGACGTACCATGCATATCAGATCTACCAGATACATCAATGTTATCAGTGGTTCCTATCGAGAAAACATTACGTTTGCAGTTAGCTGGGACTACAACACCTTCGTTCTTGAACCGCAGTGAAACAGCTCTCGCGAAACTCCTGCGAACATCCATTACGCGATCATAAGAGACAGAGAGTCCCATTTGATGAAAATCTCTGATAAGATTTTTCATACGATCATGGGCATGCAACTTCAAACCCACATAAAGAGGCATTGGAGTTTCTCTGTCACGTCTCTGGTGAACATTTTGTGCATGTTCGGAGCGTTTCGCTGAATTGCTGATCAACATCTGTGAAATAGTACAAGCCACTCGAGTCTTGGCATTAACAGTCTCATCATCGCCTAAGTTCTGTATACTACATGTGCCCTCAAGTAGAACTCTAAGAAGAGTCAGGAGTGAGTTGGGTACAGGCTCGCTCAAGCAATAAGATGAAAATGATCCCGTGAAAGGAGCTTGAGATATGAGTATGTGTTTACGCAGAAGAAGACCCACATCAACTATCTTTTTTGCCTCTTCCTCAGACACTATACGAGTTAAAGATTCGGACAACAAGGAGCCAACTCGAAACCTACTTGAAATAAACACATCTCTACCCTGTGTGAAGGCGTCCCAGCCATCGCCCAATTTCTGCAACAAATGTTCTTTGAATCGAGTGGAATGTATTTCTTCACTAAGCCAATCAGAACCGACTTGCTTCAACCTCCGACTGTACAGATTCTTGAGATCGACAAGCTTCATCGCGGAATCGTTGTGTTCAACAAATGTTATGAGCTCTGCCATAACGAGAGGGTCATAGGGCAGGCCTGACGCGGAATGTTCGGCGTTCTTCGACTTTTTAGATTTAGCCGCTCGTGCTTCATTGGCAAGCTTACAATAACAGGTTTTGTGATAGTAAAGATCACTAGCAGCGGAATCAAATGCTGCATTGACCCGAGAAAAAACAACCCAGTTCTCGGCTTCCTTTGCCATAATTTTGAGTTTATTGTTATCAGACATTGATCTGCAAATAGGCTCACTGCTGTCACCTTCGCGTTTGTGACAATAAACACACTGGGGCAGTTTCCTGTCACAGCCAGATTCAAAACTTGTCCGTGTTCTTTTAGGACTCAGCGTGGAGCAGGATGCCACTGCCTCATTTCGCTCTCGCTTGTGTAGCACGCGCTGTACGATGTGAGTCCGAATACTGTCACGGCATGTCTTATGATATATTGCCTTATTCGTCAACAGTGACATCGACATACACTCATCACTCTCTCTCATCAAACAATCAATGGTCAAATTATATGGAAGCTCAACGCCATTATCTAGGAAGCGCGTTATGTCTTCCTCAATAGCTTTATAGGCGTCATGAAAACGAGATTCTCTATACGGACGCATCAATTTCTTGGAACTGTCTTGCTGGCAAAAGCAACAACGTTCCCAGTCAGTACTAGTCCGTACACGAAGAGGATTCTCACTCATTCTGTGAATGATTTTTGTGAACAATCGCGTTCTCGAATTAATTTCGACAGACAAATCAGAATTGCTTGCGGAATTACGCCAAACAAGAGATTGTATGGCAAAGAGACTGCTTCATAAAGAGCGTTGTTTCTCCGGGATCAGCGTCATTCAGGTTTGCCTGAATGACGCTGATCCCGGAGAAACAACGCTCTTTTCAAGTTCCAAGAAATTGATGCGTCCGTATAGAGAATCTCGTTTTATTCTACATCATCTCCCACGTCTGTTTCCAACACGTGCGTGGATCAGAGTTCACTTTCGCGCCCTTACAATCGGATGTATAGTCGGTAGACCGTCGAAAAGGAGGTTCCCTTCAGCCGCTGGCGGCCATTTTGGATTGTGCCGCTACTGGTCGCCACCGGTCGGTGTCAACTTGTAGCCGATCGTTTTTGAGAACCTCATAGCCTACACTAACAGTGTGCCAAATTTCAAGAAGGTATCACCAAGTGCACAATTCACCTGTATGTGACGAATTCCTCCCCCGCTATATATGAAAGACAATACCTAAATGAATTCAGAGTGGCGATGGATCGTCTGTATAAATAAAATTAAGGCAGAGTATAATATTTTCCTGTACAAGTACACAGTTAAAATACATGTGGATATCACATGAGATTTGTGTGTAGACTCGAACATTATGACTTTAGGTCATGTATCGATTTATTTTGACACTGTGGAAACCCCGGAAGCTAAAAATAGAAATATATTCAAATCACCGTAAATCCCAAACTGCACGGAAGCAAGAACTGTTATTTGGTATGAAGCATACTTAGGGCAAATAGAATGGGATAGTGTAAAAAAATAATTGTCACCGGTTAGGTCATTGTGATCTGTTGGTATGTTAGAGGGGGGAGGCACGGTTCGAAGAAATGCTGAGTCAGCATATTTGCAAACAAATTTTTTTAGAAATTATAGTCAGATTTAAATATGTTCAAATCAGGTCCCTGTGTGAATTTTAGGGCTTCCTTTTGGAGCTCAAATTTTAATTCGGTGAGATATGAGGAAATTTCTTTAAAAATCTTCCTCCTCAGATCCACCAGCCAGAATCCTTTCAAGTAAGAATCTTTTGATATTTGGGACACTGCTTCTATGTGGGGGTCAGATTCAAGTTTGTTCATATCAAGTCCTTTGATTAATAACTTAGTGTTTGGGCTCCCTAATGGTGGAATATTCTTTAAGAATCTTCTTCTCACATACCCCTTGTCGAATCTTTTATGATTCATGGTATGCACCATCTTTAGATTCAAATATGTTAAAATCAACTCCCTGGTTTAATGTTTGGGGTCCTAGTAGAGCCCAAAACTCGGCCCAGTATATATGATGAATATAATGTTTTAAAATGTGCTTTTTTGAGATACACTGGTCACAATTTATTCATATTTTGTATACAGTATCCTCAGAGGGGTAAGATTCAATTTGTTAGATGAAACCACTGGTTCGATATTTATGTACAAGGTTAATTAGGCTCCGTATGGGTGTTCTGATTTTAACTTGGTGCAAGAGAGGAATTATCTTTACAATCTTCTTGAGAACCATCATTCTGAATGTTTTGATATTTGGTATACAACACCATAACTGGGCTCAGACTCAAGGTTGTTTAAAAGTAAATCCCTCAATTCTTATTTATTTGGATTGCTTTGGTGGGGGAAACAAATTATAGCCTGTGTAATAGAGCTGTCTCGGTGTTGAAATTTGACTTTGATGTTGATTTTTGATTTTTTTGGACAAAAAACCCTGATGTCGATGTTAATAACACATGTGCCTCATTCAGTCTTTCGAGTTTGAAAATCGTGCGCAAGTGAGGCTTTAGTAACTTTTAGCACTGTTTTGAGAAAAGTGGGCCTCGTTTCAAGTCAATAAAAACACTTTTTTGTAAAATATTGAAAAAAAACACAGTACCTTTATGATCGTCACGCATTAATCTAATAATCTGTGCATGTCATGATGTGTATTGAATATTCTATCAATCAACGTGATGAAATTAAGAGCCTTTAAATCCACAATGTTAGTTTAGGTTTCACATGTAAACATCTAATTAACATAAGAGCACATGCTGAATATGCACACTCGATTGACAGTTGAGTGTTCTGCTTCAAACTCTTGAAACAAAAGTCCAGTAATTGAACAGAAAACTGCACACAGATTGGAAGATTATTGGGACTGAGGGATTTGCACAATTAGCAGCAGGGACACTCGGCGATCAATCAAGTGTGCGTATTGACTATTGACCACACGCTGTTATGTTAATTAGATGTTTATTATGAATTACGAAAATATTGAGAGAAAAAATTGTAACTTGTTGACTTTCTTTTATGCGAGTGGCATGTCGCTCCATGTTGCAAATACACAACAGAAACAGAAAATTGCATTATGGGTATAACATCGACATTCACAATTTCTTAAAAATTGCTTTGGTTCGATTTTCGCTGTTCTTATACAAAATCGCACTGAAAAATCTGACACCGAGACAGCTCTACTGTGTAATATCATGAATCATCTTTAAAAATCTCCATCTGATTCACCATTCAGACTTCATTAATATTTGGTATTTGGTATACTGCATCATGGAATCCTGCCAATTGTTTCAATAAAATTATGTATGTTTGTTGATTGGGTATCAGTTAACAAGCTCGGTAATCTTGCTTCAGCGGACAGCTCATAAATTTGATCTACTTGTATTCTTTTTCAGTTAAATGGTCACACAATGGCACCCAAACACCACAAGTGCAGTTTGAATAATGTGTATATACATGTAATAATAAAAATAAGGGAAAACTACCAAGTGAGTTTTATTCTTTCCTCTTGCATCTCTTTATATTTTCACAATAAGCACAATAACTAAACAAATTCCCAAACTGAACCCATGCGACTCTTCCAGATACTCCATGATACCTTGCACTCTTATTATCTCCCCGCAAGGGAGGGATATACTGTAGAACCCCATCCATCTGTCCAAACTTTGTGTATGGCATAACTTGAACAATAGTCAACTGATTTCATTTCTTTTTTGTATAAGTCTCTATAGCAACAATGTCTATGTCAAGTTCAATGTCCACCGATATCTCTTGAAAATTATGGGAGTTATGACCCTTTGTTATAAACATATTCTGTAAATCTTGTTTATGACATAACTTGAGCAATACTTAATAGATTTCGATTATTTTTGGTGTATATCTCTATAGCAACAATGTCTATGTCAAGTTTAATGACCAGTGAAATCCGATGAAAACTGTGGGAGTTATTTACTTTTGTTAAAAAAATATCATGTAATGTTTGTTTATGGAATAACTTAAACATTAGTAACCCAATATCAATATTTTCTTGTATGTATCTCTTTGGGAACAAAGTCTACCACAAGTTCGTTGATGACCACCGTTATTCGATGAAAATTGTTAAGAGTTATTGTCCTGCCAATAAGTAAGTTACGTAAGCCGACATTGCTGAGCTTGAAGTCTGGTTTATGTTCCCGTAAGCATTTGGCTATAGCCACAAGTCCCTCTTGGTTTGGAATGTCAGTGTAAAGTGAGGTGACGTCCATAGTGACAAGAAGAAAGGTGTCATTCTTGCATAGGCCCCTCATGACGTTTGTCACTAATTTTTGGTGTAGTTTATTAACCTCACTGAGGACTGATGTAAAATGTTTGTCCTAACTCACCTTACTGTCGAAGGTGGAGTTGCTGAGTTGCCTCTTTGTCTCTTGGATGTAATCAGTCGTGTTCTAGATTACAGCCGCAGAGCCATTATCTGCCTTCGTGATAATATCTTTGTTTGCCCAAGGTTTAACAGGTGCTGTGCGTTCTGCTTTTTTGATATTAGTTGACCGGAAGTGACCCCTTTTGAAGCGATGTAGCGCATGACCTCTGACACTGAGAGCAAGGGTCATAAGTTCAACCCCCAGCAGACGACTGCATCCACCACATGATCTCAGGGTGACCCAGTCATGTTCTCACTTGTCCGGGACATGACATTCAGGGACCAGCCTAGGGGGAAATTTTAGGGAGACTCCATGTCTCCCCCCAGAAAAAGTAGGGAGACTGCAGAGTCATGTAGGGAGACTTAAAAGGCAAGTGGGGAAAATTAAGAATATTCATGTACCACCCCCGCCGCCCTTTCATATTTTCAATTTGTGGTCCTCCATTAATGTCCCAATAATCCAGGTCCACTTGTCTATGAGGCATCTATGCCAGGTTAAAAAATCACAAAGTAATTATTGACTGAAAATCCCCCACTGCTACCCTCTCCTTCATGACCCCCTCCCCTCTTCTTCATGCCAATCCCCCAGCACCCTCCTGTGGTTGCCTTTCACCAAAGTCTACTAAGCTAATAATTTCCTAAGTCTGAAAGTGTGTAAGAAGGTTGCTTGGGAGGTACTTTGTTAGTTAATAAACAAAATACATTCTGGGGTCGAGTATTTTGTAAAAGAAATGTCTTTCCGCATCATTTTTATGGCATACTGGTGTCATTTCGCGTCATTTAGTGTCTTTCCGTTGTTTAGGAGGACCCTTTTTCAAGATCGTCCACATGCACTCTTGTGTCCTGTACAAAGCTTTTCTTGTCATCACTAAAGCTTTTTTCATGTGTTTCAATTCCATTCGTGTTTTTGTGGGAATAAACGGTCCAACAGTTAACAGTCGTCAGCAAAACGAAATAAAAATACTGTGTTATAAAATACATCCGTTGTGTATACATTTTCGGCATCCTAAGCAACGTAACCTACTTTCAAACTGAGTTATTTTGTTGAGTCACGTAAGTCACCTATTTTCGTTTCGACATTTGAAGCTCCGACTGAAACGCAACAAAATAGAAATAAAAAAATCCGCCAAAAGAGACAATGGACAATTGATTGTCATGTGATTTCATTAAATGGACGTTTATTTGACAAATTAAAATGCCCATTTATCACACTCGAGCACATTCGATTTTTGAAAATAATCGTTTTCATGCAAATCTCGCATCACTCAGTTCAGCCTTTCCTCATTTTGGCCAATTTTTAGAGGGTGACTTGTAATCGCCCCGACTATTTTTCTAGGCGACTTTGGGCTTAGAAGGGCGACATAATCGCCCTAGTCGCCCTCACGGCTGGTCCCTGATGACATTCTCTTGTGAGGGTATAAAAGGGAGTGAGCAACGGTGGCCTCTGGCTGTCATGCCACTGAAGAAGAACGAAGTTGTTCAAAACTAGTTTGGCTCAGTAGAGCTTAACTTAGTAACACAATAACCTTTGAACTTAGGCTACCCTCCGTTATATATTATTTAACAAAATATTGAATATACTTGTTCCTGTATTACTGTTTAACTACAAATATAAGAAACTGTCAAATGTGCACAATAGTCTTGAGTTAGTTTTGAAGCATAAGATCTTTGTAAAGCTAAAAAGAAAAAGATTTTTACAGTTCAAGCCTAAGATCTACGTAAAGCTAAAAAGAAAAGATTTTTTATGTATATACATAAACCATGCCTACATGTACTTCACAGAAACTGCACATCTCTCATAATGTTAAGTGGCAATTCAGTCTTGTCAAACCCACAGGATAACTGCAGACAATTTTGATTGGTCCAAAACATTTTAAGTGGCCTTTGTGTGCAGTAGGAATGTTTTTTTCTGCTGAAGTCACCTGAACGCTGACATTGAGAGAATTCAGTATTGAAATAAACAATTTCTTTCACAATAAAAATAGTAATACACATGACCACAATGCCTCAAATCTATCCAAAAAAAGGTCTGATAATTAATTTGGTATGTGGGTGCGCGGTGGCTCCATAGGTACATTTGTAGAGATGTAGGCTGCAAGCTGAGAGGTCCTCTGTTCAAATTCCACCTGCGGCAACTACATTGTGTCCTTGGCCAAGACACTTCATCCCCAATTTGCCTGGTTGTTCTGTCCGGATACTCCGGCTTTCTCCACCCATAAAACTGTCCGACATGAGGAGACCAGTCAGAGTGACCCTGGCTGTCGAAAGGGTCGGTAAACCCCAATAAATAATAAATAATTTGGTATTGAATTGGGTTTGTTGTGAAATACAGACCTGCCCCACAAGTATTTTGGCTCAAATTTTTTGGAAACGGTTTTATCATTACCAATAAACCTGTGGGAATGCTGGATGTTAAAAATGGCTGGAAACTGATTAACCAGTTATATGTGAATGGTAAACAGTTAACCAGTTATGGAAAACCATAACCGTCTCAGCCTTATCAGTTATCTTCACAAGTGGTTTAATTGTTTGAAGACAGGGTAGTTAGGTTGGGAGACTTCTTATAAATATAGCTTGTTAAAGTGTGCTTTCCTTACATTGTTTATTTTTTTCTTTTATACAGGTAAAACTGAAATTATTCTCTATTTAAACAAGTATCAGCCTTAATTATTGATGGGGCTCAACATCAAAGAACAATATTTGAAAACAAGTGTCAAGATCTTCAACGAACAGAAAAGATTAAGAAAAACAGCAAATGAAAAGCTAATCCAAAAAATTACAAAGATGAAGTAATCCATCCTCTAGACTCATTTGTGCAAAAATGGACCATCTTCGAAATACATTTCGAGTGACATCAAGTATTGTTGCATATCCAAACTGTGTCATATGATATTGGAAACTTGACCATTGTGGGATTCTCTTAGCCCTAACTAGGACCCTCAAGGGAAGTGGAAGGGTAATGACAGGAGGGTCCTAATTAGGATTAGGCCTCCCATGAGAAAACTTTGCAAAATTCATTTCTCGAAAAACAGATCTGAAGCATTTGTAGCATGTGTAACCTACATTGGAATTCATTTTGTTTTTATGTTATGTGAAACTTTTATTGGGCCAATGTTTCTTTTTGCTATCAACAATAGTGATTCAATTAACAAATATCCAAATAAACTATTGAAAGGATGGTAAATGGTTTTATGTTTGGAAATTATATTGAGTTAACAGTTAACAGGTTATTCAGTTAAGAGGGGTATCCAAATAAGTGGAGTACACTGTATTAGACTATTATTACTCCCTACCTCCCAATTTGACACCTTGTCCATACTTAATTTCTTTTTTTTTTTACAAATTTCACTAAATTGCTTTAGCTTCAGCCAAAATATCAATAATTTCTTTCCTTTTTTGTTAATTCTGCTAAAAAAATTCTTCAAACTTTTTTCCACTTGACCCAGATATTTTAGAGGGGGTGGGGAAGGGGGGTGGTATCTTCACCTCTAAGGAAAATGCCAATTTTAAAAAATTCAGGGCCCAGAACAAGACACTTATTTAAAAGAACAACCGGAGTATTTACTAATAGTAAAAACTGCTAAGTCTTGTTTCCCCCAAAATCACCACGTACTATTATTATTTTTTTTTTTACAAATTTTCTGCCCCCTATGCTTGTTATTTGGGCCTGTACGTTTATTTCATTCTACCAGGTTGATCTGTTAGCCCATTATCAGGGTGCACATCTTTTGAAAGAAAAAAACAAAACTCTTTAGATTTTGCATAAGTTATTTGAGAATTTTTACTAATTTTTAGCTCAATTTGACATAGTTAAGATAAGTTATTGCCATCACACTTGCGGAAGTCTGTTTTTCTTTTGCACAGGCTACACCCCATAGTTCTTGTCCGATCATCACAAAATTTCATATGCAGGTTCGAGTTCATGTCTAGATGAGAATGTCCCCTTTTCATTGCGATTGGTCAATCGAGACTGGGATGCCCCTCCAAAACCCCAAAACCATTTAACACAGTCTACAGGTTTTATCAGCTCACCGAAGGGAGCTCAACTTATCACTTGCTGTCCGTCGTCCAGCCGTCATCATGAACTTTTTTCAAACGACGTCTCCTCTGAAACCGCTAAGTCGATTTGCTCGAAATTTGGTGTAGATGTTCATTACCATATGTCAATTCAAGTTTGTCCAAATGAAATGGACATACCCACTTAAGGCACCATATGGGGTATAACTCTGATAGCACCCTATGTATATTAGAAAAATTACTAAAACATCTCCAGAACTAGTGGGCAGAATCATTTGATATTTGGTATGCAGCATTCTAGTATGGGACTGGTTCAAATTTGTTCATAAAGAGTGCCTCCGTCAATATTAGGGCTCACCATGGGAGCATGAATTTTTACTTTGTGCGATTTAGATAAAATTCTTTAAAAATGTTCTTCTGCAGAACCAGTGGGTAGAATCTTTCAATATTTGGTATACAACATTCTAGTATGGGTCTGGTTCAAGTTTGTTCATATCGACTTCTCTCTGTCAGTATTGGGGCTCACCATGGGAGCATGAATTTTTACTTTGTGCGATTCAAGTAATATTCTTTAAAAAAATTTCTTCTCCAGAACCAGTGGGCAGAATCTTTTGGTATTGGGGGGGGGGGGGGGGGGGGGGGGGGGGGGGGGGGGGGGGGAGGCAGAGGGGGGGATTCATGTTTGTTCAAAATCGAGTCCCTTGGTTAATATTTGGGCTCTCCATTGGAACCCAAAGTTTAACTGAGTGCAATATGATGATATTTCTTTAAAAATCTTCTTCGGATCCTCCAATCAGAATTCTTTAATATTTGGTATTTAACATCCCTTGGGGGATCAGATTCAAATTTGTTCAATTAGAGTCCCTGGCCTAATATTTGGAACCTCTGTGGGGGGGGGGGGGGGGGGGAGTGGTGTTCAGGTTTGTTCGAATCCTGTCTCTAGTGTTTTTCCATTATATTTGCCTTTGAAAGTGCAGTGACATAACAATCCTTGGAAGTTTGGCCGTGCTTGCCAACAGCTGATAGAAGTGGAAGCAGTCAGGAAGGCCTATGATAATAATCATCTGACATGACACCAGAGGAAAATTTCATGACTTCCTTCCTCTGTAGTGTTGATAAACCATGACTAACTGAATGTGGCTCTAAATACTCATCAGGTGAGCAATTATGGCCCCTTTGGGTCTCTTGTATTACAAATTATTGAAGAGTTCCTAAAGACACTTTTCAATAATTTGTGATGAAACAAATTTATATAAACAAAATTTCTTTTGCGTTTTGACAGAATATGAAACATAAGCAAGGAAAATGCTGGCTTTTGCTCTGGTACCCTCATTTTTAGCTCACCAACGAAGTTGTGTGAGCTCATGTCATGACCCAAGGCATGTTGGCGTCAACACTTGTGTTAAAGTTATTGTACCAGTCCACTTTGACTTTCAGCCCTGTTGCTATGCACCTCATACTGTGTTTCTATGGCTAACAATTACCCACAGACCCTTACTCGGTGATATTTTATTGATTTTTCGGTTTTTGCAATGTTAGACTTTTTTGTCAGTGTGGACTTGTTTTGATGTATGTGGGGTGGAGGTACCACCGGTATGCTGTGGCTTTCATATTTCATATATGTGTTAAATGCATCAGTATAAGTTGACATTAACCCATGGCCAAGCATTTGTTTGATATTTTGGACTTTTTTAATGCAATGTTGGACTTTTTTGTCAGTGTTGACCTAGAAAATTTCTGACCTGTTTTGCTGTACATGAGTGGAGGGTATGACCGGTATTCTGTGGCTTTTATATTTCATATATGTATTAAATGCATCAATATAAGATGGCATTAACCCTTGACCAGACATTTTTCAGAAGTTTTGGACTTTTTTAATGCAATGTTAGACATTTTTGTCAGATGGGACTTGGAAAATTTCTGTTTTGCTGTACATGAGTGGAGGCTACCACCGGTATGCTGTGGCTTTCATATTTCACATACATGTATATGTTAAATGCTTCAATGTAAGATGACATTAACCCTTGGCTGGGCATATTTTTATACTGTACCAATGACCCAGACATAGCTGGTGCTAACTCTTAAAATATAGGGCCAAACACAAATTTTGCCCCCCAATCCCCAAAATTTGCATCTAAAACCAAAGAAAACATGTCCTGAATGGCCCTCCACACTTCACCTCTACTGCGCATGCGCAGTGTCAAGGACGTTCCGAAATTGGCGCCATTAATCATTCTAAGTTTGGCCCTTCATCAGTTAACATCTGACTGATCTTTGTGCTTGTAAATCTCAGTTTAAATGATGCCAGACACATAAATATTAGTGAAATGGTGATTCTAAGGAGGATAGAGAAGGAGGAGAGGAAAAATGTGTGACAGAATATTATCAGGGCTGTAACTTAAAATTTTTTAATGAAATTATGTTAAGTTACCTATTTTCGAGGCAGCAGCCATTTTGTTGTCATTCTGATTATTTAGTTACACTGATTTTTCAGTGTTTTCCTCTCTCCCTGTCCTTTAAGTCCCCCCTTGCTATTCTCCCATGCTTTTGGCATAGTTTTTGTAATTATTATTACTAAATTTTCTTGGGAGTTTTAGCTGAATAACAGAATGAATTCTGTTCTTTTCCCCATGTTTACGTCTTCACCTACGGGTGGTTAGGCGTTGTGTTCTGCATCTACCATCTGATGTTCTGCAGTTTCTTCCCTGGAAGTCTCTGTTTTGCATCAGATAGTGTATTTTTGGTAACTGATTCCGGGCCTGGGTGCCTGGAGTCTTATTTTAGTGTTTTTACATTCATTGTTTACATTTACAACAGCCCTCTGTGTGAGGGGGGGGATTTCTGGAAAATAATATCTTGATGTTATTTTAATCATAACTAGATACATTATTATTGTTCGTAAGTGTTGAATAAATTGTTTAAAATATTTTTAAAATTTTTGTCCACACCTAGGCTTGGGATCCATTGGGGCTCAACGTTACTTTTCAGAAACTTGGGCTGTTCTGAAAAAATATTTTTTCAAAATATTTTGATTTCAATTATTTTTTCTATATTAATGGATCATATTATTATTATGTATTTTGATTGCCAGAGGTTAGTGCGAGTACCAGGACTTGTTTTCTTTTCACATTGAAAGGATATTGATCAATTGTAATAAGAGGAAGTCTTCCTCTGACTTTTATAATCATTCTATATGTGGTCAGTGTACTCGCATTAACTCCTGTTCTGTATCGTATGATTTCGATGACAATATGGGAAGCGTATGTCACGGTATGTTAGTGGGGAATTGGACACTCCGGTCCTTTCCCCGCAGGGTCACTCTACTTTATCAATTTCTATTTCAGACGATCAAGATTAGGGTGATGTATCTGTGATGTCTTCCAACAGTGTGCCTCCGTCGTCACAATTAATGAAGGGCTAGCGGAAAAGTGCTCATGTAAATACGCCAATTGCCTAAGAGGACCCTAGTAGGTTCGACGGCCTTTGACGTCCGCTAGCTCGCCCGGTGTAGCGTCCATTCACCGAATGGTTCGGCAGCCAGGTTCGTCCGTTGCGGTCTAGAAGGAATTTTGGGGTGATGCGAGCACTATAAATCAACCAAATGCACACCCAGTGACGTGGATCAGAGGGAGAATGGTGGAAGCCTTTTAGTCCGGTTCATAGCTCGTTCTGGTCCATCCGGACGGCGAGCGAGAGAGACCCCTCTCTCGTACAACAACATCTGGCCCCAGATGTTGTGGTACAAAATGTTTCGCATTCGGAGCATACGTCCGTCGCTCGGGACGCTCCGACATATAGTCAGTCCGGAGTAGACTGTCAATAAGGCTTCCTCATTCTCATGGTAGCGCACACGACCGCTCTTGGCTACGTGACCTCGGATATCCAGTCAGCTTCGCCAGTCAGAGAATCATCGGCGACCAGGTCACACCATCCGGTAGCCAGGGACACGAGGCCTGCAGACTCTGGATGTTCGCATAGGAAGTGTGCGGGAGTCAACGTACACGGAGCTTCCGGCGGCAATGCATCGTAAGACCGCTACTGCACAGGCCTCGGGAACGGACGTGCTTTCCTAAATAGCACAGTTTATCGCAGCATCCCAGCATCAACTGAATCTGTCGCATATTTTTTATCCGACGATGCTGGGTCGGGACGCTCCGCGGAAGCGGGTACGGACGTCCGAAAATTTCATCTGGTCCGGCGGGATACCGAAAGGGATTTGGAGGATTTCGAGCTTTCCCTTTCGGAACAACATATGCTGTTGTGTATGTCATCTGACTTGGTCTTCTACAGCTTCTTTCGTCGGACCAGAATGCTGCGATGCCGGATAAGAAACTGATAGCGTCGGTGGACTTAGAAATTTTTGGTTCGGTTCAGGGACATCGTCCCTCAGTTCCGACATAGTCCAATAATGTCACACAAACTTTCGAATTATTGAACGACGCTATATATATTATTATTATATGCTTGCTATAACCTAGCATTTCTGGTTTCTTGTTCGCAAAGTTACGGAGATGTCTTTCAAAAGTGTGCCTCTGTCGTCATAGTTAATGAAGAGCTAGCGGCAATAAGTGCTCATGGAATATGTCTATCGCCTAAGAGATCTCTTGTAGGATCGACGGAGTGACATTCGCTAGCTCACCCGGTGTAGCGTGCATTCATCGAATGGTTCGGCTGCCGGGTTCGTCCGTTGCGGTCTAGGAAGGAGATTTGGGTGATGCCAGCACTTTAATTACTTTAGTACTCACCCAGTGACAGCAGATTGAGGACAGATCGGAGGAAGCCTGTTAGTCCGGTTCCTGGCTTGTCCAGGTCCGTCCGGGCTGTGAGCGAGAGAGGTCCCTCTCTCGTCCAACAACATAGGGGACCGTATGTTGTGGTTCAGATATTTTACAGTCGGAGCATATGTCTGTCGGTCGGGACGCTCCGTTATATTGACAGTCCAAGAGACTGTCCATAATGCTTCCTCATCCTCACAGCAGGGCACACGACCGCACATTGGCTACGTGACCTCGAGTATCCGATCAGTTTCGTCATTCAGTGATTCCGGCGAATAGGTCACGCCATCCGGTAGCCAAGGGACACGAGGCCTATACACTCCGTTCGCTCGCATATTGGTAGTATGCACGGGGTAATGATCACGGAGCTTCCAGCGGCAATGCATTGTAGGACCGCTTCTCCTCAGGCCTCAGTGACGGACGTGCTATCCGAGTTAGCACAGTTGTTTCGCAGCATCCCAGCAATCGACAGTTTCTTGGTCGAATCAGGAATTATCCGACGGCGCTGGGTCGGTGCGGTCCGCGGTTGCATCAGGTACGGACGACCGAACGCTTTATAGGGTCCGACAGGATGGCAAAAGGGATTCGAAAGATTTTGAGTTTTCCGTTTCGTAGTATCGGAAGCTGCCATTCATATCTTCTGGCATTATCTTCCAGTGATTGTTATTTCGGACTACATTGCTGCGATGTTGGATAAGAGACTTATAGCGTCATTGGACTCGGAATTTTGGATCGGTTCAGGGACATTGTCCCTGACTTACCGACGCAGTGCAATAATTTCATTACAACATGTGTTTTATTTTTCGATGCTATATATGCATACAAGCCTGCTACCAAGCATGATAGTTTAGTTTCTTGTCCGCGTTGCTCATTTCTGCCGTTTTATCATTTATATTAATAGTTTATTTTGGCAGAGCAGGGCATACCGAGAGTTCATATGCGTCTAGACGGTGTGGTTAAAGACTGGAAATATTCTTTTTCGCCGTCTATGTCTTTTCCAACCTCTATGTTGGAAACGACAATGATGTCTAGTAGACTTAACTTAGACGCTTTATCATACGTAATCCACCTTACTGAGGCGTTATCATTACGTCTTCAAGAAAAGATTTATGGGATATTATTCTCAATGTAATTTCTTTTGAGGGCAGTAGTTTGTTCACGTATAACTCCGCCCTTCAGTGGCTGATTGGAGTTGGTTAGACGTGACGCAGCCCTAGCTACATCCACACGCGTGGATAGTAAGGTTAAGAACTCTCTCAGAGTCGCTTCGTTCTCGGAGAAGCTTCTCTTCGACGGCAACTTTTCAGCAATCCATGAATTGCTCGATTTACACGTTCTCTTGTCTATCTAGTGTTACAAGAGATTCAGACTGGGGCAAACATTCGGTGGTTGACTCAGAGAGTGCCACTGCAGTTGCCGGACCCGAGTGTTGCAGTTATGACGCTTGCCAGTCAAACAGATTGGGATATAATATTGATCCCAACGGATTCGAAGTGCCAGGGTCTTTGGGTTCCGCAGTCTCTTAGCAACCAATTATCTTCCGCGGAACAATGTTTTTTAGGCTTGCTTTATGTCATTGCATGAACATTATTCAGAAACGCATGCCCAAATCCTGTCCGTTAATTCGACAGTAGTGGCGTATCTCCGGAACCAGGGAGGCACTCATTCGTTTCCGTTATTCAATTTAATTGAAAGAATCCGTCTGTTGGTTACAGTACACCAAGTTCTGTTTCGGTCCGTCATATTCCGGGTCGTCTGATTGTTTTACCGGACTCCCGTTCACTTAGGGGTCGCTTGTTGCTGTCAGAATGGACTCTCAACAAACAAGTATTCAATCAGATTTGCTATCTATGGGAGCGCCCAATGATGATTTATTTACGACACAGCTTGCTAATCAATTGCAGACGTATGTGTTGGCTTGTCCGGATCTCTGAGCTAATGTTGTTAACGCTCTATTGATCTATAGGACGGAATGATAGGATACGCGTATCCTCCGGCGCTGTTGTTTCAGCAGGTATTGCTAAGATAAACAACCACAATACATTTCTGTTGATAGCAACTCTATCTTCACAGAGACCATGGGGAATTTACTCTGTTGTCTACTGTGGGACTTAACGTGAAATCTTCCTCAATGAGAGGATCTTTTTTCGCTGGGTAAATCGTGTCATCTTTATCACAACCCGCAAGGTCGCAACCTTCACGTATTCCGTTGTGTGGTCCGTATTGCATTGTAAGCATTGTACGGGACGAGCTTTGGACGCGATTTCTTACTATAGGAGATCCTCTTCTTCTCTATTCTATGCGGCTAAAGTGGATGCTCTTCCGTCGTTGGTGTAGGGATCATTATGTTCATATTGTTGATCCCTCCATACTACTCATAGCAACTTTTTAGTATACTTGTTTGACAAGATCTACTGCAGCCTGTTATTATTAAGGTTATAGGTTTATGTTACCTCATACCTATGCACTCTAGGATAGTTTACAATTGAGTCTTATGTCTCTTTATCTAAGTCAGTTAGTAACTTTTTGATAAATAGACTTAGAATCTTTAGATTAAATTCCTATATGGAATTTAACTTCGGTTCTTATTTAGCTAAGTAATCATTTGAGCCTCTGGAAACAGAAGTTTTCAAATTCTGACCTTTTAGACAGTAATTCTGTTGGTTTCTCTTTTACTGAAGAGTCAGTGAGTTTCATGCACTATCGATGGATGATTTTCACTTTCGTAGTTTCGGAATCACTACTTCCTTTACTATTTAGGTTGGATTTTTGCATAAGAGTTAGGCTCCTAATATCCGGAACCTATTGTTATTAAGGTCCTTCCGTCTTCGTACGGGCATAGGTCTTTACTCTCTCCGGTTAGAGTTTATGTATTTATAAACAGATATCTGTTTATTACTACGGGCGTAAGCTTCTTCTGTCTTTGATGCCTAATAGAAGGACGTTACGCTCCATTCTTTTGCTAATGGATTCTATTAACTATCGGTACTGGTTATGGTATATCATTGACTCAGCAGTTGTGCTTAAGATTTCGGCTCATGAAGTAAGAGTTCTTCTACATCTTGGGCTTACATTAATAGTGTCGCTATTATAGATTTTTGAAGGCTGCTCATTGCGCTCAGCCATCCACATTCATGAATTTTTATCTCAGAAATATCGAGTCCATTTCTGGAGGCCTCTATTGTTAGGTCTATTATCTACTGCTCAGAATGTCCTTCACTTAACAGTTGCTACTATAGCTAGGTAGGCTGTCTGTTTCGGCAGTGACTCCGTTCTGCTGCCCTCTTCGCTCTGGGCTATTTGACCCAGGGCAAGAAAAAGGGGGGGGGGGGAGGAGGGTGTTCCCTTGGGTCACCTGTTTTACTATGAAAACAAGGGGATACCTCCTCCGGAGTTAGTAATTCTGAGCTGTTATTGGGATGGTTGTTTAGTGAGAAGTTTATGTTTTAAAAATTCATTCAAGTCTTAGTTTTTAAAGTATAGCTTTTGAATATTGCATGTGTCAACGGACATGATTATGCAATCCTCAGACACTTTTAAGGAGTATAAGAGTCTCTATTCTCTAGACTTACTTTATTTATTGGCTTACTTTAAAAATTATTAGTATAAGGATTATATTGGATATTAATAGAGTACATGGATGTATGATGCTCAATTTTGGAAGGTGTTGTATCTTTCTAATTTATCATAAATAAGAAAGATACATGTAAGGCCTATTACTTCTTTTTCCCTAGAGGGGATGACTCTATCTTCTATTATTGAGCGTATTCCATCTTGCTCTATGTCCTTGGCGCTCCAGCCTTTTTACTATTCAGGTATGTCTGGGTCATTGGTACAGTATAAAAATGTTAAAAAATTTATAGTAATTTCTATATTTTTTATACTTACCAATGACCCAGACGGGGAAGGCCCTCCCAGGAGTTGGGAACTCTTGCCTCCCCGCTGAGTACATAGCGCTTACCAGGCACTGGTTATTAGAATGATTAATGGCACCAATTTCGGAACGTCCTTGACACTGCGCATGCACAGTAGAGGTGAAGTGTGGAGGGCCATTCAGAACATGTTTTCTTTTGTTTTAGATGCAAATTTTGGGGATTGGGGGGCAAAATTTGTGTTTGGCCCTATATTTTAAGAGTTAGCACCAGCTATGTCTGGGTCATTGGTAAGTATAAAAAATATAGAAATTACTATAAATTTTTTAACTTTTTGGAGATTTTGGACTTGGCTAGGTTTGTACATGCCTGGACATTTTTTGCAGATTTATAATAAGCCTAGATTTATCACGTGCCATGTGTTGGTGAGCTAATGGGGATGGACACACCCCTCTTGTTTTGAAAGCCCTGATAGTGGCTTCCAGCACTCAACCAGTTAATGCTGTTATTATTGAATGACCCAGGCATTATCTCTCACATATGTGTGTATGTAAACTATTGAACAAACAAACACAAACCCTGCTTATTCAGAAAATCAATAATTAATCTTCACCTAATAACACCTTTTGTCTATAATTATCTTCAGTCATTGCCTATTAATTTTGGCAATCATCCTTTGTCGGGCAGGCTTTGTCACTTTCAGAACATGCTAGGCAGATGAATAGCAGTGATAAGTTTAAATGGTAATTTCTCTACAAATTTTGTTGTGCCCGAAGATTCATGTGAAGATAGTACCCAATTATCTTCTGACATCATCCAGTTTTTCTGCATCGTCGCGACATCTGTGTGCTCTAGTGTTCCTTATTTCCCTCCCTCCTGAATCTTCATTGTCTTTGACTTAACCAATAACTTTCCTTAGGGCAATTTTTGCCCAACGGAGCTTAAAGTTAAGCTTAAGCTTGTAAATATATTTGTTACCACTTGTAGATATTCATTGTTTTTGGCTGTGCTGTAATTCCACCTATTTGTGTATCCACCCTGATTGTCATCTTTGAAATACACGGCATATCACACAAATATCTTTGTCTTATTTTATTTTATTTCCCTTCCTTGTCTTTCACAAATAGAAAAACTAAAATGGTGATAAAAATTAATAAGAGTATTCATTTAAGTCAGGGGTTCTGTTAGGGAGATAGAAGGTCCGGTCAGCAACCACATTTTCTATATCTATTGACTGGTACATAAATTAGTATTGGCTATTGTTTTCTGGGAGAGCACAGAGAAATAGTAGATGTGTAAGTATGTCTGCCCGATGGCAATGTTTTGCTGCTCCAAAACACTACCATCGGGAAGACATATTAATACCTGGTGGTTCTGCAAGAGAAAGCTCAAAATTTGCTGATATGGTAGCCAAAGGAGTACACTGAGATGATTTTATTCTGTGAGAGGAGCTGACTGACACAGACTCTCAAGAATGATGAGGGCATCTGTTGATATACAGTTTAAAAATGCCTCTTGTGTGAGAAAGCTCAGTTATCCTGGGCACATTCCATAATAGTATACTCTTTTGCAAGCCATGGTAATGGAGATGCTCTTGCATTTTCATCTGTGAAACGGTCTCTTCATTTTTGACCTAGTAGAAACACTGTTTAAGTACTATTTTTGATCTCCAATTTATAGAGCTTTATAAAAAAAATTGACCCTATATTGTTTCACAACACTGCAGTTTCTGAATATTAATTTACTTGGAATTTCTCAGAAAATAACTTGCATTTTTTTTTAATTTTCCATAAAATATCACACTATTATCAATTATGAATGAACTAATTATTCTAATTTCCACATAAATATCTTGGTTATAGGTGCACATTTGTTTCAAAACAGCTGATCTGGCATGGAAATCAACGCATGTTCTTCAGAGTGTCAGTGACTGATGGTTTTATACATTTTGAATTTTACCTCCGAAATAAATGATGAACGTGGGCTGAAAAAACAAATGCTGTGCAGGTGTCTGCGAATTGAGGGGACTAAGACTCAGACTGAAATCACTCACCGAATTGAGGACTCCGATTCAATTTCAACCCAGATTTTTCTCCTGAATTGCCATTGATTTTCTGCATTTTCTAGCACTTCATTTGTTGGAATGCAAAATATATAAAATCCTCAGGCCCATTAGAGCAAGAAAAAATATCCAACTGTTATCGTGCCTTGACATATTACTGATGGTCATCATATCAGAGGAGAGTGTCTCTGGGTATCTCAAGTGGAGATAACATCACGGTGTGTGGCATCCATGAGACCAATCTATGGTCGGTCACCCACACCCTCATTTAACCCTTTACTCAAAGGATCGCCCAATCAGCTCTGGGTTACTCAAAAACCTAATCCTAATTTAAAACTTTGTTTCTTCCTTTCTAATCTTTGCCTACCATTCGAAACTGATGATACCTCATCAAAAAAGTTTCTGTTTCCATTGAGCGCCCTAAGCTTTTTATTTTACAGCCAAAAATAAAATTAATAAAATAACTATAGATACATAGCAAAGGCAGTGGTGAGGATGGGGAGGTAGTGATCATTCAGCCACATATATCTGAAGAATACCATGATCTGCAGATCTATCACATCTTGAATCATACAACATCTGTAACTAGCGAATATAAATCTGTATTTCTTTCCTTCATTGATAATGTAAAGAGTCCTGAAAATTGTTTTCGAAGAGATTTCTGAAAAAAACTTTATAAGAATCGTCAGCGACTGGAATTATGCTTGAATTAAAATAAACCTTGGGATTTTTTTAGCTATTGTTGAACAATGGGTTAACAGAAAAATACCAACACAAGTAATTGGAATAAACCATTTATTTCTTGAACTGATCCTGAGTACCTAAACCGCAAGTAGAAAACAACACTATGAAATTTGACTTTGACTCTGCCTATAAATGATTAAAAAATAGGTCTGAACCTTCTATACCAGAGATGCGAGAGGGTAACCACAAACTATCAGAATAAGGATAATAATCTTGAGGCCGAGTCCTAAATTCAGTGTGGGAGTTCATCTCGAGTCTTGAGACCTCATTTCACATCTGTGCTACAAATGCCTGAGAATCAAAAGATTAATTTTGTTAGCCTAAGATTACATTTTTTAGCTCACCTTGACAAAGTCAAGCTGAGCTAATCTCATCGCTCTCCATCCGTCCGTCCATCATTCGTCAACACCATGTTTTGGTCTTCTCCTCCAAAACTACTGGGCCAATTCAAGTGAAAGTTTGTGTGAGTGATGGTCCCAAAGGGGCATTGCATTTTTGTTCAACTCAACATGCCCAGCCCCATAGGTTGGGGGGAGGGAAAAAATGCTCCAAAATATTTTTAAAATCTTCTTCTCATGAACCAGTGGATACAATGACTTGATATTTATTATGGAGCTTCCTTTTGAAGTGTAGAATCAAGTTTGATCAAATGAAGTTTGTGAAGCAATATTTGGCTTTGTAATGGGAGGGGTAAGATTTTTGGCCCCGCCCAAAATTTGTATTTTCTGAACCAATAGTCTGATTTGAACCAAATTGTGTATTTGGTATTATTAGGTCATAAGTAGTACTTGACATGTGCCAAAAAAAATTCCCTCAGCCCCATGGGAACCTCAGGAGCTAAAAATAGAAATATTTTCAAACGCCCCCTATTTCCCAAACCACACAGAACAGACTTCAACAGAGAGGTGCTAATTGGTATGAAGCATCCTTAGGACCAATAGAATTGAAAGGTAAAAAAAATTGCCATCGGTTATATTAGGGTGTTCTGTAGAGGGCATTGAAAAAGTGCTGAGTCAGCATATTTGCAAAAATTAAAAAAATCTTTTCTCCAGAACCAATAATCAGAATCTTTTGATATTTGGTGTACAGCATTCATAGGGGGGTCCAGATACAAGGTCGCTAAAATAAAGCCCATTGGTTCATATTTGGGCTCAATACAGGAGCCCGAGTTTTTTCTTAGGGCAACATGGGGAATATTCTTTAAAAATCTTCTTCAGAACCACCAGTCAAAATCTTTTAATGTTTGGTATACATCATTGGTATGAGGGTCAGATTCAAGATTGTTCAAACCAAGTCCCTAGGTTAATATTTGGGCTTTCTATGGAAGCCCAAATTTTAACTTGGTTCAGTATGGGGATAATTTTCTTAAATCTTCTTCTTCAGATCCGCCAGTCAGAATACTTTCATATTTGGTATACATCATCTCTAAAGGGGTCAGATTCAAGTTTGTTCAAATCAGGTCTCTAGGTATATATTTGGGCTCGCTGTGGTAGCCCAAATTTTAACAAAATGCAATATGAGGAAATTTCTTTAAAAATCTTCTTCAGATCCACGAGTCGGAATGCTTTCGTATTTGGTATACAACATCTCAAGGGGGGTCAGATTCAAGTTTGTTCAATTCAAGTGCCTGGGTTTATATTTGGGCTCCATATGGGAACCCGAAATTTAACTTAGTGCAATATGAGGGATTTTCTTCAAAAATCTTCTTCAGATTCACCTGTCAGAATCCTTTCATATTTGGTTTACAATATCTCTAGGGGAGTCAGATTCAAGTTTGTTAAAATTGGTTCCCTGGGTTAATATTTGGGCTCCCTATTGTAGCCCAAGTATTAACTTAGTGCAATATGAGGAAATTTCTTTAAAAATCTTCTTCTTCAGATCCACTAGTCAGAATGCTTTCATATTTGGTATACATCTCTAGGGGGGTCAGATTCAAGTTTGTTCAAATCGGATCCGTAGCTTAATATTTGGGGTCGCTATGGTAGCCCAAATTTTAACTTGGTGCAAAATGAAAAAATTTCTTTAAAGTTTTTCATCAGATCCAACAGCCAGAATGCTTTCATATTTGGTATAGAACATCTCTAGGGAGGTCAGATTCAACAGTGTTAAAATCAAGAGCCTGGGTTAATATTTGGGCTCCATATGGGAGCCTGAATTGGCCATGTAGCTGAGGAATTAGAAATTCTGTATTCAGTACCCTCTAGAGGTGTGTAACTAAGATTATTCTACATAGGTTGTATCAAGGGGCTTGATAGGGGATCTCCATTTTACATTATGATCAACTGAAGAAAAGGCATGAGGAGCTCAAGGATTGACAGTGTATCCAATGGAGATGGATTGCTTAGTGTTGACTCATTCTTGGACTCTGTTTATATTGTGTTCTGTTCAAGGTGAGCACTTCAGGCCTCGTGGGACCTCTTGTTTCTGTTGTTTTTACAATCATTTTGATACATTTTGACTACAACGAAAGTAAGAGTTACTAACCCGTTATTATCAAAATAAATAATATTTGGCAAGAAAAATATAAGAAATAGTTTCATATACTTAATTGATTAATTCCATATGTATGGTTCTATCATGTGATAAAGAGATATTGCACTATGCTTTAAAAACAATTTACCATTGAAGAAAAGATGGAAGAAAATGAAAAGAATAAGCAAATGTGGTCGTAGCCAAGAATTAATTTATGCTGTTAATATAAATTGATGCATTTTTATTCCGTGTGTCTGAAAGAAATCTTGCAATATTTCAGTATAGACATACAAATATGGGTATAATTAGAACCTCTTCATTAAGGTGGTTCAAATGATATCCCATATTTGTAGGTGAATGGAGATAAAATAGCCTAACAAGGGATCTCAGATGCTGTGTTAGATAATGAGTTAACAAAGCTGATGGTTATCCTTATATTATAACCTGCACCCTCGAGAAGCTCTGATGTGTTTTTTGTTTTATCCACAAAATAAACACAAAGACTTTTAAGCCTCAACTGAAGATCTTTGTAACAACACTTTTTTTATTGTTGTTTTGGGGTGCATTCCATACCTTTGTTTGATCAGCCGACTTTTGCACAAAATTCTTTGGTAAACTATACAGCCCAACAAGCTTTTAATCCGAGGCCAGTTTTAAAAAGAAAGTTACTTAAAGTTCATCCAGACAAGCTGATAAACCTAATATCAAAGAACTGAGTCCATGAAGAGTTCCCATCAGGAAAAGTTCCCATCAAGAAAAGTTCCCATCAACAAAGTTCCCATCGAAAAAGTTCCCATCACCTGATATTGAGGGGTGGAAAAAATCCCATCACAATATAAAATAATAATTAGGTGCAGCTTTGTATAACAAGGTTTGTGCCAATAGAAGATCAGCTCAGGTGGCCAGGCTAGGGTATCCTCTAGGCTGTTTCCTGAGGAACAGCTAAGGTGTCTAACCTATGACTGGACAATACTCTCCTGATCCTGGGCCTTCTGTAAGATGCCCCCACCCCATGAGGTCGCCCTGCCTCCTGTATTCCAGTTATGTCTAATCACCCAGCAGCCACTACTTTAATGTGATGTTTGCCACTGGGGATGAAGCAGTGGTCCCCCGACTCTACTGTTTACCGCAGTGGGATTCCTTTATAACCAACACCAGGCTGGTGGAGCTTTTTAGCCTCTCGGAGGGGGTCTGGTAGGGCATTGCTGCTGATCCAAAAACTAAAATGCTTGTTGGTCCCTCCATAATTCAGGGATGGTTGGGGCTCATGAACTGATAAAGCAACAACCTAAAAAGAACTACACTGAGTTCAAACTATAACTTCTGGTGGGCAGCTTGGTTGCCTGTCTGGGAATGGCAAAACTGTTATTGAGGGAATAGCTGGCATTGCTCATTTTGAAATAACAAATTAGCCCAATAACCTCACAGAAAATGATGTCAGGTTCTTGTGTGATTGGTGTTGGAAAAAGGCCTCTGTAGTTTAATAGATGTCATACCGTTCTTAAATATTGATGGGAACTTTTCAGATGGTAAGTATATTGATGGGAACCTGACTGATAGGAAGTTTATTGATAGGAACTTTTCCGAATGGGAAAACTTTCCGTATACCCAAAGTACCAGTGCCCTCCCCCTCCATTAATAATTTTAATTTTTGAATTCTGTCATTTTATCCTACCCTCCCAATTTTGCCATTTTGGTCATTTCCATTTTTTGCTCAACTTTGGCAAAGCGAAATTTGAGGTATTGTCATGGCCCATCGTCTGTCCATCTGTTGCGCCGTACACACGGCTCGGACTAGAGGCCGTATTTATGAACCGATCTTTACGAAACTTCTTGGGTACCTTTGTTATCACCATGAGATGAGAAGAGTGTTTTTGGGTCCGGTCCGAAATTTAAGACGGCCGCTGGCAGCCATTTTGTACCAAAATTAGGTGCAATCAGATTTTTGCGCAGAACTTCCATATGAAAGCTCTGATTCAAATATTTTTTTTGTATGAATGTTTAGTACCATGGGATACATCACATATAATACAGGTTGTTTTCTTGTGCGTAAATTATGCAAATTAGACTAACTTTGATTTATTTAGTGTTACTTTCAGCACTGCAAGTGCAAATGCCAATACAGCTTGGGCTGGAGGCCGTATTTATGAACCGATCTTTACAAAACTTCTTGGGTACCTTTGTTATCACCGTGGGACGAGAACGAGTGTTTTGGGGTCCAGTCTGAAATTCAAGATGGCCGCTGGCACCCATTTTGTACAAAATTTGGTGCAATCAGATTTTTGTGCAGAACTCCCATATGAAAGCGCTGATTTGAATAATTTTCTGTGTGAATGTTTAGTACCATGGGATATATCACATATAATGCATTTTTTTTTTCTCGTGCATAAATTATGCCAATTAGACTAACTTTGACCTATTTAATGTTACTTTCAGCACTGTAACTGCAAATGCCAATATGGCTCAGGCTAGAGGCCATATTTATGAACCGATCTTTACAGAACTTCTTGGGTACCTTTGTTATCACCTTGGGACAAGAACGAGTGCTTTTGGGTGCAGTCCGAAATTCAAGATGGCTGGGCGGCCATTTTGTACCAAAATTAGTGCAATCAGTTTTTTGTACAGAACTTCTGTATGAAATTTCTGATTTGAATAAATTTCTGTATGAATGTTTAGTAACATGGAATACATCACATATAATACGTGTTTTTTTCTTGTGCAAAAATTATGCAAATTAGATGAACTTTGATTTATTCAGTGCTACTTATACACAGTAAGTGCACATGTCAATACGGCTTGAGCTAGAGTCTGTATTTATGAACCGATCTTCACGAAACTTCTTGGGTACCTTTGTTATCACCTTGGGATGAGAACAAGTGTTTCTGGGTGCGGTCCAAAATTCAAGATGGCTGCCAGTGGCCATTTTGTACTGAAATTATGTCCAATCAGTTTTTTTGTACACGACTTCTGTACGGCTCAGGCTAGAGGCCATATTTATGAACCGATCTTTACGAAACTTCTTGGGTACCTTTGTTATCACCGTGGGACGAGAACGAGTGTTTTGGGGTGTGGTCCAAAATTCAAGATGGCCACCAGCAGCCTTTTGTATAGAACGTCTGTACGAAAGGTCTGATTTGAATAAATTTTTGTAGGAATGTTTAGTAACATGGAACACATCACATATAATACGGGTTTTTTTTCTCATGCAGAAATTATGCAAATTAGATGAACTTTGATTTGTTCAGTGCTACTTATATACAGAAAGTGCACATGTCAATACGGCTTGAGCTAGAGTCTGTATATATGAACTGATCATCACGAAACTTTTTGGGGTACCTTTGTTATCACCCTGTGACATGAACAAGTGTTTTGGGTGCCTTTGTTATCACCGTGCTATGAGAACAAATATTTTTGGGTTCAGTCAGACCCACTCTGGGACTCAGACTTCTTTTCTAGTTTAGCATCTAACTGTCACCCCACTTTTACAATACTTAACCTATATATTTGTTACAGACTACGGTCAGCATTTATGTACAGACCATTATAATACTTTACATGTACCTTTGTTATCAGGTCATTACCTACATGTTTGTCATTGCTGTGTCACATATTATACATGTACATGTCTTAAACAAGTTGAGCTACAGTGTCATTGACACTTTCATTGTCTTTGCCATTTTTGTGGAGCACCAGATTTTAGGCACCACCCAATTCTTCACTATGTAGAACCCTTAGTTCAATCTTAACAGTCATTGGACTCACTGTGTGCCCAAATAGAAACATAATTCCAAGTTAAGTAGCTGAAGAATTCAAATATTTTAAGTACACTCTAGAGATGTGTAAGTATGTTTAGTCCACATAGGTTGTATCAAAGGGCAACCAACATTATGATTAACTAAAGACAAGGCATGATGCTTGGACTATTTTAGTCACTCCTGAGGGGCTTGAGGATTGACAGTGGATCATATGGAGGTTGATTGCCTAATGTAGATTCATTCTTGGCCTACGTTTATATTGGATTCTGTTCAAGGTGAGAGCTTCAGGCCCTACAGGGCCTCTTATTTAAAAATTTCTTCTCATGAACCAGTGGGTACAGTGACTTGATATTTGGTATGCAGCTTCCTTTTGAGGTGTAGAATTAAGTTTCTTCAAATGAAGTTTGTGCAGCAACATTTGCCTTTGTAATGGGAGGGGCAAGATTTTAGCCCCACGCAAAATTTCTATTTTGTGAACCGATGATCCGATTTCAACCAAATTTGGTATGTGGTAGGTATAATTATTGAGTCACAAGTACATGACTCAGGCAAAAAAAAAATTGTGTGTCCCTTTGGGACAGGCATGGTCCTTATATGTCAATTCAAGTTTGTTCAACTGAAGTAGCCATGCTCCATAGAGTGGGGGTGGGGGAAATGCTCCAAAATTTAAAAAAATCTTCTCATGAACCAGTGGGTACAATGACTTGATATTTGGTATGGAGCTTCCTTTTTAGGTGTGGAATCAAGTTTGTTCAAACAAAGTTCTCTGAGTAATTGGGTCTTTGTGTTTGTAATTGGAGGGGCAAGATTTTTGTCTCTGCCC
Source organism: Pictodentalium vernedei (assembly GCA_031216915.1). Classification (NCBI taxonomy): domain Eukaryota; kingdom Metazoa; phylum Mollusca; class Scaphopoda; order Dentaliida; family Dentaliidae; genus Pictodentalium; species Pictodentalium vernedei. Next base: position 231,585,318 of record CM062293.1, read on the forward strand.
CAAATTTCTATTTTCTAAACTGATTGTCTTATTTGAATCAAATTTGGTAAGTGGTATTATTGAGTCATAAGTACTTGATTTGTGCAAAAAAAATTTCTGTGTCCCTGTGGGAACCCCAGGGTCTAAAAATAGAAATATTTTCAAATGCCTATATTCCCCAAACCACACGGAACAGGGGCACAGTGGCTCAGTCAGCAGAAGAGCAAGCTGCAAGCCCAGAGGTCCTCGGTTTGAATCCTACCTGCGACAATTGAATTGTGTGCAAGTCACTTCAACCCCATTGCCCACGTAGGCAAGGTGAAGGCATACTGCATGTCGATTGTGCACCTGTTTTCAACCAATTCTAACCCTGCTTGTGTGGAGTTAGTATGTTGGGAAGCTGATAGTTGCTCACCATTGCTCGGTGCTCCTCTACAGGTACTCCAGCTTACTCCACTAATAAAACTGTCGTGGTCATGATTTGCCATTGTGCAGTAAAATGTGACCTTAAACACCAATAAATAAATCATAAATCCAACATGGAGCAGAGAACTGTTATTTGGTCTGACACATCCTTAGGACCAGTAGAATTGACTGGTAAAGCAAATTGCCATTGGTTGTGTTATGGTGTTCTGTAGGGGTGGGGGGGCATTGAAAAAATGCTGAGTCAGCATATTTGCAAATATTTAAAAAAAATAGTTTTTCTTCAGGGCCACTGATCAGAATCTTTTGATATTTGGTGTACAGCATCCATACGAGGGTCAGATACCAGTTTGTTAACTTGAAGCCCCTTGGTTCATATTTGGGCTCAAAGCCTGAATTTTTTACTCTGGACAGTATGGGGAATAATCTTTAAAATTCTTCTTCTTCAGAACGACCAGTCAGAATCTTTTAATGTTTGGTATACATCATTGTTAATTGTGTCAGATCCAAAATTATTCAATCAAGTTCCTCGGTTAATATTTGAGCTTCCTTTGGAAGCCTGATTTTTAGCTTTGTGCAATATGGGGGATAATCTTTAAAAATCCTTTTCTTCAGATTCTCCAGTCAGAATGCTTTCATATTTGGTATAGAACCTCTTGGGGGGAGGGGGTGGAGGTATCAATTCAAGTTCGTTGAAATTGGTTCTATGGGTTAATATTTGTGCTCTCTGTTGGAGCCCAAAGTTTAACAGTGCAAAATGAAGAGATTTCTTTAAAAATCTTCTTCATTTCCACCGGTCAGAATCCTTTCGTATGTAGTGTACATCATCTCTTGGGATGTCAGTTTCAGATTTCATCAAATTGAATCAGTGGGTTCATATTTAGGCCTCCTATGGGGGAGAGGGGTGCAGCTGGGGCTGATTTAAGCATGATGGGGGGGGGGGGGGGGGCAGATTCCAATTTGTTAAAATTGAGTCAGTGGGTCCATATTTAGGTTTCCTATGAGAGCCCAAATTTTAACTTAGTGTGAGGGAATTCCTTTAATAAAATCTTCTTCAGATTCACCAGTTAGAATGCTTTCAGTGTTGGTATACAACATCTCCAGGGGTGTCATGTTCAATTTTATTCAAATTGAGTGCCTAGGTCTATGTTTGGGCTCCTTATGGGGGGGGGGGGGATTTTACCACGCAATATGAGGGAATTCTCTGGATGTAAGGGGAGGGCAGATTCAAGTTTATTCCACTCAGGTCCCTGAGTTGATATTTGGGCTCCCTGTGGTAGCACCAATTTCAACTTTGTGCCATATGAGAAAGTTTCTTTAAAAATTTTCAGACCCACAAGTCAGAATGCTTTTCATATTTGGTATACAACAGCTCAATGGGAGTCAGACTGAAGTTTATTCAAATCGGGTCCCTGAGTTAATATTTGGGCTCCCTGTGGGAGCCAGAATTTTAACTTAGTGCAATATGAGGAAATACCTCTAAAAATCTATCTTGGGTGGGGGGGGGGGGGGGGGGTGCAGACTCGGGTTTGTTCAAATTGAGTGTCTGGGTCAATATTTGGGCTCTCTAATGGAGTCCAATTTTTAACTTATTGTAATGTGAGGAATAATCTTTAAAAATCTTCTTCACATCCACCAGTTGGAATCTTGATATTTGGTATATAGCATCCTTAGGGAGGTCAGATCTAAGTTTTGTTCAAATCAAGTTCCTGGGTTAATATTGGGCTCTCTATGGGAGCCCCCGAAATTTTAACTAAGTGCCATACGAGAGTATTTCTTTAAATATCTTCTTCAGATTCACCAGCCTGAATTTTAACTTAGTGCAATATGATGGGGTTTCTTCAAAAATCTTCTCCAGAACCATCCATTAGAGTATTTTGATATTTGAGATACAGCATCTGGAGGTGAGGGGCATGTTCGAATTTGTTCAAATCTGGTCTGTATGTTAATATTTGGGCTTCCTATGCTAGTCCGAATTTTAACTTGGTGCAATGTGAGAAAATTTCTTAAAAAATCTTCTTCAGATCTGCCAGTCAAAATGCTTTCATATTTGGTATACAACATCTCTAGGATTGGAGGAGAGGCCGATTCAGATTTGTACAAATCGAGTGCCTGGTTCAATATTTGGGCTCTCTAAGGGAGCCCATGTTTTAACTTAGTGCAATATGAGGAATAATCTTCAAAAAATCTTCTTCAGATTCACCAGTTAGAATCGTTTGCTATTTGGTATACAGTATCCTTAGGGAGGTCAGATTTAAATTTGTTCAAATTAAGTCCCTTGGTTGGCATTTGGGCTCCCTAGTGGCGCCCGAATTTTAACTTAGTCCCATATAAATATAAGGAATAATCTTTAAATGGCTGCCTGGGATACTATCAGAAACTTTTGATATTTGGTATACAGCATCCAATGAGTGTTCAGATTCAATTTGTTAAAAAAGTCCCTGGGTTGATATTTGTCTTCTCGATTGGGGGGTGTGGGGGGGGGGGGGGGGGGCAAAATTTAACATAGCGCAAAATTGGTAATACTCAAAATTTTCCTCTCCAGAACCACCAGTCAGAATCTTTGATATTTGGTATACAACTCCCTAGTTTTCCATTAATGAAATCTGGGCATTATTTCTGCCGTAGCATCCCAAATCTAGAAAAAAATCATCTGGCATGGACAGCAGAATTATAAATAATTAAATAATGTTACTCCTCTGTTGTGTTAACTAGCCCTGCTAGTCATCAATAAACCTCAAAGAATAGAGTCAAAAACCTCGACTTCGAACTCAATCTACAGAGAAAAGTACTACCAAAGTGCACCTGGGTGTAACTCTACACCAGAGATCCAATCTCCCAAAACACATAAATATAATTGCCACCAAAGCGACCAAACCAGTTTTGCTAATGCCACGCACACACCCGGGGAGACGACAAAACCGTCCTTATTCAATCTCTGCAAAGCATTCGTGCGTCCTGTTCTTGAACACGGGCTCTCGTCCTCAGCAAAAGTAACAAAGCCAACATTCTAATACTCAAGAGATGTAAAATCACGCGCTAGTCGACAAAAATGTTTAAAACTAGCAGAACCAGTAGAGATAAAGCGGTAACATCCGTGGTTTGCCTGGAACATGTAACCAGGTTGATACCTCGTCAAGTATCACCCGCCCCCGAGTTACCAGCAGTGTGAGTGATCAAAACTAGTCGGCATAAAACGTCTTTGGTCGGTGTTTGTAGCTGGGATGTCTCGCTTAATCAATTTCGCGCAGAGAAATATGCCATGGTGAGAAGTGTGTGTGTGTGTGTGTGGGGGGGGGGGGGGGGGGGGGTAACAGAGTGGGAGAGTGACTTACACACCTTCATTCTTCTTCCAGACCATTCGACGGAAAAACAGATAAGCAAAACTTGTCCCAAATGACCCAACATGCATAAACGGACGTAAGTCCTAAGAGGCAGACTTCACTGGAACGAAGACCCGACAGAACCACACCCATCAACAACAAACAAACTCCAGACTAACAAGAGACTAAGGCAGGCTATACATGCCTATAGAACCTAACCATTAAGAAACCATTGTAACCGCTACAGATCTTCTCATCCGTCACGCTATCCCTGGAGGGGGTCATCCACCCCTGGGTAGGCGTGTATTTGTCCTGCGTGCCACGTGCCCCTTTTTGAAAACGTTTTCTAAACGTATCAAGATCCTGTACAAACAGGACACATAGGACAAATAGCAGGCTTGTCCCCAGACCAGGTGAGTTCGGCTGGGTGCAACCCAGTCAGGGGCTGTTGTATGTAGACAGGTCTGTAAGGTCGAAACCGCTCTTCTTCGAACTACTAGATTCAGCCCGAGGTGGACCACACTAAACTTACCCAAGACGGTCTCTACTAAGTAACTTACACAAAGCAGCAGATTGTACCTGAAAATCAACCACGCTGACTCGTAAAACAGAAATACAGAAAAGTGCGAGGCAGACTATACTTGCCCGAGAAAGCACTAACAAACATAAAAGTGGCAGAATATACATGTAGTTGCCTAAAAGCATCAACATCACACTAGAACCCATCTCGTACACTTTCAGCTTTCCTCCCCTACTGTGCCCGGGCATGATGGTGCTGAATCTTCCAGCGCTGAAGAGGCGCGAAACCATTACTTCTGCCTTTGCTAACTCAAACCTGTAAAATCAGACCTATTAGAAACTCGCACATGTCCCACAGACGCCAGCGGACACAATGCAGCCTACCATATTACCCACGGAGGCCGAACATCAGAATATACCATTGGACTCCCCTTCCCCAGGAGGCAAGAGCTTCACAAAGACTGCAGTTCTTTGACCAATGGTTCAAATACATATATTCAGTAAACACAAGAGTTTGCACAGTCCTTGTCCTCCATTAAGAGTGACCCTCCTATCAAACAGCGAACACTGACATTATTTTGAAATGTTGCTCCACGATATTAGTATCAACGTTCCTTAACAGCCAGGAATGCATTTCACCTATACTCTACCCTCTGTTTTGCTACTCCCCGTCTCACAAAGGGATTCCCCCCGAATGTACTCCCAGTTTGCATCCCTAATCTTGAAAAGCCAGCAATTCGGCGCCGCCCTTTATCCCATGTGTACCCAGACTGGAGACTTTTTATCTATTTGGAAGTGGGTGCGGTGGCTCAGTAGGTAGAGGTGCAGGCTGCAAGCCAAGAGGTCCTCGGTTCGAATCCCACCTGCGGTAACAGCGTTGTGACCTTGGGCAAGACACTTCACTCCCATTGCCCATGTGGGGGCACGATGACGCCGTGTACTAAGGCGTACTGCACGTCGATGGTACGCATGTCTTCAGCCAATCTAACCCTTCCTGGGCTGCAAGGTGGAGTTACGATGTTGGGGAGCTGGCAGCTGCTCGTCGTTGCTCGGTGGTTCTCTCCGGGTACTCCGGCTTCCTCCACCCGTAAAACTGTCACGGTCATGTTAAGCCATTGTGCATAAATATGTGACCTTAAACATCAATAAATAAATAAATAATCTATTTGGAATAAGTTACACTTACTATTTATTTATTACTGCACAATGGCTAATCATGACCACGACAGTTTTTCGGGTGGAGGAAGCCGGAGTAACCAGGGAGAACCACCGAGCAATGGCGGGCGACTGTCAGCTTCCCCAACATACTCCACACAAGCAGGGTTAGCATTTACATTATTTCTGTATGATAATATATCACAAGAATAGCACAGTGTACACAATTTTATAAATACAATACAAAAAAGGATTCAGCATCAAGCCTTCAGATAATACAAGGCTGTCTCCACGTGGAACATGAATTTCACAGTCCACTTCTCAAAGCGGACAGAGCCATTATTCATTTGATGAGCTACGGGAACAAATATGCGGTTTCTCAATGAAAACCGGGGGGGGGGGGGGGGGGACATGGCGATAAGTGGGGAAAGGGGATGGCGAGGCAGTAGTAGCTTTTACACACTAGAGGCGGGCGTGTTCCGCGAGCGATGTAACAGACATAAGTCTACTTCATTTCGCTTCGGGTGCATAGCAATACCCACGGCCCAATCTGACAATGCGGCAACTACAGCCACCGAACATCTCGAGCCCAGTGCGCTGGCAGTTACAAACCCCTCGTTCTGTCACGCAAGGTTACACACTGGGGCCGCAGCAGCCGATGACAATAACAGCCTGTTGGCCTACCAGAACCGTTGAGCACGCACCCAATATTACCGTTTGCAAAAATGAAAGCCAAAATAGACAAATCCTTTCCCCACTGTACATCCCGCGGTACACGAATCGCCTCCAGTGCGAAAAAGCCAAAAGGTGAGTGGGTCTGATGCATCGTAAGCCGAGCTACCGCTTTGGAACTTGCACATACTGTATTTAAATAAGACGGGGTAATAATGTTCAAATGAGAGCGAAAAAAGTGTATATATATAAAATGTCCCCTTAATGCAGGTTTTATGGGGTGGTCCCCCTAATGCAGAAATCAGATATATTAATATATATATGCTGGACCCTTAAAGTATCCAATATACTTATAATATGGGCAAAACAGAAATGTATATTTGTGACTATAGCTTTATCTACAGGTTTGGAACTTACACATACCTTATTTAATTAAGACAAGGTAAACATTCAAATGAGAGCAAAAAAGGCCAAAATAGAAAATATATATGAAATGTTCTCCTTAATGCATTAGACGTCGTAGCTAGGATGTTTTCAATGGGGGTGGGGGGGGGGCGGGAGGGGTGGGGGGGGGGGGTTCTATGAAAATTCCAACTAAAGATGGATACTTAACGAGCCTCCAGTCCCCTATTTGTCAAAATGTCGACTCCCAGTGACTGTGTCGGTAGGATTTAGAGCATCCTGAGAATATTTCCAAGCAGTTTAAATGACTGCAGCTAAATGTCGATATACATAATTTGAGGTTTCAAGACAGCACCAAATGACAATTCTTGTTCTGGATTCTGTAAGTTGGACCCATCAGCCTTCTTTGTACATTGTGTCAATTACAGCACTGTACATGTAGGGAGGATGCTATAAATCAGTATTCAACCGATAATTTAGGAATTTATCATCTCAAATATGAGGTTAATGCTGAGAAATGGGCACACTAATCTTGAGATGATCTCAATGACTAACATCCATTTATTATGCTTTCAAAGTATGAGTTATGAGTCAGCCTATATGTCACAATATGTGTGAGAACATATTAATTCAACAATACCAAATGCAATGGGTATATCTGTCTTTCGTGAGAATACAGACCCAAAGAAAACTGCACAAATTTGGAAGTAGCTTTAAAATTTCAGAACACAGCCCCATAAGGGGCACATTTTAGAGTTCCTAATACAAACTATAATCTTTGAGTGCATTGCATAAAGAGGAGAACAAACTGCGTACTTTGACCACGGTTGTGGAATTAACTAAGGAGCTGCAGAGTGGTCGGAAAATCTTGCCTTGTTTGATCAGAATTCTGTCGGTGGGAGTTGGCAGTTGGAATTTTCACGCAAATGTAATACCACATTCAGAAAAATACCTCCGTTACAAAGAAAAATACCTCCGTTACAACAATGCTTCGAATTTCCAACTGTTGAAATTTTTGCTGATTTTTGTACAAAAAATGTGTGTGTGTGTGGTGGAGGGGGGGGGGTTGGGGCCGGGGGTGGGAGGGGGCTGAGACCACCCGTACCACCCCACCACCTGTAGGGATGTCTCTGCTTATTGCAGGTTTTATGGATGGTCCCTTAATGCAGAAATCCGATATATTAATATATATGCTGGTTTCCTTAAAATCCCCAATATACTTATAAAATGGCCAAAATCAGAAATGTATATATGTAACTAGTGCTTTATCTACAGGTTTTACAATTACATATACTTTATTCAAATAAGTCAGGGTTAAGAATGTTCAAATAAGAACAAAAAAGGCCAAAATAGAAAATATATATAAAATGTCCCCTTAATGCAGGTTTTTAAGGATGGTCCCCTTACTGCAGAAATCAGATATATAAATATATATGCTGGTCCCCTATAAAGTATCCAATATACTTATAAAATATTAAGGGGACCAAAAAATTTATATATTTGTGACTAGTGCTTTTTCTACGGAATTGAAGCTTGAACAATACTTTATTTGAATAGAGAGGGTATAATGTTCAAATGAGAACCAAAAAAAAGCCAAAATAAAATATATACAAAATGTCCCCTTAATGCAGGGTTTTAGAGGTCGGTCCCCTTAATGCAGAAATCAGATATATATATATATAATATATATATATATATATATATATATATATATATGTATTAAAATTGTTGTTTTTGGTGAACCCCTGTTTTTTCATGCTTTTTGACAAAAAGTCAATGACCCCTTCAGAATAAGAACCACCCATCAAAAGTGAAACGGGCGGGTTCGTCACGGTGAGACATACGTTCACGCACGGATTCGGGCGACACTCACTGAGTTTTGGCTGAATACGCGGCGTGAATCTATTTCTTCCAGCAGCGAGAAAGCCAAGTTCCGACAAGAACCGGAGACAGACAAAACTTTGTCAGGAAGGGCTCGTTCTGCAACATAACTACAACAAGTGGTAGACTATACTTTGCTTGAAGAACAACGATTGCCCTAGAATCATCACCATCTTAACTTCTAGACAGAATAAACTTGTCAATGAAGGAAGTGAATCTTCTCACGAAGTATACTCTTTAAGTGACAGACTTTAAATGCTTGAAGAACAAATTAATAACCTCCTACTACAATCGTTGGGGTGACTGACTGGGTCCTGGTGGCTTTTCTGGATCCTTTGCTTCTCCTCCTGTGCGGCTACTTAATGTGGAAAGTAATATTGTACTGCTAAATGAGGCGTGAGGGGCTAGATTACCCCACAGCTTAATTCAGAGCGCGCCTTTGGTGCGCTAAAACCTTCGATTTTTGTGTACACACTTCATTCATTGTGCCCCCCCCCCCCTTCGGCGTTTCTCACCCGCTATTTTGTCATTTTAGTCGTTAACGGTGAAGAATAATTTAATTTCCAGGGGGTAAATCTCCCACCCCAAAAGTAATATGTATCATTGAGTTTCTGTTCGGACATTCTTCGATTAGCTTGTCCCACTGGGTTTTAACTTTCGAATTAATGTGGTAAAAGTCTGAATATTCTGGGTTAGATTCTGAATGTAAACTAAAATATGGCCTACTGACCGAGTTATTCTAGTCGATGCACCCTCGTTACTATCTAAATTCACTTTCAGTTTCTATATTTTTTTTATTAATTTAAAACAGGACTAGATTATTTAGGTTCTAATAGGAAGAGATTCCATGATATATTGCACAAAATAAAAGTCCTTGGGGGAGGGGGGGGGGGAGGCTTTTTAGTGCGCATATGTGCTTGCACAAACTTTCTTGAAACTCGAAACGTTCTCGACAACAAATCAACTTTGATCGCAGAACAACGTAAGGGAGTTTAACTACTGACCTAAATCCGACAGGTTTGTGGAAGATAATTGAGAATCATTTAACCAACTCCACCGATGTCAGATATTTGTAGGATTCCCAGGATGGAATAATAGATGAGGAAATTTGGGTTCTTGTCCTTTTCTGCTGAAATATAGAGAAAGGACAAAACACGGGAATCACGTGGAGAACATAGCTTAAGGTGATATAAGATTTACTCAATACAAATATTTTCTAATAACTCATTTTCATGCGAGGTCTCCACGACAAAATTCCCCCACGACGACCCCCCCCCCCCTCCCTCCACCGAATAATCAACCTCAAATCCTATCGATACCATTGGAACTCCACTTACTACTCGAACAATTTAAATTCCATATATTACAGGGTGGGGGGGGGGGGGGCGGAAAAAACTGCTGACACAACGTCTCATTTTTTGGTATTGCCATTTTCCCGACCCACCCATCCACACCTGCAAATTGTTTCCGACAAATTTTTACCCCACCCCCCCCCCCCCCACATCAAAACAAAAGCTTATGTTTTACAGGTAAACGGAATCGGAATGGTTTTGCAAGTCAATATAATAACATGTAATCTGATGTACATGATCAATACCATCACTATGTTCAAAACCTGTCACCAGATATAACTCAAACAATTAACTGGCAGAGTGCTGGAAGCCAAGCCACATTGCTATATCACAGAGGCACAATCCAATGAAATGTGACACAGCAATATTTGATTTGTGGTCAGGAAATTTTTTTAGCACTCTACCAGTTAAAGTGGACACCAGATCTGATAAGGTAATTCCAATACAGACATGTTAACTCGCTCGGAATGCCCGGGAAAATCCCGGAATTTCAGTGTAGTTCCCGGCCTCCCGGACGGGAATCAGTTTTGGACCAAAAATCCCGGAAAACAACAGTCAAATATTTCGTTCCCGTTGAAACTTATGAAAAACGTTCGGAGTCAAATCACATGCATTTCAAACTCTGGTAAAAACTCACGAAGCAGTAAAATATAGATTTAAGTTAAATTTATTTAAGAAAATGGTATTTTATGATATAAATTTTAACTGTGTTCATGTATATTTCTGGGTTTTTTCTTCGGAAATTTGTGATCAGTGTGCGAGTGTCGAAGTGAAAATAGGTACAAATGTTCTTGAAGTAACTGAACGTAAGGACATCCTTTCCTGATAACATTTGCAGAAATTGGAAATTATTAGCTAAGTAGACTTTTATAAGAGCAAACCACACGTGGTTCTGTGGGACAGTGTGGGTGGGTGGTGTGTGTGTGTGTGGGGGGGGGGGGGGTATGGCTCATGAAGAAGAGGATCCTGGGGGGTGGGGGTGGGTTTAAGTCAACAGTTATTTTATGATTTTTTAACATAGCCTAAATGCATCAGCATAGTTGACAACTAATTCTGGATATAACCTGGTGTTAATAGTGGTCCATGAGCTGAAAATTCACAAGTTTTTTCTTTTATTTGTTCCCGCACGAACTTTTCCCTGAAATCCATCCCATTTGCCTGAAAATCACCCTCAGGTTCCCTGAAAAATTATTCTGGAGGTTAACATGTCTGTTCCAATAGGAGTAACAAATATGTGAATAATGATATTCCTGATATGATGTTGAATCAGGTTGAGTGATATTTTATCAACAGCAAGTTGATGCGATGACATACCGCAGACGATTTTATTGTTTCTTTTTCTTTCATTTTCATGCCAATCAATAAACAATAAAGGGGGGCGCTTTGGCTCAGTGGTAGACTGTTGGACTTCTATGCTGGAGGTCCCAGGTTTGTCCGTGACGACCCACGTTGTGTCCTTGGGCAGGGCACTTTATCCGGTTGGCCACATGGAGGCACGATGATGCTGTGTACTAAGGCATACTGCAAGTCGGCGGTGCACATGTCTTCAACCACTGTAACCCTTCTTGAACAGAGCTTGAACAGAGTTAGAATGTTGAGGAGCTGACAGTTGCTCGTCGATGCTCGGTGGTTCTCTCCGGGTACTCCGGCTTCCTCCACCCATAGAACTGTCACGGTCACGATCAGCCATTGTGCATGTGGCCTTAAACACCAATAAATAAATAAACAACTGAAGTTTTATTGATTTGCTTTCAAATTCTCTTGTCCAACAAAAGCCTAATGTAATCATATCTGATACTAAAAATATATCTCATGTCCTATGTTTGAATTTCACCCCTGTCCAATAATGTGAAACAGTACAGCAGAACCTTAAGAGAAAACAAGATTGATCTCCCCTTGGATTACACTCAGGCAAAAGAACCTGGAGTCTGTCCCGAGTTGAATGAACAAAAAACCATAAGTCTCTATTTTCAACCAGCAAAAAGATACAGCATGGCCTTTCTGACTGCCGAATAGCTTTTTGCAACCAGTTTTTGCCCAATTTTCACAACCACACCACACCCCTTGAACCATCACATTTCTCTGAGCCATTTCATAGAGCATTTTTGTTATCATCACCAGCCACATTGACTACCCATGTCCTGTCAATAGCACTGTTAAATACAATCAAAATGTAAAACAATAAGCAGTAAAAACCATTGCTTTGGGGGTAGAGTGATGCTCCCTCGATACGAAAGTGCAAACAACTTAAGAGACAGATGACACCAATAACCAAAATCAAAAGTAGACATCATGACTGCAAATCTGTGGTGAATAATAACAATCAGGCCATTCATAATTGCATATATCTGTCATGAATACAAGCTGAGTGTTTAGGAAAGGCAGTGCTCTACCTTAATGTGTTTTCGAAATCTTGACGTAAATTCAAAAAAGTTGCTAAATTAGGCTACATCAACAATTTTCTCCAAATTTCCACTTATTTCCTTTCAGTTGCACTGAGATATCACTTGATGAATGTTAACTATCACTAACAATTGCACACAAACTAGAAATAATGACAAGTTTTTGGAAAAATAGTGTATTTATAACTCAAAAACAAATAAAGAACTTCCTGGTTCAATAGTTGACACGGACGGAAAAATGCTCTTTAAGTTCTGCTCCACAGTTTTCCAGGCATTTCCAAAAAATGACATGCTATACACTCTTTTCAAATGCAAATATTCTGTAATTTAGCTATCTAACTCATAACAAGTATTACATTTCCAAAATC